>CM070772.1:120262203-123197203 GCA_036346955.1 Dipus sagitta
TCTGAACACAGTGCTATCACAGAGTCTGCCTCCTGGAGAACGCGAGCACAGCCCCTTCATTGACAAGCAGGTTTGCTCTGTGGATGACTCCTCTCAGCTGCGGCCCCAGGCCCACCCCGCCCTGACCTACTGGCGTGAGCAGAGTACCAGCCATGTTGGATTCAGCGATCCTCCCCCACTGTATCTATTGGGCCAGAGGAACCTTGGGGCTTCCCATTTATCCTTGTCCTGCCAATTGCTAGCAGCCTGGCTTATTTGTCTGGTTTCCTCACCCTCAAGGACAGGAAGCAGGCACCATTGTCCATCTTCATGTATGTGCCCCAGCTAAGCTCTGGAAGACATAATCAATGGTACTGTTTCCAAGAAAGCTCCTGCCAAACTCTGCTCTCCAGATTTCTTGGAGCAGGGTCTTCTGCAGGCCTGTGGGCAGAGCATGAGACCTCTGACAGGCCCCACACTCTACATCCCTTATCTTCAGTGCTTGACTGTAGGGCAGAGGAAGCTGTACATGGTGGATCATGAGTCACCTGCACAAGAGCTAGAAGAAAGAAGAGAGGCAGAGATGGGGCTGGGAGGCAGCTCAGTTGGTAGAGTGCTTGCCTAGCGTGCATAGAGCTCTGGGCTTGAATCCTTGCACTGCATAAAACCAGACATGACACATGACTGTAATCCTAGAACTCTGTATGTGGGGTCAGGAGCTCAAGGTTGTTCTTGGCTACATAATAAGTTCAAAGCTAGCCTGGGATACATGAGATCTTGTGTCAAAAACAAAGCACAACAAAACCATGAAGAGAAGCGGTGACCATCCTCATTGCATGCCCTCTGCCCTCCTCTTTGGTTGGAGAGATGCTAGACGTTTTGCATGGCATCTTTGTAGGTGATAGGAGGCAGCCCTGGTGAGTGGCAGTGGTAACCTCCTGACCCTTGGGTTAAGGGGAGGCAGTGATCTGAATGTCACCTACCCCTATAATCCCTCCTGAATCGCTGCTTGCCTCATGAGGGCAGAGTTGGAGTAACTGGAGTTTCTGCAGGGACAGAGGAAGCTGGCCCTTCCCAGATGAACTGGAACAGGCTATTGGAAGGTTGTGAGCTGGGTGGGACTGTCCCTGGGGCCAACACTCTCAGAAGCTGGGTGACAGTCAGAGCAGCATAGAAAGGCCCAGGATAGGAAGGGCTCTCATGCGTAGGTGGGGCAAGCCTCCGGAAAACACAGGGTGGGGTCCATGACAGATGCACTCTGTCGATATTGGTCAAGAGAGCCCCCTCAGGTGGCACTTGCTGAGCAAAATGATGTCCTCTCAGTTCCATCGTCCACCGTCCAGCCCCAGAGATGGAGGAGGGGCAGGGAGCTTTGAACAGGATGTGAAGCTTATGTTTTGTTACAGATTGGACCAGATTTTTTGTTTTGTTTTGTTTTTGTTTTCCGAGGTAGGGTCTCATTCTAGTTCAGGCTGACCTGGAATTCACTATGTAGTCTCAGGGTGGCCTCGAACTCACCGCGATCCTCCTACCTTTCCCTCCCAAGTGCTGAGATGAAAGGCGTGTGCCACTATGCCTGGCTTGACCAGATTTTCAAATATTTTATTTTTACTTATTTATTAGAGAGAAAGAGAGGGAGAGAGGGAGGGAGGGAGGGAGGGAGGGACAGAGAGAGAGAGAGAGTGAGGGAGAGAATGGGGGCACCAGGGCCTCTAGCTACTGTAAACAAACTCCAGATGCATGCTCCACCTTGTGCATCTGGCTTACGTGGGTTCTGGGGAATCAAACCTGGGTCATTAGGCTTTTCAGGCAAGCACCTTAACCATTAAGCAATTTCTCCTGCTCTGACCAGACTTTTAGATCCCTAAAAGAGAGTTGTAACTATTAAAATGGAACTTCTTTTTCTTTTTTTCCCTCCTTTTCTCCCTCTTTTCCTTCCTTCCTTCCTCCCTCCCTCTCTTCCTTCCTTTCTTTTTCTTTTTTTAAAAAAATATTTTATCTATTTATTTATTTGAGGGAGACAGAGAATGGGCATACCAGGGCCTCCAACCAAGGCAAACAAACTCCAGATGCGTGCACCTCTTTGCACATCTGGCTTACTTGGGTTCTGAGGAGCTAAACTTGGGTCCTTAGGCTTTGCAGGCAAGTACTTTAACCAGTAAGCCATCTCTCCAGCCACCTTCCTTTCTTTTTCTTTTTGCAGTGTGGGGGTGGAACCCCAAAACTGACACAAGCTAGGCAAGCAAGTTTACTTCTAAGCTGCATTCCCAGTGCTCCAGATTTTGTTTCTAAAATAACCTTTAAGGTTGTTTATACATATTACTTATGTACTTAAATTAAATAAAAATTTTTTAGAAAGAGCAAGAAAAAGAGGATTGGCTCACCAGGGCATCAGCCACTGCAATGGAATTCCAGACATTTGCACCACCTAGTGGGCATGTGCAATCTTGCCTCACCTTTATGTGTCTGGCTTGCGTGGGATCTAGAGAGTCAAACATGGGTCCTTAGGCTTCACAGGCAAGCACCTTAACCGCTAAGCCATCTCTCCAGCCCTAATATATATGTATGTATGTATATATTTGTTTGTTTGTTTTTTGAGGTTGGGTCTCAATCCAGCCCAGGCTGACCTGGAGTTCATTATGTAGTCTCAGGCTGACTCACATTGATCCTCCTACCTCTGTCTCCCAAGTGCTGGGATTAAAAGGCGTGAGCCACCACACCTGGCTACGATATTTTAAAAATATTTATTTTAATTTATTTATTTGAGAGCGAGAGAAACAGAGAAAGAGAGGAAGAGGCAAATAGAGAGAGAGAATGGGCATGCCAGGGCCTCTAGCCACTGCAAATGAACTCTAGATGCATGTGTCACCTTGTGCATGTGGCTTATGTGCGTCATGGGGAATCAAACTTGGGGCCTTAGGCTTTGTAGACAAGCACCTTAAACACTAAGCCATATCCCTAGACCTACTTATGTACTTGTTTTGTTTTGTTTTTTGGAGGTAGGGTCTTTTTCTAGCCCGGGCTGACCAGGAATTCTCTATGTAGTCTTATGGTGGCCTTGAACTCATGGCAATCCTCTTACCCCTGCCTCCCGAGAGCTGGGATTAAAGGCATACATCACCACACCCAGCTCCTATGTACTTTTAAATTACTATATGTGGTGGCTTCAATGTATGTCCTCAGGGATTTTTGATTAAGATTGAGCTGATAGGGCTGGAGAGATGGCTTAGTAGTTAAGGCACTTGCCTGCAAAGCCTAAGGACCCAGGTTCAATTCTCCAGTACCTATGTAAGCCAGATGCACAAGGCACATACATCTGGAGGCCCTGGTGTGCCCATTCATTCTGTCTCATTCTTCTCAAATAAGTAAATAAATAAAAGTTAAAAAGAAAACTAATATATATACATATATTTTAATTGAGGTTACAACTGGAGTCTCCAGTAGGTGAAACCCTGCTGGTGAAGAGGTGTCACTGGGGGGCAGATCTTGTGGTCCAGCCCTACTCAGTATGTGGAAAGAAGTAGTTTGAGTTGTGGCTGTTTTGTGTTTGCTGGCTGTTTGATGGTGTCTCTTTGCTCTGCATCTATGGAAGCGTGCCAGTTTTCTTCACTATTGATGGTGCTTCCCTTGGAATCAGTAAGCCTGAAGAAAACCCATTTCTCTCATAAGCTGCTTCTGGTGGGATGTTAGTCCCAGCAACAAAAAGTAACCGCAACAAGCCAGGTGTGGTGTGGTGGCGCATGCCTTTAATCCCAGCACTGGGGAGGCAGAGGTAGGAGGAGCCCCACGAGTTCAAGGCCACACTGAGATTACATAGTGAATTCCAGGTCAGCCTGAGCTAGAGTGAGACCCTACCTCAAAACAAACAAACAAACAAACAAACAAACAAACAAACAACAAAACAAAACAAAACAGAAAAAAAGTAAATGCAACAATATATTTCACAAGAAAAAAAATGACAAAACAAAGAAGTAAATAGGGAAAAAGACTATTCTTTGAAAGACAAATCCTTTCCTTTTTTTTTTTTTTTTTTTTTTTTTTTTTTTTTTTGGTTTTTCAAGGTAGGGTCTCACTCTAGCCCAGGCTGACCTGGAATTCATTATGTAGTCTCAGGCTGGCCTCGAACTCTCAGCGATCCACCATCTCTGCCTCCTGGGTGCTGGGATTAAAGGCGTGCGCCACCACGCCTGGCCTTAAATCCTTTCCTTTTAAGTGTCATCAAGTTGAGCTCTACAAAGGAGGGAAACAGGCAAATTAAATATCTGGGCTTTGAACACACCAGGTCAAGCTTCTCTATTAGTTCAGCAAAACAAACAATTCCAGACCCCCTCTATCCTTTCTCTCTCTCTCTCATTTTTTTTCTTCAGTACTAGAGATTGGTCCCAGGGCCTGGCACATATTAGGTAAGTTTTTACCACTGAGCTACACTCCCCATCTCCTGCCTCAGACAGGACTTATTCTTACAAAGAAAGGAAACCGGGAAGCCAGGGACTCTTCCTGAGACAGTGCTGTGGGGGGTCCAGAAAAGAAGCCATGGCACACGCTGACTTGCAGTGACGGGAGGAAAACACACACAATCTTCTGGGAGTCCTGGCGTTCAGACTGCTTACTGAGCTTGCTGCGCTCACAGATGGGTCAGGCCGGGAAGGTGGTGCTCAGTCTGTCCCTTGGGAGGAAGGGAAGAGGACGAGGCTGCACTTTTTGCTTGCAGAATCCTGTGAGGCTCTGAGCCACGTGGTGACCCAGTTTTCTGCCTCCATCTGAGCGAAGTGAGCTCTGATTATAGGAAGTGTGAGGGCTCTAAATGACTGCAAAGTACTTTTCAATCAGACAGAAAAATAGGTGAGAAATGCATTTTCCTTAATGCCCCAATTATCCCAGTCCCAACAGGACAAAAAAAAAAAAAAAAAAAAAAAAGTGTGCTTTTGCCTGTTCCCAGGGATGCTGCCCTTAGGTTCTCTGCCCATCCCCTCCAAAGCAGTTTTGTGCTCAGGTGGCACAACCCAGAGTGACTGGAGAGGCACCCTGCTATGGCTTCAGGGGAGCCTGGCCCTGCCGAGAGCCCAGGATCCAGGGCATCTAGGAGGAGCCATCGCTGCCTCTGTCAGACACTTCTGTAGCAGCCAGGTGCTTCTCCCTGTCTTTGACCCTCCTAAGCCTCTCTGGAATGGGCCCTGCGCTGACAGCCTGCTGCCAGGCTCGCCTCCCAACTGAGCTCCAGCTTGAGCAACTCGGTTGTGCTGCCTCCATCCCAGGCCCACAGAGGTATTCCTCAAGCCCCTTCTCCCACGCTGCAACCCTGGTAACTTCTGCAGGCCCCCACTGCCTGTTGGCCACAAAGAGTCCTGCTAATGTTCCCAGACTACTCCCCGGTCCTTCCCCCACCAGCAGTCCACCAAGCCAAGTTCCATTGTCTCCTGCGTGTCTGCCCCATTGACCCTTCTCTCTCTCCTCACTAACTTCCCTGACATTCTCTTCTGTCCCTCTGTATATTATGCCTGTTGCTGCTGGAACAAATGACCACAAATTTGGGGCCTTAAAACAATAGAATTAGGGCTAGAGAGAGATGGCTTAGCAGTTGGGGCACTTGCCTGTAAAGCCTAAGGACCCATGCTCGACTCTCCAGATCCCACGTAAGCCAGACACAAAAGTGAGGCAAGCACAAGGTTGCACATGCACACTAGGTGGTGGAAGTGTCTGGAGTTCTATTGCAGTGGCTGAGGCCCTGGCAAGACAATTCTCTCTCTCTCCTCTCAAAGAAAAAAAAAAAAAAAGCCAAACTTGCACTGCTGTAATACAAGCTACAGGATACAGGAGGTTCACAAGCCTGGGCTACAGAGTAAGTTCAAGGCCAGCTTGAGTAATTTATCAAGACTTTGCTTCAAAGTAAAAATAAAAGGGTGCATGGGGGGAGGGCAATGGTAGGACTGTGGCTTAGTCAGTATAGTCCATGCATGCCAAAGGCTCTGAGTTCAATTCTCAGCATGTAAAAAGCAAAAAAAGAAAAAAGAAAGGAAGAAAAGAAAACAGAATTCTGTTCGTTTCAGGCAACATGGAACCCAGACGGATTTGTCACTGGGTCTGTGTTCCCTCAGAGGCTCCAGGGGACAGCCCTGGCCTCTGTGGCTTCCCACACTGCCTTTCATGCCTGCCTCTGCACCCATGGCCCTCTCTCAGGTCTGTGATCAAACGTCTCCCTGCCTCCATTGCCTAAGGAACCAGGAGAATTTGTGTAGGACCCACCCAGATGGTCCAGCATAGCTCCCGCCTCACATCCCATCTCAGGATCTTTTATTGACTCACACTGCCAAGACGTTCCAGATGGCAACTTCTGCATGTTCCTGCTTAGGACCCGATGCCTTTGGTAGCCTGCTACACTTGCTCTATCTCATTTCAAGCTCTAAACTGTTTGTCACTTGCCACATTGTGATGGTTTATCTGCATTGTCAAGTTGACTAGATTTAGACTCACCCTGGAAACACATCTCTGGGTGTGTCTGTGAGGGTATTTCCAGAAAGGTTTACCTGAATCTGAGTGGCCCCATAATTGAGCTGGGGCTCTGGACTGAATGAAAAGAAGAAAGTGTGCTAAACATCATCATTCATCTCTGTCCTCTTTCTGACTGGATGCGACGTGACCAGCTGTCTCACACACTTCGGTCACCATGCCAGTCTTTCCACGACGGACTGTCATTCCTCAATGTGTACACCAAAGTAAGCCTGTCCTTCTGAAGTTGCTTCCTGTCAGGTAATATGCACGCACACTGTGTCATGTTTGCACACTTTCCTGCTTGCAGAACGTCCTTCCTGCTGGAAACCTGCACTGCCCGGCGGCCCGTGCTCATCACCGAACTTACTCTGATGTGGAATTCCAATACTCCCTCCCTCCATCTCGTCTTTCCACCACCGCCATCACCCACATTCATACCCACGCACACTTACACTCACATCTTGTCCTGTGAAATTACAATTGACTGCTGAATCTCTCTCCCCCACTGGTCTCTCATTCACTCAGGATGTAGACATCTTACATATCTGATTATTGATAGATACCTGAGAAAGAAGGGAGGGAAGAAAGCCTCTTGAGGAATACTCGTGAATCATTTGGCCTTTTAATTTAATTTAATTTTTTTTTTTTTGGCTGTAAAATTTTAACAATCTGGCTTAATCTACAGTTGAGAGGATTAAAGGAAATAGGAAGATGGGAGGTTGGCTCCCATCCCACATTTTCTAATTAACATCTCAGGATAAATATTTGAGGAGGAGGGTACTTAGCACAGCGGCGGCCGGGGCCAGATGGGCTGCAGCCAGGGCTCACAGTGCGGAGTGAAGGTCCAGGAGGACCCAGTTGCTGCCTCTGTGCTGTTCGAGGAGCAGGAGGCGCCCCAGGCAGAGCTCTCCTGCAAGACGCCAGCTCTTGGTGCAGTTCAGGCAGAGTGCAGGTATCTCAGCAGATCTCTCTGAAAGTGCCTCTGAGGTTCAGAGAGGTGCAGTCATTGCCCTAAGGTCATACAGCTCTTCCCACCCCAACAGGCAGGAAAGAATACTGGATGACCCCCAGGGAGACGTAGCCAAGAGCCCAGCCCCACTGGATTTCCAGGGACATCGAGTCTGGCCTTTGCAGCACCCCTGGGATTCTCCTCCAACTGAATCTCATGTGCCGGGATCTAGCAGTACTCCGTGTGTGGGTTTACGCTCCTGAGATGCCAGCACCACCTCTGTTGTCCTTCTATTGTCCTGAGGGGGACATAGGTCTGACGGGAAGAGGGGAGTGTGGGCTCAGCTGAGTCTAGACAACAGGTGTCCTCCCAACCAGCCGCCCCCCCATGACACCACACTGCCCCTCAGTTGACATTTCTTTTCAGTTCAAGGGGATTACACAAATCCAAGGTGGTTAAGCTGCCATGGGGTGCTATGGAAACGGAGCACCCCTTCCCATCTCCCCCTCCTTCCAGCCAGGTAATAATGCCACTGAGGCTACTTTTCTGGTAAGTCTTATACTCATTTAAGAACAAGCGCACACTCTGAGTTAAATCTAGGCTCTCAGAGGGGAGAAGCCAGGTTAATTACCAGAACAAATTTCAGATCCAAAGCCACTGTCTTTTACAGGACCACCTAGGGGGATGGATAGTATTACAGGGTCCATATGTGTCAAATTATATACTCAGGGCTGGAGAGATGGCTTGGCGGTTAAGGTGTTTGCCTGCGAAGCCAAAGGACCCTACATACATACTGTAGCTTAGCAGTGTATAAGTCATCTGCTAAGGTGTGACAAGATTTTTTGAGTATATATATATTTATTTATTTCAGAGAGAGAGAATAGGCATGCCAGGGCCTTCAGCCACTGTAAACAAACTTCAGACGCATGTGCTCTCTGTGCATCTGGCTTTACATCAGTATTGGGGAATTGAACCCGGGCCATCAGGCTTTGCAAGCAAGTGCCTTTGACTGCTGAGCCATCTCTTCAGCCCTCAAAACAGGTCTTTATTTCTACTATTGGTTTAATCATCAATCTGAATAAGGAGCAACACACCCGTGGCACTACTTCTAAAGGTTAGAAAGGTAATTTAAACCTTGCTGCCACCTGTTGCCTGATCACTTGGTTTCTCTCCCTGGTGATAAGGCATACATCCATTTTGGGGGACTGTCTTCCCAGATGTTCAATGCATATACAAACATGTATGCACCCATGGTCTCTCCTTTCCTGCAGAAGCTTGCACATTATTCTTCTATTTGCCACTTAGCCAGGCATCTTGGTTTGTTTCAGGGATAACATCCCACATAGACTGTGGTAGTTTGAATAGATGCCCCCTAGTAGATTCAGGACTTTATTAAAACTTCTTGGATTTCCAGCCAACTGGCAGGAGGAATTGTCACTGGGAAGATGTTAGGGCCCATCCCTAAAGTGTGGTGGTGGTACATCTGGAATTTCAGCCTAAAGATATGCAAAGTTCCTGAGTTCCACCAGGAGATCCTGAAGTGTGCTGTGTGGTGTGGCTTTTGGGTGTTTTGGCTTATGGCTTCTCTCTCTGCTTGGACCTGTGAAAGCAGGCCAGCTTCTTCTGCCATTATGGAACTTCCCCTGGATCTGTAAGTTTCAATAAACATCCCTTCTTCCATAACTGTGCCTGGTTTGGAAGTTCATCTCACTGACTGAAGCTGTCTACTACATAGATGTACTGGATTATAGATTTACTGTATTTTTTTTTCACTAACTCCTACTGATGGACATTTCAGTCTCATTCTTTTGCCCTGACTCACAGAGCCTCAAATACTACCTTTGTGTACTTGGTACATGATAAAGATACCCAAGGCCACACTCTC
Source organism: Dipus sagitta (assembly GCA_036346955.1). NCBI lineage: Eukaryota > Metazoa > Chordata > Mammalia > Rodentia > Dipodidae > Dipus > Dipus sagitta. The sequence continues at coordinate 120,271,506 of CM070772.1, forward strand.
CAACATGGTAGCCACCAAACACATGTGGTTATTTAAATCTAAATTAATTCAGGGTCAGGACAACTTAAAATTCAGTTCTTTGACCATACTAGCTACATTTTAAGAGCCACATGGGACAGAGGCTCTTGACCTGGCAGAGTAGATCTGGAGTGTTGCCATCTGTGGGGAGTTCTAGTGAGTGGGCAGTGCTGCCTGCCGGATGACATTCTCTTTTCTTTCTTTTTTTGTTGTTGTTTTGTTTTTGTTTTTTCGAGGTAGGGTTTCACTCTAGCTCAGGCTGACCTGGAATTCACTATGTAGTCTCAGGGTGGCCTCGAACTCATGGTGATCCTCCTACCTCTGCCTCCCGAGGGCTGGGATTAAAGGCATGTGCCACCATGCCCAGCCACATTCTGTTTTAAAAATATTTTATTTTAATTTATTTATTTGACAAAGAAAGAGGGAGAGAGAGAGAGAGAGAGAGAGAGAGAAAGAGAAGAGAGGGAGAGAGAGAGAATGGGCATGCCAGGGCCTCCAGCCACTGCCAACAAACTCCAGAGCCGTGCACCCCCTGTGCATCTGGCTAGCGTGGGTCCTGGGGAATCAAACCTGGGTCCTTTGGCTTTGCAGGCAAACGTCTTAACTGCTAAGCCATCCCTCCAGCCCCGGATGACACATTCTTATCAGGGAATTATGAAACCAGAAGCCTGAGCATCTTCAGTGTTGTCAGCTACAGCTAGTCCTACCTCTGAAGCAGCTCCAGGTATTTACAGTGCTCCAGTAAGAGGGAGAGCTCTTTTGTTTCAGAGCAATCATAGGAAATCTTAGAAAGAACAGGAGACGTTCCCTGTGTACTGATTCTGAGGACATTCTGCTTCTTATGTGTCTGCATTGCTCCCATCAGAGTGGCTGTACTCAGCTTTCAATGGACACACCTTGGGTTCCACATGGTGGTCTACCCTGGAGGCCTGGCCTCCTGCCACCTTGTCAAGTTCTGCTTCTGCCCAGCTGTGAGCCTCTTTCCCCCTCTCAGCACCCTGACCCATGGCCCATCAAGTCAAGGGGAAAGTGCTGGTCCCTCTCAGAGTCTATCTCCAGCAGACATCCTTTACCAGAGACTCTGAACTTGTCCCAAATCTTCATTTCCCCAGTCGTGTTATCTCTTATCCCCTTTCCCTTTGGTGAATCATGATCCCCACACTGCCAACCCCCCACAGGCACCTTCCAGAGCTCACCCCATCAAACACCTATTTGACCCCTGGGCAGCGTTCCGCACCTTGACTCTCCCTCCTTCCTGAGGCGCTGGGCCCACCTTGGCCTCCAAAAGGCCACTCCCTCCTGGGTCTGACCACTTGGTCCCCACCTCTTTGCAGGCCCTCCTCCCCACAGCCTTTAGGGATGGACATGGTTGCCGCCTTTCCTCATTCTGTACCTTGCCCTGCGCAGTCTAATCCCCACCATTGAAACAGACACCCAGATGGTACTTTTGCTAGAAAGCATTAACTCTTCACTTGGGCCCAAGTCACTTTGGCTTCCAGGAATAATCAAACCTCCCAGGACAGGGACCCTCCCCATCCCGAACACCCACACCCACATGGCAGTTATCGGTGAGGACACCCCCCGAAGGAACCAGATCGATCCCCCCAAGCGGCAGGCGGCCCTAAGGCCCTCTCGGTAGGCTGTCCTCAGATTTACCTTGCAGAACCAGAACTGCGACAGTGGTGGCAGGGCCACACCTTGACCAGGGTTGCTATGCACTGCTGTTGTCCCTTGCTTGCCCTAATTCTTTCTCTGCTTAACTTGTGAGTAGCTGGAAGATGGACACGGGGAGGTCACTGGACCCCTTTATTCGCTCCTCTTTCCAATATAGCCACGTTGAACAAATCTTTCTCTGCTTTTCACCATTACTCATCTCTTTAATTGGTGTACTGGGGACAGGTGGTAGAGCCCAGCTTTGTGGGGCTGCTGAAGCCCAGGCTTTTGCCTTAAAAAATAATAAAAATAAAAACAACTGGTTACATTGTGGCTTTTTTTTTTCTTTTCAAGGGCGTGTGTGTGTGTGTGTGTGTGTGCTCACGCACATGTATGTGTGCAAGCATATGAGGGCCGTTGGTCAGTGTCAGGTGTCCTCTCCAGTCACTCCACCTATTTTTTGAGACACAGTCTTTCACTGGATCTAGACCTTATCAATCGGGTTGGACTAGTTAGCTAGTAAGCCCCAGTGATTTGCCTATCACTGCCTCCCCAGCACTGGGAATATAGCTGTGTGCCACCATGCCTGGCATTTAAAAAATATTTTGTTTACCTGAAAGGGTTGGGGGGAAGAGGCAGAGAGAGAGAATGGGCATGCCAGGGCCTCCAGCCACTACAAACAAACTCCAAACACATGCACCACCTTGTACATCTGGCTTACGTGGGTACTGGAGAATTGAACCTGGGTCCTTAGGCTTCACAGGGAAGAGCCTTAAACGCTAAGCCATCTCTCCAACCCCATGCCTGGCACTTTTACATTGGTCCTGGGGTTTGAAGTCAGGTTCTCATGCTTGCAGGGCAAGCACTTTACCCCCTGAGCTACCTCCCCAGCCCTTCGTGGCTTTGCTTAGCACTGCTGCATTGGAGGAATGATGGTAACACATTTGAATTTCCTTTTCCCTGTTTACTCGCCAGACTGGGTGACCTCCTCTATTTCTTCCACTATGAAAGTGGGCTAGCAGCAGGTGGACGCTGGATGTTAGACACGATACAAATCCTGATACTGGGCAAGACAGGGTTCTGGCCCCAGCCCCTCCCTGCACTGCCTGGTTTCTGCTTCCTTTCAGCATCTCTGTTACCACCTAGGCTCCTTGCCCCATAGCCTGAACCCTTCACAACTCTTACACTTCCCCCATTCTACCCTCCATGGTCCTCACACGTCCATTTATCCAGCTGGGAGGGACAACAGGGTCTTCCTCCATCATTTCCTCCACATGGCTTCTCTTCCCCTGCCAGACACTGTATCTTGTGCCCCCGACTCCCATTCCCTCTCAGGGACAGGGTTGTATCACCTTCCTGCCATAGTTCCTCCCTGAACTTTCTACTGCCTTTCCTTCCTTCTTCCTACCCATGCCATTTGTTCAGACTTCAAACCTTACAGGACCCTTTTCTCTCCCGTCTCTGACAGCCGCACCGGGGCTTCAGCATCTAGAGAAATTTCTTGGTTCACATTTCAGTGAGCTGACTTAAACCTCAGTGACTTTTAGTTCAATTCTGTTTTAAACACTCACATACCTATTTTTTTTTTTTTTTACCTCCTGTAAATGAGCTTAGATCTCTCAAGTTACTTTTTGACCACAGCCTTTTACACATACTCTCCATTTCTGTAGTATCCTTGTTGTCACTATAAATTTTTTTTTTAATCTTTTTCTCCAGTCCCTTCAGCCAGGCGGAATCCCATGATGCAGTGAACCGATCATTTCCTATCCCTCCTTTGGCTGTCAGTTTTCAATCCCAGCGACACTCATTGACCCATCCATCTCCACTGCTATTTCTTCCTTAACTTTTCCATCTTGTCCCCTTAAAGAGGATTACTTTCACAAACATCAGTACCAGTACCACGTAGGCCTCCTTTATGGAACTTCATCGCAATTCTGCCTCATCCCCGTGAAGCCTCCTTCGACAGTGACTACCTCAGACCTCGGTGCCCAGCCTCAGCATTTGTTAAACAACCTGCAGTGGTTCTGTTTGGCTAAGTAAACAATTTTTGCTTTGGCAAAAGCAAAATAGAGTGACTACCCCATCACGTTGGGCTGATAGTATTCAAATTTAAAAAGCAACATGTCTTTCTAATATGGGGGCGGGGGTCAGGCGTGGTGGCACACATTAGTAATCCCAACACTTGGGAAGTGTAGGCAGGACGACCAGTTCAAGCTCATCTTCATCATTTAAGATTGAGGCCAGCCTGGGCTCAAACACCATGTCCCAAAACACAAATTAAATGAATATGAAAAAAGGAATAAAGGAGCCCAGCGGGGGAAGTATACATGTTTTTATTGTTTTAAACATTGACATGTCAGAGCCAGGTTGTGGACAGATGTAATCGGGTGGCTGGAGATGTAGCTCAGTTGGCAGAACGCTTGCTTATCGTGAAGTTTTGGGTTCTATCTCCAGCACTGAATAAACCAGACATGGTAGCATTTGGTTGTAAACCTAGTAGTCAGGAAGCGGAAGCAGGAGAATCCGAAGTTCAAGGTCTTCCTCAGCTTCATGGGGAGTTGGAGACCAGCCCGGACTAGAGACCTTGTCCAACAAAACAAACAAAAGCCCGCTAGCAACCCCACAAACAGGTGTCACTGGGATGTTTTCTCCTCAAGTACAGAGTGCTATCCTGCTAGCTCCAGGGACACTAGTGTCAAACAGGTTTACTCTGGTACTCTAGTGTCTTGGTGTCGGGTGATGCTCTTGGCTGAGAAGCAAAAACACTGCCTATGCTGAAAGAAACGGAGGCACTTGTCTTTCTGTGTGCACGGGAGAGGAAAGTGGTTCTTTACGTAGCCAGTCCCGTACCCGCAGCTTCAGGAGCAAAACTGTACGTTACTATAGTGAGCACGGAAGGCCTGCTGCCAGGAATCAGAGACGTGGCCACACAGGCTGATGCCAACACTACTTGGAGCAATTCTCAGATCTAAACTTGGTGTTCTGCCTCACCTCTGTGTGGGGAAGGTCAAGCTCACAGGTGACCCTTTCCTTAGGGCAGAAAGACCTGCTGGTGGGAAGGGCTTGTGGCCACAGCCCAGTATGTTAGTGAATAAAAACCATCTTCCTTGATTGGACAGTCTTCTTCAGTGAGGATGCTTAGTCATCCTGAGGGGATATAAACATCAGCCTTTAAGAAAAATAGTTCAAGCTAGGCTTGGTGGCACATGCCTTTAATCAAGGCAGAAGTAGGAGGTAGGAGGATTACTGTGAGTTCAAGGCCTGCCTGGGACTACAGAGTGAGTTCCAGGTCAGCATGGACTAGAGTGAGACCCCACCGTGAAAAACAACCGAACAGGGCTGGAGAGATGGCTTAACAGCTAATGTCTGCTAAGCCTAAGGACCCATGTTCAACTCCCCAGATCCCACATCAACCAGATGCCCAAGGTGATGCAAGCGTACAAAGTCACACATGTGCACAAGATGGCGCACATGTCTGGAGTCCGACTGCAGTGGCTAGAGGCCCTGTGTGCCAATTCTCTCTCACATACAAAAAACAAACAAACAAACAAACACTGAACAACAACAAAAATAAAACAAAACAAAATCAGCTACTACAAAGGCACAGATAAGTCTTTTATTTTCACAGAGTCACGTCTGAGAGGCCCAGCCTTGCTGACTGGGCAGGGGTGGAGGCAAAGGCGAAGCTCCCCTGAAGTAGGGCTGGACGGCTTCCAGCTCCAACAGCTCTGATGGTGAGCACATTTTCGCGAGGCCCCTGCTGGAGCTGACACTTGAGGTCAGATTCACGTGAAGGCCTCCTTCCCGTCATAGCCTCCGAGCCTTCCTGGGGCGGCAGCCGTTGTGTGGGATGGGGGTGTTGTCTGTGATTGAGATCACCTCCAGGCCTCCCATAGTCAGACCCTTGATGGCAGACTGGAAGAAACAGGAGAATGGCACGGTCCCCAAAGTGATACTCAGCACGTCCAGACAGAGCTCCGGGAGGAGCGGGAAGGAGGGGAGCAGGGAGGCTCACAGGCAGACACCTACAATCCCAATCCACTCCTAGACAGACCTATGCAGACCTCTGGACCACATTCTCAACTCCCTTCTCCTCCCAAGTCCCACCTGCTGCCTCCACCTTGTGCTTTGCAATTTGAGAAGTCCTGGCTGCCCCTGACACTAGCTAGTTTTACTGGCAGCACACACTCACATCCCAGCGCCTCATTATTGTTACAAAGTCAGAGAGATGCCAAAGGTCACCCCACTGTGCCCAGGACCTCTCTGAACTCCCCTAGCACCCTGGCCCACGCTGCTCCACCACACTCAGTAGTCTGTGCTGAGGGACTTGTCTGAGGAGGGACCTTAAGAACCAACTTCCCAACCCCAGGGCCTAGCAAACAACAGGCACTCAGAAAGAGGCTGATGAATTAAAGGATGTGACCCAGGCTTGCTCAGGGGGCCCAGTACATTATCAGATCAGCAGAAGGGAACTTGGAGACATGCTACAGAAATCCACTCAGAGGAATGTCTCCACTCTCTTCACATCTGGCCTTAAGGAACATGCACACATTATCTCCGTAACTGTGGTCACTTACCCAGCGCCCTGGTCCCAGGCCTTTCACCACCACTCGGATGTGGGTCACCCCCTTCCCTGTAGCCTTCTGGAGAGAAGTGGCAAGTAGTTAGTGCCTCTGAGAGTAAAAGAGAAATAGCACCAGTTGAAATAGGGAGGCAGAAGACAGAAGGCCACAGTGCAGGGACGGCGGACACCAGCCGAGACCATGGAACTCCCAACAAAAGGGGCTGTGATCAGTTAACCCAGGACAGCACTGCCACCTAATGGACATTCCTAGACATTGCTCCGTTTTTTCAGGTAGGAAATGCAGAATTTCAGACCATATGAGCCTAAATACCCACTTAAAACAAGTGACTTAGCATCTTGAGAGTTAAGATGCCTCCTGGTTACAAAGATGGATCATTTTGGAAATTAGGAAAATACCTAGAAATTACTTGCAACCTGTCATGTAGAAGTCACTATGAATGCTGACAAGTTTCACCTGCATGCCATACGTCCACTGTTGGGTATTTATAGCATCTTGATTTTTCTTTTCTTTTTTTGAGGCAGGGTCTCACTGTAGCCCAGGCTGGACTTGTGGCGATCCTCCACCTCAGCCCAGCCCAGCTCAAGGTTTTCCTTTAGCTTATGCTTCTGCGTGGCAGAGTACGGACATGTGCAAGGCCTTACAGGAGGAAGTACGCAGGCTCTGGTCGAGGCCAGATGGCTGAACTGGTTGCTTGGCTCTGACCCATCACACATACTCTGATCCTCACTTGGCTCTTGAAAGAGAAGGTATACTGAAGGTCTTTTGAAAACTCCTGACAATGAATTAAAGTATGTGGAGTATAGTACCTGCTCAATTTGCTTCTAGAAAGGCCTGAAGGATCCACCTGGGAACTGGTGCTATGAGTCCTCACTCTAAGGCATGCTCCCCGAAGGATAGCACTGAAGGAGCTTTGAATCCTAGGCCTTCAGTACCCTGGCTCTTCCTCTGAAAACTAATCAAGTCCCTTACCTCTCAGGAAGCCGAGAAAGGAAAAAGACAACCTTTCTGCAGAGGCCTCTGCAAACACCTGCAGTGTCAGGGCATCTAACAAGAGCGAGCAAAAACCACACTGCTTCTGATTGGCTAGTTTAAAGAGAATTCTCCATGATCAGTCACGCAGAAGACAGAACACACCAGAGGACACTACAAAAAGCCCAGGCACTTACCGCCGCAGCGGCTATGCCTGCTGTCTGTGCTGCAATGCCGGTGCCCTTCTTGGCATTCCGAAAGCCCTCGGTGCCACAGGAGGTGCGGGCCAGGGGCACGTTAGTGGCTGAGACTACCTGGATCTGTGTGCTGGGAAAACAAGAGTGGTATAAGACTACAATACAATTAGAGGAAGGGAGGAAACTAGTCTATGACCCTAGCAGCCTCAGTAAGAAAGAAAAAGAAAGTCACTTGCTTCCTTAAACTTAATCACTTAATCTACAGAGAGCATCATAATCCGAGGTAAGTTAAATATCAAAGAAAAGGCACACTCACTCCTATTGTCTTCCTTATGGCCAATATTTATAATGGAAGTGAAACCTTTGACATTTTTCTTAAAAAACAAATAAACAACCCAAATGTTTCACATCAGGTAATTTTTTAAACATACTTTACATTGGAGTATATTTCAAATACCTCCCACAACAGTGAGTAATAGTATATGAACTTCTAGGGACCTGTCACCATCCACGACCAACTCATACCCCATGCAGTTTCATGTCCAAATCCTATTCCCATTCCCCTCATCAATGGACTGCTTTTTTTTTTTTTTTTTAAACTCCAGATGCATGCGCCACCTTGTGCATCTGGCTTACGTGGATACTAGGGAATCAAACCTGGGTCCTTTGGCTTCGCAGGCAAATGCCTTAACTGCTAAGCCATCTCTCCAGCCCCAACGGACTGTTTTGAAGCAAATCTAAGAACTATCATTTCAGACAGAAATGTTTTAATGTCCCTTTGAAAGATGAAGACTCTTTAAAAACCCCAAAGCCATCATCATAAGTAATATTGTCAGAGTGGGTCACTTAAATGCTTATGACATTCGATTTCATGACCAAAGACTATTTTAAACAAATACAGCTTATTCTCATTAGCTCCAAAAAGTTACATTATAATTAAGAATGACTTGCTCCCTGGGGATTGTGGAAGGAAGTAGAGGGGTGACTGTATGGGAGACCTGCTTGAATCAGCTCTGGGCTTGGGGCACTTGCTTATTGGCCTGGCTACAGCTCTGCCAACTTGAAGTTACCTTCTTCTTGCTGGAATAAAGCACCTGACCAAAAGCAGCTGATGGGAGAAAAGTTTTTTTTTTTTTTGCTTACAGTCTTGAGGGGAAACTTCATGATGGCAGGGAAAAGATGGTGGAGCAGAGGCTGGACATCACCTTCTTGCCACAGCAGGTGGCAAATAGCAGTAGGAAAGTGAGTCGACTAGCACTGGCAAACTGGGGGCTAATAAAACTCAAGGTCTAGGGCTGGAGAGATGGCTTAGCGGTTAAGTGTTTGCCTGTGAAGCCTAAGGACACCGGTTCGAGGCTCGATTCCCCAGGACCCACGTTAGCCAGATGCACAAGGGGGCGCACGCATCTGGAGTTCATTTGCAGTGGCTGGAAGCCCTGGCGCGCCCATTCTCTCTCTCTCTGCCTCTTTCTGTCTGTCTGTCGCTCTCAAATAAATAAAAAATAAATAAATCTTAAAAAAAAAAAAAAACTCAAGGTCTTCCTCAGTGATACACCTCCTCCAGCAAAGCTCCACTTCCCAAGTTGCCACCAGCTGGGAGCAAGCATGCAGAACACAGGAGCTTATGGTGGGCATCTGACTTAAGCCACTGTACATCTCGTTCATTGCCTGTACTGAACTGAAGCATGCGACAGTTGCTTCTGTCTGAGACAGCTCAAGCAGTGGTGTGTAAAAAGCCACAGACACAGAATCCATGAGAGGGAAGGAAGACGCTGACAATCACTTCATCTGTGCTGCACACCTGACTCAACGGCTATGGTCTCTTGTGCTGTGGGGATCAAATTCAGATCCCATTTCCAAATGGGGCCTGACCTACAAAGCTGTCACTAATGCCAGTCATGCTTCACATGGCTCAGAGACTCCTCACCGCCCAGCGTGCACACCACGTGAGAACACCAGGCGTGTTGCTTTAACTCTCTGCTTACACTTAGCAGGGGCAGTGCCTAGGAGCCCTGGGTGAGCTCGTTAAGAGGTTGGCATGTATTTGAGGTTTACATTCTGCTTAGCTTATTAAGAAACCGTGGATCTGTAGATCATCTCTTTTCTTTTCTTCCGTACCCCCCTTCTTGCTTACTTGTTGTAGGATGCTTTAATGTGCGCAATTGGGATCTCGTCAAATTTCCTCCCAGCCCACTGCAAGGAGCTTTCATGTCCTGGAACGGGAGGGTAAATGCTGCAAGTAGAAGAAACATTTCATTTAAATTGGTCCTGGGTATTATTTTGTTTTTAAATCAAAGAAACGTATACATAGTTTAAAAAGAAGATACATAAATAGGCTGAGTGTGGTGGTTTGGTTTCAGCAGTGGTGACGCTGGGGCAGAAATATGGTGAATTCAAGGCCAACCTGGGATAATGCAGCCTAGGAAACATAGCAAGATTCTGTCTCTAATCCACTTTCCACCCAACCTAAAACCCCTCATCTCCAGAAAACAAATAAAAACCAACCAACCAACAAAAAATCAGTTAGTACAGACAAACCTAGGATGAAAACTAAGAGCTCTTGGCTCTGAAGAAAGCATTCCCAGCATTCCCTTGCTCACCAAGTTGTACTTTAAGAACCCCCTCCCCCAACCCCATCAGCTTTTCTATGAGTGTTTTCAGAAACAAAAGTGCATGCTTTACTGGAGAACTGATCTTAGAAATGGCTTAGAACAAGGTGCTTGGTTTATCAGCCTACAGGCCAAGAAAGAAGGTGGTCAAGTCTTATAGATGACTTTAAGGTTTAAAAAGCCATCACTTCGGGCTGAGAGATGGCTTAGTGATTAAAGGACATGCCTGTGAAGCCTAAGGACCCAGGTTCAACTCTCCAGGTCCCATGTAAGCCAGATGCACAAGGTGGCAAATGCATCTGGAGTTCATTTGCAGTGGCTAGAGGCCCTGGTATGCCCCTTCTCCCACCCTCTCCCTCTCTCCCTCCCACTATCTGTCTCTAATAAATAAATAAATGAAAATAAAAAATAAAAAAAAGAAGCCATCACTTCCCTACAGATAGATAGTTTTCCCTGTCGACTTGGCTGTGTGTGTGTGTGTGCGCGCGCATGTGTGTGTGTGCGTGGTGGAGGAATGTCAACAAATTTAAGTTTACTGAAGACTATATATATAACCAGTATAATGCCTTTTGAAACACAGTTAGGTTTTGAAATTAGGAGCTTGAGCCATTTAACTGAAGGTATGGCTAAGACTAGGCCTTTAAACTTCACAGGTTCAGCTGGGCATGGTGCAACACCTATATTCCCAACCAGGGGAACCAAGGCCAGCTAGGACTATATACAGAGTTCCTGGCTATCCTGGGCTACACAGCAGACACACAAACACAAAACAAAAGATTCTCCCAGGCAGAGAGATAGCTGGTGTACTTCCTGCGTAAGCGGGAGGGCACAAGAGAGTCTGAAGCTGCCCGAGTGTGAATGTCCAGACCTTAGGTAAATAGGTGGGCATGGCCATGCCCACAAGCCTGTAACTCCAGTCCCACAAAAGGGAGCAGAGCAAGGCTTGTGAAAAACAGCAAGCTCCAATATCAGGAAAACTCCATCTCAAAGTGAGAATGGATGGAAGAGGGACGAAGGGTCACTTGACATTCACAACAGCAAGTTGCAGTACCAGTGAGATTCCAGCTCAAGTAAGAATGGGTGTTAAGAGTAACAGAGTGTGACACTGGCGTGCTGCTCTCACACCACAGTATAAACACACAAGCCAACAACAACACAAAACATCCTCCAAATCCAATGCCAAGTGACCAATGCCCAAGGAGGACCTAAGAAGGAAAGACAAAGCTTTCTGGCACCAGCCTTTCTATCTACCCTCCCCTGCAGGAGGCATGCAGTGGCAACCCATTTTCTAATTACAGCCAGAGACAATTTTTCAAAGAATGCAAATAAATGCAGAAAAATATAAAGACCATAGCAGGGGGCTCCGGGTCCCTTAGCACTACCGCTGTCACAGCTGTTTATTGCTGCACGATCTCTCCAAGCACGTCCAGCCTCCCTTCCTGTCCATTTGTCCTTTATCTTCCATGGCTACTTACTCCCTGCGGCCACACCAGCCTCTGCCATTACCAGTCTGTGCAGCCCCATCGTGACCGTGGCTTCACGCATCCCTGGACACCACCCCTTGCTATCTTCATTGCTGGAGCCCTTCAGCAGGCCTGCAGTCTGATGAGCCCACCTGCTCTCTACCACCTCTCACCTCTCTCCTCTACTGGACTAAATCCCATAGCTAGTTTCAATCCTCCGTCCCTGTTTATTACACTTTCCTGGCAACCCCCCCAGCCCGAGTTAAATCCATCTCTCTCGCGGCTCTGAGCCTGTGCAAACATACAGCAATGCTGACTTGTTTCTCTGCACAAGGGCTGCTCAACCCAGCATGTTGATATTTTGGGGAAGATACTGTTGTAGGAGACTGTCGGGAGAACTGGGGGGTGCTTAGTAGCCTCTTAGCTTTTACCCACTAGATACTGTTTCCCAATATTGGTCTCAATATATGTGAATAGTGAATTTCAGGTCATAGAGAACCACTGTTCCATTTTAATGACTTTAAACATCACATAGGCCCTCAGCAGTGCCTGAAAATCATCCTCAATTCAATTATCTCTTCATTTTCCTAAAGAACTCTTCTATACTTTCTTTTGTCTCCTCAAAACTCCAACTCCTTCCTGCTTCTTCAATGCCAGCTGATGACCTCTAGGAGAAATAGAAGCAATCAGAATTTCTCCCAGCTTCTACTATCAAACATCTGTGTCCTCGGCCTTTGCCATTTCTCCTGCTGTAATGCTCCATTTGTGAATTAGCCTCTCAAGGGCACCGCTCCAGCATGTTCCCACTTCAGACCATCATTCTTTCCCATGGTTCCCAGCAGCAAAGCATAACATCATGTCCAACCCAAACCTCTTAAGAGCTGCCCATACCACTAATCCCCCTGACAGTAAAGTCCCTTTAAGGAACTAACTATACTCCCCCCCCCCCCCCCGCCACTGGTCTTCTATTCTCTTTGAACTCGCTCCAATCAGACATTATTTCCTAGCACTCCACCAGAAATGCTCTATTCAAGGTCACCAACTCCACTTGATTAAATCCAAAGAACAATCCTGTTACCTGCCTGTCAATCTACTGTATCTGACAACTGATTTCCCTACCATGAACTACACTTAAAAAAAAAAAAAACTTGCCTGCTTTTTTTTTTAATTTTTAATTTTTTAATTTTTCGAGGTAGGGTCTCATTCTAGCTCAGGCTGACCTGGAATTCACTATGTGGTCTCAGGGTGGCCTTGAACTTATGGTGATCCTCCTACCTCTGCCTCCCAAGTACTAGAATTAAAGACGTGCGCCACCACGCCTGGCCTGGTTTTCTTACTACTTGTCTTGAGGATCCTGTTCTATGTTACTGCTTCTTCCTTATTCCCTAAATCTCTAACCATGACATATTATAACTCTATTTAGATGCAAAGCATCTCAAATTTAGTCACTCACATCTAAACTCCTTCAGTATTGACCATCTTAATAATACCAATTCCATCTTTCCAGTTATTCCCCCAAACTTCTTCATGCTTCTTTTTCTTCACATTTTATACCAACAAATTCTTAGCCTGATGTGTTGGCACATGCCTGTAATCTCAGCACTCAGGAGAGCTGAGGGAAGATCACCACAAGTTCAAGGCCAGCCTAGGCTACATAGTGTATTCCAGCCCAGGTTGTCCTACAAAATGAGACCTGATCTCAAACAAGAACACAAAAATCCAAATCAAATCCTGCTGGTACAGCAGAAAAATGGATCACTCTGACCATAGCTATCACCCTGGATGAAGCACCATCATTTTTTGCCTACATTATCTCAACAGTCTAAGTGCTTTAATGCCTTCTCCCAGTTTCCATCTTTGCTCCCTATGGTTTATATAAATATAGTAGTCAAAGGGACTTTCTTTGAAAAGTAAGCAAGATTACTAGCATGGTAGATACACTTGTAATTCCAGTGCTCAGGAGGCCAAGGAAGGAGGACAAGGAATTTTGAGGTCAGACTAGGCTATATAGCAGGATCCTGTTTCAAAAAAAGAAAAACAACTCTGAAGCAAGGTGTGGTGGTGCACACCTTTAATCCCAGCACTCAGGAAGCAGAGGTAGGAGGAGCACTGTGAGGCCACCTTGACATTACATAGTGAATTTCAGGTCAGCCTGGGCTAGAGTGAGACCCTACTGAAAAAGACAAAAACACAACTCTGTACCATCTCTCTCATGGCTTCCTATCCCCTTATAGTAAAAGCTAGAATACTTGAGATGGCCTCTAAGGATGGACTGCTAGAACCACCACCTCCCACTGTTACACTCTGCGTTTTACTTGTTTTCTACTTACTGCCTCCTAGTCTTTGGAATGTAAATTCTGTTTGGCTAGGGATATAGCTCCAACAGTTTGAAAAGTGCCTGGCATTGCTAAGTGAAAACTCCGATAAAGTCTGGGTTTAAAACCCTTTAGCAGCTCCCCACTGCTGGCAGTAGGGAAAAGCATAAAAGCTCCAGGGAGACAGACACGTCCTTCACATTTGGATCCTTGCCTTGGTGGTCTTACAGGCCATGACAAACATCAACACAGCATGTTCTTTCTAACTGGCTGCCTTTACACAGGCCGCTGCGACCTTTGTTTATAGTAACCTTGTTCATCTTGTCCACCTGAACTCTCTCAATTCACTTTTGTGCTCCACGGTCTTGCCTGATTTCCTCAGGAGTGATGCAGTCTTGCCAACTTCCAACCAGTTCTTACCTCCATCATGCTGCTGATCAGATTATGGTGAAAACCTCTGCATAGATGTCTTCCTTGAAGACTGACTGAGGGAACGAATGATCTTTCGCATTTTCAGGTACCTACCATGGCGCCCAGCACTTAGTAGGTTTTCAGTAAATGTTCGTTACATGGAGGCGAAGTGTATGTTTATATAGGATGCACAAAGAGGTAGTTGTACTAGTGTGAAGCAAGATGCCGGCTCCTCGAGCTGAGCAGAAAATGCACTCGGTCACCCTTGCCATTCAACTAACAAATGCTCCCTGAGCAGTTACTTCGTGCCAGAGCGCATCTCATCAGACGCTCACAACCTCTCTAAGCATCACCTCCATGTTAGATGACAAAGCGGAGGCCCAAAGACTCATCTAAAGAAGACCCCACGGACAGCAAGTACCAAAGTCGGGAGGGAATTCACTGGCCCTCACACCCAGGAGACTGACGGGCAAGAATCACAGGGCGCAGGTCTCCAGAGGGCTGCACTGCCCTGCCCTCACCTGAAGCTGCTCGCGCCAGGACCGGCCTCCTTCGCAGCTTCGGGCTGGGGAGCCGCGTGCTGTGTTTCCGCGGCGTGGACCGTCCCAGCTGGGGCACCCGTCACAGCCCTGCGGAGAAGAAAGCTCGGTAAGGTGCTGGCTCAACGGTCCTTGGGGTCCAAATGACCCATGGGGCCGAGGCAGGAGTGCAGTTCCGAGGGTGCCCATGTTCTCGAAGGGGCAGTTCATCTTTACCTGGTCGTCCCGGGCCGAGCCCATGCCCATGCCCGCAGGAGCCGAGAACTGGCGCTTCTTAATACCTGCATGACTTAAATTGACCCTACTCAGCTCCCGTCCGCGGTGCCTGGACTAGCTGGAGCGGCACCAGCACCGCGCGCCAGTGTGTGTGGAGCGTACGGGACGGAAAGTCACTTGCCTGTTCTTTATATGGGATATTAATTATTTGCATTCTAATTTAAGTGCTCCATAAAACTATCGATATGGGAATTCGTCCGGTTTTTCATGGTCTACCGTGAGAACTCCCCCCCCCCTACTCCATATGGTAATGGTTCGTTCTGCCCCCGCGCGTAGCCTCATGGGAGCGGCGGGAGCCGCGCTACCTTGTGGGAAGGCGGAAGATGGCGGCGCCCGTGAGGGCCACTTTGTTAGGGGTGCTGGCTGGGGGCTGGCGGCGTCGCGACAGGCTGTGGGGAGGTGGCCTGGGTTCCCGCTGCCTGGCCCTTCAGGCCGCGCCCTCCGGCAGCCGGTCCCCATGGCGTTTGCTGGGCGGCCTTGTGTCTGCAGCGGCCGCCGCTCATCTCCAAGCCTCTCACCCCACTGCAGGAGGAGATGGCCACCCTACTACAGCAGGTAGGAAGAAGGGAGGTTCAGGTCTCCCCCGTCCCTGGCTGAGGCCTCTCGGTCCCCATAGTGAATACCAGTAATTCCGCCGAAGAGCAGAATTGGGGCGGGAGAGAGGAGGGTTGTCTATGTGTGCAATATTTTAGAAAAAAAATCTATCTATCTATCTATCTATCTATCTATCTATCTATCTATCTATCTATGATAAAAAGGATGTGGGTTTCAGGCTGACGTGTGTGTGGGAGGGAACGGAACAGGGCGGGACACAGGCTGTTGGATCCTTACTCCAATACTCTTGTGACCTTGAACAAGTTACTTCACCTCTTTTGAACATCAGTAATTTGCAGCGTGGAACTAACCTTCTTGAGGTGGCTTGGCACATAGTAGGCGTTCAACAACTAATGTATAACAATTGGCCTTCTTTGTTGTCGCTTTGGGTGATTCTGGAGCCGCTTCCCTCCTTGCTCATTCCACATTCATTCCTTGGCACAAGGAGCTCAGAGGCTGGAGGAAAGTCTTTGTAATGTAATGCATGTTAAGAAGACCAAAATGGGGCTGGGATGTAGTTGGTGGAGTGCTTTCCTAGCATGCATGAAGCCTTGGGATCTATCCATAGTACTGCACTGTTTAGACGTAGGTAGTACGTGCCTACAATCCCGGCAATACGGGAGGTGGAGGCAGGAGGATAGAAGTTCATAATCATCTATTCCCACTTCATAGCGAGTTTGAGGCCAGCTTTGGCCGCATGAGACCCTGTCTCAAAAAAAAAAAAAACCAAAAAAATCACATGAGTCAGTGGGCACATCTGATCTGTAAAATTCCTGTGAAAAAGTGTGCTGTCTTACTACAGAATGATTTCTGTGAAGGGCAAGGGTCAAAACAAAACAAAACAGAACAGCGTCGTGGCTGTTAGTTGTGTTAAGCCCCTACAGATAGTGAGTGAAGATGTTAGGGTTTTCTCTGGAATCTGAGTTGTTTTCATCTTAGGCCACGAGTGCTATAAACATCTGCTGTTTGTTCCATTTCTTCACTCATTTGACCAGTAGTCATTATTCACCCTGTAGGTGTTTGTAACTCATAGTGTGTGTCTGTGTTAAGTGCTAGAGGTGTAGTAGTAAGAAAAGCATAGCTCTCGTTCCCAGGGAGTTTCAGTGCACTAGATTGAGGGGTGCAGCCAGTAACCAGATTGTCACATAACTAATTGCAGGACTGTGGTTAGTGCTATAAAGGAAAAAGTACCTCAAGAGTGTTCACAGGGCTATCTATTTTTGACTTTATGGGAAGTGTCAAGGAATGTGTCTCCAAGAAAGTGATATTTAAGTTGAGATCAGAAAGATGAGTAGAAATCTCCTGGGAGAAAGTGTGAGGAAAAACATTCTAGAAAGAAGGGGTTTCTGTAAAATCCCTATGGACAGTCCTTGGTGAGTAAGGTGTCTGTCAAAGACTGACGTGTGGAGCATGGGAAGTGGGCTCACAATGCCCAGCCCAGTCCAGCCCTGTTCTCTGTGGTAGTCTTGACCTGCAAATCACATTCTGACATCTTGGCAAATATAACTCAAAAGTCTAGTGGGCTTTTTTTTTTGTTTGTTTGTTTTTGTTTTTAGGGGTTGTATCTTACTCTAGCCCAGGCTGACCTGGAATTCACTATGTGGTCTCAGGCTGGTCTCAAACTCATGGTGATCCTCCTACCTCTCTGCCTCCCGAGTGCTGGGATTAAAGGTGTGTGTCATCATGCTGGCTAGTGGGCCTTTTTTGATTACTTCTGGTTGTATTAAGTGACAAGCTTCTGAGTCCATCAAAGGTGCTTTAGCTTTATTATTATTGTTTTTTTCTTTCTTCCTTTTTGATCCTTTTAATTTTCTTAGATTGAAACAGAGAAAAGCCTGTATTCAGACCATGAGCTTCGTGCCCTGGATGAAGCACAGAGACTGGCAAAGAAGAAAACTGACCTCTTTGATGATGAACAAGATGAAAAAGATATTATGCATGTTCAAGATTTGGAAGATATGTGGGAGCAGACATTCCAACAGTTCAAACTTGGTGCTCGTGTAACAGGTCTGTGATCTATCTAAGCCAACAAGAGTCGACAGTGGCATTTTCTGAACTCCAAACAAAGGACAGTTGCTTAGTCTCTGCTCAGAATTTTAATGACAAGTAATTTCAAATAACAAAACAGCTTTCAGGACAATAAGTTATTTTCCTTTAAAAAAAATTAATGGGCTGGAGACACGGCTTAGTGGTGAAGGTACTTGCCTGCAAAGCCTAATGACCCAGGTTTGATTCCCCAGTACCCACATAAAGCCAGATGCATGTATCTTGAATTCATTTGCAGTGGCTAGTGCCCTGGTATGTCCATTATTTCTATCTGCCCCCTCATATAAATAAATAAAATATTTCTTAAAAATATTATTTGTTGCATGTGTGTATGCATGGCAGGGCCTCTGGCTGCTGCAAATGAACATAAGGTGCTTGTGCCAGTTTTTGAATCTACCTTATATAGGTGTCTTGGGAATTGAACCCACATGGGCAAGTTTTGCAAGCAAGCACCTTTAGCTGCTGAGCCATATCCCTAGCCTCAAAGTTCTTTTCCTTACTCCTCACAACTACCATAATAGAATCTTTTTTTTTTTTTTTTTTTTTTTGTTTTTCAAGGTAAGGTGTCGCTGTAGCCCAGGCTGACCTGGAATTCACTATGTAGTCTCAGGGTGTCCTTGAACTTACAGTGATCCTCCTACCTCTGCCTCCCAAGTGCTGGGATTAAAGGCATGTACCACCATGCCTGGCTTGTAATAGAATTTTTATAAGGCCAGTGTTGTTTTTCAGTGAAATTGGGATAGGTTTTTTTTTTTCAGTTAAGCTTTGTGATTGTTAATCTGAGTTTAAGTCCTACTCTGGATCAGAGAGTGGGAGGAAAGAAGTCTAGTTCCTGTGTTTTATTGGAAATCACTTATAAAGCAGGGAGTTGAGTATTGTCTTTGTTAAACAGAGACTGAAGAACAGAGATAGTGGGGGTTAATTAGATCAGTGATAGTGTTAAATCCAAATCCAGTGAAGGTGTTGTGTTTGAACTTTGTTTTTTTAAGTTTTTTTTTTTTTTTTTTTTTTTTTGGTTTTTCAAGGTAGGGTCTCACTCTGGTCCAGGCTGACCTGGAATTAACTATGTAGTCTCAGGGTGGCCTCGAACTCATGGCGATCCTCCTACCTCTGCCTCCCGAGTGCTGGGATTAAAGGCGTGCGCCACCACACCCGGTTTTTTAAGTATTTTTTATTTTAAGCAAGAAAGAGAGAGAGAGAATTGACACACCTGGGCCTCAGCCACTGCAATCAAACTCCATATGCTTCTGCTACCTAGTGGGCATGTGTGACCTTGTACTTGCCTCACCTTTGTGCGTCTGGCTTACATGGGATCTGGATAGTCGTTGAACATGGGTCCTTAGGCTTTGCAGGCAGGTACCTTAACTGCTAAGCCATCTCTCCAGCCCATTTTTTTTTAAATTGTGTGTGAATTTGGGTGTGTGTGTGTGCCATGGGGCACATGTGTAAGTCAGGACAAACTAGAGTGCCAGTCCTCATCTTTCACCTTGTTTTTAAGGCAGGGCAGGGCCTCTGGTCACTGCTGCATTCGCTAGGCCGCCTGGCCCACAAGGCTTTGAGATTCTCCTGTCTTCGCCACCCTTCTTGCTGCAGATGTGTTGGGATTGCAGACACTCCACTGTGTGTGTTCTGGGGATCAGAACTTGGGCCATCAGGTTTGTGCAGCAAGTGCTTTACCCACTGAAACACCTTCCTGGTGAGGCCCCCCCCCCCCCTGTTTTTGATGATACTAGGATTGAACCCAGAGCCTTGCACTTGCAAGGGAAGTACTTTTCCTCTGAGCTATGTCCCCAGCCCTTGTTTTTGAATTGTTAAGGGTATTTTTTTTTTCCTTTCTTTTCTTCTCTCTTTGGAAACATTCAGCTCTTGGTGTCCAGTTCTTACCTTTCAGTTTCCTTGAGAGTGTGAATGTTATGCTGTGAAAGAGATCAGAGTTAGAGAGAGATGGGATAGAGTTATAATCTTACTATAAACTCATTGAGGACAATGATTGTGGTTTTCCCAATAAAGGAAAACTTAAAAAAAATTTTTTTTTTTCCCAAGGTAGGGTCTCACTTTAGCCCAGGCTGAGCTAGAACTCAGTCTGAACTTGCAGTGATCCTCATATCTGTGTCTTCTGAGTGCTGGGTTTAAAGGTATGTGCTACCACACCTGGCTAAAGGAAAGCTTTTAACACTTACAACACCTTCATTATGGCTGTCTTGTGTGATAGCCATTGTCCTTTTTCTTGTAGAGGCTGATAAAAAGAACGACCAAACCTCATTGCACCGGAAATTAGATACGAACCTTGTCCTGCTAGTCAGAGAGAAGCTTGGAGACCATGATGTTTGGCTCCTGCCTCAAGTGGAGTGGCAGCCTGGGGAGACCCTCCGAGGGACAGCTGAGCGAACCCTGGCCACTCTCTCAGGTGACTGCACTGTCTTCTAAATCCCTCAACCTTCATCACAGGTTGACTGTGAGATTGAGCTTAAGGGTAGAGTGGGAAGGTTAGTAGGCACTGATGTTTAAAAAAGTCTAGATAAGGATTTCCCTTAGATCAGGAGAGCGTCTTCTCTCTGCCCACTGAGATTTGGGATCATCTCTGGCGTTTACTCACTAGTTGCCAGTAGCACTGTCTTATCCCCACCTCCCAGTCCCATTCCTATTCCCATTCCGAGTCTTGCAACCAAAAATGTCTCCATACACATTGCAGTATATTTCCTGAGTAGCAAACTTGCAAAGAACAGAGAAAACAACAACAAGAAAAACCCTATACTAGAGATGCTGTTGCAGTCCGGTTCGCATTGCTGGTAGAAATCACCCAACCAAGAGCAGCTTCTGGGAAAAAGAGATTTATTTTGGCTTACAGGCTCGAGGGGAAGCTCCATGATAGCAGGGGAAAATGATGGCATGAGCAGAGGGTGGACATCACCCCCTGGCCAACATAAGGTGGACCACAACAACAGGAGGGTGTGCCAAACACTGGCATGGGGAAACTGGCTATAAAACCCATAAGCCCGCCCCCAACAATACACTCCCTCCAGGAGGCATTAATTCCCAAATATCCAGCTGGGAACCTAGCATTCAGAACACCTAAGTTTATGGGGGACACCTGAATCAAACCACCACATTGCTGGGAACCTATCATTCGGAACACCTAAGTTTATGGGGGACACCTGAATCAAACCACCACAGATGTCAAAAAAGTTCCTACCAATTTTGTGTTCTGTCCTTCAATGCTGTAAACATGTGGTTTCTGAAGCACAGCTCTTAACCACTTCTTTACATAGAATTCTTTTGTTTGCCATAAAGAACCGAATCTTCCTGCATCGCCTATGCATCCTTTTTGCTCTGTCATGATCTCATTGGTCTCCTGTCTTACTGCACTGATGTTTACTCCCAAGTTCTAACCCAGCACAGCCTTTGTGTTCTTGAATAATGTGGCCTTTTATGGTCTCTGCTTTGAGGCATGTTGTCCCTGATATCATGCTACCTCCTCCTGAGCTCTTGCATGTGACCATACTCAGCTTATGCAACAAACATTTTCTGTACGCATACCATTCTCCAAGACCTCTCTGGCACTGGGGTCACAGTGGTGAATTGGACACTCCCCTTACTCCCTAGGAGCTTATGTTCTAGTGGAGAAAGCACTCTTTGGTTTACACCACTGTTTTATATAGTAGTTTGTTAGTATATTTCAGTTGCAACCAGAACTTTGAGTTCCATGAAGGTCTGGATAGAATCCATTCCTCTTCATGACCTCAGCCCTCAGTAAAGTACCCTTTATATAGTGGGCATTGCTAAGTGTTTGTTGAATAAATGGATTTGGTGATGTAGGTACACGGCCACTTTTGTGTTCAAGCCACAGCTGGAGCACTGCTAACAAAACCTCAGAGATCAGTGTGTTCTCCATGACTGTCTCACCAGGGGCTTCTTTGGCCTGTAGGAGAGGCAGCAAAGTAGAATGGAATGTGTCTGAGGTATGGGGGCCAGGGAGGGGTGTGCTGCTGGTAGTCTCAGCTGTCTAGAGTTGGTAGCCGAGTGTGGTGGCACATGCCTTTAATTCCAGCACTTGGGAGGCAGAGGTAGGAGGATTGCTGTGAGTGAAGCCACTCAGACTACATACTGAATTGCAGGTCAGCCTGAGCTAGAGTGAAACCCTACCTCCAAAAACAAAAACAAAACAAACGAACAAACAAAAAAGAGTGGGCATCTGGGTTTTGTGCCAGGATTTCTTTTGTGTCCATAGTCTCAGCTTCCCTCACACCAAACCTCCATGACAGATGCTTGCTTAGCTCCACCATCTCTGCTGTGCGAAAGCAGGCTGAACTTCAGCATTGAGCTTTCCTTGCTTTACCATTCCCACTGCATAAATCAATATGAAAGGAATAGACACACTGACAATAGGTATGTTTATAGCTGACAATGCATGTAAAATAAAATACATTGACTGATTACAAATATATATTGCAGTTATTAAATAGCAAGTATAAAAATCATTAAAATGGCAAAGAAAAGTTCATGTGATAAGTATATAATAAACGTGAAAGTGCATTTCTTTCTCATTGGCTCCACATTTCAAGTGATTCTGAAAGATGGGATTTGTACAAGTGGAATTAATGAGTGAAAGGGATGTACACTTAAATTTTTGGTAAGCATTGCCCACTTGTCCTGCAGACTGTATGTGACAATTAAAGTCTTCTGGGGAGGTGTATGGGAGTGTTTGTTTTCTTGGACCAACATAAGAAATCTTCAGTTTGGGGGCTGGAGAGTTGGCTTGGTGTTAAGGCATTTGCCTGCAAAGCCAAAGGACCCAGGTTCGATTCCCCAGGACCCACGTAAGCCAGATGCACAAGGGGGCGCATGCATCTGGAGGTCGTTTGCAGTGGCTGGCGGCCCTGGTTTGCCCATTCTCTTCCTCTCTCTCTTCTCTCTCTCACATAAATATATTTAAAAAAAAAAAGAAATCTTCAGTTTGCACCTCTATAGTTAGTTAAAATGATTTCCCTTGAATTCATATATTCCTCTTTGCTAGCAAGACTGGCCATCTTTTCACATGTTCACTGGCTGTATTTCTTAATTCTGTGAACTGTTTGTTCAGATCCTTTCTTATGTTTGTAATGAGTTGTTTTATTTTATTTTTATTTATTTGTGTGTGTGTGTGTGTGTGTGTGTGTGTGTGTGTGAGAGAGAGAGAGAGAGAGAGAGAGAGAGAGAGAGAAAATGTGAGTGGGCGTGCCAGGGCCTCTAACCCACTGCAAACAAACTACAGACATATGCTCCACCATGTGCATCTGGTTTATGTGGGTTCCGGGGAATCGACTCTGGGTCCTTATGCTTTTTAGGCAAGCGCCTAAACTGCTAAGTTCTCTCCAGTCTCATGAGTAGTTTTTGTTTTTTTATTTGCAAGCAGAAAGAGAGAGAAAATGGGCTTCTAACCACTGCAGACGAACTGTAGATGCATGCACCACTTTGTGTGTCTTTATGTGGGTACTGAGGAACCAATCCAGGTCATAACACTTTGCAGCAAGTGCCTTAACCATTGAGACATCTCTCCATCCCCTGTTTTTATACTTTTTGCTTTGGTAATATTTTAATCCATCTTTTCTAGATTATATAAACATAAATGCATTTTTAAATTAAATTTAGAAAGTATAGAGAAGTTTACCAGTATAATTCTACCACTCACAGATACCTATAGCTTTGTATTGTATGTGAGCTCACATTGTATATAAATTCTTTCATCTAGTACCAGTAGTGGGTTTTTAAAATTTTTTTTAAATTAATTAATTAATATTTATTTATTTGAGAGAGAGAGACAGAGAGAAAGAGGCAGAAAGAGAATGGACATGCCAGGACTTCCAGCCACTGCAAACAAACTCCAGACACATGCACCCCCTTGTGCATCTGGCTTATGTGGGTCCTGGGGAATCAAACCAGGGTCCTTAGGCTTCGCAGGCAAATGCTGTAACTGCTAAGCCATTTTCCCAGCCCCTAAAATTTATTTTTTAATATTTTTATTTGTTTATTTGCAAGCAGATAGAAACAGAGAATGACAGAGAGAAGGAATGGGCACACCAGGACCTCTTGCCACTGTAAATGAACTCTATATGCATGTGCTACTTAGTGCATTTGGCTTTATGTGGGTACTGGGAAATTGAAACTAGGCTGTTAGGCTTTGCAAGCACGTGCCTTTAACCACTGAGCCATCTCTCCAGTCCTTGTTGTGTTTTTTAAAAAGTGAAAATAGCAATTTATTTATATGTTAGTTACTAGTGTCTCAGAATGTTGTGGAAGAAGTAACTTTGACTTTTCAGAGACAATAAATGTTTTTGTATTCTTTTAGAAATTTTCTGTGCATATTCAAGAACATAAATATTTTCTATTTCTTTTGAGACACGATTACACTGTAGCTTAGGCTAACCTTGGACTTACTATGTAGACCAGTTTGGCTTTGAACTTGTAATTCTCTTCTCTCAGCATGCATCACTGTGCCTCACTTTCCAGTGTTTCTTTATGCCTTAAGATTTTATTGGATATACTGAAAATATTTTTCAAGTTTATCTTTGTTTTTTTGGTTTTTTGAGGTAGGGTCTCACTCTGGCCCAGGCTGACCTGGAATTAACTATGTAGTTTTAGGGTGGCCTCGAACTCAGGGCAGTCCTCCTACTTTTGCCTCCTGAGTGCTGAGATTGAAAGCATACGCCACCACAACTGGCATCTTTTTTATGTTTTTGAGACTGGATCTCATATAGCCTAGGTGGGTCTTGAACTCACTGTAGCTGAGGGGGATTTTGAACATCTAAGCTTCCTGCCTCTACCTCCAAGTTCTGGGATTATAGAAGCCTGCCACCAAGACCAACTTATGTTCCCCATTTTGTCTTCGTGTTTTTTTTTTTTTTTTCCTTTGAGGTAGGGTCTCACTCTAGCCCAGGCTGCCCTGGAGTTCACTATGTAGTCTCAGGCTGGCCTCAAACTCACGGTGATCCTCCTACCTCTGCTTCCCAAGTGCTGGGATTAAAGATGTGTGCCACCATGCCCAGCTATCTTTGACTTTTTTATGGTTTGCTTTTTGTTCTTGTGAAAAGGTTTAGTCCCCCGCCCCCCCCCACAAGGTAGGATCTTACTGTAGCCCAGGCTGACCTGGAACTCACAGCAATCCTCCTACCTCTGCCTCCCCAAGTGCTGGGATTAAAGGTGTGTGCCACCATGTTCAGATATATTTAATTTTTATTTAGATAAATAAAAACCTTTTCTTTTTGGGTGTTTTGAATTTATGTCTTGTTTAGAAAGGTCTCTGAAAAATAACATGAGATGACATATTTTCTTCTAATTCTCGTTTTTTAAGTGAAAAATTTAAAATGTGGAAGAATCAAAAAGTCATGAATTGCTCATGAGCCATCACCCAGAGTGAACAAATCCTTTATGAAAATTTGAAATTTCTGCTAAATCTTGGGCCTCCGTTATCAGTTTTGGTGTGAGGTCTGAAGCTGGCCTCCAGCTATTTTTCAGTTTAGCTAGCTAGTTCTTCAGGTGCCATTTAGTAATTACTCCTCCATTTTTGGTCTTTTTTTACAAATTTTTTTTGTTTATTTTTATTTATTTATTTGAGAGCGACAGACAGAGAAGAGGCAGAGAGAGAGAGAGAGAGAGATTGGGCGTGCCAGGGCTTCCAGCCACTGCAAACGAACTCCAGACGCGTGCGCCCCTTTGTGCATCTGGCTAACGTGGGTCCTGGGGAATTGAGCCGCGAACCGGGGTCTTAGGCTTCACAGGCAAGTGCTTAACCACAAAGCCATCTCTGCAGTCCAATTTTCGGTCTTTTGTAATACCGAATTGGGGTTACTGTCATTTTATAGACTGCACATACTGTGTTTGTGCTCTCTAGAAGTCAAATCTGCCCTGGCTGTGCTGGTGCACACCTGTAATTCCAGCCCTTAAGGGATGAAGTAGGCAAAAGAAAAGAAAGAAGTCTGTACTGGGGAAAGTTGAAAGTTTGAGGCCAGTCTTCACTACACAGAGTGTTCTAGACCAGCCAGCTGCTTAGCAAACCCTGCCTCAAAAAGTCCTATTTCCCTAAAAATGTCAACTTGCAGGTCCTTTTTGTGTTTCATGTGACAACCACTTTTTTATATACCAAGTGTCTGGGTCCTCTATCAACAGTCAGACTCCTGGCTGAATGCCAAAGCCAGCTGCTGTAACTCCCAAATAGTTAACTGTATTGCAGACTTACACTCTAAAAGTGCCAGGCTGGAACCTTGTAATGGCCCAGGTGTCTGAACTCCACGGGCTTGGAAGCATGTGTATTGAGAGCTGGTGAGGCTCTTTTCAGTAATGGCCTTCCATATCACTGCTAGGGTCACTTTTACCTCAGGGTTGGAAGTGGTTTTCACAGACACTGTGATTAGGGGAGTCAGAATAAACAGGTGAGTGTATCCTTATCTTCCTATTCTCTTTTCCTCCTCACCTCAGAGAACAACATGAAAGCCAAGTTCCTAGGAAATGCACCTTGTGGCTACTACAAGTTCAAGTTTCCCCAGGCAATGAGGACAGAGAGTAACCTTGGAGCCAAAGTGTTCTTCTTCAAAGCACTGCTGCTAACTGGAGACTTTTCCCAGGCTGGGAAGAAGAGCCGGCACGTGTGGGTCAGTAAGGAGGAGCTGGGCGATTACCTGCAACCACGGTACCTGGCTCAGGTTAGGAAGTTTCTCCTGGACCTCTAATGGACTAAGCTGCCTGTGGACAATGCTCAGAGGTGGTTGAGGCCTCAAGGACACTGTATGATTACCCGCATTTACAGGGAATATCAAACAACAGACTACATTCTATGAGTTCAATGATCTGTCACTGTGTTTGACTCAGCTAACGCACCCTTTGGGGACAACTGGCTTTGCCCAGTGAAGAGGGAATTGTCTCTTAGGAGCCTTCCCATTTTTCTCAAGCTGAGAACTGAGAATTACCTTGTAGTAAATTAACTCTGGCTTATTGGGCTTAGAAAGAACACAGGAAATGAATCAACCTAAAGCCCTCAGTTCTGTGAAAGCTAACTGCATGAGAAAAACCTGGTTTTATATAGTTTCCTAGCCATTTTCAATTTTGGCTTTTCCCTTTCCACCTTCTATAAATTTACTTAGGGAATAAGCTTGTCCCTCCCTCTCTCCCTTCCCTTCCTTTTAAAAAGTTTATATTTAATAAATTAATCATGTCTTATCTGTTTTGCAAGTCATGTGAAATAAGCAAGTCCAGTTTCTCTCCATCCTGTTGGCAGAATCATGGCCAGGTCGTGACATGGCTCAGAGTCATGCTAGCTGATAGGTGTAGAGGAAAATGCTGGCTTCTTGTCTCTTGGTTGGGGCTTTTCATTGTTTAGTGTTGCCTGAGTCAATATAGTCTTCAGTACCTGGCACACAGCACAAGTAAACATTTGCTACATGAACTTGAGAGAGTAAGCAACTCTTCAGAAGTAAGATTTCATTCATTTTTCCCGGTTTCCTCCTGCACAGACTTCTGGGTAAAGAGTCTTTCCTTAGGTGATGTGAGCTTGTGAAAGGGGATTTCTGTTTCTTAATCAGCTGTAGCCTCGTGTTCTTGCATAGTGTCAGGGCACTCTCCGTGGTCAAGGTCAGATTCCTAGTGCGGAGGTTCATCTCCTTGCCCTTTGCCTCGTTCCTGAGGGGAGATAGCTTCTCTGTGAGGCTTGCTTATTAGGAGGATGAGTGAAGCCGTGGAGAGAAGTATGGGCATGGCCGGAGGAAGCTGGGGTTTGGGGGTGTATTGTGTATGTGCACCATTTTGCCCTGTTAGGGCCCTGGGCACCTCTAACCTAGGAGGAGGGAAATCACCAGGGGAAAGTAGGGCTATTTTCATATCCATGCATGAGATGTTCTTCTTGTTACATTGTTTATTTTTAGTTTTTAGGTTTTGAATACTGGGGTTCCAACCTAGGGCCTTGTGCCTGTTGGGCAAGCACTTCATCACTGAGTTACCCTTCCACCCACCTTACTCTCTCTGTCAAAAAAAAAAAAAAAAAATAGAGTTCACAAGGAAACAATTTAATGCTTCACCTTAAGGCCTTGGAAAAAGAACAAGGCAAACCAAAAATCAGTAGATGGGAAGAAATAATAAAGATTAGGGCAGAAATTAATGAAATAGAAACAAAAAAATCCAAAGAATTGCCGGGTGTAGTGGTGCACGCCTTTAATCCCAGCACTTGGGAAGTAGAGGTAGGAGGATTGCCGTGAGTTTGAGGCCACCTTGAGACTCCATAGTGAATACCAGGTCAGCCTGGGTTAGAGTGAGACCCTACGTTGAAAAAAACAAAACGAAACAAAACAAAACAAAAAAATCCAAAGAATTTATGAAACAAAGAGTTGGTTCTTTGAAAGGATAAACAAGATTGATAAACCCTTAGCAAATCTGACCAGAAGAGAGAAGAAACGAAAATTAATAAAACTAGAGATGACAAAGGCACCATTACAACAGATACCAAAGAAATTCAGAAAATCATAAGGACATACTTTTAAGAATATGTCTCTAAGTTTGAAAATCTTAAAGAAATGGAGGATTTTCTTGATTCATGTGACCTACCAAAATTAAATCAAGATGAGATAAACCATTTAAATAGACCAAACAAGAACAGAAATCCAAGCAGTTATAAAAAGTTTCCCAACTTAAAAAGTCCAGCCCCAGATGGATTCACTGGTGAATTTTACCAGATCGTCATTGAAGAACTAATACCATGGCTTCTCAAACTTTTCCATAAAATAGAAAAGGAAGGAATTCTGCTGAACTCCTTTGAAGCCAGCATCAACCTGATACCAAAACCAGACAAAGATAGAACAAAAAAAGAAAAATACAGAACAATCCTCCACATGAACATAGATGCAAAAATTCTCAACAAAATATTGGCAAACAATACAAGAATATATCAGAAAGATTATTCACCTTGACCAAGTAGGCTTTATCCTAGAGATGCAGGGATGGTTCAACATACGCAAATTGATAAATGTAATATATAAATGGACTGAAGGACAAAAATCACATGATCATCTCAACAGATGCAGAAAAGACATTTGGCAAGATACAACATTCCCTTCATGGTAAAACTACAGAAACTGGGAATAGAAGGAACATATCTCAATATAATAAAAGCTATTTATGACAGACCTACAGGCAACATGATACTAAATGGGGAAAAGCTTGAAGCTTTTCCACTAAATTCAGGAATTAGACAAGGGTGTTCACTGTCCCCACTTTTATTTAATATAGTACTGGAAGTCTTAGCTATAGCAGTAAGGCAAGAGACACTCATAAAAAGGATACAAATCGGAAAGGAAGAGATCAAATTATTTTTTGCAGATGATATGATTCTATACATAAATGACCCTAAGTCCTCTACCAGCAAACTGTTAGAGCTGATAAACACTTAGCAATGTAGCAGGATACAAAATAAACACAGAAATAAATAGCTTTCCTATATACTAACAACAAACATGCAGAGGATGAAATTAGGGAATCTCTTCCATTCATAATTGCCTCAAAAAGAAAAAAAATAAAGTACCTTGGAATAAACCTAGCTAAGGAAGTGAAGGGTCTCTATAATGAGAATTTTAAAACACTCAAGCAAGAAATTGCAGAAGACACTAGGAAATGGAAAGACATCCCATGTTTTTGGGTTGGAAGAACCAATATTGAGAAAATGTCAGTCTTACCAAAAGCAATCTACACATTTAATACAATGCCCATCAATGCTAAAATTCATTTGGAAGCACAAAAATCCTTGAATAGCCAAAACAATTTTGAGCAACAAAAATAAAGCTGGTGCTATCACCCTACCTTATTTTAACCTATATTACAAAGCCATAGTAACAAAAACAGCATGGTACTGGCACAAAAACAGACAGATAGATGAATGAAGCAGAATAGAGGACCCAGATGTTAATCCAGGCAGCCACAGCTATCTGATTTTTGACAAAAATGCCAAAAATATTCACTGGAGAAAAGACAGCCTCTTCAACAAGTGTTGCTGGGAAAATTGGGTGTCTGTATGTAGAAGGATAAAAATAGATCCTTGTCTCTCTCCCTGCCCAAGCATTAAGTCAAAATAGATCAGGGATCTTAATATCAGAAACTGCCAGAGGAAAAGGTTGAAGAAACCCTTCAACATATTGACATAGGCAATGACTTTCTGAATATAACCCCAATTGCTCAGGGAGTAAAACCACTAGTCAACCACTAGGATCTCATGAAATTACAAAGCTTTTGTACAGAAAAGGACACTGTGAATACAGCAAAGAACCTACAGAATGGGAGAAAATATTTGCCATTTATATATCTGACAGAGGATTAATACCCTGAATATACAAAGAACTCAGAAAACAAAACAATAAGGTATCAAACAACCCAATTAAAAAATGGGCTATGGAACTAAATAGAGTTCTCAAAGGAAGAAATACAGATGGCATATAGACATCTAAAAAAGTGTTCTACATCCTTGGCCATCAGGGAAATACAAATTAAAACTACTTTGAGATTCTATCTCACTCCTGTCATAATGGCTACCATCAGAAGCCATAGATTGCCACTTAGGAAGTTTTCAGTGCCAGGGGTGGGATACCTTCAAGTTGGCCAGGGAGGTCCCTCTTGCCTCCAAAACATTACAGGCTATTACCAAGGCCCTTGGTTTCCCATGAGTAACAGATGATAGGACCCTCCTGCTGAAGACTTCACATGCCTGGGCGGCATGGTCACTGAGAACCTTCTCCCTGTAGACCAGCTGACTGAAGGGTGGAAAAAGCTGCACTGCATGCAGCCCTGTGAGAGAGAGAAGTCATCAGCAGTGAAAACAGTGGACGCTGGGATCCGTAAGTTTGGCCAGACAGGCCAAATGACCGAATGGGTGCAATAGTGACATGTCTGCTCTGGGGGAAGCCAGCTGCTTCCTAATTGGACTAGAGGCCCACTCTATGGGAGGGAATACATGCCTGGTACTGAAAACCTAATCAAAAGCCTATGGTAGGGGAGGTCATGAACCTTAGGGGTATAAAACCTGCTCTTGTTTGGCCAAATGCATATATTTATTATCACCAAACTGCCCTGAAAGCACTATACTTAATGTTCATGTTCATATATTAGTGCTACTCTCACTTTTTTGGTTAGAGAAGCTTCTCTTTTCAGATGGCAGGTGACCACTGTGGTGGCCCAAAAGGTAATATAGTGCTGAGAAGAAGTGACAGAGAAATGTGCAGCACTGAAACATCTCTATCACACTCTGTAAGGCTCAGGGTCCACTGTGGAAGAGGTGGTGGAAAGAACATAAGAGTTCAAGAAATGGTATGACTCCTTACAATGCAATTGTCCAGTCAGAAATTGGCTTCAATATCCATGACCTCACAATGCCTAGCAAAATCTTCACAGGACCTTTATAATAGGAGAAAAAGATGAAAATAAAAGAGAGACTAATAGAGAGAGGGAGGGGATATGATGGAAAGTGGAGTTGTGAAGCAGAAAGTGGGGGAGGGGAGGAAATTATCATGGTTTATTGTCTGTAAGAATAGAAGTTGCCAATAAAAAAGAAAAGAGAAAGTCATGTCTTTGAGGACCTGTGTCTCAAAGGACTTAGGAAGTGGCATGTGCCCACAATTCAAGGGCTATAAGGGACAAATTAAGGTTGAGGGGACTTAACTGCATTCCTGTCCATGGGCTTGATTCTGCTGTTAGTACTCTGGCTACAAAATTCTCTAAGTTCTGAGTAGTTTTCCCCAAAGTTCTGTAATTTTTACCTTGTGATTTTACATTGTATTTGTTGAATGCCTGTTTGAGCCTCCCACTATCTGCCAAACATGACCAGACTTGTTTGTAGTGCATCCTGTGGGTCAAGAAGGCCAGGGGCAAGCTTAGAGGTGATATTCCTGCTTTGGGGCTGGTGTCTTCAAAGCACTCAGCTCCAGAGGAGTGTGCTAAGTGTTGATGGTAGGCTTAGAGCACAAGACTGATGTGTGGTTGTGCAACCTAGAAGTTGTGTGTGTGTGTGTGTGTAACATGTAAAACACTGCCCAGCTTGCCAGAAGGCTTCTCCAGAGGGATGTCTTTCCCCTCCAGTAGCAGACAGTTTCAGGTTGGCTGAGATGAACTTCCAGACCAGGCACAGTCATGTAGGAAGGGATTTATTGAAGCTTACAGATCCAGGGAAAGTTCCATAATGGCAGAAGCTG
Source organism: Dipus sagitta (assembly GCA_036346955.1). NCBI lineage: Eukaryota > Metazoa > Chordata > Mammalia > Rodentia > Dipodidae > Dipus > Dipus sagitta. The sequence goes on from CM070772.1 coordinate 120,303,374, forward strand.
GCCTGCCTTCACAGGACCAAGTAGAGAGCAAGAAACACAAGCCAAAAGCCACACAACACAGCACACTTCAGGAACTCCAGCCATCACACTTTGCATATCTTTAGATTGGAATCTCAAACCCACCAGCACACCTTAGGGGTGGACCCTAAGATCCACCCAGTGACACTGCCTCCAGCCAGGTGGCTGCAGATACAAACTACAAACTAATAAAACAGTGAATGTATTGGGGGCCATCTGTTCAAACCACCACACCCTCTTTTCACTTGCTCATTCCTTTCCCAAATGATATGCAGTCTCTGGGTTCCATCTTTGCTGGTTCTATGCAGAAAATCCTGCCATGTTTATGAACTTGCTTTACTGGTGACTGACTTGCTGTCATGGTCATCTCCAGTTGACCCATTTCTTCACCTAAGCATGCGTTTTTACATTTAGCCCTTTATAGCGTAGCCTGTATCAGGTGCTTTATACTTAACTGGATTTCAATAGACATGTAAGGGAATTCATTTTTCTCTCCTTGAGCACCAGACTCAGAAAGCCAGGGTGTGAATTGTGACTTTAGACAAGGTTTGGCAACTGTCACTGGCTCACTCCTCAAGATCAGGAGTGTGTGGTCCCTTATAAGTTACGTTTTTATTTAAACCAGCAGGGCAGGTCTCCTTATTTGTACAGACTCAAGGTAGTCAACATGCTCAGGGGCACTTGCTCCTAAGTAGGGGCCAGAACACAAGCCTACATGTCTGCACAGCTAGTTCCTCATCTTCCTCATCAGTGAAATGAAGATGCCACTGCTTCTTGGGTGATGTGAGAGTGTTTGAAATCACTTTAGCACCACACATAGCTCATTATAAACACTCAGTGACTGCTTCCCTCTTTCCAGCACAGGCTCTGCAATTCTGAGGTCAGCTGTGTCATGGGCAGCTCTTACAACTCCCCCACCTTTCCTGTGGTAGACATTGTGACAACCAAGCATTTCTTACCGATTTGGAAAGGTACATGGGTAATATTGGACATGAATGGATTCTAAGAGCCAGTCTCAAAACAGGTTTGTGGAGGATGCATCCCTTAACTACATCTGGCTGCTTGGACATGCTAGCCCTGTGCCACCCCTGGCTAGGGCATCCAGAGACACTCAGGTGCAGGCTTATGGGGGCACCAAAAGCGGAGTAGTCCTGCTGACTGTTCTATTATGCCATGAAAGGAAGAAGAAAAATAGCTTCCTGGAAAGTCAGCAGCCCAATTATTAAGTGCTCCTAGATAGCTAGCAGCAGGCACAAAGGCGAGATAAAACCTGCTAGTTGTCATCTCAGGGAGCTATGCCCCCTCTCTCCTCACTTTTGTACCCTAGAGGCCCATGGAGAAGGGATTGTGGCCAGTCACTTTTAGACTGCCATTCACCTTTACCTGCCTTAGGACTCAGGTGCTCAAGATGGAGTGAGGCTAGAAACTGCTCATCCAGCTGCTTCTGTGAGAGTCATCTGGTGTGAGTACTGCTCACTGCTCAGGGATCCTTCTAGATCGAGAATGGATCACAGCTCCAGCTGAAGCGTGGGCTAATGGATCCTCATGAGGTGGGAGGGGGCACGTTTAGGGGCCTGTGTGCATGTTTGCCACATCCTGAACTAACCTGAAGCAGGTGGGAAAAAAATCCAACAATTTTTTTTTTTAGATGCTTTGACAGCACAGAGAGAAGGAGAGGGAGGGAGGGAGGAAGAGAGAGAGGGACCACTGATCACTGAAATTGGACTTTCAAGGCCTCAGTAGGTACTGAGGGGCTGAATCAGGGCCAGAGATCCCCCTACTTCAAGCTCTCCTTAGGCCTAGTAAGAGAAAAACTTACAGTATCGTCAGATGCAGAGCCCTTGGGCCAGGGGGTGATAGGGCTGAAAGATGAAGTTAACACACTGGGAACAGGGCTTCTGGTCAGACTGAGAAGCCAGGTGAGGATGGAGCGGTGCGGCTGGCTTCCTTGCTGGCGAGTAGGTCAGGCGTGTGAGCACCTCAAGGTGGCCGAGTTTGCCTGGTGATGTGTCCTTTTTCTCTGGACACTAGTGTTGCCTGAAGCCTTCACCACCCCTGGCCTTAGGCCACTGCTTTTGCAGCAGCTTCTTGCCTCCGGCTGACGAGTCCTCGGTGTCCCACCCTCTGGGTTAAGGGACAGCCAGAAGCTGCTGGTATCTTACCAGCCAGGATGGATTTGGGATTCCTGTGGCCATCTCTAGGAATGTTGGATGCTATGTCCTCTGGTGGGGAAAGGGACCCAGGCTTTCATGTATCGGGGCCACTTTATGTAGCCTCATGCCTGTCCATGTTATCAGTCTCACCCATTCAGCTCTGATCTAGATCAGCATGAGCTTAGGGAGTGAAGAGATTTTGTGAAGGCCTCATGGTCAACATGTTTCCACTCACACCTATGCGATTCTGAAGTCACCCATGTCCCCTGCTGCCTGGACACTTTACCTTCGAATCAGAATTCCTGAATCAATCATGACGGGACAATCTATTACAGATCGATGGAACCCTGTAGAAGTTGAGAATATGAAGAGGATTTTTAATAGGGAGCTTTGAGGCTTATGTGATGGGAGCTCTTGAGCTGGAGCAGAGAATGACGAGAGTCAGCGTCTTCCAGTGAGTATACCGCTTACACAGAATGTCAGTTTGTTGCCATCTGTACAAGGAAGTAGGCTTAAGACAGCAGTAGGAGTTTTGAGAAAGTAATGCAAGAGTTCCTTGACACATTAAAGTGAACTTTTGAAACATTCCAGTTTCTCTTCAAAATACTTGTGGTGGAGGTTGTTTTACTGCCAAGCACTGGAGAAGAAATGGTGATAAATATATTACCAGCCAATACCTTCCAGTGAGTTGTTGGCCACGGAGGTCCCTGATGCCCCCAAAACATAACAGGCCATTTCCAAGGCTCTTGGTTTCCCACCAGGAGTATATGGTAAGCCCAATGCTGAAGACTCCACATACTTGGATTGCAAGGTCACTGAGAAATCCTGCTGGAACTGAGCTGAAAACCTCCATGTAGAATAGCTGACAGAAAGCTGGGAAAAGCCACACTGCATGCAGTTCAATGGGAGAGATAGAAATCATCAGTGATGATAATCAACAGTGGACACTGCAAGCCTTATATTTGGCCAGCCAGGCCACATGAGCCAACAGGTGCAATAGTGGCACTTCTGTTATGGGGGAAACCAACTCTCTCTAATTGGACTGGAGGCCCACTCCATGGCAGGGAATACATCCCTGATACTGAAAACCTACAACAGGGGTAGTCATGAGCCCTAGGGGTGTAACGTCTGCTGGTGTCTGGCTAAATGTATATACTATGCTCATCAAACTGCCCAGTAAGCACTTCTGCTAATATCCATACCCTTATATTAATGCTACTCTCACTTTTGGTTAGAGAAGCTTCTCTTTTCATATGGCCCTCCCCTTGGGATGACTCAGAAGGCACCATGATACTGAGAAGTGACAGAGAAATACTATATCACACCATCCAAGGCCCAGGGTCTATTGCAGAAGAGGTGGTGGAAAGAATGTAAGAGCCAAAGGAAGGGTAGGACTCCTTACAACGTGCTCCTCCAGACAAAAAATGCCCTGGATATCCATGACCTCACAGTGTCTGACACTACCTACACAAGACCATCATAAGAGGATGAAAAGATGATGACATCAAAACAAAAGAGAGAGTAATTGAGAGGGGGAGGCAATATGAAGGAGAGTGGAGTTTCAAAGGGGAAAGTGAGGGGGAGGGAGGGAATTACCATGGGATATTGTTTACAATCATGGAAGTTGTCAACAATAATAAAAAAAAAAAATCCCAGCCAGTATCTTCATGATGGTCTAATTCTGAAGGTGGGGTCAGAAACAGACTCATCAACGAGCAAGGTATGCCATGCTCCCCAGCCTTGTCTGGCCTGGGAGTACCTCCCAGCCATTCATGGCTGAGTTTAGATCTGAAGAGGAGGAGGAAGGAGTCAGCAGAGGACATATGAGAAATGTACACAAAGTCACAGAGGCCTGACCTGGAGTTCTTGAGGTGGGAGGGCAGCATGCAGGTGACTCAGTTTAGTGTCTTAGGCCCTTAACTGTTCAACACAATAGTTTTGTCTAAATGCAAGGGAATAAATTCCTTAATCTTGTATAGAGTCACATTGTCTATAGGGATTGGACTCAGGCATATATTGTCAAAGTTATTATGGAAATATCACTTAGGAAGGGGTCATGGTGCAGTCTCTTGGCCAGTGTTTCCTCCAGTGATGGGACCAATCATAGTGTATCTGACTGTGCACAGGATTAGCCAGTTGCCTTCTGTTTGGAGCTATGAAGTATAAAATACTTGTCACCAAGAGACCCTTGACTGCAGGTTCATGTCCCCTTGCCTAAGAACAACTGAATTGGTACTTTTTCTTTTATTGTTTTAAAATGTGGCTTCATATAGTCCAGGCTGGCCTTGAGTTTACAAGGTAGCCAAGGATGTCCTTGAACTCCTGATCCCCTTGCCTCTGTTTCCCAAGTGCTGGGATTACAGGCATATGTCACCACACCGGTCTGAATTGGGCACGTGGGAGAATATGAAGAGGGCTCAGGACTTCTCTTGAGTAGGTGTATGCAAGGCATCCAAGATGGAGTTGCCTCCTCCCCACAGACTCACCCCCGAGCAGGAGCTCATGGGAGAGAACAGGCGTTCACGCACTATTTGTCTCCCCTCCAAAGAGCCCACTCCCATAGCGGGACGTGACAAAAGCCAGGTGTGCACGTACCACGGGTTCTGCAGCATTCCTTGATCCCCAGCGTGTCTGTAGCTCCCGAACGTTCTCCCCTACAACTAAGCACCAAGCACTGGAGCTTGTGGCTTCTGTTGTTTGGTGGTGTGTGTTGAAGCCAGGGCCTTTATCACTGAGCTATACCCCCAGCCCAGAAGCTTGTGGTTTTAATTCATGTGCCCAAAGGATCCTTGGCCTCAAAGATGACAGTTACCCCTACCCTTTGGGGGAAGTTCCTTAACATTTTAAATTTTCTTTTTTTTTTTTTTTTTTTTTTTTTTTTTTTTTTTTTTTTGAAGTAGGGTCTCACTCTAGCCCAAGCTGACCTGGAATTCACTATGGAATCTCAGGGTGACCCTGAACTCACAGCGATCCTCCTACCTCTGCCTCCCATAAAATTTTTATTTATTTATTTATTTTTGAGAGAGAGAGAGAGGCCGAGAGCCAGAATGGGTGCACCAGAGCCTCTAGCCACTTCAAAAGAACTCCAGATGCATGTGCCTCCCTGTGCATCTGGCTTATGTGGATACTGTGGAATCGAACCTGGGTCCTCTGGCTTTGAAGGCAAGCATCTTAACTGCTAAGCCATTTCTCCAGCCCTCAAATTTTATTTTTGACAGTTCCATACATTGTATTTTGATAATATTCATGCCGTCCATCACCCTCTTCTATACTTCTATACCCCTCCTACTTCTTTTTCTGTTTTTTTTTTTTTTTTCTTTTGGTTTTTCGAGGTAGGGTCTCACTCTAGCCCAGGCTGACCTGGAATTCACTCTGTAGTCTCAGGGTGGCCTTGAACTCACAGCAGTCCTCCTACCTTTGCCTCCTGAGTGTTGGGTTTAAAGGCGTGCACCATCACGCCCGCCCCCCTCTACTTCTGCCAAACCCCTTTCTACTTCCATGTCTTTTTTTGTGACCTAGTGAGTTAAATTAAGTTCTGTTGCTTGCTGTGAACATTGGTGGGGGTTATTTTCTGGAGTATGAGCAGCTTAGCAGTGGCTACACCACTGAAGGACATGACTTCTCTGCGAGAAGTTCTTAAGCCAGCGATGGAAATGATTAAGTAGCTAAGTTGATAAAAACATGTAATTTTGAGTAGTACTGGAGGTTGTTGGAATCCGAAAGCATGTCTAAAGATTTCACTGAGCCGTCTGCAGCAATAAAATAGGAATTTAGCTGCTTATGGACATGACTTTGAAGGAGAGGACAGTTATTTGGTTGGAATAGTAATTTTGTTTTAATATTTTAGTTATTTATTTGAGAGAGGATTGAGAGAGGAGAGAGAGTGAGAGCGAGCAAGTGCCAGGGCCTCTAGCCACTGCAAACGAACTTCAGATGCATGTGCCACCTCGTGCATCTGCTTGCGGGTACTGAGAAATTGAGCCTGGATCCTTTGGCTTTTCCAGCAAGTGCCTTAATCGCTAAGCCATCTCTCCAGCCCAAGAAACAGTTTTGTTTCTCGTAATCATGCTTCTTGTACAAGCTTTTCCAACTATCATCCTTCTAGGTATTTTGTGCATGTGAGCAAAAAATATTGAGCATCCATGTCCATCCAAGAAGACCCGTGGCCACATTTCTCTGCCATGTACTGCATAGAGAACATTTCTGAAGAATTCTGTTCAACTATCCCTACTGTTCCTCAAAAATTCCTTCTCTCCTCCCCTCCCCTTCCCCTCCCCTCCCCTCCCCTCCCCTCCCCTCCCTTCCCCCTTCCCCTCCCCTCCTCTTCCCCTTTCTGTCCTGGCGCATCACATTACATGGTTTTTGATTATTCACATCATATAAATACCTCACTGAACATTCACAGCACACCCAAACATACACACCAAAAGCTTTAAATATTCTCATCACATTGACTCGTAGTCTTGAATGTTCACGTCACGCACAAGTCCTGGGTTGTTTTGTCTACCACACACAGGTAGACCTTTGAGCCCCATCTAATACTTCTATCCTGTGGAGTAGCTACACCAATTCCTCCCCCCCCCGCCCACATTTACACACATATTTACACATATCACTCATCACTTATCTTTGAAGCTGATAGCATCATACACATGCTCTTTCTTTCTTTCTTTCCCTTCTTCTCTTCCTCCTCCTCCTCCTCCTCTTCTTCTTTTTTGGTTTTGTGAGGTAGGGTCTCACTCTAGCCCAGGCTGACCTGGAACTCACTATGTAGTCTCAGGGTGGCCTTGAACTCATGGTGATCCTCCCAACCCTGTCTCCCGAGTGTTGGGATTAAAGGCATGCACCACCACACCTGGCCACATGCACTTTCTTGAGCATTTGTATCACACATACATTCATGAGTATTCACCTCGCACTTTCAAGTCCTTTGCCTGTCCTTAGACCCTCCAATTTTTTGTTTTGTTTTGTTTTTCAAGGTAGTGTCTTATTCTAGCCCAGGCTGACCTGGAATTCACCATGTAGTCTTAGAGTTGCCTGGAACTCTCTGCAATCCTCCTACCTCAGCCTCTGGAGTGAGTGCTGGGATTAAAGGTGTGCACCACAACCCCTGGCTCGATCCTCTGGTTTTTACATACAAATACACGTGCATGTACATGCACCCACATGTACACACACACACACACACACACACACACATACACACACACCATGTGTGTGATGACCTCTGTAAGTTACATTTCTCAAGCTTACTTGTACTGGAGTCCAACTGGATTTGGCCAATAGAAAGTACTGGAGAGAGGCCAAAGGGAAGAGAAACCAATATTCCTGCTGACTCTGCTTAGGTGGGGTTCCCAGTCCTGCTGGTCCTAGATTTCACCGGCAGCCAGCCTCCTTTGTGATTCTTGCTCCTGCAGGAGGGCGGAGGCTCCTGGTAGTTCCACCTCCTTCTTGCCTCCAGCCCAGGAAGCGGTGGTGGCTTTTATTCTTACTAGTGCCTGGGTTGCCTCAGTGTGTCTTGTTTCGCTTCTCAGCCATTCCAGCACCTTTGTAACTAGCTTCCTATATTGAAGTGTCTCTATGGAACTACCTGGCATGGGCTCCCTTCTCCTAACTGGGTCCTGACTGGTGTTTTGCCAACATCATCATAATAAGGTTTTATAGTGATCACAACTTTTATGCATGCATATAATGTGCTTTGACCATCTTCCCCTATTACCTTCTATTACCCTTCCCCCCTCCTCCTAGTCCCCTTCCTCTGCCCTAGTAGTCTCCCTTCAACTTCTGTGACATCCTGTCTTCTCTAGAGTCCACATATCAGAGAATACAGACTACTTATTTTTCTGAGTCTGGTTTATGTCACTTAATATGAGATCTCTAGTTCCACCCATAATCTTGGCAAGGACAGTTTTGCTATTTATGTCTAAATAATTCTCCATTGTATATGTCTAACACATTGTTATTCATCTGTTGGTGGACCCCAGGCTGATTCTGTATTTTGGCTGTTGTGACGAGTGCCACCGTCAACACAGGTATGCAAATGATCTCCAAAATATGCTGAGTTTGACTCCTTTGGGGACATAACCAGGAGCAATATTCACACTAGTGTATTCGCATCCCTAGCCTGCAGCCTTTCCTATGACTGTGGTCAGATCTTTGTTGGATCAAATCTGTGTGTTGAATGAAAGAGTTCAGGGACATCTCTCCCGGCTGCTGTTGCAGGCCTGTTCTGGAATAGAGCTTGTTGTATGCCTGACTCCCTACACTCAGGGGCATAGTCACCCTTCTTCAAGTGAATCACAAGTGGAACCAGGGACAACACCCAACTTCATGATGGTCCTGATTTTTATGGTCACAGTCCCTTTAGAGGGTGGACAGTGCCTTGTGGAAATATCAAGGGGCATCCAGTATGATGGGAATTTTTTATCATTAGGTTAGATGTGGCTTCAGAAGTAGTGGACCTGGGTTAAATGGAAGAACAGGGTCATCTCTCCCTTATGGTTTAGGAGCATTTGTGCAGTGAGAATTAGTATCCAGCTCTGGGTTCCCAGCTCTAAAACAGACTTGGGAAAGCACACTTTGCCTTAGCCTTCTTGTTCTCAGCATTATGAGGTACTGTTGCCAATCACTTATTCCCATTTGCAAAATGCCAAAGGAACTGCTTAATCTTGAACAAATTCATGCCAGCATGTGGGCTTCATTTTCTTCATTGGCAGCGCAGGAAAGTTGGAGTCACATCCTGGTGGGGGCTGCAGTCCCTTCATCTGCTTTGATGATTCGGGTGGGTCCTACGCAGCAGTACACATGATGTCCACAGGGAGGCGCCACACACAAACGTATGCAGCACCCAGACACTCCTGGCTAAAAGCTGTGCTGCCAATCTGAATGCCCACGTGTTTCCTCTTTCCCAGCGCCTTCTGGCTGGCCTGTGAGTACCACCAGGTGGCCATCTGCCTGGTACAACCCAAGTCAAGGCACTAAAGGCCACTGCAAACATGAAACTATATTGCAAAACAGAAGTTGCCAAGCACACCGTTAAGGCATCAGATTAACGCATCAGCGTGAGCTAATAGGAAGGGCTAAGCTGGAATCACAAAGAGGGTGCGGGGATTTAGGAGAGGTAAATTTTGCACAGGTAAGGAGAACAGGGGAGAAAGGTAAGGGCAGCAGCAGCATGCCAGCAGCCTTCCAGTGTATCTGTAGATGAACTGCTAGATTCTCCCTGTAGTCCGGCGCCCTGAATTTTTGTGGCCGCCCCACAAGTGCTCGAGGAAAGCAGTGCTGAGCAAGCGTTGCTGACAGCGAGGGAGGGCAGAGCTGAGGAGGTGAGGTGGCGCAGGCCAGAGCTGGTCAGCTGCAGGGCTGGGTCTTAAGCCCAGTCCTTATGCGTCAGGAGTTAGGCATATGCAGGCCACCCGGAGGTATTAGGAACAGTAGTGCAGGGTAGGCTTGGGTGACTCTGTGGCCAGCAGCTCCTGGCATGTGACCTTGGTCTCTCACGGCAATAAGTGAAGCAAGGCTGGCTCTTTGAATCATCTGTGCTTTTTTTAAGAAATATTTTTTATTTATTTGCAAGCAGAGGGGTGTGGTGGAGATGATAGTGCCAGGGCTTCCTGCCACTGCAGACGTACTCTAGATGCCTGCACCACTCTGTGCATCTGGCTCTACGTGGGTACTGGGGAATCAAACCCAGGACAGCAGGCTTTGCCAGCAAGTGCCTAAACCACTGAGCCAACTTTCCAGCCCTGAACCATCTGTTTTTACCTCTTGTTACATTTGGGTGTGATGATGAGGCCGAGAGAGAGAGAGAGAGAGAGAGGGAGAGAGAGAGGGAGGCGGACAGTAGAGTGGAGGTAAAGGTAAGAGTCCAGGAATGTGGATTCCTGGGCTTTTGTTCAGATACCGTGTGGGGTCTGCTTGGTTCCAGCATGGTATCTCTGTTGCCTGCTCATAGTCTTGGGGAGCCTAGAGACCTCCTCCATTGCCCTCAAATACCAGCCTTCCAGGAGCTAGCCATGTCCTAGTGCCAGCATCTCCTCCCCACCTGGCAAAGCTTCTTGGCCTTTGTAAGCTCGCTGGGTAGAGCAGGGGGATTACCCAGCACGTCAGGCCTGTGAAGGCCAGAGAACCAGGCTCTTGGCTCTGTACAGCTTTCCTTGGGATTACAAGATAATGCATATGAAGAGGTGTTAGCTCATCCAAGTTTATGGATTATGTGGAAACAAAATCGTAGTAATCTCCCAGGCCATCTGGTCTTGATGCCACTATCCAGGACCTCCCAGAGGCCCTCAGGCTACCATGCAGGGCTGGGGCCAGGCCAGCATTTTCCAAGGGGCCAGCGAAGCCAGGACAGTTTGTGCTCACAGCGCTAGAGAGGAGGGCAGGGCAGCGGTAGCCAGAGCAGGGATGCAGAAAACCATTCATTACCAATAATGCCGCATGTGGATGCTCCACCTGTTTTCGTAATGAAAGCTCAACTTCGCGTTTTAGAAAGCATCATTAGGCACATTTCTGGGCTTGGAGTGGCAGGAGGGAATTTTTCTCAAGAAGAGATGCTCTTATCTCACCCTCTTGAACAAGTAGGGCCTGAGCAGTGAAGCCTCCTGCCTTCCCTGCCTGCAAAGAAGGGAGAGGCAGGTTTTCTGTACCTGGGACTTTGGATTCTGTGTTCACAGCTGATAGAAAGGCCAGAGCCTGTGGAAGCTTTCGAAAGAGGAAGAAGAGAATGAGGGAAATGCCTTGTAGGGACAAAGCATGTGGATCCTGGCTCCAGCTCACCCCCTTGGGACTTCTTCTGTCACGTAGCAGCCGTGTGACTTTGGGTGCGTCACCCGTACCTTCTGGGGTGGCAGTGAGCATTGTGTGCCTAGTTACTCATTTTTTTCTGTGGTGCCGGGGGTTGAACCCATGGCTTTGTACATGCCGGGCAAGCACCTCATCACTGTCGCGCTCCTAGCCCTTAAGTGTGTATGTTTCAATGCATGCGTGTGTGCATATGTGTAAGCGTGTGTGTGCATGAACATGTGTGCGCAAGTTCATGTGCACACCTGAGTGCGGAGGCCAGAGGTTGACATCAGGCACCTTCCTGAAATGCTCTCCACTTTTAGAAGATTGGCTTTTCCTAGGTTCTCCGAGTCCAGAGTATCCTTCATGTCAGTGAGCTTGTAGCTGATAGTTTATACCAGTGGGCATGCTGGCAGACAAGTACACAGAGGTGATGGGGGTGTGGGTGGTGTTGACGTGGATGTGATGTGTATAGCCATGCCAGTTAACTTGCTGTAAATAGTCCCATCACGACTGACTTTGTGCTCCTGTTAACCAGAGAGCTGGGAAGAGGTGCACACAATTGGCTCCCAATAGCTGGTATGAGGGGGTTCCAGCAAAGCTCAAGCCTGGTACCTTCTGGTAGGAGAAGGTTGCTTAAAAAAAACATTACAGGGCTTGAGGGCTGGAGAGATGGCTCAGCAGTTAAAGGTGCTTGCTTACAAAGCCTGCTGGCCTGGGTTTAGTTTCCTAGTACCCACATAAAGCCAGATGCACAAGTTGCCCACGTGTGTCTGGAGTTTGTTTGCAGTGGGAAAAGGCCCTGACGTGCCCATTCACTCTCTTTCTCTTGAAAATAAACACATAAATATTTTAAAATTATTATAGGGTTGGGGTGTAGCTCAGTAGTAGAGCTCTGGACTAACATGCATAAGGTTCTGGGTACTGCAGATAAAATGACAAGTGTTCACAGTGGTTGATAAAGAGTCACTGTCTCACAAGCCCCACCCCTATCCCATTAACCCTGCCCCTCCTCTAGTCAACTCCCCAGCCTTCCACTGATCCATTCACTGCAGTTATGAGGCCCTTGATCCAGTGGTTTGACCACTGTCACTTCTGATTGGTCAAGGCTGTGCCAGACCAGTAGATAACTTATTCACATATCAGGCCTGCAGCCTCAAAGGTGCCAAGTCTATATATCTGGTGGCCCTAAATTATGGACATGCTGCCCAGTTTGCCACTGCCAGCTACTTTGTGAAGCCTCCTCCCTGTAGGGTCCCCAAGTCTGGCTATGAGACAGGGCGGAGCCATGGGTCTGGAGTCTGGACTGGGGCAGCAGGAAGTGTCTGCCTCTGTTAGGATAGTTTGTACGAGGTTTGCTGAAATAATTAAAAATATCAATATGATCTGCTTCACCAGCTTGGAATGCAAATTCCATCACATTTCCTTTATTTCTCCAATTAGTTGCTTGAGCAGTCTTTATTATTTAGAAGTTTAGGGTATCTCTTTTGAGGCTTCCTGCCCCATTGAGTTGTTGCAGGCTTCCCAATGCCAGGCAGAAGAGTTGAAGTTGGATGTCTGCTAGATGGTAGTCTGGGTTGGTGGCTGTCATGTGCCTTGCTTAGGATTCATAACCTGAGCAATGTGCTGAGGTAGTTGGATTTGGGCAGTATGGAGCCAGGTAGGCAGCAGAAATGGGCCTGATGGGTTGGAGGCGACCAATAGAGTATGGTGGGGTCTGTGGTGAAGTGGCACGTGTTCCCCCAGCCAACTGTGGCCATATGGGAGCATGGACCCTGTGTTACCAGATTGCCCTTATGCTTTCCAAAGAAGCCGTGTGTGTGTGTGTGTGTGTGTGTGTGTGTGTGTGTGTGTGTTTGAGGCAAGGTCTCACTCTATAGCTCAGGCTTACCTGGAACTCACTCTGTAGCCCAGGCTGGCCTCAAACTCACTGTGATTCTCCTACCTCAGCCTCTCCAGAGCTGGGATTACAGGTGTGGGCCACTCATGCCCAGCTGGACTTTTTATTTTTGAGGCATAATTTGCATCCAGTAAGATGTATGAATCTTAATGAATCTTTCCATATGTACATTTTGTGTATGTTAACCTCACCCACATAAAGATCTGGAACATTTCTACCCCAGTAAGTTCCCCTGTGCTCCTTTCTGGTCACTAGGTGTCCCTGCCCCACCAAAGGTACCTACTGACTTAGTTTTGCCTGATCTTGAACTTCCTATGACTAAAACTTTAAGTCTATATCCTTTTTTAAAAAAGGTTTTATTTTTATGAATTTATTAGAGACAGTGAGGGAGAAAAAGAGAGAGAAAGAAAGAATGGTCATGCCAGGGCCTCTAGCCACTGCAAATGAACTCCAGCTGCATGCACCACTTTGTGCATCTGGCTTATGTGGGACCTGGAAAATTGAATCTGGGTCCTTAGGCTTTGCAGGCCAGTTTCTTAACCGCTAAGCCACCTCTCCAGCCCTCTACATTCTTTTGACTTTTATCTTCTATTGTTTAGTACAATACTTTCTAAAATTTATGTACAAGTTTGTTTAGTATTTTTTTTTGGAAGGGGGTGACGTAGGGTCTCACTGTAGCCCAGGCTGACCTGGAATTAGTCTCAGGCTGGCCTGGAACTCACAGTGATCCTCCTATCTCAGCCTTCCGAGTGCTGGGACTAAAGGCGTGTGCTGCCATGCCCAGGAATAGTCATTCGTTCTACTTTTAAAATTTGAGTGTCTGAGCTCTGAATCTTCAGTTCTCTGTAGGCTTGCAAAATATGACTGTGTAGTTTATCTGATAGTTTCTCTTTCTTATGTCTGACTGTCTTTCTTGGGGAACAAGAAGGAAGAATTCATGTTGCCAGGGTGTGTGTGTGTGTGTGTGTGTGTGTACACCTGTGCTAGGGAAAATTAATTAGTCAGTAGGTCAAGTTGTGAAGTGCAGTATAGCATGCAACCCCCAATCCTGGATGCCATGCCGGGCTGCCATTTCTCCAAGTCTAGTTAATATCTGAAGTGTGCAGCAGAGTATCTCTCAGAGGACCAAAGGGTAGAGAGCAGCCCAGGGACTGGGGCTGATGGGAAATAAGCCATTTCCAGCTAGGCATACCTCATTACAACAGATCTTACCTGCTATATTTTTAAAAAATTCATATATTTATTTGAGAGAGAATATGGGCATGCCAGACTCTCTTGTCACTCTGCAAATGAACTCCAGACCCCTGTGCCACTTTGTGCATCTGGCTTTATGGGGATACTGGGGAATTGAACCTGGGCCATCAGGCTTTACAAGCAAGTGTCTTTAACCTCTGAGCCATTTCCCCAGCCCTTTACTTGCTATTAATAAACCATATTTTCCCATCTGTTTCATTGTGAACTGTTAATCTTAGACTTCTCTAATATAACTTTTAATGAGCCCAGTGATCAAAATGATCAAACTCTTGACAGAGCACATCATTCTCTGGGATTCGAAGTTCTGTCAGAAGTTTCTCCCTGGGGCTGGTAGCTGATCAGTACCTATTCTTGTGACAGTGGAGGGCCACCTGGCGAAGGAGAGGCAGGCCGCGGTCAGGCTGCCCGCGCTGGCCTTCGTTATTTGTGTTTTCCCTTGGGCCTGCTACACTGGCTAGAGATCGTCTGTGGATACCTGGAGTAGCTCTTTGTCTTTGTCTGAAGGATCTTGCGTTTTCCCATTCCCTGTCACTTTTCTCTACCCACAGGCCCCTGCGCCTTCTCACTGGAACCGCGTCATTTCAGCTTTAGATTTTATTTGATTGCCTCACTACAGCTGGGTAAGAGGTTCCTCTGTGAGTTCTCAGAGATCTTTCATTCGGTTAGCCATTTTTATACCTTCCTTGAAAATTTAAATTCAATTAATTAAAACCATGCACACAAACACATACACAATTTTGTTTAAGTAGATAAATGCCCCAAAATGTAATTCTCATGAATATCTTTATGCACTGTATTAAGAGAGGAAGAGACATGCTTAATGAGGCACTTTGCAGAAATTCAAAGGTTAATTTAGAAGATTAAATAAATGCTCATACTTCTTACAAACACTTTTATATATAGTTCAGAAAAGGTGACACATATTTGATAGCAATGCTGTAAAAATTCTAAATTAAATTTAGAATTATTAAATAAACAATGCTGTAAAGCATATCAATTCTCTCGAGGGCATAACCAAATGGACAGGGATGTTTTTCAGTGGCTGGTTGTGTTATTTAAAAACGCAAGCTCAGCAGAATCTTGGGGAAACAAACCTTGGATTTTATATGTCAATAAATGAGATTCAGAACTCAGTTCAGTCTTGGCCCCCAAAGTAGAGAGAGATATAAAGGGGGTCAGAAGGTGGAGCTTCTGAGAGGATCTACCAGATCACCTGACACCACAGTGCTCAGTTCAGCATCGAATCCTGCCCTCAGGGCTCTGTGCCCCAGATGACATGACATAGAAGCAGGGTGTCCCATAGATTTGTAGGAAGGAGACCCTGCTGTCCAGCTTACTGGATGAGAAGTGGTTTATTGCGGCCGAGTCTGAGTTGGGGCTGGGGTAGCAGGGACCCACACCATCCATTTATCCATTGGGAACTATAATGGACAGGAAAGAGCCCATGTTTAGGTTGAGAATTCCTGATTTAAGACTGTCCATCCATACTCACCATCAAGTAAGTCACTTAGCTTTACTCTCAGCTTTCGAGGCTCACAATGCCTTTATTGCAGTACCTTTGGGAGGATGAAATTTGTGATGGATATCAGTGCTTGGTAAATTATATAAAGAGCTGTAAATAGTACTAATTGGGATTAGCTCCACTGCAGATACTCAACTCATTCCAAAATGCCAATATTATGTATTTGCTGGGGACCAGACAAGCTCTGTACCAGACACTTGGTGATGTAGACTGACAAATAAGAATCATCTCTTGGCACGGGGATGAGATACAGACCCATAGCTGTGATGGAGGTCTGTGCTTGCCTCTGGATTGGAAATACTGGATTGGATTGGAATACTTTTAGCAGTATTCCAGCCTAGGGTAAATCGTTGAAGTGAGCATGTGCTGTTTGCTTTCCAAGCATTACTTCATTTTCCGACAGTAGTATCTGCTCAATCAGGCTGGATGTGTGTGAAGTGGAGTGTATGCTCTCATAGGGAACCCGGTGAGTTCCTGGCCTACCATTGATTGTTCTCCTTTGGACTTCGTCATTTCTCTTTGGGAAACACTATTTGCTCTCATTTTCCTGCTGGAGAGTTTCTTGGAGGGTACGTTAGATTTTAGAGAGAAGGGGCTGCAGTGGCTGTGTGTATGAGATTGTGTCTATGCCTACCCGCTAGCTATTTATGTGATAGGTCTCTTAGGCTCTGGAAGTTACTCTCTACTTATCATATTGAGTAGATAGACCAGGAGTGGCATTTGACCTAATCTGGTCAGTTCCTCTATCAAGTCAATTCTTCTATAAGTTTGAAATGAAGACTGAGAGGACAAGCTGGTGAGTTGTGAGGTGGAGGAGGAAGACCCCATGGGGTCCCAGCCAAGTCAGCCTGGCCCTGAGGTGCCCATGGAATATCTAAGTGAAAGATGAGCCAGAACCACAGTACTAGACGAAGTCATGTACCGAGACCTGGAAACAGGATGGTGCTGTCCAGAAACAGAGAGAGAGAGAGAGAGAGGGAGAGAGAGAGAGAGAGAGAGAGAGAGAGAGAGAGAGAGAGGGAGGGAGAGAGGAGAGAGAAAACCAGGAGTAATTTTTTGGCTCCTTTGGGAATTACTTTCACTTTTTGTTCAATGTTTCCTTGAGTATCCCATAGCCCTTCAGTTCAACCCTCTACTAGTTGAGCTAGTTGTCAGTGTAGGTGTTTTTTCTTTCTTTTTCTTGAAACTCAGTGACTCCTGATTAAGACAGTGTCCATGTGCTGCAGCTCCAGCTCCTTGCAGAGAACCTGGCATGTTTGCTGGATGTGTGTGTGTGCACCAGGGGAGTAGGCCAGTGGACCAAGGCTCAAGACCATGTGGGCACAAATGCTTCTACCCTGAAGATGATGTTGGGAGGGTTTAGAATGTACAATGGAGGCTTAGCTTCATGGGCAGAAGACAAATAGCTCAAGCATCTTCTTCACAACCACGTGGAACATGAATGTTGCTTATTTCCAGACTGCTTACCTGCCTTTTCCTTTTTTTTTTTGGTATTTCGAGGTAGGGTCTCATTCTAGCTCAGGCTGCCCTGGACCTATGTAGTCTCAGGGTAGCCTCGAACTCATGAGATCCTCTTACCTCTGCCTTCCAAGTGCTGGGATTAAAGGCGTGTGCCACCATGCCTGGCATCTTTTCCTCTTTTAAAAAACTTTTTTATTGACGACTTCCATAAATATAGACAATAAACCATGATAATTCCCTCCCCACGTTCCCCTCCACAAATCCACTCTTCATCATATTCCCTCCCCCTCTCAGTCTCTCTTTTACTTTGATGTCATCATCTTTTTCTCCTGTTATAGCAGAGGGGCTTGTGTAGGTAGTACTAGGCACTGCGAGTTCATGGATATCGAGGCCAAACTGTGTCTGGAAAATTGCATTGTAAGCAGTCCTACCCTTCCTTTGGCTCTTACAGTCTTTCTGCCACCTCTTCTGCAATGGACCCTGAGCCTTGGAAGGTGTGGTAGAGATGTTTCCATGCTGAACCTTCCTCTGTTGCTTCTTCTCAACACCACAGTGCCAGTGTCACCACCCAGTGGTCACCACCATCTGAAAAGAGAAGTTTCTCTAACCAAAAGTGAGAGTAGCATTAATATATGGGTGTGAAAGTTAAGAAAAGTGCTTACAGTTTGGTGAGTACAACATATGCATTTTGCTAGATAACAGCAGGCGTTACACCCCTGGGGCTCATGACCTTTCCCACCATAGGCTTTTGATGAGGTTTTCAGCACCAGGCATGTATTCCCTCCTGTGGAATGGGCCGGGCCTCTAGTCCAATTAGAGAGCGGTTGGTTTCCCCCATAACAGACACGCCACTGTTGCATGGGTTGGCTCATTTGGCCTGGCTGGCCAAACCTAAGGCTTGCGGTGCCCACTGTTGCATATCACTGTTGATGACTTCTCTCTCCCACAGGGCTGCATGCAGTGTAGCTTTTTCCAGCTTCCTGTCAGCTGTTCTATGGGGAAGAGCTCCAGCTTGATTTCCCAGTGACCTTGCAGCCAGTGCCAAGAGCCTTGGCAATGGCCTGTAATGTTTTGGGGGCATTAGGGTCCTTCCTGGCCAACAACTCATTGGAAGGCACCCCATCCCTGGCACTAAATTTTTTCTAGAAATAATCTATTTACCTGCCTTTTTCCTTTTACACTCCTATGTTCCCCTTTGCCTGGCGTGAGGTCACCTGGTTCCCCATGTGCCCCCTACCCAGTCCTGCCTCGATGCATTGACTCAGTCTCATTCTGCCTCATTCTCCTTCTTCTACCCATATTGAAACATGTATATGCAGCAATTGAAGAGCCTGTCATACAAGTGGCAGATGCTACCTGATTTGTCACTCTGTCCCCTGGGCCTTGCCCCACTCTACTGATCTCCCTCAGCTGGAACCAAGCACACTCTGGGACTTTGTCTCACTTTTTGTTCTGTGCCAAACACACGTTAATACTTAAGAGACATTTGTGGAGTATAAATTTTGGGGATATACTTGATATAATAGTATGCTCTTCTTGGGGGCCCTTATGGATCTGAGCGGAGCTGCAGAGCACCAAGGCCTGGGAGAGTGGAGAAAAGGGAATAGGAGTCCTGGCGACAGTCAGGGCCCTGGGAGGAGGGAGCAGCAACCAAAATCATGTTTTGGCAACTAAATTCCTCAGTATAGTCCAATTGCTCAAGATTTCAATGTCTTAACACAAGCTTATTTATTTATTTATTTATTTATTTTTTGCTCAGATATATGTGTGATATGGGTGTTTGACAGGTGGCCTGCCATGTGGTGATTCAAGCACCCAGGCTCCTTCCATTTTGTTGCTCCACCATCCTCTAGGACCTCAGAATATTCTGTTAGATACTCTAAATTCAGTAGAGTGAGTGAGGGGGGGAAGGAGGAGGAGGAGGGACGGGGAGAGAGGGAGAGATCAATTCATCAGATTTGATCTATGCCGAAGGTTTTTCATGGTTCAGGCCTGAAAGTGGCATCTTTCAAATCTGCTCCATTGCCTAGAAGTTAAGCCTCATGAGTACTTAAAAATGTGGGCCATGCTATTATTTTGGTATGGAGAGGTCGGGGGATCAGTGGTGACGGCCATTAAAGGATTATTAACGGCAGTTAAGGACAGAGGTAGGTTGTGTAGCAAGTAGAAACTAGTAACGGGGCAGTGCAAACAGAGAAAATGCGGGCAAGTGTTATGGCTGGTCCAGGAAGGAGCAGGTGAAGCAGGTTTAGGATTGGACAGTGTGAGCAATTTTAGTGGTATAGGACAGCTAGTTGTCTGATGTCTGTCTGTAGGTGATTGGAGAATGGCACCCCACAACACCAGAGCCCAATAAAGCAAGTGCAGAGGGGATGGGCCTTGGGTTGGTTAGTTTGCGCATGACAGATAGCTCTCCAGATTTGTTTAGTAGCTCCAGGTGTCAGCTAACCTTGGAGGTACACTTTCCCCCAGGGCAGTAAGGCTCTCTATGTCAGAAAGTCAGATTCAAAAGTCATACTTCCTTCAGTAACCACTTAACTGTAGGAAGGGCGGAGGAATGGGACCCAGCTGTGCGCCCAGGAAACAGAGGTGTCCCAGTGTCCTGGAGAGCTCCCTTAGTGGCTAGGGCTGCGAGTGAAATAGAGGAGCTTAATATTGCCTGGCAGAAGAGCGGCTTCACGTCCTGGCCCTGGGACAGGTAACTTTGAGCTTGGACAAGTCACCTTTTTCCAGAACATTAGCGCCTTTAGCTTTCAAATAGAGAAAATTGGGATTGCTGATCGTTGAGGACCCTTCCTCTTTTACAGGAGCTTGGTCTTTTTTTCCTTATCTTAAGCTCTATAATACTCTATAATAAAATATTTTCACACTTCCAAAAAAATGTGGAGGAGATTATCAGAGCTACATCTCACCGATCATGAGACTCAAATAAGGTGTTGTATAAGACGTATTTGGCAAGCTCCAGAGTGCTGTTCAAATGTTAACTGTTTTTTCTTTGCAGTCGTTCCAAGTTTGTGGGCCTGTCCTGCCTCTTTGCTTCCTCTTGGAGTGACTCTCTGTTGTCATTTGAACATGGTTCTGCCTTTAACCTGCTTGAAGAGGGACCCAAGGAGCTGCTGCGAGGGCTTCGCTCTCCAGAGCCACACCCAGAGTGCCTGTGGGTCTTGACAGGGATGGTTCAGGACTCACAGCTGTGGCTGCGAGATTTCAGGCCGTTTCTGGCTGGCAACGCCCTGGGCCTCCACTGCCACATGCTGCTTTGCGGCTCTGCCAGTGCTTTTTAAAAACAATTCTTTCCCCCATTTTAAATCAGTACGTGCTCATTAAAGAAGTAGGGTTAAATATAGAAAAATACAAGGGGAGGAAAGAGGAAAGAGGAAAGGCACTCCTAGTGCCACTACACCACCACTGACAACGTTCTGTTTCTGGTTTTCCTCCCTTTTGGTATCTTCTCCCAATGAAATGGCTTTTAATTCATTTATTCTTAATCAAAAATTCATTTTGATACATAGTACATACAAAATTTAAACGTTACAGAGGATTACGTAGTGAAAAGGCAGTTTCCCTCCCCCAGCTCCCTTCCTGGAAGGCAGCCTTGGTTACCAGGCCCTGCTTCTCCTTCCAAAGTTAATCAATGCACATGTAAGTATATGCATGCATATTCTTTTATTTTTACACACATTCTAGCATGGCACATACCCTTTTGAATAAGTTGCATTTCCATATAACACTATATCCTAGAAAATTCTTCACATCAGTTCATGGGAACTGCCTCCTACATTTTAAAAGTTGCAACAATATTCAGTTGTATGGATTATATCACATTTTTTTTAAACCAGCCTGATATGAGAGGATATTTAGATTTTCTCCAGCTTCACCCCCCCCCCCTTTTTTTTGAGGTAGGGTCTCAATCTAGCCCAGGCTGACCTGGAATTTACTCTGTATTCTCAGGGTGGCCTTGAACTCATGGCGATCCTCCTACACCTCTGCCTCCTGAGTGCTGGGATTAAAGGCATGCACCACCATGCCTGGCTGGCTTTTTCCATTTTTAACGATGCCGCTAGGATATTCTGATACATATGTCATTGCATGCATGTGTGAGCACAGCCATAGGAGGATTCTCTGGAATTGCAATCACTGGATTAAAGACTGCACATTTTAAATATTATGGTGTATTGCTTCCGTGAAAGTCACGTGCATTCAGAGTGCATGTTAATGAGAGTGTCAGCTTCTTCAAAGTCTTGCCAACAATCTGTTATTAAGCTTTGTCAACTTGGCCAACATAATAGTTAAAAATGGCATCTCACTTTAATTTGCAAATCTTTCCATGTATTTAAAAAGTTCATTTCATTTCAGTTACTGTTAGCTATCTTATTTTCCCCACATCTCCCTATTTGACTTTTTATCTTATTGATTTGTAGAAACTCTTTATATATTATACAAATTAGCTTTTTGTCCATGTTGCAGGCATTTCTCCCAGTTTCTTAATTTGCTTATGCCTCTTCTTTATGCTTCTTAAAAAGAAAAAAAATTATTTTTTGAAATTAATGTCTTTAACATCATAATTTCTGAGTTTGTATAATTATAATTATTTTTGTAGCGTTGGATCAAACCTAAGGCTTTGTGCATGCTAGGCAAATGCATTTTATAATTATAGACAATAAACCACGATAACTCCCTCCCCTCGCCTCTCAATTAGTCTCTCTTTTGTTTTGTTGTCATCATCTTTTTCCCCTATTATGAGGGTCTTGTATAGGTAGTACCAGGTACTGTGAGGTCATGGATATACAAGTTATTTTGTGTCTGGAATTTGTATTGTAAGCAGTCCTCCCTTCCTTTGGCTCTTACATTCTTTCCACCACCTCTTCTGCAATGGACTCTGAGTCTTAGAACACGTGATAGAGCTGTTTCAGTGCTGAGCACTCCTCTGTCACTTTTTCTCAGTACTATGGTGCCTTTTGAGTCATCCCAGTGGTCACTGCCATCTGAAAAGATAGGCTTCTCTAACCAAAAGTGAGAGTAGCATTAATATATGGGTATGAAAGTTAAGAAAAAGGAAAAGTGCTTACAGGGCAGTTTGGTGAACATAATATATGCATTTAGCCATACAACAGCAGACTTTACTCCTCTTGGGTTCATGACCTCCTCCACCATAGGTTTTTGACTACATACCAGGCATGTATTCCCTCCCATGGAATGGGCCTCCAGTCCAATTAGAGAGCAGTTGGTTTCCTCCATAACAGACATGTCACTATTGCACCAGTTGGCTCATTGGGCCTGGCTGGCTAAACTTGAGGCATGCAGTGTCCACTGTTGTTTATCACTGTTGATGACTTCTCTCTCCCTAGGGCTGCTTGCAGCATAGCTTTTTCCAGCTTTCTGTCAGCTGTTTTGCAGGGAAGAGGTTTTCAGCTCAGCTCCAGCAGGACTTCTCAGTGACCTGCAGCCCAGGCATGTGGAGTCTTCATCAATAGGGTTTTACCATCTATTTCTGGTGGGAAACCAAGAGTCTTGGCAATGGCCTGTAATGTTTTGGGGACATCAGGGAACTCCTTGTCCAACAACTCACTGGAAGATGAATCCCTGGCAGTGAAATTTTTCTAGTAACAATATGGCTTTGGGTACACCATTACCCAAAAAAGTGGGTTTCCATATGGCTTATTCATAACATCTTAAATTTTTATTAACCCTTTTCCCTTTCTTTACTCAATCTCCTTCCCTGACCTCAATTGTATGCCATTTTTAAAAAGTCTTTTATACTGTAAGAATTTAGCTTCTTCTGGTACTTTTTTGGTTTTATTTTATACATTCAAATATTTCTTCTAATAGGGATTTAGTTTGCTGTAAATAATAATGATCAAGAAACTTTATTTTTTGAAACAAAGTCTTGCTATATAGCTCAGGCTGGCCTGTCACTCACTAGGTAGCTCAAGCTGCTTCAAGTTCATAATCCTCCTGTCTTAGTTTCCCATGTGCTGTGATTACAGATGTGTGCCACCAAACTTGTTTGCTTATTTATTTTCAAGGAGAGAAAGAGAGAGAGAGAGAGAGAGAGAGAGAGAGAGAGAGAGAGAGAGAGAGAGAAGAAGAAGAAGAAGAAGAAGAAGAAGAAGAAGAAGAAGAAGAAGAAGAAGAAGAGAGAGGAGAGGAGAGGAGAGGAGGGGAGGGGAGGGGAGGGGAGGGGAGGGGAGGGGAGGGGAGGGGAGGGGAGGAGAGGGGAGGGGAGGAGAGGAGAGGACAGAAGAGAAGAGGAGAAGAGAAGAGAGGAGAGGAGAATAGATGTTCCAAGGCCTCTTACCTCTGCAAATGAACTCTAGATGCATGAGGGAGTTTTGTGCATCTGGCTTTCTTTACATGGGCAATGGGGAACTGGACACCAGGCCAGCATGTTTTGCAAGTAAGTCACTTTAACTGCTGAGTCATCTTCACAGCACTTGTTTTTGTTTTTGAGTCCAAACTTGTTTCTTTCAGCCAGAGACATAGTTTATCTCAACATTTATTGCATTCTGCTTTGCTAGTTCTATTGATTCAGAATGTCACGTTGCCCATGAGTTTCATTTCCCCTAACATTTGAACACGTTTCTGGAATCTGAAATCTGTTTCATTGATGCTTCTCTGAAGGGAAAGAGCAGAGGGAGGAGGAGTGATCTGGGGAGGTCTGTGTGAGGAAGCTGACATTTCAAGGGAGGCCTGAAGGATAGGCAGGAATGAACTGGCTAGGTGTGAGAGGGCGGTAGGGCCTTGCAGAAGGGGACATAGCATGTGTAGTGTGAGGGCCTTAGGACAGGACTAATCTGCAAGGATTATCATCCCCATGCTCCAAGCAGGGTGGCCGAAGCAGCAGGAGAGCTAGAGGCTGGAGGCCCAAGATTGAGGTACTCGCAGCACTGGTTTGGGTGAGGCTTCCTCCTCTCCTGGGCTTGCAAATAAATGGCTACCTTCCTGCTGGGGCCTCACATGGCCTTTTCTGTCTGTGTATGTGCTCTCACTTCTCCCTATCAGGCCATCAGTGCTATGGGATTAGGGCTGCTCGTCAAATGTTAATGACCTAAAGATCCCTTTTCCATGTCCTGTCACATTAGGGGTTAGGGCTCCAACCTGTGAACTTTAGGGGTCAGGGAACACAAGTTAGTCCATAGTAGACATGGAACACTAGAGCAGGGCTTCTTAAACTTTTCCACTCATGACTTCTTTATACCTGACAAACTTTTACATGACTGCTTTTTCACATATAAAATTGGCATATAAATCAAACATTTACAGATATAACGAATCATAAGAAAATTTATTTTAAAACATTTTTTATTTAAATTTATTTTTTTATTGACAACTTCCATAATTATAGACAATAACCCATGGTAATTCTGTCCCTCACCCCACTTTTCCCTTTGCAACTCCACTCTCCATCATATCCCCTTCTCCCTCTCAATCAGTCTTTCTTTTACTTTGATATCATCATCTTTTCCTCCTATTATGATGGTCTTGTGTAGGTAGTGTCAGGCACTGCAAGGTCCTGGCTATCCAGGCCATTTTGTGTCTGGAGGAGCATGTTGTAAGGAGTCCTACCCTTCCTTTGGATCATGCATTCTTTCCTTTATCTCTTCTGCAATGGCCCCTGAGCCATGGAAGGTGTGATAGAGATATTTCAGTGCTGAGCACTCCTCTGTCACTTCTCAGCACCGTGGTGCCTTCTGAATCATCCCAAGGTCACTGCCATCTGAAAAGAGAAGCTTCTCTAACCAAAAGTGAGAATAGCAATAAGATATGGGTATTAACATTATGTGAGGTGCTTAAAGGGTAGTTTGGTGAGCATAGTATATATATTAAGCCAGACACCAGCAGACATTACACCCCTAGGGCTCATAACCACCCCTGTTGTAGGTTTTCAGGATCAGGGATGTATTCCCTCCCATGGAGGGGGTCTCCAGTCCAATTAGAAAGTGACTGGTTTCCCCCATAACAGACATGCCACTGTTGTACCCGTTGGATCATTTGGCCTGGATGGCCAAATTTAAGGCGTGCAGTGTCCACTGTTGAGTATCTCCACTGGTGATTTTTCTCTCTCCTATTAACCTGCATGCAACATAGCTTTTTCCAGCTTTCTGTCAGCTGATCTACATGAAGGAGGTTTTCAGCTTCATTCCAGCAGGATTTCTCTTGACCTTGCAGGCCAAGATGTGGAGTCTTCAGCAACAGGGCCTTACCAGGGAAACTAAGAGCCTCAGCAATGGACTGTAATGTTTTGGGGGCATTGGTGATCTCCCTGGCCAACAACTCACTGGAAGGTATCCCATCCTTGGCACTGAAAAATTTTCCAGTAACAATCTGTGGCTTCTGGGTGTTCCATTGTCCAAAAAATTAGGTTTCTGTATGACTAATTCATATTCTCTTAGATTTTGATTACCCCTCCCTCCACCTTTCCTTTACTCAATCTCTTCCCCTGACCTCACTATCTATTCTTCTACTTACATATATACAATACCATGCTATTAAGTTCCCCCTCCCTTTCTATTCCCTTATGTCCCCTTTCTAGCTTACTGAACTCTGCTACTGAGTTTTATTCCAACTCACATACAAGTCCAATAATTTGTAGCTAGGATCCACATATGAGAGAGAACATGTGACATTTGGCTTTCTGGGCCTGGATTACCTCACTAAGTATAATACTTCCTAGATCCACCCATTTTCCTGAAAATTTCATAATTTTTTTCTTTATCACTGAGTAGAACTCCATTGTATAAATGTGCCACATCTTCATTATCTACTCATCAGTTGAGGGACATCTAGGCTGGTTCCATTTCCTAGCTATTGTGAATAGAGTGGCAATAAACATGGTTCAGCAAGTATCTCTAAGGGAGTGAGATGAGTCCTTAGGATATATGCCTACGAGTGGAATAGCTGGGTCATATGGTAAATCTATTTTCAGCTGTCTCAAGAACCTCCACACTGATTTCCATAATGGCTGGACCAGATTGCATTCCCACCAACAGTGTAGAAGGGTTCCTCTTTTTCCGCATCCTCACCAACATTTATGGTCATTTGTTTTCACGAAGGGAGCTATTCTGACAGGAGTGAGATGGAATCTCAATGTACTTTTAATTTGCATTTCCCTGCTGGCTAGGGATGTAGTACAGTTTTTTAGATGTTTGTATGCCATCTGTATTTCTTCTTTTGAGAACTCTCTATTTAGTTCCATAGCCCATTTTTTAATTGGGTTGTTTGATTTCTTATTATTTAGTTTTTTGAGTTCTTTGTATATTTTGGATATTAATCCTCTGTCAGATGCATAGCTGGCAAAGATTTTCTCCCATTGTGTAGGTTGTCTCTTTGCTGTATTCACAGTGTCCTTTGCTGTACAAAAGTTTTGTAATTTTATGAGGTCCCAGTGGTTGATTAGTGGTTTTATTTCCTGAACAATTGGGGTTATATTCAGAAAGTCTTTGCCAAGACTAATATGTTGAAGGGTTTCTCCTACTTTTTCCTGTAGCAGTTTTAGAGTCTTGGGTCTGACATTAAGGTCTTTGATCCATTTGGATTTAATTATTGTACATGAAGAGAGATAAGGATCTATTTTCATCCTTCCACAGATACATATCCAGTTTTCCCAGCACCATTTGCTGAAGAGGCTTTTTTCCAATGAGTATTTTGGCATTTTTGTCGAAGATCAAGTGGCTGTAGCTACCTGGACTTACATCTGGGTCCTCTATTCTGTTCTATTGATCTACATGTCTGTTTTTGTGCCAGTACCATGCTATTTTTGTTACCATGGCTCTGTAGTATAGGTTAAAATCAAGTATGGTGATACCACCAGCCTTATTTTTGTTGCTCAAAATTGTTTTAGATATTTGAGGTTTTTTGTGCTTCCAAATAAATTTGGATTGTTTTTTCTATTTCTGTGAAGAATGCCATTGGAATTTTTTTTTTTTTTTGAGGTAGGGTCTTGCTCCAGCACAGGCTGACCTGGAATTCAGTATGTAGTCCCTTGGGTGGCCTCAAACTCTCTGCAATCCTCCTACTTTTGCCTGAGATTAAAGGCATATGCCACCACGCCTGGCTGCCATTGGAATTTTGATGAGGATTGCATTAAATGTGTAGATTGATTTTGGTAAGATTGCCATTTTCACAATATTGTTTTTCCAATCCAAGAACAAGGGATGTCTTTCCATTTCCTAATGTTTTCTGCAATTTATGTCTTGATTGTTTATTTTAAAACATTTTTGTGGCATACATATAATTTTACTATTTACTAAAGACATAAGCATGTTTGCATAGTGAGGTGGATATGCTGGTTTTTGTTTGTCTGTATTTTTTGTTTGTTTATTTTGTTTTGGTTTCTCAAGGTAGGGTCTCACTCTAGCCTAGGCTGACCTAGAGTTTACTATGTAGTCTCCTGATTACCGAACTCCAAGTGCTGGCATTATAGACGTGTGCCACCACGCCCAGCTTGTCTGTTTTTAAAAAAATATTTTCATTTATTTATTTGCAAGGAGAGAGTGAGGGAGAGAAAGAGAGATAGAGAGGGGGAAGAGGAGAGGAGCAGTGCACCAGGACCTCCTGTTGCTGTAAACAGTCTCCGGATGCATGCGACACTCTGTGTATCTGGCTCTGTGTAGGCGCTGGAGAATGGAACCGCGCCTTCAGACTTTGCAAGCAAGCACCCAAACCAGTGAGCCATCTCTCCAGCCCTGTTGTTGTTTTGTTGAGACAAGGTCTCACTTTAGCCCTAGTTGATTTAGAACTCACTCTGTAGCCCCAGGTTGGCCTCAAACTGACAGCCATCCTCCTACTTCATCCTCCTGAATGCTGGGATTAATGGCATAGACCACCACACCTGGATCATCTTTTATGTAAAGAATTAAATCTTTCTTTAGTGAATATTTGATACTGATGCTGCAGGATGTAGAGCATTGTCAGTGTTTTTTTTCTGAGTTTATTGATATTTTGACTTTATAATTGTCAGTGCTGTTTCCATAAATGCATAGTACAAAATGATAGAGGTATGCTTAAAGCCATTTCAGAAATCATTGGAAATTCTGGCCCAATTTCAAGCCAAAATTTATTCAACAACTTATTATGAAACTCAAGTCAGTAACTCAAACATTTGAACACAATACAATCCAAGGAAACAGCAGTTATTTTTGGGACTGTACACTTTTGTGTGTATGCAGGCCAGAGATCAAAATTGCTTCTCCACTTTATTTTTATGAGACAGTCTCTCTCACTGAACCTAGAACCCACCGATTCACCCAGACAAGCTGGTGAGTGAGCCCCAGGGATCCTCCTGCCTCTGCCTCCCCAGTGCTGGGGATCCCAACTCAGGTCTTCATGCTTTTGTGGAAAACACTCCACCCACTGAACTCTCCCTAGTCGCCAGAGGTAATAATTTGATACTTACACAAGGAATGATGGAGAAAAATACAGTCTTTGTTTCTCATAATGAAACCATCAAATTTCTGTAGGAGCAGGAAATTTTGTGTGGTAAAGCACTGTAGTTCAAAGCATACAGTAGTCTAGAATTTGAGCCAGGGTGTTGCAAGCAGCACCTGTTGGCACTGGGTGGTGTGACAGCAGGCTGAGTGAAAGCGCATGTGCTGTGTGTTCAGGACCAAGGCTGCAGTGAACCGATGTGATCGAATGCGGGCGAGCGCTGCCAGAAATAACCTGGGTCTATTATGTGCTTGATTTTTAATAAATAGTTACACATCCAGATACCTTTTGCTGTTGCCAAGTTTTTCGTAACACTTTCACGTTCAGTTACATGACCCCGTGTTTAAGAAGCTGAGCGTAGAAGCTCGAAGGCCAGCTAGCCTGGTGAATGCAGGGCTGGAGAACAAGAGGAGAGATTCTGCCTCAAACAAGGCACAAGGTGAGGACCAACTACACCCATAGTTGTCCTCTGACCTCCACACGTGCACCGTGGCATGTGCACACCCACACTTACACACATGGACTCATATACACATAGACACGTATCACACACACACACGAGAGAGAGAGACACACGTAGACACATCTCTCTCTCTCACACACACATAGAAACATATCACACACACACATAAGAGAGAGAGAGAATATGTAGACATAAGAGGAACTGGCAGAGAGAAGCCCAGTGCGACTGGCTCCCAAGTCAGGAAGCTATTACTGCAAGATAAAACTGACTTTTGCTGAAGAAAAGTGCATTGTGTGTTATCTCGCTTCTTTTTCCCCCTCATGGTTCTTTGGAAAAGCTCCTATTCCACCATCTTAATCAGAAGTCTCTGAGATTTATTTAGATGTCCACTTTGGTATCCCATAATAAAAATCTTATGATACAAGGTTGACTGTCATCACTGTATTTTGTGTTAGAATATAACTTCATAAGAATAAAACAAAATATTCATAACAAAATGAGGAAGAATAAAAAAACACTAGAGAGGTAGGGAGGAGAGAGGAGGGCCATAGCTGGGTTGAAGATTTTGTACTCTACCCCGTATGAGTTCCTCTGTGTCAAGTGCCTGTGAAAGATCTCTGGCTGGGCAGTGAATTAGGCTGTATTTACATAAGTGCTTGAAAATCTGTCTTAAAATGCATAGAATGTTTGTTGACCATAGCACTAACCTCCTTGTATAGTCCCTTCCAGGCCTGTCCCGAGGTTCCAGCATAGCTATCCACTTCTCCCTCTGCCGCTACCTCCGTGTGCTGAAAGCACTGAGTGAGGTTAGCCAGCATCAGCTTCTAATTAGAAAAGCACAGTGTTGCTTCCATGAAGGGACAATACCCTTCAAAATTGAATCACATTAATTGTTGAATAAATCTTTTACCAGATAACTCTGAATTCCAGTTCATTCATTATGAACCCTGTGAACAAAGCTGGTTCAAAATGCTCTGTTCATGTAGCAATCACTGGAGCATACTTTGGAATGTGTTTTTTTTTTTTTTTTTTCATGGAAGATAGCCCAGTACTTGGTGGTAGGATGCTTCTCCTGATGCTTAGGGCTTCCCCTGTGGGTTCTGTTGAGCCATGTTACTATTTGGCCCGGGACCTGCAGTACCAGCAGCTAGATGTCAGCCCCATCCCAAACCTCTTGAACCAGAATCTTTGGAGGCAGGGCCAGGAAATCTGGCTCAGAAAGCTCTCCAGGAAATTCCCAGGCATACTGAAGTGTTCAGAAGACAATTGAGAATCTGTCCCTGCCTGCTGCATAGAGGTTCCCCAGGCAAGTTGTTGTCACATAGAGCTTCCAATCATGTATTCACTGAAAACAATATATTTATAGAGCAACTACAGAATACCAGGCATTTCCTAGGGGCTGGGAATACATGTTAGCCTCTGTCCTCCAAGAGTTCAGTCTAAGATTATTTTTTTTTTTAATAGGATGAATGGGCCATTTAAGAGGAAAGCCCAGGATTCCATGGAAGCCCAGTTGTGTCCAAGGTGGTTTTGCCACCCAGCATCAGTCACCTCATCTTGGGGTAGGTTCTGAGGCTTTGTGAGAACCACCTTGTCTTACACTCTCAATACTTAAGTTACAGAGAAGGCTGAGCCTGCCCTAGACTCCAGCAGAGGTTGAGGCTTGCTATCCAGGACCCAGAGGCTACTTTGGCATTGGATACAACACACCCCAGAGCGCAGGAGAGGTAACAGGGACTCAGTGGATGTTTGGGAAAGAGAATGCTCCTTACTAGATGTGGAGTGGGTATAAGGTCTAGAGATGCTGCTACTGTCTGACCATCTAGAGAGGCGAGTGAGTTATGGACTAGATAGCACACGGAGAACAGTATGGAGACCGAGCCTCTCTGCTCTTGGTGACACTGTTTAAGCCCTTGTACTAGGCAGGGTCTGAAATTAGTCCATCTCTTAGAATTCTCAGAAGTATTTGTTAACAACATGCCTTCCCTCTTTTTTGCCTGTGCATGTGTGGTGTGGGTGTGTGGCGTATGCATGCCTGTGTGCCCACACGGCACTCCGTGTGCTCACCTGTGGTGACTGTCCTGGGACATCAGCACTCTTCCTGCTCCGTCGCACTTCCAGCCAGTCTCATTCTGAGCTGGAATCTCTCACTGATCTCAGAGCTTACCGGTTTTTTCATGGGCTCTGGCGATTCTCATGTCTCTGCTCCTCTATGGGACTGGCATTACAGATGCCAGTAGCCATGCCAGCTGTTTATGTGGGTTCTGGGGATTGAGCTCAAGGGGGCTCTCAGGCCTCCTCAGGTCCTTATGCTTGCACAAGAAGTGCCCTTAACTGCTAAGCCACCTTTCCAATCCAACAGATTTCCTTTTGCTGAAGCCAGTTTGGGCTGGTTTTCCTACTACATCCAAAACAGTGCCAGTTTCAGTATCGGAACACAGTGATAATGATCTATTTGAGCATTTATATCAGGTGATGCTAAAATGCAGAAACTCCTCCACTTAAGATGAGGTTACATTCCCATAAGCCCATTGTGTATTGAGACTATCTTAAGCTCCCCAAAGTCAAGAACACACCTAACCTCTTGAACATCCTAACTTAGGCCCACAGCATCCTGGAGCCTTGGTGGTTTTCCCTTGGCACGGCAGGGTGGACTTCAAGTGGCGGCTGCCTCTGCCCAGGGTCATGGGAGAGCACGCAGCTGCTGCACTGTCACGAGCCAGGAAAGAGCAAAAGCACACATTGGAAGTACTGTTTCTACTCAGTGCACATTGCTGTCGTACCATTGTAAAACTGAAAACTCTTAAGTCAAACCTTCGTTGGGTGTAAGACTGTCTGTGCTGCTATTAATACTGGCGTAAAATAATCAAGCATTTAAAATCCATTTTCCATCATCAGTGAGACTAAATTCTTAATACCTTCCAAATACAAAATATGTATGAATGTGTTGCATAAGCCCCAACTGAAAGTGGTAATTAGAATGTTAGCATTAAGCAAACATTATTAGCGCTTCGTTCTGGTACCCTACACTGTCCACATGCAGCCCTGCTGCTTCCTCTCCCCGCGTACATTAAGCCTTACATCCAGAGTTGCCCCAGGCCCCTCCCACAGGCTCCTTCAGGAACATGGTAAGTTTGCCCTCTGGTGCTAGGCCCAAGTACAGCGCTGTTTTTTGTTATTATTATCTTTGTTTTCCTAAACCATGCCTACGCGATTGTAATTGATAGTCCTTGAGTTGAGCCCATCTCAGTTATCCAGTTTGAGGGCATCATATATTTTTGACGACAACCTCAAGCCCAGAACTCTCTGCAGTCTAAACAGGAGCATGATACAGTCTTTAAATTAGCTCACAAAGGGTTGGGGTATAGCTCAGTTGGTAGAATGCTCACCTAGCGTGCATGGAACCCCAAAGCCCCAGCATCTGAACTGGGTGTAGTGGGACATGCCTGTAATCTCAGCCCTTGGGAAGGGGAGCCAGGAGAACTTCAAGATCTTTTTTGGCTACTTTGCAAGTTCAAGGCCAGCCAGGGATATAAAAGACCCTCCCTCAAAATGAAACAAGCTGGGCGTAGTGGCACACGCCTTTAATCCCAGCACTTGGGAGGCAGAGGTAGGAGGATCGCCATGAATTCAAAGCTGCCCTGAGACTATGTAGTGAATTCCAGGTCAGCCTGAGATATAGTGAGACCCTACCTCGAAAAACAAAATGAAACAAACAAAAAAGAAAAAAAAGAAAAAGAAAAAGAAAACAAAAAAGGTAGCGTGAGGAGAGATGACTAGGGATGGCCTTCTGGGGGAGAAGACGTGTGCTAACTTGGAGGGATGAATAGGAGTTAGACATGCGATGACAGCTCACCATCCTTCCAGACTGAGCTCTGGCCCCACTTCCCGATTGATCTGGTGGCGGGAGGAGCTGTGGACGACAGGGAAGATGCTTCAGCCAGAGGGCACAGTGGAGCCTCAGGAGGCTACAGTGGTCTGGGAATTGCACTCAATGAGATAGAAAAGCAGGGGAGAGAGTAAATGGAAGGCCGGTGAGGCAGGCAGGATCTAGGTCCCACGACGGCCACCACGACGGTGCATCCTCTGGCATGTGGCCAGATGGAGGTGACAGAGAGCCATGCAAAGGGTATAGACTCTGCCCACCTTCTGCTTTGCAGGAGTGAACCAGGTTGTAGATGGTTCTAGTATCTCCTAAAAGACCCTGGAGGGACACTTAGTCTTGCAGGCTCCTCTTAGCAGAAGGTAAGCACAGAGGGTCTTCGTAGACCACAGGGCTGGGTCACAAGCTTCTTGATGGAGTGGCTGTGTCACTGATATGCATATAGGGAACAAACAGCCAAGGCTGGAGGGTGACTTTCTGTGAACTGAAACATGCTCTCCTGGAGGGAGTGTAACGGGGTACTCGGGGTTCGGGAAAGTCCTTGAAGTTTCTAATTGTAATCAAAGAATTGAACAAAATTAGACCGAGGAGGATAATTATTAAATTATTATATTTATTGAGGGAAGCAGAGCCAAGGAAAGGCACCCACGTGGCTAGAGCACCCACATGGAGGGCCTGGGCAAAAAGAAAGCTAAAGAGCTCCTGCTGCTTGGGGAGCTAGAGAGGGTAAAGAGCCCATGTGGAGAGCAAAGGTGAGGGGCCCAAGCCGGGAGGAACCCAGCAGCTGGAACCTCAGGAGACATGAGGCAGCCCAGAAGCCTGCCCTGCCTTCTCCTCACAACCATACTCACACCCTTATGGTGGTGGGCCTTACTTTCCGGCTCAGGTGAGTCAGAGGGACAGCTGGTTGGTTAGGGTTAGGAGCTGTCTCAGGAAGAGGCTAGCCATGACACCAAGTTCAGGGGATTGAACTCGACCCACCACAATGTTTAAATCCTAGCAAAGACCTCCCTCCCAGGGCCCAGGTTGTCTGTGGAAAAACAGGTCTGGAGAAGAACTAAGAAGTCAGATGATCCTTTGACTTTTAGCACGCACAGACCTTCCTGCCTGCCTGCCTTTTGACTTTCAGGGCTCGCCCTAAGTGCCTAAAAGAGTTACCCGACTCCCTCTCAGGAGGAAGAAGAGTTATAAGGGTGTGCGTGTGTCACGTGTGTGTGTGCGTCTGTGTGTATAGCATATGTGTAGTGTGTGTGTGTGGGGGGGGCATGTGCACGTGTGTGCAGATGTGCATGCCCTGTGTGTGAGCATATGGGAGCCAGAGGTGAATATGCAGTATCTTCCTCTTCCAGGTTTAGCCCTTGAGATCAGAGCCTGTCGCTCAACCACGAGCTGCTGTTGTCAGTCAGACTGGTTGACCCGCAAACCCTGACGGCTCTTGGATCTCGGCTTGCCTGTAGCACTAGGGCATGTGTGGGTATTGCATGGGTGCTGGAGACTGAATCAGCCCCTCATGCCGACGCAGCAAGCGCTCTTTCCCACGGAGCCATCTCCCTAGCCCTGCTACTGTAACTTGCAGACTCTAACTCTCAGGCAGCCTCCAGGGGATGCCGCTTTTGTGAGTTGTCATCCATGTCGGGATTGGTTTTTAGGTGATAAAACAGCCGTTATGTCATCTATGCTCCTGTAAAGAACCTCTCAGTCCTGTAAGTAACCCATCATCCATGCTCCTTAAGTAACCCCAATAAACACTGGCTCATCAGGTTAGACTGGAACTGTTTCTTTGGTCTGTCATTGGTGACCTATCTGGGTAAATAGACATTTTTCATATCTCTGCAGGAAGTCAACACAACAGATGGCAAGGACCCTCTCTCTACCTGTGAAACTGTCACCAGGAAACCATGCTGGAAAAATAGCCATTCTGAATGACTGTGGCTAATGTGGCCTTGAAGGTGGTGCACGCTCAGACAGAGATGAGCTGAAGAGTTGAGGATTTCCCAGGAGAGCCAGTGTACTCCTAGCCTCCGCTGGGTCACAGCTGCACTGGTGTATTGAAGGGGCCTTGGCATTAGGACACTGTGAACCTAAACGCGGAAAGCGTATGAATACTCACGTGTGCTCACCTGACACCCAGGTAGACTCAGCTATGCCACAGCTTTCTTCTTGATACGAGGGAGGCAGAAACATTAAAGCCTTATCTTAGTATGGATTTGAGAAAGGGAAAGAGAATTGCCGTTTATTGAGTACTCACCGTGTGACAGACGCAAGCTAGATACTCATAAAAACCTCATAGAAGTATAGAAAGGCATTATTGATGCCTAGTTGGCAGGTGATAAAATAGAGAATTGAAGAGGTTAAGAAAAATTCCCAGGGGTATACAACTAGTGAAACATGAAGGTGGAATTTTAACTTCAAAGGCCGGTCTTTTTTTTTTTTTTTTTTTTTTTTCTTTGAGGTAGGGTCTCACTCTAGCCCAGGCTGACCTGGAATTCATTATGTAGTTTCAAGCTGGCCTTGAACTCCCAGTGATCCTCCTATCACCATACCTCTTAGGACAATGTTTGTTGTTGTTGATTTTTTGTTTTTTTGAGACCGGGTCTCTCAATGTAACTCAGGCTGGTCTGGAACTCTGTGCAGCTGAGAACGTCCTTGAACTCCTGTTCCTCCTGCCTCCCCCTGCACCTGCCCCCAAGTGCAGAGTTTACAGGCATGTGCTCACACCTGGCCAAAGGCTGTGTTGATGTATTCCACTTAAGGAGGGGCTTTGCTGAAGACTGACAGGGTGTGTGGCCTATAGGATTGAAGAGCTAGTATGTGCTTAGCCTGGTCTGCTCAGTGGCTAGGTGATGGCAAGCACGATCGTGTTACTTTCTGTCCTCCAGGCCCTCCACCTGTAGCTAATGACAGCCTCTTGGGGACCTTCTCGGTGAGCCAGTAATGGAAGAATATCTCTCTAGAGATTGTAGTTCAAAGGGCCCCTAGAAAGGATTATAAGGAAGGCCAAGCATTTAGTGTTTGTTACCTTGTCCTCTGGATGGGGACAGACTTTTTCCTGGATCAGGCCCAATACTGATGTGTCACTAATCTGTGAATGTCTTTAATCTGTGCCTGAAGAAAGGCTCAGAAAGGAACCAATATTGAGGTCACTGATATTTCTTGATTTCTTCCTACCTTTCACAACTGGCTGTTTAAGCACTGGCTATGGTTTTCAGGGCCATGGTCAAGGGCTTATCTATTTTCCTGTGGAGTAGGGCCTGCTCCCTGCTATGAAGCCCCTATTAAGCTGGCCTGAGGCCATTTTTCCTTCCATTTCATGGGTTCTATGCTCTCTTACTTCAGATTGTCCCAGATCCTGATGTTCCCATTTCTGACTTTGCCAAAGGAGCCTTCCTTCTTTCTACACAGAGCATTTCCCTACCCTGCCCTTGGTGGCCCATCACATCCATCTCCTGGCACCTTTTATCTTGGTGCAGACCCCGTGTCTTGTCCAACTTCTCAAGTTCACTTGAACCTACTGGGCAGGGCATGGAGAGTTAAGACTTCATTTTTTACCACAGAGGAATGGTCTGACTGACCACAGGAGTAGGCCTACTGCAGAGTTGGCCATGTCTGAGTTCAGGCTGTCATGACCAGCTTCACTGTTCACATTGGTAAAGCTAGTGTGTACTTTGTTCTAAAACACCACACCTGAACGGGGCCTGAAGGACCTCCTGCAGTGTGGCCTTCTCACCATGGGGAGCATTTAGTTGACTGTACCCCAGTGCCTTGCCAGTGGCATGCAACCCATCTTCAACATAACTGGAACCAGATCTCAGACACTAGACTCCTAGTTCAGAGCTCTTTGCCGGCCATTGCACAGATAAGCAGCGATTTCTTTGAATGTAGGTCATTTTTTCCTGAATTCATGGTGTTCCTTCTTTTACCTTTCTTTCTTTCTTTCTTTCTTTCTTTCTTTCTTTCTTTCTTTCTTTCTTTCTTTCTTTCCTTCCTTCCTTCTTCCCTCCCTCCCTTCCTTCTTTCCCTCCTTACTTCCTGCTTGCAGTAGTGGGGATTGAATCCAGAATCTTGCACATGCTAGGCAAGTACTGTACCACTGAGCTACACCCTCAGCTTTTCCCCCCCTCACTAAGTTGCCAGAGCAGGCCGAGAGCTTGTTTTGTAGCCCAGGTAGTCCTTGAACTCGTAGTATTCTTGCCTTCAGCTTTCCAAGTAGCTGGGATTATAGGTCTGTCACCAGGCCTGGCAGATGGTCATTTCTTACTGTCAGCACCAAGCAGCTGAGCATAAGAGAAAGGGAACTATGGGGCTGGAAAGCTGGCTTAGCAGTTAAGGTGCTTGCCTGCAAAGCCTAAGGACAAAGGTTTGATTCTTCAGGATCCACGTAAGACAGATGCACAAGGGGGCACATGCATCTGGAGTTCGTTTGCAGTGGCTAGAGGCCCTGGTGCGCCCATTCTTTCTTTCTCTATCTGCCTCTTTCTCTCCTTCCCTCTTTCTCTTTTTCTTTGTCAAATAAATGAAATAAAATATTTTAAAACAAAGAGAAAGGGAACTATGGTGCTAGGTGCTTTTGTAAGTATTGCAGATACAGCCTATCAGTGATTCATGGGGCTGGTTATTTGGGGAGGGGGTGAGGGATATATCTATTCTAATGATAGGGAAAACCAAAGCTTAGGACAAATATCTTTTCTTTTTCTTTCTTTCATTTTTTGTCTATTTTTATGTTATTTATTTATTTGAGAGTGACCGAGAGAAAGAGGGGGGAGGAGAGAGAGAGAGAGAGAGAGAGAGAGAGAGAGAGAGAATGGGCATGCCAGGGCTTCCAGCCACTGCAAACGAACTCCAGATGCGTACGCCCCCTTGTGCATCTGGCTAATGTGGGTCCTGGGGAATAGAGCTTTGAACTGGGGTCCTTAGGCTTCACAGGCAAGCATTTAACCACTAAACCATCTCTCCAGCCCTTTTTTCTTTCTTTTAAAAATATTTATTTATTTTTATTTTTTAAATTTTTTTATTTTTTGGTTTTTTGAGGTAGGGTCTCACTCTGGTCAGGCTAACCTGGAATTAACTATGTAGTCTCAGGGCGGCCTCAAACTCATAGTGATCCTTCTGCCTCTGCCTCCTGAGTGCTGGGATTAAAGGCGTGTGCCACCACGCCCAGCTAAAATATTTATTTTTATATATGTGTGTGTGAGAGAGAGAGAGAGAGAGAGAGAGAATGGGAATGCCAGGGCCTCCAGTGGCTGAACTCTAGACACATATGCCTTTTTGTGCATCTGGCTTATGTGGGTCCTGGAGAATTGAAACTGGGTCCTTTGGCTTTGCAGGCAAGCACTTTAACCACTAAGCTATCTCTCTAGTCCAGGACAAATGTATTTTCAAGTGACCATTAGTAAGAGATAAAAGAGGCTTCAGATTGTGGCTTGCTTTTAAAGGTCAGACTTTTAAAGTGTGTGTGTGTGTGTGTGTGTGTGTGTGTGTGTGTGCGCACGCGCGCGTAGTGTGTTTTTACAGGTACCAGTGTGCAGAATCAAATAGAAGAAGCTTTTGTTCCAGAGAAGAGCATGCTGGACAATTGGCGATATGTTCTTTTCCTGTCACAGGGCTGTTCTGGGGTAGAGGTGGAAGATTCTAACATATGGAAGTTGTAGGATGGTGGGCTTTCATTTTCTTTCCGAAAAGAACAGGTGCAGGCTGTTGTGTCAGGACTCTGAAAAGGCTCTGAAAGAGGCTAAGGCAAGGCATGGGCCAGCCACCCCAGTGCTTGCAGGAACAGCATCTGTCCTGAGATGGTCTGATTCGGATGGAACAGAGGGCCCATTCATTTTTTTTTTTTTTTCAGGTTGGGTCTCACTGTAGCCCAGGCTGACCTGGAATTCACTATGTATCTCAGGGGGCCTGAACTCACGGCGATCCTCCCTCCAGCCTCCTGAGTGCTGGGATTAAAGGCGTGCGCCCCCACGCCTGGCTCCAGGGTCCATTCTTATCCATCACGAGTTGACTGAGGTTATCAGCAAGCCCTGGGACTGTGGCAGCGGCTTGACAGGGTGCTGCGAGTGTGGACGGGCTGCGGAATCACCAGTATGTGTACATTCAGGGGTTGACAGCAGCCATTTGGCTGAGCTTCACACTCACTGAGGTCTTCAGATGTGGGCTCTTGATATTATCCCCAAATGCGGTTACAAGCGCAGTCCGCGAGATAAGCTGACAGGGCGAGGAGGAGAAAGCATTCATCATCTGGCTCTAAGAACATCACATTACCGAAGCACACTGCCTGCAGTGCCCAAAGAATTAATAGTTCATAAGTCCTATAATCATTTGGCGGATAGCACATTTATATAGCATTTAAAACATACAATCGTAATTTGTTAAATGTAAACGTTTCAAACAGTCACAAATTTCAGAGCTCAGTTGTAGCAATTTCTCCACCTTGAATGTGCTGCAAACCTCCAAAGTGCACATGGTCTGGGCGCACCTTGGGATGGACGTTCATGCCACTGTCGCCGAGGGTGCTTTGTGGTGTGAGCATGGGCCAAAGGGTCTGTGAGCCTGTGGGGTGTGTTTGCAGAAGTGAGTATTTGAATGTGTGAGAGTGTGTGTTTATATGCTTTTGGGGGACCAGGGTGCCACCATCTCTAGCTTTTCGGGACTCAGGGTGGTCGGTTGGGGAGGAGGGCGCTGTCGGACTGCTGCGAGCCTAAGACGCCAGGGGCATAACTTGATTTGGTGATTTAGACCGACTAAACCTCTCAAAATAGAAAAATCAAGGGCCCAGCATGGAGGCAGCCTGTCTGGGCTCGTGCTGGTAATAAGGACCTAACAAGGGTTGATGGAGCCTGGGAGCAATGGGCTGAGATGGCCCCGAGCTGCCAGGCACCCTGGGCCCTGCAGCCATCCAGTGACGCCCAGCCTGGCCTAATGCTATAGCCTGCAGAGATCCTCTCTGATAAGGACTGAGTGAAAGGGAGAGAGCAACCTTATCAGCCATAGCAGGAGGGCAGTGGGCTCTGCAGAGCCCTGAGAGCACACTGGCCTTGTAGGTTGGCAAAGCTAGGATCCCTACGTGAAACTGTCTGGAGGGTACTCAGTCAAGTGTCCACAGAACAGGGGTGATGTCTTACCTAGCCTTTAAAAACATATTTCCTAAAATAGCTACATAATCGGATGCATGTTCGTTATAGGAAACTAGCAGTTATGGATTATCATAAAGGACAAAGTAAAGAAACCATTATTTTATGTATTTTCCTGGACAGACCCTCTTGTCATCTCAGGGGTGGGTCAGGATCTGAAGCCAGTCCACAGATAGAGTCATGACGTGGACAATTCTTCAGGGGTGTGACTCACTATCTCCCAATCTGTACAACTGGTTGTTTGCCTCCAGGGGCTGGGCGAGATCACTGTTTTGTGGTTGAGTTCTAGAAAGAAGTAATCAGCTTGCATTTAAGGGACAGGTTGTATGAGAAACACACATCTTGAAACATGAGCATCAAACTCAGCATGGAGAGCCTCCCATTGTGGAAAGCAAAAGGGAATGGAGAGGGACTGAAATTCCAGCAGCTTTGCCTTCATTTCCAGCATGTGCTCAGTGAGCAAAGTGTCAGGCCAGATCTCTTTCACTGCGATAGTATACTGCTCTGTCCCTGTGCCCCACCCCCAACTCTCACCTTGTAGAGTGACATCAGAGAACTGCATTCATGCATTCAGTTCATATGCATTTCTCTCTGCGTATGAATAACTCCATATGATTGACAGAAATCATATTGTACATGTTCTTTTCCTTTATTGTATCCTGGGTATCCTTCTGTATTGTCTCTGCATTGTTCTACTCATGGTACGCCACTGGAGAAATGATATCTAATTTGTTGATTATGTTATCAATCCCTTCTTGCAGGGCAGGTGCTTCCAAACTTCCGTTATTTGCACCAATACACTTCTTTCTATAGAAATCTTAGCTTTCTTATGCAATTACTTTCCTAGAAGAGATTTTTCTCAGGGAAGAATTTGATGTCAAATGCATTTGCAGTTTCAGTTTGTGGTCAAAGTTTACCTTGTTGTATTTATTCTTATCCAAGGAAGGGAAGGAACTCAGAATATTTGGGTCAGTAGCCAGGAGAGAGGTGTATTGGTCCCAACTGGGTGGTGAAGGGCACTTGGCTGTGGGTCCAATCTGAATTCCACTTGTCTTACTGTCATCTGCCTTCCTCAGTTTCTTCATTGTGATTTGAATGTGGAATGTCCCCACAGCCTTCTGTGTTTGTGATTAGGTCTCATACTCAGTTCCCAGCCTTTGGGAGGCAGAACCTTGCTGAAGGAGGTGTGTCATTGGGGTTGGGCCTTGATGTGCTTTAGTCCAGCATCACTGGGTGTTCAAGGCTCATTGTTTCTGCTTCTTCCATGCTGATGTGACAAAACATGCTGCCCAGTGGTCTGCTTGTACCATGCTTTCCCTGTCACGATGAAAGTTCACCTCAAAATTGTAAGCCAGAATAAACCCTTTCTCCCCACAAGCTGTTTTTGTCCGAGTGTTTTGCCCTAGCAATGACAAGACAAGATAAGTGCTACATCCCCCATTTGCCACCATTTTGGGATTATTTTCCCTTGCAAAGAGGATGAGCTAGGCCCAGGTCGGTCCTGGTTTTCCTTGATGCAGTGGTGACCCATTACACTTGCGTGGTGCTTTGCAGACTCCGAAGTGGCTCTGTGTGCTTTGTCTTGTTGAACCTTTTACACAGCAGGCATTGTCAGTTCTATGTTGAGCAAGGAAGGAAACGGAGGTCCAGAAAAGTCAAGGGAGATTGTTAAGTTTATATTCATAATCGCAAACAAGCCCTGGATGCTAGCGTGGCAAATGGAAACTGATACTGAAACTGATACTGCGGTCACGAGCTTGTAAGAGTCAGGGTTCAACTGTCAGCTATGTTGGTTACCACTCCATTTATAGCCTGATTTAAGAGCCAGAACGTTCTGGGTTACAAACAGCTGCTGTTTCTGCCCACCATCCATTCTCTTTTCCTTTAACAACATCCTGATTTTGCTCTGAGCACTGTTTTTAAGTGAGTGGTCACTAACCTGGAGGGTATTATGTTCAGTTTGTAGAGCAACACCTCAAGCCATCAAACGCCTCTGTGCTGGTGCCATGACTTCACTAGACTGCCCCACCATGACAAGGCGTTGCAGTAATAAAACCTGTGAAGCAGCCTTTCTCCCCCTCAGACTTCACTGTCCTTTATTTGTTTAGGGCACATGTGTCGCTCAGGCCTGGCATATTCTACAATCTTGGCTGTAGCAATTAATTCAGTGAAGAGGGTGTGACCCTTACTGGGTCAGTGAAGTTCAGTCCAGGGGCATTGTTTTGGGGAGGATTATTGGCAAGAGAACCTCTTCTCGGTGGATTTGGAGCCACCAGGGTCCATCATGAAGGAGAGAACTTGCTTGAGATCCAACAACACAAAGAAGAGCCAAAGTCTGGAAATGGAGATGGATACAACAAACTTCTCATGACATTATGTTATCATCTGGAAATATTGTGGATGCCAGGACCTGCCACTCAACCTGTATAAAAATACCAACTGGACTTCCATGA
Source organism: Dipus sagitta (assembly GCA_036346955.1). Classification (NCBI taxonomy): domain Eukaryota; kingdom Metazoa; phylum Chordata; class Mammalia; order Rodentia; family Dipodidae; genus Dipus; species Dipus sagitta. Next base: position 120,345,819 of record CM070772.1, read on the forward strand.
CATCAGAACTTTATTATCCCTCTGCTGAACTGCCTAGGGCCCATATTGACTTGACTCTCACTGCTCACCTCACTACTCTCTCTTCTGCTCTCTAAATCTCATATCAATGCATCTGTCCAAAGGAAGCTGGTTTTATGTCTATATCTTATTGACCAAAGAGTCTGGGAATACAGTTTTTTTTTTTTTTGCCTTCAATTTTGGCAAGACAGGATTTGTAATGTGGAAGTGTTCAAAATGAGAGATATCAATACAATCTACTCCTTTATTGTCTAACATCATCATGTGTGTTCATCTCCCACTTACATTATCGATAATAATAGCAACACTAATCTGTAATTGCCTGGTGGAATACCTGTGGACCAGGGAGATGGCTTCAAGGTTAAGAGCCCTTATTGCTTAGCATAAGGACCCCTTGAGCTGGAGAACACTAAGTTTGACTCTCCAGAACCCATGTGAAAAGTTGGGTGGCCATGCACATCTGTAACGCCAGTCCATGGAGGGCAGACACTGGAGATCTGCTGGGGCTTGCTGAAGCACAGCAGCTCCAGGTTGAGGAGAGAGACCTTGTCTCAAGGAAATACGCAGATGAACATCCAGGGTTTTCCTCTGACCTCCACATGCATGCTAGTGGGGTGCACACAAGCGTACGTATAAATGTATATGCCACATATCACCCAACCATACCACACCATAGTCTATACACACTCATGAAAAATAAATAAATAAATAAGAATACTATCACTTATGCAAATGAAAAATGCACTCCCCAAAGGAAAGACCCAAAGTTTTTTAGTTGCAAGATTCAGATCTGAGTTCAGGTTTATCTGGGCCATAGTTATTTCTACTCTAGTTTAGTCAAAGTATCATATCAATATTGTGTAACCTGTGGAGTAAATTGGAGGCCTAACTACCTCCCATGCATACTACATGGCACAATGAAGAAAAGAGATACAGATTAAAACGTCTATTAAATAGAAATGAATGTGCACATGATGCAGCAAACAAGGAAAAAAATGTGGCTAACCCATCTTTGTTCTACAGAACTTATTTTTGCAACTGGGCACAGGTCTTGTAGCAACTGGTTGGCATTCATAACAAACACCCTTCCGGCACACTTTCATGTTCTCTTTGTCCTCAGCAAGGAAATCATCTGCTATCTGACAGGATGACCCATGTTTCGTTGTGAGGGATCTAAGTGCTTAATGGCTCTGCCCATACCAGGGTAAAGGTTACCTTCTAATGTTGATCAGTGCACATGGAAGTTTGAGAGATGTCCCAGAGAATACCTAGGTTCACAGAATAGTCCCTTCTGCCTACATATATGATAGTAATCTACTTTAGTTGTCTGGATCCATGATTTTTGTCCAATAGGTTATAACAAATCTCAAGTATTCAGGTGGAAGTCTCAGGTTCCAATTCAGTGGACCCATTGGTATGTGTCTTTTAGTAAAATTATCCCTACCATGACTTCAAAGACTTTAAAGTTGCAGAGTCCAAAGCCATGTAAAATGAAAATTTAGCAAGTGGTTCATGTTAAGAGGAGATATTCTCATTTTAACCTCTTGTTTCTTCGAGTAAGATAGTACTCATTAACTTAAAGAAGATGTTACTGTCCCCTCCATGGACAAGTGTTCAGATGAAATCAATCTGCCCAAAGAAGGTCAGCTTTTTCCCCAGGGTCCCAGGGTGGTAAATATAGGGATGGGTCACTACAGTTATTTTTTCCTTTTTATATGATACTAGGGATTGAACCCAAGATCTTATACATGCTAGGCAAGTGCTGTACCACTGAGCTATATCCTCACCTATGGTTATTTATTTTTTATTGCTTTTGAGGTATGGTGTCACTATAGTCCAGGCCAATCTGGAACTTACTCTGTAGCCCCAGGCTGGCCTGGAACTTATGGTAGGTAATTTTCCTACCTCAGCCTCCTGAGTGCTGTGATTAAAGGTGTGCACATCCCCTGTGTTGCAATCAGGTTCTCATTGCTGGTAGAAATCACCCAACCAAGAGCAGCTTGTGGGAAAAAAGGTTTATTTTGGCTTATGGGCTTGAGGGTGAAGTTCCATGATGTCAGGGGAAAACAATGGCATGAGCAGAGGGTGGACATTACCCCTTGGCCAACATCAGCTGGACAACAGGAACAGGATAGTGTGCCAAACACTGGCAAGGGGAAACTGGCTATAACACCCATAAGCCCACCCCCAACAATACACTGCCTCTAGGAGGTGTTAGTTCCCAAATCTCCATCAGCTGAGAACATAGCATTTGGAACACGCAAGTTTATGGGGGGCACCTGAATCAAACCACCACAACCTGCTTCCCTTTTTTTAAATTTTCATTTTGAGACAGGGTCTTGCTAATTGATCTTGAACTTGTTGTATAGCCTAGGCAGGCCTTGAACTTGCTATCCTTCTGCCTCAGCCTCCTGAATACCTGGGATAGCAGGCCTGCACCACTAGGCCCAGCTAGGAAGGAGCTCTGGACATCTACAGAACAGCCATATGAATACTAGTTTTCTCTTCAGTAGGAAACCACAGAGTACACTGACACTGCTCATTCTGTGGCTCGTCCTCATGCCTCCTCCTCAGAACTCCTTGTCACCAGCCCTCCAGTCTTGTTAAGTCAGAGTCTGATCAAACCACCAGCCACTATCTGTGAGTCATGGATTATCTATACCCCAAGACCTCTTTCCAAATGAAGCGGATTGTGAGAACGTGAGTCTTTCTCTCTTTTTCTTCATTGTTCTCTATCACCACCTCTATGAGAGCATATGGACTGTTAGTGTCTGATGCCTGCATATTATGCGGTACCATCATCTCGAAATTAGGGTCAAACTTTTTTATCTGTTCAGTCAAATGGTCACATAAAATATCTCTTAAGGATAATATAGGCATGGGTTGAAGAAGGGATGGAAGTAGAGTGGGAGTAAACACCCTAGAGAATGTGAACCGTGCACTGACAGCTATTGGATCTGCTACAAACATCCATCACCCATCACTCCCATGTGAACTCCTTCACATACCCTATGCTGGTTGACAGTCCCTAGTTCATGATGGGCAGTTCAATTTCAAGGCTTCTTTTCTCACCAGTTTTGGACATTTTTGTCTCTGCTAGGGTTGATAACAAGCCAGGAGCTGTTTATCAAAAGAACGTTTGTCCATGGAAAGGATATGATTTTGCTTCAAAGCTCCAGATGTCTTAACTGTGGCCATCATGTTGGGGCTGGTCACAGACTACATGGCTGTCAGTAAGCCACAGATCTACTAATCATGAAGGCCCCAGGCAAAGCTTTGCATTGCATCCTGGACTCCTTCGAAGCTTTCCCTTGCTCTGTATGTATTCCACAAAAGCCATCAGCCTCACGCTTATGGTGAAATGGGCATGGAAGTATGATCAAATGTGTTCAGTTGTTTTCAGAGTCGAGGAGAGACATCAGACAAGGTGCAGCTATGTCTTGCATTTTGGAAAGACATATTCTAAACTTTGGACCCCAGAAACGTCATGAGGTGATATATTCAGAACTTTATCTTCTTTTATGTGGCAAGTACTGTCTCTCCAAAGCAGCCAAAATAATTGGTGCTTTTTTAAAAATATTTTTTTGTTCATTTTTATTTATTTATTTGAGAGTGACAGAGAGAGGGAGAGAGAGAGAGAGAGTGTGTGAGAGAGCGAGAGAGAGAGGCAGACAGATAGAGAATGGGCACGCCAGGGCCTCCAGCCACTGCAAACGAACTCCAGACGCGTGCGCCCCCTTGTGCCTCTGGCTAACGTGGGTCCTGGGGGAATTGAGCCTTGAACCAGGGTCAGTAGGCTTCACAGGCAAGTGCTTAACTGCTAAGCCATCTCTCCAGCCCCAATAATTGGTACTTTTCGTTTACAGGCTAATATCAACATGATAGTGTAGTGGTCCCATGTGGTATTGTGTGGTCAGATGTAGTGATGAAGGTCCTTTCAGACAAAATCTCACATAGAACCTGAAGTTGATGTGCCTCTGGTGCAAGAAAATGAATGTGAAGTGCATTGCCTTCTGTGACCAGGTGACAGCCAAGGAGTTCTGTGCTTCTGATTATTGGGAAAGAACAAAACACATATTCGAAATCAATTGGCTCAGGTTCTGTTTTCCAGGCATCTGGCTTAATTGCTACAGAGCAGATATAACACATTTGGAATGTTAGCTTTATTGGAATAATTAAACATAATAATCTACAATTACTGTCCAAGATTCATCTATTTTTTTTAAACAAAGGTCAAAAGGGAGAATTAAATGGGCCCTCTACCTTTCAAATCTTTGATAGTGGCATTAATCCCAGAAAGGCCCCTAGGAATGCAGTAATGAATGTTTTGTCATTTTGTTAAGAAAGAGTTTAGGGACTTTGGCTTGACCCTTATTACAAAATAGCCTTCACTTGATGGCTCAGAGTTGACATAGGAATTCTGACTGGCCAAGTGACCCTTATCAGAGCTAAACCATCTTGCAGTGGTGAAATAGTTATGTTGGAAATCACAGACAACTCTACTTAACCCTTGTTTCTACAACCTTTACCTTAGCAGTGGACTGTAGTGATAATCCATGTTGCTGTTTCTTTTGTGTTTCCTCAATGCTAGGGTTAACTAGTTCCCCAAAGTTCCAGATATTATCTCCCTGCCCCCCTGGGTACAATTACCCTGAAAAATATTTGTATGTCCCTTTGGTAACAATCAGGTGAAAGATTTATAGTACATGCTGTGATGTGGTTACATAATTGTTCTTCAAGGGTACGGAGTCTCCTTTTCAATCAGAAAGCTCTGGTTCTGTGAACTGATTGAGGGCTGGGAATTGGGTGAGAGGTAGGGAGCCTCTATAATGGTGGCTCAAATCAATCTTCTGCTTATCAAGTCTAGCATTTTTTTGACAGGCACATCAAGTAGAACCTTAGGGGGCTGCACATTTATTTCAGTCGTAGAGCTTCATTATTTACAAAGATCCCTATAGGTAAACCCATTGTTTGTTACTCAGGCCCTGCTGCCTGTTATGGTAACCATCTACCTTTCACTGGCAGTTGAGGGCATCTACTTTCATACTCGGCTGAAAATAGATACCCACTGATGGGATTCTGAAGGAGGCTGGCGCTGCTCTTGTCTATGCTGTGCTTAAGACTGTGGTGTCTTCTGTTGTCTGGTCGGGGCCATTTCTGGGAGGGGGCTCTGAACACATGACATAGCTGCTCGTAAGTACTTGTTTCCTCAACTATGTGGTTTCATGTTCTTTCTGGCATTTTAACTTCACATAACTTATTGTTATTCTCCCCCCCCCCCCACAAGGCAGGGTTTCACTCTAGCCCAGGCTGACCTGGAATTCATTATGTAGTCTCAGACTAGCCTTGAACTCATGGTGATCCTTGACCTCTGACTCCCGAGAGTCCTGGGATTAAAGGTGCGCACCACCATGCCCAGTTTACTGTTGATTCTTAAATGAATAGACCAGATTCAGCTACACTAGGCTTAGGTAGTCACTTGAATCTGTACTCTGAATCTTGAGGCTCTGATAGATGTTCACATATTAAAGACATTAAAGATCCTGATCAAAAATTATGTTTTTCTTTCTGTGTTCCAGGTCCATGAGACTCCATTCTCACAGTTAGGGAAGGAAGGGGATTTATTTGAAGCTAACAAATCCAGGGGGAGTTTCATAATGACAGAAGAAGCTGGCCTGCCCTCACAGATCAGAGCACAGATCCAAGAGAGAAAATACCACAAGCCACACCAGCAAGTAAGCACACTTAGGAACCCCAGGCAAAGCTCAGTCACTTTGCATATCTTTAGACTGGAATCCCAAATCCACCCCAACACCCTAGGGCTGGACCCTAGGATCCACCCATAGAGACACCTCCTCCAGCCAGGTGGCTGCAAATCTAAATTACAAACTTTAATAAAATCTTGAATATATTGGGGGGCATGCATTCAAACTACCACACATGTATACATAGAATATATATATGTATATATGTATATATGTATATATATACAAAAAATTTACATACAGTGAAATTGACTTTTTGGTGTATAATTCTATGCTTTTTGTTTTTTATGCAAGAGAGAGAGAGACAGAGAGACTTGGCATGCCAGGGCCTCCAGCCACTGCATCCAAACTCCAGATGTATGAGCTCTGTTATGTGCATGTGCCATCTTGCATGCTTGTGTTACTATGCATCTGGATTACATGGGACCTGGAGAGTTGAACATAAGTCCTTAGGCTTCCCAGGCAAGTGCCTTAACTGGTAAGCCATTTCTCCAGCCCTAATTCCATGTTTCAACACAATTAAGATTTGTATGATTACCCCTGCAATCAAAATTTGGAACAATTCTACCACTGTAAAAAAACAGAAATATCTCTATCACATCTTCCAAGCTTCAGAGTCCATTGCAGAAGAGGTGGCGCAAAGAATGTAAGAGCCAAAGGAAGGGTAGGACTCCTTACGACGTGCTCCTCCAGACACAAAATTGCCTGGATATCCATGACCTCACAGTGCCTGACACTACCTACACAAGACCATCATAATAAGAGGAAAAGATCATGACATCAAAATAAAAGAGAGACTGACTGACAAGGGAAGGGATGGAAGAGTGACGTTTCAAAGGGGAAAGTGGCGGGGGGGGGGAGGGAATTATCGTGGGTTGTCTACAGATATAGAAGTTGTCAATAAAAAAATAAATTAAAAATTAAAAAAAATAAAACTCCCTTGTACTACTTATTTCTTTGTAATTACATCCTTACCTGGCTCCTAACCCCCAACTATTGGTCTGCTCTCCTTCAGTATGGTTTTGCCGTCTTGAGACCATCACATGACAGAATTATCTCTACGTAGCCTTGGACACTGACTTCTTTCCTACAGCACAATGTGTGTGAGATCCGCCTACATTCGTGTTAAGGCTTTTGGGCGATTGTTAAATTTTCATTTATTTGGTAGTAAATGCAGCAGCAGTGGGATTGTTGGGTCTTATGGTAAGTACATGTTTAACTTTATAAGAAACTGCCAAACTGCTTTCTAGAGTGAACATATTATTTGTATTCCCTCCCACCACATCTGAGAATTTCCCATTGCTTGCCATTCTTGTCAGCACTTGGTGTTGTCAGTTTCTATTTTGTATTAGACATTCTAATAGGTGTGTACCACCGCCTGATTTTAGCTTATGCCTCCTTAATGGCTAATTATATCTATCTTTTTATGTGCTAACTTGCATCCACATATCCACTTTGTCCAAGTATTTTGTATGTTTTAAAACTGGGTTGTCTGTTTTCTTACAGATGAGGTTTTGAGAGTTAAAAATGTATGCTGAATAGAAATCATTTACCAGACATATGATTTGAATGTATTTTCTCTCAGCTTATAACTTGTCTTTTCATTTTCTTAACAATGCCTTTCATAGAACAAAAGTCTATAATTTAGAGGAAGCCAACTTTTCTTTAAGGATCATGCTTTGGGTGTCACGTATAATAAACCTTCTTTAACCCAGGTCATGAAGGTTTTCTCTTACTTTTCTTCTAAAAGTTTTGTAGTGTTAAGTTTTACATTTAGAGCTCTGATCCATTTTGAGTTTTTACAAAGTTGTGAAGTTTTGGATAAGGTTCACTGTCTTTTTCTTTGCACATACATGTCAGGTTGTTTTAACACAATTTGTTGAAAGAGATACTTTCTTTACTAAATTGGTTTTGTGTCTCTGTCAAAAATCAGTTGTTTCTAAATGTGTTTCTAAATAGTGTCCCACTCTTCTGCTGCACAGACCTATTTGCCTTGTTCTTTACCATAGTGTAAGTATTAATTACTGTAGCTTCTTTTTATTTTATCTATGCATTTGAGAGAGAGAAAAAAAAGAGACAGAGGGAGAAAGAGAGAGAGATTGGGCACACTAGGGTCTCTAGCTATAGTAAATGAACTCCAGATGCATGTGCTACCCTATGCATCTGGCTTAAGTGGGTACTGGGGAATTGAACCTGGGTCCTTAGGCTTCACAGGCAAATTCCTTAACCACTAAACCATCTCTCCAGCCCTGTTGGAGCATCTTAGTGAGCCTTCACATTCAACAGTGCAGTTCTGTCAGCTTTATTTTTCTCTTCTGAAATTGTCTTGACTATTTTTTTTTTTTTTGAGGTAGGGTCTTGCTATATAGCCCAGGCTCTCACAATAATCCTCCTATCTCAGCCTCCTGAGTGCTAAGATTAAAGGCGTGCACTACTACATTTGGTGGGGGTGGGGAGTTAGAGAGTGAGCGAGGGAATGAATGGATGTGCCAGGGCCTCCAGCCACTGCAAACGAACTCCAGATGCATGCGCCACTTTGTACATCTGGCTTTGCATGTGGGTACTGGGGAATCAAATTCAGGTCATTAGGCTTTATGGGCAAGTGCCTTAACCATGGAGCCATCTCTCCAGCTTGACCTTCCTTCCTTCCTTCTTTCCTTCCTTCCTTCCTTCCTTCCTTCCTTCCTTCCTCCCTCCCTCCCTTCCTTCCTTCCTTCCTTTAAAATTTTCTGTATACTTATTTGTGAGGTGAGAGAGAAAGTATGGACATGCTGCCAGGGCCTCTTGCCACTGCAGATGACTTCCAGATGCATGTATATGCCACTTTGTACATCTGACTTTATGTGAGTAATTGAGTCCAGGCCAGCAGGCTCTATAAGCAAGCACCTTTAACCTCAGTCCCCCTGTCTTGACTATTCTTATTCCTTTGGCTCCCATACATATTTTAGATTTAGCTTGTTTTTAATGTACAAAAATTGATGCTAGGGTTTTGAGTGGAATTATATTAAACTATAGAGCAATTTGGGAAGTAATAACTTTATCTTTTTTGTTGATAGTTTTTATACACACACATATATATGTGTGTATATATATATATTTTTTTGATTTTTTTGATCATAATCCCCTCCCATTGTCTTCTCTTGATTCTCCTCCCCATCTCCCTTCTGCCGAACTACTTCTTCCCAACTAGTTCCTCTTCTACTTGTGTGTGAGTGTGACCTTCTGAGTTTAATTAAGGTTGCCTGCATGGCCATGGGTGAAGGGTTACTTACCAAAGCACATGTGTCCTACCAGTGGCTATACTGCTTCATAAAATGTCTCCCCCCCCACCCCAGTTACCATTAACTACCATTTACTCCTCAGGGCGGGGTGAGGTCCTCATGCCCTCCTCCATTATCCATGATGGAATATTGATAAGCCCAGTATTGTGTGGTTCTTGGGCTGGTTACTGCAGTCACTGTGAGGTCGTGAATGCAACGGCCATAGCATGCCTAGCTGACAGTATTCCAATTCACTCCTCTCTGTCCTTTGGCTCTTAGATTCTTGCTATGTCCTCTTCCTCATTGTTACCTGAACCTTGGAGGGGATGATATAGGTGTATAACTTAGCGCGGTACCTCCATGTCACTTACTCTCAGCACTGTCATAAGTTTTGAGTCCCTCTGTAGTTACCACTATCTGCAAAGAGAAGTTTCTCTAACCAAAGATGAGAACAGCACTAATCTATGGTCATAGGCATACATATTTAGAGTGCGATTTGATGGGGTATACAAAATATCCATTTACATTTAGCCAAACAATAGTATTATCTTCCCTCTTAGGGCTTAAGACCTTCCCAAGCCACAGTTTTTTTTCCCCCCCTAGCCACAGGTTTTTGACTACATTTTCAGTTCCAGGCATGAATTCAACCATAGGGCAGGCCTCACATCCAGAGAGCAGTTAGTTACTCCCTCCACCAAAAAAAGCCATGTGAGCACATCTTGCTTGGCCGATTGGTTGTGTAGTTTGCAAGGGTCCACTGCTATAAGATTGTTGATGTCTTTTCTTCCCAGCAGTCTGCATAGCACCTTCCAGCGCTATGCCTGCTAGATAGCTTTGTTTTGAGTCAACTCTCCTATTGAGCTGCTCAGTGAGTTTTAAAATTTGCATAATTGTGTTTTTCAGTTCTAAAATCTGTATCTAGTTTTTCTTTATATATTCTATTTTAGGGTGCTGAGGATTTCTGTCATTTCACTTTAGTAGCAAGAATGTACGTCTTCTGAAAGACTTGCTTTTTTTTTTTTTTTTTTTTTTTTTTTTTTTTGAAGCAGGATCTCACGCTATACCAGGTTAACCTCTGGAACTCTTTAGCCTAGGCTGGCCTGAAACTCATGGTAAATCTTCTGCCTCAGCTTCCCAAGTGCTGGGATTAAAGGTGTGTGCCACCATATCTGGCTAAGAACTGCTTTAAAAGTCTTTGATATTTTCAGAATCAGTGACATCTCTTCATTGGCATCTGTTGATTGCCCACATGAGCTTAATTTTTTCTTTTTTTTTGTTTGTATTTATTTATTCATTTGAGAGTGACAGACAGACAGGCAGAGAGAAAGAGGGAGAGAGAGAGAGAGAGAAAGAATGGATGTATCAGGGGCTCCAGTCATTGCAATCAAACTCCAGATGCATGCACTACCTTGTACATCTGGCTTACATGGGTACTGGGGAATCCAGCCTCAAACCAGGATCTGTAGGCTTCACAGCCTTAACTGCTGTGCTTAATGCTTAACTGCTAAGCCATCTCTCCAGCCCTGAATTTTTTTCTTAATCTGAGTAATTCAGAGTTGTATCTTGAACATAAGTCCTATGGAGAATGTTACAGTTTGATTCTAGCAGGTAATTGACTCAAATAGGTTTAGGCAGCAAGTTCTCACCAGTCTTCTGCAGGCTGAAGTTTCGATGCTAATTGGGTTTTCTAAGTTTTTGCTATGCTTGTAGCAATGCTGGATATTGAGCCCGGGAGCCTGTGTATGCGAGGCAGACAGTCTACCGCAAGCCACATTCCCAACCTGCTGGGCTAATCAGATGTGCTTCACTGCCTAGCCAGCCCGGCAGCTGAGCAGTAGTCTGTCCTATAGGTCAGCTCTTAATCTTCGATCTGCTATTCAGGGTCTGATCCTCATGTATGAAGCCCAGAGGTGAACCTGAAGTATATAGACAAAGACAAATTTGTAGACTTGAGCTCCTCTCTCTGTGAAATCATTCTAGGACTTTTTGGTCCCTGGTAATTTGCTTTTTGGTCCAAGCTAGGGCCATAGACTCCTGTACTGCTAGAGCCAAGTGACAGAATGAAAAAGAACATCACATCAGCCAAGGACATGCTCTTGGCACTATGACTCTTATGGTTGGAGGTAAAAGCTTCCCTAGCTCAGCTGCAGGATCTGAAGAACTCCCGGTTGTCACTTCTCCACGTCACATCCCACGGGGCTGCCTGAGAGCTGAAGCAGGAGAGAATGGGTACATGAGTGCGAGCTGGGGCGCCCTTTCCTGTTCCTGCACGAAGAACTAGAGATCTCCTCCTGTGATTCTCTCTGTCTATGCCTGGCATTGCATGTTTGGTTTCTGACTTTCTGGAGTTCAGTCTGGGGGATGCCAGGGAAAAAATAGAACACTCACCATCCATCTAATGGTAGTTTGAGTTTTGGCCAGTCCCTACTTTCTACTACTTACTTCCCAGAGACCTCAAAAAGTTGCATGCATGCTACCTGGATTTCAAATGAATGTTCACTAGGCAATATAGGATAGAGCAAGCTTACTTCATCTTTCCTAGAACTAGAGTCCCTTCCTCATATTTGTATAATATAAATGACAACATCCTGTATTTCTTTTGATGTATTTACTATTTCCTGCCAGGAATGACTTTGTGACAGACTATAGTAATGATTTCTGGAAGTATAGTCTTTGTCAAGTATTGCTTTGTAATTGACCTCCTGTGATTTGACCATCATTATGGGTCTGGAGGCAATGGAAGTATAGATTGAATTCATAAGGAGAACCCTTACAATGTAACTCTCTCAGGTGAGGTCATCACAGGGTCTTTGCACAAGGCAGGGCCAATCTCATGACATAAGAAAGGGGAAGCTAAGAGGATGTTTAGGAATCAGGATGCTAGGAGTTATCTGAACCCTCCAAAACATCACTATTCCAGTTCTCAGGGTCTAGCTCTTTCTAGCAATTGTCCTTTCAAGAGTCATGCTGCAACTGGTGTATCTGAGCTCCAGTGAGATTCAGCACACCACAGCTCCACACTCAGTCTGACTTTTAGTTGCCTGAAACCTGCTAGAGATAATACATTCATTTCTTTTTCCCCCGAGTAGCCATAGAAACTCAATTCTCTGACTACTTTAGCTGAAAGCTCAAAACCCCAGCCTTCCATTTCTTCTTTCTAAGCTTGCCAGTGCAGTTACAAATCACCAGTTCACTCCGTAGGCCTTGCCTTCCTCAAACCTCTGATAATGTCCTGTCAGAGCTGCAACTCATTCTATACTCCTCACTTCAAGTAGACCCAGAATTGTTAAGGAACAATTTTGTCCCTAGATATTACAGATGGGCAATTTCAGATCCTTTGTTCATAACTGGATCCCTATGCCATTGGGCTAGATAGCCCATCAGTCCTGTATTCTCCTTTCTACAATGGTCTGCTCCGTATGTACTGTTTGCTGCTGTGGTCGAGGGTCTGCTGCAGACAACAGAATCTATGTTGCTAAGTTGAAGCCAAAAAGGAATTAAAATAGTATATGTGGTAGGCAGCATTTTAGGATGATCCCCAAGATCCTCTCTCACTGGTATGCATACCCTGTCTAATCACGCTCTGTGAGTGTGGGCAGAAACTTTGGATATGACGGGATATCCTTTAACTAGATAACATCATATGGCAAAAGGAATTTGGCTGCTATAATTAAGATTCTTAATAAGTTGACTTTGATTAAAAAATATAAGGTGATTCCAGGTGGTGTAACCTAAGGAGGTCATGTCGTAAAACATTCAAGAAGAAATAGTGGGTACCTTTCTGCTGGCTTGGTCTTGAAGGAACAGTGTCATCTTATAGTAAGAGTCATGTGGCAAGAATTGAAAACCAGTCTCTAGGAGCTGGAAGTAGCCAGTGTTTGACGGCTGAGATATAGAGACTGAGGCTGGGAAAAGAGGTCAGTAGTAGAGTGCTTGCCTAGCATGTACAAGTCCCTGAGTTAGTCCCAGTACTACAAAAAATAAAATCCATAAGGAGGGCTGGAGGGGTGGCTTAGTGGTGAAGGCGTTTGCCTGCAAAGCCAAAGGGCCTTGGTTCAATTCCCCAGGACCCACGTAAGCTAGATGCACAAGGGGACACACGTGTTTGGAGTTTGTTTACAGTGGCTGGAGGCCCTGGCTTGCCCATTCCCTCTCTCTCTCCCTCCCCCTCTTTCTCTCTGTCAAGTAAAAATAAAATATTTTTTAAAAAAATCCATAAGGAGCCAGGCGTGGTGGTGCACGCCTTTAATCCCAGCACTTGGGAGGCAGAGGTAGAGGATCGCCGTGAGTTCGAGGCCACCCTGAGACTCCATAGTGAATTCCAGGTCAGCCTGAGCTAGAGTGAGACCCTACCTTGAAAAACAAAACAAACAAACAAACAAAAAAAATCCATAAGGATACAGAAACGTTAGTCATATATTCATAGGAAACTACTTCTACTGACCATCTAGGGGAGCTTTGAAGTGGGTCTTTCCCTAACCAAGCCTCTTTTTTTAAAAAAAAATATTTTATTTACTTGTAATGAGAGAAAGAAGGAGAGAGAGATAGAGGGAATGGGTGTGTCATCTTGCAGCTACAAAGGAACTCCAGACACATACACTGCTTTGTGCATCTGGCTTTACATGGGTACTGGGGAATCAAACCCAGGCTGTCAGGCTTTGCAAACAAGTGCCTTAACCACTAAGCAATCTCTCCAGCCCCCCTCCCCCCCCTTTTTTGAGGTAGGGTCTCACTCTAGTCCAGGCTGACCTGGAATTCACTATGTAGTCTCAGGGTGGCCTCGAACTCCTGGTGATCTTCCTACCTTTGCCTCCTGAGTGCTGGGATTAAAGACGTGGGCCACCATGCCCGGCCCTAACCAAGGCTCTTGATGAAGAAACAGCTGATGACATCTATATTTCAGTGACATCTTAAGCAGAGGATTGGCTAAAATGGGCTAGACTCTTGATCCATGGAAAATTTGAGACAATGAATATACATTGTTTTAAACCACTGAGTCCATGGGAATATTTTGCCCAACAATAAAAATGAATATGGCACATTAACGACTTTCTATAAGATCCAGAAGAGACAAGCTTGTAAATCATAAAGCTGTTGCAGTCAGGTTCGCATTGCTGGTAGAAATCACCCAACCAAGAGCAGTTTATGGGAAAAAAAGAGGTTTATTTTGGCTTACAGGCTTTAGGGGGAAACTCCATGATGGCGGGAGAAATGATGGCATGAGCAGAGTGTGGACATCACTCCCTGGCCAACATCAGGTGAACAATAGCAACAGGAGAGTGTGCCAAACATCAGCAAGGGGAAACTGGCTATATACCACCCATAAGCCCGCCCCCAACAATATACTCCCACCAGGAGCGTCAATTCCCAAATCTCCATCAGCTGGGAACCTAGCATTCAGAACACCTAAGTTTATGGGGGACACCTGAATCTAATCACCACAAAGCCAGAATTGACATAGCCAGAAGATATGTCCTACATGCAGTGAGATAGTTACATATGGAATTCGGCTGCTACTTCCACCTGGCACAAAGCATTCATGAAGTCCAGTACTCACCACCATGACTGAAGACTGTCTTCTGCAGTACTACCATCTAGTGTCCTGACGTGCTTGCCTACCTGTGGTTGAGGAATAACATCAGTGCTTACCTGCATCATAAGCACTAAATGAAATTAAGCTTTTAAAGTGTTTTCTTTTTTTTTAACTTGATGCACAAGTCATAGTGTTCCATAAATCTTCATCATTATTTTTCATAACTGACTTGATCCAAAGCCATGAAAATAGTAAGTAGTTCTGTGGAGACTAGATTTGGGTTTGCCTACTATGAAAAGCCATTCTCATTTTCATGCTTTTTTGACTTTTTAGGAGGAAAAGTAATGTAGCGATTTCCAGGTTTTTGTTTGTTTGTTTGTTTGAGATACGGTCTTGCTTTAGCCCAGGCTGACCTGGAATTCACAATGTAGTCTCAGGCTGGCCTCCAACTCATGGCGATTGTCCTACCTCTGCCTCCCGGAGTGCTGGGATTAAAGGGATTAAAGGCGTACGCCTTGTGGAACTCCCGGTTTTAAAGAGGCTTTGCCCATTTTTGTCCTTAGCCTCTCCCAGGAGAGATTCATCTTGGAGGGACAGAAGAGATGTTACATAGTGGCGCATGAAGCGTTTATGATTTTATCTTTACTGAGTAAATGAGAGGGTTGTTAACAGCCTCGTTAAGAAGCGCAGAGCGTTGGCATTCTGATAACAACTGGATGGTGCACATGCGAACTCTTGAGGACTCCCTGAATCCCCAGAGCAGCTTCCTTGCTTTCCTGATAGTCTCACTGTCATTCTGCCTCTGGTATTATGCATCTTATTTGAAATATATGTCTATTTTCCCCTCTGCTAACTGAGATTCTCTGCCTGCCATTGAGAGGGAAGTGTGTGGAAGTTTGGAATCGCTGCCTTTGCTGTCTAGGGAAGGCACGCGTGTCTGTGTGGGGGCGTGTGCCTGCGCTTGGCATGCACGGGGGTGGAGAATCAGGCAGATGGTTGGTGACGGTGCTACAGACCTTCACTACTGATGCAAAGGGGAAGGACTGACCAATAAGGATGGAGAGGAAAAGTGTTAGTGAAGAAGCGCCCAGTGGGTAAAATGACTTACTGGTACCAAGAAGGGATGTACTTAGCTGTGCCCAGAAAGATGATTATTAAACTCAAATATTTTAAGCCAACGTGTTACTTACTGTGGCTGTTTGATTCAGGTGTCCCCATAAACTTAGGTGTTCTGAATGCTAGGTTTCCAGCTGATGGAGATTTGGAAAGTGACGCCTCCTGGAGGGAGTGTGTTGTTGGGGACAGGCTTATGGGTGTTATAGCCAGTGTCCCCTTGCCGGTGTTTGGCACACTCTCCTTTTGCTATTGTTCACCTGATGTTGGCCAAGGAGTGAGGTCCACCTTCTGCTCATGCCATCGTTTCCCCCTGCCATCGTGGAGCTTCCCCTCGAGTCTGTAAGCCAAAATAAACCTCTCTCCCCTCCCCCAACAATCTGCTCTTGGTTGAGTGATTTCTACCAGTAACGTGAACCTGACTGCAACACTTACAAATTGAAAAATAATTAAAGGTAGCAGTAACTGAGGGCTTTCCTGGAGACCCATGGGTGGTCAGTCACTGGAGAGGTTTTGAAGCCACTCATGTAGTCAAGATTTGAGCAACATATGGGGCCACAAGCATCCCAGGTGTTGGGCACAGCCCTTGATTATAAACAAGAGAATGTGTTCTGGCTAATTTAAACAACAACAACAAAAAATGCCCTTACCCATAGAAAGATAATGAGATACTTGGCAAGCAAATGACAAAAGTCTGGAAAGCTGTGTTTCAAGTGGTGAGACATATACACAACTGACTGGGATGTTTCTATGCTATACGTGAAGTAAGGAGTTAATGAGAAGTGAGCACACAGCAAACTGATTACCTTTAGGTAACTCTTCCTGTGGACTTCTAGGCCTTGGGGAGTGTGGTGGTTTGATTCAGGCATCCCCCATAAACTTAGGTGTTCTGAATGCTAGGTTCTCAGCTGATGGAGATTTGGGAATTAACACCTCCAGGAGGCAGTGTATTGCTAGGGGCAGGCTTATGGGTGTTATAGCCAGTGTCCCCTTGCCAGTGTTTGGCACACTCTCCTGTTACTGTTGTCCACATGATGTTGGTGAGGATTTGATGTCCACTCTGCTGGTGCCATCATTTCTCCCCTGCCATCATGGAGCTTCCCTTGAGTATATAAGCCAAAATAAACCCTTTTTTTCCCCACAGGCTGCTCTTGGTTGGGTGATTTCTGCCAGCAGTATGAACCTGACTGCAACAGGGAGCATTTGAGGGAACCCAGGTATGGAGTTAGATTGTCTGAAGACCATCTGAGCATGAGCTGGCTGAGATTTTCTCCTAGAACTGTTCATTGAATGGCACAGCAGTGTCTGACATGGTCTGAATCTCTGTATGGCTTGTAAAACAGGGTTATTAGCAGAGTTATCAGGAATATATACATAACATTTAACCTTGATAATGGTGAATATACTATATTTTGTATAATAGCCTTCCAGAGTGTACCTTTTTAAATTTGTACTGGGGGTAGCCAGGGGCAAATATTGGTACCATAGAACCATTGGGTGCCATTAAGGGCTGTATAAATATATGTTTGACCTCAGCACTTATTTAATGATATCCTGGCAGAAGGTAGAAGAGATTCACCATTGTTCCCAGTATAAGGAAATCTTCTGAGTTAAGTGACCCTTGCTCAGAGTCATCCATATATGTGATACACACACACACACACACACACACACACACACACATATATGTATTATATATGATTTGAAAATAACCATTTTGACATACATAGTTGTTTTTCCTTATTATAAAATTAGAACTATTAGAAATGGAGACAACATGTCTTAAGGCCTTGTTTGTTCCCCTCTTGGAAACTCTTGTTGTGTTACTTAATGGGCCATTTATATATTTGAGGTATCTCTTTATCTTTGGTTATATATTTCTTTCTGAGTGGTTAAGACCAAGCAGATAGACAAAATTTAATAAAGGATTAATTTTGGAGGTCATTAATGGATCTGCAAAGGAGACTTTAGGGACCCAAGAGTAGCCCTATAGCTTCTCTGATACTGGTGTTGTCTGTTAGGATGAGTCAGGGCTAGGCTGGCCAAGTAGTTTTCCCTTCTTTGGGAAGCCAGGAGGACTGATTTCTCCTCAGTTGTGGCTCTTCTGTTTCAGACAGTACACATATATATCTTTTTTGTTTTGTTTCTGGGTCTCTGTATCCTCCCTGACCAGAAAGACAGGTGACTTACGAGGGGGCCAGTGTAGAAGTGTCCCATCATCCTCAGTGGCCTCATGATCTGGGAACAGGGGCCAAAATATAGGCTTTTTTTTTTTTTTTTTTTTTTTTTTTTTTAGCTTTGGGACTCCAGTTGGCTTTGGCTTCAACATAGGTGATTAGAACATTTAGAAAGGAAGTTATGCCAACCTGGATGTATGCACATGTATAGCACATTTGATTATTGAAATCTATCTAGTTAAAGAATTACATAACTATTTTAAATTATTTTGTCTAACCTCTAAGTTTAGTTATTTTGTGACAGCATAAACCATACCTGAAGCAGAGAAAGTAGACATGTCTTATCCTTTAAATACCTAATAGCTATAAATATAGGCAGAGCCTGTCACCAGTATTGAAATAATATACATCTAAACCAATTAATTTAACCCAGAAATTGTCAGCAAAAAGACAAGTAAGACAGTATGAAGTCTTAGCACCTGTGTTTGAAAACATCTTTGATTAGTCCAGATACCTGTGTGGGTACCAATTACCCAGGGAGTGTTGGAAACAGAATCACAGAACTTGAAACTGTCTCAGATGAAGACCATTGTTTGAGCATGAGGCTGTCCCCTAAAGCAGGGAATATGACTTAACAGTTAATTTTGTTATAAACACTGGACTTGAGATGCCAGAAATGAGACAGTTGCTTTACATATAACAGCAGAATGTGGTCATTGTTGAAACAAAACAGCTAAGCTCTAATACAACCCTTGACAAATCTGTTTTGAATGAGAAAACACTGTTTAACAACCAATGCTTTTAGCTTAATCTTGGATAGCAATTGATCTTATGTACAATAGGAATTTTTATTAACATAAAACAATTTTATGTCTTACCCATGACTTAAAATTGATAAAGCTTAGGCAAGCTGTCCCAATGTATTTTACCTCACAGGAGGATAAAGGTTAATAGTGACTGAAATTAAGTCACTTGAACCTAAGTGATTAAACCCAGTGATGACCACTTGATAGAATTAGCATAAATAAAACAGGAGCTATCTTTAAGCCACAATGTCTTTAGGTATGAATGCCTCATCTTTGGAAACAAAACACTTATGCGTGAGCCTTTATCTTAAGACTCTGTTTTCTCAATGGTTAAAACCTTGACAAGCAGAGGAACCTAATTTATTTTACTGAGAGCCTTAAAGTCAGTTTTTATAATCCTTAAACCATAACTAATTAGCATCAGGGAGCTGTTAATGAGTGAAGCCTTATAAGACTCAGTTTCTCTACTGCTTAAAACCTTGGTATCAAGGAAACACATTTTAGATTTTATTTAATTAAATGCTTCAATGAAGGGACCCTTCCCTGAGCAACCTTCATTACCATTATGATCTCCTTGTTTCTTTATCTCCCTTTCTGGTCCTTTTTTTTTTTTTTTTCTTGGCTTCCCAATTATTATAAAGAGAAGTTGCCACCTGGAGCAACTGTTTTAAGCTCTTATCTGCTTCAGCTACCAATTTTTGTAATTTCTTATGAATGTCAGGTGTTGACAAGGTTAAAAATTTATCTTTAAGAAGAATTTCCTCCTCGGTGGTATCTGGAGTTACACTGGTATGTTTTCTGATTGTCTCCGTAAGTCTCTGGAGAGAAGCAATGGCCAAGTCCTGTTCTCCTGTGTTATCTAAACAAGCCCAGTGTTTTCCGAGACAGGGTAGCAGGGACTTTTGGGGATCTTTGAAGCCAACTGTCTCATCTGAAACAAAGTGGAGGAAAGTGAAGAGTCTAGAGTCAGGTTATGCCCAATCCTGGCTCACAGCTTCTCATAGAAGGGGGGCATCCCTCCAACCAGATTTGGAAGAAGAAATTGGGGCTTTGTAAAATCTCCTTCCTACAGAAGTCCTCACCCAAATTTCCCCGTTTTCTTCCCAGTCAAACAGGGACACATAGCATGGTCTATGTGCCTCCTAGAGGAAGGAAGGTCCAGGATAGGATATCTGTGCCCATCCCACAAGGCCAGCTCTCCAGCCCTACTACCTCCAGCATGCCCCCAGCCTTGCATGTGTCTTACATCATGGCATATAAGCAGTGCCATTGGCAAGATAGGCCCAAGTATGAAGATTCCCACATTTACTCCTGTCTTCCAGCCTAAATGCCCATCTGGGGATCAGGGGTCCCTGGGACCGCTTTCCCTTCTCTGCTTTGTGGGAGGCTGAGATATGGGTCCCCCCTCATTTGCTAATGTTTCAGAATGGTCTAGGGCTTACCTGATTTCTTGAAATGAGTTTGAGTTCTGGCACATTAAAGAGGTCTGAAGTTTTTCTGATAATAGGTAAAAAGAGGCAAACTATAGGACTAAGGACAACTTACAATGGACTCATAACAACATCTTGGGTTAAAGGGAAAACAGAAAAGACTTAAACTCCAACAAAGCTTAAAATAAGGGGTCCACAAGATCAAGGTTATTTTCCTACAATTTAACTGCTTATAAGAATAAAAAATCAGTATCCTTTTAAGGAAGATAACAACACCCAGAATCTCTATAATATATTATTCAAAGTACCCAGGATATAATAACAGCATTATGAGAAGAAAGCAGAAAATGGGACCAATGAACAAGGTGAAAACCACCCAACAGAAACAGATCCACAGCCTGTCCAGATGTTATTTTTAGCAAATATGGACTCTGAAATGGCTATAACAAATATATTGAAAAGTATATAGGAAAAGGTAAATATAGTAAATGGAGAGGAGGAGAATTTCAAGAGACATGAAATTGCAAGTTAGAACTAAATAAAAACACTAACACTAAAAAGAATTTCAGTTGGGCATGGTGGCACATTCCTTTTTTTTATGTTTTTTTTTTTGTTGTTGTTGTTTGTTTGTTTTTGGAGGTAGGGTCTCACTCTGGCCCAGGCTGACCTGTAATTCACTATTGGTCTCAGGGTGGCCTTAAACTTACAGTGATCCTCCTACCTCTGCCTCCCCAGTGCTGTTATTAAAGGCGTGCGCCACCACACCCAGCATGGCACATTCCTTTAATCCCAGCACTTTTGAGGCAGAGTTAGGAGGATCACCATGAGTTTGAGGCTATTCTGTGATTACATAGTCAATACCAGGTTAGTCTGGGCCAGAGTGAGACCCTACCTCCAAAAACAAAAACAGGCCTAGACAGATGGCTTAGTGGTTAAGGTGCTTGCCTGGGAAGCCTAAGGACCCATGTTCAACTTTCCAGATCCCAGGTAAGCCAGATGCACAAAGATGATGCAAGTGCCAGGTCACACATGCCCACTAGATGGTGCAAGCATCTGGAGTTTTATTGCAGTGGCTGAGTCCTGGTGTACCAATTCTCTCTCCCTCCCTCTCTCTTTCTCTCTAAAAAAAAAAAAAATTCAAAAATTAAATTTTGGGGGATATTGTTAATATCTGATTAGCTATAACAGAGGGTGAGTGAGCTTCAGGTTAATAAAAATTATCTGAGGGGCTGGGGAAATGGCTTAGCTGTTAAGATATTTGCCTGCAAAGAAAGAGGGGAAGGAAAACGGGAAAGGAAGGGAAGAGAAGAGAGGATTATCTACAGCCACCGAGTGGAGCATTAAGAAGTTTAGCACATTGACTTCACTGTCCATTGGAGAATTTGCTTCTCTTTTTCAGATGGATGCAGATCCTGAGGAGAGAATCAGCCCATCGCATCTCAAGAGGGCTCCAGCTAAGGAACCCAACATGGCTTGGGGAAATTTGCAGAAGAGGGGGCAGGAAAGACTGTTAGAGCCACATGTTGGGACATTATGCACAGAGACATTGCCTCTTACCCATAACTGATGGCTAACCCCACAATGCATGACCCACATTCCCCAACGAGGAGGGTCCCTGCAGAGGAGGGAGGATAGGGAGGAGGCTAATGATGGCACCAACGTGGCTGTATACACACTATGTACATAACTAATAAAAAATTAAAAAAAAGAAGTTTAGCACATACATAGAGTTCCAGAGGAGTGGAACAAAATTATGAGGTAGGGAAACTATTTGAACAAATATTTGCCAAAGTTTTCCAAATTTTATCAAAAATC
Organism: Dipus sagitta; assembly: GCA_036346955.1. Taxonomy (NCBI): domain Eukaryota; kingdom Metazoa; phylum Chordata; class Mammalia; order Rodentia; family Dipodidae; genus Dipus; species Dipus sagitta. The sequence continues at coordinate 120,367,736 of CM070772.1, forward strand.
AGCAATTTACAGATCTAAAATGTCAAGCAAACTTGAAGGGATATAAGTTCAAAGAAAGTACTATATGGCCAGTCTAATGAAAGCAGTCCATATGAAGGAAAATAGTAAAGGTATCCAGATAAAAAAGAATCGAAAAAGGAAGCATACAGAGGAATGATGGTATGCTAACAGCTGGTTTATTAAGAAAATTCCAGAACAGAATATGTTGATATTGAAAACAGGAAAGAAAAATATGTTAACTTAGAAATAACCTGTATATTATTTTCCAAACAGAGGCAAAATAAGAGAAAAAGCAGAGGCAAAATAATGATATGAGGGCCAGGGAGGTGGATCAGTGGGCAAAGGTGCTTGCTTGCAAAGCATGCCATCCTGGGTTCATTTCCCCAGTACCCATGTAAAACCAGATGTGCAAAGTGGTGAATGTGTTTGGAGTTTGTTTGTAGTGGTAAGAAACCCTGGCACACCTATGGTCTCTCTCATAAATAAAGTAAAAATAATGATATCAGATACATGAAGATTGAAGACTGAGAGATCTCCACCCTGTGAAATGCTAAGGAGATTCTTTTGGGGAATGAAGCCAGATGGAAACTGAGATCTATGAGAGAGAACAAAGAGCATGGAAATGCTGAAAATGGTGGTGTTGGTGGTGGGGGATCTGAAGTTATATCCTTAAATTCTTTTAAAACAATTCTTTAACGTGGAAATATTAGCAGTATATATTTTAGAAGGAAATGTATAGACAGGAAAGAATGAATATGAAGAAACATATTCAAAGTTGTCTATGATAAGTTAAGGATGCATATTATAATCCTAAGGGAATCACCAAAACTAACGGTGATGGCCTAAATGGCAATGGGGATAAAAAGGGATATATATGTATTTTGATTTTTTTCGAGGTAGGGTCTCACTCTAGCTTAGGCTGATCTGGAATTCACTATGTAGTCTCAGGGTGGCCTCAAACTCATGGTGATCCTCCTACCTCTGCCTCCTGAGTGCTGGGATTAAAGATGTGTGCCACCACGTCCAGCAGGGATTTTATTATTTTTTTAAGAGTATTAATTCAAAAGACAATAGGAAAAGGAATAAAAGAGAAGCAAAACCAAATGGAAAGTGGAAAGATAAGGCATTCCATGGGACTAAAGGAATATGGCCCAATATGCTATCAACAATAAGCCATTTTTAAATATGCAAACAAACAGATTGAAGGGAAAAGAAAAGCAAATATGTAAAGCATTAGCACTTAGCATTACAAGACTGATACAAATGAGTATCAGAAAAGTTAAGGAGTCCTTCAGACACGAAAGGGTCACTTTTATAATAATAAAAGGGCCAACTTGGGCTGGAGAGATGTCTCAGAAGTTAAGGTGCTTGCCTGCAAAGCCCAATGATCCATGTAAAGACAGATGCACAAAGTGGCACTTGCATCTGGAGTTCATTTGCAGTGGCTAGAGGCAGGTTCTGGTGCACCCATTCTCTCTCTCTCTGCAAATAAAAATAAAAAGATGAAAGATCCAACTCCTCATGAAAATGTAACAATCCTAAGTGTATACACACCTAACAAGCTGCAAGCATATGTAAAGCAACACTGATGCAACTAAAGGAAGAGAGAGAAATACAGAATTAATTTTCTTGTGTGTAGTACGTGTGGTGTGGTGTGATGTTGTATGCACATGTGTGCAGATGCATGTACCCTGTATGTGGGCATGTGGAGCCAGAGGAGAATGTCAGGTGTCTTCCTCTATTGCTCTTCTGCTCATTTCCTTGAGTTAGAATCTCACAGAACGTGGAAGTGCTGTTTTCAGTCAGACTGGCTGAGCAGTGAACCCAACAATTCTCCTGTCTCCTCTCTCTGCGGGATTGAGTCTATGGCCATACTCAGCTTTTCATGTGGGTGCTGGGGATTGATCAGCCCTCACTGACTAGTGGGGCAAGTGCTCCTACCCACTGAGCCACTTTCAAAGACCTGAAAAATATATAATTTTACTAGGACATTTTCTTATCATCTCACAGTAATTCCTAGAACTAGTAAGTAAAATATCAATATGAAAAAATCTAAAATACCACGAGCTGACAATTATAAAGCAATACTCCCAACATCTGTAGAATATTCATTCACAGTATTTTCCAATGCATATGAAATATTTTCTATCATGGACCATATACTTGGCCAGAAAACTAATCTTGATAAATCTGAAAAGACTGAAATAATAGAGTGTGTTCTCTGAGCACAGTGAAATGAAATTAGAAGTCAATAACAGTAAGATACTTGGAAAACCTCCAAATATTTAGAACTGAATCTATATACTTCTACATTACTCATAGGTCATGGAAAACATCGTAAGGAAAATCTGAAGTACTTCGATCTAAGCAATAGTAAGAACAGTGTGTAAAAATTTGTGGATGAGCGTGAATCATCAGAGTCTGAAATGCTCATAGTCAGAAAGAATGGCTTAAGCTCAGTGGCTTACAGCCATAAGAAATTAGGAAATGAATAAAAACCTAAAATTATTCTCACTAATTTTAGGTTTTAGAAGCAGTAGAAATCAATAAAATTGATAGTAAAGGAAAGGGATATGACAGAGTATTATCAGTGAAGTTGAAGAGGAGAGGGGGATAGAAGTTCTATAGTCAGAAGTAGAGAGAAAAGAGAATGGAACATCAGGGATGTTTGAGATCAAACTCACAAGTATAATATCTGTAGAACTCAAGTCCAAGAAGAAGAGGGGAGCAGGAGCAGAGAAAAGATAATGTTTGGAATGGCTGGAAATTCTCATTTTATGAGGACCTAAATGTGCAAATTTAAGAACAGTGAACCCCAAAGGTAAACATGGGCACACACGCACACACAGAGACACACACAATCACACCAGATCTAAGTACATCACAGTTAAGCATCTGAAAACCAAATATAAGGAGAACATCTTGCTATCAGCCATAGAGACATGAGGTGGCATCACATTTATGGTGACAGTGATTCAAATTCCCATTGACTTTCCTCAGGACAGAAGACAGTGGGCAGGCATCTGTGATATGATTGAAAAGGTTAATGCAGAATCCCATCCCCAGTGAGCATACTCTCCCAGAATGGAGGTAAAAGTCTTCACATGAAAGAATACTGAGAGAATTCATTACCAGTGTTCTGGCAGGACAGGAAAATGAAGGGCAGTTCTTAAGGCTGAAGGGAATTAACATTCACATGAAAATTTGAATCCTTAGGAAGGAACAAAAAGCAGGAGAAATAGTAAGAATCTGGATAAATAGAAAAAACTTGTCACAAGGCAAACTCCTGGCTCAGATAACTTCACTGGTGAAATCTAACAAGTAGTGAAGGAAGAAATGTGAGGGCTGGGGAGATGGCTCGGCAGGTAAGAGTGCTTGATGTGCAAGTATTCTCACACTTGAGTTTGGTCCTCAGGACACACATAAAAAGCTGGACAGGGCTGGAGAGATGGCTTAGTGGTTAAGGCGCTTGCCTGCAAAGCCAAAGGACCTCGATTCGATTCCCCAGGACCCACATAAGCCAGATGCAGAAGGAGGCACGTGCATCTGGAGTTCATTTGCCATGGCTGGAAGCCCTGGCATGCCCATTCTCTCTCTCTCGCTCTCTCCCTCTCTCAAATAAATAAATAAAAATAAAGTATTAAAAAAAAAGAAAAAGCTGGACAGACCACAGGGGATGGCAGAGGTGGAGAAAAGAATATTGCTAGGGCTCACTGATAAGCTGGTCAGAGTAACAACAACAACAACAACAACAACAACAAACAGCAAAAACCCAGGGCTGGAGAGATGGCTTAGTGGTTAAGGTGCTTGCCTGCAAGGTGAAAGGACCCAGGTTTGATTCCTCAGGACCCACTTAAGCCATATGCACAGGGTGGTGTATGTGCCTGGAGTTTGTTTGCAGCGGCTGGAGACCCTGGCATGCCCATTCTTTTTCTCTCTGTCTGCCTCTTGTTCTCTTTCTCTCTCAAATAAATAAATAAATAAAAACTCAATAGGCTTCAGGTTCAGTGAGAAATTCTGTCTCAAGGAAACAAGGTGGAAGAGCGATAGGAGAGGACACTTGATGTCCTCTTTTGGCCTCTGAACATTTGTGCATGCGGTGCATGCACCTGCACACACATGTGCATATGCTAGACATGGACATGCTACACATGCCACACACACAAAGAAATAAATGTGACACCTTTTTTTAATTTTTAAATTTTTTTATTTTTTTAAATTTTTTTGTTTTTATTTATTTATTTATTTGAGAGCGACAGAGAGAAGGAGGCAGAGAGCGCGCGAGAGAGAATGGGCGCGCCAGAGCTTCCAGCGTCTGTAAACGAATTCCAGATGCGTGTGCCCCCTTGTGCATCTGGCTAACGTGGGTCCTGGGGAATTGAGCCTCGAACCGGGATCCTTAGGCTTGACAGGCAAGCGCTTAACCACTAAGCCATCTCTCCAGCCCAAATGTGACACCTTTTAAAACTTTCTCAGACAGAAGAGAAAGAAGAAACTCTTCTAAAATTGTTCATAAATAATGACAAGGACCTTAAAAAATTATCCAATCTCTCCAATATAGCATGAAATATTCAAAGTATCAAATCCTGATCAAAGCATTAGCAAATCAAGTCTAACAATATATACAAAGAATAAGATATCATGACCAAAATAGAATCCAGGATTGCCTTGAAAATCCATCCATTAAATTCATGACATGAACGTAATAAAAGAGGAAAAAAAAACCCATGTGAACAATTTAGTAGATGCAAAAATCTCACAGCTGTCAATGCTTGCAATTGATGTCACCTACAAGAGTGGTAAATCTGGGCTAGGGCAATGGCTCAGTGGCTCCATTGCTTGCCACTGAAGAATGAGTATCTGAGTTTGGATCTCCAAACCCCACATAAAAGCTGGAAGCTGTGGTGGCCTTCTGCAATCCCAACTTGTCTACGGTGAGACAGGAAGCAGAAATAGGAGAATTTCCCAGAAGCTTACAGAGCAGCTAGCTTGGCAAATGGAGCAGCGAGCCAGGAGAGAAGCTGCCTGAAAACCAGGAGAAAGGCAAGGACCCACACAAGACAGTGGTCCTCTGGTCTCCACGCGTGTGCCGGGGCTTGTGTGTGTGTGCGTGCGTGCACACACACACACCCTAGAAAAGAGCGGAGAATGATAATATCTCACCTAGTTTCCAGATTTCTTTTTTTAAAATATATTTTATTTATTTGAGAGAGAAAGGGGTAGTGTGTGTGTGTGTGTGAGAGAGAGAGAGAGAGAGAGAGAGACAGAGAGAGAGAGAGACAGAGAGAGAGAGAAAGAGAATGGGCGTGATGCCAGGCTTCCAGCCACTGCAAATGAACTCCAGATGCATGTGCCCCCTTGTGCATCTGGCTTTACGTGGGTCCTGGAGAACCGAACCAGGATCCTTTGGCTTTGCAGACAAAGGCCTTAACCACTAAGCCATCCCTCCAGCCCACGTTTCCAGCTTTCTATCAGCTCATAGTCCCAAAGTTCTTTGAATAAAGGTGGCTCAGTAGGGTCCCCCACTTAACTAGAAACTGCAGCTATTATTTAGAAACGTCAGGGTTCTAATGCCAGTGAAACTAACATGACAGGAAAAGGATTACTGCACAGAAGCTGTTGATTCCAACTAACCCAGTAAGGAACTAGACTTTTGATAGCCTAGTGGAGATGGGAAAGGGTATGTTATCAAGAGGATTCCCTGGGGATGTGTTTGGTGCTCATGGGCTGGCAGGCAAGTCTAACACCAATATTCCAACAAGTCAAGGAAACCGAGGTTCAGTCTCTTAGGGATGAAGGCCTAGGTCACCCCACCAAAGAAGCAACCCGGACCGGTCACAATGGATGCTGTGTGAGGGTGGTGACGAACACCACAGCTAGAGGCAGCAATAAGCATGTAGCAGGCTCCCTTTGCTAACTTCAGTTTTTGCATGCATGCATGTGCATGTGTGTGCATGTGGAAACTCATGCCCCATGTGCGCATTTGCAGAGGCCAGAGGTTTCCTTCCTGTTGCTCATCCACTTTACTTCCTTGAGATCGAGTCTCTCGCCGAACCCCGAGCTGCTGTTCTCAGTCAGACTGGCTGACCAGCCAGCTTCAGCAGTTCTTCAGTCTCTCTTCTTTTAGCACTGGGGTCACAGACATGCATAGCAATGACCAGCTGTTTGCATGGGTGCTAGGGAGCCAAACTCAGGGTGAATCAGATCCTCACAGACCCTCATGCTTGTGTGGAAAGCACTCTTAACTCACTGAGCTGTCTCCAACCTCCTTGCTAACTTTTTTTTTTTTTTTGGAAAATATAACAGGTTATAGTCTTTTATTCCATCGCCCCCACTCCTCTTTCCCTGGGGTCCTCCTCAGTGGGGTAATGGTATTCAGTGTGGTGGCATGGAGGCCTCAGTCAATCTTTGTGGGGAAGGGGGCGTGACTGTGCCTCCGGGTATTCCTACCCACTCTGTGGCTCTTATAATCTCTCTGCCCCCTCTCCCTGAGCATGGCAGGTATGTCAGCAGTCTGATTTAGTGATAAGCTCTCTGAAGCCTCTGGGTTTTTGCTTTGATGGGTTTTTGATTGACCACAGTGTGTCACCATCACCCTGGAGCCCGTTGTCAGGCTAGCTCGGAGAGCAGTACTTGTGTCACGGCTTCCTCTGCAACGTCTCTGGGCCCGGCAGATGTAGGAGAGGCGGCATGTCTTGTGGTGGGCAGTCACTGTCTCTTCTTGTCATATTGATGGATCTTGGATCTTCTATGTTTTCTCTGCCATCTGTAGAATAAAATAGGTTCTCCAACCCAGAGTGAGAGTAGCTTGGGTTAAAGGGGATATTCAAAGTTATTTAAGAGAGTTTTTGGTGTGCAAGCCCTCTCGGTCTTATCCAAAGAGCAGTGGGTACTTCTCTCTAAATTCTATGAGTTTCCTGTCCATGGGATTCTGACTTGGTTTCCAGTACCAGATAAGAGTTCTCTCCCACTGGGCAGGCCCATTGTCCAATCAGAGGCCAGTTGGTTACCATCAGAGGCTGTGCGCCACTGTTGCACAAGTGTGTACTTCTCGTCCAGCCAGTTGATTTTGAAGTTTACAGTGTCCTCTGCTTATTCACTCTGTTGGTGACAGTTGTCCCCCAGCAGCTTTCCAGCACTACGAGGGCTACTTGATAACCCTTTTTAAGTCTCTTCAGGAGAGTGCGATTTGCTACCACCTTGATTTATTGAACTTGTACCTTTCTCCCTGGGGAGGACTTGCGAGTGTTTCATTCTGTTACGAGGTCCGTGTGTGATAGATGAGTGTGCATGGTTGTGAAAGGCACAGGGAAGGCCTGTAGTGGACTCAGTTTATGGGACACATGTGGCCACATCTTCCTCTCCCTGGGCCTCATCCACATGCCTTGCTCTCTAATTGAGCAGCCTTAGCAAGAGTTCACACTTTTGTTCCCACAGCAGTAAAGCCAGATTGCTGCTGCTGCTGTCAGCACCACTACAGATGGAAGATTCTAGCAGGTAGTATGTAGAACCAGAGGAAAGTGGGTACTGTGCCAGCCAGTGCCCTGGACTGCCAGATGCTCTAGCTTTTTAACGGGCAGCTTGCTGAGGCCAGGTTACACATCTCCGAAGAGCGATAGAGTAGATGGACTACAGAGCTTGACCTTGGCCAGCGGGATACAGAGGCCAGGAAAGAGCCAGCGCATCAGTTCTTCCCTGCTCCTTTCCACAAGTGAGTGACTAGGAAGCGCATCCCAGCTGCAGAGGTCTGAGGAGCATCTGTAAGGGCGAACAGCCAGCTGTGTTTGCTACGCAGGGTCCCCTCTGCGTTAAACACCCTCTTCCTCTTGTCCTCCTTAGATTCCCTGGTCTTGTCTCCTCACCAGGTGGCTTCTCGCCCACGCCCACTGTCTTCTTCAGGGAGGCCGTGCAAAGACTGCTGCCAACATGGAAGATGCTGATGTGGCTGTGAGGAGGCTGGCGAATGAGGTGGTGGTAATGGAGAATGATGATGCTGTGGGTGATGGTGGGGTAGATGGTGCTGGCGATGAATGGTAAAAGAACAGACACGACATGCAGAGTGACATCTTAGTCAACAATGGAGCACACATGTGGTGGTGATCACATAAGACTAGTATAATGAAGCTGAAGAATTCCCGTCCCCTAACGACGAGACAGCCATCTTACTGTCAATAGGTAACACATCACCCACTGGCTTGTCGTGATGGTGGTGTGTAAACAAGCCTGTTGTGCTTCCAGTCTTATAAAAGTATAGCACGTAGAGGGGCTGAGGAGATAGCTCAGTCAATAAAGTGCTTGCCTTGCAGAGCCTATGTAAAAAAACTGGGCGTGATGTCATATGCTTATAATCCCAGCATGGGGGGGGGGAGGCGCAGACAGGAAGTTCCCTAGAGTCTGCAGGCCAGCCAGGCTAGTCCAACTACAGATTGTGCTTCAAAAAAGGTGGAAACCTGGGGCTGGAGAGATGGCATAGTGGTTAAGGCGCTTGCCTGCAAAGCCAAAGGACCTTGGTTCGATTCCCCAGGACCCACGCAAGCCAGATGAACAAAGTGGTGCATGCATCTGGAGTTTGTCTGTCTGCAGTGGTTGGAAGCCCTGGCGTGCCCATCCTCTCTCTCTCAAATAAATAAATAAAAATAAAATATTAATAAAAGGTGGAAACCTGAAAGGAACAGCAGTCTGCTGGCCTCCACGCATATATGCACAATGCATATACACATGCATAAAATATAGCATGTAGAATTATGTGCAGTGCATAATAATTGCTGATATGTAATTACATTATACTTTTTATCGCTGAAGTTTGTCTCCCCCTTCTACTTAAAAAAGTGCTTACTGTAAAACAGCTGCCATGTTCTGTTGGAAGCAGCCTCATCCATCTCGATCTTACTGTGTGCCTTGGTTCCATCAAGGAGGCCAGCCAGGCTTGTGTAAGTAGCTCTGTTGATGTTCCTACAGCGATGACTACTGAGTGACACACTTCTCAGAAGCCCATCCAGCACATTAAGTGACACATGACAGTATGATATGAATGACAAAAGCCTGAGAAGCCAGGTAACAATAGTAGGTCATGCCCCTCCCTTTTGGTGTCTTTCTCGTTGATTCTTTTCCTTAGGGGAGGGGTTCTGTACCCCGGCACACAGCATTGCCACGTGACTGACTGTAGCTAATGAAGCTGCAAGGCCAGCATGCGCTTGCCCACATTCATTGTCCTTCCACCACGACGGCTGGCATCTTCAGTGGAGGGGCTCTTTCTGCCAAACTCTTGGAGCAGAGCCGTCACTGAATAATGGCAGACATGCGGCATGAGTGAGAAATGGTCCTTGTCATTGACAGTCAAAGAGCGTTTAGGGAAGGTTCCCACAGCATGAGCTGGTATATCCTGAAGGAAAAGGAAGTATGCCTGAGAAATGTGCCTTTGGGATATTGGTGACCAACAGGAAAAACTGTTGCTTTAAAAAGTTAGATTCCCTTGGGCTAGGGACATGGCTCAGTGGTTAAGAGCACTTGACACAGGTAATGGTTAATCTCTGGTTGTCAGCTTGACAGGATGAGAATCACCATGGGAACATCCCTGGGCATGTCATTTTGGGATTTTCTAGGATAGATTAATTAAGGTGGGAAGACCCACCCTGACTGTGGGTGGTACCATTCCATGGGTTAGGGGTCCTGGACTGTATAAAAAGGAGAAAACAAGGCTAGGTAGTGGTAGTACACATCTTCAATCCTGGCACTTGGGAGGCCCAGGCAGGAGGATTGCCATGAGTTGGAGGCCAGCCCAAGACTGCCTAATGAATTCCAGGTCAGCCTGGACTAGAGTGAGACCTACCTGGAAAAACAAAACAAACAAACAAAAAAGAAAGAAAGAAAGAAAGAAAGAAAGAAAGAAAGAAAGAAAGAAAGAAAAAGAGAAAGAAAATTAGCTGAGTACCAGCATTCATTGCTCTCTACTTCTTCCCTGCTGTTTGGGCTTCTCTGTCACGTGGCCATATGATCCAGCAGATCCAGTGGTACCTGAGGTGTCGGGGGTAGACAGAGATGCAGTTTGGAGCCTTTGAAAGACCCCATAGGGGAATCACAGTGGAGGTCCTTGGGATTTTAGAGCAAGGCCCAGCTATCATCCACAGACAACTCTTCTCTGCCTCCATATATTTAGGAAGATTGACATAATCCCCTGCATGATATCAGATCACAATGCCATAGTGCTAGAAATCAACAACAAAAGACCCGCCAAGAATCCCATCGGCTCCTGGAAACTGAACAGCACACTTTTAAACTCTTCTCCCTTTGAGATACAGTGCTTTTGGTCTGCTGTTGGGCCTTAATGGAAACTGAATGTTTGATGATGAGTCACCACATTACCATATGACCTGAGCTGCCCATCATGAGCCAGGTGTGATCTGACCCACCACAGCGCCATCCTTTGGAATCTCAGCATGGCCATGTGCCTCACTTTAGGTAATAAAGCACAACAGCTGTCCATCATCGAGTGGAAGTGGTATATATGTGACCAGGCTTGAGTAGGTCCTGAAGAGGTCGCCCAAATGCCTATGGTTCCTTTTCCTATTACAGTGCCATTTGTCCCCAAGCATGCACCTATGATGCATGGTGTGTGCCCTCCGACTGACTGAGGAAGAGACTAGGGCTGGGAGTTTAGATGCATCCGCACACTATGCAGGCATCTTCCAGAAGTGGACAGCTGTAGCATTATAGCCCCTTTCTGGAGCAACCCTGAAGGATAGTAGTGAAATGAAATCTTCACAACAGGCAGGACTTTGGGCATTTCACATGGTTGTGAATTTTGTTTGGAAGGAAACATGACAAGATAGATGGTTAAATGCTGATTCATGGGCTATAGCCAATGGCTTGTCTGGTTAGTATAGGACTTGAACTACACTGGAAAAGTTGTAAGACATTTGGGGAAAGTGTATGTGGGCAGATCTCTTCAAAATGATTAAAGATACCTGTGTCTCATGTAAATGCTCATCAAAAGGTGACCTCAGCAGAGGACGTCTTTAATAAGTAAGTAGATCAGGTGGCTCACTGTGTGGATATCAGTCAACCTCTTTCTCTTTGTCACTGCCTAATGGGCTCATGAACAAAGTGGCCATGGTGGCAGGTATGGAAGGTTAGGCCTGAGTTCAATGACACGTAATTCCACTCACCAAGGATGATCTACCTATAGCTGCTGCTGAGTGCCAAATCTGTCAGCAGCAATGACCAACACTGAACCTATTAAATGACACCATTCTCTGGAATGACCAGCTAGACACATGGTGGCAGGTTGACTACATTGAGCCACTCCTATCATGGTAAAAATAATGTTCTGTCCTATTGGAATATCTGCTTATTCTGGGTATAGATATGCCTTTCCTGCATGTACTGCTTCTGCCAAAACTACCACCTATGGATTTACAGAATGCCTTATCTATCATCATGGTATTCCCCACAGTATTGCTTCTGACCAGTGAACTCACTTTATAGCCAACGAAGTGGGCTCATGTTCATGGTATTCTCTGGTCTTACCATGTTATCTGTCATCATGAAGCAGCTGGATGAATAGAACTGTGGAATGGCATTTTAAAAAATAGTTACTGTGCATCCTAGATGGCAATAGCCTGGAAAGCTGGGGCAGAGTTTTCCAGAAGCCTGTATGTCTCAATCAGCCTCCAGTATATGGTGCTGCTCTTATAGCCAGGATTCATGAGTCCAGAAATCAAGGGGTGGAAATGGGAATGGCACCACTTACCATCATCCCATGTGACCCACTAGTCAAAATTTTGCTTCCTGTTCTCACTGCCAATGCACTGGTGGCCTAGAGGTGTTGGTTCTAGATTATTCTTCTATCAGGAGGCACACACACACACACACACACACACACACACACACACACAAATCCAATTGAACTGGAAGCTAAGATTTCCCCCTGTCCACTTTGGGTTCCTGATGCCCTTAAGTCAACAGGCAACGACAGGAGTTACAGCGTGTCAGGGGTTCCAGGGTTGAGCCTTTAGGGCATCTTAGATGTTGCTATGTCCTGTGATCAAGGTCAATGGGAAACTATAACAACCCAATCAAGGCTGTATGATAAAAAAAACCCAGACCCTTCAGGAATGAAGGAATGAGTCATCCTTCTAGGTGCAGAACTAAGACCTACTGAAGTTCTTGCTGATGGTAGAGGCAATTCAGAACAAGTAGTGGAAGAGAGTTACCCATACCAGCTAAAGGCATGTGACCAGATACAGAGACAAGAATTGTAATTCCCAGGAATGTTTCTGTCCTCTTTTTGTTAAGGGTGTTTGAATATATGTACACAAATATTAGATACCTTTGTTTTTCCTTCCTTCATTTCCCTACTATGCAATCAATATTGATTGGGATAATATCAGTAGTTAAGTATTATTAAACTTATGTTGAAATGATTGGATATTAGAGACTAAACATTCCTCAAGGGACTTTTCCATCCATTTTTGGGGAAAGAATAGTGTGTTTCTGGTTGTACCTGAGAAAGTTATATCATGCTAAGTGGAATTATGGTCTTGATATGGTCATTATTTGAAAATTAATCATGAGATAAAGAGATGTGGCTTAGTGTCAAGTTGACAAGAGGTGGACTTGTGATAGTTAAGTTTTATTGTTGATCAGATTAGGAATCAATGAACTTCTTATGTGCTTCTTAGACAGGTCTGTGAGGACATTTCCAGGAAGAACTAATGGAGGAAAAAGGATATTCCCCCAGAGTGGACAGCCCTTCTGGTGGTGGACTGTATGTAAATAAGATCCAGGAGAGCCCAGGGCCTTTTGCTTGGCTGTTCATGCTACTTGCTGATGCCGGCATCCACCCTGTTGCTACTAACCTCAGACACTGGAACCCTATTGCATTGACCTTCCAATGTGGACTAAAGACCAGCGGCTCTCCAGGAATCCTCCAGGCCTTCAGTGCCAGATTGTGACTGCTGGGGCATCTAGCTTCCTGGACTGAGATCTACCAAGTTCACCAACTCCAGCCTGCAGACAGCCATTGTTGGACTTCCCAGCCTGTATTGTGTAAGCCAATCTAATAAATCCCCTTTGTTTTGAACATTTTATTTATCTATTTTATTTACTTCTTTGAGACAGAGGGAAGAAGGGAGGGAGGGAGAGAGTGAGAAAGTGAGAGAGTGAGAGAATGAGTGAGTGAGAGAGAGAGAGAGAGAGAGAGAGAGGGAGCAAGCAAGCCAGGGCCTCTAGCCACTGCAAACAAACTCCAGATGCATGTGCCACCATGTGCATCTGGCTTACATGGGACTTGGAGAATTGAACCTTGGTCCTTAGACTTAGCAGGCATATGCCTTAACTGCTAAGCCATCTCTCTAGCCCCTCCTTTGTAATAAATATTCATTCTATCCATTCTGTTCTTCTAAGAGAGCCCTGACTGGTACAGAAGGTTAAGATTTAATGTGATATGTTTGAGTGTCAAGTTGACAAAGGATCAAAGGATGGACTTGTGATAGTTAATCTGTGGTTGTCAACTTGATAGGATTTAGAATCATTATGGAAACAAATCTCTTGGTATGTCTGTCAGAAATTTTCTTTACTTTCTTTCTTTCTTTTTTTTTTTTTTTTTGTTTTTATGAGGTAGGTTTTCACTCTAGCTCAGGCTGACCTGGAATTCACTATGTAGTCTCAGGGTGGCCTTGAACTCATCGTGATCCTCCTACCTCTGCCTCCCCAGTGCTGGAATTATGGGCATGCACCACCATGCCCAGTTCCTGTTAGAAATTTTCTACATTGGGCTAATTGAGGTGGGAAGACCCACCCTAACTGTAGGCGGCACCATTCCATGGGCTGGGATCCTGCACTATATCAAAAGGACAAAGCTAGCTGAGCACCATCCCCCCTGCTGATGTGACAGTAAAGAGGCCAGTTTCCTGCTCCTGACATGCTTTCTCTGCCTGGATGGATTCTGCCCTTCGGAACTGTAAGCTGAGGTAAACTTTCCTTCGCTAAACTGTTTCTGGTTGGGTAATTTGTCCTAGCAACAAGAAGTTGACCAATACACCACGCAAACATGAGACCTTGGGCAGATCTGATTCACCCTGAGCTAGAGCACCCACATAAATAGCCTGGCATGGCCATATATGTTTAGTGAAGAGACTCTGTCTCAAGAAACTCATGTATAAGTGTTAGAGGAGGACACTGAAGTTCTCTAGCCTCCACATGTGAGTGTATGGGGTGCATATATCTGCACACACATGTGCTTACACCACACATGTACCAGCACACACACACACACACACACACACACACACACGCCAAAAAATAGATCCCCTAATGCAGGGGCCAAGACAGGATTGCAAGTTGAAAGACAGTGTATTTCAGATAGATAGATAGAGAGAGAGAAGAAGGAGGAGGAGGAGGAGGAGGAGCAGTAGTAGTGAGGGGGATGAAGGGTGAGAGAAAGAAGGTTATTATATTTTTCCTTACATGAAACTTCTGGAAGTTTTGGGAGAATAATAATCCATTTGGTCATAATCTGACCAAAAGAGAAATAAGCAAAACTATCTCCATGAGCTATGGCAGCCACTAGGTGATTGTACACGTGGGTGTCTGACGGAGGGTTGCTCACACACCGTGGAACCTCTCAGAGTTCTCAAGGATTGTGTTCCTGCAGCTGTAGACGGCAGGCAGGGTGTGTCAGGCTGAGGAGGGTGGCAGAGAGGCTTCCAATGTGTCTGAATCCTGCTCACAAAACCAGTTCTGTGCTCCCCTGCTTTCTTCATTTCCTCCACTAACCCATGGGCGTTCTGGCTGATGACCAACTCTGTAGATTCTCATTAATGATCTTTATTTACAGGCAAATGAATCAATCGTGGAAGGTATGACTTTCTCTTCTTCAGCCAGTTTTGTGCTTTATTCCCATCTCCTGGGCAGGGAGTGCCAAGCTTTGTCCTGTGAGCCCCATTCTGAGAGGGTGCTTTGTGTGGGGAGAGAGGATAAGGGTGGTGTGCCTGTGGCTGGGTGCAGGTGGGTCAGAGGGCTAGATGCTGGCTTCATTGAGAACAGTCAAGGGGAGGGGGCTTGGAGAAGAGTGATCTATTTGAGTTTGTACCCTACTTGTCCCTACCTTACCCACAACATGCAGTTCTGGTTAACACCAGCAGCTGAAAGAGACAGTGCTCTGTGCGGAGGGCTGCCGAGCTCCCTCGCGAGTAGAAATAAGCACAGCTTGGGCTGCTTTCAGAAAGTGGGGCTGCCTCTAGGCACACACTCATGTCCCTTGACCTACATTTTCTTTGAAAAGGAGGTGTGTGTGTGTGTGTGTGTATGTGTATGTGTGTACGTACATGCAGGAGAAGCTGCAAGGACATGGGTACTTCTGCAGGCAGCATCTATTTACTGAGCACCTGCTACGTTCTGCTCTACATGTGGAAACACCTGGAAAAGACAATTGCAGCCCATCCATCACATTATGGCGAAGAAGGAGAATGGAGCAATTAAGGATGCTATCATGCGTCTGAAAGAGCTACACACCCACACCCACACATCCACACCTGCGTGGTCAAGGAAGAGATAATGTTGGAGAACTGAGGATGGGTAGCAGTTAATAGTAGCCAATGAATTAATGAATTAAGTAGGTCGATGCTGAGATTGAACCTGGGTGCACGCTGAGCTGAGCTCTGTGAATGAACTATATCCTCAACCCCTAGTGGATGGTTTTCTGGTATGAAATATGTCCTTATATATAGGTGTACATAGGCACAGGTGCTCCTAAAGAATAAGAACCTAGGAAACTGAGCAAATGAATGAGTCCACAGAGAAAAGTTTTCCATATTGCCAAGTTTATAACCCATTAAGCACCCAGGTGATTTTTATTGCCAACAAATTAGATGTCAAGTTTTAGAAAATTAACTTTATGTTTCCATGCCCTCCTAAACAGCCCAAATATTGCTTCCTTTCCACATCGGGGTCTTCTCTGCAAATGCCACGACTGTATGGTACTTGGAGAGCATCCTTCTCGGGACTTATTTGGGAGAATATAATCACCATAACCCAGAGATGGCTTCAGCCTGCTTTGCTTTTTGAGTTCCTATGGCTGCTTTTTATAGTTTGCTGTCTCTTTCTGTGCTCCCAGGCTGTCAACTGTCACTTCCTGCAGCTGTCAGCCTGGCTTTCATGGAGCTCACCACCATCGGCATCTGCCCCGCCCCAACACACACACACACACACACACACACACACACACACACACACATATGCGGGCACGCCTGCACGCACAGATTCCACTCTTTTTAAAAAAATATTTTATTTATTTATTTGCAATCAGAGAGATATAGACAGAGAGAGTATGGGTACACGAGGGCCTCTAGCTATTGCAAACAAACTCCAGATGGATGCGCCTTTGTACATCTGGCTTTATGTAGATACTGGGAAATCAAACCCAGGTTATTAGGTTTTGCCAGCAAGCACCTTAACCACTGAGTCATCTTTCTAGGCCACAGACTCCATTCTGGGTTTTTTTTTTTTTTTTCGGTTTTTCAAGGTAGGGTCTCACTCTAGTCCAGGCTGACCTGGAATTCATTATGTAGTCTCAGGGTGGCCTTGAACTCACAGCGATACTCCCACCTCTGCCTCCCCAGTGCTGGGATTAAAGGTGTGCGGCACCACGCCCGGCTTCAGACTCCATTCTTAATCAGGAATTGCTTGGGAGTCAGGGGGCTTGACTTATCCAGACTTGAAAGCAGTGACCCCTTAAATATAGTCTCTGGTCTGGTGGCATCAGCATCACCTGGGAACTTGTTAGTGATGCCAGTTTGTGGGCTCTTGCCCAGATCTGCCTAATCCGTATCTCTGGGTGGTGGGACTAATAATCTTTATTTAACAAGCTGTCCTTGTGATTCAGATGTCTCTCAGTTTGAGAATCAATGTGGAAAAAAGGGTGAACAGGTCCCAAGAGAGGGCTGTGTTGTCCCCCCCATGAGCCAACCTCAGTCTATGCTCTGTCCAATTTAGAGGTGGCCATGACTTTCTGGGTTCTGGGCTGTGTTCCGTGGGATTGGACTGTTTGAGAATGCGTGAGTTGTACGCATGGGTGTAAGCCTGGTGTGTGCAGAGAGGAGAAAAGGACAGAGACAGGACAAGCCAGGTCCCACAGAGAGGTTTGTTTTAGCTGCTCGAGTCTCTTGCATGGCTCGGTTTCAGAGTCCTGGCCTGATTTTCTTTTCTTGCTTGGGGTCCTGGTGGTCTTCAGGTGGCAGAAGTGTCTCGTCGTCTCTCTCCCACACATGAGTAGTATGCCTGGGGCCCAAGGCGAGTGTCAGGAACACTCTGAGAGGCACCAGCTGGTAGGGACTCTGCCAGAGACTCTCCAAACTGAATTCTTGGGGAGGACAGCTGGGAAATGTGTGGGAGCCTCGAAGATGCATGGATTTGGGTTTGTAAACACGAGCTTGTTAAATTTAGGGTGGGCCATGGGCCTAGGAGAGCTCCGTAGCATCATTTGGCAATTGCTGCCCATTTTGAGTGGTTTTAAAACCCTGCTTATTCCTTATATAGCAGGAGGCCTGTTTTAGCACAGCTTGTCGTCAGAGGGGAGGAGAGAGGAGGGCCTTGGCTCTGGGTGAACACCCACTGTGTGCCAGGTTCTTTGCATAAACTCTCCCATTTTGTCTGCACACCCCACCCTAGGGGCTGGGGCGTATTAGCTCTGCTTTGCACACAGACTCTGAGAACAATAATCTGGGCCCCAGGAAAGTCAGTCACAGTGAGTGGGCTCTGACCCCAGGATGGATGCCAAGAAACAGTTTTGGGAGAAGCAAAGATTGTAACTGGTGGATAGTGTGGGGAGGTGAAGGTCCTTTGCCCACAGTGAGAGCATGAGGACTTGCCTGAAAAACCAGCCCAGAAGCTTCTTTGTGACTGACCTGCCTAGTCTGCTCTCATCAGTATTTGCCAGTATGAACCTGACTATATGGGGTGCTCTTCAAATTCAAGGGTCTGCTGTCCCAATCAGCTTGAGAATTGTTAAAAAGCTATCTTCTGCTCTTAGAGATTCTGATTTAACTGTAGCAATCAGGGATTCAGTAGATATGCAGGACCAGATAAGATATCATGTGGGTTTGTGTGTGTGTGTGTGTGTGTGTGTGGTGTGGTGAAGTATGCGTGGTGGATGCATCTGTGTGTGCAGATGGCAAACCCCATGCACTAGTGTTTGAAAGAGAGAGTATGGGGTACCTTCCTCTGTATTTTTATTTGTGAATTTCCTTGAAACAGAGTCTCTCATCAAACCAGGAGCTGCCATCTTTGGTCAGACTGGCTGACTAGTGAGCCTCAGCAATTTTCTGGTCTCTGTTCCCCACAGAACCGGGGTTCCAGGCATGTTTACACAAGTGCTAGGGACCCAACTCAGGGCCAATCTGGCCTTCTCAGGTCCTCATGCTTGTGCGGCCAGTGCTCTAAGCTGCTTAGCTATCTCCTTAACCTGTAGAGAATGTATATTTATCATAAGGAATTGGCTTGCATTATTTTGGGGGCCAGCGGAGAAATCTGAAGTCCCGTGGGCAAGCTGGACCTCTGAGGCAAGAGATGAGGCTGCTGCCTGCAGGTGGAATTTCCTCCATGGCAGGGAAACTTCACATCTGCTGTTAAGGTATTTGTACCCACTGAATCAGGCCAACCCACATTGCCCTTTACTTAAAACCAGCCTATGATGAGCTTTAACGACATCTACCTAACACTTTCATGGTCACATGGTAAGGGTTTCAACAATATCAACATAACACCTTCATGGCTACATGGTAAGTGTTTCAAGTTGACATCTTAAAATTGATCATCACAATTCTGGTTTGGATATTAAACATCACCCAAGAGCTCTGTGTTGAAGGCTTGGTGGCCAGCTCATGGCACTGTAAAGAGACAGTGGGATTTTTAAGAAGCAGAGCCTGGTAGAAGGAAGGCAGGAAAATGGAGGACCCTAGCTCCTTCCTCCCTGTCTCTGTGGCTTGCTGGCCACCATGAGGTGAGCAGCCTCCTTTGTCCCAGACTTCTTCATCTTTTAAACTTTTCTTTGACAACTTCCATATGTATGGACAATATACTATGATCATAATCCCCTCCCACCATCTTCCCCTTTCCCCCTCCTCTACCCCCGTCCACTGAATTCCTTCTTTCTAACTGGTCCCTTTTCTATTTTGATGTCAACATTTCCCCGCCTCCTATTATGCATGTCTTGTGCAGGTAGCTATAGCCACTTTGAGATCATGAATGCCATGGCCAATTTGTATCTGGCTGACAGTATTGCAAAGCACTCCTCCCTTCCTTTGCCTCTTAAAGTCTTTCCACCACCTCTTTTGCAATGGTCACTGTGCCTTAGAGGGTGTAATAGAGATGTCTCACATTTTTAAAAACTTATTTTATTTTACTTTACTTATGAGAGAGAGGAGGGGGGGAGAGAATGGGCACACCAGGGCCTCCAGCCATTGCAAACGAACTCCAGACACATGCACCACCTTGGGCATCTAGCTTACACGGGGTCCTGGGGAATCGAACTTGGATCCTTAGGCTTTGAAGGTAAGTGCCTTAACTGCAAGCAATCTCTCCAGTCCCAGATGTCTCACTTTTTGTTTAACATTCCACTGTTTCTTCTCAGCACTTTGATGAATATTGAGTCTCCCTAGTGGTCATCGCCATCTGGAAAGAGAAATTTCTCTAACCAAAAGTGAGAGTAGCATCAATTTATGAATCTGCCCAAACTTCTGCTCTGATGAACTGTACTGTCACAGACTCAAAGCATCAGGACCAAGCAAACATGAACTGAAATCTCTGAAACCATGAGCCAAAACATCCCTTTCCTTCTTGTAAGCTGAGTGTCTCAAGGATGTTTGTCACATTGACAAAGAGCTGTCACAACACCAATAAAAACACTGAAACGTCTTGTACAAGAGGCATCTTGGTTTTGGTGAATCCACTGTTTTCTAAAGTTGTTTGGGTACAGACTCCCTTCCATTTCACATCCCCATAACAGGCATATATACTCAGTGTTACGTGGGACCACTCAGGAGGTTGCTGACCTCAACTTTCTGGCCTACCTCAGAGGTTCTGAACAGAATCCAAGTCTCTGGTTGAGAGCACAGAGTGTATGTCAATTCAGTCGTCAGTGACTCTGGACCAAGGATATGCACCTTCAGCCCTACTGACATGTGCTCCAGGTAGCTCCTTGTTGTGGGGGCCTGTCTTGTATATTGTAGGATGTTTAGCAGAACATCAAAAATGTTAACTGCCCCTTGGCAAGCAGAACCACCCCTGTTGAGAAGAACTAGTGTGGAGGAAGAAGTTTTGGAATGACACAGGGCTTTGGAGACCTGGCAGCCAGAGTTTGAATCATATCTCTGTTTTGTTTTGATTTACTTGTGTCTTGTCATCTTCCAAAAGGGTCTGGGCAGGCCAGTCTGAAGTTTTTAGCTCCATGGGGAGGAGTTATTCTTCTTTTGTGAACCTTACTTTTCACCTTTGAAAATGGGGATGATGACAAGATTCACCTCCTCGGGTTATTGAGGGACTCATTGGAGTAGAGTTTAGGGTTCCTGGAGCTTGGCCGGTATGCCATGTATGCCAGTTCTTCAGCCTGCTGAAAGGGAAACCGAGCCTCATAGTTAGACTCTCATAGGCATCCTAGGAGAGTGGAGTTGGAAGGACCTCAGCCGTTACCTGGGCCATATTCTAAGTGAGACCACCAGGCTGGGAATATTTCTCCCCGCTGAGCTGTCCAGGTAGCCTATGCCTTCTGTTGAGCCCACCAAGGGCATGGAGAGGCTCAGTACCCTCAAGCTCCACTTCAGACATTGCTGCAGGCCGCTCAGGGCCTGCTTCCCCGCAGACCACAGATTTATGAATGGCGCACACTGCGCTGCTTGAGTCTGTCCCTTGCCAGCAGGTTTATTAATGGGCTTTCATCTAGCACTTCAGGCTTGCGAGCTCTCTCTGCTCCTTTGGTTCCTGGCCGGATGTGGGGAGGTGCGCCACATCAGCAAAATCTTCCTCTTGACTTGGCAGAGGGGGTGATTAAGACACCATCCACTCGGATTAGACACCCCTGCCAGGCCTCCCTCCTCCTCTCTTGGCCAGCTCTCACCCATTGGATGGTCCTGTGTAGGGCAGAGTCTAGTCTGTGGCTCTCCTCTGCAGGAAGGAGGGCTTCCACATATCCGGCCACGGGGAAGCTGACCATACCAATTTTGGGTCAGAGGTTTTGGGCTCTAGGCAGAAACTCCTACCAGATGAATGACTGGACCTTTCAGAGCCACGGTATCCTCATGGGGTAGTCGAAGCCAGTGTGAGTATTCACTGGGGAGCTTAGAAGGAGCTTCAGCTCTTCCTTTTGCTATTGCCTGTTGCCAGGCCTGGCCCTGGGTTGGGCTCTCCTCATTGTACGGGGGATTCACATAATAGTGAGGGCTTCACCGCAAGCACGTGAGCTGGACCACTTAGTCACTTCAGAGGGTAGCAGGTTCCGAAGGACTCCTGAGCCATCTTTCTTTTTTTCTTTCTTTCTTTCTCTTTCTTTCTTTCTTTCTTTCTTTCTTTCTTTCTTTCTTTCTTTCTTTCTTTCTTTCTTTTTCTTTTTCTTTTTTTTTGGTTTTTCAAGGTGGGGTCTCACTCTAGCCCAGGCTGACCTGGAATTCACTATGGAGTCTCAGGGTGGCCTCAAACTCACGGCAATCCTCCTACCTCTGCCTCCCGAGTGCTGGGATTAAAGGCGTGTGCCACCACGCCCGGCACTGAGCCATCTTTCTAAAGGATGTCAACTTCCCCAGTGAGGACGGCGCAAGCAAGATTCTGCCTGAAGCCCTGTGTGGCCTGGGAGCCACCCGTGCCTGACGTCTGTAAAGGGCTGGAGGAAGGGCAGGCGCCCGGCATTGACCTCTTGGCTAATCTAGACTGCTAATCATTATTTCAATAAAGGAATGAATCTAGGGTGTCCTCTTCCCAAACAGTGTTCTGAAGTAACTGCTTCAATATTTCCCGAGAAGCTTGCAAAACTACAGGTTCTAGGCCCCGTCTCAGATGCTTGGGGTCAACGCAGTCAGGGATGAAACCCAGAAATTTGCTTACAACCAAAGACCTAGCTGTTTCTATGCAGGGACAACTTGGGAAAGGTTCTCTGGGTGTCTGCATGCTCAGACTCCATCTGCATGGACTCCACAGGGCTCCAGAGACCATTCAGCTGGATGGCTTTTTAGGCCTGTGGGGAGGGAAGGCCTGCTCTCTCTGCAGGATCCTGGTGCTCTGCTTGCCGGGGTAGCGATGAGACTGTACCATAGAGCTCCGTATACCCACCTCCACTTCCTGCATGTTTGACTTGAAAGGCTGGGCCAGAAGAGTCATGAAGTCCTCTCAAGCTTTGGCACACTTTGATTTTGGAGAACAGCGTCTGCTTATCTGCTCTTGGCTGAGCTGCTGGTGGTGCAGACGTCTGTAAACTAGAAGGCAGAACAAAGGGCAGAATGGCCTTGGGGCTACATCCAGCCCTTTAGTTCCAGGATATGCCTGGCTTGAGCTAAGATGGGGTTCAGCTCTTTCCTTACCAAATTACCTCTCCCCACAGTCGAAAACTGGTTAGCTACCAAGCAGTTTTTAACCCATGGAGTCCCTTTCCTACTCTGTGAGTCACAGACCCCCCCCCCCACACACACACCACTGCCGCTAACCTCTCTTGAGCCATTTCTTTATTCAGCAAATGGCGGCTAAGCATTCACTGTGGGGAAGTAAAACCACTGGCTTTAAGCCTTAAGAAACTACAGGTTCTGAAGACAGACACACAAGCCAATAAAACCTTTGCAATGCAACAGGTGTTTAATGGACATCCGTGTGTCCGGGGCCCTGAGTGGCATCCTTTGGGATACAGCTGGAGGGACAAGCAGGAGTGATTCCAGGCTTCTCTGCCAAGGAGATGGACTCAACTTTGAGTCCAGTTCACACCCCACTCCACTGCCCACCACTCTGCTGTCCCAGGTCTGGCAGAGGTCTGCAATCTCACCAACCAATCCCAGGCTCTAAATTGAGGTACAGAACCTCGCATCTGTCATGAGGAATGAGGCAGGTCCTCCTGGCTGCCCCTTCTCTTAGGTCCCTAGCAAGGAGGTGCTCTGTTGTCTGGAAGCTTCCCTATCCCTGAGAAGAGTCTGCTCTCACCTCCTGCTTCCTTCGCCCAGCACAAGCTGGCCTTCCAGGAGTCTCTGGGGACACTGAGCACAAAGGAGCCTGGCAGTTTAAAAGCTCAGTAATTGCACTGCTGGTTTCTAGCACCACTTTGGGCCTCCCAAGTTAAAGAAAGTTTACAAGGTCTCAGAAATAGCTCAAGTGCCAGCAAGCCCCGGAGGTGCTGGCCTGGGCAGCAGAGGGAGGAGAAGGAAGAACAAAGATGTTTTATGCAGAATCCCTAGGACTCTCCAGACCCTGTCAGCCCCTGGGGCCAGGAAAGGAGGCCTAGGGGTTACAGGAATAAGATGTTCTAGGGATAGGAAATTTAAAGAAAGAATTTGGTTAAAGTTTTTTTTTTTCCAGGGGATTCTGGGTTTTCTAAGCATAGTCAAAAGTGTTTGCTGCATGCCTGTTGGATGTTGCCTATTCTAGAAGACGGGGCTCCGTGTCTGAGCAGATCAGTCTGAGGCCTTGCCTTGGCTGAGCTCTCAGCATCGTGGGTGACACCACACCAGCACACAGGCCAATGTGTATGTGGAGTAGGTCAGAAAGTGAGACCCCGGAAGACAGAATGAAGCGGAGTTAGGAGATGGAAAGGTCAGGGGAGGGATTGTTGGCCAGGATGGTCCAGGGAGGCTTCTAAGGAGGGGAGCTTGGCCCTGAAGCTACATAGAGCAGGGAGTGAAGAGGCAGGTGAAGGAGGGGGGAAGAAGAGCCAGGGCCCTAGGTCTGGAGTGCCTCCTGCCCAAGCAACAGACTGATGCTCAGTGAGGCCGAGGGGGGAGGGGAGGGAAGCCAGGACCTGGGCCTGAGCAGCCTCGTGAAGCTGCCTATGGGTGGAGGGATGTTTGTGGGTTTAGCAGTTAAGGGGCTTTTGTCTTCTTGCTGAAGATGAAGCGAGGTCATGAGGGTGGTGGCATGATTTAGGTGTCCCCCGTAAACTCAGATGTTGTGGATGTTGTTAGGTCCCCAGCTGACGGTAATTTGGGAATTAATGCCTCCTGGAGTGGATTGTTGGAGGCGGGCTTATGGATGCTATAGTCCAGCTTCCTCTTGCCAGTGTTTGGCACATTCTCCTGTTGCTGTTGTCCATCTGATGTTGGCCAGGAGTGATGTCCACCTTCTGCTCATGCCATCATTTCCCCTGCCATCATGGAACTTCCCCTTGAGTCCATGAGCTAAAATAAGCCATTTTTTCGCCACAAGCTGTTCTTGGTCAGGTTTCTGCCAGCGGTGCGAACATGACCACAGCTAGGAGAGTGAGGTATGTGATACTGAGGGAATTTCCCAGAAGCAGGGCATGCTGGAGGCATATGTAAAGAAGAGGCATTCAGTAGTTATCTAAGAGAGAGACAGAAGTTTCTAGAAAACCATGTTAGTTAGGATCACTGGGCAGCACCTAAGGCTCTTTTGGGCTTGTGGTCTTTATTTTAAAGGAAAGCTATTCTCATGGTGTGATTTGCTCTGTCCAGTGGCTAAGGCAGGCTGGCCCAGGGCAGTAAGGGGAGGGACATTGACACTCATCCTCATGTGGGAAGCTTATGCTTCAAAGGAGAACTAAGCTAAGATTACAAGTAACTGTAGATCACAGCTATAGGAGGTCCTTCAAGGAAGAGGCTTAAGAAATGTGAGAGGTTATGTAGATAGTGGGGTGAAGAGACAGGCTTGAAACTCCATCTGTCTACCCATGGACTGAACAATCTAAGGCAAGTCACAAAGGCTCTCTGAAACCTAGATTTCCTAAATTAAGAAATGGGGCTAATACTACTAACCTAATAAGATGGCAGTGATGATTAAATACGGAGCCAGAAGTAGCTCTCATGTGGAGAAGGCATGTGACGAATGGCTGCCATTGGTTCTATGATTTAGGACAGGGGTTGACAAATTACGACCCATGGGCTAAATCTGCTCTGCTGCCTATTTTTGTATAGCTTAGGAGCTGAAGTTTTTTTTTTTTTAAACATCTTTCAATGGTTGAAGAAAATCCAAAAGAAGGATAATATTTCATGATACATCAAAACTGCATGAAATTCAAACTTTAATATCCATAAATAAAGTTTTATTGGAATCCAGCCATGCTAATTTGTTTACATGTTGTCTCCGGCTGCTTTTGTTCCACAACTGCAGAGCTGAGTATTTAACTATGACACAGACCATATGTCCCAGAAAGCCCAGGATATCTACTATACAACCCTGTACAGAAAACATTTGCCAACTTCTGATTCAGAGGCAAACCCATGGCGTGGAGCTTTTATGGGAGAATGGCTTCTGCTGGGAACCTATTTCTCTAGAAAAAGGTGGACAGGTTAGGAGGTGCTGCACTTACCTTCTCATTGCTGAGAAAAACACCCCACCCAAAGCAGCTGATGGGAGGAAAGGGTTTATTTTAGGCTTGCAGTTTCCGATCATGGTGAAAGAAGCTGGCTCACTTCATCATACATCCATAGCAGAGACAACAAGTGCTAGAGAGAATGAGTTGTCTCTGAACACATAACTAGGGCAGGCCTCCACTTCAGGGCCTGACCCTGGTAATAATATCTCCTCCAGCAGGACTCCACTTCCCAAATGCTCCCAGCTGAGGACTAAGTAGGAAACTTAATCACAAACACTTGGGCCTATGGGGGACACTTTCCATTCAAATCACCACAAGAGGCTTCACTCAACAGCAATCCTTCTCAAAGAGGGGTCGTGTGCCTTTTCCGGTGGAAGCTCCTGGGTGTGGGTCTCTGAGCTGGTTTTCTGGAAAGCAGGATGCAGTCCTGTCTTTTCAAGACCCAAAAGGTTGACAAAATCAGGTTCAAAGAAACACTGTGGCGGGGGGGGAGAGAGGGAAGTGGTGAGTTGTTTGTGTTAGAGTCCCAGTAGCCATGGGTAGTCAGTGGGCCCTTTGATGTGCAGAAATCTCATTCCTCTCCTTTTAACAGTTATGGCTGCTAAGCCAACTCTTGTTGACTCTCCTTAAGTCTCTAAAACTACCTGAGCATCCCAACTCTGCTGATGACCCCAACTCTAGACTACCTGATAGCCGATAATGAAGTCTTCCAACCTCTCAATTCCTTCCTTGGCCTTTCTTCATTTCCTGGGGCCCACTGCCTCCGAGGAAGAGCTGCCCTCTTCTCAGCTCAGACTAAGCCTCCCACTGGTGCTTTGATCTCCTCCCTCCTCAGCTCCTCTGGGCTCTTGCTCTGTTGATTATGCGTCTTTCTTGTGTTCTCAGTCTTGTGTCCACTGGCATTTTTCCCTGCCTCCTCTTGTTGGGAAGGTGACTAATATTTCATGAGTTCCTATTATGTGCCAGCCGTCTGCTAGGTGATTGCATATGCTGTTTCATTTGATTCTGACAAGTGCCCCAAGGTAGTGTATTAGTCAGTACTTTTAGTTGCCACGGAAAGAAATCCAACTCAAACTAGCTGAAACCAAAGAGGAAATCTACTGGCTTATGTCACTGGGAAATTAAAGGCAGAACTTCAGACATGGCTAGCTCTACATCCTTAAGTAATATCTTCAGATATGTCTCGGTGTTTCATTTCTCTCCTCTTTTGTGTTGGCTTCCTCCTCAGACAGACATGTGGTAACTCATATTCTTGGAGGAAATCCCAAGGAAGGGGCTTCAGCAGAGGTCTCAGGCCCAATGATCATTAGCTTGGCCTGGTTCATATGACCTTTCTTCTTTTTTAATTAATTTTTTTTTTACTGACAACTTCCATAGTTAAAGACAATAAACCATGATAATTCCTTCCTCACTTTCTCATTCACAACTCCAGTCTCCATCATATCCCCTCCCCCTCTTGATTAGTCTCTCTTATAAAAAATAGTTTTATTTTTATTTATGAGAGAGAGAGAGAATGGGCATGCCTCCAGCCACTGCAAACAAACTCCAGACACATGTACCACCTTGTGCATCTGACTTATGTGGGTCCTGGGGAATTGAACCTGGGTCCTTTGGCTTTGCAGGCAAGTGCCTTAACCTCTAAGCTACCACTCCAGCCTGAGTCTCTCATTTATTTATTTATTTATTTTGTTTTGTTTTGTTTATTTATTTATTTGAGAGCGACAGAGAGAAGGAGGCAGAGAGAGAGAGAGAGAGAGAGAATGGGCGCGCCAGAGCTTCCAGCCTCTGTAAACGAACTCCAGATGTGTGCGCCCCCTTGTGCATCTGGCTAACATGGGTCCTGGGGAATTGAGCCTCGAACAGGGGTCCTTAGGCTTCACAGGAAAGCGCTTAACTGCTAAGTCATCTCTCCAGCCCTCTCTTTTATTTATTTATTTATTTTTTTTAAAATTATTTATGGTGCTTTATTTTTTTTTTATATTAGTCAGCTCTGTATTCAGCAAATACAGTCAGTTTGGTACCATTATTAGGCTCATCCGTGACCTACCCCCTCCCCTTGGCCCCTCCTTGTTGAGGTATACAGGTCATGCATTGTGGAGTTAGCCCACAGTTATGGGTAAGCTAAATGTCTCTACATATCATGACCCAACATGTGACTCTGACATTCTTTCCGCCCCCTCTTCTGCAAAATTTTCCTGAGCCATGTTGGGTTCATTTTTGGTCTGCTTCAAAGATGAGGTGTTGGGGGCCTCTGAGGCTCTGGCTCTCTGATTTGGTAGGAGTTGATTTTTCTCTGTGCTGATCTCCTTCCCCCTTGTGCTGGTATCCGGTTCATCAGGAAAACAGCCCCCTTGCTTGTTTCTCCAATTTTTCTTAGTTTCAGCCTGGGCCCTTTTGAGGTATGATGGGGTGGCTCTCTCCTTAGGATCTACATCTATCTGAAAAAGAGAAGCAGATTCTCCAACGGAGAGTAAGTTAGCACCAGGACAAATGAGATAACCCTTACTTTTTTTTTTTTAATAGAGAATTTAATAGGTGTAGGCCCTCTTGTAGCCCACAATTGATGGTAGCTTGATATTGGAGAGTGGGTTTACGTTTGGATCTGGTTCTGACTTGTTTGCCAGCTCCAGCTATGGGTCCCATACCAGTGAGGGGATCAGTTAGCCAAATTGAGAGCAGTTGGTTCCCCACCATGGCTGTGTGCCACCACTGCACTTGTGTGGGCATCACACCAAGTTATTTGCTGCTAAGTAGGTTAGACCATGCGTTGCTTCGACAGATATTGGTCATTTTCCCCCAGTCGCCCATGTAGCACCTTCTGGCACTAGACACGCTGACTGTCTGGGGACTGACTCTCTTCCAACTTCCAGCCATGCCATTCTAATTTGCATGTCAATCACATAAGGTGTCTTCAGCAGTAGGGTCTTACCACTAACCTTTGGTGGGTCATCAAGTACTCTGACAGAAATCTGTCTGTCTTTTAGGAAACCTTGTAGGTCTCTCTGATCAAAAGCTCATTGTGGATGATAGCCCCATGCTGGATCTGGGAGTTACAGGTCAGTGCCCACTAAGAGAATGAGGAAAAAGATAACTAATATACAAGAGTTAGAGATAAGAGAGAGAGAGAGACAGAGAGAGGGGAAGTGAGGGAGGGAAGATGTAGGAGATTAAGGTTAGTCTTAATCTTACCCTCTCCAGTGTCTTGTGGTTCAGGTGTTCCCTGTATGGGCCTGGTGAAGGATCAGCCATTTGGTCTGTCTTTAGTAAGTAGAAGATTATGGTACCATTGCCATTTGGGTCTAGATTTGTGTTTCCCACCCCTTTGATGCCCTCCCCTCCCTCCCCTTCCATCCTAGTGTCTAGGCTAGGAGATGCTTGCTGGGTATGTAAGGTATCTTCGGTAGATTCAGGTTAGGTGCTGTAGATGAGTGAGACTATGTGGTGATTTTTTTTCTGTGATTGGGTAAGTTCACTGAGAATGATCTGTTCCAGGTTCAACCATTTTTCCTCAAATTTCATTGTGTCATTTTTTCTTACTGCTGTATAGAATTCCAAGATGTGGTATATCCTCTCTTTTATTTTTGATGTCATCGTCTTTTCCTCCTATTATGAGGGTCTTGTGTAGGTAGTGCCAGGCACTGTGAAGTCATGGATATCCAGGCCATTTTGTGTCTGGAAGAGTGCATTGTAAGGAGTCTTACCCTTTCTTTGGCTCTTACATTCTTCCCACCATCTCTTTCACAATGGACCCTGAGCCTTGGAAGGTGTGACAGAGATGTTTCAGTACTGAGCACTCCTCTGTCACTTCTTCTCAGCACTGTGGTGCATTGTGAGTTATCCCAGAGGTCACCACCATCTGAAAAGAGAAGCTTCTCTAACCAAAAGTGAGAGTAGCATTAATATATGGGTATGGACATTAAGAGAAGTGCTTACCGGGCAGTTTGGTGGGCATAACGTATACATTTAGCCAGACACCAGCAGATGTTACACCCCCAGGCATATCACCTTTCTTGAACCAATCAGTGTGGCCTGAGAGTTGCAGTGCTCACATTAGCCAGCCCTGGGATAGCTGTCCACTTACAACAGTGAGGCCTCAGTCTTGCGTTGGGGTCTGAATGTGCAATGTCCCCCGGCAGGCTCCTGTGTTTGAATATGCGGTCTCTAGCTCTTGGGGTTGTTTGGGAAGGTTGTGAACTTTTAGGAGGTGGTGGGAGACTTGTTGGAGGAAGTGGGTCCCTAGGGTTGGGTCTTGAGGTTTTATAGCCCAGTGACACTTCCTGTCTACTCTCTGCCTTCTGACTGCAGCTGCAATGTGACCAGCCACTTCAGTGTCCTGCTGCCACGCCTTCCCCACCATGGTGGACTCTATCTTTGTGAACTGGAAGCTAAAATAAATCCTTCCTCCCCTAAATTGCTTCTTGTTAGTTATTTGGTCAGTTCAATAAGGAAAGGAACTAATACACCCCATTCAAACCATATATATTAGGAGTGAGACTGGCAGAGGTTCTTCAGAGGGAACTTATTATTTTGACATCAGAAGATAGGAGAATTGTTACTAGGTTAGCAAAACTGACATGTGTTCACCAGAAGTTGATGTATAGTCCCTGCCTTACAGACGAAGAAACTACACCTAAACAGGGTTTGGCGTCTACCATGTTATATAACCATCACTCATAGAGACACAATTCCAGCCCACGTTGAGTTCCTTCTATATTCTACTTTGATTCTTTGGCTTGTTAAGGTGCTGCAGAATCTTCAGCTTGATCAGTGGGTAGGAGAGAACAGAGAGAAAAGTAAGAGAGAAAGCATTTTCTTCTGGAGTAACTGGTGAAGAAAAAACCCCCAGGTGGAGCAGGTGGCTAAGCAGAGGTATGGAGAATCAAAGAGTTGCTATGTAGATATCTACAGTGGGCAGACCTTGCCATTTGCTACAATTGCCACTACTATTGGCCACAAAGCATGCTCCAGTCAATCTTCATGTCTAACAAATGTTACAGTATTGCACCTAAGAGAGGTAGACTTGGAGGACAGTGCTCCCCAGAATGTCTTCTGAGAGCAGAAGAAACACTGGACCCCAGGAACAAGCCTTATACTCACTGGAATGAGCTGGTCAAACACTTCCTCACCAGATATTCTGTTTGGTATGTGCCTGGAACCTTACAAAGAGAGAGACCTTCTGAGCAAGGCCATGCCACATGGGAGAATTTGCTCAGAGTGGCTAGTTTTCTGCTGGCCTGGGACATCCTGGGGAAAGGTTGTATCCTGAAAAGTTGGGAATAGTTCTGACCACATATACACATGGAAAGAGAGGAAACACACAGACACATGCTCATGTTGGAACAATATAAATCTAGGGCTTCCAGGACAGCTATAAAGGTTTTTTATAGGCTGAATAGCATGTACGAAGAGTTGGAGGGTTGGGAGAGACACAAGGGCACAAGCTGGGGAGCCTGAGGCAAGAGGGGAGTGTGGACCCAGAATTGAAGAATTGAAAAGGACATATTTTACCACCTCATGGTTCAAGAGATGGAGATGGTGGTAGAACCTGGCACCAGACCCTAAGGAAAGCCATGGTTGAATGTGAGGCCATCTGTAGAAATGTTGTATAAGAGTTTTGCTTTTCCTCCACACCTTCAGCCATACCCAGCTCTTCCGTGCTTCCAATCTGAGCTGCTGGGGTGGAAGAAAAGCTGGCTGAACATTTGTTAAGCACAAAATGTCAGACTTGAAACCTATGGGAACATCAGAGGCCACCTTGTCCTTATCTAGTGAAAAGATGCCCTCAACAGGGTACCATGAGGGACTTCACCAGTAGTAACATACCTTTTTATTTTAAATTTTATTTCTTGAAAAATTTTATGCATGGATATAATGTATTTTGATCATAATCCCTTCCTATTACCTTCTCTTAATCCCCCCTTCCTATCTTTCTTTCAATGAACCCTTTCTTCCCAACCAGTCCCTCTTCTACTTTGATGTCTTTTTTTCTTATTTGTGGGCATGACCCTCTGAGTTTAATTAGGGTTACCTGAATGAATGTGGGTAGGGATTGTTTACCAAAGCATATGCAATTTATGAGTGGCTATGCCACTCCAGAAAACGTGTCTTGCTTCCTCAGCAACCATTAACTGCTAATAACTCCTCAGGGACGGAGAGGGTCCTCATGCCCTCCTCCATCATCCGTGACAGAAAGCTTATGGGCCCAGTACTGGAACACACCTTCTTATATAACACTCCAACCTGCCTCTTAGTAACTCCTTCCCCCAAATAGTCCCAGTTATGGCCAGTTGGAACCATGTTAAATAAGTCCATGTCCCTTTCCAAGTTAGAGTGGATCCAGAAAGTGTCCATGCTGCTTTGGGGTCCAAGCAGAGTTGATTCGCATGTACATGCGTGTGAGCTTGGCACGTGTTGGGTGGCAACGTACACTGTTGTACATTCAGGCAACCCAACTGGTGAGTAAATGAGCCGCTATATTTATCTCCGCCTCCCAGGCCCAGGAGCTCCCGCGCTGTGCCAGCGATGGGAAAACAAGCATGCAGGGAGATGCCTCACATTATTGTGACAAGTAATTAGGGGATGTGAGATGTTCAGAAATTACTTTATTAGACAAATGCTGCTTGTAAACCCCACGCAACAAACCTTCTTGGGGAGTTGCTTCTGGTCCCAAGACTCTACTACTGAAGGAATTCCAGTTCCCCAGAGCCAAGGGGTTCTCTGGTTACCATAGATGAGGGGGGGCAGTGTCGAGCTCACGGGAGAAAAGGCTCTGCACTCGAATCTTTGTTCTGCCTTGGTCTAATTGCATGCTTGTAGGCAAGTCATCTCAGTGTATTAGGCTGCAGTTTCTGTCACTGAAGATGGGAATAACATCTGTTCTTTGTTTCAGGAAGGGTCTACAGCCAACTTTACCACCAAGAGGGCTAGAGGGGCAAAGGAAACTGGGTGTCACCAGATCTTGCCTGTGGGAACTGGGACCATGGAAGAGGTGTTTCCAGTAGGCACAGAACATTGAGTGTTCACTATTGCCAAGGACTGGACTCGGCCCAGGAATCTAATAAGACTTTGCTGCTCACCATCCACAGAGTAGACAGATAATCCTAGTGCAAGAGCCATTTGAAACAAAAATTTCAATAGCACAGAGCCAGGCTCGGCAAGCTTTTCTGTTAGGCTGATGGCCAGGGAGAGAGTAAATGTTTTAGACCTTGTAAGCCATACAGTCTTTGTTGCATTGACTCAACTTTCCAAGTTGTGCAAAGGCAACATTGGACATTACCTAGGGGAATGTGTGTAGCTGTATTTGAATAAAGCTATGGACAGATTTACTTATTTATTTATTTATTAGTTTTTGTTTTTTTGAGGTAGGGTCTCATCTGGCCCAGGCTGACCTGGAATTAACTGTGTAGTCTCAGGGTGGCCTCGAACTCACAGCAATCCTCCTACATATTCCTCCCCAGTGCTGGGATTAAAGGCATGCACTACTACGCCCGGCTATTTATTTATTTTTTATTTGTTTCCTTTATTTGATAGAAAAGGAAGGGAGAGAGAGGATGGGTGTGCTAGGGCCTCTAGCCACTGCAAATGAACTCCAGATGCATGCACCACTTTGTGCATCTGGCTTTATGTAGGCACTGGGGAATCAAACCCAGGTTTTTAGACTTTGTAGGCAAGTGCCTTAACCAATAAGCCATCTCTCCAGATCAAGACACCCATTATATTACTTTTGAATACTTAAAAATGTCAAAACTAGGACTAAAAATGTATCTCAGTGGTAGAGTGCTTATAATAATATAAAAACCATCCTTAGCACATGGGCCATAGAAAAAATGATCTGGATTTGGATTATGGTCCATGGGCTATAGATTGGGATAAGGAAAGAAACAAGGGCTAAAGAGATTGCTTAGTGGTTAAGTCACTTGCCTGCAGAGCCTAAGGACTCATGTTCAACTCTCCAGATCTCACATAACCCAGACACAAAAAGTGACACAAGTGTGCACACGGTGGCACTCACATCTGGAGCTCAATTAGAGTGGCTGGAGGCCCTGGTGCACCAATTTTCTCTCTCTTACTCTTGCTCTTTCATAAAAATGACCACTCTGTTGGTCTTGCCTCAAAAAATTTAAAAAAAAAAAAAAAAAAGAAACAAGAGGATCCACTTAGGGTCTCAGGGAAGATTTTGTCAAGGATCTGGAATGGGTCTAGTCTCTGAGTCCATGGAAGTGTCACCTGGACCAGATGCCTTGGGAATGGAGGGAAAGCCTTCTAAGCAGGCTGAGCTGTAGTCTCTGGGCAGGAGGCCATGAATGCGGTATGTGAGAGAGGTTAGGAAGCTTGAGGGGACTGGATTATCGAGTAGAGTGGGGAAGTGAAGGGTGAGAAGGAGAAGTGGAGAGAGGGAAAGGGTTTGGGCAGAGGAGTTGGCTACATCCTGAGGGCTGAGGGCTGAGGGCTGAGGGGCTTGGGTGGTTGTTTCTTGGTCTTCAAGACAGGGGGACTATGGAGGAGTTATCCCAACAGATTGGGAGACCATGTGGGAGATGCTGAATGGAGGCAGAGGCAGTGGGAATGGAGCAAGAAGATAGGGATATAGCAGAGGGGAGGCATCTTTGAGCCCACAGGTGGAGTGTCACTTATGGGCCATCATGTGCCAGTGGCTTTGTAGTGAGGTGACAGGAGTCAGAGTGGGAAGGAAGGACCACTTATCGAGGTCCCACTATAACCTATGCACGCAGCCCAGAGTTGGATAGACATTATTTCATTTTATCCCACCACCATCCCGCCAAAGGAGATTATGGCTCTCACCCAAGGCTCAGAAAAGCTAAGCAACATGCCTCATTCTGCACAGCTGGCAGGAGACAAGGAACAACTCAGATCTTGAATTAAACATTCTCTTTCAACTGGACAGCCTGCTAGGAGCAGTTTGTGAGCATGAAGAGTCTAGTGTGTGACAGGGCAATGTTTTGTACACATATACGAGAGTGTGTGTGTGTATGTTGTATGTGTGCATGTGGAGCCAAAGGACAACCTTGGGTATTATCCTTAAGTTTGCTGTCCATCTTTCTGGAGGCAAGATTGCCCATGAGGGTAGACAAGTGGGCAAGCCAGCCCTAGGAGTTCTCCCATCCCTGCCTCTCCAGTGCTGGGATTACTGGCTCACTTCCCCACGCCTGGCATTTGAAATGGGTGCTGAAGAGAGAACTCAGGTCCTCATGCTTGGCAGGCAAGTACTTTATTGACTGAGCCATCTCCCCCAACCCTGAGAGGGCATTGTTATGGGTACCCACTGATATGGTAGGCTGTACAGGAGAGGAGAGAGCCAGGGTACAGGGAAGATGAGGAGGTTGTCTATTGGAATAAAAGTGTGGCTAAGAGGGACTTCAAGGACCAAAGAAGATGTCCTTTGATTTTCCTTTCTGACGGGATTGGGTGCTTTCAAAGTGGCATGGGCACAGACAGTCTTCCTTTCTGAAGCCTGGGTCCTGTCTGTTTGGAAGGAAGCTGTAGTGGGCTGGATGGCCCCAGTCCCTATACACAACGTTGCAATTTCAGAAGACCCACCTCCCCAACACTTGCTAGGATCCTTTCTCCAGCTGATAGTCACAGTCCATCCCTCTGTTACTCAGAAACGCCCTACTGGCAGTCCCTGGTCACTGTCCAAACAGCTCATTTTGCTCTCCAGTTGGAAGGGCCACCACTGGATTCGATTCTTCTCCTTCAAGTCATATCACACTAACTCCATCAGAATGTCCTGCCACTCTGAACCTCAGCAAGGCACAGTGACCCTTCTGTTGAGAAGCTACCCATTTCTATCAAGCCAGGATAATCTCAAGGTACAGTTGGGTCCCATTTCCTGCAAGATAGATCTACCCTGAGCCCCGTGGTGGTGTGCAGGCTTTATATCCCCATGGAAGCTTGGTGCTGAAGGCTGGCCGAGTATTTGTTCCAGGTAAAAGAGAGAAGATAGCGCGTCAAAAGGAAGTCAACTTGATCGGGTTGACAAAAGATCAGCACAGGAACTAGGAACAGCAGGAGCCATTAGCTAAGGCAGAATTCTGAGGTGGGGGGGGCGAAATGAGTGTGTTGGGGGAATGTCCAAATTATGGGTAAGGATCTTGTGGAGCTGTCCCAGTTAAACTCGCTCCCTAATTACTACTTTGGCTCTGTTGTGAGGACACCTATGGTGGGATGCAGTGAGGGCCATGGTTGTAGAGTTGGAGAAGAAGGCTTGTGACTCTCGGGGAGGAGATAAAATTGACTAGATAAGTCTCAGAATAATTTAGAGAAGGTGGCTCCCTCCAAGCCCTGTCAGTGGTAGCCAGACTGTGACTGAAAGCCACCGACCTTTAATAAAGGCATCACCCAATCTCCACAGTAATCCTGCTTGGTGGTGACCTCATTTTACAGATGAACATGGTGGGGCTCAAGATGAAATGTGACATACCAGGCTCTCTTAGCTAGCTAGTGGCTGTCATCCTGGCTTCCCAGGTCACCAGTGAAGCCCTCTTTTGTGTTCTTTTCCTTGCAGGAGGCTACTCCTGTGTTTGATAAAATGTTATTCAGGAGAATACTATTTTAAGTAGCTTTTATGAAGCTTCTCACACAATAGATGACAGGCTTGGGACCTGAGCTTCAGTTCTGTGCTCCTTCGAACAATACCTTGTAGTGTGACTTAATGTGAGATGTGTGTACCTGCAGCTTTGGTGAAATTAGGTGCTCCCTGAGGGCAGAGAGTTTGCTTACTATGTGCCAGTGCCTGGCATGATGAAGAGCTTATGCATGCCAGGCATTGGCACATAGCAGCCACTCAGATAGCCTGGTTCTCTCTTTCTCCTCTGACTTGCTCTGCCCCTAAGTCATTTCACTTGCGAGGCAAAGATTAAGTTCTGCCACTTTTTTTTTTTTTTTTTTTTTTGAGAGTCTCCTTATCTGAGTTTGGGAACAGAGATCCAATTCAATCAATTCAGAGCATTTCTACCTATATTCATTCCCCTGATGCATCTTCTCATGGTGTTAGGCAACTTGGACTTTTCCTGGGGGAAGACCAGGGAAGGATATTGGCCATCTCTTAGGGCAACAGATTCTTTTTTTTTTTTTTTTTTTTTTTTTTTTTTTTTTTGGTTTTCCGAGGTAGGGTTTCACTGTAGCCCAGGCTGACCTGGAATTCACTCTGTAGTCTCAGGGTGGCCTTGAACTCACGGCAATCCTCCTACCTCTGCCTCCCGAGTGCTGGGATTAAAGGCGTGCGCCACCACGCCCGGCTTGCAACAGATTCTTGAATGCTCATTTGTCATGTCTGGTCTGGTCTTGCTGCTCACTGTGGGACAGTTGCAATTGGGGACAATGACCATTCCTACTTCAGGGCTCAGAAAGAGCTGGCACTTTGTAGGTGATATATAGATCTCCACATTTTCTTTGCTCCTCACCCCATCCACTTCTGCTTGTATTTCTTTCACCCTGTTGGCATTAAGGGTGCTGCTGGGAGCTGGGGAGGCCCATCTTCCAAGTCCTCTATCCTAGCAGTAGGGCACTGTGTTTGCTAATAGGTGTTAAATGGGAGCATCAAATTTTAATCAGCTTCTTAATGGAGCCTAGGGAGTTGGAGGAGTTCTCGAGTCCTGCATTATGCTGCTTGCTAGAGCCAAGCTAGATGGCGTGAGTGGGAAGGTGGAGGGGGTGCCTGCTATCACATCTAGAGCTACTTGAAAATGCTGTGACAGTTGTGCCCATCATTCTAGAACCAAGGGCAGCATGGCTCTAGGGGCCAGTGTTGTCACTATGGCGACTCAGAGTGACCTGTCCACTGTTGGCTTCCTCTTGGTGGGAAATAGGTCTGGAAACAAATGTGAATATGGGTGAACACTGGAATCAGAAGACCGTGGGTCATATCCTGGGATTTTCAAGTTGAGCAGATGGTGTGGACAAACCCCTCGGTCTGGTTACTCATTATCACAGAGGCCTCCAGTGAATCAGGCCTTCGTGTGTCTTCTCCCTTTTGCAACAGGATGTTGACGTTGTTCGTATTACAAAGCAGAGTGCATTTGCCTATCTCATTGGCACTGGGCCGGCTGGTGGCCTCTTTGACCAGTAGAACCTGGCAGCGATGTTACTAGGTAGGCTCTACAGCCTAGAACTTAAGAGGACTTACTGCTTATGTTTGCTGTTCTCTTGGATCACGCCCCGAGACCACCACAAAAGGATGCCTGTATGGCTTGGGTAGACCAGAGCCCATGTGAAGAAGAACCAGTTTCCTAAGTAACTAACTCTGCCTGTCAAATCTGTGGGTGAAGCTATTGTGACCAGTCGGCCCCAGCTGAGCCATCAGATGACTGCAGCCATATGAATGAGTTCAGGTGAGGCCTGCAGAGGAAGCATCCAGACTGTAAACTCGGAGGATGAACAAACTGAAACCTCATCTGTGTTTCAAGGCACCATCTTTTGGGGTGCCTTGTTACTTATTGATAGATGATTGAAATGCCCCCCCCTTTTTTTGGCACATTGGATTCTCAGATGTAGCCCAGGACCAGTGATGGCGGCCTTTCTGTTGAGAGGTGTGCCAGGGGAAACTGTCTGAGATAGTGCCTCGCATCTACTCAGTGTGCACTGGGAGGGGCTGGGAGAGGAGGGTGAGGTCATTAGGAAGGGCTTTGACTGCCACGATAAGATGCGAAGTTATTCAGCAGCGGTGGTGGTGGTGGGGGGGGGGGTTGAGGAGAAGTGTGGAATGATGTGCAAGACATTTCAGAGACAACACAGCGGACTTGATGAATGACTGGTAGGAGCAAGAAGGATGAGTCAGAGATGACTTGGAGGGTGCCAGCTTGGCTAAGTGAGTAAACAGCACTGGTGAGGAGGGGGAGGAGGAGCAAGCGTGACGGTGAAGATGAGCAACTCAGCTTGGGGGTGTTGGATGTGTGGAGGAGACACTGCCACAAAGGGAGGCGTGGGGAGCTCAGCTGGACAGAGCTGGAGCTGTGAGGCTTACGGGAGCAGGGAGCCGCTGAGCCCCGGTGGCTGAGGGCATAGGTTAGTGGACGTCATGGGTGTAGTTTGACTGAAGGAATGGTTCACTCCACAGAAGTTAGACTCTTAGGGCATCCTTGGGGAAGGAAATGTGGATCACCCAGTGGGTTTCATAGATCAGCAGATTCCATACTTCTACTGCAGTTAAAAAAAAAAAAAAACAAAAAACAACTTAGCTGGGTGTGGTGGCACACGCCTTTAGTTCTAGCCCTTGGGAGGCAGAGGTAGAAGGATCGCTGTGACGTCAAGGCCACCCTGAGAATACAGAGTGAATTCCAGGTCAGCCTGGGCTACAGTGAAATCCCACCTCGAAAAACAAACAAACAAACAATAAAAAAGTATAACCTATTGAGCTGAAGAGATGGCTTGATGGATAAGGCACTTGCCTATGAAGCCTAAGGACCCAGGTTTAACTTCCCAGGACCACCATAAGCCCAGATGCACAAGGTGGCACATGCATCTGGAGTTCGTTTGCAGAGGCTAAAGGCCCTGGTGCACCCATTCTCTCTCCCTCTTTCTCTGTCTCTTTTTTTCTCTCTCAAATAAATAAATACAAATAAAATAAAATATTAAATATGTACACTCTTTGATTTAATTTAATGCCAGAAGGCCCATCTAATGGGACATCTGTATCACCCTGTCCAAGGCTCAGGGAACATGGCAGAAGGAGGCGTGGAGAGAATGTAAGGGCTGAAGGAAGGGGGGAGAGTTGTGCAATGCTGTCTTCCTGGTAGGACATGGCCATGGCACTCTTGACCTCACAAGAAAGACCTGCATGAGATTGGGACTGTCAACCTCCTGTTGTGGAAGGAGGAGTGGCTCATGAGGCCTCACCCCCTCCCCAAGGAGGTATAAGCAATTAATGGTTGCTGGCTGGGGGGAAGAGAGATTTTTTTCCACTGATTAAGTCATTGGTAAGGCGTCCATGTGCCTGCCCATGTCCCCTCCTCCATACTCTTGTCAACAGCCCTCATTAAATTCACTGAGTCACACACACGCACATACACATATGAATGTAGAAAGGGAGGGAAGAAAGGGACCAGAGGGCATGGAATGGGCACAGGGGACTGTAATGGGGGCATGCATATGATCAAAACACATGTATGAAAATGTCATACTGAGACAATTATTATGTGTTATTAATAAAAGCTAATCAAAACTTTTACAAAGCCCATCTATAGCACTCAACACAGAGATGCTAACTGCAAAGTCCTCCTGGCTATCCCATGGAGGGGCCATGGCCAGTCTCCATGGGAGCTGCAGAGCCCCATGTACAGTATAGGTCTCCTGAAATCTAAGAAAGGCTGAAGACATATGGTGACAGCTGGGGATGGGAGGGTAAGCTAATTTGGTCCTGACAGGCCTTTTGGGAAGGCTGGTGTTCTAGGAGCTTACTCTTTTTGTTTTTGTATTTCAAGGTAGGGTCTCATTCTAGCCCAACCTGGCCAGGAATTCACTATGTAGTCTTAGGCTGGCCTCAAACTCACGGTGATCCTCCTATCTCTGCCTCCCAAGTGCTGTGCCACCACGCCTGGCTACAGGAGTTTACTTTTATTTCCCCTTAGTACTCGGGGGGTGGGGGGTGGCAAACATATGGCCTTGCACAGGCAAGTGCTGTAT
Source organism: Dipus sagitta (assembly GCA_036346955.1). Taxonomy (NCBI): domain Eukaryota; kingdom Metazoa; phylum Chordata; class Mammalia; order Rodentia; family Dipodidae; genus Dipus; species Dipus sagitta. The sequence goes on from CM070772.1 coordinate 120,407,886, forward strand.
TGCTGAGCTGTATCCATAGCCAGGAACTTGGTCATAGTTGCCTTGATCATGCTGGGAGCTCTTGGGGACTGCAGAACATTTCTAGGTTCGGCCAGGGCCCAGCCTTGTGCTCTCCAATGGAAGAGAATGGCACAGTCCAAGTTCCCAGAGGCCTGTGGCCAGGCTTGCAGATGTGGAATCTGATCTGGGAGGAGGACTTCTGGGAACAATGCGCAATTGGATGAAAGTCCAAGGCTTTACTCAGGGAGATTTGAACTGCAAGAGAACTGACCTAGGTCCTGGGCAGCAGGGATTGGGGGAAAAGACTAGGTGAGGAGAACCAGAAATGAGCTAACTGCCTTAGAGTGTTCTGAGAGTGGGGCCCAGGCCATGGAGAGGGACCCTGCCCCCCAGCTCGCTGTCTTCCACCTGCTCTCGGAGAAAGAGCTCCTCCTCCATGCCACCTCTGGCCTCTATACTCAGGGCGAATGGGGGGCAGCTGAGGGTACCCGCAGGTGGGGAGAGCTGGACAGTTGGGCAGGAGAGAGTCAAATTCAGCCATTGGGAAGGAGACACTGTATATAGACCCTCTTTCCTCCACAGGGGCTGGTATTCGTGCTTCCCCTTGACAGAGGGCTCATTTTGAAAGATGGAAATCCATTCACCTCGTTGCTTGGAGGGGGATAGCAGCTAATCATATGAGTTGTGGAAAGACGGCGTCGTAGGAGGTGAGGTAGTTTGCCGTAAAGCACTGACTTTGGGAGCATGGAGTGTAACTACGCCCCCCAGCAGTCGAGGGGGGCTCTCTGACATGGATGCCTGCTCCCCCTGCTGGCCCGTTGTAAGTGATGGCGGTGGCTGTCATGTCGTTTGTTGATGCCCAGTTGATATCAGGCTCCTTCTGAGCATTTCACAGACACCATCTCCCTCCTCCTTATCATCACACTACCAGCCTCATTTCCCAGAGAGCCTGGAGAGCTGTCTGTGCGTGTGGTGCACGTGTCTAGTGAGGTCTGCAGGCTGAAGTAAGAGGTCTGCTCCAGAGTCCACCCTACGGCCAGTGCCCTCCACACCACATGTCCAGCATGCTGCACTTAGTAGGTACTCATGATGTATCTGTGGGATCGAATTAAATCTGATAGATATTCCTAAGAAACGCCATAGGAATTTAACCTCTTTTAAGTGACTTCTGGAATCTCTGTTACTAGGAGGAACAGAAAGGGAGTTGGGAGGCTTTTGAGAGATCCAGTGTCTGCAATTCTGCAACATTCTAGGCTTGCTGACCTCTGACTTTTCCCTTGCTCCCACTGTGCCTTCTGTGCCTTGGCCTCCTGGGTATGGATGGGGACGGAAAGCCCGCCATGGCAGGCAGGGGCAGAGCAGAGATCAGTGCCCTCCTTGCTGCTGGAGCCGGTGAGGCGGAGGCCAGACGAGCTAGAGCTGAATGCGATTTTTGTCAAAGTTCCCTTCCCGTCTATGAATGCAAATCCTGAATTACAAGCCATCCGGATGACAAGCTGACATTTTAGCTCCAAACATTCTCCTATAATTAGAAGAATCTAATGCAATACAGGGAATGGCTCCATTTTACACACACATTATCGTAATGCCTTTAAATAAGATAATTGATTATGCCTCTGCATAAGAAAGTGAAATATTCGGTGTAATTAAAGCCAGCATTCCGATCTTGGCTCCCTGACAGGTGATCCATGTGTCAATTTATAAACCCTTAAAGTAGCACTCACACCCACATTCCAATTTTTAAAGTTTGTGTGTATATATATATATATATATATATATATATATATATACACACACACACACACACAAAACTTTTAGAATTTGGTTTTCAGCTTTGGTTCTGGAAATCTGAGTGGTACTGAATTTGGGGGTATTTCTGTATTCCTCCCCAGCTCCCTGACACAATCAAACATGCTGTTTCCCTATTAACTTTTCCCTTTCAGAGTTAGGGAAATTGAGACATAGGGAAGTGGTAGCAATTCTATCACTGAACCTTGGAGCACAGCTGTCTGCCTCTCTCACAGCCCTTGAAATTAGACTTTAATTTGAGCTCTTTTGCTAAAAGAGGATGAAAGTGTGGTCGGTGGGCAGAGGATGAAAGGGTGGATTGTAGGGTTGGGATTGCAAAATCTGTATTCCAGTACAGGCTTCAAAATCAGCTAACTTTCCTGAGCCCTGGCTTCTCAGTAGCTTTGGCAATTGTTTGACTAGGAACAACATTAGATTGAGTATGTAAAGCAAGCAGTCTTAATATTGGGTAGATTTGGTGGTCTAGGGTGGGGAGTGGAGTCCGGAGATGACTTGATTGAATAGAGAAAAGTCACATATGGCTGTGAAGTGATCATGGCCTTGGGATCTGGGGGTCCTGATACTGCTTCTCACTCTCCACCCGACTTCTACCTTCTGAAAGCTGAGCAGTGGGAAGAAGATACGAATGTGATGCTGGAGTGAAGGCCAGGTGGGAATTATGGAGGAGCGCTCTGACTTGTGAGCACCTGGAGATGATGTTATAGATCATCAAAATGGCATTGGCTTTGCCCTGTGGGATCCTGCCACTTAACAGCTCTCCAAAGGGCTAGTCCTGTGGCGTGGTTTTGTAGGATAGCTGGGGGTGTCAGATGACTGCTTTGGATGCAATAATCCCATCTTCAAAGACTTTATTTGTTTGAGAGAGAGAGAGAGAGAGAGAGAGGAAGAGTGAATGGATGGGGTTCCTGGGGAATCAAACCTGGATCCTTTGGCTTTGCAGGCAAGCACCTTAACCACTAAGCCATCTCTCCAGCCCCAAAGACCATTTCTCTATATAGACTAACATATTAACAGTTTCTAGGAGTAGGATATAGATATCAATAGGTACCTTTTTTCCAATGGCGGTCACAATATCCTACACTCAAGAGTAATTGTAACAGTTTTCTATTTTTTAAATTATTTATTTATTTATTTTGAGAGAGAGAGAGAGAGAATGGATGTGCCAAGGCCTTCAGCTACTGCAAATGAACTCCAGACATGTGTGTCCCCTTGTGTGCATGTATAACATTGCAGGCTTGCATCACTGTGCATCTGGCTTATGTGGGACCTGAAGATCCGAACATGAGTTCTTGGGGCTTGCAGGCAAGTGCCTTAGCACTAAGCCATCTTTCCAGTCTGTGATTTATTTTTTAAAATATTTATCTATTTTCAAAGAGAGAGAGAGGGGGGGGGGGGAGAGAGAGAGAGAGAGAGAGAGAGAGAGAGAGAGAATGGGCATGCCAGGGCCTCTAGCCACTGCAGATGAACTCGAGATGCATGTTCCACTCCCTGCATCTGGGGACTGGAACATAGAACCTAGGTTGTTAGGCATTGCAGGCAGGCATCTTAACCATCTCTCCAGCTCATGATCTTTTTTTTTTTTTTCTTAACAAATCACCACACAATTTAGTGGCTTAGATAACAAATACTATCTCAAGCTCCCCTGACTCAGGGTCTCTGGCAAGGCCATAGTCATGATCAGGTAGAGCCACGATTATCACAGTCTCCTTGGGGAGGATTTGTTCTCGCTCAAGCTCATCGACATGGCTGCCGAGAGCCTTTGGGTCCTAGTTGCCGTTGGCTGGAGACATCCATTTCTTGCCAAATAGGCACTCCATTTGCAGCGTCCTGGCAGCTGTCTTCCCTCAGAGGAAGTAAGTGTGAGAGCAAAGCAGAGCCTCTTCAATGTCACTTCCATATTGGCGGTGACGTCCTGTCACTCCCTTCATGTTCTATGGGCTACGGTGAGGCGCTAGATCTAGTCTGCCTTCAAGGAAATGGGTTTACACGAGGTGTGACGACCACAAGTGGGGATTGATCTCTCTGTGAGCACTGGCTGTAGTTTAAGTGTGCTCTGATGTGTTGTTTAAGTGTTTAAGTGTGCTCTGATGTGTTGTGAATTAGCCATTACATTCATGACCTCAAGGTGGCTATTGTTACCTACTCAATTTTTTTTTTTTTTTGAGGTAGGGTCTCACTCTAGCTCAGGCTGACCTGGAATTCACTATGTAGTCTCAGGTTGGCCTCGAACTCTCTGCAATCCTCCTACCTCTACCTCCCGAGTGCTGGGATTAAAGGCATGCGCCACCACGCCTGGCTACCTACTCAATTTTGAGTCCATCAGGATGTCATCATGGATGATGGAGGAAGATGCACACACATACACACACATACATACACACAGAGAGAAAGAGCAGAGAGAGAGAGAGACATCAAATGAGAAGTAATAGTTGGAGAATGTTGCAGTCAGGTTTGCATTGCTGGCAGAAATCACCTGATCAAGAGCAGCTTTTGGGGCAAAAAGGTTTATTTTGGCTTACAGCCTCAAGGGGAAGCTCTATGATGGCAGAGAAAATGATGGCAAGAGCAGAGGGTGAACCTCACTCCTGGACAACATAAGGTGGACAATAGCAACAGGAGACTGCTAAACACTGTTAAGGGGAAACTGGCTATAATACCCATAAGCCCGCCCCCAACAATACTCTGTCTCCAGGAGGCTTTAATTTGCAAATCCCCATCAGCTGGAAACCTAGCATTCAGAACACCTAAGGTTATGGGGGACACCTGAATCAAACCACCACAGAGGAGGAGTTATGTGGAAGGAGCATGAGGGAAGGGAGACAATAGCAAATAATGGGAGGGGGATTATGATCAAAATACATTATGTATGTGTAAAAAATAAATCAAAACTATTAGAGGAGCTGGAGAGATTGCTCAGTGGTTAAGACACTTGCCTGCAAAGCCTAATGACCCAGGTCCAATTCTCCAGTACCCATTTAAAACCTGATGCACAAAGTGGCACATGCATCTGGAGTTTATTTGCAGTGGCTAAAGGCCCTGGAGAACTCATTGTCTCTCTGCACCTCTCTCTGCTTGAAAATAAATAAATAAAAATTAAAAAAAATATTGGGCTGGAGAGATTGCTTAGTGGTTAAGTTGCTTGCCTACAAAGCTAAAGGACCCAGGTTTGGTTCCCCAAGATCTAAGCAAGGCAGATGCACAAGGTGTCACATGAGTCTGGAGTTTGTTTGTAGTGCCTAGAGGCCCTGGTACACTTATTCTCAATCTGCCTCTCTCTCTCTCAAATAAATAAATTAAAAAAATATAGAAAATATTTATGGAAGGTTGATATGTTAGAAACATAACTCACAACATCATATGCTAATAGTACTTGGAGGCCGGGCCTTTGGGAGGTCAGTTGGACTACATGAAGTCATAAGGATAGAGACCCTATGGTGGCATTAATGACTGTAAGAAGAGCAAGAGAGACACAAGCTAGTTCACTTGCTCTGTCTCATCGTGTGATATTCTTTTTAAAAAAATATTATGCTTTTATTTATTTATTTGAGAGAGAGAGAGAGAGAGAGAGAGAGAGAGAGAATGGGCATGCCAGGGCCTCCAGCCACTGCAAATGAGCTCCAGACACATGTGCCCCCTTGTGCATCTGGCTACCGTGGGTCCTGGGGACTCGAACCTGGGTTCTTTGGCTTTGCAGGCGTCCCTCTGGTCCATGATATTCTTTACTACGTCCAGATGTAGCAAGCAGGCCCTCACCAAATGCTGGCACCATGCTCATGGACTTTCTGGTCTCCAGAAACATGAAGTCATGAAAATTCTATTCTTTGTAAGTTACCTGGTTACAGCAACAGGAAATAGATGTTGTAGCAATTAACTATGCCATTCCCTTTAGTCCTTAATGGTCAGAGATTAGATATTCTGGACTTAAGGCAGGGAAAATAAGACTTTAGAGACTATCTCAGTGTGCAGGAGAGTGAAATATTGGGGTTTAAATGGAGATTATGAAAGTTTCTTCCATTTAGAGTAAGTGGTTTTCTTTTTAAAATAAATTTATTTGCGGGGCTGGAGAGATGGCTTAGTGGTTAAGGTACATGCCTATGAAGCCTTAAGGACATAAGTTTGATTCTTCAGGTCCCACATAAGCCAGATACACATGGTGGTGCATGTGTCTGAAATTCATTTGCAGTGGCTAGAGGCCCTGGCACGCCCATTCTCTCTGTCTCTCTCTCTCCCTTTCATCTGTCTCTAATGAATAAATAAATAAATAAATAAAAGCAAAGCTTTAAAAATTTGCATGGAGAGAGAGAGAGAGACAGACACACACACACACACACACACACACACACACACACACAGAGAGAGAGAGAGAGAGAGAGAGAGAAAAGAAATGGGCATGCCAGGGCTTCTTCCTGCTGTCAATGAACTCCAGATGTACTTTGTACATGTGGTTTTACATGGGTACTGGGCAACTGAACCCAGGCCATCAGGCTTTGCAAACAAGTGCCTTTAACTGCTGTGACATCTCCCCAACCTAGGTCAGTGGTTTCCAAACTCAGGTATAGCTTAGAATTATCTGGAAAGTGTAACCAAATCCCAACCCTGCTCCCTAAGACCATGTACTCTTATTTAGCTGGACTCAGGTAGTAGTCATGCATTTGCATCTTTTAGAACCTCTGGTGTGATTCTAATTTGCATCAAGCTTCAAGTTATTTTGATCTAAAGAGTTTGTGGATCAAGATGAGGGTTGGATACATTGTGGAATAATTTGAAGTCTGGGTCTTCCAGATGAGGGTGATGTTAACAGTAAGACTAGTTACTGTTTCTGTGAATACCTGACACTTGACAGGCACTGTGCTAAGTAAGTTACTTATTGCCAGAACCTCAGCTGCTTCATCTATACAATGAAGAAGGTATTGACAATGGGGACTTGGACGATGAGGGCCAAGATATAGTGGATAGAAAGAATAGGTTTTGGTGTCCCTCAGCGTGCAGGGATACTTAGGTTTCAACAGTAACCTGTTGTGCATTTTGGTAAGATTCAGAAGAGAGGGGCGCAAAGGCTAATTGATTCGATCAGTGTATGTATGCAATATGCATGTATTAAAACATCACACTGAACATTAAGATGTACAATCAATACAAGTTACTTCAAAAACATTACAAAGAAGAAATCAGAATCAGTCTAACAGAGAGATGGTGAAGTCTAACTGACTGAAGTATGAACAATGATCAGGGCAACTGTGATACCTGGTAAGTGTTTAATTTATATCATCCTTTGCCATCCAGGCCTTTCCTGAGCTTCTTGAGGAAGCACAGGTATCCCTGAGGTACCACCAAGCAGGGGTCCACGGCACCCCACTGTGCTAGCATGCTGGAACTGCTGGAGAAGCTGAGTGGACTCCGAGTTGTCTGCAAAGGACATTGTGCAGTGACCTCAGGTCTGACGGGCTGCTCGGGGGCCATGGTGCAGGCCTCGGCTGGGGAGAGGCTGGCTGAGTGGTGCATCCACGTCTCTTGTTAAAAGCAACTTAAGCCAAGAGTGGTGACTCTGAGCTATTTTTACCTCTGCATGACAGAGCTGGATCTATTCCTCTCCTTGGAGGGATAGTCTATGCTAGACACGGCTGTGCCTCGCAGTTTAAATGTGTCCTCCTTGTCACTGATGACTGAGCTCTGTGGACAGTTATTCCCAGAACTCTCTCAACACGGTAGCGTCTCTAGCCCTGCCGGGCAGCCTGGGGGATCGGATTCTTTGTGGACAGGATTTTTGCCACCCCCCACCCCCTACCCTCAAGCTAGAACTTGGTTCTTCTGGTATAGACAAAAAAGTATATTGTCCTAAAGGGGCAAGTAGAAATGGCTGACGAATCAAGCTGTTCTGCCAGTACTAGGCAAACTGAGAGAGTGAAATGTTTTCTGTGCTTAATGATGACATGTACTGTGACTGTAATTGAGAAGTTCCAAACTTCCTGAAAGTTCCAATCCAGTGAAGATCCACATGAACTGATTTTTTTTTTTCCTGCCAGAAGCTGGGCCTAGGTATTGATGACAAAGATAAAAGAGGTGATGTAATTCTAATTTCAAAGGGTCTGAATTCAAAATTGACACAAAAAATATTTGCGATATAGAACTTAGAAGCTGGAAGAGCACGGTGTCAGTTACTTATTGCTGTGAACAAATGCATGACCAGAAGCAACTTAGGGAACGGCCAAGCTTATTTTGACTATATTTCTAGAGCGTAGAGTGCTTCATGGCAGGGAAGGCATAGCCAGCCAGAGCTGGGCAGAGCTGGTCACATTGTAGCCCAGGAAGCAGGAGAGGAAGCAGCAAGTAGGGTCAGGTAACAAAGCCTCAGGTCCCAACCCCATTGATGTATTACCAGCTGGGATCCCATGTTCACACACGTAAGCACGTGGGATTTTATATCCAAACCACAACACTTTGATATCCTGTTTTTTTTTTTTCTTTTTCTTTTTTTTTTTTTTGCCACCTCCTTGCTGTGTTGCTCAAGGCAAATTAGTTAATTGAACTTAGCTTCAGTTTTCTTATTTGTGCCATGAATGTATCCATCAGTACAGGCTGTGTGCTATGGTAACCAGCCACCCCCAAACCTCAGTTCTTATAACATCAAGGGTTTATTTATAATTCGTTTTTCAGTCCATCCTGGCCCCATTCCAGGCTCTTCTACACATTGTCTTCATTCAGGAGTCAGGATGACAAGATAGTTGCCATCAGAAGTGTTTCCAAGTCCTCTGGCAGTGGGCAGGGGGGAGTCAGAGACAGTGAAAGCATGCCGGTTCTTCCAGCTTCCATTTGGAAGCTCTCTTCCTTGCTGAAGGCGGTCACATGGCCACCTCTAACCCAAGGATGTTGGGAAGTTTTAATACGTGCTCCGAGACAAGGTGGACAGGGAATATTTGGTAAATACCACTTCAGGCCACCATGAGGACTCACATACCATCTTCACTGTGGGGTTAGTTTAGGAATTTAAGGGAGATACTGGATGAAAACTCATTTGGCGAGTCATGGACAGTGAGCTATTGTTTGAGTAACTGTCCTAGTGTGCCCGGCACCATGGTAACTTATTCCATAACAGCAGCACATCCCCAGACAGAATTCTAGAGGGCATAGCCTACCGGTTTTTCTCCCTGTTGGCAGTGGGGCCTTGACTATTACTTTCAGACAGGGTCCATTGCCTAGGTATGTACATGTAACAGGAGGTCTGCATCTAGTGGAGACTTCCATAGCCATAGCCTTCCAGATTATAGCAGATGCCTGGTGAGTTATAACAGCTTGTTAATTCATCCATAGCAATGGGGATTTTAGGGAAGGTTCACTCTTGTATCAGTCAGCTGCCCAGTAATCCCCACAAACAGAGACAATGTGGATGGCGCGGATGTCTGCCCGACCTGGCGTCCTCCTCATGAGGAGCAGGTGAGGGTTTTGAGTTCACCGACTGAGATGGCTGTGGTTCACTTTTGGTTTGGTTTTGTGTGCCTCCTTCCCTGTATCCTCATTCCCTGTGATTCAGAGATGGCTGCTTCTTGCTGGGAGTAGGAAGTCTCTGAAACCCAAGGCAGGATCCTGTGATGATATAGCTAGTTCCTGGTTTTGCCTGGGGATTCTTTGTGGTTCAAAAGACTCTCTGAGGACCAGCAATGCATTGTGGGTGGCTGTCTGCCCATGCTGTCCCACCTTTGGTGTTTTAAATTTTAAGCACTTTCTTTCTTTTGCTGGGAACAGTTCCTGCTTAAAATTCATATCCAAAGAAATCCTTATGTCCTGAACATTCTGTGTGGGGCCCAGAGATGTCCCTTGACAACAGGTGTTCAGAACACTGTCGCTCTGTTCTCACCCGCCAAATGTATGATCGCATATCATCCTACCGAAAGCTCCTGTGACAGGTAATATTGTCACCCTGCCTCAAACAGCTGAGGAGACTTTGGCGAATCTGCCTTGCCCAAGGTCCTGTCAACTAGGAAGTGGCCGCATTTACATAGAGCCCTCGTCATTCAAGCCCATGGCCCCTTCCACTGCACAGCCCTCCTTTATAGAACTGCTTGTCTTTCCTTGATAATGGGAGAGGTTCCCAACCATCAATTTGGGTTAGAGGAAATGTCATGGGTGATCTAGCCCCAACTCTCATTTAACAAAGGAGGAAGCTGGAGTGTCACCAGTGGGACTGACCAGTCCAGTGGCTCACAAGCCGTCCAGTGGCTCACTCCCGTGCTTTTACTATGACACTCAAACTATGACGGCTTTTCAGTTTTACTTCTGTCTCCTCCCTGCCTCCTATGTGTAATGCCTCATGCTCTTTTGTAGCATGACCCCGTAGGAGCTTCTCTGACCATCTTTTTCTCTTGCAGGTTAGGCTTGGCGTCTACTTCACACAATGTAATGCTTCCCATAGCCTTCCAGATTGTAGCATATGCCTGGCAAGTCATAATAGCTTGTTAATTCATCAATACCCATGGGCCTCCCCTTGGGGGCAGAAATGATGTTCATTTTGCTTGCCATTTCATACTTAGAGTGGACAATAATAGGTACTCAGAAAATGTCCATAGATGGAGTGAGGGAAGAAAGGAGAGGAGCTTTTTACCTCACTGTGTGGGCCCTCTTCGAGGGTGGGGTACCTCCATGGCGGGGAAAGCATTGGTGTCTTCTCCCCTGGTGGGGTCTCCCGAGAGTCAGGGAGCAGGAAGCTCCTTTTCTGTGGCTTGCCCCTTGCCTTCTGCACTGTTCTTCTCTTGCCAGTGGCCCCCAGAAGAGGGAGAGGAGTGAGGGGGAGAGAAAGAGAAACTGAGGGGGAAGAGAGTCGAGGAGGCTGTGCGGCTCCAAGGCAGGGGGAGAGCACTTAAAAAATGTCACTTAGAATCTCTGAAAGAATAAGCTGTAAAAACAACCACACACTCTCTGCTGGGTGACGCAAGTCAAAGAGAAACGCGGTGCAATTAGTCACTGGTTCTGAGTAGGAGGCGGCCGCTGGGGGAGGGAGGCAGAACTGGAGACTGCTGAAGCGCTATGGGAACCAGGGGGAGCCTCCCACCCAAACTCTGCATCGTTTGCTCTAAGATAGTCTCCTGTTGCCCTGGGGAGATGTTATTTTCTTTCACCCTCTTTGCTGGCCAGAGACTCTCCCCTTCTTTTCTTTCTCTCCTAGGAGGTGGCATCTTCTGTCTTGGCCAGCTTACTGGGATTCTTAGGTCCAGTGCTAGAGAGAGGAGCTCAGGGTATCTGGAGGGTCTGACTAAAGCAGGAAAGAAGCTGAGAGACTAGAGAGATTATAGAGAAATTCTTGGCCCTAGCCCTCATCTGCCTATTTTCTCTAATCCGACAGGAATGTCTGCCCTGCTCAGGGCTTTGAGAGAGCAATTCACTCACAAGTTCACGTACAAACATTTATTAAGCACCCACTAATGGGCCAGCCCCTGCTGTCATGCATGTTACAGCTTAGGTGAGGAGGCTGGACAAGGCAGGAGGCAATTCGAAGGCTGAGGGAAAGTGCTGATGGCTGCCCATTTTCCAAGTCCAAGAATTGTGTACAGTCCTCCCGCTGTGTCCATGGGCCTGAGGAGAAGACGGGATGACCATCCCTCACCAGGACCCCTTGCTTTCCTGGGGATGATGACAGCCCAGAACGCTCCTCAAGTCACGGGAACCTTCATGCTCCAAGGGCATAGACAGGTGCGAGAGGGAGACAAAGGGCAAGAAAGGGCCTGAGGTTGGTGTCAAGACAGGCCGCCCTGTGCCATAAGCAACGCTAGTTGGCACGGTCCTCAGAATCGCAGCATCAGTGTCCCCTGGGCACTGGGCAAGCATACAGATTCACGGGCTCCACCCACACCCTGCACGTCAGACTCAGGGTGGAGCTTAAGAGTCCATGATTTAGACAAGGCTTCCACACGGCTGCCTTGTGTACGGAAGTCTTTGATACGCTCTCTTGTTTTGTTGTTGTTGCATGTGTGCGTGTGTGTTCGAATGTGTGTGGGGACATGTGTGTGTGCATGTGTGCGTGGAGGCCAGAGGTCAATGCCAGGTGTCTTCCTCAGTTGCTGTCCTTCTTGTTTTTGGACAGTGTCTCTCACTGTATCTGGAGCTCACTAATTAAGCTAGACCAGCAAGCTCAAAGGATCCTCTTGCCTTTGCTTCCCCCATGCTGGGATTACAGGTATGTGGCACCACTCCCATTTATGTGAGTGCCAGGGGACCAAACTCATGTCCTCATGCTTGAACAACAAGCACTTTACTGGCTGAGCCCTCTCCCAGCCTCTAAGATGCACTCTGCTAAGAACTTAAACCCTGGGCTGGAGAGATGGCTTAGCAGTTACGGCGTTTGCCTGCAAAGGTTCGATTCCCCAGGATCCATGTAAGCCAAGGGGGCACATGTATCTAGAGTTCGTTTGCAGTGGCAGGTGGCCATGGTGTGCCCATTCTCTTTCTCCCTCTCTCTCTCAAATAAATTAAAAATAAAAGTTAAAAAATACATGAAAATAAAAGAACTTAAACCCTAACTGTGTCTTGTGAGAGAGAAGGTTGAGGCCAATCTAGTCCCTTACCTTGACTTTTTTTTAAGGTAGTGTCTCACTCTAGTCCAGGCTGACTTTGAACTCATGAAGATCTTGCTACCTTAGTCTCTGAAGTGCTGGAATTAAAGGCATGAGCCACCATGCCAGGCTTCCCTTCCTTGATTTTTGTAAATTTCAAATTTTCCTTATCACAACATCTCTGAATGGAGGAGGGAGAGGCGATTAACAATTTTTATTATTTACTTAAAGCCCTTGGCATTTCTTGTCACCTTGGTTACAGCCTAGATCAAAGGGCTCAGGCTCCTTTTGACCCAGGGTGTTTACACCATCACACTTCCCAAATAGAGTTCACGTGAGGTAATTGTGCATAATGGATTCCCCTGTGACCTGAGGGCACGTTGAGGGGCATGACACCACAGTGTTACAGGCCCATCTCTAGAATGGAATATCTCTTTTTCTCCCCCAAGCCGGTTTCTGACAAGTTCCTAGTGATATTTCTAGCCTTTTTCTCTGCTTCTTCCCTTTCTCTTCTCTGTATGTTTCCATGCATTGAAGTTGCCAAGAACCTGAACTTTTTCCTGTGGTTTCCTTCCTACCCAGTCCTCCAGAATTCCCTACCACCTCCATCTGCAAGAAACTCTGATGACATTTTCACGAAGCTGGCTACTTTCACAGGGGGTTCTCCAGGTGTGTAATGGAGAACCTTACTGCCTTACTGCCTTACACTGGCGCCTGCGCCTCTTCTTGCTCTTAAAGGGGCTCCTGCAGCCATAGCCGTGATGGTGGCCCATTCCTTCAGGCTGAAGTGTCGCAGTCTGCCCTCCCGTACCTGTGGGTCCTTTACCTGGGAAGCTTCCCCTGCAGCATTTCTGGCTTCGTTCACAGATGGGTGCTTCATTCTATTAAACAAACTCCTAGGTAGTCTCCACTCTCCTTGCTTATTCCTCTTTCTCTCTCTCTCTCTCTGTTTTTTTTTTTTTTTTTTGAGATAGGTTCACTCTAGCCCAGGCTGATCTGGTAGTCTCAGGGTGGCCTCAGACTCAAGTGCTGGGATTAAAGGCGCATGCTACCACAACGCCCGGTTTGCTTATTCTCTTGATTATTACTTTTCTCCCCAAGGCCTTTACTCATTCTCTAATTCTTTTCTCTCTGCTTTAGGATCCCTTGATCTGTAGACTCTACCTTCTCCTACCATCTCTGACCACCCCCCACTCTCCCCTTGCCTTCATCTCCAGCAATATGTACATTAAAACTCTGGCTGGAAGAAAAAAAAAATCAACATTCTTTGACCTCAGCCAGGGCATGACAACTGCCTCAGTGGTGGTCTCTTAGGCTCAAACATTCCCATTTTACTTGTTTTCCAAACGTTGTTTAGACTACTGCAGTTTAAGCTTTCAGGTAAAAATGGAGGTAGGGCTTGGATCATCCTCCCAGGGTAGGCTTGTGTCAGGCTCTTCTGTCCAAGTGGAAGCAGACAGACATTTCATCAGAGAGGAGGCTCCATACTTTATGAGTATACTTGGCTGGATCAAATACGAGGAGCTCATTCAACTGTGGGCAGATGGATAAACGGATGTCTATCCTGTGTCCATCTTCTGCATCTGGCCATCATCTCTTCAAGACTGTCAGCCCTGCTCCCTCCTCCAGGGTAGCCCTGATGTTGTCTTTTCTGGTCTTTTTTAAAAAATATTTTATTTTTATTTATTTGACAGAGAAAGAGGGAGGGAGGAAATGAGAGAGAGAGGGGGAGAGAGAGAGAGAGAGAGAGGGAGGGAGAGAATGGGTGCACCAGGGCCTCTACCCACTGCAAATGAACTCCAGATGCATGCACCCCCTTGTGCATCTGGCTTATATGGGTCCTGGGGAATAGAACCTGGGTCCTTTGGCTTTGCAGGCAAATGCCTTAACTGCTAAGCCATCCCTCCAGCCTGTCTTTTTTAAAAATTTTTTTTGAGGTACGGTCTTGCTCTAGTCCAAGCTGACCTGGAATTCACTATGTAGTCTCAGGCTGGCCTTGAACTCACAGCAATCCTCCTACCTCGGCCTCCCAAATGCTGGGATTAAAGGTGTGTGACACCACATCTGGCCTGGTCTTCTTTTATTTTGCACACTTCTTTAAGTTTTTCTGCCACAGAAAATGGGTGCCTCTACTCATTTTCCTGGTTTTTCTTTGTTGAAAGTGGACCCAAGTCAGAACCAAAATGGCAAGGAACCGATAGATAACACGAGGGCCACTGAGGGCTGAGCCTTGGCCACCGTGGTATCCATCTGGAAAAGAGCAGGCTTTGGGGTGCACCAGAAGACAGATGGAAGAGATTAGTTTCTCTGCAAGAACAACTGAGACTCCTCCCCATAAGTCCTCCTAGTTTAGAGAATCTGTGACCTTGGACAGAAATCAACCAACCTTCCCTCAGCTCAGATTTTCCACTGTGAAAACCAAGAGGGTCTGCTCATTTTCAATCACCTCTTCCGGTTAGTCTCAGACAATGAAACCTTGAAGGTCTACAGACCAGAGACAAAAATGAGGGACCTTTTCCTGGAGGTTTCTGCTAGCTGAGCCAGGTGACGATCAGTGGCATCCTGATCCCTTTTCCAGGGCATAAAGCCCAGCAGACTGGACAGGAGCATCAACTGGAAATGCCACAGCCATACAGTCTCCACCTTGTATCTGTCATAGTGATCACCAGGCCAGCCACCATGGTCCTGTTGCTGCTGCTTCTGTTTCCCATCCTTCTATCCTGAGCAGAAGACTGGGGCAGTTTGCCCATCAGTACAGGGACTCAGCCCACATCCTTTTGTTTTTGGAAAACCACCAGGAGTTGCCTACGAGGTTGGAAAGAGAGATTCTAGAAAGTCACAGATGTGCAGGAAGCAAATTCCCTGACAGAAACCACCAGTCTAGTGGGCACAGCTGGCATGATTTGCTTTTCAGCCAGAATCTTGGGCCAACACAACTGGAAATAGAAGAGTAAGTGAAGCCCTGTCCTATGATTTCTGGGACACTGTATTCCAAGTATTAGAACCAGGATGCAGAGGCTGAGACAGAAAAGGCCCTGGATGTTTCCTTCATATTGCAGGAAAGCTAGATTGTGGAGAACCCAGGGCTTGGGATTGTGTCCCACCTCACTCTGTGGCTACAAATCTCTCTTGCATCCAGTATGGAGAAGTCCACAGTACACATTGATGGGTAAAAGAAGTTTGGTTTGAAGAAAATGTTAGAGACTCACAACACAAAAATTAGGTGGTTTTTCTGTCTTGCACTCTAGCTGAGATGTGCTTGAGTCGCATTAGACTTAGGAGTCACCAGTTTCCACAATGCCAAGCCGATAGTGGCATCAGGCTCATGGGCCAGCTGGGAGTACTCAATATGAGGGTTGATGTGCAATGGAGGACACACCGTAGCCCTAGCCAAGGGCGGCATGGCACACTGAGAAAAGCTCTGGGCCTGGGGTCATAGCCATGAGTCCAATTCCCCTTTCCCACTGTCCTTCTTAGCCCTGTGACCATAAGAAAATTGCCCAATGTCCGACTCTCAGTTTTCTCAGGTCAAACTTGGGCTAAACAAGTACACATGCATACCAGTTTCCTATCTTTGCTGTGACAGATTGCTGCAAATTTAGTGGCTTAAAACTGCACAAAGCTGTACAGTTCTGCAGCTTGGAAGCCTGAAGCAGGTCTCGCTGGGCTAAAGTCATTCACCTGTTGGTAGGGCTCTAAGGGGGCATCCATTTCCTTTCTCAGCTGCCCTCATTCCTTGGCTCATCTTCAAAGTCAATGATGGTTGATCTGGCAATATATATATATATACTTATATATATATTTCTTGCATGGGTGTATATGTGTAGTAGGTGGTATGGTGTGTATGGTATATATGTGGTATATACATGCATGTGTGTGTGTGTGCATGTGTGCAGATGCAGCACCCCATGCATCCATGGAGGACAGAGGAGGATGTCAGGTGTACTCTACTATTGCTCATGTGCTTGTTTCCTTGAGATGGAGTCTCTTCTTGATCCCAGAGCTCCAGTCTCTGCTCCCCACAGGACTGGAATAACAGAAATGTGTGGCTATTCCTAATTATTTATGTGGATTCTAGGGAATAAAACTCAGTGGTCTCAGGCCCCCTATGGCCCTGTGTGCAGGAAATGCTCTTAACCCCTGAGATGTCTCTCCAGCCCTGGGTTTTCTCTCAGATTCTGATACTCTTCTTTCACTCCTTTCTTTCTTAAGAATGCTATGATTGCACTGACCCAATGATACAGGACACTTTTGCTAAAGCTGCACAGTTAGCATCCTTGATTCTCTCCATACCCATAATTCTCTTAAAATAGTCACAGGTGGGCTGGAGAGATGGCTTAGCGGTTAAGGTGCGTGCCTGCAAAGCCTAAGGATCCAAGTTCGATTCTCCAGGTCCCACGTAAGCCAGATGCACAAGGTGGCACATCCAGTGGCTAGAGACCCTGGGTTCCCATTCTCTCTCTGTGTGTGTATCTTTAATAAATAAATAAAAATAATTTTTTTTATAAATAGTCACAGGTGCCAGGGGTTCATGGTCTGCCTGCCACACCCCCTCAGACACAGTCTATATTTAATAACACAGTCTATATTTAATGTGTGGTCCAAGATATCCAATGTGGCCCAGTGAAGCCAAGAGGTTGGCCACCCCTGCAATGATGTAACCTTTGCTGATTTGAGAGTGCAGACGCTCCCCATTTACTGTGAGGTTCCACCTGATAAGCCTGGTATAAAATAGAAACGTGGCAGCCACAGCCAAACCACTGACCATCATGGCTCAGCTGCATAGCACACTGTTGTGCCTCAATTGTTCCCCTTGTGATCATGGGCCCAAACTGGAAGCTGTGGCTTGCTGCCCCAGCCCCTGAATTGAGGGATGGTATCAGGATATATAAAGTTCAAAGTAAAGTTTCTACCCACAGCCTATAGATTTCGCACCATGGTAAAGGTAAAAAATTGTAAGTCGGGCCACTGGATGTTGGGGATTATCTGTATAGTAAACTGTGGCTATCATTATGCATCATCAGGATCATGGCTGAGTCTGACTGTCAGCTTGACTGCATTTAGGATCCCCTAGGAGACACATCTATGGGTGTGCCACTGTGGGTGTTTCCAGAGCGATTTAACTGAGGTGGGGGAAGACAGACCCTGAATGTGGGTAGGGTCCATTTCATGGGCTGAATAAAAAGGAGAAAGCTAGCCGAGCGCGGTGGCACATGCCTAGCACTCGGGAGGCAGAGGTAGGAGGCTTGCTGAGAGTTCGAGGCCACCCTGAGACTACAGAGTGAATTCCAGGTCAGCCTGGGCTACAGTGAGACCCTACCTCGAAAAACAAAAACAAAAACAAAAACAAAAAAAAGAAGAGAAAGCTAGCTTTGCACCAGCAGCGGCATTCATTCCTCTTTGCTTCCTGAGTTCAGATATGATGTGAGCAGCAGCCAAGCTTCCCCCTCCACGATGGGCTGTGCTCTCAAACCATGACACCGAGAAACCCCAACCTTCCTTAGGCTGTTGTTTTCCCCAGGAATTTTGTCGCAGCAATGAGAAAAGTGACCAATACAAACGTCGTTATCATTGTCCTGTCATTATCTTATTCCCCTCCCACCATTGCTCTGCAGTGGGACATGGTAGCTCTGTAAGGACCACCAGGTGCACTAAGGGGCAGAGGAGGCTCCCTTAGCTTCTTGCATGGCTTGCCTCTGACTTTCAGGCTCATGAAGTCCCCAGATCGGGACCCATCCAGGCAGCAGTAAAAGACCAGCCCCATGTCTCTTCCTCAATCTTGCCCAGGGCATCTGTGGATTCTGGCTGGAGTGATGCTCTGGCTATGGCAGGAGAGTGGCGAGGACAGATTACCTGACAGCTTCCTCATGTCCTTCCTGGGCATGCGGGAATCAGCCCCAACTCCAGTTAAAACTGGCTTTATTAAATGGCTTCTTACACTATCTTATCAGTAGTAATGGGACAGTGCATAAATTAGGCATGGGGTGCTCTTTGCTGTCTCAACTGAGGGAAGGGAGCCTGTGGACTCCAGGATGCTGGATGGAGTGAGTTGAGTGCTCCATTGAGAAAATAGAACTTATGTCCTTCAGGGTTTGCAGGGCAGAAAGCTAGGGCTGGTGGTGGCCAACAGGAGACTAAAAGCTGGAGATGGTTGGAGCTGCTTATCAGTCAAAATCTGATGGGAAGGGCTGGCCTTTCTAGGTTTCACTCGAATGTTTCTGTGTTCTAGTAGGGTGGTGCTAATACAAGCTGACTTAACAAAAAGAGGCTGCGTGGGTTGAGCCCCTGAATATGGCCTCTGGAAGGAGGTGCAAGGATTTGGCCCAGAGAGCTCAGAAGGCAGCGTTCTCAGCTCCGCCTCTAGAGGGCGCTTATGGCAGATGGCAGCTTGCAAGCCAGCAGGAGCTCTTAGGACCCGTACTTTTCCACTGCCCCCGTCCAGGATGAATGAGAAGCAGCAAGTGAAGGTGGTAGAGGGCATGACAAGGAGCGCCGAGGAGCTCACGGTGTTCATTGCAGACCCAAGGAAGGAGACGCTCCGGCTGCAAGGAGAATCAGACGCTTCCCAATCGTCACCACACACACAACTGGTAATGTCTACAAGTTACCAGAGAACTCACTGTGTCAGGGCAGAGGAAGGAGACGAGTGTGGAGAATGAAGCAAAAGAGAATGAATGGTGTTGGTGTTTGTAAAGCAGGAGGGCTTGTTCAAAGCTGGTGACAGTAGTGATCGTGCACACCGTCCTTACCCTCAGCAGCACAAACCTCGTGTCATTGAAGTCCCTCCGCAGGGCAGTGAGGAGGACAATTGTTTTACTGTTTCCCGTTTCACATAACTGAGGCTGAGGCTTATGTGACATGCCAAGGTCACTCGGCTAGTGATGAATGGGTGTTTGATCTTGGGTGGCTTGGCACCGAATCCTAGCACGAGCCACAGATCTCAGTGGGGGAAGCTGTGGAAGTGATGTGGTTAGTGACTTCCTCTGGCTGACCTCAGTGATGTCCTTTCTTTGTTGTTTTCTAGAATTTAGGGGGGAGGGTGTGTGAATAAGAGGGTCTCAGGGAAATAGGCTGAGCTTGTCAGAAGACTGGGATGAGTAGGAGATATTTTCTAAATATGATGAGTTTTGGTTTGTCTGTCTGCCAGGTGACTGTTCCTTATTCCCCTGGAGGCACCCTGCTTTGCAGCGGGGAGTTCTGTAGCACCCAGATTAAATCTGGGTGTGTTAGCCAGCACCTGCTGTGGGGAAGACATCGCGCAGATGGAGGCCAACCACTGTTCTGGACATTGGAGCCTGTCTGCTTGTTTCTGGAACCCACCCCATCTCTCTCTCTCTCTCTCACACACACACCTTAGTGGCTATTCCCTGGACCTGAGCGTGGGGAGGAGCACTGCAAAGACACAGAACACTGGAAGATAAATCACTGCTGCAGAGATGGCCGAGGAGAGGGCCGGCGTCACCTGCGGTGAGTCACCGCCAGGGTGAAGGAGAGACCCATCGGCAGGGGTCCCATCAACCCTTTCCTTTAGGGTCAGCTTGGGGGAGGCCGCTATTGATTTCTGCCTAGTTCTCTGGGGTTCCCACTCGTTCTTCTAATCTCCTTCCAAAACATTCCTTGCCTGTAGAAGCCCGGAGTCGGTTTTTATTGTGTGCAGCAAAGAGCCTGGCTGGTACAGTTCCCACCGACGGAACTTCAGGGACACTTAGCGTCTGACCACTCTCAATCTGAAATTCTTCCCAGAGTCCTCTGGAGTGCGGTCCAAGGCACAGACTGTCTTTCTCTTCTTCTTCCTTCCTTCCTGGAAGCTCCCTGACACATTTGGAAACATCTGGTGTCTGTGACAGAGGACATATGTGCTTGACTTGGCCTCTTGATTTCCCCTGGGGCATCACACGGAAAGGCCTCAGCCAACGGAACAGCATGGCTTCGGCAGGCCTGACCTGGGATCCCTGCTCTGCCACCCACTGACTTGTTGGCACAGATAAGCCTTCCTCTCTGGGCCCCAGTTTCCCTCTCTGTGCAATGAGGGCAGTGATGGCACCTCTTTCTGAGAGTCTGGGATGGATGAAATGACAGCTTCCCTCCTGTGCTCTCAGCAGGTGACCGAAAGCTGTGTGATTCTGTCCACAGTAGAATACTGACTATCCCGCGTTCTCTGCTTCTGATTTGGGATCCCACCCCAAGCCCATCCTTCTCCTCTGTCTAAGATGCTGGAGAAGACCCGAGGCTGGGTTCTGTGCCGCCATCACACAGCAGCCGAGGGTGCGTCAAGAGGAGGCGTGCTTGGCTCTGGTGGCGGGAAGGTGCAGCCAGCATGGGCCACCAGTGGCTGCATCTCAGCGTGGTAGAGAAGTGGGAAGAGACGCGGGCGTGTGTGCAGACAGAAGCTGCGGACGGGGAGAGACCAGGCTCTTGTAACGAGCCACTCCCATGGGAATGAGCCCAGTCTTGTGAAAACTACACCAGCCCTTTCCGAGGGTGTTTCCCCCATTCTCTCTTTCTTAAGAGCTTCTCTACCTTAGTTCTATCCCATCGGGGACTTGCCTCCAACACACACACACACACACACACACACACACACACAGGCTTTAAGGGACACATATCAAACCACGGTGAGTTTCTTAATGCTTTGTCTGTCAATAGAACTGGGCTCTGGAACAAGGAAGATTTGGCTCCAGGTGTGTCAGTGCTCAGAGCCTCTGGCAGCCTTGGACCTGCTGCTGTCAGCTGTGGGTCAGCTTCTGTCAGTGCTGACGCATGCCTTACGTGATGGATGCCTCACCCTTTCAGCTTCCCTAGGCCAGATCCAGGTCTGCATCGAGGGGGTACTTTGGTATTGTTTGTTTTTGCTTTGTTTTGAGACGGGGTTTTGATATGTTGCTTAGGCTGGCTTTGAACTCTTTTTTTAGTATTTTATTTTTATTTATTTATTTGAGAGAGAGAGAGAGAGGGAGAGAAAGAAAGAGAATATGGGCACACCAGGGCCTCCAGCCACTGCAAATGAACTCCAGATGCATGTGCCACCTTGTGCATGTGGCTTAGGGGTGTCCTGGGGAATTGAACCTGGGTCCTTTGGCTTTGCAGGCAAGCACCTTAACTGCGAAGTGACCTCTCCAGCCCTGGTCTTGAACTCTTAATTCTTCTACCTCAGGCTACTGAGCAGTAGGCCTACAGGTGCGTAGCACCACACCCAAGATTACTTTGGCAGAGTGTTTGAGGTTGTGGGCAGGAAGAGTTTGTGTATGGCATAGTACAAGAGGCACTCAAGCTACTTCTCTGACTCCCTTACTGTATGGGTGAGGAGATCGTGTCTGTAAGAGAAAAGAGCCTAGAATATTGATGTTGGTGTGGTGCCCAGTCACTGGACCAGAGAGAGAACCTCTTGGTCATCACATTGTCCTCCGGAGCATCCTGGAGGTCTGCACTCACGTGCCGTGTGATGTCTCTGTCTCTATCCTCCACCCGGACTCCTTCCTCAGACTGACATGAGCACTCAGTAAAGGCAGGAGTCCTCACCCTCCTTCCTTAGGGCCAGAATGTTCTGAAGTCGCACCCCTTCCTCTCCGTTCACGGGCCTCACCCCCACGCTCTCCCCTGGCTTACCACACGGTGTGCTGCAGCATTGAAGAAGGTGTATGTCCCGGGATCACATTCAGTGGATTGCTGGCTTGGGGTAAGATCACTTGTTCACCACAAATCTCCATCATAAGTAGATTCTTTCCTGAGCTGGCTACATAGAGGAGGAGACCGGTTCAGAGAGGCTATGGAGGTCACAGAACAAGTGAATGCCAAAACCAGGAACCCAAACCAGGTCTGTCTGCCTCCAAACTTCACGAGAACCTTTGCATTACAACACGGTTTCCTGAAATGAACTTGACATGCTTGGGAAAAGTGTACGGTAAGAAGAAAGGGGTTCTCAATTTTGTTCTCCTCTCTCCTCCCTCAGAAACTCTGTCCTTCTGAAACAAGTGCCCATTTTCTATTTCCTTTTCCCCTCCCTCCTTCCCTTAATTCTCCCCTTTCTCTCTTGCTTTCACTTGGGTTATGGAATCTGTTCAGTCAAGCCTTTGCTGAGGGCGGGGGGCCCAGGCAGTCCTCCCTCTGGTGCCAACATTACGTAGGGGGCTGAGGCTGGCTGGCATGGCAGGAGAGGGCCCCAGCGTTTCCTGGCTACAGCCCTAGCTGCCTGGTGCCTCTGGCACTCCCTGGCCTAGGGATGCTGGCCACATGGAGGCACCTAGTAGCTCTCAGATGTTGGAATGCCCTCCAGGCAGCATGCCTACCATGTGCTGCTCTGGAGATGAAGCCATCCTGGTCCAGGTGGTGGTAGGCAAGATGCACGTCTGTGGTGGATTGGGCACACTGAGATGTCACCCATGGAGCTAATGTTCTTCACTCCTCCAATATTCTAAGCTAGGAATTAGTTTACTTGACAAATGCTGCCATATTCTAAAGGGCCTAAATGAACCCTGAAGTGATAGAATGAGCATGGCAGATAAGCCTCTGATCTCACAAAGCATAGTGGGAGATGTGCGGAGGGAGACGACAGACAGGCCCATCTTCTGGACCGAAGGAGAGAGAGGAAAGAGTGTGTGTGCTCAGCTCCAAACCCTCATTCATTTCCCTTCTCAGTGCCCCCTTCACCTGTTTCCTGGTGTTAATTTCAAGCAATTACAGATTGCAGCCAGTTTCAAAGATGCCCGATGTGATTAATCAAAGATTCAGGATTTAAACAAAACAGTTTCTCTCTGTATTTCAAAAGTCGTT
This sequence comes from Dipus sagitta, assembly GCA_036346955.1. NCBI lineage: Eukaryota > Metazoa > Chordata > Mammalia > Rodentia > Dipodidae > Dipus > Dipus sagitta. The sequence continues at coordinate 120,431,006 of CM070772.1, forward strand.
GACGCTGAGGTTGCCTTTGGGCGAACACCCCACAGCTTTGTGTCTTCAGGAGCAACTGTGCCTGGGTGGCTGGAGGGTCTGGGGGCAACTTTTGTGGAGTAACTTTCAGGTGAAGGCACTTAATGGTGTGCCTTTTCTATTGTTTTTTTTTTTGAAACAGACTCATCTAGCATTCACAGAGTGGCCACATGGGGACAGACTGTCTTGGGAACATTAGGGTCTTGGGGGAGCTGGGCACCTCTCCCAGAGAGTTCATATTCTTCCTGGAGTACACACTAGTAAGAACAGGGCTTGTGGGTCAGTGCTTGCTTTCCAGTCTAGCTTTGGGACTTCTGTGTGATCTTGGACTTAATCTTTCTGAGCCTGGAGGACCTCTTGGGAAGCAGGGTCTTTCTGAACCCTGGCTCTGCTACTGACTTATTACATCATAACCTGAGGCAAGAAGTTCACCCTTGGGGTTTTGATTTCTACATCTGAAAAATCAGCATAGAAACAACTACTTCACAGAGTTGTTATAGAGATTAAATGAAGAGAAAAAAGTCATTTCAAGTGTAATATATATATATATATATGTATATATATGTATATGTATATATATATGTATATATGTTGTAGTCAAAAATAATCTTTAGCTCTTCATTTAGAATGAAATAAAGCCTTCCAGGGCAACTTCTTCTCCAGCTCAAAAATGGTCATGGTCTTCCTATAAACCTAGCAAACATTCATGAGTCATTCTTTTTTTAACATCATGCTTTCCTCCAGCACATAATTCACTAACAAGTTCCATGAATGGATTCTTGAATGCCTTCTGTTCTCCTTCCATCTTCGTAGTCACCTATTTGTAGCCACGGTCCCCTCTCTTGTAGTTTGAAAACATGGTCCCCAGGTTTTCAACACTCCTGGCATCAAGGGGTGGGGTCAGTGTTCCTTCTCTTAAACCTGCATGGACCTGGGAATTCTATGACCACTTCACCATGGTAAAAGTAATGGCAGGTGACAACTCAGCTTCAAAAAGTCTTCTTTTTGGTTTTATTGGAATACTCCTTGGATTCTTCCACTTGTAAGTGGGCGGCCATGCTGTAAGGAAGTATAGGAGGGTCGTGTGTGTGTGTGTGTATGTGTGTGTGTCTGAAGAGTCAGGTCCAGTAAGCCTAGCTTTTGCCACCCTAGCCATTGGCAATGTCTCAATTGAGGTTTGAGATATCACGAACTCAGATGAGCTATCTGTACTGTGCTCATGCTGAATTATCCCAGAGAATTAATGAAGGAAATGAAATGGCTATTGTTTGAATGCTCCTGAATTGGAGGTGGGATGTTATGCCACACAGTGGTAGACAACAGACCATGCTCCTTGACTACTGCTTCCACGGATACCCACTTTCCACTCAGATGGCTCTGGAATTTAAAGACACAAGTCAGATAACATCACTTTTCCATGTAAAAGCCTTCCAACTATCTTACCTGCTAGACTCATATGGTCTGGCTTTTGCACTGGAGATGAGATGTTGATGCAACCCAAGAAATATCTGTTCTAGCTCAGTCTCACCTTCCCTACCTCAGGGGTCGGGCAGCATGTCTTGTGTGTATGTGGGTATGAGAAACCTAGTCCACAGATCCCAAAGCCTTTGCAGGCAGTCATGACCTTTCTGTATCTTTTTAGCTCTGGCTTCTATCTTGACTTCTGGCATTATGACATTTCCCTTTATTTCTTTGAAACGCAGCCATATTTTAAAAACAACACTAAGTGTTTCTACGTGTGTGTCGCTGGAGGGGAGTTGCATCAACTTAATAGGCCCTGTTGCAAGACGCCTTAAAACTATTTGTACGAAATATGATCATCTACTTAACTCAAGAGAATCAGCTAAAAGGCACTTGGAAATAAGAACATTTGGCAAGGTGGTCAGATATTAGATTTGTATATTTAACTGATGTTTTGAAAAAAAAAATAGTGGATTGAGCATTCTTATTTAAATCCATATTGTCCTGAATACCAACAGACAAGCTTCAACATTCTGCCTGACTAGGTCTGTCTGACCTTTCTCATTCCTCCCTAATCTCTTCCCTAACTGTGACCTTTGACAAAGGTACCCATTTCACCACGGTAAGCTACATATATCTGAATAGTTAAAAGTCAGCCAATATCTCCTGATAGGTAGGAGTTGCATAACTAAGTCTGCTAAGCAAAGCACTCTGCAATCTCAACTTCGTAGTTCAGTTACCATTTGTCCTTAGCATTTCACAACACGGATACCTTGAGATGACAGGAAATTGTTTAATAAGTGAAAATAACTCCTGCTTGGAATGTGACTTGCCCATCTTCTCAGAATTTCACCACTTCCTTGAGTATTGAGAAGTTCTCAGTAAATTGGTGTATACTAAGGAATGAGAAATCACAGAAACTAGTGATTACATTTTGGAAACAGATTTAGAAAACTGAAGGTTCTGTGGGGTTATACAAATTCATACTACATTTGGACTCAGTGGAAAGTGAGGAGAGAGATTCTGTGTGAACCATCCCACGAGGGTGTCTAGGATATCTACCTAAGGAAAGACTAAACTTACGTAGGGGTATTACAAAACAAGATAAAGCCACAAACACATGAACTCAATTTGAGGTTGAGTCAAGTTCAATCCGAGTCACATTCTGATTCTGTAGCTGTGACCTGTATCTACTGAATTACTTTTTGAAAAAGATTTTATTTATTCATATGAGAGGAGAGGCAGACAGAGAGAGAAAGAAGCAGATAGAGAGAATGGGCACCCCAGGGCCTCCAGTCACTGCAAACGCACTCCAGATGCTTGTGCCACTTTGTGCACCTGGCTTACGTGGGTCCTGGGGAATCAAGCCTCAAACCAGGGTCCTTAGGCTTCACAGGCAAGCACTTAACCGCTAAGACATTCTCCAGCCTTTTTTAATTTTTTGGTTTTTGGAGATAGGGTCTCACTCTAGCTCAGGCTGGAACTCACTATGTAGTCTCAGGGTGACCTCAAACTAATGGCAGTCCTCCTACCTTACTGCCTCCTGAGTGTTGGGATTAAAGGTGAGCAACACCATATGCAGTTTGGCTTGGATTACTTCATTAAGGAAGGCCTACATGTATGGGTTGTCACTCTCTGAACGAAACAAAACTGAGCACAACAAAAGACTTTTTTTTCCTTCCAGGTTTTCCTATGTCAACTCATCATTATTTTCTCTGGTTCAATGCACAGCATTTTATTCACAGCTATGGACAGTAGTTGCCCCATGGCTGGGTTTATAGAAAGAGAATTAGGGCTGGAGAGATGGCTTAGCGATTAAGCACTTGCCTGTGAAGCCTAAGGACCCCGGTTCGAGGCTTGATTCCCCAGGACCCACGTTAGCCAGATGCACAAGGGGGCGCATGTGTCTGGAGTTCGTTTGCAGTGGCTGGAAGCCCTGGCGTGCCCATTCTCATTCTCTCTCCCTCTCTTTCTCTATCTGCCTCTTTCTCTCTCTGTCTGTCGCTCTCAAATAAATAAATAAACCAAAAAAAATTAAAAAAAGAAAGAGAATTAAAATGGCTAATCATGCATGAAATTTTGTGGAGATGGATATAATCCCACATTTCAATAGACAAGAGTATGGAAGAAAATTAAATCCAAGGTTTCAATGTAACTAAACAACTTTGGTAACATTATGTTTATTTTATAGCAAAGTCTTCAGATGTTTAAAACATAAATAGATAAATGAATAAATCAATTTACACTGTCCTGAAACTCCACTAACATGACTGACTATAGGGGGTTTCTTTTACGACAAACCTACAACAAAGCCAGAAAGATGGTGGACAAATGTGACTTCCACAGCTGACCTGAGGAAGAAGAAGCCTAATCGAGCAGACAAAGCAAAACGAAACGAAACAAAACAAAACAAAACAAAACAAAACAAAACAAAACAAAACAAGTGTTGATCCAATTTACACTGCAGAATCTGAGATTGGTGGCACAAGAAATTTCTGGAACTGATGTGTCAGGGGATTGGTGGTGGAGAGCTGTTTAAGAAGCAGTTAGAGGGTTGGGGAGATGGCTCAGTGGGTAAAGTCCTTGCTGTGCATGCATGAGAACTTGAATCCACATTCCCAAGAATCCACATAGCATGCCAGATGTGGAGGTATGTGCCTGTAACATGAGCACATGAGAGGCAGAGTCAAGTGGGCTCCTAGGGCTTACTGGCTAGCCAGTCTAGCTGAATTGGTGAGCTCTAGGTTCAGCAAGACTCTGTGTCAAAACATAAGGTGTACACTGGGACCTCATGAAATTACAAAGCTTTTGTACAGCAAAGGACACTGTGAAGAGAGCAAAGAAACAACCTACAAAGTGGGAGAAAATCTTTGCCAGCTATACATCTGACAGAGGATGAATATCCAGAATATACAAAGAACTCAACAAACAAAACAATAAGAAAAGAAACAACCCAATTAAAAAATGGGCTATGGAACTAAATAGAGAGTTTTCAAAAGAAGAAATACAGATGGCATATAAACATCTAAAAAAGTGCTCTTCATCCTTAGCCATCACGGAAATGCAAATTAAAATTACATTGAGATTCCATCTCACTCCTGTCAGAATGGCTACCATCATTAAAACAAATGACCATAAATGCTGGCGAGGATGCGGGAAAAGGGGTACTCTTCTACACTGTTGGTGAGAATGTAGTCTGGCCCAGCCATTGTGGAAATCAGTGTGGATGTTTCTGAGACAGCTAAAAATAGATTTACCATATGACCTAGCTATACCACTCCTAGGCATATATCCTAATGACTCTTCTTATTACCTTAGAGATACTTGCACAACCATGTTTATTGCTGCTCTATTCACAATAGCTAGGAAATGGAACCAGCCTAGATGCCCCTCAATAGATGAATGGATAATAAAGATGTGGTACCTTTGCACAATGGAGTTCTGTTTAGCGGCAAAGAAAAATGAAATTATGAAATTCGCAGGGAAATGGATGGACCTGGGAAGGATTATACTAAGTAAGGTAACCCAGGCCCAGAAAGCCAAAGGTTGCATGTTCTCTCTCATATGTGGATCCTAGCTACAAATGTTTAGACTTGTGTGTGAGCTGGAACCAAAAATCATTAGCAGAGTTGAGTAAGCTAGAAAAAGGCTATAAAGGAAGGAGGAGAGGGAAGGATTTAAGAGGATGGTATTGTATATATGTAAGTAGAAGAACAGATTACAGGGAGGGGAATGGCCTAAGTGAGGCCAGGTGAAGAGATTGAGTAAAAGAAGGGTGGGGGGAGGGTCAATCAAAATTCAAGATATTCTGAATAAGACATATGAAAGCCTACTTTTTTTTTTTGGATATTGGCACATCCAGAAGCCATACTAGTACATTTTCAGGGCCAGGGATAGGATATCTTCCAGTGAGTTGTTGGCCAGGGAGGCCCCTGTTGCCTTCAAAACATTACAGGCTATTGCCAAGGCCCTTGGTTTCCCACAAGAAACAGATGGTAAGATCCTATTGCTGAATACTCCACATGCTTTGGCAGCATGGTCACTGAGAAATCAAGCTGGGGCTGAGCTGAAAACCTTTTTCCTATAGACCCACTGACTGAAAGCTGGAAAAAGCTGCACTGCATGCAGCCCTATAGGAGACAGAAGTTATCAGTGGTGAAAACAGTGGACACTGGAAGTCTCAAGTTTGGCCAGACAGGCCAAATGACTGTACAGGTGCAATACTGGCATGTCTGTTCTGGGGGAAACCAACTGCTCTCTAATTGGACTGGAGGCCCACTCTATGGGAGGGAATACATGCCTGGTACTGAAAACCTAATCAAAAGCCTATGGCAGGGGAGGTCATGAGCCTTAGGGGTATAAAGCCTGCTTTTGTCTGGCTAGATGCATATATTATGTTCACCAAAGTACCCTGTAAGCACTATACTTAATGTTCATATTCATATATTAATGCTGCTCTCACTTTCAGTTAGAGAAGCTTCTCTTCTCAGGTGGCGATGACCACTGGGATGACCCCAAAGGCAACATAGTGCTGAGAAGAAGTGATGGAGGAGTGTTCAGCACTGAAACATCTCTATCACACTCTCTAAGGCTCAGGGTCCATTGCAGAAGAGGTGGCGGAAAGAATGTAAGAGCCAAAGGAAGGTTTGGACTGTTTACAATGCAACTGTCTAGACAGAAATTGGCTTTGATACCCACGACCTTGCAGTGCCTACCAATACCTTCACAAGACCCTCGTGATAGGAAGAAAGGACAATGACATCAAAATGAAAGTGAAACGAATGGAGATAGGGAGGGGATATGATGGAGAGTGGAGTTGTGAAGGGGAAAGTGGGAGAGGGGAGGGAATTATCATGGTTTATTTTAAGTATAGAAGTTGTCAATAAAAAACTATACATTAAAAAAGGTGTAATTGGAAGTGTCTGAGATAAAAAAAAAAACACTATGTATAGTATGCAAACGGTCAATAAGAAACAAGGTGGAGAACAACTGAGGACACCTGATGTCGACCTCTGACCTCCACGTGCACATGTGCACCAGCAGCTACACACACATAAATGCCCACCCACATATGAATAAGCATATGAAGAACACTCATCCACATGTCAATAAAAAGAAGCAGGAATGGGAAGTTATTGCTTGGATAGGTATAGGGTTTCTGTTCGGAAAAACTTGAAAAAAATTTCGATGGAAAAATTTGAGAATAGTTTTGATGGTTGCACAACATTGTAAATGTAATTCATGCTGGTGACTCTTACACTCAAATGGTTAAAGCAGATCATGTCATGTCATATATGTTTGATCACAGAAAACATTATGAAGCAGTTAGACACTCCCACTTACCCCTACCTCCTTCATTGCCGCAGAGTAGGAAGCCCTTTCACAGGGACAAAGCTGTGAGTGGTTTGTTTTCTCCAGAGGTAAAATACGGGGTCTGTGAACAGGGAATGGATACCAGGCACAGTAGAAGTCAGGAGTGCCATAGTAGAAAAAAAGGGACAGATTGATCAAACACAAACTACATGCTAAGACTCCCAGCCAATCCCCCAATTCCTTACTCTCCTTGAGTCCTAGAATATTTAACTTCCAACAGGAGATTAGAAGACTAATCTGAGGAATTTCTGTGGCTCAAGAAGAAAGGCCTAGAAGGGGTTAACTGAGATTCCCAGGAAATAGCCTAGTCATCTTATGGAACAATGTAACACTTTCAACAAGTCCCATACAGGGCTCAGAGCTTCCAATCAATGTTTTAGGCTATCATTCCTAAATATGATCATCAGAGATCTGAGAAGACTCTGATGTGAAACACTGTGAAATCCAGGCTGTGTTCCCAAGCAATATAGTAAGCAGACATAAAAAGGCAACAGGGAGGAAGTAGATTTTTTTTTTTTTTTTGAGGGAAGCAGATTATGTCAACCAAAAAGAAAAAAGGGCTTATCATGAATATTTTGAGGGTATAAAAGATATTATTTCAACAATGAAACAAGAGCCTGATCCTATAAAAAAGAATACTTGAGAACAAAGTACACTTTTAGAAATTAAAATCACGGTGGCAGAAATAAAAACAACAGAAAAGTTGGTGAGGCTGAGCAAGATGCATACACATGTGCGTGCACTACACACACACACACACACACACACACACATGCAGAAGGTGAGCGGGAGCAGACACGTGTAAACAGAGACACAGGGAGAATTCCATGGCCAAAGTTGGAGTTTTGCTTCCACCAGTCAAGGAATAGCAAAGACTGTTAGCAAGCCAGCAGGAACTAGTGGAGAGGCCTGGAGCAGACCCTCCCTTCTTCACAGCCCTCAGAAGCAGCTCCCTTCACCGAGCCTCAGACTTCTGGGTTCCGGGCCATCAGGACCCTCAGGCCATAGATTTCTGTCCTGAAGCCATCTAGTGTGTGGTACTGTATCATAGCATGGTCACAAAGGTAATAAGGAAGGGAAGTGCGTGGGGGGTGGTCAGGGACATAGAAAGAAAGAGGTGGTACTTCATTGTCTTTAGTGGGAAGTTAACAGATAATTCCTACAAATCAAGAATCAGAAACTAACCGTACAAGCATGGTATTTAGAGCTCCTGATACCCAGAGGGTCACACAGAAGAGCTAACGGCTATTGCTTTCCGGATTGGGCCTATGAGGTAGGGAGAAGGAGGTCTGGTAGAGCTTAATGTTTCTCTTAGGAAATGTCTTTGAACCAGTGACTATTTATATCTTGTGGATAGATTGATAAAAATAAAAGGCAACAAAATTCCAATATATCAGCAATAATTAACTAGATATTATAATAGGAGAAAATAAACTCCTATCCACAAGGGCAGCGAAAACCTACATAGCCTGATCAGGACACATGCCAGGTCTTTATGGAGAAAACAGTAACATTTTACTGAAGGACAAAGATAAATAAAAACTGGCCTCTGCCTTAAGTAGTGCAGCGGTGGAGGAAATGGCACGGGAAGGCATTACAGATGGGTGCGCAAGACGCCCTCTGATGCAGGGGGGCAGGGCCCAGCTCTGCTTCTTCAGGAATCCGGACACCGTCTGGCGGCGTGCTTCACAGAGGGGTTTTGGTTTCAACACCTACAAGAAAGGAGGCCAGCCCCAAGCTTGAACCTGTGAAGGCAGACCGCTCTCTCACTCAGAGCTTATACCTCCTGTTTTGTCAGAAGAATGCTTAAAAGCTGCACGCGGAGTTTGACTTGTTTGAGCAAAGGGATAGACGTGGAAGTGTTGATTAGTGTGGCTTCCAGGAAGGTTCCCCGAAAGGACGAGTTTCTCCTCCTCTTTGAACTGAATCTTTGAATACGCATATGATGGCTGGTGCTCAAGCAACTTCATTGCCTCTTGAGGTAAAGAGAGGTTGTGTTTGGTAGAGGTGCTGGGGAGAAAGCACCTGGCCTGTGGAAGATCCTGTGGAGTGGAGCTGCCGCATTTTCCTTCTAACTTCTCAAGTTTTACTTTAGAGAAAAATGAACTTCCATATTTTTAAGTCATTGTTAATTTTGGACTTTTCTATTACTCATATCTAAAACTAATCTTAGAAAACACTGCATTAGGATGGTTAAATACTGAACTAAAATTTGACCTATTAAATAAAGACGGGGCTGTCTGCAAAGTAAGAGCATGGCACAGGAAGTGTAGAATAATGTACACCAAGATCTGTGTGGGAAGAAGAGAAGAAGCCGAAGAGACTCTTGATAGGCAAGAGAAGGAAAAATAAGAATTCAGGGAAGGCCTGAATAGACAATCCTTTTACCAAAATTGAGCTGAACATCTCCTCAGTTCTTTAGTAACAAGAGACTAAAAATCCACACCAAGACCTTACTAGGCAGAGCAGGAATTCTATTTGAGGACAGGTTACGGGCTGCGTGTGATAGGAAAGCAGAAGGGGGGCTGACTGGAGGAAGGCCTGGAACCAGCGGGAGCAGGAGGGAGCCTGGGGGAGGATAGCGGTGGAGGGGAACCAGTGAGAGCGTAGAATCGTGACGTGTATGTGTGAAGAGGCCATGCTGAAGCCCACGGCTGTGTGTGCTGAGTGAGGGGAGGGGGAAGTGGCTTAGTGTGTAAAAGCATTTGCTGTGCAAGTCTGATAACTAGAGTTTGAGCCACAGAAGCCCAATGCAAGTTGCATAGGTGTCTATAATCCCAGCTCACCTATGGCCACATGGGGTGGAGTCAGGAGAACCCCCAAGCTCACAGGCTAGCTAGTCTGGACTCCTTAGTGACAAACAAAAAGACCTTGTCTCTCCAGAGGGAAGCCCCCGCTGCTCTTTGGCTAAGAAGAGCCAGTATGCACATCTAAAAGTCTCTCAATTAACTTTAATCCCCTTTAATCCAAGATGCTCTCACTTTGGGTTGGAAATTCCATTTTATTTTACAGATGGCAGAGAATACTGGGGAGATCCAAGATCTGATACTGTCTAGGGGTACTGGGTTCATTTTCTTTGCTGATTAAAGAATTAGTGGGCAGGAAAGTGCTTTAAAAAATAAAGTTTATTTCAGAGTAAGAGGGAAAGAAAACAGACTCCTCTGTGAGGAGGATGCTTTCAGAGCTGGGGGAAAAAAAAAACACCTCATAGTTTTCATGGGAATTAAATTATTATTAAATGGGGAAGTTCATCCATCCAGGGTGTATGATTGGTCAGCTTGAATGAAGGGAAAAGGCCTTAGTGCATATAGTACTATGGGAAAATTCACTCAGGCCAGGAAGGAAGAGGAATTGTCACCAAGGCCCGCCCCCTATCACCATCTTTCTGCCTAGTCAAGGAAACTGGCTAGCTCCTGTAGTGCTTCAGATCCATCAATATAACAAGAAAAGATAGCCAACTACCTACTAGGAGACGTGTCATCTCTACCACATCTACTGGGCCCAGCAGACATTGCAGAGGAAGTGGCAATCTTAACAAGAGTAACTGCTCTCACTGCTAGCTTGACAACCAGCTCCATCAAAACCCATCAAAGCAGAAATCCAGAGGTTAAAAAACTCAACGCTAAATCAGACTGCTAACATGCCTGCCAAGTCCTGAGGAACATTGTGGAAGAGGGGCTGGACAGATTATAAGAGCCACTGGATGGGAGGACTATCCTGTGGCATGGTCCCACCCCCTCCCATAGAAACTGGCTGAGGCCCTCATAACCCCATTCATAAAGGAGGGTGGGCTCTCAGTGGAATGGGGTCAGGGGAAGGGGATATAAGAGTATAACCTTTTAAAATAAATAATTTGTTCAAAAGACCTTGTCTTAAATAAGGTGTGAGTTAAGGACTAACACCTTGAAGTTGTCCCTTGACCTCCACATGCATGTCCATATATACACACCACACCACACCTCCCTACACACAGATTTTTTTATTTTTATTTTAGAGAGAGTGAGAGAGAGGGAGAGAGAATTGGTGTGCCAGGGCCTCAGCTACCACAATCAAACTCCAGAAGCTCACACCACCTAGTGGGCATGTGTGATCTTATGTTTGCCTCATCTTTGTGTGTCTGGCTTATGTGGGATCTGGACAGTCGAACATGGGTCCTTAGGCTTCACAGACAAGCGCCTTAACCACGAAGCCATCTCTCCATTCCAGATTAATTTATTTTAAAAAGAAAAGTTTATGTTGCTTGCTAGTCTGTTTGCTTGCAAATCTAGAGGGACTTAGTTGTTTTTCCATTTAATCAGACTATGAGTCCTTTGAAACCTTTAAACCAGTGGATGCTGCTTCTTTGTGCTAATAAATATTTTACAGGTCATCTTTTCTCCAGAGATCAGTTCATAGCAGTGTAACTTCCTCCCTTCCCTGCTCCTATTTTGTGGAATGTCTCAGTCACCAGGATAGCTACAGTGCCATCCCTCACTCAGAAGGCCCTCCTCAGTGGGGTTGCTGATATTCACTATGGAGTTGTGGGTTATGAGATGTGAGAGCAGCAGTCAGTCATTGGGCAGGGGACAATGCTCTGGATATTCCTTCCTGCCCTGTGACTCCCTATGTTCTTTCTGCCCCCTCTTCTGCAAAATTCCCTGAGCCTTGGTGGGTGTGCTTTAAGTCTACTTTAGTGTTGAGCTCTCAGCAGCTTCTGGATTTCTGCTTTGGTGCATTTTGAGTATCCTCAGTGTCAGTCTATATTCCGGATTGTTTGTTGCCCATTCACCATCTCTGATCCCATTATGGATGGCAAGTTCCCAAGAGCAGAGCCTAGCTCCTCTGTTTCAGTTGTTAATGCATCCCCAGTAGCCAGCAAAAAGGTTGGCTTATAGTAGGCACTCCATGAAATAGGTGTCAGGTGAATGAAGATTTCAGCAAAAGCACTTTCATCATACCCTGCTGCTGGGTTCAACTCTTCTTCTGGCTCATGAGCTGATCTTGTCACCCCCACCCCCATCTAAAGTTCTTCTGTGTGGCCTTCTTCGTCGCTCACAAATTGTCATGAGCAGTGTGTGCACAGCCAGTTGCATGCTCAGTACTTTGTCATTTGGAAGTACGCCTCCTTTGGAATGAGTCACAGCACACAGCACAACAGTCATGTTGTCCCATCACATTTAAGCTGTGATTAGCTGTACTTTCAATTCTGTCACTATTGGGAACTTCTTTGAATCCAGAACTTTAAGGCTTCCACTGCTTTTAGACCCACTGCACACAGTGGGATTAATACTGTTTGTAAAATGACTCAACAAAAGAAAAAGTAGAACTCCAGAAATTGCCACCTAACTATGGACTCTCTATGGTCCAGACTGAAAGGACCTTTGATGTCAACTATTGCCCTCTGTCGGTGGGAGGCCAGATGGATGTGGTTTTGTTTGGTAGCTTTGAATTGTCTTTCTGAAAGTTTATACTTTGGGAATTTATAAGTAGAGATGTTGTGTTGTTTTTAACCTGCAATTTGTTGACTATCATTATAAATTCAGAGCATTCTTTTAACTCCTCATAGTATGAACTCAAAATCCTTATTTATTTCTCTGTGTTGAATTCTCAAGGTCTGGTGAAGAAAAAATAAAAGTTAACAAGATTATTGTTATAGTTTAGCTTGCGCCACTCTATCCTGTGCTCTGTGGAATGTTAACAGGTATTCCATTCTCCATGTCCCACATAGTCAGACGCACAGTGACACAAGCATGCAATGTCGCACATGTGCACAAGGGGGCGCATGCATCTACAGTTCATTTGCAGTGGCTGAAGGCCCTGGTGCGCCCATTCTCTCTCTCTCTCTCTCTCAATGTATTGATTAAAAAAACACCTTAAACTAGCTTGACAATACAGGCCTTTGTTTGTGATATCTAATGTTACATTTTTATGGAAATGGTGTGATGCATATTTAACTGGTAGACCACAGATGTTTCTTGCAGTCAAAACTTTGGTACATAAAGGGGCTGAAACAATGCTTATAGCTCTCCTGACAGAAAAGCTCATTTCAGCCCTGGAGTGCAACACTTCAAACCAGTGCAGCCCCAGACAACATCTGCTTGACATTCTGGAAGGGGCCCTCATGCTGTTTGGTTCAGGGATACTGAACACCTTTACCCAGCAGGTAATGCCGCGTCTCGGTAATTATTGCATTTTGTGGAAGAGAAACATGAGAAAATTCCAGCAGCTACAGGAGAGCTTGGAACACTTGTGTTATTTTTTGAGTAGGTTTGTGCTTGGCTTGTGCACGTCTTAATGTGAGTAAGAGGATTATTCACAGCGTGGGCGTGGCAGCCCAGGGGGGTAGTGATGGAGGCTCCAGTTTCACACATTTCTGAATTTCACGTCTGTCTTATGCGTCTGAATTCTGAAGATGTTCTATCACCCTCTCTGAGAATTTCGTCTGGGAAGACCCCCATGGTTGGGGCTTCCCTTTAAATACTAGTCGCCATGCCAGCATTCCAGGGTATGTTTGGAGTGGGAAGAAAGGGTTGGGGTGGGTGAGGTATGAAGCATTAGAAAATTTCCAAAGTGTTTGGAATGTAAAATGAAAGGCCCCAAGCCCAGAAAACCTGTGCGGGACTAGCTGCCTACAACCTTGAGCCAGGTCAGAGCTTGCAGCCCTCAGTCTCTGGCTACCGTGCAGATGGCGGAACGTTGAGTGACCGTGTGCGCTGCCACAGCGCTCTGTTGCCATTGTCCCTAGTGCTGTCTGAGAGTCCTCCAGGTCCCTGCGAGTGATGGGGACTCAGCCTCACGGTGCTGCTGCTGCCAGCTGACCACAGAATGGTTTATTTGACTTGATGGTCACATGTTTAACAAGGCTCTTTGTCTGGCTTTCAAGTGGACTGATATAGCAGATGAATGTGGAGGAAGGACCCTTGAATGTGCTTAATTTCATAGAGGCTAATTTTGGCATTCTATTGATAACTTCCTGTCCTTGGCTTGTTTCATTGGTATAAATATCTTAGACACAGGTTTCTAGGGATGTGGTTCAGTTCTTTCTCAGGAGGCTTTTGCAGGGCTATTGTAACTATCAAAGCAGTTTCCTTGCCAAACCTTGCATTTGTAAAGTCACTTACATCAGGACTTTTGGTGGCAACTGATAGCAACCTAGCTCAATCAGGCTTTATTAGCCAATAAGGGTGGAGCTGGAACTCAGCCACGCTGTCTAAATGACACCTTCTCTTTAGTCTCCTCCTACTTTTTCTCCTTCTTTATAGAACTTAGCACTATCTGGCATTGAGGGCTCCAAGAAGGTTGGGTCTTTTTGTTGCTGTTTGTCACCAAATGCCAAGAATCTGGAATTGGCATGAAGTATAAGAGGAATGTAATCATCAGTTGTTGAATGAATGAAAGAAGGAATGAATTGATATAGAACTTACACACAAACACATACATACACACACCAAATACTTAAAATAATTTTTAAACCTTTCTCCTAGTTACTCTATTAATTGCTTTCAGCTTCACAATATCAACTGATCTTCATAAAGCTTGTGAGGAAAGTAGAAAGTAGATAGATTCTTTATACAACATCAGCTCACCGGCCAGGATAGATGATCATGGAGGAAAATGGCAGTAGCTTGACTGCAAAGGTTTAAAAAGTGGTGGAATGCAAGATCCTTCGTCTCCCCCCCCTTCCTCTTTCTCTCTCTGTCCCACACAGTCCTGGTGCTTTTACTTCTTTTGCTAGGTCACCTCACTTCTCTTACTGGTCTTGTGGAGCCAACTGTTTGAGCATCCTGGTAATAATGAAATGCCTTTGCCTGGTACACAGAAAGTATGGACACGACATGGGATACAGAAAGAGTGACAAGTGACAATAACACCAAATTCCCTGAGCCTGATGACCTGAATCTGGAAAAAAGAAATGGTATTATATTTAGGTAATTCATAGTCAATCCCTTCTGGCGATCCAAAACATTAAGGTTTATCTTCCTGCTGGTGTTGCACATTGGTATATAACACCTTTATTTTTGAGATGAGAGGAGCCTCAAGGAGCATTTGGCCCTACAGACTTTATACTGTTTTATGGCCTGGTGAGTCCAATTCTTAGCACCTCATGCCTATTTACCCACACTCTTCAGTACTCCTAGGCCCTAGTTACTGGGTCTCTTTCTCACTTCTGTTTTGGGAACAGTGGTGGAATACTTAAAGGTTTAAACAGTTTGCAAATAATTTTGACTGAGAATCATTGGCCTGGTGGTTTCACAGTTGAGGAACTAGACTGGCAAAAGGTTAAAGAAAAACAAACACTTGTTCAGAAATCTGTGCCTAGAATCAGAGGAACAGTCTTTGCATCAGGACTTTAATTTTATTTTAACTTTAATAAGTTAGCCAGTTCCCTCAGCCCCGACTGGGTCCTGCCCTAGAGGTTCTGTGTAATTGGTCTTAAAGTATGGCTGAGGTATCTGGACTTTCAGAGTCTTCTTAGGTGATTCTAATGTGAGTCATGGTTGAGAACCACTGGACTATACTGCACTGCCATGATATATAGTAAAGAACAAGGCTATTGTTTGCTTCAGGAGAAGGTAGAGGAACTTGGGGTTGAAGCAAGTGGGGTTTTAGTGGAAGATTATAGATATGTTAGTTGCTTTTCTCATTGCTGTGACCTGACAAGAATTAACATAACAAAAGAGGTTATCTTGGCTTACAGTTGTATGGGGGGCAGTCCATCATGGTGGTAGGAGAATGAGACAGCTGCTCTTAATGTATCCTGTCAGGAAGGAGAGAGAAGGGAATATTGGTGCTTAGATGGTATTGCATCATTTGTTTGTCCCTGGGGTGTCTTGTTAGTCCAGATAGGTCCCTGGTGATAGACCAAAGAAATAATTCTTCCCAGGTCTAACTTGATGAACCAGTGAGTTATCTGGGGTTACTTACAGGTGCATGGGCCGCTCTAACACAGTTGTATCACTCAAAATCCCACCCTAATGTGAGTGATTCCTCAGGAAAGTTGTATCTCTAGATCTCCTGGTGTAGCTTGCAGAGCTCCAGCTGCCAGGATCACCTCTCTATTGCAGCTCACAACTTAGCACTTCTTTACTGCTGAAATGACCTTGGGGAAGGGCTCTAGTGGGTCTTGTAACTTTCTGAGCTTTGAAAATTACATATACTTCCGAATCTCATGAGCCCCTCTCCTTGCTCTAGAAAGGAATGCTTCAATTCAAGGGAAATAGCTACACACAGCTGGCTTCTTCCTGTCTCTATCTGTCTCTCTCTTTTGTTTTTTTCAAAGCAGGGTCTTGCTCTATCCCACGCTGACCTGGAATTAAATATATAGTCTCAGGGTGGCCTCAAACTCTCAGCAATCCTCCTATCTCTGCCTCCCCAGTGCTGGGATTAGAGGCATGTGCCACCATGGCTGGCTCCTTTTTCTCTTTTTATTCAGTCCTGGATCCAGCCAATGGGATAGTAACTCCCATATTCAGGATGGGTCTTCCTCAGTGAAACCTCTCTGCAAATAGCCTCAGAGGTGATCCTAGGTGATCCAGTCAAGCTGACCATCACAATATGAGAAGTGACTAAATCTGATATTTTTATGAAACCTACCTGGGCTGATGGAAGAAATCAGTTTTGGTTTTTTAGTGCAAACTGCAGTAAGGATGAGGCTACCACTAGCTTATAGAACTTTTGTGTGAATTAGACAAACATTCTTTTTAAGGAACCTCAATGCTGCAGGTGCCCAGGCTGGCAAGAGGGTGGCCACCTTGTGAATTTTGAAAAGACTCTCTTCTGCCTTGAAGGATAGAGCCCTATACCAGGGACACAGTGAGAAGATCAAAGGCTAGATTTGTGTCTCCGTTTTCACTTGGGATGGTTCTCCGTGGTGAATAATCTGTAAGAGAATTATGGTCATCTGAGGTAAGGAAGTCCAAACACCAGATATTCCATGCAACCAGAAGTTCGTCTGACATTCAACTGGTTTCATTTTTTCAAAAAATGATTTATTTAATTTATTATGAGAGATACAGAAAGAGAGAGATCGAGAGAGAGAGAGAGAGAGGGAGGGAGGGAGGGAGAGAGAGAGACAGAGAGAGAGGGACAGAGAGAGAGAGAGACAGAGAGAGAGAGAGAGAATGAGCACACCAGGGCCTCTAACCACCACAAATGAACTCCAAATACATGTGCCACCATGTGTATCTGGCTTACATGGGTTCTGGGGAATCGAACCTGGGTCCTTTGCAGGCTTTGCAGGCAAGTGACTTAACCACTAAGTCACCTCTCCAGCCCTGGTTTCACTTTCTTTGCTGCTAATTCCTTTTCCTGTGTGTGTGTGTGTAGGGCGGGGAGAAGGATATGCAAATACTGTCTTAATACGCTACTCCTTGCACTAATAAGGAGAGATTTTTTTTTTTTTTTTTTTTTTGGTTTTTCGAGGTAGGGTCTCACTCTAGCTCAGGCTGACCTGGAATTCACTCTGTAGTCTCAGGGTGGCCTTGAACTCTCAGCGATCCTCCTACCTCTGCCTCCCGAGTGCTGGGATTAAAGGCGTGTGCCACCACGCCCGGCTCAGGAGAGATTTTTGAGGAAGTAGAAATTACTAGAGTTTTGGGATGCTCCCATGCTTTAAGTGGATAATCTGGGCATATTCTCCCAACTTTAAGAAGTTTGAATTAAGGGAGAAAGAGAAGAAGTCCAATCTATAGCATGAAACCTGAATAAGATGGCTCAAGAGACTTGGAAGCTTGTCAAAATGCAATCCTTGAAATGTTTCTTTTCTTGTTATAAAGCAATCTAAACTAATTGCAAAAAATGTGGAAAATAGAAATGAGTCAAAAGGAAAAAATAGTCACTTGAAATTTTACTACTCAGAAATAACTGCTAACAGTTTTCTGTTTATCCTATCAGAATCTTTTCAATGCTTACATATACATTTAGGATGCGATTACATATAGTGCAATGTGGGATCATATATATGACCATATAGTAACCAGCTGTGTGTGCACACATGTGTGTCTCTGTGTGTGTATGCACAGGCACATGCATGCCACAGCACACATATAGGGACCAGAGGGTAACCCCTGGTGCTTGTCTTCTATCTTGTTTTGAGCCAGGTCCCTCATTGTTCATTGCTGTATTCACTAAACTAGCTGACCCACAAACCTCTGGGGGAATTCTGCCTCTGCCTCCTATAGTCAAGCTGTTTGTAAGCTGGGGCTACAGACACTCACACAACAGCATCCAGCCTAACATGGGTTCTGGGGATCTGAACTCAGGTACTCATTTGATGCAACAAACACTATCCACTGAACCATCTCCCCAGCCCATAACTTCCTTTTATTTTTTAGTTTTTTGAGGTAGGGTCTCACTCTATCCCAGGCTGACTTAGAATTCACTATTTGGTCTCAGAGTGGCCTCAAGCTCATGGCAACCCCTCTTACCTCTGCCTCCCAAGTGCTGGGATTAATGGCATGTGCCATCACACCTGGCCATAACTTGCTTTTTTAACATAACAATAGTTGGTTAACATTTTCCATGAAATTAACTATTCTTTTACTTTGTTATTTGAATAGTTACATAGCAATTTATTTAATAATACCATAACAATTTATTTATTTAGACTTTTTATTTACAATTTTCTTACATGTACATAAAGCATTTGATCACAATCCCCTTCTATTACTTTCCTCTGTCTCCCCTTCCTCCTTCCACTGAACCCCCTCTTCTTTCCAACTAGGGCCTCTTCTATTTTGATATCTTTTTTTTTTTCCCCCTCCTCCACCATTCATGATGGAATGTTGATGGGCCCAATATTGTACAGGCTGTGTGCAGGTAATGACAGCTATAGGAGGTCATGAATGCAACAGCCGCTCTGTGGCAAAAGACATTGTTCCAAAGCACTCCTCCCCACCCTTTTTGCTTTTACATTCTTTCCATCCACTCTCCTGCAATGTTCCCTGAGCCTTGGAGAAAATGATAGAGATGTGCCATTTAGCACTGAGCACTCAACAGTCACTTATTCTCAGCAGTTTGATGAGTTTTGTGTTTGTTTACCCAGTAGTCACTGCCATCTGTAAGAAGCTTGTCTGACCAAAGGTGAGAGCAACACTAATCTCTAAAGGGTTGCTCAGCCTCCCAAGTAGCTGAAATTATACGCCTGTACTACTATGCCCAACTAAAAGCTTTATTTTGGTTTTTACGTTATGCCACATGTTTTGTGATTCTCCAGAGAAACAGAACCAATATGATATTTATAAATACAGAAGAAGAGATTAATTCTAGAAATTGGCACATGTGATTGTGGAGGCTGAGAAGTCCCATGATGCATCATTTGGAAGTTGGAGAGCCAGGAAACTTATTGTTTTAGTTTGGGTTGAGTTCCAAGGTCTGAAAGCTGGGGGATAGGGAAGGAGGGAGATTCTGGTGCATATTCTAGAGTCTGAAGGCCTGAAGGCTCTTGAACCAGGAGCCAGGAGCTCTGTCCAAGGGCCAAGGCAAGGGGATATTCTAGTTCAAAAAAAAAAAAAAAAAAAGGCAAGGAATTCACCCTTCTTCTGCATTTTTGTTCTTCTAGGGCCCTCGGTATATTGGATGGTGACTGCCCATATTGGTCTGGTTCTTGGTCTACTGACTCAAATGTTCAGCTCTTGTAGAAACAGAAGCACACTTAGAAATCTTGTTTTACCAGCTATCTGGATATCCTTTAGTCTACTCAAGCTGACACATAGAGTTTTCTGTCTTACACCTTCCTGACTAGTCTTAGGAGGGCACCACAAAGTCACATACTAATCGCAAGAGAAGGAGCGGATCAGTTTTCAGCTCCCACCAGTACTGGACGAGAATGCGGGTTTCCTGGCCCACTCCCCTCCATATGGGTCTGAAATTGTTCTGATTTAGCAATTCTTCAACCGTTAACAAGTCCTGAGATACAAGTGTAGAGCCTCAGACCTTGAAAATGGGAAGTCTCAAAAGAGATGGTTCCATAAGTCCTTCATCATACCACAAGGTTTCCAGAAAGGTGTCTGCTTCCTCTGTGCAGAGCTTCAAGTCCAGAGGAAGTCATCGCATCTGCGTGGGACTTTCATCACAAGGCCAGAGACAAAGCTGGCTCTAGGTTTCCTCCCGATCATAGACACCCTCAGAGCACCTGGCTACCCAGCAGTGCTGTGGGCTCAGTGGGAGAGGTGAAGTGGGGTGGACTTGCCTTTGTAAAGGAACAAAAAGAGCTGGGAGGGACGCAGTCAGCTCCCTCCTGGGGAGTGCTGGGAGGCATTGAACACATTGCCAAGTGAGGAGGACGCAGGGTGCTTTTCTTAGAAACCTCTTTCTTCTTCTTTTTTTGGTAATAAAGTTTAATTTTTCATCATAAAAGTTATGCATTCTTGCTTAGGAGAATGTGGTAAATATAGGAATATAAAATGAAGTCACCCAGTCGCACTACTCAGGGATGAATGTTGGTCCATGCCTTTCTCGTCTTGTGGGGATGAGTATATGCGTCCCTTTTAGACCACTGCAGTTACACTGCGTAAATTACTCTGTCTTTTTTTTTCTTTAAATGTTCCTTGCTATCTCATATTCAATAATTTTTTGATTATGTTGTTTTCAGTTGTGTGAAAGAACTAACGCTCATTGTCTAGTATTACCTGGTCTTTTTTAGACTATTATTTCCATTTTGCAGGCAAAGAAACTGATGCCCATAGGAGTTATAAGACTTGCCCAACATCACCCGATAAGTAAACAAAACACTTCATCCAACACTCAGCCTTCCATTCATTCAGCACACATTTGCAGAGCACCTCTACTGTATCCTGCAGTAAGGACTTTGGGAGGCAAACTCATTGTTCCTTGTTTATGTGTTGTTTATAGTTCAGTGGACCATGTATTGGTGGTAGTGGAGTCCAGAGAGGGAGCACCCAGCCAGCGGGGGGCCCATGGCTTCTTCCTAGAGGAGATAGTATTGAAGCCTAGTCTTTTAGGAAGAGTGAATGTTGGGCAGGGAAGAGAATGATTGAGAGGTGGGTAGAGGGACAGCCCAGGAAAGCGCAATGAGGAAAGGGAGCAGATGTGTTTAGGAAATTGAAAATAATTAGCCAGGGTGCATATGGGGGAGATGAACCTGACTTTGCAAGCAAATACAAGCTCATAATTAGCTTCTAGGCCTGGCTGAGAACTTTGGGCAGTGGGGAGTTATTGTATTTTAGACAAGAGACACAAGACATAATCTTACTTGGATTTTAGGTGGAATTTCCTGACTACCACGGTGGAGGGTGGACTGGTGCACTGGGTTCATGGAAGCTGCTGGAACGATGTTCAGATAAGAGACGCTGGGTCCCACACTGGGATACATGAGCAGGCATCAATTTAAGAAATAATCAGGTGGTCAGGCACAAAGCAGGCAGGACTTTGTGAAGCATTTTGGGGCACTTTGATGCCCTCTGAGTTTGGTAGTCCATGAAGACAGGACAATGAGCTCTGTCTTGGAGTTCTTTTGTGGGTTTGTGTTGTGGTGCCTGTGAGACTGAGTGGACTGGGTAGAGAGAGCTCAGAGGTCTGAGTGCAGAAAATGATTAGGAGCTGCCAGGGTGGAAGCAAACGTAAAAGCCCAAGGAAGATGAGAATTAACCAGGAATTGTGCAGAGTGGAGTTTGGACCTAGTGCCAACCAGTCATAAACCCTTTTTATTTGTTTATTTAAAAATTTTTTTGTTTATTTTTATTTATTTATTTGAGAGCAACAGAGAGAGAAAGAGGGAGAGAGAGAGAGAGAGAGAGAGAGAGAGAGAGAGAGAGAGAGAATGGGCATGCCAGGGCCTCCAGCCACAGCAAATGAACTCCAGACACGTGCACCCCCTTGCTCATCTGGCTAACATGGGTCCTGGGGAATCGAGCCTTGAAACAGGGTCCTTAGGCTTCACACGCAAGCGCTTAACTGCTAAGCCATATCTCCAGCCCCATAAACCCTTTTTTTTTTTTTTTTTTTTCGAGGTAGGGTCTCACTCTAGCTCAGGCCCATAAACCCTTTTAATGTTTGTGTGTGTGCATATGTGTGTGTGTGTGTGTGTGTGCGTGTGTGTGTGTGTATAAAGTGTCATGTGGAGCCCCATATGCTCGTCTGTGGTAGGGGTGCTCTCCTAGGTGGCCAGAGTGGAAGGTCATGTGTCCTGTTCCATTGCTCTTCAGTCCTGTCTTATTTTGATGTCTCTGTCGCCCCCACCGCCCCATGGAACTTGGATGACAGCAACGTATGGCCATGTCCAGCTGTTTATCTAGAGACTTGAACTTGGGGAGTCTCAGGCCCCCTCAAGCCCTTATGCTTGTGCAGGCAGTACACTTAGCCACTGAACCATCTCTCCAGCCCAATTATGAACCCGTTTATGGATCTTAAGAAACCCATAAGCCTGCAAACTAAGTATCTATGTGCAGAAGCTTAAGTAATTTAAACATTTTTAAATATTTTATTTTAATTAATTAATTTGTTTGACAGAGATAAAGAGGGAGAGAGAGATTGAATAGGCACAGCAGGGCCTCCAGCCACTGCAAATGACATAGGTCCTGGGGAATCGAACCTGGGTCCTTTGGCTTTGCAGGCCAATACCTTAACTGCTAAGCCATCCCTCCAGCCCCTAATTTAAACTTTTAACTTAAATTTTTACTTAAACTTTAACTTTAAACTTAAATTTCCTTCGAATTCATAGGTTCCCTGAAGGTCATCCCTCGGGATATGGAGTGAATAAAATGAAATATAAAACAGAATTTGAAGGACACTAGTATTGCAAGGGAGAGATGGAAGAAAGAAGTCTTCAAAGGAAATGGAGTAGGAACTGGCTGGGATTGGGGTGGAGCAAAATGAAAATGTCAAAATAGCAGCCATAATCATAGTACTTAGGAGGTGTAGGCAGGAGAGTTAGGAGTTCAAGGCCAGACTGATCTATATGAGACCCAATCTCAAAAAAAAAAAAAAAAAAAAAAAAAAGTAACAAGAGAATGATGTTCTGGAAGAAGCAGAATGGTCCCAGGGAAATAAGTGTGGCCAATGGAGTCAAGGGATTGGGGCTAAGTTCAAGGACATGACCTTGAAGTGAAGGTGGAATGGCGTAGACGGAGCATCAAGATCCCTGCAGTTCTGGTTTCCAGTTTGTAGGGCAGCACGCTTCCCCGATTGCAAATCAGAACCACAGGGTCTCAGGGGAGAGAGCCTTTGTCGTCCTTTTGAGAATTCGGTATAGCAGGAGAGGAGCCTGCAAGCAGCTGGCAGGTGACGGCATGGGTCAGTTACTGCCCTGCTTCTTCCCACGCACCTTCCAGGCAGCATGTTGCTCCTTCCACACAGGGCAAGCTTTCCCTGCTCCTCAGTGAGCCGCGGGGCAGCTTTGGCGGCTGCACACAGCAGACATGATGCAAACAAGCTGGGCATGCCTCATGCACTTGGTTTTGCCCTTTGGAGATTATGTCATTGCCTTGAGAACAACCTGCCTGTCTGGCTCACAGGTGCCAAAGGGGACATGGGACACAGAGCCATCCCAAGCTCACCTTCAAACTCTCGAGTGAGAAAGACGTGTTTGTTTCTGTATACCACTGAGTCCTGGTATCTTTGTGTTGCAGAAATTGGGTTTTACTGAATTTTTTTAAACATTTTATTTTTATTTATTTATTTGAGAAAGAGAGGGAGAGAGAGAGAGAGAAGGAAAGAGAGAGAGAATGGGCGCATCAGGGCCTCCAGCTGCTACAAATGAACTCCAGATGCATGTGCCTCCTTGTGCATCGAGCTTACATGGGTCCTGGGGCGTTGAACCTGGGTCCTTTGGCTTTGCAGGCAAGCACCTTAACCACTAAGCCATCTCTTCAGCCCAAAGGTTTTACTACATTCTACCATTAAAGTCGTGGTGGCTTCACATAAGCTTTCTTCTGTCCTACTTTTCCTGGCCACGGTTCAGTGTCTCATATCCTGATGTGCAGTAGGGGCCTTGTTTCCCTGCCATAGGACTCAGTTTGCAGACCTAATGTGGGCTGGAGGAATGGCAGTTCCAGTCATACTTCCAGTAGACCAAGTCCACTTGTTTCAGAGGACAGAACAGTGCAATGGCAACCTAGCACACGAGGCCGGAGTTTCTTCCTCCTGTATCCACTCTTCATCAGGTACCCGACCAGCCTAGCCTCCACAGGTAATATCACCTACAGCCCATCTCCTTCCAGCCTAGCCTCCACAGGTCACATCACCTACTGCCCATCTCCTTCCAGCCTAGCCTCCACAGGTCACATCACCTACAGCCCATGTCCTTCCAGTCTAGCCTCCACAGGTCACATCACCCACTGCCCATCTCCTTCCAGCCTAGCCTCCACAGGTCACATCACCCACTGCCCATCTCCTTCCAGCCTAGCCTCCACAGGTCACATCACCTACAGCCCATGTCCTTCCAGCCTAGCCTCCACAGGTCACATCACCCACTGCCCATCTCCTTCCAGCCTAGCCTCCACAGGTCACATCACCTACAGCCCATGTCCTTCCAGCCTAGCCTCCACAGGTCACATCACTCACTGCCCATCTCCTTCCAGCCTAGCCTCCACAGGTCACTTCACCTACAGCCCATCTCCTTCCAGCCTAGCCTCCACAGGTCACATCACCCACTGCCCATCTCCTTCCAGCCTAGCCTCCACAGGTCACATCACCTACAGCCCATGTCCTTCCAGCCTAGCCTCCACAGGTCACATCACCCACTGCACATCTCCTTCCAGCCTAGCCTCCACAGGTCACATCACCTACAGCCCATGTCCTTCCAGCCTAGCCTCCACAGGTCACATCACTCACTGCCCATCTCCTTCCAGCCTAGCCTCCACAGGTCACATCACCTACAGCCCATCTCCTTCCAGCCTAGCCTCCACAGGTCACTTCACCTACAGCCCATGTCCTTCCAGCCTAGCCTCCACAGGTCACATCACACACTGCACATCTCCTTCCAGCCTAGCCTTCACAGGTCACATCACCCACTGTCCATCTCCTTCCAGCCTAGCCTCCACAGGTCACATCACCCACTGCACATCTCCTTCCAGCCTAGCCTCCACAGGTCACATCACTGACTGCCCATCTCCTTCCAGCCTAGCCTCCACAGGTCACATCACCCACTGCCCATCTCCTTCCAGCCTAGCCTCCACAGGTCACATCACCTACAGCCCATGTCCTTCCAGCCTAGCCTCCACAGGTCACATCACTCACTGCCCATCTCCTTCCAGCCTAGCCTCCACAGGTCACATCACCCACTGCCCATCTCCTTCCAGCCTAGCCTCCACAGGTCACATCACTCACTGCCCATCTCCTTCCAGCCTAGCCTCCACAGGTCACATCACTCACTGCCCATCTCCTTCCAGCCTAGCCTCCACAGGTCACATCACCTACAGCCCATGTCCTTCCAGCCTAGCCTCCACAGGTCACATCACTCACTGCCCATCTCCTTCCAGCCTAGCCTCCACAGGTCACATCACCCACTGCCCATCTCCTTCCAGCCTAGCCTCCACAGGTCACATCACTCACTGCCCATCTCCTTCCAGCCTAGCCTCCACAGGTCACATCACCCACTGCCCATCTCCTTCCAGCCTAGCCTCCACAGGTCACATCACTCACTGCCCATCTCCTTCCAGCCTAGCCTCCACAGGTCACATCACTCACTGCCCATCTCCTTCCAGCCTAGCCTCCACAGGTCACATCACTCACTGCCCATCTCCTTCCAGCCTAGCCTCCACAGGTCACATCACCTACAGCCCATCTCCTTCCAGCCTAGCCTCCACAGGTCACATCACTCACTGCCCATCTCCTTCCAGCCTAGCCTCCACAGGTCACATCACTCACTGCCCATCTCCTTCCAGCCTAGCCTCCACAGGTCACATCACTCACTGCCCATCTCCTTCCAGTCTAGCCTCCACAGGTCACATCACCTACAGCCCATCTCCTTCCAGCCTAGCCTCCACAGGTCACATCACCCACTGCCCATCTCCTTCCAGCCTAGCCTCCACAGGTCACATCACCTACAGCCCATCTCCTTCCAGCCTAGCCTCCACAGGTCACATCACCCACTGCCCATCTCCTTCCAGCCTAGCCTCCACAGGTCACATCACCCACTGCCCATCTCCTCCCAGCCTAGCCTCCACAGGTCACATCACCCACTGCCCATCTCCTCCCAGCCTAGCCTCCACAGGTCACATCACACACTGTCCATCTCCATCCAGCCTAGTCTCCACAGGTCACATCACACACTGTCCATCTCCATCCAGCCTAGCCTCCACAGGTCACATCACCCACTGCCCATCTCCTTCCATCCTAGAGTCCACAGGTCACATCACCCACTGCCCATCTCCATCCAGCCTAGCCTCCACAGGTCACATCACCCACTGCCCATCTCCTTCCAGCCTAGCTTCGACAGGTCACATCACCTACAGCCCATCTCCTTCCAGCCTAGCCTCCACAGGTCACATCACCCACTGCACATCTCCTTCCAGCCTAGCTTTCACAGGTCACATCACCCACTGCACATCTGACTGGACAATGTCATGGTTTGGATGGAATTTGTGACCACCCTCAAGGTTCATATGTTGGAAGCTTAGTCTCCAACCTCCACTATGCAATATTAAGAAGTGGTAGAGGGCTAGAGAGATGGTTCAGGTGTTAAAGTTATTGCTCTGTAAGGATGCGGGCCTGAGCTTGGACCCCCAGCACTCATGTGAAAGCTTGACATGGAAGTATAGGCCTATAATCCCACTGCTGGGGAAGTGGACACTGGAGGATCCCCAGGACTTGCTGCTGACCTGAATCAGAGGGCTCCTGGTTCAGTGAGAGATCAACTGAGAGACATACCCAATGCGAACTTCAAGCCTCCACATGCCCATGCATGTATGTGCACCTGAATACATATGAACATGCATATACATATACCTGTGAAAAAATGAGATGGTGGGACCTTTAAGATATGGGAGCTAGTAGGTGATAGGTCATTAGGTCCTTGGTGGCAAGCTTTTAGAAAGGGACTTCAGTAGTTCTTATGTGGCCCCACCCCTCATTTCTCTCTCTCTCTCTCCCTCTGGCATCTTGTCGCACATGTCTGGCCTACATACTCCCTCTATTGTGAGGCCATCTGCCATAGTCAATTTGAAACTGGTACAATGCCTATGAACACCAATCTCCCTCCCACTGACTATGAGCCAATCAAACTTCTTTACTTTACAAAGTACCTAGCCTCAGATATTTCATTATAGTAACAAACACAGACTAACACTATTACTATATTCCAATTCTTTGAGACCAAACTCTCTTTTTTATCTTATTAATTATAATACTTATTTTTCTAAAGAAAATGGTCATCTGCATTCATGTAAAACACCCATTGCAGGGCCTGCCATGATCCACTGATGGCAAATACATTGTTATTCTGGGAAGTACTGTACTGAGATCTTTATACATAAATTTTGCTTTCCATTTAAAACAAAATCTTATAATTTTAATTACAAAAGCAATGCAGACTTGTTTTAACAAATTAAAATATCAAATTACATTTAAAATTTAAATTAATTGACAAGCACTAGGTTTGTGTGTCTCCCACGGAGCTGTTGGCTCAGTCTTATATTGTGGGCTTAGCTTTGGGTGTGGCTCAGGAGACACTCTGATTTAGCAAGTGGAGGGAGGATGCGCTCTTCAGCTCAGGGCGGCTGAAACTCCTGCTGGGATCATAGAGATGGCCTCCTCATAGGGATCCCATTCCTCAGTCTCTACGTACTAGTGCTTGATTAATTAATTAAGGCCTGATTAATTAAAGCACATCTCTGATCCTGTCTCTTGGTGCTCCAAGCCCTTCTTAGCTCCCCACTGCCTTACGGAATCTTTCTCAATTGATGTTAGACTTTTCCTTCCTTTCCTCTTAACCCTCCTTATGCACCCTACACACAGCCACACTGTACAGTCTGGGATACTTCCGGCCTCTTACTCTTCCAGGTTCTTCCCTCATTCTCTGTCCTTTCTTGGGTGTGTTTTCTCCTCCCCATATGCTCACACTGGGCCCGTTCTCAAGAGCTTCTTAGCGTCCCTTCTCCATGACCCTCATCATAATTTCTTCATCTTGAGTCAGTCTTGCTTTTCTCTGAAGGCCATGGTGCCATCACATTCTAGAACACGGTGTCATCCCCTCAGTTCTGTTTAGATTTGGGGGCCAGCCAGTTAATTCCTTGATGTGGGGCTAGGCTTACATGTTAGGGTGCTTAATAGAAAGCATCCATGGTTTGTATATACTCAGTGCCAATAACACCTTTTCACCTACCTGTGACACTGCCCAAAGTCGTTTGAGCAGGTAAACTTGGCTCCATTATAAAGCCACTGGTATAAAGTAATATTTATTCAAGAAAAACTCTGCTGAACCCTAGGTGTTTGTCTCTCTTAGGAGGTTGCAACCTAGCAGTCCAGGCTCTTTCAGGCCTCCAAGACTTTGTTCATGGTGTTTCTATCCCAGGAAGGCCCTTCTCCTCCCATCTTCATCTGTCTATTTCCTCCTTAGTCTTCAAGGCCTGGGAGACAGCAACCTCTTTTCGGAGCCTGTACCAATCGGCCTCCTCTTTCCCCAAGCAAATGGATAGCTCTGGCCCCTGGGTTCCCATGACGCTCTCCACGGCCACTCATCTCAGCCCATGTATGGTGCTGTAAAGTCTTTGTCTTCCCGAGCAGAAGCCCGGCAGGGACGTTGGCTTGCCGAGGCTACCTCTGAGGTGCCAGGGCCCTGGGCCAGAAGGAAGTGACTAAGTCTGGGCAGTGTACTAGACTGGTCATACAGACCTAGAAGCTCTGGAACAACAGTGGCCTGGCTTCAGGGCCCGGATGAAGCACGGACTGGTTGGGCGACTTTGGGAGCTATATCAAGTTTCCTTGGAACTTTCCCGCCCTGTGAAATGACACACTAATGCAATAATAGCATTTATATCCCTGGATGGTGTCAAAGATTTTGCATTTTAATACATGCAAAATGCTAACCGTGTGCTTGGCGGATGGTAGAGGTTCATGGGTCTTAGAATTAATGGAGCAGTGAGCTGGAGAGATGCCTCAGTTGGCAAAGGGCTTGCTGTGCAAGCAGGAGGACCTGCGTTGGGCATCGCCAGCACCCACATCCAAGCCAGGCACTGCAGTGCACGCCTGTCACCTTAGCACTGGGAAGTCAGAGGACTATACATGTGTAACCCATGTGCATACATGCATGTGAACACATATAGCACACACATGTATGTACTAAAGAAAAAAAAACAATTAATGAAGGCAGAATGAATATTAAACTGAGCTGTGGGGGTGGTTCGGGCTGGGAACTCCCCAGGTGTATCCCCTAAGAATGGAGCCTCTGTTCCTCTCTTGCCCCTTCCTGTGGCCCTCACCAGGCAGCGTTCCCCAGCCCGGGCTGCCTGGGCGATGGGCACAGGCTATTCAAGGAGCTGGCCCTGCAGCCTTGCTTTACAAGGAGCTAGCCAGGCTGCGCCAAGCAAGGACAGACATTAAAAACCTATTTTCTCACTGGGCATAAGTAATTGGCAAAAAAGCTCTAAATCCATAGCTGTCAGGTGAAGTCATTTCCGAGAGAAAAGGATGGAAGGAGAGAGCTGAGAGCTGAGAGCTGGGAGCCAGGTGGGAGCCAGAGGGTGGGAGAGAAATGCAGACCAAGGAGACAGTGGCCAGGGTAGAAATCTCATTCCAGCTCCCTGCTTTGGACCAGACTGCTGTCTGCACCTCTAGCCCTCTTGTGTGTGTATTTTTTCCTTTCCTGAAAAAAAAAGAAAGAAAGAAAAGAGGTTTCTAAGGTGACGAAGGCAAAGAAAGCCGTCCATGGAATTATTTAATGAGCCAGAATGAATTGCATTTGAAATCATTTAAATAGGATCTGGGAGCATTTAACTGCAGCTCGGGATCTTAACTAGAGTGGGGAAGGATCTTCGCGCTAATTGCTGGCAATGATATTCCTATGGAGAGGAAGAGATAGCAGCGAGCAATTAGCAGACGCAGCGGCAGTGGCAGCGGCAGCGGGGGTTTCAGGGTCTGCAGCGTTTGGCCAGGCGTGTAAGAACCTTGGCGAAGCCCAAGACCCCCAGCAGGGGTCAGACGAGACCCAGGACTGCAGAGAGCAGAGGTGGGGGAGGTGGCTAGATGCTAGGGTGGGGGAGGCAGGGTCCAGCACCTCTCTAAGGGACTCTGGGAGGGTGATACAATGGAAGTACTCTTGGTTTCACCTCCCAGCAGCCCAGGTGGAAGGTGGGAGTACCGTGGAGGGAGGGAGGCTCTGCCCTTAGGGACCTCTGTGGGATAGTAGCGAAATTCACCCAGAGTCCAAGAGAGGAAGTAGAGACATCTCCATTTCCATGTGCTCAGTGCCACATCACACACTTCATCTGGATTTCCTTCTTGGCTCCACCTGTAATCACCGCTTTTAGTACAGAGCACAGAAACTCTGTGAACATTTGATACCCACCTCACACTGGAAAGGTACTGTTATCTCTGTTTTACAGATGAGAAAACACCTGTTGACACATGGTATGAGTAACAGAAGGCTACCTAAGTCCCAAGAGCATATGAATACCCCAAAGTGTCATCGTGACAACTGTGAGTGACAATGTCCCTCTCTTCTAGGAGGAATCTATAAGACTGGTTCCTAATAGTTGTAAATAATTAAGAGATTTTAAATGCTAGCTTCCATATGAAAGAGTCAAATGAAGTCAGAGGAGAAGGATTACCTCTGAAAGGGTGACCAGCAGAAGTGTCACTTTGAAGATGGGCAGAACTGAGGCATGCAGACATGGAGTGAGAGAGCGAGAGAGATTGTGATACGGGAGATCATTTTTAAGCAAAGCCATGGAGATGGGGAAACAAGTGACATGTACTGGGGGTGTCAGATGTTTCTGTGTCTAGAGAGGAGGCAGAGCTAGGAGAGACTTGGGATTAGACAACGGAGGGTTTTTAATATGTTGGGTGGATGGGTTCAAATTCTGTGCAGGCAGTGGTGAGCTACGGACAGATTTTGAGCTAGGGAGCAGGGCTCCACATGATCAACCTGAGGGAGGGGTAGAGCTCACAGTAGAAAGTTCATGACTGATGGAACCAGGAAGAGGTTGTCATGATCACCCATAGAAGAGGCTAGAGGGCAGGCTGGAGAAATGTCTTAGCAGTTAGGGTACTTGCCAGCAAAGCCAAAGGACCCAGATTCAATTCCCTTCACTCATGTAAAGCCAGATACACAAGGGAGCACATGTGCCTGGAGTTCATTTGCAGTGGCTGGAGGCCCTGGCTCTCCCATTCTCTCTCTATCTGCTTCTTTCTCTCTCATAAATAAATAAATAATAAAATAAATAAAAGAAGGGGCTAAAGTGGGGCGTGGTGGCGCACGCCTTTAATCCCAGCACTCGGGAGGCAGAGGTAGGAGGATTGCCGTGAGTTCGAGGCCACCCTGAGACTCCATAGTGAATTCCAGGTCAGCCTGGGCTAGAGTGAGACCCTACCTCAAAAAAACACACACACACAAAAAAAAAAAAAATTAAAAAAAAAAAGAAGGGGCCAGAGGAGATAGAGGAGCCTGTATGTGGTATGGACCATGAGACAGAGAGAGAAGAGCCCTTCTCCCCTATTCTGTTCTAAGACCATGCTAGCTCTCGTGGTGTGCTGGAGGGTCCTCAGCATGCGTTGACCTCAGCTGGGATTGGAAATGCAGCCCATGTACAAGACACACACAATAAGATATGGGACACAGAGTGTGTTGCCAAGAGGTCATCAGGTCACCTGAGCCAGTCTTTGCCCTTGACAGATGACAACAAAGCCACCCATGACCAAGTCCATTTTCTGCATGTTGCGACTGCATCATCTCCCTTACATTCCAGCCTGTGCTTCATCATCCTGTCATGCGGAAGGCTGCCCAGCCTCCTTCCCTGGCTGCTGCAGAGGGGGCGGAAGGTCCTGCTTGTGGCGGTGGCTCTCCCCAGAGTGCAGCAGGCAGACCCCACTGGTGTGTGGAGAAAGATCTGATTTCAACTTCAGCGTGGGGACCGGTGGTGGGACATCCTGACTTTTAGGGTTGCTTTCTGTCTGATTTCTATGTCTCCGTCATTGGCCTAGATGTCCCTTTTATTCTATCCTCACTTCCTCAGCCACCTGGCACCTCTTCAAGCCTTGGCTTCCTGAGACGGTTGCCTACAGACAGATCTATACCTGCTTTGAACATACTTCACTGAAGACCAGC
Organism: Dipus sagitta; assembly: GCA_036346955.1. Lineage (NCBI taxonomy): Eukaryota > Metazoa > Chordata > Mammalia > Rodentia > Dipodidae > Dipus > Dipus sagitta. The sequence continues at coordinate 120,463,056 of CM070772.1, forward strand.
ACAAGTCATGTAGAAGTTTGTTGGTCATAATTTGCGCCTTCCACAGGCTCAATGCGTAGTTGCTATTATTTTTCTAAAAGTTATCACTACACTTATGATATGTGGAGTATCTCAGTATATTATGTCTTTCTCAAGCAAACTTGTCAGAGTGATATCATGATCGTTTTCAAATGAGGAAGGTTAAGGCTCAGAGAGGTTAAGTTGCTTGCTTCTGGTCCTACAGCTAGTATTGGTAGATATTAGGATTTGCTATCGGGCTGGTCCCCTCTCTCTCTCTCTCTCTCTCTCTCTCCCTCTCTCTCTCTCTCTCTCTCTCTCTCTCTCGGTAGAATTATAATGATTATATCTCCAAATAGCCATTTTGTGGATGGGAGAATTATAGAATGATAATGATGAACTACACTGAGTTTATTAAGCTTGGGTAATGTTCATCTATGGCTCTTGGATTTGTGAGCCATGAGGAGAGGCTTGCTAAATACTTTTTAAACTTTTAACTGACAACGCCCATATATATATGTGATATACCATGATCATAGCCCCCTTCCACCACCTTCCCTTTTACCCCTCTCATATGACTCTGGCACCAAGTCCCTGAGTTCCTGCTAAATATTGGGATCACGCAGCTTTCCATAGCTCTAGAGGCTGGAGAACCTACACTTAACAGAGTTTCTTGAATAGACAGGGATTGTTGAGCAAATGCTTTTGCTGTGAGGTCTTCCAGCCCATAGGTGGAGCTATTGGACCCCTGAAAGTCTCAGGGCCCAGTTGCATAAGGATGGAGGTAGTGTGGATGGTGAGTCCCAGCTCAGCTCTATGAATGTGAAGGCATAGCACTGTTTGTAAGAACATACCCTGGAAAAAACCCTAAATGACCAACAAAATGGACCTGGTTTAAATAAATTATGATGCACCCATATAATAGAATGCCATGTAGCCATTAAAAATTATGACATAGATTTATGTTGATTGATAGAAAAAGATATTTTATCATATATTTTCTTGAAGGAAGAGCATGCCTCAGGGCATTTGATATATATATATATTCCATTATTCCAAAGATATAAAATTGTGAAAGAGAGACAGAGATGGATAGATAGCACGTGGGATGTCACCAAAACTATTAACAACAGCTCTTTAAATGGTGTGATTTTTGCTTTAACCTTATCTGTAATATGTGAGTTTTTAAAATAACAAGTGTGTATTATCCTTACCGTTGGGAAAAACCCAGGTTGCTTCTCATTTGAAGATTTACAAACCACACCAAACTGAAGGTCTCACTAATGTTCCCTGAATGCAGTCCTTTCAGAGTGTAGATACCGCTGAGGTCTCGTGTGTGTCAATGACTAGTTATTCCCTCTCAGAGGAGTGGAGACATTTCTCATCAGGGTTAGAAGCAGAAAAGGCAGAGCAGAATTTGCTGGGGTAGTCCTAGGCCACACTTCTATGCCATGGGCCCGTAGGGTTCAAGGAGGTCCCATTGGATCTAGGCTACATGCACACATACCACTCTCCCTTCCCTGTCACCCCTCCCTCCCCACATCCTCACCCTCCTCCCGGTGTCGGCAGCAGCTTTCATCTCCACAAATTCTATTCAGCAGTGAGTCCCTGAACTTTCTAATTGAGATCAGAGATAAATATAGTGGGGAAGGCAGGCGAGAGAGGGAGGAGGCTTCATTTTAATTTGCAGCATTTCCCATTAATAACAACTTCTAATTAAAATGTCTAAATCTTCCAGCCCAAGTCCAAGAGAAAAGTCTCCCAGGTCTGGCTAGCTGGAACCTTTGTTCTAGTGAGTTCCGAGTGTGGATTTCTGAACCAGCTGAGCCCTCCTTGTCAGAAGCCATCATGAAACTGGTGGAAAAAATGTATGTCATGAATCTTCTCTTGCTGTGGTCTAATTCTATAACCCCACTGAGGAGGGCTCCAGGGAAATAGGAACAAGGCGAGAGAACAAAAGAGTATAATCTGAGCTGGGCATGGTGGCGCACACCTTTAATCCCAGCACTTGGGAGGCAGAGGTAGGAAGATCGCCATGAGTTCGAGGCCACCCTGAGACTACATAATGAATTCCAGGTCAGCCTGAGCTACAGTGAGACCATACCTCAGAAAACAAAGAACAAAACAAAACAAAAAAGGTAAAAAGAGCATAATCTGTTATATATAATATGTTACATACATTATATATTATATAAAAATGATATATAGTATATTAAAATATTTTTTAAGAAAAACAAGACCATGAATCTTCTTTGGGCAGCAGCACCCTCTGGTACATTCCTGCAAAAGAGAGCACCTAGGAAAAATGAGCCATGAGGCAGATGCTCACGGGATTAAGGGGCATTTCCAGGATTGCTGGAGTGACATTTCTGGTGGGTATAGGAGGGCAGAAGTGCTAGAGCTCAGGATGTGGAGGTAATGTGGCCAGTGGCTTCCAGCTCAGCTCTGTGAATGGGGAAGCACAGCACTGCTTGTAAAAATAGACCTTTCAAAAATCTTAAATGACCACCAAGATGGGCCTGGTTAAATAAATTATGAGCACTCATATAATAAAATGCCATGTGGCCATTAAAAATTATGACATAGATTTATGTTGATTGATAAAGATATCTCACCATATATTTTCTGAGGAAAAGAGTGCAAAGAGGGAACTTACTCTGTATTATTCTAGGATTTACCCACCTCATCCCTTTGCTTTCCCTTTCCCCAGAGTCTCCTCTGTGGAGACTGTTTCATTCGGGTGATGGTGGTGGTGGTGGTGGTGGTGGTGCGTGCATGCGTGCGTGCGTGCGTGCGTGCGTGCATGCAGGGAGGCCTGCACTGCTGACAGCAGTGATGCCTGTTAATAGTGTTAGACAGTAGGACGTGCCACTTAGTATTGATCTAAATACAAGCTTATTTATTTTCCTCCAGAAACAATTTAATGTCTCTGTTACTTGCTGAACTGAAGTAGGTACCCTAAATAAACTGCGGTGAGTAAAGTGAGGGCTGAATTAACACAAACATCCTCCTTGACCTTTCAGTCCCCTGTAGCCACTTGACCCCTCAGCACCTCTACCTGGTAAGGCTTGGGTAGCAGGATCTCAGATTTAATGTGCCCAAACTCAACCGATGGCCTGTCCCTCACAAAGGCTCCTGTCATCTCTGTCCTTGTGGGTCCTCAGGGCAGAAGTCTTCATGGGCCATTCTCTTCCATGCTATATCCCTTACCCATGAGACAGCATGTTGGCTCTATGTCCAATATGCATCCAGCATCCACCGGATGCTCCCTGCCCTCTGCTTTTGGGACCAGCATGGTCACCACCCCTCTTCTGTAGTGCAGTCCTGCATCACCGAGTGACAGGACACATGCTGAGAGATGCATCATGGGGAGAGTTTGTCATGGGCTTGCACTTATGCAGCAGACCTAGATAGTACAGATCAATCACTCGACGTGGCCTCTTGAAGCGATCAAGAGATGTGCTAAACACAAGATGGATGAGACGCTGCCTCACACCAGGCTGTTTTACAGTAAATGCTTTCTATACATATACACGGGGCGGATTGGCAGAAACATCAGTGTTCACATGTTGGAAAGGAGGTTGGTTTCAGTCTGTGGACTTTCAAAATCCTTATTTATTGGGATAGTCTAAGGTATAAGCATATTGTGTGTGTGTGTGTGTGTGTGTGTGTGTGTGTGTGTGTGTGTGATGAAGAGTTTGGTGTAGGAGCTGGGAAGATGGTTTAGTGTTAAAGGCACTTGCTTGCAAAGCTTGCCAACCTGGGTTCAATTTCCCAGCCACCCACAAAAAGCCAGATGGACATTCATTTGCAGTGGCAAGAGACCCTGGTGTGCCCCCCCCCCCCACACACAGAGACACACAGAGAGAGAGAGAGAGAGAGACAGACAGAAATATTTTTAAGTATGATAAATAAGTAAAGCAGTAACATAGTGGCACATTACCATTATGTATTTTGTAGTGTACACCACTGTATGTATGTGACTGGCAACACAGTGAATGTTTCACACCAACACCACCCACGTGCTAGTATCACATTGCACTATGACGTTAAGATGGCTACAACATCATTAGGTGATAGGAATAATTTGACTTGATTAAAACCTCCTGGACTGGAGAGATGGCTAAGTGGTTAAGGAATTTGTCTGTGAAGCCTAAGGACCCAGGATGGATTCTCCAGAAGCCGTGTAAGCCAGATGCACATGGTGGTGCATGCATCTGGAGTTTGTTCGCAGTGGCTGGAGGCCCTGGAACTCCCATTTTTCCTCTCTCTCTCTCTCTTTCTCATCTCTCATTAAATAAATTAAAATTAAATATTTTTAAAATTCTCCTGAGAACAATGTAGAACTTATGGCTGCTGGGCTATAGTGATACACGAGGCCTGGCTGCATTTCAGTCGTTTCCTAGCCACTCTCCTTGCTCCTCCACTGGTTCCGGTGAGCCCATTTGAAACCCAGAAGCCATGGGAGCCACTTGAAACCTAAGAGGATGGTAGTGCTCCTTTGTTCAGACCTTCCAGCTGTGTCTCTTCTCACGGAAGACTTGGCTTATCCTACTCTGGCCCAGGCCAGCTGGTCTCTTGTGATAGCCACGCCCCTGCCACAGGGTCCTGACACTTGCTTTTCCTCTGTTGGTAAGGCTCTTCCTTCTGGTGCCCGTGTGGCCTAAACCTTCACCTTGTACAGGTTACCTTCCAGTCAAGGCCACTGTAAGCACCCCACTTAAAATTACAACCCTGTTCCAACTCTGCAAGCAACTGTTTTCCTGCTTTATTGTTTTTTTTTTTTTTTACAGCACTTGTCACTTTTTGATTTTTCTTTTTTATATGACTTATACCTCTTTCTCTCTCTCATCCCACCAGAAGGTACATGCCATGAGAGCAGAGGTTCTGCGTCTCTTTGGTTCAGCACTGAGAGCAGGGCCAGACACATGCTTAAGGAGCCAGATGTTCAGTGGATGAACACAAGAGAGCTAAATTGTTAAGTTGAAGTCAAGACTTACCTATCTGGGAAGCACAAGAAAATGTATCCTAACAGGGTCCTAGTACCTGGAAAGGGGACAGCGCTTCTTAAAAGGGAGGTTGGGAATCAGTAGGACCTGAGTCTGAAGTCACACTTTGTCATTTATGAATGACATGACATTGGGTATTTATGTAACTCTTCTAAGCCTCCTACTGTTTCATTTAGAAAATGGGGCTAATGGTAATACCTCCCTGTATAGGACAGTTGGATAGAGGAGACAAAGCAGCCATGCACAGTTACTTATCACCAGCTCAGTGCTCAGTAAATGCTAGCTAGAAGTGGAGGTGTGATTTTGTTGTCAGCAGGGAATGCCTTGTAAATCAGCAGTGACTGCTGACCACGAGGAAGTGGGAATAATCTTTCTCTGTCAAAAGCCTGGCTTGGTATTAAGAAGAAACAAGGAGATGGGTCTGACCCCGGCCCTGCAGGAGCGCTTGTTTGGCTCACTCTTTAAGAAATGAGCATAAGGGAATACCAGTGTTCATCTCTCTCAGCTGCTTGACTATGGAAACAGGAAACAATGGGACTACCTCAGACTCCTGCTGTGGTGCCCTCCTGTCATGATGGACTGCATTTCTTCAAATCATGAGCCAAGATAAATCCTTCTCCAACCACCCCCTCAAAAAGGAAATTCTCTTAATGGAAGCTTTTAAGAGGAAAGCGATCACGACAATGACGAGACAGTGTCACATCTCAGAATGCATACAGGTGAGAATTGGCTTGTTCAGTGCAGCCCAAAAGTTTTGGTTCATGGCAGGGATTGGCAAACTTGGGCACATGGTCAGATAGGTAAACATCCTAGATTTTGCAGACCATATGGTCTCTAGGACAACTATCAGCTATTGAAGCATGAATCTTTCCATAAGCAAATGGATGGTGGCTGTGCTTCAATAAAACTTTATTTACAAAACAGGTGGAGGGTCAGATTTGGTCCCCAGAGCTATGGGTTGATGATCTCTGGTCTATGGTATCCTTTTCTGAGATAACTGTAAGAATATCTGAAAGAAGATTGCTCTGTTTCAAGGCTCTTCAAAGGGAGAAGTGGGACTGGAGGTGGTCTAGGTCTATAGATGTTGTTCTCCTTAAAGAAGATGTTTAACCAGCCAGAACTTCTGGTTGAGCCCCATGGAAATGGGCTGCGCTGGGCAGAATAAGTCTTCATCAGGCACTGGTTTGTTTAGACACAAGCTGGGGCAGTATTGCAGAAACATCGGAAAGTGTGTTCACATGTTAGGTAAATGGTTGGTTCCGCCCACAGGGACTTTCAAAGTCCCTGTTTATTGTGATGTTCTAAGGTATGAGAATATTGGCATTCAGGAGAACAAAGTCACAGGTTTGGCACCTCTCCAATACTGGGTCATTGAAATTTGCAGACTGAAGACAATTTTACTTTCTAATTATATCAGTAAGCCGATAGTGTGCACATAGCCACAGGTGAAAACCAACAAGGATGCATTGTCGACTTCACTTAGGATGCAATTCATCTCCCTGTTCATCTGGGTCTCTTGTGAAGACCCAGGCACTGAATGTCAGCTGCAGCCACTGTCCTACTAATCAAACAGCACCAGGAATGTATAATTCATTTTCCATTGGCAAACATCTGGCACAACAGCCTCCACTCCTCTCACCTCTATGTATTTGAAGACATTGCTAATTGATCTTGACTATTGTTCTTCCTGACCTTGGCTTCAGATAGGTAAGGATCTAGAACTTTTTTTTTTCCCTCTCTCTCTCTTTCTTTCTTTCTTTTTCCAAGGTAGGGTTTTACACTGGTCGAGGCTGACCTGGAATTCACTATGTAGTCTCAGGGTGGCCTCGAACTCATGGTGATCCTCCTACCTCTGCCTCCCGAGCATTGGGATTAAAGGTGTGCCCACCACACCTGGCTCTGGACCTAGAATTTTTATAATGGGAGGGACTGACACCAGCAGTGAGTTTGTGATCAGAGTTGAAGTCCATCAGAGGATGGAGGAAAATGATCAAGAATCCCAGGACCTCTGGCCTACCTTGACTTTGACTTCTTAGTATCCCAGCATCCTTCCCAATAGATTGCTCCAGGTTGCAGCCACTGGTTTATTGCAGGTGGGTTTTTGCCATCTTTAGTTTAGAAAGTTCAAGAGTAATCACATGTATCTCTATAACCTCTGAGAAGTTGACCTAATGACAGTAAGCACACTGATGATAGCATCCTGCTCAGAAACACCCAGGAGGGTGGGGTTTCTCACCATCTTTGATATCATGACATCATGGCACTTGCCTAATATATGAAAGGCCTTGGGTCCCACCCTCATCCCCTCAAAGCTATGATGACATTATAAAGTGATAGATTCTGGAAATAAGTCCAAGTCTTTGGGTATAGGCATTCCTTGAGCCAGGTGCTCAAAAATGGGTCATAATAAGTTGGCCACAACTATTCACCTGACTTTACTTTGTGTACTAGGACTGCCCATATTCATGACCAAGTGAATGGTAGGGCTGGAGGATTGGATGGAGGCTGGCATTCTGGTGAGAGAGGGATAGTAGCAGTCTTCACCCATCAAACTGAGTATGGGACGGAGGCAGCAGGATAGGGCAGGGTCAGTAGTATCCTTGCGGAGATGGGTGAGCTCATCTGGAACATCCTCCAGAGAGACAGCCCAGAGATTTGAAGATTTGTCAATGAAGCACAAATAACCAGAGTCCTTTCATAGAAAATGGTGCCCAGCATCTAACTCCAAAGTCCAGTGTGGCAATGTAAATGGTGGACCAGGCAGCAAGACTAGCTGTCAGTAGCATTCACAGGATGGCATCAGGAATGCTTGATAGATTAAGGAGGACAGATCTGGAGTAGGGCAGGCAGGGAAAAGTGAGGGTCCCTGTGTTTGCGTCTCACTTGGGATAAATTATGAAGGCATGGGTTATAACCCTAGAGTTTCTGAACTTCACGTTAATGATGTACTGGACCAGTTAAATCTTTGTTGGGGCCATCCTGTGCATTGTCGGATGCTGACCAGTACCCCTGGCTTCTACCCACTAGATGTCATTTGTACGTGCACCTCACCCCCCCCCCCATGAATCTGGCAACCAAGAACCTCCAGATATCATAAAATCTCCCTGGGGGACAAATCACCTCAGGTTGAGAACCACTACACAGTCTGTTGTGCTGTGGTGCACAGTGTGTGTTACGGGGCACAGAAGAGCCCTACCCACCCACATTGGCATAGGAGATCTGGAAGAAGCAGACAGGGCTGGAGGCTCAGAAAACTCACTGTAGAATCTCAGAATAGATTTCTTTAGCGTCCATGCCAGCTCTCTGCATGCTATTTCCCTGACTTGGGGTTTCACCTACTGTGCTTCCCATTGTCACCACACGTGGCATTCTGAATAAAATGGCTATTTTGGCTATTTTCGTATGTTGTCCTTTTTTTTTTTTTTTGCACGCCTTTGTCCCCATAAGACTTTAACTCCCCCAGGGCAAGACTATATTCTCTTGCCTTTTTGCTTCCAGAACCTCAGCTGGTTCCTGGCATGCATGTATGGAGTAGAGATCTCAGGATCCCTCCTGTGGGACTCCAGCATCACAAACAGATGAGAGGCAGGGACAATGATGTGGAAAAGGTTGGAATTGCAAAATAACGACTCGTTCCTCTTCTGGAAAAACACACATCAGCCTAGAAATAAGGTCTTTGAGTCACTGAGGCAAAAGGCACCTAGGAGAAGGGCAAGTGGGCTGAGCTCAGGTTTGGGGCGTGTCCGAGAAGCCAAGCTGTCTTGTCTGAGCATCCAGAGCGCATTCAGCCCCATGTCATGCTCACCTCAGCACTGAAAACCATGGCTGCTTGAGTAAGGACAGGTCACCCTTGCAGCTCGGCTCTTCCTAGGCACAGCAGCTGGGAACACACCCGCCAGCTAATGGACCATTTCGAAGGGTGACCCAGCTAGGAGCCATCAGCACAGCTCCCAACAGAGTGCTGCTACTGAAAGGGTGATTTCAATTAAAGAACCATTACCCTGAAACCCTACCCAGTCGCAGTTCCCATCTGCTAGCAGGAGGCCTTTCTTCTTGGGTCCCAAGCACTGCTCTGTGGTTACTGAACAGGCCTCTCACTGGGGCCCACTGCCGTCGCTAAAACACAACAGATGCTGCTAATAAACAAACATATTGATCATACAGATATGGGATGTCAGGGACTTAATTCATGAATGAAGTGAGCTTTAAGTGTGCCCGGTGGGAACTGGCTCTGTTTAAAGGGCCTGCAACTTCTGGAGTTGAGAAAGGCCAGGCAAGGAACGTTTGCTCTGCCTTGTGTCTGGGGGTGCCCTGTTGGGGTGAAACTGAAGCCCCTATCCATGGATACCACCTTTCCTGATGTGCTGTCTTTCTCCTCTGGGATCTCTGCAACATGGAATTAGATGAGGGGGTGGGGTCGGGATTCAATAGCACAAGGACTGGACCAATGTGGTAAAGAAAAAGGGGGCATAGGGGCTTGCCTAGGCATCCCAGTGGGGCTCAGAGACTCCCTACACTAACAATGGAACAGCCTTCGTTCTAGCAACCAGGGCAAATGGCATAAAATAAGAGCCCTGAGATCCTGATCAAGGGTCCTCTTTGGATGCCAGAGGAACGTAGACATTCCTTAGTATGATCATGACAAGCGAGACAGACTATTCCTTAGTGACTCGGGCAGAGCCAAGGCTCTAGAGCCAGACTTCCAGGTTGAGCCTTGCGACCTCAAGCATGCTTCCTAATACCTCTGAACCTTTACTGGACAAAGGGTAAATTTGGTGTGGAGATTGAAATAAACCCATGAATACCATTCTTACAATAGTCTCTGTAACAGTGCTGCCCCCATCTCAACCTGTTCTGACGGCCACTGACCTCCAGAGGTTTCTTCTTTCCTCTGCCCCTCACCTACCCTCCAGGTACTTCTCAGGGAAGAAGGGTGGTGTTACTGAAGTATGCTGTGAAAACTTCTCAGTGCCAGACAGTCAGCTTCACCCAGCCCTATCCTTGTCAGCTGAGTTCAGGTTTGCATCTGAGTGAAGGGCTGGGAATCTAGGTTAAAGCATAGAACATGTAGGGTCCACAGTAAACGGATAGGTAAATCATTAGTGAAAGGATGGCCTATTTTACTGTAGCGTGGTGAGGGAAGGGGAGAGTGATGTCTAGGGATGGTGGGCACTGAGGAGTGCTTGGCCAGGGAATGGGGACAGTGCCACAGGGAGGCTTCAGAAGCATGTGGCTACCTCAGATGGAAGTGATACATGGCAGAAGCTAGCAGGGGAGGTGCTGGTGGGCATGGTAGGCTGGGTTGGCCTATGGAGACAAGGGATGAAATTGCAGAATGAGTTGGGCATACATGGAGCTACATGTTGTGTGGTTCTGCTGGGGTATGAGGGACCAGGGAGGGTAGTGTGGGAAGTGAGAACAGCTGGGGCCAGAGGTGGACAGCAGTTCCCATCCAGGGTCGTAATCTGCCATGTCGAAAACTATCTCGTTCTCAGGAAGGTTTCAAAGGGATGTAGAGGCATGAGGAGACTATGCTTGTGAATCAGAAGGACTGCAGGAGCCACCTTGTGAAGAGAAGCTGGAGAGAAATGAGTGTCCACATCCACGGAGAGAGGATGCGAGACTGGGCCCTGCAAGGAGGCCCAGGGGAGAAGCTGCGTGTTTAGGTTAGACAGTGACCTATTAGCATGCTACCCATGTGTCTCATGACACACGCCTCAACCTGCGACCACTCCACTAAAGCCTAGACTTTAAGTTTGCCTGTGCTTGAAAGTCTTTCTTCAGATAGGGTTGAAGTCCCCACATCTTTGAGACGCAGGACGAGCTGCTTTTGAGGAAAATTTGTAGCCCCAAATGTGTTCATTATTAGTAAAAATGGTGCTTCCTGCTCTTTAAAAGGGTTGATGTTAAGAGTTCATCTTAAGAAATTAGAATAAGAACTACTGAATCAATACAAATAAAGGTGGGATAGTATTGAAGACCAAAAAAAAAAAAATGGGGCTGGAGAGATGGTTTAGCAGTTAAGGCACTTGCCTGCAAAGCCAAAGGATCTCAGTTCAATTCCCCAGGACCCACATAAGCCAGATACACAAGGTGGTGCATGCATCTGGAGTTCATTTGCAGTGGTTTGAGGCCCTGGAATTCCCATTCTCTCTCTCTCTCCTTCTTTCAAATAAATAAATAAGTAAGTAAGTAAGTAAGTAAATAAATAAATAACTAAAAACATTAAAAAAAGACAAATGAAATAGAAACCAAAGTAGGGGCTGGAGAGATGGGCTAGTGGTTAAGGGCCTTGCCTACAAAGCCTAAGGAACCAGGCTCGACTCCCCAGTACCCACGTAATGCCAGATGCACAAAGTGTTGCATGCATCTGGAGCTCATTTGCAGTGGCTAAAGGGCCCTGGAACACCCATTCTCTTTGTCTCTTTTCTCTCTAACTATCTCTGTTTGCAAATAAGTAAACAAAAATGTATCTTTAAAAAAACCACCAAAGTATATTAAGGAATATAAGTAGGCCCCAAAGATTGTACTTTGAAAATGACTGATCAAATATTTTTTTTTGATTTGTTTTGCGTGCCTATTAAGGGGAGGGAGAGATATTAATGAGAGCGAAAACAGAAATAGGGTTAATTAATTGCCTCAGCAAGATCACTGGGAGTAAATTACAAACACAGTACTTGAGAGTCAAGAGCCTCCAGAGTTCTTCCTGCACACATAACAGACAGACTCCTGCTTCATCCCCCATTCCCTTGGGCCCAAGGGACCGAGTGGAATTTTGTTAATCTCATTCTCCTTCTCATCCTGAAAGTTAATTTTATTTTTTAAAATTATTAGTGACTCGTCATACTTACTGAGCTTTGCTTCTGTGTTAGACACTGGTAATTATTTTAATCCCTCCCTCAATCAAGCCAGGTGATTCTAGGCCTTCTTTCAGCTCTATGTGGAAGGTAGAAGAATTGAAGTTTGCAGAATGGGTTACTTTGGCTTGGGCTCCCATAGTTTTCAAGAAGGAAGGTCCCATATATATGGGGACAGCCTGCTTCCTGGGCTGGCATATCCCTACACAGCTTGACTGACACTTCCTCCTGCATGAGGCATTCTCTGCCCTGTTTACAAGTCTCAAAGGTGCAAGTGGAGCACCAGGCTGCCCATCCGGGCCCTGGCATTGCCATGGCATTCTAGTCATGACTTGGCCCCTTAGATGGGCCACATGGTGGAGTCATGGCAGTGGCCTTCATCTGTAGTTTCTCTTTTGATGAGTTCAGTTACTTGCTGTAGACTGGTTCTTTATACATCCAGGTTTTTTTTTTTTTTTGTTGTTGTTGTTGGTTTTTTATTTTTTTGAGGTAGGGTTCACTATGTAGTCTCAGGGTAGCCTTGAACTCTTGGAGATCCTCTCTCCTCTGCCTCATGAGTGCTGGGGTTGAAGGTGTTCTCCACCAAGCCCTGTTTCGTCAGTTTTAAATTGCACACTACTCCGAGTCACATGATAAAATCTTGCTCTGTCTCACTCATATCACATTCAGGACATAGCTCCTCCCTCTGCACAGTGTGTACACGTGGCATATGCTAGTCACCTGTGAGTCCCTTGGTAACTGTCTTGGTTATTAGATGGACCGCTGTGGGATTTCAGTGCATGCGTACAAGCAACTCTTGTGCCTCGTGCTGTGTCACAATGCTTACATATCTCATTTCTTCTCATCACATAGACATCATCACAAGAAGGATGAATGCACTACGACAAGACATTTTCAGAGAGTGAAAGAGAGACCACCTTCATATAACTTTGAATACTGGAGTTATACTTTACACTTTAGTATTATTATCATTATAATCTCTTAGTTTATAAATTGGACTTGGTCATTGGAAAAACAGTACATACGGGCTCAGCACCACTGGCGATTTCAGCTATCTGCTGGGGATACCCACACTCGGAACGTGTGCCCGCAGAATAGGGTTCATGCGCATTCACTTTCCTTTTCTTTACAATGAGGAATTGGGTGGGAACCGTATTTCAAAATTCCTGCCACATCTATCTTGGCAAACACTGTGTATTCAGGCCTCATCCCTAGTTTGGGCAGCAGGGCATTCGGCATCAATTAGACATGCGCGTTCCAGCACAGTGCCCCTCACTCACTGGGATGGAGCTGCCTGCGGCTCCCTCTAGATCAGCGCAGCAGCACGTGAGACCTAATGGTGGGAATCACACAGCAGCGGACGCTTCGCGCAGTGGAAGTGTCTCTCCCGCAGCCCAGGCCTTCTCTGTTACGGCTTCTGTTACCCGCCCTCCCTGCCTCCAACCCCCACCCCCCCGAACGCCCACAGGGCTAAAGAGAACTATATTCTCTTCTTCGCCACAAGTCCTGGATGCTCTGACCTCACATGTAAGCTCGGGTCGTCCACTGCTACCAATCTACCTTCTCCAGATTGTACCCCCCAGTGTGTGAACACCCAGCCCCAAGGGCTGGTCCTGGCAATAGGGAGTAAGGTAATTTGGTTACATGGTGTATGCACATGTATACACGTACGAATACACAGATGTTCAACCTTGTTGACGTGAAACTGCGGAACTGCTTTCAAAAGAATCTATGATAATTTGTGTTCCCACTTTCAACAGGTTGGAGTCCCAACTGCCCCTAACCCTGCTGGCACTGGGTATTATCAGTTTGTTTGTTTAATTTATTGAAGCACCTAGGACTGGACTTAGAACTTCGCTTATGATAGGCAAGCACTTTACCACTGAGCTACATTTTATTTATTTGTTTGCTTACTTTACTTAGTGTGTGTGTGTGCGTGCATGTGGTATGCATGCATGCGTGTACATGTGTGCAGGTGTGCATGTTTGTGGAGGCCAGAGGTCGATATTACATGCCTCTCTTTATGACTCACCTTATTTATTAAGACAAGTCTCTCACTGAGTCCAGAGCTCACTGATTTGGATAGTCTGGTTAACCAACTGGCCCAGGGATCTGTCTGTGCCCATCTCTGAGTGCTGGGATCACTGGCATGCAGGCCACACCTGGAACTTATGTGGGTTCTGGGGATCTAAACTCAGGTTTCCAGGCTTATCCAGCAAGCACTTCAGTGACTGGTCCATCTCCCTAGCCTGGGCTCACTATTTTTTTTTTTTTTTTTTTGGTTTTTCAAGGTAGGGTCTCACTCTGACCCAGGCTGACCTGGAACTCACTATGTAGTCTCAGGGTGGCCTCAAACTCAAAGTGACCCTCCTACCTCTACCTCCCGAGTGCTGGGATTAAAGGCGTGCGCCACCATGCCCGGCTGGGCTCACTATTTTAAACTTGAGCTATTTCAGCAGGTGTGAAGCACTATCTCTGTTGATTTGTTTTGTTTCCCTAATGACTAATGATGCACATCTTTTCACTTTTTAAAATATTTTATTTATTTCTTTATGAGAGAGAAAGAGACAGAGAGAGAGAAAGAGAGAATGCCGGGGCCTCTAGCCACTGCATAGGAATTCCAGACACACGTGCCGTGCCCCCTGTGCTTCTGGCTTATGTGGGTCCTGGGGAATCGAACCCAGGTCCTTAGGGTTCGCAGGCAAATGCCATAACTGCTAAGCCATTTCCTCAATCCCCATCTTTTCACTTTTTTTTTTTTTGCATCTGTGTATCTGAGGTAAAGCGTCTGTTCAAATAATTTGCCCATTTGAGAATTGTGTTTGGTTTCTTATTATCAAGTTTTGACAATATATATAATTCCGTATCAGACATGTGCTTCAAAAAATAAAAAAGCATTTTAAAAATAAAAGTTCAGACATGTTTCATAAATACATTCAGACCCTTCATATCTGTGAGTTCCATATCTGCAACCAACTTTGGACTGAAAATAATAGGGAAAATTACATTTGTACTGAACTTGTACAGGCTTTTCTTTAACCCTTGTTATTTCCTATCAGTATAATACAATCAACATCCCTGTAGTGTATATGCTCTATAAGATACTGCAAATAACCTAGAGGTAACCTACAGCACATGGGAAGAGATGCCTATGTGATACAGATAATCGTTATTTAAGATCTTAGAACCTCTTTGGATCTTTGGTATCTATAAGGGATCTTGAAACCAATACTCCAGGGTCACAGGGCTACAACTCTAATTCCATCTGAATACCTTCAAGCCATCTAAGTGGTTAAAGCTGACTCAGAGGAAAGTTCTAGGATGGTGATATAAAGTGTGACTTTATTGGGGTATGGATTGAAACTGAAGACATGGGCATGGATACAATTATGCTAGGTAAAAGGATAGTCTTGCAAAAAGAGATGGCTTAGGACTGAGCATTTGGGATTTCTCTCTGCACCACGAGGCCCTATGTGGTGAAGGTATGGATGTGCATTACTGCAGTTAGGGTCCAGAATGTCTCCCAAAGTCTTGTGTGTTGCACGCTTGGTCCGTATCATGGTACTACTAAAAGGTAGGGCAGTCTTTAAAGGTAGGACCTCGTGGGAGGCCTAATGGGGTCACTGGAAGTATATTCTTTTTAAAAAATATTTTATTTATTTATTTATTTATTTGAGAGAGAGAGAGAAAAGCAGATAGAGAGAAAGAGAGAATGGGCATGCCAGGGCTTCCAGCCACTGTAAACAAACTCTAGACGCATGCACCCCCTTGTGCATCTGGCTAACATAGGTCCTGTGGAATCAAACCTGGGTCCTTTAGCTTTGCAGGAAAACACTTTAACTGCTCAGCCATTTTCCCAGCCATGGAAGCATATTCTTAAGATGGTGGGATGCTGGCCTCTTTTTCTCCTTTTCAAATCTCAGCCATGAGACAAACATTTTGGTTCACCATGTGTTCCCACTGTGATGCATTGCCTCATTACATACCCCAAAGCAGTGGGGCCAATTGACCATGGACTAAGACAATATTGTGAGCCACAATAAACCTTCCCTGTTTTAAAGTAGACTATCCCAGGTATTTTGTTATAGTAACAGAAAGCTTATTAACATATTTATTCTTCTAGGGGTCACCTTCTAAGTCTTCCCATAACCTCACTCACTAGAAATGGGAGAATATAAGCTTAATTCACAACAGAGGGTTTGATACAGAAACAAAACAAAACAAAACAAAACAAAACTGGCCTGTGTCCCAGGGGAAGTCATGTTCACTTTTTTTTTTTCTTAAGTTCTCTGGGCTTCCATGTAGCTTTCTGCTCAAACTGACTCACAGATTCTCAAGGTTTCTTTCCCTTCATGGATGGAACCATCTTCCTGTTCCTCAACAAACAAAGAAGGCAGCAGTACTTCAGACAGCCAAAGGCATCGCCCAGCTCTGCAGACATATGAGCTTTTGTCCTTTGTGGTTTGCACACACCCTGGGCCAAGGGCACCCCAGGACAGTCTTACACATCGTCCACCTGAAACAGCTGCTCCCACGTGATGCCATCAGGAGAAGCCACCGTGGTCTTGTGGTGTTTCAAGTGCAAGGTTACAGAGTAAGCATGATGGGGGAACAATGCCTCCTCATCATTTTCAACCTTTCTGGATAATGCCTCTGTACATCAGCCAGAGATTTTTATTTTAAAATCAATTGTTCTTATTATATTCTTCGGGAAAAGAAAAAAAGAAAAAACAAATGAGAAGCTAGGAAGAAAGAAGTGAATTCCAGGGTTTAATAAACACAAAGGGCTTGGGGTAGGGTAGGGTGTGGGAACACAGTCATGCCCAGCCCAGACTGCTATTGTCCTAGAGGATGGGGTTAGCAGTGAAAACCCCAAGTGGTTGCTATGAAGGAGGAACTTCTCATGCTACAAAAATGTACCAGACATATGTGGGCAAAGCAACTGTCTTCTGTTACCCTCAGGCGTTCTGAAAGCCTCCATCCCCAGCCCAAGGAAGATGGGGACCTCAGCCCATGGAGGAGGTTTTAAGTGAGAGAGATCAGATGTTGGATCCAAGCTTGGCCACTTACTAGTTGTATGGTTTGGGGAGGGCTACCTGTTGTCCCTTGTGTGTAGAATAGAGGGGGCAGCACCTATGCTTGGAGGTTTGAGGACCATGAAAGCTGTGTGTACAGTAAGCAGATGTAGTTCCAGGCTTGGGTTGGGGGCTGTGTGGCTTTAGGCGTCTCCAGATGCACGTGAAGCTCAGCAGGTGCTGGAGGAGCTGTGGTCTCCGCTCAGAGGCTGGTTGTTCTTCAGCTGCCTTGGGCAATTTTATAGCACTCCATTATAGTCTTGGAGAGATGGGTTACTCAGACATGGTTCCAAGGTGTCATACTTGGTTCTGTCAAGCTACAGTACACACAGAGAACATGCACCCACACATCCACACACCACACACGCCACTCTTGTCTGTCTCCTGCTACTCTCTAAGGCTGTCTTACTTGTGATCTGTGTCTTTTAAAAATATTTTATTTATTTGATAGAGAGTGAGTGAAAAAGGGAGAGAGAGAGACAGAGAGAGAGAGGATAGGCATGCTAGGGCCTCCAGCCACTGCAAATGAACTCCAGATGCATGCACCACTTTGTGCAACTGGCTTTATGTGGGTACTGGGGAATTAAACTCGGGTCCTTAGGTTTTGCAGGCAAATGTCTTAACCACCAAGTCATCTCTCCAGTCCCTGATCTGTTTCTTTGTTTTCTTTCTTTTTTTTTTCTTTAATTTTTTTTTTTTTTTGAAGCAGTACCTGCCTAGAGCCCAGGCTGACCTGGAATTCACTATGTAGTCTCAGGTTAGCCTCGAACTCACTGCTATCCGCCTACCTCTGCCTCTCGAGTGCTGAGATTAAAGACATGTGCCACCATGCCCAGCTTTAATGTCTGTCTTAACTGGGCCAAAAACAGAAGACTCGAAGAAGGGAGGAAGGATGCAGAAAGAGCTGTTTCTTCTTTCTCACCAAATATTATTCACTCAGGTGTGAGCTGTTGGTCACTTTCTTTCATGGCCACTTTCATTCCCCGTCTGGCATATGGAGGTGAGAATGAGAGCAGACTTGGAGTGGGGAGTAAGTGCTGTGGGGGATGTGAGAATTGGCAAGGAGATTTGAGACCTACCTAGGACAGTGCCAAGGCTCCCACAAGCACCTTTTCCTGTGGTGTTTATGGGGGAGCAAGCCCTTCTTGTATTACTCACCTGCGAGCAGTGGAGGGCATCTTCTCGAGGTGTCATTATTGTGTTCTGTGTGGACAGTGTCCCCTGACATCAGGTGGGGAGCTGCTTTGTGGTTAAGCTGCAAGCCTAGGGCAGCCTTTCCTGTTCCATTTTATTTTATTTTATTATTATTATTAGTTTTTTTGGTTTTTCGAGGTAGGGTTTCACTCTAGCCAGGGCTGACCTGGAATTCACTATGGAGTCTCAGGGTGGCCTCGAACTCACAGCGATCCTCCTACCTCTGCCTCCCGGGTGCTGGGATTAAAGGCGTGCGCCACCACGCCCGGCTTCCTGTTCCATTTTAGAACTTGCTTCTTGTATGTATACCATTCCAAAGCTCCAGACTCCATCAAGAAGCAAGCTCATATGTTTAAAAGACATTTATGCCCAACATTCCATCTCACTAGATGTGGCAGACATTGCTGGATTCCCGACACAATAGATCTGTGGCCCTTATTAGCCTTCTACTTTCAGTGTTAAGAATGACACCCACTTTCCTGGAGTCTCTTGCAGACTATGGGATCTATGGATCTACTCTTTGCCAATGGAGAAATGAATGAAGAAGTTTCTGAGCAAAGTTTGCGTCTCTAAAAATAAGATGTGTGGGGCTGGAGAGATAGCGCAACTGGTAGAGTGCTTGCTCTGCAAGCATTAGTAACTGAGTTCGGATCCTTGTACCCATGTAAAAGCAGGGTGTGGTAGCATGCATCAGGAACCCCAGTGTCTTGGAGGAGGAGACAGGAGGATCCCCAGAGCTTAACTGTTGCTTGGCTAGCAGATTCACTGATCTCCAGGTTGAGTGAGAGACCCTGTCTTGAAAATAACGTGAAGACTGATTGAGAAGATGCCTGACCTTGATCTCTGACCTCCATACGCTTGCACACACATGCACATGTACCCACATGTGTGCCCACACACACTTAAACACAGACGCGTACACACAAAAAAGAGACGTGAGGAGAGAAAGACGTTTTTTTTAGCATGAATATGGATGTTTGTGTGAGCATGGAATGCATAGAGTCACAGTAGTCATTTTGGGATCAAGAGGAGAAAGGCCTTAAGGAAAGTGACAATCATGAAAGAGTAGAGGGAAAGAGGGGGTGACCCTTGATGACACCATTGATATGGACCCCGGAATGCTCCTGCTTCCACAACTTATGGCCTTAGTCCATTTTCTTTTGCCATAACTGAATGCCACAAACTGCTTAATTTATAAAGAAAAGAAATTTCCTACAGTTAGGGAGGCTGGGAAGTCCAAAGTAAAGGGGGCACATTGTGTGTGTGTTTGTGTGTGTGTGTGTGTGTGTGTGTGTGGTATATGCATGTTTTGTGTGCAGTCATGAGTACCCTGTGCACATACATATAGAGGTCCGGGGAGAATATAGAATGGCCCAATAAGGGCCACAGATCTATTGTGTCGGGAATCCAGCAATGTCTGCCACATCTAGTGAGATGGTATGTTGGGCATAAATGTCTTTTAAACATACGAACTTGCTTCTTAATGGAGTCTGGAGCTTTGGAATGGTATAAATACCAGTGAGCCCCAGCAACTCTCCTGTCTCTGCTTACCTTAGGACTGCCGAGTGTGTCTCCCCCCCACCCCCCGCCGACTTGTTGCGTAGAAGCTGTTGACTGCACTCAGGTTCTCATGCTTGCACGGTGTTGCATTTCCCTTCCTATTGCTGGGACAAAACACTGGCCGGAAGCAGCTCGTAGAAGGAAAGCCTTTACTTCCTGCTTACAGTGTTCAGGGAAAGTCTCATCATGGCAGGAAAAGCGTGGCAGGAGCAGACAGCTGGGCATCACATCTCCACACCAGCATGGAGAAAGCAGAGACAGAGAGAGTGAGCTAAGTTTGACAAGCAGGCCTGGGCTGTAATGCCACAAGTCCTTCTCTTCCCCTGCCCAGCCCAGCAACACGCCTCTTCCAGCAAGGCGCCACCTCCCAAGGGCTTTACCTGCTGGGGCTTAAGTATGAGGCTTAATCACAAATACATGAGGCTATGGGGGACATTTTACTTTCAAATCACCACACACAGCAAGCACTCTTACCTGCTGAGCCACTCGCCTAGCCCAGTGGCAGAAGGTTCATCTCATGAGAGTCTGCCTGCTGATGAAGACCTTGCAGAGTCTCAAGGCAGTGCAGGGCATGGCATGGTGAGAATGTCCTTGCTCAGCTCTCTCTCTCTTTTTCAAAAAATATTTTATGTATTTATTTGAGAGAGGATAGGTTGCTAGGGCCTCTAGCTACTGCAAATGAACTGCAGACTCAGTGCCACTTTGTGCAGCTGCCTTATGTGGGTCCTGGGGAATGGAACCTGGGTCCTTTGGCTTTGCTAAGCCATCTCTCCAGCCCTCTCTCTTTCTTTTTATATAAATCCACAATCCCATTGGGTTAGAGGCTCTGCCTTTATGGCCTCATTTAATCTCAAACACCTCCCACAGGTTTCACCCTCCAATGCCATAGTTGGATTAAGTTTCTACTCTCTTAACTCACTGTGATGATGTGATTTCAGTGTGAGTTTTGCTGATTAATTCCCTTCTTGGATAACTTCTATTAGGTGTTCTGTTCCACACAGCCAAAAGCATTACCATGGTTATATTCATCCTCCCAGTTGCCACCTGAGTGTGGAGCTGTGTGGTGCTGGGAAAGGGAAACTTGGGCAATCCTTCTGGCACTTTTGTGCAGTGAAGCAGGGACTGGCAAGACTTGCAGTGAGTTGGGGACTGATTGGAAACAGCCTGGAGGGTGAGGCTAGAGCTCATTTCTTGTTGAGGCTAGAGTGGGTTCAATCATCCAGGCACAAGGACCTATAAAGTCACTCTTTGTGTACTGAGTAGGCGGTTACAGCTTTGTTCCCTTACAAAGCACCCAGGGAGCCACTGTGATCCTATGCTCACCTGGAAGGTGGCACTTGAGTTTTAGATCACCTGTGAAATTCCACTGGTCTGAGTCAGCAGGATGGCTGGCTCTTCTTGGCTCAAGTCTCAGCCAGGATGAGGTTGTAGTTGGCAAGGTTCAGAACCCACACAGAACCCGAGGGAAGTCTGAGACGGCTCAGCTGGGGTGTGGCTTGACACTGTTGGCTAAATTTTGATCTCTGCTTTTTGAATTTTTTATGCTGCCTGCATCTTGCCCCCACCTGGCTATGAAAAGTTGCCTGTTCTGTACTTCGTCTGCCAGGGCTCAACCTACAGCCTGGTGCAGGACAGGTGCCCCAGGTGCCCTCATGGCGAGGCAGGGCCCTTCAGAGCCCAGGTGTCAAGTGGAGAGTATCCTTTGGAATCACAGAACATCAGAACTGAAGATGCCCAGGCCAGTGGGGAGTCAACGACTTTTCTAAAGTCACCAGCTGACTAGTGGAAGAGCCTACTTAGAATCCATGCTCTGGCATCCAATTTAGTGTACCGTATGTGACACTATATATTACACTGGTCCATTCACGAGGTTCCCCCAATATGGAAAAATATATTCACAAAAGCTGGGGCTGAAGATACGTATTCAACCCAGTTTCTTGACTGCCCTGACATGCGTCATCCTCTAAGACCGGGACTCAAGTCATTAGGAGAAAATGATACCAGAGAGTGGCGTTTCTCAGGTGGAGCTATAAGAGGCCTTCAGGTTTTGATGAGTTCATCATTTATAGGACCGACTTTTATACGATGACGGTGAGTCCAGTTTGGTGTGGCACAGATAAACAATCTGCCTCCAGCAGGTTTTAAAGAATCAGACATTACTTACAGTGCTTCATCCAAAGCGGTGCCAGCCTTGCGATTAATTCTGTGGGTGATTTTCATTTTCAAAACCACTGCCCAGGGGACTTGTGAAATCTTCCCTGTTGGAGCGGTTTACAGGGCAAAATAATTCAAGAGCCAATGCTGTCCTTTGTGCTTTGTAGGTCATCCACATGAAAATTTAAGGACCAGGGAAGCAATCTGTGTTTATCAGGGGAAGACTGGGGCCTGCAACGTGGAGCCTCATGTTAGAGGTCCTCAGGGGTCAGGCTGGATGCCCAGTCACTAGAATAACTTACTGCAGTGTGCCTTGAATACTCGTGGCTCACATCTGCCTGGATGCCATGTATGTGTATATGCCTCTGTACAGGTGCACTGCATGATAGCTTTGCCCACCAAGTCACTCAGAGCTGGGCTACTGTGCAGTGAGGTAGAGAGTGCATGGATTGTAGATTTGGGAAAATCCGGGCTGTGGTTCTAGCCACCACCTAGTTGTCTAGAGCTAATTTCTCTCCCCTTCTAGGGCTCAGTTGTGTATGAACCCAGCAAATTTTCAGTAAAGAGTGAATGAGATCATGAAACAGTGCATAGTCCATCATTAGGCCTTTATGAACATCAACATCCTCCTCCTCCTCCTCTCTCTCTCTCTCTCTCTCTCTCTTGCTTCCAAACAATCTATTATGCTGAAGAGATTTGGTTCTAGCTCCCAGCCAGAGCATGAAAAGTTCCCCAGTCTGGCTGCGGGGATGGCCCAGCACAGACAAGATGCAGAGACTCGGGCTTCCTACCTGCCCTGCTCACCCCTTAAGCAGGATCTCAGCACATAGCAATCACATTGCTCTTCCCCCCAAAGGGAGCCTGACTCTTGAGACCTTTTTAAGTCTCCGGTATCAGGGTAATGATATAACAGCTTCCATTTATTGCATTTTCGCCATGTTCCAAGCTCACGTTAAGCGTTTTATGTGTCTTCCTTCCACAGGCCTCTGTACCAGGTGGGAATGAGAGTCCTCTCCATCAGAGCCAAGGATGGCAGGCCTGCGGAAGCTAAGTCGCTTACCCAGAGTTACATGTCTGGGAAGAGTTGGAATCGAGATTGAACCCTGAAACAGAGCTCACTCTAAATCATAGGTATTGGTAAAATACATATTACAGATCTACCTCTCCATTCATGTGGCATGAATGCATAGAGTATAACTGTTGTCAATAAGGCCCTGGTGTTGATAATGGATGTTATAAAATTTCAATTATAAACAAAATCCAAATGGGTATCAGACAGTGTATATCCCCCTCCTTTTATAAAAATTCTTTAAAAAATATTTTATGTATTTATTTCCAAGGAGAGAGAGAGAGAGAGAGAGAGAGAGAGAGAGAGAGAGAATGGATACACCAGGGCTTCTGGCTACTGTAAATCAACTCCAGATGCATGTGCCACTTTGTACATCTGGTTTTACATAAGTACTGGGGACTCGAACCTAGGTTGTTAGGCTTTGCAGGCAAGAGCCTTGACTGCTGCCATCTCTCCAGCCCCACTCCCACTTTCTATACCATTATCATAATCCCCTCCTGCCACCCTTCTTTGTTCCCCCCTCTTCTATCCCCCCTTACTGAATCTTTTCTTCTTTCTAACTAGTCCCTGTTCTATTTTAATGTCATCATTTTTCCCCCTCCTACTATGCAGGTCTTCTGTAGATAGTGTCAGCCCCTGTGAGGTTATGAATGCCACAGTTACTTTGTGTCTGGGATATTTTAATTTTATTATTATTAGTATTTGAAGCAGGGTCTCACCCTAGTTCAGACTGATCTGGAACTCTCTCTGTAGGCCAGGGCTGCCCTCAAATTCATGGCAATCCTCCTACTTCAGCCTCTATCAGGTGCTGGGGTTAAAGGCATGTGCCACTATACTAGGTACACCTTTGCTTTTTAAAATGTGTGTTGATAAGTTGTATGCAAGTGCTACTCAATGTGTGGCCCCAGCAGCCTGCTAGGAATACATATTCTCAGGCCTCACCACAGACATGCTGGATCAGAGACTAAGGGACAGGCTAAGGGGGCCTGAGTTTCAGTAAGGTTCTAGGTGATTCCGGTGTAGCACAAACACTGGTATGGATGTTTCTGTGGGATGCCCAATTTTTCCTGATTGGCTGAGCCCAGGGTGGGAGGTTTCTCCAGCATGCAGAAGACTTTGCATTGCTTTTGCTTTCTGGGCTCTTCCAGCTGACTTGCTCTCTGGTTGAAAGCTCCCGAGTGAAGAAAGAAGCAGCAGTTTCCTTTTTGGGATGGTCTCTTGTTCCTTTCATCCAGCGACAATAGCAGCTAGCTCAGCCACGTTCTGAAAGATTTAAATACTCAATTAATCAATGGAATATTCCATTAGTGGGATAATCAGTTGCCATCGCCCTGATCTATAGTTACATCTCAGCTGGGCCTCACAAATTGACTCCTGATGAAGTTCTAATTGACTGGACCATCTGATAAAAGGACAGTTGGAGTTTATTGAAATGGCCAGTGAGCAGTCCCTGGGGTCGGGGCCTTCCTTAAGAAGAGGCGTGGGTGGAAAGCAGGGCAGAGGGCGTGATTTACGCTGGGGTCTAACTGCATCTTCTCTCTAACACAGTGTTTATGGGTCCCAGGTGAGGGATGAGCGCTCACAGCTGGAGTACCGGGATGAGCTAGCTGCCTGAGCCCGTCTAAGCTCTGGGTGGCAGGTGGCAGTATGGAATTGGCCCAGAAACACTTAAGGCAAAGGTTCTCAGACTTGAATATACTTAAGAATGACCCAAAGAACTCCCGCGAAATGTGGAGCCCTGCATCTGGGTCTCAGCTGCTCAGATTCCCTGGCTCTAGAGCAGGACTTGGCAATCTGGGTTTGAACATGTTTCACAGAAGTTCTTTGGCTGGTGGTCCCTAGACCTCACTTTCAGAAAGACTGCTTCTTGCTTCCTGGCTACTGAGCACTTGTTTTGCATGACTTTTCCCCTCTAAATTCACAACTAATGATTTTGCCTCTGCAATTTGATTAATCAAGGACACAGATATGTGTATAATGAAAATAGCATACAGTGATACCACATTCCTATCATTCATTGACTCATTTATTCATCAGACATCTTTTAAGAATCTTGTGCCTTCAGAGACATTGCCTCTCCCCCATGACTGACTGCTGGCCCCCACAATGAATGACCCACAATCCCCATGGGGTTGACCTGCATCCCCAACAAGGAGGGCCCCTTCAGAAAATTTGCAGGGATGAGGGAAAGGATGGTACCGACATGTGTTGTTTACATACTAAGTGTGTCCATAACTAATAAAAATATCTTTAAAAAAGAAGAATCTTGTGCCAGGGTTTAAGAAATTAAAAAAAAAATCGGTATTGAAATCAGGTAAATATATGGTTCCTAATTGTAAGGAGCTTACATGCCTGGGAGGAGACAGGCAAAAGCAATGAGCAAAAACAAGGTAGCGCTGGAAGTAGGTACATGACTCGGCTACGGAGCCGCAGACAGTTAATAGATCCTTTGCAATGAAATGTATGACACCCATTAGGGCTTTTTTTTTTTTTTTTTTTTTTGAGTGTGTATGTGTGTGTGGTGCACATGCATGTGTGTATCCATGCTTGTATGTGTGTGGGCATGTATGAACATGTGTGCATGTGCGTGTGGGGACCAGAGGTCAATGGCCATTGTGCTCTGGAATGGCTCTCCACCTTATTTATTGAGACAGGGTCTCCCCGAGTCTCATACCAGGGATCATCTAGTCTCTCTCTCCTGAGCACTGAAATTGCAAGCATTGCCCCAGCCCACTCATTAGGTTTTTAAAGAAATTTAAGAATAGTTCCTGGATGGGCTGGAGAGTTTGCTCAGTGGTTAAAGACACTTGCTTGCAAAGCCTGAAGGTCTGGGTTCAATTCCCCGGTACCCATGTAAAGCCAGACGTACAAAGTGCAACATGTGTCTGGAGTTTGTGTGCAGTAGCAGGAGGCCCTTGCACACCCATACTCACTCTCTCCCTCTCAAATGAATGAATTTTTTTTTTTTTAAGAAAAAAAGCAAACAGTACCCGGAACT
The DNA here is from genome assembly GCA_036346955.1 of Dipus sagitta. Classification (NCBI taxonomy): domain Eukaryota; kingdom Metazoa; phylum Chordata; class Mammalia; order Rodentia; family Dipodidae; genus Dipus; species Dipus sagitta. Next base: position 120,488,969 of record CM070772.1, read on the forward strand.
CTATATTTATTTACCTTGGAGATTTTTGGCCAGCCCAGGGAGTCCTGGCTGACAGTGGAGCCTCTTGGCTGAAGATGGCTTTAAGTGGTCCCTCAGTGTGCATGGAAATGCCTTTTCTCGGCTCTTCCTGTGGAACATGTAGAAATGAATTTCTAAGGGAGACTAGATTTAGAGTTTCTGCAAAGGAGATTGGATTTTTTTTTTTTTCCTGTTTATGAGGCAAAAATCACTGATGAGTTTCCCACAAGGGAGGGCCATGATCTAATTTCAGACGGGCCCGTTTTCATTTCCCATTTCTTCTTTGCTCTCTCTCCTCCTTTTTCCTACCCCCCCTCTCTTCTCCCCCCCACTTTTAAAAGCACTGTGTTTTTGTATACATGAAGTTTTAATTTCTGTTTAGATACAAATGCCCAATGTTCTTTCTTTAGAAATACATTCTGGTGTTTTGGATGATGTGGAAAATAGTTTAGAGCCTCAAAATGTCTTAATCTGGCCCTGGAGCTATTGACTGTTTTAATTCCTTTAGACATAGTCCTGCCCTTAAGTGCCACAGGAGCTTCTTGGTAGATGGAACTGTTAGTGTGGTTTAACATTTTAGTCCCATATTCTCTGTCATGATGGAAACTGCGAAGTAGGTCGGAGAATGGTCCTGGCCAAGCCTTCACTGATTCACTCACTGTCTATTAAGTGGCTCCTGGGTGGAAGGTACCAAGAGGGATATGATTGCTGTTTTGAGGTGACTCAGCCTTCAGAGACCCGTAAATCTAGAAAACTGGCCTGTAGGTGGGAGTGGAGTCTACCTGTGTCCACCAGGAGTAGCTTGAGTTGGGGGGTGGGGAACATGGCTGCATACTGAAGAGATGAAATACAGGGAAAGATAGTCCTTTGGGATTCTCTTTTTTCTTTTTTTAAAAAATATTTATTTATTTATTTACTTATTTATGTGTGTGTGTGTGTGAGAGAGAGAGAGAGAGAGAGAGAGAGAGAGAAAGGGCCTTCAGCAAGTGTGCTCCAGATGCATGTGCCACCTGGTGCATCTAGCTTACATGGGTACTGGGGAATCAAACCTCAGTCCTTAGGCTTCACAGGCAAATGCCTAAATTGCTAAGCCATCTCTCCAGCCCTGGGGTTCTCTTCTGATTATTGTTTTAAAAATATGCGTGCATGCGTTTGTGGACAGGCTGCTGTTGCTTGTCTTCCTTGGTCTCTCTCCACCTTATTTTTTGAGACAGGGTCTCTCACTGAACCTGGAGCTGACTGACTTTGCTTAACTGGCTAGCCAGTGAGTACTAGGGAGCCACCTGGTTCCACATCTCCAGTTCTGGGGTCATAGGCACATGCCACCACATCTGGATTTATATGAGTGCCGAGGACCTAAACGAGCAGATCATCTCTCTAAGCCCCTCAGTGTTTCTCTCTCTCTTCTTCCTTTTCTTCCTTCATTTTAGACAGGGTCTCCTTACCAAGCCCAAGGTGGCCTCAAACTCCCAATCTTCCCTCAACCTCCTCTGTGCTGAAGTTACCAGCATGTCTCACTATGCCTGGTTCTCTTCTGATTATCTTAAAGTGGAAGTCTCAGTGTGGCATCAACTCACCATTAACAATTCCCCAGTAATTTCTCATTTCTCTTATATACAGGAAAAATTGCAGATCTCAGGCTCAGAACCTAGGACTAGTTGTCTCTAGCTCGCACACCTGAGCTCCTCCTTCCTTCTCAGCTCCCACATAAAGCTGGACACGAAGGTGCTCATGGGTCTGTAACCTCAGTGCGCCTCTGGCAACGGGAGGAGGAGCCTGGAGAATCTAGAAGCCGAAAAGCAACAGTGGGAAGAGAGATCCTGTCTCAAAAGAAGGTGGAAGGAGAGGAGAAACACTCCAGGGCTGTCCTCTGACCTCCTGTATGTACTTCCCGCCCCCCATACGTATGCATATACACACATACACATAAATAATAAAAAAGAAAAAGTATTTAATTTTTCCTTATATCCACCTACATCTATTGGGCATAAAGACTATAAAAGTGTTTTTAAGCCATACAATGGACTACATAAAATATGTTCAGGCATCCTTACTGTTAGAATAGTAAGGAAAACAAGGATTGAATCATTCCTGACACAATTCTATACTAGGTTATGAACTTCTTCTTCTTCTTTTTTTTTTTTTTTCGAGGCAGGGTCTCACTGTAGCTCAGGCTGATCTGGAATTCACTATGAAGTCTCAGGCTGGCCTCAAACTCACGGTGATCCTTCTACCTCTGCCTCCTGAGTGGAGTGCTGGGATTAAAGGCGTGCGCCACCACGCCCGGCTAGGTTATGGATTTTTGCTAGAATTAATAATAGTGCCAGGTTTCTCTTGTATTCACCTTTTATTGTGGCTCAAGTGTAATGGTTAATTTTATTTGTCAACCTGGTTATAATCAAATATTAATCTGGCATGTCTGTGGTGGTGTTTCTAAAGATTAACTTTTAAAAAATTTATCTATCACTTATTATTTATTTAAGTTATTTATTGATACAAAGTCTTATTAATTTGTATAACTCTATGTAGCCTAGGCTGGACTTGAACTCATAATTCTCCTACCTCCACCTCCCAAATACTGGGATTGCAGACATGTACCATCACATCCAGCTCTAAGATTAACATTTAAACCAGGGAGTGAACTCCATAGAGCAAATGAGCTTCTCCAGGGCCTCTCTAATGTGTGTGTGTGTGGGGGGCTCATCCAATCATCTTAAGGCCTGAGTAGAACATCAGGCTCACCCTTCCAGATGTGAGAGGACACTTTCTGCTGCCTGAACTCCCATTTTTTAAAAAAATTATCTTACTTTATTTAATTATTTATTTTGTTTTTTTGAGGTAGGGTCTCACTCTAGTCCAGGTTTACCTGGAACTCACTATATATTCTCAGGGTAGCCTCGAACTCACGCCGATCCTCCTACCTCTGCCTCTTGAATGCTGAGATTAAAGGCATGTGCCACCACGCCCAGCTACTTTATTTCTTTTTGTTTGTGTGCGAGAGAGACTATGAGCATACCAGGGCTTCTTGCAAATGAAGTAAGATCATGTGCCACATTGTGCACCTGGCTTTATAATGGGAAATCGAACCTAGGCTGACAGGCATTGCAAGCAAGTGCCTTTAATTTCTGAGCCCTTTCCCCAGCTCTGAACTTCTTGACTTGTGGTGTTGGTTTTATCTGGACTCCTGATTTGTACTAAAACATAAGCTCCTCCTGGGTCTCTGATCTTCTGGCCTTCAGACTAGAGGCAGCTACACCATTGGCTTTCCTGGGTGTCAGGCCTTTGAACTTGGATTCGAGCTCTACCATCAGGTATCCTGTAACTTCAGTTTGCTCACTGAAGACCTGGGAATTGTGAGGCTCTGTAATCATGTGAGTCAGTTCCTTATCAGGCATGTTTTGGTAATAATACCCCATTGGGTCTGTTTCTCAGAAAAAAGCTTAAGATAGCAAATTCCATCTTTATTCACATGTAAGAGGAACGTCATTGAGGAAGGATAGCGAGTAAGCGATAGTAGAGGTAGTGAGTACACGGATCTGGTAACAAGAAGTTGGGAAGAACAGAGGCGTGAGGAAGGTTGTCCTGAGACATGGCCTGCACATAAATGCAGAAAGGTCAAGAGGAGGGGCTGAAATCTGGCCCTTAGTCCTGCTGCCTTCCTTGGGCCCTGGAGGATCAGCCAAGGGACACCGGGTCTCAGGTGTTTGCTGTAGTCAAGTGGCCGGTGTCAGGGTGTCCTGCTTGCTGTTCCCAATGACCTCAAGTTCTCACCAGCTTAAGTGGATGAAAGGTGACATTTTGTCCACTCACATTCTGTTCTCCACAGTCTCTGAGCATTAGACAGGGCCAGACTTCCCCAGAAAGGGCCTCTAGGAGAGTGTCACCATCCAGCGGGGCTGCAGACGTGAACTACAGGAACTCTTCACTTGCCCCACACCCCCTTGGTGCTGCACCTGGGACACAGTTACACCGTGTTCCCTCGAATGACATTTAGGTGAGTGCTGAGAGAAGGTCAAGGGCTTGGTGAGAACCTGGAACGGGAGTGGTAACAGCACCTGTAATGAGCAAACTGGAGGAGGCATTGAGTAGAGATACGGGCAGATGGCATGAGACAGGTGGCCCCTGGCAGCAGAATCCTAGGAAGGGTCTCTCAGCTCTGGTTAGAAGGATGTCACCATGGAGGAAGTAGAGAACTGGGAGGCCTGTAGATAGGCTATTCCCCCCCCCCCCCCACCACCATTTTAGGATTGAGCCCAGCAGGAAGAGGAGGGGAACAAGATAGCCCCTGGCAAAGTGAGTGCTCAGCTCATTGCGTGGCTGTGGATGGGTGTGGATGGGCTGCTATGGGCTCCTTCAACTTCCCTTCCCATTGCTGGGCGCCGAGGTGTGGAGGGCCTGAGAGGCTGGGACACTCAGTGACAGGCCCAGCAGTGGACAGGCCTGGAGGGAGGTTCACAGTCCACGGGGAGGCAGACTGGATACTTCCCAGTGGGCTCAGGAGCAAGGAAGGCACAAGGCACTGTGGAACAAGTGTCATCTTTGTGCTCACTCACTGATTCCACAAGCACTGGGCAGGACCTGCCACAGAGCAGGTGGAGAACAGGAGATTCGGATGCAGTCAGTCCTACAACGAGGCATTTTGATGCCTTGTAAAGCAAGCCATCACTCTCCCCCAGCTATTCTTAATCTGACAGATGTGTCAAGCAGGCCTCTCCATCCCATCGCCAAACTATCCCCTGGGCAACGCTCACCCCTCGGGTGAGAATCGGGAATGGGATGGGAGTTGTGAAAAGGTAGAAATCAAGGATTTCTGCTGCGAACCAGTTTCATCACGAAAGCGCATCAAAGTAGCTCGTGAAAATGTCCTGCTTTTGCCAGTCACTGTGTGGGCAGTTTTGTGGAGGAGGCTACACCTGGGCTGGGCTTTGAAGGTGAGGTGAGGCTTGGCAGGTAGAGATGGAGGGGAGGAGATGCATGGGCGTGTGCACAGGGGGCCAAGAGAGACCAGGTGGCCAGAGGGCATATGAGTTGAGAAAGCAACAGCTGGAAAAGCTTGCTGGGACCAGGTTACAGAAAGCCTTGAATGCTGTGAGAAATTATTCTGGTACCAGGGGGAGCCCATGGAGGGATATTGAGCAAGGTAGTGCCTGTCTGAAGAGAGTTCAGGGCTGGATGGGGCAAAGGTGAATGCTGCCTGATGGGACGTTATTGTAATAATATGGAAAGAGGTTGAAAAACTTGGACCAACAAGCTGTCAGAGGGAATAGAGATGGATGTGTGCATGCATTCATCAATGTGAGCACATGTTTGTGTGCATATGACCGTGTATTCGTGTGTCTTTGTATGTGCATGTATGCCTGCATGTGTCTCTGTGTGTGCATGTGTGCAAGTGTCTGTGTGTATGTGTCAGTGTGTATGCTTGTGTCTGTGTGTATGTGTGCGCACACACATACATGGCACACAGAAGGGACGCTGGAAAAAGCATTGCTTAAAAGTCCTGAGTGCAAGATTTGGTCTGATAACTCAACAAGACATGTCTTTATTTTGCTCTGAAGCTGCGACGGCATGCCTGCCCCTCTGTTGTGTGGACAGGTCAGGCAGGGGGCAGGCTTGTCACAAGCAGCGACCTTTCCTACCCGAAACCTCAAGACAAGATGTCTGCCGCTGCCCTGGAGGTGGAGGCGCATACTACTGATTTCTTCTAAAATGGCAACCTCCTTCAGAGACGGGCTGTCGCTGGGGTAGAAGTCACATGGTTCTGTAACTTGGGGGAAGACAAAAGTGCATCTGAGGTTGGTCCCCTTGGGAGCCACCCCCAGGCCTGCGGAGCTGAGAAGGCAGGTGAGTGGAGGGTTAGGTGGAACCAAAGGCAGAGGCAGCACCAGCCAGAGGAATGCAGAGTGGGGGGTCAGAGCCTGCTTCCACACAGCCTGACGCCTGACCTGTAGGCTCAGTCCTCCAAGAGAGCTCTTCTTCAGGACATTCCAAGCCTGCCTGGGAGGGGGCGTACTTTCCTCAGAGCATGTGGTTGTTCAATATGAGTCTTTCGCAGCACTCCACTTTTTCTTTTTTTAAACTAAGGCCAGCTGAGGGCTTTGCGAGGGTTTTCCTTTGCCACCAAAGCTCCATGTGGAAACTCAATGTCACTTCAGTACAGAGGACTAGATGTTCCATGTTGGACTAAGGAAGTGTCAATTTCCTCGTTGTCTGTGTTTCCATAGTGGCTACAAAGATCTCTCATTGCTACCCTAGCTAAGTGCCCAATTAGTGACATTGCCAAGTGGGGAGTCATGGAGGTGTTTGGTTGGCAGGGCTTCCTTGGTTCAGTCATGTATACATGGATATAAAATCCTAAATGTAAGTAGCAAGAAAAGACAGTGTGCTATCATGGCAGAGTTCATCCCAATACACGCTGGTAGAAGCTGGCAGGGCCTCCCATAGTCCCTTTCCTGTTCCCATGTGACTGGGTTACAAATATGGGGGGCTAGAGCCACCTACACACCTAACTGTAGACTTGCAGAGAAATCCAGGCCCAGTGATCAGCAAAGCAAAAAACAAAAAACAAAAACAGAAAAACCCCCAAATATAAAAACCTCCTGCTTGAGCAGTGCTCTCCCTCCCTGCCCCTAAACTCAGAAAAACAAGCTCTGGCTCAGAACCAGTTCTTACTAGTGGCCCCTGAGTGCCTTTTGCAAGCTTTCTTCAGTTTTCTGCATCTGTCTGTCATGGTATAGACCAATCAGAAGTATGCAAAACATCATCTGCTGACAGTTTGTTCCAACCTCAGCTCTGTCCAGTAGCTTTGAGAAACTTGCCTAGCTGGTCTAAACCTCAGTTTCCTCATGTGTAAAATGTGAGTCTCACAAAAACCCAGTTTCTGGGGCTGCTTCAGAGACCAAGTGGATCTCCTTGGGGCAAATGACCTTGGAGATTCTGGTCCCATAAGGCAAAGCCTTGCCTCTGGTTTGAATCAGGGCAGACACTAGTTGGATTTAACACCTAGGAAATGTGAGGCACATAGGAAATTATTTCAGCCATAGGCACTTTGTTGTTTTCTTCTAAATGATGGGGTTAAGAACATCCCCTAAAGCTCAGGGTGGGAAGGTGGAATGAGACACACAGGGCACTTTGCACGTGGGTCCTAGAGTTCGATCATTTTCCATGCGGGGTCGGTGGACCAGGAAGATAGCCAACATTTATTCTGCATCTGCGACCCTCTGTCCCAGGCCAGGCCATTGGAACTGATTGGGAAACATAGTGGATGTGGTCTTTGCTTGCCCGACTTATAGTGTGCCGGAAGAGGTGGGATCAGCAGATGCCCCGTGTGCTCACTTCAGTGTATGTGGGAGGTGTGTGTGTGGGGGGGGGGCGCATAGAAGAGACTTTTTGTCTCTAAGAAGCTTCTAGCCCAGAAATTGGGTTAAGATACCTGTGGTATCTAGGTCCCTGAGCAGGGAGGCTGGTCATCAGGGGTGAAATGAGGCTGCCTTTTGAGTGGGGTCTGAGCTGCGAGGCAGGAGCATGCATCATTTGAAGCCGGTTTCCTTGGCTACGGCTCCCAGCCCAGAGGCTCTTGTAAGAAGATCCTGGCTGCCTGTGGTGTAAGAGTCCCAGGGAAGAGCAGGTGGAAGAGAGTCCCCTTCCACGGATGCTGGGTTGGTCCTCTCCAGCTACTGTCTGGCAGCCGATTTGTCATGGGCATCTTGTCTCCTTAACTTTCCCTCCCAGATCTGCATTCCGGAGCAGCTTGGCATATGGATGAAATCTGCAGGAGGTGGGGGGAGCTGGGAGGAGGTGTCCAGCCCAATGCATGTCACAGATGCCCATGGAGAGCTGGGGAGGATTAGTGCGAATCATTAATTGTCATTAATATGCTGGGGCTTGACAGCCTTAGATTTATTTTTACACTGAAGCCCAGACGTGCCTTGCACATATCCCTAGGTCCTGGGCTCTGCGAGAAAAAGGGAAAACTGGGTGTGCTTATCATCTGCCAGGCTCTCCAGGGTTGGCCAGCATGGCTTCAGCACTGGCTCCCTAACCTGGCCGAGACAATGGTTTCTGGAGCCCCACACCTCCTTGCCTTTCTTCCTCTTGCAAGCAAAGCTGAGATCCCCATAGCTCATTGACTTACCTGCCAAAGGCCTTGGGGGCGTATGGAACAATCCAGAGATAAGATGAATATTATAGAAAGGGTTAAACTGACACCAACAAGTGTTATATCAGAAAGCCTTTTATAGATGCTAATTTCTGAAGGAGCAGACGAAATTCTGGGACACCTTTCATTTCAAATAATTGTTGAAAACCTCGGTTTTGTTCTGTTTTTGAGACAGGGTCTTGGATATCCCAAGATGGCCTTGAACTCATTATGTAGCCTACGATGACCTTGAACTACTGATCCTCTTGTGCCCACCTCCTAACTGCTGGGATTATAGTCATATACCACCAAGCCCATCCCTAGGTTTGACTCCAGAATTGATCTTACAATCTCTCCAGGAAGCTGATAGCTCTAGCTGGAAGAGCTGACAATGTGTTACAGAGTAACTCATATTATCCGATAGTGTCCTGTGGGATGAGAGGCCCCTTAAAGAGGTCAGTAAAGTCCATGGAGCCGCGAGGGCTGATTCCAGCTTTCACCATCTGTGGGGAATGAGCTGCACCCACGAGTGGATCACACTCTATACAGTGGAGATGTGCATCAAATGCTCTATTGACAGAAGTATTGGGGACCACTCTCCCAAGTGTCACTGCCTACCTCCTTTCCTCATATATCTGCTGACATGCCTTCTTGGGCTCTTGTCATTTTCCTCTTTTCCAGCATTTGGAGAACTTCATTACTTTTTAGATAGGTAAATAGTTTATTATGTCTGCTACAGATTATAATCAATCTGGTGTGTTAAAACCATGAAAATGTATTATTTTTGAGTTCTCTTCAGATTGGCTGAGATGAACTTCCAGACCAGGCACACTTATGGAGGGATTTATTGAAGCTTACAGATCCTGGGGAAGTTCCATAATGGCAGAAGAAGTTGGCCTGCCTTCACAGGACCAAATACACAGAGAGAAGCACAAGCCTAAAAGCCAAAAGCCACACAGCACAGCACACTTCACTAACTCCAGCTGGGCACCCTTTGCTTATCTTTAGATTGGAATCTCAAATCCACCACCACACCTTAGGGGTGGCCCCTAAGATCCACTCAGTGACACTGCCTCCAGCCAGGTGGCTACAGATCCAAACTACAAGCTAATAAAACACTGACTATATTGGGGGCCATCTATTCAAACTGCCACAGCCACCATGGGTCTCACTAAACTCAAGGTTGTCAGCAGAGCTGCTTTCTCTTCAGGACACACTGCAGGGAAAAATCTGGTCCCTTTCCTTTTCTTGGGCTCACTCATTTCCCTTGGCATACTGCCCCCATCTTCCACTGTCTAATGCAGTGATATTGCACCTCTCTGCTTTTCTGTCATGGCACATCTCCATAGTCTGCCTACTGGAGAATGTTCTCTACCACGGTGAGCACTGACACCCTTGACAACGTTAGTAGCTAGCTCCTCCTCCATGCACCTCTGTTTGTACGGTGGCAGCAGAGGTCCTGCCGCTGTTGGAGCCGAGTTGGAAGAGCCCCCATATGTCTTAGAGGCAGAGTTCTGCTCTGGGCAGGGGTAGGACATGGTGCTATTTGACATCTCTCCAGCTCCAAGACTCTCAATTGATGACCTTGTGCTATGGACCAAATTGCACTCCATCTTTATACATTGACTGTTTAGCCTCCAGTGTGTTTATACTTAGCATCTTTTTAAAAAATTATTATTGAGAACTTTAATATATGAACATATAGTAATTTGATCAAGTTTCCATCCCTTTATTCTTCCTTGTCCCCTCTCCCACAACCCCATCCCTGAGAACCCTCCTCTCTCAAGGTTGTCCTTCCTCTGTCATGTTGTCTCCTTCTTTTGTCCTCCTCTGTCCTTCATGTCAAAGTGTTGATGGGCTCAGAACAGTAATGATGTTGTGGGGGGTTGCAGTTAGCTGCATATTGCTGACACAAAGCACCAGACCAAAAGCAGCTTTTGGGAGGAAAGGGTTTATTTTGTCTTATAGACTCAAGGGGAAGCTCCACAACAGCAGGGGCAAACATGGCATGAACAGAGGGTGGACATCACCTCCTGGCTAACATCAGATTGACAAAAGCAGTAGGAGAGTGTGCCAAACATTGGCAAGGGGAAGCTGGCTATAATACTCATTAGTCTACCTCCAACAATACACTGCCTCCAGGAAGCTCCAATAACCTAAATTGCTACCAGTGGGGGATCCAGAACTCAGAACACACGAGTTTATGGGAAACACCCAACCCAATCCACCACATGGGGATATCAGTAACCACTGTATGAACCAGTCATGTCAGGAGGACAGTGCCCTAAAGTATACTCATATACCCCATGGCTCTTACATTCTTTCAACCCCCACCTTCTGCAGCGTTTCATGAACCTTGGGGGGCATAGTGGAACTCTCCTTTAGTATTGAGTTCTTAGAACCTCTTATTTTCTACTCTGATGTATTAAAAAATATATTTATTAGCTGGATGTGGTGGCACACGTTTCTAATCCCAGCACTCAGGAGGCAGAGGTAGGAGGATTGCTGTGCGTTCGAGGCTAACCTGAGACTACAGAGTGAATTCCAGATCAGCCTGGGCTAGAGTGAGACCCTACCTTGAAAAATCAAAAAAAAAAAAATTAAAAATTTATTTATTTGAGAGAGAGGAGATAGGAGAATGGGTACACCAGGGCCTCCTGCCACTGCAAACAAACTCCAGATACTTGTACCACTTTGTGGGTGTGGGGACTTGAACACAGAGCCATCAGGCTTTGCAAACAAGTGCCCTTATCTGCTAAGCCATGTCTCCAGCCCAAGTTTCTTTTTTTGGTTTTTCGAGGTAGGGTCTCGCTCTAGCTCAGGATGACCTGGAATTCACTATGTAGTCTCAGGGTGGCCTCGAACTCACAGCAATCCTCCTACCTCTGCCTCCCGAATGCTGGGATTAAAGGAGTGCGCCACCATGCCTGGCCAGCCCAAGTTTTGAGTCTTCTCAGCGTCTACCACCATCTCCACAGAGAAGGTTCTCTGGTTAGTAGTGAGAACAGTACTCATATTTCTTTTGCAACTCCCTCTGGAGTGTTCCCTGAGCCCTGGCAGGTGTGATAGAGATACTTGTCCAGTGCTAAGCCCTGGGCTTTCTCTTGTTGTTGTCATTTTGGGTCTTCCTAGCACTTGTAGAGATAGAATCTTTAAAGAGATAATTGAGATTAAAAGGAGTTATCAAAGTGAGTCTTAATATAACTAGTGTCCTTATAAGAGATTAGGACACAAACAACATAGGCATATGGGGGACAGTGTCTCCACATCAATGAGAGAGACCTTATGGGAAATGGATTTTGCTGACACCTTGATCTTGGACTTCTAGCTTCTATAACTGAAAAAAAAAAAGTTCATTGTTTAAGCCACCCAGTGTATGACACTTTGTTATGACAGCCCTAGCCATGATGGCACGGTGACCGGGAGTCTGGAACAGTGTTGATCAGAATGAATGTTGTCACCTCACCCGGCTCAGTGCCCATGGAGGAAGTTTATTAGTGATGGAAGACTTAATGGTCCATGGACCCTTCCCCTCCCTCCAATCTATGTTCTTAGATTTTCCTCTATCCAAGGATGAGGTTGGGAACAAATGTCACTTATTTCTCTTGCATTCTGGGATATTTAGTGTGACCTATTTGAAGACAAGACCACATGAAGCCAAGTCCTGCATATAGCTGGAAGTCCCTTGCATGTAGTTTGTGGTAGAGAGCTGTGAGGCCTCTGTGAAGATCACTGAAAATACTAACACAGCATGATTTTACCTTGAATCTCACTTTTCTTGTCATGAACCGAAAAGGCAGGTTTAAACCAGGAGCATCAGGGAGGTTTCCCACTTTCAGTTGGTCCACAGCGGCTGCTTGGGATCTGCAGGGAGAATGCCACCAGTTAGGCATGTGCGCAAAGGGTACGGAAGGAGGGGCGTAGGATGTTAGTGAGGGATTAGCTACCTTGGGGGCAGAGGAGGTATCAAAACTGGATGTCCACTCTACCTCGGGATTCCTGTCCACACTTGAAATTCCTATACATCTTGGATCCAGATACACCCTGATACTGGGTCTGGGGTCAGGTTTCTATGCATCTGCTTTGGATCTTCCACACTCTTTCTTTGCGTAAAATTTTTTTTTATTTATTTTCTTATGTATGTGTGTGTGTATGGATGCATGTGTCACGATGTGTATATGGAGGTCAGAGGGAAACCTGGAGGCACGTCTGCTCTTCTTCCACTCCATCTTCTTTGAGACAAGGCCTCTTACCACTGAAAATGAACTGCCAAACTAGCTGGCTTGCCGGCTTTGAATTCTGCTGTCTCTGCCTTCCATTGCGCTAGGTGCATTAGGGTCACAGATGAATGTGCCGCTGTGCATCCACATGCTGGGAATTGAACCTGGGCAGGCAAGTTTTGCAAGCAAGCCATTTATCAATTCGCTGTCCTTGCTGGCGCCTTCACCGAGGCTAGGGATGTCCACTCCAAGCTTCCCTGTCACTGCTCACCAAGGTGTTTCTGCAGAGCTTAGAGCCCTTCATCCTATGGGACCTTCTAGGATCTAGCTAATGTCATTCACTTGCTCTTTGCCAATAGGAGCGACCAAAGATGAGTGTTTGAACTAGAAAAGTGCTTGGATCCCTTTGAAGCTCCCATGCCACAATCCAGTCATGGGGAGCATAGGAGGAGGGAGGATTTTTTTTTCTTTTTTTTTTACCAGCACAAGGGGGAAGGAGATCAACAGAGAGAAAAATCAACTCCTACCAAATGAGAGAGCCAGAGACCCAGAGGCCCCCAACACCTCATCACTGAAGCAGACCAAAAATGAACCCAACATGGCTCAGGGAAATTTTGCGGAAGAGGGGGCGGAAAGAATGTCAGAGCCACATGTTGGGTCATGATATGCAGAGACATTTATTTTACATATAACTGTGAGCTAACTCCACAATGCATGACCCATATACCCCAACAAGGAGGGGCCAAGGGGAGGGGGTAGGTCACGGATGAGCCTAATAATGGTACCAAACTGACTGTATTTGCTGAATATGAAGCTAATTAATAATAAAAAAATATAAATAAAAAAGAAAAAATAGTGTGTGTGTGTGTGTGTGTGTGTGTGTGTGTGTGTGTGTTTCCTCAAGGACAGCATTTTAAATGTTCTCAAAGTAAACATATCTATTTGGCATGTACTGTAATTGTTCTACCTAAGATGAAATATGTTATTTTTCTTAAGTAAAGCTACAGGCAGTTTATTAGCAGAGCTAATTAACCCACAATCAGGAACTGGCTCACCTCTAATCACAACCTGCCTGCGTTCTTCACAGGCAATGTGCTGGTGCTACAGCACTTATATTTATAAATATGTGCAATGCAATATGAACTATATTTATGGGGACAGCATCAATTTTTTTAGCCACAAAATCTGACCTACCTACAACAGATGGTGAGAGGACTGGACTGCTGGTCTGAGGATGGAGGTGGTGGGCCCCCCTTCTCTTAAGCAGTCTTTTTCCTTCTCTTTCATTTTCTCCATCCATTTATCTTCTTATTTACTTATTTATTTGTTTGCTTATTTATTTAATTCCTAGCCCAGTAGGTATGTTTTTTTTTTTTACCCCCTAGGGCATGTGCCTGGGAGAAGTGTTACTTGTTTGCATTGTATATTGTAGTATGGATGTCTCTTTCTGGGTAATCATTGCCCTCTTCCATGTCTCCCTCAGTTCCTCCATGGAGGGAAGGGATAGAGGAAGCCCTGTTGAAGTTGGGGTGTCTTAACTGGGGGAGACAGTTCTGCTGGGACTTGGACAAGGGTCAAGGCTGGGGGAATTTCTTCAAGTATCCAGAGGACTTTGTCAGTCATAGCAAAAGTTGTCTTACAGGTAGGAGACATGGAGGAGGTTAACTTTTGATGACCTATGTGCCAGAGGCCCAGGAATGCTCATGTCTTGACATGACAAATATGCTCTTTCAGGGTTTCAACATGTTGAGAGGGAGTAAAGACTCAAATGGTGGGGCTGGGGAGGTGACTCAGTGGGTGAAGTGCTTGCCCCACAAGTAAGCGGACCTCAGTTTGGATCCCCAGAAACCATGTAATAGGTGGGCATGGCAACATGTGCCCATATCCAAGCCATAGGGAAGCGGAGACAGGGAAGCCATAGAGTTTCAGCTAGTTTAGCTGAATTGGTGAGCGTCAGGCTCAGTGAAAGGTCCCGTCTCAAAAAATAAAAAAAAGCTACAGACACCCAGTGTCAACCTCTGGCGATTACACGCTTATACACACATGCATTCATACACAGAGGTGTGCTTACACTAATATGGACACACGTCCACATATCATATACGTATGCCAAAAATAAAAAAAAAGCTCCATTATTAATAGCTGGGCAGATGCTAGATTCTAGAGCAAAGAATGTTTCAAGGTGTGTGAATCTTAGGTGTTTATTACCAGTGGCCAGATGAACATGGGAAGGCATTGAGAAAGGGTATGCAGGTCCCAACAGGGACATCTGCCTAGACTGGAGGGAAGAGAGAGAGCTCAAAATAGATTCACACTTTTGAACACACATGGCTCAATTAATGTGTTATCTGGAACATATATAAAGTATTTTTTTTCTTGGGCTGGGGTGGCTGGGAGGCAGGCAGAAGGGGAAATGCTGTGGAAGTCTAATCTCCTAATGAATGACTGTTTATCTGAGGAAAGGGGAGAAGGAAGAGGGAGAGAGTCAGGCCGAATAAATGAAAGAAGGAAGGCAAGAAAAGAGAGTGGGGGGATAAGGAAGGAGGGAAGGCAGAAAGATATCCAGGCTCCAACGTGTGTCAGGTCATAGAAAAAAACAATTTAACGTTCACTATTTCATGTAACTCTTCAATAGTTTGGAATAAAGTATGTTTATTTTACAGAAGTGGAATTAAGACAAAAATTTAAAAATCAGCACATGGGCTGGGTACAGTGTGCTTATGTGTAAGCATAGCATTTAGGAAGATAAGGCAGGAAGATTGTGAGTTCTAAGCCAGCCTAGACTACATGGCAAGTTCTGGCTATCACACCAAGCCAGGATTATTATTCCTTTTGGGGAGTGGTGTGAAGTAAGGTCTTGCTCTATCCCAGGCTGACCTGGAATTCACTATGTAGTCTCAGGTGGCCTCAAACTCAAAGCGATCTTCCTACCTCTTTCTCCCAAGTGCTGAGATTAAAGGTGTGCGCCATCAAGACCAGTCTCGAGTATCCCAGGCTAGCCTCTATCTTACTATGCAGCCAAAGATGACCATGAACTTCTGATACTCTTGCTTCTACTTCCTGAGTGTTGGGATTACATGTGTGCACCACCACATCAGGTTTATGCAATGCTGGGAATTGAATCCATGGTTTTGTGCTGCTAGGCAAGCAAAACTAAGCTATATCCCAAGCCGCAACCCAGGAGTATTAATTGATTTAAGTCTTCTGATCTAGTGCTGGACTTATTCTTTAAAATGTAGATCCCCTCTCTGATCTTCACCCAGCTGTGAAATGCAGCAGTTTGGCCATCTCAATCAAGTACCTCCATTAGTAGATGTGTCTACAAAATTGTTTCGAAAGCTAGACGTACAGATTAAGCTTGAAGACATTATGCTGTATGAGAAACACCAATTACCAAAATTTAACTTCTTATGAGTGGTCTAACACACAGAAATAGAGTAGAATGGTGGTTGTTAGGGACTGGAGGGAAGCAGGAGTGGGGAGTTATTGAATGGGTATGGAACTTCAGTTTTGTAAGATGAAAAAGTTCTGAACACAGATGGTGTAAACAATAGTTCAACAACGTAATTGTGTTTAATGCACAAACCTGCACACTTGGATATAATTAAAATAGTAATTTTCATAGTGTGTATATTTTACTATAATTCTTCTTTTAAATATTTTATGTTTTACTTATTTGAGAGAAAGAGAGAAAAAGAGAGAGACAGAAACAGGCACAGAGAGACAGAAAGAGAGAGAATGGACATGCCAGGGCCTGCAGCCATTGCAAACGAACTCCAGACACATGCGCCACCTTGTGCATCTGGCTTACATGGGTCCTGGGGAATTGAACCTGGGTCCTTTGACTTTGCAGGCAAGTGCCTTAACTGCTAAGCCATCTCTCCAGCCTTCTTTTAAAAAGCATGTTGCCTACAGTGGGGACATAAGGTTAAGGAATCCTATTGCACTATTAAGATGTGCCAGGAAACAGGTGCACAGGTAGATCTCTGTCATTGACAAAGCTGATCATGGCTCCTTTTTAGGCCATAGATTCTTTTTTTCTTTTTGAAGATTTTATTTTTATTTCTTTATTAGAGTGAGAGAGAGAGAGAGAGACAGCGAGAATGGGCATGCCAGGGCTTTCAGCCACTGCAAATGAACTGCAGACGCCACTATGTGCATCTGGCTTACTTGGGACCTGGAGAATTGAACCTGGGTCGTTAGGCTTCACAGGCAAGCTCCTTGACCTCTAAGCCATCTCTCCAGCCCACACTTCCTCATTTTTCTTCACTCTGGGATGCTAGCCCATGGGATAGTGCCACCCACATGAAGAGTAGGTCTTCCCTCCTCAGTTAAACCTCCTTGCCTACGTGCTCACAGACGGGCCCAGAGGTGTAGCTTACAGGTGCTTCCAAAATCCAATCAAGTTGACAGGATTAACCATCACATTTTCCAAAGCCTCTTGTGACAGGTATGAAAAGGGCATGAGAAGCCACTTTGGGCTTGGGACCTTGCTGGCCCACCCTCTCTCCTTCCCTGCTCTGCCCTTCCATGTTCAGTGGTCCTGGAGTTGGTGACCCCATTTCTGATCATTTAGCATGGCCTGTGACGAATAGTGCCTGCCAATGGGACCCCCAGCATCTGTCCTCTGAAGCCACTGGTGTGCCACACACAGCCCACCAGCCTCTAACACAGAGAGGAGTGTCAAGCCCAGGACCAAAGGGACAGTGCCCTAATTTGGGACATCACCCTTTGAAGACTTTCTCACCTCCATGGCCCTGCCAAGATTTAGAGCCTTAACCTTTTTTCCTCTTCCAAATTATTTTCTTCATTTGTCAGGTCCCTGTGGGGATATGTGGCATTTGCTGTTGGGTGGTGTTGGTTTGTTATTTTCACTCTGTTCTGTGCCCTGACACTTCCTAGAGGTGTGGGCACATTCTAAAATAATGATCTCCCATGGCCCAGAGAGCCTGACTCTCTGCAGTGGTGTGAGCAGCTTAGGTCTGGGGGAGGGGCCAGGGACTTTGCTTGGGGCCCAAGGGGATGCACAAGGCCTGAGGAGGCAGGAGGGCAAAGTCACAGGTCTGAGCCTCAGGGATGCCAGACTGAGTGGCAGCATCGTGCCTCATGCAGGCAAACCCAAGGTCACAGAGGGGCCCAGGCCCAGGGGAGACCTAGTTAGGATGTCTAACCTCTCTAGGTGTCTCAAAATGCCACAAGTTGATTTTCCATGGATGGTCTGGGCAGGGGAAGATGGGTTAGGATCAGATGTCTGAGTCATGAATGTTACAGGTGAGCCCCTGCCTTGCCAGTGTCAAGGTGCAGGTTGTCATTTGAAGGTGGCTCACAGGCTGTGCAAAGAACAGAATCTCTTCCAGATTCAAGTCTCGCTGAGAGGAAATCCTTGGACCTAAGGGGCTGTTGTCCTTATAAGGCACTTCTGTAGCCATTGGGGAAGGGTCTTTTATTAGTTTTGTACTCAGTGAATACAGTCAAGTTGATACCATTGTTAGCCTCTTCCCTGTCCTCCCCCCTCCACAGGGACCCTCCTAGTTGGGGAATATGGGTTATGCATTGTGGGGTTAGCCATCAGTTATGAGTAGGAGGCAATGTCTCTGTGTATCATGACCCAACGTGTGGCTCTGACATTCTTTCCGCCCCCTCTTCTGCAAATTTCCTTGAGCCATGTTGGGTTCATTTTAGGTCTGCTTCATTGATGAGGTCTTGGGAGCCTCTGTGTCTCTGGATATCTGGTTTGGTAGGAGTTGAGTGTTCTCTGTGTCTATCTCCTTCACCATATTGCTGGTACCAGGTTCACCAAGAAAGCAGCACTCTTGCTTGTTTCTCCACTTATTCTTAGTTTCATCTGGGGCGGTTCTCTCCTTATGATCTGCATCTATCAGAAAAAGAGAAACAAATTCTCTGACAGAGAGTAAAGTTAGCACCACATAAATGGGATAACCATTGTTTTTGTAGAGTGAATTTAACAGGTGTAAGCCCTCTTGTAGCCCACGATAGGTGGGAGCTTGATAACGGAGAGCAGGCTCATTTTTGGATATGATTCTGACTTGTTTCCCAGCTCCAGCTATGGGTTCCATTCTACTGAGCAGATCAGTTAGCTGAATCAAGAGCAGTTGGTTTCCCATCATGGCTGTGCACCACTATTGCACTTGTGTGAGCCTCATGTCATGTTGTTTGCTGCTGAGTAGCTTAGACCATGGTAAACCATGTGGCTACCATACCTAGAGGAGAAATCTTGGGGCTCCTTAGAGCCTTCCTCCATTCTTTTCCTCATCTTCCAGTACCCCACAAAGCCAATTTCCTTTGGGTGGGTTGTGGAGTGCTGTCCCTCAGGGATAACAGCCATCACTCTCTTAATCACGGCACCTGTGATCTTCTGCAAGAGACCTGAGAT
This sequence comes from Dipus sagitta, assembly GCA_036346955.1. Taxonomy (NCBI): domain Eukaryota; kingdom Metazoa; phylum Chordata; class Mammalia; order Rodentia; family Dipodidae; genus Dipus; species Dipus sagitta. The sequence goes on from CM070772.1 coordinate 120,507,735, forward strand.
CCCAGACTCCTTCCTGTGCTAGCCCCTGCCCCACACTGCAGCCGTATGTAATTCTGCCCAAGCTGCATTGTCCTTGTCCCTGGAGATGCTAGAGTGTGTAGAGGGTGAAAGGCCTCGGCTTCAGAGGAGTGAGAACCTCTATTTATACAGCTACGAGGAAGCCATCATGCATCCTATGGTGAGACTTTTTGGCGATGTGGCTGTTTTGGGGTTCCACTCCTGTAAGTAGCTGCTTACCTATGCTCCTGTATGTAAGTCCTACAAACTCATTAATCACCAAAGCTAGACTTGGGTGGACTTGTTATTTTGGACTATCGTTGGTATGCCATTTGGGGTAAGTAGATAATTTGTTCAAATCTCCCCAGGACAAGCTAATACAGCATGTGGTTCTAGTCACAAAAATCCAGTTGTATCTTCTTGTAACATCTTACAACTCCCAAGTTTTGGGTAATGCTTCTCTGATTCTAATGCAAGGTGCCATTGGGCCAGGAGAGGTTGGAACGAGCTCTGGAATGAGATGCATGTGGGTTCAAGCCTGGGCTCCTCTTCTCACAGATTAAGTACTCCTAATCCATAAACCTTAACTTCCTCCGTAGCAAATCCTGATGACATATGTTTCCTTTCAGGACTGGTATGAGGATTAAATGAACTAGACATTTATTTCCCTAGCATATATGCCCTAACCCAGAGCCAGGTGCTGTTCTTGGTGCTTTGGAGGACTGAGTGGGAGAATTGCAGAGGGGATAAGGCACATCATGCAGAAATGTCACTGGCATTGTGACAGACCCTTAGGAAAGGCAGAGGGGGTGCCATACTCACCTCACAGCAGGCACAGCTTCTGAGGGATTTCCGTTGCTGTCCATCCTGCTGCTGGATTCTTTCGGTGCATATGCGTGCTCACGTGAACACACGCATTCACAGACATGTGAGGGTGTGAATACACATACATATTTGTCATAACAGCCTGTTCTCCACCTCCCAGGTCTCACTTCCCAGCATCCTCCTTTGTGCGCATAGCATTGGCTATGAACTCAGAGTTCTGCCAAACATGACCCTCTCAAGGAGCTCTCCAAGACAGGAGTGCAAGGGAAGGGCCTGTCCCATCCAGACAGAAGCCTCCTTTTGGACCTGATGTAGTGAAGTGGGTCCTGGGACACCCACCTCTAGGACCCCATGCCGGTGGTAGAATCTCTCCTTCTGGCAGGGGAATAGACAAGGCTGGGGCAGCTTGCAAGGAGACACTGCACTTTTGTGATAAAATTTTTATAGTTGTTCTTTTCTCCTGCCTCCCTAGAGGCCAAGGGTAGCTCTCTGACCCTGGAGTACTGGGCTCTTCCATGAAAGTCAGGCTTCTCCCACTGGTAGCCTTGGCTTGTCTCCACCAGGGCCAGAAATTCAATTTGTAAAGATTTTCCCTGGCCCAAGCTAAGGCTCCCTTGTCCTGTCTCTCTAGTTTCCACTGAAGTAAGCCCTCCCCTCCCTGACTCTTCTCTGACGCCTTGGATGAAATTGATTCTCTTTGAGTCTCACACCTTGGTGTAGCTCTGAGCGGTCAGGCCAGCAAACATTTTCTTCAGCCAGTGGTCTTCCTCATCTCATGAGTAGCGTCCACCAAGCTCAGAGGTCTGGTGTGTATGTGACTGTGCATGTGAGTGTGAGATGCAGGTGACCACTGCTTAAGGCATCCAGGGAGGGGTGGTAGGTATCTTAACAGGAAAGAGTATAGTGTTGCTAAAGACAGGACCAGCCACGGCAGGGTACACCGAGGCAGGCTCCCTGTGGGCTTCTGGGGGCTCTGTGTGGACCAGGGAAGAGAAAGAAACAGATTCCCTCATCAGAAGAGCCAGGAACAGAGAGGTCAAATGCAGATTCAAAATACCAGATCCTCTCCATTTCTCCTCTCCTTCATTCCTCCGAGGCTCCAGATGGGGCATTCCAATGCCTATGTCTTGGCTTCCTTTCTGTTCTGTGCCAATGTGTGCTTTCTTGAACCAGCAGAGCCCACATGCAGTTCTCTGCAGTGGGCTCCCAATAGGACCCTTTACCTCACCTCTCCCACTGTCTTGCTTACACAGTGTTCCAGAACTTGCCACATTCTGACTCATCTGTGTTTTATGAACTCCCCTTGTCTTTCTGGCATTTCTGCCTCCTCTTCTTTTCTTTTTAAAAGAGTTTTTATTTATTAACTAGAGAGAGAGGGAGAGAGTATATGGGCAGGCCAGAGCCTCCTGCCACTGCAAATGACTTGCAGATGACTTTCCAGATGCTTGCACCGCTTTGTACACCTGGATTTACATGGGTACTGGGGCACTGAACCTGGGCCATCAGGCCTGGCAAGTGTCCTCAACCACTGATCCATCTCCTCAGTGCTCTGACTCCTCTTCTTGATTCAAGGCCAAGTGGTGCTCTCCCCAGGACTCTGCGGCCTACCTCATCCTTTGCTATCAATTTACCCAAAGTTTGCCACCTCTACTTGTCAGGCTGGGTTGTAGGGATTTGGTGTATTACCACTTTCTCATTGTGTGGTGCAGAGCCAGGTTGTGTTATTTTGTCTGTTTGTTTGAATTCCAATAAAACTTAATTTTTTTTTTAAAAAAAGAGTTCACTGAATTTGGTCTAAGGGCTATGAAAACCACTTAAATTTTTATGATTATTTATTGATTTTTTTAAATAAAAAGTTTGTACTCTTAGACCCTCTCACTCCCCCCCCCGCCCCACCAATTCTGCTCAAGGTCTTCTTCAGTGGGGTCATTAGTATTTATTGTGGGGACCAAGAGGCCTCGGTCAGTCTCTGTGGGGTGGAAGGAAGGGGACATGGTGCCCATTCCCACCCGCCCTGAGGCTCTTACCATCTTTCCACCCCCTCTTCTACAATGTTCTCTGAGTCTTGGCAGGCAAGACAAGGTTCTGATTTAGTGTTGCTTTCTCTGTAGCCCCTGGATGTATGTTTTGATGAGGTTTGAGTGAACACAAGGTCTGTCACCATCTCCCTGGAACTGGTTTTCAGGCTAGCTGTGAGAGGAGTATTTGTGTCACCGCTTCCTCTGTAGTGACTTCTGGGCCTGGGGAAAAGGTGGTAGGGGTGACTCATCTCATGGTAGACAGTCAGCTCTCTATTCTTGATGTATTGATGCGTCCTGGTTCTCATCAGTGTTCTCCATCTGTAAGTTAGAACATATTCTTCAGCCAAAGGTGAGAGCGGTTTGAGTTAAAGGGGATAAGCATAGTTATTAGAGGGAATTATTGATGGGTATGTTCACTCTTCTTAGTTAAAGAGCAGTTGGAGCCTATTGGTTTCCTACTCTAGGCTATCTAGCTTGGTGCCCAGAGATAGAAATGAGTTCTGCCCCACTGCACGGGTCTCATGTTTTATCCATGAGCAGCTGGTTACCTGCATCGGCGGTGTGCCACTATTGCACAAGCGCACACCTCTTGCGCGGCTGGTTGATGTCGCATCTGGCCGGATCTCCTGCTTATTCAATCTGTTGACAGATGTTATTCTCCAGCTGCTGTCATAGCAGTTTCCAGCACCATGAGGGCTAGCTGGGAGAAAGTGGATTCCTTCTTAGTTCTAGCATGGTCACTTGATGTCCTGTGGCCACGGGCTGCGGTATTTTCAGCATTAGGAATTTACCTTTAGCTCTTACAGGTAACCTAGTGCTTTGACAATGGTCTGTATTACTTTGGGGACCTTTTGTCTCCATGACCAATAGCTCAATGGGGGGGGGGGACCCAATTCTGGCCCTGGAAATTACCAGCCAGAGCTCAAAAACCATTTTTAAAAAATATATTTTATTTATTTATTTGAGAGAAAGAGGCAGAGAGAGAGAGATAGAGAATGGGCAGTGCCAGGTCCTCCAGCCACTGCAAATGAACTCCAGATGCATGCACCCCCTTGTGCATCTGGCTTACGTCAGTCCTGGAGAATCGAACAGGGATCCTTTGGCTTTGCAGGCAAACACCTTAACCGCTAAGCCATCTCTCCAGCCCTCAAAAAGCATTTTTTTAAAATCCTACTCTCAGCATTCTCACCTGGAATTCAGCACCTGCCTCAGAGTTACAAGAAATATATAAATTATATATTATATATATTATATAAATATATGTCATATATTATAAGAACTATATGAATTAGTAATGTCAAGATCCTGGTACAGTGACTGGCAGATAGGAGCATCTGAGTTTCTTGTGGTTGTTTGCCCTCATTAGCAATGTGCCTTTTTCTCAGCGAGATAACAAACTCTAGAGAGCAGTGACTGGGTGCAGTGTTATCTCTGGGTCCCCAGTTCCTAGTCTAGAGCTTCCTGCAGGGTGGGTGTCCGTAAGTGTGGTTTATAGTCTTTCATCTATCTCCTATCTGCCTCCCAGGGATTTTCTCTCACAGCTTCCTCTTGTCTTCATAACAACCATCCTAAACATCTGCTGACCTTCTAGAGCAGTGTCTCAGTTATCAAACTATTGATATTTTGGGCTGAGTCCTTCTTTGTTTGGGGTGGGACTGTCTTGTGCTGCTTTATGTTCAAACAGCACCTCTGGGCTCTCCCCACTGCATGCCAGTGGCACCTGTCTCTCTTGCCACTAGTGATACCAACCATTTCTCCTGATATTGCCAACTAGCTTATGAAGGGCAATATCACTCCCAGCTGAGAATCACTTTCTCCTCTTCACTTTGATAACATCTAACCAGCTGTTTATACCCAGTTCAGACATCAGCTCCTGGAAGAAGCCTTCTCTGACCAACATGCTTTAATCCCCACAGGGTCTTCCTTATAAATCCCACATTTTTTCTGTGCTTCCCACACTCCCACTCCTCATTATACATTATGACAATAATTCATTTTTATGTCACTATCTTATCCACTGCAATTTGACCCTCTCAAAGGCAGAGCTGGTTATTTATTAACCTCTGTATCTTCATCACATAATACAGAGCCTAGAATATAGTAGGTGGGCAAAATACATTGGGAAATGAATGGAAGAATGGGTGGTGGGTGGCTGGGTGAGCTGACAGATAAATTTGTTGGTAGGTGGATGTGAGAGTAGTTGCACAGAAAGGTAAATAGAAGGATGGATGGAATTTATGAGTGAATTAATAACTAGAGGAATGAATAGGCATATAGTTTGATGAAGATATGGGAGGATAGATAGATAAATGTGTTAATATGGAAATGACTGGGTGAATTAATTAACAAGTAGGTATGCAGATGGATGAATAAGTGGATGAGTAGATGGACAAATGAATACGTGGAGAATGGGTTGGACGGATGAATATATGGATGTATAGATGAGTGTGTGGGTGGAAGGATGGCTAAAATTTATGACTTAGTAAATGAATGGGTGAATGATTAGACGCATGGCTTGATGAATGTTTGGGAGGATAGGTAGTGAATGGGTGAATGGACAGATGGATGAGACAGTAGATTAATAAGTCAGTGGGTAGATGGATGGGTGTGTGGGTGAGTAAAGGAACAGGTGGGTGTATTTTGAGTGAATTAACCCTCTCAGAGGATGAAAGGAATTTATGAGCAGGTGGCTGAGTGGATGTGAGATACATGAATAAAAGAATAGATGAATAACCAGTGAAGAAGACTGCGTAGACTCTTGTGCTTGTCTCCACATTTGAATAAGCTGGAGGGAGAAACTGAGTCAGCATGTGTGGTGGGGCATCCTGAGAGTATGGAAATATGAGCAACCCCAAACTTCCAACTTTGCGTTTACAGACAATCTTTCCCTAGGGAATCTCCATGGTTTCCTCACCTTGATATCTCTGTTGTGGTTTAATGTCATATGTTCTCATCCCCACTCCACCTCCCCCCCCAAAAAAAAGCCAAAAAAAAAAAAAAAGAACTCTTTCCTTCCTAAAATTGCTTCTGTCAGATATTGGACTATAGCAGTAAGAAATGCAACCAATACACTTTTCTCTTAGTTAAGAGGCTCTCTTAAGAAGTTTGTGTTTGTTTTTTAGTCCATGTTAGAGATGGAAATTGAGCCATGGAGCACATCAAAGCTATTAGTTATAGAATCCAGCTTTATAACCAGCCCTGCCATCCTACTTCTCCTTGTAAAAAGCATGCCCTGTCCTTTGAAAGTGGAGCTCAAGATAGCACGGCCCAGGTTGGACAGTCTTTCATAGCATAGAAACAAGGGACTCTCACAGTGGCTATGATCAGGTTTTGGAAATAGAAAGCTTGGTTGTGATGCCTAACTACCTCAATACCCAGCTATGTAATTCTGGAAGAGATATAGACACTTTTGAGTCCTCATCTTCAAAACAGGAATAATACTGATTCTTACAGAATTGTTATAATTGTGAAATTAAGATAACCCCTATGAAATGCACAGCAAAATGTATCCATATGACGAATCCTCACTTCATGTCAATCTTTTTTCCTATCTTTGTAATATCATTGGCATCTTGGTCATTCACTTTTATTTTATTTATTTATTTATTTATTTATTTTTTGGTTTTTCAAGGTAGGGTCTCACTCTAACTCAGTCTGACCTGGAATTCACTCTGCATTCTCAGGGTGGCCTCGAACTCGCGGCGATCCTCCTACCTCTGCCTCCCGAGTGCTGGGATTAAAGGCGTGCGCCACCACGCCCGGCTCTTATTTTATTTTTTGTTTCATAAACCATTTTAGTTGATTTCAACATTGCTAAGATTGTAAGGAAATTGCATGAAGGCATGTTTCTCACAGTAGGGGATGATAATTTGAATGGGAAACTTTTTATTTGTTTTGCTTTCTCCATTAGCAATTTTCATACCTGCACATAATGAATTTTGATCATAATCCCCTCCCATTACTTTCTTTTGCCCCCCTTTCCTATCCCACTTTAACTGAACCCTCTCTTCTTTCCAACTAGTACTTATTTTCTGATGTCATGTTTTTGCCATCCTCCATCGTCCGTCATGACATGTTGATGGGCCCTATATCACACAGGTCTTGGACAGGTAACAATAGCCACTATGAGGTCATAAATGTAACAGCCACTTTGTGTCAGGAAGACGCCATTCCAAAGCACTTCTCCCCTTCTTACATTCTTACATTCTTTCTGCTACCTCTTCCACAATGTTCTCTGAGCCTTGGTTGGTGTTTTCAAGATGTCCCACTTAGCCTTGAGCACTCAACTCTCACCTTCCCCAGAGCTTTGATGAGTTTTGAGTCTCGCCAGTGGTCAATGCCATTAGCAAAAAGAAGCTTCTCTGGCACCTTGGTCACTCAGGGTGATGTTCATCGTCACCATGCTGTGTGCACAACCTGTGCCTACATTAGAATGATTGAACTTAAATCCCATCATTTCGACAATGCAGACCCTGAGAGTCAGAAAATGAAATGGGCCCCAAAGACTGTGCAGCTGAGGACTAAGGAGCCAAGTGTGGCGACCTTGCACAGTCCTATCCCAGCTTCATCCCCTCTTTCCTGAGAGCCTGAGCTGTGGTGCCCTGCCTGGGAGCAAGTCCTCTTTAGAGTGAAAGTTGAAGGTCCTGATGTGGCCCTTCCTTCTTAAGAGTTTCCATGGGGGTGCTAGATGAGGACCCATCATGCTTATTTCCAGAACACTCGTCTGTCCTTCCAAACGGCTTAGGATTCAATTGCTCCTTATTCCTGAACACAGTGAGGTAGCAAAGTTCAGCAGGGACAGACATGACTTACTAAACCTGTCTCAGCCTCGATTCCCCCATTTGGAGAGTAGAACCATGATGTTCCTTCAGGTTTGCTTGATGATTACAGTCCCTGGCACAACACATGATACCAACATGGAAGTGATTCAACCAATATTAGTTTCCTTAGCTTTTTTTTCAAGAGGCTGGGGTCTTGGTGCTATGAGTCAGGCTGGGGCAGCCTCATCTTGGTATGAGAGGGGACTAAAGCACCAGGGCTCAGGGCTGATCACCAAGAGGACGAAGAGTGACTAGATGGAATCTCAGAAGGTCAACCACCCATATCAATGCCTGGAGCTGTATTCTGGGAACCAGAGCTGGCACCTGGGTGCTAGCACTGTTGATGCCAGTCTGCCTGCAGGTTCAGGATCAGGACTGGAACTGTGGTATTAACCTGCTGGAATCGGCAATGCAACACGCTGATCCTTAGCTGGTGGTAGCTGTCAGGAGCCAAGGGAGGAGGAGTTCTCGAAGTAGAATCACTGTGAAGGTAGGGTGAAGCAAGGAAGCCTCTTCTGTTGGTCTAGGCGGGTGGCTCAAGGGGGCAGCCAGGGAGCTGCCACCATTGCTTCTGTTTACAGACAGCAGACAGGAGATCTGTGACCTGGAGGGCACTCATGACTCAGCCAGGAACTTCATGCCCTTGGGGCCTGGAGCACAAACCCATTTAGCTTCTTGTAGAAAGTGAGGATGGGGTGGGGTGAGGGAGAGAGGCTGAGGACAGAGCAACTGGTCCAGGGACAGGCAATTAAAGCTGCCTGAGCTGTCAGGCTCATGATGCTTGCCCTGTCCTTGCTGCGGAGAGGCCCCCCTTCCTTCATCAGCGGCTGAGCTGCTGCATCTCCAGCACCTCGGAGTGGCCTGGAGAGGCAGGATATCAGCCAGGCAGCCTCAGGTGACGTGGGAGCTGGTTAATAAAGACACACGGAAGAGGGCGGGGCCCCACTTCCACTCAGCGGCTGTTTCAGAGAGCCTGGACTCTTCCAGACCCTTCTGAGATGCTGTCTTTGCCCAGGACTCCAGTAACTTGTCCCTTCTCCAGCTCTGCAGCCAGAGCCTGAGGCTCTGCAAAGATGCCTGAAAGGGGCTGGCTTTAATTTGGTAGCAACAACAACAACAAAATGCTTGGTTGGATCTGATTTTTGATTTCCAGCTTATAATCTTGAGGATGTTCAGGTTCATCTCTCTTGTATACCTTTGCACGTATGATCTTCTAAGCAACTGAGTTCAAATAATATCAATGGAGCTCTCTGCTTGACATGCTGGTGCCGTGACAGGCTGGACACAGGAAGACAGGCCAGGCTCAGCTGGGCTCCCATGACCTTGAGTTCTAAACACAGAGGCTGTGGTGACTTTATATGTACCAGGCACTGGTCACTTGAAGAGGGTCAAATGAGCTTGGCATAATCCTATGACATACTGGATATTCCAGAACCGGGCTGGTTACTCTGGTTTCTGAGGATTCCTTGGCTGCCACCCAAACTTGCAGCCGAGGGAAGGATAGGGGACACTCCTGGTGGATGAATCCTGAAGACAGTCCTGTGTTCTTTCTAAAGGCATGGGGCGTGAGGGGCTGGCTTCCCCCATCCCCACTTGAGGCACACAGAGGTCCCTGCTCTTCAGGCCAAGCTGATGACACATGCAGAACTGGGCGTTGAGGACTCTTGCTTGCAGAAAAGCCCAGGGTGGGAAGAGAACTTGAAGACATCCCGCTCATCTGACCCGTCCATTCTTGAAACAGGAAGCATGGATGCCTTGTGTGGAGACAACAGCGCTGGATCTAGCCTAGCTGAATTCTATAGGCTTATCTTAAACTTGAGGCCTTGAAGGTGTGTGTGTGTGGGGGGGGGGGAGAGAAGATTGGGTACTCCTAGCATCAGTGGGTAATTTATATGATTGCATTTTTCTTGGGAAAGGGTACAAAGTGCTTGCTACCTGACCTGGTTAGAGATACTCATCTCGCAGCCACCAGAGGGTCTGAAGCATATCCCCTGGCCTGAGGATGAGGGGCAGGTGAGGTCTGGCCTCACCTGTAGTCATCTAGAGAGGAAAGGGAGGGGAAGAAGGCTTTGATGCATCCCTCATCTCATGTGATCCCCACCCACACAGTTTTGCAGCTTCTGTTGTCCCGCCCTTCTGCTCCCACCCCCCCAAGACACACAAGGGCCCTAGATGAAGAGATGTGTTTGTGGCCAGACCAGAGCCCTTTTGTTAAGCAAACCCAGCAGCCCTTCTTTGAGCAGAAATAGCTCTGGAGCAAAGAGATGGAGGGGGAGTGTGTCCACAAAGCCATTTGCTGTTTAGGTGTCAGAAATAAATTTTACCACTGGAGTCTGTAGCATCTGATTAGTGAATTATTCAGTTGGGATATTGCGTTCCCTCTGACCTCATTAGTAACCCTGAGGTGAGAGGGGTGCATTAGAGTAACCACCAGGCTGTCACGGAGGAGTGGAGTGGAGGCATTAAAGTGGATTAAAGTGCTTTACCAAGAACTAAGGCACAACTCATAAAAACAGTGCATTGTTAAACTAGGGCTCAGCAAATAAACAGGCAGACGCCACCAGGGTGGGGGAGGGGAGTGAGTCAGGGCAGAGCTTTGTAGCAAGATGGCCAATTCTTCCTGCCAGGCTCATGGTATCCGGAGGGTGTCTGGAGTCTGGGCGGAGGTGTTTCTCCAGCTTGGTGTCTCCATTGTGTCCTGAGCTCCTTCCCCAAAGTGCCCAACTCCTTTTTTTTATCCTCCCAAAGTCCTGGAGAGTAGACAATTTCAGAGTAAAGATGTTATTGTACAGCTACTATATTTTGGCTTCCGACTAAGAGATATTTTAATAGTACCTCCTGCCTCTGCAACTAGAGGAGATTGAGGAGGGTCCCCAATTCCTAGGACCCCCAATAGAGAGACTCCCTGGCCATTCCTTAGCACCTGGAGAGCCAGAAGAGTCAGGTGGACCATGGACAGGGGTGATGGGTGGGTCCTATTTTTTTTTTTTTTTTTGTCACTTCTGAGGCATTCTTATCCCTTTAGTAGATACACACAGCCTTGCTGGCTCCAGATGCCAATCTCAGACCAAACCAAGTCTAGTTGAGCAGCCCTTCCAGTCTGACACCTTATGAAGTGAATGGAGGGTGGAAAGAGAACGCTGGAGAGACAGGTCTCCTCCTACTTGTGCACCTCAAGGGTTCTCCAAACCTTCTAGCGATTTAGAGACTGGAACCTGTTGCACGATCCTTGATGCAGAGAACTATTTCTTGCACAACAGAGATGGATGGTTTGGATCAGCAGAACTTGATTCTTCAGTGTGATGTCTAAACAATGGTTACTAAGATCCCAGATGAGAGCCCAGCAACTCATCTCCATTCAGCACAGGGCTTGTCCATGGTTCACCGAGCTAAGGATGTTGAAGTCTCCTCCTTGCCAGGGACCACGGCGACAAGCTTGGAGGGAGTGTGTGTGTGTGGCGGGGCGGGGGGGGAGATGAAGAACCATCATGCTTTAAGTCTAGATTTAGCTGCAGCGCCTGAGGTAGGGGGCCGCTGAGGGCACCTCCTCTTTCCTTTGTTTGGGGATGGGGCTCCTGGATGGAGTTCAAGGCTGCCCCTAGAGACACAAACCCCAGTTAGTGACTGGTGTATTTCCAATTGTTTGTTCAGCAGCAATTGCAAATGGACGCTAAAAGGCTTTGTGGTTCATTGATGGTCATACTCCTCTCCAGCCCATTCTTCATCCACTTCTTAGGCTGGCCACAAACCCTACCCCGGCAGCCCCCACTGCTGCCCTTACTTGGTGCTGGGTCCTAAACTCTGCCTGCTCATAGCTCTCCATCTCTCGCAGTCTCGAGGACTGGAGCCCTTGTCTCAGCCACTGGGTTTTGGAGACCCTCTTCCAGGCCAGGGGACTTGCTGGCTTTGCTTTCTGCTATTTGCCTTATGTCTTGACTCATGGTCACTGGGTATGGCAGGCCCACATGGGAGCTTGTAGGATGCAAAGAAATGGTTTACTCGAGATATGCACGAGGAGGTTAATCACATGGGGAAGAGGACGTGCAAAGGGTGTCAGTCAGTGGCCGTTGCTTTATTTTACTTTGGACCTGAGGTCCTTAAATTGGAGGTCCAGTTGCTGATCCCACTGCAAAGGCAGGCATGTGAGTGGCTGGTTACATCACATTGGTAGTTGGGAATCCTTTACATTTTATTTATTTATTTATTTAGTTGTTGAGATAGGGCTTAATGTAGCTCAGACTGGACTTAAGCTTTCTATGTAGGTGAGGCTGGCTTTGAACGCCTGATCCCTCTGTCTCCAGTTTAAAATGCTTAGACAAGTGTGTGTTACCACACCCAACTTCTTTCTTTTCCCCTTTGACTTGGTCCAGAACCCTGGCCTGTGGAATGGTACCACTCATATTCATGGTGGGTCTTCCCACTTTAGTTAAGCCTCCTTAGAAACACCCTCTCAGACATGCCCAGAAGTGTGTCTCCTAAATGATTACAAATCTTGTCAAGTCAACAAAGAAGGTTATCTGTCACAAAGAACTGTGGACATGATGCTCAGTGAAAGCCCATCACAAAGAAGGATGTGGCACATGAATCCATTATATAAAAGGTCTGGACTAAACAAATCCATGGAGAAAGAAGGTGGTTGTCAGACATGGAGACAGGAATACAGAGGGAAGGGGTGGGGAATTAAAGGGTGATGGCTATGGAATGTGAAGTATTTTTTGGAAGGGTGATGAAAATGTTCTAAATTGTCTACTGATGGTAGCTCCACTCTATGATTAGACTAACATTCACTGAATTATACACTTCAAGTAGGTGCCTTGTATGGTATGTGAATTATATCTCAATAAAGCTGTCAAAAATAATCTACACATCTTTTTTTTTTTCCTCCTGCCAGTGGGTATTTTTTTCCCTTCTACCTTACCTACTGAAATGGGTGCCATTACATTGATGCTGTGATCCTTGCCCTAGTAAAGAGATGATGGGAAATGTGAGAATCCTGTACAGCGATAGGCTTTTGTGCTGAAAAAGCCTAAATCACTGGGCAAAGTTAGACAGGTTATGGAGGAGGTGAAAGAAAGAAGGAAAGAAACGATGCTTGAGTACAAACACAGTGTCACAGAGAAGCAAGAATTGGAAAGCTAGACTATTCACATGATACTGAAAAGCAATTCCTGGGAAAGGAAAGAACATAGATATATTCGGGCTCCTGACCAGCATGGGTAGACCTGGCTCTCCTCTCTACCGAGGATGCAAGGCATAGACAGGTGTGTCTGCAAAGTGGTTCATGTGGGCAGACGGGTGCTGCATCTGTCTGTGGACCATCACAACCCGCCGCAGCTTCTGTGAGACAACCGTGGTACTGCACTCATGGACTTGGTGGGCCAGTAATGCAGAAAGGCAATGTGAGCTCTGGCTTGTCTCTGTTCCACATCATCAGGGGACAGTCAGAGGCTGGGGGCGACTTGCTGACTCCTGGGGACATCTCAGCTGGGAGTGTCAGCTGGAGCTCCTTTATGTGACTGCGTGGGTTCCTTGTAGCATTAGTTTCCAGAAATAAGTCACCCAAGCAAACCAGACGGAATTCCATCTCCTTTTAGAGCCACATAGTATCATCTTTTGCTGTCAGCACAAGACTTTACCGCTTGATAGAAAGATATAGGGACTAGAAGACATTGCTATGGCCCTCTTTGGGAAACACAGATGCTATTGGAACTATAGGTCATCTTGTCTTAAGCTCTGAGTAAGAGTAGTAAGCCATCAGATCCAATGGACCATGCAGAGAGTAACAGTGAATGCCTGGGTAATAGTCCTCTTATCATGTTTGGACCTAGCTTGAGGAGTATGGGGTTTGGGTAGGGCAGGAAAGCCTCCAAGAAGGGCTAAAATTAAATGTTTCCCAACCAGGCAGGATGGTATTCAAGGCTGGAAACCAAGGCACCCAAGCACTTTACGTACTTGGAGTTCGGTAGTGCGGGCTTTGTATTTGTTCTGTGTTCATTTATCTCTGCAAAGAGGTAACCAATGGGACAAGAGATGAGCACTCTTGTAAAGGGGGGAGGAGGATGACTGGCAGGCAGTCTCTCCGCCTCTCCCCATCGGTCTCTTCCCCTGTGTGGGAAGCTGACGTTACCCAGGGGGCCACGCAGTGGGCCTGTGTCTGGAACACAGCGACATGCAAAGCGTATGAGGCGTCGTCCTTATCCTTGAGGTCAAGGGGCCAAAGCCTGAGTCCCAAGCTCGAAAATGGCCCCACTTGAGCCTGAGAAAGTCACAGTCCTTCTGTCAGACACTGAGAAGTTTGTCCAGACTGGTCAGCCTCGTCCTTGTTCATGAACACAGCCTGCGCTCATGTCCCTTGTCTCAATGAGGGGTGATTTTGCACCCTAAGGGAACATTTGACAGACTGCTGACTGTGGTCGAAGCAGGAAAAGGAGGTGTCACTGGTGTTTAGAGGATGAAGGAGGCTGTCAAAGACCCTGTAATGCACAGGCAACCCACCACAAAGAACCATTCTGCCCCAAATGCCAATAGTGCCCAGGTGGTCATGCTCCAGATCAAGTGTTCCCAACCAGAAACAGATCTACAAAGGCAATTTTGGAAACACCTGTCCCCCTTTACACTCTTTGTGAGAATGGTATTCCTACCCTTACCCCAGGACATGACAGTTTTTCACTACGTTCCGGAAGGAAGTCCAGCCAGGCAAAGGAGTAGGTGGGTGATATCTTTTTTGCCTTTTGCAATCCTGAATGACTAAATATAATTTTTTATTTTTAAGGCACCATAAAATCTGTGTGTTTTATAGAAGACCAAAAGAGTTACCAGTATAAAAGCGCACTACATAAATGGAGAAAATATGGTTTCTTGACAGGAAAAATGATGGTGGGACTTGGTGACCATGTTACTTACCTTGGGATCAGAGATAATGACTTGGAGAGACTGAAAAGAACACCCGACAAGGAGTTGTTGACTCTGCCTCAGGGATGGCCCCAAAGAATGAGACATCAGAAGATGTCAAAGAGGAAGAATGGATGAAGGCTGCAGGCAAGGGAGCCTAGGGGTGGGGTGGGGGGAGGCCGGAGAACAGAAACTTTTTGTGAAATTCAGTTTAGACCTAGAACTTGGGAGTGGACTTGGATTCGTCAGAAATCTTGAGATTTCTGAAGAAGAAAGAGAAAAAGATGAAGAAAGCTGGGGGAGGATGTAAGAAGAGAAAGAGGGAGAGATGAGAGAGAGAGAGAGAGAGAGAAGAAGAGTAGGGTCTGTGAGGTAGCACCTCCTGCAGAAGACCCCATCCCCACTGGTTCTGTTCCCTGTCTTTGCATGTCTAGCCAGGTCCTCAGGCTCCTTCTCAGGTCTTTCCCCTCAGGCTGTCTGTGACCGGCGTACTTGCCAGCTCCCTTAGCAGAAGGTGCATGAAAGGAAGCCCAGGGAAAGAATAAAGTCATGAGGTCAGGACCTGTTAGGACATTTGGAGGAGAGTCCCCCTGCCACATCTGCCAGAAATCTGAGCTCCATCAGACTGTAGGCTGGGAGACTGCCCCTTAAGACAATCCCTTTGTGTTCAAGGACAGAGCCATTTTCCTATGTGACAGAGACAGGCACCACAGAGCCAGAGACACTGCCCTCACCTCCCTTGGAAAGCAGTTGGCGGAAGCCCCCATCTGTCCCCTGGGAGGATTGGCAGGGGGAGGGTGTGTGTGTGGGGGGGGAGGGCTGGGGGGACAGGGAAGGCGGCTCTCGCTCTTGCCTCGCACTTGCTATTTCGGACCCACCAAAAGTCTGTTCCGCCTGGATCCCGGCTCCAACGGGAGTGACAAGACTCCTCACAGCGATCTCTTTACTTAACCCCTTTTGCTGGGCCATCTGTTCACTGCTCTGATATATGCTTCTCCTCGGAGAAGCCATCAAATTATTCAGGCTCCTTCCCTGGCAAAAGACACTTCACTCCTCTCAGCTGCCCCTGCCCGGCACAATGAAACCCAGCCACTTGCCCAGATCTTGAGTGACAGAGGTTCTTGGGGGGGGGGGGTTGGGGTCTGTGAGCAAATGGATCGTGGTTGAGGAAAAAACGACTGGAGGTTTAGAACTCATCCCCTATGTGGATTACAGCTCAAGTCTCAACTCTACCTACTCCCCCAGGCTGGCTTTCAAAAATACCCTCCGCTGGGTGTCCTGGGGGCTGTGATGCCTCCTAGACCCTCATGATCCATGGGTACCTGGGGCTGTCACTTGCTATTTCGCATTATATCTTGGCCCATCTGGACCCCTGGCTGGGTGGGGGGAAGGGGAGTGTCCCTCTCATGCATCTTCAAGAGCCTGTAAATTCTAAGCCTCTCAGGGCTTTAGCCTTGAATACCCTTTAACTCCTAGGCCTTGATAAGCCCATTCTCTGGATAGACTTTCCAGGGCAGGCCCAATTTATGGAGAGGAGGAATGGCTTCTCTCTCTGTATGATCCAATATGACAGCTACCAGCCAAAGCTGACTACCAAGTCATTGAAACCTGATTGGTGCCATGGAGCAGATGTACTTAATATTTAAGTTGAATATCATTTCAGTGGGCTTAAACTTAGTCTCAAAGCAGCAGTGGCCAGGGAAGGACCTAGTAGTGAGTGTGGCTAGAAATGCAGAGTCTGAATGAGACCTCCAGTGGGTGGTTCCCACTCATTGCGAAGGCTGAGAAATAACTGATCGATCCAGGGCCAGCTCCTATTTAGATGCCGCCACTCCCATCGCCTAGACCTGCGGACAACCTGAGGTCTACATGGCCCCTTGCTGGTCTGTGCCTGACTGTGCCATCCACACCCTGGACTCCTTGGAAGAAAGAAAAACCTTTTTGGTGCTTGGCTGACGCTTCTCCCCCCCTTCCCCCGCTCCAGGAGAGGCATCAGGCTGTGGGAAGTTCTGAATAATGAACGCAGCCCAGAGGGGTGCTGGCTTTTTCCGTTGACTTGCTGCGCACCTTCTCCAGTGGGTGGGGCGCGCAGTCATCACCCACCCCAAGAGCAATCTTCCCTGGGTGAGAACAAGCCCCCGCCCGCTCCTCCGCCTTTCCTGCCCCGCCCCCCTCGCCCACGGGAGCCTGCGAGCTGGCTGCGGGAGGCTGCGGAACCGTGCCTTGGGAATTCCAAGCAAGGAGCTCAGCGACCAGGAGGCGGGGGGCTTCTTTCTCGTCTTGGTGTCTAGCCAATTTTTATTGAACTTACCTTCCAGGTATCATGCGAAGGGGCTTGTGTGCTCATTCTTTGCCAATCCTACGAGGCGATATTACCCTTGCTTTTTTAGAGGAGAAGCCCAAGGTTCTGAGAAGCTAAGTGACTTGCCCCAAAGTTAGCAGGTGATCTGTTCGATGCCGAAGCCTGAGCTTCTACCGAAAGCTCCACGTGCGCCTTTGTGGGCATCAGGCGCCCGGGAGAGGGAAGAGAGCACTGACCGTTAGGGATGCCAGCTTCTGCTAGTGCCCAAGAAATTATCACCTAAGCACTCCTGAGCCTGTGACTCAAAACTGAAGAATGCTGGATCAAAGTTTAGTTTGACATATGGAACTGATGTGAGAGTCACTATTAATCCCTGTTGCAACCCTTGGCCCGGTTCCTTCTGCCTGTTTCTTTCCAATCTATGTAAAAAAATATATATTTTATTTATTTATTTGCACACAGAGAGAGACAGAGAGGAGAGAGACAGACACACACAGAGAACGGGAGTGCCAGGGCCTCTAGCCATTGCAAACAAACTCCAGATGCATGTGCCACTTTCTGCACCTGGCTTTACCTGGGTATTGGGGAGCTGAACCCAGGCCATTAGGCTTTACAAGCAAGCACCTTAACCACCGAGCCATCTCTCCAGCCCCGGATCTATCTTCATTGCCATCTTCCAACTAGGAGCATCCAGGGATGAGCTGGGCGACAAGAAGGATACCTCCTGGTTCCAGCTGAGGTTCTGGGGGCAGCTGTGGGAAAGCGTAGGCTCTCTGAGACCTGAGCTGATGAAGGAGGGGCATAATCTAGAATAAGAGAGGTCTCAGTCCTTGGCCCGTAGTAAGTGCATGTGACCTCTTCCTTGGACCTTGAGTACTTCTCCAGAAAAGCTCCACGTAAGCGTCCAGCTTCCTCATGTCCCCGCTGTGGCTGGTTCTGACGCTGGTGCACTTGCCTGCCCTCCCAGCACCTGTCCTACGCTATCCTCTTGTCCCGTCTGCCTCGTTTTGGCATTGGCTGTTTTCTCGGTCTGTTTCCAGTGGTTGTGTGGTGCCTTCTCCCCCCTTCAGGGTGTTCTTGTCATCTTTGGAAGCTTGCCTTCTGTCCTTGGGGGGAGGGGGGAAGAAATGAAGGTCCAAGCCTGCCAGCCAGGCCTGACAAGAGGCATTCAGGAGCCCTAGGGAAGAGGTGGCAGCTGGGCCTCTGCTTTTCCCCTTGTGACCGGTAGGTGGTGCTAGATGCCAGCTGAGACCCAACTGGGGCCTTGGAGGAGAGCAAACTGCAGCCCTGGCTTACAGGAAAGGACTCTGCCCATCACACAGAAGCTCTGACCCTCTGACGGCGCAGATTTGAGGGCTGATTCAGGAGAAGGCAGGAGTACGCAATTATTTTTGTGTCACCAAGCCTTGTGGCTCTTATAGATTGGTCCTCTCTAAGGAGTTAGAAACCAGGTTGCACAGTGAACCGGCTTCACCTTTTCATCCCATGGAGCTGAGAACAACTGACCTGCCTTTGCCAAAACATTGCCTCCTCCAAGCAGGGTAGACTCTCCCTCCTCCCCGCACTCAGAAAAAGCATTCTATCACCCCACCAGGGGCACCTTACACAGGACAGAAAAACACGGTTTTCAGGGTTTCCCTCATCAGAAGACAGAGACAGCTCTTGGTGGTCATTTTATAATCACTTCTCAATCCTCAGTGCCTATGCAAGGTCTGGCAGATAGCATATGCAAATTAAATGAGCAAATGATGGAGTGAATGGGGTGATGGTTGAATTCAGTTTCTTCTATTGGCTATACAGAGATTATACCGCCTTTCAAACTCTAGATATTTTACTTTAATTTTATATTTTTGCTGGTGCATGTGTAGCGTGCATGCCAGTGTCTATGAGTATTTTATGTGGGCACATGTGTGGGGCATGCACATCCATGTATTTGCGTGGACAGAAGTTAACTTCCCATGTCCTCCTTGGTCACTCTCCTCCTTAGTTTTTATTCTATTTTATTTTTGTTTTTCGAGGTAGGGTCTCATTCTAGCTCAGGCTGTCTTGGAATTCACTATGCAGTCTCAGGGTGCCCCCGAACTCTCGGAGATCCTCCGCCTCTGGGATTAAAGGCGTGAGCCGCCACGCCCGGCTCCACCTTACTTTTTGAGGCAGAATCTCTTGATGAACCTAGGGCTCACCAACATGGCTAGACTAGTTAACCACTAAGTCCTAGACTTTCTCCTGTTTCAGCTTCCCCAGGTTGGGAGTACGGGCATGTGCCACTACACCCAGCATTTTACATGGGTGATGTGCATCCAAACTCAGGCCCTCATGCTTGTGTGGCAAGCACTTTAACCACTGAGCCATATCCTCTCTCCCCTCCCCCCACACCTTCCAGATCTTTAGCAACGAAGATAATGACTTTGCCTAGGGATTTTTTTTTTTTTTTTTGAGGTAGGGTCTTACTCTAGCTCAGGCTGACCTGGAATTCACTATATAGTCTCAGGGTGGCCTCGAACTCACAGTGATCCTCCTACCTCTGCCTCCCGAGGAGTGCTGGGATTAAAGGCGTGCGCCACCACGCCTGGCTAGATGCCTAGGGATTTTGAGGATGGTTTAGTAAGAAGGATGGACCTTGAAGGCCACTCCTAGCTCTAACCTTTACACATACATTTTGAAGGGGCCTCTTTCCCTTTACGTGGTTAACATCCATTCCATTCCATGCCCACGGTGTACCAGGTACAACTTTCCAAGCCAAGAAGAGTGCTGTTTACAAATAAACCTCCTCAGATTGCAAAGAGGACTGTGGCCCGTGCCTGTAGTCCCAGCTGCTCCACAGGCTGAGGCAGGAAGACAGCTTGAGTCCAGGACTTCTGGGCTGTAGTGCGCTCTGATGATCAAGTGTCCGCACTAAGTCTGGCATCAATATGGTGATCTCCTGGGAGTGGGGGACCACCAGGTTGCCTAAGGAGGGGTGAGCCAGCTCAGGTCAGAAATGGAGCAGGTTAAAACTCATGCGCTGATCAGTAGTGGGATCATGCCTGTGCATAGCCACTGCACTCAGGCCTGGGCAACACAGCGAGACCTCATCTCTAAAAAGAATAACAGCAGCAACAAGAAAGAAACACAAAGAGGACTGTCAGGGCACCTGAGTGCCAAAGAGAAAATGGGCAGAGAGTTCTGTTGGGTCAGCCCTGGGCAGTGGGTTAGCACACAAAGTAATTGTGGGTGGAGGGCGATATTATCCAGGCAGGGGTGTGAACGACTATGGAAGTGACTTCTCTGGGCCTTTTCCTTATGCTAAGACTCAAACCCTATAGAGTGTGATTTTTATTGAGGACTCGGGATGAGGCAGGGCAATCACAGTTGCAGCTGATGTGAAGTGGGAAAGTGGCAGGTAATTTGTGTGACCCTCAAAGATCTAGGCCAATCGAGCATGAGCGAGATGCAGTGTAGTAGGAAGGAAAGAGAGTTCTGGGGCTGGGGAGAAGGCATGGTGGATAAAAAGCCTGCTGTGCAAGTTCCCATGCTCAGAGCCCCAGAAACCATCTAACAATCCAAAAGGACACTGTCAAGGAACTGCCTATGGTAAGAAGGGAGTTGAAGACAGGAGTTGGGAGCTCACGGGCAGCTAGCCTGGCTGACTGACTGGTGAAGAATGTCTAAAATGAGGAAGGCGAGGACCTCAGCCCAGAGGCTGCCCTCTGACCTTGTCATGTGTGCTGTGGCATGCACCACACAGACACCAATATATATAGAAAGTTGTGTTTAAAAGCCACCTGGATAAAGGGGGCATGACTTCAGAGTAACTCATATAAAAACCTTAGCTACGTTAGCCATGAGATGCAAGTGCCACAAAGAATAAATTAACAGTGGGAGACAGTTCAGAGTAAAGCCTGAGTTCTTTGGTCAACCACTCTTGGAATGTTCCATTCAGTTCCAGGGAATGTTGGGGGCATTAATTCATAACAGCTCCTGTTGAAGCCCTCATCCCTGCTCCCTCCTCCCTTTGTCACCTTCCAATCTGCATGACTATCTCCCAGCACAGGAGAGGTCTTTTAAAGGACACCTTGTGCTGAAACAAACACCAAGGGGAGCAAGCAGGGCAAGCTGGAGATTCAAAACCAGCTCACAGAAAAAGAAATAGGGAAATAAAAACCAACTTGTATGAGAAGCCTTTGAAAAAGCCATCCTTGTCAGCCCCGAAGAAGCAAGGAATAGGGTGATCCCAAGTGTGTGCAAATGACCCTTGTGCACATATGACCTACCTATCTGGAGAGGGTGGGATCTCCTGAGGTTTATGAGTCCTGGATGGAGGAGGGTGAGTCCGCAGCCCCTACGTTTCCATCTGGGACTCAAGAGCCCATAAGCAAGGGTCTCTCTACTCCTCTGTAGCCGCCCCTGGGCTTCCTTCGCCATAAATTCAAGCAGCTGTAAGTATCAGTGGTCTCACAGTCCTGCCTCTCCTATGGTGTCACACCAAAGCTCTTTGCTGAGCACTGACTGCTAATTGAGCTGAGCTCCCTTGGGCCTCTGGGACAGGACAAGGGCTAGCAACAGAACTCCTGTGCTCATGGCTCCCTGTGTGGGAAAGCTCAGACATCAAGGCTTCAGCTCCTTTCCCCACACCCCTTCCCAGTAAGAAGCCAGGCTTCGGGTGGAAGCTGTGAGACAGACTATCTCCCTGAGCATGGACGCCCTCAGGGTGGTGGCAGTAATTCGGTTTTGAGCTATCCCTAAGAACTATCACCTCCCATTTCAGTATCATGCTCCAACATCCAGAGGCTGTTGGGACCCAGCCCAACATCTGCTTACTAAAATTAGGATGTTGGTCTCCCCCAGTTATCCTGGGTGAAGAAGGTCTCTGGGATATGGGCCTTCTAGTATCAAAATCTGAAAAGTCATGGGCAAATCGGGACAAGTTGGTCACCTTAGCTGCAGTCCTCACTCACTTTCTCATCCTCTGCTTCCTGGCCAGTCCTGCAGCCAGCCTTAAAGCTAAAGACTCTGGGGGACAGAAAGGCATGAGAGATTGAAACTCCGTCCTTCATCTTGGCACTGTGTGGCACCCACCATCCCTAGAGCGCAGCTCCCAAGGTCTCTCTCTCATGGGGTGGATATGTTCCATCATCTGGCAACTGTTCATTTCCCATGGGATTTCTAATCAGTTTTAAAGTTAACCTGGCGTTGCCTATTTATTCATCCCACGCTGGGATCCAGGACCCTAGGCTGTCCATTTCAGGACAGACGAAGAGTAACAGAGAGAAGAGGAGCTAAGTGCCTAGGTGAGACTGCAGCCCCTGAGAACACTGTGGTGTCTAAGTGTCTGGGTGCTACTCTTGCAAACACTCTGTTCTTCCGGGTCGGACAACCTTGACCTTGGTCTTGGTACATTCCCAGTGCCACTTCTGATGACATTTCCTTGAGGCAGGGAAAGCACTGTGGTTACCCATTCAGTTCTCAGAAATGTTGACTTCCTTTCAAGTTGCCCAAAGGCCGCACAAGAACATGAGGCCACAGACATGCTCTTACAGTGCTGCGGCCCCTTCTGGCCCCTGTGTATAGAAGCACAAACTTCATCTTCACCTGGAGATGGACTGTGGACTTCTGCCTTCAGTTGAAGCCTAGATCCAAAGATCACCCTGCTTAGTTTGCGAGTTTTATCTCTGGAACCTCCAAGGACAATGTTGGGATGGAAGGTGGGAGGAGCGAAAAGAATAGGAAATAAATAGGAAATGTTACTTTCTTATTTGACCATTGAGTTAATTGCAATGCCTATTAGATAGACACACTCAGAATTCCTGCTAGACCTGACGCCTTGGCTACAACTGGCAATTGGGAGGGAGGTAGAAATACAGCCATTCCGGAGCCTTCCTTGGAAGGTCTGAAGATACAAGACCCTTCCTAACAGGCGAATAGAAGAACTTGGAGTGCCAGGAACCTTGCCCAAGGAGGTGGGCTACCCTGAGCTCTGAAGCCTAGGTAGGATTCTGACAGGTAAAGGCTGAGGACACAAATTCAGGGCTGGGTAAGGGTGGGGACAGGTGACACAGGAAGCAGGCTGGAGCCTAGGTGCTGGGCACAATGGGGCAGTGAGATGGCAGAGAAGGCTATAAAGGGGGGGGGGGAGATAAAGCTAGATCCTGGACAGTGCTGGTTATGGGCAATAGAGCTTAGGATGGAATTCTAGAAGTTTTGAAATCAGGAAAGAGCTATAAACTCCTGTTTTGACAAATGTCAGCCCCCCCACCCATGACTTCTGCCTCTTGCTGTATTTCCCTTTTTCCTCTTTCACAAGGACTTAGACCAGCCTCCCTTTCCCAGAACAGCCGTGTCCTCTCCACACCTGGAGGAGGGAGGCCTGGCCTAGCCTGAGAGAGTCTGTGGCCATTGGTTCCTCTCCCCTCCCAGGCTGGGTGCGGCAGAGTGTGACGCTGGGGCCGGGGCTGGAGTTGGCCTATGTTGTTGTCTCCTTGTGAAAGAATCCACCCCCCCCCACCTTTAAGAGGGGGCTGGGTCTTTGGGACTTTCCAGGAGGTTGGGAGCTTTGGCTGGGAAGAGAGTGGGCAACTCTGGGTAATGCGGCACTCCTTGCCAGGTTTCTTTGGATGCTGCTGGCCCGTCACATTACCTCTGTGTCTCTCCTCCAGGATAACAAGGGCATAAATCAGGAGCTGTCAGCATTCATTTCCATCCTCCACTGGACATCTGTTCTGCCCCAGCCAGGCTCTGGGCCTGTCTGCAGAAGATGGGCTCCCTAAAGCCAGAATATATGAGGAGCCCCAAGAGGACCAACACTTCTGTGTGAGAAAGAGCCAGCCTGTGCTATAGCACCTACATGTGTCCGTCCTTGTCCTTCCTGGACCACCTCAGCCCTAGCCCTGAGTCGAAAACCATCCTGGCCTGCCAGGCAGGTGAGGACCAGAATTTTCTTCCTGGAATACCAGGCTGCCAGATTGGTACTCAGGCTTCCCAGGGGCAATAGAAAAGGACTGGCCTTCCAGCAGGTGCCCATTGTGAAGGGACTGTAACAAACATGACCATCTCTTACATCCTTCCCAGGGCTTGCAGGGTGCCAGAAGCAAAGCTGTAGGGGAGTCATCAGTGATCACAATGGGACTATGGAGCCTCAGGAGCTGGCAAGGTAGCCCTCAGCTTCAGCTGAGACCCAGAAATGTCGAGTGTTCCACCAGGGAGGTAGTTTTAAAATCTCTGCCACGGTCATTTAATATAAATCAATTTATTAAATAGTTAGCTTAATGATAATTAATTAGAGACAAAGTCTTACATTATTCTATAGCTCAGGCTGGCCTATAAATTACTACATGTAGCTAGCTCAGGCTGTCCTTAAATTTGCTTTAGTCCTCAGCCTCTCAAGTTCTGGGATTACTGGCACGAGTCACCATGTCTGGCTAAACCTGGTCATGTTATAGGTGAGGAACGTGAGACCTAGATGAAGGCACACCGAGTGACCAGGGTCTTAATCCGAAGGCCCAGGATCAAGTGCCCAGCAGATGAGGGAATGAAGGGAATAACGCAAATGGATGGCAAGCCCTCTGCCCCTGCCCAGTGACACTGAGTCTCTTCCTACCATGCCATGGACCTGCTGGCCTTCTTAACTGAGATAGCAGACCATGAGCTAGCTACTTGAGACTAGAGATCCAATTTGAAGTTTTTTTTAAAATTAATTAATTTATTTATTTGCAATGGGAGAGAGAGAACACACCAGGGCCTCCAGCCATGCAAATGAACTTCAGATGCATGCGCCCCTTTGTGCATCCGGCTTTACTTGGGTACTAGGGAGTTGAAACTAGGTTTTTAGGCTTTGCAGGCAAGCACCTTAAGTGCTAAGCCATCTCTCTACCCCTTGAGTTTATTTTTTTAATTGAACAAAAAAATTGAGATAGAGGGTCATGTATCCCAGACTGGCCTTGAACTTGCTGTGCAGCCTAGGATGATCTGAAACTTCTGATCCCCCTGCTTCCACCTCCCGAGTGCCGAGGTCACAGGTGTGTGCCACTTGTGCCTGTTTGATGAGGTGTGCTGTGGATTGAGCTCGAGGCTTCCTGCATGCTGGACAAGCACTTTATCGACTCTCGGAGGTTGTGCTGACCTGATGTTGGCAGCCGCTCTGGGCTGCTGTAGCCTTCCCTTTCATCCTCACCGCATCTTTCTGAGACAAGGCACGCTGGGTTGAAACTCGGGGGATCTTCCCATTCTGCCTCAGTTCTGCTCAAGAGTGAGCTGGAGAGAAACAGGAAGCTTCTCTGCCCATTGGTCCCCAGCACACACAGTTAGCAAATTGGTCATCCTTAGGAAAGGTCAGCCGAATCAGCACCCCCCCTCCCCTGCCCAACGAAATATGCTCAGTATTTCAGAAACTTCTCAAACCCGTACTCCTGGGCTTAGCAGGACATACTTATGGCCCTAGTCCATCCAACCCCAGCCCCAGCTCAACCCCAGACCAGTGTGGCCCAGCTCCCTTCCAAGTTCAGCCCAGGCACACCTCTTACCATTCAGGCAAGCTCCAGAAGGCAGATGTGTGGTAGCAGAAACTGAATTCAATAAGGCCAGTGGGCAAATGCTGACCTCCTTTAGACAGTACAATACAGACTGAGATCCCATCCAGGTTCATCCTGTGACCCTGAGAAAGTCCCATGCCCTCTATTATATACAAATGTACATTGGAGAGGGAGTTATATCTGCAAATCCATTTAGAGAAGAGGCAGGATAAATAAAAGTTCACTAAATAGCCCAAATGGCTGCACTCTGCTGAAGTCTGGAGAGCTTTTGTGAGGCCTGGGTGAGGTGATATTGCAGAGTTTTGTGTTCCTTGGACAGAGACACTTATACAGATGATGTCATAAAGATTTGACATGCAATGCTGCTGTGTAAAAAAGATGGTCTTCCATTTCAGGTATGTGAGCTAGGAGGGGCCTGCAAGGTTTGGGACATGCAGTTCCGAAAACTCTAGTCAGAGCTTATCCTTTTCTTCTTTAATGGATGGAAGGGATACGCTGGAGTAGAAAAATGCCTTTGGCTGCTGTTCTATGTAGCTGGCCTTGGGGATAGCTCTTAGTCATCTTGGGTCTCATTTTTGTTTTAACCTATAAAAAGGCAGGGAGAGAAGCGAGTAGTCTGGACTGACCATGTGCTAAAGTTTGGTAAGTGTCCATGCAGAGGTTTGTGGCAGTGCCCCAGGGCTCTTCAGAGGCACAGGGATCATGAAGATGTCATTCAGCTTTCTGGGGCTGTCATTTTCCCTGTGGAGATATTTTTTAAAAAAACATTAATTTAGCTCAAAATATAAGTGGACATATTCTGCAGTAGGATGAAACACTTGCACACATTTTTAAAATAAATCACGAAGCTTTAAAGCAGTTTCATGCCTGTGTGTCTCCAAACTTTTTGTTCTTGTCTACCCTTGGGGTAGGGGGAGTCTGGCTAGAAAATCTGAAGAGGTTAATTCTAAGGTCTTTCAAAGTTTACTATGTTATAATTATGAAACGTGTAATATTATTCTTGGTATTATTTTTGGAATGTGTGTGGGCAGACCTCTCTGCTCCTCTTGGAGATTTCCAGTGGACTAGGGAGTTCAAGGGAAGTGAACTGTCTTCTCAGCCACCTTATGCTGGGAGAGCGGGAAGGGGGAAGAGGAAAGCGGGAGTGAGGAGGTGGGGTTGATATTTTAAATGTTCTCGTCTCTAGTTCTCATATCAGCTAACAATCTGGCACTGGGGAATTGAAGGTTTCCCTCCAACAGCCTTTATTTCTTTTGTGCCCATCTCAGTTACTGTTCTGTTTGCTGTGACAAAATACACTCCAAAAGCATCTTAAGGAAGGAAGAGTTCAGTTTTGCTCTTGGCTCGAGGGGATACAGTCCATCACAGTGGGGGAGGCAAGGTGGCAGAGGTGTGAGGTGGCTGGTCACATTGTGTTCACAGTCAAAAAAAGAAGCAGAGAGAAATGAGTTCCGGTTCTTAGCTGGCTTCCTCATTTTCCCTTTAATTCATTCCCAAACCACAGCCCATGGGATAGTGCCACCCACATTAAGAATGGGTCTTGGGCTGGAGAGATGGCTCAGCAGTCACTTACACCCCCAAGTACACACCCAGCCCCTGTGGATGCCTTTGCCCTTGTTTAGAGCCCACCTGCTGCCTGCAACTTCCCGCTTGCCCGCACTGCACAGCATCTGTAGACGCCCCTGATGGCTGGAGGCCACAGGCTGTGAATCCAACTTCCCACCCTTTTACTCTCTATCTTTCTGTCACTACCCATAGCCTCCCCCAGGCTTCGAGTACACACTTGTTCACCTCGAGTAAGATCAAAAATAAACTCTCTGGAACCTGTTCAAAGGCTAATGTGCACCCTCTCTTCATTATTGATTTGTTTATTACAGCTGCTTGGGTAGGACATTCAGTGTGGCTGCCCTGCCAAGGCTACCTTGACAATCCTTGCCCTTTGCCAGGTGCAAGCTGGCCCACTGGACTCTGGGAAGAGGTTTGTGTGCTAAGGGAGACCTATCCACAGAAGGGCTTTGGACTCACTACCCCCATGCTCCAAGCTAAAGCACGCCCATGGCTCTATCCTGAGACCACAACTACATCTCCCCTCCCTTCATCCTTTCCCTCCAGCATCATCCAGAAATGCCCTAGCTGTGGGGACACAACGGGGCAGACAGCTCCCCTACAAAAGCCAGGCAGTCTCCTCTTTCCTTGCTACCTCACTAGGGGGCAGCTTAATGTAAGAAGTGGTTCCACTGCTTAGGAAGATCTGAGCTGAAAACCACCCCAGCTGTCGAGTCCTAGCTGGTGACCCTGGACAAGTGATTGAGATGCTCTGATTCTGTCTTTTCATCTCTTAAACGAAACAAAACAAAATAAAAATCACTGGAGGATTCAGCGGTTTCTCACAGGTAAGAAGTGTGGAAAATGTCGCGCCGAAATCACTCACCGCTTGGTGGTTGCAGTTGCCATTGTGGCCTTGGTCCTCATCATCCACCTCATCTTCCCTTTGCCATCCTTGGAACCCCACAGTCATAGGGATGGCCTCAGGATGGCCCTGCTCCATCTAAAACACCGTGGAGCACTGAGCTCTTGGGGGAAACCATCCCTGGTCCAGTGCTCTGTGGACAGCGTTCCGAGCAGGACAAGAGGAGTGCTTGTCATAAAGAAACACAGAAAGGGGCTGGAGAGATGCATTAGCAGTTAAGCGCTTGCCTGTGAAGCCTAAGCACCCCGGTTCGAGGCTCGATTCCCCAGGACCCATGTTAGCCAGATGCACAAGGGGGCACACGCATCTGGAATTCGTTTGCAGTGGCTGGAGGCCCTGGCGCACCCATTCTCTCTCTCTCTCTCTCTCTGCCTCTTTCTCTGTCTGTCGCTCTCAAATAAATAAAAAAATAAAAAAAAAAAAAGAAACACAGAAAATGTCTGTCACAGGGCATTGGGACACTAGGAAAGTACCACAGTCCTCCATGCATAAGGCTGGGCTCCTGAGATACCTGTCCTGGAGTCCTGAGGGCTGTTGCTAGGAGAAACAAGGCAGAGGAGGGAAACACAGATTGCCCCCAGCCTTAAA
This sequence comes from Dipus sagitta, assembly GCA_036346955.1. NCBI lineage: Eukaryota > Metazoa > Chordata > Mammalia > Rodentia > Dipodidae > Dipus > Dipus sagitta. The sequence goes on from CM070772.1 coordinate 120,536,156, forward strand.
GGGTCATCTAGCTTGTGCTGGTTGAATGCACCCATAGTGTCTGCTGGATATGTTTCCCAGCTAGGTCTCTGGGACCCCAGCACACTGCACATGCATCCCATAGCCCTGGGCACTCAGCAGGGTCCATCCAGAGCGCAGCAGGGCCAGTTTGCACATTCCCTCGCTGCCACCTTTCTTCCTGTCTCAACCCCATCCTGGAACTCCCTGGGCTGGGCTTCTTGTTCTCTTGCTTCCCAGGCAGTGCAGCTGGTGCTGTGGGTTGGGGAGGGGGTGGAGGACGCAGCAGAAAGTCTGTGGGAGGGAGCTGTCTCTTAGTTCCACAGGCGAGCGTGGCTGCCCGTGTGCCCCCTCTCTCTAACATGACGCTTCTAATTCCCACACTAGCGTCTCAGCAAATAAGATTAATTATTTTTTTTTCTTCCATTTGCTGGCGATAGCTACTTAAATATGTGTACACTGCTCTTAGTAATTGTCAGAGCTGGGAGGAAATTAGAACAGATTTGGTGACTTTTTTTTTTTTTTTTTGGTTGTTGTTATTTTGAGTCCCAGGTTTACTGGCAAGCAGCTGGCTTCTTCTTTGAGTCTGAGGACCTTGGGCATATTCTCTTCGGTCCAAAGCTGTTGGACTCCCGTTGTGTTTGACGGAAACAGAAGCCAGAATGGTTTGCCCCAAGAAGTGGGTTAGTTTGTGAGTACTCTGATAGGGAGGCCAAGCCATCTGGTAAAGAGAGGGTCCCATCAGGAAGAATAGTAGACAGAAAAAGAAGGGAGGAGAGGGCTTCAGCGTGCTAAGTGCTGAGCTGGGTACATTTTACTTATTACAGCCCCCCAAACGACACTGCGAGGAAACACATACCAGTGAGTGGTAACCAGCAGCGCAGTTATCAGGTGGGGAGGCTGGAGCTCCGCAAAGCGCGGTGGTTTTGCCCCCCGTCATAGCTGCCAGCAGGTGCAGGAAGTGGGATTTGAACTGGATTTGCTGAGCCACGTGCTTTTGTTGGCCCTCAAGGAGAAAGGGTTGACGCACGGTGTGAATGGAAACTCTTTTCTTGGCTTTACTTCCCCGAGAAGCCGTCTTGTAATTGAATTTCGGGTGGCTGGGTCAGGGGTGAGATGCTAACGCAGTGTGCAAAGGTCCTGGTGACCATTGCCCTGTTAGCAGGAACCAGTGGCTGTTATTTGGCGGTGTTGAATGTCCACAGGGCACTTTCATGTTTGTGATCTTACTGGTCCTTGTGATCACTGGTTCCCTACGTTACAGAGGAAGAGGTGGAGGGTCAGAGAAGCCAAGTCATATGCTCATGGTAACATGGCCCAATATGCTCTTTTTTTCTTTTTCATTTTGGTTTTTTGAGGTAGGGTCTCACTCTAGCTCAGGCTGACTGGAAATTCACTCTGTAGTCTCAGGGTGGCCTTGAATTCACAGCAATCCTCCTACCTCTGCCTCCCGAGTGCTGGGATTAAAGGCATGCACCATCATGCCAGGCTTCTTTTTTTTTTATTTTTTAAATTCCTATTTATTTTCATATGTGTGTGTATGGGCACACCAGGGCCTCTTGACGATGCAAATGAACACCATATACTTGTGCCACTTTTCGCATCTGGCTTATGTGGGTGGCTGGGGAATTGAACCTTGGTCAGGTAGGCTTTGCGAGCAAGCACCCTTAACCACTGACCCATCTCCCCAGCCCCAGCTCGATATGTTCTTGATGCTAAATGAGTGGATTGGTATAGTGCTGGGTCTGGAAGGCAGTGTTCCGTAGTCTGAGCCAGGGGCTCAGGGCCAGGCCAGGGGGAAGGTGTGACACAGGCTGCTCGCTGAGGAGCAGGTGCAGGGAAGGGCAGTGGTGGGAGGCGCTGATGACACAGCAGGCGGCTGGGAGAGCAGAAGCAGGCAGGGTTGGCTGAGGAGGATAACAGGGTGCAGTGGCAGCCTCAGGAGATGGGGAGGGCTGAAGTGGCATGTGTGGCCCAGAAGAAAAGCTTTGGCTTTCTGCAGAGCAGAGGCCACAGTGATGGGTAAGTGTGGCAAGAGGATTGTCCTGGATGCTCCTGTCTTCACCCAGTCCCTACTCTAGCTGAGGACAGAGCTACCAGGCTTTTTGCATATAGAAACGCCTTGAGATTTGCCTTCAGGAGAAGCCTATAATTCCAGGGGCACAGAGGAAGCAGTCAACTTAAAGCATCCCACCATTTTTTCAGCCCCCAAATTCACACGTAGACTCCCATGTATCAGATATCAAAAGCCTTCATTAAATCACTCCTCTCCCCAAATGCATGGTGTTCACTCTGGGATTGACAGCAAGGAAAACCCTAGAGGAATGCAAGGTGGGGAAGGGCTGCCCAGAAAGGTTCCTGCCATCAAACAGTGTGTCCTGGTGAAGGCCATGCCAGAACAGGTGCCTGGATGCCATCTGCAGACAGCAGCCGGTGGGGCCAGTCAGAGAAGAGGCCATTCCCATTCCATGTTCTGCTTCCCAAGGAATCGAATCAGGAGCCAGGAAACATTTTGATGAAAAGCTAGAAGAATGGGCTTCCCGAAGAGGCTAGGGTAGCTCGCTAATGGGATGGAGGAAATGAGGAGGCTCAGGGGACTGTACCCCATTCCTAGGATGTAATCACACTGTCCCTCCACTGTGGACACTGCACTTTACCAGGAATGCCTGCCTCTGCATGCCTCCCACCCATTTACCTACTGACTGACCCAAGCCAAGGGCAGCTGGGGGTAATGGCCTTCACTCTGCAAAAGACAGAACTGAGATTGACAAGATGGGGACAGAAGTCTGGGTGTTGAATTCCCAGCCTATCCCAAGTACTCACAGCCTGTGGTGACTCAGAAGGGACTGCCCCTGAAGACAGAGACCAAAGTCATCTCCCCTACTCAGAAGGAGCAACGAACAGGTGACAAAACTGGCAAGAGATTGAGGAGTCACTCTTCCGGGGTCGATGCATACCAGCAGGCCCCGTGCCTTCTTCTGTGGGGACCCAGGGCTTGCTGGGAACCCTCTGGTGGCATATGATTCTGAGGTCTAGAAGCAGAGTCACAGGGCATCATGGCTGTCCGCCTCATCCCATAGTGCTGGCAGCGGGGCTTACAGCCTTGTCAGGGGGGTGCTGAGAAGCTTGTGTGGGGGACAAGGCAGTGCAACTTGCTACGTTTTGGTAATGTCTGCTGAGGCTTTCCAGATGGGGCAGGAAAGCCCCCTGGTACTCTCAAAGGGAGCATTTAAAACGCAACACAGGGCTGGAGGGATGGCTTAGTGGTTAAGGCATTTGCCTGCCAAGTCAAAGGACCCAGGTTCGATTTCCCAGACCCCATGTTAGCCAGATGCACAAGGGGATGTATGTGTCTGAAGTTCATTTGCAGTGGCTGGAGGCCCTGGCGTGCCCATTTTCTCTCTCTCTCTCTCCCCCTTTCTCTGTCAAATAAATAAATAAAAATAAAATATGTTTTAAAAAGTTAGCACAGCACACTTACTTCACAGCACAGCACACACTTGCAAAGAGCCTTTCTCTACCATCTCATGACCATCTTTGTGAGTTAGAGACTGTTGCCGAAGGGGAAACTGAGGCTCAGAGCATTATGCCACAGACACTTATGGGAGGTAAATTCAACTCTGAGTCAGTGACATGATGCCATATTTAGATTCCTTATGTCTTCCTTGGAACTCCAGGGATCAGATCCCTTGAAGCCTGTGGGATCTGGAGCCGTTGGTAAATTCAAATGCCTTATCATGACCCAAGTAGGGAAGGATCAGAAAGCTGTGAATTGGAAGTATAGGGAAATAGCCAAGATATTCTGTCCAGGGAAGAGATGGGAGGTGGACAGGCAGCCTCCTGTCTTGTGGAAAAGACTGTGGGGCCCTAGGGACATCAGCATCCGTACCAGGGGTGCAAGCTTTAGAAAGACTGGTTTTATTATTTCTCAATGAAGGCCATCCAAGAAATAAGGCTGCCTGCGAACAGAGTGGGGGTTCCAGGTGGTGGTGAGCTTACTGACCTCAGGGTGATCAAACAGGAGTAACATGGGCACTAGAGAATGCTGCTGAATGAATTTCTATACCGAGTTGGATGGCCCTGGATCACTTGGGAGGTCCATTTCAGCCCAGAAAGGCCATGGGTTTGTTCTTCAGGGTAAGTAGGATAGCAGCGCCGAGTCACCCAGGCCTCCTACACATGAGTAGGAGAACTGAGAAATTCTTTATGGATAAGAGCAAGAGGCACTCCTCACTCCCTCCAAAAGGTAGCTCCAATCTCACAGTACGTCTTTGTTCAAGATCTTGGGACTTGAATCAGGGTTCCTGACTTGGACTTTCCAGTTTAGATGACCCTACTTTTGGGAGACACTTTGGTGCTTGACTGCCCCTCTTCATGGGTGAACTTTCACCTTCTAGGTAAGTCTGAACTACTCCCCTTGGCCACTGACCTTCTCAATAGTGTTGCATGTTCTCAGCCTCCAGCAAGGTTTTTTCCATGGTGTCTTGAGCTGGGGCTGCCCAGATAGTAGGCCTGTCCCTCTAGCACAAGCCAGACCAGCCAGCTCCAGGCAACTCTTTGGATCAGAAAGTTCTTCAGGGCCTGGTCATCTTGCTGTTTCTCCAGTGCCTTCTCTAGTCACCACTCAGGGCTGAAGCTCTTTGTCCAGCTTCTATTCAGGGTGCTGGGTTCTATTTTTGCTCAGACTAGAAACTTATGCAGCACAACTTCTGGGTTCAGGCTGACATCGTGGGAGTAGGGCTCAGTGGATGATCCATAACGCCTTGGGCCTGACCCACATTGCAGACATGTGGCAACTGACCTAGAAGCGTGGCTCCACTGGAAAAGTGGCTGTGGCTGGGTTAGAAAGGAAGGCAGATGACCACGGACTGGCAGGTGCCTGCAGTGGGTGAAGGTTCTGGGAGATGGTGATTGCTGGGGTCAGCATGCTGCGTCTGTATACTGTTTGAATTTCTCTTCCTTTCCGAGGTGACAGGATTTGAGCTTCTGGGAACCCCTCATCAATAGTCGCACAGAAGTCTCAGGTGTTCATACACCTAGAACATGTCTAAGAAAGAGACCTGAGCTTGGTTTCTCCAGGTGTTGGGAAGGTGGGATACCTGTGTCCTGTCAATTGGCCCTATCTGGCCTAGGTGGTAGGAGGACCACACTGGAAGACTTGGAAAGCCCTTGGAGTCTTATCCAAACCCTTGCTTCCAGAGCACATGTGCTTAGCTCTAAGTGTCTAAAGCTTTGCTTTCTGTGCAAAGCAACATCCACTCTTGTCTCTTCTTGGTCAGCAGGGGCATACTGGTGAGTTTCCTCATATATGAGACCCCATCTGTGCAAAGGGTGTGTGTGTGGGGGGGGGGGCGGGCAGATTATCCCCTGATTGGTGGGGTGCTGAGCTGAGTCACGATCTCTGGGCGACCTGGCGTTGGTTGCATACTGGGAACTGAGGATGATGTGACAGACATTCTTCCCTGTCAATGAGGACATTCTCTAGCAAGAAGAGAACATAACCGAAAATGCTCTGGACTCCTTTCGACCAGAAGGAGGGTTTCCACCCTGGAGACTTTACCCTGGTTCCTTGCTCAAATCTGAACTCCCTGCACTGTCAGTGAAAGTTCAAAGGTCTTGCACCCTCCAAGATACATAGCTTATTTTCAACCTAACTGGATGTTACTGCGAACCCACACCCGATCCCTCTTCTTCCTAACGGTCCCTTTCCCCTCCTGTTCATGTTGAACCCAAGATGATTCAAAGCAGAGGGTCCCAGAATCCCATGTACCTGTAACTTCCCTGGGGAGCTTGTTAAAAAGTGGATACTCTGGACTAGAGGTCTCTGGGTGAGGCCTAAGCTTAATTTGTCACAAACTTCCAGAGGTTGGGGATGGCACTTGTCAGAAGGGAGTGAGGACCTGGCTTGGTCATTTCATGGAGATAACAGCTGACGCCCAGAGGGCACAAGTCATTCAGTACAGAGCAGAAGTAGAACTCGGCTCTGCCCACTTGCAGTCTATCGGCTTTAAAAGGGGTCTCCTGTCCAGGTCCAGAGCTCCAGCAGGGTCCTAGCATCCCACCTTAATCTCATCTCATTGTCAAGATGAAAGACTTCTTGGTCCATCAGGGCCCCTTGCTCTACAGTCTATGTTTTCACTCTCCAAAGGGGTTTCTAACATTTTGTTCATAATCCTGACTTACAGTTAGTTACCTATTCATCTTTGCAAGGAATGTTTAAAAAATCATTTTTAAAATGGGTGGGGCCTCGTAGACACCACCATGTCTTGTTCCAGGTTGGAGCTCATTTGCTCTGCTAAATCCAAGTAGATAAGTCTCTGCATACTCAGTGTGATATTGGGGGGAATATGGGGGGGGGGGGCGGAGGCTGCCCGTTTCTTTGCTGCCACCTCTCAAGAAAAGCCTAACTCCAGAGTGTTGACTGTCCGTCCCCCATCCCCCAGTCTCCCTGCCTTTCCATCCCACAGCGCAAAAGCCACTTAGACTGGCACTTGAAGTGGTAGGGAAGATTCCCAGGGGACAAGGACACCAGGGACTGGCCTGGGGCCAGTCGGAACTGGTTTATGAGTCTAAGGCTGTCTCTACTCTGTCCCCTCCTGCTGGTGGGAGGGCATAGTGCCATTCTTGGGGACAAGGCCTTAGTGGCAACAGGGGGTAAAAGTCTCACTGAGGCCAAGGGAAGGCGGAATGTGATGGGAAGTTGGGGAAACTGCCTTTTATAGGCATGTTCTTTTCTTCCCCCTCCCCCCCTTTTTTTTTCCCGATTCAAGTTCACTCCTAGGGAAAGTGCCACTGGAAGATACCCGGGGCCCTGTCTGTGGGCAGGCTAGCGGCACCGCATACCCCTTCCCCCATCTTGCCTGCAAGTTGCATGACCTGCATGGGAATCCACAGGGGGGCGGGGGAGAGTCCTTTCAGATCCTGGACGCAGTTGAATTCAATGCATTTTGCTTCCTCGCCTGCCCTCGCCCAAGCTGGGGAGGAGAGCGCCGCTTTCTTCTGCGTGTGAATGCTGTAGTGTCTGCCTGCTCGGACTCCCCTAACCCTTTCTTCTCCTTCCCCACAGCGAGCGCTCGTGTTTGCTCAGCGAACAGCTCGCGTTTGGCATCTTTACATTTTATTATTTTTTTTTTAAACAACAACAACAACAACAACAAAAATGTCTAACAAGGTAAAGAGCAAGGGACCACCCACCAAACCCAACGGGGGTCTAAATTCGAGTGAAGGCTGCACCTGTTTTGCGCCCCTACCAGGAAGGGGTGTTTGTGTGGGAGGGAAGGAGGGAGGTTCTGCGCCCCCCGAATCCGGAGAAAGCAGCCCGCCCGCCCCCTCACCCGGCAGCCAGCTCCGCGCACCGGAGGACTGAGCTCGAGAAGCCGGCTTCTGACGGTGCTTGGCTTGGCGCTTGCCAAAAAATGCCCCTTGCATCTCAATTTCCCTCGCATGCACCGCTCGCCCCGGGCCACCTCGGCTCTCCAGCACAGTCCTTTGGGCACTCGGTCCTTCCTTCCATCTCCGCTCCCGATTGCCCAAGGCCGAACCCCCAAACGCACCGCCAAGAAGGCGCAGTGGGTGCGGGGGGGTGGGTGGGTGGCTGGGTGCACCACGCACGCCATGCCGCGCAGTCCGCTCCTGGTCGAGCCCGGCTACCCTGCTCGCTGGATGGCTCCCACCTGAATGTCACTCAGCTCTAGGTCCGCCACGTCCGCCTCGGGCCGGGGTTCCCCGTGCGCTCCGGGCTTGGAGCCCCGGTGACACAAGTCCGCGAGCTTGCGCCCCTCACCCAGGCTCGGGAGCACCCCTGGTCACCTCGCTCGCGTTCATTTCACTTCCTCCCGAGGAGGAGAGATTGCAGCAAAACCGGGCAGCACGAGGGCCAAAAAGTGGAAGCGAGAACGCCTTTTCCGTGTCGCGCACACAAGCCGGGCCAACTCTCCCTCCCCAGCGCCGACGACCACCTCCCCAACAACCCCCGGAATCCCAACTGCAACTTTTTCCCCTTCCCCGTCTCCTTTTCCCCTTGGCTGCGGCGAGCAGGCGCGGGGCCGCGAGGCGTGGAGCGGGCGGAGGGTGACGTGCGGGCGAGAGCCGCGAGCCGCCGAGTGGGTGGGTGGGTGGGTGGGTGGGGAAGCAGGAGCTAGAGGACGGGCGTGGAGGGGAGGGAGGGAGGAGGGGGGGAGATTCCGCTCTCCAGCCTCTCCCAGCCAGGGCGGGGGGCGGGGGGGAGGAGGCCACGGCGAGGGAGGGGAGGGGAGGGGAGGAGGGAGGAAGGGAAGGAGGGAGGAGGGAGGGAGGGAGGAGGGAGGGAGGGAGGAGGGAGGGAGCCGAGGAAGACGCTCCGATAACCCGTGCGTTTCGTAAGGCTCCGAGCACTTGTACATTTCTGCAGGCGCGCGGCGAGCCATTCGCGGCTGCTGCTGCAGCTCCGGCTGCATCTTTTCTTCTTCTTCCTCCTCCTCCTCCTCCTTTTCCTCCTTCCTCCAGCTCCGCGCGTGTGCGTGTGCGTCTGCCCCAGTGTATGTGAGTGTGTTTTGCAGGTGTGTCCGTTTTAATTCTACACAGTAGGTGGGACTTGGTGACTTTAGCACCAATTTTTTTTTTTTTTTTTACATTATTATTGCTTTCCCACCGTCTGTGGCAACCGTGTAAAGTCTCGGAGTCGGAGAGCGCGCCTCGGTTCCAGAGCCCCTGGACCTTGCAAGCCGGCGAGCGCCGAGCCGGCCACCATGCCCGGCAGACCGCGCCACTAGGCGCTCCCCGCGGCTCCTACCCGGCGGCGGCGGCGGCGGCGGCGGCGGCGGCGGCAGCGATGGTTTCAGACGCTGAAGGATTTTGCATCTGATCGCTCGGCGTTTCAAAGGCAGAGGGCCCCCTCCCCCTTTCCCCTCCCTCGCCGTCTTTGTTTCCTTCCCCCCCTTGCTCTCCCCACTCCCCCCACCCCACCCCCCTCTCCTCTCCTCCTCCTCCTCCTCTTTTTTAGAAGCAGCGATCGGAGATGGATGTCTCTCTTTGCCCAGCCAAGTGTAGTTTCTGGCGGATTTTCTTGCTGGGAAGCGTCTGGCTGGACTATGTGGGCTCCGTGCTGGCTTGCCCTGCAAATTGTGTCTGCAGCAAGACTGAGATCAATTGCCGGCGACCGGACGATGGGAACCTCTTCCCACTCCTGGAAGGGCAGGATTCGGGGAATAGCAACGGGAACGCCAGCATCAACATCACGGACATCTCAAGGAATATCACTTCCATGTAAGTCAGGCTGCCGCTTCCCAGCCGTTAACCGACGCCCCCCCCCTCCCCAGCCCACCAAACCCGCCCTTTGCTCCGCGTCTCCCTCTCGCTCGCTCGCCCACCGAGCCGGCCCTGTGCGCCCCAGCTCCGCAGATGCCCGCCGCCCGCAGGGTGCGCGTCAGGCTCGCTCTGGCTCGGGAGATGCTGTCGGGCTGCGAGTTCCAGGTGACTCCGGCCCTGGCCACGCGTGATCGGATGGATGATGCTTATGTGGGCACCTCTGCGGGGACAGGATCCTACCGGGTGGAAGGCACCCAGGGCCCGGGGCTCCTGCCCCCGCCCCCACCCGCTTGTTTCCAGGGTGCGAATTGGGTTCTGTGTCCCCCACTAAACAGCAACAGTTTGGCCAAGCTCAAGTGGAATAAAGTAGACGAGGCTCGGGTTCCCTGACTGGCGGCGGGCGGTGGAAGCAGCGCTTAGCCCCGGAGGGAAGGTGACAGATAGGGACTGCTCTCAAAGCCCGGGAGAGAGAGATATTTTAACTATTTCCCTTTGGAGACTGCAAAGCATGTTGACAAGTAAACAAGTTGGGGAGCTGTCTGCTTAGGGCGAGACTTCGGACGTGTCCAGGCCGTCATGGACGCCTACCTCTTCTCATTTTCCTCCACAAGCCACCCTCTCCATATCCCATTTTGGGTATTTCCGAGACACCCCCCTTTCCCACCCTCATCTGCATCTGGGCGCCTACAGACAGACCTTCTTCTAGCTTGGGCTTCCATAACTGTTCGGGATAATTCCAAGGGGGGGGGTGCAGAGGAAAGGGCATGTGTTTCGGAAAGGAGCTTTCTTCCACAATCTTACGGATCCGCTTATTTGAAAAAACTGAACTCTGGCTGGCTTTGCCTGATTCTGCCCCGTCTGAGTGAGACCTACGGTGGTGGTGGCCTGCTCTTTTCTTCTTGTTAGATTTCTTTGGTAGGGATTTTTTTGGGGGTGGGGGTCTGTGCAGAAGCCCAGGAGAGCGAAAGAAAGAGGCCAGAATATAGGGATACCGTTGCTCGTCCTTGCTTCTATCCCTCAGCCCGGTGATCCCCCTCCCTGGAGATGTGGATGGACCCCGGGGTGTTAAGAGTACAGCTCATGCCGGCTTCTCTCAGGGCTCCCTTCCCTTGGGAACCTCGGGAGTGGGTAGGATGCTAGCCAGGGTCTGAGGGAGGCGTTTGTGTCTCTGCCTGTGGACCGACTACAGCCCGAGGAGCCCAGTGCGCTATGCGTGCTGTTCCCCCGGCTGCCGCCCTCCCTTCCTTCGCTCCAGCCTCCGCTGCGCTGGGACTGCAAAGCTGGGAAGAACTGCGGTGTTGCTCTCTCCGAAGCCCGCCGGCCCTCTCGGCTTAATGGAGACTGCCTGTGCTCTTGCAGCAGGCTGACAGTTTGAGAGAAATGGACAGCCCAGGAGATGTCCCTTATTCCTGGCCCAGGCGACAAGCTTGACTCATATCACAGATCTGTTCACCTTTCACCACCCCCAGGCCTGGCCAGAGATAACCAGACAGACAGCCACGGGGGCGGGGGGGGGGGGAGGGAAAGGGGGGGCAGAAAGGCAGGGGAAACCGATGAACCCTGCAGGCCACGGCGTTGTCCGGCATCTCTGAGGATGTAAAGTAGCAAGGTCTGGAGGCAGATGGTCAGGGAAGCCCAGACTTGGAAGTGCGGTGTCTGGGGCTGTGTGTGTGGAGGGGTGGGTGGATGGAGGGATCAGCGTAACACTTAGTCTTGACGCTCCAGAAGTGGACCTGGAGATTTCCAGAGCTTTCTGATGGGCCAAGGGGCTGGAGGAAAGGTGCCCAACGAATCCAGTGAGCAGGATCCAGCTTGTTCTCTGCCCCAAGCATGCGTGTATCCTCGTGAACTGGCCGGAAGCAGGGCTGGTCACAATCACGTAGGCTCCTTATGGCCACGCAGGGGTATCACGCCTCTGAAAACGAGGCTCAGGGAAGCAGTTTCATAAAGAAGACTTGGTGGGGTTTTTTTTTTTTCTTCTCCTGGAGACATGGGTGATGGTGGGAGGAAGAGGCAGATATTAATGGCCTCGGGCCCTCTTTGGCAATAGAGAGTCCCAGGCATGTGCTTGTGGGGAAAGTGAGCAAGGACTGGATTAGGAGCCCTTCTGGGTGTGTCCCCGTTCTTGTTTAAGGACTTGCACCCTGGCAGATGGTCAGGACTCTTTCTTCTAAGTCTACCTGATGCCAAAGAGCGAGAGAAGTGCATCCCGAGGACCAGTGTACATGATTGGGGGGGGGGTCCTGAGGTTAGGGGCTGGATGACCCCTGCTAACCTCATCCAATCCCCAGTGCCCTGTTACATCTGTGGCTGGTATTGACTGAACTTAGGGAAAGGCCTAGGCTCTTAACCTAGAGGCAAAGAGCCTGAGTGGAGGAAGAAGAGTCACACTCACTCTGGAAAGAACATGCCTGTCTCTGTTTTACCACTTAAAAAAAATGGAGGCTGGGGTGGTCAGGTAGCCACCCCCAGAATCACGGTGTGACCCCAGCTTTGGATGTCTAATGCGGAGTCCACCCCCAACTCAAGGACTGCCTGTTTGGTTTTGAGGAGGGCCAAGAGGGGAGTGCAGGGCAGGGGAGGACCCCCATTCCCAATCCTTCATGAGGCCTGGGAAGGTGCCCTTCAGATTTGTGTCTTTAAGATAAGGGTCAGGGGCACACTCCTGCCTGTCAGCCTGAATGTGTGGGCGCTGTCATGGAGCTGAGCAGATTCCAGGTGCTGGAGAGCCTGGAGGCCTCCTCTTGGCCCTTGGGCCATTCTGTGGTCCTTCCTTCAGTGCTGATTGTCCTGGGTTTTCAGAGGGACAGGGTCTGTTTCCCTGTGGCTCTGTTTTTTTTCTGGGGGGGTGGTGTCGGGGATGATGTGTGGAATGGTTACTGTGTCCATCTGGAGTCTGGCACTGAAGGCTTCTTTGGGTGAAGGGAGGCATGTCCCTGCCCCTCCCAATGCCACTCAGCTCCATTAGGGCAGAAGTGTGGCTCCTGCCTCTTCCCCTGCCATAGCCCAACTCCTCCAAAGGGGCCCTCCCTCCCTGTTGGCCCTTCTCTGTTTAGGAAGCCAGTCCTTTTGCTATTGGAGCTCTTGATATGTGTAGCCTCATCTAGAAAGGTCCATGGGTGGCCACACCCAACCAAGCTGTGACGTCACAAAGACAGGAGGGTGGTGGCTGGAATGGTGGGCTGTCTGGGTTGCCTCCCTAGGCCAGGCATGCTGATTGGCCTGAGATGGCTGAGTCTTTGGGCTGGTAGAAAGAAGATGGAGGGAGAGAGGGTGGCATCGCTGGGGCCAGGTGTTCTTAGGATTGTTTGCTCCAGCTTGTAAAGACCACGGACTCTTGGCTGGGATACTGAGCCACCAGATGGGTGTCACCCCAAGTCACTACAGGGTCCCAGGTGTTTGGCAGTTGTCTGGTCCCTCTATTCCCCTTGTCCTCCCTGACGACTCTCTGCTGGCTGTCTGAAGGGTTCTAACTCTTCTACTGGCTCTTAATGCTCTTTTTAAGGATCAAGTGGGAGCCCACCCTTGACAGCAGCCAGTGAGAATTGAGGTCCCAGCTAAAGTACAAACCAGGTTCTAAAGGCATCAGGACCTTGGCTGCTGGGCAAAGTGCTCAGAGCCCTGGAATAGGAGGTAGGCCTCAGAAAGACAGAGGCTAAATGAGCCTTCAAGATGAGAGCTGGAAAGGAAAGAGATTAGAGTTGTTTGGAAACAGATATTTCCCATGTAAAAGCTGGGACCCTGGTGGTCTTGGGATTGTATACTGAGGCCAGACTGTTGGTTGGTGTCAGGACCTTCCAGGAGCATCAGCTCTGAGGCTCCATGGGATCAGAGAACACGAGCTTTGGGGTGTGTGGAGCCTTGGCTGGCTGAGCTGGAGCCTGGAAGGCTCCTCGAGGCTGGTTGGGCCGGAGGTGCTGGTGAAGGAAGGGGAAGTGACCCAAGCTCTGTTGGGCTGTTCTCTGTCCTTGCCCTGGCAGTCTCTGCCATCTGGCCTTTCCTTCTGTCAGGAAAGATAGGGTCCCACTCAAGCTGAGTCGGGGGTACAGAGGATAGGTAGCACGTGGACCTCTCTGGGGATGGCCCTGGCCATGGTGGTGTCCCCACTGTGGCCTGGCATTTCCATCATAAATACTCTATTGAGTGGCTCCTACAGGGATCGTGGACACACAATGTGAGTCTCCCCCTGGGGGCCTCCAGGAGAACAAGGAAGGCTAGGAGGAGGGATGGGATCCATCAATTACAACCTGACTCTGTCCCATTCTGCTTGAAATGTGTTGGAGGGCTGCAGCCATTTTGAGCCTGTAAGTCCAACTGTGAATCAAGGCCATGGGGCAGAGTGTCCCTTCCAACTTGGACATCTGCCATCCCAGGACCCAGGGAACATCCCCCAGAAGGTTCACCCAGGCCTCTTCCTAGGACCCCTCCTTTGGGATGGTGGTATCCCTTGTGATACCATTAAAAGGAGGACATAGGTACTCATTGGCTCTGGGTCACTGTCATTCCTATTCTCTCCCCCCCCCCCAACTTCTGGAAAACTCAAAATTTGTGATACATGACACAACTTGGCATCAACTGCCCAGATCAAATGCCACACTTAGGAATGTTCCAGGAGAGCCTGCAGTCTCTCCTTAGAGGGTGAATAATAGCTCCATGGACCCTATTATGTCCCTTTGGTCTTGAGGCCGACAGATTGTGTCCTTGAAAAGTTGTCAGGCCATTGCTGGAGTGGGACCTCCACTGGATGTGTAAGAAAACATTAGTACATCCATCTCAAATTATTCTTGCCTAGAACAGGGACTATTTAATATTTAATGTATGGATTGAAGATATCTAAGCATATAATTTAATAAATATGAGTGTTTGGAGGTAGCAAGATGAATTTTTTATTGCTAAATCATGCATAATCAGAACAGCATGGTGCCTTTTGTGAGTGGAAGTCTCCTAGCTTGAGAAGACATGGGTTGGGGACAGGATAGGTGATTTTGGAGCCCCTGGCTTTAGTTCTTGGTGCTTTGGCTTGGGGGGGGGGGAGAGGTGGGACCAGGCTGAGAATCATACGGATTGCCAAGGCCAGATGTGAAATAATGATCTAACCCTTCTAGGATCCTGCCTTCTTGTCTCATATGTATTTTTACCGGGACTCTGTAGTCTGCAGATGCTCACTTTGTTCTTGAGGACATTGCTTGAGCTACGTAAGTATGATGACTAGTTCCATTGTATAGATTCACTGAGGGTGAGGCTGGGGGTCCTTGGAGGCTGAGTTGCCTGGGGCCCCCAGTTGAAAGGCCCAGAGGCAGCCACTCCTCAATATACCTCTCACTGCCTCTCTGGTGCCTGTGGCCCATCTCCATCTCAAGGAGACATGAGGAAGATGCTCCCCGCCTCCCCTTCCCAAGCTGTCTTATTTTGTCCAAAGGGCAGAATTACTGGAACCACTCAGTTCCAAAGGACTTGCGGAGGGTGACTGACTACCACGCGGCAGCTAGCCTCACACTGGCTGGACGGAGTCAAACCCAGATCTGTTGGTGATCTGGTGCGATAGCCCAGCTGGAGTCATTTGTCATTCTCTGAGCCTTGCTCTGGTCACTGCGTTGGGAAATACAGATGCTTCCTGGTGGCTGGGCAGGTGCAGATTTCTTTCTGCTGGCCTGGGTCGTTAAGGGGGAGACTTTCAGAGATGCTCCAGCTGAAGCCCAGCTTCCACTGGAGTCCTTAGAATCCGTTTGGTGGATTCCTCAGTGTCTGCTTAGCCTCAGTGCAGACCTCCTACCCCTCAGAATTTGGAGCTAGAAGGTGCTGCTACAGACATGGCCTTTCTCATGGTCCTGGGGGTCCAGAGGCCTGAGGCAGGCACTCACGCTGGGGTCTCCAGCTGTTGGGAGACTCCTCTTCCCAGCTGTGCTCTCAGGTGCGTTCTCCTTGTCCACCCTGGCTCCTGTTCTGGGGACTTTGTCAAGGCCAGAGCTTGTGTCTCCCTCTGGGGCAATGTTTCCAAATTCAGGGTCCCCAGAGGCAGGAACTATGTGAGACTGGCAGCCCCAGGGCTTCTTGCAGCCTGCAGCCCACGCCAATTAGAAATAAACTCAACAAGGGCTCAGCTGAGCTATCTACATGAGGAGGCTTGGGAAAGAGGCGTGCAGCAGGTCCCATGGCTTTTCTATATGGCCTTACTTCTGTCCCTGGTGACCCTACCTGACTTGTCCCATCAAAAGATAGATTTGGGATTGGTAGATTTGAGGTTCTCCCCTCCCCCAGACATCAGCAAGCATAGAGACACGGGCAGCTACTTGCTTTCTCCTGGCTCTCCAAGGTCTGCTTTCCCCCTAGCTGTGGACAAATCCATTTGCTCCTGGGGCCTTCATTTCCTTATCTGTAAGATAAGGACAATAATAATAACTAACAGAGTGGAGAACTGTGTTGAAACTCAGTGTCCTGTGTCATGGCTGGCAAAGAGAAAGCTGTCAATACCTGATAACTAATAAGAGCTAGCCCTTACTGACTGCTCCACAACCCATCACAGCTAGTATTTATTATGTACTTGAGAACCAACAATAGTGAGTGCTTGTCGAATACACAATAAGTGAGTATAATTATCCTTTATCAAACACTTCTATCCTACACACTGTTCAAGCATTTTAAGGGTAGTAGCTTATTGTAGCCTCACTCCAAACCTATGAGTTAAATACTAGCATTGGTCCTGCTTTTCAGATGGGGGAATTTGACTTGAATTCAAATAGCCAGTAAGTGTTTAAGCTATCTGGCATTTAAATATTAAGCTCCATTTCCTATACTCTGTGCTGAGATATACACACAAGCCTAGGATCACATACAGGTATGCACATACGTGAACATAATGCTGTCATGGTAAAGAGAAGAGGATTGGCATGGAGGCAGAGGAAGGTCCTTCATTTTATACTTTTTTTGAGTTCCTGGAGTACCATGGTTTGGGGTTGGATGGGAAAGCAGGTAGAATGATTATAGGTATGACATTGGCTGAGTAGTTCTGGAAAACAGAGCCCTAGGCAGACAGACCTGTCAGGGTAAAAGAGACTTTTGGTTTTTCCTCTGGACCTGTTCCCATTGCTCAGTGTTCTCCGTGGCTGTGTCCTAACCCACCCCTCTTCCAGGTCTCTTTGGTCACCCTTGGTGTCCTGGACTCTGAGATCACACCAGCCCCACAGTCACCCAGGTGCCAGCTGAGGCTGGCAGGGTTCAGGGAGCTGGGGGTTGGATTACAGCCAGCTCCTCTCCAGCTTGAGGCCTGGTCAGCAGGACAATGCCTCTGACTTCCAGTGGCCACAGCGAGAGCCCAGACTGGGGAGTGGAGGGCTGGGTGGTTTCTCCAAGCTAGAGTGTTGGGGTGCCCAAGCTGGTTTTGAATGCAAGCAGAAGAGAAGTGTCTATATTGTGGGGCACTTCGAGTTTGCTGTGACATTGGGAGCACTGTTCCTGAAGGGGGCATTCCAGGTTTTCCTGGCACCTATTGCCGCTGCCTTCCCTTTCCAGCCCCGCCTCCTGCCCAGCTCTCTACCTTCCTGACTCGTGGATGCTCCCTCTGTCACCCATAGGGACCAGCCATGAGCCTGGGAGATGGCTGCTCCTTCTGTCCCCATGGAGACAGGTGGAGGGTCCTGCAAAACATCCTGCTTTGCCAGACATTGATGTCCATCCACACCCCATTGGTGCTGCTTCCTGGCTGTAGTATTTGCCACGTCATGGAATTTATTTTGGGCTGCCTCAGCGTCCACTCGTGGGTTGGGGCCATCCAACTCTCCAGGCTGGCTCCCCTGAGGGTCATTGGCCACTGGCAAATGGATGGCACGACTGTAAACAGTTGAGTGTCATGTTGATTATTTCTATTTCTAGACGACTGGCAGGATATATATATATATATATATATATATATATATATATATATATATATGTATATATATGTATATATATAATCTTGTTAAGAAAATCAAGATTGAACCATGAATCATGAATCATTAGTTCTAGAAAGGGGTTGGGGAAATAATTTGGGCCCAACCTAGTTTTGTAGAGGAAATTTGCAGACAGGTAAATTCACATGGCCCAACCTCCCAGTAAGCTTAGAGCACCAGGCAGCTCAAGACACAGCTTCCTGCTCTCCTAACTGGCCTGGGTCACCCCCTTCCCTGCCCCCCCCCCCCCCCCCCCGCCCCCATTGCCCTCTAGTGTCTGCCAGGAGACTGAGGGTTTACAGAGGCTGCAAAAGAGCCCGAGTTTCCCAAAGAGGGAAAGACGAAGGGAGCAGTCTTAGACTCCGAAGTCCTAATCCTGGCTGCCTGTCGCGGTGCATTGCGCCGTGCGCGCGTGTCTGGGGGCGTCTTTGTACACGTACAAGTGCCTCCTCAAAGTGTTCTGTGCACATCACGTCTTAGGTTTCTGTAAACAAACCTTAAAGCCGCTAGCTTCCTGTTTGCCAAGATCGTCTATGTGTAGACTCTCGCCGGCCACCAGAGGGCAGTGCGATGCACGAGACTGGCCTTGGCTGGTGGTTTCACCAGGCAGAGCTGGAGCTGGGATGGGGTGCTCTAGCCTTAGGGCAAGTGCACCTTCAGCCTCGGCTTCAGGCTCCTTCCTCTGAGCCTGGGCTGAGCAGTGAGGCCCACTCTCCCCTAGGCAGAGGTCTCAGCACCGCTGGCCCTGTTGTTTCCACGCATCCCAGTGACCTGAGGCTGGTTCAGGAGCTGCTGACTCCCCCTCCACCCCACCCCAGAGATGGCTGGAGTGAGGGAGCGCCCCCTTTCCCACCTCATCTCAGGAAGGGTCTTTACCTTGGCTGTGGCAATGGAGATGAAAGCAAAGGACACAGTTCCTGCCCAGGAAGATCTCAGATTTGATTGGGACCCAGAAAAATTGGCAGTGTTCCCATGGGGTGAATGTCATGGATGAAGTGAGCCCTCCCTCAGGCTGTTTGATTGCTGGCCCAAGGGTGAGGCTCTCTCTCTCTTTTTTATTCTTTCCCTGCCTGCAATCCAAGATTGGCCATTTCTGAATGCCAGGTAGATGCCTAGTGAACACGAGGCTCTGGGCTTTTCCACTCTCCGGATCTGCTTCCAGAGGTGACTGTATATAATAGTGTGGGTGTAACAGTACCTGCTCAACTGTGGTGGGCCCATCGCAGTCTCTTCCAGTCAGTCCTGTATTTGAGCAAACTTGTCTGGCCTCGGGAAATCATAGGTTCGTGACTGGACCACACAACCAGCTCTGGAGGCCTGGGCTTCTGCTCCTGGGCTCCACTTTCAGGGTTGAGGTCTATACTTTGCCCCAAAGACCAATTCCCTACCTGGCCCAGAGTTGCACACAAGACACACACACACACACACACACACACTCTCTCTCTCTCTCTCTCTCTCTCATGGTCTGTCTTTGTCCATTGACTTACTGACTTATTTTTGACCATTTTTTTAAAAAAAAATATTGTTTTAGGGCTGGAGAGGTGGTTTAGTGGTTAAGGCATTTGCCTGCAAAGCCTAACGACCTGGGTGACCCTGGTTCAATTCCCCAGTACCCACGTAAAACCAGATGTACAAAGTGGCATATACATCTGAGGTTAACTTGCAGCTGCTAGAGACTTTGGCACACCCATTCTCTCTCTGTCTCTGTCTGCTTGCAAATAAATAAATTAAAACCATTATAAAGCTGTTCTACTGAAGAGCAGGAATTTATGACCATCTAATATGGCTGGAGCCATTTACATGAGTAACCATATTTGTTGATGTCAATTACTAAGTTAGTGATTGGTGACCTGGACTGGCGCCTTACTTTTTTTTTTTTTTTGTCCCTTAATTTCCTCATCTGAAAGATGGTGATAATAAAAGTTGTACAGAGTTCCCGAAAGACTTCACAGAGAACATGTGTAGCATGGGCAGAACTCTGGATGCCACTTCGCCGCCTCTTACTTTCTTCCTTTCCCCACCACCACATCCCATAGTCATTTCTCCACAAGCAAGGATACTTTACATGACCCTCGTCTGTTTCCCTTCTTCTAGTCTCTTCCAGTTTAGATTCATCTTTTAATCAAGGGTGTTCCTATACTCTGAACTTTTTTTTTTTTTTTAATCTTAAAGGGCACATCAGGGTAGGGGGAAGAGCAGGGACTTGCTTTCTCTCTGAACTTCCTACCTCTGCCCCTGTGTGGACTTAGCCAAGTTACTCAATAACCCTGTGCCCATTGCCTTAGCTCAAAAATGAGACCGATTTTGTTGTGAGGATGAAGAGATTATGGTAGGTGCCTTTCAGGTGATGGAGACCCTGGGGCTGATGGACAGGTGCTACAGTGGTATTCTGTAAGAGGTAGGGGGCAGTGATATTTTTGGGGTCCTTGGGGAGTTAAGAGATAGGGGAGCAGTGGCATTTTGGGGTCCTGGGAAAGTAGGGCTAGAAGACTGCTCTGAGCCGAGCCAGTGCTTTGGCAAAGCTGTGGGAGGCAGTGGGAGTGCCACCAGAGCGTACATTCGGAAAAGGGGACAAAGTGGTGGAGACATGTGTCTGTCACAAGGACACTGTGGTTCCCACTGACATGACACTCATTTGGGATACTGTCAAAGTGCCTCAAGCAAAGCTCTTCTGCTGCCTGTCTGCCCCACTCCCCAGCTGCAGTAAGTTGGATGCTAGAAATCTCTCTAGGATCATTTAGCAGCGTTCAACCTCTGGCAGATTCTGTGTCATGGTTTCATTACTATTCTTGCCCTACATCGCTTCCCATTCACTAGCTGATTCCCCCTTGGCATTGTAATTGAATCAGCCTGTCAGTCACAATTGGGACTCCAGTACCTGCCCTGGTGGGAAGAATTTAGCAATCCAGTGAGATGGGAATGACCTTAGGGTCCTTCTGATTCACTGCACATTCCAATCCAATGCATATTCAGTCCAGTTCCATTTTCAGCCACAAGAGGGCACTAGACCATGATTTCTGCTGGGAGGGAGGTGCTGTGTAGTCTACTGTGATTCATCTTTGAAGAAAGTCTGCACTGTTTGGTTTCTTCCCAGATGCTGATAACTCTGAAACCATGGTCAACCAACTTGATTTAAGCACAGCTCACAACACTGAGTCTGAGGTCTCAAGCGAGATCTGTTTGTGCAGTGAGAAGGTCATGGGATTTGGTGTCAAACTTGGGTTCCCATCCTTGCCCTTCTCCTTGCTTGTTTAAATGATGAGAAAGTTGTTACTTAGTTTCTTTAGGTGTCATTTTTTTTTTCACCTGAAAAAAGTAAGTTGTTATTGTGAGATGTGGCCACTGGGATTCAACTCTATGATGTGCGGAAAGTCTGAGCATGGTGGAGTCTCAGTGCTTGTCCACCACTCTCTTTGTGGAAGAAAGGTGAGGTGAGATGATAACTAAGGCGGTCCCGTGGGCCTGGTGGGTCATTCACACCCTCACCCATGAATGCTTTAAGGTTCCAGTTCACTGACCGCAGCAGTGCCACCTAGTGGCTGGCATGGAGAACAGCAAGTGTATTTGGCTCTAGGGTTCTGGTGCGGCTTGTTGGGGAGCTATTGAATATTGTTGGGGTCAGATGAGAGTAGAACTAGGCCAACTTGGCCTTCAGAGGAGCCATCAGCAGATTTTCCCTTCTTTAAATGGTGGGTGATCTCGGAGATTCTCTGAGGGATTTAGCTTGAAGTTAGCTGTCGGGGATGTCCCCTGCTTGGATACTTGGGGTGAGGTCCCAAATGGAGAAAATCTATGGACTAGTTTTTTTAAAGGCGTGCACCACCATGGTGCCCGGTTTCCATCCCCCCCCTTTTTTTGTTCATTTTTATTTATTTATTTGAGAGCGACAGACATAGAGAGAAAGAGGCAGATAGAGAAAGAGAGAAAATGGGTGTGCCAGGGCCTCCAGCCACTGCAAAGGAACTCCAGACGCATGCGCCCCCTTTGTGCATCTGGCTAACGTGGGTCCTGGGGAGTCGAGCCTCGAACCGGGGTTCCTTAGGCTTCACAGGCAAGTGCTTAACTGCTAGGCCATCTCTCCAGCCCATGGACTAGTTTTAATGTAGCAAACTAGCCTTGTCATTTAAAACCCTGGTGTTTCTGAGGGTGTTCCTCGCTTTGAGGTGTTTTAAGATCTGTTTGGCTGGTTTTGGCTGGGAGGTCCTGAAATCAGTGTGTATCTATCTGGAAGATGGGAGCTAGGTCAGTTGGCTAGAAGGCTCTTCTAGGTTGAAAGTGAATATCAGATGCCATTGTGCACCCTTTGCTGGGCACGAGTATGGGATCGGGTCCGAGTGGGCTAGTGATAACTAAGCTTCAGGCTTTGCTGGTGGCAAATCCAGCCTGGAGAAGGCAGGGTCTTTTATTTATTTATTTATTTATTTATTTATTTATTTATTTATTTATTTTCTTCAGCAAAGGTGTGGTCCCAAGGCTACAGCTGGGTGTCTCTGGCTCCTCACCCTGCATAGCTTCTTTATGTATGTACCTGAGGCCCAGGAGGGAGTGTTGGCAGGCGTGCGGGCTCAGGAAGTTATTTAATATCAGCTTTGCTCCAGATTGTGTTTCTGACTCCCTGCCACCTCTTAAGTGGCAGTCATTTTAACAAATGTGGAGAGAAGACACCCAGTGGGAAATAACATGAGGGAAGGGGGAGGAGCAGGCCTCTGGGGGAGAGTGGGTTTCATTCCCTTGGCAGAAAGCGAGTCTTGGAGGCACTCGGGAGGGAGTGTCATGGAGGAGGAGTAAGGGCCCCTCACGACCCTTGGCAGTGGGGGAAGACGTGCCAAGAAGTGTCGGGTTTTAGGGCCTCTCTCCTCCATGGAAGATCTCTCTGTTAGACAGCAACTTCTGCTTCCTGTCCCGGGGTAGGTGTTGACTGACGAGGACTCTTTTCCCAAGGACGATGATCCAAGCACATAGCAGACAGCTGACAGGGCCTGGTGTTGGCGACATGTCTGGATCAATGCCAGTGCTGGGTTGCAGCTGTGCCTAGGCTGTGGGATGCTCAAGTGTCTGGCATTGACCCCAGTGCCCGCCTAGGCTCTTCTAGCACCTGGAATATGAGGGACAAGTGGGCAGATGTGCCAGCGGAGCCAGCCTGGCTCTTCCTGCTGTAGTACCTGGAGAAAGAGGCACTCTACCATCTTGTGCCTGGCACCAGCCATAGGCTGGGCGGGGTGCTATACTCTGGGGTCCAGCCTTGAGAACAGAAACGTGATCCTTCTTTTGGGAGCTTGGCATTAGAGGATGTTCTGCAGCTCATGAGGTGATTTTAGAAGGCAGGGGCAGAATTTCAGAAAGCAGACCTAATGCGAAGTTTAAAGGACGATGCTTGGAAATATGGCTCCCCCAGGATAGAGAGAGTGCCATTTTAATTTTTTTTTTCCTAAAAGAAGTTTTAAAAAAATTCTCGATTTACCTGCTGTCATGTTGAAGTGGAGTGAGATGTAAGAGTGTGTCCACAGGCCGTGGAGTTGATTCGTGGGCCTTGCTCTTGTCTCCATGACATTTTAGGAAGGCAATGTGCTGGAAGTCAAATTTCTTCTCCTGGGCGTGTGAGATGAAGACTTGGGGGCAAGTGGCTTGCTTAAAAAGTGGTCCCAGGAGGCCCGGGGAAGAGCCAGGGCATGAGGAAGCCATGGGGAAGCCAAAGACCCTTATGCTCCTGGGCCACTGCTGTGTCTCGCATTGACTTACTGATTTGTTTTGGTGTTTACTTAGCATGGTTTAGTGAGGGCCTCATGCCATATGGACAAGGCATTGTGTGCGTGTGTGTGTGTGCGTGTATGTGGAAGCCAGGATAATGACAATGTGCAGGGCAGACTCAGGCTGCATTGTTCCTATCAATCTAGAGTATGAGAGGTTGAGCATCAACTCTCCAAGTTTTGCTCCTGGTGTGTGTGTGTGTGTGTGTGTGTGTGTGTGTGCGCGCACACGCGCACGTGTGTGCTGAAGATACATGACAGATTCCTTCAGCACCCCAACGTTGAGATCCTGGGAGGAAATTCCATCTGAGAATCTGTGGTGGGGAAGCTGGGAGGAGTTTAGTCCAGATCTGAGATGCTTGGAGGGAAGAGATTGGCCTCATGCAGTATCGAAGAGTAGGACTCCAGCTTCCTCTCTCAGCATGTAGCTGACACTCTGTCAGCACCCCCCTTCCTTCCTCTCCAGCCCAGAGAAGTGCCCTGGGCCCTGGAAGCAGAAGCCACAGTAATTGTGACCTTACACCTCCCCTTTCCCCTTTAAGATTTGTTTTGTGAGCCGGGCGTGATGGCACATGCCTTTAATCCCAGCACTCGGGAGGCAGAGGTAGGAGGATTGCCGTGATTTTGAGGCCACCCTGAGACTACATAATGAATTCCAGGTTGGCCTGGGCTAGAGTGAGACCCTACCTCGAAAAACCAAAAAAAAAAAAAAAAAAAAAAAAAAAAGATTTGTTTTGTAGACTAATTTCCTATCTCAATGGAAATGGCTAGTCACTCT
Organism: Dipus sagitta; assembly: GCA_036346955.1. Taxonomy (NCBI): domain Eukaryota; kingdom Metazoa; phylum Chordata; class Mammalia; order Rodentia; family Dipodidae; genus Dipus; species Dipus sagitta. The sequence goes on from CM070772.1 coordinate 120,559,888, forward strand.
TTCCTGACTTCCCTCCTCGACCCTAGTGCTGTGATGACCTGCCCACCTCCTGTCCACCATGCATTCTAGGCCTCTGTGGCCAGGAACAGCCTGGGCAGGCTCCACCCTGTCACCCTCTGGCATTGTCCTTACCTGCCCAGATGGATAGATGATGTTGGCGTGGCTCGTGTCTCCTTCCAGCAGAGACTCCCTGGAGCTTTGCCCATGTGCCCTGGATGATGCCAGGCGTGTGAATGATTCGATTCGCTCCCTGTGCTCTGAGCTCCTAAAGGCAAGCATTGTGACACTTTCTGCTCTGTCCCTGCAGGTGGCTCCTAGAAACAAATGCCAGTAGGCCAGAGCAGGCTCGTTTTAGATCTCACAGTTCTCCAGCAGACCTCCTGTCCTGGTGACAGTGGGCACACCCGTGTCCAGGCGCCAGGCACATTGTTTTTTTTTCATTGCTCGTACCTCCATGGGCTCCACCCTCAACAGAGTGTTGGAAGAATTTTCGAGAGAAACTTGAACTCACTAGTGAGAGCAAAGGCTGTGTGATGTCCATGTTCCAGGTACTATTCTAAGGCCACTCTTATCTTAACCCCATTCCATTCCTAACGTAACCTGATGAGACAGGTCTCAATATAGGCGGAGTCTCTGAAATGCTTGGGACCACAAGAGTTCTGGATCTCAGATCGGTTTTTGGAATATTTCATACACATGGTAAGATATCTTAGAGCTGGGACTCAAATCTAAGAATGAAATACATTTATGTTTCATATACACCTAATACATGTAGCCTGAAGGCAATTTTATACAGTATTTTAAAATAATTTTGAGCATAAAATATTTCAGGCTGTGAAATTTTCCACCTCTGATTACAGGTTGGTGCTTAGGAAATTTCAGATTTTGGAGCACTTTGTATTTTACATTTTCATATTAGGATTATTAAGCCTTCCCCATTTTAAATGGTGAAACGAAGGTACAACGTGGTCAAGTCACTTGTCCCAGGTCATTCAGCTACAAAGAGGCAGGTTTCACTGTAGAGTCTTGCTCTCACTGTCAATATTCTGGAAGATCTCTCACTTCTTGTTCTGTTTGCTTTAGCCCTCCGATGGCAGTCAGGCCCCTTTACATCAATAGGACATGCCACACTGCTGTGACTTTTGACTTGGGGAGTGACTGGGGGGTAGGGCAGAAGGGATCTCGGGGATCCAGCAGAGTTTTGAGTTCCTGAATTCCATGGACACAGGTGTTTTGCAACCATCTCTGTAAAAGGCCCCCCGAGTAATGGCAGAATGGGGGCTGGCATCTCTATTGTCACTGTCACCAAGAGTCTGAGAGAGCCCGGGCAGTGAGTGCTGTCTCCAGGCCTTTGTTTCCTTGGGTCTGAAATCAGGAGTTGGACTAGGTGATCTTTGACCTTCTTCTGGCCCTGACTTCTATTGTGGTTGCTGGGAGCCGGGAGATCAGGTGAGATAGCTCTGAGCTGCATGCAGTAGGATGTCTTTAGGAGCTAATCCTGTGTGCGTGTGAGGATGTGGGGGGGGGGGGGCTGGAGGTGGCTCCGTGTTGTACGTGTGCATGAGTGGGGTTATTGTTGCTGCTCATGCACATGTGTGTGTGTGTGCATGCACACAAGCTTTCTGATTGTGAACATTAGCTGCTTGTCCGGAAAGTTGCGTTCAGTGATGCGTACGTTGCCGGATCCGTGGCCATGTGTTAGAACAATGGCTCACGCCCATGTCTTTCAAGTCGTGCACTCTGGAGTGAGATCAGAGATGGTTTTGTGTTCCTCCCATAGCTACCCATGGGATTGTGTAAGTCTTAGCAAATTCAGGTGGAGTCAAGCCCTGTGGTGAAAGGTTGAGTGTGGGCCAAAGTCAAGATGGGGCCAGCCACAATGTTTGAGGTACACTGCACCATGATCGGCGCTGGGAGATCTGGTGCAAGTCTTATACATTTTACATAAGTTTTTTTTTTTTCATGAATAAACTCTGCCAGGCTATGAGAAATATGGATGTGCTCTTAAAGAACACAAGGCTGCTTCCCAGCCCATTGTAATAGCACTGATCTCGATACTACGTTCTCTTTCTGTCTTCCTGTCCCCTTTTCTCTTACACTCCAAACACTGTGCTTGGCTCCATCTTAACTTCATACCACGCTCACCTTTCCCCACAGAGCTGGACTCAACCTGAACTTGCTTAGACCTGTGCAATCTGATGTGTGGCTGAAGAATAAAAGCACAATTGTGTTTTACAGAATGCCCTTCCAGACTCAAGGTGATTTTAAAGATGACTGGAGAAGCAGGGAGAGTAATTCTCTAACTGTGGATCAAGAGACTTTGTTGGCTCCCAATTGTCCCTGGGGTAGAGTGGTAAAGTTTAGAGTTCTCGCTCTACACTCAGAGCCTTTTGTGCTTGAGCACATCTCTGGGGTCTTGCCTCCTAGTATCCTCCCATGGGAATCCCAGGGCTCCTGGCCAAGCTGATCTCCTGCTCATTCTTTAACTATTTTCTAAGGGTTTCGCACTCTTGAGTCTTTGGGTCTGGTTGCTTCCTTTGCCTTGGAACTCCTCTGTCCTTCCTTTTGCTCACCTGGCCCCTTACCTGTCACTCCAGGGCCACCTTTAAGATGCTCTCTGCTGCCCAGCTCGTGTTTGTGGGTTGCCCTATCTCTCCAGTCCCGGGAGCACATAATCAAAGCAGTTGCTATTTGTTGAGTGCTTTCTTTGGACCTAGCAGTTTATACAGTTGCTTAAATGAATCTGTACTACAACCATATGGCTAGAGGACTGTTCTCAGTTTATAGATGAAGAAACAGAGGCCAAGAGATGTACACACTAGCGTGCGGCTACAGGTGTGAAGGAGTGACTGCTAGCATTCAGAGCTGGGCCAAACGGCAGAGCCTGAGGTTTCATGTTTTCTTTTACAACCGTGTGTGTGTAAACAGAGCAATCAAAAATAAAGCTCAGGTGTCATTGGGACACTCCTCACGTGAATCAAGTCCTATGAGAAAATGGACTTGCATCACCAGGACAGAGAAAACTCTGTTCTCTGTGGAGTAACCAAGCTACTAATGTTAGTGAAAAAAAAAAAATAAAGTGCAGAAGGATATGCCATATATGCACGTTAAAAATCATACTGACTGACAGAAAATGCACTGTTGATGGCCACACTTATGTGCTAAAGAGATAAAAACGATGGACTTGTTGTGAACTGCTTTCACCATAGCCTTGATCTCTAGGGAGAGAGTATGAGGAAAGGGAAGGGACACCAAGCCCGAGCTCCTGGCTTGCCTTGTGATGTTCTTCAGCATGCCTGCGAGGCAAGCCTGACACCGCTGAACTACAGGCCTGGCCCGCTGCTTACTTGTTACCTCGAAGCCAGGCCTCATTAAGTTGCCCAGACTGGCCTATAACCTGCCATGTTGTTCAGCTTTTCCCTGAACTTTAAATCCTCCCGCCTCAGCCTCCTGCGTAACTGAATTTGCAAGCCTATGTCATCAGACCTGGCTTTCCATTTTTTTTCCCTTTTATTTAAGATCTCAACATTTGACAAAATATTCCAGGTAAAGGATTAAACATATAACACTCCATTTTTTCCTCTATTAATAAAACTTTAGGTATTTCTTTCTTATGTTTTATTTATTTGAGACAGAGAAAGAGGGAGGGAGGTATGGAGAAAGGGGGAAAGAGAGAGAGAGGGAGAGGGAGAGAGAGAGAGAGAGAGAGAGAGAATGGGCATGTCAGGGCCTCTAGCCTCTGCAAATAAACTCCAGACACATTTGCCACCTTGTGCATCTGGCTTTATGTGGGTACTGGGGACTTGAACCTGGGTCCTTTGGCTTTTCTGGCAAATGCCTTAACTGCTAAACCATCTCTTCAGCCCCTAGATATTTCTTACAAAATAATATTTGATTTATCTATTTGTAAGGAGAGGGAGAGAGAGAGAGAGAGAGAACATGAATGGGCATATGGGCATTTGGGTATGCCAGGGCCTCTTGCCACACTGCAACGGAACTCCAGGTGCATGTACCATTTTGTGCATTTAGCTTTACATGGCTCCTGGAGGATTGAACCTGGGCCAAAAGGCTCTGCAAACATGGGCCTGTAACTGCTAAGTCATTACCCCAGACCTGAAACTTTAAATGTTCTAAGCAGTAAATATATGATGCCACCAGATTTGAATTGCAATATTTAAATCATTGTATTCATTGGTGTGGCTGCTATAACAAAGTTCCATAGACTGAGTGCTTTCAACAACGGAACTTTGTTTTCTTATAGTTCTGATGGCCAGAAGTCCACGATCAAGGTCACTTTTTTCCTGAGGTCCCTGACCTTGGCCTGCACACATGCTGTGTCTGCACGTGGCCTTCTTCTATGTACGCCTGTGTCCTAATTTCCTCTCCTCAGAGCACTGGCCATGCTGGGTTAGGGCCCCACACTAATAACCTAATTTAACTTAATTACCTCTTCAAAGACTGTGGTCTTGATATAGTTACATTCTGAGGTATTCTTGGGGTTTAAGACTTCAACTTAGGGATTGGGGTGGGAGCACACTTCAGCCCATAACATCCTAGGGCAAGCAAAAATATATGTATGTCTGCTGAAATTAACAGTATTTCTCGAGTTTTCTGAAGGTAGAATTTTGCAGTTTACGCGAGCCTCATGTTGAGGTGCCTCTTGCTATTGGTACACCCAATAGTTACCTGGCTGGCCTCGTGAGCAAGGCAGCTCTGTTCAGGGGTGGCACATTTGCAGAAGTGGCAGTGGGTAGAGGAAGGACCCACGCGAGCAAGTTCAGAGTCTGAGAAGGGTCCTTGGGGACAGTCTGGGATTGTCTTATATTTAGAGTCAAACCACTTGTACATCGCAGATTCTATTTTCTATCTTTCGTTAATTAGTAAGCGGTCATCACAAGAGTTGGCAGTGGACAGCCATCAGGTGAGGGGTACTCTGCTCCCAAATGGCAATCTCCTGGAACCACAGACTCTGAGATGGGCCACATGGTAGGGGCTGCAAAATGGCTTTCCTTGGGGCATGTAAATAAATTGGATTGCTCCCCGTGGTATTGGGAAAAAATTTTAAACATATAGAAATGTTGAAAAAGTCTATATAATACCACCTGGATTCTACACTTAATATTTTGCCTGAGTTCTTGTTTCACCATGAAGTCCAGTCACCCATCCATCGTCCCTCTATATATTTATGTATGTGTGCATGCATACAGGGACGTGGGTACATGTGTGTGCATGGGCGCCTGTGTGTGTATGTGCACATGAGTATACTCTTGTGTGCATACGTGTGTGCATGGATGTGGGTACATGTGTATATAACGGTGCATATGCAGTAGTGCACATGAACATACATTTATGTATGTGTACAGGCGTGCGTGGATGTGTGCATCAGTACATGTGTATGCATGGGTGCATGTGCATGCATGTGCATGTGAATATACACTTACATGTGTGTGTACATGGATGCAGTATGGGTGCCTCTGCATGTATGGGCACATGGATATGGAGGCCAGAGGATAATCTCATGTGTCACTCCTCAGGAATACCACACAATGTTTTCTTTTCAGACAAGATCTCCCCCTGGTCTGGAGTGCGCCAGGAGTTTGTCTGTTTCTATCTTCCCCGCGCTGGGATTATAGGCATCTACCACCACACCTGACATTTTTACATGGGCAGTACTGGGGATCAAACTCATTCTTGTATAGCAAGAACTTTACTGAGCTATCTTCTCAGCCCCATCATTGTTTTTGGAGACAGGGTTTCATTATATGCCCTCACACTCACAGCAAGCTGCCTGTCTCAACTTCCCAAGTGCTTGGATTATGTGCTTGGCTTCATCCTATTACTCTGATGCATTTGAGAGTAATTGTAGATATTAGCTCATTCTTAAATACGTTAGCATATGTGTCAATCAACTACAGTTAATAGTTGTTTTCACTTGAGGTAACATTTATATTTAGTGAAATGTCTAGATCTTTGGTGTCTACTCTCTGAGTCTTCACAAATACATATTCACCTGTGGAACCCCAAGCCACCCTGTTCCAGGATATTACCAGAAAGTTCCCTCGTGTACTTTCCAAGTCTGCTACCACTGGTTCTTCAGAGGTAATCATGCTTTGAGTTTTTCAACATTTGATTGCTCATGTCTGTTCTACAACTTCATAAAAATGGAATGGTGCAATATGCATTTAGCAAGAATGGTGTTGAGATTCACCCACATGCTATAGTTATCGGTGTTAGGGCTCCTTTTTATGGCTACATAGTGTAGCATTGTGAGGCCAACCTGGGTTTATCTGTTCTGTTTTTGGAACCGTGGGCTGCTTCCAGTTTTGGACTTGTGGCTAAATCTGCTGTGAACATTCTTGCATGAGCCTTTTGGCGAACATATGTTTTTATTTCTCTCAGGTCATTTCCCAGGAGTGGGATTTCTATGATATATGATGAATGTGTTTAACTTTCAAAGACATTTCCTGGTCTCCTTTCACAGTGATTGTACCAGTTGACACACAGGACAGCTTGTGGTTCATATGGCTTAGGAGAGGCTCATTCACATGACCCCTGAAGACAAGGTCCATTGAGTCTTCATCTTGCAGATGAGCAAACTGAGGGACAGAGGGATACCCAAGGTCACTCAGCTACCAGGTAGAAGAGCTGGGATCCAGTCTGATGAAAACATTGAACTTATATCTGGAAGTAACTCTTGGAGCAGACAGACATCCTGGTGCTTTTAGCACCCCTTAGGTCCTCTCTGGCATTGGGAAGCCAGGGTCAGGAGCATTGGGTGCTCCTTGAGAGCTTGTTCCCCAGGAAGGCATATTCTAGCCTAGAACTGCACTGCTTTCTTGGGTCTCTGTCCATCTCAGTTGTGTTGCGTCTCCCCTGCCTGGGTCCCAGGCTGGGTTCCTTACACCTGGGAGAACAGGAGCTTAGATACTTGCATCTTCCTCCCATGGTGATTTTGCTGGGAGTCCTGTGGGAAGGGGGTAGATTTTAATCCTAGTGAAAATGGGAAGTCTCAGAGGGCTTTTCCTATTAACACAGGAGGTGATTAGACTTAATCTTAGGAGATAGACATAATGAGCATGCTGGAGAGAAAAGAGAATCCTTGAGAGGGTCCTTTATCTGGGTTAGGCCACATGGAGAAGGTTCCCAGAGGAAGAGACAGCTAACTGAAATCTGCAGTATGATCAGGCCTTAGCCACAGAGAGGTCAGGTGTGAATGGAGGGTATTTTAGGTAGAAGGAACAGCAAGAAGAAAGCTCTGAGAGTAAGAGAGCCTTCAGAAGCTGAAGGTGGTTCCCTGTGGCTGGAGAAGATAGGGGAAGACCCATTGTGTAGGGCCTGGAGAACCTGGGCTTCTCATAGGTATGATGGTGAGAGTCAAGCTTGGTGGCACACACCTATAACCCAGCACTGGGGAGGATCAGGAATTCAAGGCAGCCTCTCAGCTACAGACGGTATTTGGGGCCAGTCTGAGCTACCAGTGGCCCTGTCACCAAAACCCTTAAGCCAGACAGTTGTGAGCTGTCTGAGAGTGGGGTCTTGTTCTGTGCGTTTGTCCCTCCAGTGCTTAGCATGTTCCTGGCTAGGTCATTGCTGGAGCTAGCAGGCCATGGGGCCTTCGGAAGGTCAGAGGAGCCAAGGGACAGCTGGAGTCCGTAGAGGTTGTTGGCCTGAGGGGGTGTCCATTACCTCCTGGCTGGAAGTCCAAGCTTCTTGGGACAGGGTGTGCTAACACACGGCAGAAGACAAGAAGTCTTGGCCCCGTCTAAAAGGTACTGAGGGGCAGGGTGACCGAACTCCAGCTCCAGGAATTGTACTTGCTAGAATATATTTGTTTATGTTGGAGATTTAATTAGCACGTTTAAATATTAAAGAGTAAACAACGTGTGTCTAGTGGGACTCAACACTTACCAACAGGAGTTCTTTATTTATTTAGTTATTTGTGTTTCCGTGTCCTAAGACTCATGTTCCTGGCTTTGTTCTGGGGAGGCAGTGGGGAGTGGAGGTCCTCCCAGGACAAGATGGGGAGGTGGCCCTAGGGAGTAAGAAGCCAGAGGGGAGGAGCAGGGATGCATGGGCAGGAAGAGAGCAGGGAGGCGGGCAAGAGGAAGGAGGAAAGAGCAGTTTTCTGAAGACGTGGAGCTGTCCAGGCCAAAGGAGCCAGCATACTGTATTCATCATCTGGTGTAGAGAGAAGAGATTTGGAGTTTCAAGGTACTGGGTTGAGAAGATGGGTGATCACTGGGAAGTGCTTGCGGTAATCTCTCCGGCTGGGGGATTGGAGAATCTTGGGGATCCTAAGAGGATGCTAACTTTTAGTTTCACTGTACTGACCTAATGGGAGCAGCTTCTCCCTGTGACACCTAAAGAGCCCGAGGCTGGTTAGTGACTGGATAGCAGCATTATGTCACAGGGAGGGAAGGGCCTGGACCTGTAATGAGAACTCTAAGCAGAACTGCAGCTAGGACTCTGGAACCAGAGATCTGCATTACAGAATCTCTGCAAATGGAAGTCCTGGATGTTGAGAGATTATACCGGGGGGTTATTTATTGGCAATGTACACTATGGTTTTAATTTTTTCTTTTTGCTTATTCAGGCTTTAGCTCCAGAGGAAAATAGCCTGGGGTGGCTCCGAAATAGATTCTCTCTGCCCCATTAACTTATTCAGTGAGTTTAATGGTCCTTTCTCCCCTCAGCCTTGAAGCCGTCATTAAAAGGCAGAGATTTATAAAGCAGAGACACTGAGCTTTAGTCAAATTTTGGTTCTGGGCCGGGGGAGTGCAGGGCCTCGACCCCATACTGTGGGCGTGTGCTGTGGGTGGGTTAGCAACCTCAGGCTAGAGCTCTGGGCTAGATGGGCGATTTCCTTGGTGCCTGGGATTTTGACACTACCCTTCCCAAAAAACTCGGTAAAGGTGAGTGATCCTGAGTTTCCCAGCTTTAAAGGGCAGGGTTGCCATGAGTAGTTCTGAAGTGTCACCGAAGGGTTTGGGATTGAATGTCCTCTGGTCCTCAGCAAGGACCCTGGAGCATTTCTTAAGATGTCCCACGACTCCCCTTCATAACTCCTGCTCACCATCTCTTCTGGATGGATTTACAAAAAATCATCCTCTCGGAAGTCACTTGAAAGAGGGACCGACTTCTCAGTAGCTAGGTTCCTTTGAGACAAGTGACTAGATGGCCAGTGGCCCAAATGACCAATGAGAAAATGGCCAACCAGTCAACAGAAGCAAAATCAAAACCAAACAAAACCTATACCGAAAGCCTGGGGTGCTGGATAGTCAGTTTGCCAAACGTACCAGAAGTTTGATTCAAGGAACGTAGTGTAATCAAGCCAAGCCAAGCCGGCCCCATTCGAGGCTGGCCAATTCAGTTCAGTCCACCCGCTTTCTCTGTTACTTGCATTTGCCGTAGATGAAAACCGGATCCTGCAGAGGAAGTGGCAGTGGGGTGAGCTAGATCTGGGGCAGACCAGACAAGTGCATGCGTTCTTCACAATGCACGAGATGGTGGGGGGGGGGGGCATTGCCACAGAGTGGGCTGCTGTGCGCGTGGGTGGTGGCTTGGGAAACCGAGGAAAGAGGTGATACTACAGTGCACTGTGATGCACACATGGATCTCGGCCAAAACTCACCACCACAGGAAATTGCAGAATGGCTTGTTGAAGAAGGAGGTCAAATTGGCCATGTTCTGGGAGCTTATTCTGCCAAGGCTACTGGCCAGCTGCTGCGGCGTGGTGTTCAACCAGCTGGCCTTTCCTCAGGCGATGGGCTTGGTTCTTTTTTTTTTCATGGGAGTTCTGTTAACATTGGCTCCCCACACTTTTCACCTTTGTCTTTATTTATGAGAGACTTCTGGTTTCTGTGCCCCTTTCCCCTTCCATCCTCCTGGCAAGTTCTGTAGACAGGATCCTGCCAGTCTTTTGCCCTAGGCTCATCCCAGTACAGGCGTGCCGCCAAGAAATGTGCGGAACAGCAGGAAGACTGGGTTGTAGTAGGGTTACTCATAGTGACCAGCGAAATTAAAGGGAGAGTTATCAACCTGCTCTCAATGGCTTTTCAAAAGAAAGCTGGCAAGATTTCATTATTCCATTGTGCAGAAAAGGCAAGATCTGCCTGCTTCGCAGGGCATGGACAGGGTTGTTTCCACTACAGCTTGTCTTCTGCCATTATGTTCTCGGAATCCGAAACAACACGTGCACGTGGACGGGGTGACATACTACGGGAGCGTCCACGTCCCATCTACGAATTTTGAGGCATCAGTGAAAACCCCAGTTGCTCTCATGTATTCCTCCTGGATGGAGAAGTACTTGCAGAATGGAAGTGATGCTGCTGACGATGGTGGAAAATGGTGACTGTTAGAACAGCATCATTTAACTTTGGGTGCTTTGTGCCAGGCACTGGGTTGGGCACGTTTCGTTCAGTGGCTTTGTGAATTTAATGGGACCACAGTGGAATGTGGCAGTTACGATTGTTCCCACATTTTAGACTTGCATGCCCGAGACCATGCAGCCAACATCGCCAGATGATGGGAGCTCAGGCAGCCTGTGCTCAAAGGCCATGCTCCCAACTTCGGCAAGTCACAGATGCCAGTTCAGCCTCTTCCCCACACTCCCTGCAGAGCACGTGCCTGGAGCGTGGCGGCTCGAGTGCATCCTGCCCGTTTCCGCACCCTAGCTGCATTACAGCAAGGCTAGGTCTTCCAAGCTGGAACAAGTGTTCTCCATGTCAGCTCACAGAGAAATTCTGCTCCATGCTCCCTGGGCTACATTGATCCATTCACCTCAAATAGAATAACCGTGTGGCGAACTAGATAAAATATTTGTACCATTGATTGCTTTATTTCATGTGAATGGGGGGGGGGTGTGAGTGAACAAGCGCCGTGAGCAGGTGAAAGAGGTCACTCAGCCCGTGAGCTGAGAGACAGAGAGAAGCCAGGGCGGGTCTTAGGGCTGCCAGTGCCTCCCAGATCTGATCCTGACAAAGCCCACACAGGCCCCTTTTTCTTTTTGGTTTTAAATATTTTATTTATTTATTTATTTATTTATTTATTTATTTATTTGAGAGAGAGAGAGAGAGAGAGAGAGAGAGAGAGAGAGAGAGTGTCGGGTAGAGAGAATGGGCATTCCAGGGCCTCTAGCCACTGCAAACGAAACACATGTGCCACCTTGTACATCTGGCTTGTGTGGGTACTGGGGAATTGAACCTGGGTCCTTAGGCTTCGCAGGCAAGTGCCTTAACTGCTAAGCCATCTCTCCAGCCCTGGGGTTCCCTTCGACAGCACTGGTTGCAGACTGTGTTAGCTGCTGACCAGGGCATCTTCCTTTGGTTAGAGAGTGCTCAGGACACCCTGCTTAAGAAAGGTTCTTCTGCATAGTGCTCAGCGTCATACAGAAGAGGACAGAGTAAAATTGGTGCTTTCCATTTGCCCAGTTACTCAACAAACATTGGGATCTAACCTGGAGAAGCATATGGAAAAGAGCCTGGATTAAGAGTCAGGTAGAATATCTCCCCGTTCTCCCATTCATATGTTCCAGGAACTAGATGAAGTCACATGGTATCAGGGTTATTGTTAAGAATTGGATGTGACCGTGTATGTACAGGCAGGCTTGCATTCTGCTGCAAGTGACTGAAAGCTGACTTTGGGAGGTGAAATGGACAGGGGTTTGTTTTTCTGGGGAACAATGGACAGTGTGGGCTTGGTTGATGCTGGTCCCTTAGCTCAACCACGTGAACAGCATCTCTGGGATTCTCTTGGCTTTTCTCCCATGGCTGAAAGTGGCCATTACTGATAGTCCCAGGAACAAGCATGACAGAATGGGAGAGCTAAGGCGTCAATCGTCCTGGAAGGCAAGAAGCCACTGGAGGTGGCCTCATAGGCTCCCACCTGTAGACTTCAGTGTAAGTCTTAGGTCCACACTTGGTCATCTGTAGCTGCAAGGGATGGATGGCTAGGAGACTCTCAATTTCCCTGGTGAGAAGGATCAAGGTGAGGTGAGAGGAAGCAAGTGCCATCTTGTGGGGAGGGTGGGCTTGTCATCAGGCCAGCATGGAGGCCCCTTACTTATTGTCTGTGGGGCTTTGTGGACATCATCTTGGGGATCACAGATATGACCCCCAAAGATAGCGATAATGGGATGAGGCACAGAGTATGAGTGTCATTTGCTGGGAAGTTTCCTGCCTCAGGGGGAATCAGAAAGTCTGGGCAGTGATTCACAACTGGGCAAGAGGGAGAGGAAGAGTAGGTAAACTGCCAAAGCTCCCAGGGGACCTTGAGTATGGACATGGACAGTTCCCCTATGTCTTGGGGGCAGGCAGTAATGAGCAGTGGGCTGGTTGTGTTGAGGTTTGTGTTTTGGGAAGATTGGAGTAACAGAAACCCAAGATGGTCTGGAAGCAGAAGGCACTTGAGGTGGGGAGATATGGGGGATCCAGAATCATCTCTCAAAGGAGGGATGAGAATCAGAAATCAGAGGTGTGGGTTGGGGGAGACTGTGGAGGGAGGGAGAAATGCCATGAGGTCAGAGTGGAAGGAATTGGCCTACAGGGGCCATGGGAAGGAGCCCCACACTGTAGTGTCCACCAGGGAGCCCAGGACAGAGTAGTGTGCCAGCGCACCACGGAAGGTCATGCTGAGAGTGAGCACAGGAAGGAAAAGGATGAGTCTGGTTTTGCACACCGGGTTGAAGCCTGCTTTGGAAATCTAGATGCAGATACTTGGCCAGTAGTTGAAATCTCTGAACTGGCTTTAGGCATCAAAGCTGGGCCTGAAAATTTGCAAATTTTTGAAGTACATGCTTGTGAATTAGGAGCCAAAGGTGTGAATGAACACTCAGAAGGAGGAGGGAAGAGAAGAGAACCTGGGCTGTTCTTCAATTGCAGGCAGGAGAGAGGAGAGGACCAGAAAGGAGTGAGCCAGCCAGGGGCATGCCTCGGGGCTACTGCAAGGGACCAGGACAACTTCTAGGGCAAGAGAAGTGGTCATTTTTGCGGGAGGCCAGCAGCCAAGAAGAGACGGTGGGATAGAGAAGTGGAGGAGAAGGGAGTGTGGGGAGGCAGTGTGAGTGGACTCCCACTTGAGTGGTTGGGTTCCGAGTGTATTAGTTACCACAGAGTGGTGTAAGTAGCCAAATTTTATCGCTTGGTTCTGGAGTCTGGAAGTCCAACATCAAGATGCTTGTAATGTTGTTTTCCTCAGAGACAGCTGCCACTTCATGTGTGTCTCTCTTTTTTGGGGTGAGGGGGGAGTCCAGGTTTCCTCTATATAAGGACACCAATCATATGGCATGAGGGTCTACCCTACTGATCACATTTTAAGTTAATAGCCACTTTAAAGGTTCTTTCACCAACTTTGGTCATATATGGATGTTCTAGGCTCTTGGACTTTCATGTAGGAAGCCAATGTCAAGACCCATGACAGGTTGATAGGGAACCAGGTGTTTATGTTTTTGACACAGGCTCTAGCTCTGCAGCTCAGGTCAGCACACGGAACTCACTCTGTAGTCCAGGCTGGCCTTGAACTTATAACCCTCCTGCTTCAGACCCCCAGGTGCATGGAAATGCAACCTTTTAAAAGTATGGTGATGTTGGAGGGAGACATAAATATGTGTGTTGCAGAAGGAAGACTTTGGTTGTGGGGGAGGGAGAGCTGGAAGGAGCAAGAGAGAATGGGCGGGGTGGAAATGGTGTGGAGAGAGCTGGGGGAGCGAGGAAGGGACACGAAGTGAAGCTGATGTTTCCTGGAAAGCTGGGACAGAGTTACATGGCCGGGTGGCCCCTTGGGTTTTGAGTGACTGAGAAAAGAGACAGCTGCTGTCCCCACAGAAGGGAGGAAGACGAAAAGGGGCGTGTCCAGATGCATTAGCAGCATGGACAGAAGAGGCGACTCACATCACATGTCCCAGATCTCCTCAGTGATGTGGTTGGGGGTTCTCTACAGGCGAGGCAAAATAATAGCACAGATGACCACCTGCTGGCACGAGTGTGGGCCCAAGGGCAGGAATGGGGTTCAGCTGTGGAATTATCAGCTCCCGTGCTCTGCAGCCCGGAGGTGGATCAGTGCTCAGGGTCACGTGAGCCAGGGCAGGGTGTCTAAGCGCAGGAAGGAGCACATCCCAAGGCTGCAAGGGCTGGCTGTTGGAGCAACCCGTGTCTGAAATCGTGGGAGCCATTCAGCTCCCCAGGGAGCGGAGGCTGTGAGTGGCAATGGACCCCACTTGTGAGTTGTCCTGCCAGACCCCAGGCTCAGCCTCCTCTGGGCATGAGATGGCTGCTCTGTGACTGGCTGTTTCTGACACAGTGACGCTACCCAGTGGGCACTTCCAGCCTTGGGAGAGTATCAAGTAGCTGCAGCTTCGGGCATGCCAGCTTTCCCAGAAGCCTCCGTGGCGGGGTGGCGAGCTGCGTGAACCGCGCACTGAAGGTGTGGAGGTTGGGTGTGGTGCTCCAGGACAACCTGTGGATGCTGCCTTGGCCTTAGACCCTCAGTCTCAGAACCGGGGACTTGGAGATGGCCTGGGTTGCGTTCCTCTTCTGCGGCTGAGGAAGCTGAGTCCCGGAGGTGAGTAAGACTCATCCAGAATCACACAGCCTGGGCACAACAGAGCTAAGACCCCGTCCATCCTGCCTTTGACTCCTGGTGCTCTCTCGACCTCCAGGGCACCTCATGGGACTGCCCTTGGCTCGTTGCATTTGCCCTTTCGAAGGGCCATCTGTCTGGGGTGCCCGGTCTGAGGGGCTCAGAGCCAGAGGCGGCTGTGAGCTGTACATAGGGCAGTAAGTGACCTACTGACTGTGGCTAATTGGGCCCCCAGGAAGGTGTCTGTGCCTTGTTCAAGCTGTTTTCCAGTCTATTCCTGTCCCTCTCGATGACTACTGCATGTGGGGTTCTTGGGTGTCTGAAGGGGGCTTAGGACCCGGCCTTGGCTTGTGGATGGCCTCAGCATTGTCTGAGGGGAGGGGCATCTGGCCTGGCTCATACTGGTCAATGTCATTGATGGACTGGATCTGAGGATGACTTAATACAGAGATGCCCAAAGCAAAGCGCGCGTCTTCCCTGAAGTCTGGCTCCAGAAAACTGTTACCCCTTTTCCAAATCCTGACTCATCTGTAGTTTATGTTGGGACCTTCTTGGCTCTGAGTGGGAACTAGGGATCTCCCTGACAAGAGCATTCTTGGGGTTTGCAGAAAAGGATGGGGAGTGGCTTTTCCATCTCTCACTGCTTGTCCTCCTTAGGATTGGGGTGAACCAGTGGGTACAACCCTTGGTCTCCCAGCCCAGCAGAGAATCCACACCTGCCTGAGCCCAGTATGTAGTGTGGGTTGTGTGTGTGTGTGTGTGTGCATGTGTGTGTGCGTTTGTGTTTATGTGTGGAGTTGTGTCTCTCACATTAGAAGGCAAACCCACGGGCTCAGCAGTAGAAATTTATTGGGGTGTCTTTATATTCCCTCACATTTTACTTTGGGGGTCTTTCTCTCTGATTCCTGCTGGCATCACTCTGTCCCAGGGATATGCTGCCTCTAACCCATTGCCCTGGGCCAGACACCATTTTCTTTTTCTGTGTCTTCTCAGTGCTGGCTGACATTTAAAAGAAAAGAGCTCACTAAATACTAAGGGGAGAATAAAATGGGGATAATTATAGGAAAATAAAAAAGCAAACACGATCAAAATAGTCAGCTTTGCAAAGCACTTGTGCTGTGACACCCTGCTCCCCGGGGGGGGGGGGTGTTTAATTCCCCAGCTTGCCCTGCAGATCCCCTCCAGCTCCCCGCCCCCAAGATGGGGGCTGTGCACACCTCTGCCACCTTGCCCGCCTCCGCGGTGCCAGGATAATTTATGTAGCTGCCTCCCTAAAGAGACAGGGACGCCTCAAGGTCAGTGGCAGGCCAGGCTTATCAGACCTGCCTTCTCAGTGTCGTGGTGCTCCGGATGGGCACCTGCGTGGCACGTTCCTGTAGCAGGCGTGTCACGGGGCCGTATAGCAGAATGAGAGGCACGGTGGCCCTTGGGGTGGCTCTGATCATTTAAGTCTTAACGTGCTCCCGGCCCTGCTATGGACTGTGTGGAAATGATCTCGGGAACCAATAACTACACACAGGTCAGAATCGAATCCCACCGTCAGCTCCACGGACCTGAGGCAAGTGAGGTGCAGAAATTTGTGAAGTTCCTCAGATGTAAGTGGAGGAGAGAGGATTTGAACTCTGCTTGTTCAGGCCCCAAATACAGGAGTGTGTGTGTGTGTGTGGGGGGGGGGGGGTTAAGGGGTGTGGCTAGATCTAGAGATTTCTTACTACATGGTATCTGGGCCTTAGGGTCCATAGAACAACTTCCCCCCTGGCTCAGTCTTCCCTGCAGGTGTAGGTGTGCAGCTCTGGGATTGTAGAGATCACCCCCACCTCGCAAGGGCACCCCTGATCTGAAATGCACACCTCATCCTTCTCAGACTCTGTTCCTACAGGGGCCTTCCAGCTCTGTCCCACCCTTAGGGCAAGCGGGCGCAGGCAGCATCTCTGGTCACCCCGGGCCAGGTCAGAGGAGTCTCTGTAGCCTCAAGGCCCTCTTCGAGCCTCCTGCTCCTGTGGGCACTGCCTGAGGGCTGGCTCTGGGTCCTGTTAACTCTTAGACTCCAAAAGGTGTACAGGATGATTTTCAGCTGGCTGAGACCAGCTTGTCTGCAGTTCCTCCTCCCTTGCCTCGTGGTCCCCGTCCCTGTGGTGCTCTTGGTCCCTAGAGTACTGCCTTCATTTCCAGTTCCCACCAGAGCTTTCACTTTTTTTTTTTTTAAGTGTCCTACTTGATAACAACAATAATGTCACTTTTCATTCAGCACTTATATCTTAGTTTGGGCCAAGCTTTTTTTTTTTCTTGTGCAATATCTCATTTAACCCTCCTAGGAGCCAAAGAGGTTGTCTTTTTTGTTTCTTTCTTTTAAAAATTTTTTTGTTTATTTATTTATTTATTTATTTATTTGAGAACGACAGACAGAGTGAGAAAGAGGCAGAGAGAGAGAGACACAGAGAGAATGGGTGCACCAGGGCCTCCAGCGCCACTGCAAACGAACTCCAGACGCGTGCGCCCCCTTGTGCATCTGGCTAACGTGGGTCCTGGGGAATCGAGCCTCGAACCGGGGTTCTTAGGCTTCACAGGCAAGCGCTTAACTGCTAAGCCATCTCTCCAGCCCTTTGTTTCTTTTTTAAATCACAGTGACTGTACTTCACAAGAAGCAGCTTAGGAAGGAAGCATTTATTTTGGCTCAAAGCTTAGTCCATCATGGGAGGAAAGGTGTCCAGGCAAGCGTCTCCATGACAGGGGCGTGTGGCTGGGGCTCCTCACTTCCTCTCGTTTTGACGGAGTGGAAAGCAGAGGCGAACCTGAGCTATGAGCCTCCAGAGCTGCCCCCCCCCCCCCCCCGCTGACCCACTTCTTTCACTAGGCCGCCTGCTAACTGTCCCCCAACCTCAGAAACCGAGAGCCAATAATTCAGATGCCTGTGTGGGGGATCTGACATCTAAGCCGTGACAGAGGCGGGCACGTTCTTCTGCACCTTCCTCCTAGGAAGAAACAAATGCAGACTCGCGAAGGTCGGCATCCCCGTCCGGAATCATGGAGCCTTTGGCCCAGTTGCTCTAGTCCTGCTTCTGGGCACCAGGGCCTGCCCCAGGCCCTGCTTTGTGAAACTCGACCTCCCCCCTCCTGCCCTTGTGCCCATTGGCCTTTGCCATCTCGTCCCTGGTGTGGTTTTCCTCCTGCCAGCTGCTCTTTTGGCTTCCTGACACATGGTTGGAGAGGAGCTTTGGGGAAGAGCGGGGCGATGAGGCAGCAGGGGCACAGCTGCGGCGGGCGCTCACGCTTGGCCACTCAGGCCACTGAGCCCTCCACGCTTGGTACGATGCTTGTCCTGGCAAGCTGGTCAAGGACATTCCACTCGGTTTAATCCAGGGAGGGTCACTGTTGGCCCTAGGCTTTTGTGCTGAGGGTGTTTGGATGGGACTACTGACATCTGCTTTCTGTGGATTCCTGGCTCCTCCCTACCTGTAGCTCTGGCTGGAGGGACTCAGGGAGGCAAGAAATTTCTCTCTACATCTCCTCTGCCACAGTGCTCTTCCCAGACATGCTCTGCCACCTCTCTGCACCCCTGATGCTTGATTTGAGCTCAGTGGGTACCCAGTGAGGCAGCCTAGCATCCCCAACGAGACCCATGTAGTCACACCCCGTAGTCACCTTTTAGTCTTCCCTTGGCCGCTGACTGACTAGGATGTCTATTCTTTTCTGCTAAGCTGTGGTTTACAAATGCAATCCCCAATTCAGCAGTGTTGGCACATGGGACCTTTCAGTGGTGGTAATGTTGTGAGGGATCTGTTCTCATGAATGGATTCATGCTGTTACCAAAGAGGTGGGTTGGTTATCTTAGGAGTGGGTTCCTATAAAAAAAATGGGGTTTGCAGGCTGGAGAGATGGCTTAGCGGTTAAGCACTTGCTGTGAAGCCTAAGGACCCTGGTTCAAGGCTCAATTCTCCAGGACCCACGTTAGCCAGATGCACAAGGGGCACATGCATCTGGAGTTCATTTGCAGTGGCTGGAAGCCCTGCATGCCCATTCTCTCTCTCTCTCTGCCTCTTTCTCTTTCTGTTACTCTCAAATAAATAAATAAAAATGAACAACAACAACAAAAAAACCAGGTCTGGGTGGATGAGGAAAAAACCTGCCTCCTAGGCCAGGCGACCTTAAAAAAAAAATGGGGTTGGCTCCCTTCCATTCTCTTTTCTTTCTTGCACGTGAGTGCACACTCTTGCCCCTTTTGCTTCTGCGATGGTATGACACAGCAAGATGACCCTTGCGCTTGCCACATACTGGCACCTTGATATTGGATTTGCCAGGTTCCAGAACTGTGTGAAACAAATTTATTTATGAGCTACCTAGTTGTGATCTTGTGCTCTAGAAACACTGGACAGCTCAGGCAGCTATCAGTAGTGGCACGTGCCTCACAGGGTGAGGGTGCTCAGCGCCTGGCCTGCCACACCTCAGGAGTGTGTGCTCTGGTTACAGGGTAAGCTGTTACCTCCAGGAGCAGTGAACCACGTCTACGAGCTCATGTTCAGCTCCCTTTGGTCTGCAGTTACAGAAGTTTTATACAGTTCTACCTAATAACTGTTCGACGTAAGCAGTATAAACACCTTGGGTGAGTCTTTGGGTTCTGTCTGTGTTGGTTTTCTCACTTACCCAGTAGAAGTCACAGGCTATTTCACAGGATGCCTACTGTGAGCGCTACCCTAAACAGGTCAGAAATATACTCTGTAAGCTGAATGTGGTCAGTTAAATGGACAGACTAAAACAAAAAACCACTAGTGTGAAGGAGACAGACCCTGAGGATACTCAGCATTTCCTAAACCAGAGGTCCAGAGATCCAAAGGCTCCTAAGAGCTCATCACTGAAGTAGACTTAAAACTCACCCACCAAGGCTCAGGGAATTTTGCAGAAGAGGGGGCTGAGATCGTAAGAGACACAGGTTGAGACATCAAGCCCAAGAGTTAGTCCTTCCCCACAAAAATAACTGACTGTTGCTCCCATGATGCCTAACCTACAACCCCATGGGAAATAAATACCTGCAACCCCACTGAGGAGGGTCCCTAGCAGAATGGGGGCGGGGATGAGGGAAACAACACATGATGTATCCATATGAAATACGTTGTTAATAAAAAAATTATGATTGCATTGTTGAAACTGAGTATCAGTATCAAGCATCTAGCCTGTGAAGCCTGCCTCAGTTTGAATCCTGGGGGGGGGCTACCAGTATTACTTTTCTGTGACTCAGTTTCCTCAACTGGAAAATGCAGACAATAATGGCACTTGCCGTGTAGGTTTGCTGTGAGATTTGAACATAGGTTATGTGACAGGCAAGTGCAGGAGGGACTTGGAGGCTTGTCCATGGGTTAGAATTGGGAGCTATGCTGATTCCTCGGTTCCAGAGGGTCTCTGAGTTCAGATGTGCTTCCCAGCTGGTTAGCAGATAGCCCCTCCCCATGTCTCCCCACCTTGCTTTCTCATGTTTTTGTGGCATGGCAGGCCCCCGAGGCCAAGAGATTTTAGTTGCTAATAAGGTGTGCAAGAAAATCTTCTTCATGGAGAGATGCTATCTCTCCAGTGCCACATAAACCGCATTGATAAATTTTTAATCTCATAATGTTGGGACCAAACAGCCCTGTAATTTTTCTATCGTTCACTTTAATTAGTCTCTACAGCTGTGTCATTAACTTGTGTTTGTTGTAATCTAGTCAGAAGACTTCTGTCTCCTTGCTCATGCACCCAACACTGGGGTCTAGACTCATTGCTCCCCATCTTTATCCCAACTCCCCACTAAAGTGTGAGTTTGTTGAGCAGTGAGCAGTGTACCTGGATTAGGCTACCTGGCCTTCATTCACTATTTACTTCTGTAACATGTTCAACATCTCTTAGGTTTCTTTTCATATTTATTGATTCTTTTTCTTATAAGATTAGAGTAACATCAGAAAACACAATCAAATAAAGTTGTATACCTACCCATATCTCATCATTGAAGAATGAAGACAGAAAGAAATATTCCCAATGCCAGGAGTAGTTATCTCAGGGAGATA
The DNA here is from genome assembly GCA_036346955.1 of Dipus sagitta. Classification (NCBI taxonomy): domain Eukaryota; kingdom Metazoa; phylum Chordata; class Mammalia; order Rodentia; family Dipodidae; genus Dipus; species Dipus sagitta. The sequence goes on from CM070772.1 coordinate 120,580,494, forward strand.
TGCTTGCTAGTGACTTTAATATTCCTCATATATTTTCATTTCCCCCAAACTTTCTTTGATGAGAGTCTCTATTACTTTACAACTAGAGAAGGTGCAATCTACATGAAGTCTACCAGTCATCACGTCTTCATGTGTAAGATGAGAGGATTACACTAGCTTCACAGATCTGGCTGTGTTCCAGAATCCCAGAATCGGTTGGAAATGCCTCACCCTGGGGTGGGGGAAAATGGTCCTGTAGTCTGGGGTTGAGCCTAGGAGTCAGCATTTTGGGGAGCATCCTTTGGAGGTACAGATGCACCCAGGGCTTACATTCCCTACAGGAGTGTGTGTCTGGGGCCCTTTCTTCCATGACAGGTCTTCTTTGTAGTGGCTTGGCTGTGAGGCAGGAGCAGGCAGTCGTGTGGCCACCTTCTCCTCTGGCTACAGGGAGGTGTCTTTGGGATGTTTCTGCTCCACCAGAGAAGAAGCTGGCTGCAGGAAAGTATGGCTTCAGGCAAGCAAGAAACAGCCTCTCTGAATGGCTGCCTGGGCTTCTCTCACTGCCTGGAGAGGGACCTTCCCCTAGCTCATGCTTCCTAAGAGACGTCTGGGGTTGGGCCTCCCTTACCTCTGGTCAACTTTCATCCTCAGCAACTCATGCTCTGGGTTTTGCTCTTCCTGTGCCTAAGACTCAGAAAACCCAAGTGACTTGTCCAGTGTCACGCAGTTAAGTGGCAGAGCCTGGATTCGAACCCCTGATCTGTATATAGCTGCATGCCCGTGGCATTTGCTCTCTAGTAGTTCCCATTGGGTCTCTGACTTGGTAAGTCTTTGATGTCCCTGTTGCCCTTCAGGGTAGGAAGAGCCAGGATTGTTTTTGTGGGCTGTCTTCTTTCCTTGCCTCCAGCAGGACCCCTGTCATAGTGATCCCTTGTCACCCTCCCCCCTTGTAAGGTTTAAGCTGCTCATGTGCCGGGAGAGCCTTCACAGTGTCCCTCTGTGTGGTACGTGGCCCAGAGCCATGGCACTCCATGTCAGGCCTGGCAGTTGGCACTCTTCTTCCTTTTCTTTTATTATATTTTAGTATTCTGATTATATCTTCTTTAAAACTGAAGCCTATTTAATTGTAGTCTGATGTACTTGGTGATTTTCTGCAGGTATTTGAAGCTCTTTTCTCCGGGTAGTAAATAGGCTACCTTTTCAGCTGAGCTAGTAGGAGCAAGGCAGGAGGAGAGGAGGGCTTCCAGGTTGTCCTGCGCATTGCCCAGAGGGAGCTGACGACCTCGGGCACGGCCTCTGTGGGCTTGGTTTCACCGTGATGCAGGGTGTGGAGAGCACAGCGTGACCCGATGTGTTGCCCTTTCAGTGCCTTGTCTGGCTCTCAGATGGGCTCATGGTGGGGTCTGCCTGATCCTCATTTTTCTGCTCCTGGATTTTTTTTTTTTCTGAGCTGGGAATTGCACCCACGTCCTTGTTCATGCTAGCACGAACTACCACTGAGCTACCTGCTAGCCTGCTTCTACTTGCCTGTGTGTGTGTGTTTACATGTGTGTGCAGGATCATGTGCGAAGTGAATGTGCATGTGTGTTGTGTGTATCTGTATGTAGAGATGAGGTCAATGTCAAGAGTCTTCCTCAGTCACTACCCTATTCTTTGAGACAGAGTCTCTCACCAAACCTAGAACTCATCAATTCTGCTGGACTAGCTACCCAGCAAGCTCCAGGGATCCTTGTCTCTGCCTCCCCCATGCTGGGATTACAGGCACTTGCCACCACACCCAACATTTTACATGGGTCCTGGGGATCCAAACTCAGGCCTTCATACTTTAGTCACCTTAACTATCCCAGAAGCCTGGGGAAGTCACCCATCCTTAGGAGTTTTAGTTTCCCGTGGAATACTCTGCTTTGAAATTGCCCTTCTGAGCTGGGTGGGTGGAGGCCTGGGTTCATCCCGCTTTCTTCAGGGCGAAGGACAGTGCCCGGAATCCGGCACAGTGGGAGGGAAGCAGGTGGCCCTGTGTTCTAGGCTTTGGCCTGGCCCCATAGATGATGGCCAGGGAAGCCAGGAGGCCAGACTCCTGCCCTGAGTGTCCAGCCCCTAGGGAGTGGCACGGGGCTCAGGGACCCCCACCACAGCAGTAGCACCCCAGCTGCTGGCTGAGGCTTCTCCATTTGGCCTTTACCTCCAGGTACAGGGGCTGAGCAGACAGAACAGTGGTATCCGAACTGCCACACAGCTGTCTAAAGGAGATCGAGCTTAATTGGCTGTAAGTCAGACCAGTTTAGACTGCTTTTGTCCTTTTCCACTGGCTATTTTGCTGTGATGAGGAAGGGAGGAATCCACCGTGCCTAATGGGTTTCTCTCCATGCCTTGGCAGACACCATCCCACACAGGTGTGTGCGCCCAGGCCCTGTGCAACCCTTCCTCCATACAGGGCTGGTTGTTGTTTACAGATCTCCCGTAGGTCTGTGGGCAAGAGGTTGTTGCTGACATTGTTGCTAGGGCTGTTGCTATGGCATCTGTCATCCAGGCTGTGATGTGAGCGAGACCAGGTGGGATGATCTCACGTCCTTTTGGTACAGATGGTCTTCCTCACTGGGAAGGGGACAGTTTTTTTTTTTTTTTTTTTGGTTTTCCTGGGCTCACTCTAGCCCAGGCTGACCTGGAATTCACTCTGTAGTCTCAGGTTGGCCTCGAACTCATGGTGAACCTCCTACCTCTGCCTCCCGAATGCTGGGATTAAAGGTGTGCGCCACCACACCCAGCTTCAAAGGGGTCACTCTTGATGGGCATCTAGTCTGGCAGAGGTGCTGTGGCTGATGGTGACCTCACTGAGATTTCAGGCAGCTCGGCGCCCGGGGATAATATCCCCCAGGAACTCCAGTCCCTGTCCCAAGACTGTGAGTCTGAGAAAGGCATGTGAGGTCCAGCTGATGCACATGGTTGAAAGTCTCCTTTGTCATCCGGCTCTCCGAGTGTCCGCTCTGGGCCAGCCAAGGCGAGTACTCGAAGCTTCAGAGCAGCTTCAGCGTTGCCCTTCCATTTGACAGTGGAGGAGCTGCAGCTCTGTGGACAGCCTGCCTGAGCTAGTATGTGGCAGAGGCAGGATGAAGTCCAGGTCTGCGTGGTTTCACTTACCTGGGTCTCCCGCACAGTGGCGGGAACTGGTAGTTTCTCTTTTGGAGGCTTCTAAGGACCCCTCATAGAAACGTCTGCGAGAGGCCTCAGTGTGGTGCTGTCATTTATGCTGCCGGCAGAGGGTTCCATTTTTTTAAATAGGCTTTTCAATTTTTTTATTTTTATTTTTTATTAAAGGTTGTACACATAGACCCCCTCGCCCCCATCCCAGTTTGGCTGAGGGCCTTCGGTTGGGGTTATTGGTATTCATTGTGGGGACCAAGAGGCCTCAGTCAGTCTCTCTGCAGAAATGGGGGAAATAGTGTCTCAGGCTATTCCCACCTACCCCGAAGCTCTTAAAATCTTTCCAGCACCCCCCCATCTTCTGCGATGCTCCCCGAGCCTTGGCAGGAAAGATAGAGATCTGACTGAAAGTTGCTTTCTCTATAGACTCTGGAACTCTGTTTTTATGAGGTTTGAGTGACCACAGTGTCCGTCACTGTTTCCCTGGAAGTGGCTTTTAGGCTAGCTACAAGAGCAGTATTTGTGTCACCGCCTCTCCTGTAATGACGTCTGTACCTGGGCAGAGCAGATAGAGGTGACCCATTTCATGGTAGACGGTTGGCTGTCTCTGCTTGATGTGCTGATGTGTCCTTCTCCCTAGGATTCTCCTCGGGTGGTTCCAGTTTACATGACTGTCCCAGAGATATGTAGTGAGTCAGGCTAAATCACAAATGATTACTTGAGGGCTGGAGATGGAGTTTAGTTGGTAGAGTCCTTGTCTAGAAATAGTTTCTTGAAACACAAACAATTGTGATCAGCTCAGGGAACACAGGTGTTCTGGGGCTCTGGGGCTCTGGGTGACCTTTGGCAGGAGCTGACATTCTTACCTTCAACGTGTTTTTCCAAGACAATGATTTCTGGGGCAGTATGGAGAATGGGTATGAGATATTTCTTCTTCAAATTATGGTATAATACACAATAATAAAGTTGAACATTTTGATCTTTTTTTTTTTTTTGAGGCAGGGTCTTACTCTAGCCCAGCCTGACCTGGAATTCACTATGTAGTCTCAGGGTGACCTCCAACTCATGGTGATCCTCCTACCTCTGCCTCCTGAGTGCTAGGATTAAAGGTGTGTGCCACCACATCTGGCAACATCTTGATCATTTTTAAGTGTGCAGTTCTATCATGTTAAGTCTATTCTCTTTGTTGTGCTACCGATCTCTAGAGTTTTTTAGTCTTGCAGAACTGAAACTTATCATTTGTTAAATAATTCTGTGTTCTTTCTTCTCCCTCTAACTCCTGGTAGCTACCTTTCTACTAATGTCTATATAAATTTGACTCTCCTTGGTGTCTCATATAAGTAGATTCACACAGTTTTTGTCTATTTGTGAGTGGCTTAACTCAGCACAATGCCCTCAGTATTCATCCATATCATAGAATAGTTTAGAATTTCCTTCCTCTAAAGGTTGAAAATATAGCCTGTATGTATGTATAGTTCACATTTTCCAAATCCATTTATCTTTAGATCAATACCTGGGTCATTTCAGCCTTTGGACTGCTATGAATAATGCTGTAGTGAACACGGGTATACAGATAGTTCTTTGAGGCTGCCTTCAGTCCTTTTGGTTCTCTACCACAAGTAGAATTACTGGATTGTATGCCAATTCTATTTTTAATGTTTTTCTGTTTTTTGAGAATTTGCCATATTGCTTTGTGTAGCTATTGCATCATTATATATTCCTGACAATGGTGGACTGATATCTCCACATCCTTACCAACACTGGCTACCTTCCACTTTTTGATAGTAGCCATGCTAAGCACGTATAAGGTGGTGTCTGATAGAGGTTGTGATTTGCATTTCTCTAATGATAGTGGTGCTAAACATGTTTCCACATACTTGGAAGCCACCAGAGTTAGTTTTTTTTTTTTTTTTTTTTTTACTTTTTTGATGAGTAAGAAGGAGAGAGAAAGAAAGAGAGAATGATATTTGATGATATTTGGTGTGCCAGGGCCTCCAGACACTGCAATTAAACTCCATATGCTTGTGCCACCTTGTGCGCATGCATGACCTTTGTGCTTGCGTCACCTTGCGTGTCTGGCTTATGTGAGGCCTCAGGAGTCAAACACAGGTTGTTAGGCTTTGCAGACAAGTTCCTTAATGACTAAGCCATCCCCCAGCCCCAGAGTTACTTTTTGAAGATGAGGTGACTCCAAACCATAAACTGCTGAGACTGTTTCATTCTTCTGAGAATTTGGGGTCTACGACAGAAACTGTTCTTACTTGCATAGATTGAGACAAATGGGTCTGAAGCCATTCTGGACCAGGGTAAGTGAGAAGAGAGTCTAGATCTCCTGTAGGTGGAGGATGATGTGAATCTGAGATTATGCATGCATTTGGGATGATCTTGGGCTTCCCTAAGAGGAGTGACAGGAATTTTCCAAGCAAAAATTACTATCATTACACTAGGCCACAATAGGGGATGTTACTTGTGGAGGCCTGACTGTGGAAGGGATGGACAGATGGGGAAGGCAGTTCTAGAAGCTGAGCTTGGGTTAAGAAGACATTAAGTCCTCTTACTGTGCCCATGTGTCCCTTTGCAGGAGGGTCAGACTTGTGGCCATGTTGGGGCTATGCAGAACTGCCTCTCCTGGTCTGCCACCACGTGACTCCGACTGGTGGTTGTCTCCAACTTGAGCTTCTGGAGTGCATTCTGTTCTGAAGCAAAGTTTCCCTCATTCCCGGCTGCAGGCCTACTGGGATGGCATCTCTCTGAATTGAGACAGGTGCCTGCTCATTCAGTGGAAGTTGGATCTTGAGCCCAAGGGGCAGGACACGCCATCTGGGTTCAGGAGGCCATCCTCATACCTGCGACACTCCACACAGGATGTCCTTCGACCACCCTACATCTTGTCCCTGCGTCTTATGTCCTGTGTCCTGGGCGACTTACAGCATAGCAACTTACCCTCACCCAATTATCTAACTGGATTAAGTGACAGCATTGTGAGGAGGGACACTATCATCCCTGCACCCTGACTTACAGACCTTGGGTCTAGGCACATGCTGGGCAAGCCCTCTACCTCTGAGCCATGTCCCCAGCCCTTGATGGGATCTTTACATATACCTTCTCATTCAGGTCACATGACACCCTGGTGAAGTGTATTGTGACAGGGACAGCACAGAGTAGAGATTAAGATTAGGAGCCCTACCAAGTCAAGCTGCCTGGGATCCAGGGAGGGAATAATGAGTTCTAAAGGTGTCAACTGTATTTACGTTTTCCACCTTCTTCTTTGCTTATGCCACATTTTATTGTCTCATATTCAAAGCTATTGGGAAAATGAACACCTGTTGCCTTCCCCTAAAGCTGAGGTTGCCTCATTTCTCCTGGTACTTTGGGGTCTCCACCAAATTCAAAGTTCTTACGTGGAAGGATGCATAGACCAAGACAAATCTACAGTAGGACAGTTAGATGGTTCTTCAGAGGGTCTGGATCTCTTGAGGAGGGAGGAGTTATTGCCTATTCTTTCCCTGGGTTCTTATTAGAGGTGGACTACTTCTTCTCATTTCATGTGTAATTTGCCTTGGTATTTATTATGTCATTCATATTATTAGCAGCAGAGTCTATGTTTAATTCTTTTTATAAAAAATGTTTATTTATTTCAGAGAAGGGGGGGAGAGAGAGAGAGACAGACAGAGAGAGAGAGAGAGAGAGAGAGAGAGAGAGAGAGAGGGAATGGGCACTCTAGGACCTCCAGCCACTCCCAACAAACTCCAGAAGCATGCACCACCTTGTGCATCTGGCTTACATGGGTACTGGGGAATTGAGCCTGGGTCCTTAGGCATCACAGGAAAGTGTCTTAACCATTAGGTTATTTCTCCAGCCCCCCTATGTTTCATTCTTGAACCTCTGGGCCTCTTAGTTCTCATCTTTGATTCCCATGTCAGCCTAACTTTGCTGAAAGCTACCTGTGGATCCTCTTATTTCTCCTCAGAGGCTCCCTCTGGGCGCTGGAGGATAGAGAATGGGTGGATGCCGGGGGTACAGCGTTAGTGATGATGTAATGCAGGAATGAATGTGAGCCGCCTGTACCCAGAAAATGACTGACGGGGGATCAAGGGATGGGGGAGTAGGCCAGGCTTCCAGGCCTGCATTTGCTCTAGGTTCATCGTTGGTGGCAGCTGCTCTTCTTTCCTGATTCCCAAGGGTGACGCTCCATTTGAATTTGGATTTGTCAGGGAAGCTGTGAACAAACTGGGATGTTTCCCTTCTGATGAGCTGCCATTGCCAAACTTCAGAAAGACTTCCTGACGGAAATACTACATAGCACACAGTGTTTCCTAGGTGCCAGCTACATGGGACAGGAAGAGGGAACCCCGATACCTTGACAGTTTTCTCTGCCCAAGGAGAGCTGTAGACTAACCTGATGTGGATAGATGGGCCCCATACTTAGTTCTCAGATGGAGAGAAGCTGGGTACAGGAGTAGGGGCATGAGTAGGGAGTGTCCTAAGTGCCCCTTGTTGCCCATCCCTTTGTTGAATGCTCAGCACTGACAAGAAGACAAGCCCCTTGTGTGCTGTCCTTCAAGAGCTGCTGGTCTGCCTGCAGAGGGTCAACTGTGCCCTGCTGCTCACGAGGATGAGGTGGCAGACTCACAGCTAGGCTTGGAAAGGTTGGAGTGTTGGGGGAGATTGCCTGTCACCTGGTGGGGGGGGGATAAGAGAGAGAGAGAGAGAGAGAGAGAGAGAGAGAGAGAGAGCAAGCAAGCTCACTTAGGGGAACATTTCTTCTCCTGAGTCTCTTTAGCTTCTCTTCCTGCATTGACTTTCTCTGGATCAAAAGGGTTCTTCCTGTAGCTACCTCTCCTGGCCCCATGGCTGTCCTGGGTTGGGCGGTGCCCTCTCAATGTCCATATTGACGCTCAGAATGTGACTTACTTGCAAATAGGGTCTTTGCAGATATAATTAGTCAAGACAAACAAAGCTCTATAGGATTAGAGTGAATACCAAGCCAATGACTAAAGTCACACAAAGGCCACATGAAGACGCAGACACTAATAGAAGGAAGCATAAGCACAGGTGAGGGTGATGTAGCTACAAGGTAAGGCATGGAGGGAGGAGACTGACAGTCCCCACCAGGAACCAGAAGAGGCAAGAAAGACTCCATAGAGACTTCAGAGGGAGCAAGGTACCATTGAGACTTCATTTTCAGACTTCTATCCTCCAGAACTATGAGACAATTTACTTCCAGGGACCAGCTTGTGCTATGTCATATGGTAGCCCCAGGGGACCGTGCAGTGACTAAGAGGATGACCATTCTGGCCATCTGGCCTCACTTTTGATACTCATGAAGCTGAGTGACCTTAGGGATGTTACTTGACCCCTCCATTTCTTATTCGTTTGCTCCTCTGTCAAATGGAGACAGAGGTAGTATTGACCTGAGCGGTTGTATGAGGGTGGCAATAAGTCACTGAATACCAAGCATTTAAATAGTGCCCACCATACAATAAGCACTGTGCATCTGGAATATTATCTGAAGTCTATCTGTATGCTTGCAGTTGAGCCTCTGAGTTCTTCTCACACCCTCAGTGATGCTAAACTGCCAAGTATGTCTGTCTGGACTTTGCAGCCTCAACGTCCCCTACAGAAGACAGTGAAGGTGTGTGTCGGCAACTTGTCTTCACTTTTCTTCCATTTGTCCTCGTCCCTCCTTTTATCTTATTCAGATTCCAAGGACAGGAGGCATGGGAACCCGGATGCATTTTTTTTAAATAGGCGGTTTCTTCTGGTCAAAGAGGAATGGTGGAGCTTGGAGTGACTCAGCCCTGGTGGGCTTTTGTTTCCTCAGGTGTGAGACAGGAGTGACTGGGGCTGGAGAGATGGCTCAGCAGGTCAGTGTTCTTCCTGTGCTTTCTGTGGCAGCATGAGGGCCCGAGGGGGCCTGAGACTGAGTTTGAATCTCCAGAATCCACATCAGTAGTGAGAATAGCCACCCAGGTCTGTAATCCCAGCCGTGTGGGGAGGAGGGAGCAGAGAATGGCTGAGGTTCACGAACAGCAGGCTGCAGAATCTTTGAGACTCCATCACAAAGAAAAGCGTGTGGATGAGGGATGAAGGGGACGCCTGACGCGCAGGGCATTGCCTCAGCACCTACACGAGCAGGCACCCCACACACCATATGCCACGTACCGTGCACGTGCCTCCCACTTTACAAACCCCACAGGGACGATCAGGACCTCAGGTGGTGGGTTAATAAATGACTGCTCCCCTTGTTCTTCCTCACGCCAGAAGGGAAGAGGGTTCTTATCAGAAAGACGATTGTGTGGATCTCTGTCAACATAGAAAGCAACATATATTTTTTGGTATGTATATGTGTGTGGTATGCATACATGTTTTGTGTGGGCACATGTATGTTCATATGTGTGCGTGCTAAAAGTTGAGGTTTGTTATCTCCCTCCATTGCCCCCTACCTTATTTACTGAGGTGTAGGTAATTCAGTCTCTCTCTGAATCAAGAAGTCACCTCATTTAGCTAAACCAGCTAGCCAGTGAATCCCAGGAATTCCTGTCTCTGCCTCCTGAGTGCTGGGATTACTGGCATAAATATGCCTGGCACTTATGTGGGTTCTGGGGATCCAAATTCCTGATAATTGTGTTTGCATGGTAAGCACTTTACTCGCTGAGCCATCCAGGCTACACTATTGTGTATCAAGTGCCTAGGATGGGGCGGCCACTGCCTTGCTACTGTTGTGTTTTTGTGTGGGTGTTTATGTTATGAGGAGCTGACCAGGGCTGCTGCTGACTCAGGATGGGGTGTGGTTAGGGTTGCCCCCAACCCACGAGTGGGTGCCAACATTTTCCCCTCAGACATACTTCTCAGCTGAAGCCTATGGAAGTTTGTCTGGTGTTGCAGTCAGGTGTTTCTTTGCTGGCAGAAATCACCCAACCAAGAGCAGCTTGTGGGAAAAAAAGAGGTTTATTTTGGCTTAAAGTGTGCCAAACACTAGCAAAGCGGGAGCTGGCCATAACACCCATAAGCCCGCCCCTAACAATACACTGCCTCCTGAAGGTGTTAATTCCCAAATCTCTGTCAGCTGGGAACCTAGCATTCAGCATACCTAAGTTTAATGGGGACACCTGACTCAAGCCACCACGCCTGGCGTGTGCCTGCTCAGTCCACGGTGGCCGTGGGAGTGGGACGTGGTACAGGCTATGAGGGTCCAAGTGTGTGTGATATAGCAACCAAAATAACTCCCATGAAGGTGGCACCAAGGTGGGAGGTTAGAGACGCTAAAAGAGGGTGGGAGAAGTTGGGCGCAGTTCCCACTCTGACAGTGCTGGGTGGGAGTAAGACGCATCAACCGAGAGGTGACTTGTAAACTTCCACCGCTGAGTAACAGCAGCTCCATGTATTGCTTATTTCACGTCTACATGAAAGAATGTCTGGGTATCTGTGTTTAAAATGTGCACGTCCACATGGATGTGTACATAAAGAGAGACGCCAAAGATAAGAACTATCTGAGTGGTTTTATTTTGGTTTGTGGGACTCTGTGTGTGCAAATGTGTGTGCCTTGTGGGAACACATGTGGAGGTCAGAAGAGGGTGTCTTTTCTCTTACTGAACTGGGAGCTTGCCAGTTTTCACCACTGAGCTCCAGCAATCCTCCCTTCTCCATCTACCTCACTACTGGGGTTATAGGCGTGAGGGACTGTGCCAGGCCTTGCAATGTGGGCACTCAGGCTTGCACAGCAAGCACTCTTGTCTGCTGAGCCATTTCTCCAGCCCTTGTTGGAGAGCTCTAATGGATGCTACAATAGTTGTTTCTTTGGGATGCTTCACGTTTGATTCATGCGTTACATTAGGTATTTAGAGAACAATGTATCTGGGCTGTATTTTTTTTTTTTTAGCTTTATCCTACAAAATTGACTTTATTGAATTATAGTTGAAATGTGTTCATGATCCATATAGAGTTGATTAACAAAAAACCAAAGTCACTCATTTGAAGAACATTTCTTTCTCATGCATAAATATAAAGAATATGTTTCCCACAATGTCACACACAATCTTCTGTACAAAGATCCACATTATAGATGCAGTTCTGGATTTAGTGTCAGGAAAAAATTGTTTATCTTTACTGAGGACTTGGAGTAACTCAATTTGTTTCCCTTTTCATGTCAGCTGCCAGGAAACTTATGAGTGTGTTCACTGCTTGACAGTAGGAATAGTTCATTTTGGATTGCTGTTAACATGCACTCCTTTATTCCAATTTAATGGTCTATTTTGCTAGGACCCTCACTTTTGTTATTTAATGTCTATGCTATATGTTTCTTCAAATCCTTTAAATATGAGCAGAATTCCTGGGTATATACCCAAAGTAATTAAAACTATGAATTCGAACTAAAGCACAGAGTGAATGTTTGTAGCAGTTTTCTTTTAAGTAATAGTCAAAAGGTGGAAAAAATCCAGATGTTTATTATCTGATGAATAGACAGACATGTAGTATATAATCATAATGGAATATAAGTGAGCCATAAAAAGGAATGAAATTCTGATTTATGATGCAAGGTGGATGAACCTCAAAAATATTCTGTTCATTGACATAAGCCAGATACAAGTGTTGTGTATTGTGTGGTTCCATCTATGTGAGATATTCAGCACAGGTAATGTAATTCTGTCATTTCTAGGACCTGAGGGAGATGGAGGCATGACGGTAGGAAGAATGAGCCTAGTGGATACAGGGCTTATTTTAGGGGTTATGAAATTGTTTTGGATCTAGGGAATAGTGGTATTTGCATGACATTGTGAATGTATTAAGTGCTACTAAGTTACCCATTTTACATTATGTGAATTATGTCACAATGAAAATACAATGTTAAAATATTTTTAAAAATGAGTGGAGTATAAAAAAAAGCAACTCAAGGGTCTGAAGAGATGGCTCAGTGGTTAAGGCAGTTTTCTGCAAAGCGTAAGGACCTGGATTCAATTCCCCAGGACCCACGTATAGCCAGATGCACCAGGTGGTGCATGCATCTGGAGTTCATTTGCACTGGCTAGAGGCCCTGGCACACCCATTCTCTCTCTCTATCTGCCTCTCTCAAATAAATAAATAAATAAAATAAAATAAAAATAAGAAAGCAACTTAAGCAGGGACAGTGCCCTGGGGCCTTGGATAGTGGGCAGGGCCTCTCCCTCCTCTCACTGCAGCAGATCTGTCCTGAAGCTGCCTCTCATTGGAAGATGGCAGCTGTCCTGGCACCATGAAAGGTCAAAGGTGAGGTCATGGCTGCCTTGGGCTGCATCAGGACCAACCAGCTTTCACAGGTGATGGATAAATGGATGCATCTCAGAAGAAGGCCATGCAAGAGCAGGCCTGATCTATCCCTGTGTACCCCACACGGGGACTTCCAAACAAAGCCAGAGGCAAGTAGCTGCCCCAGAGGATCTCTTCAGAGGCACCACTGGCCAAAATTGCCGTCTGGCTGCTTTGCTCTGTCCGTTCCAAGGCTCCATGGTGTCAAGCCAAGAAAGGGCTTTAGGAACTGCAGAGCATAGAGGCCTTGAGATCAGAACATCCCGTCTCAACCCTTTTTTCTTTCTTTCTTTCTTTCTTTTTTTTCCAAAACCTGATGCTGGGTGGTTTTGGGTTTCATTTTTGAGAATTTATGTCCGGGGATTCCAGGAGGAAGATAGATGAGGTCACTGTACTCTGCTTTGGAATTGGCCTCCTCTTTGAATTGCTTTTTCCTTGAGCTCCCAGGCGGCCGCACAGTTACCTGCTCTGCCTCACCCTGGGAGGTCTTCTCTGGGCTTCTTTTCCTCAGCAGGGCACCAGCCAAGTCCTCTTTCTTGCCTTCTTCCTTCAAGTGGTTTTTCTTAGACACCTCACTGCACACTGAGAAACTCGTGTTGATGTAGCACTATGGGGAAGAACGGAAGAGGTGTTTATCACTGGGAGTGACCTGGTGCCCTTCTCCCTCATCCAGTGTGGACAATGTCTGGAGTACTTTGGTGGGTGAGCTTTGGTAAGCCAACATAGAGGTTTAGGTATGGGCAAGGGATGAAAGGCATGTAGCATGTTCTGCCCGCTTCTGCCAGAAGTCCCCCACCCCCCCGGCCTGTCGCCGTGATTCCATGATTTGCCTATAATCCCTCAGATCCAGTCCCTGGCATTCAAAGCCTTATTCCTGGAAGCTACATCTGCCAGTTTTTTTTTTTTTTCTTTGCAAGTGAGCTTCTGGCAGAGTTTGGCCAATGGGAGGCGCTGATTTAGACAGAAGGAAGGGAGAAGCCTGAAGGCTGCATTCTGTGCATCATCTCTGTGTTTTACAATTCCCGTATCTCCCAGTTGCAGCTTCTGTGGGGCAGCGCCTGCTATTTTCAGCTCCTACTGGGTGGCTCTGACCCTGGGCTTCCTAACACTACTTTCCTCTTTTATCCCTTTAGCTGGACTTCCTGCTGTTGCTAATCTCTGGGCTTCATTGTAGTTCAGCAATATAAGGTCACTAGTTTCCCCATCAGATTGCCTCCATATCGGTGGCAGCTCCATTTTCCTGAGCACACTCTGGCTCCTGGCTGCATTGGTGCCACCTGGTCTTTGTGTATACATCGTCCCCATCAAGCTGTGGGCACACTAAACAGCTGCCTAGAATTCAGAATTGATGGTTTAGTGTCTTTACAGGAGAGGCAGCCCAAGACCTCCAAACAACATGTGAAACTATAGATATTACCAAATCCTCTACATACTGTATTTTTTTCCCTACATATGGTCAACTTATGAAGGCACAATAATAAAAATAACTTATGCTGAAATAGAATAACTATAGCAATATGCTGTCATTAAAGTTGTATGAATGTGATCTCTTTTTTCTGTCTCTTAACACCTTGTGCTAGACTTACCCTTCTTCTTGCAATGCTGTGACACAGTGCCTATTCAGTGAGATGCAGGCAGGTGAGCCGTGCAGGCGGTGTGATGTAGTATCAGGTTACCACAGAACAGTTGCCCATAAGCACCGAGATTCTGCCCCAGTTGATCCAATAACCTAGACAACTTGGAAGTGTCTTCCAGCTGTATAGCACATGAGAGGGCCTGGGAGGACTTGTGGCCGGTCACTCGGTTGTTTTGTGCTGCTAAGAGACAGTACCTGTGGGACATTCTGAGGCCAGAGACTGTTCCCAGCAGGTAATAGTGTCCAGGGACTGGGTCTCTTTACCAGTAGGTCTGGCAGCATTGCATGATGGAATGTGGCTATACAGGCTTCTGTTTACACGCCTGGGTGTAACTGATTAATTCATTCAGCAAGCACTTTTGACATCTGTGGTGCACACAAGGGTGAGACGAGAAGAGTGTTCTTGAAGGGAGATAAGACAGGCCCACCAAGAACTCTGACACCAATGTGAATGCAAGAAGGCATGAAAGAGAAGCTCTGCCAACGATCAGGCCAGCAAGGGGTGACTTTGTTGAGTAACATCAGAAATGGCTGACCGCTCACTCACAGAATAAGTAGAAAAGGCTGGAAAACAATGACTTCCCTGCATATCTACAGTGTGTTAAGAGAGTTCACTGAGGTTTTTCCTAGTGGCTTGCTTGATGATTTGACAAACTGTAAAACAAAGTTTCTCTACTAAGAGGAAATCAGGGGAGAATGGGGCTTACCAGAGGGAGAGAAAGTGCAAGGAAGGGTAAGAAGACAAGAAAACCGGATTGCTGAAAGGCAATAGAGTGTCGTGAGCCGGTGTAACTGAGTCAGGATTCAAGGGAGGCGAGTTTGTACCCATCCTTCACATTTCCTAGCTGTGTGGTGGTTGAGAAGATTACTTAGCCTCTATGAACCTTTGCTTATGAACAGGAATTATAGAAAACAGCCATTCATGAGGGTGGTTTGGAAGTGAAATGATATTATTGTCTGATCACTGCAACTCTCCATTCTTTCCAGTGGATTGTTGGGGTCCAAGTTATGTGATAGGAGAGAAAGGTACAAAAACTTCTATCCACATGGGTTTCCATGTAGAGTTGGAAGGTAAGAAAGGTGTCTTACTTTGGGAATCATTTGAAGAGACTGTGGTGGTTTGACTCAGATGTCCTCCATAAACTTGTGTAAATTACCAGCTGGTGATAGTTTGGGAGGTGGGGCCTTGCTGGAGGTATGTTATTGGGGGCAGGCATGGGGGTGGTATAGCAAGCTCCCCCTTGCCAGAGTTGGGCTCACTCTCTGTTGCTGTTGTCCACCTGCTGTGGCAGAGGTGATGTCCAGCCTATGGCCATTCCATTCTTCCTTCTGCCATCATAAAACTTCTCAAGGCTAAAATAAAAACTTTCCTCCCAGCATCAGAAGGAAACTACAACAGAGACCCTGAGAAGTGCAGATAGTTTTGGGAGGGAGCACCAGGATGCCTAAATGGGGGAGTGGGGAACTGAGACAGAAAACCAGAGAGGGTGTGCCCCAAGGCAGCAAACATGGTGGGCCAGTTAGGGATTTATTCAGGATGAAGACAAAACCAGGGCCTCAAGGGTATCCCATCAGATGAATCTGAAAGCCAGGGATCTGGATATTTGTCCACTGATAACTTCAGGAGGGCTGATACCCCTGTATGACATCCATCATCATCACATGAGAAGGTCGCAGCACTGAGGTCCAATAGTGTCTGCTCCAGGAAGTCCTCAGTGTGCTGTTGTTGAAAGAGCCTCTGGCTAGTCAGACATTCCTGCCAGTCATTTGCATGTTTGTTTACTAAGCAATGTTAGCTTTCCTTCTCTTTCTCTCTCCCTCTCTTTCTTTCTTTCTTTCTTTCTTTCTTTCTTTCTTTCTTTCTTTCTTTCTTT
Organism: Dipus sagitta; assembly: GCA_036346955.1. Taxonomy (NCBI): domain Eukaryota; kingdom Metazoa; phylum Chordata; class Mammalia; order Rodentia; family Dipodidae; genus Dipus; species Dipus sagitta. The sequence goes on from CM070772.1 coordinate 120,596,409, forward strand.
CCTTCCTTCCTTCCTTCCTTCCTTCCTTCCTTCCTTCCTTCTTTCTTTCCCTCCTTTCTTTCTTCCTTCTTTCTTTCTTTCTTTTTTTTTTGCCTCTCAAGTCTTGGTCTTGGTAGTTCTCAGCTTTGCCTTTAGGCCAAAACTTGACCTGTGGGTTATGCCCAGCTCCTTCGATATACGGGTATAGAGGCTTCCCTGGGTGGCACCGGCTTCTCCATGAAAAGCTGTGCATACAGCCACACAGGTTGTTGTGAGGAGATGGCCTCTGAAGCACTTTTGGGAAGGAATAGGTCTGGGGCCCAGCTGGCTACACCTTGAAGATGAGCAGGAATGAATGTCCTCCCAGCCCTGTAATTTCCATAAACTTGCCCAGAGGAGATGGCTGCACACAGAATGGATTTGGGAAACACTGACTCACTCTTTGGGTTCTTTGATGTTTCCACTCTAGAGAGTGGGACACTGTCAGTTGCTGCCAACTATGATTTCACACTGCACAAGTCCCCTGGCTAAGAGAGGAGCCATTTCTCCTGAATGTGGACAGAAATAACTGTGGGGAAAGGCAAGGAGGGAGAGGCAAAGGAAGAGGAGGAAGGTCAAGGACACTAAGAAAGGCTGCTGAGATGAGGCTAGTGGAGAAGAAAGGCTGCCTCTACTTCTCCACTGGGGTGATGGTCACCGGAGAGGACCTAGAAGGCAAGAGCTGAGGACCAGAAGGAAGGCAGTTGGATAGTTTGGGGGCAGCAGGAGTCAGCTGGGGAAAACCATAGAGGAGTACTTGGAATGGTGATCTGTAGGACACTGATCCTTTCCAATGTTCACTGAAGCCTTCATACTGTCCCTTTCCAGGAACCCAGACCTCTTGAGAGGATTCTACTTTTTACCAGGAAAGGAGGGAAAGAGCAGACTACTTAAAGCAAGACACACATGTATCTTTATAAAACCTCTATCAAGAGCTGAGTGTTGACCGCAGATGTTTATCCCGGGTCTGAAAAGAAAATCCCTTTGGGAGATGCTCAGTGGAATGAGGCTCTTTAGCAAACAGATAGATGCCATGAAGGGAAAGCCTAGCATGTTGGTGCTTTGACTTTATGTTCTCTAGTGCTGTAACCCCAGTATAGTCCACTGACCATAGCTAGCCTCTCATAAGTTAAAGCCCAAAGACACCCCTTCTCTGTCAGGCAGGGTGGCTGAAGCCACCCTTGAGTCTACATGGCATAAATGGGGACTGGGCTTCTAGGATCCATCTGTTTTCACCTTAACCTCTCTGTATTGTCACAGTATCTGTGGGGTGCTCAGGAAGTGATAGTTTGCTGCCACACAGTTTAATTGTGGAGCTAAGGTGATTATCACTGCACCATCTGTCACCTTCAGGGAGTTCAGCATCAAGCCCTGTGTTGCCTTGTACTTTTCATTCTTTTTTTCCTTTTTTTATGAGAGAGAGAGAGAGAGAGAGAGAGAGAGAGAGAGAGAAACAGATGGACAGAATTCGTGTGCCAGGGTCTCCAGTCACTGTAATCAAACTCCAGATGTGTGTGTCACCTTGTGTGCGTGTGTGAACTTGCATGCTTGTGTCATCTTGTGTGTCTGGCTTACATGGGATCTGGTGAGTCAAACGTAGATCCTGAGGCTTCACAGGTAAGCACATTAACTGCTAAGCCATCTCTCCAGCATGTATGTCTCATTCTTGAATTGCACATGGCAAGGTGGCTTGCACAACTGCACTTTGCCCTCTCATACGTTAAAGCCCAGGAATGTGGCCCTGCGGACCACATGTGGTGGGTGTCTTCACACATGTAAATACAACTACTAGAGCATTTTTTTTCTTATGGATTTTCAAGGCCAGATCCTGCTGTAGCCCAGGCTGACCTGGAATTCACTCTGTAGTCTCAGGGTGGCCTTGAACTCACAGCAATCCTCCTACCTCTGCCTCTCAAGTGCTGGGATTAAAGGTGTGCGCCGCCACGCCCAGCCCAAGCATTCCAATCCCCAATGCCTGCTAGTGAGGAAGAGGAGGAGAGCCAGGAACAGGTGACCTCAGCTGTGGGCTCATCATGAGGGGAGTCATCTTCTCATGCCAATATGACACGGTCAGGCAGAGTATCAAGGCATGATCAGGACTGCTCTGGATGACCACAGGAGCCAGCAAATGAGCAAATGACAGGTCTGGGCAGTGAATGTTGTTGTTAACTAAAAGCTAATAATGTGTGATCCAAACAGGACTGTACAGGGTTTGAAGCCAGCACATTAGCTGTTAGCAAGGTGCCGATAAGAAAGTGTGTACTGGACCTGTGTCCAGCAGCTCGGAAGAGAAGGCTGATGGCGAAGGCATCTGGACAAGACCCCCAGAACCAGCATCGTGCCACTTCACAGAAGTGGCAGTTAGGACCCAGGGCAGAGACCCCTGTCATGTGGATAGAGTGGCAGCAGTGCACATGGAGAGGAGGGCTGTGGCTTGGAGGTATATGAAGAGAAATCTTTCCAGACACCAGGCTGGCACGCAGAAGGTAGTTTATAATGAATGAATGGAGCAGAGTTCCAGGTCCCACCTACTGCTGAGGACAGGTCTAGCCAGTGCATGTCTTGGGAGGAGATGCACCCACAGAGTCAGGATGCTCCAGGCTGTCAACTGGGCCGGGAAGGAGGGGATGACGAAGGAGAAGCGTACTGGACATGAGGTCCTTCAGGGTCATGGCAGCTGGCTGTGGGTAAGCTCAGTAGGGAGAGGCATACAGGCAGTGCTTGGGAATACAGTTTCTAGCACCTGGGGTGGTTGTCTGGTATGAGCTCTCCTCTCTAGCTTTTAGCATTTTTCTTTCATTTACTCATTGGGCGACACTACCATTGTTTTGTGTATGTATGTGTGGCATGTGTATTCATGTGTGTTGACACATGTGTGGGTGCATGTACATGTCTGTGTGTGTGTGTAGGCCAAAGGTCAATATCAGGTACCTTCCTTGGTTGTTCTACACCTTATACAGAGACTTAAACTGAGCCTGGAGCTCACCAATTTGCCTAGACTAGCTAGCTACCAAGCCCTAGGAATCATTCTGTCTCTGTCTCCCTGGCACTAAGATTACAGGCACACACTGCCATGTCCAAAAATTATGTGAGTGCTGGGGAGCTGACTTTTAGGTGGGTACTGGATGTTTGACTTTTAGGTTGGTGCTGGATAGTCAACTTCTAGGTGGGTGCTGGGGAACAGAGCTCAGCTCCTCATGCTTGTGAAGCAAGCACTACCCATCGAACAATCTCCCCAACTCCAATATTACTGGCTCCTAAAGGGAACCCAGGCTATTCTGACTGTTAAAATATTGTTTTCAGAATCCAGCTGTGGATGTGTGAATTGCCCAGCCCCTTGGCTCCTTGAATGAAGTCTGATGTTGCTGTCCTCAAGTTGGGGAGTGCCCCCTGAAGGCACCAAGGCCACCCTTCCTTAGGTGCTGGAGTTGTAGGCAGAGGCACCACCTTGACCTTGAAGCTTCTATACCCCAGATGCAGAGGCTCAGCCAGGAGGTGTAGTCCTCCAGCAAGCTATGGAATGCAGCACTTCTCTAGGTCCTTACTACATCCTGCTTGCTTGCTGACACACCATGGGCTCCTCACATGGTGCTTCAGGCCGCCCTTTGCTGGGTTGGATCATTGATCACAATCTAAAGCGTTCTCATCAAAGGGCAGAGCTGGTGGCTTGGAGGAGGAAGATTCTGAAGTGCCTGTGCCACATTTACTGAGGACATTTTTAGGTGCCAGGTTCCCTGCTTTTACTGGGGATGCTGAGATGAAAGGCAGAGTCTTTGCTCTTCCAGATCTGAAGTCTTGTGCAGTAGATGAGCCTGTCGACAGTGCACGATGACATCATGAGTGTCATGTGAGGAGACACTGGCTCTGTATGGAGCCGACATTCCCTGTCACACCACAGTTAAGACTAGGAAGTTGTTTAAGTAGTAAACTGCCTTCACAGCAGTGAGTAAACCCTGCAGACTGACTCAATTCCATACTCCTGGCAGCGGGTAAACCCTGGAGCCTGACTCTACTGCATGTTCCCGGCGGTGGGTAAACCCTTGTAGCATGACTATACTCCATCCTCCAGCCACTTTTCCCCCTGTGCTTCCTCCCTGTCCCTACCCTGGCCCCACCAATGGATCCAGGCAAGAAAGGGTGCCTGGTTTAGAAGGAAGTCCTGGGATCCTGCGCCAGCACTTCGGATTCCTTTTTCTTCTGTATGTTTGGCGGTACTAGATAATTATTTTTTAATTTAGCATTCAAAGTTGTGGGTTTTATTTTGGCCTTTTCGTGCCATCATATTTTCTTCTTATTCATCCTCCTGCCACTGCCTGCCCCAGATATTACCTATTTTAAATATTAATTTTGATTCTGTGAAAGGCTGCACAGTGAAGGTTTTTTATGACCTGGCACAAGGGGCTCAAGAAAGGATCTCAGAAGTTGGGGACATCTGGGTCACATTCTGAAGGACAAGGACCTGAGTTGTGTGTGTGTGTATGTCATTATTTTCCTTCAGTGCTATCCTTTTTCTTTTCTTTTTTTTTTTGTCCCTTGACATTGAACTTCAGCCTTATCTCAGACCTTGGACAGCTCTTCCTGCTTCTGGATGAAGCTCAGCACCTCTCAGTTCCAAGCTGGGAAGCCCTGTGGGGTCTAAACACTCGCTGAGTGCAGAAGCTAGCAGGAGACAAGAGGGCAAACAAAATAAATAGAATGCATCCATCTTTGTTGTCAAGGAATTTATGCTCTCACGAGGGAAGCCAGGCAAATAATGCTGAGACTCACAGGTGACAGGATCACATTTGTACATCAGCAGCCGCACAGAAATAATTCCCCAGTAATTGGAGGGTGAGGCTGGGATCACTGAGTGACTGCGTCTGGTTGGTGATGGGTGGTTGGATAATATCTTAGCAGAGAGAGAGGGAGATGTGCATAACTGAAGCCCAGAAGATATACATTTTTACCAAGATTCACTGAGAACCCGGTGGCTGGCAGGAACAGGGACATAGCTCAGAGGCAGAGGGAAAGTGCCAGATCTGGGTGGCAGGTACTGTGTTTGGTTAATGTGAAAAGTGCAGGTTGAGCTACAGTAGTGGGAGGGAGCTTGGGAAGAGGTGGGCAAGGGAGTGGTAAGGGAGTCTCTCATGTCATGTGCATATCACAGCCTCAGCTGCTCTAGTTACGTAGACACAGGGTCACAGTGAGGGTTAATATTCGCTGTACTTGACCTGATTGAGAGCCACCTCGAAGACTGGTGCAACACACTTGGATATGTCTATGAGGGTCTTTCCGGAGAGGATTACCTGAGAGGAAGACCCACCCTCAATGTAAATGATACCATCCCATGGGCTGGGGGTCCATATGGAATAAAGAGCTAGGAGAGCTGACCATCAGCATTTATTCCTCTTTCTCTGTTTCTTGTCTGCCATGAAGAAGATTCTCTGCCACAGGTTCCCAGTCATGACATTTTGCTCAAGCACATGAGGCAAAGAAACTTGGACTGAACCCCCAAACTGTAAACCAAGATAAATCTTTCCTCCCTTAAGTTGTTTCTGTCAGCTATTTTGGTCCCAGAGATGAAAAAAAACAGCCATTCTCTTGCCATGGTGGCCTAAGCCCTTGACTTCACATCCTGCACAATCCAGAGATCATTCTTCTATTTTGAAGGGCCATATCAACATTTGTTTGTGTTCTTTGTGCTAAATCTCTTCCCAGCACTATTTCAATTCGTCTGTATGATGCCATGGAGATGACTCAGCTCGTCAATAGCAGACCGGAGAGTCAAGTCCCGAGCTGACCCTAAAGCCAATGATTGTATTGTCATCACACCAGACTCTTCTTCCAAAAGTCCAGGGGAGAACTGGTGTGAGGTTTCTTGGCCAGCTGATAGCTCTGCTGATACGAGCACACCTCCCTGAGTGGCTGGACTTTTTAATTTTCTGTGATGGAAGGAGGAGAGGATAGAGGGAGGAGTGGAGTGAAAGTCACAAAAGCCCTTTGTGAAGGTCCCTTTGGCAGTCTCCCCCTTTCTTCTCAGCTTCAGCTTGGACCTGTGCCTCCAGGAAGCAGCTCAGTAGTGCAGTGGGGGCGGGGAGGCAACACAGGGAACAGGAAATGCTGCTTTTGCTCCTCAAGTGTCTGCAGCTCTTCTTGCAGCCCGCTTCATTCATTGCAGATTCCCCCACAGGACTGCGGCTTCCTAATAGAAATTTTGGTTGGTATGCCAGGCATTCGTTCACCATTGGGGAATCTTGAGCCTGCTAGGTATATGTTTAATGTCATCTTTGACAATGCAGAGCCTAGAACAGATTAAAACACAAAGGCTGGGATCTGACGGGTCTGCTGAAAAGGCCATCATATATGCTTTTGGGTATAGGGTTCTCTAAACTACAAAGGCAGAAGTAATGACTAGAAATACTACGAAGGGGGGGGGCTGGTATAGGACTTGAATCTAAGATTGAGAGAGATGTCAAAGAGTCTCTTGGATAGATATGGATGATAGATAAAACTTTCATTGTCCCTCCATAGACTGTGCCTATGACAGACATCACTAATCGATCAGAGCTTGTGCTTCTCATCATCAGTCAGTGTTGGTGCTTGCCAGCTCAATGGTATTGAGCATATGTTGAAATCTCACCATCCCTGCTCTGCTGTTTAGGTCAGGAGGACTCGGTGGACATAGTCTGGGAGAGTTCCAGAGGTTAAGAGCAAGCTGTTCTGTGCATATTTGCTCTCAGGCATCAAGGGGATGCAGACTGTGAGAACAAGAGCTATAGGACAGGGAGAGGTTATGCATGAAACGTAGAGATTCAGAACTGGAATTAATCTCTAATTAGGTAGTAATTGAAGTCATGTGAACAGAGAGATGCTTTCCAAAAGAGTGAACGTATGGGGAAAAGAACAGATGGTTTACTGCTGGAGGAAAAGAAAGTGGTCACGATGCAGAAGCAAAGGAGAGAAAAGTTCACAAGAGAGACATACATTTCCTTCACATGGTGAGGAAGGCCATCAAAATAGCAACCCCCTTAAATGAAATCTTCTGGAACCTTCAGGGATTCCAAGGCTGGTTTTCTTATGGATAAATAAATAAATAAGGGCCAATGTTAGTCGTATTTCTTTAAAGGAAGGAGCTGGCTTCTGGACCTGCCTCCCTCTTGCAGCCCCTCAACATCCCTCTTCCGCCCCTGCTCCAGCCCACACTTCCTCCTTCACTTAGGACTTTTCCTTCTCTGTGGCTGGGTCATATCCCATCCCCCTGCGCACATGCATGCGATCTTGTCTTTCTGATGGTTACCTTGACTAATCACTCTGACACTTTTAGGTTCTGGTATAATTATTCTTGCAAAGTCAAGGTCTTCCCTTCCTCCCAGTGACCTGGAACTACCCTCTAACAATGAAAAGGCCCCGAGCTGTGCAGCGACTTCTCCATATTAACTCTGAGACACGGTTGCAGGGAGCAAATCTACCCTGTTAATGGGGGAAAATATTGCCCTCGTAAGTCTTTATGCAAAGCACTTGAGCTTAATGCTCACTTACCAGTTTGCCTTTATAACTTCCATATTGAGTGAATTAAGTCCTCTATGTTGGTAGTTATTCAAGAAGTGATAAGTGCTTTATAATTCAGTAAAGGGTGGCCTGGCCATTTCATATTTTCCTAAGGAAATTGACCACCTGAAGGGCAGCACTCCCAGAACCCCTGGGGTTAACTGACACTACCACATTGCTTCCTAGCCAGCTGTTCTGAGCAGGACCAGACTCTCCTTCTTGCTCAGACATTCTTCTCCAGGGCCCCCTGAGGAAGGAGGGTCAGAATCAATGTCCCCCCCCCCCTGCGTCAGGCTCTTTCCACTCCTTTTCTCTCCTGGTTCAAAGCTAAGATGGCTAGCAGGATCTAATATAATCAATATGGCTTGACTCTCTCACCTGCATGCAGGATTCTTTCTCCAGAGCCACAAGGATCCCAGCTCCCTGGCTCTAATGCCTCGGCACAGTTTGCCTCTTTTTGCCTTAGTCTGTTTAAAAAGCTGGAGAAAGTGTTGCTGTCCATCGAGGCCTTGGTAGCCATAGCTTTCGCATGACTAACTGCAAGGGCTCAGTGGTCTGAGGGAGGACAGTCAGTTGTTTTCTTAATTTGTTTATTTAAATTCTCTTCCAGGAACTGGGATGCTGTAGGTCTGATAACGAATGAGACAGGCAGCTTGCCCACCTTGGTGGACAGGGCTACAATGCACAAGAACACAGGAGTGATCTAGAGGTTGTGATCAGTGATACAAAGGAAATTATCTTGGGTTAGCTTTGCTGGGTCTCGGTGCTGTTAGCACTTGGGGTTGGAAAGTTCTGGTGTGGCACATGTTCTGTGCATTGTGCGTCTCTGCCCACTAGACTCCAGCGGTGTCTCCTGTAAAGCATCCCCCAGCATTGTCAGCTGTCTTCAGATACACAGCTTAGCCCTAGCTTGAACACTGTTCATGTAGTAAGAAGGTTCTAGAGAATGGCTGCAAGTTCAGTTGGTTAGGGAAGGCCTCTTTTTGCAGCGGTGACATTTTTGGGGGGAATTTAGTGGTATCTTGGCCAGAAGCAATAGCAACTACAAAAGCCCAGCTGGAGGGAGGATGCTTGGTGCCTTTGAGAATAGGCAGAATACCATTGACTTAGAAGACAGATGACCTAAGAGGGGCTTTTGTTTGTGCTGGGGATGGAGTAATACAAGCTGCATCACCCAGCTCCTCCTTGACCATGGTGAAGTCTGAGTGTTATCAATTTATCCCAAACGCAAGTGCAGAAAAAAAAAAAACACTGGAGGTTTGCTTATTTATTTATTTATTTATTTATTTATTTATTTAGGTTTTTCAAGGTAGGGTCTCACTCTAGCCCAGGTTGACCTGGAATTCACTATGTAGCCTTGAACTCACAGCGATACTCCTACCTCTGCCTCCTGATTGCTGGGATTAAAGGTGTGTGCCACCATGCCTGGCTGCTTATTTATTCTGGTCAGAAGACATGCTTACATTTATCGTAAGTTTTAAAATGCTCACTCAACTTATATGTGGAGGACAGATTTAGTCAGGCTGAGTGGGGGTAGCAGTCGGTGTTTTGTAGGCAGTGGTCTTTGTGAGAGGTGACAGTATCTGTTCTTGAGGTAGACCTGCTGATGGCTTAGATACTGGGACAAGAGAGAATGGTGGAGTTTGGCTTTCACAACTGGAGTTGTCTTTTATCGAGAATAAGAAGGCTCAGTGGGTGGAAGGCAAGCAAGGGCTGGTGTTGGATCTTCAGGTGAGAGCCTGAAGTTTAGGAAAAGAAACTGGCTAGACATACCCATTTGGGTGATAGAGGTATATGTGGGTGGGGCTCAGAGCAAAGAAACTTGGCCTTGGAAGAGACAGGTAAAAATAGGAGCCTTGGGGTGTGACCCAGAAGATTCCAGCATTTAAGGAACACAGAATATAAGTTCAACTAAGGAGACTAGGAAGGAATATCCAGAGGCTAGACAGAAACCCAGGACAGCATGCAGCCAAAGATGCTGGACAGAAAGAGCCCAGTTCAAGGAAGTAGATAAAATGCCACCAGGAGACTGAGTAACTGGAATATGGAGAGTCTATTGAATTTTTCAGTATAGAAATCACTGCTGACTTTTGTCTTTGTTTTGTTTTTTCGAGATAGGGTCTTGCTGTAGCCCAGGCTAATCTGGAATCCACTATGAAGTGTCAGGGTTGCCTCAGAGTCACTGTGATCCTCTGCCTCTGCCTCCTGAGTGCTGGGATTAAAGGTGTGCACCACCACACCCGGCACTGCTGGCTTTTTTTATAGTGAATTTTCAGTAGAGAATACAGAAACAAATTGGGAGGAAGAATCAAAGGGAGGTGAGGAAGTGGGGGGCATCAGTGTAGATAAACCTTTCAAAACTTTTGCCACAAAAGAGGTAGGGTTATGAGTTGGTAGCTGGAGAAGATTTGGATTTTAGATGGGCTGTAATAGTGCATATTTGCATATTGATTGAAAATATAGGAGAGGGAGAGAGAGAGAGAGAGAGAGGAGACACAGAGAAGGGAGAAAAATGAATGAGTGCTTGAGAGGGTGGTAGGTTGAAAGCAAGAGATAAGGTCAACATGGGAAGCTAAGAGATAACTAAGCATTTCATTTCGGTGGTTAGCCCCTGTGGGCTTCATTCACTTATTCATCCATTCACTCTAATGCCTTTCTGTGAGTGCTTGTACGCCATGAGACCTACATGCTTCTAGACATTGCCCTTGGGAAACTCATGGTTTGGTGACAGCCATGGTCAAAAAGCAAAGAAAGATGGAAAACATGTGTTAAGATGTCAAAAGCTTGTCTTTCTTCTCTCTGTTTGGTGTAGTGGAGTCCCTTTTGCTTCTCTATCCCTGACACTCGTCGTGGGCCTCAGACAAGGGCCTGAGAGGGAGCTGTGCTCTGGAGGTTGGTGGGGTTACCTTTCTCCTGTTGCTGGCCCCATGGAGATCCCCTGGGATGCTTGTCATAGCTGAGACATTCAGTGCTATGCTTTGGGACACATCTCTTCTCAGTCATCATCAGGGTGCTGTGGGTCAGCTAAAAGCTCTGGGCTGTTCAAGGGACAAGAGTAAGGGCTACACAGATGCCCAGCATGGGGACCCTCTAGAAGGGAGACAGGGCATTTGAGCGGCAACTCAGCACCCATCTGAATGCTGCCCCAGGTGCACTTACACTGGGGTAGCTGTCCCCATTTGCTATTCTGGGGATGATCAAATAGTGGGTAAGACAAGTAAGATCCCCATTCTCATGCAGTGCAGGTCCCAGTGTGGAGACCTTGACAACAAGCATGTAATCAAATAATCCAATGAGACAATTATGGATGGTTATTAAGACCGTGAAGGACACAAACAGGGGCTTGTTCCAGGGAGAAAGTGGAGGAGACAGAAGGGGGCTATGAACAAGCGGAGAGTGAGAGCGGGGTTCTCTGAGGAGAGGAGTCTTAAGTGAAAACCTGAAGGAGAGAAAGGGCGAGTGTTTTGGGGACAAAGTCCAGTTTCCTGTAGAGGGCCTGGAGCATGTGAGGAACAGAAGCCAGGCTAGTGTGGCTGGAGCCCATGCAATAAAGGATGCATATCTCAAGAAAGAACCATGCTGGCTGGCTTGTTTGTGCAGGGGCCTTGTTGACTATGATTTGAAGCACTGGGATGGTGTGACGGCTCTGATAGTCAGGTTAATGAAAAGAGAATGAAAGTGGATGGGCTGGTTCTCCAGGTTGGAGGTGATGGTTACCAGACATGCTGATACATGGGCAAGCTGAGGTCACTGTCCTGCACCAGCCCATGTAGCCTTAGCAGTCTGGTCCCAGGCTGGGTGTTAGGGGAGAACTTCCAGAGTCCTGGCTGACTCACAGGTTAAATGTCCGTCTGGGGTGTCAGATCTTCTTTCTCAGTGGGGCGATGGAGGGGCTGTGCCCTTGATCTTTTCTGGTTAGGATAGAGCATCTCAGCACCTGACAAGCACAGGTGTGTGTGTGTGTGTGTGCGCACGTAGCTCATTCCTGGCATGAGCTTTGGAACTGATCAGGAAGCAGGCACAGATGCTGTCTCTCCCATCTGTTGGCTGCACGATCTGATTGTTCCTTTCTGTGTCTGGGGCCATGGTCCCAGATGTGGGGCTGGTTTGCCATGGTCCCTGGCACACAGAAGCTTGTAAACTGGTGTGCCAAGATGCTGGCAATACTGTGGTTGCCAGCCCAAACCATCCCTGGAGCCCTAGGCTCACAGGTCGGTCTCTCCATGCCTGAATGCCACGGGACTGTTACTCCAGACAGTTTGTTTATAATGCTAAACATATCAGATAATTGAAAGCTAATGCTGCTGTCTGGATCACTAGACATAATATGCCCAGATAACAAATCAATTTCCTCATTGCCCTACAAGGCTTTGAGTTAAATAAATGCATGCCATTTTGTGTGTGTGTGTGTGTTAGACACACTCATGCATGTGGGTTCCAATGCTGACATGTTAAGAAATGAATTTCCAGCTAATCTTTCTAGCACCCTACTTGTGCTTTTGTTGAGTCCTTCCTCTGAGCCCTAAGTTTATCAGGGAACAATCTGGAGAGAGTAGACACCTATATCCACCTTGTTTTTGGAAGCTCTTGAGCTCCGTGTTGTGGAAGTGAGGCACTCATCTCTAACAAATGACTGGGAACAGCAGCCTCAGTTGCCTCTCGCTAGCGGACAAGCCAAGAACAGATGGTGGTGTGTACTTAGGTACTGCTAAGTAAACGGGACTTGTCACTTCACCTCCAGGAAGACTTTACTTATCTGCCAACCTGAATTATCCAGAAAGGAGGTGAGAAACAAAATAGTAGGAAGAGTAAATACACACTCGTGTGTGTATGTAAAAATTATTTCGTACTCTTTAAGCGTCTCATCCAAATCTCATTTACTCTTACTTACCATGCAATTCCAATAATAGCAATGGAACCAGCTGTTTATTACTCCACCACAGTGTATCTCTTCAGAATTGAGGACACAGGCATCGCTCTTCTGACTCTTTCACTACCAGCTTTCAGTGAGGAAATGGAGGGCTGCCGGGGCTCGAGGGACTGGTCCTCCAGCTCTCAGCTCTAGGACTGTGGCATCTTCAGGCCAGCCCACCTTCAGCCACCAGCTTTTAGCCACTGGGTTCTGAGAGGCCTCAGAGGAGACTGGCTGGCCACAGTGCATTCACTGGAAGGAAGGAGGGACCTCAGGGGCAGCTGCTCCAAAAGGGAGCCACAGCCTGATATCAAGGGAGCTGGAACGTTGCTCAACTTGGATACAAATAGACATTTGAGTCAGAAATCACATGGCAGTAGGGCGATTTGGACCAAGGGAACCAGTTCTGTAGGTTTCATAGGTGTCAGCCCAGCAGCATAGTTAAGTTGGTCTTGGAGACCCAAGGCCATCAAGCAACTGTAAATCTTGCTCTGTCCACTGTGCTTATGAAGGCAAGGGAGTGTGTCACACATTTTAGTGGTGGTGGTGGTGGGGGGCATCTAACAAGAAAGTTTGAAATGCCAAGGTTTTGCATTTAAATTTAGTTACCTGGAAAGTTTGGTTATGAAGAATAGCTCATTAATAGCAGTGTGAAGTCACAGTTGAAAGAACAGCAATGTGACAGGAAGGAAGGAAGGAGAAGGAAAAGGTTGGAGGAATGTCTGCAGAAAGAAAGTTCCTGAGTCCCACCAACCAAGCTCCTATCTTGCCAAGTACCCACGTGACCAGGAGAGCTCTGAAAGTGAAAGGCACCCTGACCCCCCACCCTCATTGTGGGCTTCTTTACACCTTAGTTTCCTTTACATGACAGCTGAGTTCTAGAGCTTTCTGGATAGAGGACTGATAAATGGATATCTGCATGATATGTTTTTAATTAAAGTATGGACCACACAGTCTGTACCATTTTAATTTTTAGATGCTTAGAGGTTGCCAGTTCATTTACATATTGGCCCAAGCAGAACAGAAAGAGGAAGAGAAAGCTATGGAACCAAAATATGATCTCATTTATTCTAGCACAAGAGGTTTTGGCGTTCTGTGTGGATATATCAATTAATATTGAATTTATGTCTTGTCTCATTCCACGATGGGATATGAAACAGGACCCTCAGTTCTGCATCTCTAGGACTTGGGGTTGCCATTGTGAGTCATCGAGAACGACAACATTTCTCTAAATATTTTATTTTTATTTATTTATTTATGAGAGAGAGAGAGAGAGAGAGAGAGAGAGAGAGAGAGAGAGAGAGAGATTATGGGCGCAAAAATGAATTCCAGATGCATGTGCCACCATGTGCATCTAGCTTATGTGGGTCCTTGGGAATCAAACCTGGGTCCTTTGGGTTTGCAGGAAAGTGCCTTAACTGCTAAGCCATCTCTCCAGCCCCAAGAGAGTGCCTGCATTTCTAACAGTGGGGAGGAGACCCTGCATAGGCATTGTCTGACCCAGTCCCATCCAGGTCTGCCTGATAGCATATTCTGTAATCACAGAGGTCCACCTTGACTTCATACTTGTGTGTGCGTGTGGTGTGCATGCATGTGTGGGTGCATGTGTATTTGCAGGTGATACACACCTATGTACTCATGCTTGTGGAGGCCAGAAGTCAATGTTGGGTGTCTTCCTCAATTGCTTTTCCACCTTACCTTTTGGACACAGAACCAACATTCCCTGATTCTGCTTGAATAACTACCAGCAAGTCTCAGGAACCGTTTTCTCTCTGCCTCCTCAGTGCTAGGATCACAGGCCCACCCTGCAATGCCTGGCTTTTACATATGAGCTGGGGATCTGAACTCAGGTTCTCATGCTTGTGTGACAAGGGCTTACCCACTGAGCCGTCTCCCCAGCCCCTTCATGGGTTTTTGACCTGCACCTGAAGACTGGTTCTGGCTTCAAGAGTCTGTATTATTGTGGACTGTGCCACACTTTCTCTCTCTAGAACGGGGGTGTTCATGAGCTCTTGGCATAGCGGTGACTGTGGTGTGGTGGAAGGCAGTGGTGAGCCATTCTCTGATGGATATAGGAAAAGGCTCTTGGCCAGTGGATCCCATCTGTAGCTTGGTGAGAAGAGACCATCATCTATCTATCTATCTATCTATCTATCTATCTATCTATCTATCTATCTATCTATCTATCTTCTATCTTCTATCTATCGTCTATAATTTTTTTGAAGTAGGGTCTTGCCTGGCAAGACTTTTAACTGTTTATAGAGGTTTTAGCATAGCTGGAGCTATAGACTAGATGGCTAAAGAGCCCCTTCACTTATTCTCAGGTCATGCCTTTGATTTGAGAAGGTCCTGGGAGCCATGGCCTTGGGATTTCTCCTTTAGCCTACAATTATTGGTCTAGGGGAAGGCCTTTTCTGTTTTCAGCCTAAGGCCTTGTGGTGTTTGTGGAAAAGCAGTTTCAAAAGTTAGGGCGCTTGCCTGGGAAGCCTAAGGACCCAATTCCCTAGTACCCACATAAAGCAGATGCACAAGGTGGTGCGTGTGTCTGGAGTTTGCTTGCAGCGGCTAGAGGCTCTGGCATGCCCATCCTCTCTCTCTCTCTCTCTCTCTCTCTCTCTGCCTCTTTCTCTTGCAAATAAATAAATATTTAAAAGAAATAAAAAGAAAAAAAGTGATGTTTTAAGCCACGGGAATCTTGCTTTGGTGGCAATCTGAGGCAGAGGCTTTATATAGTAAAGCAGGGGTCTCCATCTCCGAGCCAAGGACTTCAGCGGCTGATACTTTGTAATAAGCTATCCTGTGCCTCCCTGGCCACTACCTACTTGATGCTAGTGTCGCTCTTCCCCCCAGTGACAGCCAGAAATGCCTGCAGATGTGGCCGAGTATCTCCTGGGAGGCAGAGTCACCTCCTCTTGACTACTGCTAGGTTAAAACCACAAAGTGGAGGCAATTGATTTAAAGTAAAGGAGAGCCTCTGGGTGCAGCTGTGTCACCACTGCCCCCTTCTCCTCTTGTCCCTGGTTGAAGCAGGGGTGCTCAGGCGGTGAACAGAGCTGCGGGTCCCCGTGGTTGGCCATGACTGCTGTGCTTTTTGCTGCCTTCCCAGCATTGCTGTGAGCTTCCCCTCCCAGCCCCACGCCCCCGCTGTCCTCACCCCTGTGGTGGGCTTTGTGAGAGGTCTGTGCAGGGATGAGCCCATCCGGCCTGGGTCATTGATCCCCGTGGGTTTCAAGATCTGACCTTCCTTTAGAAATGTATAGTTATTGATCCAATGACAAAACAAAGGCCCTGTGAAAACAACTCGGGTGTCCAGGAAAGCATCGAAAAAGTAGAACCACACGTGATGGCAGGAGGCATCGTGTCTCATATTTGTCACTAACCGAACCAAACATACCCTCTTACCGCAGCCGATTTATGTGTTTTGCTTTGTAGAGCCAGCCTTTTCCATTTAAACTCGTGGCTCCTAAGAGCAGCCAGCAGAGTTACCATAACTGACTTCCCTGGTCTTGTACCAAGCGGTGAGTCATCAGAAGGAAGGCTCGGCAGGCCCAGGCCCACATCATTTCCAAATGTCAAGGCTGCACCTTTCCTGGCCTGGTCCTCCTTGGCCTGACTGTTATTGCACGATGGGTGCTGTCTTGAGCTTGTTTTCCTGGAGGTCACTGAAGACAGGTGTCCTGTCCCTCCGCCCTTTGTCACATCTTTTAAAAAAATCAGTGACCACCCCACCCTTTTATAATTCTTTTTAAAAAATGGCCAAGAAATGACAACTTCTAGCAGAAGTGTGATGCCATTTGTACTTGAAAACTGAGAAGACACCTCAGCTTTTGTAGAGAAAAGGGAAAAATAACCCCATGCTAGTACTTCCTGAGGCTTTTTTCTTTTACATGTATGTATGTCAGTTTATGTGTGTGCAGAGGCCAGAGGACAACCTTGGGTGTGTCATTCCTCACATAGTCTGTCCACATCTTTTGGGAGACAGGGTCTTTCATTGGCGTAGTGCTCACCAATTAAGCCACACTGGCTACCCAGTGAGCCCCAGGTATCCATCTGTCTCTACCTCCCCAGCATTGGGTTTACAAGCCTACACCGCCACGGCTGGCATTTCCACGTGACTACTGGGGATTGAACTTGGGTCTTCACGTATGTGAGGCAAGTGCTTTTTCTACTCTGTTTATCTCCCCAGATCCATTCTGAGAACTTCCATGTGACTAGTATTCCCTCCCTTCCTTCCTTCCTTCATTTCTTTCTCTCTCTCTCTGTCCTTCCATTCCCTTCCTCCCCATCTCTCTCTTGTTCTCTTTTCCCTCCCTCCCCTCCTTTCTCCCTCCTTCCCTCTTTCTCTCTCTCTCTTTCTTTCTTTTTTATGTTGTTGGTACTGGTAACTGAACACAGGGTTTTGAGTACACTAGGTAAGGGATCTACCACTAAGCTACATCCTCAGAGCCACAGCAATTCTTAGACATACTTCTTCAATCCTCTTGTAGTTAGGAGACAGACATTTTGTCACCCCATTTCACGACTGAGGAAAGGGAGGCACAGACGAGTGGAATGGCCTGGGCAGGCTGTCAGGTGGAGGTGCTCGTGGGGCATGGGTTAGCATGCTGGAAGCTTGGGCCTAAGCAGGGGTTGACAATTTTATTTTTTCTGTAAAGGGTCAGATTGTAAATATCCTATGCTTTGCAGGCCAGATGGTTTCTACAACAATGATTCAATTCCCTTTGTCACTTGAAAGTAGCTATAGATGATAGTAAGTAACCAGATATGAACATGAAAATATGAATTTCATCTAATTTTCACAGGTCACAATATAGGATTTTTCTTTTGATTTTTTTTAAAAACAAAACATTAAAATGGGTCTTAGCTCTTGGGCTATACAAATGCAGGCAGTGGGCTGGATTTGGCCTCCATCCAGTAGTTTGCCAACTGCTATTCCAGAGCCCAAACTTCTAGCCACAGGAATAGTATGGCAGTAAAAATGCCATTCACAGATTGAAGAGAACTCAGCTCCAACAGAGGAAGTGGGGAGTTGTTATTTTCTTCACCAGAGGTCTCCACACCAAGGGTTCCTTCATTTTCTGGCCACATCTCAGCGAATGTCAGGCTTGGATGGTGCATTTGTAAGCACAGAATATGAGGGCTGAAATGAGTGAAGTTTTTAAATGCAATAATGATTGACATCTCTGCCATCATGAAACAGTTATGGAATGCTAATAGGGGCCGAGAAAAATGATCTCATGTATTTAAACAATTTGGTTGACACCCACTTGTTGGGAGCAGATTCGTGCAAGGAGCTGCACTCCCATATTGGGCTGGCATGCTGTGTCAACACTGTGATCTACTTGCTATTTGACATGACCCATGGCCCGGTCATATGCTGGGGGGACTTAGTTGCCTAGGTAGCCCTACCCCTCCTGGCTTTCTTTTACATGTGGACTGTCGCCAGTATTCTTACCTTAGTGGGATCAGACCAAGGAAACTACCCTGCAGCCTCGAGGCTTCCAGGAAGAAAGCTTTGGAGTTGGAGTCCAGTGCCAACCTGGCCACCTGGTCCATGTTCCCAGCAGATGCCAATGTCTCTGGCTTCTCAGCAAGGGCTCTGGGAGAATGTGCTACAAAATAGACTCTGGGCATACCTTGTCACCGTGTGGCTCTGAAACTCTGCCAGTGGTCTCAGCAGCCGCAGCCCTGCTGCCTTCTTGGCTCTGAGTAGACGGGGTAGCAGATGGCAGCACCACCGGTGCGCTGAGGCTGGCGAGGAGGCGTCTGGGGAAGGTGGAGGTTACTTTTCTGACCCGAAAATGCTTTGTGTACCTACGCAGAGAGAGCTATGGTCTCTCGGCACTCTTCATTGACATGTGCTGAGACCTTTGGGACACTAAC
Source organism: Dipus sagitta (assembly GCA_036346955.1). Lineage (NCBI taxonomy): Eukaryota > Metazoa > Chordata > Mammalia > Rodentia > Dipodidae > Dipus > Dipus sagitta. The sequence goes on from CM070772.1 coordinate 120,614,749, forward strand.
CGGAGAATTACATCCCTGTTGAGGGGTAGAGATGGCTAGGATAAGGTCTCTTCCTAAGACTCTTTGGTACGTTGTGGATATCAGGTGTGCATGGACAGTTGTCTTTCACATAGAGTTAGGACAAGGAAAAGGCTTTGGCAATCAACAATGTAATAATTTTCATCTTGGATGTCCCCAAAGGCAGTAGGATGGATATTTGTTCCTTGTTAATATTACAGACCTAACAAAAATCAGACCTGTATCCGTGATAAGCCTTCTCATGCTAACAGTGGTCTCAAGTACGTTTGCTTTAGGCTAGAGTTCATGCAATGGACAGTTGTGTCTTGACAAAAAAAACAAAGCTCTGGTGAACAGTGATGTATATCTCTGATTAATAACTCTGGTAAGATGAATTAGCTATTACTTAATAAATATAGTCTGCTTGCTAGACACACCCCTCCTTAAACATGATGTCTCTTGGGAGTGAGCTCTAAAGAGGGATCTTTGTGATGAAAAGGGAGAAAATCTGCTGAGGCAGCGTCACTATCTCCTTCACACACGAAGAAACCAGAGGCCCAGAGGGATGAAAGCACTTGCTTGAAGCCACTTCACTCAAGAGCTTGGCTCTTGGCACGCAGCGTCACATTCTCTCCACCACTCCAGGGTGCCTCTGGGTCCTTACGGAGTTCCAACTCTGGACTCAGCTTGCCAGTTCAAGCCACTGGCTTCCTTTAGCTCCAGAACAGAGTGGGCCATGGCCACCCAAACAAAGCCATCACTTTCTGGTGAATGCCAGAGCCAGGCGTGTATCCTCCTTGGCTTGGCTACCTACCTACCTAGGTTTCTAAAATCCGGTCATTTGTTTGGTATTTATGGGCAGGAATTAAGAAATAAAAAATAGAAAATCCTGGATGGGAACAGAAGAAAGGGGACCAGAGGGAAACTGAGTTAGGAGGAAATGTGAAGAGATGGGTTTGACCTCATTAGAGACTGAAGTCTGTCTGGGGCTGGAGAGCGATGCTTAACTCTCCATTTATGGGCTGGGCCCTCTAAAGCCATGAACAATGAATTCTCACGATCAGTTCCACCATCCGGAGGGAGAAAGCAAGCTCAGAGGTATTTGGTGACTTGTCAGAGGCTGGTCCAAGATACAAGTTCATGTCTGACTGTAAAGCCGGTACCCTCCCCTTGGCTTCCAGTGTCCTGACCTTGCCTCTCTTCCTGCAGACACATAGAGAACTGGCGTGGCCTGCACACTCTCAACGCTGTGGACATGGAGCTCTACACGGGGCTGCAGAAGCTGTGAGTGTGGAAGGACCCAGGGAGGCTTCGCTAGAGGGAGTGGGGTGTCGTCTGACCTCCTTGGGGGCAGAGTGCCAGTCACGGCAAGCCTGCGGCCTATGCTGTCCGTCTCAGGGGACTTCTTGGGGAAAAGGTTGACACTACCCTAGTCATGCCAGGGGCAATTCCAGCCAGATGCCAGAGGGTTGCTTGTGGGTGGGGTGTCAAGGCAGCCTTGCACTCAGGCCTGCTGGGCTCCTGTTCTTTCCTCCGCCCTGTGCTTGCCACAAGTCCCCCATCCTACTGCTGGATTCCCATCTGCCTCCTCCAGTGGACTTCAGTGCTGGTGGTTGTGGAGACCCGGGGTGGGGAGGGGGAGAAGACACAAAGGGGCAGTGGCTTTGTGGTTTCTGTGCCAGCGGGAACCCTCACCCTCACTTGTTGGCCAGGGTGGGAAGGTCAGTACCTTTCATGGCCTGCTCACATTCCAACCCTCATGTGAGTCCCCAGGGAGTGTGGGTGCAGATGTCCCTCACAGAGCCTGCAGTTGGCTATCCAGGGTGACTTGTGATGAAGAGACATGGACTACCTCTGGGGGCCTGCCCTCCTGTTGACCTTGGTCCCTGGAGCTCTGCTTGACCTTCTTTTCTTCTTTACCCAGGACCATCAAGAATTCAGGACTGCGGAGCATCCAGCCTAGAGCCTTTGCCAAGAACCCCCATTTGCGCTATATGTGAGTAGAGCTGGGCTTCAGGAGTAGGAGGTGATGCATATTTGGGGACAGTTCTGGACAATAATGCTGGGGACTTGAGGTCTAGACTTGGCTTTGCTGGTTGGTACGTCCTTGTCTAGTTCCTTAATTTCTTTGAGCCCCCAATTTTGCCTGTTAACATGAAAATTTTGGATTTGCTGGTCTTTGGGTTTTCTACCAGAAGTAAGTCTAGAACTGAAGCTGAGTGGATTAGTCTCTTGACTCCAAAGTTTGTACATTTTCATGATGAAATTTACAATTTTATGAGAATATAAATGACAGAAAATTCTGCTGATACATAATGTGAACACGACTCTTTTGAGACTCTGTGTAGGACTGTAGGTGTGAGGATATGTTGAGGCTGGGGATTAGAGGAAGAAGGGAGGCAAGATCAGAGTACGCGCTGCGTCTAAGTAGATTCTAGTTTCAGTTGAGAAGGGCCGGGGAAAGCGGAGATAACAGTCTTGATTTGGGACCAGCTAAAGGCCACATGGCTGTAAGTTCCTGACTATTTGTGCCTCCCCCATCCTGTCTCCCCACCCCCATGTCTGACTAATGAATTGGTTTCCTTGGGTTGACTCCGGGAGAGATTTCATGTCAGTGAGACAAGCGTGCTCAGCGCCTCATCTTCAAGTCTAGTTCAGAGCTGACCTTGGGATTTGTTGGGAGGACCATAATTTCCTAGAAAAAAAAGGGGTGTGAAAGGAAGCCTACAGTGGGTGAGGTGACTCACTAGGGACAGGCCCTTCTATCTCTACAGGGGGATGCTTACTGGTGTGACTCTGCTCTTTCTCAATGATCCTTGGAACCGCTAGACCTCCGGTGGGTACATGCCCACAGAACAGAGGCACTGCAGGAGCCTGGTGGTGCGTGGTAGGCTGCATACGTGGAGGACACGTCGCTGGATTAGTCCTTCCTTTGGCCACTGCACAGCTTTACTGATAGTTAGGATTTCATAATGGAAGGCAGTCTGCTGGGTAGAAATCTCTTAGGAAGAGGCTGAACTTCTAGGGGAATGCTGAGAGAAGGTGGGTGGTCGGAGATGTGGGAGGAAAGAAAGAGATCCTAATGCATTGCATTTGGGAAGTGGCTTCTTTTCCTAGGAGTCCTGGTCATACTCTTGGGCCCCTGTGTGGTGTCTCAAGCACACAGTGAATAGTTACTTATCACTTTTAGCCACCTCGGCTTTATGTCGAACTTTCTTTCCTCCCTCTGGAAATATGTTCTGTGGCCACTGCTTAGGGTCAGGGGTATTATCTACCTCCCTTTCAACCAGCTAATTCAGCTCCTTCCCGCTTGCCCCATTTATGCTCTGTGGCAAGATTCTCCTGATGTGTGTGTTCTTTGCTGCCATTGACGTAGCCAGGACCAGCAGAGGGCCCGTGACCAGATGTTCCAGGTGTTTATTTTATTGGGGATTTGAATTTCATTGTAAAACTTCCCAGGGGAAAGAGCATTTGACATCTGAGAGGTTTCCCCTTTCACAGTAACTCATACAGAGGTCACAAAACCACATGCTCATGGCAGACCAGCTGGGGACAATTGGGGCTGGGGACCACACGTCACTTCAGAAGGCACAGCCAGTAAGCAGTTCCAGTTGACTGCTACCATGTGCAAGTTGGGCCCTAGGTTGCCAGACTTGCTGTTTTGTCAAGATGCGCTGGAGATCCAGATAAACTGCTCACATTTTAAATGCTGGCAGCTGACGAGAAAGTCCTCTGGCTCCACACCAAAGCAAACTGCTCCATGGGCACAACCTGGCATACACGTGCTCATTTGTAGTCTAGGGTTGTATTTGTGGGGGAGGAGAGCTCAGTGTTGGGCAAGCTCTGTCTACTCTAAGGACAGGACCTGGACGTTCATCCCCCAGGAGCCTTTAAGTCCCATCATGTTTCTATGGGTCACGGACGTGGACCGCACCACAACTCGGACTATGGGTAACCTCAGAAGTTGGTTACGCCAGGATGTGTCATTGGTTTGTCCTTGAGCTCTCCGTGACCCACTGTTACTTTGGGGATGATTTAAGCTTGAAAGATTTTCAGGACACTGGGGACAGTGGGCCTGGTTCAAATAGGTCATGATACCAGTGAACCTGCTCATGACCTTGGGCCCTGATTTCTCTTGACACAGTGGTTGCTCTTACTAAAGTGCTTGCTATTGGCTGGGTGAGAGGGATCGCTGAAAAGCATGGGTCACTGTAGTCTACTCCCAGTTTTGGTCCTTAGGGACAAGGGATGCTGGTTTGATGCAGGAAGAGCAGCCCCTTGTCCAAGGGGCTCCGGTGTACACAGTGGGGATTCAGACAGCAGAGTCAGGAGTTGAATTCATCCACAGGTTTATGGATTAACTTTGCCTATTTCTGAAGGCACACCCAACATCCCTGCTGAGTGAATTTCCCAGCAGCTTTAGGACATTTTCTCCTGGCAAATGGGCCAGGTTCCACTGCTCTCACATCTTCTATTTCTGTCTTCTAAATGCATTTACAAGTCTTCAGGCCCCAGCTGAGCAATCACAAGATGATCACTTACTCCAACACTAATTGCCCAGCCCTGGCTTGGTGGCTTTTTCTTTCTTTTCAGTTTTTTTTTTTCTTTAGGGTGATGGCTGAGATGTCTTTTCTTCTCCCTCTACACAGAATAAGAAGCAGGAAGTGATATCATTGTCCTTGTACTGATGTCAAGTTATCTCAGTCATTAAGTTGGCTTAACTCTCCCTCACCACCTGAGCTGTCCTGAACATCAGTGTAATTCTTCCCTGTACCAGAAATGAGCCCATAATGTCAAGGCCAAGTTTTTGTGTCAAATTTGTTGAAGACCAGGACCCTTGTCTTCCTTCAGAGTTTATTTTCTTTTGACTTTCAGTTTTCTCATCTTTTTATTCTGAGGCAAGCCCAACAAACTGACCTTTTTGATGTGTGTGTGTGTGTGTGTGTGTGTGTGTGTGTGTGTGAGAGAGAGAGAGAGAGAGAGAGAAAGAGAGAGAAGAGATAGAGAGTATGGGTGTGCCAGAGCCTTCAGCCACTGCAATAGAACTCCAGACATGTGTACCTCCTTGTGCACATGTGTGACATTGAATGCTTGTATCACTGTGCATCTGGCTTATGTGGGACCTGGAGAGTTGAACATGAGTCCTTAGGCTTCTCAGGCAAGTGTCTTAACCACTAAGCAATCTCTCCACCCCCAGTTTTCTCATCTTTTTATGGATGTTAAAAATGAGACATTGATTAAAACACAGCTAGCAAAATAATTTCTGAGACCAGAAGGTTTATTTTTGCATGTGTATCTGTGTGGTTTGCGCACAGACACATGTGTGGGTGTTCCTGCATTGTGTGTACATGCATGTGGAGGCTAGAGGTCAACATTGGTATACTAGATTTTTAAAATATTTTTTATTATTTTCAAGTGGGGAGAGAAAGAGGAGAAACAAAGGGAGAGAGAGGGAGAGAGAGAGAGAGAGAGAGAGAGAAAGAGAGTGAGCACACACACCAGGGCCTCTAGCCACTACAAATGAACTCCAGATGCATGCACCGCTTTGAGCATCTTGCTTTATGTAGGTAATGGGGACTCTAACCCGGGCTGTCATGCTTTGCAAGCAAGTGCCTTTAACTGCTGAGCCATCTCTCCAGTCCCTCTTCACCTTACTTTTTGAGACAAAAATCTCCCACTGAACTTGGAGTTCACTTGCAAGCTAGCCGGAATGGCCCAGGATCTACGTGTCTCTGCCTTCAGGGGTCACATGTATACCCCACCACACCAGTGTTTTTTTGTGGGAGCTGGAGAGCCAAACTCAGGTCCTCATGCTTGCATGGCAAACATTTTACCTACTGGCCGTCTCTGCACTCCAAAGACTGGAAAATTCTTGAAACCCCTATTTGAAGTACCTTCAAGGACAAGGACACCCCAGTTGGTAATTGGAATAGCTGTTTGCTAATCTATAAAGTGGGCATAGTCACTAACTGTTCTAGCATGGCATGTGCTAACCACTGCATGACAGCTGCCCCATATGGCCCTTAGCCCAGAGCCCAGAAAGTAGAGTTCAGAAATGACCGTTGCCGATAACAACAGTGAGTTCTGCTTTTGGTGGATAGTGGTGATCAGAGAACCCAAGAGGGGGGACAGAGAGGACCTAATGGATTTTCTGACTCCTTATTTCTAGAAAAGCTGAATTTCTGTCCCACAATGCACTCTACCTCCCAGATGCCTGGAATACTCCTATCTCCCATCTCTGTTATCTTTCTTCTTTCCGTATGGATGAATCAACCTTGATAAATTTCTCTCTCCCCTCCACTTAGTCCCTCTTGCTCTAGACTCTTTATAGACATGTCTAGATGTTCATTTCAGAGAAGACGTCAGCAATTGCCATGGTCGAGCTTAAAACTTTATTTCTGAATGCTTAGAAGCCATGCCACAGCAGTATTAGACATGGCTTGCCCACTGAGTCCTTTAGCCCCCACCTCTGCAGCTGGCTTCTCTTTCTTTATGGGTTTTCTTTTCTCTAGTATGGCTCATAGGCTCACACCCAGACTGGATTTACAATGGGGTCCCCATAAACAGTGTAGTTGCTTTTTTATTAACTGCACCCCAGTGATAGCATTCCTTTCATCTTAGAGCACTTCGTGCTTGTCAGAATGCTTTCTCATACAGTTTCTCACTGAGTTCTCATAACCATCTTGGGGGCAAAGGTGGTAGGCAGCCTTATTTTATGGCCCAGGAGATAGACCCAGAGAGGATTTTATTGGTAAGTAGAAGTAACAACTTGCCTTGGTCCTCTAATTTTCTTCTCTGGAAACTTTCCACTATATCTGTGGATGAAAAGTGATAATATTTTCTTTCAGAAGCAGTTATTTAAAAAATCAAAACCCTTAGTTGTTTAGAAAATTACATTAAAAATACTGGCCTCTCTGGGCTGGTGCAATGTCTCAATGGTTAAGATGCTTGCCTGCAAAGCCTAATAAGCCAAGTTCAATTCTCCAGTACCCATGGAAAGCCAGATGCACAAAGTGGCACATGCATCTGGAGTTTGTTTGCAGTAGCTAGAGGCTCTGGCATGCCCATTATCTCTCTCTCTGCCTGTCTTCTCTCTGTCTCTCTGTGTATACAAATAAATAAATATTTTTTTAAAAAATAAAAAAAATTTAAAATACTGGTCTCTGAAGAGAAGAGGGAAAAGCTAACCCCAATTAAGAACTTACTGTGTGCCAAGAACTAAGCCCCAGTGCTTTTGCAAGTACAAGCTCACTTCAGTCCTCTCAGTGACTGTAGCTGAGAGCTCCTCTGTTCTCATGGAGACCCACAAGTCATAATCAAGCTCTCCTAAGGTCATATACTAAGGTAAAGGAATAGTCAGGATGTGGACTCTGCTCCTTCTGACTGAAGTCCATATACTTTTATTTTAATACCCCAGGAGTGTTTTGTTTGTGGTTTTCACAGCAAGAGCTTCTTATGTGAGTGGTGTGTGGGGGTCTTTAAAGTTTTATTAGAGAACTGCTATTTTTCCCTGGAGAGGTAGCACCATCCATCCTCAAAGTGCTCTGTTGAGAAAGCTCTGTTTAGTTTCTTTTCCTATTCAGGTCAAATCCTGTAACAAGTTTCAGAACCAACTGAATATCTTTATTATGAAAGATTTCTTAGCATTAGCCTATGGCCTACTTATTTCCAAGAATATTTAATGTAAGATTCCAGCAAGCCAAAAGAATTTATTTAATCCCTCGGAGTGAGTTGTGGTGGTATCTCTCTTATGTTCAGTTGCTTACTCTTTTCCAAAATGCTCGGGATGAGAGACTAAGCTATTCATCACTCTCTTGTAAGCAAACATTCACTTGATCTTCAGTTGGCCAAGCCAGCTCTCAGCTGCCAGGTATGGGAGCTGGATAAGGTGAGAAATGTCCTGATTTGGGCATGAATGTGGCTACTATGTTATGTTTCCAAGGAAAACAAGTCAGCAATGCTTAGATGGACAGGAAAGGAGAAGTGGCAGGAGCCTGTACCCTTCCAGGACAGTAACGGAATGACAGGCAGTTACTTTTCCCTAAGGGAATTGGGATGATGGCATGGCGAGATTGACTTTGTATGTATTATCCTTAGATATTGAAAGAACCCCTGTTTCTGGAATCTAAGCCGATGCATAGATATTATAATAGTAAATGTTACCTCACCACCTGCCCCTTACCTGCCAGTGAGACTTTTATCCAAGTCTCAAAGGGCTTTGTGACTGGCATACATGTCCACTCGTGGCCTCTCTGCAAGCATTCTTCTTCCTTTGTTCTATGTGGATGAATGGCCATTGAAAACTTGGTATCTGGGCCTGGAGATATGGCTCAGTAGTTGAGGTGTTTGCCTGCAAAACCTAAGGACCCAGGTTTGATTCCTCAGTACCTACATAAAGCTGGATGCACGAGGTAGCACATGCATCTAGAGTTCATTTGCAGTGGCTAGAAGCCATCTCAGTCTCTCTCTCAAATAAATAAGTAAATAAAATATTTAACCCCCCCAAAAGTTCTGTAACTGATGATATGGGACATAGGCTTTGGGGAGGGGTCAAGTCCTAGATGTTTTATATCCTACTGTTCACCTAAAGCAAGCCAGTGAGCTTCCTGTGTTTTGAAGGGAAGAGCTCCTCCTTCTTAAGGATTGTTCTCAGTTTTAAATAACACAAAGTTTTGGCTCAACACAGCACATTATGAAAGACTCAAAACTTCCCCTCTGTTCATGGATCTTTAATTTCCTAGACTCACAGATAGTTAAAGCTGAAGGGGCTCCTAGAACCAAGCCCTCCAATTCAGATCCCTATCCCTGCTCAATCCCCGGCTCTTTGATGTCTACTTGATATATCTACTTGCTTGTTTCAGTCATGTATCAGGCTTAGCTTGGTCAAAATGGGATCTTTTTTTTTATTGATACAGGGTCTCTCTATGTAACCAGGCTAGCTTTGAATTTGCAATCCTTCTGCCAAAGCCTCCTAAGTTCTGAGATTCCCAGTCTGGGACACTGAACGTAGCTTGCCTCCATTTTTCACTGTTGCATTCTCAGCAAAGATTCTGGAGTGATGTGCGTGTGTGTGTGTGTGTGTGTTTGTGTGTTTGTGTGTTTGTGTGTTTGTGTTTCTATTTTGAGAGGGTCTCATGTAGCCTAGGCTGACCTCCAGCTTGCTATGTAGCTGAGGCTGATCTTGAACTCCTGACCCACCTATTTCCACTTCCCCAGTGTTTGGATTATAGGCAAGAGGCCACTCTGCCCAGCTCAGAGTGATATCTTAAACACATAAATCCGATTGCACCACTCTAGTGCTTAAAGCTCTCCAATTACTTCCCGCATTACTTAAAGTGAAAGAGCTAAGCCCCTCACTATGGTTGGATTCAAGGTAATATGTTTTCTATCTTCCTGTCTCCCCCTCTCTCTCTGCTGCAGCCTTGAGCTTCTCTCACCTCTTAGAATGTGCTAGGCTTATTTCCCCTTGGGAGTTTTTGTATCTGTTGATCCATCTGACCCAGAAAAATCCCCTCACACTAGATCTATGCATGGCTGGCCGCTGTGCTCCACAATGTTCTCTAATGTCTCCCGCTTATCCAGACATTCTCTGACCACTCAAACTTGGTGGCTTTTCTTCACCTTACAAATCTGTCACTCATTTTGTCAGGTATCTTGGCCTTTATTGCTATTGACTGTCTGAAAAATAGCTATCCAATTATGTGTGTCACAGTATGCCCTCTGTCCCTTGTTGGAATGTAGACTCTGTGCTGTTCACTACTGTGTACCCAGCTCTCGGGACAGGGCCTGATGCATGGCTGTTTTCAGTCACTATCTGTAAATTGTATGAATGGCATTAGTCTGACTTAATCAATGAATAAGCTGTCTTGGGTGCAGAGGTATTCTTACTATAGTCTCCATGCCTAAGAATAGGACCAGAACAAGGTCTTAGGTCCTGTTATTCTCAATCTGACATTCTTTCTTTCGTGTTATCCTACTGACTTTTCTCAAGTCTTATATATCCGGACTTCCTCACACTTCTAGATATGGCAGAAACCATTGCAGTACTATTTAAAAGGCTATATAGGCAAATGGATGCAATTAACTGATATTCTAAGAATATGCAGGGATGGGAGTATAGCTCAGTAGTAGTCCATCTGCCTAGCATGTGCAGTGTCCTGGGTTCAATCCCCAGTGTCACAAACACAGCACACCAGTGAGAGCCAGAAAGCACAAATATAAGCAGTACAGAGTCACAGCCCAGTCGCCCCCTCTTGAAATGTGATGAGAAGGTACAACAGACCAACTCCTCTCTGAGCTTTCTTCTCAGGCAGTGCTGCCTGCTCACAGCTTCCGTCACACCAGTGCTGAGCTGTCACCTCTAACTAACCTCATTACTAGTCTGCTGATGCCGGCGAGTGGTTAAGAGCATGTGCTCTTGAGCCACACTGCTTGAATTTGGATTCTGGGCTCTATCATATGTATCTGTGCAATTTGGGAAACTCACTTCACCTGAAGGCAAATCTGTTTCTCAGTCTCCTCCTTTGAAAAATGGGGACAACAACACGCTGATTATCAAGATTAAAAAGGATTCAGAGCCAGGCATGGTAGTGCACGCCTCTAATCCCAGAACTCGGGAGGCAGAGGTAGGAGGATCGCTGTGAGTTAGAGGCCAGCCTGAGACTACATAGTGAATTCCACGTCAGCCTGAGCTAGAGTGAGACTCTACCTCAAAAAAAAAAAAAAAAAAAAAAAAAAAACCGAAAGGATTCAGGCATAGGAAGTGTTGGAAACAAAGTTTGGCCCATCATAAGAACTCAGTATAAGTTAGTGGCTATTGTTATAGTTCTCTAAGTGATAGCATGGCTGTCATCCTCTTGGTATGCAGCTAGATAAACATGTAGAGAAGTATCAATGAAGAGCCTTCTGTGTTCCCTTCACATGCTGTAGGGAATTAATCAATGCACAAGGTATGGATCCTCTCCTTAAAACTGACCATCTTAGTGACTTTGACAAAGCCAGAACAGTGGCTTCTGTGTTTTCATTCTTTTGATAAAGTGATCAAAGTTGTAGATTTTACCTCATAGAGGAAGCTGAGAACATAGCTCAATGGTTGAGTGTTTTCCCAGTATGTAGAAAGTCCTAGGTTCATTCTCTAGCACTGTGAAAAAAAAAAAAGATTTTATCCACACGAAAGCATCTCCTGCGCTAAGATGATGATTGTGTTAAGAGTGCTTGCTGCTTAATCATGAGGGCTTCTTGGGCCAAGTTTGACTTCCTAAAACCTAAGTAAAAAGCTGGGCATGGCCATATATACCTGTAACCCCCTCAATGCTCTCCTCTGATATCCACACCCATGCTCATGGTGCGCATACATTTTCACACAGATGTGAACACACCACACATATATACCATGCATTACCACAACATATACATACTACACACACTACCACCCCCATCCACACCACACACACACACAGTAAATAAAGCTAAGCATCCTCAGATGTATGCACACCATTTTTCAGATAGTTTCCCTGGTGTTTATTCTTTTTTTTTATGCACTGCATTAAGAGTTCTTTTGGAGAACATCCCAGAAATAGGTATGGGGGTGGCTGAGATCCATGGTTGAGCCACCTTCAAAATACTATTCCTGTTGAATGGGTTGGTGCACCCCTGTAATCCTAGCATTTGGGAGGTTGAGGCAGGAGAATCAAGAGTTTGAAGCCAGGCTGGGCTACATAGTCAGTTGGAACCCAGCTGAGAATACATACCAAGACTCTGTATTAAAAAAAGACAACAACAACAAAAGAAAAACCAGGCAAACAAAAACAAGAAACAAACAAAACCGAAAAACGATCCCAGACTAACAAATTACATTTGTTGTATGCAGTATTATCATGGGAATAAAAAATGCCTTCATTATTTTTAATTTCCACTATGATTAAATTAGTAATATACTGGCTATGGGAGTGTTCTTTCAGATAATGAAAATATTCTAAACTTGATCATGGTCATGGGCTCCACAACTCCCTACATATACCAAAACCTTTTGAATTATACACTTTAAGTGGGTGAACTGTGTATGTATATATATTTATATAAATTCCTTTGCTCCTTCTTGGCAGAAGCTTCTAGAACCTGCATAGAGCCTGACATGGCTCTTTTCCCTCCGCCCCAGGGCAGAGGACATTAATGTTCCAGATGGAGGCCGAACCATTAGCCCGAGTCTGGTTGGGAAGATGATGGGATCACGGCCGCAGCTAACCTTCTGTGGTCAAATAGTACGAGAGAGACATCAATGTTTGCTGTACTTTAAAAAGACAAAAAGACAAGCCAAAATGAGTGACTATACCTTGTGCATGAAGGAGAAGGAAACTGCCACATGCTTGGTGCCTTAACCATGTGCACCTTCTTCTGCCACTCAGGAAAGGGTTTCAGAACCAGTGAGAGGAATGCTTTTACAGGAATAGGTTTGAACCTTCCCTCATTTAAGTGTATAAACTAGCAGAGAGCTACTGAGTGCTGAGTCTTGCTTAGGGCTTGAGGGTTACTTGACGTAGCCCACACCATTGACACACTGCACAGACAGTTGACGTTCCCCAGGGTCTTTCAACAGGAGGCAAGTGGAGGAGCCCCATAAGTCTCTGGGGCTGTTGACCAGAGATGGCCTGGAGTGCAAGAGGTCACTGTGGAGCTGGGCTTTGGAGAGTGTATGGGTTTGGGTTGGTGGGCAGCCCACTTAGGGAGCAGTAACTACTGACATTGTGGATGTGTCTAGTCATTTTCTACTTGGATTTCCTCCTGGATCTGCTTAGACACATGTTCCTGGTTCCAGGCTGTTGAGTCTGGCCATCAGGTAAACTGAAATAATCACCAAGGGTATAAGACTTGGAAATGAAGCCATTTGTCCATGGAAGCTGATTGGGGAAGCTTGAGCCAGGACAATATGCATATCTAAATTGTGGCTGAGTGTGAGAGGGGGCTTATAGGGAGGTCTGTCAATGTGAGAGGTCCTTTTTAGGTATTGCAGTGCTGGATAATCACACCTAACACAGCTCTTGTCTCTCTCCATTGTGTGGTGACCTCAGATAGGCAGCTTAACCCATTCCTTCTGGTTCCACATCTCTAAACTGAGGCACTGTTTAACCAGCCCAGTTCTGTCCTCTCCACATTTTTGCCGACCCTTCCTTGAAGAAAAGTTGGAGCTGCCACACAGCTGGGATCAGAGAGGGCCAGAGCTAGAGGAAAGCTACAGTCAGTTTATTTTGGCTCTCCCCACTTCCTTCTATATACCCAGCCTGCCTCTTTTGAGGGGCAGGCATTCCAATACAATGAGTTCCAAGTATATAACTTCAGGGAAACACTTGATGTAAGTAAGGCATCCATTCATCAGTGTGGCTTATGTGCCAGCTTCTGGTCTAATAGCAGTGGATGCAAATGTCCTTCTGCTTTTATGCATTGGAATTTATACCGATAGAGAGATGCTGGAACTTGCCTGATTCCACCGTTCCTTCACGGCAGAGCCAGAAGCCGACTTTAGGTGGTTTGTCTCTGACTTCCACAGCCTGCCCCACCATCCTCTGTGGGCCGTGACCAGTTCTGTTCCACCCCAGCAACTGTCAGTTTTGAGGCCAGAAAGGACAGGTGACAGTCCTTCATTCACAAGTGCCCTCCTCAGAATGAGGCTCTCAGGGTTAGGATGGGATGAGGGTATTCCATAGGGCAACCAAAGGAGTGCTAACCACCAATTCCTGCTTTCTACGTGGTTGCTGGCAGAATGTGAATGAGTGGGCAGTGCCCCTTAGCTTAGCAGCTGGTACTCCAAGGGCCATTGGCAGGTGATCACACAGGGTGGGTGCTCAGCAGAGAGAATGGTGATGGGTGATCTAGTACAGACTCATTTTTCTTCTCTATGGTATATGGATTCAGCCATATATCTTCCAGCCCCTCATTCCTAGCAAGTATGGGAATATATATATTTTTTTTCTCTGCCATCCCTGGCTGTCTTTGGCTCCTGTCTCAAGCAGGATCATGTCTGCACATGGTCACTCCATTATAAAATCTGGGGGAGGCATTTGGGTAAGGAGGGGTGGTAGGCAGATGAGATGAACTCGCATGACCCTGCTTCTCCACCCTGACACTCGTGGTCCTAGGTGCAACTTTAGCATCTGACCCTCTCATCACAGTCAAGCTGTTTTTGCTATAGATACGTTGGGGGCTCTGGGTACCTGCCTTCTTCACCAAGCCCGGCCCCTGTGACATCTGATGACATGAAGCCTAGCCTTTCACATTGCTCTTTTAAACATATTCTTCTTGCTCTTATTGAACCCCAAATGTGTTTTCTGCTGCAGAATTCACTAAGCTGCAGATTTTCAACTGGGTGTTCTCAGATGCTGTACATTTATCAGCCGCCTCCAGAGACAGTCGATTCCCTGTCCTCTGACACCACTAGTCGCCTGGGCAATTGCCTCTCCCAGCGTCTGGAGTAGGAACCATTCCTCATTCCCTAGCGAGGCAGGAGGCAAGCTTCCTCAATTGATTTTTCTTTTCTTCTGGTCCATTTGTGTCTCTCCTCCAGACTCCTGTGGTCCTGGATTACTCATGTCCTTCCTTAATAACTCCTTTCTGTTTATTTGTTTCATGGTCAACCTTCTGGTCCACTCAGGGCAACATGACCCAGATAATGTGGCCATGGGCCTCCCTTGCTGGCTTACTGCATATTATAGTTCTCTTAGATGAAAGGCCCAAGCTCCCCTTACATACTATGTTCTTCCTGATTCCACACATATCAGTTTTTTAGGGTTCCCCTGGACTGAACCATCAGAGTTCTTGTTTTTTTTTTTTTTTTTTTTTTGGTAACCTTGTCAACTTTTAATATTTAAAGACTCAGTTTGATGCTGAGTAAACATTCTGGCCCGGTGTGCTTCTTAGCCTTGGGGATTAGACAATGTGTTCATATTTTCCAGTCTTGATTACTCTCCATAGATTTTCTTTTCTTTCCCCCCCTCCCCTAAGGCTTCATTACTTCCCATTTGTCCGCATCTCTTTTGTCCATCTCTCTTGTTAAGGACAGATTTAGAAAATGAGTTCAGTCCCTTGGCTGTTTTGGAGTCATCATTAATTTCTATTCCACTTCATTCCTTAGCGAGCTGGCATCTCACGTCTCTTCCTCCCTTGCTCCTTCCCGGTGACTGTGAAGAAGTCCGTCCTCGTCCTGGGTTAACTCCTCTGTCTCCGAGGGCCTGCCCCCGCCCTGAAGAGCCTTGGCACTTTGTGGGTGGTCTTCTGGATCATTTTGCCGTTGTGACTTCCTGAGTGTACCAAGGGAGTAAGCTATGTACTGCTGCTGGCTGACCTCAGCTCTGGCTGCAGATGTGTTCTCCCCAGACACCTCCTGAAACCCATCGGAGAAGTCCAGCCAGACCTGAAGTACACTTGCAGAAAGGTCTGTGTCTTCCATCAATGACAAGGGCAAAGATTGGGCTTCATTTATTTATTATTATTATAATTATTATTGTCATTATTTTCAAGGTAGGGTCTCGCTCTAGCCCAGGCTGACCTGGAATTCACTATGTAGTCTCAGGCTGGCCTCGAACTCACAGTGCTCCTCCTACTTCTGCCTCCCAAGTGCTGGGGTTAAAGGTGTGTACCACCATGCCTGGCAAGACTGGGGATTTTTTAAAAAAGTGTTTTCTTGATACTAAGTATGCATCTGAAGAATGAATGAGTGATTGGAAAATATAAAAACAACGCACACTATGGAATGAGGTGGTAAGCCTTAACTTGGCTATGCCATCTCTTTGCTTTTGTATTTTGGGTAAAGAATTGAGTCCCAGGTTCCTCCCTGAAACGCTGGGGAATAAGCCCATCTTATCAGGCTATTGGTGAGGATTTAAAGAGTAGCCACGACACATGTTGCTCTCAGTGGCTGTGCACAGTAGGAGCTTGGTAACTGGTAAGCCCTGCACAAGAAAGCTATTTCAGAAGTTCAGTCCTTATTAAAGGCATTTGAATATCTGACCTCTGAAGTAGCCTTTTCTGAAAGTCTTCTCTGGGATTTGGTCCCAGTGCAAAGGTAGGTCAAAACTCAATTGGTGAGAGGTGGAGAGTGGGGATGGAGAGCTGGCTGGAGCCGGGTAGAAACCCTGCAGCTCTCTCGGGGCATACCCCAGGCTCCAACACATGCACCCGGGCCAGCCCCTGAGGGGTGTGCTGCAGGCTTGTCGCCACAGAGGGAGCTGTGTCAGCGTGTCTCTGTGCTCCTCAGTGGGGGAATCTGGAATTAGACAGAAGGAACGGAAGTAGCAACTTGGAGCAAGCAAGGCATGTTGGGGTGTATAAGAATCAGATGTGGAGCGTGTGATGCACAGGTCATGTCTCTAAGCACTCACTGCTGCCCATCTTAGCTCCTTGGCTCACACGGATGTTTCTCTTTGCTTCACTGCTCCCTCTCAGGGCTTACATCTGCATGACCTTATTGTCATTAAGCCTTGGGCTTTTTCCATGATTTTTGAGCCACTGCACAGGATAATAGTCAGTCATGTTGGCAGGCTGCACAGGTGAGGGGATGAATTCCTGGTGTGCAGAGGACGCTTTAGGGCTGCCTGACGTTTCTTTCCTCCTCCTCCTCCTTCTTTATTGAAGAGATGGGCCACCCTGAAGGGACTACATCTGTCTTGGTTGCGCTGGCAACTTTGGTCATAACTGGAGTTGGCTGGAGTTGGGGTTAGGACACTTATCTCAGTTTGTCTGACTTTCTAGAGTGAGGATGGAACTGTACAGTGGGCGTGTTGAGAACTGGAACCCAGAGGCCAAGGCCTAAGGATATGGCCATCTGGTCCTTCTGCCACCTGTCATGCTCTGGTGGTGTGGCCATGTTGTTATGGGGGTGAAGCAGCCAAGACCTGCCCTTCAGAGAATGAACAAACAGCTTCTTTATGCCTTATCTTACCGATGAGGTCCTACTGGCATTTCCCCCAGGGTCATTGTGAAGACTGAGTCACCAATGATGTGAGGGGCTTTGACACGCACTTAAGAGGATATCCAAGGGCACGTTGTATCCTGTGGTCATTTGGGGGGTACGGATAATGTTGGTCTGTACTGTTGTCTTTCCATACTCCCTGGAGTTCAGTGCTCCAGATAACTGGCTTCTGCTGGGTGAGACATCCTCATTAAAGAATGGAGCTCTGGCTGGGTGTGGTGGCGCACACCTTTAATCCCAGCACTTGGGAGGTAGAGGTAGGAGGATCACCATGAGTTCAAGGCCACCTTGAGACTACATAGTGAATTCTAGGTCAGCCTGGACAAGAGTGAGACCCTACCACAAAAAAACAAAGCAAAACAAAAGAAAAGAAAAGATAGACTGGAGCTCTGGGGGAAAAATGACTAAAATGCTTTATTATCTTGCATTTTGCCAAAAACGTTGACAAACATGCAGTGTTGCCTCAGCTTGAAGATCAAGTTATAAAGAATTTGTAAAGAATGTTGGTGATGAACATGATACGAACTTCACCACCTAGAGGCAAGGTTCCCCCCTTCCTTCCCTAGAGCCTGACATTTAGCTCTTGATGCGCTTAGGCTTTGGAGTCCCTGTGGAATCCATCCACAATAATGCTCAGTGCTTTCATATGAATGCTTCAATTCTCTCCAGGGCCGTCTATTGAGGTTCTCCTCTGTCACAGACAAAGAGACCAAGGTGACTTACGTTTAGGTCATTGATTTTAGGGGCGAGTTTGGGGTGGGAGTGAGAGACAGTGTAGTGATAGTTACACAATGTGGCAAGGACTTGGCTCCCTGCGGGCAGTTAGCAAAGGAGGTGATGTGGCTTTGGAGAAGGGGAGGCATACAGCAGGGACAGCTTCCCGGGGTGATGACACACAGCTTGAAACCTGAAAGTGGATAGGAGCTGGCATCTTAACAAGGCTCGATGGGGGGTGGGGGTGGGAATGGTGAGGACCATTCTAGGTAGAGGGGATCGGATGCTATATGTCCATAGGCAGCTGGAATCAGTCTGACAAAGGTATTCCTTTATTCTTCACTGTGGCCCGCACGGTCAGTCATTCAGAAGGATTGGAATCTTTATGTATTTGTTGCTTTGCTCATTACTGTGACAGAACGTATGGCAGAAGTAACGAAAAGGATGAAAACTTTATTCTGGCTCTGAGTTCGAGGGGCTCTAGTGCATTTTGGCTGGTAAGGCATGGTAGGAGGCAGCTTCAGCTGTGGTGGTGGGAACATGACCTGTTGCATCTTCATGGGGAGTCAGGAGGCAGAAGAGACTGGAAGTGGATCCAGGCTAACACCTCGAGGCTTGTCCCCCAGACACATATATCTTTCAGCAAAGTCTCACCTCCCAAAAGTTCTACAACATCCCCCAAATAGTGCCACCAGCTGGGGACAAGAGCCTGAGAGATATTTTGCATTCCAATTGTGACGCTTTACTTCCAAGTACCTCATCTTCTGCGTGGGTCCTACAGTCTGAGGTCTCACTCACTGGGGCAGCAGTCATTCACTGTTCAGCAGAAAGAGAATTGAGGGCTGCAAAAGAACAGGGGCCTCTTCTCTCTGCACCATCTGAAACCCCTGTTCCTCCTTCCACACGGACATCCCGATACTTCCCCACCAGAGGACCAGCCTCTCTCACATTAACTTGTCCAAAGTACCATAACATCCTAAGAGATGTCCCTACAGCTGCCCCTCTCTTCCTCATCTTACGTTTGTTTTCAATGAGACCTGCAAGGGGGCTGTGTCAGCATTTTAATCGCATCGTGTATACATGTGTTTGCATAATTATGTTTGGGCGCGCATACGTACATGACTTGGGGACATGTGTGGAGGTCAGAGGACAAGTCTGGGCGTATGTTCTCGCTTTCCACTGTGTATGGCAGTAAGCATTTGTCATGCTAGTGGGTCCACAAGCTTCTGAGCTTCCTGTCTCTGCCTCCCTTCTTGCTGTAGGTAATGTAGATGCCCACCACAGTGTCTGGGCATTCTAGAGTTTTGGGGTTCTGCACTTGGGTAACTCATGCTTGTGCAGCTAACAGCTCATCCACTGAGCCAGATTCCCATCCCTCTTAAGCTCATCTTCTTAAATATGACTCTGGTGATCTTATGACCTGATTTATCCCCCTGCCTCAGTCTTCCAGGTGATTATATGCCTGTGCAGAGAACTGGGTGGGCAGCAGGTTAGGAGTGTGGGACCGGTCTTAGAACCACCCCACTGTCTTGCTTGTGCCTTCTCTGGTGCTCCTTGTGCCAGCCACCCTGGACATCCCAATCTGCCCAATCTTCATGCCACTTGCCCAGGCTGTTCTCTTGCTTTGGGAAGTTTCCAGTCAGCCCCAGATTGCTTTATTTAGCGCCTACTCCTTCCTTGGGTTTCAGCTCTAGGCCAACTGGGTGGAGCCAAAGGCCAAAAAGCATCCAGTGAGATGGCCAAGGCCTCAGGCCACGGAAAGCAGTTTGTTCAGCCTGTCCTGATCTCATTGATTCTGATTGAAGACAGTGTTATGGTCTCCCAGAGCAAGTACCCCAGAAGTTCCTGCTCTCCAGGGGAAGTATGGAGATGACCTGTTTCCACTCACTCCAGTGGCTTCCTCCCAGAGGGAAAAGGTAAGGTACTTAAGTCCTCTTGTCCTGTTCTGCCTTTGGCAAACACAACTATGCCAGGTTGGGATATGTCCACTCCAGGTGACAGGGGGACTGTCCCTCCACATGCCAGACATCTCTTTATAGCTCAGCAACCTCTGAGAACATCAGGAACGGTGGTGTTTGCAGAGAGCAACTGTGTGCTCCTTATTTATTGTGTGAAAAGAAAACAAATTAAGCCCTTGTAATTATGCAGCCAGGCATGTTTTTAAGTAAAGCTTAAGCAGTCAGAGCTCCATTTGGAATATTAATAATTGCGTTCCCGAGCCCAGATCCCCAGCAGCTTCATGTCTTTCTCTTCTTCCCATCTTCTCCCAGTGGTCTCTGCTCTTCCTTTCCTTCATTCTGCTCATTGGTACAGACCTTTGCTTGGCCCTCAGCCATCTCAGGGAAAACCTGGCTGTCTCTGACTCGGCAGCCTGCGACGCCCACACTGGACTTTTCAAAGATCGTGAGTGGCGTGTATTAAGTGACTGCACAGGCGTGGGACTGTGCTACGGGTTCCTTGTCCTGCCGTCACCTCCTTCATGTTGATTTGAGGACACAGCACTGGAGTCCATCTGAACTAGGTTCTCTTCCCAGCTTCACTGCTGACCTGCTGGGAGACCTTACTCAAGTCATTTAACCTCTTTAAGCTGATAATAAAGCCATATCCTTCACAGACTTCTCTGCTGACTTTGGAAGAGGTAATGGGTTTGAGATTCTGGTGTATAGCAAGTCCCTTTCTTTTCTGTATTTCGGCGTCATACCCTTGCCAGAATTCTAGAGAGTGGCAGGCTTCCACTGCTGGCCCTGGAACATACTGGGTCTCCTTAGCTATCTTGAGGAAACCACATATAGGATGGGTGGGTCAGTTTGGGGACCTCAAGAGGACACAGTAGGGCCAGTCAGTGACACGATGTGGCATATTGTTCTGAGGGTCTCCTCTGTATGGTGTGCTGTTCTGAGGGTCTCCATAACAAGTGTCCTCTTGTGACTAATGATCAATTCCCTGAGCAATATGCTGCAGTAATCCACAGACTATATTACTTCGTAAATACATCTCACAAGGACCATCTCCTTTCATAGGTACTGTTACAATGAAGCATCAATCACTATCATTCCTGTTTTATTCGGGGGGAACCTAAGGGAGCAAGTTGCCTGAGGTCATGCAACCAGAAGTAGTGGAGTGTGACTGTGGGCCCTGGTCTCTCTCCTAGCCCCACATCCTGGCGCCATACTGGGTAGTTTCCTTGGCTATTGCCAGTCCCTAGGAGAGCAGTCACCTGCTTTGTGATGCAGCTTCAACACTTACGATGGGTCAGTGGCCACCTTGCTGTGCTTCTTAGGTCCATTCTTCTGACGTGGAAAATTCACAGCAATCTTGGTTTTACTGGTGATGTTATGGCAATTGGGCCATTGCCTGGAAATAACTGGAAAACAGTTTGAACACATGAAAAGAATGTTTGGTTCAAAGGCTACATCAGGGGGTTATATGGATAGCACGATGATGGGTCTTGGGAAATGCAGGCAACGGGTACTGCAGCGTCTCCTTGGGACACCACCCATACTTCGAGGTGGGGAAAGAATGGAGAGTACCAAGATAAGACTTGGCCTAGTTGAAGCTGGAATGTGCAATCTAGTTGGGAAGATAAAATGAGTTTTCTTAGGCCAGTGATGCCAGTTAGTGCTGACCATACGGGGCAGGAATTTGAAGATCCTAGAAAGAAAAAGCATGGATCTTAAATTTGTTCTTGAGGCAATATTTGCAGTAATATATAGGAAGAGGCAGTGTGTGTGTGTGTGTGTGTGTGTGTGTGTGTGTGTGCACATACTCAAAGGCAAACAGGGAACAAAGCCAAAGCTGAGAGAAAGATGGACAAGTATTTATTGTATCAAGCTCCATGTTAGGCACTCTTCCAGCAATAGTCCTATTTAAATAACTCCTATTCTATGTGTTTTAGAAGTTGAGGACTCTGGAGCTCAGAAAGGTTATGTAACTTGCCCAAGGTCACATGACCAATCACGATTGATTTATATCCATAAACGTCTGCTCCAGAATTCATATTCTTTTTATTATAAGTAGTGAAAAAAATCACTAGAATTCTCTAAGCCCAACGAGGAACCCAACATTCTCAAACATTAAGATCTTGTTTCTTCTTGGACCAGTCACTGTTTTTCTTTACCCACCTCAGTTTTCCTGTGCCCTCTCTCAGGATTCAGCACCATGGCCAGGGCCCAATGTTGGGTTCTTCCCTTCCCTTCCCTTCCCTTCCCTTCCCTTCCCTTCCCTTCCCTTCCCTTCCCTTCCCTTCCCTTCCCTTCCCTTCCCTCCCCTCCCCTTTTCTCCCTTTCTCTCCCCTTCCCTTTCATCAGGGCACATACATGAGATTGGGTTGTTCTGAATTGAGGAATTGTGTGGGACCATGAGATTGTGGAGGATTGTGAGCTGCAGCAGTGGTCTTCTTTTTTCCCAGGCAGAGCTCCTGGGGTCATACTGTTGTGCTTCTGTTGAATGGGGCCTGGACATGTCGTGAGCTTTCTCGCAAGCGTGGATGGAAGAGATCACAGCATGGGAGCAGCCTAGGAGAGCTGGCTGAGTTCTTCCCACTCAGCCTGTGGATTTGCCTGTCATGTTGGCATGTTTTCTTCATTCTTGGAAGGCTTTTACCTACAAAATACAAAAACAGTCCCTTTCTGGGGATCAAGGCGACTTCTGACTTGTGGGTATACATGCACACACACACTCTCTCTTTCTCACCCACATGTGCACACTATATTGGCATACTCACAGTGTGAATTTTGAAATTAAACACAATCACTCGACTCTCTTTTAACATTGACAGCTTCGTGACCTTGGACCAGCTACCTCACCTCTAAGCCATGGATTCCTTATCTGTCAAATGAGAACCAATCATCATAATAACACAGATCATAAAATGTTGTCAGGAAGATTCAATGAAGAAATATCTTTAAAGCACATAGTGATTAGCACTCAGTAATTGTTGTTCATTATTTTGATTTCTCAGAAAATGATTTCTGTATCCCAATTTTCTTCAGTTTACTCACATGATTATTGTTAATAAGTATGGAAAAAGTCCCCATAGCAGGGGAAATGATTAGAAAATTAATGAATTGTTTGCACTTATGTTCAAAGCACCAGGTTTTAAGTGAAGTTGGGGTTAACCACAGTGGAGATGATAGAAGAATTTACCTAGTTTGCTTGCCGGTCAATGCAAGGCTTGTGGAAACCAAACATGCCAAGAATGCAGATTTTCTTTTGCAGTGATTGTGGTCAAGGTACAAACTCCCTTTCACTTTGTGCAAAGAATAATATATCAACAGAAATGCATTTCACAAAATCCAACGTCCATGGTCACCCCAGGAGGGCCAGCCTTTGTCTGGCCCACATCTTCATTTTCTTTTATTCTCTTCTTATCCTCACTTCTGTAAGTCTCCATTCAAACTTCCTGGTCTCAATAGAGAAATGTTCCTAGAGCCGCTTGTGGTGACACATGCCTGTAATTCCAGCACTTAATAGGTGGAACCAAGAGGATAACCATGTTTAAACCCAGCCCAGGCTATATGAGAACCTATATCAAAAATGTAAAAGGGCTGGAGAGATGGCTCAGCAGTTAAGATGCTTGCAAAACCTAGAGATCCAGGTTCAATTCCCCAGTATCCATGTAAAGCATGTAAAGCATGGGTGCACCATCTGGTGCATGCATCTGGAGTTTGTTTGCAGAGGCTGAGGGCCCTGGTACACCCATTTGCTTGCTTGCATTCTCATTCTCTCTCTTTGCTTGCAAATAAATAAATAAATAAATAAACGAATGAATATTTAAAAAATATAAAAAATGTTTTCCTAAATTCAGTTCATATAAACTTTTCAGCCTTGTTTCAAATAGTTAATGTGAGATAAGAATTCTTATCTTGTTTCTCCCTTGAATATGTTAGATTTCTGCCATGATAGGATAGAAAAGGATACTGCTTTTCCCCAAACATTCTGCAGAATTGGCTACAGAGGCCTGTGCTTAGTATAAATTTTAGAAAACAGTGGTGTAATGACATTGTTTGGTGAATAAATTAAAGCCCTGAGTCATGAGGCCACTAGGAGAGAGAGAGAGAGAAAGAGAGGGAGAGAGAGAGAGAGAATAAGAGAGCAGAGAAGAATAATTAAAGGGAAAGAGGTGCTTTTAGCTGACATTGGAAGTGAGGCAGAGATAGTGCAGGCTAGTGGAGAGGGCAGCAGGTCCCTTACCAGGGCTGCAGCTCAGAGGAGAGGACATGACTGATCCTGGAAGTCAAGGAGGCCAAGGAAGGAGGCTCTCTGATTTTGAAAACAAGGAGGAGGAGAGCAGAAAGTGTGAGGGTGGGGAGAATTTCAGTGGCCATGAGGCCACATGGGCTTTTTGGCGGCAGGGCCACCATCAGATCCTGAAGTCTGCAGTAGCTGAGAGTAAGCTGAGATGCGAGATTTCTGGTGAAGACAGAGGAGATCTCAAGGAATGAGCATTGAGGTCAGGGGTCAGGGGTGGGGCTGGATTTCTTTAGAGTCATGAGAGTCTGG
This sequence comes from Dipus sagitta, assembly GCA_036346955.1. Taxonomy (NCBI): domain Eukaryota; kingdom Metazoa; phylum Chordata; class Mammalia; order Rodentia; family Dipodidae; genus Dipus; species Dipus sagitta. Next base: position 120,638,921 of record CM070772.1, read on the forward strand.
TGATTTTGTCCCTGGTGGCTTGTATTTGCAGTGGGCCTTTCTTTCTCTGGCCTGCCTATTCTAAGCATTGGATTCAACCTACAGCAGTTCAAAGCACGGGTGCTTGCCTTGTACTAACTGCTACACATGAATATGGGAGCTGCAGGCCAGGTTGTATAGGGCCAGCAAGGGATGGAAAACATGGGGAAAATTCAAACTGTTGTCATTTTTGGACATGGTTTCTTCTCTGGTTCTTCTAGAAACATAGTGAAGGGAGACGTCGCTGTAGAGAATCATGACTTTACACTCTGGGCACCCAGTGCTGATAGTTCTGGGATTGGAACAGGCACTAAATGAGGTACTGAAGAGCGGAGTGAGGTGTATTTCCCATACAGAGAAAGCATGACACCAAAGCTCACTGTGTTTAGAGAATTCACTTCCCTCCTCTGTTCACTGCTGTGAACCAATACCTAGAAGGGTAGGTGGCACTAGTGGGCACTCACCAAGTGGAGTGCTCAATCTCATGCTGCCTAAACTATGGCACTAGAGTGAAAGGAAAACTAATCCAGTGGGAATCCTGAGCTGCAGATGAGAACTGGACTGTTTGGGCAAACCAGGGTATGTGGCCACCTGTTATCAGGAGTTATCTGAACGAATTAGCTTGTATTCTTAGAGTTACTTGGAGAGCAGTGAAGGCTCTACCTCTTTTCTGTTTTCTTCTCTGTTTTCCTGTATTCTTTGTTGACACTGCCTCTTGTTATGTAGCTGAGGCAGACCTGCAACTCAAGATGTAGCCGAAATTGACCTGGAATTTGTGACCTGGAGCGCTATGAATACACCTGTGCATTAACATGTCCGGAGCTATCCCTTTTTCGCATGTTACTTCCATGTGTACTTAAGCTCATTCAGCAGACGTTGGTTGAGTACCTAATGTCTTCCAGGTGTGTTGTTAGGCACCAGGGATTTTTGTAGAGAGAGAAGAGCCACATTTTGACTCTTAGGGTCTTCTTTGTCTAAAAGGAAGCTAGGCTCTTGACAGAAGACATAGTGACAAGTGCTACAGGGATGGATAAAGTGCTCTGGAGCCCTGAGTGGGGAAATCACAAGTCTGGAGGCCAGGGAAGACTTCCCAGAGGAGGGTCAGGGTAGGGGTCACACTGGGGGATTAAGACCTTGTCAGTGTCAAGCCAGGTCAGCTCAACACCATGTTTCTAGAATGTGAGGGATAGAGTTATGATTAAGACAGATGGATACTTGACCCTCCACCTGAGGACTGCTCGTTATGAGATATACTAAACATAAAGCAGGTGTCGCGTTAGTGCAGCAGTTAGCATGTTAGTCTCATAATGTCACATAATACGTCAGGGCTGTGATGGGGGATGACGGTGACATGGAGAACTGGAGGATGAGCTCCTGCCACATATACTGGGTGGTCTGTTTGAGGTATTGACCCTGATTGTATCAAAGAATAGTAAAACAGCTTTCTAGACACCACCTGAACCAATAATGGAAGGCTTGGCATGGAACCCTTCCAGGGTTCCCTACTTCATCCAGTGACATGGGTGCCTCTTATGCTCGCAGAGCTGGCTGAGGCGGTAGATACCTTGTGCAGAGTGGGGAGGGCCACAGGTCTCCTGGATCTTCCCAGAAATCTGAGGAGGGAGAGGAAGAAACTTGGTGGAAGAATGGAGAGTGGGAAATGGAGACAGGAAGCCAGACGAGAAGGAGGAAGCCGGGCTTTGCTTAGATAAGGCCCATCTGCCTCACCATCCAGGACTTTTGAATGCAATATGAAAACGCTCCTCATTATTTTCCTTGGATGCGTTTGCTATCCTGATGATATTAATTATTCTTAAAGGTCAACAGCGCTCTTTCGAATCCCCTTCTGTTCTATCATATAATCAGTTAATTAATTGGAAACCATTTAACAGCGTCTGCCGAGTGCCGTTGTCTGGTGTGAATTTTCTTGTTTCGTTGCCTCTGTGGCGACGGTTCCCTCCATGCTGGACTTAGAAACTAGAGTGTGGACTCCCCCCTTCCTCTCTCCCGCTCTGCTGTTGATCCCAATTTGTTCACAGTTGTCTTCTGAGGTGTTATCTGATCATCTTTCCCCTCCCTTTGTGCCAGTGACAGTAAAGCAGTGAGTGCCTGCCATGGGGCAGTACGTAGGGTGCCCGTGTGTATGATTCCATGTGCCGCTCGTCACCACATGTGGTCGAGATGCTGCATCCAGTTGAAAGAGAAGTAAGGGAGGCCTGTCATGGTGAGTGGGGCTGTCCAAGAATCATAGCGGTAGAAAGTGGTCCGGGCAGCGTGGAGCCCCCCAAAGAAGACCCTGTTTCTGCATTTGTTTCAGTGCGGCTGCTCCCAAGCATTGGCAGGGGAGGCTGTAGTAGCTGTGACAGAGTCTTATTTAGAATTCCGAGTTCCAGGCGCTGCTGGTTCATCATAAGGATGCATATTTGATGCGAAGCTGCCGCCCAGTCGCTCTTTTATTGGAGTATGCTCAGGGACTGCAGAGTCTAAGCAGGAAGCAGCGCTTGTGGGCAGGAACAGGGGGAGCCGCCCTGGTGGCGGTGACAGGCGGGGTCATGGAAAGGCAGAAGGTCAGGGACCCAGGGGCATAGTCTTCTTGCTGCTGCTGGCAGGTGGTGGAGACCACCAACCCTTCAGCAAGACTGCTGAGGTGCCATCCCTGGCACCCCCCTGCAGCAGCTGTGGGCCTAGGCCTGGTTAAGTCCTTCATTTCCTTCCGTGCTCCCTTTCTGATTTCTCTCTTAGGGCAGCCAGAGCTTCCCTGGCAGTTCCCCTCAGGTTCCTAGTCCACCTTTATCCTCCAGGCTCACCAGGCATGAAATTCATGGAGGCTTCCCCCCCCCTCCTGCCTGAAGCCCCTAGAGGCTGTCCTAAAGTCCTGCTGGTGGGAAACCTCGACCTTGAACCCAGAACTATCCCTCTGTATAAACTGTATGTGTGTGTGTGTGCACTTGTGCACTTCCGGGAAGTGAGCAGATCCTTTCTGCAAACCCAGAGGTATGCTTTGGGCAGCAAAGGGCTTTACTTGCTCATTTTGTTAACTTCAAGTGCAGTGACAGCCCTTCCCCAGACTGCCTACTGGCATCGTCACCCAGTTGGACATTGTCCATCAGCTTTCGGAAAGGGATGGCTGAATTTCCTTCCTAGTTCTCAGTAATGGTGTTTAGTCCCAGGAGCCCGTGGAGGAAGGCCTCTGCTCCCGGGAAGTGTCGCTGTACATCCAGACGCACGGCTCGTTCACATTTCCCGTTAACACACACCATGCGTTTGACAGCCCCTGCCCCCAGCTTTTCAGGACACAGGGATTTGCTTGGAGACAAAATCTGCTCATCCAGAAAACAAAATTTCATTGGATCAGTGTCTCTCTAAGCGTGGCTCCTAAAGCAGGGACATCAATATTAGCCGGGGAACTGCTCATAAATGCAAATTTTCTTTGATCTACTGAATCAGAGATGGCAGGAGGTGGATGGAGGCAGATGGGTCTTTTTCAGGTAGTTCTGTGGTGAGAGAAGTCCCCTGCCCCCCCCCCCCGACTGCTTTCTCCAAAACCCGCACATGGCCACTGTCCCCTTGGATAGAGTGTTGGCTGATCAGATTTCCTTGTGAAGAGGTCTACAAGCAGCCTTTTGCACACAGTTTCATTGTTTTAAGACAACCACAGATTCTTCTTTAGAGCCTAGGGGCGGATGAGCAAAAGAGGACAATTAGAAAGAATATATATATATAGAATATATGCTTGTTCCCTGCCCTTCTGCCTGGGCCTGTCCTCACCAGTTCTCTGACCCTTCCGGGGTTCAGGCTCCTTCAGTGCAGCCAATCCCCAACCCAGCCCAGCCCCAGGCATGGCCCGCAGGGTCTTGGGGGCCCCTTCCTCCCTGCAAAGCCAGGCTTCTTGTCAGAACCGCTCTTGAGTAAAAGAACGTTAGGTGGGTGCTCAGGGCAGAGGCTGGGTCAGCTGGACCTGGCATCCTCATCTGCATCCCATGGGTGGCCTGGCCGCTGCGACCCCCCCCCCATCACTCCAGAAATGCTTCCTGGCAATTGGCTTTTAGTTACTTTGTCTGAAAAGAAACTCCCAAGGAGCAAAATCCCTCAGAATAGCCTTGATCACACTCAAAGTCTGGTGCAAGGCTGATGGTGAGAAGACACAGAGCTCACTAGAGGGCCTTGTTCTGGGGTGAGCACCCAACACAGGGTGAGGGGCCTTCAGGGCCAGCCCGAGGCCTGAGGACTGGGGGCAGCCTATGGCACTAGGGCACCCTCCAGCACCCCCTCCAGGGGAGCAGGGCTATCTGTTGCCTCATTTAAACGGTTTCCATATTACTTTCTGAAGGCATGTCTTATTGAATTAACTGATGTAGAAATGCAGACGGCCACTCACTGCCTGGCTCCTGGTATTTGTTTATTGTGCCTTGATCTGGAGACTAGAGATGAGCCCTTAATGAGCAGGGGAACTCTGCGGAGGAAGAAATGAAGGGTGTGACTTTTGTAAGCCTCGTTCCAGCTGCTTTCTTTACCTTATTTCTTACACTCTGTTCACTTCTCACAACTCAGAGGATAGGTTTATTATGATCCTCGGTTTACAGATGAGCAAACTGAGGTGCACAGAGTTCATACAATTTACACGGGGTCTCAAGGAACGGGAGCCACGGAGACAGGACTGGTGTGAAGCTCCATGTGCCATGTGGTGCCAAAGCCTGGCTCTCCCTTGCCTACATAGGGCTGGCTGAGAGCCGGGGACTTCTCAACTGCTCTGGGGTATCAGGAGACAAGCATGGTTCTTTTTTTTTTGGTTTTTGTTACCGCCTGCTTGTTTCTCTTGGGAAGGTTTTTGAACCCCCAGGACTCTGTGTCCTGGCCCTGACACTCCAGCTTGCCTAGTCACATGGGGAAGTTGTCCCCTCAAGCTGGATCTTGGGGTTCTGAGTGTGCCTTTCCTACCTTGAGAGGGGTAGACTGTGGTAATGTCAGGAAATCATTTCTGCCTCAAAGGAAAAGGGCAGGGCTGTCAGCACTGGATCCTGGCTGGTGGACTCAGCCCTACTGCCACTCGATTACTCCTCGGTATTCTGCCAGAAGGCTGGAAGTCAGGCAGGTGTATCAGACATCTTGGGGCTGGTGGCTGTGACTAGCGGGGACCCTCTTGGGTGTCAGAGGCAGGGATGGGCCGTGTAGGCAGAGCTCCTCTGTCCTTCTCAGAACAGCTCTTCATCTACTTTTTGGTGGATCTAGATGAGGTAGCTGGTGGCAGAGGCTGGGGATTGTGAGTGTGTGTGAATGTGAAAGTCTGTGTGAATGTAAGTTTGGGTGTGTGGTGTGTGAATGCGCAAATCTGTGTGAATGTAAGTTTGTGTGTGCAATGTATGCATGTAGGTGTCCATGTGCTATCTGAATATGCAGTATGCTTATGTGTGTGTGGTACTGTGTGTGTGTGTGTGTGTGTGTGTGTGTGTGTGTGTGCAGCTCCTCATGACATACTCTGGCAGAGTCTGACCTGCTGTATGAGTTCCCAGCAGTGGGGGTTGAGGTTAGTTTTACATAAAAACAGGTCACAGGACTTGGCAAGGGAGGAAGGTGAGAGGGGGCAGGAGCCATACTTGTTGGCACTGGGATTGACCTTGTTCCTTGGCCTTCTCTCTGTTACGTCCCAACAGACCCTCTTTATTCTTGCACACCATGGTTGCCGAGTATAAAGAAACATTTCCTTTCCTCTATTGTCCTTGGAAAGTCAAGGTGGTTTTAGATCTTTCGGACGGCTGAGGTTATTTATTGAGCACTTCCTGGGATCTGGAATGATATAGGGTATGAATGAAAGAGAAGTGGTTCTTTGTATTCAAGGATAGCAGTCTAATGTGGATGGGGGGTGCATCTCATGCACAGCTGATATTCAGAGCCAACAGTCTGGCATGTGGGCTGTGGACAATGCAAAATCCAGTAGGAGAAAGAAGAGGGAGAGAAAAATGTCACAGTAGGATGTGTGAGGCATCCTGGGAAAGGAATGCCGACACTGACCTGCAGGATGGGGACTGAGGAAGTGAAGGGTGCAGAAAACATCGGGTGTAGTGATGTGCTGGAGAAGGGCCGGGTTGCTGCCAGGTGCAGGTAGGAGGGACATGCCATTCTACTCATGGTGAGCTACAGGTTAGGGGTGGGGTGGGCATAGTGGAAGGGGGGGGGAGATGGGCCATGAGAGGGAACAGGAGGTTGAGGTCATCTCATGGAAGGACTTGAACTGAAAGGTAGACTTTGGACTTGATTAGGTGTGCCAAGCATTCTGGAAGAGTCCAACTCTCTGTGCCCAAGTCTGATCTCCCATGAAGTCTTATCTCCCGTATTTCCAGCCATGGTCCTACCCCACTCTGCTCATCATGTGACAGATCCTGGTTCCTCTTTTCCTTCCGGTTCTGAGCTTCCCCAATCGGGGGGAGGGGGATATCGAAGGTACTCAATGATATTGCATTGGACAACTGGAGTGCTTTCCTTTTTATCAGACATGGTAACTGGATTTGGTAGCAGACTGCTATCTTGAGTTTGCTTAGGAGAGTTTATAGTTACATTTTCCCTAGTTCTTGGCTGTTCCTCTGCACTGAAAAACTCCATAAACACCTGGGTTTTGCAGATAGATCAGAGTTCTGCTTCCCATGGGTGCATTGGATATCCAGGGCTACTGACCGCTTGGATGGTGGTCAGTCCAAATAGAGTGTAAAATACACGTGAATTTCAAAGACTTAATAGAGCATCAGTAACAGCCAAAGAATGTGAAACATCTTAGTGGTATTTTAATATTAATTGTATGTGGAATTGTTGATCTTTTCAATAATTGAGTTAAGTAAAGTATATCATTACAATTAATTTCATTACTTTTCACTTTGTAAGATTAGATTAATAAAAAATTTCAAATGGCATATGTTGCTTTATTCTGTTTTAATTGAGAGGCATTAGTCTAAGTATGGTGGTATATGTTTATAATCCTAGAATTTGGGAGCCTGGGGCAGGAGGACTGAGGGTCCAAGGCCACTCTGGTCTACATAACGAGTTCTAGGCAAGCCTGGGCTACAGAGTGAGACCCTGTCTCAAAAAATGGAGAAAGAGAGAGAAATAAAGAGAAAGGCTGGGGCAAGGGAAAAAAGGGACAGAGGGAGAAAAGAAAAATTTCTGGTCCAGACTGGAAGTTGCTATTTTTTTCAGTTATGGGCCAAATAGTGACTATTTCGGGCTTTATGGGTTATTTGGCCTTTGTGATAACTACTCAGTTCTGATGTGCTAATATGAAAGCAGACCATTTTAGTTTCTTATTGATGCTGTAAAATTATAAAAACTCAGCAGTCAACTTTTTGTTTCTGGGACAAAATACTTGATCAAAATAATTTTCAGGTGGGCAGGGGTCATTACAGTGCCAGGTTATAGTCCATCCTATGCATGGTGGTGGGAGAACAAGGCAGCTGGCTCACATTCAGTCCACAGTCAAGAAGCGGAGAGCAGTGATTGCTGGTGCTCAGCCACCTTTTTCCTTTTTATACAGCCCAGAACCCTAGCCCATGAAAAGGTGCCACCCACAGTTAAAGAGGGCCTTCTCACCTCAATTGAACTATTCAGGGTAATCCCTCATACCTATGCCCAAGGCTAGCTAATCTAGACGATTACCTTACGTGATTTTAGGTCCTGTCAAGTTGGCAAACATTACACACACACTTTGTGTTTTATGACAATATAAATATATTGCCTTATATTTCTGTGGTAGAAATCTTCAATGGGTCTTGGAGACCATTGGGTTAAAATTCAGGAGGGTTGAGTTCCCTGATGAACACTTGAGGAGACTCTTTTCTCGATGCTTCCAGCCACTAGGGGCTGTGCACATTCCTTGGCTCACAGCCCCTCCTACATCTTCAAAGGCAACGTTGCTTCTCTCTGTTCCTTGTTTACCAAGGCACCTGACTCTCTGACTTTCTCTCTGCTTTCTGCTTCCAATTTTAAGGACCTTTGGGGTTACATGGGGACTACAATGTAACTCAGGATAATTTTGCCTTGTTCATGATTCATACCCTTCATCTTCTTTGCAAAATCCCTTTGGAAATGCACAATGTCACCGATTTTGGATGTATCTTTGGAGGACCATTATTCTGCCTAGAACATGGCCCCAGACAAGATGAGAAGGGATGGCTGTGTTCCAATAAAACTTCAAAAGTAGACTGCCAGCCTGCAGGCTAGAGCTTGCTGGCTTCTGGCCTATGACATCCTTCTCTCAGTGTATTATGCAGGGTGATGTTTTTGGAAGATACCCCATAGAGAAGGTCCTGTGGTCCACTAAGTTTGAGAGCTCTGAGAGATCCAGTAAGCCAGATATTTCTCTTAGTTAAAGCTCTGAGAAGTTCTGCAGTCTGTAGTCCTGTTTGGTTTCTACACTAACATTTTTCAAATATGATTTTTTTTTTTTTACCTCATAATACACATTGTACACTCGGATTCCCAGGAACCCACCCACCCTGGGAAACCTTGGCCTAATCTAGTCTTGGGCCTTTAGAGGAAGCTGCCACCAGTCTCCTGATCTGAGGTCAAGACACCAGTCACATCACTTGAGATTTGATTAGAGAAAGCATTTTGGCTTCATTAAAGTTCATTAAATGAGCCATCCAGTGTAATTTAGCTGAATAAAAATGGCTCAAATGGCTTTAACCCCCACCCCCTTTTACAGCAATTTAATTGAGGGAAAAGCAAATATATCAATGATGTGGAAAAATATTTCTTGGCCTCAAGAGGAAGGTTGAGCATCAGCACCTGATTACTTGTCATATACACTGGATTCTGGGTGTGTGTGTTTGTGGGGGGGGGCTTGTAGTGCCTTCTCGGTGCAGGCTTTAGGCCCTGGTAAAGAAACTATACTCCCTCCTCCCTTCCTTCCTTGTTTCCTTCTTTAGGAAGGAGGTCCAGGTGATAGCTCCTGCCAGGATGAGTTGCCACTCTCTCTGGTGTGGGGCTGGTAGTGTCACAGAACTCACAGGGTTAAGACTATGAAGTGTGAGCTGTGACTGCACTTGAAGGAGTAGGCAGTGAACTATTAGTCCCATTTTTCTCCCACAGGATTTGGTCTTGCAGCAGGGGATTCTAATTATTTCACCTTTTCTCCATTTTTCCTAATAACTTCAGAAAAGTCTCAGTGTGGTATGTCAAGGGAGGGGAATGCTGTGGTCATGAAAGTCAGCCTCCCCCAGATTATGAGCCTCACCCCCAAAGTGTTGGTATTAAGAGGAGAGCCTTCAACATATGATTAGGTCTTGAGGGTGGAGCCCTTAGACATGAGGTTAGTGTCCTAATAAATAAGGCCTGAGAGACACCCTTCACCGCTTCTGTCATGGGAGGTTAGTGAGAAGCAGTTGTCTATGATGAGGCAGCCAGCACATACCACTAATCTGCTAGCCCCTGGGACTTGAATGTCCCAAGATTATACAGAACTATGACAAATGAATATCCATTGTTTATAAGGTACCTGGTCTATGGTATTTTATTATAGCAGCCCAGATGGATTAAGACAAAGACCAAGGAGCTCTCTTTCATATGCTAACAAAGTAAGCAGAGGGCAGATAGCTGAGGAAGTGTTAGATCTGAAGGAAGGGAAAATGCACCGTTCCAAATGCTGCCCTTGTGCAGGAAAGAAATAAGCTTTGCATCACGATGATTTCAGCCTGCGAGACATAGCCCTGGGAGCTGTGGGACTCCAAGGGCTTCTGGGGAGCTGTTCTGGGTGCCCAGAACACATGATGCATGGAAGGAGTACCCTTCAGATGCTGTGGAAGGAATCCTCCAGGAAAATCCAGCGGCAGTGGCATTCATCTTTGTGATGTGAGCTGAGCATCTTCCTGGTTTTGCTTTTTCAAAATTTCAATTATCTTTTGAAGGAGACTGTAGTATACCCAGGGGGTAGACAAGTGGACAGATAGTAGATTGGATCTTAGCAGCAGGGACTTGACTGGGAAGCTGGTTCCATATGGTGGCCATGCATAGACAGGGTGAGGAGGGACAGAAAACCATGGCTTGGAGTCCTTTGGGGACCACGGTAAGGCAGTTAAGTTGGTTGTTAGGGCCACAGGGGCAGACAGATGGCTGTGTGTTAGTTTTCTAAGGCTACTATGGCACAAAGCCACAGACCCAGAGGCTCCAACAATAGGCATTTATTTCCTCACAGTTCTGGAAGCTCAAAGTCCAAGATCAAAGGTGTCATCAGGCTTGGTTTCTTTTGAGGCCTCTTTCCTTAGCTTGTGGGTGTCCATGTTCTTCCTGTGTCTCTATGTGGTTGTCTCTTTTTCTGTGTCTATACTCACTGCCTCTTCTTATAAGGACACCAGTCGTTTTGGATTAGGGCCCATCCTAATGACCTCATTTAACCTTAATTACTTCTTTTTTAAAATTTACAGTGAAAGTGAACAAGAGAGAGAGACAGAAGGAGACACAGAGAGAGAGAGAATTGGCATACCAGGGCCTCAGCCACTGCAGTCGAACTCCAGATGCTTGCACCACCTAGTGGGAATGTGCAACCTTGCACTTGCCTCACCTTTGTGCATCTGGCTAAAATGGGATCTGGAGAGTAGAACATGGGTCCTTAGGCTTTGCAGGCAAGCACCTTAAGTACTAAGCCATCTCTCCAGCCCTTAATTACCTCTTTATAGGCTCTATGTGTTTTTGTTAATATTTTATTTTTATTTATTTATTTGAGAGAAATATATATATATATATATATATATATATATATATATATATATATATGAAGACAATAGACACACCAGGACCTCTAGCCACTGCAAATGAACTCCAGACACATGCTCTGTCTTGCGCATCTGGCTTTACATGGGTCCTGGGAAAGCAAGCCTGGGTCCTTTGGCTTTGCAGACAAGTGCCTTAACTGCTAGGCCCTCTCTCCAGCCCTATAGGCCCTTAGGACTATTGAATATAAGTTTTGGGGAAAGGCACCATTCAGTCCAACAGAAATCCAAACCCACTAAGAGGGGCTGAGGAGATGGAGATGCAAAGATGGAGTGAGAATCCAAAAGCTGGAGTGTGAGTCAGCTGACTGGATTCTGTGGTTCTGGCATGATGAGGCTGGCCTGCTTGTCAGAATGGGGGCATGGTTGGGTGTGTCAGTTACTTTCTCATTGTGGTGGCCAAATACCTTACCAGAAGCAACTTACAGAAGGAAGGGTTTAGTTTGGTTTACACTTCAAGGTTATAGTCCCTTATGGCAGGAAAGGTGTGGGCAGCAGGAGCAGGAAGCAGCTGGTCATGTTGCATCTACAGTCAGGAAGTCCAGAGTGCTGAATGCTGGTGCTCAACTGCCTTACTCCTTTTTATACAGTTCAGGAACCTGCCCTCAGTTAAGGTGGGTCTTCTCATCTCAATTAACCTAATCAAGATAATTCATCACAGGCATGCCTGGAGGCATGTTTTCTAGATGACTTTATGTCCTGTCAAGTTGACAATATAAACCACCACATTGGGCAGTCTGGTTTAATAGCCTTGGTGCTGGGAACTGTCCCCAAACATCCCTGAATCACTGGCTTCTTAAGACGTTCCTTCCTGCACAGTCTACCTCTGCCAGCGGAAGAGGAGGTGCTTCCAAAAGTCAGCCCCACTCTCATCCAGGAAGTCCATGAGCCCTCACTCTTCAGGATCACTGTCAACGAATACTATAGGCTTCTCCATTCTCAGTGCCCAAAGGATGTCATATGTATAGGACCACAGAAGAATTCTTCTAATTGGTCTCATTTGGCAATCTTTTATCTTGCTGATACTGATATAGTCATGGGGTAACAGGGATTCTTGTTTTTTTTTTTTTAATTTTATGTTATATAAAATATAACAGGTTATCCCCTCACATTACCCTGATTCTATGAGAGAGAGTGACATCTTCCCCAGTCATGGGTCTCCACTTCTGATGAAGTTGGGTGCTTCTCTTAGGAAGTTTCCTGGATGGCTTTCTCTGGTACCTTTGCCAGTCAGAGTGGCAGGTTGCCTTTGAGGTTCCTTATGCCCTAAGCAGTTAATTCAGGCTGGGATGTCTCAGCTGTCTGTCCTCAGGGCCCAGAGGCTGTCCATATGTGAGACTGTCTTCATGCTCCCAGAGCGGCCAGTAGCCACATCATCATTGTTTATTACCTTTGGACCCCAGAGTCTGCCTGGGAGAGAGCCAGTTGTGCAAGACAAAATTAATGGCTTTGTTTGGGAGTCTCAGATGAGAGATAGAGGGGGCGATGTCCTGGGGCTTGCTTTTGGGAAAATGCTTGATGCATCATCTCATAAAATTTTGCTCACCAAATTAATTCAGTGGTCAGGTGGCTTGGACACTGGCCACTGACCCAAGCAAAAGTCAGAGGCGGGTGATAATGGATCTGTTAAGGAGGAGTCACCAGAAGGAGGCTGCCGTGGGGCTCAGAGGCAGAATGACTCTTAATTAAACTCCTGTCTGATGAGTAGCATAACCAGCTCATCAATAACTGATGACAGATGAGTACAGGTGGGGCGCCAGCTAGAAAGAAAACTGGGCCAGTGTGTTCTGAGGCCCATTGAAGCCCTACACCTCAGTTTCCCATTTATTCTGCACCAGGAGAGTGCATAAATGCCCAAGAGGGCAACATGTCCAGTGGTGCTCTCTGCTTGTTTGTGAGGTATATTTATACCTTACTTCTTGTCTTTGCTATGTGTGTTTGTGTGTGGGGCTCAGCATTTCTATTGTGTGTCGCTGGCGGGACACCGGGTACAGCTGTGCGGGTCACACATACTACACTCCCCAGTGGACTCGTGAATGAATCAGTGTGTGTGTGTGTGTGTATGTGTGTGTACACAGACTGTGAGTGCCTCTTTGGTCACCCCATTTAGATAAAGTGCTAGAGGAATCTGAAGGTCTCCTTCAGGAGGGCCATGGTGGGTGGCTTGGTGGGTGGAGAAAGGGTGGGTAGGAGATGAAGCCCACCTCCTCTTTACTAGGTGTCCTGGGCTCCCACCCCTCTTCTCCCTTGTAATAAGGAGGAGATAATGCTATTTTTCATTCTCTATTTGCTCAGAGTGCCTGTGATTTTCTTTCTTTCAGAATCCAATTTTCTCTTGACATTTCTGCCTGATGTAGCAAAGCATGACCTTTGTGAGAGGATGTGGCTGGCAGCCTGCTCTCGGCCGGGGGCTCCCCAGAACTCCTGACAAGAGACTCCCTGCCTGTTTCTCTCTCGGAGAGGAGCCAAGCTGCCCAGTGCACCTGGGTGACGCCTGCCTTGTGCATTGCTCATTCTCCCCAGTTGCTTCTTGTCTTAGCAGCGGCATGCTCCCCTACCAGGAGCATGCTCCCTGAGGCTCAGTGAGCTCAGCGCCCCTGCAGGCTGCTGCTACTCGGCTCCTGAACCACGGATGGTGTTCAAGGGAACACTGGAGTAGCTAGGGAGACCAAAAGGAGGAGGTGTGAGGTCTTTCCAAAGTTCTGTTGGGATTCCCTTGTGGATTTGGAGGCGTGGGCCTTATTCAACTATTATTCCAAGGCTGCTGCTATGTGTAGACAATAAACAGGAAGAATGGAAAGAGAATAAAGGTTTCTACTTGGATGGTTTAAGCTCTCAGATTTATTAAAACAGCATACAGAGGCGAGTACTGAAACCTGTGTCCTTGATCCAAGCTTGTTGGTTAGGTAGGGACAGCTACTTGGTGGGGACATGAGAGGGACCCATTGCCACACCCCACAGACAAGGTGAGGTTGCTGCAGGGAGCTTGCCCCACATGGCGACCTTACATAATCCTGTCAAGAGTTCTTCTTTTGTCAACCCATTCCCTGTCATCGGTGGGCAATTGTAGAGGTTTGTTGCAATAGGACATAGGTCTTCAAGGGTTTTGTGAAGCAGAGCAGAGCATGATGGGTGGCTCAGGTTTATAGGCTCTCAGTGAGCATGTGATGTCACACCAGAGATCTTATCCTTGTAAAGAGTAGGTGTGCGACCATATGGTGTCATCTTGGAGAGCTTGGTATAGGTAGGCTCAAGGATTCTGAACAGAATTCTGGATACAGGGAAGACAGCAGAATTGGGACCCCCCCCCCCCACCTGTGGTTCCCTTCCTCTTCCCACCAGTTTCTTTTACCCTTAGAGTTGGCCTGCCTCTCTGACACCATCCTGAGCTGTCTGGCCAATGTAAGACCCAGCAACCTTTCTACAAGGAGACAAGGAGGTACTTGATTCCTTAGTTTTCTTTATAATGGAATATCTGTTCTTGTTATGAACGTAGTAATTCTCAAACCCATTTGAGCTCCAGACCCATTTATCCAGCAGGTTATCTGGCTTCTCTCTCTGGAGACCTAACAGGCATCTCAAACTGAATATTCACAAGGGGGGGGGGTATCTTTTTTAATACATTAATTTTTGTTGGTCCATGGTACTTGTATAAAACCATAGCATTCATTATGGCATTGTCATGCATGCGCATGACACTTTGATCATACTGACCTCTCTATTATTCTCCTCTACCCTTCCTCCTTATCCAAGGGGAAAGATCTTGGTCCCATTGCTGGAATGTGCTGTTTTGGCAAGCTTCCTCATCTCATTAGATGCCTCACTAGTCATCTGGTTTCTTAGTTACTTTCCTCATTGTTGTGACAGAACACCTGACATAAACAACTTAAGGGATCATGGTTTCAGAGGGTTCAGTTCATGGTCACTTGGTCTCATGTGCATAAGCATAAGCATATGGCAGCTGGAGTATGTATGTAGTAGGCAGTTATTCATGTTTTTTTTTTTTTTCTTGGAAAGAAAGCAGACAGTGCCACAAGAAGAGACCAGGGATAATGTACCCCTAAAGGAGCCATCCCTCATGATCTACTTTCTCCAACTAGCCCTTACTTCCCAAAATGTCCACAACCTCCTAACGTAGCACCAGCAGCTGGGGAACAGGCATTCAAACCACAACCCTGTGGAGGACAGTTCGTATTCAAACCAGAACACCTAGTCAGTCAGTTCTCTCTCCCTCCTCCCCAAAGTCCAATCCAGAACCAGGCCTTGATAGCTCTACTTCCAACATTTATCTTGAATCACTCTTTCCTCCTTTCTCTTGCTTGGAATAAAGTTGAGACAGTTGAGGGCTCTTCACTGGGTTGCTAGCTTCCAGTCTTGGTCTCCTATTTAAAAGTATGGTAATTAGTTTATGCCACGTCCACATGGAAAACCATCCATTGCATTCCCATTCTTTGAAGTGAAAGCAGTCTCCTCTAAGTTTTGTGAATATGTTGTGAATCTCATTCCCACTTAGCCTCAGAGAGGTCTCCCAGTAACCTTTCTCCATGGGCTTTTTTCCTGACTCCAAAATCATTTTCCTTCTTACCACAGTCCCCTGTTACCTTCTCAGGAGGTTCTCTCCAAGGGCCAAAGTGAAATAGCCCTCTCCAACATCAGTTGCTTATATCACTTTGTTTATACTCTGTCTTCTGCTTATTCATTTGTCACTTGAATAGAAGGTTCCAGAGGGACCTTAGGTTCTCTGTCAATGGTCTACTATGCATTCCTATGTTTGACTCTAAATAAATATTAGTTGTAGAATTCATCTAAATATAGGTGTGGATAGCATATGTGTGTGTATAAACAAAAGTCAGCGTTTGCATTGTTACCTAGACGTTTGCTATACACATGCTCACATGTGGCTGGATATTTACCTAAGTGGAATCAGCACCGGCGTGCGTTCCCATCAGCAGATGAGTACATTGTTCCTGGGGTGCCACTTCAATTCTAGCAGTGTGTAACTACTGCCTTTAAGGGCTGTTATCTCATCAAAAGTTGTTTGCTGAGCCTGGCAAAGTAATAACTGTGGGTGTGCTTCTTTTATTCAGAAGACTAATGGCTGTTCCCTTCCCTGTTCACCCTAATGAGAACGATTAAATAGCCATTAAGAGGAGAAGAGACATGTGAACAAAAGGCTGATGTCTTGATCTCTCGGGTGGGCATGTGTTATAGGAGAGGGATGGGTGAGGAAGAATCCCAGCCTGTGTGGATGTCAAGGATGCTGTGGGCTTGGGTTTCCTCAGAGGTGTTGTCTAGAGAAGGTGCCTTCAAACAGGCTTCCTGAAGTTTTGTTAATGGGAGAGGGTGTGGGGAAATAACCAAGACTGTATTGTTTCTTGGATTTGTGAAACCTTGCCCTTTAAAAAAGCTTCAGCATCCCTCCCCAAACCTACGTGGCAGACTCAACTGTTAGTAGACATATCATTACCAGAATAGGACAAAGAAACACAAAAGCTGGGCATGGTGGTGCATGCCTTTAATCCCAGCACTCAGGAGGCAGAGGTAGGAGGATCACCATGAGTTCAAAGCCACTCTGAGATTACATGGTGAATTCTAGGTCAGCTTGAGCTAGAGTGAGACCCTACCTCGAAAAAACAAACAATCAAACAACAACAAAAAATGAAAGAAAGAAAGAAGAAACACAAAGCCTGACTTCATATGACTAAGTTCCCTCTCATGATGTTATTCCTGCTGGATCTGTCCTTGAACTTCCTCTTTATTTGTCAATCTTGCAGAAACCTGTCGAGTAACCGGCTCACCACACTCTCGTGGCAGCTCTTCCAGACGCTGAGTCTTCGGGAATTGTAAGTTCGGAATTGAAGACTTTGTCCAGGTGGCGGAGTTCTGGTAATGGTTGGGTGGGGAGAAGTGTCAAACACTGGGGCTTACCTGGTGTCTGGGCCACGTGGGTTGGTGACATCAAGTATACCATGTTCAGTGACAGTGACCCACCCCACTGCTTGATTTCTGATGCTTTTTTCTAAGCACAGTCTATTTCAAAAGATAGACTATCATTTGTTGCAGGGTAGGATTAAGACTTAGTTTTTGTGCTCTTCAGATAATTGGTAGTAATAGATTTAATTTCTATAATAATAGTTAACATTAACCAACTCATGATCAGTAACATTTGTGAGTACATTTATAGATTATCAGAAATTCTTCCACTAACATGGCCTTAGATATATCATCTTAAGAGTCATGGGAAGTAAGTGTAATTCTCTGCTTTTTGTGGATGAGGACTCTGATTTATAGAAAGGCAGTCAAGAGTCAGTCATGGTTGTGTTGTTAGGGACTGGTGGAGATGAGACTAGAGCACAGGCCTTCCAGCTTCTGCTTGCATGACCTTTTCACTACTCATGATAGATCCCCTATCTGACTATTTGGATTGATGTCGAGACTATTTATTTATGTGTGTGTGGACTGCTTAGTCCTGCTGCATTCCAAGGTTGATCAATGCACTCCTACCCCAGCCGGCCATTTTGTGAAAACAAATGTTGTCTGGATGAGTGAAAAATTCGTGACCACTGGTGGAGTAAATAACTCTTGTTGATGTGTGAGTCATCAGGGTCATCTCTGCACACGAAGGGTAGCATATTATGTGAAGAGAGTAAATCAAGGAATAAATTTAAGAGGAATTGAAACATGGATACAGTTAGGGAGTCTGGATTTCAGGGATGCCGCTCACGTGTTCCCTCTTACTTGGTGACTCAGATCCAAATTCGCTGAGCACAGATCTCATAACAACATTTACCAAGAAGCAATGACCTTGGACTTCTGCTTAGCCATGGGCCTTTCATCTTGCTGTCTCTCTCCCTGTTCATACTTGTGTTCACGGATATGTTACCACCTCTTTTTTTCAGACCAGCTGGTAGAAATGTGAATATTTACCTAATGAAACCTCATGCATGACAGCTTTGTATGTTGACCTTGTCGTTCTGGGCCTAATGACTTTAAATGATGCTTTAAAGGCAATTAATTCTAGGAGTAAGGTGTATAGAGATTCTCTCCTTAAAAGTTTTGTGAGCTAGGAATGGTGGCATGTGCCTGTAGTCTCCATACTTGGGAGGTGAAGTTAGAAGAAGCAAGAATTAGAGGTTAGCCTAAACTATATAGAAAGTCTCTTGCCAGTTTTATTTTTGTATATTGTTGTTGGTTGCTTTCTGTTCTTAGAGTCGTGACCCTCTCAATCAGGTTACTACTCTGGTATGGGCACAGTAGGCATAGTGATCAGAGGTCTTAGTCCCGTATGACTAAGATCTGTATGGACACCAATAAAAACTCCTGCCAGAGCTGGAAAAAGGTAACTATATGTTTATTTATAAAACATCCTCCTGTATAGACTAAGTCATACACATCTAATGTCAAGCTGTTGAACAGGGTGTGTTCTTTTCATTCTCATCTTCAGCTAGATGTCACCTAGTAGAGGAATGTAGAAAAGATCTTAGAGCATCTTAACATGGCTACTGTAATTATTACTAACACTGATTTGTGAGCTCTTTCTGTATAACAGGCACCACGCCAAGTAATATATAAAGTGATATATGTTATCCAACTTAATCCTTAGGATAGTTTCCTAAAGTAGGAATTACCACCACTTCATTTTCAAGGACACCGAGGTGCTTGGCAAGGGAAGACTTGTTGAAGACCTCTCAAGTAAATAGTAATGGGAAAACTCAAAGCCTGGACCACTGTGCTTTACTGCTTCCAACATTTTAAAAATCTGTTTCCTGTACATGGATGTATTTTACAGTAACTTTCCAAAAGTATGTGGCTGTGGGTCTTTCCTAGGTTACTGTTGCAGTCAGTTCCTCATTGTTGGACAAAGCACCAGACAAAGCAGCTTGTGGGAGGAAAGGGTTTATTTTGGCTTACAGACTCGAGGGGAACTTACATGATTGCAGTGGAAAACATGGCATGAGCAGAGGCTGGACATCACCTCCTGGCCAACATCAGATTGACAACAGCACCAGGAAAGTGTGCCAAATACTGGAAGGGGAACCTGGCTATAACATCCATAAGCCTGCCCCCTAACAATACACTACCTCCAGGAGGATCCAATTCCCAAATTGCCATCAGCTGGGGACCTAGCATTTAGAACACATGAGTTTATGGGGGACACCTGAATCAAACCACCACAGTTACCCTCTGTACTAATTACTTTTCTTATTACTATGACAAAAATGCCTTGATAAGAAGAAACATAAGGAAAGAAGAGTTTTGGTTCATGGTTTTAGGGGTATAATCCATAGTGGTGGGGAAGGCATGTCAGTAGTAATATGAGGAGCTGGTCATATTGTGTCTGCAGTCAGGAAGCAAAAAGAGATGAATGCTGATTCTTGACTTACTTTGTTAATTTTATTCAGTCTCAGCCATGGGATGGAACCACCCCCATTCAAAGAGGCTCTTTACTCCCCAGTTTAACCTTTTGGAAGCATTGTCATAGACATGTCCAGAGGTGTGTATCCTAGGTGACTCTAAATCCAGTCACATTGGCAATGAAGATGGACCATCATACCCTCAATATGATTGGGGGTCTCAGGGTCTTCCTCACATCTAGTTGTCCTAGAACACCTGCCCTTCATGTAGGGAAAGCCAGGGATAGTGTCCCTCCAGGGCATATCAGGGAACTCTTGTGGGCTGAATTATTGAGAAACTGCTCAGTGATCTTTCTAAGAAATCGTTGGATGTGAAATCAATGGTGTGCTACCCTGGTGACCTGCTTCGTGGAGATTTAGAAACAGTTGTTCTGGGGATATATATTTAAAGAAAATGTCAGATTTCTCCCAGAGGATCATGGGACTCTGCATTCATCTTCTCCTGAGATCAATACACCGTTGAGCTAGATTAAACTTATGGAGGAATAAAGACGTTGCTTCCAGTGTGAGTCAGCGTGTGAGTGCCACCATGTCCAGAGAGTATTTTATTTCTGTCATAGTTTAAATAAAAAAACCCATGATATTGGAAGATGAAGAAGCCCCCTTCTAAAGAGCAATTGTGCTATAAGGGGTCTAGTTTTTTTTTTTTTTTTTGAGGAAGAGTTGAGTGTTGAGGGTATAAAATTTATCTTTGGCCTGCAGGGGCCTCACATTGGCTCTCAGCTATGGCTGTGATTAAAATCCAAACAATAGCCATTCCTGGCAAATGGAAGAGGGAGTAGTATTTTCTTGTCTGAATTCTTGATTAGTCCACATGGTGCCATCTGCCACAAGCCATCTAGACTGCCAGGGTCTGCTTGGTGGAGCCTATGGTCTGGAGTGTGGGGATGGGCTGAATATTTTCAGGAAGAGTTTTGTCCTGAAAGGAGAGGGGACTCAGCATGTTGTGGCAGCCAGGAAAGTCCAAAGCCAGATATTTGAAAGGTTTCCAGCAGCAGAATATAGGGACATACAGGGCCAATAGGGTGTTTAGCAATGTCTTAGAACCATTTCTTCTGGCATGGAGGAACTTTAGAGGGTCTTGGCCTAACCCCATCCAGCCTGTCCTCTACTAGACACTCCTTGATGACAGCTGACAATGATTCGGTTGATGCTCTTGAAACCCCTCACTAGAAGGACCGTACTTCCAGTGGGAAAGCAGGGAGCCGAAGCACCTTTTGAGCACCTACTGTGTACAAGGTTCTTATTCATCCTTGAAACAATCCCACAAGAGAGCTATTACTATAACCAGTTGTACAAATGAAGAGATTTGGGGCTTAGCCAAGTCAAATAACTAGACCAAGATCACATGTTTGGTGAATGTTAATCTTGGGATTTGTATTATGATTTTTGGCATTATCTCCATCTGGGACTGCTGTTTTCCTAGACCATTCTCTTTCCCTGACCCAACTCAGCAATGCACCCATGATGCTCAGTGTCCCCTTTCAGAAGCCAAGTTAAAGATGGCAGTTCCCCTTTGGAAAACATGAGTATATCAGGATCATTGCCATGTGCCAAGTCCCCTCTTGTACTGTCTTTTGTTTTTGTGAGATTGGAGGGAGGAGTGTTGGAAAACATAACACTCAGCATTTCTTGAGACCAGGTGGTGCTCCTCTTACTGAGCGCATGGGGACATCCTCCAAAACTTGCTACTGAGCAGCCAGCACATTCCAGTGGCAGGTTTGCAGGAATCTGGCTTGGCATTCATTGCATAGTGCTCTCAGAAGTTTCTGGTTAAGGCAAGATGGTGCTATTCTGTTCTTTCCTTGAGAGAGAAGGTTGGAATTTTTTTTTGTCCAAATATGAGAGCATGAATCAGAGAGTTGTTTTAGATGTAAATGATGAATTAAGAAGAAAAGGGGCTGGATTTTGATTCCCATGATACGACTTAGGCAATGCAAGAGGCATCAGAGGTGTATCAGCTCACAGCACAGAGACCCTTCAGAAATACCCTAAGGACCATTAACGCATCTTGATCAGGCTTCTCTTAATACCCTGTACACATGGAGCAGACGTGATTAAAATAGATTGGAATATTTCATTTTCTTCAAGCGAAGTGATAATTACCTGTTATAGTTTGCAGATTCAGTCGACTTAGTAAAGCACTAACTCAGTGTTGGAGTTGGATTTGGGCTGATCCTTGCATTTTCCTCAGACAAGATTCAGAGCAATCATGTCAGTAATGCTGTTGCTCTCATAGTAATTTCTGGCCTCCTTAAGTTCCCTCCTTTTAATTCATAAAACATGCTGATCCATATTGCCACTACTTCTATCAATGAGTTTATGTAGTAGGAATGTCAAACTTAACCATCCCCAGTGTTACAGATGGTAAAACAGAGTCTTGAAGAATTAAGCTACTTGCAGCCTTAGTTTTACAGTGTTGCCTTAGCAAATGATTATAAACTTGGTGACGCAAAACAACAGAAATGTTTTCCTTTACTGTTCTGAAAGCAAGAAGGACATGAGCAGAGCTCTCTTCCCTTCAAAGGCTGTGGTGATGAAGCCTGGATTCTCTCATTGCTGTTACAAAATACCTGACAAGAGCAATGTAAGGAAGGGAGGGTTGATTTTGGCTTACAGTTTGGAGGTTCAGTCCCTTATGACAGAAAAGCATGGTAGCAGGAGTATGAGGCAGCCAGCCACATGGGCTCCCCAGTCAGGAAGTGGAGAGTGGTAGATGTTGCCACTCATATCATGTCCCCTTTTTATTTCATCTGGGACCTCAGACCCATGGGACATCACTGTCCATGCTTAGGGTGGTTCTTCCCACATCAGTTAACCTAATCTAGAAACTCTCTCACAGACATGCCTAGATATTTGTCTCCTGTGACTCTAGATCCTGTCAGGTTGGTAGCATGATGGTATCAACCATCACAAAGGTTTCCCTGCATTTTCTAGCTGTTTGGTGGCTCCTGGGGCTCAGTGGCTTGTGGAAGCATCTCTTGTAGCCTCTGCCTCTTCCTCCCATGGCTAACACCCATGTTTCCTTGCCCTTCAGCCCCCTCTCCTTTCTAAGGACACCAGCTACTGAGTCTAGTGCCCACCCAAAATCCAGAATGATCTTATCTCTTTATTCTTAATTTGATCACATCTCCAAAGAAGGTCATATTTGTAGGTCATCTTTTTGGAGGAAACAGTTCAACCCATCACATCTTCTCAGGGTCAGGCAGCTAGCTCAACTCAGATCTTTTGTTCATGCACTTTTTCTACTGTTATGTCAGGAGGCCTGAACTGTGTGCTTTGCCCTGTGACAGTGACTGTGCCCTTGCTGGTGTGGGTCTTCCCCTATCCCCCTAAACACACATTTACCACAGCCAGCCCCAGGACTGGCCCTGGCAGTGCTGATGCTGTGGAGGGGAGAAGGAAACTGTTTGAGGGGAATCGATGTTTTGCTGAACACCAAGTCATAGCCTTGGCTGCTGCTGCGAAGTATCTTTTGTGGCCGTGCTTGAATGGGACTGGGCTAATCTGTGTGTAGCCTTCAGGGTTCTGCGATTAGGCCCTGGGCCGTCTTGGGGCCAGGGCTGGGCACTGGTAAGCTATGCTGTGGAGCAGTTGCTGTTGTATTATTCATGGGGCCTCCTGCATTATTGATGGAACCGAGAGGCCTGCTCTGAGCTCTTACAGTCTGGCCCCTGCAGCTGTGGTTGGAGCTCTTCTGCTGAGATCTGGCTGAGTGGAAGAGGGGCACCGGAATGCCCTGCTTCACGTAGAGCTGCTCTTGCATGTCTTTGCTTCTTGCACACCTTCCTTTGTCAGGACAGCAAGGTGATTGCAGATGGCCCAGTGGGATGCCCAGGGTGCCCCATATTTAGGACTCAAAATGCATTCTGCTACATGTGTGTTCTCTAAGAGGAGAAGCCTTCCAAGGTTCTTCTGTAGCTTTCAGCAGATGTATGTAGAGTGCAATGAATGACCAGATCTTCATGCACATCCCTTCCACTGGATCAGACCCATAAGCAGAACCCTGGAGATAGAGGATAGAAGGAAATGAGCTGTTACTGAGCTGCTCGTGCCTGGCAGCATCTGGGACACATCCAAAATAGCTCAGCTAATTCTCCTGCCAGCCTCCGGACCGTTTGGGTCCCTGAGATGCTAGGATATGATGTAGCTGGGATTCAACAGGAGGCTGGCCTGTATCAAATACCGTGTGCCTCCAGGCAACCCTGCCAACATTCTCACTTGTCTAGTCTTTTCAGAGCAGGTGGATAATTTGTATTTTTACACCTACTTAATAATGAATGGCCACATCTTGTCAAGTGAGCAGCCAGCAGCCAGAGAAATCCAGGCTGACCTGGTTTAGTTTGCACATCTGGAAGCATCCAGACCCTCAGTGCCATTCAGAAGGTCTGCCAGGCCTCTCCTTGAGGTCTCTGCCAGGGGAGCTCATGCCATTCCACCCCTTCAGGCTGTTGTTTTCCACACGGAAAGAGTAGTGAATCTTCCCTGCTTTCCCACGGATGCTATCACGTGTCCTCTTCCTTCCCCACACTGCCTTCTTGTGAAGGTTAAATGAAGTTCTCTGTGTTGGACACATGGGGTGGTGCTGGCACTATGACATGTGTGAGGCAACATACTATCTTACTCATTCTGTTATTTCTGCTTCTCCTGTGTTTTCTCTATCTCAGTTGTCAGTCACAGAGGCATCTCGCTTAGCTCTGAGGCAGACGCTTCGAAGGCTTCCTGACTTATTCTTCCCTTTCCTCCTCTAGGATCTTGGCCTCCCTCTCCTAATTCCCTGCCCTGGCATCATTCCTGGTATGCTTCATTTTTTTCCTGTCCAGTAATATATTCCTTCTCCTCTGCTTTCAACCAGGCATTTCAGTGTGCTAGTGATTTCTTGTCATCTGGATCTGAAAAGTTCATCCACCACATTGCTTTCCCTTTTGCTGTGTTCCTCTCCCCTCCCCTCCCCTCCTCTCTCTCCTCTCCTCTCCTCTCCTCTCTCTCCTCTCTTATCCTTTCCTCTCCTCTTCTTTCCCCCTTTCCCTTTCTCCCTTCCCATATTTCATTCTTTTCTTGCCTTCTATTGCAACAATGTGTCTTGCTACCTTTGTGGTGTTTGCTTGAATGTTCTTTCCCTTTTCCCAATTTTCACCACTGTAACCTACACCAGGTGTGTCCAACCTGTAACCTATGGGCTGCATGTATCCCAGGATAGGTATGAATGTGGCCCCACATTTGCAGAGGATAATAACATGTGTCATGCCAAAAAATTAGACACCTCTGTTCTAGTCCCTTCAATGACGGGACACAGAAACCTGACAGAGTCCCAAGACCTTCCCATGTGAAGGAAAAGTTAGGGAAAATATATATTCATCATATTCATCATATGCCCTTTCCACTTGCATTCTCTCACAAGAATTTTCTAGCGAGTGTATGACATGTGAAAATCCCATTTTCCTGATGACTAATGGAATTTGGGCTAATATATTCTGCTGCTTTAAATTTTATGAGTTTTAATTTCTAATATGGTAAACACTAAGAGATATATCCCAGATATACAAGAGTTATTTGAGGCCCTTAGGAAATATTTTAAATGCAAATAGGAGTGCTGAGACCAAAAGTTTGAGAACACTGGCCCCAGCCCTATCATCCTATCTTATGCCTATGTGTGAGTTGGAGAAAGTGCCCCTCTGGGTGGAAGAAGTCCCATACCAGGGCACTGGATCTGAAATTCATTCATCACTGCTTTGGCTGGATTCTTTGAGACATGCATAAACCACACAACTTTACCTCATTGTTCCGTGCCTATAAGATATCCTAACTGGTGGCCCAGTCTCCAGCTATCAGGACCTCCATGATTTCCCAGGATCTCCTGCACATTCCAGCATCCGAATACCACCAATGGTCCTTTCACTCCGTCTTCAGGCGCTCCTTGATGGGAACGCTCTGCCTTAGCTGAATCTTGCTTCTCTTTCACACCTCAGTGCATAACATTCCCATTATATTTTCCACTTTTCCCTGGTGCTTCCCCCTGGTCAGCTTGCCACAAGTCCCAGTAGTCAGGGTACTTGTCTCAACACTCTTTAAATATCCCAAGTGTTCATTCAGGGAAGATGCAGTGGGAAGTCCAGATGGAAATGTCCCACGTACCAGCAGAGGGGCATGCTCAGGTGTCTTCACCCCTGTATTCCTTTCACCACTGCTGTCATCAAACACCTGACAGAAGCAACTTCTGGAAGGGTCTATTTTAGCTCACAGTTTGAGAGTACAGTCCATCATGGTAGGAGTGTGAGATGGCTGGCCACAGCATTCTAGAAGCAGAGAGATGAATGCTGGTGTTTAGCTTGCTCATCTTTACTATTTAGCCCAGGAGCCCAGACCATGGGATGGAGCCATCCACATTCAGGATGGGTGTTCTCAGTTAAACTTGTGGAAATACCTTCAGAGAAACATCCAGATATATGCCGCCCTGGTGATTGTAAATCCAGCTAAGTTGCTGATGAAGATTAGCCATCATACCCTTCAAACATTAGACAGGTTCTCTCATATAGATGGGGACAATCTCAGATATCTCCTGATGTTGCTGTGAGAAACAGATGCTTAATAAAGCCTGGGTCCCTTCTCTTCCCTGTATCTGAGAAAACTGTGTGCAGGGAGAAGTCATGGGTTCCCCTAGGCTACGTGCTAATATCCTGTCATGCTATCTGTACATTCTCCCCGAAGTGACCTAGTCTTCCAAAACATGATTCTTCCAGGGGCCTCTCTTCTTCCTGAAAGCTGATAAATGCTGATGTATGCTTAACTATTTTGGAATCTGCCAGTTGTCAAAAATATCCAATGTCCAAAAACTATGCAGTAATATAAGTGCCTTTCCTCTGGGTCCTGACGGATCGATCCCCTCAATAAACCAGAGAGACTCAGGTTCCCCTAATGATCTGGCATTCAGATTTTCTGGGTGCTTTTTACTTTAAGAGCTCTGGGATTGATTAATTCTGTCAATCACTCTGCTAATAAACCTACTGAGGAAGAGTGTGACTTGCTTCAAGAGCCCGTGGAGAACAAGGGCTTTGAACTCGACTCTTTCCCATCAGCCGCTTTTCTTCCCCAAGCTGAATGCTCCTGGAGGACCAGGATTGTTCTAGTCATCTGTGAACAACATTCAGCTGCAGCCAGATATGGAACAGGTGCTCATTAAGGTGTCATTGACTTCATGTAGGAATAAAGCCAGTCCCAAAATGGGCTTTGAATATATCTTGGAAATAGCTCACCGCCTACTCCCCCAGGGAAAATATATATTAGATTCAGTTTTAGGTATTGTGGGTAGAGTGATGAAAAAATATAGGTTATATGTCTCTGACCTTGATGAAGCTTAATTTTTACCTGGAAGTACAGATAAATAATCTAAAGTGGAGATTTAAAGTGATACTGACTGGTAATTACTTCTAGGAAGGAGACTGCATCCAGTGAGAGGCTAATCGTTCTTAGATGGGATTGGTAGTGGCTTTGGTGTAGAGGGTAGTCAGAGAAGGCCCTGTGATTTCTTCACAAAGTAAGGGAGCCAGTCTAGCAAGAACTGTTGGGTGGCAAACCTGACAAGCAGGCAGGACATCAAGTGCAACAGTCCTGTGGTACCACAGAACCAGTCATAGTGACGAGCTTGTGTGTAGCATGGTAGGTGTCCTGGAGACAAGTGGGAGGGTGAGGTGGGACCTGACGTCAGAAAGGTGGAGAAGCACAGGTTGCCCAGGGTTTTGAGTTCCAGTGTGCTGGGAAACCATGGGAAGGTTTTGAGAAGGCGAACATCTCAACCTAATGTACTTTAAAAGGGTTGGTTTGCCTGGTGAGTTATGTGAGATAGATTCTTTTAAAAATAAAAATTTTGGTGTTGAAACTAAGTATACTCATGGACTTGGCTTATTTATTTTTTGTGACCTCACTGCCTTCTCTTCTTTACTTTTATTTCAAAAATTCTTTCTTACATGTATATGTGGTGTTCATGAGTGTGTGTGCGTGTTCGTGTGTGTGTATGTTCGTGTGTGTGCATGTTCATGTGTGTGTATGTTTGTGTGTGTGTGTGCATGTTCATGTGTGTGTATGTTCATGTGTGTGTGTGTGTTCATGTGTGTGTGTGTTTGTGAAAGTTCATGTGTGCGAATGTTCATGTGTGTGTGTGTTTATGTGTGTGCATGTTCATGTGTGTGGGAGTGCATGTGTGTGCAGTTGTGGGTGGAGGTCAGAGGTCGATATCAGGTTTCGTAATTGATTGCTTTCACTTTACTTTTATAGGCAGGGTCTCTCATGGAACCCAGAGTTCACTGATTGGGCTAGTCATGAGGCCCCAGGGGTCACTCTGTTTCTGCCTCCCCAGTACTGGGATTGTAGACATGCACTGTGATACCTGGCTTTTACATGGGTGCTGGAGGTTTGAACTCAAGTCCTCATGCTTGTGCTACAGACACTTTACTCACTAAGCCATCTCCCCAGTCCTTATTTTACTGGTTATAGGTGCATATTCATGATACATGGTAATGTGTTCATAAAGGCAATTTCTTTCAAGTATATTACACATTTAACCATAGACACGCTCTTGCCCTTCCTTTTGTTTCCTCCCCACTCCAGCTAGTATTTCTTTCTTCCTTCCTTCATTCCTTTCTTTCTTTCTTTTCGTATCTTTTATGAGGTAGTGTCTGGCTCTAGCCCAGGATGATGTGGAATTCACCCTCAGGGTGGCCTCCAAGTCATGGTAATCTTCCTACCTCTGCCTCCCAAGTGCTAGGATTAAAGGTGTGCACCACAACACCCAGGTCTTTCTTTTTTTTTTTTAACATATTATTTATTTATTTGTTAGCGAGAAATAGAGAGAGAGGGAGAGAAACACACTGAGAGAGTAAATATGGGTGTACCAGGGCCTCTGGCCACTGCAAATAAACTCCAGATGCATGCACCACTTTGTGTATCTGGCTTTACATGGGTCCTGGGGAATTGAACCCTGGCCATAATGCTTTACAAGGAAGCACCTTTAACCACTGAGCCATTTCTCCAGTCCACTTTCCTTCCTTTCTGTCTCTCTTCTGCTTTCGTGACATATATATGTATAAGTGGTTTTATGTATCTATACAAAGCCTTTGCTCCACAATTGAAAGAAAATATTTTATTTGCCTTTCTGAGTGTGGCTTACTTCATGGAGGTGCTTGGCCTCAGCCTTGGGTGGGAGCTGGGCCATCTGCTGTTCAGGGATTCCTTCCCGTCTCTTCTTGCCCACAGGAGACTGGAGCAGAATTTCTTCAACTGCAGCTGTGACATCCGCTGGATGCAGCTGTGGCAGGAGCAGGGGGAGGCTAGGCTGAATAGCCAGAGCCTCTACTGCATCAGCGCTGATGGCTCCCAGCTCCCCCTCTTCCGCATGAACATCACTCAGTGTGGTGAGTGAGCTCCAGCTAGCCTCCCTGACACCTCAGAGAAAGTACTGGGCCTTCTTTCCAGCTGTCTCCAGCCTTGCTTCGACCTCTGCAGTGAATGCAGATTGGACTCACCATGTCCTTCCTTGGTCATTCCTACCCTCCAGCCAGCTGTGAGAAGCCTGGCCTGTGCAATGCAGATGAGAGCCATGAACCATTCTCAACGGATCATAGTCCCTTTCTGTTCTGAAGTCACCTGTCAACCAAATCTGAATTGAAGGAGAGCATCCTAAAGTGTGGTCTCTGTCTCACCCTATATCAGGTGCACCCAAGGTGCTTTTAAGAACAGCAGGTCTCTGGGCCCAACTTTAGACATTAGAGAGCCAAATCTCCAACCGGTTCCCCGTGGGAACTTGACACACGCCAATTTTCTGAGAATCTGTCCCAAGTAGAACGAAGTCATGTGCTTCCTTGCTAGAGCCGTGTTCCATGAGCTGGTGTCCCTCTCTCTCCCTGCCATCAGTGCTGAAAGGCCTGAGGACTGAGGTCTACTGTGAAGCATCTGTGATTTGCAGCCTGTATTATGAACTTTTTCTCATTGCTGGGACAAAGTACCAGACAAAAGCAACCGAAGGAAGGGGAAGGGTCTATTTTCACTTCACAGTTTGAAGCTACAGGTCATTATGGTAGAGCAGTCATGGCAGCAGGAGTATGAGGCAGCTGGTCGCACTGCTTCTGTCGTCAGGAAGCGCGAGAGATCGTTGCTGGTTCTCAACTTCCTTTCTCCTTCTTATTCAGTGCCCCGACCCATGGGACGGTGCCATCCGTATTTAGGGTGGGTTTTCCCACCTTATTTCATCCTATCTAGAAACGCCCTCATATATGACCAGAGGTGATTCTAGGTCATGTCAAGTTAGTAATCAGTATTAAACATCACAGGGGTCTTCAAAGAGCTCAAGCAGGTTGTGTTGGAGTCATTATTGGGCAAGGCAAGAAACTCCACCCACAGTCAGCTACTGGACAGAGCTTCCCATGGGCAGTCTTTCCTGTCTTTTCACCCTTATCTCCTCCCCCTGTTCCCAGACCTTCCTGAGATCAGTGTGAGCCACGTCAACCTGACCGTTCGAGAAGGGGACAATGCCGTCGTCACTTGCAATGGTTCTGGATCGCCCTTGCCTGATGTGGATTGGATAGTCACTGGGCTGCAGTCTATCAACACTCACCAGGTAGGCATTCTGTCAGGACCCATCAGGAGCTAAGGGGTGATCACCTCTTAGTCAAAACAAGAGGGACAATCTGGCCTTGTGTTTATAAGAAGAAACCCGTATATTTGGATTCTCTCTAGCGTGATGCTCACCTTTGATCATATCAATGCCGGTCAACATATCTGTAACTTAGCTTCTTTATTTGTAAAATGGGTAGGATATTACTATTCACCCTCAGTGTTAATAAGTGGGTCATTTATGCTACTGACTGAAAAGCCTGACACATGGTCAATGTGCTTTTACAGGGAAGCCCTCTTTCACCTTCTCTTGCTTTTCTCTTGATTCCTGAAAGTGTTTGGGGGTTGAATAGGGGAGCTTTCCTTGTTGAAACTGTTTGGTTATTGTCTTTGTGGGGTTTTCAGACCAATTTGAATTGGACCAATGTACACGCCATCAACTTGACCCTGGTGAATGTGACGAGCGAGGACAATGGTTTCACCTTGACGTGCATTGCAGAGAACGTGGTGGGCATGAGCAATGCCAGTGTTGCTCTCACTGTCTACTGTAAGTGCATGCCATCATGGGGGACAGTGGGGTACCAGGAGGCTGGTGCAGGAAGCTGGGGATTGGGAACAGGCATTGCTAGGGCTGAGCTAGACCCTGGCCCTGCTCTACTAGGGCGAGACTGAGAAACAACAGTCAATCCAGGAAAGAGTATTCTTGCTCCTCAGAGGATGGTGTGACTCCAGCTGTGTTTTCAGGACTCTGCTAAGTTGGCCTATTCTGCCTTTGGCAACCTCTGAAAGGAACTGAGAGGGAATCTTCAGTAAGGTAGATCCAGGAAGCTCTTCCCCTCTGTTGGCAGCCGGTGGGACTCTGTTTCCCTTAGTCTTTGCAAAGCAGGATGGGGAAGATGTGGATTCCCACCCTACTTCCTTGAAGGCTGCCTCAGGCCCCAGGAAACTCCATGTCTTGGGCATCAGCTGGCCTCTCCCCACAGACCCCCCGCGCGTGGTGAGCCTGGTGGAGCCTGAGGTGCGGCTGGAGCATTGCATCGAGTTCGTGGTGCGAGGCAACCCGACGCCCACACTGCACTGGCTGTACAATGGGCAGCCGCTGCGGGAGTCCAAGATCATCCACATGGATTACTACCAGGAGGGGGAGATCTCTGAGGGCTGCCTGCTCTTCAACAAGCCCACCCACTACAACAATGGCAACTACACCCTCATTGCCAAGAATGCCCTGGGAACAGCCAACCAGACCATCAATGGCCATTTCCTCAAGGAGCCTTTTCCAGGTAAGGGATGCACAGGTGCCTTCTGGGATCTGGTGGGGGGGGGGGCAGATGGCAACTTGAGAGAATATTACCTGGTTCACTGAACACACACTGGTTCAGTGGACAGCCACAATTTTCAGCTTGTGCAAACTAGGAGAGTATCCATTTTCCATTAGGTATTACAACAACATCCAAACCCCCACAGAAGTACCTGCCGGTATGCATATAAAGCTATCCTGTGACAGTAGAGCAAGCAGAGGCTTTAGAGATGAGTGATAAGATGGTGGAGAATCTTGACCCCTGTTCTTTTTTTTTTTAAAAAAAGATTTTATTCATTTTTATTTATTTGAGAGTGGCAGACAGAGAAAGAGGCAGATGGGGGCGGGGAGAGAATGGGTGCGCCAGGGCCTCCAGCCACTGCAAAGAACTCCAGATGTGTGTGCCCCCTTGTGCACCTGGCTAATGTGGATCCTGGGGAATTGAGCCTCAAACCAGGGTTTAGGCTTCACAGGCAAGAGCTTAACCACTAAGCCATCTCTCCAGCCCATTGACCCCTGTTCTTTACTTAACCCAGAAACCCTGGGCCTGAGAAGGTACCTGTGAAATTGGCATGGATACACTTCCTGCCTGAGAGCCTTGTGGGTTTTGAATGAGTCCTGAGCTTTGGTATGTGATGATGGCTCACTGCTCTTCTGTTGCAGTGGACTTGAGAGACTATCAAGTTCAACCGTACATTTAACAGAGACCTCATTCTACTTACTGGTCAGCAGCAAAGCTTGCCTTGGACCTGGCCTTCATAGCTGGGATCCTTTCTGCTCTTGTTCTGTGATAAACTAATGAGGGGAATAGATTATGCTACCAGCTTCTGATGGTGCTAATGTCACATGAACCAGGCCCAATAAGTAAAGTCATGGAAGAACTGTTTTGAACTTTGGGAGGCGACTGTGCATTTTCTTTGACTACCTAAATATTTTCCTGGAAAAGCTGGAGGAGAAGAAAGCCCAAAAGAGCTTGGGAAAAGTGGCTGGTTGTAGCATCTACTTGTGTGTGCACATGTGTGAGTGTGTGCCTTGTGTTGCGTTTGTTCAAGTGTGTGCACATGTATATGTGTGTGGAGGCCAGAGGACAACCTTAAGTGTCATTTCTCAAGTGCCATCCACCCTGTTTGCAACAGGGTCTCTCACTCAGCCTGGTGCTTGGCAAGTAGGCTTATACTATTTGTCCAGTAAACCCCAGAGCTCCACCTGTCTCTGCTCCTCAGCCGGGGATTACAAGTGCACATCTCCTGCTCAGCTCTGTCACGTGGGTCTGGGGATAGAACTCAGGGCCATCATCCTTGCAAGGCAAGCGCTTTACACATTGAAATATCTCCCTACCCCTTTAGGAG
Source organism: Dipus sagitta (assembly GCA_036346955.1). Classification (NCBI taxonomy): domain Eukaryota; kingdom Metazoa; phylum Chordata; class Mammalia; order Rodentia; family Dipodidae; genus Dipus; species Dipus sagitta. The sequence goes on from CM070772.1 coordinate 120,671,355, forward strand.
CCCTCAGTGATGATGTCGGATCCCACAGTTGATGTTTATGGCCACGAAATTATGCCTCTTTGCTGACTTTCATGATTTGTGCTGAGAACAGACTGGGTGACCCAGGAGTCAAGAGTCCTGTGGGGAGAGAGGGAAGTGCAAGGATTGACGTCACGCACATACAAAGTGGGGAGGCGGCGAGAGCTTGCACCATGTGGCATCTGTTTGTAGGAAGGTGACTTCACAGTCTGCAAAGAACCAGAGGGTGGTGATTCTGGGAGGCTTATTTACCTCAGTGCAAGGGAAGGCGAGTTAGAGGTCCCGCGAATGAAGCTAGAGAAATGATGCTGCATGTGATGCCGATGCTTGCCAAGACCAGTGGATGATGGAGACATCTCTCAGGAGAGGGTTGAGAACCTGCTGATGTTGGAGACTCTGGTAATCTCAAATTCTGACCTTTCTAACATCACCCCAGCAGGCCCAGGCAGAGGCCTCAAGACACTCCCATTGTGGGCACACTGGGCTCTTATTTCGCAGGGAGAGGAATCCTTGCCTGCACTTTGACATCAGTGGCTTCTGCATGTGGAGATAATTTGCTCTCATGGACCACAGAGTTACTGACATCAAGGGCTGGCATGGCCCCTCACCTGACTCGTCCCCACATACTGATTAGAAAATGAATTCTGTTTCTAAAGAGGAGAGTCTCCATTCCCCTGTGGGTAAAGTATGAGGTGGTTTGAACCAATGTTTCTGTGTCCCAAGGGAGGGAGGTAAGCCCTGTGGTGAGCAGTCTTCCCTTTACCTGCTCTCCATCAGGAGGAAAGGGGTTCTCAGAATCCTTCCAGCCACGTGGATACCCTTGCCCTCTCTCATATTCCTGGGAACCTGCTGCAGTCAGGTTCGCATAGCTGGGAGAAATCACCCAACCAAGATCAGCTTGTGGGAAAAGAGGTTTATTTTGGCTTACAGGCTTGAGGGGAAGCTCCACGATGGCAGGGGAAAATGATGGCATGAGCAGAGGGTGGACATCACCCCCTGGCCAACATAAGGTGGACAATAGCAACAGGAGAGCGTGTCAAACACTGGCAAGGTGAAGCTGGCTATAATGCCCATAAGCCCACCCCCAACAATACACCCCCTCCAGGAGGTGTTAATTCCCAAATCTTCATCAGCTGGGAACCTAGCATTCAGAACACATAAGTTTATGGGGGACACCTGAATCAAGCCACCACAGAATCCCAATCACAAGAGTTGGCTATCCAAGATCCTCAGGCCAGTGGTTTTTTTTAAGGTTCCTGGACCAGCACTGTCAGCTCTGTGCTTTTAAGCTCCCAAGTGACTTTGATAATCCCTCCTGTGCGGTTAGCTACCATTGCATTTCATGGGAATTCAGGTCCTGGAAGAGGGAGTGGGGAAGGAGTCCCGGAGAAGCCTGAAAATAAAGCTGTTCATCCAAGTGCCTTTGCTCAGATCCATCTGTACCTGGCCAGTAATACTCTGTGTAAAGATTTGGTTGTTTTATGAGCCTTTGTGTTAAAGGAATCAGTAGGTGTTGAAAAGACAGTGATGGAAAAGATCGGCCAGCCGCTGTGTCAAGTGACAAAGACATCTAAGTGCTTAGAAGAGAATGTTATCTAAGGGAGCATACAGGGATACTCTAACACCTTTTAAGCTCAGCCTCATACTACCTGGGCACTGGATTCAAAGTTGGTCTGTGGATTCTACAGAGGCATCATATTTATCATGGCCACCCGCCCACTGTCTCTCATTCCCAGGTAGCTAAGTGTAGGAATTCTGAAACTAGACAGACTTAGGTACAACTTCTGTCTGTGGTCCTCCCAGACAGTTGATTTGAGTTCCTGGAATAGAGCTTAGAACATAGTTAGCATTCATTATTACTTCATGCCTCAATTTCTCCAACTGTGAAGTAGGAATGATCACATTAGCTCCTATCAAAGTTGCCATGAGTTTTAAATGAAGACATATCTGCTGCATATTCAGTGGGGCATCTGTGCTAAGAAGAGTAATAGCTTTTGGCTATTGTTAAGGCTTGGGGGATGCTAAGGTGAGAGGAATTCGAGAATTCTAGATCAGTCATTGTTCTCTGGCCCAGATAGTAAGTTCTAACAGTCTTACAAGAGGCTAGGATAGTTGCTGAAGAGCCACATTGCCAGACTTCAAATTCTCATGTCATCACTTGTCAGCTTTGTGACTCTGGAAAAATTACTTAATGTGCTTCTCCCTCAAAGGCTGTGGTGAAAATTAGTCCATTGGAAAGGACCTTCTTAAGGAGTTATGGGTTCAGACTACAGGAGATGCATGTATTCACCCATTGTACAGCCTACTCTGTGCTTTTTCCCAGCCTGCTGGTGGTGGTCAGAGGGAGGGCCATCCATGAGATTGTCCTTTCCATAGAAATGTCCGTCACAGATTATAGAGCAGTCAAGATGTCAGATATGTTTCTGTACCAAAGCTCAAATGTTTCCTGAATGTACGCATGCTGCCTGGCTCCAGCAAAGGGCTTACACATTCCTCGGTTGATTTGGACATTATAGGGTTCACAGACTTGGCCAAAATATTTGGATGCCAGGAGACTCTAATAAATGGGAGTTCATTGAAAATATGAACTCAATGGATTGTACCAGTGGACCTGGCTCCTCTCTCCTCTCAGACTCTGAAACTGAGGCTATAGCCCTTACCTCCTCCATTGTCACTAAAGTCAAGCACTCTCCCACAATTACATGGAACAGGCAACAAAAAAGCAACCAGACACAGGGCATTTAGTGTAAATGGGTCTTTCTGAAGGACTACTTCACAGAAGGCATCCTGTTCCCCACAGGCAGTAAAAGAAGAATGTCTGCCCATTCATACTTAACAGAATTATGGCTACAATGTTCAAGGGGGTTTATGTTCAGAGGAACGGGCAAATGGAAGACTACAGTGAATGAATAAGTGAGTGAATGAGTCAAGGAGTGAATGAATTGTTATATTTCAGGACAGGGCAAGATGGTATAGTAGTTCCCAAAGAGACCAAGGTCATCAACTGTGGCATCGGAGAACTTTTTAGAGATGCAGATTCTCAAGGTTAGGGATGTGCCTCAGTGGTGGAGCACTTGAGGGGCTGAGGGGCATGGCTTCCTGGCACAGCATTTACCCAGCAGTCATACAGACCTGTGCATTTAGAAACCCTGGGGTGAGGAATACTATATTTGTTTCCTTTATTTTTCTTCATTTTTTTTTAAAAATGTAAAACACAGCCCATGCATTTTTGGCAAGAGAATCCTGGAAATGGTTCACTGCCATTTTGGGTCCATCCTCTTGTGGACTGTATGATGTTGAAATGTCCTGTCATGGGTGATATCAACTTCATCTGGTCAAGATACTGTCAGTCAGGTTCCTCTATTGCTAAGTGACTTATTTCCATTTTGGTAATTGATAAGAATAATTTGATGAAAAACCTGAATAGTTTATTTCTCATTATCCTTTCATATACTCATTTTAACATGCATTGATGATTCGTGCCTAAAACATCACTTTGTTTTGCTGTGTTATTTGCCAAATCATGACTTTTCCATTTCCATCTTTCCTTATGTAATTATTTATTAGCTGAAATTTTACTGTGAAGAAGAATGTCTTAGTTACTTTGTCATTTCCGTGACAAAATACCTGACAAAAATTAGCTTAAGAGAGGCAAAGTTTATTTTGGTATACACTTTCAGGTCATAGTCCATCATGATAGAAAAGGTATGGTGGCAGGAGCTTGAAGCAGCTGATCAGATCCAGTCCATAGTGAGGAAGCAGACAGTGATGAATGCTGGTGCTCAGTGAACTCTTCCCATTTGACATAGTCCTGGACCCCAGCCCATGACTTGGTGGCACCCACAGTTGATGTGGGTCTTCTCACCTCAATTAACCTAATCAAGATAATCCTGCATGGATATGCCCAGAGGCTAAATTAATCTAGGTTATTCCTCACAGGTGATTCTAGGTCCTTGCAAGTTGAAAATCTAGGTATAAACCATCTTTCTCTTCCTTAACTGATTCTATTATGTACTTGTATCAGAATGGATTTGTGGATATTCTTATAATTCATGTATTTGTTTGCTAGGTTTGCCATAGTAAAGTAGTATAGATAGAGTGGCTTCAATGGCTGAAATTTATTTTCCACAATCTGGAGTCTATATTGGGGACCAAAGGTTGCAGGCTGTTTCTTCCGAAGCCTTTCTGTTTGGCTTTTAGATCCTGTCTTCTCCCTGTGTTTTCTAATGGTCTTCCCTTTGTGTGTTTATTTGTGTCCTAATCTCTTCTCATCAGGAGACCAGTCATATTGGATGAGATTATCCTAATGGTTTCATTTAAACTTGAGTTCCTATCTCCCAATACAGTGACCTTGTGAAGCACTGGGGGCACAGCATCAATCTGTGGGTTTTGAGGAGACACAGCGTAACAGTCTATGACTGCTACTATTTGGTTGCTCCATTTATCCCACGTTCTGTCATTGGGAGTCCCTGTAGATCAGCTCCTGTTTCTTCTTTCCAAGTTCCACTAATCTTTAATTACTTTCTAGTGCCACAGGCTATCCCAGGAGCATCTTGTATTTTTCCTACCCCACCCTTGAACTAGTTCATCTTTTTCAAGAAATCCTTCTTCCTTTCATTGGAGAATGGTACCGATCACATAGGCCACTCACGTCTAAGCAGCTCAGGTAGAGTGGTTAAGAACCCAGTATTGGATTGGGATTCTACTGTAATCTCTTTCTAGATGTGACTAATTTTTGCAATTATGCTAGCCACCCCCTAGGATGATTCTAAGGACCGAGCGATATGGCACCAGAAGCACTGAGCCCTAGCTACCTACTTCATAATTAACGTCCAGTTCAGGAATAGCTCTCATTATTAAGGGAACCATTTCTACTGACCAAAATTTAGATAACACAGTCCCATCTGGAGGGTGAGCAGATTATGGAGGGGCAGGGGCCCCAAAAACTTCTCAGTGACCTCCTAGCATCACCTGCACATACTGAAGAAATTTTATCTTGGGGCTCTATTTGGTCCCACTCTGCATTATCATTCCCTGTTTTATTCTGGGTCCTGAAGGCAGGAGGGTTTTGGATAAGACTGTGGGTCAGGATTTGATTCCCCTCTTCTCACAATGCAACTAGTTTGATTTCTTGTTCCCAGGTGGGCCTCTTCCTTTGAAATCAGGAGCTTTGTCTCTCCTCCATTTGAAGGAGCACCCCCTAAAGATGTACTGCAGTGTGTGGGGAAGGGTGATGGACCAAGGATTTTAGTGTCTCCCTTGCCATAGAAACGGTATAATGGTGAGCGGGAAAGGTCACACCTATTAGGATAATGTACCGTGTCTGATCGTGTATACTGTTATTATTAGTGTTTCATTTGTTAATTACCTCTTTATCTTTTATTTTTCAGAGAGCACAGATTTCTTTGATTTTGGTAAGTCTCCTGGATCTTTTGCTTTGGAACTGTTTTATCCTGATGATTTTGTGACTGTTGGATACAGACGTTCCTCTTGCCTTTTCCAAAATGTTCCCAACCCTGTGGCAGCCGAAAGTGTCTGAGTGAACTGTGAAAAGGAACAAGAAAGTAGAAATGCAGCCCTGTTTGATGAATTCTGGGCTTACTTTTATTTGGTAGTTTCCCCATGCCTCAGTTTTCCAAAGGAATTGTTTGTTTATTTATTTATTTTTGTTTGTTTTTCAAAGTAGGGTCTCACTGTACCTCTGGCTGACCTGGAATTCACTCTGTAGTCTCAGGCTGGCCTAGAACTTATGATGATCCTCCTACATCTACCTCCTGAGTTCTGGGATAAAAGGTGTGCACCACCATGCCTGGCTTATTTTCCTTTTTTGTCCATACTTGGCATTAAATAAGAGCTAGGTAGGCACTCTGCCACTCAGTTGTCTCTATCCCCAGTCTGTTCCCATTCTTGGAGTTTTCCAAGGTATGGCCATGTTGTGTGTCTCCCTCCCTGGGTGAACAAGGGGTTATAGCAGGGTGAATATGGGGTTTCATGTGTTCAGATAAAGCCTTATTGATCATCTCATTTGTTCTTACAAAGACAGTACAAAGCCTATAAACCTTCCAGTGTTTCTCACCTGCTTTATGAAACCAAGCACTTGGCCAGAAACCACTTTGGGTAGAATTGTGATTCCTCAGAGGTCATGTGTCCTCAAATGGAATTATTAAAACTCAGTTTATAAGGTATTTGGGGCTAGGGCTAGAGGATTTAGGGTTTTGCTTCTGAATTGTGGGAAATCTTATTCATTTTGCTTCTTTTCCCCCCTATGGGAGTTGTAATAGCAACCATCAAGTTAGGGACATCCTGGTCATTTGACATTGATGTCCATGTCACATGTGATTCCTTTGGTGGTCCTTGGTCTTGGAGAGCTTGTAATCTCACAGATATGCCATCAGAGAATTCAGAACTGGGGTCATTGCTTACACGGGAGTGATTATAGATGCAGGATGGTACTTGGTGGTGTTTCCCTGGTGGGATAACTATTATTTAATTTACATTCCACTGTGTTCTGCAATCAGTCTTAGGTGAATGGATACAGGGTTGTTTATAAAGACATAGACCAGGCTTTTACTGAGGAATAAAAAGAGATAAGGGAAAGGCATAGGAGAGACAGAAAGGAAAAAAGAAGATCCTGGACAATAGAATTCTATCTATAGCTGTCGTCAGTGGTGAAATCTGCCTAACCCAGACCCTGGCCAGGATGCCACGCCATTTTCTTGGTTCCTATCCCATAGCTTATGGTACATGTTGCCCAGGTCACAGTGTGTTCTCTGTGATGGGGGCAGGAGGTGGGAGTGAGGCTTTCATTCCTTTGGTGCTTTCCATTGAGTCATAGCATGAGCCAGGTGGCCAGACAGGGACCCGGCCTCTAGGGATTTCTGCTCAGCCAGGAGGGTGACTATAGGAACCTGGCTTCCAACGGCTGGGAAGAAGCTTGGTTGGGGCCTCCCATGGTCAGAAAAATAAATGGCCTTCTGTTGTTTGATTTCCAGCATCTGATGTGAGCCCTACACCTCCTATCACTGTGACCCACAAACCAGAGGAAGATACTTTTGGGGTGAGTCACTTCTTGGTTAAGAGGAACACATTGACTGATATATAGTCATTTTCAGACTTCATTGAGGTGTTCAGTTCTCCATATATTATCTTACTTGGAACATTTGTACCTATGGCAGGAAAAAAAGGATGCAGAATGATTTCCTTTGAGGTGGTTTAAACCTTCCTTGTTTGATGGGAGTAGTTCATTGTTTGAGGAAGCCTTTGAGGATCTGCTCCAAGCCCCAGGGTTAGGAAGAGAATCGTTTAAAATGTCCCAGTCTGCTGAGAGTCTGGATGAGTCTGACTCACAGGATCTCTTCACTGAACAAACGTTCTGCAAAAACCTGTGTTGTTCAGGGACTCTCCTTGGGCGGGTTTTATAAGTCCTTTCTTAGAGTCTGAGATTTACCTAGGGAATATAGGAAAGAGATCTTCAGAGTTTAGAGCTCTTACTCCTTTCTGGGTAGAGATCTTAGATTAAAAAGAATTAGTGGGAAGATACAGAATTTGCTTGCTAATTAAAACAATAGGCAGAAGCTTCTCAAGGCTTGCTGGTGCGTCTCTAAAATGGCCTGTGGGTGAGAGAGGCTCAGAACATTGAACCAAGGAACTTTCCCTCATCAAATTGGATAATTTATATATATTTTTAAGAATAAAATGTTCAAGTTCTCGTAGGGTCTCATAAATTACTTTAAAGACTTTAATTCAGTAGCAGAGATCTGAGAGGACCTTGTTCTTTTGCAACAGGACGGTTCTTACTTGGGCTCACGTGTTACCTTTGAGGCACTGCGGCTCTCTGCGACTGCTCCTGACAGTGTGTGTTTGGCTCTCGACAGGTATCCATAGCAGTTGGACTTGCTGCTTTCGCCTGCGTCCTCCTGGTGGTTCTCTTTATCATGATCAACAAGTATGGCCGACGGTCCAAGTTTGGAATGAAGGGTAAGGTCGCGCTTTGGGTCCCAAGGGGTCCATGGCACAAACATGGCTCCTTTTGTTCAGAACATGTCTTTTTCTTCTTATCTTCTGGTAGACCCCTGTCTACACCCTTGTTCTCCATCACTGTGGACTGAAGGCTATGTTGGGATCTATGTGAACCAAACTGTGTTACTGACAACCATTGCTCACTCGGATGGTCTTGGAAAGGAGTCTAGTTTGGGAAGGAAGTTGGATTTGAGGACCAAAAAAGAGGACTTTGTTAGTTCTTTTTATTATTCGCAGGTGAAGGGATTTCTAGTTTGATCGACATTGTTTTTCTCTGATCTGCACCCATGTTTGGAATCTTGTTGAGAAAGAATTAGCATAGACAGGTATGGGATGGTTAACTCCGGTATTGAAAAGCTGCCCATTCCATGGTATCTCAGCACGTAGCTCTACACAAAGTCCTAGAACTGATGCCAAGAGCAACATGGTTTCTAAATGTGCTGGCTAGCTTCCATGTTCGGAGAACTCAACCCCATTATGGCGGGCACAGGCTGCTGGGATGTGGCGTGCGGCCAAGGCTGTGGTGAGGTGACTGGCATGAAAGTGGTTAACATGGTGAATAAACATTCACCTGCCTTGTTCCAGAGATGGATGTGACCAAATGGCCCAGTGGAGGCTACTTACCACCAGTTCTACAGCAGAAAGTTGAATTCTGAGTTGTACACCCAGCCAGCTGTATGGCTGGAGCTGGCAGGAGTGGGTAGGAAGGGAGGGTGAAAGATTACTTAAACGACATTTTGACTGGTGTTTGCTGGTGATACAATGACATTCAGAATGGTAAACTTATAAGGCTTTTACACAGGAGCTAGTTTATATGGGATTCTAACTTTGGGGCTCAGGGATTAGAATAACATTCATAGGAATAGTATTCCCTGGACTTCAATGCAAATGTTTGAATCATAATACATGGTGGGGGTTAAGTATTTATATTTAAATGGAACTAATCCGTAGGTATAATTATATACTCAAGGGCCTGTACTTCCTTTGAAAGCTGAGCACAGTAGTGTCCAGCAGTGACTCAGAGAAACAGAAGGATAGAATCCATGGAACCAGCTTGCCCATATTCTAGGATAGGAATCTTTCATCTCTGTACTCTCTGTTTATAATGAACTTGATAAGTCATGGTAAAGCAAAGCTAAGTTTTCTCTTTTTTCTTTATTTTCCCTCCCTCCCTTCTTCCTTCCCTTCCTTCCTCCTCCTCCTTCCTTCCATGTTTCCTCTTTTTCTGTGTGTGTGTGTGTGGAATTGAATCTAGGGACCTTGTACATATTAGATGAGCACCTCACCCCTGAACTGTATCTCTAGGCTTTGTAAATCATCTGAAAATAATCTGACTAAGAGAAATACACATGCAAATAAATTATAAAGAGGAGATGGGATATCGGTGACTTAAACAAGATAAGACCAGTCTTAGGAACTTTGACTGGAGATGTTATATCTGTCAGTGCTCACCATGGGCCAAACAGCTCCCTGGGTTTAGATGGGGTGGTCCCTGAGTGAGCTTACAGTCTTCTATCTTGGGCTCCTTGGGCCCTTGGACTTGAGCACAGGCACTAGTGTTTCTGTACCAGCACTGAAATAGCCTCCTAGCTCTTCCTTCTGCCCTCTGAACAAACCTCAGCACACAGACCAAAGGAAAGAATGGAACCTTCCTCCCAAGGTGGCGCACCAGCAGCTGAGACCCGACCCTGAAACATGCCTGCCAGTGCTGTGAAGGCAGACTTTTCTCTGTTAACTGTCATTCTGTTTCTGGAGCAGTGTGTCCCTATGTTGGCTGGATTAGGCAGTATCCAGGGTGGCACCTCCCCTCAGCTCTCCTGTCTTTGGCTTCAGGTTAGGGTTACGTACTTTCTCAGATCTTCTCTTCCCTCATCTTCAAGATGGAAAGAATACTACATACCTTATGAGATTGCTTCATGTTGAGTTCTGTGGGTAACTGACTGCTAGTCAGATTCCCAGTGATATGACTTAATACTGAGAAAATCAACTTAGGAAGAGAGGAGAAGGTGGTTTCAGGGGTTTCGTTTCATGGTTGTGTGGCCCCATTGCTTTTGGATCTGTGGAGAGACAGTCCGCCACGGTAACAGTGCAGGAGGAGCGAGCCTGCTTGCCTCATGGTGGCTTGGAAGCAAAGAAAGAAGTAGGGGAAGAGACCTGGATTCTCAATATCCACTCAGGGCATGCTGACAGTGACCTAACTACATCTCTCCAGGCCTCACCTGCTCCAGGTTCCTTCTCCTAGTACCACAGGCTGGTGCCCAAGCCTTTTCATATGGTGTTTGGAGGGTAACTGGGATCCAGATCCTAACATTGCCATATGAAAGGGTCTCCCTTGCCCTCCTCTTTTCTCCATGGGCCAAACTTTCTGGGTTCTTTTTATTATCCTTTCAAGAAATATTGCCCCTTCAAGCACTTTTTATCCAGTTCCATATACCCTTTTGTCTCACATGATATGTAGGAAAAGTGCTATAATTACACACTGGTCATAGTGCATTCTCATTCGTTTTGTTCACATATAAATTGACTGTCCTTCTAGACAAGAAACAAGTTATGGCAGAAACCATCAGTCACTCAGCCCAGTATGCCCAAAACTTCATACTGCATTGTATAGATGCTTGCATTGAGAAATGAACCATACATTGTTTTGTTTGGTTGGTTTTTGAACGTCTTGCTATATAGCCCAGGTTGGCCTCCAACTCAGTGTGAAGCCTAGGCTGGTCTTGAATTCATGATCCTCCTGTTTTAGCATCCCAAGTGTTTAGATTACAGGACTGAGCCTTTGTTCGTCATGAACAAAAACTTAGCTTATAAATTTGGAAAACTGAGACACCTTTTGAGTGGGGAGGGTGGGGAAATGCTCATAATTGGTCCACTGTCTACATCTGAGGATCTGTGGACATGTTGTGCAGATAGGAAGAACCAATTAAGATGGTCTTTATTACCTTCTAAGTAGTGAACAATACAGAAAAATTTTAAAAAATGAAGAAACATAATTCCACCATCTAGAATAAGCAACTGTTACTGTTTTATTTAATGTGCATCCAATGTTTCATTCCTAGAATGGATTAAACATGACTGATAAAATGAAAACCATGTTAATATCACCCCTTGTAAAGTCCCACTCTGGTCTCCACAGGCAGCCATTAGCCTGAACTCAGCAAACATCTCTCAGGTTCCTTGTTTTAGTGTCTCCCCCTGTAGCTCTTCTTCTCTGGTCTCTGCTGATTCTGCACACTTGGCCTCCCCCATGGGGCATTCCCCAATAAACACATATCCTACAGGCTGCCAAATTAGCCACGATCTCCACTCTATGACAATGCAGTGTTTGTGGCTTTTGACCAGCTTGTTTACTTCTAGGTATAGGTGTATGCACAGAGATATATCTCTCTAGCCATAGGTGGGCTTTTACTTTGTATATATGTGCACATCCACAAACTTCAGTGCTTAATTTATATACATGTTTATATTTAAGTAACCTGCATTTTGCCTTACTGACTTCCCAGGCGTCAGAGGTTTCCTCATGTTGGTATGTATTGGAATTCAGGTAGACCCTATGTTGTTGGGGAGGAGTACGCTAGCCAGATCTTGCAGGGACGAACTGAAATTACATTGTCTTTGATGCCACTTCACTTTAACAACAGCCATCCATCCATCAAAATTTTGGCCTTGGGATGTGAGCTCATCTTCTCTTGGAATCACAAAAGTTTTACAAGGATGCTGAGCATACAGTGGGGGTTTCTCGCTGGTATTGATGGAGCCTGGTGTCTCCGCATGGAAGAGTTGATCTGTAAAGTACCTGTATGGCCTGGGACAGGGCCAATCAGCCAGGCCTCCTGCTGAAACAGGGCCCTGCAGGAGTGCCACCCCCACTGTGCCAGGCCTTTATTCTTTGATTGCTGAAACCCCGAGGTGGCCTGGGGCCGGGTGAGGGATGGGTTCTTGTTAGGCTCTGCCTAGGAGCTGTTTATTGGAAGCATAGAATCTATAAAAGTACTTCAGAGTTTTAATAATAATTATGTGGTACTCATGCTTCCCAGGCCTGGGAGAGAAATGGTTCAGAATTTATGTCAAGCTTGTCCTCACAAAACTTTTTACAATTAGCAATCATAAGACCATGACAATGATCTAGTTGGGCTCCTGTATCAGAAGAAACTATAGCCCTTGGAAAGGAACCGACTCGCTCAGGTTGGGCAGGTCACGTTGAGTTGAGAGTGTTCTGCCTTGCAGCCTCACCCACTTTTCACAAGGAAACAACGGATGTCTTTGTCTCAGTCGCCCCACTGTGAAAGCCTCAGTGCGTCCATCTTCATCTTATATACCTGTTAGAACAAAAGCCGGGTAAAAAATGCTAGTGTGTCTGCAGAATCATAAAATCTGCTCTATGGTTTTCAATTAGGTGAAATTATTTAATGGCCAGAAAAGTAATTGTGTGGGTTTTCTGTGTATGTTTGCATGAGATTCTAGTATTGCGGTGTATGTCTGTATAGTATGTGTGTATGTGGTGCATGCATGTGTGTATGTAGATGACCCTGCCCTGTGTGCATGCTTGCAGAGGCCAGAGAAAGATGTTAGTTGTCTTTCTCTGTCATTCTTCTGCCTTGCTTTGCTGACACAGAATCTCTCTCAACCTGGGGCTTATTCTTTGGTCATCTGGCTGATGACGAGTGACCCCAGCAATGGACACTCCTGTCTCCCTCCCCACTCAGTGCTGGGGTTATAGGTGTGTGTGTGACCATGCCAACTTTTTTTTTCTTTTAAGATTTATTTTTATTTATTTACTATAGACAGAGAGAGGGAGAGAGAGAGATGGAGAGAGAGAGTGAGAATTGGTGTGGCAGAGCCTCTAGCCACTGCTAACGAACTCCAGATGCATGCACCACCATGTGCATCTGGCTTATGTGGGACCTGGAGAATCGAACCTGGGTCCTTAGGCTTTACAGGAAAATGCCTTAACCGCCAAGCCATCTCTCAAGCCCCCAACTTTTTTTTTTTTTTCACATGAGTGCTTATAATCTAACTCAGGTCCTCATGCTTGTGCGACAAGTGCTTTCACTTGCTAAGCCATCTCCCCAGCCTCGACTGTGTGTTTTTGGCCTCTTTCCCCATGAACACCTTGTATTTTTAAATACTTGTGGGTCAGAAATAACTGGGATGGTAAACTTAATTCTTGTTTTCCTCATACTGTCTCAGTGGAAACAGAGTGATGGTTCGTAAGTACTGAAACAGATATTAGGCTTATTTGGTGACTATCCCCATTATACACGTAAAGAAACAGAGTCCCGAGACATACATCAAGAAGCCAGAGCCCAGAGCTGGCTAGAGCACCCTGCCTCCAAATTCTGTTTCTCCGTTGGCTTGGTGTGTGCGGGGAACTCGGTAAGGCTTGGTGAATGCAAGTTGATTGTGAACAGAGTGGCTGTATTCTTTCAAGGCCTTGTCTAGTTATCTGTGAATGTCGTCCCTCTCAAACATAGCTTTCAAAGCTATTAGTTCTATTTGCTCTACCTGGAACATACCTGGCTTTAGGGAAGAGTGGGAAATGGAGGAGTCTCACCTTTGCTTCCCAGGCTGGGAGACCTTCTTTTATTACCTCTAGGACACAGGAAAGGCTGTGTGGCAGTCCAGCTGAAGAGAGCCAGATGGAGGGGAGGAGGGAGTCAGGAGGAGCAGCTTGGGATGCTGGTAGTAGCTTAAGTTCTTCATTGGCCACCCCAGGCTGTTTGCTCTAGTGGTGGGTTGTGGGCTACCTGCTGGGACCTCTGGTGGGCCAATGGCTGAGAGTGCTCACCTAGCAGGACTGTCCCATTGTAGCTCAGCACTGGTTAATAATAGGTATTTAGAGTATACTAGTTGCCAATTTGATTATGATTGGGGATTATTAACATTTTCTTCATAGACAGATGGCAACTGTTCTCTGAATGGACTGCTCATGCCAGAGTCTTGATTTGGAAGGACTGGCTCTTGCTGGACAATCTTGGGATCTGTTTTCACGTTGTATGATCTTGCTTCCCTCTGACTTAACCATTTGGTTAAGGGCGTGATCAGACTCAGGGAGGAATTGATTCTTCTTTCTCTCTCAACTTTGGGGCATTGAACTCAGATTTCCTTCAGGGGAATGCAGGCAAGAGTGGGAGGGGTCTTGGAGCCCTAAAATGTGATGTTCCCTCTTAGTGTTATTTCTCAGCTGGGATACTGTTTCCACATGTCTCAGCTGTATGTACGGAGCAGAGGAATTGGTATAAGGAGAGGGGTATGGGGACAAAAAGTTAGGAGACCTATGGGACTATTGAAGGGAACCTGGACCCTGGATGAAAGTGCCATTGGTGTCATTGATTATGGTGGCTTCCTTTGGTCTGTGACGTGTACTTATTGGAGTCTGTTTCCCAGGGGATCAGAAGCCAAGAGCAGAACAAGGCAGAAATGAAACTGGTAAAGGAGTTGGGTTTCCTGACTTCCTGGCATCTTCCCGTTCTTTCACTATGCTTGTTGTCTTTCTTGAGCTTCCCATCTGTGGCCCTGACAAATCCGTGTGTGCAGAGGAAAGCATGTCTTTGTCCCCCGAAATGATCTTGTACTTGGGATACTTGTTTTGGGACTCCTCGTGTAAGTTCCTGTTTGGACATAATTTTTGGAGGGCTGTCTGTCTTTATTTTATAGCTTGTCAATCTTAAGGCCCCTGCATTGTCCTAAATAAGTGCTTATATCTCCTTTCTCCATTCTCTGATTCCTTGACAGACCCTCTAATCTCAAATGACTCCTAGCATTTACAAAAGTCTAAATTAAATAGGTTAAGGTTATGGCAAGTCCTTCCCTTGCTTCTGCCTTGGATTCACTGAGAGGCTTTCCCTGCATGCAGACAGAGCTCCACTCAGCTTGAAGACTGAGTTCTAGAATGTGGCACCCTGGAGCTCTGATAGAGGCTTGAAGGCAGTGTGTGTGTGTGTGTGTGTGTGTGTCTGTCTGTCTATCTATCTATCTATCTAAGTTTTTTTTCAGACATGTCTTTGCTTCCCTGTCCTTTATGGGAGCTTTGCAGCTTTGTACAAAGCTGAGCTACCACGGAGGTCCCCTCATGGGCACCAGTGGTTGTGCTGAGACCAGGTTGTTCCCTTCTTCATGCCCCACTTTCCGGTGGTCCAGGGAGCCACACGTTCTCTACCACCGGACTCTTTTGCATGAAGGGAAATCCCTGGACATGGAGTGTGACACAGAATGTTCTCCTCTGTGGCTACCCGCTAGCTGACTGTTCTTGGCAGGCCTCTGTATCCTATTTCTCAGTGCCAAGGATAGCCAGTGTGCTTGGCTCTACACCCAATATGACTGCCTCTTAGATTCATTTAATTTTGGCATAAAAGTCAGTGTTTACTAATCCATGTCATTGCAACTGGATCCCACAGGGTTAACAATCTTTGGTAGCTCAGTTTGGAACTTCTCAGTCTTTTGTCTCCAGCTTCTCATGTGACAGATGATCATCATGTGCCTTATGCCTGTGGGTGTAACCTGGCTCTCCCAAAAGTGCTGGCCCTCACAGTAGTTTTACACCCAAGAAAAATATATCAGAGAATGTGTTGGCAAATGGGATTTTAAGAACTGGGAACGAAAGGAACCCCATGTTAATTTTTGTTCTTAAAAATATCCATAAATGTTTGCATGTTATTATCTATCAAAAGACATGATGATACCTTCTTACTAATTCATCAGTTCTGATATACGGTGGTACCAAGATGGAAACCAAGAGGGGCTGCCAGCCTTGTATTTTTTATGCTTTTTTTTTTTTTAACCCAAGATGACTTTTGCTTCTTCAAAATCAAGTCAAGTTGCAGAAACTGCTCTCACAGAGCTGCACCTCTGCTCTCATGCACATTCTTGCTCTCTGTGCATCTTTTGTCATGGGTATTGAGAGCTTTGCTTGCCTAGGGGAGACATGACCATGGGCTTTGACCGATAAGAAGTTAACATGTGACTGCATTGTCCAATTTTGTGTTTATGCATCCCAGCCTCCTGTGAACTCCGCAGAAGGCTTTAGGATGTCCAAATAAGTCTTGGAAGGCACAGAGAGATCAAACAAACAACTGTAGATCAGGAAATGTGATTTTGGACTAGAGAGGAAAAGAAAAAGTCCCCACATACTAAGAATAACCACTACAAAGCCAGCTGCTGGCTGGAGAGCTAGCTTCGTTGGTTAAGTGTTTGCTTTGTAAACACGAGGGCTTGGGTTCAATTCCCAGAACCCATGTCATAAAAAGGCAGGTATGGGAATGGAGACAGATCCGTTAGGCTCACTGGCCATCCGGTCTAGT
Source organism: Dipus sagitta (assembly GCA_036346955.1). Lineage (NCBI taxonomy): Eukaryota > Metazoa > Chordata > Mammalia > Rodentia > Dipodidae > Dipus > Dipus sagitta. The sequence continues at coordinate 120,687,692 of CM070772.1, forward strand.
CTAATTGGTGAGTTCTAGGCCAGTGGGGGGGGGGGGGGCTTGTTTCAAAAAAAAGAAAAAAGCGTGGAGAACACCTGAAGGACAGCACCCGAGGTTGTCTCTGGCTTGTGTGTGAACACGCAGGTGCACGGGCACTGTCACATACACACGCATACACACCACACATCCGACTGCTGCCAGGACTCATGCGGTCTCCTCCTCACTCCCAGCCCCTGTGTGCTTGCTTCTCATGGGAGGTGGCCTGGATGGTGGGGAATGGAGGGGCAGCAGGGGTAAAATGTGCGCTGTAGGTGGAGCAGTGACATCTTTCATCCCGCTGCTCTCCCGGCAGTCACGTGTGCTTGCCACCTGCTGGAGCCCCAGAGCTTCCAGAGAGAAGCAGACAGAGCCTTGGGCTGACTTATGACACCCTCTCCATTCCTCACCACTCCTGTTATCTAGAGAGGGTCCATCCAAGTTGCTGGGGTGTCTACCCCTTTTATTCACTTCACTGCATTAATGCTGCTGTCACAAGCCAGAGAAGGATTCATTCACTGGCTTCTTCCATGAAAGGACCAATTACCTAATTTGTGGGGCACAGTGCAAAATGTTCAAAAAGTATTGGAATTTCAAGCAGCCACAGCAGAGTATTAAATCCCAAGTGGAGGGCTATCTGAGCGAGGAGTCAGGTCACTGACTGAGGCCAGCTCTGCTCTCTGAATACAAAACTCTGGCGTGGCTCAGGTCCTAGCTCATTTATTCTTCCCTGAATAGCGGTGCAGGAAGCAGATATTTCCATACTTCTTTTTAAAGGAGAAGTTGGAATTTGAGGTAAAGACAAATCAGCTAAATTTTTCCTAACTATAGTTGGGGATGGAAAGAGGAGGCCTTGAACATTTATTGATTACCTACGATGTGTCAGATGTCAGATACATCTTATCACAGTGAGTCTCCATAGTTGATTTTGATTTACATTTTAAAGGTGAGAAGGCTGACCTGCGTAGTGAGCCTGCTCACTAACCTACCCAGTAAATATCAAGACCCTGGATTAGTGGTTCTTCTCAGCAGCGAATTTGAAACCTTGGTGAAATTGTGTAGATTCCAGTGTCCAGGTCACCCCCAGGTGATTGAAATCAAGCATCAGCATTCTCTTTGAATGCCCTGGGTGACTTCAATGTGTGGCCAAAGTTGAGGAGCAACCGTGCAAACCCAGAAAGCATCCCCACATTTCACTAGTTCCTCAGGTCACTTATGCAATCTGTAGGCCAGTTAGTCTGACCACCTACGGCGTTTTTGTGTGTGCAGATGCCTGGGCATCTACCCCAAACGTACCTAGTGAAACCTGAGGAAATTAGGGAACCATCTACCTCAGGGGATCCCAGTGTGCACCAGGACTTGGGAACCCCCATCCTCTACCTGTATGAAAACAATGGATGATGATAATATCATCAGTGCTTATCTAACTTTAATGAGGCTGTGAATCTTGGACAATTCTCGGCATTAGATTCTGATTTCACAGGTCTTGGGAAGAACTGAGAGTTGGGCTATCCGTAAGCTTCTAGAAGACACTGTCCTGTGGACCACACTCCAAGCCACACAGGGCTAAACCAGTGATGGAAGCAGTAGACGTAACACCTGGGCACTGAGGTCATCTATCTGTCCTTCATTATCCCCCTGCGTGTAATGGTAGCAAAGTGAATCAGCCTCAAAGGCTCACTGGCTTGGGTTTTGTGTGTGTAATATTATGAAGCATTGCCACTATTTCTGTGGTATTTTAACTTTCCCCTCTTTGGGTAAGTAAGCCTTACTTATTTTCCTGCAGTGGCTTTCAAGGTTCAAAACCAAACAGGCCTTGGTGTTTATAAGGCATTGCCTCTGTTGATGCGAGTGAAACATTCCCCAATGAAGAGAGAACTAGGAGCGGAGCCCCAAAGAGGCCAGCAGTCAGTTGACATGCCTAGCATCCCAGCCCAGAGTTCCTGGTGCTGCCGGAGCAGTCATTCCTATTCTAACACCTGTGTTCTGTCTGCTCTCTCTCCTGCAACTGGTGTTGATGGTAATGTTGGGGAGTTTTAGTTAAGTTTCCTCATTTATGTGACAAAACACCCGACAACAGCCCCTTGGGGAATAATTTATTTTGGCTCACTGTTTGAAGACAGCCCACCGAGGTGGGGAAGACAAGGTAGCGCAGCAGTTTGTGGCTGTGGTTGTGGGAGCTTGAGGCTGCTTGCCCACACCTTGGTGGGTCAGGATAGAGGAGAGAGATAGAGATAGAATAGAGAGAGACAGGTGGGGCTCAGTTAGAACCCCTTAGATCTGCTCCCAGGTGACCAGCCCCATCTCCTCAGTGTTCTACAGTCTCTCAAAATAGCACCACTATCTGGGGTCCAAGTGTTCAAACACATAAGCCTGTAGGGGCATTTCACATTCAAACCATAACAGAGAACCACTGGGAGCTGAAGAAGCTGTCCCGGAGTGGATTGAGGAAAGTCTGTCTTTGTCACAGGCAGAGGAGGCCTCGTGGTTGGACTAGTGGGCTGCAAAGTGTCCGGTCAGCCTCAGAGACACTGCCCTTGGTGGTGAGTGGTGTCTCCTTCTTGGTCCTGCTGCTCCAGCAGAAGATATTTACCCTGGAAATCTGCCCTTCCCTCCAATTTATTGTGGAATAAGAGTTGCATAGTTGGCCAATGAATGGAGCTGTTTTTGTTATCAGTCCCGGAAATGTTGGGCCTCTCTACCTGACTGGCATCTTGAGTTCAAAGGGCCTCTGTGCAGTGCTGGCTGGGCAAACCTGTTCCCAGGCAGGGGGAGAAGAATGCCAACGTCTGTCTGCCAGCAGGTCTTGACATGCAGTGTCGAGGAGGTGGGTGCCTGGGAGGTTCCAGGAACTGCCTTTCAAAACGAATCATTCCAAATAAATCAGGTTCAGTGAGTTGGCCTTGGATCAATTGAGGGGAGTATGCAGGGGCACCCTGTCATTGCCTTGGCCTCTAGGAGGTATGGGCAGAATTTGAGCACTGTTGTTAGCCAGTATGTGTGGAAGTGGCTCCAACAGCACCAGCCCCTCACTGCATACCTGCTTTGCAGGGGAAAACGCCTGCCTGGTGGGCTGTGTGTGGAGTTTGCTGTCTTTGCGCAAGAGCAACCAGAAATTTGGGGCCATCCAAAGGACACTTAGCTTGCCATTGCCGAGTGTGTAAATTAAGGAATTTTTCTGGAAGGTGGCCTGGCAATTTTTATTAAAAACCTAAAGTCACGAAAGCCCATTTTCCAGCGACCATACTTCTGAGAATTTAGCTCAAGGTAATAGTCACAAATAGCTGCCCATATGCAGGTGTACAGAAGTTTACTCCACTGTCATAGCATAAACGTGGTAAGAATTACTTAGATATCTAACAGTACAGGGCTAGTTCAGTATATTATAGTCCATGCATATGAAGCAATACAATACAGGCCTTTACAGTTATAGTTTTTAAAGGCATATTTTTATATTTCTGAAAGGATCCACCTGCAAATGATAAGAAAACCTTATGATGCAAAGGGAAATGTAGTGAAAAGGGAGTCTCAGTTTCGCTCTCATTTCCTGCCACTAGGGGAACCACTATTTTGAGGGTCTTGTATATCTTTCCATAGACAGCCAATGCCGGCACAAGGGTATGTTTCCCTGTTGCTTTTACACAAATGTGAGCTTGTGTTTGCACTGTACTCTGCCATATTATCTTTGCTAACAATCTGTCTTTGAGATGATTTCATTTCAGTGTATAGAGATGCTCTGCGTTCTATTTTTATAGTTGCATGCCAGGAATGATATTGTTGAGTAATATTTATTGACATGTGAAAGTGTTTACAGGTACAATCCCAAGTTAGAAAAGACTGCAAGCCGTTTCTCTAATCTTATATTGTTATTGTAGCAAAATAAAGAGGAAATATTTTTGTACATATTCCTGGGAAAAAAATACAGAGGCTGTGGAGAATTCTAGGTCAAAATGTAAAATGAATAATGGTTCACTTCAGGTGGTGGGATTATGAGTACTTCTAAAAATATTGTCCTTCGTGATTTGTTGTTTGGGTTTTCAGATTTTCTGTATTAAGTCTTAAAAACAAAATGAAGCAGACCTGCGCCCCATGGGGCAGCAGCACTCCCACAGATGAGAAGGCTCTGCTTCCTGAATGGTTCACTGTGTGGACCTACTCCATCCACAGCCCAGTGTCCCTTCCTGGGGAGAACTTTAGCTCTGGTGTCATTTAGGATTGTTAACTGCATGGACCAGGCTCTGTCACAATGACAGCTTCTTCTCAGTCACCAATGGTGGTGGGAGATGATTCAGAGTCATGTTCCTAGGTCACACCTCTTGAGTCTGAGACTCCCCTAGCAGGCCCTGGGCATATGTTTTCTTTCAGAAACACCCAAGGTGAGTTGTTGTTCATTAATGTTTGAGAAACTCTGGTGTATATCAGGAACTGGCAAGCTTTGTCATACAGGGGCAGATAGTGAATATCTTAGACTTTGCTGGCTCTATGGTTTCAGCTGCAACCATTCAGTGTTCTGGATATAGCAGAAAAGAGTTACAGACAACATGCAAATGAATGGCCACGAGCATGTTCAAATAAGACTTTATTTACCGAACAGATATCAGACCAGAAGTTGCCTGTGCACCATGGTTGCAGCCCCTGGTGGAGACTGATTGAGCTGTTTACTCTTTAACAAAATAATCAAAAGGTGGACAATCCACCAAGAGCTCCTTATATTTGAAGAAGGGGATCATGCTATAAGCAGTTATCATTACTTGAGTGTTTATTATGCCTAGCACTTTTTAGACAAGGCCTAAGCTTTAAAACAACCTTGCACAGTAGCTATTACCTGTGTTACTCTAATTGAAAGAGACAAAGTGATAGCCTGAGTTTGTAGGGTCAGTGATGGAAGTTCGCTTGCCTGGTCAGAAGTGGTGGTTGACTTGTTCGGTCAGTAATGTTGGTAGATTTGCATAAGTCAATATCAGTAATGATAGCTGACTTGCGTGGTTCGGAATGGTAGTAGGTTTGCATGGTCAGGAATGGTAGTAGGTTTACATGGTTAGGAATGGTGATCAGTTTCATAGTCAGTAATGGTGGTAGGCTTGTATAGTCAGTAATTGTGGTTGGTTGCATATCGAGAATGGTGGCTGGTTGTATTGTCAAGAATAGGAGTAGGTTTGTAAGGTCAGGAATGGCAGGAATGGTGGTTGATTGCACAGTCAGCAATGGTGGTAGGTTTGCGTGGTCACGAATGGTGGTTGCCTTGCAAGGACAGTAATGGTAGTTAGTTTGTGTGCAGAGTTGGGGAATGAAGTTGCAATGCTAAAGTCCTATTACCTCTGGACTTGGAAAAGGAAAATTTCATTTTTTTTTTTTTGAGAGAGAGAGAGAGAGAGAGAGAGAGAGAGGGGGAGAATGAATTGGTGCACCAGGGCCTCAGCCACTGCAATCAAACTTCAGACACTTGTGCCACCTAGTGGGCATGTGTGACCTTGCACTTGCCTCACCTTTGTGCATCTGGCTTACGTGGGATCTGAAGAGTTGAACACGAGTCCTTAGGCTTCGTGGGAAAGTGTCTTAACTGCTAAGCCATTTCAGAATCTGTGCCCAGGGCATAAGTGTCCACAAATTCTGCCACATCCTCAGGCTAAGAAAGAATAACCAAAGCTATGTAACTGGTGGTGGTACAAGTCCCAGAATGGCTCAGAAGCCCCAGTCAACTAGTTTCCTGGGCAGTCTTGGGTCTGCAAAGTGCTATGGACAGTGGTCCTGTGGAAGTGGCTGAATTCTTTTCCTTGAAAGACGGGGGAGTATTGTTGCTGTAGAGATAACCCTGGCTACTTATTGGACAATTCTGAGTCCTGCTGTTCTGAGTTCCTGAGTCCTAAATCACCCACAACTTGTGCCCAGGAGCCTTTAGACCCAGCTGTAGAACAAGAGACTTTCTTGTGGTTCTCCTTCGGTGACCGTGCAAGTTTCCAGATGGCCTGTGTTGCACATTCACCCTGCTTCTAGCCCAGGGAGGTGGGCTGCTTCCCCATCCATCTGTAAACAAAGCTGCGCGAGATGGCAGTGGCAGGCAGAGGGCAGCCTTTTTCTGGCCAGACCATTGATTTCATCTTCTCTCCATTGCAGCCTGCCTGAGCCTCGGCTACATTCTGAGTCAAGGGAAAGGCTCAGCTGGGTTCATGCTCTTAGGCCAAGCCCAGTGGCTCTCCCAGGTAGCAATGCGGGTGATACCACTCTTCTCTGAGGCTATCTTGTAAAGATACCCACAGCTAGTATTTACAGAGATCCTGGTTTGCCTTGAAATATTGGTCATAGTATAACATCTTAAAGGCCGAGGCTGCTCGTTGGGTTGAAACAGGGGACATATGACAGAATGTAGAACCCAGTACCTAGAGCGCCATGGCTGTACAACCAGATCCTGACTAAGTATGTGATTATTACAGCCAGAAATCCCCCACAGCGATTCTCAGGATTATCATACTGGCTTCACAAGTGATAAACACCGAGATTCACAAAACCCTTCCATTCTGTGTAGGGTCAGCAGATCTGCCTGGCTTCCAAGCCATGTGCGCGTAGCCATTTATTATGCATCCTGCTCTTTAAAGTCAGGAAGTAAGGCGATCTATGGCTATTGAGAGCATTGGAGGGTCTTCATGCAGAGACCTGCAGAAAGTCCTTGACAGATTGTTCTTCATTTCCCTCTGTTGTCTGGGCATCTCCCACCTGCTCACAAATAAGTGTCAGACTCCCCAGGCTAACGGCTGCACACTTCCCTCTCATCAGTTCATAAGCAGCTTAGCTGACCTCAGGGCACACTTGACTGTAATCTAGTAGGGACTTTTGTGGCCCTGGTCCTGGGCCTTTCATCCATGCCCTCTACCCCTTTTGATTTGCTTCTTCTGTCTTGGAAAATACATAAGCATTTCCAGCACTTCCAGAAATGACAGTGCCCACCCCTGTGAAACCCCATTGCCATAGCCCACCTGAGGTTGTGACTCTGTCTGCCTTGAGAGGCCTTGATGTAGCTTCAAAGATTAAGGCAGGCATGAAGCAGAAACCTTGGGTAAAGTATCCCAAAGGATGTCTGACCACCGCCCCCACCACCTTCATCTCAGTGTGTGTCTTGTAAGCCAGAGACATAGGTCCATTATGACTTCTTGTGTCTTTTGGCCAGTCCCCTCCTTTCCATCTGCTAGTGTATGCCCCAGGGGGCTGATTGCCTTCTTAAATTCCTCCTCGTGTTGTCTCCCTCTTTGCTCACCACCATTTTTCCATTCTCCCCAGGCTCCCCCCACCACCAGCTAGCTAGACCTGACTGTTCCTCTGGCTCATCCCTCTATGGATATATTCCCTACTTTGCAATCTTAGTACTTATCATGGCTTTGGATAGAAACTGGACCGTGGGCATTGAGGTACATGACTGTAATCCTGGTACTTGGGAGGTAGAGGCAGGGGGATCAGAAATTCAAGGCTAGCTTGGTGTCTATAAAGTGCCTACTAGGCCAAGAAAGAAGGAAGGTAGGAAGCTAGCAAGGAAAGGAGGAAGAAAGAAAGAAAGAAAGAAAGAAGATAATACTTGGTTGGTTTACTACCTGCTCCAGTTGACACCCATGATATAGTAGTCCAGGCCCAGGATGGTCTGGCCTTGCTGCCCCCCTCCCCAGCCTCACTGTACCTTCCTTAGCACCCTGAGAAAGTACCCATAAAACTTGCCTCAGTCTGTGGGTGGACTATTCCCTGAATGCCTAAGACACAGGTATATGACTGTCTTTTGGGCATCTTGGGCTTTCTGCCTGAAGAACTGGAATTTTGAGTTTTTTCCATGAACACCAGCTCATTCCATTTTCTTACTGCCGTGATGGAGTGTGTGATCTGGTATGTGTCTTTTTAGTGCCTGTTGAATGGCCTGTGAGATACAGGTAAGTGCATTCTCTTTCGAGCCAATAAGTGCTCATTTCACACCTTACTCTTTTCCTCCTGTAGCCTTGTGATGTCCCCTGGACAGGACGACATCAAGGCTGACCTGCCTTTCCCTAAGATTCTACCATGTTCAGTGTGTTTTCCCTTTCTTCTTCTTCTTTTTTTTTTAATACTTTATATGTTTGCAAGCAGAGAGAGATAGAGGAGAGAGATATAAAGAGAGAGAGAGAAAGAGACTGGTCACACCAGGGCATCCAGCTGCTGCAAATGAACTGCAGATGCACATGCCACTTTGTGCATCTGGTTTTACATGGGTACTGGGGAATCCAGCACCTTAACTGCTGAGTAATCTCTCCAGTGCATGTCCTCTCCTTTTTTTTTTTTTTAACCCACTACTGTGTACAGAATCTGACCAATATTCTGCACATGTTTCTTCATGCCACACTAAGATTCTTTCCCAGCATTCCATGAGGCTCATGAAAGCTTACAGCTAGAGAGTCCTTGGGTCAAATCCCACTTATGCTGCTTGGGAGCTGTGGGACTTTGGGTGACTAATGAACCCTCCAAGCCTCCATTTTCTCAGCTGACAAATGAGCAGGGGGCGGGGGATGGTCATCGTTAACACACAGAGTTTTAGGAGAATTAAGTGAGATTGTTTATAGAAAGTAATTAACTCTGTCTCTAGTCATGTAGTAATAACTCAATTAGCATGCTATGGGAGAAATAATATGAATTTTTGCTCCATTCAAAAGAGCGTGGAGTAATCTACAGCCCCATTATGTCCGTGGTTCACAGTCTCAGCCCTGTATTAGGATCACCTGGAGATCACTGAAAAGTTCTAATGGCTGGGCCAGCCCTCCAGCCTGTTAAATTGGACCTCAATGGACAGGATCCAAGCATCAGTGGCCTCTGAAACCTGCCCAGGTGGTTGCAACAGGCTTGCAAGGTTGCCACCCTTTATTGTGTCCTCTCCTGATTTTTCCCAAAAGAGCACAAACCCCTTAGAATGTAAAAATGCAGGAAAGAGGGCAGGGATGAAAACAAGGTGGAGAGAGCCCTCATTTATTGAAACCGACCTCCCACTCTGTGTCTCACACTGTTTGTGATGCAAGAATTATTTCCGCTTATTTCTTATATGAGCAACAGGAAAGACGGGTCACTTACTTAATATCAGGCAGCAGGCAGTTCAAGGATGAAGGACCAAGAAATGAAGTTGGGGGCAGAAGCCTTCTCTTCTTTTTTCTTGGCTTCTTCTCTTTGTCTTGCTGAGTCCCTGTGTTCAAGAGAGGTGACTGAGTGTTCCAGTTATCACCACCTTTTGGGTGAGTGCTGCCTTGCCACACCTGCCCACCTGCAACATTTAATGACCCAGCCCTCTTGCAGCTCATGGGGCCCTAGCCAGCAATCTGCCACCTGCTCTGGCCCTCTCCTCGTGCTGTTTGCTTAATGGAGAGATTTAAGTGCCTTGCAAAGGCTCCCCATGGCTGGGAGGAGCAGCATTTCTTGGCTGGAAATGGGAGCATTGTTGCTATTTTTTTTTATTGCCATTAATCTCTAGCCTTTCTGTTGGGGTGGGGGGCACAGAGAGGGAGAGAGTCATTCTTACCTGACTATGGAGGGGATAGACTTTAGTCCGGAGCTTCTCCAACTTTCCTATGTAGCTGTAGGGAATCTTATTAACATGGAGATCCTGAGCTAATGTAGTTGAGGTAGGGCTTGGGACTCTGCATTTCTCACAAGCTTCCAGGGCTACACTTTTGATCTTAAAGTGCAGAGTTTTAAAGACAATAGTGTATTAGTATATATTGCAGGGAGTCTTGACCTGCCTGTCAGATCAGGATTCCCCTACCTGGTAGTGTGTGTTCAGTGACTGCGGATCTCTGCCTATGGATTGCTGATTAGCATCTTCTGATGCTGTGATGGTTAGTTCATCGGTGGTCCAGTATCAATGTTTCCGTTGACACATCCCGGGGATGCTACCACTCTCCATCTTGTCCACTCCTGTCTCCTGTCTGGATGCCCCTCAGTTGCTTGTCCCTCTTTACCTCATTGGTTAAATGGATCTCCAGGTCCTAAACACTTCCAGTGTGGTTTTTCCTACTGCCAGTTGGGACATAGTGATGCTGCCAAATTGTATTTGGTGAGTTCAGGTCTGAGATGGTGAATATTTTTATATTTTTATACATTTACTATATAAATTATTGTAACTAAAGTCTATCTCCAGATTCTATCTATCTATCTATCTATCTATCTATCTATCTATCTCTATCTCTATCTCTATCTCTATATCTATCTATCTATCTATATATTGTCTGTAAGTGGCTAGGCCATGGGCTCATGTCTCTGTGATTATTCTTGATAGAAAAGGAATGGGCATGGTTGGAACAGAGAGGCCAAGAATGGCTAGCTGTGTCCATATGTGTATATGTGTGTCAATACCTCTGCAGCGTTTCTAGACTAAAAGGCATTCTCAGAAATCCAAGTGCTATGATAATCAGATAATCACAGGAAGACTCATGCCTCTTTTTTTTTTTTTTTTTTTTTTTTTTGGCTTTCTGAGGTGGGGTTTCACTCTAGTTCAGGCTGACCTGGAATTCACTATGTAATCTCAGGGTGGCCTCGAACTCACGGCAATACTTGTATCACTGCCTCCCTAGTGCTGGGATTAAAGGCGTGTGCCACCACCCCTGGCTTTGTTTTTATTTTATATTTTATAGGTTTATTTTTCAATAAATTTCATTATAGAGATACCCAGAAAATACTAGAAAAGCATCCGTAGTAATCTCGTTATTTATATGATCACTAGTAGCATAATATGTGTGAATGCATGTAAATGAAATGTGTCTGCGTATACTCACACTCCTGTTGGTCTGTAGCTAAGTGTGTGTATCCACATACATATTTTATACCAATGTTTAAATGAAATTGGTCTGGAGAAATCCAGTTTCTTGACCTATTTTTTTTCCACTTAATATTTCTTAAACATCTTTCTTTGCCATTCAATGGGCCCATCGCTTTAGCTTTTACATTGCTCTGCAAAGGCTCATTTTTCTTTCTTGCTTGCTTTCTTCTTTTCATGTTGCTTGTATATTATACCATTTCATCTGGTTAATTCAGAATTGAGTCCATTTTCTCCGAGACTTCATGGCAAAGGGGCAAAGCATGCATTTACGAAATGTGAATGAGAGTAAGAAAGACACAGGCCGTGCCTTCTCAACTCCCTCTGAGGGTGTTTTCAGCCCGGCTTTGTTCAGTAAGCATCAGGTGTGAGAGTCTTGGCAGGGCTAAGCTAACCTTGTTCTGTCGGCAGCAGTAACAGCCACACAGCAATAAGCCGTTATGGATTACTTACTGCAGGGCACTTCCGAGGCCTTAAGGGGCACAGCTCGTCTGTGAGCAGAAACCACTGAGGAAGCTGACATACTTAAATGAAAATGTATAATTTTGACAACATAGACCCCCATGTTTACCAGCAAGTGCTGGCAGAGAAAGATGAAGGCAGAGGAGTACATATGTCTGTGGGTACCAGTTTTGGGGTAAGACTGAATTTGGAGTCCTATGCTTGATACTTTCTTTGTGACTTACTGAATGTGTTGATCAGCTTTTTGTCACTACAGCAAATGCCTGAGATGGTGTATCTAGGGTCATGGCCTTAGACGTTGGAGAAAGGCCATTATCAATCGGCTCTCCTGCTTTGGGCCTGTGACAACACATCATGGTGGGAGAATGCGGCGGAGAAAACTCTTACTTCATGGTTAGGGAGGGAAAAGAGAAAGAGACTGGCGTCTCACAGTCTCCTTGGAGGGCATGCCTCCAATGACCTAAAGACGTCCCACCAGGTCACACCTCTTAAAGCCCCTCCACTTCCCAACAGCAACAAGCTAGGGACCAAGTCTTCTTCACCTCTGGGGGACACTGAAAGGTCCAAACTGTAACAATGAGTCACTTCAGCTCTCTGAACCTCCTTAGGCCCAGTCTATAAATCTAAATGGAACCTATTTGGTAGGACATTGAGAGGATTAACTGGGATTATATACAGGAATCACTTAGCACATTGTCTGTCACATAGTCCACACTTAAAATGTGGCCAGTGTTGATTGGCTTGATCTGCTAGGTGAAAGAAAGAGGAAGTGTGTGTGTGTGTGTGTGTGTGTGTGTGTGTGTGTTTTTCTTTTTCTTTTTTCTTTTCTTTATTTATTTATTTATTTATTTATTTATTTAGTTAGTTAGTTATTAGAGACATAGAGTGAGAGTGAGAACGGGCGCATGCGGTACATGCATTTGGAGTTTGTTTGCAGTGGCAGGAGGCTCTGATGCGCCCATACTCATTCTCTTACTGTCTGCTTCTTTTTCTCTATCTTTATCAAATAAATAAATATATTTTAAAAAACAAATAAAAATAATATCTTTCTCTGGAGTTAACTAGTTCAAGTGTCTATGCGAAGCACATGGCAAAAGATACAGCCCTGCTCATAAATCCAGACCTCAAGCAGCAACAGCAGCTCAGGGATTGGGATGGTAGACAGTTAAACTGGGGGGCAGGGAGAGGTAGCTCTTCTGCCTCTGGGACTGAGTGACCATGACCTGGGCCAATCATCTGCCTTCTCTGAATCCCCAGCCTTTCAGGACCCCAGGGTCACACTGGCAAGGGTGGTGGCCCCTCCTTGAGTGTTCTCTTTGCTCAAGGTGAACATTACTATGTTGTCAAGTGCTGACAGGCCAAGACTCATTAGCGCCCCTGGCCCCCCAGGAGACACAGTGGTGTTCTGCACTTGGCATTGTTGAAATAGGCTGGAGGAGCCAGGCTAACAGCCACATCCACATTCTCCTTAGAACGTGCTTTCTTGCTAGAAGTGGCTTGAAGTGTGGTGTCGTTTGAATTATTTATGATGATCCTTCCCAGTCATTTGGGAAGATGAATGAAGTCTTAGTATTTGCAGCCCTTGCACAGCCTCCTCTTGGCTGAAGTCTACTGAGACATCAATCCATTGAAGAGACAGGACTTAAGATTTCAGGGCTTGCCATCAAGTCAAGGGAAGCCAGCAGAGTCCCATCAGGCTAAGTGGTAGTTGGCTTAGAGGAGCAGAGTCAGGATGCTGTCTTCTGAATGGTAAAGGACAGGTGAGGAGAGAAGTGACCTCCTGAGGTGGCTTTTTAACCCTTCCAGTTCTCTGTGTCCTTCTTCATGGCTCCCTGCTGGTGCTTATGAGATGTTTAGGATCATCTTTCTGGGCCCCTCCCCTTGTCCCTGCATGCAGTTTTTTTTTTTTTTTTTGACTCAACTAAGCAGAGTCAGCTAAGAAAAGACAAGGTGGCATGAAAATACTGGTGCCCAGGCTGCAGAGAGCACCAGGAGAGGGAAGACACTCAGTAAATGGACACACACACACATGTGCATATACACACACACACACACTCATGCACACATACACCTTGAAGTTACTGATATTTACTGCTAATGGCTGGAAAGTGGTGTCAGCATGTGGCTGTCAGGGACAATTCACTGAGTCAAAACAGTGAGCTGATGACAAAGTGAGAAGCCAGCAGCTGCAGGCTGTCTCCTCAGGAAAGACTGAAGGAATCCCATACATCAGCAAGGAGTCAGTGGCCGAACATTATCAACACAGCATCTCAATGAGATTGTAGTCCGGAAGAACAAGTCTTCTGAGGCAATGTATATCTTCATTAGCTACAGTGGAATGGTTGAGGAGTATCTTTTATTTTAAAACTAGAAATTAGCCACATCAGAGATGGAATAAATCTCTCATGCCATAGTTCTCTGGAACATATCTACATAGACCAAAATGCCACCATCTTTCCACGTTAAGGGTTGGGAATGTGCCTTCCGTGACCCGTCAGATCTCATCACACTGAAATCAGCAATCTTAAATCAGTGCTGTTTGTATCTAAAATACTCTGCAAAGTGGTACTGTCTGCCTGCCTCAGGATCATCTGTGCCGAGGGAGGAGGAGCAGATGTGTTCCTCCAGATGTGTGGCTAGTTAGTTGTGGAGGATGGGCCTCACTCTAGCAAGAATGTTAAGACTCCAGAGGAAGTTCAGAGGTGCAGAAAACCCAAGCCAATGGCTAAGTACATACAGAAGAATGTCTATGTATAGAGCTGTCCACTGATGTCCTGTGAAATGGAAGACAGGCTCTACTGCCCCAGCAAGCACCTCTGAGATGTATCTAGAGTCTTTGCATTTTGCAAGTCGGGCTTCTGTGGGGAAGGGAGTCTGTGAAGGGCCTTTGCCTCTCACTGTCTTGCAGGAAAGACTGGCAGCTGGGCTGCTGAAGACATGTCCTTGAAACCCACTGTCCTCTGATTCATCTGCCAAAGAGGCCTTATGAAAGATTGGAGAACAGCATGTGTGGAGGGATTTTGGTACAAAGAAAGTAAGGGTTACTATCTTTGAGCAATCTAAGATCTTTCTGCCTCTTTAACTTGAGGACAGTATTGAAATTGAATGATCTCATCTTTACATCCTCTGTTGAACCCCCCCCCCCAAAAAAAATCACATTCTCTTCTGCCTCCCTGTATCTCTGGAAGAACATCTCTTGTCTTCACTTCACTTCTCTTCTCTTCTCTTCCCCTTCCACCTTCCCTTCCTTCCTTCTTTCCTTCCTTCCTTCCTTCCTTCCTTCCTTCCTTCCTTCCTTCCTTCCTTCCTTCCTCCCTCCCTCCCCCCTTCCTCCCATCACTCATCCATGTCCGTCTATCTATCTGCCTGCCTGTACGCATGACTTAAGGCAATGGAATTGCTAGGGCTGCCAGGACAGTACTCTATAGCGCAGGTCAGCAGTCTGGGTAGGCGGGCAGAAGTTGGGACTGTTGTCTTGAGGTAAAATTGGTTCTTCTCAGGAAAATCTCAGTGTTTGATCCAAGGGGTTTCAATTGATGAGACATGGCTCACTCTCATTATCGAGGTAATCTTCATAAAGGGAAATGATTGTAGTTATTAATCACATCTACAAAATATTTTTACAACAATACCTAGAGTAAGCATGGATTAAATAGTGGATACAAGCTGAGTTGATATATAATATCCTATTGGCTCACCTTCTTTAGCCTCAGTGTCTCTCATTTGCAAAGCAGAGGCATACAGGTCTGTAACAGAGTTGTTGTGAGAAGCAAATGTGTTAATAACCATACAGTTTCTAGTCTATGACTGTTATTTACTTAGCATTCAGTACTGTTGATTGTAATATAACCAGCAAAGGCTATGAAATACTCCCTCAATCATGATTGGAGGGTGGTCATACTTATGTGCAACAGATCTTTTGAGTTTTGAAAGTCTGTGGGATTGTAGAAAGCAATCCTCTGGATAGAGTTGGGGCATTCTTGAGCTGACTGAGGATGTCAACTGAAAGGTCATTGTTGGTAGACTCTTCTTGGGGAAACTGTTAAAGAATGGCACATTTTCCACTCTATCTCCCTGCACCAGGAGGAAGGATTCTTTCTTCCTTCTCTTCTCTTCCTCTCTCCCCTTTTTCTCTGTCTTTCTGTTTTTGTCTGTCCATGCATGTACTTTAAAGAAATGGTGGTGCATTGTTAAGTACGACAACAATTAAGGCAATTTTTTTGTTCTCCAAGTTTCTTTTTCTTTTGTTCTTTCCAGATGTTCTACTTGTAGAAAGATTGGGGGTGGGGCTAAGTCTAAATAAAGAAGCTTAATTCAGGTCTGGCAGCTCATAAGAAATTAGACGCATCTTCCAGAACGTCTCCCAGGCTAGTATTATTGCCAAGAGCACTTACTACTTCCTTTCTCAACATCTTCCTCCTATACCATTACCTATGCTTTTGCAGAAGACAGGGCTGATGCTGGCTTGAGCAGGACCAGAGGTCACTGTGTTTCTAGACAAGGCCTTGTGATTCTGAGGATAGCAAACCTATCTTCTTTTTCTCTTCCTTCCTATCTTGCTGTGGGAGGAGTTTGCAATCTGATTGGACAGAGCCCCAGGCATTCCTTCACAGACACACATTTTACCAGTGGTCAGGTTTGCTGTGTGTTTTGGTTGCATTTTATCTCAAGTTCTGTTGCTCATCACCTCCTGCTTACTATTTCCTTCCCATCCAGGTTTCTGTTATCCTTATCCAAGCGCCTTCACAGCTCTTATGCGAGGCTTGTGGCAGGTCAGTGAGTGGCTTGAAAGATAAACCCTGTAAATAAAGCTTATGATCTTGTTAATGTTGGGAGCTGGCAGCATGCAGAGACTGCCCATTCAGATGTTTTCTTTTTTTTTTTTCCCAGTAAGATTTTGGGAGATGCCATGTCAGCTGCCACTCTGAAGTCTCAATCTCTCATCTTGCCTCCAGCTTCCCTGGCCTCTTGCTTGTTTTTGTCAGAGAAAGACATCTGTTTTGCGGTTGGGTATGATTTGGTCTTTATAAAGCCCAGTTGCTCTTTCTTGACTAGAGTCCCCTTGCCACATTTAAATGGTGGTTTCCACATTGACCAACTCAGTTCAGAAGCAGCTTGAACTGCACTTACCTTTGTTTCTTTTGTTAGAGGAAAGGTAGATTTTATAGCATAAACTTGGCAAATTGGAAGGACACTGTCATCTGGTGCATCTTTGCAAACAAGTATATGATTTTGGCAGCACATATTTTAAAGAAGATGGCCATTTTCTTTGTTCTGTATTGTCGGAGTAGCAAAGGTTTATGAAACTTCCTGGGAAGGAGTAGTGAGACACAAGAACTCTCCCTGTCCTAGCGCTCCCCAAATCACCACTCTTTATACTTGGCACATTTCTTTCCAGTCCTTTTAAAATATATTTATCATGTTATAGATGAAATTATTTTGCATATGTTTGTGTAAGGTGTGTGTTCATATATGTATGGGTTCACATCCACATGTGTGTGGGTAATGTGTGTGTTCATATATGTATGGGCTCATATGGACATGTATGTTCATATATATAGGTTCACATGCACGTGTGTGTAGTGTGTTCATATATGTATGGGCTCATATGCACATGTATGTTTATATGTATATATAGGTTCACATGCACATGTGTGTGCAGTGTGTTCATATATGTATGGGTTCATATGCATGTGTGTATGCATGTAGAGGCCAGGTATTGATGCCAAGTGCCTTCTGTGTGGCAAGGCCTCTCACTGAAACCCAGAGCTTGCAAATTCAATGTCACTACCTCCTGAGTGCTAGGATTACAGGCAGGCCACCATGTCCACTCAGCATTTATGTCGATATCAGCGGCCTGAAGTCTAGTTTTCATACTTGTATGACAATTCTTTCTTTAAAAAATAACTTTTATTGGGGACTTTAATATATAAGCATACTGCAAATTGGTTGTATTTATATCAGGATGTCCTCTTTTGGCCCCACTCCCTCACCCCCATTCCACAGAGAGCCGACCTCTCTGAGGGCATTGCTAATCACTGTAGGGTCATTGAATGCACCAGTCAGTTTGAGGCTGGAGGGCATTGGCTCACATTATACCTTCCCACCCTGTGGTTCTTATATTGTTTCTGTCCCCTCTTCCACAGTGTTCCATGAGCCTTAGAGGGCATGTTAAAAGTCTTTAATGTTAGCAGCCTCTTATTTTCTGCTTTCATGAGTTTGGAGTCTTCTTTCTGCTTGCCATCACTTCTGTAGAGGAGCTACTCTAGCTAGTCACGAGAGAAGCACCCGTATTTAATCTGCTGCTTCTTCTGCAGTGTTCCCTGGGCCCTGATGGCTGTGATAGAGAGGACTTGCTCAGTGCTAAGCTGTCAGCTTTCTCTTCTTGTCATTTTAATAGGTCTTGGGTTTCCCTGGTATTCACTACCATCTGTAAAAAGCAGGTTCTGTACTCAAGAGTGAGAACTGCATTGATCAAGGGGGACAAATATATACATTTTAGAATGCTTTAAAATTTTTTTTGTTTATTTTTATTTATTTATGTGAGTGACAGAGAGAGAGAGAGAAGGAGGGAGAGAGAGAGAAAAAGAGAGAGAGAGAGAATGGGCATGCCAGGGCTTCCAGCCACTGCAAACGAACTCCAGCTGTGTGCGCCCCCTTGTGCATCTGGCTAACATGGGTCCTGGGGACTCGAGCCTTGAACCGGGGTCCTTAGGCTTCACAGGCAAGCACTTAACTGCTAAGCCATATCTCCAACCCTAGAATGCTTTTTGATGGGCACAACCCTTCCTTTTAACCAAGGAACAGTGGGAGCTTCCCTCTAGGGTTGATTACCTTCCAAATCACAGGCCTCTGACTTGGTTCTCAGCACCAGGAATGACTTCCCTCCCACAGTTGATTATGCCCATTATCTTATGTGCCACAGTTGTACTGGTGGGTATGTCTTGACTGGGTGGTTGTTTTTGTAGCTTTTACCCTGTTGATGACTTCTATCCCCCAGCAGCTCATGTAGTGCTTTCCAGCATTCTTGACAGCCAGCCAACAAGGAAATAGTTTTGTCAAAGTTCCAGCTTGAATTCTCAGTGTGTTGTGACTGCAGTATGTGGTATCTTCAGCAACAAGGTCTTAGCATGTAGATGTAATTTGGTGTCTTTGCTTTTCTATAACATGCATAGAAAAAAAAATGCATCATTGCATAATCATAGTAACCATCATTTTAAAGAATTACATGGTAAATTTATCTTAAGAAAAAAAAATTTTTTTTGAGGTAGAGACTCACTGTAGCACAGGGTGACCTGGAACTCACACTGTGCCCCTGACTGGCCTTGAACTCATGGCAGCCTCTTACCTTTGCCTCCCAAGTGCTGGGATTAGAGGTTTATGCCACTACATCCTGCTTAAAATTTAATTTTAAAGTTAATTTATTTTTGAAAATTTAATCATTGCTATTTATAGGTTATTTTGTTATAAATATTATTATAGGTAACAATAAGGTAAACAAAATATTTCCCTTAGAATATTTAAAGAAAATAGCTATTTATTTATCTAATTTCTTTTTCTTCAGTGCTGGGAATCAAAGCCAAGGCCTATACATGCCAGGCAAGTACTCTACCACTGAGTTACAGCCCCAGTCTGAAAATGTTTTGCTTAGACTTCCATAGCTCAGACTCCTGATGGTTTGGTTAGTATATTAAGAGTTGAGATGAAGATATGGCTAAAGTGCTTTAGAGGAGTTTGACCAATTGATAAAAACCACTCTCAGCATACCTCTTTCAACCCACTTTCTTTTGTTTTTAAATTTTAATTATTTTACTAATGACATATTTTATATAGGTACATCATGTGTTTCCACCCAGCTTCTTGCATTAGGTTAAAAGTCTCTCTTCTCAATGAGTAGCTGTTACCATGGGAGTTGCTGCTCTTTTTATAAGTTGACAGACTTGTAAATAATCATTGACACGCTTCATATTCCTCTGGTACATTCATTGTATCATGTAAATATCATGTGTCAATGACAGTGGCAATAACATCCTGTTGTTGAACACATTCCATCAACCAGCACTGTCTAATGGAAATAAATTTGAGTCATACACATAATATTAAATCTCCTGGATGTGTTGACACACGTAAAGAGAAGCAGGCGAAATTAATTTTAATACTATACTTCATTTAATCCAACGTATCTAAGCTATTATTATTTTAGTCTGTGGCACCAGTTAGGTTATAAGAGCTCAGTAGTCCCCATGCGGTTGGTGGCTACAGGACTGAGAAATACAGCTTTTGGCTGATGGGTCCAAAGCTCTGTCAAACACTCGTACCTTTCTTTTATCCATGCTGTTAAATTTTTCTTTCCAGTTTTTGTCTCCGTGTTTGTTCATCCAAAAGTTAACTCTTACACAAGAACTTGACGCACAGGGAGGCACAGGGGAGCGGGGGGGGGGGTGGATGGGAGATGAGAAAGCAGGTACGGGGGGGGGCAGGCAAAGGGCGGAGTCTCTGTGGGCAGTGGCATTAACCGTGCTGGCAGCAGCTGAGACACTGAGTGGAACATGCCTTCAGTTGTTCCCCGCTGAAGGTGCAGGGACTCAGACATCTATTTGCTGACCCCTGTCCTTTGTTAGTGGTCTGCGAGACCTCACACTTCTGAGTTGTACCACTTGGAGCCAAGCGCGCTGCTTTGGTGCTGGAGAAGGGCCTTGGGCTGATCACAAATGTGCTCCCTTCAAAACAGAAAAATAACAAAGACCAGCACACACGGTGAAATCCTTGTAACTAAACCTAGAAGACCACCAAAGGTAACTGTTGGCAGTGTCTTAAGGTCTGGGGCTGCTGTCCATAGGTTTGAGAAGACATCTTCAAGGGTAAGGCAAAGCGAAGCCTATACAAGGCACAGCCACCAACTACCGTTACAAGAATCTTTTAATTATTTCCTTCTTGGGGATTACATTTCTCCCCACCCCTCACACCTAGACTTGAGTGGTCAATCCAGCTATAGGAAGGAAGGGAGGAATAAGAACAGTGACATAACTCGGGAGAGATTGTCACCACTCTCTCCCTCAGGTCAGTGTGAACCCTGGCAGACAGGGTATGTGGCACCAACAGGAAACTTTTGCAGAGGCAACGGGGATCTACTCTGGTGCCACGGTGAGGAAGAACAGGAGGGAGAGCTTTTGCCCAGAAACTGCTGGAAACTGCATGATTCCTTGTAAATTCAGGTGGGCCAGAGAAGAAGTGTGGCCTTAGTAGCATCTGGGTAAAGTGGGGTCTCTTTTAGTGCAGTTCATTCTCAGTCAATAGAATCGTGAGGGATTCCGTGTGTGTTTATACGTATAAGCAACAGGAACTGATTCTGGCTATCCAGGTGACAGGAGCTTTTGAAATGCTTCAGAATGTAAACCTACTGGCCAGCTTTGAGACTGGGTAATCAGATTTTGTACAATGAAGTGATAGGCTGAAAGTCTACTCGGCATCTTGTAGAACAGTGTGGTTCAGGTGGGCTGGGGTCCTTTCTTTGTTCTGGGGTGGAGAATAGGAAGCAAGGTCATTGCAGTTCCCTTTTAGAAGGTCACCATCTAAATTATCTTCCTGTTATTTTACACCCAAGGAAAGAAAGATGATTTCTTGATAGGAAAATGAGTTCCTATTAGGGGATGATTTCTGGGTGGGTAAAAGTGGACAAATGACTTTTTCAGAAGGAGAGCTGAGTGAGGCTATACCAGTGAATGTCCTGGTTTTGGTAATGTAATCATTATACACCAGTGGAGGAAGTAGGGTGATGGGTGTGTGGGACCTCTCTGTGCTATTTATTTTTGCAACTTCTTGTGGCTTGATAATCGGTTCCATACCATTTCAGTAAAAGGTTAAGAAAAGAAGAAAAGAAATGGAATTGAGGTTGGAGACATGTTCTTTTGGCATGAAATTTGGAAATTAGAATATTAAAAATTCACCTTTATGTTCATCAGGAGGGCAAGTCTCAGAGGCACAACAGTTACTATGGCTCAGTCTTCAGACCTAAACTAATCCCACCAGCCTCTAAAACCTGAGAAAGTGAAGTGTCTATTTATTTGGATTCCAATGGGTTTATTGCCCTGGCCAGTTGATTTTATCATTTCACGTTTACATTGGAAGACCTGATGTTGGTCTACTATCACCTGGGTAGGAGAGCAAACATGTCTGAAAGGAGAATAGGAGTTATACAAATCCTGCTGTCTAGGCAGATTTCCCAACAGTGACAGCACAGTGTGGACATGTGAAGGCGGGTGATGGTTCAGGGTGTGGTGGGGGGCTAAGCTCACAGACAGAGATAATCCGTTCGTGAGGCTCTGGGAAGCCTTTGGCAGCAAGCTGCAGCCCAACCCTTTTGTCTTTGCAACTTACTCTGATGTAGCTGCTAGTGAGAAGGGGGTGGGGCAGGACCACTTTTGTTGAGAATTCCCCCCCTCCTGCCGAATAGCCACTATTTCTATATGTGATTTCCCAACCAGGCAAAGTTTCACAATGTGACTGTTGGTAAGAGGACAGTGAACCCTGTAGGGAATATGAGATGTTGTCATTACTTGTAACAGTTGAGTGTCAACCTCCCAGTGCCATCATTCTGGATTTAGCCACAGCTTGTGGAATAATTGTGTGAAGAAGGCCTGCCGATTCCCACTCCTATTTAACCATGGCATTTCTACTAATTGTTCTGCAACAAGCGTGTGGTCAGTCGGACTCATTCTGCTCTGATGTGTTTAGATGTGTTAGACGGGCATCGTCAGAGCAACTACCATACACAATGATGCAAAGCACACGGCCACGTTCTCCCTGTGCCTAAGCTAGGCACTCGCATTTTAAGTGCACTCATGTTTGCGGGGTTCTGTGGCCTTGCTTGGTCAGTTAGTATACCAGGTCCCCATCCATGTCCCCATGACAGGCCTGTGGAACTCAGGTTCACAATTGGCCTGCCATCCTTTTTCCTAGAAAAGAAGATTTTTTTTGGTGGGGGGCGTATAATCTCATTCTTCCTCTGGGCGCCGGGTGGAGGTGGGGATGACCTGCTTTGTGAATGCTGCCTGAAGATCTTTCTTTTTCTTACAACCCTGTCCTGCTCTTTTTGAAGACTTTTCAAGGACCTACAGTGTCCTGGGGGTGAAGTAGCATAGGATTTGGAGTTTGGGAGAGCTTGGGTGCCATCTTTACTTCCCCCTCCCTAATTGGGTGACTCTGCTATCAATATTTGTCCTCCAGAGCCTTGGTTTCTGGTAGAACTGGAGAAGCTAATCCCAATGTGTGTTGTGGAGACATTCAATAAACAGCAGTTGCTGGCACATGATGAATAGAGAACAATGCTAACTTTATAACAAGAAAAATACAAAAAAACATCATACAGGAGTAGTAAATGGATCATTACAAGCTGGGCGTGGTGGCACACATCTTTAACCCCAGCACTCAGGAGGCAGAGATAGGAGGATTGCCGTGAGTTCTAAGCCACCCTGAGACTATATAGTGAATTCCAGGCCAGCCTGAGAAAGAGTGAAACCCTACCTCAAAAAAGCAAAATAAATAAATAAGTAAAAGTAAAAAGATCTTTACAAAGTCAGGAGACCCTTGGCTTTTAATCTGGGATGCCCATGGGGATTGTTTCTATATTGTTAAATTTGGATTAGACCTCACTGTCTCTATGGCAATGAACAGAACATCACCCGAGAGAGAGATGTTGGGGCAGACTAACACAGCTTATAGATGGAGAGACAATTCAAATCCTGACTGACAGTTTTGATCAGGACATGACCTTGCCTTTGCAGCTGGTTGGGCTTCCTCATTTGCTCAATAGAGAAAGCAACACTTGTCCATAAGGGTGGGAGGAGGGGCATGTGTGTAAGTGGAGGGCCTTGTAGGCTACCTGGCACAGAGTGGGTCTTCTGTGAACACTCAAACCTTCCGTGCTCCTCCACCATGCCACTCTAAGAGTGGGGTTGGAATGGGCGGTACAGTGAGAATCTCTTCCCTTACTTCCCTTCTTTTGTTTGTGCTGCAGAACAGAATTACTGACCTTTTCCAGAAGGAAAATAGCTATCTTATTTTGTGATCCCAGTTGAGGTTTCCCCTTGCTACAAGGTGCATCACCATCTATTGAAGAGTCCTCATCAAGGAGGAAAAGTTATCTTTACATATTTTTATGTAATATGTATTTTATATGTTACGCAAAATCATGCTACCCTTTCTATGGTAGGCAGAATACTGCTCTTCCCAGTAATGCAAAAAAAAAAAAAATTAACTCTCAATTTTAGGAAGCTAGCATTGTTTCCTCTCAAAGAAAAGATAGTCGTTGCATTTGTGATTAAATTAAGGCTCTTGCAATGGGAGATTATCCTGAATTATCTTTGTGGAGCCTAAATACAGTCATGGATTTCTAGTAATAAATACAGTGGGTGCAACAGGATCATGGGAAGGGGAAAAAGGTCCAGGAGGGCAGAGGAGATTTGATGGTACTGACTTTGAGAAACAGTGATGACATGACAAGCCAAGAATGCCAGCAGTCACTAGAAAGCTGGACAGTCTAGACACATGCTACCCTGGCGTAGTCAGTGGTAATGTGAGCATGTAGCCCTGCCCACAACCATATTTCAGTGTAGAAACTTTGGTTTCTGACTCACAGCCTCCAGCACTGTGAGAGAAGAAACTCTGTTGTGATAAGCCATTGAGCTAGTGCAACCTGTTATGGCATTCCCTGGAGAGGAACCCACCTTACTCTTGTTGAGATGAAACTTTGGTCAGCCTTGCCTATCAGTCTCCTTCCCCTGAGCTACATGTGAACCACAGGAGTGGAAAAGTGAACCTTTACCTATTAGTGGTTTAGTGAAGATCCCACTTAGAGTCCAGACCTGCCACAGGTGTGGCTCTTGCTTGACCATTTTGTAGTTCATGGCTAAAGGAAGCCAGTTTGATCAATGCTGTAAGGGACTGCAGATTTGTGGCCAGCTGGTGTAGCTGGATCAGTGTAATGCAAACTAAGAGGCTATGGTGAGTGGAGTCCTGGTCCAGGGAGGACACTGTGGGGCAGAGTTAGTGGTCTTGTTTCAACTGAAGTGCTCCCTTTGGTTGCTCAGGAGGAAATGGCCTATTTGTCTCGCAGGGCACTGAAGCTGGGTCTAGGATTCAGACAAAGTGGAGATCAGTGGCCTGGGCTGTTGCATATGGGTACTGTCAACCTTATGAGAGGCAGGAGAGAGTCTTACAATGATGGTTTTTGCAGTTCTCATTTGCTTTGTCGTGGTGTAAGATCTACTGTGAGATGGGATGCAAGTAATTTGTTACCAATATTAAAATGCCAACTTTGTACAAGATTTGCCTCTTTTAATAAATTAGGGCAGATGTGTGGTGCTTTAACTAACTTGGATTCTGATATATTTTTTTTCCTGAGTAGGACAGGAGGAGATAGAGTTTTACTTAGCAGACTGGAAATTGCTCTTAATCCCAGCACACTTGTCTAGAAGGTTAGCTGTGGTAATAATAATAATAATAATAATAATAATTAATAATAATCATAAAAGTCCAAGCCAGGCATGGTTGCATAGACCTGCTATCTCAGCTACTTGGGAGGCCAAGGCAGAAGGACTGCAAGTTCTTGGCTAGCCTGGGATATAGTTTGAGTAATGCAGCATTTTGGAGCCCAGGGAAGGATTAACTTCTGTAAAGATGCAGGTGATCCCAGTCTGTGGACCCCACCTTTTGGGTTCTTATCCAGTGTAGCAAAGAATTGAAAACATGGACTCTTAGGATGGTAAATTATGAATTATGATGTTATTTTAGGGAGAATTAGGATCCAGGAGAAAGGCTAGCTGAAAGACCCAACCCAGAAGGAATTCTTCCCCCTGCCCATTGCCTGGCTGCAAGAGAAGAGGGGAGAATGGAAAGAATCACCTTCACATCGAGAAATCTCCAGGGCAGACGTCTTTGGAGAGGGCGCATGTACACACATGTGATGGCAAAACAGGAGAGCCCAAGCTGGGAGACCCCCTTCACACTCACATAGGGGGCTCAGGAAAAGCTAAGAGAAAGGACAGTGAAGGGCTCAGACGTAAAGAAAGATCACACATGTAGTGAAACAGGAAAACATCCAAAATAGGACAGGAAAGTGCCCAGACAACAAGAAATCCACCCCCTCCCAGCCAAGGGGAGAGTTTATTGAAGCAAGACCCAATAGGTTCAGGTGCCAGGAGAATGAATAGGGACCAAGAGGTTGACACACACATGCCAGGACCACTTATGAATTAAACATCCACTTAGGATGAGCCATGTCTCCAGACTCAGTTGTGTAAGGGTGAGTCCTGGTGGGTTGGTGGACTCAAGTGGCCGACCCAGAAGTGCTAGTAAGGAAGAAGCAGGAAGCTGTTGCTGAGGAATTGCTTTTAGCCATCTTGGATGAGACTGGATCAGATGTGGGTCTAGTCCTGCCAGGGCAATCAAGGTGGTATCTGTGTTCTCCTTGGGCCTTTGTCCTTGGTTGACTGCCCATAAAAATTTATCTTTCTCCTGTTGCTCTTTGGTCAGCCTGGACAACTTAGGGAGGCCCTGTCTCAAAATTTAAAATAGCAAAAGAGAGCTGGAGATGTTACTCAGTGGTAGAGTGCTTGCCTAGCGTGCATGGACTCTTAAGTTTCCAGCCCTAGTACAGCAAGAAAATGAAAAAAAATCCAAGGACCATGACCAAGGGACACATACTCAGTCCTCTGGTTTACAAATATGCACCAGGTGCCTGGGATCTTCCACACACCTGCATCCATGCAGACATTACTAATTGATCACAGCATATTTAGGCTTAGATCCCAATGCAGAATACTTCTTGATTTAGGGTTTTAGTTATTGCTCACTGATTGATCAAGACGGCTACTCTTTTGCCCTTTCTAATGATTCCTTTCTCAGCCTTAAGGTTTCATAAATCTATGCTGATTTTTAGCTTATATGTTGATCTTTCCAAGTCTCTTTATAGACATTCATTTGACAAGGACTCTCACTGTCCCACCCTTTGTGTTATCAGGGAAGATAAGCCGCAGGTAATAAAATTGGCTCCCAATTCAACATGATTCCCTTCTCAGAACCATGACCAATATCCAAGTAGAAGTCGGATTCTTCACACCTCTGTCCCCTGACTTTTCTCTGGGTCACAGAGTTCTCAGAGGAAGCACAGGAATTATGAAATCAGCAACTCCCCCGAGAGGGATGTTGGCTGGTTGTTTTAAAGGTGTGATATTTGGTGAGAGGCCTTGAGCATGTGCTACCCTCTTTGTCAGGCTCCCCATACATTCTATGCCATTTGGGGCTGGAGGCCAGGGCTTGCCTCCAAGGTGGAGGAGACAGGAAGGAACAGTGGGTGTGGGGTATTTGGGCAGAGGATCTGGGGGGAATAGAATTGTTTGGTGCAGTGGGGTGAGGGTGCTTAAAGGAGCAGAGGAAAGTGGAGTCGAGAATTGCAGGTGGCATTATTTGTGGAGGAGAAGTAACTGCCTGTTTTCACATAAAGAGTTTTTTTTTTTTTTTTTAAATGGGGTACTGAGTGATTTTCCCTATGGAGAGAGTCTGAGTGCATGCCACCTCTCTCCTGATTTTTGTAAATATTTACAGGAGGATGCTTATCTGAATGGCCTCGGCATGGCCTCATCCTGTGCTTCATTGCCTCTGACCCCCAATTTCTCAGTATTGATCAGGCACCAAGTAGTTTACCTATTGAGATTTAGCCATAGATGTTCCGTGCTCCCATGAAGCATACCTTGTGGTGTATACACGGCTGCTGGAGAGAAATGGACACGTGAGTGGATATGGAGTCAGGTGGTGTGAGGCAGAGGGGATTAGCATGGTGAGGATGCAGGCTGGTGGAAGGACTGCAGTTCTCGCGGGGTGGGAAAGCGCCGAGTAAGCGCGTGACGAAGCAGCCTCACAGACGTGTGGTCGGAGAGACGCGGAGAACAGAGGCCCGAGGTGGGTCCAGCCAGCTGGGTAGAAGGTGAGGAGTGGGACCCAGCTGGGCAGCTGGGTCAGGGATCCCTGGTGAATGGAAGGATCTGGGTTTTTGGAAGTGGCACAAGTATAGGTCTCCAACCCCAAGGAGGGTTGTCAGGACAAAGTAGGATCTTTGGATGAAGGAACTGGAGACTCAGCAGGAATTTTGCTTTGTGCTGCCCTGATAAAAGCGGACATCCCTGGGCTGGAGAGCTAAAGGCCCAGGTTAGATTTCCCAGTACCCACATAAAGTCAGATGCAGAGTGGCACATACATCTGGCGTTTGTTTGCAGTGACAGGAGGCCCTGGCGTGCCCCTCTCTCACTCCCTGTCTTCTTGCAAACAAATAAATAAAAATATTTAAAAAGTGGACATTACCATTCTCTTCTGTGACTCCAGAGTTACCCTTAAGTGCTATGCCTGACGTGGGAGGGGGACCATTACTCACTGGTCATGTGATCAGTCGATTTGTTATGTCCACTGGGAGGTGGTACCCATGGTGCTAATTGTGTTGAAGGTCAGAGCAGTAGCTAATCATGTAGAAGTTTCAGAAAATACAGAAAAACACCAGAAGAAATAATTACCACCCATTTTTGCTGCCACTCACATTGCTTTATGTACAAGTGACCTGGGTTTTCTATGCTGGCTTTGTTCATTCAGTAGAATTCTATTTGACTTTGGATCATACTGTGTTGCTTGTTCATTCAACAGAATTTTATTGAGCACCTATGCCATACCAGCAACTGTTTTTCACATGAGGGACACAGCAATGAATAAAATAGACAAAGAATCCAGCCCTCTGAGAGACCTTCCCATATAGTTGCGAGAGATGAACCATCCAACAAATAAACAAAAAACACCAGATGTCACATGGTGATAAATGCGAAAGGGAAATGGAATTTGGAAGGAGGACACTATGTTGGGGGTGTGCTTCCATTTTTTTTATAAGAACCCTAATAGAAAAGGTGTCATGTGAGTCAATCTGATAGTAGTGAGGTAGGCAGTTATGTAAATATCTGGGAAAGAGCATTCCTGGGAGTGGGGCTGTCCTTCAAAGGCCCTGAAGTAGGACTTTGAAAGAATAGCAAGGAGGATAGTGTGGATGGAATGGAGAATAAGGCAGACTTGTAGAAGATGAGAAAATAAGTATTTTTTAATTATTTTTATTTTTTTGTTTATTTTTCTTTATTTATTTGAAAGTGACAGAGAGCGAGAGAGAGAATGGGCGTGCCAGGGCTTCCAGCCACTGCAAACGAACTCCAGACGCATGCGCCCCCTTGTGCATCTGGCTAACGTGGGTCCTGGGGAATCAAGCCTCAAACGGGGGTCCTTAGGCTTCACAGGCAAACGCTTAACTGCTAAGCCATCTCTCTAGTCCAACAGTGAGTTTTTATGAGGCCAGGCCCTGGTAAGGATTGGCAGCTGTTGTGGAGGCAGTGGGAGTCTGCGAAGTGCATAACAACCAGGGGGATGGGGCCACCAAGGCTGCTGCTAAGGACATAAATGACAGAGGGGCAGGTGACATAGGAAGGTCTGCTGGGTACAGTGGTATACACTGTGGCCTGTTCAAGTGCATAGAGCTAAGGCTAGAGATGGAGTCAAGAGGCAGAGTATGTCAGAGGGGAGTGTCTTCTTAGAATTAAATCTATCCCAGTTACCCTAAGGCTAATGGTGACCCAGCTACTTTTGCAAACCATTTTTACCCTCTCAATTTTGTGTTATAGCATTTTTTCCAAAGTCTTTAGACAATGGGATTCTTAATGGTTGAGCAGTATTGCCTCATTTGGAAGTAGTTTATAATGATTACTCTCCCATGTTCATGATTTCAGTGATTCCCTGGTTTGAAAGTATGCTGGTGGTTGTCATTGCATAGAAATCTCCATGCACATCTCAGATCATGTCCCTTGACATGAGTTCTAGAAGTGGGGCAGATGGGTTCAATAGCATGCATTTTTAAAGACATTTGGTTTTTGACTATCTTACAGATGGTGATGGCTCAGGAGGGGCAAGTGATTGGCCTCCAACAATGAATGTAGCCAGGAAGTGGAAAGGGGGAATTGGATGAGGGCATGTTGGTCTAAGTGACTTAGTTGTCACTTAGCCCACAGCCAAAGTCCCAGTTGCTCTTGATGATGATGGAGGAGATGAAATTAGTTTTCTTTCTCTTTCTTATTTCTTTGTCTTTGTCTTATCATTATTATACTGTTAACATACAGTCATTGTTTAAAATGTATTATTATGGCATTCTCATGTATGTGTGTCATGTGATTTGATCATATTGACTCTCATTATCCTCTCTTGTCCCTTCACCCTCCTCTTTCTGGTTCCCTTCCTCCCTGATAGTCTTGCTTTGACTGTCATGTCATATATAGAGACACTGGAGTCTGTGTATGAGAGAAAACATGTGATATTTGTTTTTCTCATGGCTCATTGTTGGGCAGGAGGATGGCATGCCTGTGAAGTTACTGCCTTATATTATTACAGTAATTATCCTTGCTACTATGTGCCATGTAAGAGCCAGCCCTTGGGCTCAGCATTTCACAGGTTCTCCATGACACAGGTCCTTTTTATTTTAGTCACTTTACAGCTAGAGAAACTGAGGCCATGAAGTTTCATGATATATCCAAGGTCTCATAGCTCAGCATTGGCATTATTTTTGACAGCTTTGTTGTACCCCATTTTATACACAATCACCCAAGGATACTTAAAGTGCAGGAGTTGAGGTTCTGACCTTGTAGATGCCTGTGAAGCCAGCAAGGGAGTAGAAGTGGTGACCATCTGTCTACGTGGATCTGATGTGATCCCCCTCCCTGGCTGTGGCGGGTGTCCACATTTGAGAAGCTTCTGTGGCCAGTGTACAGCGACTCCTCCAGCTTTCAGTCAGGGTCCTATTGCATAGTATCCTCAGCACAGCCGAGTGTTTAATCTGACATGCTGGTCCTGCCTGCTCCTCCTGTCCCCACTTGAGAGGGCGTGCTTTGTGACCAGTGACTACAATTCATGAGGCCAAATGATAGTGGAAGGCTGGTGTGGTATTGCACACCTTTAATTCCAGCACTCAGGAGGCAGAGGTAGATGGATTGCTGTGAGTTTGAGGCCACCCTGAGACGACATAGTGAATTTCAAGTCAGTCTGGGTAGAGTGAGACCCTGACTCAAAAAGAAAAACCAATAAATAAATAAATAAATAAATAAATAAATAAATAAATAAACAAATGAATGAAAAACAAGTGATAATGGGACATTTCTGGATGGTGCCTACAACGATAGGGATTTTGGTGGGGGCAATGTGAGAGGAAGATGATGCCTACATAGAGCCCCTCCTGGACTGCTGTCATGCTCCAGGCCACTTGCCCCATCTCTGTGAGGAAGTCTGGCTGAGCTGCTGAGACTCTGCAACCTCTCCAGCTTAAGCTTCAGAACCTTATTTACCTAGTGGAAGCAACTGTCACTTCACACATGCAGCTCATGACTCCCTGGGGTGCCCTCTTGGCCTCTGGGAAGCTTGCTGAATACTGCTAATGATTATGGCTATCTGCACATCACAGACGGTTAATATTCAGATGAAATCTGAGCACGGAGCGTGTGTGTGTGTGTGTGTGTGTGTGTGTGTGTGTGTGTGTTCACTTGCCCCAAAACTCTCTGCGCTCTAACACATGGCTATGTTTGCCCAGCTGAGCCAGGTAGGGTTTGGTAACAGAGACCGGAGAGTGTGTCAGTTGCTAATGGACAATTTCAGAGGGAGCTGGGAAGGGCTGCGTCCACAAGAAGGCCCTGCTCTCTTGCTTAAGAATGGCTTGCTGCTCTTTTGATGGCGGAGGCAGCCAGGAACTGTTTCCAGATTGTAGGTGAAGATAGAATCCGTGTGGCCAGTGCAACAACTCCCTGGCCAAGGAGAAGATAGATATGTCTTCTAACTTCTTTCTGGGCCCCAGGGACCTGGCATCTTTCTTCCTAAAGGGCTCTAAGGTGACCAAACAGTGTCCAGCCTGGCTCCCTGTCGGACTCTGAAAGGGCTGGGTCTCCCCATGATGTCCTAGAACATGGTTTCGGAGCTTATCTGCACATGGAAGTACCCAGGGAATGTCAGAAAAATACTGATGTGTGGGTCTCCCCTGGGGATTCTGATTTCATTGGTCTAGGGGTGGAGCCTGGGCTTTAGAATCTTTCGAAGATTCCCCAGGGCATTCTACCATGCAGCCAAAATTGGGCAGAGAGCCCAGTGTAATATTGTCTCACAGGAGCATACTGAGGGCTACATGAGCACATTCAAATTTTCTAGTAGTCATATTAAAAAATGAGAAGAAATAGAGGAAATGAATCCTAATTGTGGTTTTTATTTAACTGAGTAGATTGAAAATATTATCACTTCAACATGCTATCAATTTTAAAAATTGAGATAATTCTAAACCCTCTTTCCCCGCTTTGTCTTCAGAATCCAGTGTGTTTTTATAATGGTGGCACTTTTTAGTTTAGACCAGCCACCTCTGAAGGGCTCAGTAGTCATTTAGAGCTTGTGGCTACTGAATTGGTCTGGCATTTGCTAGGTAATTGGAGTTTTGATCACATGAATAACAATGGGAGGCCTGAGCTGGGAGATGGCTCAGTGGGTAAAGTGCTTGCCTTAGAAGCTCGAGGACCTGCATCTGGATTCTCAGCACTCATGTAAAAGCCGGAGACGTAGACACATGCCTGTCATACCGTTGCTGGGGAGTTGAAGCTAGGAGAATTCCTAGATCTAGCTGGCTCCATAGTCTAGCTGAATTCTTGAGCTTTAGGTTCAGTAAGAAAACTTGTCTCAAAAAATAAAGTGGAGAGCCGGGTGTAGTGGCACACGGCTTTAATCCAAATACTGGGGAGGCAGAGGTACGATGATTGCTGTGGGTTCAGGGCCACCCTGAGACTACATAGTGAATTCCAGGTCAGCCTGGGCTAGAGTGAGACCCTACCTCGAAAAACAAATAATAAATAAATAAATAAATAAATAAAGTGGAGAGTGACTGAGGAAGACACATCAACTTCTGGTCTCCACATGTACACACATGTAAGTGGGCATATATGCACACATAACACAACACACACACACACACACACACACACGGATGTGATCGTGTGTGATATCTTTATCTATTAAGTTTAGCTATGAGGGGCTTTAGAACACTGTTGTTTGCCAGTAGAGTTCTCTGCACAGCGCAGTTTTGCTTAATACTCAGTTATCAGAGACTGATTCTTTTCCAACAGCCTCCTCAGCTTCCTGCCTCAACTGTGCACTCACTCTGCATCCTCATGAACTCATTGGCGAGCCTCTCAGGCTGTAGTGCCTTGATACCCTAGTTTACCTTGCCATTGTTGTCATCTGTGTGACATTCTACTATGGTTCTGTTTAACTGTTCATCTCACCCATAACCTATCAGCCTGTTTTGGTCTTAGTCACATCCCCGTTAATCTCTATATTCCTGCAGACTGACGCAGTTTCTATTCACTAGATGGTTGTGGAATGAAATGGTAAACTAACAATGTGATGGTAAGAAGATTTGGCTGCTTAGAAACCTGTTTTTATGGGACAATACTGGGCCAGGGCAGGTCTGGGGGGGAAACTGACTCAACTGCGTTTTTGTCATCTGCTTATTGAGATTGTAACCATATGTCTCAGTCAGGTACTGTTACATGGTGTTTGGTGACGACACACCTCTCCAACTCAATTGTTTCCAAGAAGCATCTATTTTTTTTTTTTAAATTTTAAATGTTGTGGGCTGCCTGGGTTTGGCCCATTCCAGCCAGGCTGGACTGAGTTTGGCTCAGGCGGTTCTGGTTCACGTTTCTCAGTCTGGGGATCCAAGCTGAAGGGGCACGCTCTTCTCGTGACAGATGATGCTGGTGCCAGAGGTCATGTGGAAACGTATCACGCCTCCTTTTCCTGCCTTAGCTTGGTGCTTTCACTGTCACCTCTCTCGTATTCCTAAAGCCAGTCACTCAGCCAAGACTGAGCGGGCCAGGCAGTGAGAAGCGAGTGAATACTTGCTGAGCAATTGCCCAATCTGTCACACTGTAATGTGCTCCCCTGGCCGTAGGTGAGAGCATTCCTGGTTTCAAAAGCCCATCCTTTGTTCTCCCAGCATTGTGGAGCTGGTGCTGGACCTCAGTCGAGCCTGTTTCTCCCTGTAGAAAGAGAAGTACATGGGGTGGGGGTGTTAGGCACAGCTGCTTTGCTACACTCAGGTTGCTTCTACTGTCCTTGACCTTGGCTATCTTATCTGTCTCCCTCTTTGAACCTGTGAATTGCTTAACCCAGGAATTCCTGATCAGCTCTCTAGAGTGGCAGTTAAGAATTGTCAGACCCCGAAATGTAATTTCAGGTGCAGTGTGTGCAAATCATGTGCACACTCGGAAGGGAGCATCTTGTGGCCAGGGCTATATGTTTCCATGTTAAGAATAGGTGGTGGCTATTGTTTTGGGTCCCAGTTGTGCCAATTGTCACGACTCCTTCACAGAAAGCCTGTTTCAGTACAGGCACCTACTCTTGTGTGATACAAGCTTGCCTGGGTCAGAGGGCAGATGGGACATCTTGGTGTATGCGCAGTTATAGAGAAGACTCAACAGTATGTGGGCAAGGGCCAGATGGGGAAGAAAAGTGAGACCGGAATGTGCTCCTTCTCATATGGTTTGGACCTTCTAAGTCCAGAGACCATGCCAGAGCCCAGACCAGGGGTCTGGGGTCATTTCCAGAGGAACCTGCTCCCAGCAATT
This sequence comes from Dipus sagitta, assembly GCA_036346955.1. NCBI lineage: Eukaryota > Metazoa > Chordata > Mammalia > Rodentia > Dipodidae > Dipus > Dipus sagitta. Next base: position 120,721,700 of record CM070772.1, read on the forward strand.
CTGTGAGTAAAAATGTGGCTTCTACTGGAGCAGAACAGCACTGGCCTGCTTTCCCTCCCTTGTCTAGCCTGCGGGTCTCCATGGTCTCGGTAGAGCACAGCCCTGGCTGTGAATAGAATACTTTTGCCCTGAAATAGCCCAACCTTGCTCAGGCTTTGTCCAGTTAGCTTTGGCCACCTGTGACATCTTGATGTCCTAGCTTGGTACAGGAGTGCCCCGGGGTAAAGGTCACTCTTCACATTGGTTGGGGTCCCTTGGGAAGCAGGAGCTTTGAACCCAGTTTGAACCTTGAGGGCTCAAGTTCCTTTTCTCTTGGCACAGTGCGATTTCCTGTTTCGAAGAAAAGAAACTCAAAGTTTTAAGAGCTTTTTTAAAAAAGGCACTTGGACACGAAACAGCTCTTACAAAACAACATGTTGATGAGTTAAGTATAAATGAATCAGAGACATATGGATTAAATTTCCCTTGCAGTCCACAGGGACTTCAAAATTAAGGGGAAGAGTGTTTGTCAAAATGTGTGTCTCTCTCTGCCAGGGTCTGGGATGGAATCAGAGGCTGTGGAGTGGCCAGGAAACCCTGGTTTTCTCCCATCCTCCCTCCCAGTGATAAGGCCTAGATTGTAGAGCCAAGGAGAGGACTTTAAGTCCTGGGTTTGATTTTTTTTTCCTTCTTTAGCCTCCAGTCTTTTTCCTCTTAATTGAATTGTTCCTCCCAGATCTCCCCTGTGTCTTCAAAAGGGGAAAAGGCCAATGTCTGACTCCTGCAAAAACCTTGGCCTTGTTGGTGGGAGAGAGAAATTGGCATGAGGCCCATCAGAACATGGACCATTGCTACCCACTCCTTGACTGTGAACAATCCACTCCGATCCACCCTGTCTTAACCCTTCCAGACAATAGAACCTGTTCACATGTGCCTATTAGAAATACCATCCCCCAGCTGGTTTTAATCCGAGCACTCTGAAGGCAGAGGTAGGAGGATCACTGTGAGTTCAAGGTCAGCCTGAGACTACATAGTGAATTCCAGGCCAAATTGAGATAGAGTGAGACCCTATCTCACAAAACAAACAAACAACAACAAAAAAAAACCAATCAAACTTACAAAAAAGGAGTACCATTCACCTGGTAGCCAGAAAGGAGGGATGTAAGGGGTGGGGAGAGGGACAACAATTTTCCTTTTCTTCTCACACATGTGTGTATGTGCACATGTGTGTCTATATGCACGTGGGGATGCACATGTATGTGTGTATGAGTGAGTATTGTGGCCAGAGGTCAAAATCAGGTGTCTTCCTTGGTCACTGTCCGTGTTTTTGCCCAGAGCTCACTGATATGGATAGTCTAGCTTGCCAGCTTGCCCTGGAGACCCACCTGTCTCCACATAGTAAATGCTGGGATTAGAGGTGCATGCCACTATGCCGGGCATTAACATGGCTTCTGGGGATCTGAACTCAGGTCCTCAAGTTTGCACATGATTGACCAAATGAGAAAGTTCCCCAACCCAGCAACTGCATCTCCTGATGGCTGCAAAGGTTTTTGGTCTCGTGCTGTTTGGAATAGGACACTGGAAGGAGTATCAGCCTTTTCCACTGGTGATCCATCAGACAACCCGAAGTGTATCAGCTTTGGGTATTTTTATCCTTCTCGATTTTTGACCAAGGAGCAGAGAAACACAGCGACCTCATGCAGCTTCTACAACCGCATGGCTGAGGTTTTGACTGAGAACATTCGGGGCAGGAGAAATTTAAAGGAAGGCCCTGTTTCAAAGAGATAAAGAGCTTCACCAGCTGAATCAGGAGGTAGATAGCCCTGCCCCAGTTAGACCCCCTTGCCCCTTCATCCCCTGCCTAGGGCCATCCGCAGGTCTCTTTGGAATGTGGTTTGAAAGCACAAGCAGTGCTCTAGAGTGGGATTCACTAAATTCTTTGGCATTACTGCCAGCAGCAGAGTTAATCAGTGTCTCATGCACATTATGTTGACTGAGAGAAACCAGACACATGGGATACAATTCTATTTAAATGGAGTTTAAAAAAAAAGAAGCAAAACAATCAATGTTGATGGGTGCCAAATAGTGGGTACTATGACAATGACTGGGCAAGGGGTATAAGAGAGGAGGTTTCCTGTGCTTTGGAAGTGTGTCAGACTTTTACCTGTGGCAGTGACACAGGTGTGTGCTGTATACATATATAAACACCATCTTAGCCGTGCACTTAAGATCAGTGCTCTTGGTGTTCTTCACTGTAATTTGTTCATTTGAAAAGCAAAGGGAATTGTCACCTCTCCTCATCCTCCTCCCAAGTCTGGGGTGCTGCTGTCAGGCACAGTGTTGCCTCAGAGTCTGGGTGTGGTGATGGTTGTTTCAGGGATGAGGCCAGGCTCAGATGGGGTGAGGCTTGCGGCAGGTCTGTTTCGGAAAGAAAACACCGTGAGTTTCGTCACCGCAAGTTCTGTGATACAGAGGGATGGGCAGGGTTGAGAGCACCCAAGTGGGTTTTGATGGAAGAGTCTCAGCTACGTCAGGAAGGAGAATGTGGAGTGCTGTGCGGTGGCACTTAGCAAGACGGTAATCTGGAGGGGCATGCGGGCAGGTGAGCCTGCTCTGGTCTTCTGACACTTTACAGAGAGGGTCCACCTCAGCCTCTGTCGTCACCATTTTGATAACACAACAGATTTCTGAGGCAAGAAAGACATGGGCCACACAGCCCTCACCTCCACTTCCTGTCTGATTTGGAGGAACTTGACATGCTTCTGCGGGTTGCATGTTCATGAAGCCATCCAAACTTCAAACAAGGAGGAACGTGTCTCTAAGAGACGGAATTAGCCTCATGGGACTAGCATGTCTCGGCTATGGTTGGGAAACACAGTCAGTAGGACTGAGGAATGTTACCTGGACACTGTGTGGCAGCAGTCTACATTGTCCCAAGACCCTGGTGGGTATAGAGGTGCATGCTAGGCTGGTGGTCTGGAAGGTGTGGCACCTTTCTCATTCATCCTACCTCATTCCCCAACTGAGTCTGCATGCCAGCATTGGACTCAGGCCCCTAGGCTCTGTCTCTCATTTCTAGAGTCCATATGCAGGCGCTGAGCTTTAGCCAGGCCAGGCATGCTTGTGCAGGGCTGAAGGAATTTAACAATCTTTTGGGAAGTGGTTTCCTTTCCAACCCCAGCAGCTTCCCTTTGCCAATCAGCGCTAGAAGTGAGTTATGTACAGTTCTGCTTTGAAATTCCCTTCCCAGCCTCTCAGTGTAGTGCTCTGGCAAGGGAAACGAGGCACGGAGATTCTCGGAGACTTTAAGTGCCATGGACTGACCCTTATGCTTGAGACACGACTGTCTCTGGTTTTGGACTTGGCTGGTCAGTGCCCTCAGTTGCGCCCGTGTGGGCCCACTTTCCCTCCTTTAACAGCCGAGAACCAGCTGTCTGCAAGAGTGAGGCTGTTGACACGACATGGCTGCTGCTGGCGCTCAATGCTGATGACACGTAGGTCAGGACTGACACTCACCTTTTTGGTTCTGGTCCTCAGCTTTTTCCATTTTGGGGCCCTTGGCTCCGAAGCTGAAGTTGGAAAAAACAAGTGTTTGTGGGTTTTAACCAACCCCAGTGATACTTTCTGTAAGCGATGTTTGTTCTTTGGGCCTCAGGTGGCTTTTGGAGTAACTTTTCCTTGTAAATTGCCTTTGGGATCTAATAAATTCTTGAAAAGTCAGCATGGCAAAGATAAACAAAAGGCAAGAACAAGCAATTCCCAGCGTTAAAATAAAAAGACCAAAATGGCTAATAAACATATGGAAATTTGTTCAGCTTAAGTAGGGATCAAAGAAACAATAATCAAATCAGTTACAAGGCTCTGCTTTCCCCTATTAAACTGGAAAAATAATAATGTAACAATGAGTTAGCCAGCAGAGAAATGAGGACTCCCCTTACCATAGGGGAGTACATTGATACAAATCCTCTGGAGGGATGTTTGACAGTGTTTTCCAAAAACTCTAAAGGCAGATATTCTTTGACTAAGCAGTTCCCACATTTTGGCATCCCCCTTACCTTAAGGAAACAATCAGAGATGTTCACAAAAGCTCATGTATAAGGTCATGGAGTGTAATGATGGAAAATTGGAAGTGACTGAAATGCCCAGCACTAGGAGTATGTTACATAAATCATGATTCATTCAAATAATGAAGCACCACAAAACCATTAAAGTATGCCATGGAACAATATTTGATGACGCATAAAGCATTTGCAGTATTTGCTGTGTAGAAAGTCAGGCTGTAAGTCAGCATATTCAGAACGAACCCCATTTCATACTGACAACAAAAAGAACTTCAGTAGGTGCATGGAAATATATGGGATGGACACACACTAGCCATTAAGCTAAGCCTATTTCTGGGTATGGACATTATGCGATAGTTTTTATTTTCTTTTGTGTTTTGTGTTTCTTCTTTTCCAAGTGAGAAATTGAGTGTACACTTCATCATCTGAAATTTAGACTATCCCCTGAATTTATTTATTTATTTATTGACTTATTTATTTATTTGAGACAAGGTTGCACTTTGTAGCCCATGCTTGCCTGAAATTCACTGTGTGGCCCCAACCGGTGTCACGCTTACAATGACCCTCCTGCCTTAGCCTCATCAGTGCTGAGATTATAGGCTGTTCTCAATTTTCCCTACTGATAATTCAGTGATGAGTGTCCTTTACTGAGTCTTACAAAGACATTTAACCATTGATATAAATGGAACTTTGGGGCCTTGAGAGATGGCTTAGCAGTTAAGGCGCTTGCCGGAAAAGCCAAAGGACCCACGTTCGACTCCCCAGGACCCATGTAAGCCAGATGTGCAAGGGGGCGCATGCATCTGGAGTCTGTTTGCAGTGGCTGGAGGCCCTGGCATGCCCATTCTCTCTCTCTCTCTACCTGCCTATTTCTGTATATCTCTCTCTCAAGTAACTAAATAAAACTAAAAATTAAAAAAGTTGAAATTTGGGGTCAAATGGCATGTTCCCTAAATAAATGTATGTTCCTTCTGTAACTAAAAGCAAAATAAAGCCATCTGAGGGTTTTGTGCTATGATTATCTTGCCCTTGATGTTGTGGCTATCATTTGGTTGTACATTCATGTTGACCCTTCCTAGCCAGTGAGCTGAGAGCAGTTACCGCTAATGACAAGAGATGGGATTGGTGGGTAACATGACCCATGGCAGGGCTTTTTCTCCAAGTTCTCTGTGTGTCTCTGGGGAGCAGCAGGTATCCCTCTCCTCCAACACCTGTGCCTGCTGGCTGGTGGGGGGGGGGGCAGGGGAAAGGTCCTAGCCCTCATGGAAGCCCTGCTTGCTCTGTGCTGGGTGTGATGGGAGAGGCATTCTCACCTGCTGTCCCCAGCTTGGCTTTGTCATCTGGGCCCTGACTGTGACCCACAGGGTAAACCTACTGGCATCTTCTTCCCCGGAGCAAAGGCTCCGAGTGTAGGGCCTTTCTATATGGTTGTGTGTGGATCACCCCCTGAACCTACACTTGGGCACACCTGGGCTACACTGGACTTAGCTCTGTGCCAAGAGGATCCAGCCAAGATGTTCATGGTTCCTCTTGGTCACGGTCAGGACATCTGTACAGCACCTGGCAGAGTTGAGCTCAACCCCTGAAGCTGTTCATTCTCAGAAGCGTATCCCCAGGTTGAAATCTGCTCTCATTATTGTCCTGAAGCCACTGAGAACAGTGGTTGGGTCCATGGAGTGCAGGTGGCCCTCGTGGCCCCAGGAGGTCACCACTGAGATTCCCAGGAAGTCCTGTATGGCTGCACTGCCTGGCTTCCGTCAGCTACGCCGCTCGCTTGTTGGTCCAGTGTTTCTCTGTGCTGTGCACCTTGGGAATGGACTGCAACCTTTCTCATGACTGTGACAAAATACCGCAAAAGCAACTTAAGGAAGGGTCTCTTTTGGCTTACGCTTTGAGAGTGTGGTCCCTGGCAGCGGGGGAGGCATGGTGGCAGGACCGTGAGGAAGCTGGTCCCATTGTCCCTGGCAAGCAAGGGAGAGGTGAGTGCTGGTGCTCAGTCTACCTCCCCCTTCTCTTCCATCTGGAACCTAAGCCAATGCAACAGTGCTGCTTATGCTCAGCGCGGATCTTCCCACTTCCATCAACCCAATCTAGAATCTCACAGACCTGCCCCAGAAGTTTGTCTCCTGAGAAAGTCTAGATCCTGTCAAGTTACCAGTTGGTTTTAACCATCACCCAGACCTACCAAGGATAAACTTCCTTGACCCAGTGCGATAGTCCAGGTCCCAGGCCTGCAGCAGCTCCCAGCGCAGGACATTTTTAGCTTGTTTTTCTGTGTCTGCCCACTTGCAGCCTCATCCCAGCCCTCGTTATTTACGATTTGTTGAGTGCCCCTACTGTGTTCAGCGTGATGGAAGCACGCAGTCTTTCTTCCCTGCCCGAGGCCTTGCAGTCTGGTGGAAGCAGAAAAATGACTCAGGCATAAACCACGTTCCAGAGAGGAAGTGCTTACCTCTCCCAGACGTCAGCTTTCTCAAGGTTTTGATTTGCACGTGGCTTTCCATTTTTAAACTGCTCTTGGTAGGAGTGAAGACAACTTCATGTCGAGCACTGGGCTGGGGGAGGCAGGGCTGGGAGCGGTGGGAAGAGGAAGATGTTGGCTAGGAAAGAGCTTCTGAGAAGCAACTGCATTCTAAGAGGCACTTCCAAAGCATGCAATTCGTGACTCCAGACATAATGTTGTGGTGGGGCCAAGATGATGCTGACAAAGGAGAGAATAGGAGGGTGAAAACCCAGTGAATGGAGGCAGGCATGGGAGGAAGGGGCCCGAAGGCAAGGCCAAGTTGAATCACCTGAGGTGCAGCAGGAATATTTATATCCACTCAGCCAGTTACTCCTTCATGAATTCAAGTAACCTTTAATAAATATCTAATCTTGGCTGGATTCTCTGATAGATCTTGAGAAATGATTGTATGCGTGCACTCCAGGGACTCAGTGTCCGCATGGAAAAAAAAATGCAATATCACCCTCAAAAGCATTTTCAAAAATTGTTATTTTACTTTATTTATTTATATATGTGTGTGCGTGTGTGTCTGTGTGCTCAGGTGTGAGAGCAGGTGCATGCGTGCCCCGACACGTGTGTGGAGGGGGAGAGGACAGCGTTTGGGTGGGTCTTCGCCTGTGCACCTCCTTTGAAGCAGGGTTTCTTGCTCTGGATTCTCACTGTGCTGATCTTTGTTGTGCTTGCCATGAGCTTCTGGAAAACTCTCCTGTCTCTGCCTCACGTCTTCCTTCAGTGTCAGCATGCTGGCTTCACAGAAGCCCACCACAGCCTCCAGCTTGAGTGGCCAGCAACTCATCCACTGATCCTTGTCTCCACCTCTCAGAAGCATTTTAAAAGCCGCAGTTCCCTGCCTTACCGGACTACGTTAGATCCCCTCTATGAGTCCTCTTATTGTCCGCTCTTGCACCCATCACTACTTTAGAAGCTTGTTTAGATTCATTTGGGTAATTAATGTATGCTTATTTAGTAAACATTCAACTCCCCTCCTTAAGCTGTATTTGAACAAGGAACCTGTCAGTTTTCTTCATGCATGCCTGGCTTGAGGGCAGTGATTGGCACAGGATAGGCATTTAGCAAGTTAATATTAATTGAATCAATCAGGCCCTGAGTGAAGAGGACATGTATAGTACTTCAGACGAGTAAAGGAGATGGTGAGGAGTCAGGAGAGGCCACGGATCAGCTCTGTGATATGTCTAAATAATAACACGAGTCTACCATGCACTGGAAAGTGGCCATGTGCCAGTCTTTGACCTAAATGCTTCACGTACGTTACCTCATATAAAGTAAGGATGCCCTTCCTTACTTTAGGTATGGAAACAGGCCCAAGAAAGCAGAGCAATTTGGTCAACAGATAGCTGGATTAGAACTCTGATGGTTCCTTAGGATGGCACTTCGTTTGGATGGCACCATTACTTACAACCAATGTCTACCATTCCTGCCAATCAACAGTAAAACTCCAACTGCATAGAGGTAATTTGTGGGGTATGTCAGATGATTTTTTAAGAGCCAGGGAGACTGCTTTGGGGGACTTGCAAGAAGGGAATGTGAAATATGTAGTGAGATCCTCCTTGGGGACAGAGCAGAGTTCCAGGTTCTCCTGGGGGCTCTTTCAGGATATTTTCCATTAGGAACATTATACTGCTAATGGAAATGACAGGGCTTGACATTTGGGTAATTAAAACATCCACCGACTGAATAATAACTTTTTATTGATAATCATGCTGGTGAAAGCAAAAGTAATTTGATTTTAGACATCTTAGCCTGGACAGGGGCCAACGTTATGTGAACAGAATTGTTGATCCGTGGATGACTGTGAGGGCTCTCAGGTCGCTTTGGTTCAGGCCAAGCCTGTGGCCAGACCATCCAGTCGATTCCTTGGACACATAGATGACTGAGTCAGATGAGGGGGTACATGTCACCAGGGTGCTGAGCTATAGGGTGGTCATGCATGCTGCTTGGGGATTTAAGACTCAAATTCTCAAAATAGTTTGGGGAGGTAGTATTCAAGGCAGAAGTGTGAGGTGCTCTCTGAGCTGTGAATCCGTGGTTAGAAGAAGCTGCTGAGTGGTGGGAGGCTTTCAGAATCGAGCACAGAGGAGTCATGCAGGGGAGTCTGGGATGAGGGGCAAAGGCATCAGCCGTAGATGTAGGAGGTGCCCTGCATTATACGTCAGCCCATTTAAGCCCACCAACCACCCAGATTAGCTGCTTTATTACCATTTGATAGATGAGAAAGCAGTTTCTAAGAACTCAGGATCATGCTCAAGATCATACCACTTTTTTTTTTCTTTCTTTTTTCTTAAAAAAATATTTGCTTTCTGTCCAGGCATGTTGCCACACACTTGTTATCTCAACACTTGGGAAGCTAAGGCAGGGAGACCATGAGTTCAAGACCAGCTTGGGCTACATAGTGAGTTGCAGGCCAACCTATACATAGTAAGACCTTGATCATAAAATCCAGAAAGAAAACACCAAGGTTTCCTTTCCGGCTGATTCTGGCAGCTCTACTCCTGGGGAACTCTTATATGAGGATGAACTTCTCCAGTTTGGTGGCTGAATGGGAAGCCAGAGGAAAACAGGCATTTTCTTCAGTCGTGTCATAATGAGAGCTGGGCCAGAGGTTACTTGCCTTTTCCAGCAGCAAGGGGAGGAGTGGGCTCTGCTTCTGATTCCACACTGTGTCACTTGAGTGCAGTGTAGTCAGCCCTCCACATCATGCCTTCCATGTCCGTGGATCCATCCAATTGTGGATGGAAAATATTTTTATTTATTTATTTTATTCTTTAAAATTTTTAATTATTTATTTGAGAGTGACAGAGAGAGAGAGAGAGAGAGAGAGAGAACGGGCACACCAGGGCCTCCAGCCACACTGCAAACAAACTCCAGATGTGTGCACCACCTTGTGCATCTGACTCACGTGGGTGCTGAGGAATTGAGCCTTGAACTGGGGTCCTTAGGCTTCACTGGCAAGCGCTTACCTGGTAAGCCATCTCTCCAGCCCCCTGAAAAATATTTTTTTTCTTGTTTTTTCGAGGTAGGGTTTCACTCTAGCTCAGGCTGACCTGGAATTCACTATGTAGTCTCAGGGTAGCCTCGAAATCACAGTGATCCTCCTACCTCTGCCTCCCGAGTGCTGGGATTAAAGGCATGCGCCACCACGCCCAGCTTGGAAAATATTTTTAAATGTTATATTGATATGGAATAGAATAGGCCCCTATTCCCTAAAGTATACAGATCAGCAACTGTTTACATAGCATTTATATTGCATTAAGTAGCATAAGCCACTTATAAATGAGTTAAAGAGTACACACGACTCATGCAGGTTATCTGCACACAGTACACTGTTTTATAAAAGGTACTTGGGCAGGGCATTTGAACCAGTTCCTCATGGATACCTGGGGGTAGCTTCACTCAGTCTTTCTGAGTCTCTCTGCTCCTCTTTTATAAAGTGTAAAGTGAGCTCTTAGGAGAGCTCGGCATGGGGTTGTGCGAAGCATTCACGCAGTGCTTGGTGCACAGTCCACACTCATGAGAGGCCAGTCCATCCCCATGTCCTGGCAACAAGAAGTCCCTGGCCTTGCATGTTTCTCTGTCTAGTAGATTTCCATTTCGTGAATTTCCTTGAGCCCAGTGTCTTCCTGCTGGAGGCTCCAGGCTGCTTTTGGAATAAAGCATACTCAGAAAGAAACAAAGAAACCCGTGGAGACGCCTGCACTTCCTGTTTTCACATGAATGTCATGGCAGTGCCTCTCTTTCCCCCTTACAGTACTCTGGACTGTCCCCGAGACCTGTGCCTTCAGATTTTTTTTCCCTTTTTGCCTTGTTCTCACTTTTCCTTCACACAAACATAGCAAATTGAAATGGTTAATTCCTGTAACTTGTTGATTAAAGACCTCATCATCATTCTGTTCTTGGGCAGGCCACGGCTGTCAGTGGATGAAGTGCTGGGAGTGCTTAGTGTTTGCTCTTGCCCAGGCTCCCCTGTTCTCCTGGACAATGGGAAGCAGGAAGTATAGCAGTGAGGGCTGTTCTAATGTAGTATGAGTCTACACCACTTGGAGGCCTTGTGGTACCTACAGCAGGCCCTACCTGACCTGAACACCTAGCAGGCCCGGGTGGCCCAAGACATCCGTTTCTCACAAGCTGCCAGGCATGCTATTGCTGCTGACTGGGGTCATGCCTGGAGAAAAAATGTTGTCTTCCCTGCAGTATTAGCTTTGGGATCTGTTAGATATAAGATCAAAGCCTGTGTCACCTCCCTGTGACTGAAAACTCCCCGAGCCTTCCTTAGTTCTCCCGCTGGAAATAAGGCACCTACGGTTGTTGTGAGGAACGAATAAAAGTGAGCGTTGTGTTTCTGTGAACCAAAACACCTGCAAACAACAACTTAAAAGAGGAAAGACGTAGCTTGGCTGATGGTTTCAGAGGGCTCAGTCTATAGTTGCTTGCCCCCATGCACGTAGACAGAACACCATGTTAATGGGAATGTATGGTCAAGGAAGTTATACACCCCATTATGGACAAGTGCAAGAGATATAGTACAAGAAGCCTGAAAGTACCTATTGATCTACTTCTGCCATGTAGATCTCACCTCCTAAAGTTTCCAGAGCCCCCAAAATTAGTATCACTGTTGCAGTCAGGTTCGCATTGCTGGTAGAAATCATCTAACCAAGAGTAGCTTCTGGGAAAAAGAGGTTTATTTTGGCTTAAAGAATTGAGGGGAAGCTCCATGATGGCAGGGAAAATGATGGCATGAGCAGAGGGTGGACATCACACCCTGGCCAACATAAGGTGGACCATAGCAACAGGAGAGTGTGCCAAACACTGGCATGGGGAAACTGGCTATAGCACCCATAAGCCCACCCCCAACAATATACCCCCCCAGGAGGTATTAACTCCCAAATCTCCATCAGCTGGGAACCTAGCATTCAGAACACCTAAGTTTATGGGGGACACCGGAATCAAACCACCACAGTCACTTTCTGGGGGGCAAGCCTCCAATCCATGAGCCTTTTGGAGGGATACCTCATATCCAAGTTCTACCTGTGCATAATGTACTTTTTTGTAGTTAGCCATCCTGACTTGGCTGCAGAATATGTCAGGAAACTGTACACATAATTTTGTGCATGCCCCACTATGGATTCCTGCTCCTCACATCCAGGCTGCCCACTTTCCATACTGTCTTCCCAGCCCATCACTCCTCATCAGCCACCCTCCTACAAAGCCAGCCAGCAAATCTCTAGCTTCCAAGTGCTTCTATGCTCTCACTACAACTTCCCTCATTTTCCAAAAAAAAAAGATTGCACATTAACTGTGTTGCAGAGAACCTGAAGTTTTGGCTACTAGGGCTAAATGTAACTAAAAATGAGTTTTTAAAAGAGAAAAAGAAAGTGAAAGCCAACATTTGAAAGTAAATAAAATGGAGACTGGGGAGATAGCTCAGTCAGCAAAGTGCTTGCCTTGCACTTTAACTTTAACCTGAGTTAAATCCCCCAAACCTCAACTTAAAATGCTTGTGAGTAGTGGCACATGCTTGTAATCTTAGCAGTGAAGAGGTGGAGTGAAGACAGGTGGATGTCTGGAACTCACTGGCCTCGTCTGGCCTGTCTAGTCTGTGACAAGATTCAGGCCCAGTGAGATACCTTGACCCCCCCAAAAAAGATGAACGGTGTTCCTGAGGAATGATACCTGAAGTTATTCTCTGGCTTCCGTACACCACTGCATGCACACGAGCATGCAACTGCTCACACATGAATGCGAACACACACACACACACACACACACACACAGTAAAAGAGGAGAAAGTAAGTAAGACGACAACTTCATCCTGGTACAAGACTTGGGAGAATGAGTCTCCTTCCCTCCCCACCAGTAACTTGCTCTCTCAGTTCCAGGCCCTGTTCTGGAACAGCCACAGGGAAAACCCAGCTCAAAGCTGCCGTCTTTCTGCATGACATTCCTCAGAGCGCTGAGAGCCCAAGGGCCAGGTGAGGAGGGGTTGTCCAGGGTGAGAAGCAAGAGAAGCTTCCCAGCATTTTTCAGGGACAGAGCTCCTCTGCCTGGGCAGGGACAGAGGAAAGCTGGGGCACCGGATCTAGGACGCACAGGCTGGATAGAGCTAAGAGCATGCCGTCTTAAAGAAGAGTGAGTCAGTAAGGTCAGCTGCTGCCAGTTCTTACATCTGTCCCAATCCTAGCACTCCAGGTAGCCAGCCAGTTGGCTTTCTCAGAAACATCAGCCCTTTCTAACTATATGATTTGGAGTGTGCTATTTAGTCTCTCCCAGCTTTACCCTTCCTACCTATGAAATGGGAATAATATCATCTTGCCTCACAGGGGTGTTGTTCAGATTCGTTACAATAGCACTCATAAGAATAGTCACAGCGGTACATAACTATTGCAGGAGTGTAGTAAGTGTGTGTGTGCCTTTTCTGTGCTGCATTAGAAAGACTGGTGCAGATGCTCAGAGATTAAGGTGGTACTCTCGGGGAACTGTTTTGCACCAACCCAAATACCCAACCTCACTGGTCTTCTGACCTTAGCCTGCCTGAACAGACACGATGGTAGAGAAACCCAAACAGAAGGGACAGGCTAGAATCTTCTAAGGAGCACGTCCTAAGGCTTCCTGGCATCCACCTGCATCATGTGCTCCCAGGCAGGCTGCTCCCCACACAGACAGTCAGAAGGAAACAGCACCCACCCTGGCTTCATCACCCTAGAGCCTCAGGTGCAAAGAGGTGTATGTATGCAATCCCCAGAGCAGTTGGCCTGGGGCTCCATTGTGTCCCCCCCTTGCAAGCCTTGCCATCCATGTCCTAGAGGTAGCTGAGACCTGGTGGGGATAGGTATGGGTGTGAAGAATGCATTAGAATCGAACCCTAATATTATTGTCGCAAGAGAAAAACTGTGCTGGCCTCCGGCTGATGACTCTTCCTGTATCTGTTAGTTATTCCCTTAACCTTTATTTATTTTTTCCACTAGAGGTTTAGGAATCTTCCGTCATGCTTCCTTGTCCCCTCCTCTCTCCCCTGAGCTTTTAAGCAGAGATTTTCTTCTTGGGTATTTTCAAAGTAGACCACAGGTTTGGAAGAACATTATTTGGGCTTGGGAGATGGCTCAGTGGTCATAGATACTTGCTTGCAAGCCTTCTGGCTGGAATTCAATCCTCCCTAGCAGTCATGTAAAGCTGGATGCAAAGTGGGGTATGTGTCTGTAACCCCAGTGCATCTGTGACAATGAGAGGCAGAGCTGGGAGAAGCTGGAAGCTCATGGGCCAGTGAGACTGGGCACACGTTGGCAAAACAACAAGACAGACCCAGTTTTAAAAGAAGGTAGAATGAGAGGGCAAATAACCTGAGGTTGTCTTCTGACTTCCACATACTTCTGACATATATATATATATGCACACACACATCATGAACACATACACACAAAAAATAAAAAAAGACTGACTTCCATTTATAGGCAAGAAGAGGCATTTTCCTGTGGCCCTAGTGTGGGCTCTTGCTCTGAGGCAGGTCTGCAGACCTCAAGTGGACCATGAATTGCACAAGTGGATCAACTTTATGTCTCACTGGGCTAGGGGAGAGGCAGGAATGAGGGAGAGGCTGTCAGTAGCCAGGAAGGGAGGGATGGACAGTGACTTTGGGAATGGGAGTTAGGATAGATAGCAGAGGATCACGGGAAGAAAGGATTAGGGCTGATTTCAGATGATCTGAATTTAAGGGTTTTTAAAGACATGAGCTTCTGAGCTTCTCTAATTAAAGGGTCCAAAGGTGATATATGCCTTCTCTATCCTTGTCATGTTTCTTTCCCTGTCTTACCACTGCTGAAATGGTTCTGCATGTGACTTGATGGCCAGGCAGTGCCACTGTCCACCACAGTGATCTTTTCTGGCTACCACATCCTGGCTTGCCCACCCTCTGGCTCGAGTTGGAAGTTAGAAAGGAAAGGGGACAGCTCGCCAGGTGATCCCAAGGCAGATGCTTAGGGTTGTCAGGTCTCAGACACATGGTGCTTTGCAGATCTTCTAGTTATCTTTTCTCCTTTGGTTAATTTTTGGAACAGGGTTGCATGGCAAGGCCAGTTTTCTATAGTAGCAGAGTTCACTGCTGACACCCTATACCCCAGGGGAGCAGCGACCGACAGTGAAAGGAAGGAAGAAGAGAGCAGGCAGAGAAAGCTTCACATTTGGTTGGTGGCATGCTGGGTGTTTACAAAGAACCTCAAGACGCCTAACAGTGACCCGTGCATCATGGCTGAGGATGGAATGTGCCAAGAAGAAGCGCCTTGCATTTTTGAGTGTGAAGGTCCCTCCCTGGCCTTTTCACCAAATCAGTCTCCCTCTGTGAGGTCAGCAACTGTATTTGGATGCATCGCATGCACATGACAAAACACTAAAGCAAAGAATGAGGAGAGGCAGATGGAAAGCTGTGGCTGGCATCTGGCACTTTGGAAGCAAAATCCTGCCTATCCTATGCCAACTTCCTCCATGTTGTGGCCCCATCTGTCTCCATCCCTGTTAGCATGGATCTGGCCATGTCTGGATCCTGAGTGGCAGTGCCCTGCTTCTTGCCATTTCTCATCGGCACTGCCATTCTTCTCCAAGGGGCTTCACACATCCCTCATTCCTCCTGACATGGCTGTATCCCATTGGAATCCCAGAGCTTTGCATGTCTCAGTTCTTTGCTAGGTGAGGCTGCTAACCTTGGTTAGTATCTTTAAGGATTTCCTTCTGGGGAAACTTGAACCTGGTTGGGTGTGACTCATAAAGGTTGAAGCAACACCAGGGCTTGGAGTACGAATAACAGGTCTTTAGGGTGCTCTATCATGAGCTCACACAGCCTCCTTTCTGATACCTTCTCACATTCTGATACCATCTGACATTGAGAAGGCCAGTGAAACTTACCCAGAGGTCATGTGATAGATCTTGCACACACTCTCTCTCTCTGTGCAAATTTCTAATATTCATGTTTCTGCTGAAGAGCTGAAAAGTGGGCCTGAAGTTCGGAGTTCTGGGACAATGCTGTTGACCCATGAGAGTCCTCATTCGTCTTTACCAGTGACCTTCACTTCTAGTCCATTTTGGCTATACAGTAGCCACACCCTGGTTTCCCTTATGTCTTGGAGTTTCTGTATGTCCCAGACTTTTGCCTTCTCTCTCTTCCTTCTTACTTTTGTACCTGCTCTTTATATCCTACCTTAACCTCCATTACCTTGGAGTCCCGTGATCACTGGTTCTCTTGGCTCTCTCTGCTTCTCCTCTCAGTGTTATCTCACTAGAGCTTGTTTTTGTGAGCTCAGCAGTTCTGTGGTCTGTGCTCCCTACAAGACTAAGATTATAGGAATGCCTGGCCGCATCTAGCTGTTATACATGGGTTCTGGGAAATCCAACATGGGTGATATCAGACCCTCATGCTTCATGGGAAGTGTTCTTACCCACTATCTCTCCAGATCCAATTTTTAAATTGTTCTTTTTTCCTTTCTTATTTATTTATTTGATAGAGAGAGAAAGAGGCAGATGGAGATAATGGGTGCATCAGGGCCTCCAGCCACTGCAAACAAGCTCTAGACACATGCACCAACTTATGTATCTGGCTTACGTGGATCCTGGGGAATTGAACCTGAGTCCTTAAGCTTCATAGGCAGGTAGCTTAACCACTAAGCCACCTCT
The DNA here is from genome assembly GCA_036346955.1 of Dipus sagitta. Lineage (NCBI taxonomy): Eukaryota > Metazoa > Chordata > Mammalia > Rodentia > Dipodidae > Dipus > Dipus sagitta. The sequence continues at coordinate 120,737,915 of CM070772.1, forward strand.
CCAGCCTTCTAATCCCAATTATTAAACTCTTAAGTATCTTCCTTTTCTTCTTCAATGCTGGTGATCAAGCCTAAGGCCTGTGCATGCTAGACTAGTGCTTTAGCACGGATCTCCATTCACAGCCCATCTGGTTCACTACTTTGCATGCTCAGTTCCGTGAGTCACACCATTCCTCCTCCTGAACCCCAACAGGGTTCTGTTTTCCTATGTTTCACCATTCATGTCACGTAAAGAGTCCAGGAACATATAATCATGGGTTAAACACTCATCTATTATCTATTCTATTTTTGAGATGGGAATATATAGCCTTTGATAAGTCTTTATGCTAAGGCAGTCACAGCCTGAAGGAGGTTGACTGTGAAAACAACTGCACAAGGTGTAGTTTAGGGAGTGTAACAACAACAATAAGCACAGGAGTTCTCACTGGTGAGTACTTGCTGCTCTGTGTTAAGAGCTTTCTTTGTAATCTTGACCCCATACATACTAGGAGTTAGGGAATTGTAGGATTGTCACAGAGGAGCACGCTGAGACCCAGAACTTCAATAGGAGAGATGTGGGGTTTGAATCCACGATGTGTCCCCAGATTCTCCCTCTTCTTTCCCACTGAGCTCCTCACTGCTGTTCTCCCCCATGGAGGGGCGCTAAGAGCCTTCAGCCCCCTCCCCCATCCTCCGTGTCCTGTCCTCTCAGCTTTCCTGAGCCGCTGTTTTTCTGCTGAACAAGCAGCTGCTCTGACCCACCACGGATTGAGCTGCTGAGCACGTGTAGAATCACATCGTGCTTTTAACTGCAGGCAAAACCCATCCTCCTGGGAACTGTCCCAGTTTGAGGGTTAAAAAAAAAGGCAGTCATGTTAAAATAGAGATAAATACTATAGACAGAGGAGAGGCATGGAAATAGATCCAACAGGGATGGTTGGTACCCTATCTAATAGATCCCCGAGATAAGTACAGGGAAACCATGGGTAATTATGGTTGGGAGTTATGCTCAATGGGAGGCTCTTGGATAAATATAACCACTTAGTGGGTAGTAGAATAACATGGAGGGTGTGAAATGAAAATGCTGTGTGGGCATCTGTACACCTCTGAGAGGCTGTGCTGAATGGGACCTAGGCCTTCAGTGATGCTCATTCAGTGAGTTGATCCAAGCCACGGTCTGAGATACGCAGGCAGACTGCGAACTCTCGGGAGGCACGTGGCATACTGAGATGAGTGAGCACGGCGAGTGAAGACGGAGTGGGGCTGTGCACAGGGTGCAGGCGCCCAAGGCTGACAGGGAGAACGTGGCCAGGGCCAGTCCTGTAAGCTGACACAGGGGTGTGGAAAGCTGAGTGGATTCCAGGAGGAAAGGGGATCACTGAAAAGGGCACGGGGACCTTATTCTTCCCACCTACTCACTAAGGAGACTCGGGACTCAGGCATTCAACAAGGAGTGTTACATTGCCCTACCCAGTAGGCAACCAGCCAAGCACCCGGCCTGTACAAGACTTAGGGCATCTACTGGGAGATGGAAGTCCTATAACGTAACTGTGGAGAGGAGCTCTGAGGTGAATCTGCTCCACCTTTGATGACCATTGGCCATCTCTGTCCACAGGGAGCCAGGGAGACTGAACTCAGAAAAGGCAAATGCTCCCATGTGCTACTTCTCCCTTCCCGGGACTCAGTCTTTGTCTTCCCTGTCGCCCCAGGGTATTCCTTGAAGTACTGTGTAGTTCTGTCTATCAGTCAAGATGTCCTGCCAGCGCTGTGTGACTGTGTAAAGTTTTCCTTCCAGGGCATTCGAAATGGGCAGGGAAAAGGGCTGTGAGCCATGGAGGCAGAGCTGTGTGTCTTCTCTCTGTGTGTGCAAGTGAAGGCCAGAGGACATCCTCAGGTGCTATCCTCAGGAATGGCTCCCACTATTTTTTAGGACAGGGGTTCTCACAGGTCTGGAGCTCACCAATTAAGCTAGCCGGGCTGGCCAGTGAGGGTCAGGGCTGTACCTGTCTCCGCCTCCCCAGCACTGGGATTACAGGTGTTTGCCATATGCCTGGCTTTTTCACATGGCTACTGAAGATCAAACTCGGGTCTTCATGTTTGCACGCGTGGCACTTTTAACCACTGAGCACTCTTCCCAGCCTCTGCAGTTTGGTCTTGGAATGATGGATAAGGAAGGCATTAAGTGTGGCCTTTTGTCCTGAGTAGCTAGTCCATCTTTGTATAGAGCCCTCCTTTCCCAGGCAAGTGGGGAGAATGCCCAACATGACAAAGGAGGCCGCTTTGGTGGCCAGTTGTCCTTTACAGGCCTGCTGTCTTCTTTGAGCGTCTCTCCTTGCTCGGGGTGGTTCTGCTTTGGGTTGGGGCTATGGAACAATCTGCTCTTCACCTTCCAGGACTCTAACATTAGAGTTATGTCTGCTGAAAGGTCAAATTGCAATTCTCTCCCCCCAGGGGAGAAAAGGCCCAGGTAGTTGTTGCTTTTATGTCAGAAGCTTTGCCTTCTACACATGATTTAGTTGCTACGGTGTTATCCAAAATGTCATATGGCCCAGATGTGCTTTCCAGGGCTTATCCCTGACAGTAGGATATTTTGGCAAAGTTGACTTCCCTCTCTAAATCAGTATTTCACTCTCTCCTTTTGACAAATAAGACGATGATGTGATTCACGAGGCATGAAGCGGACCAGGCAAGGGGTACACTGGAGAAATGTGCCAATCTAAAGCTAGTCCATTAGGGTTTCAGATGGGATTCAGCAGAGAACCAGGGCAAAACATCTTCTAGTGAGTTAAAATTCCTGACCTGTTTGTGGGCAAGAGAGATTTCCATAAATAAGATGGGGAACAGTTCCAAGGAGCTCTTTTCCAATAGGAATTTGGCTAATCAAGTCTCTAGCTGGACTTGTCCCCAGAGGATTCATGGGAATAAAAATCAAGAGGACAGACATCCATATGGCATCTGGTAGGGGTGTAGGTTCTGCTGCAGTGATATTCTGGGGTGACTGCCCAGTCCTGGCTGTCTGCAACACCCCTCTATCCACTCCAGGCAGGAGGGAGGGTGTCCCAGAGAATGGGCAGCTCTAAGCTGCCATCTGGCTACCAGGCAGAGCCTCAAAACCACCTGATTTGGGGACAGAGACCATATGGACTTCCCAAGCTTCCACCTTGCTTACTTTGGACTTTAATTTTAAAGTTCCCTGAACTGGAAATGGAACTAGAAAGAAAGTTTTCTGCTAGAGAGCCAGCAGCTATGATTAGCATGGGTTTATTTTCCCTCCTGGTGATGGATGGTCTCACTGGTGCACAGGGCACCTTTCCAGTGGACAGAGGATAGTACCCAAACTAGGGAGGCGAGGCTGCAGGGCAAGTTTGATTATTTACCAGTAGCAAGAAGGTAGGATAATTTTGTTTTCCTTCTTACCATCATAGAGGAATAGGTTTGTGCAGCTCGAGTCAGTGCCTGGGGAATTCAGAGCAAGGGCAGTTAGAGTCACATACTTTTCATCCTTATTGATTCAGTACAAAAGCAGGGGATCAAGCACATGACTTTATGCCTGTCTGTGCCAGGATATGGCAATATGAAGAAAGACAAGATGAAGTATATTTTTTAAATATTTTATTTATTTATGAGAGAGAGAGAGAGAGTGAGAGAATGAGAATGGGCATGTCAGAGTCTCTAGCCACTGCAAATGAACTCCATACATATGCCCCACCTTGTGCATCTGGCTTGTGTGGGCACTGGGGAATCAAACCTGGGTCCTTAGGCTTCACAGGCGAGCACCTTAATCACTAAGCCATCTTTTCAGCCTGAAGTATATTTTTAAGAATCCCTGAAGCTCACTTTAAAAGAATAATAGAATCATTACTCTCATTTGTTGCTTTCTCCCACAACCTTCAGAAAACCAAAGAGTGATGGCCATTGTGGGCCTCATGGTATGTGTGTGTGTGTGTGTGTGTGTGTGTGTGTGTGTATGTGTAGGCTGAAATGGTATTAAGTCCCTAAATGAGGAGCTATACCAAATCTGTAAAAAATAATGAGAATAATAATACTAAGGACAATGATTTGGATTTAGTTTGGGTTGTAAATACCAAAAAATACCCTCATAAAATAGCTTTAAAAAATCAACACTTTTGTCTATTTCTTTTTAGAAGAAGCAAGAAAGAGAGAGAGAGAGAAAGAGAAAGTTGACACACCAGTGCCTCAGCCACTGCTCTCAAACTCCAGATGTTTGTACCACCTAGTGGGCATGTGCAACCTTGTGCTTGCCTCATCTTTGTGAGTCTGGCTTAAATGGGATCTGGAAAGAGATCCAACGTGTCCTTACGCTTCGCAAGAAAGCGCCTTAATGGCTAATCCATCTTTCTAGTCTCTCATCCTTTCTTGAAAAAGAAATTTGAAGACAGGCGGGCAGTTGAGTGTTTTATTTTGGCTCTGTGATCATCACAGCCTTTCCCTGCCTTGGAACTCCACCGTCTCTATCCTGCTCCCTCAGGGCCAGGGTGGTAGCTGGGGCTCCAGTCATTACATCAGCACTTCAGAAGAGGATGGGAGGGCCTACCCCATCCTAAATCTCTGTTTTTATCCCATTGGCCAAAATGAAGTTATAAGCCTAGCTGCAGAGCAAACTGAGAAATGTAGTGTATGTCTAGACCACATGCCTAGCCAAAATGGGATAAGGATAGGTAACTGCCAGTCTTACTAGAAACTGTTATCAATAATGGAATATTTATACAAATCATGTTTGTCCCACAACACATCTCTGGGGTTGATATTTACTGTAATTGCCCTCTGTATCTGTGGGCTCTGCATCTGTGGATTCAACTGATCACAAATGGATAATACTAGAAAAAAAATTACATGGAACATGTACAGACTTTTATCTTGCCACTATTCTGAAAAAATGGTATAATAACTATTCATATAGCATTTACATTGTATGGTACTAGGAATTATAAGCCACCCAGTAATGATTTCAAATGTACAAAGGTTATATAGGAATATGAAAAATTTGTATCAAGGATTTGAGTATCTGTGGATTTTGTTATCTGCAAGGGGTTTTGGACCTAACCCTCTGCAGATACGGAGGGACAACGATTAGTACTACTTCATTTGATTATGATGAGAAGGAGTGGGCCTGATTCTTGGGAAAGATACAGAGATCTCGCCACTGGAAAGCAGCCAGCTGAGCCTCATGCCCAGGTCCACGTGTTTCCAAAGTCTGCAGTCTTCTCTGTTAGCCCTAGGCCTCATAACTGTTCCAAGATAGGATTCTAGAACTTGGCCTTGAAATCTTGGAATCAGCCTAGCTTCTCTAAAGTCCACTCTGGCCGGGTTTCATGTCCCTGCCAAGTACCAGATGAAGAAGCAGGAAGTGTAAAAGACTGGCTTAGTGAGCCCCAGACTGTGAGGGAGCAAGGGTCCTCAACTGTCCTCTCCAACCAGGCCCTGCCACTGTGGATTTGGACATCCACTCCTGCTCTGGGCTTCTCTTTATCACCAGATGGCGGCGCTGTTTTGGAAGTCTGCTCTCAGCCAGGGTCTGAGCAGTGCAGTCTGACCCTCCCCATGCCTTTCTGGTGGATCCTCAGCCTTTGTGTTTTTTTTGTTTGTTTGTTTGACCTCCAGAGGTCAGATACATGGTTCCTTCAGTAGTGGAAATTGACCAAGGTTGGCAGAAGCTCAATTTGATTGTCAAGCTTTCAAACGTGACTATACTTTTTCCCTGTTTCAAGTACCAATTTCATGGTCAGGTAAAAGTTAAATTTATTCATTTAGTTAATCTTTATTAAAGGCATCTCTAATGAATTATTGATTTTTTTATTAGTGGAGGAAAGAAAAAGGCTACCTTTCTTGGCAAGCAAGTGATTACCTGATGCCAGGTTCAAAAGCAACTCAGTGGGGTGGGGAGAAGGATCTGTTTTTGAAATATTAAAAGAAATATTTCAATGTAAAAAAATCAATAAAGATACATGAAGAATGGAAGTGGATGAACAAATTAAAAACAACATTTTCTCTCTTAATAATGATCACTTTAAAAGTTACAAAGTGACAGAAAGAAATGGAAGAGAAGCACTGTAATCTCCCATGTAATACCAATTGAAATTTTGGAATGTACCAGTAATGGATTTGCAGAAGAAATCAATGGGTAGAGGTAAATATTCTTAAACAAAAGTCAATTTTTATGTGTGGATTATACTTTTATTCTTTCTTGCTTGCTGACCAAATTATCCCTTTTTGGTGTGTGTATGTGTATGTACAAGGAGGATCTTGTGTGGGGGTGCACATGCATGTGGGGGGGGGGCAGAGGTTGGCATCATTGTCTTCCTCAGTTGCTCACCCCTCCATTTTACTGAGGCAGAGTCGCTTGAGCTCACAGCTCGCTGACTTAGCACGTCTAGCTAGCCAGCCCCAGAGATTTCCTCTTTCCATTTCCCAAGCTCTGGAGTTCAGGCAGCCACCATATTCACCCAGCACTTATGTGGGTTGGTGATCCTAACTCTGGTTGGTCCTCAGCCCCCAAATTTGCCTTTGACTAATGTTTCTCACTTCCGCGTCTCCCGTGGCTACATTCCAGTCAGCACATTGGGCTGAGCTCAAGGATGGCAGGGACTTGGGCAGCCGGGCTTTCTGCTGGGTTCCCAGTCACCAGAGCAGTGCCTGGGGCTGGCAGGTACTCTATGCTAGATATACTTAGTGGCCCATCTTTATCTTGTTGTCTCATTCAGACTTCTTCATAATCCTGGAGAAGGGCAGGGCAGATATACCTGTGTCTTCACTCTTCCAGTGAGGAGAACAAGGCATAGAGCATTCATGGGTACCCCGCTGGGAAGGCCTGGGAATAGACCCAAGGTCTCTGACTCTCAGATCAGTTCTTACCCACTCATTCTTTGTTAGGCAAGTTGCAAGGAAACCTGAAACTCCTGATGTTCTACAGCAGTGGTGCAGGGAGAGCTTGGCAAGGGTGTGAGGCTCTGCCCTTGACCTGAAGGTGACTGAGCAAATGCCTGCCAGGCAGGACCTGGCATTTCCCAGCGTCTTCTGGCACAGTACAGCCAGAAGAAAACGAACCCATCAATGCAACCTACGCTCATTCAGTGATGAAGCCAGGGTCTTGTGTCCCAGCTTGTCACTTACACATCTCCCTCCCTCAAATCTCCCCTTGCTTCGACATCCTCAATTCCAGCATGGGGGTACTATTTGTGAATAGTGTTGTACAGGCAATATTTTGGGGATTATGAGATAGGATAATGGATTAAAAGGGCTGAGCAACAGGCCTAGCACAATTAATATTTCAAAAACAACAGGGGTTTTCTTTTTCACAGAGGTTATTATCATTAGTGAGCAGTCTTGGACACTCTAGCCATGCTTACCCTATGACACTGACTTGGGCTCCCACGTGTCGTGGTAGCTGCAGGGAATCTTTGATGACACAGACTAGGTAGGAATGCTCCTTTTTTTGTGTGTTGTTTGTTTGTTTGTTTGATTTTTGCCTTTTAAGATAGGTTCTCACAACATCACCCAGGCTGGACTGGAACTTGCTTTGTAGTCCCAAGCTAGCCTTAATCCTAGGCATGTACCACCACACTTGCCTCCGTGATAATCCCCTCTTGTTAATTTTCTCTAGTCCCCCTTCCCTGCCCCCTTCTTCTGAACCCTTCTTCCATACCAGTCTCTTTGCTTTGATGTCTTTCCTTGTGCATTTGTGTGACCCACATACATTTTTGATACTCATCGTGACATCACACCACTAAGCCTAGAAGGTCTCCCACAGATGGGTGTCCTAGTGCAGAAGCTGACCCCCCCCCTTCATGGGGTCATATGACACTTCAGGCACCTACCCCTACTGGATTAGTGCTTCCATGTGCTACACCTCCCAAGACAAGGTGCCACAGAACGGTGGCCAGACCCCATCCTGAAGGCTGGAGGTCCATAGTTTTGGTCTCATCTGAGGCCTCTCTGTGTGGGTTGGCCTGGCCATCTTTCCCCTCCGTCTTCACATGGCCTTCTCTCTGTGTGAGTTGGCAACCCACTCTTTTTCTCAGCAGTCACATTGGATTAGGACCTACCCTACCTAATAACTCTGTTTCAGCTTATTTACGGCTTTCAAGGCCCCATCTCTCCGGAGACACTGGAGGTACAGTTTCAACATATGAATTTGCATGGGCATATTTTAACCGGTGACACATTTAGTCCCCGCCCCCTCCCCCTCCTCTACCCTCTAGAGTTCAGGGTGGGCCAGCTCTCACTGCAGACATGGCAGGGGTTCTGGAAAATGGGACAGACACCTGCTGGCGTGCTGCTCTGCTTGTGTCGGCTGAGGTGCCTTGGGGGCGCTTGTCGAGGAGCACACATCCATCATGGGACCTGTGCACAGGATGGGATGTGTGTGAGCCATATGCATATGTGGGGTGTTCGGGGACAACATTTATGTGGGTCAGGGATGGTATGTGCTGTCCCAGGCTTGTACCTATAATGGGGTTTGTAGGTCACAGGGAAGAACCACGATGAATGAACATGAAGGATGTGTGTGCTGCTTGCCAAGTGACACCCCAGGCTCAGGAGATGATGTCATTCCGTATCCTGGACTCTTGCCTCCCAGCCGAGCCACCCCAGTCTGCCTGAATTACAGGTTAACACTGAAGGGGCCTCAGGATCCGCTCAGATCACTAGCTCTCTAATTTATTAAAGGACTCATCTGTGCTGTCGGCATTGGGTGTTCACCAAATTCTTGGAGTGGTATGAGTCCCTGGGTGGCCCCTGACCCTTTGTCCCTAGAATGTTTTCTCTTCTTTCCAGAGGACCCATAAAATGCCTCAGTTTGAGGTCGGTGTCTGTGTGTGTGTGCACGTATGTGTGAGTGAAATAAAGGCGGCACCCCTTTTACAGGCTGCAGCGTCTCGGAGCTCAGCAATTAGCTCGCTGCTCATGGCGGATGTCTGAATCACCCGAGTCACCCAAAGCCTCGTATTTCTCTGTATGGGTACACAGGAGAATGAAGGGGTATCTTCTCTGGCAACTAGATTCACCACCCCCTGCCCATGCCCTTGTTCTCACCATGCCTTGTACAATGGTTCTGGGAGACTTCTGGAATGTGACATGGCTCTTGACTTGCTGTCTTGAACCGGGTCCTGCCTTGGTCTTTCCCAGCCTTGTGGCTTTTGGCCAGATTGGAAAGAGGATGGAAAAGCCGGAGATGTCTGTGTTTGCAAACGTTCAGACTTGCTGGGTCAACCAGAGAGTTCTGTCCTCAGGAATAGAGAACATCCCGGGGTAGGATATAGGACCAGGACACTAGGGTTGTTTTGGGCCAGCACTTTGGGGAGAACATTGGCGGTGCTGGGGCGGGGCATCTTTACAGAAAGGAGAGAAGCTCAAAGATAGAACTGCCACCACTGCGCCTAAAACTTCACTGACCTTTGATGTTTGGATGAAAGTTGTTTAGTTGGAATGATGGTAATAACCTCATAAATTCCTAACACTTGTGACATATGCATTTATTTCACCCTCACAGCAACTCTGAGTTTGGCTGCTGTGTACTTGTTATCTGATAGGTGAAGAAAGTGAGAGCAGGGTTGACTAAGTGCTCCGAGGCCACTCAAAATACTGAGGCTGGAGCCCTACCGTCAGTCATCTGCTGTCAGGCCCTGTGTTCGCCTGCCACGCAGGTCGCCATCCACTAGTTCCAGCAACCCGGTTTCCCTGCAAACTCACCCAGGACCCTGTCAAAGTCCATGGCTCCGGGCAGTGCTTCCTGCCATCTGTTGTCACCTTCTACTTGCCAGGCAGCGGGATAGGCTTGGAGAGGCTGTGAGATGGTACCCAGGGCTTGTGGGGGTCGGAGCATCTGCCTGCTTGTCTGTCCCTGTGCAGTGACTCAAGGTGTCAGTGACATGCCAGCCCTGCGCTGGCAGCTCGCTTCTCCCCAGCTCGCATCAGAGGCAGAGGCAGAGCAAGATGGAGGAGATCAGTGGGGCTCGAGAACACACCGGAGGTTACTCGGAAGCTGTGGCGTGAGTGGACCTTGGCAACCTGGGTGCTGGGAGCTGTTCACAGCTCTTGGGGACAGAGTGCAACACTTGGAGACAGAAGTCTGCCTTCTGAGATGCTCACCTGAAGCTGAACTTGACAGTGGCATAGAAATACCTTCACCTTTTCCCCGAAGACCAGCAAGGAAGATTGAACAAACATCAGGAACTTCCCCTGGTCAGACATGTTTCTTTCTTCTCCTAAAACCATGTGACAGAAGTCATCACTACAGTGAGGGTGATGTCAGAAAAGACTCAGCGGGTACTTTTAGCCAGCAAGGAAAGGACGACCTCCCCTCTGTGGAGTCACAACGTGGGAAGACACTAGTAGAGAGATGTGAGGGTTTTCCCGCACGCTGTCTCAGCACAGAGATTTTCAAGCCACGCGGAAACACAGCAAGGTTTGGTGGAAGGAGGGAATGCACGAGCGGCCCGTTGCTGTAAGAACTCGGCCTCTGCCATTTTTGAAATCCATGTGAGACTATCAGAGTTTTTGTAATAATTGAGTTCTTCTCAGCTCCAAATTATGATCTCAGTGTCAAGTTGAAGCAGGGTATTTGTTCAGAAGTGGAATGAAGGCCCCAGGGCAGATAATAAACTATATAAGAATTTCCAACTATAGGTAGAATATTTACTGTATTTAATTTTCTAAATTTGGACCCTGAGATGAAAAACAGAGAAATTTTATCATATCCCTTCATCTCCAACCGTATGCCCTAAAAATTTACTTATTATTAATATTTAAAACCTATCACTCTGTATGAATCATTGGCTATAAAAAGACATGAATTTTGCTCTCTTTTCATTTTATACCCATATTTCTTCAACTCTGCACTATGTGATCAAGTTCCATATTAACAATACATATATATGTCAGGGGGTTGTGCTTACAATCCCTCCCCACCCTTGTCATAATTGATAAGCTCAGTGGCAATGGGACTGTCACTTTTTTTTCCCCCTCTACTGCTAGATTTTTCTCTAGCTTGTCTGTAAGCCATGCCTTAACCTATATTCAATGCCATTCTGCTGGTGGGGCACTTTTTGGCAAGTGTGGGCTTTCAGCACTTTGACTGACTCATTTTCATGGCTGTGGGAGAGATAAGATGAATCTCTCTCAATCTGATGCTCCTTTCCTTATCGAGGCAACCTGAATTCTAAGCCTGTCCCATCCATCAGGAGGGGACAATGTTGGGTTTGAGTTTAGCAAACCTCGGGGCTGCCTCGCTCCCCACCTGAGTGTTCTGCATCAGCAGGGGATCACACTAGAGGGTGTCTCAGCACTGGGTCGCTACATACGGAGTCCTGAGTTCTGACATGGGCTTGGATGATGGGGCAATCCTGGACTATCCACTCGATCTATCTAGGTTTCATCACTGAGTAGAAGCATGCTACATTTCCATGGCTATGTCAGAGGGCAGCTGGGGGAGGGACGCAAAGGAGAGGGTGAGTGTCAGAGTGCTTAGAGTCATGAAGTGTTGTGTAAATGTCATGCAACTGTGATGGTGAAGATGATGATGGTGATGTTTTCAATGCCAATGGGTTAATAAAGCTCCATATTTCTGAGAAGCCTGTTATTTTGTTACTTTCATAAAACTTCATTATTATATTTTGAACTTAAAGCTCAGTTCAAAAACCAGGAAGTACTTTTTCTTCTAGAAATGCTACTCATTCTCCAGTGGCATTGGCTAGATATGGTCACCAAGATGCCACATGTCCCCATCTGTCTCCGCCACCCCCTTTAATTTTTTAAGTGGCACAGATCTCTTGTAATCTCTTTCCTATGGAGAGGCAGAGAGGGCTGCAAAGGGGTTGTTGGCAAAGAGCTCCACTGTAGAAGGCCAAGTCCTTGGGTCTCTACTATGGGGCTTGGGATTTGCATTTATGGCCACACTGTAAGCACACGGATGGTCCATGGTCTTGTACAAGCCATCCCCCCTTGACTGGCCCTGTGCCACTTCATTGCTTTGTACAACACAGGGAAATGCCTGGGCTTTGAGGTTAGACATAGAAGGATTGGAAGCCCTGCGCACTTTATTAATTTCTACATCTTGGGTACCGGAGTAGGCTTCTCCAAGTCTCCATTTCCTTTTCTGCAAAATTGTGACGCCAACAGTGCTTCATAGAATTGTGAGAATCCAACCGAGCAAAATACATGCCAAGAGCACAGTGTCTGACAGGTAGCAAGCACTGCCAAGCATTCAGTGCTGTCATTACTGCCGTTAGAGTTCTCCCAAAGTGGGAGTAGTTCCGTGCATCCTATTGACACGGACACAGTAGGTCACTGACTCCCAGGAGCGTTCTGACCTGTATCCCTGAAGCTGTCACCATCATGGTAGCTACCAAGTGCTCACAGAAACTTGAGACCTGAACTATGCGGTGCCGTGCTATTTCATTGCTTCCACTCATGTATTCATTGCAGTCACAGTGGATGTCGCTGATGCGTTGCTCATTTTGTATGGTATGTCCCTTCTCTCAAGGAGCTGCCATCTTGTCGGTCACCTAAGAGCCCATCACCAGCTGTACGACACAGTGGACGGTGTGCATGCTAAGGCATGGGATGGTATGGCAAGGGAGAAGCCCCTTCTGGCTGGGGCTGGGGGTAGGTGAAAGCAGTGATCTGAGCAGAATTCATAGAGGAAGTGGCTGTGAGCAGGGTCAGCAGATAAATGGAATGGCACATCTAGCTTATATTAAGTTCTCAACAGATGGTAGCTATTAATGTTATTATTTAACGCTTTGCTCACAACAGGCATTCAATGTATCTGTGTGTGTGTGTGTGTGTGTGTGTGTGTGTGTGTATTGGATTGACTGACCACCTAACTGGCAGTACAAAGGAATGAAGCAGATTTTATCATCCCTACTTCTTTTTTGTCTGGAAGGGCCTCAGGCTCATTCTGGGCTCAGTACTTCATCAGTCACGGAGGCGGGGCCAGCGATATCACCACATGTGAATTACCAGCCCAATTTAACCTTGTATTATAGCGCAAAGTATCCCACTAGTTTGGCTCGGAAGGGCACAAGCTTTTCTTCCAACAGCTTTCTGTGGGGTTGCATTATAAACCAACAGTTTCTTTTTGCAGAGCCTTGTCTCAAGAAAGAAAACTCCTGGCCAAATGCCAACAGACAAGATATTGAAACTTACCAGTTCCATTAATTATAGTGTCTCATCTTGGTTAACTATCCTTAAAGATGTCCACATGCAATAACTCCATGAATAGCTAAATTTATTTAGACCAGGTGCTCTGCTGAGTACTTGAAACCTTACAACAGTCTTAGAATCTTACCAAGTAAGTACTATGAGTTTTGCCATTATTCAGAATGGGAAATGAGGAACAGAGAGAACAAATAGCCTGCTCATATTAGATCACCAAGAACTTGGATTTGAACTTGGAGCATCTGCCACAATAGTCTTACCCATAACCAATGCAACTTCTGGCCTCATTATATGTTGGAGGCTGGATGCATGGAGAGCTTTTCTTGCCAAAGGCAGAATGAATGGTGGGAGGCTTAGGTTGCAGATTTCAAAGACTGTTCCTGACAAGAACCTTTTAGGAGGTACAGCCACCAGTCCTAGTAGCTCACTTAGACTCCTGCAGCAAAGCTTCACATTTCTTTTTTGTGAGATACGGTCTTATTGTGCCCAGACTGGCCTCAAACTCACTTTGTAGCCATGGATTACAGATGTATGCTGATCCACCTGGTTTATCTGGTGCTGAGGATGGAACCCAGACCTTTGAGCATGCTAGACAAGTACTCTACCAACCAAGCTGCATCCCTGACCCCTTCATAGTACCTTTAAGCAAGTGTGAGGACTCATCTGTCTGTTAGGTGGGGTACCATGTGCTGGCTATGGGCCAGGTCCTCTGAATATGTTCTGTCCTCCTTCTCCTATGGACACCCCATAGAGAACCAGCTCCTGTCACTCTCTGTCCCCTTATACTGATTTGCTATCATTTATGCCATTACTCTCCAAATCTATTTATTGATTCAGTTCTCCTCAATCTGTTGCCTCCCTCTACCAGAGAGAAGTCTGTTCATTTCTATCTCTAGTCCATCATCAAACCCAGTACACAGTGTACTCTTAGTGTTTATAGACTCCTTTGAATGGACAGTCTAAAGAAGTACCCTGACTTTATGGATAAGGAAACCAAGGCTCAGAGAAGTTAAGCAATGTACTTCACATTACATGGCTAGCAAGTTTTCCATACTTATTGTAGAGATTTCTCCTGGGCCTCAGATCTTTTTTTTAATTTTCACCTCTTTGTTCCTAAAATATGTGGAGTCTGACAACCTGCTCGATGGGTGAGTGCTTTTCTTCCTGTGATTCTGGCCTGTCACATTGGCTGGCAAGTTTCTGCACATATATTCTCCTTCCCAGCCCCCTTGACTCTGTTCCCTAAAGATTTTTCACTTTTTTTGTCTTTTTCTTCATTGATTTATTAGCATAAGCCATTTTTAGCTCACTATGATAATAAATCTATTAATTCCTAGTGATTACAATCAGGATTAATCACATTTAACCTTACAGTATCATACAATGCAAGGCTTACAGAGGAGACACACTTTGGCTGTAGCAGCCCCCTACAGCTCTGATGGCAGAATATCTAGACGTTTCTTTGACAGTCACCACTGGGTTTCAGTCTGCCGGGGTTTACAACCATACCTTGCTGTCCTGAAGAGCAGACTTGAAGACATGGATTCTAATGGATCTTTCCAGTTTGTAACTCTGTGTGCTCAGGCAAGTCACCTGGCCCCTCCAAGCCCAAGTGTCCTATTCTTCACCATGTTATTAAAAAACTGAGAGATGTCCCCCTGGACACTACCATCACCTTGCCTCCCTCCCAGGACATGATGAAAGGTGAGGGGCCCAGTGTCAAGTGCTCTGTATTTTCCCTCCTACTTTGTACTTCCTGTCCATTCATGGGGCTTTTTCAGATGGATGCCTGGAAATCCTGTATTTACGCATTATGCATGGAGATTAAGGAACTGTGTCCATCTAGCCATCACCTGTTATCCTTTAGCATGTACTGTGTTCTTACTACGTATTTAGATAGATGAGGAACTGGATGGAAGTCCATGGAAGCCAGGAAGAGAGAACTAATGTGTGAGTGAAGGTTCTCCAGTCTACCTGGAACAGAGCTTATTTCTTATTCATGTCACATAGTTCTTCTTTGATAAGAGGTGGAAAGCGCTGACCAGCTCTGGTCCCCCGGAATGAACATAAGACTCTACGACAAGAAAATGCCTCCATTCATGACCGCATTAAAGTAAGAAGCTACCCTAAATCAGTACTTTGCGTGGAGGTTAAAAGTGTCAGCAGCAAAATTCTTCAGTTAGATAACTTCTATTTTCTCTTACTTTATTAGAATTATTATTAGTTCACATTTACTGAGCACTTACACCATGCCAAGTGCTTTCCATAAATATTTTATTTAACATGAACAAAAGCCTGATGAAGCAATTACTATTATTCAGCCTATTTATAGATGAGGGAAGGAGTACTTACAGGGGTTAAGTGACTGGACCAAGATCATTGTCACTAATCGAGTAGTGGAAATGTGCTTATGACTTACACTGTCCCTCACTGTGATAAGCACTGTTGACTTTTTTTTTTTTCCACTAAGAGGAATAAAAAGACTGAGTTTGAATAAGTTATTTCCCTTTAGTGTCTTATTTTTGGGTTCCAAAGAATGGGAATCAATACAAACAGATTATGGAGGAAACCAGGGATGCTTTGTTTTCAGAAGTGGCGTTGGGGAGAAGAAGATTCAAGAAATGATTTTGGGGGCTGGAGAGATGGCTTAGTAGTTGAGTCACTTGCCTATGAAGCCTAAGGACCCAGGTTTGATTCTTCAGAACCCACATAAGCTAGATGCACATGGTACACATGTATCTGGAGTTCATTTCCATTGGCTAGAGGCCCTGTTGTGCCCATCTTTTCTCTCCTTCCCTCTCTTTTTCTCTCTTTTTTATTATTTTATTTTTATTTTTTTCTTTATTAGTTAGTTTTGTATTCAGCAAATACAGTCAGTTTGGTACCATTATTAGGCTCATCCGTGACCTACCCCCTCCCCTTGGCCCCTCCTTGTTGGCTCTCTTTGTCTCATAAATAAATAAATATATTAAAAGAAATACTGTCAAAAGTGGTAGAAATTGAATGTATTCCTGGAAAATATCAGAGGTGGGCGGTAGGAATCAGGATGAGTGTCATACTGGTTCCCAGTTGTGACCAAGATAGACATGTATTTGGTGAATAGGGTTAGATAGAGGGGGTGGGAGAGGGAAAGAGAGAGAGAGAGAGAGAGAAAGAGAGAACTGGTATGCCAGGGCCTCCAGCCACTGCAATTGAACTCCAGATGTGTGTGCCACCTTGTGCTCATGCTTGACCTTCAGCATTTGGCTTACATGGAATCTGGGGAGTCAAACATGAGTTCTTAGGCTTCACAAGCAAGTGCCTTGACTGCTAAGCTATCTCTCCAGCCCAACAAATAGGTACTTTTTACTCAATGACTAGTAAGAGATGTAATTGGCTAGATAATCCTAGGCTTTGAGTATCAGGCCAAAAATCAGATTATAAATTTGATGAAAATTTCACCAAAGACCCAAGGAAAATATCCAATATGTCCTGTCTTCCTTCATATTGATTTTTAAAGTTTTCTTTAAGTTATAGATTATGTCAGTATATTATTGGTAGCTGTAGGCGTTAGGATGAGATAGTCTTGGATTAGAATTTTGGCATCACAATTTATTAGTTCAAGGATGGGGATAGGGTCAATGAAATAGCACTGAGCCTCCATTTCTTTGCCTATTAAGTGGAAATGCCCATTTTAAGGTTTGGAGGGTTAAATGAGACACTGATTTAAATTGCTTGGGGGAAGTTCTGGGCCACCATACACACTCAACAAATGGCGGTTTAATACAATGAGAAATTACGGGGAAGCATGGTCAAGTGTTTAGAGTATAGAGGGCTTATTTGCCTGTAAGTATATATGGTATCATTGATCACTTAATCTACCTGGCTAAACTTTGAAAAACTACATGTGTAAGATATGAATTCGGAGCTGAAGTGGTGGCTTGGTGGTTAAATGCACTCTCTTGCAAAGCCTGATGGCCTAGGTTTGATTCCCCAGAACCCACAAAAGTCAAATGCACAAAGTAGCCCATGTGTATGGAGTTTGTTTACAGTGGCAAGAGGGTCTGGTGCATCCATTCTCTCCCTCCCTATCTTCCTCCCTTCCTCCCTTTCTCTATCTGTATTTGCAAATAAATCAATAAACGTATTTTTTTAAAAAAGACTGGAAGTGGAAAACTTTGCACTTATAGTCTGAACTGAGACCAAGATGGGAGTGATACATTGGCTCATTAAAAGTAAACAAATTTTAGTTCATTGGCCCATTTATTGACTGATAATTTGAAGTGTTTAATTTTCAGGTCTCGAAATACATCAGTTTTCAAAAGAAGAAATACAAATGGTCAATAAACATATATATTTTTGAAGTGCTCACCATCCTTACTCATCAGGGAAATGTCAATTGAATCTACCCTGAGATTCTATCTTACCCTAGTCAGATGGGCCATCACTGAGGAAACAAACAACCACAAGTGCTGGTGAGGGTGGAAGGAAAGTGGTGCCCTTATTCACTGTTGACGGGAATGTAAACTAGTACAGCTACTAGAAATAAATGTGCAGAGCAGCTTGTGATCTGGTGGTTTGTTTTTGCTAGTGTTGGTGTCGGCCTGCTGCAGTTGTGTTTCTCTCTCTCTGCTTGCATCTGTGGAAATGAGAGTTTCTTCCACCATTGATAGAGTTTCCTCTGGATTTGTAAGCTGAAATAAATCTCTTCCTCCCATTAAAAAAAAAAACAACAAAACAACACAACAACTAGAAATTGAGCTACCATGTCTCTGAGATATCAGTCATATGCCCAAATGACCTTGCTGCAGATACACTTGCATGTCCACGCTTACTGCTGCTCTACTTGCAGTAGCAAGGAAATGGAACCAGCCTCAATGTCCATCATCAGGATGAGTAGATAATGAGAATGTAATGCACACACATACAGAGTGGAATTTTATTCAGCTATAAAAATGAAATTATGAAATTTGCCTAAGCTGCATCTGTTCTGATTTTATGCGTGCATATTTATGTGGGAGTGAGTATGTTGAGGGGTCATGTAACTAGACAGGACATCATGAGATGGGAAGAAGAGGCTTTAAGGTGAGGGTATGGGCAGTATCCCAGAACACATGTGACATGAGAGTAGAGAGAGGGTTATGGTGGTGGAAAGGTCCAAGAGGGGAGGAGGGCACAGAGGTAGGAGACTGGGTAGGAGGGATCAACCAATGTATGAAAACCTATAAGGAATCCCGTTACTTTGTATGTTAGTTTAACATGTCAGCTATTGGCACAAAAATTAGAAAATGGTGACTTTGAGAAACATCTTGTTGGAGATCCAGCATGCATGAATCCATGAAAGTCCACTTTTCCTTATGTGGCAAGAACACATGGGACACTGCATTCATACTAAGAGCAGGCAAGGGATCATGGACAAAGCCCCTGATGTTTCTTTGCTTCTCATTAAAGGTTCTTTGCATAGTCCTTAACTGTATTCTCTCTCGTTTTTTTTTTTTAAACTCTTAAGACAAATTTAATTTTATGAAGGACTCTGTTGTACAACAAAGGAATTACTACATGAAAAATGACCGATAACCTTGCGAAGTTTCCCAATGTGTGTTTCCATCACATTCACCTCTCTGAACACCAGGAGAGTGGTGCCATGTATGTGCCCAGCAAAACTTCTTTGCTGTGTAGTGGTCTACAGTGGCTTTCCCTAGCAATTCCAGGCAGGCTTAGTCATTGATTCTGGTCTACCTTTGATTAGTTAGAACTTCTAATACTTTAACTTTCTCTGCTCCCCACCCCCCAGCCTCTCTTTCACTTTCCTAATGACCTTACCATTCCTGACTTGCACTGTAGTGTCATTAAAGGCCTGCTATTTAAAGGCACCTTGGGAGGAATCCCCTGACTCACCCATTTGCATATTAGGCCAATGTTCTGAGTGTGTTTGGGAAGTCAGCAGTTCCAGACAATATTGACATCAGCCTCTTGGCCAGGCTTGACACTCTCCGGCTACATACTGATCTTTTCCATATATCATTTTGCTTAGCTAACTGTTTAGGTCAATGTCAAGATCAACTAATTAATATTGGAGCTAGCTAACCCCGTATATGCACTCACGTATTCTGAAGTGGACACTTTAAAATAGCATGAATTGTACATTCCCTTGTGAAACACGGTGGGGTTTTTCATATAACACCAACAAACAATATTGTTAAGCAATTAAAAAATAATCAAGCAAACCTGCTTAAATGGCTGAAATCTCAAAGGCTCAAAATTATGCTTGCTTTCTGCCCTGGGAGCATAAACTCGGGAGAGCTAAGGAAAATAAACTGTTAGGCTAGGCAGATTTAAAATAGACCAGAAGTAGTAGAAGAAGTAGACCAGTGCTACAGAAGTAACCTAAGCATTGCTAACATGCCTTTTACATGCAATCCATGTAAAGGGGCAATAGAACTTGCTTCTTTCTTCTGCCCCACCGTGTACTGCACCCCCAGCTCCAAGGTTGCTGCTGCACATCTCCTATCGGGCACAGACACACAGGCACTTTAGACACAGCTCCCCGGGTCTCAGAAAACATCCTCTCCGATCCTTCTGTTGCTCCCCACACTGATGACATTTCGTTTCCTCAGTGCGGTAGGGTAGTGGGAGGTTAGGGCTGACCTTACAGGAGACATTTTTAAGCCCCATGGAGATAAAAGCGACTGGTTCCTGATTGCATGCAGTTATCCTTAGAGCAATGCTAGGGTATGAGCTTGGATTAGAACTCAGGACCCTTGTGGCATCCATCTGTTGCTTTTACTTTCCATGATAAATCTCTTTTCCTGCTAGGATGGCCTGACTTTTAGCAGATCTTGATTTCCATTTTAATAATCTTAAGCCTTCCCTTGACTCTGAAAAGAAATTAAATTTAAATATGTAGTCTATATTTTATCTTGACATTTTCTTTAGAAGGCAGGAACAAGAAGAAGAAGGAAGGGGCAGATATTCAGTCTTTTCATCATGAGAGCAAAATCCTTTGGTTCCTTTGAAAGTCTTCCTTCAAATCCTCTTGGGACAGGTGCAGGGCCAAGGGCTGCTTTGCAAGCCTCCAGGCTCTCCAGTTACCCCTGGAGACACCAGGAAAACCTGCATCCCATATCCCAAATCTCGGTGGAGATCATACAAGTGTCAGCACTAAGTGATGTGGCTTACAGATAGTCTTGTCAGTCTAATTGATCTTGAGTCATTGCCTCTGCTGTCAGAGCTGTCTTTCTTTTTACCCATAATCCTCATCACTTTGATAGCCCGTCAGGAGTATGGGACTTGGCCCAGCCTTGCCTTCATCCAATAACATTATGAAATTGATGCTGACACTTCCATTGGCACTAATTTCTCTAAGAGATTGGAGCCAGAGGACAAGTGGTTTAGTTTCATGGCAGTTAAGCTTTCCAAGTAGATCAAGATGGCCTAAGATTGATTGACCTGCACCCTGAGGAAGGAGGGAGGGAGAAGGGAACAGAGGGAGAAGAGGGGATGGAAAAATCAATGCCTGCATCGTCATCATCAAGTGATATTTATTGACTCTTTGAGAAGGACAGTGTTCCTATATGAATATTCTGAAGATGTGCCCAAGTCCTCCAGTCAGCACCAAAAGAGCAGTAGAAGTATGTTGACCAGAAGAGGCTCATGGCTCACTTAGAATACTGCCCCCTTATGTCCGGAGTCCAAAATAGCAATTGAATCTACTGTTCATTTCAACTCTAGCACACAGGAAGGTGAATTAGATGATCAAACAGAAGGGAATGTGCTTAATAATTAGGCTGGAATACCAAGTATAAATAACTGTCCTGCCCGCACAACCACTTTCCTAACAGAATGTTGTATATCTGGACTGGAGGAACAATCTCTTTGCCAGGGTTTCGTTTCTACCTGCAGGGGAAACAGACATTTGATGAGTAGATGCCATCAAGGTGAGAGGTTTTTGTGGACTGACTGGTTTATATTATCACCTGATCTGGAAGTCAGCACAAGAATAAGACTGTAAAAGTGGTTGCAGGAAGTCAGAAACTAGAAGAGCATGAATTTTCAGAGTAGATGGTCAAATCTTTCGATTTTTTTTTTCCTGACTCAGTATTGTAGACTCCCCTTCCAATCACCTCGACCCCGCCCCTTGAGGTGTAGTAGTTACTCCATATCTGTGGCTTCAAACTTCAGTTGGAAAATATTACATGGAAAATTCCAGAAATAATCCACTGATAGATTTCAAAAACTTATTTAGTCTTTTGTTGTTGTTGTTGTTGTTTTCTCTTAGACAGGGTCTCACTGTATCACCCTGGGTAACTTCCAAGTTGCGATCCTCTTACCTTGGCCTGATCAGTTTGGCATGTTTGGCAATTTATAAATTTATAAATTACATTTGTGCTGTTGTCAGAATTATGATGGAATCTCACAGGTTCCTTTTATATCTTTCCCAGGAGATGAATCTCCCCATTGTCCAGCATATCTTTCTTGTATACATTACCCACACATCAGTCACTAGTAGCCACCATGGTGATCAGTTTGACTGCTGTGGCATTGAGGTATTTATATAAGGTCTTGGTACCACCTGCAGTTTCAGTTACCCACTGGGGTCTTGAAATGTGTTCCCTGCGGATAAGAAGGAACAGCTGTATTCTGTCTGAGTGTTCAATGTCATTGAAGATATCACACTTAAAAAATACACAGTGCCCATTGAAATATTTTATCTGGTGAGAAAGAAGGAGATTATAAAGAAATAGAGATCAGTAAGTCTCCATGCACACAACTGTTTAAGGAGCTGGGGTTAGTTCATGCACGAATTCATAAGCATTTGTTCTCAGAAGCACATATGTGTGATCATACACACATGAGATTCTGGCACATATATGAGGGTCTGTTGGTAGATATGCAGATGACATCATTGCCTTCCCCTGTGTGACTAAAGAGTGCTGGCCATGTTGGTGTGGCCAATAGATCCCCTGCAAGGAGTCTGGGATAGCTGTGTATACAGGAGCCGGTACTTCAATATATAAAGCACATCCTATGAGGAAAGAGATCACAGAGCTGATGCAATGCTATTTCGATTGATTTTGGTGTTGTTTTTATACCTTCACATGCTGACAATCAATGGGCCCTTTGTACCCTCACCATTCCTGCTATAGAGCTGTTCAAATGAAATGCTTTAATCATTTTTACAGTATGTTTGTGAAAGGGATGAACGAGCCAAGGGGTTACTAGAAGCTACTGAGGCTCTCGCCCAAATGCTGTGCAGGTGTGTGGGGGAGGAGACAGCAGCCAATGTTCAAGGTGCCTCAAAGGCTAGTGTTTCTGGGCAGGGGCTTTGACTGACCTGTCTCCCTCTCTCACCTCCCCTGGCCGTCTGCCCTGTTGCCCGGGCTGCTCCTGGAACACAGTCCTTAACTCATGCACTGAGTCTCTTGGTTTATTTGTATCTCCTCCCTGTATGCCTGGACCTTCTTCAGGGCTGGGTCTGGGTCTTCCTCCTCCTCCTAACTAGTCCCTAGTTCTACACCCAGCATTCTGCATAGTAATTGGTAAGTGCAAAAGCAGAAGCAACATTCTGGAAGACGTGGTGTGAATCATGAACCATGGTGTTGGGGTCACTCGAGCATCTGATGTGGGCATATTGCCATACTCTCTGGGAAGTCATCTCTGGGAGTTAAATGCCTCTAGAGTGAATTCCCAATTTATCCCAGAGCCTGAGGCTCCTCTACCTTTATCACCCTTCTCATCCTGCTATTTCCTCCCTATGCCTGTCCCTGACTTTCTGATCTATCTGCTGAGAGGCAGACAGGTGGGAGACATGGTGCTGTGGACTGACCTTGTTCTGCCAAAAGATACATTCAGGCCTTAACCTCTGATACCATATTTGGAAATTATCTCTGAAGATGGAATTAAGATATAAATTAAGATGCAGTGATGATGAAGAACGGGTAGGTCCTTTAACCAGGCTTCACTGTTGGCCTTACAAAAAGAGAAGAGACAAAAACAGACACACAGAGGAAAATTCCATGTGATAAGAATAGAAAGCTATGAGATGTCAGAGAGTGGGGCTGCTAGACTGCAAACTGTACTCTAGGGATTGCCAGCCTCTCGGAGGAGGCGAAGGGGAACACGGCTCTGCTGACGTCCATGCCAGACTTCCATTCTCCAGAACTGAAATAAAAGAAGTTTCTGCTGTTTGAAGCTTGTGCTATTTTGTTAGCAGCAGCTGTGGGAAAAGAATGAGTTTCCAGAAGTAATGTTTACCAGTGTATGGGATAGGGCTTGAATAGATGCACTTTTTAATTCTTGCTCTGTTAAGGAGAATTGACAAGGTCTCAAAAAAAATTCAAGGATTTACACGATAGAGTCCTTGCCCTTTAGGTATCTATGATCTAGAGATTTATGAGACCAGCTAAGGAATTTAAGTTGAAATGAGCAAGGAGAGAGAGTCCAGCATTGGCTCTAGGACCATCCCACAGAAGCACAGGTTCAAAGGTAGATGTGAGTTCCTTATAGCTTTCTGAACATGCAGTGTTTCTGATGAAAATCATAATATTGGCTAAGGGCACAACTTCTAAAACTAAAATGCCATAGGATGATTTGAGAGTTGTCCCCAAGGATATCGTAGCCATGGGTATCCGTGGCAGAGGGTTCCATCCCATTCCTGGACACCTGCATGTGCTGGACCGTTGGAGGCAACACTGAGCTTTGGCAAGTAGCTGGTCTTGAGAGATGTGCTTATTGAGATGAGCAGGTGTTAGTACCTGGGACAGTGAGCCATAGAGTCCCAAAGCGGCTAGGGAACAGCTGCGGTAATGTCTCATCTCCACAAAGGCAAGGCAGGGTGGTGCAATGAGAAGGGGCATGGTTCAGGGCACTCAATTTAGTAAATGGAAGGTTTGGGGCTCTGAATTCTATGGGCACCAAGAGGGAATCCTCTAATTCCAAGTCCAGGGACTGCCCAAGAATCTGTGCTTTCTGGGATAATTTTGTTAGACATATACATGGCTGACTTTGGCCTTGCACATCTTCCTGAGTTATATCTTCCTGAAGTCTGGGTTTATCGTGCTGCTTGCTTACTCTCTCCCCCTCTTTCTCTCTCTCTCTCTCTCTCTCTCTCTCTCTCTCTCTCTCTGTCTCTCTCTCCCACAGATTATCAAACACTGCTAAGATTCTAATACCAGGGAGGGTATTCACAATTAAACTTAGGAAACCCCCAAGCAACAGCGTCTATAAAGACCCACTTGGAAGAGAGTCCCTGTAGCACCCCGAAATGCTGCATTGGACTATTGAGATTCATGGTCCCCTTGTGTTTTTCTAGAAGAAATTTAGTGTGAACTCAGAGCATTGGACTGGGAGCCAGGAGGCTGACTTTACCCTATGTACTAGGTCACTTTGACAGTAAACATTTAGTTCCCTAACCTGCGAAGTACAGAGTTTTGTTTTTTTTTTTTTTTGGTTGTGAGCAGTATGTGGTTGTGCATGCACCTTTTGCACACTGGCACTCATGCTGGGTTTTGGTTAGATTGTCTGACAAGTGAGCCCAGTGATCCTTCTGTCTCCACCTCTGCTCAGCACTGGGATTACCACCCTTCTAGCACGGGTAAAGGAGATCAGTGTCCCCTTGGTCTTGCAGCAGGCCCTCTTACCTGCTGAGCTGCCTCCCTAGTCCCTCATCTCTACTTGGAGTATCCCTTAGAGATGTTGTTCTGACTAAGTCCATGGGTAGGAAAGTGCCCAGGAGCAATAGTGTGTTACTCACTCAGTGTTTCCTGTGCTATAGGTGTAAATACACCAAATCATGAGAGCCCTCATTTTAAACGGTTCTGTGACTTGGAACTCTATTGCCTGCCCTCATTAGAGTTTCTTTGGGGCACTTATATGTATCTAATGAGAGTTTTTTTTGAGGTAGAGTCTCACTGTAGCCCAGGCTGTCCTCAAACTCACAATAATTCTCCTACCTAAGTCTCCCTGAGTGCTGAGACTAAAGGCATGTGCCACAATTTCTGGCAAGAATGTATTTTCTTTTTTTTAATTTTTATTTTTTTATTGACAACTTTCATGATTATAAACAATATCCCATGGTAATTCTCTCCTCCCCCCCACCTTTCCCCTTGGAGACTCCACTCTCCATCATATCCTCTCCCCCTTTCAATAAATCTCTCTTTTATTTTGGTGTCATGATCTTTTCCTCCTATTATGATGGTCTTGTGTATGTAGTGTCAGATGCTGTGAGGTCATGGATATCCAGGCCATTTTGTGTCTGGAGGAGCACATTGTAAGGCATCCTATTCTTCCTTTGGCTCATACATACCCATTCTTTTCAGCAGCATGTAGAACATTCTCTAAAACAGACCATATATTAGGACACAAAGCAAATCTTAACAAATACAGGAAAATTGAAATAATTCCTTGCACTCTATCTGTTAACAATGGGATCAAACTACAAATCAATAACAAGAAAAGCTATAGAGCATACACAAAATCATGGAAACTAAACAATACACTACTAAATGATGAATGGGTCAATGAAGAAATAAAGAAGGAAATCAGAACATTCATAGAGTCAAATGATAATGAGAATGCAACATAACAAAACCTTTGGGACACAATGAAGGCAGTCCTAAGAGGGAAATTTATAGCTTTAAGTGCCTATATTAAGAAATTAGAAATGTCACAAACAAACAACTTAATGCTTCACCTTAAAGCCTTGGAAAAAGAAGAACAAGGCAAACAGAAAATCAGTAGATGGGAAGAAAGAATAAAGATTAGGGCAGAAATTAATGAAATATAAACCAAAAAAAGAATGTATTTTCTTTTTTTAAATTTTTTTTGTTTTATTTATTTATTAGATACATAGGGAGAGAATGGGCACACCAGGGCCTCTAGTCACTGCAAACACATTCCAGATGCATGCGCCACCATGTGCATCTGGCTAACATGGGACCTAGAGAATCGAATGGTGGTCCTTAGGCTTCATGGGCAAGTCCCTTAACCACTAAGCAATCTCTCCAGCCCAAGAATATATTTTCTAATCAAGGAGAAAATATCCTTTTGTCTGACATGAGGTGATATGATCTGTGTCCAGGGAGAGTGGAGTGTTAATGCTTAGGATCCTGAAGGCTTGGAAATGAGTTTACCATCTCTGAATGGCCTGGAAGAAACCACTGGACTTCCATTCATGCTTTCTCTCCAATTCAAGCTTGGTTTTAGCATCTTAGATTTAGGGGCAACGTAGCACAGAAGTGTCTCCATTCCAAACCTCACACAGAGGGAATATGATTAGGTATCTAAGGCTGCTAGGGGATAGGTTAAGAATATAGACTATAGAGTCTTTTATCTGGTTAGAATCATGCAACTGACACTAGCTGTATGGCCTTGGGCAGGCTACATAATTTCTCCTGATCCTGTTTACCAGCCCTACATTGCTGAGTCACTGTGCACACCCTATGAGACCATATGAACCCAAAGCCCAGTGTAGTGCCAAGAGTCACTAGGGGTTGAACAAACACATACTACTCTTATGATGATTTGTTCTTAGGCCATTACTCTGGAGAAAGAAATTGGGTTTTCTACAGGAGGCCACATGTGAGGGCATCTCTCCACATGTGCTCAGGAATACTGTGAGCATGTTGTCTGGATATGCCCTTGCCATGCATGGCGCCCAGGCGACCATGAGCGATGTTCTCATGCAAAGCTTGTGAGGCTACAGGTTCCTTGCCAAAAGAATTTTCTTCTCCTCAGCCTTGATTGTGTCCATTTCTTCTAACTCATCACACCTCACTTTAATTTAAAAGAACCTTATGCTGAAACAATTCAGGGGTCACCCTTTGAGGTTTTAGATATTAGCATTTCCACTTGTGAACTAGGAACCTCAGAGGCATCTGGACGCAGCCCACAGGATGGAGGCTCTCATGCTTCTGGCTTTGATCACATTAAACAGTTTAGTTATGCCCAAGATGGCGCACATAAGGGTGTGAAGGGTGTTGGGGACACCAGTGATGCTAACTGGGTGCCCAGATTGCTGTGTGAACTCCAGAGATGTTCCCTTCCACTTCTGAAAGTCCTCCAGTTGCTGATGTTTGCTTTTCCTCCAGGCTGAAAGTGGTTCCTCATATTTTGGGGCACCAGCTACCAGCCATCCTTTTTGCCTGTGAACTTCCTGTTGTCTCCTACAGGTATAACCCAGTGCCATAGTTTGTGGGTCTAAAGTTGTGGGGGGTGAGGAGGATGGGAGGGATGTCAGGAGCTTCTCTCTTAAGTGAGGTCAATTCCCATAGGAATGAACCTGAGTGGAGCCAAGATTGGGACTGGGACCTAGGGGTGTGGCTTAGTGGTAGAGTGGTTGCCGAGCACTCACAGGTTGCTGGGCTCCATCCTGAGCACCATACTCGCTGCTGGGGCTGGGAAAGAGACTGTGGCTGACCTGTCATAACTATTCCATCGTTACCAACAGAATGCTGGAGGATGGGGCAGCATAAGCATAGTACAGTGGAATGAGCCCCGACTTTGAAGGCACATAGACATGGGTGTATCTACTATTTGTTAACTGTGTGACCTTGGGCAAATTATAAAACCTTGAGCTTCAGTTTCCTCAGCTGCATCACAGGGGATGATAATAGGATCAACCCCCGGGGCTGTTGCCATGATTGAGTGAGATAAGCGGAGCTAAGAATACAGAATACCTGGGCTGCTTTCCCTTTCCTTAAGTGGGTTCACAGGCTGGCTGATCAGCAGCCTCATTTTCAATCACCAAGTGCTATCTCCAGGCTCCGAATGCTATGAGGCATGAACAATGTCTTTGGTTCCTATAAGAGCTGGGAGGGAATTCAAGCCAGAGAATAGAACTTATCTTTTGGGAAATGCTTCTGGCAGAGGAGCCGAGGAGTGAGGAGGGCATGCCTTGTTGCACAGCCTGCAGGACGCTCTGTGTCCCGGAGGTCACCATTGGTAATGTCTGTCTGGAAGCCTGAGGAAGCAGAGAGGGGAGGAGCCAGAGGTGCTGATCTAGGAACTGAAGGTGGTGACTTGTACCCAGGGAACGCTCTTGGGCACTCTCACTTGGTGCTCACTTGGCCTCTGTCCCACATCTGCCAATAAAAATTAAGAAATTGATTTTCTTTTGTTGGCCTCTGAGGACCAGGCTCTTTTTATGTGACAGTCGATGGAATCCCTCTCTGAGCGTGGCTGGATTTTTAATTGTGTTTGTTGTGCTTTCCTTATTCCCTTTTATGAGTTCCTGCTCCCAGATTTGTTGATGCGGAACTCTCGCCCACCAGGGACGTGTCAGTGTTTGATTTTTATCAGTAGGAAAAAGGTTGAGGTTTTTAAGAACTCATTTTCTTAATCCAAAGGTTGGCTTGTTTGCTTCATTCTGACACACTAAAAAAGCAGGAGACTCACCCAGGCTTGGTTTCTTTTGCTTTCCAAGTCATGTCTAGGTGGTCATGGGCTGACTGTGAGCGGCACTGGAAATAGAAGCTCAGCTTGGGGTAGAGAATGGGGAGCAAGCATCGGGAGATGAGTGATCTCATTGGGAATGGCACACCCATCTTCTGCACGAAGCGCTGCTTTGGTAGGAGTCTGCTGAAGAGGGGGAAGCGTGTGAGCTGTCTAAATGAAAGGACCCGAAGAACATGTTAAATGTGGAGGTTGAACGGTGCCCTTAACCGAGCTCAATGGTTTTAAGCAGCAAAGCTGTTGGCTGGGGTCCTCTGCTCTCAGTTGGCCCCCTTCAGGGCCTCAGAGGGCCTGATAGATTCCCTGCCTCATGCCTTTCCAAGTGCCAAGCTGGAAAAGGATCCTGAAGGCTTGGAAATGAGTTTACCATCTCTGAATGGCCTGGAAGAAACCACTGGACTTCCATTCATGCTTTCTCTCCAATTCAAGCGTGGTTTTAGCATCTTAGATTTAGGGGCAACGTAGCACAGAAGTGTCTCCATTCCAAACCTCACACAGAGGGAAAAGGGGAATGTGATATGCTGGACCCTAAAGCATCCGTGTTGAAGAGGTGCATCCTCATTCTTACTTTTCACTCCAGAGAAACAGCCAGGGGCATGGCTTGCCTTCAGTGCATGCACAAAAGTGCAGTAGCCCCAGTGTCTGGAAATACTGATAAATTGCCATCGTGAGTACCACAGGTTCTATAAGAGTTTTCTGACTGGGCATGTGCTATTGCCTGCCCTCCCTGATTTGGAAAGAAATAAAAATAAAGGAAGGAGTATAGAAGTGGAGGGACCCTAGCCCCTCTATTCTATAACTCAGCTGTGCATGCTGGACCTGAATGTCCAAAGCTATCTTTCACGGGTGAGCCCAGGAGTGAAGATACTTAATGATCTGTCCATATATGCATTGGGTCGGAGGCTTCACACTCTTCCCATAGGCTCATCTATTCACACCCTGCTTTATCTGTGGGTCAGAAATACTTGGTGTCTGGTATCCTGTTGAGAAAATGAATCCAAGAAAGTCCTTTCCTGATCTCAAAGGGGAGTCAGTACATTCCCTGTGAGGATACAGCTTTCCCTTCTCCACTGTGGGTGCTCTGCACAACCCTGTCTTTCCTTTTGCACTTTGGCTCATGAGAAAAGTTTTCCTGGTTTTACCAGAGGCTTCTGCAGTATAGGCCTGCAACTGAGGGTCTTCCTGGTGAGTTGTAGCCCTGGCTCTCCTCCCTGAGGGTAGAGCTCCACTTGCCTGGGTGGAAGCTCACTCTGCTGCAGTGAAGTCCCCGACCAGAGTTGTCACCAGAGATGCTTCGCCCCTTCTGGAAACCCAGATCCCATCTTGGAACCAGTCACTTAGAAATATCTGAGTCATTCTCAGCTCCACATCCTGATTTCTTTTTCTTTTCCCCCAATGAAAGGGGAAAGGAAGAGGAAGGTTCAGGAAAGATAGTGTCTTGTTAGGCAGGATACCTATGGGACATCAGGTTTTCCTAGTAATCTAGTAGCCCTATTATAGTGCAATTGGAAAAATAAGACCCACTGCAAGTCTGAAGGGGAAAAAAATGGCAGCAATTTTACAGGAGAAAAATGTGATGTGAGTATCTGATGAAACCTGTATTCCCTTGAGGGTCTCATTCAGAGTTTGAACTTACCAGAAAGATTCTGGATGTTTCTCTTCTTCTTTGTATTTTAACACTGCATAACGAAGTAATTGGGCAATTAGGAATGGACTAATGACAATGGCGTGTCTATTAACAAGTAGTGGTACGTGTGTGTGTGTGTGTGTGTATGTGTGTGTGTGTGTCTGGCTCCCTTTTCCTTACATGTCTCAGCAACTTCAAGAAAACAAAAGAGTTCTTCAGGTAGCTGGGACTGGTTATTTTTATTTATTTATTTTGTTGTTCCTAGTGATTATCCTTTTTGAGATTTCTTGGTAAATTCCTTATTGTGACTATTGAGTTGGGTCTTTCCCCAAAATGAGTGGCATGAGAGCTGCCAGAATTGGAATGGGGAAGTGGTTCCTAGAGTAAAATGTTGGTGCCTCTACCCATAGTTCTAGGCCTGGAGTACCGCTGTCACCCCAGGGATGTTATGGGGTAGGGAGACATATACATACACATACACATATGCATCCATACATGCATTCACGCATACATACATATTTATATTGACATTATGTCCTTATGTGTGTGTGTTTTGCTGGCTGTTGAAACCGGGGTCTCACACATGTTAGGCAAATGCTGTACCAATGAGTTATAGCCCCAGCCTTCTTCTTTCTTTTAAACTTCATTTTGAGACATGGTCACACCATGTAGTCTAGGCTGGCCTGAAAATCTCAAGCATTCTGCCTGACTCCCCCAGTTCCAGGATTATAAGAGTGCATCATCACCAAGTCAGGGCGAGAAACTGACATTTTGTTTTGTCTTGTTTGTAGTGTTGAGGATCAGACCTGGGGCCTTGCACATGCTAAGCAAATGCTGTACCATTGAACTACACTCAAAACACAGAGATTGACTTTCTAAAAAAAAAATAATTCTTTTTATTTCATTAGTCCTCCAGTTTAGAGCAGTTTCAGTTCACAGCAACACTGAATGGCAGGTACAGAGATTTCCCATATATGGCTCTTGTCTGCTTATGAACGATCTCTCCTCTACACAGAAGATCATTTGTTAGTGATTGATGAACTTGAGACTGGCTTTGTGTGTCCGGGTCTAGGGATGCTAAATGCCCTGATCAGTCCCGTCTGGGGAAGCTTTGTCTTGTCCCAGAGATCCATGGGGCGATTGCTGGTCTCAGACATACTCAGACTGGCATAGCTGCTCGAGCCTCCTTTTGCATTCTTTGGAGCAATGGATGTGTGTGTGTGTGTGTGTGTGTGTGTGTGTGAGAGAGAGAGAGAGAGAGAGAGAGACAGAGAGAGAGAGAGAGAGATTTACTGGCTTTTATCTTGAGGAATGTAGCTCATAAAGTAAGAGCGCCATGGGAGTGGACAATGGCCTGGTAGTATGGTGCTCAGTTTTGATGAGGCCCTGGCAGTAGTTTAATAAGAGCATACCTCAGTGTTAGAAGAGGTGGAGATGATGGACTAGCTGTACTCTGTCTGGGTGAGTCTAACAAGGTTATCCACTCCTATCCCAATTCTCAAGGGTCAAGACGAACATCTTTAAAAGTGTCTGGGAGGATACCAGCTCAGAATTGGTCAAGTGGCCCTTTGAACAAACATGTTCCCCACAGTCTGCATTTATAGGGAAATGGTGTTGGGTGATCATCCTGAGCCAGACTGGGTGAATTCTGGCACCACTTCTGTGTGAAGGTTGTGTCCTGAGGAAGGTCATCTTAAGCCCCCTATCTTTGGAAGTGGGGACAGTAATGACACAGAAGTGTTGCAAGATTAAAGAAGTTGCATTGACGGTGGCCTGTACTTAAGAAGCACTCAACAATAAAGCTGTGGTGATTGAAATTTCTCCAACTATTTGAACTTACCAGAAGTTGACTTTTCCTCTGCCATTCTGTGAAATTGCTCTCATTAAGGCCATCTCCTCATTTCAAGTACTATGGCCTGTTTTCATTCCTTATCATGTCTGTCCTCAGCATAAAATTCTTTGGAATGCCTAGAAGTCCTTCTTTGATTTCTAAGACGATGTGCTTCTCTGGTTCTTTTCTCCTTTCCTGGGCATTTCTTCTCCTGCTCATCCCCCTTAACTTCCCTCCCAAGGCCCACATATTAAGTGTTGGAGCTCCTTGGCTCTCTGATGTCAGACTTTATTCTTTTATTTCTATCAAGTCTTCCTGGGTGAAGTCTTCCTTCCCATAGCTTGGGAGCCTGTGGTAGAAACCTTTTATCTATACTGTGCCTCAGTCTTGTCAGAATCTAGAGTAATGCAAAAAAAAAAATGTGGTGATTGTTTTAGGTTATGATCTCTTGAAAATGTTATTGACCACTCATCATCTGTGAACTTTAAGAGACCAAAGAAATTAAAGAGAGCCTGTCACAGGGCTGGAGAGATCACTTAGCAGTTAAGTCACTTGCCTGCCAAGCTGACGGAACCAGGTTTAATTCCCCAGGGCCCACATAAGCCAGACACATGCAGGGTGCATGCATCTGGATTTTATTTGCAACAGCTAGAAGCCTTGGCACACCCATTCTCTCTCTCTCTTTCTTTCTTTCTCTCTCTCCTTCTAAAATAAATAAATAAATTTAAAAAGGTTGAAAAATTGTTTTTAAAAAGAAAGCTGTTCACAAAGGTTCAAGTTCCAACGTTATAACTTCTCCAAACTTCACCTATTCCATGTCCTTCTCCCATGTGATGTAACAATCCATGTCCTATAATGCTGGAAACAGAAAGGATGGGGAGGAAAGCTATTCTGGTGGCTGGTCTGTCTGTCTTCTTGGAGTCTATAATTCTGGTCAAGGAAGAGAGTTCTGGTTGTAGTAAGCTGTGAGCTTTGGTATGAGCAAGGCTGCTTGGGTGTGAACCCTTCCTTTACTATTGTGTCCTTAGCATGTTCCCCCCTCCTCATGCCCCATGGCTGGAGGTGGCTGCCACACTTTATCTTTCCCTTGTCTGCCATTTGTTTTGCCAGAATCCTTCCTTCTGCTTTTCTTGGGAAAGAGAACAAGTGCAGCAAACTTTTATAGACTTGTAAATGCCTTTCTTTTAGCGTTCTGCCCTTGTGGTAGAATTCTAAGCTGAGAAGTTGTTCGTCAGAATGTTGAAGGAGTTGCTTGGTACGGAGAGGGCAGAGGGGTTGGTATGGAGAATCCCACTGTCTTTCTGAGCTGGTACTATCGCCCACGGAGTAGGAATCACAGTTTGATTAATCTGACTGCCATTCCTGTAAATGTGACCTAGTCCTCCCTTCTGGAAGCTCTAAGCATCTTCTTGTCATCCCCATTAGTCTAGAATTTTGTGATTTTGTGTCTTCATGTCATATGTGTACATGTGTTAATTGTGCTAAGAACTAGGTAGGCTATTTGAAAGAAATTTCTTTATTATTCAGTCCTCTATCTTTTCTTTTTTTATTTATTTTATTTATTTATTTGAGAGTGACAGAGAGAGGAAGAGGCAGAGAGAGAGAGAGAGAGAGAATGGGCGTGCCAGGGCTTCCAGCCACTGCAAACGAACTCCAGACGCATGCGCCCCCTTGTACATCTGGCTAACGTGGTATCTTTTCTATTCATATTCTCCCCCACCCCATCCCTGGAACTTCCTTTTTTTAATTGGTTGTTTTATTTTGGCATGGAACCTTTTCCTTTATACATTTCTTTATTATTTTCTCGCTACTTCTCTCCCTTCCTCTCTCTCTCTCATTTCCCTTCCTTCCCTCCCTCCCTTCTTCCTTCTCTCTATTTTCTTTTTCTTTCTTTCCAGATTTCTATGGCTTTATCTTCTACCATTCTTTGACTTTAAAATTTTGATGGTTATAATTCCCAAAGATTCCTTCCTACTCTCTGATTGCTCATATTTTCAGGTACCACCTTGTTTTATAGATGTGATGTCTTCATCTACCTCTCTGAGGATACTAAATTTTGTTTAATTCTTTCCCAAATCTTCCTTTGCTTCTGGCACTGCTTTTGTTTTCCAGTAGTAAGGGTAATCTTGCACTCTTCACTGTCTCTATATAGTTAGAAATGGAGCCCTGGAAAACTAAAAAGCTCTGGCCTTGTGTCCATGGGGTGGCCATATCCACTGGCATGCTTCACTGTAAAATAATCCCTGGGTGACTTTACAATGGGAAATCTCAGACTGTAAGCATCTAGGGGTCTTCTTAGAGGG
Source organism: Dipus sagitta (assembly GCA_036346955.1). NCBI lineage: Eukaryota > Metazoa > Chordata > Mammalia > Rodentia > Dipodidae > Dipus > Dipus sagitta. The sequence continues at coordinate 120,772,259 of CM070772.1, forward strand.
CTTCTTCATGGAAGCATTATCTAATCTCATGTAGCATGGGTATGAATGCATATTGGAGAAAGGGAAGGCAGGTTATGTGCCAATTTTGTTGATCTAGGAGCAGCTCTCCTTTGAGTCTTTTTACCCAACTGATCTAGGAATAAACTAATAAATTACTTCTTCCGTGAGTTATAATAAATAAGACATTACTTCTCTTGTGATGGTGACCCTGGTTCCTAATTCCACCAGACATCCTTGGTACCACCCTCATAAGTTCTGAGACTTCTCAACACACATGACTCTTAGTCACCAACCCTTTCCCTACAGGTGGTATACAACTGCTATCCCTTTCCTAATCCTAAGTCACTGTCCTCCTTTGACTTGTTTTCTATCTTCCAGATTTTTGTTGAAATGTACTCTCTCCTCTTGTTTCCTTTCTTCCTCTTTCCCTTTCTGTGCTATGATTTTTCATTTATTTTATATTTTAACGGCAATGGGGAGTGAATACCCAAGCTTACTGTTCTCTGTTTCAGTGGTCGATAACATGAAGGTTTACAAAGTGTTTACAAAGTATTCATTTTTAGGAGTGAACTTCTTTTTGCAAGACAGGTGATTATTGTGGGTATTTGGGCAACCACTTATTGCTACTTTTGCACATGGTCTCCGGACATGGTCAGCCATTTGTCATGGGTTGGAATAAGCCTGCCTGTGCTGACAGAGTAGAATTCAGGGTCCTCGGTTTGCATTTACCAGTCTTCCATTTAGTTCTGCCTCATTGGCGCTTCACCTCGCTTTTGATGGGAAATATTCTCTCCATAAACTTCAGTGAGATGTAATGGATTTCTGCAGTGGAAATATTTCCAAGCTGCAAAACCAAATCACAGCGGGGCCTTTGTCTGGGGACCCTGTGTCTAGCAAAGCAGCCATTTAAAACGCCAGTTGCATGAAAGCCGCAGAGTCACAGCTAATCCCTTTTACAGGGGTTTTATTTGTACGTATGGAGGAATCACACCACCAAATACAGCCACTGTTCTGCTAAGACTGCAGCATCCATTATCGCTGTCAACTTGTGCTTTGGAGCCACCTTACTCGCTGAGTTTCTTCTTTGGGTTAGAAAATGGGACAGCCGGCATGGGTAAAATGCAAATAGTGTTATGTGTTTCCACAGGGGTAATGTGGACCTTTCAAGACTGGAAGAGCTGGCTCAGATACTACTCGATTAATAGTGATATAGCTTAATGACTATTACTTGTGAATAGTGGCTCATGTGAGGTCTAGAGTCATACTGTTGGAGAGGGAGGGCTGTGGCAGAGCTCACTGGAAGCCACAGTTCTATGCCTCTGGGAGTCTCGAGGTCTCTGGGTCTCCAAGCCCCTAGTCAGAGGCTCTGATTCTTGGATGCACATGGACCCACTGGAAGCATTTCCAATCCTGATGGCCACGCGGCTCCCCTCCACCCACAGAGGAGGTGAAACCAAGTAGCAGCACCTTTTAATGCTCCAAGTAGAGGAGGGACCGGGGGCAAACTGCTGTGGGGTCCGGGTGCTCAATCCTTTTATTGCTGCATGAACAAGGTAACTTACTTAGAAGTTTCATTATCCGGGAGCTAGGCAGTGTATTTCAGTGAGCAGAATGTTTGCTTAGCATGCATCTAGCCCTAAGTTTGAGCCCCAGCATTGCGTAAACTGGGCATGGTGATGCACACTTCTTATCCCAGCACTCCTGAGGTAGAGGCATGAAAATCAAGAGTCCTTTATTATATTGAGAGATTGAGGCCATCCTGGACTTACATGAGACACTAATTAAAACAAATAAATAGAAAGAAATAGATAGATAAATACATAGATAAATAAGTAGAAAGAAAGAAAGTAAATGAATAAATGAACTAGCTGAACTAATTTGCATTTGCATGGAAGAAATGAAAATAATTTATGTATGTCATACTCATTTCAATTCACTTTTATTTTGCAAGTATTTCTATGGTTGAGGGTGGGTAATTCTCGAGAAAGAATTTAGGTAAAGTCCTATGCAATCAGAATTCACATAAGCTTTGGAAATACTCAGCTAATGGACTCAGTACTTCTGGAAAACATGGTGGGAAGAGTAACGGAGGGTGTGTGGACAGGGCTGGCTACTGTCCGAGTGTGACCGTCGGGTTCCCGTGTCTCTCGTGTGCTCAGGTCCTGTGGCTGTCATCAGTGGTGAGGAGGACTCAGCCAGCCCACTGCACCACATCAACCATGGCATCACCACTCCCTCCTCACTGGACGCCGGCCCTGACACGGTGGTCATCGGCATGACCCGCATCCCAGTCATCGAGAACCCTCAGTATTTCCGACAGGGACACAACTGCCACAAGCCAGACACGTGTAAGTACTGGGATGGGATGCTGTCCCTTCTCGGGAGGGAAGGGTGGTATGGTGACAGACCATATAGGTGGGGTTCTGAAACCTTCTAGGGTGACCTTCCACTTGCCAACCTCTCCTGTTCTAGGAGACCTCCCTCTTTGTCTGTAAATGAGAAGGAGAGCCTGGGCAAGGAGACAATAGTAGGCAGAGTCCCCAGGGAGGGGGGGAGGGTGTCTCATGTCTGAGTCTAGTTCCCTCTTTTCTTCACCCAGGCTCAGTGGGGCCCTAGCTAGGGTGAGGTGCTCCCATAAGGCAGGAAACCTGAACGAGGCTAGTCTCCTCTGCAGACCTGGCTAGTTGTGAGAGCACATACGCCTGGCTCTGTCCAGACAGCAGCCCCTGAGGTCATCAGACATTTCACTCAGGCCACCATGGGAAGGAGTGAAAGGCAGTGAATATCTTTGAATGGAAACATCTCTCCTGCTGCCCCTCCAGTGGACCGAAGTATACACGCTCTGAGAACTGATCACAACCCAAGCTCCAGGAAGCCTCACCTTCCCACAATAGAACAAGAGTGTAGGGCCCCTGTTTCCTCTGCATTTCTTACCTCCTGTTAGTTGGAGCCGCTCTATTTGCATTCCTGCTGAACCCTGCTAGGTGCTCTCTCAGCTCCTGGGGCCGTGGTGGTGGTTTGTGCCTCCAGCCAGCAGCTTTCCCCTTGCCCTGTCCTCAGGCTCAGGGTGCCCAGCGACATCATTGTACAGCCTTTTCCCTTCCCACATCTCCTGCCCCCGGGAAATGCTCCACTGATTCATCCAAGTGCAGAGATGTCCCTGGAGATCAAGGGTGCCGGAAAGGACCCAAGTGACCCGTTAGGTTAAGATCTCACCACCTGGACAGGAATACAGAGGTTCTGGGAGGCTGCATGTTCCCCATTCCTACCCTGAGGATACCTGCCACTGCCACTGGGTTCTCTTCATGTCTTAGTCTGTGTGGGGGAAACATAGGATGAGGTGCATTCTGGTCTTGTTCACCCCCTGGTCTGAGCTCCCTATACTTGAGCCATGTTCTTTATAGCTCACAACTCTTGCTGCTCCTGTTGTTGCGTCATCCTCCAGCAGGATGGGTCTTTGGTCACCCCCATCAGCCCTCCCTTCCATTTCTCTAGCTTTGAATTTAGCAAGATTCTTATCACACAGTGAGAAGGACTGGGCTAGAGTTAGCACGGAGCTATTGTTTGCCTCCTAACCTTGGGGTTCCTCTGGAACCTGCCGCAGTCTTGATCAGAGGCTCCCTCTCATTGTCTGAGGAAGATACCTATGTTCTGCACCAGGGATGGTAAAGGAAGAAAAAGGCAGTGCCTTGGATAAGCTGTGGATATGAAGGAGAGCTGTGATGTTAAACTTCTCTTCTCAGGTCAGACTTGTCCTGGACCAGCTGGGAGTGGTCAGGAGGAAACTCTTCTGCAGTGGTAGTATAGGACCAAGTGTGGTCAGTTTGGGGCTGAAGTTGAGTTTTCTAGGGTGTCATTAATATTTGAATACAGACCTAACCATTGCTGATTGAATATAGATTTGATCTTGTTATTTGAGGCAGCTCTTTTCTGTAAAGTCATCCTTGAACAGTGAATTTGAGACCTCTAGGGCAAATATAGCATTTGCTTCCCATGAGTCTCTGCTTCCATGTTTTTAATCAACCAATCAGTACATAGGCTTGCATGTTGTATGTGTGTTCTTGTTTAAAGACACCTTAGTTAACATGCATCGCTAACTCATTAACGTGGGACTGAAGTGGTGGTGCTACAAGTCATGGCCATCTAAGCTTATCTTGCACACATATTCTCATGTATGACATATTACAATGATGAGTTTAGGATCATGAGAAGGTATTTCAGAGTGGTGCTAGAAGCCATTCTAAAGAGAAAAATTACCAAAAATGTGAAAAATGTGGTCTAGAATACAATACCAAAGGATATGTGTTTATGATAGGAAGCTAAAGCAAGAATTTTGAAACAACATATCTTATGTGATAAATATATACAATTTTCGTCTGCCAAATAAAATACACACCCACACAGACACACACACAGACACACACACACACACACACACACACATAAAGATAACCAGACACTGCCTTATTCCTCCTCTGCTGGATTTTCTGTAAATGTGTGTAGAGCCATTTAAAATTTTTGCCATTACTTGTAACCATGCAAGGGTCTCAAGTATTGGTTTCTGGATTGCAAATGAGTTTTAGTGAACAGGTAGATTCCGAAGTCCGGAATTGTGATGTATTAAGATCACCTACTTTTTCTTTAACGGATGCTCTGGGCTACTGGTGCAGAGTCTGATCCCAGGGTTACATCTGTGCTCACTGGAGCTCCAGATCCCAGGCGTGTTATCTGCGTGGTTGCTGGATGGAGGTGAGAGGAGATCTCATGTATGGGAGGGTAGTTTCTTTTGATCCAGAATCTGTGTCCCCATGGGAATTTGGGAGCTGTGGGGTCTGGTGAATGTCCTCTGATGTCAGGCCGACCTGACAGATAAGAGGTGCTGCACCAGGAAAAGCTTGCATGAACAGAGCCTTCCTTCTAGAGCACTCAGTGTGTGAGGCAATGTGGCCTCTCGGGGGAACCAGGATGCTTCTATGTCAGCAAGGAGAGGTATGTGGAGATAGTGGGGAAGCAGGTTTATTGATGGGGACTTGAAGGAGGAGGGGAGCACACTAAGCCTTGTCACAGGAAGGTCACAGGATGACTGAGATGGTCAGGGCCCTCTGGTACTAGGGAATGTATCTTTGAGAGAGCAATGGTCCATTTCACCCTATGAGTAGTCACTGGATGGCTTTAATTGTTTTCAGCAAACCTGTGTGGCATGATAAGCACTTTGCAGGAGGAGCATTGTAACCACATTTGGCTAATCCTTTGGTGACTCACACCAGGAGGGCCAAGGCCCAGAGGCAGCAGGTCTCTGCTCCAGTGAAATGACTCCAAGACACAGTCCTGTGTGTGATGAGATACTGTGGTAATAACTGGAGCCACATGTGCCTTGGCACATAAATAGTTGGGGAATGTTAATGATGTTGCAGACAATGCTGGAGTCAGTTCTTTGGGAGGGTGGTGAGAATAGAGAGATTAAGGTAGCAAAATGCACGCATGGTGGATCCCGGGGCTCTCCCGAGTTTACCATGTGCAGTGCTCCTTGGCGTCAGGTGTCAGTTCCCCAGCAAACCTCAGCAGTGGGTTAAGTGCAGAGAGATTTTCCTTCCTTCTCACACGTGTTTGTTTGTTCATCATGAGTGGAACTCTGACCAGAGTGTCAGGATGCTGTTCATCTTTGCTTCTCACTTTCTGTCTGTCTTCAGTCTGGTCTATGGTATTTCTCAGCACATGTCAGGCTGCAAGGATATTTAAAGATCACCTGGTGCAACCCCTTATTGGATGCTTGCTTTCCTTTGCCCGGGTTCCCAGCCAGTGCTCTGGATTTGACATTGTCCTCATTCTGAATCGACCCAGCTTTTCCATGGGTTCTGAAAGACTTGAATAAACATGGACCTGCTTGACCATGTGTATCCAACCTAAGCCTAAGAAGTCCCTGTTGTTTATGTAAAGCCCCCTGATTCTCAGAAGCAGCAGGAAATTGATCCAGACCTTTTTTTTTTTTTTTTTTTTTTGTCACACACCTTGGACTAGGTCTTACAGAACAAGACACTAACAGATCTGTTCAGATGGACCACTGTGGAGAGAGTGAAAACTGCCTAGTGACACTGGGCCCTCATTGCCTTTGTCATGACCATGATAGGCCTGGACTACATTGAAGTCATGCATAGACTGGGGTTTGCTGCTGTCTTAGGGGTCATGCTTCGGCTGTTTACCACAAACTGGTTAGAAGGCTCCTTACCTGTCGCTAAGGCTCTGAGCTCTCTGCCTATCCACTTTTTCAAAGCCCGTTCTCTCAGTTGAGCAAGCGGGGAGTCTTTTGGGCGCTAACCTGCTTCTCATTCACTTCCTCCCATGTCTGCCTTTCTTCCTAGGTATGGAATGGCATTCCCCTTCCCAGGGGCAGCACTTTGCATCCAGAAAGCAGGGCCATCTCCCCATTTTTTTTTTGTCAAACTACTTCCTGCACTGCCGTCCTCTGAGATCATGTATGTCTGTTCCTTCTGCTCACTATAAACCTCTTGCAGTGCCCTGAAGGAACAGCATGCTAACTCTGGTTCTGTCTCCCTCAGATCCTCATCTCCTCTTTCCTCGATCTCTCTGCAGAACTGGACCACAGACCTAGGAGTCTTTCTTCCTTTTAGCGTCTGTGTACTTACACTGGGCTGACTTCTCTCCACTTAATATATGTATGCTAAGCATTTGTGCCAGGTATTCTTCTGGACTTCAGAAACAAGGAAAAAGAAGTTGTGCATGACCCTTCTCTTCATGACTTAAAATCAGCCATGGCTGATCCCCAAGATGATAACTATACCCCTGTTCCCTAAGATCCCCCAAAGGACCTTGAACAGTTACTGATGGTGAACCAAACTTTATCCTTTCTTTCCAGAATACCGATGCTTGTTCCACAATGCTATCTTAGAGCAGTTCCTAGTTTGAAATGACACTTGCCTTCCTCTCCCCACACCCTTTTCTTCTCTGTTTCTGTCAGTGTGGGATGGCATCTCATTTCTAGCCTCTTATGAATCCCCCTCAGGCTTGCACTCTCCCAACACAGCCTTTGCTTCCTTCCTTGTAACATATGGCTTACAGGTAATACCATGTACAAGTGTGAGTGAACAAAATAAATCTTGGGTCATCCTGTCACTTTTCAGCTATGTGGATCTTGTTTCTTAAGCTTGGATTTGCATTTATCCCTAGGTGTAGCTATTATGTATTGAAGTTCTTTGTTTTCTACAGAAAACATAACGCAGGACAGGGACCAGAGAAAACACTAACATGTTAGGCGATGCTTAAGTTTGGATCCTGAATGTCTCCAAAGTCCCATGTGTTGGAGACTTGATACTCAAGGTAGCATTCTTGGGAGGGTAGAACTGTTGTAAGGTGAGGCCTGGTGAACGTCTTTAGGGTGCTGGGGATGTGTCTGTAAAGGTTGTCAGAGGACCTCAGCCCTCTTCTTACCTCTTTTGCTCTCTGAACGTGAAGTGAGGACTTTCCTCTGCCACATGCTTTCCATCATTGTCCTTAGAAGCCTGCCAGAGGCATAAAAGCAATAGGTTCTCCTTATCATGATAGAACCTCTCAAAACATGAGCCAACATGAACCTTTTCTAAAAAAAAAAATGAATTGCTAATCTCAGGTGTTTGTTATAGCTACAGAAAGCCGATTAGCATTGATGGCTGATGACATAGGCTCTCTGGAGACTCACCAACAAGGAGAGGTTGCTGTCCTGCATCACCGCCTATTGGGAGCAAGTGCTGAGCTGGTATTGGATGTGTTTTACCTTAGATGATCTAAGCCTGGCTCTCTGAGAATCATCCTGCTGCTTCAACTTTACAGATTAAAAAAATTGAGGCTCTGTGAGTTTCAGGGGCTTATTCTACATCCTATAGCTCCTAAAACTGAGCTTGAGATGTAAATCCAGACCTGCTAAACCCATTAACCATCCTCTCCCATAAAACCAATTGCCTAGAATTCCAGGACCTGCCTGTACACACCCACCAGAGGACAAAGGACTAAGGGCATTTTTATGGGGTGTTCAAGGTTGACTGAAGCTCTTATAGTCATGGGACTGAGTCTTGCTGTTGGCACTTGTGCCCTTTCTGGTCTCCACAGAATCAAGGCCCTATGGGTACAAAGTTGCCTTCATATAAGGTGATAGTTGGTCCTGGCATTAAATAATAGTTTTCCTCTTATAACAAGTTTAAATTTATAGAGAAGGAGAGTTTCGGTATGCTTCCTTTCTCTCCCCACACCACCACAGTTTCCTCTTACTAAATCTGACACCTGTGTGGCACATTCATAATGACTGATAACACTTGTGGTAGTACTGAGACGTTGTTGTTAACTCAAGCCCACAGTTTAAAGAAGGGCTGTTTCTTTGTGTTGGTCTTTTCTTTTCTTTTCTCTTTATTTATTTGCAAGGAGAGAGAGAGAGAGAGAAAGAGAGAGAGAGAGACAGAGAGAGACAGAGATAAGGAGAGAGAGAGAAAATGAATGAATGGATCAGGGCTCCAGCCACTGCAAACAAACTCCAGACACATGCACTACCACGTGCATCTGGCTTATGTGAGAACTGGAGAATCAAACCTGGGTCCTTAGGCTTTTCAGACAAGCACCTTAACTGCTAAGCCTGTCTCTCCAGCCCATCCTTTCTGTTTTGAGCAAGCCTAAGATCATGTGTCTAACTCACAGCTCATAGTACACAGATGTCCCACTGCCCTAAAGAGCCCCTGTGCCTCACCTAGTCACCCACAACCCCTGGCAACCACTGATCTCTTTATTGTCCCAATAATTTATGTCATGTCTTTCCCCCTTGTTGTGTAGTTGGAGTCCTCATGTAGAGACCATTTTCGGGTGAGCTTCTCTCACTTAGCTATGTGCACTTAAAAGTTCTTCCTTGTATTTTCATAGATTAATAGATTATTTCATTTTAGTATTGAGTAACTCTCCCTTGGCTAGGCACACATTCATCTACTGAAGGACATCCTCTTGGTTTCCTAAGGCCCCAAAATAAATCACTACAGACAGAATAGCCACATGAGGATGTCATTTCATGGTCTGAAATGAAGATACAGGCAGGGTGATACTTCCTCAGAAACCTGTGGGGATCCTTCCAGCCTGTCTCTAGGGTTTGGGGGTGTTGCTGGCATCTTGGCTACTCCTCAGCTTGTTGGTGAATGACTCCCTGTGTCTTTGTGTGACTTCTGGTGTCTTCTCACAAGGACATCAGCCATGTTAGAGTGTCACCCTGCTCCTCCACTGTGACCTCCTCTTGATCTAACTAATTACATCTGCAGTGTACCTATTTCCAAATGAATTCATATTCCAAGGCACCAGGAGTTAATATCTTTTTGGAAGAAGGCACAACTCTACCCATAACAGACAGCATCATTGCTTCCTGTTTGGAACACCTATGGATAAACCTGTAGAAGCAGTCATGTGCAGGCTGATCAGTGGACATAAGTTTTTCACTCATTTGTGTAAATCTGTAATTGCTGGGTGACATGTAAAAAATATGTTTAGTTTTGTAAATAATGCCCAGACTGCCTTTCTCTGCTCTACTCTGAGCTGTCCTGGAATTGGTGATTGGTGGTTCTTCTGGCCGTCCACATAGACTAATATAATAGTGAACATGTCACTTCTTGTCATCAGTCCAAGGACGCTTAGCTGCTTTGGCTTAGTGGTACATTCATGCTTTTACCTCATTCCAAAACAGCTAGGCGGGGCCCTAGATCTATGAGCCAGCCTCAAGACCCTGATTGGCCCTCACCTTTCCTGGCATCCACATTCTTTTCCTCTTTGCTTCCCCTATAGTCTTTCTAAAGCTTTAACTTCCCTCATGTGCCACTTTGAAGCTGGTCCCCATGCTGAGTTTGTTTTTCCAAGTGAGTCTCTGTAGTTTGAAAGTCAGGCATGGATGTAAGCTTCAACCTCTCCTGGCTGGACACCCCTCATGTTCCTTCCCTCCATCCATCACAGATCTTCCCAGGAGGCCTGGTAGTGCTGTCTTAGAACCTTCATAGCCATTCCTTCTCATACGATGACCAAAATCCCATCTGTGCTGGTTCCCTCTGGCTCCCTTTTCTCTTTTGTTGCCTAAGTCAACAAATACCCATTGGACTCAAATTGAATGCCAAAAATTGGGGCACTTAATATGGTTCCAGTGGATGTTTGGAGATGCCACCTTTCCTCACACCTCTTTAGCCACAGATGTTTGGAGGTCTGAGCCACACTCTCTTTTCTCAGGGAAACTTCCTTCAGGCTTAGCTATTGACCCACAAAGTAAGAACTTTCACATAGGCAACAGAGTCAAAGAGGCTCCTTCTATGGCCTAACTCTTTCATTTTTCAAGGTAGGGTCCCTCTGTAACCCAGGCTGACCTGTAATTCACTATGTAGTCACAGGATTGTCTTGAACTCACAGTGATCCTCCTGCCTCTGCCTCCCAAGTGCTGGGATTAAAGGCATGTGACACCAAGCCGAGACCAGTGGCCTTCACCAGAGGTGAGTGAATGGCTAGTCTGCTCCATTGCTTCTGGGATGATTAGTCATGGAGAATGTCTTTTCTGGAAGAGGAACTGCTGAGGCCAATTTCCCAGCTGTGGAGGGGACTGCAGAGCCTGTGTGCGTAATGCAATATTAATAGTGCATCTGCATGATATAGATTTCTGTCACCCTCTATACTAACAAACATCGCTTAGCCCAGGGTAATGATGGGTGTTTATTCCCAGTCACTTAGCTCAGCATAATGGGCTTGCATATGAAATATGGAAAATGGGCTCCTTTGTCTGGGAGGCACAGGCCTCTCCTGGAACCAGTATTGGGAGCCATAGCAGCAGCTGCTGCTGAGGAAAAGTAAGCCATTCTAGCTTTTTTCCCTCAGAGATCTTGGCTGAACTGGCCTAATGACAAGAAGGATATCTGGTTACAGGGCTCTTCTGAGAGCTCCCTGGGGTGTGTAGTTGAGGAAGGGAGGTTGGCATACTAGGGGCTAGAGCCTATGGCTGACATAGGAGACGGTGCTGGCGAGATGTGTCATGGAAGAGAATGAGACAAATGTGCAGGTGCAGGGTTCTGATGGGTCCCCGCCTTTCTCCTGCTGCTTGGTTCTTGACAGTCACCCTTAGGGGAACCATGGACCGAGTTGTGGTGAAGGCTGTGGTGACACTTAGCTTTTAGTCTATGTCACTGGTTGGGCATCTCTATGTCCTGATTGTCAGGTGGGTCTCCCTGCCCATCCTTTTTCTCATTCTCTCTTTCTTCTTCTTTTCTTTTCTTTCCTTTCCTTTCCTTTCCTTTCCTTTCCTTTTCTTTCCTTCCTTCCTTCCTTCTTTCATGTGGTGTGGTATGTGTGTGGTGTGCATGTACACCACATGCACATGCATGCAGAGGCCAGAGGAGAATGCCCATGCCCTCCCTTATTACCATCTGCATTGCTTCCTTGAGATGGAGTCTCTCACTGAACACTTGGAGTTGCCATTTTTAGTTATATTGGTTGACCAGTGAGTCCTAGCAATTTCTCAGTCTCTGATCTGCACGGGACTGGATTTACAGCCAGGCAAGGGCCATGTCCAGCTGTTTACATGGGTGCTAGGGAATTGAATGCAGAGCAAATCAGCCTTCATGCTTGAATGGAAAGTATTATTGCCTGTTGAGTTGCCTCCCTTGCCCCTGAGTATTTCATAAAACAAAAGTCCCCTTCTTGCCGGGCGTGATGGCGCACGCCTTTAATCCCAGCACTCGGGAGGCAGAGGTAGGAGGATCGCCATGAGTTCAAGGCCACCCTGAGATGACAGAGTTAATTCCAGGTCAGCCTGGACCAGAGTGAGACCCTATCTCGAAAAAACAAAACAAACAAACAAAACAAAACAAAACAAAACAAAAAGTCCCCTTCTTTCTTGCAGGTGTGTTCTTATTTATGTGGGTACATGTGGTGTGTTTGTGTGTGTGCACGGACACATGCATCTGTGCTCATGGGTGGAGGCCCAAAGCCAACATTGGAGGACTTCCTCAATTACTCTCCACTCTCTTTTGGAGACAGATCTCTCACTGAATCCTGAGTTCACCAATTTCCTAGGCAAGCTGTTCAACAGACCTCAGGAATCCTTCTGTTTCAACTGCCCCAGTGTTAGGATTTCAAACACAATCCACTATACTCAGCATTTTGCATGGGTTCTGGGCATTCGAGCTCAGTTCCTTGTGCTTGCACAGCAAGTGTTTACTGATGAAGCTATCTCCCCAGCCCCTCACAGAGCATTTTAAGTAAACATAAGTTAGGATTTTCCTTCTCTGGTTTTTCTTTCATTTTGCTTTCAGATCACTGAAAACCCAGTGATGTTAGGTTTGGTAAGCCCAAGGTCACTGAATAGTTTTATTTCTTTCTAGAAAGAGCTGGAGAATGCCAGGGTGGAGTACTTTGGGAGTCAAGGGAGTGAGAGTCCTGGGAACACTTAAGTTCAAGCTCAAATATACTTATGCACTTGTCCTGAGAGTCTCAACCCCCAGAGATTAACTGCTGAGTACTCCCAAGTATTGGTACAACCCAACAATAACATTTTGCCATTTCACCCCACCTCAGCAACACGAAATCAAATAATGCAATTTCTCCTGAATGACATGAAAATGCTAGACCTAATTGATTATACTCTTCAGAGCTGTGTTGACTCATGTCCATTTCCCTGAGCCACGGCAACCTGCCTTTCTATTGATCACTATGACCTTGCCTAAGTCCGTGCTTCATTGCCCATAATCACATACTCAAAGTTAGAAGCTGCATGCAGTCATGCTAACTAAGCAATTAGGTATAATTATGTTCACTGTAAATACACAGTAATTGGCTAAAAAAAAAATACTACTTTGGAGATAAGGACGTACTTCATGGTTGAAGGTGAAGACTGATAAGGCCCCCTGCCACCCTGGAGTAATGTCATTTGTGAAGTGTGAGCTCACAGGGAGCTGCACCCAGCAGGAAAAAGTGAATAGCCTCTGAAGTGGGGTCCTTTGTGTCCTGTCCAGAGCCCTAGAAGCAGAAGGGCTACTTGTCTTGCTGGCATGCTTTGGTCTTAGTCTTATCTTTGTGGAAAGGTTCACTTCTCTCCTGATGCTCAAGGTTTCCCAGAGATAAGTTTACTTGTTTCTTCGCTGGTGTCAGACATCCAACCTGTGTCTGGAGTTTAAAGGGTAACCATTCTGAACCATGTGAGACACGCACAGGCATCAAATAGGAATTGAAGGATGGGCTTTATAGCTGGGCTAAAGAAGGTTGCTTAAACATGGACTTCTTGATGCCCATCCTAACCCTTGAACTAGAGATTCACAGACAGGCTTTAGGGCTACTACTGCAGGGAGGGTCATGGTCTGTCTCACATCTTGCAAGTCAGAGAGTTTAAAAGCCGCCCCCCACCCCCAGAAGACAACCTACACCAGGGTTGACAGTCTCTGTCCATTGAACCCTTCAGATAAATCCCTTGCTTCTCTCAGGGAGGGCCAGGGATACAGGCTGACAGAACAATGCTTGGGATGGCCTCCTCTGTTTCTAAGAAGGCCAAAGCCTAAAGAGCAAAACAAGCAAAAGATGTTTCATCCACCCTTGAGGACAGTGGGGGCTGCTGTCGTTAGTGCTGGTCTCTGTTAGGATTCTCTTCCCAGAAGCCCTTATCCAAGAGAAAATGATCACCATTTCTGTCATCTCTGTCTCCTGTGAATGAATGCATGAGTCATCGTGATGGGGGGTGGGAAGATGGGAGGATGGGAGATGTGCCAAACAGGCCAGGAGACTCTCGTTCCCCTAGTGCTAGATTTCTGATGTTCAGCAAGTAAGAGCCAAGGATCTACCCACCATTTTGCTAGGAAGTCAGGAGTTCAGCTGCCCTTGCATCCTGCCCAGCTGCCTTTAGCTCAGTGTTTCCCAAAATTGTGCAGAGAGGGATGCTAACAAGCATTTCCTCCCTCACCCCACCCCCAAATTCCATGGTCAAATAAGTTTGGGAACGCTTATTACATAATTTCTTCCTGTGGGATTCTGTGAGTCCTGAGTAGTGAAATCATTGCAACTTTCCACGGAGGACCTTGGCTGGGTGGAGTGGTGCACACCTGTAATCCCAGTACTCAGGACGCTCGGGCAAGAGGAGAGTTCAAGGACAGTGTGGGATATGTGTTAAGACCCAGTCTCAAAAAAAAAAAAAAAAAAAAAGAAAAAAAGAAAAGAAAAGAAGAGAAAAGAAAAAAAGAAAGATGAAAAGAAGGACCTTTGGTCTGCAGTATTCCCAAACCACAGAGCCTAATTTTGAGGCTCATCTGTTACTGTCTCTGTGGTCTTACATGTAGAATGGATCCCATCCTGGCTGTCCTGGAGTCCAAGGTCTTACTGTGGCCTGCCAGTAGATGTGGTAGCTCACTCTGATGATGTGCAGATGTGTCTGTCCCCTTTGGTACAAGAACTCTCACTTTTCTTCTGAAGTCTCTAAGAAAGATAGGAGCTGGCTGCATTCCACCAGCATAGCCTGGGTTGAGGCATGGCATTCTTCCGGATTTCTGACAGAGAGGCACATGCCATCCATTTGCACGGATCGTGAGTCTTTGCCTGTTGTTCTGTGCCTAGGCACTCCTGCAGGTGTTCCTAACATGCTCTAGCCCCCAGGTGCAGAGGTGACGCTCATAGACAACTTTTCACTGCACTCTTCATTTTTGGACATTTAGGACTGGAACCTCAGGGGGCTTCCCCTAAAGGAAAGTGTACCACCCAAGATACAAGTACCCTCTCCATACCACTGTTTCCAGACTATCTCGTAGAATGTGGAAGCACGTATTTTTTTCCAGAAGGGAATATAATGCTCTAAGAATGGAATGGTCAGGGCAGGATGCAATAGCTGAGAAACTCAACTGCATGTGGTCATAGTGGATCTTAATTCATTAGAGCAGAAAGTGACGTGACTGTGGGTAGTTCTAGACGCTGGTTCCAGATTGCCTAGTCAACCAATACTTGACTGAGGCCAAGGCATCCGCCCTCCCTAGAATGTAGCTCGGAAAAGGCAGTCACCATGGCCAGTGTTTTGCGACTTGAACCAGTATTAGAATTTGAAAATATGGCTAATCTTAACGAAGAAGAGCATATGTGAGTATCCTTGTTTACAACTAACATTACAACTTTTTTTTTTTTTTTTTTTTCGTGGTAGGGTCTCACTCTTGCTCAGGCTGACCTGGAATTCACTATGTAGTCTCAGGATGGCCTCGAACTCATGGCGATCCTCCTACCTCTGCCTCCCAAGTGCTGGGATTAAAGGCGTGCGCCACCACACCCGGATTAACATTACAGCTTTTGATATGACATGGCTTTGGGGAAACCATGTTGGTACTCCCTAAAATGTTCTGTTTTCAGAGTTGGAGTACTTTCTGAAAAGGTAAGAATTCTTCCCCTCTAGCCACTGCATTCCTTCAATGTTAAGAAACATTTTATCACCCGGATTCTTAGCCACAGAGTTGCTCTTAGGAGTCAGGACTGTGTTGGTTGTCAGGAAGTGATTGATGCAGATGGGCACAGGGCTGCAGACAGTTTCCTGTTGCGTTACTGGAACTGGAAAGCTGTGGGTTCCACTGGAGGGCGGCGGAGAGACTTGTGGGAGGGATTCTTGTGTTTGTTTGGATTTTCGCTGTACTCTTCTCCCTTATTGGCAGACTATTTTCTGGAGGCAAATTCCCCCATGTGCAGTGTACTGAGGTCTCACTCACCTGTGCCCGCCAAGTCAAGGTTCAGTGCCCATCACTTGTCTTCTGATATGAAGGTGCATAGGCCAAATCTTTCTCATATCTGTACACATCTCCTGTTTTGGACATTTGAAAATATAGTCAAGATTCTGACTTGGTAGGCTTAAGATGAGAAGGAAGTTGATGGGCATTTTGCTCAATCAGACCAGGAGGGAAGGTTTGTAGTGAGGTACATTTGGGCTCTAGCTCTGCTCTCTTATGAATTTCCGGCTTTACTACCACCAGGTTTAAATAACTCCCCTCATGGTTACAAGTCTGTGTAGAAGCTCCAGGCATTGTCAACAATCGCAAAGACCAGCATAAGGGTGTCTCTCTCTCTCTCTCTCTCTCTCTCTCTCTCTCTGTTTTTTTGTGGCTGAGTGAAATTGAGTCACTAGCAGCCTTTCCTTTCTATCTCATTGGGCAAAACTATGTCATATGTTTGTTTAAAAAAAAACTAGACACTCCTAAGGGGAATGGAATTACTATAGACACTTTTGGATCCTCAAGAGTCTCTCCTGAGGCTGAGGATGGAAGTTGATTCCCCTGAGGTAAAGGCTTGTGTGGTGGGAAGAAAACACCTCCATAGAATCTGAGTTGCAGGAAAGGGCCTCGGCTGTCAGAAAGGATAGTGGCTGCTACCCCAAATCTCCTCAATGAATAAAACACTTGGTCACTGTGTTTCAGCCTTGCAAATACTGTCTCTTTACTTCTTGGAGTAAGAAGAGGCCTTTTGAAGTGAGGAGGAGGTAGAGGAAAGATGAGACTACTGATCCCATGTGAATTTTTCTGCATGTATCTCTCCACCTAGGCAGAGCATGCTGGTTATTTAAAGCTGTTGTCCTCTGTGTTCTGGTCTTGCAAGCTGTCCTGATTTTCAAGGAACAGTTGGTGAAGTCCGTGGAGGACCTGTGTTGTCCTTTGGGCACTATTTCTAGAGAGTAGGTGGGAGCAAGGTACGTGCTAAACAGTGGGTCAGAGAAGATGCAACAAAGAGTAAGAAATGCCTCTTTACTGAGTTTCCCCTGGAGATCTGGCTTGAAGTACGTTACTATAATATCTCTGCACGTTTGGCACTGGCAGTTTAAACACAATAAATATGTTTAATTCTCATAAAGTCCTATGAGGCAATAACCCTGACTGTCTTCATTTCATGATGTGGAAACTGAGGTGCAGGGAATGGTTTGGACATGCTACAGCCCCACAGCTAGCACAGAAAAGAACTGTGATGTCTGAGCTTGCTGTTCTCTCTTCTACTGTGTTAGGCTTTCCCTGTTCATTAGAGCGCCTGTGACTGAGTACTGTGACTCCTACCATGCCAATGACAGATTCTTTAGGGACTCGGGGGAGCTGAAGGACTTGTTCGAGGACACTTGCTGGCCAGAGCCAGAGCTCAGACCCAGGAGGTTCAAGTACATGGCTTCCTCTGGCCTGCGCCTGTTGGCTGACCTCCAATTCAGTTGTATCTCAGATCTGTGAGGCCGAGGATGTCCTGAGAATTTCAGAGTGCTGCTGTTGTGGGTGACATGGTATCCACCAGCAATAGAAGATAGTCTGTTTTTACCAGTTCTGGGCTCTTGTGGAACCAGCACCCTCCTTGCTCCCAGTGCAGGTTGTCACCCAGACCTTCAGAGGGCTGGGAGGGAGTTTGGCCTCCTGGGAGCTGGGTCCAGGTAGAGTTGGAGGGTGGCGGAGACACAGGAGCTAGCGTAGAAGGAAAAGATCACGTGTCTCTGGAGCCATGTTCTCCTCATCAGCCCAGTTTCCTTTTTTTTTTTTTTTTTCCTAGTTCCTGGTGGTTGTGTAGCTTAGCTCGTCACCCAGATTGTGGCCGGGCCTCTCCCCAGACACCACGTTAGCTTCTGTCCCCGGACTTTGAAATGCTGGTGATGCAGCAACTCTTCCTAAGGGATTCTGCTGAGTCGGGAGGCGCTAGTGCCACTAGTAATGAAGAAGTGCTGGGACTAAACTCCTAATGGCCCATTGATCGGTTGAATTATGCTCAGTGTAATTCTGAAAATAGATTTTAAATATGCGCTTGGGGATTTGTGGGGATTTGTTACTGAGGAGCGTTAACTCAATCGTGGCTGATTTGTCAAAGCCAACTATGCTGGGGGCTTGTGTCTCCACCAAGATGTTCATCTTAGTTAGACACCTCCCCAAAGCTAAGACAACATGTCATGGTGGGCTTATGTGGTCAGGTATGGGATGATACACTTCCCTTCGTACACACCCCTCGGTGGAGGTCTGCAAGGTCAACTTGGTTGGACTAGCCACTGCAAACTCTTTAGTGTTTTTATTATGGGATGAAAACACCACAGATTTCTAGATCTTTCCTTTCACTTCTCTGAAGTGAAGGGGAGGCAGAGGTTGCCCTTTTTCTGACTCTAAGATTTCACTGTTCTTATAGTTGTCACTGAGGGAAGCCTTCCTGGTGACTTAGCTTATCAGCCTCTTGGCGCATATTTGAGCACCACCTTGCCAGTTAGCAAACCCCGGGGACCCAGGCTTTCAGTGTGTGAGAGGGTCTACATCACAGGCTCCTGGGCTTAGCTGGGCTTTGGCACTCACATTTCTGTTGGTGAATGCCCAGACAGTTTGGAGATGATAGGGGGTGGGGAGATGGCTCAGTTGATCAATGAGGAGGACCTGAGTCAGATCCCCAGCACCATGCAAAAGTCAGATGTGACAAGGTGCTTTTGTAATCCCAGTGCTGGGGAGCCAGAAATGGAGAGCCAGGGGCAAGCTGGCTAGCTAGTCTAGCCAGATATGTGACCTCTAGGCTCAGTAAGAGATACTGCCTCAAAACAACAACAACAACAACAAAAACAGTGGTGTGTGATCAAGGGAGACGTCTAATATTAATGTCTGGCCTACACACACACACACACTACACACCACATACCACATAAACACAGACCCAGTAGATTTTGGAGATGATGGAAAATCAACTGGGAATCCTTCTCTGAGGGAGCAACCATCATCATGTCACATACAGCAACCTCCCAACATGCCTAAAGTCTCCCACAATCTATTTATTCTTTCCCCACTCATCTATCGCACAGAACTAAAATGTTTCTCTCTACTTTTGATGCAGGTGATCAGAAACAAATGAGGGATTGGATGCGGAAGGGGAGTGTTCAGGAGGAAAAGGGGAAATAGAGTGGGACTATTTTTTTAAGGGAATATTGATCAGCCATCTTCCCCTCCCTCCAACTCCCTTTCTTCCATTTTAACGTCTGTCTGAGAGACTATCTCCTCCCTCCCTGGGGTAATGTATACTCAGCCAGTTGTTGGGAAAAAGCAGCATTCTCCAGGAAGAGAGGAAGTAAAAACAAAACCTGGATGAAAAGAAAAAAAAAAACTGACACTCTGCTCTAATAAAGAAATTACTGATGTTCTGCGTTATGAACTGTATTAATTTTTAATGCTGAGAAAGGAGTTGATTTATCATGCATCCTCCCCGGCTGCAGAGCCTGTCCTCAGCTAATAAATAAATGACAGGTCTCTAGTATTAAAAGTATCCGTCATTTTACATTGCTGGAATGTGAATGGTGAGAGGTAGTGAAGGAGAGGCCCCTGGGAGGGGGTCTGCCCTGCTGTGCCCAGCTGGAGATGGTGCTGTGATAAGGTGGCCTCTGGAACAGAACGGAACTCATTCCTTCCTCCTGGTCTCAGCAGAGTGACCCAGATAGCTCCCACTTATGCGGTCTAGAAGTTTGCAGGAAGGGGCAAGAATAGTCTGCCGTGCAAATTTGAATTCCCGAGCTTTAAGCAAGTCTGCCCATGGCTTGTCCCCATGCATGTTGACCAGGGGCCTTAGGGGTTCTCTCATTCATTTCCTTATCTTATGTGCTTGGGATGACTTATTCAGTAAATGAACTTTTTACTCACTGATTATGTGTGACTCACAACTCTGGTTTGCCTTTCTAGGGCTTTTAAAGAAAACCAACAAAAAAACCAGAACCTAATGGGATATATACCCATTACAAATATTTTGGTAGAATCAGAAAGTAGAAAGAAGAAGATAAGAATTACTTCAGATATAATGCTATGAACATTTTGGTGTGTTACATTCCAGTCTTTTTTTTGACAGGGCAGAGTTGCAAAGGAGAGACCTTCTAGACCCTTGTAATAGTAAGGGGTGGGTATCAGAACTTTGCTTAGATACATGTGTAAGCAAATAACACAAATGACCACACATGTACCAACATGTACAGGTATAATATGCAAAAATGAGAACATATTCTGGATATAGTTTTATCATCTAATTGTGTCATTTAATAAGATCATGTAGACCTTTATTGTCATTGAAAATAATGCTGTTTTCAGTGGTCGTGTGTGTGGCTGGGTAGTACTCACCCTGATGCCATTGTGGGGGTAGCAGAGGGTCAGTTGTCGAGATGCAGCCTTTTGTTCTCTATGACAGAGCCAACTGCAAAGTGAACTTGGTATTGGAGAGGGATGAGGACAAAGGATGGATCTTCACAGAGCTCGTCCTGACAGAGCAACTACAATGCCATGCAGTGCAGTGGGACCGCAAAATAAACAGGAGGCTCTACCCAGTAGGAGAGAGTCCACGCTCCATCTGGGGAGACCTGCCGTGAATAGTTCCTCAAGATACTGCATAATGTGATGGGTGTCACAGAGACCTATAACTGAAGGGCTGAGTGTGCTTAGAGAGCAATGATTCATTTAAATTAGAGGGGAAGAGCTTGGGCAAGGGCTTGGTGTTGGAACTAAAATTCTGTGGAGGATTTGACAGGGCAGAGTTGCAGAGACCTTCTAGACCCTTGTAATAGTAGGGCATGGGTATCAGAACTTTGGAGGGGCAGGCTTTCAGTTTAATGGTGACTCCAAAAGAACCCCTGGGACTGATGGATCCTTTTGATGTTGAACAACATTTATGGTCATATTTAATAGTTAAAGCCTGTGGTTTTACCATACTTGTGACTATGTTCACATTCTCAGAAGTAGGTAATAACCTGAGAAGTAACGAAGCCATTGACATTCCAGTAAGACAGGTGATGGTGCTACTGTAATTCCAGCATGCAAGATACAGAGTCAGGGGAATGAAAGCTTCAAGACCAATCTGGCCTACATAGCGAGACCTTGTCTTAAAAGATTGTTAGAGCCACAGGTCGGGACATCATGCCCAGAGGCACTGACTCTCCCCAATAACTGACTGCTGCTCCCACAAGGTATAACCCACAACCCCGCTGGGAAAACTGCAACCCCACTGAGGAAGTCCCCCAGTGGAATGGGGACAGGGATGAGGGAAAGGATAGTACCAACACATGGTGTGTCCATAGTTAGTATGTCTGTAATTAATAAAAAAAAGTTATAAATTTTCAAAACAATAAAACAAAACCAAATATGGGGCTGGAGAGATGGCTCCATATTTAAGGTGCTTGCCTGCAAAGTTTACTGACCTGGGTTCAATTTTACAATGCCCATGTAAAAGCCACATATACAAAGTGGAGCGTCCACCTGGAGTTTGCTTGCAGTGGCTGGAGGACATAATACACTCATTGTCTCTTCTCTCTCTCTCTCTCTCTCTCTCTCTTTGCTTGCAAATAAATAAAAAAAATACATAAAGCAAACATGTTATTCATGAAAAGTTTTGAGTGGACAGGGAAGACCTTTGCTGTAGAAAGAGATGGAATACCAATAAAGGAACATTTCAGTACATGTACAGTATAGAAAATGAGAGACTTAGTTATCACTGCCAGAGGGTTTGACTCTTTCTAATTTATGCACATTGTCTTCAAAGGCTTATAAAAATAGTAGTTTACTTAGATTTTGAGACTAGTGTTTCAAACCTTCCACATAGGCAAGTATGTCTTGATTTGTTGTACATAGATAGACCAGTGCCTTTTGCTTTCTAATGAAAAAATAAGCACTGTGTTGGAAAGTGACAAACCAAGATCAAGCCCTAAATGGGCTTGATCCTATAACTGGTCACTTCCATATGCAATATAATCCTCTCTGTGTGTGCACTGTGTGTGCGTGCATGTGTGTGTTCATGTAGGTGCATGTGGAGGCCAGAGGACATCCTCAGGGGTTGTTCCTTGGCTACTGTCCTCCCTTTTGAGAAAGTGTTACTGGTTTGTTCTCTTTCTCTTTCTGTCTTTCTCCATCCTTCTCCCTCTCCCTCTCTGGGTGCTTCCTTGTTCTTGGCCTCTTACTCAAAGAATTGGAAGAATGGCACACATAAATAGTTTCACAGTTGGAAACTTTATTAAGAGCAAAGCAATAGTAAAGTGTTTCACACACTGCCAAAAGGAAAACTGGTCACTCCAGTGGGGAGTACTCAAGACCCCAGGGAGTGTTCTGGGGCTTCTCTGTATAGGATTTTTAGGGGTTTGGATGGTTCTCTGGTTTTATTGACAAGTTTGGGTTACATAATCTTCTCTCTATTGTGAATGTTCCTACTCATGATGCATCTGACATTTTAAATATTTATTTATATGTAAGTATATATATATATATATATATATATATATATATATATATATGCTTCCTCTCTCTATATATACATACACACACCTAGAGAGAGAGAGAGAGAGAGAGAGAGAGAGAGAGTGTGTATGGGTGCACCAGGGCCTCTAGCCACTATAAATAAACTCTAGATGCATGTGTTGCTCTGTGCATTTGGCTTTTCATGGGTACTGGGGTATTGTTTGCAGGCAAGCATCTTAACTGCTGAAACACCTCTTCAGCCCCGATGTATTTGATTTTAATATCATGCACCACCCTGGTTATGCATAAGCCAAAAGATGGTAAACAGGGGTTTCTTCCTAAAAGTTCACTCGAAGAACACAGTTTGCTTTGCTGTGCATGCATCCAAAACCAGTCCAGGCTCGATCCAGTCCAGGCTGGATGCCTGTTCCAGTCCTGGATCTCTCTGAGAATATATTTGAATAAGTACTCATCATGAATAATGCCTTCTAAGGGCAAGAGAAAACTAATTTCATTGTTTGAAGTGGGGTGTACATGCAACTGGGTACAGGAAGGGGGCGTTCCAAGTTTCCAACAAATTGTAGGTGCAATATATAGGAAAAGGGTATATTTACCACCCACGATCAGCTGTGTTGCAGGTGGCTGAACTGTTTCTTATGCTTGTCTACCTCAGTAGGTTCTCTCATTGGCCTGTAACTGGCCAAGTAGGCTGGAATGGCCGGCTAGTAAGCCTCAGGGATCTGCTTGTTTCTGTCTCCCCAACTCTGGGATTATGAGCATGTGATATCATGCTCAGAAAATTATTATTTTTAATTTAGGTTCTGGGACTGAACTCAGGTCCTCATGCTTGCAAGGCAAACACTTTGTTGACTGAGCTATCTCCCAGCTCCTCAGTTGTGGTTGTTTGTTTGCCTTCAAATCTTGGTCCCAGAATTCTTCGAGCAATGGGACTGGACTAAATGCTGAGGCATCCTTCCCTGTGCTTTCATTCTCTGTCATTAAACTTTCTTGGGGAGCATAGAAGGTTTTTTTTTTTAATTTTAATCTGAGAAAGACCTAAGAGATCCATAGAGACCTCCCTCCTCATTCTATAAACGAGGAAACGAGGGCCAGGCACATAGTTTAATGACATTAAGTCACATCCATGTTTGGAAGAAGGGACAGGACTCGGACTGATGGCTCTTGTCTCCTGGTGTTTCTCACTTCTCGTGAACCTGTAAGTGGAAATGCAATCTTTTCATTTCCCCCAAAGAAGTTGATTTTGTCTGGGCCATTTAATAAGGAACATCTGACAAAAGTGAACTGTCTGGCTCAGGTGCAGTAATTGCTGCAGAAATTGGTTTTGGAGTCTTTGGGGAATTCTGCAGTTGAACCTTATCAAGTACAGTTTGTTCCAACACTTCTACAAAATTTTAAGAACCTCAAATAACTGTTTTTGTTTTGGAGCCGTTCTTGGTTGCTGTAGTAAGCTTTCAAGGGGCCTTGCCTCCCTGCTGAACAAGGGTCCTGGGGAGATACAGTGTTACAATCTTCATGTTTCCTCTGGCTTCTGAAGTCAGGTGCTGCCATGGGAGTCTTTGAAGGTGATTTCAAATGTGGTTTATACCTGATGGACCTGTGAGTGGTGTCTGATTTCTTAATGGCATTAAAAAAGAAAGCAAACTTGTAGCTAAGCATCTGTTTGATCCCCATGCAGCTTTTGTGTTACTTATTGCTGTCAGATCACAAAGGGAATTCGTTTCTACTCCTCAACGTCTATATGAGTGCACATGTTTTACAGCTGACAAACAGCACACTGGGACTCTACCCAAATTCCACTGCTTCTGCAGAAAGTTGGTTAAGGGGCCGTCACTAAAGTGTGGCTTCCTCTGTCATGCAGCCCTGATAGATGGCCCACTCTGTGCAGAGCCCTGTGTTGGGACGGGGGCCAGGTTCTCATACCACTACTTTGTTGCCTAATTATAGTTTGACCCAAAGGCAGACACTGCTAGTCATCTTAAGCTCTCTCACTAGTGTGTACTTTAAATTACCCAGTGGGGGAATTTCAGAAGACTATAGTTCTAGAACAACGTTTCTCAAAGTCTGGTCCCTGCCCAGCACTATCAGTACCACCTGGAGATTTGCTAGATATGCTAGAGTCTCTGAATTCACTACAAACCCCAGAATCTGAAACCAAAGGCCATGGGATCAGAGATGTGTGTTTTAACAAGCCCAGTAGGAGATTGTACTATATATCAAAGTAGGATAAGCCTTAGTAAGCTATTGCCACTACCTTTAAAAAAATAGTCCCCTTGATCTAAAGTATGTAATGACATTAAGAGGTGTTTCAGTGTAACTATTGATAGTAAATTTTAAAAACAATTTTTGTAGTGAGCATTTCTTGAGCAGTTATGGTCTAACTTCTCTAGTGTGTGCTGGGAGCACAGGCAAACAAATTGGTCAGCTTGATGTGGATGTGGCTGTTTTGATACATATGGGGGGATTAAAAACACCTGTTTGAGGCTGGTGAAATGGATTAGCAGTTAAGGCATTTGCCTACAAAGCCTAAAGACCCTGGTTTAATTCCCCAGGACCCACGTAAGCCAGATGCAGAAGGGGGCACATGTGTCTGGAGTTCATTTGCAGTGGCTAAAGGCCCTGACACACCCATTCTCTCTTTCTCTCTATCTGCCTCTCTCCCTCTCTCTCGCTCTCTCTCTCTCAAATAAATAAATAAAATATTTTTAAAAAGAAAAAGAAAACACCTGTTTGTGACAATAATATAAGCCAAGAATGCTTATGTTCCTTCTTACCTCCTATCTTCACCTCACTTGTTACTTCTAGGCTCTTCCTGCACTGTTCCAAATAGGAAGTTTTCCGGGCTTGGGGCCAGGGTGTTGTGAGGAAGAAGCAGGATGGAAGCAGTGTGTGGGCTTTAGGACAACAACATTTGTGGTTCTGCTAATATGTTTCCCTTATGTCCAAACTGGCACCTTCTAGTGACCCATGAGAGTGTGTGAATAGGAGTAACCTAATGCGTTGTTCTTGGGGTTGGTGGGTAGTGGAGAGGTGGCAGAGTGAGGCTGGGCTCTGTGAGGTTGAGTGTTGGAGACGCAATTGACTGCTGTGTTATGCTGGGCCTCATGGGGACTAGTGGAGGACCTGCCTCACTGGGTCTTTCTCTGTATTACATGAAGGCACAACCGTGAAGGGGGCTCAGAACAAATGCTACTAACTTCTGGCTCTCGGTGTGGGTGTGTGGGATCGCAGCCCCAGTAACACTGAAGGAGGAATTAGAAATTTTGGGAGAACACTTCTGCCTATCAGATCATCTGGGGGCGCCTCGTGTGCGGATTTGCCATGACATCATTTATAAATCAAACTTTCCCGTACATAGAGCAATGTGTAGTGGGAAATGTCTACACGCATGGAGCCTGTACCACCTCATGCTGACCTGGTTGGGTGGCTGGCTCTGGCACAAGCTGCCGGGTCTGTGTGCCTTCAGTGACAGCTCCTCAGTGGTGACCACCAGCTGTGACCCCATCCTGAAACGTCACCTCATTGTCAAGGTCAAGGATTGGAGTTTTGTCAGAAAAATATCACATTAGTGAGAATTTAATTATGACTTCCAAATGCTCTGCAAATACATGAATACAGCAAGTCTCCCTTAATATATTGAATTTAGACACATCCAGCCTCTTCCTGTTGAATATGAAATGCACGTATTTTGTAATTCCTCCATAGACTTGTGAATAGAGCCACATTTTAATAGTTTCCCAGCTAAGCTGTTTCAAATCCTCTCCGTTATGATTTTAAAGCAAGCTGGAGACTGAGCTTTCTGGTGGTGAATGCTGGCTGATGAATAGATGTTACAGGCAGCGAAAGGCAAGAGGCAAAGCAGGGTGGAGGGGTTGGGGACAGAGGTAGCAAAGGCATGAGGTGTCTTTTGGGGAGACGCGGTCGTTCTGGGTGAGTGGGGGTAAGGAACGTAGAGTGGCCTGCATGTCACGTCTGGCCATTCCAAAACCATTTGCAGCCGAAGCTGAAGGATACTAAAAGCCACAGGTTTGAAAGAAAAAAAAAATACAATAATAAGGAAGAAAGAAGAGCATTTGTAAGAGGGAGGGAGTAACCGCGTCGTAGGATGACAAGGCCTCTGAGCCGAAAGGCTCAGATCCAGGTAGCTGCTATTAACTTGCAGAGGGATCAGGTGGGCTCTCCTGAAACACTGGCATGTCTGTACGGAGTGCAATCAGACCTGCTGGCTTTTCAGGTCGCTTGCAGTGTGATAGTTCTCTGATGTTTTGTGTGTACGGGTGTGGGTGTGGGCGTAAATTCCATAGCATAGGAGAAAAAAATACATTTTGCTCTTAACATTTTTGAGTTCTATTATTGAACCTTAGGTGGACAAAAATATAATGTTAGCATTTAGATGTAAAACATGCGTTCAGATGGCTTATTATAGTGCATGTAGGGATAAAATCTGTCAGTAATATATGAATGTCATCAACATAGTATTCATTGTTTAGGAAACATGTATAGTTTTATTCTTTTCATCCTTATCTTTTAAAAATATTTATTTATTTATTTATTTCTTTATTAGCAGATAGAGAGAGAATGGCTGCATAAGGGCCTCTTATAGATGCAAAGGAAAGTCAGTTTCATGTGTTACTTTGTGTATTGGCTTTACTTGGGAATTGAACCTGGTTCATTAGGCTTTGTGGGCAAGCACTTAACTATTGAGCCATCTCTCCAGCCCCATCCTTACCTTTTTCTTCAGTGGGGGAAAACACTGAAAATGCTTGGAGAAAGAACTAACAATTTTACATTCCCCTGCCCCCAGAATATTCATATCTTAAATGGCTGTTGTTTTGTTTTCATATAGGGTCTCCTTATGTAGCTCAGGCTGGTCTTGAACCCCCAACTTTCCTATCTCAGCTTCCCAAGTACTGGGATTACAGGCATACAACAAACTATTCTCTTTTAAGTCATTATCGAAGGTGGAGGTTGGAACCTCGAGAACACAGAATGAGAAAGTGTAGAGACACAAACTTTCCAAACCAGAGCCCTGAGCTGGGGCCATATGTTCAGAGAGAAGGTGAAGAGAGATGGAGGAGCTGTTGGAAATGACTACCACATCCAAAGGTGGGCAATTTAAAAAAGAGAAAGATGGAGCATCTGAGGCAGTAGCAGACAGAGACAAAGTCAGTGGGTTTGGTGAGGAGCTTAGCTCTGGGAGGCTGAATCTCAGGGATCAGAAGAGGGATGGTCAAGAAGGATAGATCAGAAAGTAGAAGAAAGAGCTGAAAGGGCCACATAGCCTTTACCTCCTAGCATTGAGGGAAATTTAGAGCTAAGTTCTGTGATCATTTGGAAGATTTCCTCTATTTTTTATATCCTGGACTTTGACCTGGATGGATAGTTTGGGGAAATCAAGGACAAAACAGTTCCAATATTATTTAGTTTGTTCTTTCTCTGCTTGGTACCAGGAGGCTCAGGATAGGAACAGAGGGGCCTCATAACACACTGGGATCTGAGGGGATGACTCAGTTGGTCAGGTGCTTACTGTGCAAGTACTAGGATCTAACTTCCATCCTTGAGCTCATGTAAACAGTGGTCAGGCATGGCAGCATGCACTTTGGAGGTAGAGGCAAGCAGAACTATGAGTGAGCTCCAGACCCATGAAAGACTCTCTCAGAAACAAAAAAGGTGGACTGGAGAGATGGCTTAGTGCTTAAGGTGCGTGCCTGCAAAGACTAAGGACCCATGTTTGACTCTCCAGATCCCACTTAAGCCAGACGCACAAGGTGTTGCATGTGCGCAAGGTTGCACATGCACACAAGGTTGCACATGCATCTGGAGTTGGATTACACTGGCTGAAGGCCATGGCACGCCAATTCTCTGCTTCTCCCTCTCCCTCTCTTTCTCTCTGGCATTAAAACAAAGAAGGTCAGTCTGTTGGGCTTGCCTCAAAAAAAAAAAAAAAAAAAAAAAAAAAAAAAAAAAAAGGTGAGTGATGTTCTTGAGGAATGATGATCCTGGGCCTCTGTGCACACATGTGTACCCATTCACAAATACATAGTAATGACAAAACCCCTCAAAACCATGAGGGCATCTGACTCATAGAAAGATCTGGATCTATGGCCCAACAGCAGCTCTATCACTAAAGCTGTGAGTCTTAAAGTGAACCATGTACCATCTCATCTGCAAAATCTTATCATGCAGGGTTTTTGGAAGGTAAGGGTTGCCAACCAGTGGCCCCAGGGCACCTTGCAGCTCACAGTGTTATGTTTTTGACATATGCAAAACATGTCATTAAAAAAAAGGTTGGTAACAAGTAAAACTTGGGAAACTTCACGTAAAAGCTCTGCATATCCAGTTCCTCATGAAACAGAAGTCACTGACAACAGTGGAATGCACGACAGCACCAGTTTGAACCTGGAGCCCCAGACCTCCCAACAACAGAGCTGTGTGCTTTTCCCCTTTAATAAAGTCCTCTTCACAAGTCAGTGTGTTACACTTGACTCCTCCCACACATTCACATTACTCACATCAGTGGCTTTGTGCCCATGCTGGGTTGTAACTCTTTGTTTTTAAATAAAGGAATGAATGAAGAGCATGAAGTCTCCCCTACAGGTATATGTCTATCGAATGAATGTTAACTAATTCTTCCAACATTATCATCTCCATGGTCATCATCAAAATTCCTCAAATTTTTAACCAAGTAGGGAATTGAAGTCCTTGAACATGTCCCCGGGGCTAAGCTTTCTCCCAGACTTCTGTAGCTAGTGTCTTTAATAAGTAGGCAATGGGGACTTTCTTCCTACTCACCAAACCTCTTCTGTCTTGAGAGAAGCAGATGGGAAACAAAAGTGGAAGTCCATCCTCCTTCAGCTGAGAGTTGACATCCCTCTCCTTCAGTCTCATTTTCTTTCTTTTCCTGGGCCCAAGAGAGGGCTGGTCTGTGAAGTCTGGGACATCTGAGCTGCTGCTAATGGAAAAAGAACCTTCTAGCCGGCATGATGATGGGGGTGATGTCCATGGAGGTGGGTCTTGTCATTCCATTTCCCAGTGGTGGTTAAGATAATATTTCAGTAACTGATATGACTTTATGAATAATAGAGCAAGGATCAAAGGGATTATAGCATCTGCTTAATATGAAGACTCACTGGGGGTGGAGCCCTGCCTGGCTACTCCTCACTGGAACTCCACTGCCACCTAGAATCTCAAGTACAGGGAGATTAGGATGAGGAATGGGAAACTGGCTTCCTTGCTCAGTTAAAATTTAAAATGTGAAGGAAACATTCATTAAAGGTCACCTGATGTCATGCTGGGTTCTGAAATCCACAGGCTGGAGACTACCACGGGCTGTCGTTGTTTGAGTCTCTGTGTGTGCGAGTGTGCAAATGTTCATCTCTGTGTGTGTGCACATGCATGCACACTCCCATGTGTTTTCCCCTAGACATATGTTAGAGCCAGAGATACACTGTACAATGGTTCAGTTGTCACCAAGAGGTGCTTGTTGTTTCTTTAAATCCAAGAATATAGTCATCCCACAGGACAGGGTTTCTTCGTTCATCCCTTATTACCACCTAGAGCCACATGTACTGTGTACCTATGGGGGGCTGCTGACCCCAAATACCGCTGCTTTCCTGCTGGGGCTCCGCAGCAGCCACCTGTGGGTGTGCATAATGACCTTGATCTCGCCTCTCTCTCCATGGACTCCTGGTAGGGCATCGATTGTACCAGGTGCTTCAGCAGAAAAGCTGCCTCCACTGCTGATCTGAAAAGCACTTTGCCTGGAAAGACACCTGAGAAGTGTAAGGTATTAATAGCTGCTGAAGTTCGTCCCTGTGTAATTTAAATCCCTTCCCTGAGTTGTACTTTATGCAGGGGGTGTGAGAGATGGAGAGAAAAGCCTAGAATAATTATGAGAGGTTGTGGAGAAATATGTTTTTGATGACTGAAGTATTCGTGTTTTACCACCTACCCTAGTGCCTACTGGATTTGGTAATGAATATTTTTATTTCCTTTCTTAAAGTCAGAGGCTATTTTGACAAGTACAGATGCTGCAAATTAGGTACATTCTGAAGATCACTCATCCTGTGAGAAGCTCTGGGAAAAAAAGGGTCCCTGTATATAAATTTAGGAAGGAATATACTTTACTATCTGCCTCCCAATGAGCCCTCTTGTCCACCAAAGTATCATGGCATAGGAAGTTCTTCCTACAGAAATATACTATGCTCTGGTTAACCATGAATTGACCATATATATTTGAGGCATGGTCCCTTCAAATTTGTCACTATATCTCTGGTGGGTTACTAATAATGTTTAGGGGTAAAAATCCAAGTTGAAGGGAAGTGGGATATTGTAGAGGTTGAGTTGCAGATTATTTCTGTGGTGGGAGATGTGGAACTCTCAGTCTCCAGTCAGTATGAGTGGAAATGTCCTTGTAGCATCTTTCTCTAGGGCTCTAACAGGCTGTTAGGTGTGGGACAAACAGATGTTTGGTGTTTCAGGACTTGAGGAATACCAAAGGAGTCACTTCAGAGTAGGGAGTGTTGTAGCCAGCTTCACGTTGCTGGGATGAACTTCCAAACCAGGCACAGTTTGTGGGAGGAAGGGATTTATTGAAGCTTACAGATCCAGGGGAACTTCCATAGTGGCAAAAGAAGCTGGCCCCTTTTACAAAGATCCACACAGAGATAAAAAGCAACCACAGCCCACCACTCTGGGAGCCCCAGGCAGAGCTCAGGCACTCTGCATACCTCCAGGCTGGAATTCAGATCCACCCCAAACACAACTTAGGGCTAGACCCTAGGATCTGCCCACAGTGACACCTCTTCCAGCCAGGCAGCTAGAAATCCAAGAAAACTGCATCATTTGGGGGTGGGGGCATCCATTCATACTACCACAGGTGGGTGGCTAAAAGCCAAGGATTGGGGTGGTGTTTTGGATTCATGGAGGCTGATGCTTTTGCAGATCAAGTTTCAAAAGTTCAACTAGGATTCATGGAGACAAGACAGACAATCTTCACATTTTAGGGACAGTCTCTTTATTAGACTAGACCATATCATGGATGGCTCCTTGGGGCAATTATCAAGATATCCCTACTCCTATAAAACATTTTTCTTAGCACAGGCATCCACGGTGACATTATTTTATGAGTCTCTCTGGGACCATCAGACTTATTTAATGACCTGGAGGCTGAGCTCATAAGGTATCTGCCTCTTTCCAAGGGAATCATTGAGGCTTATGATGAGACTTCCCCAGCACTGCAAACACCCATGCAATATCAGTGTGGATGGCAAGGGTCTGGCTCCCAGGAATCAAGGAGTCAATACAGAGAAAATGAGTCTGACAAAAACTTCTGGAGTGGCCTGGGGAAGTGGCTCAGTGGGTAAAGTGTTTGCTGTGCAGGCATGATGACCTTGGGTTCAGATTCCCACCATTCACATAAATGTCAGATGTGGGGCATACACCACAGTCCAAGCGCTGGGGAGGAATGGTTGGGGAGTCCCCAGGGCTCACTGGCTAGCTTGTCTTGCTGAATTGGTGAACTTTAGGTTCAAGAAGAGTTCCTGTATCAAAAAATAAAATAGAGACCAATTGAGGAAGACCCCCCCCCCATCAGCTTCTGGCCTCCACAAGCATGTATACACATGTGCACATATACCCAAACACATACGAACGTGCATACATATATGCATACCAAACACATGCACGCCACACTCGTAACAAAATGGAAACCAGCTGGGCGTGGCACGCCTTTAATCCCAGCACTCGGGAGGCAGAGGTAGGAGGATCGCCGTGAGTTCGAGGCCATCCTGAGACTCCATAGTGAATTCCAGGTCAGCCTGGGCTAGAGTGAGACCCTACCTCAAAAAACCAAAAAAAAAAAAAAAAAAAAAAAAAAAAAATGGAAAGCTTTGGGGTTATACAAACATAAGTTCATATTATTCTACCACATGGTTTTTGAGGCAAGCTCAACAGACTCACTTTATTTTTTTAATGAGAGAGCACGAGAGAGTGAGTGAGTGAGTGTGTGTGTGTGTGTGTGTGTGTGTGAGAGAGAGAGAGAGAGACAGAGAAATATATAGAGAGAAACAGAGACAGGGACAGGGAGCTGTGTACCAGGGCCACCAGCCACTTTAATCAAACTCATGTGCCACATAGTGGGCATGTGAGACTTTGCATTTGCCTTACCTTTGTGTGTCTGGCTTATGTGGGATCTGGGGAGTTGAACATGGGTCCTTAGATTTCTCAGGCAAGCACCTTAATTGCTAATCCATTTTTCCAGCCTTCTCTCCCACATTTTTGTACAAGTTATTTAAGCTTTTTGGGCTTCATTTTTTTTTAAGCTATAACATATTAATAGTAAATGCTAGTTTTCTTTGCATTGGGAGGATTAAAGTCTTCATCTTAGGAAATCTCCAGGGACATGATCAATTCCATTCACTGTTTGCTGCCATAGAGGAGTTCAATGGCATGAGAGCATCACTCACTTGGGCCAACCTTTCCCATGGACTTATCACTTTGTTACTATTTATATTCACCTCCTGTGTCTCAAGGCTGACTCTCACAGAGTTTAAAGTCTGTAATCTTACCTATTAAGTTGTCACCTGTGTTGGCCCCATACTGCTAAGTCCTCTCAATATCACCTCTTTCCTCTGCCTTCTCCTAGGCCTTTCATACTTTATCCTATGGAAGAAAGTAGTACATTCACTGCTCTTGGTTCAAATGTGTCTTGAATTTGTGCAAAGATAGGACAATGTCTCCTTTTTCCTCCCTGGCAGTGTGCTTAGATAATGCTTGGTAGTGTGTTGTTGTTTTGAGCCAGAGTATCACATACAGAGACCAGATCCTTAATGAATATTCCCCAGTAGGTCTTGCATTTCTTTTCTAGCTATATGATTTGGAATTGACCTGCCCATTTGTCACCCCTCTTCTTTTGTCCAAAACACTTAGAAAATATGTTTGTATCTCCCTGTTCTTATGTCTTTTTATGTTCTCTTACCTGAATGAGAATAGGGATGTCTGAAAACCAGAGGTGCTCTGATGCAGCCCGTCTCAAAGGTCAAGGATGCCAGGAGGCACACAGAAAGGTAGCTGCATAAGGAGTTCATGGACAGCGAAGTTCAAGGCCATATGTCAGGCCAGGAGTGGCTGATCACAATGCTATGAGACAAGACAGGCAAGGTAGAGCCTGAATTCCCTCTCTTTTCTTGGGAATGTGAGCCCAAAAGCATGGGATTCTGTTTTTGATTTGGAAAGGGTTTTTGAGTGATTCTTTGACCACATTTCCATCATGATGGCAATGCTGTATCTTCTCAGTCACCATAGAGACTTCCATCTTAAATATAGCCATTAGGCGCAGTGCTAGTGAAAAATACCCAAATATATCACAGTGGCGTAGCCTATTTACTCCCTTGAGGATTTTCGTCAGGTTTGACTTTTCCTAATGCAGAAACTGTTTATTCTTCCATGTGTCATGCTAGCATAGCAGTGAGTGATTCCCTGCTTGAACATTGCTGCACAGTTCCTCCGGCTTCTTGAAAGAGCAGTGTATTGAAATAGCTAAATACGTGACTTCTGGAGGTACCCCAGCTGGGTCATCGAAAGTACTGTCTTACCTTCTAGTTACTTGATCTGTGTGCCATACCTTTTCACTAGCCTGAAATTAGGCTAATATGGCCTTAAGATTTAAAGGAAATGAATGCAACAAGAGCTCAGAATACCTAGTACATGGCAGGACCTGAACACATTCTAGTGCAGATGGTTTTCTCTTTGGTGCTCCACAGCACACAAGCAGACCTTTGGTAAACTGTTTTCCTCTAGGGCTTGAGCTGTGCATATGGACGTGTTGATCAACAAGTTTAAAGAATTGCTTCAAAGTTTAGAGGTACTGCTTCTCTACCTCCCAGTTTATCTGCATCTAGTTATCAGTTCCAGAACATTCTGTGTGTGTTCACATCTTTTGGCTTCAAAAACTGGTGAGTGGTTAGCATTGGGTAGACTCCATGAGGAGTGCTAACTGGTTCGTTGGTTTTTCCCATCTCCTTTCCTTTCCAGTCTAACCACCCCTCTACCTTGCAATTGTTTGGTGGCCCTCAGGAGACATGTGCTAGGGCATGTCTCTGATAGATTTAGAGTTTTTTCCCCCCTATGGCTTTGTTAGGCTTCAATGAATGCCATTTGAAACTTTGGGGCTCATAGGGCACTATTTGAACTTGCTTGCCAATCTCTTCCCCTGTCACAAGGATTTGCTTTTTGCTTTTGTTTTTTGTATACCCCACTTGTTGCAATAGACTGATAACCATACTCATTTATGTTTGCTATTGGCTTTTGAGAGCCTGGACATTATGTTTGTAAGAATCAAGCTAGATGCATAATAATCTTATATTTCTACATCTTAATGTATAGCTTCTTACGTTTTTGGTTGAGACCCTTTTCAAAAACTATTTTTGTTCAAGGTGAGGTAAATAGTGACATTGTAGACCCAGCTGTCCATTGTTTTGCTTTCTTAGTCCAGGATCAAAACTGTATACAAAGGACAGAAATAGATTCCTACGTATTCCCTGGATGACAGCTCCTAGTGTGGGCCAGAAGAAGCTATTGATTGGAACATGACTATTCTCTTTTCTGCATAATTCCTGGCTCCTTCAGTCATCAAGGATAAATTGGGGCACATAAATGCTATCAGATTCACATTTCCTTGAGGTCAGGATCAGTCTGCTGTGGGAAGCATCTTGAAAAAGGTCTTCCATTATCCATCCTTGACGGAACTTGTCTTTCCTAAGAGGTTTTATAGTACTTCAGTTTCCCTATGGGTACTGATTACTTCATAGCCTGAGGACTGGAGGAACTCAAAAATGCCCAACTCCTAGATTATCACTCTAAAAAGAACAGTATTCTTCATGGAGAGGAATTCATTGTATATCATTCCTGTCCAAACTTATCAACTTTCTCTATGGATACTTCAATTATGAGGTGTTTACACCTCCTATGGACCATTAATATATGACTTCATAAATATGTATCCATTTTTCTCTAGTTTTGTCAGGTATTATTTTCATTCAACAATTGATTCATATGTATATTGATAAGAGTTTAATATTGTTATGATGACAGTATTCCTAAAATTGATCTAAGACTCAACACAATCTCTATGAATAATGTACACTGATGTTATTTTTTTTTTTGCCAAAATTGACATGGCTGCCATAAAATTTATATGAAAATGCAAGGGACTCAAAATAGTCTTGCAATCTTTAAAAAGAACAAAAGTATTGAAGAACTTAATTCCTCTATTTCAAAACTTATTACCAAGCTATGATAATTGAGATAACACAGTGTTGCTGTAAGGATGTATGTACCCGTGATGGAATTGAATTGAAAGTCTAGAAGTAGACACGTACATTATGGGTAATTGATTCTCAATGAGGGCACCTAGATAATTCAAGAGGAATACAGTCGTCTTTTCAACTAATGGAGCTGTGACAACCAGATACTCATAGGTTGAGACGTTGTTCACCCTATCACATGCCATGTCCAAAATTAACTCAAAATTGAGTTAAGTTCTTAATATAAGAGTTAAAGCTAAAAATCACTGCTCACTCCTACAGAGGTTTGCAAGAAGTTGGGAGACAGATCTCCATAGAGTTAGAGTATGCAGTGCCTTCTTAGAAATGGCTCTAAAAGCATGAGCAAGAGAAAGCAGTCTACTCGCTGGAGGTCATCAAAATGGGAAGCTTTGTACTTCAAAAGACACCATCCAGAAAGTGACAATCTACCCACAGAATGGGAGAAAACATTTACAGATCACATATATGATAAGGGACCAGAATCCAGGCTATATAAGTAACTCCCACAACTCAGTGAAAAGATGTTCAAAAGGAGGGAAAGGGGCAGAATGATTTGAATAGATATTTCTTCACAGAAGACATAGAAGTAGCCAATAAATATAAGATAGGAACGTCAGTGTCATTAGTTGCTAGAGGAATGTAAATCCATACTGAGCCATCCCATCATACTGACTGGAATGACTATGATCAAAAGTTGGATAATACAGAGTTTTGATAAGAATGTATAAGAATGTAAGAAAATTGGAACCTTCAGTGTTGATGGGAATTTAAGATGACATAGCTGTGAATTGAAAACCCAGGTCTATGGTAAAACTTGCCTATGAATATATGCATAACAGACTTATTTAAAGTAGCTATAAAGTAGACAAAGTTCAACTGAAAAATGTATTAAAGACTGTGGCATATCTGTACAATGGCATACTACCTAAGCCATGAAAAAGAAGTACTGGTATGTATCATATGGTTAAGTCGTGAAAATAAGGAAACTAGATACAAAATGCCACAGATTTAAAGACTCCATTCATGTGATTTGTGCAGAATAGTCAAATCCATAATGCAAGAAAGCAGAAGAGTGGTTATTACTAGGGATTGAAGGGAGAGGATGGTGAACAATGACCACTAATGGGTGTTGTCTAACTGTGTGTGTGTGTGTGTGTGTGTGTGTGTGTATGAGAGAGAGAGAGAGAGAGAGAGAGGGGGGGATGGGAATTTCCAGGGTTCACATAGGGGTTATAACTGCATAACTGTGAACGCTCTAAAAATTGTACTGCACTGCAGAATTTAAAAGGGTAAGGTTTATGAGTTACATGTCAATAAAAATTCTAAGAAGAGGGCTACAGTAAAGGCTTAGTGGTTAAGAGCCCTTCCTATGCAAGCATGAATGCCTGAGGAGGCCTGAGAAATCTCTGGAGTCCAATCCTTAGGACCTATATAAACAGATGGGTGTGGCCATATGCATCTGTAATTCTAGTCCTGTAGGAGAGCAGAGACCAGAGAATGATTGGAGCTCAAGGGAAAATGAAAAGCTCTAGGATCCATGAGAGATTCTGGCTTAAATAAGAAAGGCAGAAGAGTGATTGAGCAGGACACCTGGTGTTCTACCCTGCCTACCGCAAGCAAGTGCGCCATGCTACAGGTGAGCACGTGGGCCTATTCATGAGCATGTGAATGTGCAGACACCACACCACACAGCACCAGTCACACAAACACATGAGCAAAAGAAAAGTTCCAAGAGGAAGAAAACCCTCAGAAGCACAGGAAGTTTGAAAAGCTACCTACACCTGAGCTTGCATGAGTCCTTTGCCGAGTTACAGGAATTCTCCAGAGGAGCATAGGGCCAGCTTTGCCACGATGCAGATCTGACTACAGGAGACACTATGTCTGAACACTCTGGCTTCCACTCAGTATTCCTGCACACCACCACTGGGAGCAAGAGGAAACAGAGTCACCCCCCACCCCCCACATCGCCACTGTAATAGCAAGAAATCTGAGCGCACTCTTGGAATATATAACGAAACAATTACAATTCAATAAAAGACAGATAACTCAATAGAAAAAAATGACCCAAGTCTGCAGGTCAGGACCTGATCAGTGTTTTAGTCAATATTCTTGGGTAGCATCTCAAAGAAGATGGGATAAATATGTCAAGTCCTTTTGGAATAATATAGTGCACTATAATTTTTTCTCTCTCCTTTTGTGATAAGGTTCATTTGTATTCTCCAGCAAACCTCTATTACTTTTTCCAATGCCATCTTCCTCATCTAAGTTCAGAGTCTCATGAGCTTACCCCAGGCTTTGGTGGGTCACAGATACTATTGAAGTGAATTCTCCCAACAAAGTTCCTTCATGCCACTGTTCAGAATATCACAGTGTGATGAGGCCTGCCTTATATTTTCCAGAAAAAAACACTGACATGACTCAGCACATGGGAAATGGAATTTACATGAGGAAAGGAAAGCCATCTGTATGTTATTTATGGTATGCTCTATGGTCCCATTGCAAAAGGCATTTGTGGTGCTTTGCAAGCATATACATGACAGTGCAGAAAGGGGAATTAAGGGAATGAAGATATTTGGAAATAGGATGAAAAGAAAATAAACTGAAATTGGTGGCAAGATTAGCTTATGAAGTACCTTTAGCTAGAGGGAGCCTATCGATTTGGCTTTGGGCATGCTGATGGCTGAGCCACAGTGGTAAGCAAACATCATGGAGACAGACTCTCTTTTCCAAATGTCATGCTTTAAAAGGAGCTTCTCTTTCCCTAGCACCTCGCCAAGGGTGGGGTGGGAGGATGCCACATCACACTCCCCAGCATCCTAGCAGCACCTCCAACTGTGGATCTCATAGGGGCATCCACTGTCTTATTCTTCGATGGCAGTCAGCAGCTTGCTGCCCAAATCCAGTGACGTGGGTGGATCAGGTGGAGGAGAGAAACTGTCAAAAGCACCCGTGGGATGTTCGTCACACACAGCCTGGAGATGGAGATCCCTGGGGAAGTCCACTCACTCTCGGAAGTTGCTGGAATGTCCTTCCTCCAGTGTGGCGCATCACATCTGGGGCTCTGCTGCTCAGTGTGTGCAGCCAGCAGCACTGCCCCTCCCCCCAGCAAGGCTTTTCTTCCCAGACTTATGGGAACCTGATTATGTGAGGCAGTAAATCGTTGAGGTCCAGAACAAATCTCATTTGACATTTTTATCTTGATTCTTCTGGGGCCTTTAATTAGCATGATTGCAGTGTCGGCGACTGCTCCGATGGACTCTGCATTGCTATGCTTGGCATAAAAGCTATTGAAGTTTCTCTAGTTACTTTTCTGGTCATCTAGGAGAGGCTCTGATTAAAAGCAATTAAACCCCTTAATATGATAATAATAAGGGGTTGCTGGTAGTGAGTTTACATCAATTTTTAAAATGCGTCAGGTATGAATTCATATCGCTCTAACAGTATGAATCAGAATATTGAATTCATATAGCTCTCACACCTGAGAGTCTGACATAGGATTTTGCTGCCTTGGCTCCCACAGCCATGGCACACGTAGCCTCTGTGTAGGCACCTGCAGTCAGTATGGCCTCTGCCCCTCTGCGCATACACTTAAGGTGTCCTTGGTCACATTTTCTAGGTCATGCTTTACTCTCCACCGCAGGCAGCTCTGACATTCTCAGCTGTGTGATTCCTGTTCCGTGAGCCTTTGTGCAATGTCCTAAGATGTTATGGTTGAATTCAGAAGCATAGCAGCATCAACAGTCTTGAATCTCCCAGTTGCCAAAGCACAAATGGTAATACTGGCCCCCTTCCCCAACAAACTGGGATAGAACATACTGTAGTATTATTTCTCAACTGGGGTCATGTGACAGTGTCTGGAGACAGTTTTCTCCTCACACTGTGGAGGAGTGTGCTGTTACCATCGAATCAGGATCTAATGCTAAACATCCCTACAATTTACAGATCAACCCACAGTGGCCATTAATTAGCCAGTCTGAGATATCAATAGTGTTGGAATTGGGAAATGCTACCCTGACTGTGAAAGATGATTCCTACATTTTGTTGTTTGAGATACATGGTGTCCTTTTGAGGGAGAGAGTACAAAAGTTTTATTTCACTTTGAAGATTGGAAAAGTGAAGCTTTGGGAGGTAGTGACAGGGCCAGGTCACCCAGCTGATCATCTGGTTCTCATTCTGCTGTCACTTGTATGCATTGCATGACATGGTTTGAGATTTGGAGTCTCTGTGACTATCCCAAAAGGGCCTATGCTTGTCAGAATGTCTATGATACATCTATCTAGGCGTCACATGTAGGAACCACGATTTCATATCTTCCTCCTGGGAGCCAAAGGGCACACCAAAACTACTGTATGGTAAGACTTGGTCACACTCGATAGTCGGGAAGAGTAAGGTCTTTCCAGCAGTGTAAGAACATGACTGCTTGCACAATCCAATCTGTTTTACACGGTCTAATTCCTTGGGGCCCGGATGGTCACATATTATGTGACATGACTTTTTCTGACAATAGAGAGGAGTGTGGTTTCTTGGAATGAGGGCACACAATCAGGATTCAGATAAAAAAGTAATCATGTAGCCCTCAAATACCTAAGCATCTCATTTGTACCAATGTTAGAGGTTGATACCTTCCAGGACCTGCCATTCTAGTGGGATAAAAACTCAGAGAAGGGGACACAGAGTCATGAGGACACCATAGCTGTATTCACACCATCATTGCCTGGGGGTCCTAGAAGGATGCGTAAACGAGATGTAGGGGATTCTGTGACATTGCTTCATTGTCATTTTGCATCTTTGTCTCTCTCCTTTGATCAAGTATGTTTGTACATTGCCTTCAGGTCTCATTTAGAATCCGAGTGTAGATTATGTTGACTATGACCAGGGACTGAACTGTGTACTTTCTGAACCTCCCAGTTCTTAAAGCAAAAGTTGTAGTATAAATGCTTTGCTGGGGGCTGAGTAGATGACTCAACCATTAAACACAGTTGCTTGCAAAGCCTGATGGCCTAGGTTCAATTTTCCAACACTCACATAAAGCCAGATACACAAAGTAGCTCATGCGTCTGGAGTTTGTTTGCAGTGACATGAGGCCCTGGCATACCCATTTACACACGCACACACACACACACACACACACACACACACTCAAATTAAATAAATTAATTCTCAAAAGTAAACAAATAAATATTTTGCAAAATAAATGCCTTGATGGGATAGAGCTGCAGAGTGCATGTCCCGCAGCTGCGCAGCCCCAATGGGTTCTAAGTGAAAAGTGAACAACCCCATAGTATATATGAGAAGACCGAGCTCACATATGTGATCGACACATGAAAATGAAACTTGGAATGTGCTCATTCCCCTTTATCTATTGCCACCCCAGTCCCAGCAATGGTTCTTAATTCTTTGCTCCTTGATCAATAGAGCTCTTGTCATTTACAGAAGAGGAAACAGGGCTGCAGAGGCATCACATATATTACATTGTCTCACCTTCTGCTCCCTAAAGGCAGCATGTGTGCTTATCATGATAGTAAACATATGGAAATACCTAAGGAATTCATCATCTACACACACGCACACACACAAGTTTCTGAACTAAGCCAGCCCAACTCTTCCCAGTTCTTCTGCAGGTCGTACCGCATTGAGGGTGGGTGGATTCTACAGTACTCAGAGCCAGAGTCAGGAGTCACCCCTGTGCTGCCACGCCTGTCTTGGGGTATCATTTAGTTGAAGTATTGGGCTTGGGGGCTGATGAAATAAAGTCAAGGGCATGTGGTATTCTTAAATTCTGTTGTAAGTGTTGCCACACTTCTTGTACAGTTTCAGGCATGCCCTCTGGGGTTTGTGCTAACATAGCACAAGGCTCCGTTTTGGAGCCCTGTAATGCCACTAATGTTCTTTATCTGTTGGTCACACTAGAGAGCCCTGAAGAGACCCAGACTTTCTCTTCTCCCTACCACATTTAATCAGATGTCATGTCTGATTTTCATAAACTCTACTTTTGGGTTTCTCTGGCACCTTCCCTCTGGGCTTCCTCGTAATCCCAGTATGAGAATTCACTGGTTATCCAGCCTGGTGTAGCCACCTTTTTAACCCAAGTGTCTACAGCTTTTGCCTACAGGTCCTATTGAGCCTGCTGTTTTCTGCATAGCTCTTGAGCTAGGCTTAGAATGGTATTTACATTTTTAAATGAAAAATTCAAAAGAAGAATCATCTTTTGTAACACAGGAAAATTACATGAATTTCAAATTTTAGTGCCCATAAATAAAGTGAGATGGAACACAGCCGCGCTCACTCACTCCCATGTCTGTGGCTGCTTTCGCACTGCAATGGCAGAGCTGAGGAGTTGCAGTGGAGACTGTGTGGCCCACGAAGCCCAAGATGTAGATTTAGGACCTGGCTCCTTGCCCGTGCCTTAACCAACCCAGCTAGTGCTACCCTTCCCTTACATTCACTTCTCCCTGATCTTTCAGATCCTTTAAGACTTAGCGATTCAAGACCTCCCAAGTTACCAAAGACTTGAGCTTCCTTACCATCTGCTCCAATACAATCATCTCCCTTTATTAGTGGGAATGCCTTGCACTTCCCCAGATGACCCTGCAGCTCCTGTCTGTGACCGTCACCCGCATAGTACTTTCTGCTGGGAAGAGCATCATCCTTCATGAAGTCTGGGTTTCCTATTACAGTAGGCTCTTGGGAATTCCCTATTATTCTCCTGAGGTGTTTTTGTTTGTTTGTTTTTGTTTTTTTGTTTTTTAATGGCATAGGATGTTTGCTGCCATCCTCTGGCTACTCCCACTCCATTATAGAGCCCTTGTTTAGGGCAAGGGCCTGGAGGACTGAGGTACCTGGTGGGTGAGAGGAGGCTGCTGGGTCTGCATGTGCAGAAGCTTTCCATGGGTCACTCCATAAGTCCTGGGACTTTGCAAGACTTTCATTCCCCCAAGTCTATGTGACACTGTTCTGAAAGTGTGCAACACATTTCAGCATTGGAAATTGATTTTTCAACATGCAGTAGAAAGGCCTTTGTCATTAGTTGAGGATGCATTACGTAATCTCATCTGTCACTGAGGTGCCCATGTCTCTATCTATTGATCCATCACCTGTCTGTCTTCATTTATCTACCTATCCACAAGTCTGCCAGTCTTCATCTGATTTGAACCAGTCTCTGCTTCTAAATTCTCAACACAGTGCAGATCCAGTGCTGTTCTGTGATTGGTGATGTCCCGTTTTTTTATGAGATTACTCACTGAGAGTCTCCAACACTCGGCTCTTTATCTCCCTGCTCACACGCTTCCTATTTCTCCCTCAGTTCTCTTGCTCTATATTCCAGCCAAATTATAAACCTTGCTCTTTAGGGAAAGCAAGTCCCTTTTTTAAGCTTGCTAGAAATGCCATAACTATGTACTGCACACTGGATGTTTTAGAGCAAAATAAATTTAGCATCACATAGTTTTTGGAGGCTGGAAATTGATGCTCACTATATTGGCAGAGCCATGCTCCCTCTGAAGGTACTAGAGCCAGATGTGTTCCAGATCTGTCTCTTTCTTCCTACTTCCCTCCTCCCTCTCCATATTTTCCTTTTTTTTAGGTAAGGAACAAATCTATATTGGGTTGCAGCACACTCTTAATTATTTTATTTTAACTTTATAACTGCTTAGACCCTGTTTCCAAATAAGATCACATTCTGAGGTACCAATGTAAGCTTGGAGATGTGTAGCCCACCCATTCTTGACATTGAAATTTTGGATTCTTTTGGCAGTAGTTATATATATCTTCCTCATTTTATTATTCCCTCATCTTTTCTCCAGCTCTTTACATAGCATATGTGAGTCTAGGAAGCCCATACCGTGTGTTAGTCATTTGGAGGTTTGGAACACAAAGAAAGAGGGGGCTTTTAAGTCTGGACTGGCTACTGTCTGCCACAGGGTCTGTCACCACCACAAAGTGCTGATGGTGTGGGCTCCTTGAAGCATAGGTTACATAGGTGCTTTGTAGCGAAGTAAACATAACTTGCCATTTATTATTGTTTTGTTTTGTGGCGCTGGAAATCGAACACAGAGCCTTACACATGCTTCCAAGCATTTTATCACTGAGCCACAAAACCAATCCTAATCTTCCAATCTTAATCTGGAACTTGGGGAAACCATGACAGTTTCACTGCCCAAAATGAATATTGTTTCTATCTATATACTTAATATCTGTATGTGTAAGTATGTTCTCATATTTTTAAAAAAGGTCCAAAGAAAAGCTCTATACAGATGTTGCTCTTGGCAAACGTTTAATGGAACTCTCTTTTCCCCATCTTCTTCCCCTTCATGGCCATTTTCAATAAGTTCATCATTACCTCTGATCATGGGATCAGAGCCAGCAAAGCAACTTAAAGGTTTATGTTATTTAATTTTTAGGACTATAAATTTAGAATGCTCCAGCGATCTGATTCTATTACCCCACCCTAGGCTCTTAAGATAATCTATTTAAAATTGATACCAGCTAGGGATTTGGGGCTTTATTGATTACATTTCCTGCTATATTCTGGCCTTTGCTTCTTGCTTATCATATTCTGAACAATGTGTCCATGACCTTGAGAAAAGTCAGATATCCTGGGGTATTGGATTGGACTTGAAGACTTCAGTTTGGGTGCCACATGAGTAACTTGGGGCCAAAAGGTATTGATGCTAAGATAAATTTTTTTTCTAGACATCATAAGAGTTATTTGGTGGTTAACATAATCATTATTTACAATCCTTAAAATTGTTTGCCAATGGCAGGATACTAAAGTAGAATTTGAAAATAATGTGGCATATTCTTACACAGGTCTCTCTTTGTGTGTCTTACACACAAATCAGATCATATGGTTCTTAAAGATAAGTCTACTCCAAAATCTTGTTCTGTGTCAAGGGAAATAGAGCTGTTGGAGTTATCTACCACTCTGGTATCAATATACAGAGAGGTTAAGCATAGGGAAGCTGGAATGAGAAAGCCTGGACTCAAACCTTGGCTTTGCATCTTCTTAAAGGGCAATTGCATAAGAATATCCTCTGCTTAGTTTTCCTATTCACAAACCTGGT
Source organism: Dipus sagitta (assembly GCA_036346955.1). NCBI lineage: Eukaryota > Metazoa > Chordata > Mammalia > Rodentia > Dipodidae > Dipus > Dipus sagitta. The sequence continues at coordinate 120,816,854 of CM070772.1, forward strand.
GCCATAACAAGTTTTATGTCATGGAGATCATGAGGAAGTTAGAGGAAGAAGTCCATGATCCTTGAGAAACCGCCACAGAGAATGGTAAACATAGAAAAGCAATAGAAAGAAACAAAGTACAAATGTAGGAAGATAACAGTTAACTGTTGTGTGTCTGGGGCGGCAGGATGGTGGTGCTGGTTCAGGCCACATTATGTGGAATGATCGAGGTAATGAGGAATGGGGAAAAATCAGGTCATGGAGTCACCATTGCTAATCTTTAAAGAATTCATTTCTGTGAAGGGTCTAGAATTTGGATTATGGGAGAGGAAATGTAAGTATTCAGTTATAATGGAGGTTTTGGTTGGAACTGAATCATGTAAAATATTGGGACCCAAATGAACTAAGGAAATAAGTTGAAATTGAGTGGAATGGCAAAGTGTAAAACAGTACTTCAGCACTTATTAGGTGACTGCTAGTGTGGGCTTACTAGGAGCTAGAAGTGACCATATGTAATTTCCATAAAATTAGGGGGCGCATAGAACAGGAGTTCTATGGAAAATACTGGAGATAAGAAATAATGGAAGAAAGAAGTTGGAGCTGGGACTAAAGGCACCAGATACCAAGTCAGCGTTGTGGCCAAGTAAATATATACTTTTACTGTAATGCAGAAAGAAATAAAAACAACAGGGTTTTGGTAAAGATGGTACAGTAATCTTAGAGCAACTTCCTGTACCAAATATATGGCAATAACAGAAAATAGAAGAAGACAGAATTGGGCCCCTAAGCAAGAGAAATAACCCTGTGGGCTAGAAATAATGTAGAAATAAAAAGTGATGAGCAGAGAGTGACATTCCTACTCATGATGGGCTAAAAATCTAGAGACAAAATATAAGGGCAAGTGGTTATCTCTGGACACATCTTTAGAACTGTATGAATTAAATTCACTGCTAGAAGCCATGAGCTAGGGATAGGCTTCTCCACTGAAGAACAGAATTTGAAACAATCACATTGCTAACTCCATTCTGCAGATACAACTAATAGAAATCTCTAAGCCTAAATGGGGGAGAAAGGACATATATTCAGCCTTTGAAATCATGAACCTACTTAAGGCACTCATGTGTCTTAACCAAAGGCTGCAATGCTTTATCCTGGTATTATGCTGTCAGGGCTCCAAGCTAATATTATAGCATTTGGTTCCAAATTGAAGTACTAAAAGATAAGAAAGTAGAGGTCACAGCAACATATTAGACAATATAAGTGAAGCAGAAAAGAAAAAGAAAATAAGGAAAATCATCTCATTTGAGTTCAAATACAATCTGAAATTGTGAAGGTATAAAAAAATATAATGAGGGATGGAGAGATGGCTTAACAGTTAAGGCTTTTGCTTGTGCAGCCTTAGTACTCAGGTTTGATTACCCAGTACTCACATTAGCCAGACATACAAGGTGCCACATGCATCTGGAGTTAATTTACTGTGGCTAGAGGCCCTGAAACACCCATTCTCTCTCCCTCTATCTGCCTCTTTCTCTCTTTCTTAAATAAATAAATTAATTAAATATTTTTAAAAAATTTAAAAATATTTTATTTATTTATTTATTAGATATGGAAATATTTTGTATGTAAACAACACATGTTGGAACCATCTTTACCCTCCTACCTGCCCCTTTTCTGAAGAGGCCTTCCCTGTTGGGGATGCAGATCAACCCATGGAGATTGTGGATCATTCATTATGAGAGGGGGAGAGGGGATGTCTCTGTGCAAAATGTCCCAACTTATGGCTGTAACAATCTTGCCACCCCCTGTCCCATAAAATTCCCTGAGCCATGCTGGGAGTATTTTGTTTTTTCGAGGTACGCTCTCTCTCTAGCTCAGGCTGACCTGGAATTCACTATATAGTGTCAGGGTGATCTCGAACTCATGACAATCCTCTTACCTCTGCCTCCTGAGTGCTGGGATTAAAGGCACACTCCATCACACCCAGCTGCTGGGAGCATTTTAAGTCTACTTTAGTGATGGGCACTCAGGAGCCTCTGGATATCTGCTTTGGTAGGTGTTGAGTGTCCTCAGTGTCTATCTCCTTCACCCTTGTGCTGATATCAGCTTCACTGAGAAAGCAGCTCTCTTCCTCATTTCCCCAATTCCTCTGTGGTTTCAGCTGGGGCCAGGGTGGAGTGCACTGGGATGTTTATTTCCTCAGGTCCAGCTCCCATCTGAAAAAGAAAAGCAGATTCTCCAAAGGAGAATGAAGTCAATAACAGTTAAATGGGATGACTATTACTGATTTAGAGAGCATTAAAAGGGTGTAGACCCTTTTATAGTCTAAGGTTAGTGGGATCTTGACAATGGAAAGCAGAATCATTATCTGGATTCTGGATGTGGTTCCCAATTCCAGATATGGTTTCCTTTCTGCTGAGCAGATCTGTTAGCCAATCCAAGAGCAGTTGTTTACCCACCATGGCTGTGCGCACTATTGCACTTGTGTGAGCATCATGTCAAGTTGTTTGCTTCTGCATTGCTTAGGCTTTGAGTTGCTTGGACAGATGTTGGCCACTTTCCCCCTGGAAGCTCATGTAGTGCCTTCCAGCATTAGACAAGCTAATTGCCTGGGGACTGGCTCTCCTCCGGGTTCCAACCAGGTCTCTCTATGTTCCGGTGCCAATAGAATTTGGTGTCTTCAGCAGTAATGTCTTACCATTAACCTCTGGTGAGTAATCAAGTACTCTGACAGAAGCCTGTCTTGTTCATTTTGGGAGATCCTGTAGGTCTCTCTGATCAGTGGCTTATTGTGGATGTAGACCACATCCTGGTACATGGAATTACAGGCAGCACCATGGGAAAAGAAAAAAGAAAAAGAAAATAAAAATAAAGAAATAAATAAAAAACATATTTTAAAAAACTGACAAGGATATTTAGTGATATGAATTTCATTCAACAATAATCTGGAAATCCTATCCAATGCAATAACATAAGAAAGGAAAAGAATTAGAATGAGAGAGACAACAGCCCTTACTGTAAATTATATGTTTACCCCATATAGACACTAATTAGAGTGTCCCGCAAAATTGCTATAACAATATCAATAACTGAAAACAAGTGCATTTACAATATCCAGGTATGGAGGCACAGTCCTATAATCCCAGAACATAGAAGGGAGAGGAAGGAAAATTAAAGCTTGAGAATAGTTTGTCTTACTTAGTGAGTCCCAGCACGGTTTGAGGTACACAGTGAATTCCTTTCTCAAACAAGCAATGACAGCAACAACAAAAATGCATTTTTGTAAGCAGTATCAGATTTTTTAAAGAAATAACATTTACAATGACATAAATGAAATCAAATAAAATATGAATTAAAAAGTATAAGAAAGGATATGCAAAAGTTTTATATTATTATGGACCAAAGATAAAAGTATTAACCAGTATAAAAGACAATCTGACTACAGCATATACATGTTCAATAATGAAAATTACACATGCCTTGAATTCTAGCACTTGGCAGGCAGAGGCAGGAGAATTGCTATGAGTTCAAGGCCAGCCTCAGATTACATAGTGAATTCTAGATCAGACTGGACTACAGTGAGACTCTACCTTAGAACACCAAAAAAAAAAAAAAAAAAAAAAAGAAAGAAAGAAAGAAAAGAAAAAAAAAAAAAAAAGGTAGACTAGAGAGAGACAGCTCAGCTGTTGACACACTTGTCTGAAAACCCTAATGACCTGGGTTTGACTTCCCAGTACCCACATAAAGCCAGATGCACAACGTAATGCATGCATCTGGAGTTCGTTTGCGGTGGCTGGAGGCTCTGGTGTGTCCATTCTCTCTCTCTCTTTCTCTCTCTGTTTGTAAATAAATAAATAAAATATTTTTTAAAATGAGAAAAAACAATATGACAGAGGTATTTTTTCATCAGATCTGTAAGTTGGGCATAATTCCAATAAAAATTCTGGCAGGAATTTTGATTAATAAGTATACTCTATCATTTTTAAGAACGAGAGACCAGGAATAGCCAAGGTATTGTTTAGGAAGAAGATAAACATTGAAGATAGTTTCTTTTGAGAGAGAAAAAGAGGTAGGGGGGAGAGAGAATGAATATGGGTATTCCACAGCCTCCAACTGCTGCAAAACAACTCCAAATGCATGTGCCACTGTGCATCTGGCTTGATGTGGGTACTGGGTAATCAAACTCATGTCATTAGGCTTTATAGGCAAGCTCCTTAACTGCTGAGCCTTCTCTTCAGCCCTGAAGGTACTATCTTTAGTACACAAGAAGGCATGACTTGACAGAAAGTAAGCCATGAACACAGATGAGCCAAGGTATCATGAATTTTTTTTTTAGGACTCTGAAAACAGATGTGTGCATATAAGTACATAGACATACAAGTACATGGATATCTATAGCTTTTTCTGTATGTCATTACAGATCAATATGAAAGCAAGAGAATATTCAATAAAATAAAGTGACATTGTTACCTTACATCAAAGTAAGTGATAAAATCTGTTTGAAACTTTAAAGTAGAGCTTTCGTGTTTTATTTTATTTTCTCAGGCAGGGTTTCACTGTATTCTAGACTGACTTCTTTGTTTTAAATAAGCTTTTTATAAATTCAGATCAATTTCAACAATAGTAAAGCAAATTCCCTTGTATCATTCATCCAGTTTTCTCTATTATAATCATCCTCTATCATTATGATACATTCATTATAACTAGGAAACCAGTGCTAGTATATTATTGTTAATTAAACTCAAGAATATATTCTTATTTCCTGAGCACCTATACTCCAAATATCTTTTCTGTCCCATGTATCACAATGCATTTAGTGACCTTTTCTCCTTAGTTTTCCTTGAAATGTGACAGCTACTTAGATTTCCTTTGTCTTTGATTATTTTGACAATTTTGAGGAATACTGGTCATGTTTTCTTTGAAGTAGTTAATTAATTAATTTGTTTGTGTGCATGGGGAGTGAGACAGAGACAGACAGAGAGAGAGTGTGTGTGTGTGAGAGAGAGAGAGAGAATGAATTTCAGTGTGCCAGCACCTCTGGCCACTGCAAATGAATTCCAGATGCATGGACCACTTTGTGCATCTGGCTTTACATGAGCACTGGGAAGTCAAACTCAGGTCATTAGGCTTTGCAGACAAGCACCTTAACTGTTGAGCCATCTCTACGGCCCATGGGTCAAGTTTTAGGTAGAATGTTTCTCTCTTGAAGTTTGTTAGTTGGGGTGATCGGCCTCGGGAAGGAAGACTATAGTGGTATAGTATTATTCTTCTCACGTTATATCAAGAGTAAACACTTATGTCAGTGACTTATCACTCTGAAGATAGCCCCAGTTGCTATGTTTGCTAGGTTTTCTACTGAAAAGTTATACTTTTGCTCTTCCCACACACTTTAGGAGGAAGTCAGGAACAGCACAATTCGTGGGAGGGATTTAAGTTCAACCTCCTTGCGTAGAGGTCTCATTCATAAATATTTTGTGTAAGGGAAAAGTATGAAATATAGAATGTTAAAAGGGAATGTCATTTGACTTTGTGAAGAAAAACATTTTTAAGTACAGATTATTAACACAGATTAATACAGCTGACTATATTAATCTATTCTTATTTATTTTAATTCTTATAGCCCAGACTTGTCTTGAACTTATAGCAATTCTCCTGCTTCAGTCTCTTGAGTACTAGGATTAAAAATGTACACCACCACACCTAGTTAATGGCTATATTAATTCCAATCTACAAAGCTCTGCACCACTATACAAAATTAAAAGGCAAACATTAGACAGAGCACATTCTAATGTATGTACTCAACAGAGAATTTACATAAATTATCCTTTGAATAAATGACAAATACCCACAAATAATAAAAGAGTAACACTTCTCTTTATACATGAAGAAGGATGTAAGGAGGTACTTTACAGAACAGTAAATCCCAGTTGAGATCACTTGTGACCCGAGTAGTAATGAGGATGTGCATGTTAAAACTACAAGGAAACAACATGTATAGCCTACTCATCAGTAAAGGAGAAAAACTGTTCAATAACATTGGTTACGAAAGTAATGGACAAGAAGTTCATCCTCTTAGTAATTATAGAAATGTGAGTTGGTATCATCTTTGTGTAAGCATTTAGCAAGAACATGAAGGATTTATACACTCCACATTAAAAGAAAATCCTCTAAAGATGAACTCCAATGTAGTCATGTGTAGGAATCACCTGAACAGCTTGTTATAAATGCAGATGTTGTTTCAGTGAGATGTGAGGGGTTTCCCTCCTTCCAAACCACCAGCTGCTGCTCGCACGGCTGGATTGCTTGCAGTTTGAGAAACAGGGCTGGAGAGCATGGGTCAGCAAAGTGTGGATCACAGGCAAATCTGGCTCCTGCCTGTTTGTGTAAACGGAGTTTGCTGGAACATTCTCCTTTATTTGTTGTCTGTGACTGATTTTAGACTACATTGGAAGAATTTAGTAGTTGTAACAGAAACTGTATCATAGTATTGAGAGCCCACACAGTAAGTTCAAAGTTAGCCTGCACAATACTATGACTTGACTATGCATGTATGTATGTATGTATGTATGTATGTATGTATGTATGTACATATGTATGTATAGATAGCAATGCTATGTGACACCTATATGTTTCAGTGCAGTGGTTAACTCTGGTGAGGAGAAATAAATAGGGTGGCAGATAGATACAGATAAGTTCTCAGCCATGGCTGTAATGGGCCATCTTCAAAATTTGAGAAGATACAAAAGATTATCAATTATTAATGCTAGGCAGCAGACACAGGAGTTTTGATATGCTCTACACATTTCTGATATTTTAAACATTTGAAAGGAGTCCAAGAATGAAGAAAGCGAAAAAAAAAAAAACTGTGCAGAACATAAAAGATATTTTGAAGTTCAGCAAAAGGAATGGCGATGGATTATTAATACCCGAGGTTTTTCTCTCCTCTGGACCAAGCAAGAAAATAAGACATGCAGTTATCAAAAGTTATGCCTTAGCCATGTATGGTGGCACACGCTTTTAATCCCAGCACTCGGGAGGCAGAGGTAGGAGGATCGCTGTGAATTTAAGGCCACCCTGAGTCTACAGAGTAAATTCCAGGCCAGCCTGGGTGAGAGTGAGACCCTATCTCGCAAAACCAAAACAACAACAATAACAAAAGTTTTGCCTTATATGGTGAATTTTGAAAGCAGTAAGGAGGTTTCATCACATGACTTTTATTACTCCATGCTATAGGGCATATTTTGATTTTGCAAAGTGACTTCATCCATGTCATGGGGTGGAAGGAATTTTATTTTATTTTTTTTCTGAAGACTAACATTTCACTCCTTTAAGCCAAGATCAACCGTTGTTGGAATAGTCTTGGCAATGCTGTGGGTGACATCCTGTGGCAAGTCTCCCACGTTTTGTGTGAGACCCTCTAAATACTCCTCAGGGATGAGCTGTGAGAGCCTTCGTGATTTCTCCAGGGACTTCTACTGTTGTCTGAGTATTTTGTTTCCTTTTCTGTCATCCAGACATGGAAGCTCTCCCTATTTAATTCCTGTGGGTATGCTTACTTGAGGGTGCCTTCAGCTTCAACCCCTCCCTCTGAACAGTCCCACACAGCTGGGTCCATCCTTGGCCACACTGGCTAGTGGACTAGGAAATCTCCTCTTACATTTCCCAGCAGTATCGAGGAACATTACAGGAAACAGCAACCCTTATTCAAGCTGAGGATCAGTTCAGCACTCAGCCATGGAGCTTAAAGCAGGGATAATTTAGCTTCAAGTACATTTGAATACCCCATAGAACCCTTCGTAATATGTTTGTTAATATAGGGATGTAGGAATACTCAGGGTCAAATCATATCCTGGCAAATACCACAGCTGCATTAAAAGGCCCGGTGACCCTTAGATGCATTCCTTACATGTATCGGGCAGAACGGCAGTTTCTTGTGGAAAAAAACCTCACTCTGAACACAGTGCCCTGTACTTGCACAGCTCTGCTGCTGAGCTGTCGCCCCTCTTTGAGATGAGAGACCTGCTCCTCTGCTGTAGGTGTCCAGGCCTCCTTTGTAGTTATCAACTCTCACCAGGGGGAGCCATTAGTTTTGTATAAAAAGGGTCAGTCTGTAAGTGCTCAATGACCTTCCCAGGTCTTTAATGTACAACCATAGCCTAATGCTTTTTGTAGAGTCTTAGGCTTAGGTGTGAAGGCTGACCATGCATGTATTACAAATACAGTAAGTGAGATTGTGAAGGGGCAGGGAGTGATGAGGACATGGTAAACTGCAGATCACACACCTGATCCAGAGTCATTGCTACCACTCTGCTGACTATCACTGCAGAAAAGTTGCCTTTATTTTGCCAGAATGCTTAGATTTTATTTAAGGGAATCTAGAGACAGGACAGATCAAGTGCGAAATGTTCCAAGTTTTAAATGTTGGTACCTATGTAAATAAAAATTGTTATTATTTAAAAAACATTTGTGGAAAGAGAGGGAGAGAGAAGGGAGGAGAGAGATAGAGACTGGGGGGGGGGGAAGCATAATAGCAGTTGTAGGGCCATCAATCATATATGGCCTGTGGGCTAGGTTTGCAAACTCAAATTATAGAAAGATAGGGCCAGTAAGGCTAAAGCATTTGAGACTCATCCACTTGAGCCAGCACTTCCAACATTGATTGAGTCCGATGGCAGGAGTAGAAATAACTTAGATTCAAAAGCTCAACCACCAGTCACACCTGGAGAACAGGCTCAACCCAGATCCTAGTGATAATCATAATCATGTCCCAGAGACCCCAAGTACTTCTTGGTGGTCCCTATCCCTCAGCTATGGAGGGGAACCAACTAAGCACTGAACGGAGTAAGAAAGCTGTCAGGAAGGAATGTCTTCTTTATCCCAGTGAAGCTCTTTGGCCACCTTTACACACTGTGGCTAGGAATGACACTAGATAGAATCTCCCCTGAGCAGCATGCTAGGCATTGAAACCCTTCCTTACAGGTATGACTATGTTCTGAATAAGTGCTTTTCTCTCCAAGCTCATTACTACCTCTAATCTGAAGTGAAGTTTCTGAAGTGAGTTTTCACTTTTTTTTCTAGGTTGAACTCCCAGAAGTAGTGTACTCAAAGGGGGTCACTGTCTAGAGAGAGGTTGGGATTCATTCCTTGGAAATTTTCAATCCATGCAAAGTGTTATGGTGAGCATGGTGGAAATCCAAGGAAAAAAGTTGGCCTAGAACTTTGCTGGACAAAAAGAGTGGTATAGCATGGGGCTTTGTGGCTTGTTAGAGAAGCTAATTATGAGGAAATAAACCCCCATCCCTCTGTTGGGGCTCCTAGCCTCTTTTCCCCTGGAAAATGTCCTTGCCACTGCTGTCTTCACCTTCTTCCCACAAGCTCTTCCCAGATACTGGTTTCCAACACAGGGTCCTATTGTCAAGTAGGTCATTATAAGGAATTTGGACTTGTGAAGTTCTGGATTCAAATTCCAACAGCCACAAAGCAACACTGGGAAATTAAAAAATATATATATGATTGAGACACAGTTTTTCCACTTGAAAAGCGGAAATGATACTATGTACTTTTGAAGACATTGAAAGGTACAGAATACCTGCTAGTGTAATGAACCTTTGGATTCTAGGGTGGTCAGTGATATGTCTGATAAGATGGCAAGGGTGGCAGTGCCTTCTTCATGCTGGGTCTGCTGGCGTCATGGTTCAGTAATATTTCACCCTTTCTTACCACTTGGTAGGGAGGCTGCAAAAAGAGCAGCACCTTGACTGTGGTGGGATGTCCTTCTTCTGTGAATGATCTGTGTCTCTGGTTGTCTATCAGTAAGCCATCTATGTTCTAAATGCCAAGACCCTTTGTATTTAAGTGTTCTGAAGTATAGAGTGCTATGTGCGTTTTATGTTTTTCTGTGATGTAATAATTTTAAGATGACAAATACATTTGAAGGGGGACTGTTGGAAAGTAACGTAGTGAAGCCTCATTTTTAATCCATTTTGTGAGCTAGGTAGTAATATTCTCTTGTCTGACAACAAAAGGATAAGCAGGGACAGAATGAGAGGCCTTTGAGAACCCAAAGTCATATAAAGTAAGTGTGGTGCAAACCCAAAGACAGCCTTTTCACCACAGGTGATGGAATGCCAAAGTCAGAGTGCAGAGTTAAATACTTCAGTGGAGAGATGATTGGGATCTATGCAATTGTCAAAGAACAGAGAGATTTGAGGTTCTGGACTTCCGTTTACATTGCATGGCTGTAGGAACACATCTTTCCTTTCCTTCAGTGAATACGGAGGACTTGTGTGTGAATATTCAATCTGCCCTTGGCTCACTGGGGTTGGTTCCAATCATGTCTTTCAATCTATAGGTACTGTGCCCTCCTTCTCCGCTAACCTCATCCTTTACTTACTTACTCACTCCCCTCCCTTTCCCAAACTGATTCTCAAGTGTCTAACAGGCTTAGACAGCCAGAGTCTATGCTTAGACAGCCTCTGAAGACCAGGTTTTGTTCTGAATGACACAGGGTCTCCCAGTTCATTTGTCTTGGATGACTTTGTGGAGAGCTGCTGACAGAAGTTAGTCATGAGAGAATATGGACTGCTGTTGACCACACTTTCTTAGAAGATGTGTTTGCCTCTCCTTGGCCTCCCTCGCGTCCATCTAGCCCTTTCCCTATGTCTCTCGTGATCCTGGCTTCTCCTGCACTCCCACACAGATGCCTTTCCTTCTCTGGGGTTGTTCTGAAAAAGAGGGGGAGGGATGGAGGATTTTGGAGTGGTGCCTCTTATGCTATCAGGCTTCAGCTTTTAGAATCTTGGAAAGGCTCCACCTGGGAAAGAGTTCCAGAGAAAACAAACTTCAGGTCTTGGCTCATGTGTGAAAAGGTTCGTGTTCATGGAGGCAGCTTCAGGGACTTTGGCAGGGACTAAGGCAGGCTTGGCCCTGGCCTGTAATGGACCTGACATGTTGCCTTCCTGGGCCCATGGATGTTGCATGAAGTCCAAAAGAGATTATTCTCTCAGAAGTTGGAATAAGGTCTCTTCCATAGGTGCTGTCGGACTAGAGCTCCTATTAGAACAGTAGTTTTCATTGTCTCCTCTGTCATTACCTCTTGTCACATTGCTTTGCTTCCTTCCTGGACATTCACTGAATTTCCTCTGTGAAAAATTAGAAGTCAAAAAGGAGCTCTTGGGTCCAGCAGGATCATCCCCTAAGTCATAACACTCTTCCTCTCCAACCCGGGTATGACATCTAGAATGGCAGCTATATACGCAGTTTGGGGGCCTTGGGGCCTAAGAAAGGGAATGGTGGGCAACCATGTTATAAAGTTATTGAGCAGAGCGCATGTTGATGGCAAACCTTTCTTCCCCAACTACAACTCAACTAGTTTGATAATGCCACTGCAATGCTCAGAGTATAATGAATACATTTTATACATAAAATAAGTCAAGCAAAGCAGTGTTGGCACAGGAGCTGGGAACACTTGGAATGCTGTTTCTGGCATTGTGTGTTAAAGACTCCTTCCCCAAGCTTTTGCACTTGAGGCTCAATGCTGATCATTAATTCCCCATGTCTGCCTCTTCTGCCAGGGGTCTTTTCAAACATAGACAATCATGGGATATTAAACTTGAAGGACAATAGAGACCATCTAGTCCCATCAACTCACTATATATATGAGGAACCTGAGGTCCAGAGTGGGGATGTGTCTTATCCAAGGTCACATGGTGAGTTACCTCCTTTGACATCTTTATGTGCAGTAAAGACCCCTCCCCTGCCAATTTGATGCTTAAGACCCAAAGACTCGTCACAGGTCTCAGAAGACTAGGGCATGGCAAGATGTCCAGGGGGGGATGGGTACTCAAGTCCCTTAGTTTAGAGAAATCTCCTCCAGAAGAGGAAGCTTCATACAATATATATGAAGGGTATGAGGGAGCGAGAAAGGGACTATGACCTGGAGAGAGGAAAGGTGATATCATGAACCTTCTTAGCAGGTAACCTGACCTATGTCCTTCCTGTCCTTGTCCCTCAGATCCCAGACATCCCTTGTTAGGGATCAGTGCAGATCAGTTATAATATCTCATCTGGAAGCTGAGCTTCCCTCCACATACATCACAGACATGGAAGTTATTCTGTAACTTCACCAATCTGACCCCACTCCCTGTAGACAGAGTGATGCCAATATCCAACCATTTCAACCCTATTTTGGTCATTGTGTCTTGAGAAGCAGGAGGAGAAAGCCTCATTGCAATTGAGTTCTTCCCTTCTCTCCTCATCATATATTGCCAATGCCCAGTAAACCACTGTGCTCAGGGCTTTCATGGAAAGGTGGGCTTGCTCTATTCACCTACTTTGTCCCACCACCCCACAAGTATATGTCCTCTTTATAGATATTTTTAAATCTCAGGTTTGTTGAGATGTTTCTTTCTGGAGATTTGATATCTCTGGATGTCCTATTTTGTTCTTTACTGTGTGGAGCCAGATAAGAAGCCAGTCTGTCATGGACGTCCTCCTTGCTTGAGGCAGCCCATGGCCTGGTGGCTAACAGTCTTCATTACTCCTCTATACTATTTCCATTCCCATAAGAATTCAAATTATGAGGTCTGCAGCTTTTCTTTCCTAATCCTTCCATGGTTTTAAGAAAAGTCAATGAGAGCTTGTAGACTCGGGGTTTTGGCACCCCCACCTTCTGGTGTGATCAAAAGTGGTTTGAAATTTTACTTAGTCAGATTAGAAAGTCCCCTCAGATGTTCCTAGGAACTGTGAGTTCTGGCAAAGCACAATCTCTACTCTAGGGACCCTTGAGCATGCACCCCTTCTCCCACCTACCCAGATGCTCATTGTCAAGGGATCCTCTTTCTAGAAACATGGCTATAGATGAAGGTCCTCTTAGAGGAGTCTGTTCTTCCACTTCCATAACAGTCCCAGGCCAAACCTCCAAATGTGCCACTCATTTCCCTGGAGGCTGCAGCACAATGATGTGTTTCCAGTTTCTCTGACCATGTTTGGTTTTAAGTTAGCCCCTCCCTTTTCCTGGCAATTCGTTTGGCTATTCCCAGTATATATATTTATATATATATATAAATCTGTATCCGTATCTTTAGATTTTCCCCTTTAAAGTTCCCACTCTGTTTCCCCTTCTAGTTTTGATCTTCTTTGGGGGTTTTGATTTTTACTTTATTTTGCTTTTTTCTGTTTTCCTGTTTTTTTTTCTTTTTGTTTTTTTATAGGTTTCAGAGAAATTATGTTGAATCCAATAAGCCTTTCCGGACATTCCAAGCCTCTTAACCATGGCATCTATGTTGAGGATGTCAATGTTTATTTCAGCAAAGGACGTCATGGCTTTTAAAAACTCCTTTTTAAGCCTCCTTGTTCTGATGTCACCTGGGTAGGCTGGGCCCTCTGAGAGGTTGGAGGCTCTAGGATTTGTTCTTTTTTGGATCCAGGGATGCGAACAAAAACTGCATGAGCCACTGGTGCTCCCTGCACCCGTACCGCCACTGAAGCGGGCATGTCCCCCATCCATCAGCTGGCAGGTTGCCCCTTCCCTCCAGGCATCACTGTGCTCCCTTTTGTTTGTTGTTGTTGTTTTTGAATGGCCTCTGAGGCAGCTCCTGCCACCATCTTTACAGTCAATAAAGAGAATTAACCGCGGGATCACCAGGAGCCAACTAGTAAACACGCTAGCCATTCTTTTGCTTTACAAAAACAACCCAACCATCACGAGAAAGCCCGATGAAGCCCAGCTGTGCTCTGGCCTCACCCTCCTGCTTGGAAGTGTGGGGTCTCCGTGCTGCCCCCTCGCCACTCTGCAGCCTCCAGTGGGGAAGAGTCACAGAGAGCCCCTAAGCAGAGGTGGAGACAGCGCGGAGAGAGGAGGGGAGCCAGGCCTGAGTGTTGGCACCAGATTAGGTCTCAGAGGGAAGAATGGAAGCTAATCGTTTTGTATTTTTTTTAAAATTTTTTTTTGTGGAGAAAAGTTATATCTCTTTTTTTTTTTTTTTTTGACACACTTGGCCCCTCCTTCCTCTTCTCTCTGGAATGGCTCACAGTGAGTGCGGTATTAGAAAGTTCCTTGGAAAGTTTCTTCTGGCACCTCCCGGGCCCTTAGAACCACAGTTCTGACAAGCTTTGGCCATAGGAGGTCTTGCCTGTGAATTGGCCATCCTACTAGGACCACAAGAGACCAAGGGAATCAGGGAACAAGGCCCTTCCCACTAGCCCATGATTCTGGGATTGGCTCTCTCCCTCCCCACTTCCACTTATTCTTGACACTGAGAACTTTTGGAATCCAATGGAATCACCATGCCAAGGTCAAGTCAAGATGGACTGCAGGGGAAGAGACGTAAAGCTTGGCCTCCTCCAGCCCCTCTCATGGCACCGACGGAAGTGTCATCCTGGTCTCTCGTTGATGTGTGTGTCGCTTTGCTTGCTCTGACTCATGCCTTACTCCGTAGCCATTCTCTCCCAAAGAGGTTGTTTTTACCTTGACCTGTTTTTACCTTGAACCTCTGGGGAGAGGGAAAGAGGTGACAGTCCTTTGCTTGATAGGTAAGACAAGTTTGTAGGGTTTGGCGCTCTGCCAGGTTGGCTGAGTGCATTCTGGCTTGGCCCAGCTCTTCCTACACCCATCAGGTCCCTATCAGGAAAGGCAGCATGGACTGCCACTTGATGCTGAAAAGCCAGGAGTAAGGATCACCTGTGGGGAGTTTCAGGGACAACATGGTGGCTGCTATAATCCATGTTCTGGTGTATGGTTACACAACAATAGACGATAGAATACATGTCTTTGGCACATGTAGCAAGTTTACTGGGGACCTAAGGATCCTGCTTAGGGTTTATTCCCTGGGTCCTATGGATGGTGGTCCTTCATGTCCAGCTCCTGCTTGATACTGAAGATACCTCCATGAAATTTACAAACATAAAGCTTCCCAAGTTCTTGCCCAGTACCTGGAGTGGCCTCCACAGCATCACCTGAGGTTCAAGGTTTCTCCAGGGCCCCCAAGGGTATATAATTGCCCAGACCCTTCCAGAACACCCCTTGTCCCACTCCGCTGGGCTCCATGTCAGGCTCTTCCCTATCAATCTGATGACCCTTTGGGTCTAGGTTCCCCTCCCGAGTGTGGCTTTAAGGAGTAAGCTTGAGGATGATGTTTTTAATTGTTGTAAACCATGACCTCATTTCCAGCCTCCCAGGCTCCATCCATCCCAACATCTTTTATTCTGCCATTTTCTTCACCTTGCGCTATGACAATGGGGCGTTGTGTTTCCACAGAGACTTATAGGAGTGTTCAGTGTATAGTTTCTTAATAAACACTTTATTTTCTAATGAAATGACTGGATCAGACCTCTTATTTGGAAGTTTTGCAAAGAATATTAAACATATAGAAATTCCAGGCTGCCCGCAATTTGTTCCCTAGTTTACTGGTTATGCTTTTATAGAATTTTCTCAAGCACAGTTCAGTTTGCAAGGGTGTTTTCTAGTGTATTCGGTCCAGTGGTTACTTTCATGGCGTCTTCTCCAGATACATCAGGTTCCTGTGGCAGAGTGTTTCCTCATCTTATGAAATGCTCAGAGGTTCAGTGGTTCACCCAGGATCACAAAATATAAGAGATAGAAGAAAGATTTAAACCTGACTCCTGCAGCCACTGCTAGAGCACTGAGACCTTCATTCCCTTGGTACCCAGAGGACTTTTCTGCTGTTTGAGCAGTTAAGATGTTTAGTGATCTAGCTTCTCCTCAGTGATGATTTGCTAAGGAGTTTGGGAGTGGGGATGGGGAAGCATGTCTCTTTGGTGCACCAGTAAATCAGTGGGGGTTTCTCCCTAGAGTGGACTACTATTGCATCTTGAGGACCCAACCCAGAGAAAGATGGTTTTATGAGATTATAGGCCAATTCCCTGATCATTGAGATATGTGCACGTGCGCGCGCGCGCACACACACACACACACACACACATTTATGTTGTTTCCACTGTCATGAGCCATCATGGAAAGTCACATGTGGCCTTCCGGAAGGTGAATGCACAACTGTCTTGGGAATCTACTGAAAATCAAAGCTTGGGTTAGCTGGAACATCTTTATTACCTTGGATCCTGGACACTTCCACAGGTAGAAGTGATGAAATGCCTTCTGTACCTTACGCTCACTTCCTTCTGTTCAGAGGAAAAGGTACACTGCGTGTAGGAGACATACAGAAGTAGACCTTGGGGGAAGGAATACAAGAGAGACTTGGGTCCTTTTTTTGGCCTCAGCAGGCCTTATTGAAGCTTGGTCATGTAAGGAGTAAAAGAACAAAGCAGGGTGAGTGGGAGGTCATACAGGATTTCGCAGACAAGGTGGCGGTCTTTCTACATGACCTCAGTTATTTTGAAGTATAATTTGGTTTGAAACCCTCCTACCCCAAATCCAAGCTCCTCTCCTTGTGAGCGGCTCTGGTGGGGCAGAGATTGGTCTCTCTCTGTCTCTGAATTTTTCTGTTCTTAGTGACTCCAGAGCATCAGAGTTGGAGCAAGGATGGATATTTGACAATTGGGATCATCCTTGGGACCAGAGGAGGAAATGTATGGGTTCAAAGAAAAACTTTAATTTCTCATATGGGTAGAGCTTAAGCTTTTTTTTTTTCCTATTCACAGAACCTGCCAATGTACAATAGCCCTTAATAAAATGGGAGCAAGGGTTAGCAAGCATGAGTCAAGTGGATGGAGAGCTTTTCCTATGTAGCAGGAGGTGAGAGGAAAAGATTGGGGCATGTGGTTGTTTAAAAGTCCAGGGACAAGTAAAGGAGTCCACGTGTAGTGGCTTTCTGTTTGCCTGTAAAATGTAAGGCAAAGCCTTGTGCTGTAAATGAGAAGAACTGGAGAGTTGACAAGGTTTAAAGTAGCACCGGAAGAGACTGGTAGATGCCAGGGAAGCTCAGAAAGGTTGCCAGGCAGAAGGAGGAGGACCAGGGCTGAGTTTGGAAAAAAGATGTCTCGTGTTCAAGTCTCTTCTTCCCATGGTTTCCCATTAGGTTTCATGATGTCAGGACACCTCTACCTCATTAGACTTCAGGGGCAAGCAGAGCTGGCACCAGGGCTCCACAGAGGTATGCTTGGCCCAAGAAAACTGCCAGCTTAGATTGGCTTTTTTTCTAAAGGGGCTCAAGGCACTTGTCAGACCTACAGCTCTCTGACCTTCTAGGCTCAAACCCTAGCAACATGTGTTCATAGTTACTTTCTGGCACTGAGGTTTGTGCCTTGGTGCTAGGGGATTTTGCTGTTCAGGTTCAGAGCTGACCCAGCTTACCAGCCTAGTGTGCATGTTTGAGGGGTGCTGGTTGTTTCTGTTGGAAACTGAAGAACTCAACTGCATCCTCGGTCTGCTGAGTACCCTTCAGCCATACGCCCCGTGGAGACTGCAAGTCACTAGTGTCATGTGGAACTAACTTCTAAGCACCCCCCCAAATAGGCTCACCATAATTATCATTATGCCTAACTTAGGAAGCAACTACTCAGAGCCGACACATTCTGCCCACAAACTGAGGTTCAGAAAAATTCAGTAACTAGGTTGGGCTCTCATAAGTTGTGCCTGGTTGAGCTGTGAGCGGTACCCAGGAGTGGTGTCATTTGCTGCTACACACCTGACTGTGTGGCTTTGGCCTTTTGGAGCTGATTTTCAAGAGGAATGTGGAAGGATTTGAAACCTTGGTCTAAGAGATGCCTTGCAGTGCTGTAAGTACAGCTTGATGGACTATTCAGGTCAGAGTTGAAAGACCTGAACGCAGTAAGAACTACGGACTGTGAGGTTTGGCTTATGAGAAAGAGCTTTGCTTGGACTGGGCTAGCAGTTTGTGTGAAAAGCTTGCTGTTATGCTCATGTCCTGATAAGTTGTGACCTCAGAGTGCTGTTAGTCATGCTCTCAAAGATCGTCCCATTTTCTGCTCTTTAGGGCTTCATTGTGGTAGCCTCCTCCTCTTTGCTTTCAAGATAAAGAAGTTCTTTAGGCACTATAGCGGATTTCATTCTGTAATCACCTGAGCAGGGAAATTTTAAACATTCTAGAAAAGAACATCCACAGTGTTTTCTCTAAAATATTTTATGTATTTGAGAGAGAGAGAAAGAGAGAGGGGGAGGGAGGGAGGGAAGGGAGGAGAATGGGCATGCCGGGTCCTCTAACCACTACATATGAACTCCATGTGCATGTGTCACCTTGTGCATCTGGCTTTACGAGGTTACTGGGGAACTGAGCTTGGGTCCTTATGCTTTGCAGGTAAGCACCTTAACCACTGAGCAATCTCTCCTCCCCCAGTATTCTCTCTCATTCTGGCATGCAGTGACCATGGATGGCTGAGGGTGTGGTTGGTCTTGGCCCTAAATTTGCAGTTGGTAAGATTCCCAAATAAACCGCAATGGCATATTTGAGGACTCATTGTATGAGGCCAATCTGATCTTAGGATGTAGGCAAGGCCTCCTGGGTCCGGGCAGGTATGAGCAACTTCAGACAGGAAGGTGGTAGAAGGCAGATCCTTGCCTGACTCTGCCTTTTAAATCTTTCCTCACCTTGCCTCAGAGGTGTCCTGGTGTGTTGCAACATTGACATGTGATGGTCACGTAAGCAAAGAACAGACATGAGGCAGCTACAATTTGGAAGCCAAGAAGTAGCACCCCTGGGATTCCCCAAATCTCCTGTCTGGGATAAGAATTCCTTATTGCAGCCAAGTTCTCAAAACCCACATCCTCACCTCTACCTCCACAGCCACAGGTGTGACTTTAGCATAATATTGGGCTCTGACATTGCCTTTAACTAACAGCCTAGCTCCTTCAGCTCAAAGCCAGCCTGGAACAAAGGATCAAGAGTATCAGATACAAGAGGGAGGTGCTCACAGAGGGTTTGGTGCCACGAGCAAACACATTGTCTTGTAGCTTTCTGAGTTAAGCCAGTCTCAGGTTAGACAGAGCACAGCCGTCATTCTTCAGTGCTCTTTATGTCCTGTGCTCAAGCCAGACTTGCACACTGCTACTCTGACTCTGAGAGCAAGGAGAAAAGGAAAGTGGCAGGGAGGAACAGAGAGAAGGGGGGTTGGGGTCGGATGAGGTTTCTCTGCAGAGGACCAAGAGGAGCCTCTTCAGTTGACAGGGGAGGTGAAGAGCTGGTGAGCAAACATGGGACCTTTAGTTTGCATCTATATTGTCCAAAGAGGACCTGGAGCTCCACTCCTCCCTTCTTCCCACTCTCTCCACCCACTACACTCCTACATTTTAATGCTGGTTAATGTAGGCGAAGCTACTTGCAGCCTTAGGTTTCCTTGGATAGCTCTGGTTCTGCATTTTGCCTGTAGAGATCCTGTGGTTACCACCCCCTCGACTTCCCACCTCTCAAGAGAACCTCAGCCTAGATCTGACAGTATATTTTCAGAGCTAAATCAGACTCCTCAAACCCTGCTTGAACTGACAAGTAAGTTGAAGGAAATCTGCCAGCAGAAGATGTGGTTTCTTATCTGCTTTTTGAAAGTTGTTCTGAAATTACATCAGGATTCTGAGGCCCATTTGGGTAGGATTTTAGCCCCATTTCTTTTTTCTAGTCAGTGAGTGAAATTTCTATAGAGTGACCTGGCCCCACTTTACCATCAAAGGTCAACTTGGCCCTGGAAGTGATTTCTACGTGGGTGCTAAGATTGCTGACTTGTCAGCCTCATGGTCCTTTGCATCTGGACAAGGGCCTTTCCTATCATGAAATATCTGTGTGCCTAAGATAACTAGAGCCTTCTACTTTCATGGGAACGTGAAATTTTGAATACCTCGATTCAATGTTCTGCATGCTCCAGGTAGGGGGACAGTAAGAACTGGGGATGAAATGTTCAATCATGGGGTTAAGCCAGTGACTGGGGCAAACTAGGTACCCATGGCAAAAGTGGGACAGGCAGGAGGACGTCTGTGCAGCACAGATCCTGTGAGGTCATAGAAGATGCCACTGGGGTAGAGAGGACAGGCAGGGTTATAAAGTCTCAGATGCATGTACTCACCACACAGGCCCAGGAGAGCCCCTGGGCTTGTCAAGATCATGGTGTTGCCTTATGACTCTTGGATGAAGATGAACCTAACTTTGAAGGGATTCCGTGTGCAGAGAGGGGCATATGGTAGAGACAAGAAGAATGGCTTTTCTGAGATCTGAAACAACTGAGCAGCCCTTACCTCACACCTTTACTAAGAAAAGCCAAATGGTATCTCTGGGTTCAGAGGAGGGGTGGCCAAGGCTCCCTACTCAGCCCTGGACATGATTTGAAGCACAGGGAATGAGGCTGCCCACAGGTACGCGTTTCAGGTCTGTGGCCCTGCTAGTGGCTTCAATAGCATCATGCCAGCTTGGAACACAATATCAGGCCTGACGTTGGTAAGTAACACTGGAGGGGGCCTTGGTGGATGACAGCAGCAGCCAGCTTGCTTTTGTGGCTTTCTTCCAGTGGGTTTATGCCTCCTGTGTGCTGTTACCATGGCAGCAAAAGGAAGCTTGGGTCTGCCTTTGGGGACCACATTAGAGCAAGTAGTCTGTTTCCCTTAAAAAGACATTTTCTTCCCTCCCTTGTCTCCAAAGTTCATTCTCCAAGGAAAAAGACAAGGACCGCGTCTGGTAAAGGCTAATGTGGCTTCACTTCTGTCAGATATGACCTGGCAGTGCTTCTTTTGCAGACTTCTGAAACACCACCCATTTTCTTTCTGTGATTTTTTTTTTTTTTTCGAGGTAGGGTCTCACTCTGGTCCAGGCTGAAGACTAGAATTAACTAATTAACTACGTAGTCTCAGTGTGGCCTCGAGCTCTTGGTGATCTTCCTACCTCTGCCTCCTAAGTGCTGGGATTAAGGGCATGCGCCACCATGCCCAGCTCTTTCTCTGAATCTTGTGCTGGCTTTGCACTGTTTGGGTCATTGTGATGTTTTTTACTCTCCACAAGACTGATGAAAAGTGAAATCATGACCCTCAAATGGACTTCTTGGAGAAAGAAAGGGTGTGTAGCTAGAGAGAGGGGCCACATGTGCTTTTGGCAGAGGATGTGACATCATCCTCATATATCCAGATTCTCCAGGGTGCCCTTGAGTTTGAAGCCCCAAGTGTTTAGCCTCTGCAACAGGAGGCTCCTGAGTCTACAGAAGTCCTCTCTCACTGTCAGTGTTTCTCAGGCAAGTAGTCTCCAAGGTCTTCCTTCATGCTGCCAAAGTCAAGGCAACAGCCACGTTTGTGACCTGAAATCTGTGCCCCATGGCCCCACTAATGCGCCTCATCCAGGGTCCCTCTCCAAATACTCCCAGGAAGCTGGAAAGGTCCCAGAACACAGGCTAGATGCTCACCAAATCCAGCTGGTAAATTCTATACACATCGCTATCGACATTCTCCTGCTGTTAAGGGACAATGAAACAACATGAGAGTAAATCTCTAAGCAATGCTTGTCATGCATGTTAGTCTCCATAAAAACAACCTGGCCAAGAAGGCACAGCCAAGGTCCATAATGCTCTAACTGTTCCCACCCGAGGGCCACAGCTCTGCATCGAGGGCTTTTCGCTTCAGCCAGATACAGGGCCTGCCAGATAAGGGTCAACCAGTGAAACTTCGGGTCTGGTCTTTCCAAGTCAATGGGCAACAGGGGAGGCACCACCACTATAGAACATATTCTGAGAATGTCCTTCCAGGGAGAAGTTAAATTCTGAGTCCATGTTTAAATGACTCACAGAATGGTTCAATCTTTAGAGCTGTCAATTTGGCATTTCTTGCTACCATAACAGGCATTTGCTGCTTATCACCTCTGATGCCAAATGGCCAACCTGGTCATGAAGACGACCAAAATGACCCTACTGTGTATTTTCAGGGTGATACCTCTGGCCATCTTAATAATTATATTGGGTCAACCACTTGATCAGCTGTTATTCCACATGAATGGATCAGTTTTCTGGGCAATGCTTCAGTTACTGCAATATGGTTCACTCTTAATTTGAAATTTCCAACTGTGGAAAAGTCTTTTACTCTTTCACCATTCATTAATTAGATAAATGATATGAAGATCAGTTCTCCTCCTCTTCATTGGTCAACCAATTAATGGATTCAGCATACATGTGTGCATGCACGTGCACATGCACACACACACACACACACACACATTAGGAAACACTGGTTTTTGTGTGGTCAGAAGCTTTTCAAAAAGATCTAAGCAGGACACTGCATCAGTGACCCACCTTCTCAGATCAGGGAAAGACCACACCCCACATCTCTATCCAACAAGCTTAGTCCATCACTTCTGTCCTCTCTGTAGAGTCAGAAAACATTTTGGAAGCTGCTAGGTAGAGAGCTGTTCTCCACCTTGATAGTTCAGAAGAGACTGAGGAAAGTCCCTCCACATAAAAGCTTGAGACTTCTGCACTAAATTGGCCACCCTCACAGGCTGATGTCATCTAGTGGCAGCATGCAGAAATGAAGACCGGAATCCCAGTCTCAGAACTGCCACTAGCAAATGACTTGGGGTAAGTTACCTTTCCTTGTTCATATTTGTTTCCATAGTTGACAGAGGCGTGCTGAAAACACCCTACATTACAAGCACCATGTCCCCACAAGTCACTAGTGTTTCCTGATGGGAGACAACTTTTGGCACTTGGAACCTTCTCTCTCTGCTGAATGTGTTGTCCTATCTAGTGAGAAGAGGGAGAGACAAAGTTGCATCATGGGTGGGGCTCAGTGGGTTTCTCTGGGTGAGACAGGAGACAAGTGCTTGGGGGTTAATAGACCATCTCTTGTCACCATTGGACAAGGCCATGCAGGAGTGCTCGGCTAGATTTTCCGACTTTGATCTCAGGCAGGCAACTCTAACTAACAAATAGTCTGAAATGTCAAAGAATAAATGTTAAAACTTGAGGGGTCATTCTCCTGGGAGTTGCCTGGGCCAGCAAAGGGAGGGAGAGGAGGAGGGAGAGAGGGACACAGCAGAATCCTTCACATAAAGATTCTGACTTGGTTTTGTGATATTTAAGAAAAAAATTGAATTATTTATAGCACAGAAGATGGAG
Source organism: Dipus sagitta (assembly GCA_036346955.1). Taxonomy (NCBI): domain Eukaryota; kingdom Metazoa; phylum Chordata; class Mammalia; order Rodentia; family Dipodidae; genus Dipus; species Dipus sagitta. The sequence continues at coordinate 120,839,840 of CM070772.1, forward strand.
GCAGACTGTAGAGGAGTGACTGGACAGGAAAAGGTAGCTCGAATTTCAGTGTTTGGTTGGGAAAACGTCTCTTGTCCTTCATATGCTATTAACTATTTCTTGAGGTTTTTGCTGCTTTATTATTATTGAAATAAAAGGCACACCATGTGATAAATGGGTTGGTGGAGGCAATTTCTAGAAACGACTAAAAAAAGCATGGGTGTCTTTTCTAGCACTTTCTCTGGTGCCCCTTCTAGCCTGTGCTTCTCCAGCTAGGGATTCAGAGGGGACCTGCTCCAGGATAGGTGGGAAGCATCTTGGCCTTGTCCTGGTCACTAATAGGCCATACAGATGTGGGGAGGTCAAATTCATCGCTCAGTTGTTCCATCTGAAAGACAGAGATGATTATCCTGAGCCCCTTCTGGGAATGCTGGGAATATGAATGATGCCAACCACATATTCAAAATATTTTGGTACTGGGTGTGGGTGTGGTGGTGGTGGGAGCGTTGAAATAGCTTTTATGTTATGTGAGGGGGAGAAAGATGGGAAGAAATTGAAAAGGATAAGTCACAGGAGATGGAAGGACTGGTGGTGAAGTTTGGGGAAATGGGCTCTCTGATTTATATATTATCATTGATGATTCTTAGATGCAAAAAAAATGCTTCTTATTGATAATCATGTCCTGATGTTGTTATTGCATGGATAGTTGAAATCTACTAATAATCCCCAGAATTTAGCTAAAGATTAAAATTACAAGCTTCAGGGGCATTCCTTTGCAGCAGTGAGAGACTCTAGCATGCCCCCCCACACATGCAAATAAATAAATAATTTAAAGAATTAGCAATACCTACACAAGATCCTCAGAAGAAAAAAAATGATGACATCAAATTAAAAGAGAGACTAATAGAGAGAAGGAGGGGATATGATGGAGAGCAGAGTTGTGAAGGGAAAAGCGGGGGGGGGGAATACTATAGTTTGTTGTCTGTAAGTATAGAAGTTGTCTGCATATATATATATATATATAGTATATATATATATATATATATATATATATATATATATATATTACAGGCTTTAGGTGTTCTCTCTTCCCTCTCCAGAAAAGACACAAGTACACTCTTGGACACTCTCCTAATAATTATTTTTGCAGACCCTTAGCACTTGGAGATATAAACAATTGGAGCCAACTTTTGGACACCTTGGGGTCGGTGAAATAAACCAGTCAAAGTACAAGTCAGATCATCAGCTCACCTCCAAACATGTAGCATTGTGTTTAGGATGTATTGCTTTCTCTGGAAATACCAATACTTTTCCTTTTTCTCCAGACCTGTTTACCTATACCTTGAAGAAGCTAGAGAACATTCTGCAGTTAAAATGTCACACTGACACTCCTGTTATAAAACTCTGAAAATATACTTATTTTTACATTCAGTAACTTACTCTACCTCCCAGAAAGGTCTCCAAATGGTTTTAGTCCACTTTGATTTTTCTATGATGTAGAAGTTTTACCAGCATCATTGATCTAGGAGCCTTTATATTCTTAAAATTATTAAAAGGCCCAAGAACTTTTATGTTCCAATTTTTATTCACAAAATTTGAAATTGAAGCTGAGAAAAATGTACAAACCCAAAAGCACACATAGTTTCCATTAGAATACATAAAAAGAAATGTGATGATGTCATCATGTATCAGGAAGTCATTGGACAAACCATGCATACTTTCAAGAGAACAAGAGTGAAAAAAATACAGATGCTACTGATAGGAAAAAAAAAAAAGAAATGTGAAACTTCTGATTCTTTGAAGCCACCAAGGGTCCCTAGAGCACATTTTGACACCAGACGGCTCTAGGGAAAACTGGGGCATAAGTAGAGTCTGAAATCGCACTTAGATCTCCTAGGTGCTAAAGAATCCACTAGACAACCACTTTTATCCAAGTGTTCGAGTCCATCAGAAGACTGCTTCTTCCTGCAAACATCACTGATTGCATGAGTAGTGTTGAACTGAACTGGGTGTCCCTGTGTATGCTTAGTGACTAGGAATGTGGGAGATATACAACAAGGACTTCAAGTTTTATTAGGAAAACAGTGGCTATTGGTTGGTTCTGGAGAAGGAAAATGAGCTGATACAGGCAACATTATGACTGATTAAAGAGACTTGGCAAGAATAGAACTTGAATAATCCCATTGGTAAGAGCAGGAGCAATGAGTGGCTAGGGTGAAGAGAGAGATCTCATCATACGTATTTTAGTCTGTGTTGTGTACCACATGTGGATTTCTTTAAGGAACAAGTGAGGCCTGCAGTGTTCTAGCCAGTACTTATATGGGTGTCTAAGTTTACAGAGGCTTCTGTCTTCCTCATTCTCTAACCTGGAATGCTTCAGTAGAGAAAGAAGATTAGGGGACTGGAGAGATGGCTTATCAGTTAAGGCACCTGCCTGCAAAGCCTAAAAGCCCAGGTTTGATTCTCCAGTATCCGCCTAAAGCCAGGTTCACAAAGTGGCACCTACATCTGGAGTTCGTTTGCAGTGGCTAGAGGCCCTGACATGCCCATCCTCTCTCTCTCTTTTCTCTCTCTCTCTCTCCCTTGCAAATAAATAAATGATTTTAAGAAAAGTACAGGAAAGAAGATTGTACTATCACGTGTGTGATATAAGGTGCTAACTCAGGTTAATACTATGTAGCACTGAACACACATCCTGGCAGAGGGGCCTGTCTTGTCATATGGTTGTGGGTGGTTGACAAAGCCCATACCTTTGATTGTGCATCATTTATATCCTTGGAGCAAGAACTGCTCTGGGTTGCATGTGAGGAGATCTTTGATGCTAATGTTTCACAGCTTCACCAGAAGAATGGAGTATCTGGAGAATGCCCTCGAGTGTGGACTTTGCCTGGCATGAGCCCCACAAGGGAAAAGAAAATTGAGATCATGAATGGATATACGTTCACTGATTTATCCTTGGAGACATCTGCTGTGCTCCATATACTGTGCTCCTGAGTGAAGCAGCTATGTCCCTGCCTTCAGGAGCCTCATGTTTTGGGGCAGCACTCTTTAATGATTGGCAGCCTTATGTCCCAGTGGAATGTGTGCAGAGACAAGTTTGGTGGCTGTCAGTAAGGATGGGTGCTGCTCATACCCCTTACCCCAGCAAGAATTGTCCAGCTCAGAGCTCATGATGCAAAGGATGGAAAGTTTCAGTTTAGTAAGATTGTAGACCAGTGTTCTTCAGTCCTGGGCAAGAAGAATTTCTGAACTCCTTGGGATTCTCCTTTAGTTTGCTGGTAGTTGAAAAATGATGGGAAGTGACCACATGGAGGCTGTACTTTATTTCTCTTCTAGACAAGATTGTAGTTGCCAAAACTAGAATTCTTTACCTGAACCCTTCTAGGTATACCTCTAGGACATGCACAGACTCCTCATTGAGGTATTTTATTAAGGATGGCCTGTACTGCAGGTGAATACATTCCTAAACCCTAGAGTTGGTTGAGCGACCTCTAGGGGCAGTGGGAGCATGAGAGAGAGGTGATTAAGGAAAGATAGAGGTACCTTGAGTGTGCACATATATGTGTGTGAGGTCCTTTTTGCTGTAGGATAGAGATTGGGTAAGGGAGAAGAGGAGTAGACTAGGGACCAAACCCCTAGCAACTCCCTATGACTTTAGATTACTCTGAAGGTATATTTAGCAGGGTAGGAGGATGGGCATATCTTATTTAACAGTATGTTAGCTTGATTTATAACTGCCAAGTTTTTGGACATGTGAGATATGGGCTTCTAATTAGCCTCTTGTCCTGAGTCCGTCAAGGTAAAGGATGGGTCTTGTGCAGATGAATGGATAATTATGAAGCAATAGAATGAAATGAAGTGAGAGGTAAGCATAGAGGAAGAACACCTAGTTCTTAAATAGTGTTCTTAAAAATACTAAATCATGGGCTGGAGAGATGGCTTAGCCATTAAGGCATTTGCCTATGAAGCCTAAGGACCCAGGTTTGATTCCCCAGAACTCATATAAGCCAGATGCACATGGTGGTGCAGGCATCTGGAGTTTATTTGGAGTGGCTACAGGCCACGGTGCACCCATTCTCTCTCTTTCTCTCTCTCTCTTTTTTTTTTTTTTGGTTTTTCGAGGTAGGGTCTCACTCTAGCCCATGCTGACCTGGAATTCACTATGGAGTCTCAGGGTGGCCTCGAACTCACGGCGATCCTCCTACCTCTGCCTCCCGAGTGCTGGGATTAAAGGCGTGCGCCACCACGCCCGGCTATCTTTCTCTCTCTTATAAACAAAAATAAAATATTTTTAAAAAATACTGAATCAAGATCTATTTGCAGTTGCACAAATATAAATGGCAGTTCAGCGGATCCCACAATCAACATCATTGGTTAAGATTTAAATGCTCCATCGTTTAGGGAGCTTTCAGTCTCCTGGAACTTTGGGAAGACAGACCCCATTGCCGTATGGCTAAACACGATGCTCTTTCAGCACTCTCGGGATCTCTGTAAGACCGTCTGTCTCTATGGTATGCTCATCCAGTGTTATGCCCTTGTCAGGTTGCCATGGACACTGATCTCAGGGTCTCTGCAATTGATTAGTATTTTGGGGCATCTGCAGTTTTTAGGATACCGTGGCCAGCGCCGTGGGGATGTGGTGTGGTGTACCCTTCCAGCCTTCCGCTTGTGGAGTATGTGAGGATAGCCATTGTAACAGAGAAGTAAAGACCTTGGAGAAATTGAATGGGAAGGGTATTTTTTTCTTCTTCTAATAGCAGTGTGCTTTTTTCTGATTACAAAAGTAATTTATATTCACAGTGGAAAATTCAGTGAAATACAGGAAAGCATACAAACACATAAATTATCCACCATCTCATCACCCAGAGACAACAATATTAACATTTTAGCTTTCTGCCACCTAATCTCTTTTATGCACTTACTTAACAGAGTAAAATATTTTACAAGCACATGCACACACATGTAGTATTTTACCATTTCTTTCTTTTATAGATTGCTTGCATGTGCCATTTGCTGACTTTTAAAGTATTAAAATTTTATGTATAGGTAACATATTTATTTCATGGCTCAAAGATACAAATTACAAAGACTTCTGCATGAATGTAGTATATATATATTTTTATAATGAACATGAGGTAGGAAAACCCAATGTCTTTTAGCTAGTAAATCAACAAAGTATGTTATATCTACACTATGGAATTCCACTCAACAGCCAATAGCAAGGAAGGCCTGACGCATGGTGTAACTTGAGGGAGCATCAAAAGTATGCTAAGCGAAAGAAGGTAGGCTCAAAATGTCCTAGTCTGTATGATATTAACTGCATCGAATGTCAGGAAGATGCAAAGCTACAGAGACAGAAATTAGGTTAGTGGTCACCAAGGCCTGGGGGTGGGAACAGAGATGAAGTGTAAATGGACCTATGGATCTTACTGTGGTGATGAAAATGGTCTAATATTGGATTATGCTGCTGATTATACCATCCTGTAGATTTACTAAAAGTCACTGAAGTGTACATTAAGATGGGTGGATTTTACAGTATGTACATAATGCTTCAATAAAATTTATGTAATAGATATAAAATAAAATGTATATATATGCATAGATTCAATAATGTTTATGTGTAAAATGTGTAAAATATATGGCACAGTAAAATATATATACATATGTATATATATATGTGTATATATATATAAACTTTATTAATATATACTTGCCTATATGTTACTTATTACAATAATATTTTTATGTGTAAAGTGTGAACATTGTTCTTCCTACACTTGTCACAGGACCTTCTCTCACTACCAGCATATTATACTGAATACCAGTGTTCAAGTGTGTTCCTATGAATCAAATCCTAACAAATTAAATATAAATAAATATGAGTACATGTTCTTATTTTTCTTCCATTTTGAACAAATGAAGCTATATCAAACACACACACACACACACACACACACACACACACACTATTGTGTACTTTTTAGTAACTCTTCCCCCAATTCTTGAAAATCTTAGGCTTCCTCCTCTTATTATTCTATTTTTTTTTAATTTGAGACTATGTGTCACTTTGTAGTCCAGACTGACCTTGAACTCATGATCCTGCTCAGAACCCAGGTTCCTCAGAACCCTGAGTCCTAGGACTTCCTCGTTTTGTTAAGAAATATATTGTATTCTATCACATTCAAGCATAGATTATTTAATTTCTCTACAATATCTTGTCCTTACAAATAAGAATAGCAGATTGATCCTAAATAAATATAATACATATAAGTATACATATGTATAATTATATAATATATATATAGTATGTATTATATATATTATGGTACACTAATGATTTTAAATATATATATATTCCATATAATATTATACCACCCCCAAAATAATATATGAGAATGAGGTTCCCTACAGTCTAAATAAATTAAGTCTTCTCTCCCTCTTTCCTTTCCTTTCCTCCCCTTCCCTTCCTCTCCTTTCCCTACCATTTTGCTATATAGCCCAGGCTGGCCTCAAACTCTCCATCATCCTGTCACAACCTCCACAGAGTGGGGGGATTACAGGCCTGTGCTCCAATGCCCACTGAAGCATGATTTGGGATGGTTGGATAATGTCTTACTGTGTGGATAAGCTGAATTTGTTTTATTACTCCCCAGTGTTAGCAAAATTGGACTATTTGGTTTTCAATTTGTAAGAGTAATAAGGCAGGTGTGTAGGTACTTTGGTAGGTAAGCAGAATGAGGGAAGTGATTCAATGACAGGCCTCACCAGAAGTACTATATGTCACTGCATTGCTGCTCTGCAGCCCATGCCGCCACCTCTGGATAGTTAGAGAGAGATTCTCCAGGCAGGTATCCAGTGGATCCATTCTTTTCTTTTTGGTGGGAGGCAGGAGTAGGGATTAAGCTTAAGGTCTTGTGCATGCTAGGCAAATGCTTCATAACAAAGTTGATATAAGTAAGTTATATCGCCAGACTTTTTTTTTTTTTTTTTTACTTTTTTGATGCAGGGTCTTGCTAAGTTGCCAGGGTTAGCCTTGAACTTTTGCTCCTCCCACCTTAGCTTCTTGAGCAGCTAGAATCATAAACCTGCACCAGCATGGGGCTCCATTTGTCCTCCTTATACGTAGATATGTTGTACTGGACATCTCCCTCAGAGAAAGCAATCTCTTGAAACTCATGGGCTTCAGGACCTGAGAGGCAACACTGGTAAGTGCAGCAGTCATTACTGATTCCCTGGTGACTTTAAAGTATTACAAACATTCACATAGTGTGAATGATGCTACTACCCTATTGGCTCTAAGGCCAGATATCTTACCACACCTGTTTGGCCTGGGGTTTCTGAGCTACACGGTCCAGAAATGTTAATAGGATCTCGAACCAAATCCCTGATCTTATATGCGGTGCAGATAGATGCCAAGCATGGAGGTGATGCTGTGACTTTCTCAAGGTCAGGATGATGGTGGGAGGCATTCTCCGTGAATCCTGATGTGTCCTGGCCTTTGAGCAGAAAGTCTTCTGGGAGCACATTGGGTGCGATTTGGAGGTAGAGGTTGAAGTCGGCCAATAAAAGGCCACAGATTCAGAGCTATGCTTCTCTAGCCAACTCACTTATCTGGTCTGGAGGCAGGGAGAAGGAGCCCAAACTGGAAGGAAATCAACCAGTTGGAGAGAATTCAAGGAAATAGCAACAGGGGGTAGAGGGGTGGGGAGATCAATCATGAGCTGATCTAAATCTGCAGCTTTTGAGGCCAAGCGATAGCCATGTTTTCTCTCTGTCAGCTCAGTGGTGACAGCCAGGCTGGGCTTTACTTCTAACACACCTCCTTCTCATTGCTTAATAAGGTCCTTATGTCTCTTTGGGGGTGAGCATCAGGGAACAGAAGGCGACCAGGCAGGAAAAATGTAGCTTTCCTGCTTCTGATCCCTGGACTCATATCAGCTGGAGATGAGGTCCTGGGAAAAGGAAAGACCCCTGAACAGCAGAGCACATGATGCAGAAAGAATCCAAGCAAGTGGAGACAAGCAAGCACAGGGGGTGACATTAAGGATCTGGTAGCAACAGGGTAGACTAAGAGGCTGGATTTAGGAGGAGCATTAAAGTTGAAATCAACAAGTTCAATTAGGTTTATGTGACTTCCCACAGCCCCACCAAGCTGTCAGTCATCTGTTCGAGGTGGATGCCAAGACACCATGTGCCTTCCAAGATCCCTGGGTGCTGGCCTTTTCCTATCTGCCAGGTGGAGAGAAAGACAGTAGAAGCCAACTCTGGAAGGCTACCGGGCATGTGTTGTCCACCATGTGAGGCTCTGTTGCTTCTTGGAAGCTAGGGTATCTGGGCATGAACAATAGGAAAGCTTTGAGAGAATGCACATTACCCTCCTCACCATGGTGTTGCAAAGAAGCAGTTGTAGGCAATGGAAGTAGAATCTAGCTACTGATGTCTAGGTCCAAGGGAAACATGGTGTTGTCATGAACACACCAATGTCTGTTCATTGATTAGCCTGTCTCATAGCCTAGGCTCAGGAAACGGAAACTCTTGAGGCGCAGAGGCATACTCTGGAACCTACTCGGCCCCTGGAATCGTTTCAGACTGGGCTTGCTTTCTGCCTATCTCATGTTGCCTTCTCCCTCCCAGCCCTTGCCAAACTCGTCAGCCAGTCTTTAAATATGCTAACGGTATAGTGCCAGGCACAGTGGGTAATCAACACACTGTGGTTTATTTTAGTGGTGGTAGCAGTGGAATTAATGAAGTGCTCCTTTGTTTTCTTTTTTTTTTTTTTTAAATTATTTATTTATTTATTTGAGAGTGACAGACAGACACAGAGAGAAAGAGGCAGAGAGAGAGAGAGAGAGAATGGGCGCGCCAGGGCTTCCAGCCACTGCAAACGAACTCCAGACGCGTGCGCCCCCTTGTGCATCTGGCTAACGTGGGTCCTGGGGAGTCAAGCCTTGAACCGGGGTCATTGGGCTTCACAGGCAAGCGCTTAACCGCTAAGCCATCTCTCCAGCCCGCTCCTTTGTTTTCAAAGAGCTTTCCTAAGTCTCTCCAGATTCCCCAAAAGTTGACCCATACGATTTACAGGTCCTTTATGCATTAGGTGTGTGTTCTTCTTTTAATGATAGTCTGACTTACGGAGTTCCTAAAGAATGTAAAGTGTAGCCTATGAATTGAGTCACAGAGAGGATTCAAGCCTGGCCCTGCTTCATACATAGATGATCTCCACAGCAGCATCGTGCACCATGTTATGATAGGTATTGAATTTCAGAATCCTGAACATACCTATGTCTATCAAGACAAACAAACACCTCTGGCCAAGTGTAAAATATCTAATGCTTGTAGAGTAAGATTTGTTTTGATTAGCCTCTGAAGGATTTGAGACTCATCTATATTGAATGAAGGGTAAGAAAAACTAAGTTTGAGCATCAGGAAATCACTGTAGCCGAGCATAGTGGCTCACACCTGCAACACCTAACACTTGGGAGACAGAGGCAGGAGAATTGTCACAAGTTTGAAACCAGCCTAGTATGTATAGTGAGTTCCAGGCTAACCAAAGCTATGCAAGACCTTGTTGAGAGAGGGTTGGGGTAGGGCGAGATAAAAAGGGGGGAGGGAGAGAGAGGAAAGAGAACTGACTGTGGTAGGTGTGTCAGTGGAGTGAAGCAGGGAAGATGTGAGTATAAGGGCTGAGGAATAAGTGGGTGTTGAAAAATGTCAGGGACACGCCTGCATAGATTATTCATTCATGTGTCTGGGGATGAAGGGGACTTCTAAGTGAGGTTGGACCAAAGGACTATTTTTTTTTTTTTAATCAGGAATGACTTTATTGCACAGGTGAGAAGTTAGTGGGAGGAAGGACTTACAGTTTTGAAGAAAGGCAAGCACTAGATGAATCAGCATCCAAAAAGTAAATGGAAGAGACTGGAGACAAAGGTTTGGACAAAGGGTGAAATGTTTTTGACCTCGAGGAAGGGAGGAGTGGATAAGTAGTACTATTAATTCATCTAAGACACGAGGAAATAGTACCAACCACATGTATAGGATTGAAAAGGGAGGGACTGAGGCCCATTTCTTTCCTATTTCCTTAGCTCCTGTGAGAGCGAGTCAGTTTCACTGGGAGGGTTTTGCCATGACTGTATTAGAAGGGGGTCTTGGAGGTTTTGAGGAGGGGATCCAAACAAGAATCAGATGAACAGATTCTTTCCAAAAGAAACACAGCACTTATTTCCAGCACTGTGAGGTTTGACTGAACTCAACTGCTGTGTACATTTAATTTTGGCTAATTTCACAGTCAAATTTGGGGACTGCTTTTTACTTTTGTGGGTAGGTGGTAACCGGGGAGATGCAGCAGGCAGTCTCCTTCGTCCATAGCTTCTTACTATGCGGAGGTGGCCAGGGCTGAATATACAAGGGTGCCTCCCATGTGAAGCCAACAAAACTTCCACCGGCGCCTCCTCCTAGCCATTGTGGATGCAGAGGATCATGGAGCCCCATAACCACAGCAAGCTTGAGGATCTTTTGGTGGATGCAATTGCTCTTTTTTTTTTTTTTTTCTGGTGCTGATGCTGTAGAAATGATGGTGTGAAGGTTAAGCTATAGCTCGAGGGCAGAGCCTTGAGTGCAAGGGCAGGCAGATGCGCAGAGGAGATGCAGAGCATGAGGTATGCTTTTCAGTGCCTTCCTAACCTTTCAGTACCTTTGACATGCTTGTTCCTAGAACCTGCACTGAGAGGACTCAGGGTTTACGATCGCCCTCCTGCTGGGCACTACCCTGGTTTAATAACTAACACGTCTGCCTTAGTTTCAGAATTTAGACCTGCTGAAGATGCAGTCCTCCGGGCTGTTACTGGGTCTCCAGACTGTGCACAGTCGTAAAGCCCAACAAAGCAGTCGTTCATTTGTTCAACTGACACGCATTGTTCACTGCCGGGTGGCATGTACTAGTGGAGGGGTGGGACGCAGCTCTGGTCGACATCACAAGAAGGTGAGCTCTCAGGAAGATGATCCACTGCGAGGACCCAGTGACAAAGGGGTAGATAAATATGTCAGCAAGACGATTATCTGATGGCGACAGTGCTGGCGTGGAGTTGGCAGTGTTTACCAGAGGGCTTGGGAACTCTACAGGAAAAAGTCATCAAGCAAGACTCCTGGATGAGGTCTGCGACTTACCGAGCAAATGTGATGCCACTTGCCATATAGAGATGCACTGGGAAAGGTCAGGCTCGTGGGTAACGACCATGAGTCCTCTTGGCCTGCGCTGCATATGAAAGACCACTGGATTCCAGGTAGAGTGGTTGAGTAGAGACTTGGACCATGATGACTGCACAGCTAGAAGGCAGCTGAGCACCCTTCAGATGAAAGTGTTGGAGCTCTACCTTACGTAGACATGTCTCCCAACCTGAGGATGAGGTGGTCTTGCCTCCCTTGTCACATGTTCTGAGACTCGGTTCTCACTGGTGCATCAGTGTGCAGATTGCCAGATCGTCTCAGCATCCAGCATATGCCACTGCTTTTCTGGACCTTCATTCCTACCTGTTCTTTTTTTTTTCTTTTTTCTTTCTTTTTTTTTTTTTTGCATCATTCTGTGCTTAAAACGCCGCTCGTTTGTGGAGGATGTGTGCACAGTGGCCTTTGCTCTAGTGTTAACCATATTTGGGGAATGTATGTTACAGCAAATACAAATCACAAAATGTTGAATCTCAGATGCTTCTATTCTTAGAAGTCCTCCAGGCACCTTACCAATAGGCACCCTGTGTTGCCATGACCCTCCCCCTTTCTCCTCTTCTGAGACTCCTGAGCTCTCTTCACTCATTTCTGCCAGAAAACATAATCACTGCATTGCGGTTTCCAAGGCAACCCAGTGCTTTCTGTACTCACCATGGAGCTGACCTTTGCATTTCTGCAGGCGAAGTAAGGTGTGCTGACACACAGTGGGCCCTTTACTTCTGGCCCAACTTTTAGCAGCTGAAACACCTTGGTAGGAGCTTACTAGGAAGATTCACTCTTCTTCCATTAAAACAGGCCTGTGGGTGGTGGGGGTCTGGAGAGATGGCTTAGCAGTTAAGGTGCTTGCCTGAGAAGCATAAGGACCCATTTTCGACTCTCCAGATCCTATGTAAGCCAAATGCATAAAGTGAGGCAAGCGAAACGTGGCACATGCTCACTAGGTGGTGCAAGCATCTGAAGTTCGATTTCGTGGCTGAGGCCCTGGCGTGCCATCTCTCTCTTTCTCTCTCTTACTATCTCTAGAATACAATAAATGAATAAACAAATAAATTTTCTTTTAAAAACAGAGCTGTGGATGTAGCTCAGTGGTAGAGTGCCTGTACTAAGCTCTAGGTTTAAGACTCAGAACTGCAGGACAAACCAAACCAAACCAAACAAACAAACAAACAAAACAGGGCAACATAGTTTAAAAGTGCATGGAATAAGATAAAGCACAATTATGATGCACTTTTTATTTTCCTTTTGTTTTTTCGAGGTAGGGTCTCACTCTAGCTCAGGCTGACCTGGAATTCACTGTGTATTCTCAGGGTGGCCTTGGACTCATGTTGATCCTCCTACCTCTGCCTCCCAAATGCTGGGATTGAAGATGTGTGCCACCACACCTGGTTCACACTTTCTTTTTGAGAACAGGTCTCATGATTCACAGGCTAGCCTCAAACACACTATGTAACCAAGGATGACTTTGAACCCAATGCATGTGATACTGAGAATTAAATCCAGGTTCTCAAGTATGTCAGGCAAGCACTCTACCAATTGGACTACATCCCCACACCAATGTTGCCATTGTTGAACTATGACAAAACCAGAACACTTTTTATCTGACCTTGTGTGTAAGTCACTTTTATGAAGCTCTAATACACAAAGCAACCAAGGCTTAGGGTAGGCAGACTGGATAGCATTCAGGTGTCTTGGGGAGGGCCTCTCCATACCAAGAGGCCTATCATAGTGCACTGGCATTACCCTGCTGTTATGTTTTTCAGTGTGAAGTGTCCCCCATAGGTTCATGTGCTTAAATACGTGGTCCCTCAGCTCATGACATTGGGAATGTTATGGATCCTTTATGAGGTAGGGCATCACTGGGGAAAGTAAGTTGCTGGGGGTAGCTTTTGTGGATGATAGCACAGTCCTGGTTCTGGTCCTAGTCTCTCTCTGTTCCCAGGTCCACTGATATGTGAGTAATCTACTGTCACACATTCCTTTCATGCCTGGTGCCCTGCCTTCCCCACCCAAATACACTGTATCCCTTCATACTGTAAGTCAAAATAAATATCTTCTCCCTTATGATCAAGTATTTGGTCACAGCAATGAGAAAAGTAATGAATGAACACAGTGACTGGTTTTTCTGCCTCTCTAGATCAGTGGGAAGACAAGGCTAGGAGAGTCTCACATTCCTGCTGTGTCCCCTACATATTGCCCTGAACTTTTCTTGAGTACATTATGGATTCAGTGAACATGCCATCAGTCCCTCAGCCAGATGACAGAGTCCAGACAGGTGTCCTAGTTTCCATATCTGTCAAAAATGATAAGTCCCCAGCAATTTCCCTGCCTTTCTTTGCCTGGTCCTAGACACAGAGCCATTCACTTGCCAAAATTGCCATTCAGCCACTCTGACACCATATGCCAATGTAAAATGCACTCGACAAGGTCAGTCAGTGTGAGTCCCACCTGCTGGGAGTTTATCATCTGTTGTCTGTTGCCCTCCAGCCTCCCTGAACTTAGCCCTGTTCCCAGAAGTCCTGAGCCTCCATGGTGTGTAGTCAACAACAAATAAACAAACAAAGGTCTATTGGACAGCTGTGACCTGGGACAATGAGAATTGGTACAGGTGAAAGTGGCTTCCTGCTTCAGGTGGGCAGGTGATTCGGCATGTCCTTACAGGAAGGAGGACCTTTGGATCATGGCTGATTCTGTGTCCAGGTGCACAGGTGAGTGGTTTTTGAGGCAGCCAAAAGTCAACAGCCCGTGTGAGAGAGCAGAAATTAACCATAGTATTGTCATTCACTCAGTGTGGTACGTAAGATGTCTGCAGACTAATCATAACTCATTTCCTCCTAAATATTAGCAATAGTTTGCACTTACCAAACAGTAAGTCATCTCAGAGAAGCTAGTCAGCATTCCTAGAGTCACACAGCTAGAGATTGTCAGAGCTGGGTGTGTGTAAGGCCAGTGGTGGGGCCTTCACCCTCCATGATGTAAGTAGGGGCTTCCAGATCCTGCCTTCCTGCACCACAGGATGAGAAAACCACATTGTCTAGCAGTTCATGTTTCTTCTTACCACACTACAGTCAAAGCATTGTGCATGAGAAATGACAGGATTTAGTTAAGATAGTTCAGAACCCTGAGAACATGTGGCTGGCAGAGAACTTATGGGTGTACTTATAAATGGCTTTATTTAATAGCTTGCTTGGTTCTAATATTCACTGAACTAACATGATATAGACAGCACATCAACAAAAGGGATGTTATGACTTTGCATGCTTCTTAAGTTATAACCACAGGTAGTACACCACAGGTTCTGTTCCCTAAACTCCGGTTTATTGGAAACTTTATTGGGGCAGGGCTCATTTCAATGATACATCTACAAAATGTTTTTGCTCTGTTGCACATAACATTTTTTTTTTCTGACTGGTCTTTCATCCAAATATTTAATTCCTTCCCTATTTTATTACTTGAGTTTCCTAAACTATTCTGTCTAAGTCATGACCTAGAGTAACTAGAGATTCATGTATGTTGATCTGAAATCTCAGACATGGAAAATTTATACAGGAGGCTATCTATGGGGAATTGACATAAGACATATTTGCAGGAGGAGGCCAGATACGCCTGACCATTCAGCTTCTGTAGTTTCTGTTCTGAGAATGGGGAAAAGGCTAACTTCCTAGAGAGACACAGAGGAGAAGGGCTACTTTTTAGGATAACACACTGATGTGGGAAACATCTGTTCTGACATGTTCCCTTCATTGCAATCTGTGGGATCAAGAAGGCTGTGTGAAGACCACTGTGGCTGAAGGCTCACCTCTCAGAGTGCTAGCCGGAGATACTCAGGCTGGTGGGCGGGTCCATGGGCTCTTCCTGAACCTTGCATGGTGTAGGTTTATGCAGCCCTTCAAATCTTCCCAAGGATCCTTCAATAAAGACTGACATCAGAGGAAAAGCACACACACGCACATGCATATGTGGAAAAACTCACAGGAGCAGAATACTTGTAGAAAGCAGTAAAAAATCAGTCTATTAACAAAGGCTAATAACCCCCATGGGAGAAGGGCAGGTGGGCAAGAAATATAGAAAGAGCTTGATTTCAGGGAAGGAGTAGAGAAAGTAAGATGGTCTATAGTGAAGGTGGACATAGTACACAGTTGTGCAGTTATTGACACATGAAGCAACCATTTCATCTGAAAACTGAGAGATAAAACATCCCCAAGGCTAGTGAGGAAGGGGACAGAGGCCTACCTACAGAGTATGAAAGGGTGACCGTCGTCAGGGCTCTTGTGTGTGTTTGGTGTGGATCTCCAAGGCTGAGGCCCTCATCTTGATGCTTAGGAGCCCATCCGTAGGTGTCTAGACCTACCTGTAATAGGTGGCCATTTGTTGGCAACTCGAATCTAGTGGTACTCAATGGAGACATCTCCCTATTGCAGTGGCCACTAGTCCTGACAGTCTCTTGACCTTCACTGTCTAGGATCTTCTAAGAACCGTTTAAAAGATATGATATTGGCATTGTTCAACCTCTAATTGTCTCTAAGTTATTCTGTTTCTTTCAGGACCAAGAAAACTGTACAAAATTATTCTCTCACCCAAAGTGTCGTGACCTGAGTGTCTGCTAGTGACCTCAGCCAGTTGCAGAGGGATAGGAATCCTGGAGCTTGGCGAACTTTACTGGATCTGATCTGAGGGTGACTGAGAGATACCAAGTTCAGGGGTCAGAAGGGAGCACAAGAATTTTATAGATTTTTCTTTTTTCTTTTTTTTTTTCTGGTGGGATTATAGAGTCAGGGGGAGTTTCAGGAGGCAGGCCAGAAACCCATCGGCCAGCGTGTTTAACATCTGGTGTGTGTATGGGGGGGGGACTCTTGGAGATCAGCTTGGAGGATGTGGTGGGAAAACACCTGGCAGAGCGAGTGGGCTTCAACAGGGGGAAGCAGGGATCAGCTCCGGGAGGCCGTGCGGAACAAATCTGTTGGCTGCTCTAAGCTCAGGCTGCCCTCACCCAGGGCCTATGTGTGGAAACCCACAGGCTCTGGCCCCTGACCTTGCTCCCTGTCACATGGGGAGAGTGAAGGCCAGAGCAAGAGATTTAGGGAGTGGGGTAGAGAGACTGAGGAGGTAAGGGGTGCCTAGTGGAAGCCTTCATTTAGGAGTTGTGGAGTGAATGGGAGCACCCTTCTTGGAAGGGCCCCAGTCTCAGACTCCCTGGAGTCTCTAACAGCCTCTGCAGTCTGGAGCTGGGCTTTGGGGCTTCCAATAGAGTCTGATAGAAGGGGTGTCCAGATCCTGAAGTTATGTGAAGGGAACTTGGCTGGAAATAAAGGGGTCCATGCAGGGCGAGCCTACAGCACCAAAGAGCACTTTGTGCTGGTGGGGCTGAAAGAAGCCTCTGTGGGGGTTGAGCTGAGCTGGGAAGAAAGAGCTGTCAGCCCCTGGGGCAGGGAGAGGATGTGGGGATTAGCAGGTGAGGTGCACACCCCCACAGTCCACACAGATGGGGGAAGACAGGAAGCTCATCTAAGGGGGACCAGAACTGCCTGATCTCTGCATGCTTTGCATGCAAGAGCCCTTTGTGCACCAGTACCTATGCCCTAGGAGGTCACAGTTGCCTTCAAACTTTAAACCCTATGCCAAGAAAAGGAAAGAAAAAAATAAGTCTTTTCTTCAAGATACTCATATAGTTAAGTAACTCACATAGGCATATTTTCTAAATTTCTATGGCAATTTCCCCCTTCTTTGCCTCCCTCTGTTCCTTGAGCCTTTCTCCTTCTTTGAAGCAGGACTAGATTTAGACCCCCCTAAAAGAAAGGCCATCAAGGTCTCTTAGATGGGGTCTTCTTATCATCACTGGATGAAATGTTCACTTCATAGCTTTCTTTGTATCTAAACTAAAATGTTTCTGATCATGTTCACTGCTCAGAATGGATTTCTATAGGCTAATACCTTTGTTCTGGAAACTAGAGAATGGATTTTTTTAATTTTTTTTTTGTTTTTTATTTATTTGAGAGCAACAGACAGAGCGAGAAAGAGGCAGAGAGAGAGACACAGAGAGAATGGGCGCGCCAGGGCCTCCAGCCACTGCCAACGAACTCCAGACGTGTGCGCCCCCTTGTGCATCTGGCTAACGTGGGTCCTGGGGAGTTGAACCTCGAACCGGGGTCCTTAGGCTTCACAGGCAAGCGCTTAACCACTAAGCCATCTCTCCAGCCCCGAGAATGGATTTTTTAAGAGCCATGTGTGTGTCTACAAGTAGCCTGGAATCCTATGCCTCCTGTACAACTAACTAAATGAAATCACATCAGAATTGAATACTGGGGCTGGAAAGAGAGAGCTCAATCATTAAAATGCTTGCCTTGGATGCATGAAGATTTGAGTTCGATCCCCAGAACCTGCATCAAAGTGCCAGGCCTGGTGGTGGGTACTTGTAATCCAAGTTCTGCGGATGAAGAGACCAGTAGATCCCTGAGGCTCACTGGCCAGCCATACTAGTTTACTAGATGAGCTCCAGGCCAATAGGAGACTCCTGCCCCAAAAAGGGTGGATAATGGCTGAGGAATGACATCTGAGGTTGCCATCTGTCTTCAACCTATATGTGAACCTTCCCCCCAACACACACACATGAACATGCATATACACGTGCATGCATGCACAGTTAAATACTAACCTAAGCTGATACCATTACTTCTCCAGTTAGATAACAAAATGTTTGGAACTTCTGTCTCCCAGACACCCCAGATTTGAGCTTACTTAGGGGACAGCAAAGTAGACAAAACTGGTCCAAGGGCATCTTCATTTTTGTGTTAGGGGTAGATGTTCTGGAGAAGGGGAAAGATCGTTTTAAAGAACAAGGGCTAGAGAAGGTGTTTGGGTAATTTCACTCTGGGGGAATGGGTGGATTCCTGCTATTGGAAGTGGGGGTGGATTCTGCAGTGTGCCACGGGCAACCAGTCGCTAGGTGCACAGTGAATACCCATCTGGGGCAACTGGGGGCTTGGTTCATGAATTTGTGTAGGGAATGTGTGAGGAAGAAATCTGGCGATTTGTCTAAGGTTATCAGAGCTCTGAAACATTTAACTAATAACTAATCTCAGCTGGGTGTGAGATTATAGCCTTCTCATAGTGTGGGCGCTTGCCCATTCCACTTAAAGATACCACAACCCAGGTTGGAGACATGGCTTAGCTGTTAAGGTATTTGCCTGTGAAGCCAAAGGACCCAGGTTCGATTCCCCAGGACCTACGTAAGCCATGTGCACAAGGAACACATGCATCTGGAGTTTGTTTGCAGTGGCGGGAGGCCCTGGCATGCCCATTCTCTCTCTGTCTGTCTCTCTTCTCTCTATCTCCCTCTTTGTGCTTACAAATAAATAAATAAAAATTTTAAAAAAAGATACCACAACCCCATGTAGTGGGAACATTCATTACGTGTGTGTTCCCGGGGTGAACACTGAGGCTCAGACAGCCAGCTTTAGAGTAGACCACTGAAGGTCTAAGTAGAGGGCAGGGGGTGAAGAAGGAACTGGCCTCTGCCATCAAAAGCCTTATAGCTATTGGCTCCTTCAGTATGCTCTAAATGCATCGCTGTGCTCACGTAATCTCACTGACCCCTCATGACAAGTTGATGACCAGAGTTCTTTGCTTAATTTCACCCATAAAAATATCCAGGCTGGAGATTGGTCTAGTGAACTGCCAAGGGCTAGCCCCTAGGAGGTGCTGCCTGGTGAGTCCATACCCGGTTCTGCCTCAGCCCTGGGGCATGTTCTTTCTCATTCCCCTTGCTCGAATGCTGCTGCTTGTTCCATCCTTCCCTCTTTGATGTTGCACATAGGGATATCTTGGTTCCTCTGTCTAGACAGGCTTCATAAGGCTGTTTCCTCTCGTTCCTGTCTCCAGGGATTCCAATTTCTACCGAATCCAAGGTAGTCAGCGGCCATCTAGGCAAAGGGCTGGTCTCACGTGTGGGTGACTGTGGTCTTTTGGTTTCTCTTCTGTGGCTCACTCTGTGGTCCTCACACGTGCTTCTGTATCCTGTATGGGAGTCGTGGCTCTGGTGCCCGGCAGTCTAGGTCTGGGCCCACCGCTCCAGAGCTGGAAGGAATGACCTTGAATGCATTAAGCTCCATGCTGGTGAGAACAAAGCATCACAGGTCTTGGGACCTGAGTTTTCTGCAGGGGAGAGTGGGAAGAAGCTGAGGCCACGTCTCCGGGCAGCTGCTGAAGCAAAGGACCTCTGGGGAGGCGGTGGGGTGTAATGTACACCTTGTATAGGCATTCTCAGGGAGGGCTTGTCCCGCTGGAAAGAAGATACCAGGATAGAAGAAGGGGAGGAAGTAGGGATCTGGGCATGCTGTTGGGGGGACAGATTCCTAGCTGGGGCCTGAGATCCATCTTTCAGCACCTAACTTCTCGATTCCAGATGGCTTTCCTTGGGGACTTCCTTCACTGTTGACTCTTGGCTCCAGCAGTCAGTGCTTAATGAGAGCCAGAAGTTCTCTCACCACGGGAAGGGCCAGCATGCTATGGAGATAAGGAAGTGGGTACGGAATGGCTGCTATGGTGTGGTAAGGGCGGTGGTGGCTGGAGCTGCTATGTCAGTTCATGCAGGTGCTCATAGCGATAGAACTGGGGAGGGGGAGCACCCGGCAACAGGGACACATCTGAACTTCAGCCTCCCTCTCTGAACTTCTTGTGTCAGGAAACGTGAGTTGGAAATTGCCCCAGAACAGACAGTCCTCTTCTGATCGTCTTTCTTCACTGTTTCCAGAAACAGCAGGGAGTCTTATGTATTTATTCCTCTTGGTGAGAACGTGCTGTCTCTGCATCCTAGAGTGTTAACCTCCAGCCTCAGGGCACACATATGCCCTGGGATGGGACCTGGTCTTTGCTGAGCCTCATCAGATGCAGGGCAGAGGCACTTGTTTGGATGTCTGAGATGTGGAGATAGAGAGTTCAGATGTGGGTCTCATAACTGTCCCAGTTCAATAGGGCCTTGACTCTTCAGTCTTGGCGCCAGGACATAAATAAGACTGCTCTTTGGGACTTACTGGATCGCTTCCCATCCATACTCATTCCTTTCTTTTCACTACTCCCCCAGCTCCCCTTCCCTTTTCTTTGTAGTGTCAACCCTGCTAAAGTCCCTAGCCATGCTTCCGCAGGAGCTTCAATTTATTCATTCATTCATCAAATATTTAGAAAGTTTTTGGTTTGTATTAGGTGCTGTGTTAGACTTAGTCATTAGACTTGAGTTACACATGATATTGGTCTTTTGACTTGAGTAGTTGCCATCACCCTTCAGGGCCTCTTTGCAAGGATGTTCAGATCTTGAAATAACATTGGAGGGAAATGCCAGGCCACTGGAGAGGTGAAGGGCCATGGGCTGGCAGCAGAAATATCAGGGTCTTTGAATAAACAGTCCCAAATTAATGTCACCCTGGGGCAGCAACAGCAATGAACAGTGCTGGTGCTCATTCACATGTCAACTGCTCCCATGCCATTATTATCACATTTAGTCAGTCATTTTAAATTTTAGACTTCCGAGGAAGATTCTATAGAGTTGAAATATGTTCTAGAAAGGTCCTTGCCATGAACCCTAGCAATCCTCGCAATCCTCTTGTTCCAAGAGTGGAAGCCATCCAGAGAATGCTTTGCTAGAGCCATTGTTTGAGCAGTTCACCCATGCTGTTCTTTTGTCCATGAGGAGAGGGGGTTGCACAGGCTGTAGAGCATTGCACAGTGTCTGCTGCTAGCCACGGAGATGCTTTTATAGAGCACTACAGGAAAAGTGTCCCACCACCTACGGGCCCCCAGGGGAGACACAGCCAGTGAACCAGGGCAAGAGTGGGGCAGGTCTGTGCTGGCAGCAGAAATGCCTGCCATGGCAAAGGCAGAGGGTTCCAGTCCTCCTGGCAATGTCTTTCTTCCTCCAATGTTCAGAGCTGGCCCTCTTATTCCCTCCTGCCACTTAAAGAAGCCCACAGTTGGATCTCAAAGAATGTTATTCTTCTCCACTTAAAGACATTCCATTTCATGTGTAATTAAATGGGTGGTATTGAGTTAATGCTTTCTTCTGAGCCTTTCTGGCAGCTTGAGACCCTGGGGTCTGCTTAGTACAAACAAAACTCACGCTTCTCCGAGACCTGTCCTTCTTCTCCTTGTTCCCTTGTTTCCCTTCTCCTGCCAAGAATCGCTCCCCTCCTTCATGAACACAGTTGCCCTCAGGCCTTGTTACCCTCTGCTTCTCAATGGCATCCTGGATCTCTGCCTTCCAGTGTCATTCTCATCTCCAAAAGAGAGCTCTGGTGGTGGGCACCAAGCTGGTCTGGACAGGTTACTGGAGCTGTATCTTTACAGACGTCATTGGTCTCCGCTATGTACTATTCCAGGTCACAGCACAGGTCATCTCTCTGTAGAGGTGAGGAGCATTGTCATGACTGAAGGATGACAAGATCATAGTGTGCTCACAGGGGGCCCCCTTACCCACTGCTCTGTCTTCTGCGGTTTTAGTTATGCACAGTCAACAGTAGCCCAGAAATATTAATATTGTTCTTGACGCTTTCAAATGGCCACATGCACATGACTTTTTGAATATTTTATTTTTATTTATTTATTTACTTGGGGGAGAGAGAGAGAAAGAGAATAGGTGCAACAGGTTATCTAACCACTGCAAATGAACTCCGGACATGTGCACCCCCTTGTGCACCTGGCTAACATGGGTCCTGGGGAATCGAACCTGGGTCCTTTGTCTTTATAGGCAAACACCTTAACCACTAAGCCATCCCTCCAACCCATGTACATGACTTTTGTCACTATATGCTTTTATAATTGTCTTGTTTAATTATTAGTGGTTGTTAATCTGATTGGTCTACCAAAGGTACATATGTCTAGGGAAAAGCACGTTTCACATAGGGTTCGGTACTACTTACAGTCTCTGGCATCCACTGAGGACCTTTCAATGCACCCTTAGTGTATAGGAGGCACCACCTCAGCAGACTTTGGAGTTTGACAGACCACTTGTGATAGCTGATGGGTGCTGAGCTGCAGCTCCTTCATCTGTAGTACTTGAGGAGAAATCTGGTGTATGTCAGAGTGTCATACAAATGGATGAGACTATGCATGACAAGTGTCTGGCACCTGGCTTGGGTAGGTGTTCAATCCATGACAGTTATTTTTTTTGATAATTAATATAATTTTTATTTCATTTTAGATGTTTATCTAAAATTATCTTCTCATTTAGCTAGATAAGTTTTGTAATAAGGAGGACCTTAAGTCTACATTGCCTTGATATAATCATATCAGTAATATTTTTTCGTTGAAGTACTCATAAAAATTTCCTTTCTGAAGCCAGGTGTGGTGGTACATACTTGTAATCCCAGTACTTGGGAGGTGAAGGTGAAAGGAGTTCAAGGCCATGCTCGGCTGCACAGTATACCTGGCCTACATGAGGCGCTATCTCCAAAATAATGATGATAATAATAATAAAGAAAAATACCCCTTTCTTTAAAGTCCTTATTCTTTTTTTTTGTTTGTTTATTTTTATTTATTTGAGAGTGACAGACAGAGAGAAAGAGAGAGAGAGAGAGAGAGAATGGGTGCACCAGGGCCTCCAGCTGCTGCAAATGAACTCCAGACGCATGTGCCCCCTTGTGCATCTGGCTAACGTGGGTCCTGGGGAATCGAGCCTCGAACTGGGGTCCTTAGGCTTCATAGGCAAGCGCCTAACCGCTAAGCCATCTCTCCAGCCCTAAAGTCCTGATTCTTAACACCATGGTAGACAAAACTCAAGACTCTGGTTGTGCTTAAATGTTTTTTATTTGCTTTGTTTGACACTTTGATCAAATTGTTCAGTGGGACTTTTAAAATATTTCAAAATTTTTATTGTATTCAATAGAGTCTCTTTATTTATATGTGTGTGAGGTGTGCACAAGATGACAGCTATTTTGGTTACTAATAAAGTCACAAGGGACATGACTAAGCTAAAAGAGATAAGCACAGAGTGAAGTAGGGTCTGTTGGGGGAAGATCTGAGATGTCTCAACAGTGAGGCCAAGAACCAGCTGGGAATCGCTGGATGCTGTTCCTGAGATTCCCAGGATCCAGCCTTCAGGGTTGGACCACGAGCGTGACCCTCATGACAGCAGTCATCAAGCACTAACGTGGAGATTGAGCTACAGTAAAGCAGCCTGGGTCTGACAGAGGGAACACTCACTGGGGGACTTGAGTTGGCAGCTCCATAGACAGCAGTTAGGATCACTGTAATTTATGACTGCTCATCCTGGGAACCTGGTCTTTCTGTACTGATCAATACCCATCCTGAGTAGGTGGCTGTCTCTGCCTTCTGATGTCTTTATTCCACTGTCTGACCAACCTCCTCCCACAAACTATTTTGGACTCAGACGAAACAGAGGTTAGACATTGTGGTGGCAGGCTGGGGCAGACGGCTGCTGACCCCAGAGTCAATGCTAAGCCATCCCCGAGCAACCTCAGGCCATTTTATTTACAAAAAAAACCATCATCCTTCTTCAAGTTTCTTTCGAAGCCAGTGTTTTGATTTCATATAGGGTAAGTTTTTAGAGTATAAATCTTACAAAGAAGGAACCACACACATATATTCCCCACCATCTCTGTTATCTGAAAATTTAAAGTCAATCTTTTTAATGTTTCTGCTAAGTCAACAGTGATGATGCTATTTCTACAGATAAGGATCTGTAGAAATTAATAAGTGGCAGGACCAGGATTCCACACAAACCTGTTGATATGCTATGTTGTTCTAAAATCCTCATTATTTGAGCAGTGTGACATTTTAGGTGGTTTTTAGCACCTCTTCATCCCTGGTC
The DNA here is from genome assembly GCA_036346955.1 of Dipus sagitta. Lineage (NCBI taxonomy): Eukaryota > Metazoa > Chordata > Mammalia > Rodentia > Dipodidae > Dipus > Dipus sagitta. Next base: position 120,863,856 of record CM070772.1, read on the forward strand.
AGCGAGACCGAGCAGTTTATGCCTGCTCCCACCCTGTGTCCCACTTCCTTGTAATATAAAGAAGTGAAATTGATAGCAGCTCCTGTGTGTCCAGCTATGTCAGACTGTCCGTGATACCAAAGTGTGTCACAGCAGGTTGCTTCAGGAAGGTGTCCCCCAGTGTTCCTGTCCCTGGCTGAAGTGTGGCAGCCCATTTAAACAGGAACAACAAGAGAGAAGCCAAGGTTGACCACTGGACTTTCAGGGATCTGAGATCTTTTGTGTAGATAGTCCCTGGTGACCCTGCCAGGTGAGGGATTGCACTTGAGGGCAAGCAAGCTGCAGGCCGGAAGACCTCCCTGAAATGAATCCAATACATATGGAGTAGTTATCCAGGACCTCATGGGAGAGGAAGGATTCTTGGAGCGGTGATTGAGATGCAGACATCTTAATCCATGGTGTGAGATGAAGCTACTGTCCTGTGGGAATGTGAGGATATACCCATGGTTCTCCTGGTGGAACCTGATCAGTGACTTTGAGATGAGCCATGATAGAAGGTCCCAGGAACCCTTTCCATTTCCTAGAGACCAATCTCCTGCTCTCACAGTGGTCCTTGCCTGCGTAGACCTGGGAATGTCTTCCCACAGCTTCCCTTCTCTCCTCCTCCCTTTCCAGAATCCTGGCGTCTGAGCCCTGTGACCCAGACTCTGCTGGGCCAGCCAGCCAAGCAGTAGAAGGAGATTGATGCCCTGTCCTCCTAGGGAATCCATCACTTTTTGGCACATGGGTCAGATGGTTTCACCAAATGCAATTCTGAGCAGCACTGTGCTAGCTAAAAATAAGCACAGCAGAAACCCAAATAGACACACGGGCGTCAGAAATGAAATGGTCCACCCTAGCCAGTCCCCAGGGCTCTATAGAGCCCAAACTACACTCTGCCCCATCCAGTCCTTGCTCCTTTGAACATGGTCTACTCTGAATGGTGTCTAGTGGGGAGCTCCTACTATTGCCTTTGGAACAATGCTACACGAGATTCCCAGGGCAAGGGAAGGAGGCAAGAGGTAGAGTGGGGAGCATCTGTGGACAGGACCATTTTAGTGGCTGTGAAATCATGAAGGACCAAGTAAGGGGTGCTTCATGTAGAGGAAAGAATCCTAGCAAGAAGAGAGAGAGTCCTTTCTTGGCCACTTTTTACCTCTTAATTTGGAAGGTTATCCCCACCTTCATCTTACCTGATAAAAGCACACAGCAACACCCTCAGGGTCCTGGTGGGACTCAGTCTTCTGCACTTAGCAGGGACTCTGCATATGATACCAATTATTAGCCTTTGCTAGCCTTCTTTGGTGGGGTCAAGGAGAGAAGCAGCTCTTTTGAGCACTCAGTGTAGCTGAGATGAGAAGTACTGACAGTAGCTAACCCCGAGCTGGACTCAGGGATCTGGGAAAATTCACACTCTTGCTTTGTCTTTGAGGCAATGTTTTGAGACCATTGGAAGGCCAGAGAGGCATGGTCCCTGTTGCACAGACAGGCAGTTCAGGCTCGAGGAGGAGAGTTAAGAGGCTAGGCCACACAGCTCGCAAATTCAGGTGGGGCTTGGAGGTAAGCCCAAGATCCTTGACCCCTTCCTGATCTTCTGGAGGTGAGGCTTGGCTTGCTTTTCATGTGGGCATGGTACTTGTTTAGCCCAGGCTGTAATATTAGCAGCTTAACTCCTCAGTCCATGTCCTAGCCCCCTAGCCCAGTGATACCCAAAGCATGCCTTATGGACCAATAGCATGACCTCCATCTGGGAATGAAGAGATGCATAGTCCCAGGCTCCCAGTTGGACCCGTTGTGTTAAACCCTTTGGAGGAGGAGCCCAGTGATCTATTTTAACATATTGTCTGGGTGATTGTGACACATTGTTTATTGGCATGGCAGTGGGGGAGAGAATTGTTGTGGGGTCTGAAGCCAAAGGGGTGTCAAGCAATTGACTGCTCTGGCATGCCCTTTTGCTCCAGATTCACTATCCATCGGGTGAGTATTTGACTTGGCCTTTGTTTTACCTTCTTGTGAAATAATACCAAACCTGATGGAAATGGTGCTTTTACTGTACTTACATTCTGAAGTGCTTAAGTTGCTGCGCTACTTTCCTGGGGACACATGATCAAGCCTCTGCTCATCCCAGACAAGACAACAAGAACAGACCAAGCCCAGCTTGATGATACAATGGGCTTGTTGGGTTCACTTACAGGAGCTTGGGTGAAGGACCATTTATAGGAGCATGGGTCATTGATAAGTCCCACCTCAGTATCAATGGAGTACCCCCTCTGTTAACCTTTCACCTCCTATGTGCTTTAGCAGCTGGGAAAGTGTTACATGTAACTGGGGTGTGGTACAGAGGGAGAGAGTGATGGTAATTTAGGCGAGGGTCAAATGTCCCACCCACTCCACAAGGGACTGTGAACAGGCTCTATCTTGTGAGCGCTGCCCAGGTAGTCAATGCTGCTATGACTTCAGTGTGCCGACGGACGGACATGTCATGCCCTGAAGTCAGAACCACACAACAGAAATGTTTGCAACATACAGCAGCTCAGGGAACATGTAGGCAGACCTTGGATTGTTCCCCCATACGTGAGACAGATGAGCAATCTGATCTGGAGATGTTCTGTATGGTGCAAAAGGCCTCAGAGGTTTCAGTCTTGAGCTCCTTGGTTCGATCCATGAATGTGCAGAGCCTGGGGCCCAGCAATGGAGAGCTGTTTTTCCCAGCCCCATCTCCATTGCACGGCTGTGCCAGGACATTCACCTTGCAAGAATCCGGACTCCATCACTAGTCACCTGGGAATGATTAGGCAGCGATGAGCAGATGGCCTCCTAAGAGAGGTCCTGACCTTCCATTTTCGCCCAGCGGGAGACTCTTTAGCCTCCCTTTCAAGGCCAACAAATAACCATTCCTCAGAGGCTGTGAGATAGAGACAAGAGTGTGAAGCAGGAAACTGAAATCCCACGGCATAGGGTTGTCAAGACTGGGGTATAACTCACAAGTATATGCAACCTCTTCAGAGCCCTGTGCCCAGGAAGGACAAGCCACTAGTCTGTAAGTCTGTCCTGCTGGGAGGAAGAAAATAACGGCACAAATCCTGGGTAGGTAGATCATCCAGAGCTTTGTGGGACATGGAACTCTGACAGGAAAAAGCAATCTCCAAACCCACCAAGCCACCAAGCGTAACCTTTCAGCAGTGCCCCTGTGTCCCTGTCACATGGCTCCTCACTCACAGGGACAGTCTGCCACACTCTTCTGTCTTCAGCTTTCATTTTCCGACAAGGTCATTTGAGACGGTCCTCTTCCCTGGCTCGGCTGCTCTTCATAATGTTGATACAGGTATTTAATGGGCTTCTGCCTGTTGAACGACTCATGTAAAGGTCGGTGAGTAATCTCCGGCTCGCTCTTTTCATCACCAGCCCACTGCTTGTACAATGCCTCGGTAGCATTCTTTCCAAAGAGGTGGGAGGGCTGAGGTCACATTGCTGCTTTCTCCTGGCAGACACACTTTAATTAGGTTGTTAAATTAGCAGAGGCAGTGGCAACCCTTTCCTTTACGCAGACCCCCTCTCTTCCGAGGCTGTCTTTGAACTTGCCATGTGTAATCTCATTGGTTCTTTTTCTCTCTCGGAGGAGAAAAGATTGGCCAACTGGAGATTTTCCTGAAATAATTCCAGCTGTTTATGAGTATATTCCATAACAAACCAGGACTGTTGTACTGGGTCCATGGTAGCCATTGTATTATACAAAAAAATGATTGTGTGTGTGTGTGTGTGTGTGTGTGTGTGTGTGTGTGTGATGCACATGTCCTTCATTTCTCCCAGACACTAAGCTATCTTTTTATCTAGATTATCTTATTTAATGGTCACAGGATTTTAGGGAGGAAGGTATTATTAATAATCCCACATTACAGACAAGAAAATTGAGTCAAATAACTTTCCAAAACTCCAAAATACCAGGAAGCGAAAGGAGTCAGGATTCAACTTCGGCTCTCACCCCTACCCTCGTAACCTGTGTACTTAAAGTGCTGCCACAAGCCTGTTGGCATCACCCAGGTCTTTGTTAGGACGTGCTCATCAGAATCTGCATCTGAAGGGCTGCAGATAGAGCTCAGTCAGTGCAATACTTGCCACGCAAGCACAATGAGCTGGGCTTGAAACCCAGGACCTATGTAGTAATGTCAGGTCACGGGGCCATGCTTGTAATCTTAGTACTGGGGCAGTAGAAACAGGTGGATCCCTGGGGTTCACCAGGCAGATAGTCTAGCCTACTTGGTTGGCTCCAGGCCAATGAGAGACTCTGTCTTAAGAAAAGGTGGATGGTATTTCTGAAGAATGACACCTGAGGTTGTCCTCTGGTCTGCATATACCCACCAATACACTTGGATGCACACATGCACATATGAACACCCCCCCCCCCCCCCACACACGCACAGACACACATTTTTATCTTAGCAAGATGCTTCATACAACCACTAGAAATGGCAGTAGCTTGTCGTTAATAAAGGCTGTTGATTCATATGTGTGTCCTGTGAGTAAACTACCATTGCCTCTGCTCTCCAGTTGAGAAAGCCGACAGGCGGGGGAGAAGTTACTGGCTAGAGTTTACCAACTAGTCAGGGACGGAACTGAAATTTGATCCTGGGTCAGATTTAACCTACAGATTGCAGCTACTTCCCATGACTAAACTGGGATATTAGAGTTTGCCTTTCCCTGTCTTGAACTCAAGCACCCTACATCCCTTCTCTCCTGATGAATGCCAACTGACTTTCCGCCTCCTCTCTGACTCCTCTACAGACGTCCAGCACATCAAGAGGAGGGATATCGTTCTGAAACGAGAACTGGGTGAGGGTGCCTTCGGAAAGGTGTTCCTGGCTGAGTGCTACAATCTCAGCCCCACCAAAGACAAGATGCTTGTCGCAGTGAAGGTAAATCCCGGAACATGTGGGCATCAGGAACAGGGCTGGTAGAGGGCGAGTGGGGTGACGAGTGAGCCTTGCCACTTTCTCCGTTCAAGAAGGTGGTGTTCAATTGGGCTCAGAAGCAACTAGGGGACCTTGGTCCAAGGTAAATGAAGTTTCCTATGGATCACAGCTGACTTCTTTTGACCTTAGGGGTAGCAAGATCTGCACAGGCTATGGCACATGTGCCGGAGAACCACTTGTGGCTATGAAAGGCCCCGATGGATTCTGGAAGCCCTGGCTTCTATCCACAGTGGCTCTGCAGGTATATTGTCTGTCTGGAAAGGCACATGGCCACTTTGGTTGTCTAGTGAGGCTGAGGAGTCCTTATTCAAGGCACCTGGGTTCAGGTCCCAAGGCCACATGGCAGAAGGTAGCTGGCTGCTGACAGCTGTGGCATGCGTCTTTAACCACAGGATTGTGTGTTGCTGAGGCTATGGGCAGCTTTGCAGTGGGCACTGAACTGTTTGGGGTAGTACATAGGGGCATTGCTTTTACGACGTGTCCTCCTCCAGCCTTGCTCCAGCATGAAAAACATTCTACAGATGAGTGCTGTACAAGTCTGCACACGTTTGACACAAAGGAGTGTCAAGCAGGCTCGCTGAGGCACCCATGGGTCTCTGGAGACCTGTTGTAGAGTTCAGGAGCATGCAGTGAGTACCTGAGGCCATCACAGGGTCTGCATGAAGTTCTGCAGTGTCAGATGACAGTGGAAGTGGGGATCAGAGACATGCCCACATGGAAGGAGTCCCACCAGAACCTCAACAGTGTCCCCTCTTTAGCAGTGGACGTCTGATGGAAACTCTGCCGCGAAGGCAGTTTCATGGTGTTTTCAACTGTAGCCACAGTTACGTGTATCTGCCAATTGTCTCTGTCTGCAGGGCAAGACTCCTGCACAGATGCAGGGGTGCAGTGCAGGGCACCACCCACGTGGGCAATAGAGTGACGGCCCGCGTACAAATTCCAGCTTTTTCACTGATCAGCTGGGTGACCTTGGGCAGCACTTAGTGTTGGTGGGCTTCAGTTTCCTGCTCTGAATGACAGGGATTATGACATCTCCTCAGAATGCGGATGTCTAAATTGCATAATGTGTATAACATCCTTAGTGTTTGGGGCAGAGTAAGTGCTCAAGGAGTTGTTTTTATTGCTAATGTTGGTATCACCAAAAGTGCTTAGACACAAGACATATCATCTATAGAACTTTTGTTGGCTGTTTAGAATAAGGCTCACCAACGTTTTCCTTTAATAGGCAGACAGTAAATATGTAAGCATTGAAGGTTATACACTGTGACACCTCCCAACTCTGCCCTGATAAGAAGAAAGCCCCATAAGCAACACACGAGTGGCTATTTTCAATTTTTTTGTGTATTTAAGAGATAGTGTGTGTACATGTGTATATGCATATTCCATGTGTGTGTTGGACATGCATGCGTGTGTGTGTATGTGTAGGCCAGCGTGTCAAGTTGGGGTTTTCCTCAGTTGTACTCCACATTATCATTTGAAGATCTCTCCCTGAACCTAGAGTTCACCGTTCATTTAAACTAAGTGGACCCTGTCTCTGCCTCCCCAGCCTGGCATTTTAGATGGGTATTCTCAATCCTAACTTGGGTCCTCATGCTTGCAAGACAAGCACTTTAGTCACTGAGCCATCACCCCAGCCCTATATATTCCCCCCAAAAGCACACACTGACTGCCGGTCTTCGTTCTTGAAAATAAGAAACTAGAATATCATCTCCAAAAGGCTTAGTGATTATTGCTGTTGTACATACTGGGAGTGAACGTTTTCACTGTCTCCATTGACAAAGGTGGTGAGATGAGAAAGAATGTCTTTAAGCGGCTTGGACGGGGGATGTGAACAGGTTTAAAATTTTATCCCTACCCTTAGAGTCTGTGTTGTTCTGGTGTATTTAGTGGAGAACTTGACACTCGTCTACTGGGTATCCCAGCATCTGTGTAGGAAATGGTGGATGAACCAAATAGTTTTGTATCTTGGGCAGGAAATTAAATAATGACTGTCTGCTGAGTGGTCTGGCATTGAGGAGAACTTCCCAGACTGGGTGAGGCAAAAACTATGTCTGTTTGCATTCTTTCCAGAGGGTTCCCTTCTCTCTATGGGGGTGGGACCCTCAAGGAGATGGGTGCTCTGACAATTTACACCAATTCCTGCCAGAGGATTTGCCTTGCCTAGTGAGCAACCTGGACAAGAGCCCCACCTTCTCTAAGACCACCCGTGGAGCATGCTCCCTGTTCCCTGCCCTTTGCAGACTGTGCTTCCTGTAAGCCCTTCTCTCGAGTTTGTTCCTGCGTTGATGTGGGGCAATTTCATATTTCTACAGAGCACTTCCATGCATAGCCCAAACTTCAGTTTGTTCTAAAATGTAGCTTTTTAATATATGGGTATTTTTTTATTTCTTAGTAGAAACGAAGGAGGGGCTTATTTTTAAGGTTGAAGCATGCTAGGAAGCCAAACAAACAGAGCTCAGGACATGATACAACATAATTTGTGTGTATGTGAGTTTACGCAAGATATCAAACTACAGATGCTTCTCAGTTTACAGTAGGGGCAACAGGCTGATAATCCTCTACAAATTGAAGATATCTTAGTTGGAAATGAATCAAATAGAGTCAGGTATGTTAGGATGTGCCTGTAATCCCAGCACTTCGAAGGTTGAGGCAGGGGGATCATTAGATTGAGGTCAGCCTGTCTCACCTAGTGAGAGCCTGTCTCAGAGAGAAAGAGAAGAGGGAGGAGAGAGAGAGAGAGAGAGAGAGAGAGAGAGAGAGAGAGAGAGAGAGGAGGAGGAGGAGGAAGGAAGAAGAGAAGAAGGCAGGGAAGGGAAGAGAAAGAGAAAAGAGAACCTGTTGAGCATTGTATCTTAGCCAAACAATTCAATAGCCTGGGTAAAGGTCAAAGTTCAAAGTCAGGGTTCTACTGGATACATATTCTTCCAACCATCATAAGTCAGGGACCATCTGTAGTTGAATTCACATTTTTTTAAGTTGCAATAACACTTTTAAATAGTTATTTGAGAAGCAATTCACTTACATGGCATTGATGCCCAGACAAACCCCTCGCTTGGCAAGTGAGGGACACATCTTCAATCCTTTTCCTCCTTCCCCCAGTTGTCATTCTGTGTTGGTGTTTTGTTTGTCATGATCTGCCATGCTCTTCCAGTTCATGCATGATTCTTGTGGTTTCATCTGGTCTGGAATTTTATGACTATGGAGTTCCGTTTTAGCTTCAATGATGATGTGGCTTATTACGAGATGGCTAATAGGTCTTTAAATATTTGTTCTTCAAGAACATCTCATGTTGCGTGTGAAGGTCAGAGGACAGCCCTCCGGCATTGGTCCTTACCTTCTAACTTGTTGGAGGCAGTCTCTTGTTCACTTCTGTGTATACCACACTAGCTGGCCCATAAGTTTCCAGGATTCTCTTGCTTCTGCCTCCAGTCTCACCACAGAAAGACTGGGATTAGAAACGGTGTCTGGTACTCATACAGGTTCTGGAGATTTGAACTCAGGTCCTCATGCTTGCATGGCAAGCACTTTATCCACTGAGCTATCTCTATAATTCTGTGTTAATTTAATTTTTCCCTGTCCTTATTGCCTACATCTTTTTCTTTGTGTATTTGTTTTTGGTTTTGCTTTTGAAATAGGGTGTCACTATTTAGCCATGACTGGCTTGGGACTCCCTATGTAGCCCATGCTGACCTCAAACTTTAAATGATCTTCCTGCCTCTGCCTCCCCAGTGTGGAGATTTCAGACATGTACCACTTATCCTACAGTTTGCTTGTTTTTTTTTGTTTATTTGTTTGTTTTTTGAGGTAGAGTATCACTCTAGTTCAGGCTGACCTAGAATAAACTATGTAGCCTCAGGGTGGCCTCAAACTCACAGCAATCCTTCTACCTCTGCCTCCAGAGTTCTGTGATTAAAGGTGTGTGTCACCACACCTGGCCAGTTTGCCTTTTAAGAAGTAATTATTTTATCATTTTCTTGGAGAATTTTCTTTTAAAAAAGTCTTTATGGGCCTGATCTGCCAGAAATCCACATTGTTGTTATAGACAATATCCTTCACTTGGATCTAGCATGATGTGCCTCAACTTCAGCATTTGGATTCTTTTTGGCTCAGAGGGTTGATTTGTTTTCACTCTGCAGCACCTACGATTTCCAGGTATCGTTACATTAAACTGCAGCGGGAACTTGAAACATTTGTGAAACATTCTGGAGACAGGATTCAGATATTTATTACTTTGTCAGTTTTTAAAACCATCTCTCCCACTCTTAATAGTGTTTTGAGCATTGATCTTTCAAAGCATTCATCCCAGGGCTCATAAAAACTGACCACTCTTCACTCATATTTCATTGGTTCCTGTAATGTTTTATGACATCAATTGATCACATGAACAAGGCTTGACTATCATGAATTAATTTGAGCATATTCATAGCTGATTCTTGGTACACCCCTATCTAGGACAGAAGCATCTCAGTTGGTGACCAACAGTGAGGGTCTAGGATCTCATGGCACTAGCCAGAACATTCTGTGCAGGTAATGGGTAGTACCAGCCCAGCTGACCAGTCATACAGATATAGTTCAGTTGAGTCTTTCTGGCCTGATGAACAGCAATTACAAAGGTCCTGAGGCAGAGGAAAACTTAAAAGGTAGAAATGACAGAAAGGAGATTGAAGCTTAATGAATGAGGGGAACACTGGGAAGAGGAACAGAGGTGGAGAGGGTTGAGTAGAGCAGACATTTTGAATCCGTTAGAAGTTAAGAAGTTGGGATTCGGGGCTGGAGAGATGGCTTACCAGTTAAGGCATTTGCCTGCAAAGCCAAAGGACCTTGGTTTGATTCCCCAGGACCCACGCAAGCCAGATGCACAAGGTGGTGCACACATCTGAAGTTCGTTTGCAGTGGCTGGAGGCCCTGGTGCACCCATTCTCTCTCTTTATCTCTCAAATAAATAGATGAAAAATAAATTTTAAATATATATTTAAATATGAATTATTTAAAATAAAATAAATATATACATGTATGTATATACGAAGAAGTTGTTTCTTTTTTTTCCTAAAATCAATGGGAATCCAAAGACATATGAGAAATGGGCCCTATTATGTGGTGACTAGGATGTTCCTGGTAGGTTTGTTTGCAAATCTTACCAAGGAGAAGTAGTAGCAGCTTGGAAGGGATGAAAGAATGTGACTTTCATAATTGACAATAGGTTGAGGGCTGGAGAGATGGCTTAGTGGTTAAGATGTTTGCCTGTAAAACCAAAGGACTAGTGTTCAACTCCCCAGATCCCACATAAGCCATACTCATGTGCAAGGAAACACGTGCATGGTTGTGCATGTGCACAGGTGGTGCACGCATCTGGAGTTCGTTTGCAGTGGCTGGAGGCCCTGGCTTGACAATTCTCTCTCTCTCTTTCTCTCTCTCTCATAATTATTCTTTTAATGGGTTGATTGTGTCTGTGTGTGTGTGTGTATTTGAACATCTAGGAGTGTACATATTACTGTGTGTACAATAAAACAGGCCTCTGAATATTAATGAAATGTGCAATCCAACATCTCTTAATGTACTTTTTTTTTCTACACAAGACAAGTGAAATATAGCAGCACCCCTCATTTGACCAGGACGAAGGTGTCCAGTGATCATGAAGGAGTTGTTCTTCCGAGCAGATTCACTCTTGCCATCTACTCTGCTCCCCCCTGTCCCACTGAACATCTTGGTTAGAACCCTTCCCCAGGTCCACAGTACACACAGGTTCTGGTCCAAATGGAGAAAAAGAACAAAAGGGAAATGCTCCGATACTTTGGAGGACAACGAGGGACACGAACTAAATTCCAGCTCTCCTCCTTGCCTATAGACACTGCCTCAGAGGGCAGCCAGGAATGTCCTCAACTTCAAAGACCATCTCCCTGCCCCAACAATTACTGGCTATGATAAGCACCAGCTCTGTCCCCATGCCTCTGTCTGCTGACCCATTTTGCAGTTGCCCAGCAACCAAGAAAGTATTGGTTGTGGACTCCCCTGAGAGGGGCAAGAGAGCCCTTGGCCCAGTTTTTCTCCCCATTATTCCCCTGTCATCTCTGTTCCAATTGCATCAATCTATGGGGACTGGGTACTTCCAGCTCTGGACCCCAGTGGCTACACCCTGCACTTTGACAATTGCATAGAACTACAGGTTTGACTGGCCAGTGAGAAGACCCAGCATGAAGGCAGAAGGAAGGAGTGTTGAAGAGCCAGAGACAGCAGCTGCTCTGTGCTTTATGTCCCCAAGAAGAAGCTCGTGTCTGCCCTGCAGTGCGTGGTGCCAGGCAGAGGGACGGTTGCTGGCTGGTACTGCTTGAGGGCTGAGAATGGAAATATCCCATGGCTGTCACTGACATCGAGGCTGTGGGAGAGAATGATTTAAAGAGATGGAGGGAAGCCATTTGGCTGCCCCCAAATTTGATCTACTTTCCCTCTCATAAATCCAGCTCTCACATAAATCTTTATGGTATCCCTTCCCACCCATGCTGGGTTTCTGTTTTTTTTTTTTTTTTCTTCTTCTTCTTCTTCTTCTTCCTCATGAAAATAAATAAATCTCTATAAGTCACCCTAAAACCAGGCCCTGGCCCATGTAGTTCAGGGTTGTGGCCAAGAACTGGGTCATGAAGAATGGCGATCTCTCCACATGAGTCTCTGGCTTACAGAAGTCTTTGTTCTGTCTGCAGATGGACATGACAGCTATTGCTGTATTCATAGGTAGCCCCCAGAGCTGAAGTGAGCACATAGAAGTAGATCCTGATAAAAAATCACCAAAGAGCTTTATTTCTGTCCTTGGCCTTTTCTACTGGCCTAGCAACTTCTCTGAGTCCAGCTGCTCTGCCCCCAGGACACACAGTGTCCTCTCTCAACCCCTTTCCCCCATGCTTTCACATCTTCTCACTCTTCTGTCTACAATTCTCTGGGAGACCTGTTCAGTAAGAAGTTCATCTCATTATTAGTGCAAGTAGGTGTGCAGGGTTGGAAAGAATCCTGGACTCCAGATCTAAGATGTTGTTTGTGGTATAATCTTTGTCAAGCTACACGTGTCCACTGTGGGCCTCAGTTTCCTTATATGTAAAATAAGAAGGTCATGCTAGATAACTTTCAACATTATTTTTCAGTAGTAGGACATTTAATCAAAAATGGTTTTTGGTAAGAAATTCCAAATTTTTAAAAGAATGGAAGGTAATGTTGGTGGAAGTTAGGAGAGGGCTTGATTATTGATTAAAAGACACCCCCCCCTTTTTAAATATTTTATTTATTTATTTATTTGAGAAAGAGACAGAAAGAGGCAGACAGAAAGGACTGGTGCAGCAGGGCCTCTAGCTACTGCAAACTCCAGACACATGCTCCACCACATGCACTCCAGACACATGCATCTGGCTTTTGTGGGTATTGGGGAATCAAACCTGGGTCCTTAGGCTTCACAGTCAAGCGCCTTAACTGCTAAGCCATCTTTCCAGCCCCACTGTACCTTTTGATAGCCCTAGAAGCTAGAAGCATTACTGTTGCAGTATGGGGTGGTGTGAAGATTAGCAGGTGATCCCTCAAATCCAGTCTAACTTTCTACTTCCTGTCATTTAAGATGTGTGAATATGGGCTGATTCCCAGATAGGCTCAGTCTCAGCTTCATGGTCAGGTGGGAGCTGATGATCTCTAGACCTTTTTATGCTACACATCCATCCGTTCACACAATGTGGTCTCTAAGAAGACTGAAAGCCCCATGCAAGCATCTTCTCTGGCAAGTTCATGTTCTTGCAATGCTCAAATCCCAAGAAGCCTGCAGATTTCTACTCAGGGTGCTGCAGTGGAGGAGAAAGATGTTTGGCTGGGAGGAAGCTCATTCTACCTGAATCACCAGAAAAGGTCACATACCTGGAAGAGAGAGTGAAAACCAGGCTCTGGTCTGTTTCAATTCTCACTAGCCTAAAATAGGAGGGCCAGTATCACCCTCACTTCTTCATTACCTAGTGATGTGGACAACTGGTTGGACGACCTTGTGGGGAAGGTGAGAGGCTGCCTGCACCAGCTTCTCCTCTGGAAGAATCTCTTTCTTGCATAGACAATCCTTCTTGCTGGCCAGCATTGCTCCTCCCTGTGTTGGTACCATGCCCCTGGTCCCTTGGATGTGCTAAGGGTCATCAGCTGCAGTGTCGTGGTCTCCTTCGGGTACAGGAGCTTTTCAGATGAGGAAGTGGACTGGTTCTGCACTTCTCCCTGTACCACATCTGGATCTCCCACCCTACAGGTCTGAGTCATAGCATCTAGGTGGGGTGGCCATCAGCGGCCCACCTTCTCATCCTGCGCTGGGTCCTGGACTCCTTACCTGGTCCCGAGTGGATCTAAGGTTTCGGTTTGTTAACTGCCATTCTCACAGATACCCCACCTGTCCTCTAGCACTTCCTCCATATGTTTGGTTAGAGAACTCAGTGCCTTCTAGAAACAGGGTGCTTATTCCCCTATGCGAATACAGCCTCCTTCTGCGTTGAAAATCGCTCTAAAGGATGATGGGGACTTTGTGCCATCGTCTACTTGATTTTTTGGTGCACTATGGATGTGTGTTAATTTACAAAGTTAAAGCAACTGGGGCAGTAGTTTTCACAGTTTCCTATACACGTGGGACTAGTTGCATAAAGGAAGCCTTAGAAACAGGGGTCTCTCAAGGCTTTTGTCTTATAGCCCTGTCCCCTGCCATTTGTACTTGGAGAAGGTTGGGCCTTGGCATCACTGACCAACATCTGACCTGTGGGATTCTTTATATTTATTTATTTATTTATTGGACAGAGAAAGAGGGAGAGAGAGAGAAAGAGAGAGAGAGAGAGAGAGAATGGGCATGGGCATGCCAGGGCCTCCAGCCACTGCAAACAAATTCCAGATGCTTGCGCCCCCTTGTACATCTGGCTAACGTGGGTCCTGGGGAATCGAACCTGGGTCCTTTCGCTTTGCAGGCAAATGCCTTAGCAGCTAAGCCATCCCTCCAGCCCTAGGATTCTTTTTCTGTAGGAATTATGATTGCAAAGGAGGAAGAGGGCCAAGCCTTTTAGTGTTACTTTTAAATAAAAAAAAATAAAGAAAAACCTTTTTAGGCTGGTGAGATGGCTCAGAGTATAAAGTGCTTGCTATGAAGCATAAGGGCCCGAGTTCAGATCCCCAGCACCCGCATAAAAATGCCTAGTGTGGTGAGCCCGGTGTGGTGGTGTACACCTTTAATCCCAGCACTTTGGAAGCAGAGGTAGGTGGGTCGCTGTGAGTTTGAGGCCAGCCTGAGACTACATGGTGACTTCCAGGTCAGCCTGGGCTAAAGTGAGACCCTGCCTCAAAAAAACAAAAAAAAAAATGTCTAGTGTGACAAGATGTGCGTAACTCTGGCACTAGGAAGGTAGAGATAGAAGAATCCGTAGGGTTTGCTGGCCAGTTAGGCTACCTACTTAGCTCTAGGTTCACTGTTTCAATAATTAATGTGAAGAGAGACACAGGTCATTCACCTCTAGCCTCTACATGCCCCCCCCAACCCTTATATCCACACATAGTACCACATGTGCACACATATGCACACAACACACAACTACATGTAATATATATATATATATATATATATATATATATATATATATATATTTAATTTGGTGGGAACCCAGCAGGGTATGGTGGCATGTTTTACCATCAGGTGAAAATTCAGCTCTGTGCCCTCTGGTCACTAAAAAGCTGGTGCTGTGTGGTTCCCAGGCTCTGAAGGATCCCACCCTGGCCGCCAGGAAGGATTTCCAGAGGGAGGCAGAGCTGCTCACGAACCTGCAGCATGAACACATCGTCAAGTTCTATGGAGTGTGTGGTGACGGGGACCCGCTCATCATGGTGTTTGAATACATGAAGCATGGAGACCTGAACAAGTTTCTCAGGTAAGCAAAGACAGACACCCTCCTTGACTTCCACTCTCAGTCCAAATGGGCCCCCCCTGGAGTTTTCTCTCTGCCTAGCAGCCATACTTCCCCTTATAATCTCTGAGGTCTGAGCATCAGAAGCCCCTTTTCATCCTTATCTACCATTTCCTTATCAGCAGGTCTCAGGCTTTTGTCTCCATGAAAAGAATTTTGTGCTCCTCTCCTTGGCTCCCAGGTAGACCAAGAAGAAAAGCAGAGCCTATGAGGACCCCAGGGGGCTCTTTATCCTAGAACTGCCAACTTGAAGATTCTAGGGCCACCTGCTCACCTCCCTGCAAGTTGCAAATATCTCAAGTGTCTCACTTGCAAAATGAGGCTAGTACCATACAGCCCTCCTGAAAACCTTCCTGCCAGAGACTTTTTGATGATGGATGGAAAGATATCAAGGTTACAAACTCATCCCGAGGCAGAGATCGTTGAGAAACGGAGGACACATTTTCCTCAGGAAAATTCTGGAACTGTGTATTCCAGTAAGAATAGGTACATATGCTGTTTGAACTTAGATTTACATTAATTAAAGTTAAATAAAATCCTAAGTACAGTTCCTTACTTTCACAAGCCATACATATCTCAAGTGCTTGGTATAGTCATGTGCAGTTAGTTATTAGTGACTGCCATATTGGGCAGTGTTATAGACCATTTGTATTATTTGAAAAATTCTATTGGGTTACACTGTTCTAGAGAGGATAGACTGTCTTTTCCTCATACAAGCTCATCTGGACTTTGAGAGGTTTTCAAAGAGTTAGTAAGAGACTGAAACCAAGCCAGAAGTTCTCAATTGAGTCACACGGCAGGACCTCCCTTCCTTAGAGAAGACAGACTGGGCCAGAGTTAGGATGTGTGTGCTGTTAACAGCTGCCATTTCCCCAGTAGTTTGCAGATGTGATGCTCTGTGAAATCCAGGGTCCCAAGGAGCAAGGTGAACACAAGTGTGGTCTCCATACCACACTTTGAATGTCACTGGATCCTACGGCTGAAAATGAGATCTTTTTGGAGTTCGAATTGAAGTTATAGAAGAGGGCCTGGAGAGACTGCTCAGTGGTTAAAGGCACTAGCTTGAAGTTATAGAGGGCGCAAGCCCACTCCCCAGAACATGATGAGCATTCCCTCTGTGGTAGAGCATTTACTAGAATATTCTGGCTTTGAGGAGGGAACGGACATTAAATCATGGAAGTCCTTGGAGCTCTGCTTAGGATTTGAGATTCAAACTAATGGCCTTTGGAGGGATCAAAAAAAGCAAAACCCATAGGATGTTCCAAGACTTTGGGATTTGAATATACAAGGAAATTGATTCCTTTCCTGGAGTACTTAGTCCTTAGCATAAGATAGATGGTGTCCATATCCTAGGCTTATGTCATCTTAGTTACAATGAGAGCAAGTTATCAAGCTTTCATTTTCTGTCCTAGAAAACGTGGCTGTTAGTAACTGCTTCATAGGGTTTCTAGGAGTACTGCATGGCTATGTTCAAGGCCCCACTGCTTTTTGTTGTGTTTTGTTTTGATTTTTTGAGGTAGGGTTTCTGCTCTAGCCCAGGCTGACCTGAAATTCACTATGTAGTCTCAGAGTGGCCTTGAACTCACAGCAATCCTCCTACCTCTGCCTCCCAAGTGCTGGGATCAAAGGTGTGTGCCACCACACCTGGCACCCCAGTGCCTTTTTTAAAAATTTTATTTATTTGAGAGCAACAGAGAGAGAGAGAGAGAGAGAGAGAATGGGCACGCACGACAGGGCCTCCAGCCACTGCAAATGAACTCCAGACACGTGCGCCCCCTTGTACATCTGGCTAACGTGGGTCCTGAGGTGGGGGAATCGAGCCTCGAACCAGGGTCCTTAGGCTTCACAGGCGAGCGCTTAACCACTAAGCCATCTCTCCAGCCCCCCAGTGCCTTTTTAAGAAATATGTTTCTGTTTATTTTTATTTATTTATTTGAGAGTGACAGACAGAGAGAGAAAGAGGCAGATAGAGGATGGGCACGCCATGGCCTCCAGCTACTGCAAATGAACTCCAGATACATGCGCCACTTTGTGCATCTGGCTTATGTGTGCCCTGGGGAATCGAGCCTTGAACCAGGGTCCTTAGGCTTCACAGGCGAGCGCTTAACTGCAAAGCCATCTCTCCAGCCCCTCAATGCCTTTTGTTATGTAGCTAAGTGTTGATCCAATGGTAGCTGCTATTAGCTACTACTCTTATTACAATTTTATGAGATCTATGAGCCATGACAGCTTTGAATCCAAGTGATATTCATCTCAGAATCTTTTGCAACTTTTGCTTCTACTACTCCCTTGCTCTATATTCTACCACATGTTCTCCAAAGATCCGGCAGTGTCTCCTATTTCCAGTGCCACCAGCATGGTTTACAGTCCTCCTAGGTATGTCTCATTATCCTGCCATGCGCAGTACAAGGAAAGAGAAATCAAAGGAAGCAGACTGGAGAGAAAGATGCAAAAGTAAAAATCAGGAGTAGGAGAAGCCAAAAGTAAGGAAATGCAAACCACAAAGAAATAGCAAGGATGTCTCATCAGTTACTTTGCTCATCAGTGTAACCTAACACCTGACCACAAGAAAGGGAGGAAGGTTGTATTTCAGCCCATGGTTTGAAGGGAATAAAGTCCACCATGACAGTGGTAGAGGCATGAGGTGGATGGTCACATTGTGTCCATAGTTACGAAGTAGAGTGACTTTGGACCAGAAGTGAGACTGGGTTACAACACATAAGACCTGCCCCCTTCTGCCCCAGTGATCCGCTTCATCTAACAAGTTCCTTGTTCCTAAATATTCTAAAACATCCCCTTAAACCACCACCAACTGCAGACCAAGAGTTCAAACACATTAGCCCTTGTGGGACAGTTTTTCATGGATCTATCACTAACACATAAAGCAAGAGTCTTGTGTCTGCCTTGGATATCGTGCCCCCTGGTTTTCCATGCCAGGAATGCCAGGAAGGACTTAGTGAAACCTGACTAACTCCCTTTGGAGTCCCACCCTGAGTCAGCTCTAGGGAGTCTATCCTAATCAAGGCCAACAGTCTTCTGGGTGCATTTTGTGGCTGTTAACTTTTTATTACAGGCTTCGCCAGTCTAGATTCTCATAGTGGCCGCTCTCAGCAATAGGTCCAATCCTTGTTAGGAGCTGGTTCACTAACTACTCTCCTAAACACAGCCTCTGTGTCCCTTAGGACAACATCCCCCTCCCCCCTGCCACTGTCCTATCTCCCAGTGGGTGGTGTTTGGAGCTGGCTGGAGTGGACTCTTCTGCTAGACAGAGGTAGAAACTGGCTTGCTGACCCATCCCTGGCTAGCTTATATAGCAGGTATCTTTCTGCGGAAGGAGGGAGGGAGGCAGTGTCCACCACAGATAATAAACTGACTGTGTTCCTATTTAATTGTGCCTTTCAGTGGAAATTGGAGAAGCAGTAAAGCAGGCAGGGGCCTCGCTGTACGCCAGGGCTCGTTGGTCTACCACTTCATAAATAAGTGCCCTGGGTGTGGTGATGGCTCACTGGGTTTTCTGCAGGAAAAGAGTGAACGCTGAAAGTGACCAATATGCCACAGCGGGATGCTAGGCTAATATGTATGGACTTGAGGTTAGGGTGGAGGCGGCACTGGGCCTCTCCAGGCCTGTGCTGTACAGTCAGGGGTCTCTCTATCCTGTCTTACTCTTGCTGTAAGCTGCCCAGTCCTAAGCATAGTAATGGAGTGGTTAGGGGTGGATTACATGACCTCTTCTACTTATTATTAGGAGTGTGGGCTACCTGTCAGCACCATCCGCACCAGGATCCAGTCACAATGCAAATGAATGAACTCAGCCTCGCCAATCAGACTATTTGCTGGGGGTGGGGGGCAGGGGAAGCTTGAGAATTTGTTTGAAACAGTTCCCCATGATGCTCCTTCTGGAAGCTTTCCTTTATAGTTACAGATGGGGGGGGGGGGCGGTTAAAGCCTTTTTCCTGATCACTCTTATGGCTATTATGGGATCTCTGTAACTTTGGAGTGATCTGGTCATTTTCTACCTCAGTTTAAAAGATTGAAATGGGAAGATTAGTTATGTATATTTAAAACAATAAGAATGGTGCTTGGGATATATAGTAAGGGCTATGTAAGAGCTAGTGATTTTTTTAAAATTAATTATTCTATAATAAGCACCTAGCAACTGAGAAACCCCTAGGTAGCAGTGAAATAGCAATGAGTAAATGTACTCCCTGTTTTACGTGAGTACGTCTGTCATCTTGTAGAGAGGATTGCAGACTTTCACCTGTTACCACACTCAGTATAGCCAGGGTAGATGGAAACAGGCCATGGGCAATCAGGAAGCAGGGATTTCCCTGATTTCCGTGGGGTATTCCAGAGCACTGGGAAACAACATGGGCTTTCCCCTTGATCTCCTGAATTCTCTCTGCTCCCTCTTCCCTTCCCCCCTCCTTGCAGGGCCCATGGGCCAGATGCGATGATCCTTGTGGATGGGCAGCCGCGCCAGGCCAAGGGTGAGCTAGGGCTCTCCCAAATGCTCCACATCGCCAGCCAGATCGCCTCAGGCATGGTGTACTTGGCCTCCCAGCATTTTGTGCACCGGGATCTGGCCACCAGGAACTGCCTGGTTGGAGCCAACCTGCTAGTGAAGATTGGAGACTTTGGCATGTCCAGGGATGTCTACAGCACCGATTATTACAGGGTAAGGGGACATTCCCAGCTGCAGGACTCAGTGGCCAAGCTAGCGCCTCGCTTACGTGTCTGTCATTGTCCATTAACCTTGTCACTCTGGTGCACATGTATGCAAATGCATGCCCACATATGCAATCAACAATTGCCTTTCAGCTTATCCTGCATCTTGACATAGCTGCTTATTATTGTCTCAACAGGCTCCTCTTCCTTTCCTCTGGGGCATTTGACTGGACTGTATCTGTACACTGCACTAACATACATACTGTGTTCTTACTTGCATCAATGTTCATTCTCTATGCAGACAGACTCAAATACATATACATGTATGCTCAAACGCATACCCCAACAGGCCAACTTTGTGCCACATGTCCTGATCTAGCCTCACCCAGGACACATTTTATTCTTTGGAATTATATAGTTGTCATACACCATTATCTGGCTTTCAAAGGTGGATATTGACGGAAAGCTGAACCCAAAGTAAACTGGCACATTGACCTACACATTGCTAAACAAATAACCTTGCTAGCTTTGGTGAGATGAGAAGACAAAGCATCTTGTCAATTTCTGATCTTGTAGCAAGGGCAGATTAGAACTTAGAGAAAGATCCCCGACTATACGGAGGCCGCTGTGCTCAGCTTCTCTTCCATACTGTCGTCTCCTTCCTAGTAACAGGATCTCACTTTGCTCCCACAACCATGTTTTCCCTTGGTTTGAGGGACCGTCCACTGCATGGATCATTGAGTGATTCTGGGGTTACTGTTGCCAGGCCATGAGTGTCACTTGTCCCAGAAAGGGGAAATGAGGGTACAACTCATCACTCAGAGATGGGATCATATCTGCAAGCTGATCAGGAGGCACAGCCCTCTGTAACACAACAGGCTTACGCTGGGTGTGGTGGCACCGTGTGTAATCCCAACACATGGAAGCCTGAGGTGGATGTTGCTACATAGTAAGAAAAGATAAATAAAAATAAAGTAAGTGTAGCAGACAGCTTCAGGTTCACTGAGATGAACTTCCAGACCAGGCACAGTTATGGAGGAAGGGATTTATTGAAGCTTACAGATCCAGGGGAAGTTCCTTAATAGCAGAAGAAGCTGGCCTGCCTTCACAGGCCCAAGTAGAGAGAGAGAATCACAAGCTAAAAGCCACACAGCACAGCACACTTCAGGAACTCCTGCTAGGCACACTTTGCATATCTTTAGATGGAAACCTGAAACCCACCACCACACCTTAAGATCCACACAATGGCACTAACTCCAGCCAGGTGCCTGCTGATGAAAGCTACAAACAAACAACTGAATATATTGGGGGCCATCTATTCTATTCAAACCACCACAGTAAGATTTAAGGATTTACTTTGGGGATATTGACTCAGAAAGAAATTTGGATCAGTGGTATAAAGAGACAGAAGGACCATGTTTTAGAGGCAGAGAATTCCGTAGTCTGTTTGGGATACCTAAACAAAATACCTTAAACTGAGAGAACTTACAGGAACAAAAATGAAACAATACAAAACACGTAACACATTTCTCACAGTTCTGAAGGCTGCAAGTCCACAGTCAAGGCTCTTGTCAGCTTCCATGTCTTGTAAGGGATGGTTTTCAGTTCTCCTCACTGGGTCCTCCTATGTCAGGGAGGACAAAAGAGCTCTCAGCTGTCTCTTTTATAAGAGCACTATGCCTGTTGATGAAGGCTCTACCCTAAAAATATAATCACTTCTCAAAGAATTGCTTCCCCTGGCTCCTAATAATGTTAGCTTGGGACTAGGTTTAACATGAATTTGGGAGAGAGAGCACAAACATTCAGTCCACAGCAGGAGAATGGCAGCCAATTGTCTTATCTTTGTAGAGAATGTGGGATAGTACATGGGTCAAGGAACCCAGCTATGATTATCCTGTTGTCTTGAGCTTGGTAGAACAAGGGGCTGGAGCTTGAGGCTGGCAAGTGTGCACATGTTAAGTTAATCTCGGGTGCTCTTGATGGCTTTACCTGAATATGATTGATCACTCAAGTGTCAACACGAATTATTCAAGGAACTTTGGTAGTGGCACACAGGAAAATGGAATGCTTGGAAAATGATTTTTTTTTTTTTTTTTTGGTTTTTCAAGGTAGGAATTCACTATGTAGTCTCAGGCTGGCCTCTAACCTACAGTGATCCCCTACTTGTGCCTCCTAAGTGATGGGATTAAAGGTGCGTGTCACCACGCCTGTGGGCAAATGACTTTTATGGATACAGAGTGTCTTGGTCATGGTTCAACCAAAGGATGATGAGCTATGTACCATCATGAGCACCCAAGAGACAAAGCAAAGCAGAGCAAAGGTGAGGAAAGCAGTGTCTGTAGCCACTCATTATCCCCAGACACAGGAAAAGGAGCAAAGCCATAAACTGGTGGCCACAGCAGACCTGCCAGGACATACCCAAGCAGAGTCTTTCTTTAGCATCTAGGCCAGTTTTCCTCAGGAATTTCCAAGAGAGGCACTAGTGTGGTTACTAAGCAGGCCTATGGGTGATAGATTTCCTGGAGACTAGCTGGAGCTGGCACCATTTAATTGCCTTATGTTCTGTGTCATGGGGTTTGCTGGCCTACCTAGCTGAACTCAGATTTATGGTGGTAGTGATGAATATAAGGGGTGGCTTACTGTTTTGTTTCTGCTTGTTTTTCTTTTAAAAGAATATATTTAATTACCCTGTCTGTGTTGGTCTCTATGGGCTTTACCAGGTCTTGGGAAACTATATCTGACCAGAATATCCACATGTGCCTTCTCGGCTTGCACTTAGCATTTCTTCTGTGACTTATAAAGAGACAGAGAGAGAGAGAGAGAAGAGAGAGAGAGAGAGAGAACATAAAAAAAGGACACAGTCTAAATGGCTCATCTTAGTCCTTGTTTCAACAATGGTGAACTGGTGCTGTTTTCTCCTGGGAGAGCAAGGAATTAACCCAGCTCATTTCTCCAGGTGTCGGGACAGATTTAAGGAAGTGGGAGTCAATGGAAACTGCCCCAGGTCCAGATAGCTTCAATTCCTTCTTCATGAATTTTATGCCCGGTTGTTAGCTGAGGCATGGGAAGCATATGTTTTTGGTTCCAAGGAAGCATGAAACAAGAGAGGATAGTTACCCCAGTGACAGCTCTGCACGACAGGGTAAAAGTACGCACGGTACTGCCGATGGGTGAAAGTACACTGGCTACCCAGCGCCGAGTGAGTGGATCCCGTCGTCATGCTTGATTATTCCTAAGGTCCTGATGTGTACTCAGCCTCCCCTCCTTAGTTTCCTGAAAGGCATAAGTAGGCTTTCCTAAGGTTACAAAGATGCATCCCACAGTCTTTTCCTTATTGGAAGACATTGGATGTCAAGGGAACTCTTAGGTTTGGGACTACTTTTACCAATGTTCATGTATATATATATTTTTTTGAGGTAGAGTCTCACTCTAGTCCAGGCTGACCTGGAATTCATTATGTAGTCTCAAGGTTGCCTTGAACTCAAGGTGATCCTCCTACCTCTGCCTCCCAAGTGCTGGGATTAAAGGTGTGTGCCACCACACCAGGCTTATTTCCTAATATTTAACCCTCAACAGCAGTCAGCAGTATGTGGCTTTGATTTTTTTTTTTTTCCCTAACCTCTGTCCAATTTTTCCATTTTAAGAATGAGAACAAAATATTTGCTCAACAGTTATGTTGATGTTAAGCAAGTTACTTTGTGTATAGATCCTGTAATGCAATACTTAACTAGATACGCTATTTTTTTTTCCCTCTGTCTCCTTTGTGCTCCTCATTCTCAAGGCAAGACCACTCTTGAGATAGTCCAATTTCCAGATTTAGTTCTTCTGTTGTAACGAAGGATGCCTGACCACGGGAAAATACATTAGACCCATCTAGCTGTCCGAAAGAAGTAAGGTTACGTTGGCCACCTCAGGGAAATTTCCTTCCTGAAGTTTCAACTTCCACAGGAATACTGACTGGGTCATCAGTACATGAGTCGCCTTTGGGTCAGTGCACCTGTGGTCCTGAATCCTAGAGCTAAGGGCACGTTTTAGAGAGTTATATAAGACTTTGCTGTTAAGTGCACACTGACTGGGGCCCTAAGGAATGTGGTGACGTATCAGACAGAGACAAAGCTGAATGCCTTCTGCTGCTCAGGTCAAGTCTGTATCTCTCTGTTGTCCTTGACAGCTGGGGTGTGAGCCTCTCCCTGTGCTTCCTCTCCCAGTGAGGATTCCAGAGTATCTACAAGTGGTCAGGAGGAAAGGTAAAGATAGGCCCCTCCTTCTTATATTTTCCCCTTTTCATTTTTAATTTCTGAAAGAGGTGCCATCTGGCTTGTGCATAAGTGGTATGCAAATGACTTACAAAGGTGAACTGCCAGATTTCCCGTTACGTATTGAGATAGAGAAAACAAACATGCCCGATCAAGCACCAGAGCCACTTGTTCCCTCCTCTTAAGATGGTGCTGGGTGGCACACCTCTTTCTCCTCCTCCCCCTGTGGTTCACTGATACTTCTAACATTCCCTGGGAACTGGCTTGGAGAAAGAGGCACCTTTAGCGTACATTGTTCCTTTCTCAGAACATCAGAGAACACAGAGGCTGGTGATCAAATCTAGACCTAAAGAAAAATGTGGGCATTCTGGTCGGGAGGAGCTTGGGACTCCATTGGAGGTGCTCTAATGAGGTCAGAGAGGGATGAGATTGGAGGGGATTGCTAATCCAGAGACCCAGGAGTGGGATAACCTTCTCTCCTGGGTGCCTAGCGCAGTACCTGTCACTTGGTAGACTGTCAGCAAAACATGAGCAAAGGAAGTCAGAATGCAAATCTGGAGTTAGGCAGACAGTGGTTCTGATTAGACTGGAAGAAGCCCACTGAGGCAACCAGATACCCACCATTATGGTATAAGCCTTTGGAGACT
The DNA here is from genome assembly GCA_036346955.1 of Dipus sagitta. Classification (NCBI taxonomy): domain Eukaryota; kingdom Metazoa; phylum Chordata; class Mammalia; order Rodentia; family Dipodidae; genus Dipus; species Dipus sagitta. The sequence continues at coordinate 120,888,356 of CM070772.1, forward strand.
GAAGGGAATTCAGTACCAGGCAGCTAAAGAAAGCCTTGTCTCCAGCACTTGGGAGACAGAGGTAGGAGGATCGCCTTGAGTTCGAGGCCACCCTGAGACTCCATAGTGAATTCCAGGTCAGCCTGGGCTACAGTGAGACCCTACCTTGAACCCCCCCCCCAAAAAAAAAAAAAGAAAAAAAATCCTTGTCTGAGCAAGTAGCCTTTAGGGAGAATGTCCTGAGCACCAGGTAAAGAGTAGTCTGAGTCCAGGATGACCACTGTAATGATATAAGTGGGGTTCTGGTAGGGAATGGAGTCAAGTATTTGGGAGAAGAGAAGGGGTGTATCCCAAATCCAGACAAACATACATGTGGAGCCATACAGCAGGCCTGGAAGCTGGTAATACAGTTTTGGATTCTACAAAGGGGATTTTTGACCAAGATGCTCAGCAACTCCTAGACAGAATTGGAGTAGAATGTAGGAATAATTTAGGATAAGCCAATTTGGCTGGTAGAATATTAGATTCTATGGATGTCATGGGAAAACTCTGTGAGTGATGGAAATTATAGGCTCCTGGGCTCACACTGCCTGGTTGGAATCTCTGCTGCTATAACTTTGGGTAAATTTCTTGTCGTTTCTGTGCCTCCCACTGTAAAGTGGGTCTAGTAGTCCTAATCGCCTGACTTTACTGTAAGGATTATCAGTTAATACACATAAAGCTCTTCGAGTGATGATGGCTCTGTAAATATTAGTCTCTGTTACTATTAATAGAACTAAAATGTAACCCTTCTCTCATCCCATGATGGGTATTATGAGCAAAGCATTGGTAAGGGTTTTAGTTAAGGCCAATTGCTGTTAAAATAGATGGGAAAATACGCAATACGTTCAAACACAAATAGGAGTGTGAGCAGGTGAACCCACTAGAGGACTAGCCCTCTTCCGCATGTCATGCAGGCAAATAGAGGTCTTTCCTTTCCCTTAGTCACCCTGGGCATCTATGCCCCTCACAGACAGCTGGGCATGGAGCAGTATATGAAGCCATGACATTGTTAATGGGCTTGGTCCGGACATGTGTTCTGTCCCTTCCCTTCATAGCAAGAACCCAGTCCTGGGGCCTTATTATTTTTATAAGGTAGGCTGAGAACTGGAGCATAAGCTGTGTCACATATAAGAAAAGGTTCTGATGAATAGCTGACAGTCTCAAAGGGGAAGGAAAGGCACCTTCTTTTCCAACACTTTATCCCAATAGCATAACATTCTATGTCTGCTGCTTAATCAGGAGAGGACAAGACATATTTAGCCTCGTTATTTCATTTTATTATTTTTGGTATATATATTACGTAATATGTGTTGTGGGGGGGGGGTTGAATGCATGTGTGTGCACAGAATCCACATGTGTGTGCACAGGGAATGGAGGGTATAACAGGTGTCCTTCTCCAGGGCTCTTCTGCCTTATTTCCTTGAGATAGAGTCTCTCACTGAACCTGGAGCTCACCGTTTTTTTTTTGGCTAGACTGGCTGACTAACGAGCCCCAGTTAAACTTGTTGAGAAAGGACTGACAGCTAGGCAGACTGGCCCCTGAGTGATGCTGGCCTTGTTTGACAGGATTTGTTCCTGTGCGTTCAGGCATTAGGCAATTCCTGAATAGACCCAGGAGTCAAGGCAAGAAGAGACACTGACTGCTGAAAGATGAAGTTCTCCAGTGACCAGAGACCAGCTCCTGGGCCTGATTGTTTTTTTGCTGCTTTTGAAATGTTCTAATAATTTGTTACTCAAGTTCTTCTGCATTACACAGAGAACAACAAAGAAGATTTGTGCTCCATTCTGAGAAACATAATTGCTCCATTTTAAAATAAAATTTTTGAAGTAATTTTAAAACTACAGAAAGGTAACAAAGATAGTAGAGCTCTCATTTACCCTTCGTCCAATTTGTTTCTACTGTTGATGTTATACATAATCATGGCACCTTTGTTAAAAATGAGGATTAAAAGTGGCACAAATTACTTCTTAAACTTCAAAGTATTTAAATTTTGTCAGTTTTTCATTAATGCCCTTTCTACAGTCCCAGTAGCTCAGCTTGCTACATTGCATTTAATCAATTCTTATGTGAGGGCAATGGAACTGCTATGGTTGAAGTTGGGGTGAGGGCATGGATGTCTTCATCTCACTGTTTCCCTTTTGTTGTTCTGTATCCAAGGACACACTTGGTGGCCCTACAGGAAGTCCCAAGGTCCGTTACATGGGGTGCATGTTCTATGAGACTCTCCTACAATAGAGCTCCTGAGAGAAGCTAGTTTTGTGAGCAACTTGTGATTCTGGTCTGTCAGAACTGTGCAGCCTGTCCTTCAGAAGGCACATGGGCAGGGTAGGAGCTCACTTTCCTGAGCAGAGCTTTGACTGGAAGGCTGGCGGAAGGCTTATGGTCTTCTTAGTGTCTATGTCCCTATAGCACATATATTTTTTTTAAAAAATTTTGTCTGCTCTGGTAAAGTGTGCATGGTACTCATTAAGAGACATGAGCAAAGCATTGATCTCTGGAAAGACAGGCGTCATGCCATGTTCTTCTGAAGTGAATTGAGAAAAGCAACTTGAATGCTAACACCTATTAATCTTCACAGTGTTGCAGAGGAAAAGGAACTCAGAGGAAGGGGTGGGATAGCTAATTATAGTAGGTATTATAGTCTTGTTTCCTTGATTTAAGCCAATGGATCTGCACACTAATTATCTATAAAATACCAGACATTTTGGAATACAGAAGTTAGTCATGGGACAGAACTGATGTTCCTAAAGCTTGGTCTCAGTGCCTGTTCTGTGTCTGTTACTTAAGTTGCAGATACCATTTCCATCTAGAACACCTGGAGTTCGCATTCTGATCCTGTTTGTCTCTTTTATATTTTGTTTTCCATGGCATGAAGTTCTTTTGACACTTGAGAAGAAACCTGATTTTTCTTTTTTTATTTTAAGAACAGGAGAAAGGCACAGCCGAAGGGACAAGAATAAGCCAAAGTCACCTTACAGTGCCTCTATAATTTTTTAAAAAATTATTTTTATTTATTTATTTGCAAGGAGGGAGGGAAGAAGGATGAGAGAGAGAATGGGCATGCCAGGGCCTTTTGCCACTGCAAACTCATGCACATGTACCACACTGTTCATCTGGCTGTATGTGGGCACTGGGGAATCGAACCTGGGATGTTAGGCTTTGTAAGTAAGCACCTTGAACCACTAAGCCACCTCTCCAGTCCCACTCTCTACTATTTCTTTGACCCTAGACCATAGCACTTCAACATCCTAGGCCTTCCTGCAGATAGATATAAGAGAATAACCACGACTTTTGAAATGATCTTTTTTTTTCACACCACCTGCTATCTTCTTTGAGATATTTAGCCTAATATGTTACAGGATCATGTGGGCAGAATTTCTTTGTTTTCCCCCAGGAATGAGAATTATCTGAATCTTTCATCTGTGTGCTTCCATATCACTTTCCTAGACCATTTTGTCTTTCATCTCAGCGCAGTGATATCTACTTCCAACTCCAGCACTTGGTGGTTTATGTCATGGGACAGTATCATGATCTGATGGGAAGATGACATAGGGAGGGCATGATGACCAGCAAGTTGAAGTGCAAACAGGCTGTAACAATAAACTGAGAATGTTATTTAAGGCATTCACTTCCAAATGGCCTAGGAATACTGTCTTGGGGAGAATTCTCCTGTCTTTATTTGTTGGCCCTTAGTACCTAGTAACTACTGTGGAAGCTAGATGCCAGAAAGCCCAGTCAGTCACTACTATGACTACTGATATGGGACATATCCTTTTCTTGCTGTGCTCTAAATTTATCATTTTTCTAAATGTTCTTTTATTTATTTATTTATTTATTTTTCAAGAGAGAGGGGGAGAGAGAGAGAGAGAGAGAGAGAGAGAGAGAGAGAGAATGTGCATATTTCGGGCTTCCAGCTGCTGCAAATGAACTCTAGATGCATGCACTACCTTGTGCATCTCACTTACATGGGTCCTGGGGAATCAAACCTGGGTCCATTGGCTTTGCAAAGTAAGCTCCTTAACCACTGAGCTATCTCCCCAGCCCTAAGTTTACCATTTGTAAAGTGTGCACCTCCTGTCTTTCTTCTCCAGCTATCTGGATTGCCTCATCTCATCACAAGTGTTGGACACACCAATGGCAGTATTTCCTGCATGGACACCTGACTGGGAATTTGAGGGATATACTGAAGTTTCTCTTCCAGCTCATAGAGGTTTTACTACTCCTTTTACTGGACAAGTAGAAAAAGGACTTGTGCCTAGCTTAGCCACTGCATCCCTGCACTGGCATTGATTTTAAATCAGAGTTCATGATTCTCAAATCGTAGCATTTAATTAGGTGATCAGCCTTCCAATACAATTTTATAGCAATAAACCACATCTTCAAATAAGACTCACTAAAACAGATATGCAGATAGACAGAGAGAACAGTGCCTAGGCAGAAAAGCACAGAGCCACTGGGGTTGATGTGGAAAAAAAAAAAAAAAAAAGCACTACTGTCATTCTTCTGTCTCTTGCCTGCCCCCAGTTGTAGCTCTCTTACACCACTTGTATGTGCAAGGGCGGCTTTCATAACTCAGAGCACTGGGGCTTGGCCAGCAGGGCTCCTGGTAAGGATCTAGGACAACTGTTCCAGCTGCATAAAATAGTGAAAGTAGGGCTGGAGAGATGGCTTTGAGGTTAAGGTGCTTGCTTGTGAAGCCTAAGGAACAAGGTTCGATTTCCTAAGTACCCATATAAGCCAGATGCGCAAGGTGGCACAACCATCTGAAGTTCATTTGCAGTGGTTATAAGCCCCGGTGTGCCCATTCTCTCTGTGTGTCTCATAAATAAATAAATAAATAAATAAATAAATAAATAAATAAATTTGTGACGGCTTTACAAGAGTGAAGCCTAGAGAAGTAGCAAATCACGACCTCTGCCCTTGGGCCCCTCTGCTTCTCCCATCTTGGTGGCTCACTAGTTGATGGGATGAGTCTTCTCACCAAGCCAGCTGAAGGGAAAGGGCTCATTTTGCACCTACTGGGTTTGAGCTTTCACACAGCCTGTACAAGATCCCTTACTGATCCCCTGAAGAAGACACGGGTCTTGTGAGATCTTTCCAAAGAAGCAAGAGCCTAGGAATTGCTTTTTTTTTTTTTTTAATTTCCCTTCCAAAGGAAAACAAATCCCTCAAGGCATTTTTGTTGTTGTTTAAAGATAAGGAAATAGAGTTCTGAGATGGTTGGGTGATGTCTTCTAAACCATGAGATTCTTCAATATTAAGGTCTGTGTTTGAGTGCTCATATACCCCTAAGATGAGCAATGCAGTTGTTCCTTTGCTAAACCTTGTTGATAAAGGTGAATTTCTAGCCCATGTACCAAATTCCCTAGACACTGACAAGGTTGGGGTACAGTGCAGATTGAATTCAATTCCCTATGTGCAAGGATGACTAGAACACAGTCTGCATTTTGAAGAAAACTTAAATTTCATAGGGACTATGACTAGATGAAAATTTCTAGCATTACTTCCTTACCAAAAGGTAGCTTAAAGGCCGGGTGTGGTGGCACACACCTTTAATCCCAGCACTTGGGAGGCAGAGGTAGGAGAATTGCCATCAGTTTGAGGCCACTCTGAGACTACATAGTGAATTTCAGGTCAGCCTGGGATGGAGTGAGACCGTACCTCATAAAACCAAAACAATAAAATAAAATAAGATAAGATAAAATAAAATAAAATAAAATAAAGGAGCTTAAAATTTCAAGAGTCCATCTAAAATAGAGGGATCCCACGGGAGTTGAGGAGCTGGTTGGCAATTAGTGCGTCACATCAGGATGTCACGTGTCAGCTGCACGGAAGCATTTGTAAAGGAGGTAGAGGAGAAGGGTCATGATGATTACTCTGAAAAGGCTAACTTGACTTGGATATTAGATGGACCACTGTGGGCAGTCATTTTGAGTTAGTTCACATGAGTCCAGGCAAGAGGCCATGAAATCCTTTGCCACAGCGGTAGAAGATTCCACTGGAATCACTGGGTCACTGGGACACAGCAAGATGAACTGAAGGTCAGAGTGTGGGACTCAAATCCAACAGCACTGTTGGACTGTAATCTTGAAAATGATGGGTTTTTTAAAGTGCATGCTTTAGGCCATCAGGCTCTTCTGTGTTCCAAGAGGGTAAGAAACCGATGAGAAATGGAGAATTGTTGGACTTCAAAGAAACACAAAACTGCAGGGAGCCTCAGCTGTCTCTCTCACCCTAATGGCTCCAGGCAGATGGCCTGCTCTCTCCTCCAGGGCTTCTAGACATTCTGCAGTCCCTTCCTCACCTGTGGCAAAGGGAAGTAATATCAATGAATGAGCTATCTTTTTTTTTAAACAAAACTATTTATTTGCAAACACACACATACATACACACACACACACACACACACAGAGACAGACAGAGAGACAGAGAGAGAGAATGAGCATGCCAGGGCCTGCAGCCATTGCAAACAAACTTCAGATGCGTAGTCGCCTTGTGCATCTGGCTTTACATGGGTACTGGGAAACCAAACCTAGGTGGTTAGGCTTTGCAGGCAAGCGCCTTAACTGCTGAGCCATCTCTTCTGCCCTCTTTCTAATTCTTAACACTCTTTAGCAGTGGGATGTCCTTAGTTCTACCTAGCTAGAATCTTACAATATGTCATTAATGGAGAAAATTGTGACATGGCATAAAACAAACATTGGAAGACTCAGGAAAAAGTAAACTAAGTAGCTTGGTGTGACCAACATGGCTCTGTGCTTTACATGGAGAGCTGGTTATATTTTATTTATCAGTTGTGTGTTGACTGATGGAGACTCGATGGAATGAAAAGTGCACCTATACCCTGCTGAAAAAGAGTAAGAGCAGTTTTCCAGTGGTCTCCTAAACTAGGTCTGATCTCTCTGTAATGTTGAGACCTGTGTATTCATTCTCCCCTGTCAATGAAGGTGGTGCATAAGTGGAGTAGATGTTATCACTGGCTGCCTGGTCTCCATGGGGATAAGGCAAGAAAATGGCCCAGCAGAAAATTCCAAGAGCCAGAGGCATGTTTTATTGGAGCTCATTCTGAAGAGGAGATGGCGGGGTTTCAGGAGGCCCCTGAGTGTGGTGCTGCATCCCTTGCTTCTCTCTCCATGTCCGTGGAGGGTGGTGATGGGTAGAACATAACAGTTTCCATTTTCCTTCTTGTGCCAAAGGCCCTTTGTTTTCTGAGAGAAACTGAATATATAACATGTAAAAATACATAAATTTCCATACAAATACCGTCCTTACAGGCTGTAATTAAGATATTTGCATGTAAAGAGAACATCGTGTTCTCTTGACTTCCTCCTGGTAGGGAATTGCATTTCTCTCATAATCCTCAAAGCCCAAGGTTTTGTGTGCTGTCCACCACTAAACTGGAGGAACAGGAAGAGGAAGCCGAAAAAGAGACGGAGGTAGACCTGGTCCCTGATACAGCAGCATTGGAAATGCAGTATTCTAAACACTGCTTTACTCGTGTTTTTTTTTTTTTTTGTTTGTTTGTTTTGTTGTTGTTATTTTTTTCAGACAGCTCATCCCATAGGACAGAGCTGAAGGTGGGGAGATACATAGCCTAAGAGAAGCTGGACAGAGCACCCACAAATTCCTAAGGCAGGCAGATATTCATCAGAATCTTTGAGCTTCTGCCTAGAACTATGCAATATTAGGAGATGTACTTAAATTCTGGAAGCATCGGATTTCTTATCTGAGAATAAAGGGAGAGTGAAAGAGAACAATTTCTTCTTTTGTGTGGGTTAAATAAGATAATGTATGCAAATTGCCTGGTACCTATTATGCACTCAATAGATGGTTATTATTATTCAATGTAAGTGAATAAGGTAGAAATTATATATAAGAAATTTTAAATAAGTTACATGCCAAAGTATTTCCTGTAATGAGCCTTTGGTGTTGGATCCTGAAATTAAAGGGGAGAAAAGTCTACTTAAGAGAACTCAGGGAGATAGAAAATAGCCTCTCACTACTGTAGGACTGGTTTCAGAGTTTCATTTGATCTGTTGGAAGACCAGGGACAAAGAAGTGTAGTGGCTGAGAAGAGCTTTATCATTGTGAAATTCCAAGCTCCAACTAGTAACTAACTTCAGAAAATCTTGAACTATGAATTCCTTTCAAATAAAGCTGCATGCTGTAGCTCTCATGGGCTGTCATCCCTTCTTCTTTCCCCCAACAATTTTGTCTTGGAGCCTTGGGGTTAGAACCAAGGCTGGTTAGATGCCCATGCCCCTTATTTCTTTCACCATTTATAATTCGATGGTGATGGTCTGTAGCTCTTATTATCATGCATAACATGAGGTAATGGATACAAAAGTTTGAATGCAACTGGTTTAATCCTCCTTCAGCAATACCATTGTTACCAGCTTTATAATAGGTGCTTAGTGAATGAGTGGAGTTTATCAACATCTCAACATTAATAAATAGGGATTGTCAGTATACCAATCACCATGACAACCCTAGTTACCCTTTGTCCACTAAGTCTTAAGCCTATACAATTAGGTGGGACCTTTGACGTTTTGTACTTTGTCATTTTACTTCCCAATGAATCAATCCTAAACCTGCTTGTTGATCTTTGTTGATTTTTTCATTCCCTTGGGTCATTTCTGTACTATAACTTTCTGAGAACTAATTTCCTCTGAAGGAAAAGGCATTGCTATTTTTAGCAATGATTTTTACATAGTCAGAACTTAGTAAAAATACTTAGTATTAATACTTTGAATACTATGTGAGATGTTTTCCATGAATAAGAAATACTGTCTCCACTGCTCTAATCATTCTTAAATGGATCTTCATGGGTCCTTACTTGGCAGGTACCAATGGCCAGCATGCAGGGCCTCTGTGTTGGCGCATCAGGAAGATGCATTGGTGTCTTATAAAGGAGAGCCAGCTGGGTGGATTCCCCAGCAATGCTTATCAGTGATGAGAACTGAGTGCCTCACACTGATTAAAATGGGACTGGATTTTGCCCAGAAGGACAATTTATTAATATAAACAGGGAGCTAGATTTAAAGGGCAATTTAACTAAAGCATTTACACTGAGGAAGCTAGTCTAGGTGGGAAGCCTTGTATGCACCCTCTTGTGCATCTGGCTTATGCAGGTCCTGGAGAATTGTACCCAGATCCTTTGGCTTTGAAGGCAAATGCCTTAACTGCTAAGCCATCTCTCGGGCACCCAAGAAGGCTTCTTAATTAGGCAGAAGTTAGCAAATGAGTCACAGGAAAAAAGTAATGGCACCTAAGAAAGATTACCAATAGAGTCCTTGGTTTACCAGAAGGCTCAGAAATAGTCTAAATCTTTTGCATAAATCTTCTTGTGTACGATTATGAAGGAATTGTCATCAAGTAGTTCCAAAATTATCCCTTCTTCAGGCCTCTATGGTCATCAACTTGGGTCCCTTCTGAGAAATATCTTTCTTCTTACACACCAATCAGGGTACAACTGAACCAGGATGGCCTGAAAGCCCATCCAAGTTTTCCAGATGACCTTGGGTATAGATCATGTTTTCACTTATTTTATGCTTATCTTAAAGAAACCAGTAGCATTTTATTTATTTTCTAATACTTGGGAGTTACTTTATTATTGTAGTCTCCAGTGCTTTTTATGTCACTGAGCTGCCTTCATACTTTAACAAAAATGAGTCTCTTTGTTCTTATAAATTCAGTTGCCTCAAATGCAAGTAATATATGCCCCAGATGCAACAACTATATCCCAGGAAACCCTCTGATTGGCTGTAGTTGCCCTCCCCGAGTAGAATGAACTGAATCTAGGGTGGATAATAAAACATGTGGTGAGCACCAAGTGATATCTTCCATGATTGATGGCATCTGTGTTCTGTTGCTCCCAGTACTGGCATTTATCATTTTAATCTGGGTTTTTAGAGTAGGGATCGTGCTATGTTTTTGTAGGCATACTCTTGCCCTGGCCTCTCATAGTGGAGGGACACTATTACAGCTTGGGTGTGAGCTCAATGGAGGCTCCAACATTGAAGGAATATGGACAGAGAACTGGGTTTTCCAGACAGACCTGCATCACTGGGGCTCATTTAGGTCTTTGTGCCCAGCTTCATGGATGGAACGGGTATATACTTATATCTTCATTTAGGCAGTTTATTTATTTAGTTTTAGAACTGGAGTATAGCAAAAATGTTTTTTTCTTTCTGGATAGATTCAGTTCCTTGTTCTATCCAGTCAAGATTTTTGGTGGTCTAGTTATAGCTCTTTTTGCGAGCTTAGTGTTACTAGTTCTGTGCCATTTCTTATCAGTATACCAGCATTGTATTTAAGCATATTTTTTGAAACATTGAGAGGTCTAAGACTTGGGTTTTCTGCTAGAGTTATGCTCCCAGGCAGATACTGACCCATATGTAAGCATTTTTTGATATAGTCATTGTGTAGTTATGACTCTACCAAATTGGGCTATTTTCTATGTATATTATTAAACATTTTTTGGCAGTATTTTATTAGAACCTTTGATTAATGCCTAACTGAAATTTGAGCAAACAAGTAAAAATGGAAAACTTGTGAAATCCTGGCTAGGAATTAAGTTGGAAGACATCTATCTTTTCAAACCTACTTATATCAAATTAATTTGAAAGATTAAAATACTAGACTCAAGAAAGAAAGAGAACAATTGTTTGTCAAGTTCATGAACTTAGTTAGTGGTAGGGTCAAGATAATAGCACACACTGGCCTCCTGTCTTGTATATTTGGTGTTCATCTCTGATTGCCATTAAAATAAGTATGTGAGGCCTGCTGGGTGGTGTGATTATTCTAGTTTACAGACACTTAAACTGAGGCTCAGAAAAATTAGGCAATCCTCAGATTGCACATCAAGTGGAGGATGGAGTTAGACTGGGTGTTATGATTTATAATGAAGGTTTATTTGGAAGGTATGAGAGGTTAGTTTTGAATAAAAATTTTAGAAAGCATGCAAGTATGGTATGGTCACTATAAGGTTAGGCAGAATTTCAAGTTAAGAAAGTGTGACCCTATAATCATCCAATGCATTGATTTTTTTTTCTAATAGGATTTTGTGGCAAGTCTAACCAAGGAAAAGGAGGGAAAATGTTATGGTGATTCAGAGCTGCAAACATGGAGACCTTAAATCGGGGAGTTTGGAGGTCATCAGTGTAACTGTCAAATAAGCAACAGCAAATGAGTCCCAAGTGGGCTCCCAGTAGAGTAACAGATTCAGTGAAACTCAAGGCTGAGGAGCTGGGAAGTGGTGGTCAGACACATGGAACATTGCCCTGCTGCCACTAAATGTGCTGCAGGAAGCCATTGTTTTTATAGTAGCTTTGAATTTTTGTAAGTATAATATCTATGTCTATGCCTAACGTGTTAGCACGTGCTAGACATTTTGTGAATGTCCACAAGAGGGCTGAGCCAGGAGCTGGGTATTCTTTCTGGTAAATGATCTGAAGTGACACTCTGAAGCTCTGATGATGGACGCTATCAGAAAGAATGACTTCCAGGCTTCTGTGGAGATGCTCTGAGGGATGATCCTGTTATATTTCAGTGATGGATCATCTCTGCCATATGCGCCTTTGCCCACAGGGTTAGCACGCTTCGAAAACTCTAAGGCTATTTTAGGCTCAAGCAGGGTGTGGTTCAGGGCTACAAGCAGGCAGCCTTATGTGAAAATGGAATTGTTAATCCTGAAAGGCATTGGGTCCTCTGTCCCCAGAGGCTTTCTAGAAAAATCTAGACAACTGCATTTTAGAGGCGATATAGAGAGACACACAAGCTGGACATGAGATAGTTGGTGACCTCAGAGTTTTGCATTTTTCCAGTTCTGAGATCCTAAAAGCCAACTCTGTAACAGGGATTGCTTGGATACAGGATAGTAATTTAAGGACTTATTATGCATGAGCGAGGAACTGTCAGGTGTATATTTCTGTGATGCTATGAAATATTAGTCCAAATCCACCCTCTCCATGTCTTCAAATTCACACCTCTGTATTCTTTCCCACTTCCCTTGTGCCTCGCCATCTGTCCCCTGTCCTGTCTTTAGCCCACCTCTGTCACTTTGCCCATCTTGCTCTGAAGCTTTTCTTAAAGCTTTTCTCCTTAGTATTCTAAAAATCTACTGTCTTTTACATTAAAGAGAAGTCGTCATTTGACTTTTCTTCCCCCCCCCCCAAACTTCCACTTGTCTCCTCCAATACTTAAGTATGTAGTTTTTGTCTTTTGTCATAATTCTGGGACTTCTGATGCAAGCACTTGATTGAATCCCTAGTTTGGGGGTCAGTAATTACCTTATCCTAGCCAAATTTGAATGCCTTTCTTCAAACTTTCTGAACTATCTTTTGAATGTCATTATTAGTAACAACCCCATTCCCTTTTCCTCCCAACTCCTCCCACCACCCTTGTATAATATTCCAGCTTGCTGCTTGGCTGAGATGTCTTCCATATCAGTGTTTCCCCCTTTCTGGCCACTCTTTATCTCTTCCATGGATTTCTGTCTTTCACTGAAGGTTTTGGTGTGGCTAGTTGAAACATCTGCTTTGCAAACTGTACACACTTGCATGGTGACAACTACTTTTGATCTCATGCAAAAGCTGTTTAAATTGACATGTTTAGCATCCATCTCTTAGGCCTTTGATTGCCTTATCTTGGGCCTCCTCTTGGGAGCACATTGGTGATTTAAATTTGACCTGTGGGCAATAAACTTAGCGTGGCTATCTCCTGCTTCTCCAGACAGTGCTACCCAGAGGCCCACTAGCATCCATGCAATCCCCTTAGGAAGTTCTCCAAAGGGGAGCCATTTTTGAACTTCTCTTCATCACTTACCTACTGTGTCTCACACCTCATGTCATTTGTTCTTTGTATATGGCAGAAGCCACCCTAGTCCACACCCTGATCATCCGCACACGTGGATCCATGCACACGCCTTCAAGTCCAGAGCCATCTTTCCACGCACCTCACATTTCATCGTCCCACCTGCTACTTGTTTAAGATATTTAAACGGTTCCTCATTTCCCCAATATACCAATTTTTACTTTGTGATTTGCTCACTCCCCCCCACCGAAAGGAAGTTTCATAGTTTCATTCACCCAAGCCCACTTGCCTTCTGCTCCACAGTACCATGCATTCATTTCCAGCTTTGCGTGGAGCCCTGTGCATTCCCTGGAGAGGGCTACTATACCACAGTGTCATAGGTCAGAGGTCTTCAACAACAGAACTTACTTCTCACTGCTTGGAGGCTAGAAGTCCAAACCAAGGCACAGGCAGCATTGGTTCAACTGGGGCGTACCTCCTTGACTTGTAGGTGACATTTTCTCCCTGTGTCCTTATGAGATCTGGACACGCTTGTGTCCAGATTTTCTCTTATCACAAGGACACCAATAATATTAGATTAGGGTCCACTCTAATGACCTCAATTACCATTGTAAAGACCTTGTCTCTACTTATGACCACATGCTAAAGTAGTGGAGGTTAGAACTCCAAGGTAATAAATTTGTTGGGAGAGGGCATATATCAGTCCACAACATCTTATCTTCCAATGATCTCTCCAACTTTCCTCTCCCTCCTAGTTCTTTCTTGCTGTCTGTCCCTCACTGTCACTGGAGACCACCAATCACTGGATGGTCTCCTCAGCCTCAGTCTGTGGGTCTGTACACATGGACTGCTGCTTCTACACCGGCTTCTTCCTCAGGTGGTTTCTGGGCTGGATTTCTGTCTGTGGTGTCTCAGAGAGCCCGGCTGTGTCTACTGCCCTTTGCATACAGATCTCAACCTGGTTGATGCTTGGGAAATGCCATTGCTAATAACTTACCACGAGCCTTCCCTGGAAGGCAACCTAGCCTCATCTCACCTCTAACTTCTCAAGAGGGATGCCAAGGGAAGTGGTGGTGACAGAGAATGCAAACAGATTCTGTTGACAACAGGAAGGAGTAGACTGGAGGTGTCCACTTAGATGATGTTCATAGAAATGACATCCAGCCAGCCCACCTCCTTTCCAAAACAAGAATGGTGATCTGGGAAAACCTGGGAACAGTTGTGAACTGAGGAATTTTCTGCTAATATGTGGAGAACAAATATTTCATCATGAGATGTGGAGAAAGTTCTAGTTCTTTCACCTAAGGAATTGAGAATTCTAGGTATAAAATCCATTTCCTTCAAGGTTGGCTTGGAGGTTCATTCTGTGGGGAGGAAAGCTGAGCTATTGGAGGGAAATCCATTGACTCTTGATGGCCACCAGAGGCAGATAGTTGGATTTCATGGAATAAAGGTAGTATTGCAGGGTGTTGGTCAGGATGTGTGTGAATGCCTTCCTGGGTGGACTCCTGAATGAGGCCTTCTAGGTGGATGTGATCAGCTTTCCCAACTAGGGGCATGGGAGAATACTTTGGAGGCTGTGATCAGGAAAGACACCTTTTCAGTTAAAGACAGGATTGCTTCCTTTCTCCCCCTCCTTTCTTTCATCCTGCCTTCCTATCCCTTCATCCCTTTTCTTCTCTCTCCCCTCCCCACTCTCTCCCCCATTCACTGTCAGGAAGGGCCATGCCAGAAGGGCCCCTGCAGCGTGTCGTGGCAGCGGCAGAGGCTAGCAGCATCAGCGGTTTCCACAGTGAGTCTGGATTTCATTTTGGGGGACGAGGGGCTGGGCAGGGTTGTCCACACACTGACAGCTCGCAGACTTTGAAGAGGAACTTCCTCTGGCCAGAGGCTTCTGCCAGCATCTCCTCACCTGCTTCCTCCATCCCACATGGGAGCATCATTTAACTTCCGTGGAGGTTACCTGTCAAAGCCCTCAGTGTGTGTTGGATGTCTCCTGGGTAGGCAGCATGGCCGGGGTGGTGGGGCCATGATCTGCTAAGTCAAGGTGCATAGCCAGGAGAGACCCTGGATACACATGGCTGCCGGTGATGCTATCTAGGCCTGTGCATTGATGGAGGCTGGAGGTTCTGCATGGATAGTGGATTGCCTGCTTTCTTGCATTTCAGGAAGTGTGACCTCGAGTTTTGTGTGTACTTTGTGCTTCTGTGCTCCATCAGAAGCTCCCTTGAAGGAACCGAGGAGACCCTTCCTGACATATCCAACCTGTGGCCCATGGGCTGCATGTATCCCAGAATAGCTATGAAGGGGACACCAACACATTTGTAGATAACAACATCATGTCACATTGTCAACAGGTCAGGTACTCCTAACACAGGCAGAATGAGTTTGGAGGGCAGGCAGTGTCTTCTTGACCTCAGATATGTCCTGGATGTCCTGGTCTTAAAAATATATATATAATTCTCAAAACACTTACTACAGAGCCACAATGATTGACTCATTCACACATATGTGAGGGAGATTTTTTTTTACACTATCACTTAAATTTATATAGTAATATCTGGTGATAGGTGGATAGGCTGCAAAGTTGATAAAGATTCCATCTGTCCTGCCTTGGCCATGAGACTGCACTCAATGGCTTCCTTCGACTTTTTGTCTAGGTGCTTTTTTACTCTGTTTCTGAAATGGTCCACTTGGGAAAACAGAGCCACAAAATTTGTCTACCCAGACTTGAAAACCCAGCTGAAGTCTTACTTGACACATTGAGAGGTTTTCCTACCGGCCAGATGCTGTTTCTAAACACTGCCTGAGTGTGTTGTAGCAGAGAGGATGCTGCAGTGAGGAGCTTCCGGTTCCTGAGACGTGACAGTATGCTGATGTGGCAGTCTCACGGGCAGGTGCATGGGAATGCTTTGACAATTTCATTCATTTCTCTCCTGATTTGGTTAGTGAGGTAAATTAAGCATAGCCTCCCAGGTTCTCTCAGGGCTACAGCTTTACAGGTTTCTCATCTTGGTACTGTTACTAATAATGACATTAAGGTTTAGGAGTTTTTGCTTGTCAGCCTCCTGAGACATTTGCAGGCAGTACCATTATATGAGCTTCTTCTCTTCTTATGCTTTCAAACTACCATGTATATTTGAGTCACATTAGGGTCAATCTCTTCATTTTAGGAGTTGACAATTTTATTCAAGTATCAAACTGATCAAATTTATTAAATCAATTCAATAGTTGTTTATTATATCATAATTGTGTATATTTGGTTAGATCAACTTGCACACTGCTATCATAAAAAGGGAAGCTATTAAGTACCAGAAACTAAGGGAATATGTTATAGTAACCTTTTTGCATTGCTTGGACATAATATCCAACCAAAAACACCTGATGGGAAGAAAGGGTTCTTTTTTGTTTGTTTGTTTGTTTGTTTTTAATTTTGGCTTACAGTGTTGAGGGGAAGCTCAATGATGGCACAGGCCAATATGGCATGAGCAGAGGCAGGATGTCACCTCTGCCACAGCAGGTGGAAAACAGCAGTAGAAGAGTAAGCCAAACTCTGGCAAGGGGGGAGCTGACTATAGCACCCCTAAGCTATAACACACCACCTCCATTAAGGCTTTGCCTCCCTAATTGCCACTAGCTGAGGATTAAGTGTACAAAACGCAGGCTTATGGAGGACATCTGATTTAAACCTCCACAGCATACATTTAGACTTTCCCTAGTACTCAGGGCCATATGTTCCCTTCTTCTAGGAATCCTGAGCTACTCTAGGTGTGAGAAATATAAGTGCGAATAAAACAGGAAAAATGTTCTGCCTTTAGAAAAGAAAATAGAAGATAAAGTAAGACATAGAGAGCTCTCAGAAGAAAATTAGGAGAGAGGAGTAAAAGAAATGCTTGACGGTGGCAATGTTTGTAGCAGTGATGATAACAATGGTGGTGGGAGGGGAGTTTCAGATGGGAGATCAAAGCAACTGTGTTACTAAAAGAAGATGATATAGTTCATTTCAGTGAATTTTTCTGAGGAAGATTTGTGTGGTGTGGCTAAAATTTTGTAAAATAATTCAGAGCTGAGCAGTCTGAATCCAAATGAAGGCATAAGCACAGCCTTTAGGTGACAAGAATCAAAGAGTGGGACTATGTGTGGAAAACATACTTTGTTTGGTAGCATAGCATTTGTGTCCCAGTGACTTCACTAAGAGGACATCAAAAAGTGAACAAGGCTCTGTTCACTCATTTTGGGAAGCATCTTTGCAGAAAGTCCCTTATTCTGTGAGTTACATTGGCCATTTCGGATATGGATATATATATATATATATATATATATATACATACATACTACTAGTATATATATATATATATGTACTACAGCCCTTCTTTCTTCCATCTGGAGTGCTTGGAGGGCAGTAGGAGAGGAAAATTAACATTTGCTGAGCACCTGTGCTAGCTGGGTGTTTGAGTAACATTACTTATTTAATCTATACAATCCCTTGAGGACGTTTTCATAGCTCACTTCAGGGATAAGAACACTGACTAACACTGAAGCACAAAAAGTAGATAAGCGTAGAGGAGCCAGTATTGAAATCCAAGTTGGCCTGTCTGAAATCCTGTTTTTACTAGTTAGTCTCAGGATCCATCTATAGATATCAGTTGCAGAGAATGGAATAGGGGAGAGCAGTGACATTCCTTAGGTTATTCTTTGGTCCCATGCATATGATGATATGATGATCTGCATGGCTGGGTCAGGAGCTACTGATCTATCTATCTATCTATCTATCTATCTATCTATCTATCTATCTATCTATGGTGGTATCAATGTCTTTGCTGGTTATGTGTGAAGGCAGAGTGACATTTGCTGATTTACCATATGGTATTTTCCTTGGGAATGGGGACAGGACATTTTGGAGGCATGAGAGCAAGTCTTGCAGTGTGGTGGCACATTAGGCAGTGATGGAAGCTTAGCCTCGTGCAGTAGAAGTTCTGGCTTTCTGCATGTTGGAAAGAGGGCCAGTGCATGCTATTTTGCTATAATTTTTTTTTAAATTTTTTTATTTACTTGAGAGAGAGAAAGAGGCAGATAGAGAGAAAAAGCAAGAATGGGTGTGCCAAGGCCTTTAGCCAGGGTAAAGGAATTGCAGATGCATATATCACCTTGTGCATCTAGCTGATGTGGGCCCTGGGGAATCGAACCCGGGTCCTTTGGTTTTGCAGGCATGCACTTTAACTACTAAGCAATCTCTCCAGCTCAGGTATAGATACTGAGTGGGGAGAATACATACAGAGTTCTGAATCTGGACAAAGGTTTTCATGACAAGGGTTGAGTGAAGAGTTGAGTTTAAAGATAACTTTTAATCCCTGTCTATCTTTGGGAATGGAATCCAAAGTCTCACTTCACCCAGTCTTGAGATGCTACTAGCAAGAAGCAGAAGGCCTCTGGACCATGCTTCAGATATTATGGTTATATTTCATATCAGTCTTACTGAGCAACTTTGCATTTGTTTATGATGTACTTTCATAAATCTTCCCCCCCCCAAAACTAGGTAGCATCTTGCTTTATGCATAAGATGGGTCATTGACTACATGGTAAGAGAACCACCATTTACACACAAGGAGGATCTGCTACAGTAAAGAATTGTTTTGAGATGTCAATAACCCTCTCCGATTTTCTTAAAGTATACTTCTTTTTTTACTCACAAAAAT
This sequence comes from Dipus sagitta, assembly GCA_036346955.1. NCBI lineage: Eukaryota > Metazoa > Chordata > Mammalia > Rodentia > Dipodidae > Dipus > Dipus sagitta. The sequence continues at coordinate 120,906,887 of CM070772.1, forward strand.
ATCATTTCCTTAGACTTCTACAATATACTTTTCCTGGAGTCTCAATACATATCATGTCGAGTCTGTTTTAATTTAACAATAAATGACATGTAGACAGAAAGAAGTTATGACTCTTGTGATTTCCCAAGGATTTTCCTTGCCACACAATGGCAGCATCACAAGAGTGTATCCCAGGCTCTTGAGTGTCTCTCAGTGTAGTTGTTGCGCTATTGGTTTGTAGCTATTTGATCACATTCTAGTTGTTTACAAATCATGGGCTCATATCTAGTTTCCTCCATCACGTTAGTACTCAAGAGCTAAGGAACAAAGAAAACATCTTTCACCCTCTTCCCTCAGATATTACTCTCTAAGTTCCCTCCCTGATTTAAAAAAGGATCTAACAAGCAGAGTATTTTCCTCTTCTCTTAAACTCTCTCTGTATCACAGCATCAGTTGACTTATTCATTGTGCATCTTTGTGTTCCGTGAAGTCCCAGTGGGAACAGGGCTAGAGCTTCTATTCCTGCCTTTTCTGGTTACAAAGACTCTACCCTGTAACTCTCACTTACAGAGGATGCCTTAATTCTGGAAAGGTGTTAGTCATACTTAAAAGGATAATGGGCAGGCCTTAGACACAGGTCTAAGGACACATTATCACAGGTGTGCTTCAACCCATGAGCTTGCTTTGAGTTCTTTGATAGGAACTTTATTTTTGTACTAGCATGCTGGGAATGGGGTAGGCAAGGGGTCGCCCTACTAAAATCAACCCAATTTTTTTTTAATGAAACTGAAAGTATATATCTGTTTCTTTGCATGCCTGGGTTTTCAAAGGGGAAGTTAAAACAGGCTTTGTTTGCCCCTATTTGGATGGAGTGTTTTTCAGCTATCACTGAGGTTGCGAGGTAGTTCTGGTTGTAGTTAAGTTGTTTATTAGCTAAGGGCCATTGTGAAACATGCTAGAACACTAATAGAGTCACACATCAGCATAGTGTAACAGTCCTGACATTACAGAATTCAATTTTCTACGTTTTCATTGCTTTCTAAAGTTGCGTGGCTTCGGATAGTTAAGACAGTCCTTGTGGGAGAAAATGAATATATTCACCTATGCAAGGTGTCTCTGAGTTTAAATGGCATCTCAGGTTTTTGTAAGTTCAGGGAGCTCCATTGTGGTGTGCTCCCAGGGCCAGTCCTCTGTGTTCTCACCTGGAGATTTACCAAAGATAAGAACTCTGCCCATTAAGTGGTAATTAATCTTTGAACTTCTGGTTCCCTTAGCATTTTGCACTGTTACTATCTGAACAGAGTCTCTCAGAGCAAAGCAAGTCCCTAGAACTGGATGATAAGAGCTGCCTGCAGTGAGGTGGGGCTCATGTCTTAGGTGAAGGGGCTGGGGAGCCCCAGGGAGGATGAGAGGAAGGAAGAGAATCTTTCAGCATGTACCATCCAAGACTGCTCATGAAGAAGGTTGCCTGAGTCCTTATTCTCCATCCTTGACAGACACCTCATCTTCAAAAGCGACCAAGTGCATTTGTTCCTGCAATTGTTTTGGGACAAATCCATCAATCTGGAAGAATTCTCACACTCCTTCTTGTCTGAAGATGCTAGAGTGGGGATGACAAGTTCTGCTATCACCAGGCTGGTGCATGCCTCTTGTGAGCTGTAGTGAATTCCTCTGGTTGTTGATGCTTCCTCCTATCCAGGCAATTGTGGTAAACCCTAGTGGATGACAGAGGTCTCCCAAGACCACCAGCCAAATGTGTCCAGACATAGCTGGTTGAAGAAACCCTCCATCTGGGTGGAACTTTTAGACACCGACATGAACTGTGTCCCATGATGCTTTCTGCCTTGTGAAGCCCTGACATTGTGGGTTTGCCTTTCAGAGCAATAAGTAGGTGAGATAAGGCTATTGCAGTTACCATCTGGTAGGCTGGTTTCTCTCAGGGCCTCTGGCATCCCCCTCAATCACTCTTCTTGGGTTCATTTCTAAAAATAAGACATTTTATTCCCAGAAATAGGACTAGCTTAAGAGTTGAACTTTCCAGTGTTTTATCAGGATTCTTTTAACTACAACTGACAGAAAACTTAACCCAATGCACCGTAAGCAAAAAGAAAAAAGAAAAGGAAGATAATATGATGTATCAATAACACAATATATCCAGGTTTAGAATTATTTCTGCTATTGAATCAATCCTAAGACCCACATGATGGTGCCATGTTCTGTATGTTTCACTCTTCCCCCTACTTCCCCATTTAGACTTTTTTTAAAAATTGCTACACCTCTTTCTGTCTCAGACACTAATATTAGAGGACAAGACATTAATGGGAAATAGATATCTAAACAATCAAGGGCAATGGATTTTGAAATTGATGAAGAAAAACGTTGTAGCATTTAAACAGATCCCCAGGGACCTCGATGTTCAGTAAGGAAGAATTGTTTATACCAAGGAGGACTTGGTACTAGGAGGCCAGCAGGAAATCATCAGTACTATCTCCATAACCAGACTTGGGTTATGCAGAGAAAAGTCACCAGGAGGGATTAAGAAGCAAAGCCCTTCACTGGCTGCCTTTCTCAGTCTGTCTATGCGGAACAATCAATGCATTCTGGTGTCATCCTTGTGAGTGCTTGTCTGGCTGATGGGGCCTCCCATTGACTCCATCACATCTGCTGATTTAGGTACTTCTGAATGAAAATCCCTCTTCAGCTTTTTATGTTATTTTTTATATATAGAAATCAAATCCTAGGATTTCTATCACATTTTTTTCCAAATTTGCCACCACAGCCCATCAATTTACATGCCTTATAACAGTTTTACTAGTCAGTCTTCCTTCAAGTTTGAAATGCACAAGAATTATAACTTGCTAGTGCATAAGAACATTGATTTTGGAATCAGAGTATTTTAAGTATAAGCCTTGGATACTTCATTCTTGGTTCTTTTTGAATAATCCACTTAATCTCCTTTTTCCTCTCTCCCTCCCTTGCTCAATGCAGTGTGGTTGATAATAATTATTTCTAGAGCCTGTTTGTATTGGTACGATTGAATGATGCCGTGTGTCTTAACTCATCTACCATATATCATGGCACAGTGTAAACACTCCAGAAATTGCTGCTCCAAATCACTGTTCACTAAAACTAGATTTCTCTCTGACCTTAAACTTGAAATGCTGAGAACCTCCTTTTTCACCTCTGCTATGATGAAGGGGGGAAGAGCTTTCGATGAATTAAGATGAGGGCTCTGCTCTTGGGTATTTAATGCCTACCTTACCATTTAGCCTGGATCCTTTTCAGGGACCCACTGGATAAACCATAGAAAGATACTTCATTCTGGTTTCACTAGGCTGGAAGCAAGCTTTAGGAAAAATGAATGTGTATCACAGAGTAGGAATGTGTTTGAGGGGGCGAAAATAGAAGTCAAAAGCATCCAACTGTGAACGCTGGATTAGCATTTAAGATTTTCTCCTGCATACATCCTTAGAGCAGCTTCCCGCCACCGCCCCCCCCCCCATTAACCTCGAAGAAGAAGCCAAGAGGCAGGGCTTGTTTACAAAAGGAGAAGGTGTAGCCCACAGCTGCAGGCCTCAGCTGAGGGTCTGGGACACCACACGCTTTCTGGAGGCTCTGCTCCTCCGTCGCTTTCATGTGAGACTGCCCTCAACCCACACTTCTCTGCAGAGAGGGCCCCTGGGATGCAGGTGCAGAGCAGCAAACTGCGTGGAAGTCAGTGGGCCCCAGAACTCCAACCTTGTCCGGAGAGGCATCCAAAGGTTATCCATCTCTGCCTCACCGAAGTTTCGTGTTTTGGAACTAGATGATGCCTAAAGGTCAACTAGTGTAGCCCTTCCCTGCAGCCTACCAACTTTATAGATGGAGACATGGGCGCCTAGGGATGAGGCAGGTGGTATGATGTCACCTTCAGTATGGTTGTGGGGGACTCCTGAGACCTGGCCTCTTCCCCTCTTTGGCTTGCCCACAACACACATGCACACACATACACACCCCCACGTACACCTCTCTGTAAGGTCATCCTTTTATTAGGAAAGACCTCGGTTCTGTGTTCTTGGCGTACTGATTCAGATAAGAAAACTATGCTTTGGACAAACATTTAGTTTCTGAGCAGAACCAGTCCAGTATTGCAGTCATTATTGCAAAGGTGGATGTTGAGATCTCAGGCTGCCGGTGTGCCACGGTGTGACACACTGACAGACTGGGATGAAAACTCTTATGACCTGAGTCCTGACTCAGTGTCTTCCCATTGGATTCCATGGCTTTCCTGTGGCGTCCTCCCTTCCAGAATGCCGGAGATGTCTCTAGCCCTTGTAGGGGCTGTGTGGCTGGGTCTGTTGATACCCCTTTCCTGTAATTTCTCAGGGGAAGTCTAACTAGGAACTTGTGATGCATAAAACAGTCGTGTACTAGCTTACGTTGATTAATCACTTTGCAGTTCAGAGAGCTCCAGCTGCTGTTATCAGCTGTTCTCAGGCTTCCTGGAAAATGTCACCCTGTTGTTTTTTCTCAGTTGAATCCCCACTCTTCAATGAAAATGAAGGACTGTATCCACTGCTTCATGTGTGTGGTCCTGCAAGTGAGCTCTCTCCTTCCAGGCCCTGAGCATCCTTGCTTTAGGCTGAAAGGTTTTTATTTCATGACTCAAAGAAGCATCCCACTTTCCAATGGGTAACTAGTTCTCCAGTAAGCTCTGTAGTATGCAGAGTCCTATTCTGTCCACTGCTCCTGGTCCTCCTCAGAGCTGCTCCACTAGGCGAGGCAGTGAATGGATTGGAAATTCAACTCTAGCCCAGAGAAGCAAGATGAGGCACCCTGGAGTCTGCTTAGGCTTTTCATGTTCTTTGTATTGTCTCTCATGATGCTCTTCCAACTTCCCTTAGCCTGGGGATGCAGCCATGGGTGGCAATTTTCTGCTGTGGTATGTACTGTTTACTGAAGTAATTAAAATATGCAAAGTGTTCCCTGTATCTCATCCTTTGCGCTTCTTCCTTAGTTACTTCCGGCATTTTCATTTGGCAGTTAATAAAACAAAAGGTGGACCTAAGGGCTCCAGTCTCCCTCTAGCTAAAATGACTAATTTGGGATGATTTGGAAGTCCTGGATTTCACCCCCTAGCTGCAGCCTTGTCTTTCAGGTTGATCTGTTCAACCCGCAGTAAGTGCCCTGACTGGAGCAGGCAACTTGGTGGTGGGAGGAGGAAGGAAGGAGGTAAGGGTCTGGTTTCCTTTTGCAGCAACACCAACACAAAACCAGAAGACTTCTCGAGGCAGCTTTATATCTTAAGAGCTACTGTTCAGGGTACTGGAAATTGTCTTCTTAATCCAGCCTAATTTCTAGCATCTATGGCCACCAAAAATAAATCCAAACTCTTTCCATTATATTACCCAGAAACCACTTCATGCAAATCTTTATAGAAGAACAAAATGTTTCCACTCCCACATCAATAACTATAACTGTAAGTATGACTGTGACAGTTCCATATATATATATATATGTATTATATATATATATATATGTGTGTGTGTGTGTGTGTGTGTGTGTGTGTGTGTGTATGTATGTATTTATATGGCATCAAGCACTCTGATGAATGCTTTCCATGGATAGTTATTTTTTTTTAAATTTTCATTATTTTTTTGGTTTTTCGAGGTAGGGTCTCACTCTAGCCGAGGTTGACCTGGAATTCACTATGTAGCCTTAGGGTGGCCTCAAACTCATGGCAATCCACCTACCTTTGCCTCCCAAGTACTGGGATTAAAGACATGCACTACCACGCCCAGCTCCATGGGTAGTTTTTAATTAATCCTCACAGTAAATGAGTTGCATATTTAACCTGCAAGGAAACAGGTTTAAAGAGATTTGAAGGAACTGTGAGTGTGTACCTATATCACAGTATTATGCTGTTTCTGTCTTAAGATCTGTTTAAGGGTGGACCAACTTCTTTCTCCATCTTGAGGCTCTATTTCGGTCATCCCTCAGTTCTTCTAGAGGGAGGTCTTGCTTCTGTCCTGTGGCACTGAATCAAGTGGATAGGCTTCTGAGTTTGCTAGAGGTGTCACTCCTTGCCTCAGTTTGCCTCTCTGTTGGCCCCAAATATGTGGCTGGATGCCTATCTCTTATGTTTGTTCTGAGAGAGGAATGATATTCAATGTATATTATGACCCTAGAGGCTTAAGGAGACCACAGGTGGGCAGAGCTTCTTTATGGATGGTTCAGAAATGGTGTTGACAGCAGGTGTCTCACCAGTGCAGAAATCCTTGATGAGGAAATGCTGCACCTTGGCACTTTACAAGGTAGTTTCCTGTTGCTGGATGTGCTTCCTAAACATTCCTTAATTACTCCTCATAAGTTTCCTCTGAGATAATAAGTAAGACCAGGAACACCAAACAGAGGCTGTTTTACGTTGTCTGCCTCTGGGGCAACAACTTGGGGCCTGTTGGGGTTTGATTGTAAAATGTCCCCCACAGGCTCCTGTGTTTGAATACTTGATCCCCAGCTGGTGGTTCTGATTGGAAAGCTTGTGGAACCTTAGGAGGTGGAGCCTTTTTGAAGGAAGTGGGTCACTGAGGATGGGCCCTGGGGGTTTTACAGCCTGGCCCCACTTCCTGTCCTCCCTTTGCTTCCTGTATGAGGAGCTGGCTTCTGTCCTCTTGCCTTCTCCACTGTGGAACTTCCCCTTGAAATGAAAGCTGAAGTAAACTCCTTTACTTACGTTGCTTTTGGCCAGATATTTGTTCACATCAATGAGAGGGTAAAAGATTTAGAGCCCGAACAATGGATGTGTCTGCAGGACCGGGTGTGGAATTTTTATTCTGCACAAATTGTGAGTCATATGGACTAGACTTGTGTAACTGTGGAATTCGGAAAAGGCTTTCAATTAAAAAGGGTTGCCTAGTTGAAATGTCTCACCCAAAGCTTAGGAGGTATGTGGGCTCTTAACCTGAGTTTCCATGGCGATGGGGTCAAACTGAATTGTGAGGGAGAATATTCTATGGATTGTTTAAAAAAAAATCTGCCTCTTACAGCACCCATGAAGATCATCTTTTTAGATTCATATAACTATATAACAACTGGAATCTTCTGGGCATGGTATGCATACCTGTGGTCCCAGCACTTGGGAGACTGACGGAGGGAGATTGGGAATTTGAGGCCAACCTGGGCTTCATATTTTGTTCAAGGGCAGCTTGAGCAGCTGTTTCAAAGCTAAAACTAAACAAACCAAACAGAGAGAAAAACAAATAAAGGACTGTGTCTATAGCTTAGTGGTAGAGCATTTATTTAACATATGCGGTGCTCTGGGTTTGTACCTCATACTGGAAACCAAAATTATTAGAATCAGAGATTGAAGAATCCAATGCCTTTGTATTAAGACAAGGTGGCTGTTGCAATTACTTTTGTGTTGCCGGACAAACATCTGACCATAAGCAGCTTATGGGAGGAAAGGATTAATTTCAGAGAAGTTCCTTTATGGCAGAATAGGCTGGCTTACTTCTATAGATCCAAGCACCCATAGCAAAACCAACAGCCAGAGCACCAAACTATTCTTTATACATCTTAAGGTGGTACTCAAGGTCTGCCCCTAAATACACCTTAGTGCTAGACTCTAAGATCTGCCCCCAATGATACCTCCTCTAGTCCTGATGCTAGAGACTCAAAATTACTCAATCAAAAATTCCTAAGGCTATGGGAGATACCCATTCATATTTAAACCACCACTGTGGCCTATGCTATAGGAGGTATTGTTATTGGTATTTTATTAAAGTCATCAAGAAGATGACTAGTGGAGCTAGTGGCTTATTTTGGTTTTGGAATGAAAAGTCCAATGTAATTATTCACTTTGTTTAAATATTTTTTTAAAGAGAAAGGAGAAAGAGAGAGAGAGGAGGAAGAAGGAGAGAATGAGCATAGCAATGCCTCTTGCAAACACCAGATGCATGTATCACTTTGTTTATCTGTCTTTATGTGGGTACTAGGAAATGAACCTGGGCCATCAGGCTTTGCAAGAAAGAGACTTTAACCACTGAGACATTCATCTCTCCAGCTCTCCTTATTCACTTTTTTCAAGCAACTCATTTTGTTATTTTTCCTCAACATAGGACATGAAGTCATTCTGCTAGTCAAAGGGAAGCTGTGCTTATTTTAATTCGCCCAGTCTTACCTGCTCTGGAGTTAACTATAGCTTAGCTCCTCTTCTTGAGTATTCTAGCCAAAATTTTTCAGTTTGGGTGCAAAGTTACAGCTGGTGACCACACAGTTCCTGGTTGCTCCTTTAAACTATTGCTGTTGCTTATAAGTGGCATTTTATTGACCTTAAACAACTCACAAAAAGGACTTGGGGAGTGGTGATATATTCTTCTAGCTTGGGCTCTACTTGTGGCTGGTTTCTCAACCATGGTGGCTGCTGCATTGTTGTAAAGGCCTATTGGGCAGAATATCCAAGTCCATGGAAACAATGGGAAGTACTTTATAATAAATACAAATGTTACCATTGAGAAACTACCTTCTTCCAAGTAACATTCAGATCTCTTTGAGTGTGCGGGCTACCTCTGTTTCATTTACTACCTCACTGAATGTTCTGAATAGGTGTGTTAGTATTCACATTTCACACACCAGGTAGCTTCTGAGTCTTCCAGGGGTTACAATTTATTTATTTATTCATTTATTTATTTATTTATTTATTTATGAGCATGGGAAAGAGGCAGAGAAAGAGAGAAAGAGAGAGAGAATGAGAATGGGTGTGTCAGGCTCTCCAGCTGCTGCAAACAAACTCCAGATGCATGCTCTACCTTGTGCATCTGGCTTACATGGGTCCTGGGGAATCAAACCTTAGGCCTCATCCTTAGGCTTCACAGGCAAGTGCCTTAACCACTGAGCAATCTCTCCAGCCCCAGTAGTTAGATTTTCTAAGGGTGCTTAGCTGGTATATGGCACATCTTGAGCTCTACTTGTGCCTGGCTTCTCAACCATGGGGGCTGATTCATTGTTGTAAAGGCTTATTGGACAGAATATCCAATTCCATGGAAACATTGGGAAGTACTTTATAATAAACACAAACATTACCCCTGAGAAATTAGCTTCTTCCAAGGAACATTCAGATCTCTTTGCTTCCTTTGGGTCCTATACTTCATCAGTCTAAACACACATTTTTAACATCACTTATCATAACATATAGGTTTTGTAGGGGCAACTAAATATTTAACCAAGTAAATCTTGTTTGAAAGAGGTGATTTTAGTTTGAGCTGAATATGTCTGAATGTAAACTGGAACCTAAGTATTAGTGCCTGAGCTTTAAAGGGAAATTTAAAAAATAACACCTAGGGTCATTAGAAGGGCATATTCTGGGGGCTGGAGAAATGGCTAGCTTAGTGGTTAAGACACTTGCTTGTGAAGCCTAAATGCCCAAGCTCCATTCCCCAGTAACCATGTAAGCCAGATGCACAAAGTGGCACATGTGTCTGGAGTTTGTTTGCAGTGGCTAAAGGCCCTGTTGTACCCATTCTCTCTCTACCTGCCCCTTTCTCTCTCAAATAAGTAAATAAATAAAAGAGAAAATACTTAAGAAACTTCAAAAACAAAGGATGGATTCTGCCTTCTATTTAGTATGAATGTTATAGTGAACATTGGCAATCTGGTAGATTAGTTGGAATCCAGTTTCATCTATGAATCTGAGCTGAGTTGAGACCTCCAGCTTTGTTCAGTGAGTTGAGTTCTTTTAGGATCTTTAAAGTTCACTTCCACTAGAAGATTTTAGTGCAGCCAGGAGGCTACAACCTAGGCATCTGGGAAACAAAATAAGGGCCAAGTTATTTTTTCAGTGCACATCTTTGGTCTTGCAGGGCCTGTTCCATAAAAGATATATTACTTGGGGGTGGTAAAGGACAGTGAAGTCTTTGAATGAACGCCAGCATTTAGTCCCAATTTATGAAGGGGGAAACAAAAAGGAGACATTATAAAAGGTGTGTGTTCCTGGAGCTTCCATCTGAGAACTTTGCTCCTGGCAGATGCAGCACTAGGTAAGAGAGTTGGGAAGAATCACAATGGGCTTATTTATCCTCTAGGCTCACACTGCTAAACTGCTTGGCTCTTAACTCCTTGTAGTTTTGGAAGACTCCAAGGGTTTTTCCTAATCCTGAGACTAGAGTCTCAGACGCAGACAGCCTTTCCTCTGAGATTCTGCTAAGTGGATGCTGTTTGCGTAAGCTGTCACAAAGCCCTGCTCGGAGGGAGCCATGCTATAATGATGTCTTTGTGAGTTTTCTCTGTGCTTCCCCTCTGAAGAATTCCAAGCACTTACTAGACCTGGGGCTGAGCTCTTCAATTTGTGTCAACAAGTAGTGAGATAATAGTTTACTGCCAAGCTCTTTGGGAAGAGGAGGAAAGGAATAAAGAAGGCAAGCAATTCTGATTTGATAAGTCAGAGGTCTGATTTCACTGTGAAAAAGTCTCAGAGTCTTATGCTGTGTTTCCCTGGCATGGAACCAGGGAGTTTCTACAAGTAGATCTCATCCACAGACAGGCACATATATGTAAGTGTACATTCACATATCATGGATATTAAATCAAAAGAATATTCTTACCAATATATCTACCAACACAAACTGGAGAAGTATAGTTTTGCCAGGTGACTTGATGCCCATGTATGAAAGGTGGGAAAAAGTTACCTTTCTCATTGCAGTGACAGCATACAAAACAAGAAAGGAAGGGTTTATTGTGAGTTATGATTTGAGGGCTATATAGTCATGGTTGTGGGAATGTGAGGTAGCTGATCACTTCATGTCCACAGTGAGGAAGCACAGAGAGAGATGAATGCTGGTACTTCCTAAATTTATTTTTTATTCAGTTCAAGACTCCATCCTATTTAGATGGTGCTGCCCACATTCAAGTTGTCTTCCCTTCAGTTAAACCTGTCTGTAATCACCTTTACAAACACACTAAAAGGTGTCTCCCACAGGATCCTAAATCCAATGAAGTTGAGTAAAGATTAATCATCATGTTATAGAATCAAATTTAATGTTCGTATGACTCAATGTTTGTATTTCTCATTTGTATAATTTACATCATATATGCTGTACTCAAGCAATATATTTACATTAAAATAAGAATAAAACCCTGTCATTTTCTCTCTTCTGGCCAAAAATTTTCATGTCTGAAGACAGTGTGAGGTGATTTGTAATACTCTTTCTAGCCTGAGAAATGATAGCTTCAGTGCTGTCTCTCCTTTAAAATCCTAGGTTTTAAGAACCTTGGATTTGAGGACCATGACAACCTTCAGTTACAGGTAGCACTGCCTGCTCCCCCAAAGATACACTTGGTTTCCAAATGGCATCTGGAGAAAATGCAGGCTTGCCACCAGAGAGATACTTAGTGAATGCACAAGTTGGGCTGGGAAGAAGACTGAATAGCTGATGCAAAATACAGCACCCACAACTCAGACCAGTGGAGTAGAGGTCTGGAAAGAGAGAGGGAGAGGGGGAAGAAGAGAAGAGGAAGGAGCTGGGGGAGAAAAGGTGAAGGGAAGAATGTTGTTTCTAAGGTTCGGGAGGCCTCCCATACGCATAGGGAGGGAATTGCTAAGAGAACCAAGCAGTTGGTGAGGGTGGGCAGTGAGAAGCATTCATTCCCAGGATTATGTCAGTCTAGAAGGCTGTGGAGCTGTCAGCAAAGCTAATCAATTAGAGTATATTCACTTGTTTCTGCTGTCTTGAGACAGAACAAGTTGGAAGAGGAATTTTGACCTTTCTTTCTACATGTAGGCCATTGTTTCCAGTAAAAGGAAGTCTCACCTAGTTGATCAAGGCTTGATCAGAAGGCTCATGTCTATATCTGCATCTGCAGCTGTTCACACAAAGCATACAGATTGTTTTGTACGTACATTCATTCTGAAATCCTCTCTCCAATGTGTAGATGCATGTACACACAGTCTTGTACATGCAGCCAACAGTGGTATGCATGCCCTGTGGGTGAAATTCTTAAACTCTGGATAAAGTGTGACACTGGTATTGCTGACTGTAGTGGTGGATACTGGGACAAGGGCTTGGGTCATATTCCGAACCATTACCATCCCTAACTGATGTTCCTCTCAGACCCGTCAGAGGATTGTGCAAGTGGCAAATCCCACTGGAGCATTTAAGAAGCTGACATCTCAGGGAATGGAGAAGACATATGTTGAGCTTTGTATTGCTTCTTGACGCATATGAAGAATTTTCTCTGCTGAGAAATACAACCAAGAAACATTAAAATTGAATATATAAAAATTAATGGCACTTGCCATAAGTGACAATCTTCTAGTTAGACGATTTGGTTATTCACATATGTTGCCGCATTGGTTTTCTAAAATATTTCATTTATTTATTAGAGAGAGAGAGAGAATGGGTGCACCAGGGCCTCCAGCCACTGCAAACAATCTCCAGGTGCATGCACCACCTTGTGCATCTGGCTTACATGAGTCCAGGGCAATTGAACCTGAGTCCTTTGACTTTGCATGCAAGTGCCTTAACCACTAAGCCATCTCTCCAGCCCTGCTGCAAAGTTTTTACAACTCTTGTACTTCCTTGTTGCTGGAACAAAAAAAACCAGAAGCAACTTAAGGAAGGAAAGGCTTTATTTTTGGCTTACAGTTTTGAGGGGAGTCTGTCACAGTGGGGAATGAAGGCCAGGAGCAGGAAGCCTGTATCACATCCTTATGTCAGCAGAGAGGAGGAAGAAGAAGAGGGAGTGATGAATGCTGGCACTCAGCTAGCTTTCTCCATTTTATTCAGTGCAAGATCCCAGCCCACAGATTGGTACTGCCCATAGTTAGGGTGGGTTCTAATCTAAAAATTCCCTAAAAGAACTCCAAGGTATTTGTTTCCATGGTGATTGTAAATCCTGTCAAGTTGACAACAAGGCACTAACCATCACAATCATTAACATATGTTGCCAAGTTTTTATAGTTGCTCAAAGTTGACTTTCCACCAGGGATAGGGTGCCCTCTCATCTTCTTCAAGAAGTTCTGGCTCAGCCTGGGTTCATTAATCAATATAGAAGGAACTTGAATTGGTTCCAGAAATATCCTGTGGATGTGTTTGCTCACTTTTGTTGAGTCTTGGTTTTGCTCTTTGAAAAATGGATCCCTGTATCTTTTTACTTTTCACCAGATTTGATTGAGAATGGATGTTTGTTTTGAATCCCTGGTTAATAAGAGGATTTTGTGCAATTTTATTTTAAATACCAACCTGCCTCCTTGTCTCTGTACTAGACAGGGAAGTCTGAGAGCCTTCTAGAGCATAGCTGAGTTACTCTTTAACTTAAGGCAATGGGGCTATCACCAATGATAGCAAAATAAGAATCATTTAACAGACGTGCACAAGACAAATCCCAACTAAAAAAGGCTGCCTTAGGGCTGGAGGGGTGGCTTAGTGGTTAAGGCATTTGCCTGCAAAGCCAAAGGAGCCTGGTTCAATTCCCCAGGATCCACGTTAGCCAGATGCACAAGGGGACACACGCGTCTCGAGTATGTCTGCAGTGACTGGAGGCCCTGGTGCGCCCATTCTCTCTCTCTCACGCACTCTCACTCTCTTCCTCTTTCTCTGTCAAATAAATAAATAAATAAATAAATAAATAAATAAATAAGTAAAAATAAAAAAAATAAAATGTTGAAAAAAGAAAGGCTGTCTTAGAAGAGAGGGGAGCACTGTGAGTGAGGAAGTAGAAGTCTGGGGAGGAACTTCCTGCATGCCCAGCAGGAAATAGAGCTGGATTATTCAAAAACATTCCACTTTCAGTATCAGCTGCATCACTTACTTCTGGTCCTCAAAGGCAAGGGCTAATGTGAGGAGGAAGGGATGGAATAAAAGTGTGTGTTGGGGGTTGGGGGGACGTCTTAGCCAGGCATCCAGGCTAGAATGAGGGTACTGCTTATCTCCTGTCTTTCTCCATTTCTCTCCTTTAAGTGGATGATAGATAGGCTTAGGAAAGACAACAGACAGAAGCTAAATTTCACTGCTGTATGTAGTCTAGACCTTAACTCTCCAAAATAATTTTGAAAAGCTATAAGTTACCCTTGCGCATTTGAAGTTCCACTGAAAATCTTCAACATAGTTTTAAATAGTTGCAAGGGCTGCCAATTCCAGAATATTGTAAACATTGACATTAAAAAATATATCATTCTTTTAATGCATCTAATGAACTTTAAATACCAGAGCAATTTGGTACATCATCTATTAAACACATGAACAAGTTCTTAAACAGCCAGTTTTACATGGCTTCTTTTTCTTCTTGAATTTATATTTTTATTCCAGTTAGCCTGTTGAATTTTATCTTTATGTAATTTATTTTTATGCCAGAAAGCCTTTTATTGGCTACTCTATCACAGTTTATTGTGACAAAAATATGTATGAAGATTTAAATTTAATTTTAATGTCCAATGACTATCAGGTTTCTAAATGCTAAGAATTTCTTTGGATTAAATATCACTACAATTACTAGTAATGCACAGAAATGGAGAGTTGATCAAAGTAATATCTATAGATTATGATTTTTGATGAATATAAAAAGTAAAATGTTTATGGAAATACATCTCATATGTTTCAATTGGTATATTTATTTCTTAAAATATTTTTTTATTAAAATAAGAATGATTCAGTATTTATTCTATGCCTGTTATTTTTTAGATGCAAGAATGAGAAATTTTATTCATAACAAACATACTGTAGGGAAGGAATAGAATTTTGTTATGGAAATGTGATTCAAGTTTCTGACTATTATCTATCTATTTGTCTAAAGTCATCTATTAGTTTCATCAACAATTATTTTTAATCTTACCTCAGCCACCATCATTTGGGTTTACTTGCTCTTCCCTTGTTTTAAAAGAATTGAAGACTACTCACTTTGTAAAAGGGTTTGTTTCTTGGTCACTAGAGATATTCATTGTCAATGCCTGATCCAGTTTTCATAGAATTCCTCCCTTTGATCTCTCAGGTTTTTCATTCTTGGGGTGTGTAATAAGTGAGAACTCTGTCTTTCTTTATTTTGAATTTCCCACTATAATAACCCAGAAATAATGGCTATGCTAGTTGCAAAGAGTACTACTAGGATCTATATTATGGTTCCTTAATTTCACTGTCCACTAAAAAGATCCACTAAAATGTCTTTCAAAGGCATGGACTTGCAATGTTACAAGAGTAACGTAGAATATTCTTTTATATCAGAGATCAAAGTTGCTATCAATGACAGGTAAAATTTAAAATTATTTATTTAGTTATGAAAGAAAGAAGCAGGTTGATAGAGAGAATGGGTTGCCTGGGCCTCTATCCACTGCAAATGAACTCCAGATGCATGTACCACCTTGTACATCTGGTATACATGGGTACTAGAGAATTGAATCTGAATCTTTAGGTTTCATAGACAAGTGCTTCAACTGTTAAACCATCTCTCCAGCCCACAGGTACAGTTTTAAAAGGTTTGCATTGGTCAAAGTTAGGAGGATATGTAGCATCAATATAATTGCAACAGGCAGGAATGAGTGAAACTGATTACTACAAAAGCATGTTGATCTGAACTTGGATCCCCAGAACCCACAAAAAGCCAGATGCAGTGGCAAGCACCCGAAATCCCAGATCTCCAATAGCAAGATGGGAAGGAGGCAGAAACAAGAGAATTTCCAGAAGTTTGTGGGCCAGTTAGCTTGGTATTCTCAGTGGTCAACAATAGACCCTCCCCAAACAAAATGGAAGGTGAGAATTTACACCTGAGGTTGTCATCTGAACTTCATGCCTATACTCACACACACGAAACACACTATTATGTATACAGAAAGAGAGAAAAACCACCACAAATTAAAAATACTTCAAATGTTTGTGTTTTTTTTTAATCACAAGCATTTATAATACTTTTCAAAAACAAAATAGAACTCTCATTGTTTATGAGTTAGTTTCTCATTGCTAGAACAAAGTATCTGACCAGAAGCAGCTTAAGGAAAGAAAGGGTTTATTTTTGGCTTTCAGATTTTCTTTTCTTTCGAGGTAGGGTCCAGGCTGACCTGGATGGAATTCACTGTGTAGTCTGAGGCTGGCCTTGAACTCACAGCAATTATTCTAACCTCTGCCTCCCTAGTGCTGGGATTAGAGGTATGTACCACCATGCCCAGAGGCTTACAGTTTTGAGGGCAATTCCATTGTGTCCCAGAAAGCATGGCAGGAGCAGGAAGCAAGTGCCACCTCGTTACATCAGCAAGGAGGTTGCAGAGAGTGCTGAATGCGGGTGCTCAGCTTTATTTCTCTCATTCATGCAGTCCAGAATCCCAAGCCCAAGCAATGGCACCACCCACCATTTGGGTGGGTCTTCCTACCCCACTGCCCCTAAGAGATTTGTTTTGTCAAGTTGACAGCCATAGATTGAGCATCACAGTGATCTTTGGAATGCTGTTTGTATCAACTTTTGTAATTTATCAGTGTGTCTTCCCACAGGACCATCTAAATCAGGGCAAGGGCTTGTCACCCAGAAGCCTGGCATTCCCAATCCGTAGCCTTTCCTTGTTGCTGTGGCCAAATAACTGATAAGAGGTGATTTAAAGGAGGAAGAGTTTATTTTGCTTTGTCGTTTGTGGGGATACAGTCTACCTTAGTGGGGAAGGCTGCAGGAGTGTGGGTTGGTTACATTGTGCTTACATTCAGGAAGCAGAGAGCAGATAGGAAGTGGGGCCAGGTAATAAAACTCCATTGGCAGTCCCCTAGTGAGCCACTTTCTCTAACAAAGCTCTACCTCTTACTGGCTCAACAGCCTTCTGAAACACTGCCACCAGCTGGAGGCAGGTATTTAAATACATGAGCCTATGGCAGATATTTCACATTCAAATAACAACAGGGAATGAATTTATTGTTCTGTAAACTAGTAAGTTAAGAGGAAGAATCAAGCAGCCATCTTGTCTGTCCTGTGTATTTATCGGTATAACCACATAGTTGATGAACAGAAGGTTTTATTTAGAAATGATTTCCTCCTAATATATGAAGAGGTGATGCTACAATTAGAATGCCACCGTTTTTTACAAACACTAATAAAATACTGGATTTGGGCAATGATCATCAGTGGCTGCTAAACTACTAGGTGAAAGGGAAAATTATAGAGTGATCAGACCAAATCTACAGATCAATCTTAATCACATAAAGAGGGGCGGGCATGCTTTGCCTGCTGCTATGTTGCAGAATGAACCACAGAGCAGCATTTCTGAGTTGCATCTGATCACGACTAGATACCTGGTCAGATATCAGTGAGTATATATTTAAAAAATTATTTATTTATTTAAGAGAGAGAGAGCTAGAAAGAGGCATATGAGGGGGGTGGAGAGAAAGGTGTACCAGGGCCTCTAGCCACTGCAAACAAACTCCAGATGCATGCATTGCCTTGTACATCTAGATTACATGGATACTGAGAAATCAAAACTGGATCCTTAGGTTTTACACAAATGCCTTAACCACTATGCTATCTCTCCAGCCCTCAGTAACTATCCTTGACTATCCAATTCAGGAGGGCAAGGAGGATATTAAATGTTTCATGGGGATATAAAGCACTAAATCAAAATGCGAAAAATTCTGAAGCAAATGACCCAAGAAGATGGATGCAAGGCAATTCCCTCGATTCAAATCCTAAGAACCATTACCAATCACAATGGATATGTTACTTTTGGATCAAACTTTAAAAGAGCCCTTGAGAACATTGAAGACATTTTAGCACTGAATGGTATTAGATGCTCAGGAATTGATAGCGTTTCGGTACTACGACTAAATACTACAACATAACAGTCATACCTCTGTTAACTCACAAAAAATGTGTAGCTTGCTTTCAGTCCTATTACTTTGCTGTTAATTCAGCACTTATCGGAGCATCTCTGTAAACGACAACATTAGCAACTACTTTAGACTTTGAAAGTTGCCACTGTCACAAATTAAGGCACTTTCTTTTGCAACTGTTCAAATCTTGGCTCATGCAGCATGAACTCAGCTCTAGACAATATGACAATAATGAGCATGAACATGTATAATAAAATTTTATTTGCAATAACAGGAGACAGGCTACAGTTTGTTATCCCTTGGTATATAATTCAATGCATTTGGGGGTCAATCTAGTAATCTGCATTTCTAACAAACATTCTAGACAAGCCACAATGAAAGGTGATTGTTGTTATTGGGTAAATTGTAAGCTAAGAAGACTGAAACTCAGGCAGGATGATGATTTGCTCAAGAATCTGCAGCTAGAAGGTGGAAGACCTGTTTCTATAAAGGAAAACATTAGCGGTAGGGTCTTTTATTTGCTGAGCTTACTGCCCATAAAATGCCACTGAGGAATTGAAAGAAGAGAGGCTGGGAAAGCAAAGGAGGAGTGAGGAAAGCTTTGCCAAACATGATACAGCTCAGTTATTTCCTTTAGAGCAAGAAGAAGGAGAAGGAGGAAAAGGAAGAGCTAGAGGAGAAGGAGCATATATAGAATACCTTGCAAATTCTCCTGTGTAGTTGAATTCCCAACATGGATTGGAAATGTTGAGCTGTCAGATTTAGCAAATATAAATACAGGATTCCTTTTTACAGTTGGACTTTAGACAAAATCCATGTTTGTTGTTTTTTTTTTTTTTGTTGTTGTTGTTCTTTTTAGTTCTAACTGTGTCCTGTGTAGTATTTTGGACATACTTATGTTAAAATTTAGTTGATTGAAACATGTCTAATTTAGCATCTTATATTTTAATAGGTAAGTCTTACATAAGTGGGAAAGATATCGGTGAAAACATTTGGCAAAATATTAGTGGACAAGGAGTCAATGGCACTCCACTGTCAAGGAGTGAAATTTATCCCAAGAAACTTCTCACACAGAAGTTTCTGAGGTCTCAGAGACTGGCTGTCTTTATCTGGCTAGATTTTCAAACATTTAATGGACTTTCTTTTCTAGTTTCTTGGCTAGTGGGTAAAGTTGGACTGGATATCTGAAGCCTGAATTGGTCCATTCTCTGTCATGTCCTTACAAGGAGTCTGGAGTCTAGAATCCATCTGGCCTGTGGATTTAAAGGAAATTTTACGGAGACAGTGCTACTCTCATTCTGCTCCAGTATGCGTAGAGTGATTTTTTTTTTGGCAAAAAGACTTAATTATTCAAATAGGGTTATAGTCTTATATTACCATGCATGGCAATGGCAACCCAAGAAGCAAAGACCCCCATGGAGTCCTGGCTTGGCCCAGTGACAGTGACAAAGGAGCATATCTCAGGACCCTATGACTATTTCATTCCCATGTGTAGACCTCTAACCACTCAAGCATCCTGACCTCCTTGCATATACATAGTCTCCTGTGAGTAAAACTCCCTCCTAGGTTTTCCTAACTTCTAACCTTTCTCTTCGGGACAAGTGTGATGACAGATGAAGGACAGGATTAGGGTAGTAGAAGGTATCCCAAGACAGGTGGGGCTCATTTTGTTGTTACAATCATTGCTTGGGATCTGTTCCTTTCCTTATTCTTTTATCTCTCCCATTTCAAGGTTTAACTTTAAAATCCTTATGATTTCTCACTGAAAGCTGAGATCACTAGCTAATATTAGTTTACACAATCCTTAGGCAAGTTACCTTATCTTCATCTATGAAATGGAGTAATGGGTCATCTATTATACTGGAATTGAGAGAAGATGTGATAAGGGATACATATACTGTCATTATGAACTACTCAATGTTGTTCTAAACATTGAGACCATGACTTCTGTTTATTATATGTCTGGGTAGATTTTAGGATGGAGATATTAGTCAGTGGGTTTTAAAAATATTTTTATTTATCTATATGAAAGTGAGAGAGAGAAAAAGGTAGAGAGAGAAAGAGAGATATATAGAGAGAATGGAGGCACTAGGACCTCTAGCTACTGCACACAAACTCCAGACACATGTACCACCTTGTACATCTGGCTTTATGTGGGTCCTGGGGAATTGCACCTGGGTTGGTTGGCTTTGCAGGCAAGTGCCTTAACCACTAAGCAATCTCTCCAGCTCTAATTCTTTTTTTTTTTAAACTATTTGATTACTGCTTTCCTTAGGCTGGGTTTCCTCAATATGGAAGTATTATGACATCTATGTTGGAGGGAAATAAACATGCATTTTCAAGGGAAAAAAGAGAACTATAGGAAATTACATGTGTTATGCTTCTAGGGGTTTGTAAAGATGAGAACAGAGAATGATTCTTATACTTGGTGTGTACATTTGCTCATGGTGATATCTAATGGGGTTTTGTAGCTGTGATGTCACCTTAGGCAGCCCCATTGCTGAATTCCTATTTCGAAGATATAGACATTGAAGTTCAGAAGGGTTAGGTACTGGTCAGAAATCATACCAAAATTCAGGGCTTCTTAACTTCCAATATCTTTTGCCAGATTTATGCCATCACAAACCTCACTTCTGGGGGAGTGAAATAGGAATGTCACCTATATTGGTGGTGCCACTTGATGAGAATCTTGGTAAGATGCTCTTTAAAGTGGCTCATCTCAGTTCTCACCCAGCACCTTTGAATTTTTTATTTTGTGAACATGAAGATTTCAACTTGAAACACTTTTTGGGATTGTATGTAAAAACCATCAGCTGATTCACATACCAGCATTAATTTGGAGAAGTCTATTATTTAAAATTATTCATCCAGGGTATTGTTCTAATATTCTTGACATCTATGTTTTTCAGTCAAGAAACCTGGTGCAATAAACTATTTTACCATATTCTATCACAAACATGCTATTTTTCAAATACAAATCATCTTTTGATGTGGACTTAAATTAGGTCTGATGGTTTCTGTCGATTCATGTTTATTTTTTTCCTTTTATTTTGAAACTTTCAAATGTGGCACATAATCATAAAATTTCAAACAGTATAAAAGTACATATAGAAAAATTGGAACTTTTTTCTGTTCATTCAGAGACCCTGTCTCATCACTATACTTCCATTTTTAGAGCTAACTATTAGTTTACTGGTTTTCTGGAACTCTTTCTATGCTTTTGAAAAGTTACATACTATCATTGCATATTTACTTTTATTTACATATACTTATTTTTACTTGAAGGAGAGTGTCAAATATATTAACTAATGAACTGCATTTTCATTTACTAATTCCTGGGCATGCTTACATATCAGTACACATGTCTTTATTACATTCCTTTTTAATTGACACATCTTTTATGACACACACATTTTTGCCTTTAGAAACCATAAAATAAAGTTATTCAACTAAATATTCTTGCATACACACAAGCAAATATTTTTCTAAGACCCTCTTACAGTGAAATTGCTGGATTATAGCACACTTACATCTTTGGTGTGGATTCTGCAAAGAATGTGCCCTCAGCATCGGGTCCCAGCCTAGCCAGTAGCACAGGAGGATGAGTCCTTATACCCATTCAAAGTAAAAGCTAGCATCCATCCTTTCCATTTTTATCAACTGTCATTAAACCTGTCTGTGCTGTCTTAACTGGCATTTCTTCATGTGTCTGTGACCACTTGAGGCTGTTTTGTGGGTCCTCTGCTCTTATCTTTTACTCATCTGTATGTTGTGCTGCTTTTCCTAACTCATTTGAAGGAACACTTTGTATTATATGGATTTTAATTCCTTCTCTGGTCCTAGCATGTGGGTGGCAGAGACAGTAAGATTGCCACAAGTTTGAGGCCAGTCTGATTTACATAGAAAGTTTGAGGCCAACCTGGGACTACTGAGTGATGTCCTGTCTTACAAGTTGAAATTAATAATAATGATAAAAATAATAATTTCTTGTCTTTCTATATGTTGCAGCTACTACCATTTGTCTGTTAATTATGATTATTTTATCTTTTGCCATGCAAAAGTATTTAATTTTCCAAAGTTGTATCTATAAATCTTTGTGGCTTCTTAAACATGTGTCATATAGGAAGGCCCTCCACTCCTGAGGTTATACAAATACTTTTGTTTAAGTTTTCTTCTAATATTATTATTGTTTTGTTTTTTTATGTTTAGCTCTTTAATCCATCTGGAAATGATTTTTGTATATGGTGTGAGGTAGGTATCTAAGTATATATATTTTTTAATGAATAGTTCATTATCCCAACACTTTAATTACTAACTCATCATCTCATGTATTAAATTCCAGAATTTATATATGGTTATATTCCTAGGCTCTGTTTGTATATTGCTATGTCAAACACAGTGTGCTCATTGCATAGTCTGATAAAACGTGCTCTCCAATAGAGCATACCTCCATCGTTGTTCTCTTTTAACAAATATTTAATCAAGTCATCACAACTCCATGTGAAGATTAGACTCATCTTGTCAATTTTCATATGCTAGTCCATTGTGACTCTTTAGCAAGGTCTGCATTGTATTAAACTTTTAACTTAACTTTAAATAATGAGAAACCATGCTGAGTTTTTTTTTAATCAATGAAAATGATAAAACTTTTCATTTATTTGGAGCTCCCTTTATGTGTCGTGACACTTTTGTCTAAACAGACCCTTACATTTTATGCTAAGATTTATGTCTAAAGTTGTAAACATTTTTGTTGATGTTATACACAGTTTTATTTCAAAATCTATTTTTGAATTATGGTATTGCTAGAATAGTTTAACTATTGTATTTCTCTTATACCTGGGGAACTTGCTAAGTTATATACTAACTTTAATCTCTTTTTAGTTAATTGTTTTGAACATCCCTACTATACTTGGACAACAGACAGTTTTAATACTTGTATTTTAATATCTTTACCTTAGATTTATTCTCAATTTATTGCACTGGCTGGGAGATCTTGACAGTGTTCCATCCAATCAGTGATAGAAGATGCCCCCTGTATTTCTAATGTTTTATCAGTGAGTAGGTTATTTAATGTGTTGAATAAAGGCAGTTTCCTTCTCTTACTAATAGATTAGGGCTTCCAAAAACAAAACAACACTGGGGAGCTTTAGAATCTACTGAAAGACTGCTGTTTCTTCTTTTACCCTTTCGTGTAGCAAATGGAACTGATTTCTTAAGGATGGGATTCTTGTGATATGGTGTAGATTTGATAATGTTATTCAGATTCATAGACTGTATTCATGATAGTTTTACCCATATGTGAATTAAAATATTGTTAGCTGCATAACACTGTATGTTGTTAGGCTTATTTCATTGTTAGAGAAACTTAAGCCACTGTTTGTAGTTTGAGAATGATTTTATAATTTCACTATGGAAAAATACAAATAGGAAAAGTTTAGTAGAACTCACATGTACAAATCATCTTTGCAGGGTGGGCAGATGATTCATCTGTATAGTGCTTGCCTTGCAAGCATAAGGATCCCTGTTGTGAACATTAGCACCCACATAAAATGGCACAGGAGTGTGCATTTGTAATCCAAACACTGGGGAGGCAGGGACTAGAGGGTCCCTGGGGCTGTATAGCAAGCCATTCTAGCCAAATCAGTGACTTGCAAGTTCATCCATCAAGAGACCCTGTCTCAAAAATTAAGCTGGAGAGTGATTGAGGAAGACACCCTACATTGCCCCCCCCACACGTGTGCCCACACCCACACAAACATATGCATACCACATAAACATACAAAAAGACTATCTGTATATTTTTATATTTATTTATTTGACAGAGAGAAAGAGGGGGAGAGAGAGAGAGAGAGAGAGAGAGAAATTGAGAGAGAGAATGGGCACGCCAGGACCTCCAGCCACTGCAAATGAACTCCAGACATGTGCGCCCCCTTGTGCATGTGGCTAACATGGGTCCTGGGGTGTTGAACCTGGGTCCTTTGGCTTTGCAGGCAAACACCTTAACTGCTAAGCCACCCCTTCAGCCCAATCTGTGTATTTTTAATGTATAATTTTTTTCAATTTTATTTGTGTTCCAATTTTCTACTTTCTCAAGTTTTCACTCATAATTCCTAGGATACCAATCATTGCATTTATATTTTCAAATCACGGTGGGCTTGATTCTTAGAATTTTACATTTTTCTCCTTTTAAACCTTGCTAAGCATCTGTATAACTTCAGAAAGAATAGCAATTGATCATGTAGATCAGGTGGGAATTCTTCCCCTTTAACCTCTGCTTAATTTGATTCCAACCAATCTACATATATTTTATCTTGCCCTTATTATTTATTCCTCATAGTTTTCTTTATATTTGTTTATATATGCTAGCTACCTTTTAAAATTGAATCCATACTTCGCTTACTTATATTTTGCTTTAATTTATTTTTGTTTATTTTTATTTATTTATTTGAGAGCAACAGACAGGCAGAGAGAGAAAGAGGCACAGAGAGAGAATGGGTGCGCCAAGGCCTTCAGCCACTGCAAATGAACTCCAGATGCATGTGCGACCTTGTGCATATGGCTTATATGGATCCTAAGGAATCGAGCCTTGGAACTGGGGTCCGTAGGCTTCACAGGCAAGCGCTTAACCGCTAAGCCAACTCTCCAGCCCCTAATTTGCTATTTTTAAAAGAAATGTTTTTAAATGATACATTTTTTTCTAAAAATTATGTCAGTTACATTCCATAGGATTATAGAAATGGATTTTTTGTTAGCAGTATACTAAATTGCTTTAAGTTTTATTTTGTTTCTTTACCAAATGGTATTTTACATTTTTAAAATATTTTATTTATGAGAGGAGGAGGCAAGAGGGGAGAGAATCAGTGTTCCAGGGCCTCCAACCATTGCAAATGAACTCCAGACACATGTGCCACCTGTACATCTGGCTTACATGGTTGCTAGGGAATTGAACCTGGGTCCTTAGTCTTCATAGGCAAGTGCCTTAACCACTAAGTAGTCTCTACAGCTATCCCCTTTTGAAATTTCTTTTATTTATTTATGAGAGATAGAGGCAGAGAGAGATAAATAGTAATTTTAATTTTTTATTTATTTTCTTATTTGAGAGAGAGAGAAAGAGAGAGAGAGAGAGAGAGAGAGAGAGAGAGGCAGATAGAGAGAATGGGCATACCAGGGCCTCCAGCCACTGCAAATGAACTCCAGATACATGTGTGACCTTGTGCATCTGGCTTACATGGTGTAGCAGACAGATTCAGGTTTGCTGAGATGAACTTCCAGACCAGGCACAGTTATGGAGGAAGGGATATTTATTGAAGCTTACAGATCCAGGGGAAGTTCCATAAATGGCAGAAGAAGCTGGCCTGCCTTCACAGGACCAAGCAGAGAGAGAGAAGTACAAGTCTAAAAAGCCACAGCACACTTCAGGAACTCCAGCTAGGCACACTTTGCATATCTTTAGATTGAAACCTGAAACCCACCACCACACCTTAAAATCCACCCAGTGATATTGCCTCCAGCCAGGTGGCTAAAGATGCAAACTACAAACAAATAAACAACTGAATATATTGGGGGCCATCTATTCTATTCAAACCACCACACGTGGGTACTGGGGAATCAAACCTGGGTCCTAGTCTTTGCAGGCAAGTGCCTAAACCACTAAGTCATCTTTCCAGCATCAGATAGTGTTTTTATTAAAAATATTAGTTTAACACACTGCATATTGATCATATTCCCACTAGGTCATGCTTTCGTGTTTCTTCTTCCCTACCCTCATTCCAGTTAAGCTCTGTAAATACTGGGCATGGTAGTTCATGCCTGTGATCCCAGTGCTAGAAAGATGGAGAAATATAATTCTTGGGTCTCACTGACTAGCTATTGTAGCCAAGTCAATGAGCTCTAGGTTCAGTGAGAGGCCCTGACTCAAAGAATAAGGTGGAGAGCAATCAAATATGACATCCAGCATCAAACATGGCCTCCACATGCATGCATGCACATGAATGCCTACACATAAAAACATGCATACACACCACTCACACAAATACATTTGTTTTCCACTATGATAGCTTCATTGATTTATTTATATTTATAACCTGCTTTTCTCTATAGTGTGTAGTTCCATTGTGTTAGTTGGATGTTAAAAATTCATGATTTTCATAATTTTACAAAATTTTAATATTGCATTAAATTTGATGTATGATATATATAATCCATTTTATGTTTCACTGCTGACATATTTATGTTCCAAATCCACATGAAACAATATAAAATGTATGAAAAAAACAATAGAAGAAATGCATTTCGCCACATAAATGTGTTTATACATACACACACATGTGTGTGTGCCTATGTGCATGTCAGGTGCATGTGCAAATAAACAGTCCCTGTTGTTTATATTTCATTGTTTGCATGTAATTCCTCTTAGTTTCAATATTTTCTGTACTTTTGTATTGTACAACTTTTCTAAATAACATGAATCTTGGTAGCTTTAAGTCAAAATTTTCTCATTTCAGAGGTAGCATATCCTGTTTGTACTTATGGTCTACAAGTGAATTTCTCACACTTCATTTCATCTTGTGCTTTTTATTTATAACTATTGCCATTTCTCTCTTTTTGTAGTTTTTTGCTATTAAAGATTTTTGGTTCTATTTTCCTTCAAATGGCTAGGAAGCTTTACATACTATCTCCATGCTTCTAAAAGCTGCTGTAAAGTTTTAGCAAGCATATTTAAATGTGAATTGTTACAATCCATAATGGATTGGTAAGCATAAGCTCCTCTTTGCCTCCTTTCTAAATGATAAAGTCTTTATCAGGCTTTTAATTATTTCTGTATCTACTCTTCTCTGCACTTATGGTTGAAGCTATGTAGAAATTTCATTTCAGATAATCACATTAGCAGTACCAGCGGTAGTACTATTAGCATTATTGGTAATATTATTTACCTTATGTTTCTACTTTATAGAAAGCCCTTGGTATTGTATTACCTTCTCCTATCAAATTAACAACCATTATTTAGATTTAAATTGCATTTTTGTTGTTTATTTGCTAGGAATTGTTTGTAATGTTCAAAGTCATATCTTGGATTCATTTTAATGCGTTGTTTAGACTACATCTTCAGTTAATTTCTAGCTGTTTATTTTATGAAAGGCAGTATGTAGTGAGAATTCTGTCTTTACTTCCCAGAAAGAAATATGTTCAATGTCTTTACACTTTATTTGAAGTTATGCTGATTTTAAAATCACAGGTTGGAAATAAGTTTTCTGCAACTGCATAAGATCAGTTATCTTCTAAGATTCTTCAAGTGGACATAGCAAGCAGAACAAGCTTTTTTAGAAACAGGCTTTCCCATTTTTCAAGTCAAGTCATTTTTTCTTAAGTGCTTGTTATTATTTTTCTTCCAACTGTCCCACTCAGGAAAGGGACGTTTATGTTTGTAGTTTGTTAGACCATAGAGAATTCCTATCAATTGTAACGACTTTTTGCAATTATTTAACAATTTCCATAAATGAGCATACTGCAATTTGATCATAATCTCTCCCACTTGCCTTCTTTTATCCTCCCTCCCCTGCTCACTTCCACCAAACTCCTTCTTTCCAATTAATTCCTCTTCTGTCTGAGGTCATTTTTATGCCTTCCTCCATCATCCATGTTGAAGTCTTGATGGGATTAGTGTTGTGTAGGTTCTATGGTGTGAATGACGCCCATTGTAAGGTCATAAAATCAAAGGTCACTTCCTGTTTAGATGATAGTGTCCCAGTGCACTCCTTTCCAACCTCTATCTTCTACGATCTTTGTTCCCTATTTCACAATGTTCCTTGAGGCACGGAGGGCTTGATAGAAATATTTCAGTTAGCAATAATTCAGTAGTCACTTTCTCAGCACATTAATGGGTTTTGAGTCTTTCCAATATCCACTGCCATCTACAAAAAGAAGCTTCTCTTACCAGTTGTGAGGGAAGCACTAATTTATGAGCATAAACAGAATATAAATATTTAGAGGGTAATTTTATGGGCACATAACATTTCCATTCATCAAAACAAAACAAAACAGATTTAGCTCTCCCAATCTATAGTCTAGAATCTTCTTAGTCATAGGCTTTTGACTGGGTTTTCAGTGCTAACATGAATTCTCTTCCATGGAGTGGGCCAACAGATCTAATCAAGTGAGTCGTTGCTTACCACCATAACTGACAGGCCGCTACTGCACCAGTTGGTTGGGTAGCATGCAGGGTGGATCCATAATTGAGGAAGATTGTTGATGGCTTTTCTCCTCCAGCACCCTACATAGAACTTTCCAATACTTGATGGCAAGCATTTTTATATGTAAAAAATTTCCATGTGCTAACCAAAAGTTTCAATTTTGGAAGCTTTATTTAATAATGATGCAGTTAGCTCTTGAGTTGTAAAACATGCTGCATTTTTTCTTCTGCTTATGCTAATACCTCTTACCTGCTGGATATTAAATTCTTCTGTAGTGGTGTCTTCAGTAGAGAGTGTCTGCCCTTCTACAGTCACTTTCTCTCCCTGACTGGTAAATGCACAAATGGCTGATGGCTCCCTTAGTTTAATTTTAAAGACTGTTTCCTCCCTGAGGTATGAAGTCTTACCAAAAACTCTTGGTGAATTGTTCTTTTGTTTACTAGGCATCTTATTAGCGCATAGGCTTCTGTGTTTTTGAAACTCCCTGTCCCCTTCACATGAGATACTTATCCTAAACGTAAGACGTTTAGGTGGAAGCTAAAGCCATAATTCTTTACCTCCTTGGTCAAGGTGTCTAATTTGATGTCTATAAACACTGATACTTGGCAGCTCAATCAATTATACTCTCAGCTTCCTCCTGGAATTGTTAAGGAAGCTGTGAAAATTTTACCCTAGTACCATATTTTTTTAAAAAATAAATAAACTGTAGGTTTAAAGAAATGCTTTTTCTCTCACTTTGGATCACCTTGTGATCTTTCTTTGTACTTAATGTTAAGGAATCTACCTTCCCTCAGGTCTTATCACTAATTGTTCCTCTAACTTCTTCCAGTATGATAGTCATAGTGGCCAGTGTCTCCAGTCACCCTCTGCTACAGGTTCCCTAAATTTGTAACAAGGTTAGAATAAATACAATGCATGAAGGGTGAATCTATGTAAGAAAAGTTCAAAAAGATGTGACTGATTCTGACCATCTGGTCACTCTGTGTGCCTCTGTCTTGACCCTTTCCAGGTGGGAGGACACACCATGCTCCCCATCCGCTGGATGCCTCCTGAAAGCATCATGTACCGGAAGTTCACCACAGAAAGTGATGTGTGGAGCTTCGGGGTGATCCTCTGGGAAATCTTCACCTATGGGAAGCAGCCATGGTTTCAGCTGTCAAACACAGAGGTACCAAAAGTGATATGTCAGGGTCTCGGCATGGGGGACAGTCTGGTAAGAGATATTGCTCACCAAGAGTTGCACACGGTGTTCAGGACATCCAGTGGCATGTCAAGCCTGCAGAGTGAATGCAGGTGCAAGCAAGAGGAAAAGGCTTCTTAGTGGGCAGGGCAGGGGGAGGGGGAGAGGGACTATAGCTGTGGGAAATGTGGCATAATTGTCAAAAGAACATGAAGTTCAATGTATACATTGAGGCACAAGTCACGGTTCTGTTTGTTCTGCTACACTTATAAATCATAAATGTTTCACTAAGATAGGAAAGGAAAAGAAAGAACGACTCTGAGTTTTTCAATTGTGCCATCTTGTGGAAATACCTACTATGTAGCAAGTCCAGAACATGGGGACCTTAAAGGCTTTCTGCATCCCAAGCACAGGGATGCATGCATGAGATCCTGGATTGAGGAGGACAGTTTCATATATTTAACATAGCTATGAGCAGATATCCAAGAATAAAATAAATCATACAAAACAGCACAATATCAGATACATATTATCTTCATAATTTCAATTTATAATAACAATCAAAAATATTAGTTAATACACTTCAATAGTAAATACCATTTAGCTCCAGACTCTTTTCTAAGTACTTAAACAATAGTAACTTAGTAATTTTCACACATACCTCTTGAGATGTAGAAGAAAAGGAATGGAGATTGCAAGTAGACAGCTTGTGTTGTGGTCTAAGTAATGTTCTGCCTTTAACACCCACCGAGAGGCCCCTCAAGTGTGTGTAGAACAGGGTCAAGTTGCTCCAGTGAATTCAGTATGGTTCATTACACAGTATGGAGCTTAAACTCCCACACAAGCTATCCTATTGAAAATGGCTATCATTTCTATAGTTCTCACTTCTGGAAAAGCATAAACACTAGTTGTCACCTGATTTTAATAATTAAACATTATCTTTCAGTAAATTGTGTTTTTCTCCACACTGCTATGTCCTGACCACTTAATTAAGTGAATTACAAACTTCACAAAAAAAGAAGACATTTCTTTAAATTTGTAGTATCTTACCATTCAGATACTCAATGGAGCCTGGCTGTAGTTCCCAAAGTAGGACAAACCACTGTAACAACCTTCAAAATTAAGGAAAGAGTGTATGTTAGAATCTACCCATTTTATTGGTACTGTTTGACTGAGGGTTGTTACACATATGTGTATGCAGATGCAGACACACATATGCATTCAAGCATTCATACACACACATCAGAACTGCACCTCCATGGAAGCTGGCTGCTAGAGAAAAGAAGAAGCTCTGTACTGTGCGTATCATTGATCTAAACAGAATCTCGCCCTGGATCGTGGAGCTGCTTCACAGCAACAGAGTGTTTGTGGGGCCTGGCCTTGAATGCAGGCTTCCTGCCTCTGTCCTCCACCCTGACTCCACTCAGGACAGCAGCCAAGTGCTGACAGTCACTGGTGATGGGCTTTTCTGTGGGAGTTAACAACCTGGACTGTCCTGCATTAGAAGAGGCATTGCTGAGTTCCTTTGATCTTAAGCTGTTATTACACGTTGAAATGAATCCTATTCCCAGAGGCGGAGGG
Organism: Dipus sagitta; assembly: GCA_036346955.1. Lineage (NCBI taxonomy): Eukaryota > Metazoa > Chordata > Mammalia > Rodentia > Dipodidae > Dipus > Dipus sagitta. Next base: position 120,937,582 of record CM070772.1, read on the forward strand.
AATGGAGATGGAGATGAGGGACCTGATATTAGCAATTGGAGACCCACTAGACTGACAAAAAATTAGCACAGTGGACCATCACAAACTCCATGGTAAATATAATCACAGGGACCCATTCCAGGTCAGCTTAAGGCAGTAAACAGACATGCTACTGTGCAGCAGTATAGGAAAGGCACAAACGAGAGAAAGAGAGAGAAATAGAAAGCAAGCAGTTATGTTGTTCAACTAAATATGGGTTGGTGGGACAGTGAAAGAAAATATTTTCTTAGGTTTGAAACTAAAGAATTTTGGATAAACAATGGTCTTTGTTTAATAAGTGTTATAATACATTATAACAAATGCAGTATGTTAATGTAATATGCTAATAACAGGAGAGATGGAAGGGGCCTAAGTGGGAACTTCATGTACTCTTTTCAATTTTTCTCTATAATCAAGTGATTTAAAACTTGTCTAGTTTTAAAAGTACAAAAGGGGGGGGGGCTGGAGAGATGGCTTAGTGGTTAAGTGCTTGCCTGTGAAGCCTAAGGACCCTGGTTCAAGGCTCAATTACCCAGGACCCACGTTAGCTAGATGCACAAGGGGGCGCATGCATCTGGAGTTCGTTTGCAGGGGATGAAGGCCCTGGTACGCCCATTCTCTCTCTCTCTCTGTCGCTCTTAAATAAATAAGTAAATAAAAACAAACTTTTTTTTAAAAAAGTACGAGACGGGAGGATAGATTGTATGAGGGGAATATATGCAAGGTACATTATATCCTTGTATGAAAATATACTTTTGTAACCTAGCATTGTGTATAATGAATATAGTGCCAATGGAAAAATAAACAAATAGGGGCTGGAGAGACGGCTTAGCAGTTAAGGCACTTCCCTCCCAGTACCCATATAAGTCAGATGCACAGGTGGCACATGCATCTGGAGTTCGTTTGGAGTGGCTGGAGACCTTGGCATGCCCATTCTCTCTCTCTCTCTTGCACACACACACTTATTCTCTCTCTTTCTCTGTCTCTCTCTCTCTCAATTAAATAAATAAGTAAATAAATTGGCCCCTTCAGAAAAGGGGCAGGGATGAGGGAAAGAATGGTGCCACCATGTGTTGTTTCCATGTTAAGTATATCCATAACTAATAAAATAAATAACAAAATAATTTATATAAATAATAATAATAATAATAATAAAATAAACAAATAATGTGCCTGAATTATGATACAGGACTTGCCTGGCCTTGAGGGCCTGGGTTCAATTCCCAACACTTAAAAAGTATCTTGGAGAAATAGGAAATGAATTGTAAATGACAGACTTAATTCTAATGTGACCTGCTGGAGTTGGTTCAGCAATGTATTACTTTCTTCCTAGGTCTTGTGGACACTCCTTCAATATGCTGAGACCTTGTCTCATTTGGTCCTTACAACACTTCTGGGGGTTCACAGACAGACATTTGATTCCCATCTTACAGATGAGGGTGATAAGATCCTGTGAGGTTAACTGTCTTGCTCTAGCTACAAGGCATTCAAGATTTTAAAAGAATCAAGAGATACAGTTTTGTGCAAAGAACAGGGGAGGTTCAACTTTGCTGAGAATGGGTCCTATGCTCAGAGGCCAGTATGGTGTTATACACAGAGGCTGTGAGTGAGAAGGGAGCTTGCCAAGAAATGAGAACTAAGGTGAGACAGACATGCAAGGGCCAGACAATGCAAAGCTCCTGAATGGGTTTCAAAGCCATGCAGGTTAAAAAGTGGAGGAAGGGCAATCAAGATATCCAGAGACCCAGAGGCCCCCAACACCTCATCACTGAAGCAGACCAAAAATGAACCCAACATGGCTCAGGGAAATTTTGAGTAAGAGGGGGTAGAAAGAATGTCAGAGCCACATGTTGGGTCATGACATGCAGAGACATTTCTCCTACCCATAACTGTGGGCTGACTCCACAATGCATGACCCAAATACCTCAACAAGGAGGGGTCAGGGGGAGGGGGTAGGAATGGAGGAGCCTAACAATGGAACCAACTTGACTGTATTCACTGAGTAGAAAAATATTTAATAATAATAATAATAATAATAATAATAATAATAATAAAGCTGATCGCCACAGCCAAGTGGCAGATGTTGGGTAATCCCAGTGAGACTTGGAACTTCAGAGGAGTGAAGTGAAGGGGAAGAGCTCCTGAGCAGTGGCAATGTCAGTGTGGGCCTGGCCCAAGAAACGGCGCTCAGAGCGGCAGGGAGCTGTGCCAGCCTTGGCTGGCCGCTGACCCCGTAACCTATGCACAGGCAGACCAGAAGGTCTGTGCTACTACCAGCCCAATACTCCGCCTATGCTTGTGGGTATCTGGGTTCACCTTGAAGCTCTCAGTGAGGTGTTCGCCTTTTCCTGCATAGGAGCCACAGGGCTAAGTTTGGGCTTTGGTTATAACTTGTGCATATAACTTCCTCATTCTCACTCTTCCAGGTCATTGAGTGCATTACCCAAGGCCGTGTCTTGGAAAGGCCCCGAGTCTGCCCCAAAGAGGTATATGACGTCATGCTGGGGTGTTGGCAGAGGGAACCACAGCAGCGGCTGAATATTAAGGAGATCTACAAAATCCTCCATGCTTTGGGGAAGGCCACCCCAATCTACCTGGACATTCTTGGCTAGTGGTGGCTGGTGGTCAAATATCCATACCCTGTTGCCTCCTCTCTCCCTGCCTCACATCTTCCTTGTCCACCTCACAACTCCCTTCTTTCATCCTTGAAGCAAACGTCTTCATATAAACTCAAGTGCCTGCTACACATACAACACTGAATTAAAAAAAAAAAAAGAAAAAAAGAAAGAAAATAAAAACCTTGTAAGGCAGTTTGGCATATATATTTATACATATATATATACATATATATAAAACTATCTATCTATCTATCTATATCTACAGAGAAATACCTTCTCTAATGCAGAGAGAAGCTGCTGAGACAGAAAACCATAGGACTTTAACAACTCAGAAAAATCTTAAATATTATTATTACCACAAACAAAATTCCCTTAATGTAAGCTATGGCCCATGCTTCTTCTTCGGCACTGGCTTTCCAGAGAACACCACTTTGACCATGCAAAGATGATCTTCGTTTTGGGATAGGAGGAGATGAGATGGTGCACAATCACTGCTGGGCATATGTGACACTCCTGAAGCACGGCATAGGTGCATGCACTGATCACATTGATGATCTCAGCAAAGAAATGAAGCCAGAAGGCCAGGGCCCTTGGAGATCTCTCATCTGCCCTTTCGCTTGTCCTCTGCTTTGAGGCAATTTTCTAATTTGTCCATTCTACAGAGTACGTATCTTGATACTTTCGAGAATCAATGATGGCACCTACGGGTAAACACTGAATTAATGACTTCAGACTATGGGAAGAAAAAAACCCATCCAAGGACCAGTTCATACTGAACAAATAATTAAATGCAAGACCATGGAAAGTGCAAACCCCAACCTTCTTGGATATAAACTCTGCTCAAGTTCCTTACTCGATTTGAAAATATGTGTCATTCTATCCCCTGAACTTGAAGAACTGGACTTTATGGACTCAAAGAACCACAGAAGTAAAAACAGCTGAAATTGAAACCCTCACAAGGCACTGCCACCCCTTTCCATTACTGGGAAGACTCCTTACACCCACCTTTCATTTTCAAGTCCTCTGGAGAGTTTGGGGAGTTAGGAAACAGGCTCCCTGGTGCCACCTGCTAAGGTGGACACAGCAGGGTTTTGGGGCTCTGATCGCAAGACACTTAGTTGCTTGTAGGTAATTAATAGGCATGTCCCCTGGGTCCTGTTTCTTATCTTGCTTATCTATGATCTAGCCCCTATCTCCTGGACTTCCCAAGTCCAAGGCGAATCCCACTGCCAGAAAAGGAATCCAGGCAAAAGCCTGGGGCATCGTGCGTTTCAGGGAAGCAGGCACAGGCACGGGCAAGAGTCAGCGGAGTCCCTTGGCATTCTCCTCACGTCTTCAGCCCTTAGAAGGATTGATGCATCTGCCTTTGAGCTGTTGTGAAAAAGCAGGGACTGAGAAATCGCTTTGTGGGCTGGGGGTGGGGGGTGGGAGGATGAGCTAAAGCTTCTCTGGAAGATGTCCAGTGAGTGGCCAGTGCCGCAGAACTTGGCATCTTAATGAGGACCGAGCTCTGACTACAGAGTGAGAATGAAGCATCTGGGCTGGGGCGAGCTCCTAACCCAGCACCAGGGGAATCACTGCCTTTCCAACTGCTGCTGAAGGCCACATAAAGGCAGATCCTTGGCCTTTCCTCAAGCACGACGAAGTCCCAGGAAGCCCGAAAAACCTGACTGCACAGAGCCATCCTGCTGGGGAGAGGGAGATGTGTCCCTCCAAGAGCACCTGGCCTTCCACCTCATCCCAAGCACAGAGCTACCTAATGGACTGACCTTTTCCTTCCCGAAGCCCCTTGGAAACCTCTGACTCTCCTTTCTCCTTGCCAGATGAAGGAGCTGTCTGCAGCCTGGATTCCCTGGGCAGCTGAAGGCAGCTGAAGTATGGGCATTCCTGCTTGGGGTTTAGGACTGAATTATGTGTTTGTGGTTTTACTTCTTTTTTTAAAAAAGACCAACAAATGTTTTTATTCAAATAGAAAAGAGCTGTGCTCAGGTCATAGCCATGGTTGGGGTTCAGGGATCGGCAGGGGTGCTCAGCTGGACTGAGGGGAGAGCTGGGTGAACTGGGAATTCAACGTGGTTCTTCTGACTGTTGTGTGCCTATCCCATGAGGATTTTTGGAGGAAGCTCTTTGGACTGACCTCCTCAAGAAAACCTTTTGATATCCTGTGGCAGTTACTTGTTTTATCACTCACTAATTGCTCTACTTGAGGCCTTTGGTCTGCACTGGGGCTGTGAATGCTGGGTCAAAGTTCCCAAACAGATGTTAATCTGGATTACAAAAAGGAAGGCATTCTGGGAGGGAATGACCTGGAAAGGCCTCAGGGAAAAAGTGTCTTCTAATTGCAAGGGATGCTTCAAGGTGTATCCTTCCATAATTAGACACTTCTGGCTTTGGTTTTCTTGGCTGTATGTATCTAGAGCCTAATAGTCATTGATGGGCTAGAAAGAAACGGGGAGATGGGATGGGGTAGAGGCTGGTGGACAATTAGGAATGAAGAATGTGTTAGGGTTTCAGCTTGAGGCATTGAGTAATCATGGCCAACTGAAATAAAGTGATTCATTGGGGAAATAAGAACTGAGGAGATAAACTTGCCAACTTGTCCTCATCTTAGCCCCATGAGTCTCCACATTAGCATTGAGCTCATGTTTTCTTAATGTCTACCATAAGCAGCTACCTGTGGAAGAGTAGAAGAGAGAGGGTGGGCTATCCTCTCTATGTAGAAGAGATTTTACATGTTTACCTTGGCAGGTAAAGAGAAAGAGAGAGAAAGAGAAATGTTTTGAAGTGTAAAGAGACAAAGAGCAGGGCTTTAGAAATTGAATGTATATTTTAGGGTTCGGGGAATCTGGGGGTGTGCAGAGTGTCTTATTCATCCTGTATTGGGACAGGACTTATAAGACTCATTTCATTGTGTCTTGGTTTCTCTACTGCAAACTAAGGGATGTCCTGACTAATCCCTCACCCCAATCTAGCATTGAATTCTTAGTTTCTAATGGCTTGAGTCACTGTGTCACTTTTTTCAGCGTCACTCTGGAATGCCTGGACAGCCCTTCTCTGGCCTTACATGGGCAGAAAGGTGTTGCTTCTGGGGATACCCTGTGGTTGGGCTGGGGTTGGTTCCAGTAAGTCAGTCCTCTTTGCTAATTCTGCCCATGTCATAAAAAGTGTTGAAAGTGTCTGCAACTGCTTTAGACTGGTGGGTGTGGGGTAGTATTTGGTCTCATTCCTTATCCTAGCCTTCCTCTGTATCAGAAAACAGATATTGGAGGTTTATTTATTTATTTACTTTTAGAGAACCTAATGTGTTTAAGTGAGTATTGAAATGACATCCCATCAGCCAATGTGGCTTCTCTCATCTGCTCCATCTCCCCCCCAACCCCCCGACCCTTAAACTCATCTACACATTCCCAGATCATACCAGACTGGCTGTGAGCTTTGCTAAAAGCATATTCCATTGTGACTGTTGGCTAACTTTCCAGGGAATCTGGATTTCCCTCCATGCTACTTCATTGCCACCTGCTCCCCCTCCTGGATTGGGCAAGTCCAGGATGTCCATCATGGAACAAGGTGTCATGGCCAAGGGTCCCTCGTAGTTATTTCCTCTGGACATGAGCCTGGTGGTTCCCTCCGGTTATATTTATGGAGAGTGAGTGGACTCTGGAGTCAATACACCTCCTGTAGTCAACAGACAAGGGACTTGGTGCTTCAGCCACTCAGCAGATCATGCACAAGTTATCCCTAGAGAGAGCTTCCCGCTGGAGTCAAAGGGCCCTTCATGTCTCTGGCCTTGAGCTGAACAATATCGTTCTTCTCTAATGATGCCTACCCGACAGAACACACTAGTGCAAGTATTTCTGGTGCTAAATACCACCGAAACCAACACTCACAGAGGAGCCGCCAGCTCTGGGGTTGGGTGAGACTCAACCCAGAAAGTAAAACTGAGTCAGTGATGCCACGAGAGCACAGTGGACATCGGGAAAGACCACTGACACTCCTGCCTGTGGCTTAAGATACCCATGTGACTTTTGGCTAAATCAGCTAATTTCTTAGATTATTGCACTTCCCACCCTTGACATTTTAAGAGTTCAGAAAAGAAGTTGTTAGGATTCATTTTGGTTACAAAAGTTATTTTCTGGGCCCATCTGCTTTGTTTATTTATTTATTTTATTTTTCAACCTTGTTTGTTGGAAATGAGAGATGAAATGAAGGATAAAGAAGGAAGAGGAGAGGGGTTACTAATGACAATAAATTGATCATAAAAGGCACTAAGTAAAGAAACTTTAGCACTCAGTAGGTATGAAGGGCACTGGTTCATGACAGCCAGGCAGACAAGCCAAAAAGCTGATATTTGTACTCTTCAAGGGAGCCTGCCATAGTCAGCTATCCATCTTCCCCAGTTCTCACTCAAATAGCAGAAGCCATTTCAAGAGACAGAGATAAACCTTCCCACCTCTCATGCAGACCACTGGCAATCTAACTCTAGGTCAAAAAAAAAGAGTGTTTTATTTTTATGTGCTAACTGTAAGGGACTGAGATGCTGAAAAGAGGTCGTTTTGAGGGTGCATGCCCTTCCCCTATGTAAAAATGGACTAGTGGCTTACTTGCCCTGTTTTTCTGAATCATATAACAGTGTGATCTTGACACTGAGTCTTGAGGTTGAAGGTCTTCATAGTGCTTTGCTCGGTTGGGAGCTTAGAAATATCTGTAGGTGATCAGTGCATGAGCCCACATGCAGTCCAGAGAGCCACTCTTGGAACCTCTGCAGAGCCTAGTGTCAGCTTTGGTTGAGTGTCAGTCTGCTAGAATATTCAGAGGTTTTTGCTTTAGAGGAAAGCATGGCACTGTGAGCCCCAGCCTTGTGAACTGCAGTGGTACAATATGGATTCAATTTCTCAAGGCTCCCTTCTTTGATACCAAACACTTGCAGCCAATATCTAAAACAGGACTGAAAAAGGAACTCCAAGACTGGACATCATGATTAAACCATCAACATGGGCTTCAGGACGTATTTTAGGATTATTTGAACACCACTGGGATAACCTTGCTAGGCAGCTCTATTGCGTGCTTTATATACTTGATGGGGATGACTTCAAAAGAAAGCCTTTTTGGACCAGCTGACTGATTGCAATTTAGGATTCTCTTTGCACCTTACATTTTTTGAGGATGAGATATCCACAAGTGGACTGGCCTCTGAGATGATCAGAAAGGTTCTGGTGGAAAATTTGTTATCATGTAAAACTTGATCATTTGGTGCTTCCTGAATTAAATTACATTGACAATAACATCTGAGCATCTGAACATCATTCTTCCTAGTTTTCTGATAAATCTCCACACATGATTTTTTTTTTTAGGCGGGGGCTGCTTTATGGGTTGGTATTGAAGTTATTAGCTCAGCAGGTGAGATCTCCCCTAAGAGGGACAGAACAGAGAGAATGCATGAGGTTGATAACTGATTGCTTGCTCTGAAAGGCACTGGTGACCTTGGGGGATGCAGTGACTACTAGCACCTCTGCATTAGGTGTTAGGGATTCTACACAACATGGGCTGATCCACCTAGGGGCCTGAAATTTGGCTTCTTACAGAGGCGCTGTTTACATAGTATTTCTTCCAAACATAATGTCTTTGTAACAAATCTAGTCTCTGATGTGCAACCATCACTTTTCTGTGAGATCTGTAGAGATTGAGGAACCATGAAAGAGTACCTGCATTTTTTTTTCTTTTGGCTGGCATACATTGAATTGCATAAAACAATGGGTTTCATTGTGTCATGTTCAAATATGTGAGTACTTGGCATTCTTGACCAAAGTACTTCAGTTCAGATTCCCTTCCCTTTGTGGAAACTGGGTTCCAAGTTTAAAACAAGGCCTCATTTCATATTTGTAGTAGTGAATGATGTCTTAAGCCAGTGAGCAAAGCACACTTTTTTTTTTTTCTAAAGAGGCAGGATAATAAGTTCTATTAAGTTTTCCTAATTACCCAAGAATATATTTGAATTTCTAATCCACAAAGCTAGAGTTTTCGAAATGTATCCAGATAGCACAGATGAAAGAGGCCTACTGAACATTTGCATCTGAGAAGTTTCTAGGCATTCAGGACTTACTTTAGAGTCTTATGAGAGGATTTGGTTTCTTCTCATTTTAGGCAGTCAGAAATTTAAATCCCTTTTTTTTGCAAGACCAAAGGTAGTGTAAGAGCCAGATATACATATTGAAGAGTGGCAACATCCTCCTGACCAAGTTAGAAGCCTGCATGATCAAATCTGAGTCTGGTATCTATTCATTTAAAAAGCATTCATGAAAATTACATTTATAAAGAAAGCAATTTTATAATTTTTAAGTGGTAGGGCATACTCAGTTTTCTTCCCTGGGGATCTAGTCTTTGTTCCATCTCTATTTCACAGCTACCTGACCCTCACCTCATGTCTCAGAACCTACCTCTGGGAGTGAAATATAGAAATAATCCTGATCCAGATGGTATGACTACTGCTGTCCATAGGAGAGAAGGAAATTTCAGCAAAAAAGATTTTCTTTCACTTTTTTTTTTTTTGCTTTTTTATTTTTCTTTCTTTCTTTCTTTTTTTTTTTTTTTGTTCTTATCCTCTGCCTTCCACAGGACAGATGATCCAGCTTCTTAAAGTCTGTGAAAGTCTTAATATGAGGTGAATCCCAGGACCACAAACAGTTTGGACTTCAAACAGTGAGAAAATTGGTGGTGAATGATTCGGCACACAAAGCAGAAAACTTTCATTTCCTGCAGGCAGGATGGAATTGACTGTTATATTAAGACTTCTGAAAGAGCCCTGCCCTGGAGTAATTTCAGTGCTGTCAGACAATGTTGACATCTAGATTAACCTCTGGGCAGTGAATTTTACTGCACAGCTCATTGAGATGCATGTGGCATGACTCTGTGAATCCCATCTGGAACCTTTGGTGGCCCACCCTCTTCCTTCCCCACCCAGTGCTCTCTTATTCCATGAACTTTTAGCCTCCAGGAGCAAAGGAGTCATTGGGGTCTAATGGAGAGAAAGAAAAAGAGAGAGAGAGAGTGAGAGAGTGAGTGAGAGAGAGAAAGAGAGAGCTCCTTGGCCTTTCTCTGACTACAGTGACATAGCATTGAGCCAGGCTTGCTGCTTGATCACAGCAACAGTGGTTGTTGTCATTTTGTTGTTCCTCTGAGGGGACTGCAAATCAAGGCGTGAAAGCCACTCAGCTGATAGTGAATGGTTTTGTCACCCATCACCATGCTTCACAATGTGAACCAGTCTACAGGAGCCCCTAGCGCCCTGAATCAGTGAGTCTTCTTCCCCACTCCCATCCTCAAGTGAAATCCAGATGTAAGAAAGTCACCACCACCGGTGGGGAAGATTCAGGTGGGCAAAGAGGTCTTCCTCTGTTCAGGCTGATGTTTCCTTCGGTCGGTAGAAAAAAGGCAACCCAACTTGTTCCCCCCCCGCCCCCCCGGCTGGGGCAGAGGATTCAGTTTCCTCTAAACATTAGCTTTCCAGTTTTCCCCTTAATGGGAAGCAGGCTCCAGAATGAGCAGACCACTTCCAGCTCACTGAGACTCTGTAAGAAGGTACCACAGCCACCTCCTGGATGAGATGGCAACTTCTCTACGAACTTGGTCTACCCCATACAAGGAAGGTTTTGGCTTCAGCCACCTCTGTGGAGCTACTCAACGTCACCACAGGCATTTCTGGAAGTATACTTCAGGAGTTTAGAATAGCATGCCCCAAAGTCTGGAGAACAAATTTCTCTGCCATGTTACTACATATGATTCTGGTTAAACTTGTCTTTCCTAGTTGGTCTCTTGTCTTTAATATGAGTAATAAGAATCTCCTTGTATAGTCTTAAATATTTCTGTAAGGATATTGAAAGTGTCCAGCCAAGGATATTGTGATTATTGACTGAGAAAACAGATTTTTGGGCTGAGTAATGTGGCAATCACACTGAGGCAATTTTGACAACTTTATTTAGAAGCATTTACCAGAGTTCTGTTTTGTTCTAGATTCTCAAGCTGGCACAGTACCATTATATCCATCTTTCTGTTATTTGGTAATTTTTCACGTGTGCATAGATGTGCACACGCATACAGATGCTGGGATAACTTGATTGGCACATAGTCTGTGGTACACCTTTTGTGCTGTGTCCACTGATCTCTGTATGGATAGGTGAATGACTGCATCACACATGTGGTTTCTTACTTGTAGGTCACCTGTGCTTTTATCATCAACACACAGCTTTTAATTTTCTGCACTTTGGATTATTTACAAAGTGGGGGCTTCTCTGACAAAGGAAATAATCTTAATTTTCTCAAAACTCTACATTTAAAAGTAGGACCCCTTTTATTGGAGAAACAAAAACCTAATATTATTCATTCAAATATTATCAAATTAATTTTCTGGGGGGTGATATCAGAAGACATAAGTGCAAGATAAATGTGAATTACTTTAAAGGGATTGCTGAACCTATCATTGGGTGGCAACTATTGAATATTGAATCAATTAGAATGCTCAAGCATCCTTACTGAGTTGCAGTGTGATGGCAGAGAGAAGTTAGCATGGCCCATAGGAAGACAGGTGGGCTAGAAATGAGCAGGCTGTATTGGACATTACCTGGCTGAGTGGGTTGTGCATAGGTTATCTCCATTAAATGGGCCACGGTGCATATGCCCTCCATTGAATGTGAGCAGCCGATAATAAGTTGCAGGCCTGTACTCCTTCTCTGATGGCAGTGACAAGGGTGAGGGGGAAGACAGTCTGTCCTTATCCATTGATCAGATCAGCTTTCATCAAAGGTATCATCTGAAGGCTTCCTCCGAGCAAGTGTGCAAACATCCAACTGTGAAAGGTCAGAGTTGCGCTAGCCATACATTCAGTGATCTTTTGCAGCTCTCTCCAAACTCCACACTCATTGTGTGTCCCTTACTCGTCACCGCCTCTTTAGCTCTGAAAAGCCAAGGGAATCCCCAGTGGCTCATCTCCCTCATCCTTAGCCTAAGCTTCCCCCACACTTGTCATTTAGTCTGGGTTTCTGCAGAAGGAAACAGGGCTGCTCTCCCAACCATCAGTCAGTCTCTTTCCAGCTCCATGGACCAAGTGATTAGTGCCTCATTAGTGCCTCATCAGCTGCTTTTGCACAAGAGACTCTGGGACAAGCCTATTGTAAGGACCCTGTCTGTCTTCTTGAAATCATCTCATCCTTCTGGCTTGGTTAGGAAAGGCAAGCCTTTCTACAAACATGTTTTCTTTCACATTTCTCTCTGCTTATTGGCTGTTAAGTGTCCTGGTACAGCTTTCATTGTTTTTCTAGATCCTGTGAGCATGGATGTGTATTTCCATGGACAAAACTTGCCAGTCATAGCGCATCTACTTAATGGAGTAGCTGTCATAGTGGAGCTCAGATTTGGAGGACCACATGAATCTTGGGAAAGGGAATTCTCAATTAAATGGTATCTTTGCTATGGTAGAAATGTTTATACTAGGGGAGTCCAACCTTTTGGTTTCTGTGGCTTACATTGGATGAAGAAGTTTGTCTTGGGGGCTGGAGAGATGGCTTAGTTGTTAAGCACTTGCCTGTGAAGCCTAAGGACCCCGTTTGAGGCTCAATTCCCCAGGACCCACGTTAGCCAGATGCACAAGGGGGCGCATGCATCTGGAGTTCGTTTGCAATGGCTGGAGGCCCTGGCGTGCCCATTCTCTCTCTCTCTCCCTCCCTCCTTCTCTCTGTCGCTTTCAAAGAAATAAATAAAAATAAACAAAAAATTAAAAAAAAAGAAGTTTGTCTTGGGCCGCAGATCACCATAAGAACAAAATTGACTGTAACTTGCGAGAGAACAGTGGTGAAGATGTCATCTAGAGCACTCAGAGGTGATATCTTCTATTCCACAGATCATTACATATCAAATAGGTGCTTCTACTCTGTCCCATCATTTGCTCTTAAAAATACAAATGGCTATGTTTACTATTCAAAACAATCTCATCATGATAGACTCAACTTTCAGAAAAATATAATGCTATTTCCCTTTTAAACTCAAGATAGTTTCATATTACTTTCATTTTTAGTCCTTACTAATATTTTTCAATGGGATTCTTTTGTTTCCTTAGGAAGCACTGGGGGTCTATTTTAAAGACTGTCTACAATTGAATGTCAAGGCAGATTAAAGGTGAGGGGCCAATGGAACCAAGAGGTAGAGGTCTTGTAAATTTCTATTTACTGAGTAGCCTTGAAAAGAGAATCTTCTCTTCCATGCCTCAGTTTCTTCATCTACAAAAGTGCTCTGGTAATAACATTCTGTTAGTCACAGTGGATTATCATGAATGTGAGATGAGACCATAGCATTATAGATGTTAACACTCTGTGATGAGGAGAGACCACTCTATGTGCAATGAATGCTAGACACAGTCTTGCTAGATTGGGAGATGAGAGCCATTTGGTATACACTGTGTTTTGATTGCACTTTCCTTAGAACTTTCTGATGTCTGGTTTCTATAGATGTGGTCCTTAGTGATTTTGGCCTTTAAGTCACCTTGCATATCAACTGATAAAAATGCTTTAAAAATGCAAGCAGAAGTCCATTGAGAAGGAATTGCAGGTAGATTTTATTTTGAGATGTAGAACCCTGAACAATAAAATAAAATGGCATCTCCTGCTGCTCAACACAATGCTTGGTAAAATAAGACTATATGACACTTTCTTTATAACTTGTGTCATGAAAGTAATCTTGCAAGGAGCACTGAGGTAATAATGATCTTGAAGCATTCTAGAGACAGTGGTCCATACTGGGGTAAATAATCTGAAGGTGGAAATAGTGGGTCTGGTGAAGGCCAAATGCCAGACCTTCTTTCTAATTGCCCAGAGCACAACAGAGGGTTTTGTGAGGGACTCCTGCTGAGGAATGTGTCTGACTGAAAATGAAACCCCTGACAATAAACCCTGAGGCCAGATCACCAAGGTTACAGCAGTGATGTCATTTACAGGTCCTAAAAACAGTCCCAGGTGTTGGTGATGCCAGATACTATTTTAAGTATCTTGCAACGATGACTACTTGGCAAGTGAAACCTTTCAAATGTTATTTCCCTTCAATTTCCAAGTAACCATCAGGTGTGATGTATCTGACAATATGCTGTGCAGGTTTTTGTGGGTTTTTTTTTAAGGATTGTGACCAGTGTAGAGAGAAATCAGAGTAACGTTTCTCCCTCTCTCTCTTTCTCTCTCTCTTTCTCTCTCTCTTTCTCTCTCTCTTTCTCTCTCTTTCTTTCTCTCTCTCTCTCTCTCTCTCTCTCTCTCTCTCTCTCACACACACACACACACACACCTTGTGCTTAATGATTGCTTTCTGATATAGATTCCAGACATATGTCTGGATGAATTTTCCTCGGTAGCATTTCAGCAAAAAGAAAGTGCTGTACCCTCCTTTGAAATGAGAATCCAAATCAGGTTATGTTTTAAAATTGCATAAAATTGGAGAAGGGTGACGTTTCATAATTTCCTCTGATAATCTTGAGAACATGGTATCCCTCACACAATTGTTAAGGCCTACCTTTAGCAAGTTGTTGCTGCAAAACTCACAATAGACAAGACTGATAAAGATCTCAGAGTACTTTTTGAGAAATAACTCACTGGATATGGAAACTTTGAGCTGATATTTTAACAGAAATAGTGAGAACCCATTTCAATGTTTGTTTTCCTTCTATTTTCTGAAAGTTTGGTCTTTTTGGGGGGATTGGGATATTTTCTTTCCAAGGTTTATGAAGATTGATTATAATTCACATCTAAAAGCAAAGGCTCTTCTGAGCCCATTGGGGTTGAAGGTAACCCCAAATGACTTATGTTATTTTTCTGATACCTCACAGCATCAACAGCCTTCTTGATTGTGTGTCTGGACCCTGTTGGGTTAGCATGTGGGACTTGTCAAAAGAAAATGAAAAGAAAGCAAGTTGGGACAAGGAAATACTGACTCTGAGTATGGAAAAGAAACCAGTGCTGCTCCTACTTGGCAAAGATCCATGTACTGTTCATAAAAGAGTCAAGAAGACTTATTTGTTTAAGGATGAGTTTTACTTTATGAGTCTCTCTCTCTCTTTCTCTCTCTCTCTCTCCCGTTCTCTGCTTCAGAAGGTGGGAAGCAGCTAGAACACAGTGGTTTTTTTCATTATTATTTAGACATTCTCTTGAGTACAGTTAAAGCTCTTTTAGTTTCTTGGGATGTACCAGTACCATTCAGTTGCAGAGGAATTTAAACTCCCATATTTCAGAACAAGGTAAGATTTTGTTCAAACATTTCTTTCAGAAACGTTTAGTCACAGCAAAGCCAATCGACCCCTATATCTGCCATTAGTATCAGAGAGAAGTTATAACATGCTTTCTGAAGACCCCAGTGCTAGGCCATCTCCTCTTAGGGACCAGGGCCCTTGATTCATGCCAGGCACCAAGCCAGCAGGGCTGAAGAAGGTGTTGGTTTCCAGCAAGCTTTTTTATCCCACAGGAAAACTTGGGTTGTATCAGGACTATATTTGTTTCAAACGATATTAAAACAAGACTTCGGAACATATTTTGAGGCTTGTCACTTAATATCAGCCTGTGCTAAAAGACATTTTAGTTTCCCAGGTAGTTTCTGTTCTCCATCCCAGAGTATTGATTCTGCTGTGATACCTGGTGTCTGTTTTCAGCACCAGGGACAGCAAACATCTCCCTCTACTGAACCAAGGCCACTAACTACTCTGAATTTCCAGACAAGGAAGGACAGGTTTTTTTTTTTTTTTTTTTTTTTTGTTTTTCTTTTTCTTTTTCTTTTTTCACTTCCTACTGGATCAGCCTCGACATGGAAGACTCTATTCCTAGGTTTAGGTGCTTACATCTTTAATGTATATCGAAGACTGGAATACTGTTTAATTTTTCTCAAGCCTGGCATAGCTGTTTCTCCCATGCTCTTGGCCTATTAAAAAACAGTATTGGGTGAACTAACACAGTCAGGTGTTTTGGTTCAAAAGCCTGAAAAGACACTTAGATATCAGTGGAGGGCATACTTTGCAACAGAAACCTCTACAAAAATTCTTTGTAAGATACTCTTGAATTGTAACTCCCTGAGGGGCTCCTGATAATTTGCAATCACTTTATTTTAAACATTTCTGCACAGTGTATAAGATCATGTTAGACCTGGTGTGCATATGGGAGCAATGTTTCACAGTGACTGAGCAGAGGTAATGATCTTGAGGCCAGAGATGAGCCCAGTGATGTTGTGTTGGGCAGTTTTGGAGGCTTGTGGAAGGATTTGCTTTGAATCTCAGCATGCAGTTCCTATGTGCTATTCAGCACCTGTTTTGCCTTAAACAGTCAGAGGAAGATTGGAAATAATTACTTATGGCCTTCTCCAGGCTAGGCTGAAGAGGAGCACTGAGAAAATGAAGCTATCAGAAGCACAAGTGGTCACTTTGCTTTGTGATTGGCCCGTTCTCCTACAGCACAATAACACATAGGTGTCACCTTAGAGGCAGTGTTGTCTTCTCTTGTATATTGGACATCCTCCTTAAATATGTCAGAGAAGGTCCTCGAGGTGGTCACCAAAGATTTCACTTTAAATGATGTCTTCTACTCCACAGATGTTAGGTCAATTCATTGTTTTATTGCCTCTGAATCATCCAAGGCTCTGAATCTTCTTCCATGCCCTCTCTCTCATTTCCTTTCCCCCTCATTGTTGCTTACCATAACTCATAACATTTAGTGGGAGAAGACCATACAGGATTCCTGTAAAGGACAAATGAGGGTGGAGAAGCAGAGCAGAGCCAGTTCTTCAAGGAGAAAGTTCAGTGGAACTGTGATGCTTAACCTCAGGATGAATGTGGAGAGAAGCCCACCTCTCTCCATTTCTTGGCCTCTTGAGTAAGTCCATTCATGCTCACACTTACCACATAGAGAAGAGGCCACAGCACAAGTCTCTATAGATTATTTATATGAACATGGGGTGGAGAGGGTCAGAAATTCTCTATTAGACTCCATTAGAGTAGAATAGCTTTGATTATTACTTAAATCAAGTAATGGTCATAGTCTAGACGTACAGAAAAGACCCACAACTATAGGACAGCTCACTAAGAGAACTTTCTTTTTGTATAGAACAGAAGAAAGAAATTCATATTCATCATCTATGGAGTAGCTGACTCACTGGTGGGTAGAAAGGTGGCCTGAGACCAGAGATGCAGAGTAGACACCTTTAGAAGTACAGGTAATGCTAATGGACACCACAGGGGGAACAGGCCACAGTCAAATGCTATCAACGTTCTCAGTACTTTTTCTGGAAAAATTCCTAAAATTCTCAAGGGCACATCTAAGCCCTCTGCCTCTTTAGAGGTGAGCTCAGTGCTACTTCTGGGTTCTTAAGGCAAGTGTGCCCTGTAAACACCAAAGTCTTGTATTTTTCACTCTCAGCCAGCACTGGCTGTCCTGAGTGGGATTTTTTTCCCTTTCCTAAGTGAAAGGGACTTGTTTTCAGGAGAAGTGTCCTTTAAACATCCAGCTAAAACTGGAGTAATTTTTTTGCATGAATGGCTTTTTACAGCTAGGTCTAAAGCAGAACAAAACTTGTATTAAACTAAGTGCTACTTTACATATCTTATTTTAAGGGAAATGAAGGATTTATTGCCGTGTAAATGACATACACTGATTTCTTTCTTGCTGGACATTACATGTCCCTTTACCTTTAGGCTGATACTGTGCAGCAAACTTTCAATATCTGGAAAATCAGCTGGTACCTACTTCTGTGCACTAGTAGGACATTGTGTTCTTAGAGGGGGATTTTGCAAATGAAGTTTGGGTGCTGTTGTAACTGATTTCCAAGCCCCCAATCCCTAAGCTTTCTGTACTAAATATCTGTAAAGTGATTATATCTTGTCCGATTCCATGTGTTTGTGTGTATTTCCCAATGTTTGTATAAATATATTGGCCATCCAGGGGTTATCTGGGTGATGGCACCTGCTTAACAATGGTATATATGGCATAGGGGACACATGTGATATGTGTGCACAACTGTTTAGGGGGATGGTGATGAACAATGGTGTGGCTTCCGCTGGAGAAAGTTTAACAATGGGTAGAGTATGGCCAAGTCATCATTACATGGTGAAGACCATGACTGAAACAGAGTCCAGATGTGTTCACCTAGTTCTCACAGTGTTAGTTTAAATTGATCACCCCTTAGTTCTATTTTTCATAGCAGTTTTTGTTCATGACTGTTATTTAGTTTCTTCCCTGGGTCACTGGGCAGTGCTGATCATGCTTGCTTCTGACTATTGGGATTCCAGAGTTTATGACATAGAATGTGGCATTAGCAGTCTAGGTTTAACTCACAGCATCTCTTTCTTTAAGGAACTATTTCTTCTATTTGTCCCCTTTTTTTTTCACAAATAAATTCTACTGGATATGTTATTGTTACATCCTGGCAAGTTTTGGAAAGTCAATCTAGTTAAAATGATGACCATGTTTGCTTTTGAAGAAGAGATTCACAGTCTTAAGTAAAACTCTCATGGAAAGGTGTCCTTTATGCAAAGCCAAACAGAAATAAAATTTTAAATAGAATAACTTGGTGAGATACACCCAGGGTAGAGGTGTTCTCTGTTGATATGAAGAGATGTATTGAAAGGGCAAGTGCCCACCCTTCCTCTATTCCCCATCCAACCCTTCCTCCTCAACCTCAAAAGAAAACAAAAAATTATTTTTTTAAACTGTATTAATAATTTATGTTTAATACGAAAGGATGATTTAATGGTATCACCAAAGGTCATTTCTCCCATGGCACACGTTCTTCATCCTCAGCCCCATTCCTCACCATCTCATCATTCTTCATCCGCGCTCCCACCCAAAGCAAACGTGTGTTTCCATTGGAATCTGTGGGTGTTGGAGTTCAATGTGGGGCAGAGATTTAACACTAACAAAAACCATCCATTATTCACTTTAAGTGATTAATTACTGTAAGAAGATAAAGTCTTGGATTTTGTTTAAAAACATTTTATACATATATATGTATATATGTGTGTGTATGTATTGACATATGTATGTCTATGCACATGTACATGTATATATGTATATATCCATCTCAATATAAATATATCATATGTGAGAGTTGTAAATACTTCTTGGTCATATGTCTGTCTTCCTCATAGTATCATATCGTCAATGTTATGTTAACAACTCCATTTATTGATTGATGAGATCGTGTGTAAACCTGTATCCTCCTGACATAGTTTATGTAGGGTATCTTCTCAAATAAAGTATAAAAGAGCAATGCTTTTGGTTTACTTGGACTCATTGTGTTGAATTTAAAGGTAAGTTGAAATTTGGGTACCTCCGAATGTGTGCAAATGTCATGGAAACAAAAACCATTTTGAAAATTGGCACTCTCTTTTGCTAAGGGTAAAAAGAACTTTGGTGATTATTAACATGGCCCACAATGTGACTACTGGGTTGAGATGAGTGGTTGAAGAACTGCATACATGCACTTATGATGAAATAGGGGCCCAAGGAAAGGATTAAATACCTCCAGCTCTAGGTCATGATGAAGCCCTGTCATTCCATATACTGTTTATTCAACATACCCTTTGCAATTAGTTAAGTTCCTAAGGCGGGGAAAGTATGTTATTTTTGATAATCTTTACCTTAAAGATTGATGATTCTTTATCATAATTATTTAAAAACTCCTTCTCTTTTTCCTTGCAAAGTTTTATTCCTTTGCTGTACATCTTTCTTCTTTACTTCATATGATATTTTGTACAATGATATTTCAAGACCTGTTTTTAGTAACTTCTTTCAAAAATATTGATGGGTTGTGGGGCTGGAGAAAGGGTGTGGGAGATAGGCATGGAATGCATAGGAAGTAATTAGACTCACTGTTGTGCATAAATGCATACTGATGAAGAAACTTGCAAGGCAAGTTTTTTCCACGTTAACACTATTTACATTTTTAGACTAGGTAATTCTTTTTGATGTTGATATTTGTGAAATACTTTTTTTTTTAAAGCTTTACTAATACATATAATTAGTTTTGGTTAATCTGGATAATTCTTTTTTGTTAAGGGGTGTCCTATACAACATGATAAAATTTAATGAGCACAAAAGTTATCAGGGTCCCCTTCCCTTCCTAGTATGTAATGATCAAATATTTCTCCAAACATTGCCATGTCCTCCCTGGGGTGGGGACTCTACCAGTTGAGAACCACTGCTTTAACTGCTCAATCTGATCATGTGCTATTGTATGGCATTAGAAAAGGAATCAAATTCAGAAAAGGTTCACTCCTTTTCTGTCAAGCCCCAACCCTTTTAGATCAGCTATTCTCCAGACAAACCTGTCTCTTTTCCTTAAACTTATCTCCCTTTAAAGATTGCTCCTGAGAACTTAGCTACAGCACCACGTTTTAATTGTAAATAGTAACAGAAATACCTTCCATAGCTCCATATACCAAACTGTACTCAACCCTAGATTTTTCCATATCACTTTTCATAATATGAATAATTAGTATATTGTTAATCCCTTAGGACCAGAGTTGCAGGAAATATTGGGCTATCATCCACAATGAGCTTTTGATCAGAGAGAACAACATTTTTAGAAAACATTTTTTATTTGTTTATTTGAGTGAGAGAAAGAGGCAGAGAGAGGGGTGGGGGAGAGAATGGGTGCACCAGGGCCTCTAGCCACTGCAAATGAATTCCAGACACATGCCCCCCCTTGTGCATCTGGCTTATGCGGGTCCTGCAGAGTTGAACCTGGATCCTTTGGCTTTGCAGGCAAACACATTAACCGCCAAGACATCTCTCCAGCCCATGAACAACTTTTTCAAAGCTGTGGCCCTGTGAAAGATGCTGGTACACCTAAGGGGTAGAAACTGTTTTTAAAATATTTTTAAGATTTTATTTTTATTTATTTATTTGAGACAGAGAGAGAGAGAGAGAGAGAGAGAGAGAGAGAGAGAGAGAGACTGGGCCTTGCCATGGCCTCTAGCCACTGCAAATAAACTCTAGATGCATGTGCCACCTTGTGCATCTGGCTTATGTGGAACCAGGCATGTACCGTTAACCCCTAAGCCATCTCTCCAGCCAAAACTTTTGTTTTTTTAATTACACTGTCATGCTTTCTTAATAGCTCTTATGAAATCATCCAATTATTTATAAGGTCCAAAGTAGAACCCTTGCATGCTTAGGACAGAAATCACTAGCAAATAAATTTCATTAGATAAGTAGGTAGAACTTACGTTGTTTGTCCTGGACGAAAGCTAATTTTTTGTACAATGGTGTGAACACAGTGCATGCTTAACGACCATTTGTTCAGTTGTACTGGGTTACGCTTTCTCCACTGTCTGCACTTTATTTAAAGGGTTACCACTGAGTTGCCTTGGGCCCAACTCGTGGAAAGTGTATACAAATTCCATAACAGCCTGTCAGCATGGGAGTTGCAAGGAAACATGAATTCTCCTGGAATGCAAATGTAGTGCCGTGAAAGCTGTCTTGCACCCCTCCCTGCATCTGGTATTCTCAACCTCATTTTTCTCCAGGAGTCTTTCTTCCTCTACACAAAGGCCAAGGTGACTATGGTGTTTTACATTTTCACTTTTGAATGCCCACATCCTCTCAGGACTCACTATCTGCCACCTATATTGGAACCATGATCCAAGTCTGGATATTGTCAAGGGCTTCTAAGTATGGAAGGTCCTTGATAGATAATACTCAACTCCTACCTGTAGAGAAGGATGTTAGGTAAGCAGAACTTGAACCAACCTCCCAAATACATGCATATTCCAAAGCTGGAAAGCATGACTGATAAACCATTCTGTAAAGACAACATGATTCTAAAATACCAACATCACAGTGGTGGCACAAAGGAACAATGGCCTAACTAAAATACTTTGTAAATGTCCTGGAGGTTATGAGATTGTGAAGAACTCCTGAGCCACAAGAAAGTTGATGTCTAAGGTAAACTTAGCAGAGGTCTTGAACAGACATAGGAATGAGTGCCCAGAAATGCTAGTTAAGGACTGGAGAGATGACTTAGAATTTGAGGCACTTGCCTGCAAAACCTAAGGACCCAGGTTCGGTTCTCCAGTACTCACATAAAGGCATAAACTTATAGTGGTGCATAAATCTGGAGTTCCTTTGCAGTGGCTAAAGGCCCTGGCACACCCATTCTCTCTCTCTCTCTTTCTCTAAAATAAATAAATGTTTAAAAAAATCTTTCAGGCTAGAGAGATTGCTTAATGGCTAAGGCACTTGTCTGCAAAGCCAAAGGATTCAGGTTCAATTACTGAGGACCCACATTAGCCAGATGCACAAGGTGGCACATGTATCTGGAGTCCATTTGCAGTGGCTGAAGGCCCTTGTAGCAGACAGATTCAGGTTCACTGAGATGAACTTCCAGACCAGGCACAGTTATGGAGGAAGGGATATTTATTGAAGCCTACAGATCCAGAGGGAAGTTCCATAAATGGCAGAAGAAGCTGGCCTGCCTTCACAGGACCAAGCAGAGAGAGAGAAGCACCAGCCAAAAGCCACACAGCACTGCACACTTCTGGAACTCCAGCTAGGCACACTTTGCATATCTTTAGATTGAAATCTGAAACCCACCACCATACTTTAAGATCCACCCAGTGACATTGCCTCCAGCCAGGTGTCTGCAGATGCAAACTACAAACAAATAAACAACTGAAATATATTGGGGGCCATCTATTCAAACCACCACAGCCCTGACCTGCACTCTCTCTCTCTCTCTCTCTCTTGACTTCTTTCTCTCTCTCTCTGTTAAATAAATAAATAACTAAATCTTTCATTAAAAAAGGTGATTAAAAATGCTACTTGATCCTCTCAGAACTCATTCTCTAGTATTTCATAGCATAGTACAGCCCTCTGCCCTGGGCCATCCTCTGTTTTTTGCTCCTGTTGGGACACTCAAGGTTATTTGGCTATTAACCAGGGAGATGTTCTATTTTAGCCTCTTCCTGCCTCCATCACCAATGCTATGAATTATTCAAATCACCAGCACAGGACTCAGCAGAGGGTCTAATTACTGACCTGCTTGCCACTTGCTGAGGATCTGTAAGAGCGATGGGATGACTATAAAACAGCCAAGTGGGGAGAGGCGGAATCTCTGGAAAGTAGTATAGGAATCTCAGGCTTGCTAGGGAAAGCTAGATACTGTAGTTGTGGAGAGAAATTTGCAGGACAAGGCTATCTTCCAGCATCATATCATTGCCAGATAGTCAGGAGAAACACAGTCCCTGGATACTGGCTCATCTCTATGATTGTCCTGTTATAGTCCTTTTCACCTCAAAGTTCTGAGAACATTCACACCCTCCTTTTACCACTCATATTCTACTAGTCTTTGTGGAAAATGCCAAGAAGATTGAATGAGGCCAAAGGGGTGGGGGTTGCCAAGG
This sequence comes from Dipus sagitta, assembly GCA_036346955.1. Lineage (NCBI taxonomy): Eukaryota > Metazoa > Chordata > Mammalia > Rodentia > Dipodidae > Dipus > Dipus sagitta. Next base: position 120,960,625 of record CM070772.1, read on the forward strand.
CATGATAATAAGCATGTGTTTTGTCATGCGCTCTGTTCCATGCTCAAGGTGTGTTAACATTTCCATTTTATAAATGTGCTAATCATGTCTCAGAGGTTTTGATAACATGTCCAAGTCTCCCCAGATAATTGGAGCAGTATCAGGCTTTGAAGCCAGCAGTTTGTTTTAACACACGTGTTCTTAACCATGACTTGAATTTTCCCACCCAGAATCAAAGTGGAGGTTTCAGCCTTCCCTCCCCCCCCCATAATAATTCTAATAAGTATACTGTGGAAGACACATATCTTTATATCTTTTTGCATAATCACCCATCCACCCAAATACGTTATTGATCTAGGGACACTCTTGGGATGAATGTAGGGCAGTGTGCTAGCATCTGAAGTCTAAAGAGTAATAAGACCTTTCCTCTATGCCCCGTCTCCCTTCCTGTGTCACACTCTGGATCTCATGGTGAACAGAAGTAATTCAGGCTGCTAAGAGCAAGGGAATCGGGTGCAGAGAGAGGAAGACAAGGACAATATTTCCATCCTTGACTTGAATGATGGACAAGAGTATTTGATTAAGAGATTCTCCTGGGCTTCCCCTGGAACACAGGCAATTCTCACTTGTTGTGCCCTGGGGCTACGCGTGGGAAGTGCTAGGGTTTTGAGATATAATTTATTAGAGTTCACTGGGAGCCTTGGTGTTTCCCCCCTGAATTTTATATTCCAGGAGGAAATGAGAACCCTTCTCGCAAGCCCTTGTGCACACAGCACACAAGACCAACGAGGAGTGCACACCTCGATCCTGATCTGACATCCTTAGGTCACTACATACTGGCCCTGCTCAATTCCCACCTCTATGAGATGCAACAAGCTGCGGCCTCCTGCTACATAATAGAAAGCTCCACTGGCAGAGTTATGCGCAATGGGACTGATCATAAATATGATTTATGGAGTCTGTTCATTTACTGCCTTTAACGCTGGCCCCAGCTGCCCAGAGTTTGACTGACAATATCTGTTTATTTATTTCTCACTATATAATATCTGACTTCACATTATAAATTCCTCTGATTGGAATTTCATGGCATCTGCTCTGATAGTTATGGATGGCATGTTAATTAGGAACTCTATCCTTTCTGGGATCAGCTGGGCACTGAAGCTTTGGTTGTGTCTGTTATAGTGAAGCTAAGGCCTGACATCCCCACAGCAAGAGTACTATACTATTAAGTCGCATGTTGCATGTTGTGGTGGACACCTGTCTATATGCTACACATAGGTCTCCTATGATGAACATCTGTTATATTCAGAACCAGTGGAAATCATTGGCAAAAAATAATTCAGTCAATATGGGGTTTGACCACTGAAAAGTGATCTAGAGAAACAAGACAGTTCCCTGTGGATTATGGCAACTGAGCCTTCCTTCTTCTTCTTTTAGAGCCTTCACCAAATGACTACTAGCTTCCACTAATGGAGTTGGGCTTAGGTTCATGCAAAGAGAAGAGAGTTGGATTCAGGAATCTTTACGTGATATTTCCGTCATGTTTAAGCTTTCATATTTCAAGCACAGGCAGAGGAGTGAGAGTGGAAAAGCTATTGTGGAAAACACCACTCCTGTACTAAATCGAGGGTTGGCCAACAGAGACACTTGGAGAGTTATGATAGTGTTTTTCCTCACTCTACAAATGCAATCTTCCATCTAGAAATGACTATTTGGAATATTTTTCTGAGACAAATAGTGATGTATTTTCATGTTCAACAATCTCTTATGGCAATTTTACATGTTTTTATCCAAAGAAATGTGGCTGCTTTACTGCTGCTTAGACTCCTCTCAGGCCCACCCCCAATCAGCCTCTTCAATAGTCCAGCTACAGCAGAGCTAACAAGGTCTCAGCCTTGATCTTTGTCCAGTCCTCTCATACAACTCCCTGACAAAGAAACTGACATTCATTAAGCACCTCTGTGCACCAGACATTTCAATGGACCCTCACGGATTCATCATAACGACCCCCCCCCCCATGAGATCTGTTTCTGTATCTTTACCTTCCTACATGATGCAGCTGAGGCTTAGGGAGGCTGAATCTCATTAATTTCCTTTCCAAAGAATATGAAACAAGTTGAGGCAGGAACAAAATTGAAGCCTACGTCAGGATGACTACAAAGCAAATTTTATTTTTACTTGGTATTCCTTGTGAGAATTTTTTTTTTCAAATAAAACTGGTTTCTTTAGCAGTACTCTGTGCATCAGACAACTAAGAAGGGAAATGGCTCTCATTTTCTCAATGCCTACCTAACCCATTAACCAACTGGGGATCTTAGGCAAGTCATTTAACTCCTTTGTATCTGTATTTTCTCATGTTAGAAAATACCAAGTCATATCTATATTCTGTGGTTAGAGTATGAAGTCATGTGAAGATATTCCCAGTGACTAAAGAGTAGGACTCATTCATCATCATCATGATCATTAATACCACCTGTCATCAATATCATTATCATCTTCCTCATCAACTTCAAAGTGTTCTTGATGTCCCATGCCTCTTGCTGAGAATGCAATGCCCTATAGCTGGGCTTGGCTACACTGGTTTTTATGTATGAAGGTGGGCTTTCAGGATGACAACACTGACATTCTATTATTGATTTGTGTCTCATAAGGCCAAGCCCTTTTGAGATTAATTAAATAAGACAATGAAAGACAATACCGACAACACCCCAGCTTCCACAATTTCCCAAGCATTGGCCAGATTCAATCCATCTCAATGCTATTTGTCTCTTAGTGTAACACAGGAGTCATTGATAGTGACTAATAGATACAACAACAATAGTAATAACCAATCTCAGAGCTTCAAAACTAGGATGCATTTTATAAAAGTAAAACAATTGTTGTGCTTCCAAAATCTGAGGGACATAGACACAGAAGCCACCACATTGGGTTCATCTTCTGGTTGCTTAGGTGAAATGTATTGTTCCCATTTACAAATGAGAACATTGAAACTTGGTGAGGTTAATTCACGTGCCTAATGGCATCCAGTTTGTAAATGACAGAGGTGAAAAATGAAGATATGTTCATCTAACTCTGAAGTTTATGCTATTACCAAAATGTTTCATTGTTTTTTATAAACTCACAAAGACTTACAAACATGTTCAACTCTTGGACATCGTTGTGTATATATTACAGTTTCCCTATGAGGGGCTTCTCTGGATGGTCAGGTATGCTCTATTTAGATGGGTTTGCAGAGCAAGGGACTCCATGATCACAACTGGAGTGGTCAATCATTATGAATTTCCTCTTCAAAGGCTTCAACCCATTGGATACTGACAGCACCCTTAACTCAGAGTTCTTGTTTCTTTTCATGTGTTATCATCATAGGTCAGAGATACAAGCTCTACTCCCAGTCCTGAGTCATGATCATGGTGAGACCTTGAGAACAAGGATGACAGGTGGTGAACGGCCATCTTGTTCATGGGCACATGTCTTATACCATCAAGGATTTTTGTCTTCATTTTTTTATTTTTTTATTTGAGGGTGACAGAGAGAGAGAGAGAGAGAGAGGCAGATAGATAGAGAATGGGCATGCCAGGGCTTCCAGCCACTGCAAACGAACTCTAGATGCATGCGCCCCCTTGTGCATCTGGCTAACGTGGGTCCTGGGGAATCGAGCCTTGAACCGGAGTCCTTAGCCCTCACAGGCAAGCGCTTAACCGCTAAGCCATCTCTCCAGCCCATTTTTGTCTTCATAAGGGCAATAGAATATTCTGTCCTACTAGCATGGAGGAACACAAGACATCCAATACTGGACATTTGAGCTTTGGTTACTCTCTACCTCTAACACAGGGCAGATACCTAGCTTTCAATTTCACAACAAGGCCAGAATCATTACTAAGGTTTCTCTGATGTAAAGTCCAGATCAAGTTCTCACATAGTTTTATTTTCCTCATTGAAATTATAAGATGTGCCTAATAGGTCATTTACATGAAAATAAGTACTAAAATACATACTTGCCATTAAAAAAAGGCAAAGGCATCCTATAAAAGACCAAAGATTCATTGAAACAAACAAACAAAAAATAATAATAACAAGAAAGGGAAAATGATAAACAAGTAACAAAACCAATTGAAACTGAATAACTTAAGGTCAGGGTAGGTGAAAATAATAATAAATTATGTATATGTACTATATGTATATATATATACATATACACATATACATTATGTGTGTGTCCCCCAAAATTAAAATTTTAAATTTTATAATTCTGGTGATATTAGAATTGTTACATTTATGTTTATTATTAATATTAACATCCTTCTTCTCATGGTCAGATATTATTATGCTCAATTTTAAGACAGAGTTGTTAAAACTCAGACTTCGGACTGCATAATTCTTCACTATGGGAGCTCTCCTATGAGTATGTGATCTGGCTGGAGATTGTACCACTGGAAGATTGTAAGATACCACAACATTATATGGCTTCAACCTACCAGATGCAGGTAGTACCTGCTAGTTACAATGAGCCCAGTTGAGAGCTGCTGTAGTAAGGGATGAAACTGGATTTCATACTCTGCCTGGTCTATTCACCTTCTAAACCCAAGGCCATCGTGCTGTTTAAAGGAGTCATAAATCAAAATACTGTTTCTATATAAAAATGGTAAGATTCAACAGATAATTTCCCTCAAGAAGAGAAAGTGTATGAAAATAATTTTCTGGCAGGAAACAAATGGAGCCCGAGGCATAGCCTCACACTGCAATTTACAGAGTGGTGGCCATTTAGAGTGAAGGCTGCTGTGGTTGTTAGTCACCCACACATCCCTTGACCTGATGCTGATGTCAGTTGAATAACATGCTGAGATTCACAGAGAAGTGATGTGGGGGACCACAGGAAAGTTGAAGGTGACTCCTCAATTGTAGAAGGTGCAGCTTCTCTGTGAGGTTCACAAAGGCAGGGAAGTTCACGAGGCTTCCTCTAACCCCATGGCTCCTGTCTGTCTGGGGATAGATCCAAACACACTTCAAGCACGTCCGGTTTATGGCTGAGATATCAGCCAAATAGCCCATCAAAAGACATTTGCACCCAGCCAAACCCTCCAAAAATCCTCGTCCCCATGGGGTACTTTCTCTATCCTCCTCTGATTTTTCTCAGACTGCAGAAACATTGACAGCATACATGTTCAACCCACAAATTTCTGCTGAGAAATAAAAGTTCCAGCAAAGCTGGGCAGAATTTCAGAGAATCCACCCAATCTGCATGAGAATAAGTAGATCTGGTGTAATTACCCACTTTAAGGAAGACTGTGGTATGATGCAATGATGAACATATATGTCTTAAACTGATTTATGTGGCTATCATTGAATAGTACATACTGGGTTATTCAAAAAGGGTAGATTTCTTTGGCTTATGGTTCTGTAAGCTGACGAATTCATCTACATCTGTTGAGGTCCTCTGCAGAGCCCTAAGGTGACATAGGACATCACAAGGTAAGACAAGGTAAGCAAGCTCAATAATGTGAGGCTCCCCCTTCTCCTTTTATGCATGTATATGTATGTGTGTGGTGCTTGTTCATGTGTGTGTGTGTGTATGTGTGTGTAAGACAGAGGTTGAGAGTGACTATATACCTCTATTGCTCTCCATCTTAATTTTAGATACAGGATCTCTCACTGGACCCACGACTCACCAATTTGGCTAGTTTAGCTAGCCATCTTGCCCTGAGGATCCCATGTCCCTACCTCCCAAGCACTGGAATTACAGCCAAGCCCCCACCCACCTGCTACCAATCTGAACTCTGGTCCTCACAGTTGCACTGCAAGTATTTTACCAACTGAACCCTCTCCTCAGGCTGTCTTCCTCTTCTTACAGAGATATTAATGCAATCATGAGCCCCCACTTACAATAATATACTTTACATAATGGAGTAATATGATGTAAAAAATACAAAGCATTATAGTATATCATTATGTATAACATAGGTCATAAAATAAAGAGAAATGAATGAATGATGGATATTTTGATAAGAAAAGGAAAGGGATGCAATATTCAAAATACATTCAGAGCCAAGCCTAGATAAAAGAACAGAAAAGAAAATTTCCCAAGTCCATGAATTCATGGAACAGAATAACTATAGAATATAATCAAATGAGCTTTCTTAGATGATAACAAGCAGCGCACTGAAAGATTTAAAAACTGGTCTTGAAGAGTTAAGGAAGCAAATTGAAGACCAACAAGGTATTCTTTCAGGACTGATAATTTGGTAATAGCAAGGAACATAAGGGGCATTGTTGAAAATGCAATTAGTGACACACCGAGGGCTCAAGGAAATCATCGTGTGTACAAGGCAAAGAAGATCCAATTAGAGACAGGCAACTAGATACGGATATCAAAGGTAACTCGGCTCAGGTCAACTGATGTCTTCTTGGGCAGGGGTACGAACAACCAATGGAATAGAAATAGCATTTGAAGATGGAATAAAAATTTTATTCTTCAATTTAGGATGAAATTAATTTATATGTTAAAAGGTTAAACTGTGTTTTAGGAGTGTTGCAGTTAGGTTCACATTGCTGGTAGAAATCACCCAACCAAGAGCAGCTTCTGGGAAAAAGTAGTTTATTTTGGCTTACAGGCTCGAGGGGAAGCTCCAAGATGGCAGGTGAAAACTGATGGCATGAGCAGAGGGTGGACATCACCCACTGGCCAACATAAGGTGGGCAACAGGAACAGGAGAGTGTGCCAAACACTGGCAAGGGAAAACTGGCTATAACAACCATAAGCCTGCCCCCAACAATTCACTGCCTCCAGGATGTGTTAATTCCAAAATCTCCATCAGTTGGGAACCTAGCATTCAGAACACCTAGGTGTATGGGGGATACCTGAATCAAACCACCACATTCTGCCCATGGCTCCCATAAACTGATATCCATACATTATGTAAAATACAGTGCATTTCAGTCCAACTTTAAAAGTCCCATACTTTTTATCAATCCCAATGATGTTCAAACATTCCCATAGTCCAAGATCTTTTAACTGAGCCATAATATCAAAAAATAACCTCAAAAAAACCATAATGGCCTGTAGTAAAAATTCACACTGCAAAAGGTGGCATTGGGCATAGCACAGAAGAGTCAACAAATACAAGATTTAAGACAACCAGGGCAAATACCAAACTCTGTGGCTTCAAGTCCAACAACTCTAGCCAGTGACAAATCTCGAAGTGCTATAATTCTAACCAGCAACAAGTCCCTGGCATTCCATGTTCACCCCTCCAGCTAGGCTACTCACAGTCCTGATAAACTACATCGGGGCCAGCAGCTCTCTGTGGCAGCCATCTCATGGTCCAGACATCTCCACTGGGTCTCCATTGCAAGCCGAAGTTCATCCTCATGGGCCCCATTGGGTTTCCATGCAGGCAACCAGCAAAACCTGCTTCATACTGCCCATGGCCATTTCCAAAACACAAAACCATGTTGCAAACTCAATGACCCTCTCTTTCCTGTATTTCTTATACTCCACAATACCAGGTAGGGTGCCAGTTTGTTAATCCAGGGGGGAATAAAGCAAACTTTGGAGAACAGGACACTTCTTAAGCACCCAGGCCCTTTCAAAAAAGTCCACATTCTTCCTGTTGCAGGTCAGCTGGCCCAATCACAATAGTTGTTACCTCTCAAACAGTTTGCAGGTGAACTGGCATCAGTTTATGCCCAAAGATTTCATTTTTTTCTGTGCTATATCCCTCTGCTCACACCAGTTCATTTCTACACAAAGCAACCCTGCACAACTTCTCAGGACATGGGCATAAGAGCAAGCTTCTCACACAAACTGCTAGTCCACTCCAAGCAAAGCTCTTTCTCACCTTCATAAGCCAAACCTCACAGTCCATAATTCTTACTGCATTCAGGTCTCTCAACTCTGACCAGAATAGTTCATCAAGCTGTACTTACAGCACTTCAATGCATCTCTTAGGCCAAAGTTTCAAATCCTTCCACATTCCTCTTAAAAGTCAGCTCTAAAAGGCCAAAGACACACAGACAGGTGTCTAGCAGCAATCCCACTCCTCAGTACCACTTTACTGTTGCAGTCAGGTTCACATTGCTGGTAGAAATCACCCGACCAAGAGCAGCTTGTGGGAAAAAGAAGTTTATTTTGGCTTACAGGCTTGAGGGGAAGCTCCACGATGTCAGGGAAAACGACGACATGAACCGAGGGTGGAAATCACCCCCTGGCAAACATAAAGTGGACAATAGTAACAGGAGAGAGTGACAAACACTGGCATGGGGAAACTGGCTGTAACACCAATAAGCCCACCCCAAACAATACACTGTCTCCAGGATGTGTTAATTCCCAAATCTCTATCAGCTGGGAACCTAGCATTCAGAACACCTAAGTTTATGGGGGACACCTGAATCAAACCACCACAAGGAAATATAAAAACTTTTGGCCTAAATTATCAAATTGCATACCAAACGAATTTTGAAGTGGCCTGGAATAGGAAAGTATCCATTAATCCTTCCATCCACCTATCCACAAATCCACTACAAAGACCATGGGTTTACCCTGACTTGAAGCAGTAGTAGGATATAATGGAAGATATAAAGTCTATATGGGCTTTGGGGTTTTGCAGACTTGGCTATACATTGTACTCCTACTTAACTGATAGTTCAATAGATAAATTCCCTAAATGTGAGCCCTATTAAGCAGGGTAGACTGGAGTTTAGGGTGTAATAACCAGCACAGTACCTAGCATTGGACAGTCTCTTAACAAATTACGATTTCCTTTATTACTGGAATAAATTAAAAAATATTGTTACTGCTCATCCTTTCCATCTGTTGCAGTTGACCTTCTTATTGCTTGGACAAAAGACCCAACCAAAAGCAGTTTATGAGATAAATGCGTTCACTTTGGTTTACAGGTTTGAGGGGATCATCGTGGGGAAAGCATGGCAAGAACAGAGAGCAGAACAGAGCATCCCCACAGCCCCAGGAAGACATTGGCCTGAGTGAACAGGCTCTGAACCCCAGCATTCTGGAGAAATAAGTCACAGAGGGATCCACTCCCAGGAACACACCTTCTCCAGCAAGCCTCCACCTCCCAAAGGCCTCACAACTTTCCCAAATTGCCACTAGCAAAACTGGGGACCCAGTATTGCAAACACTCGTGCCCATGGGGGAAAGGCATCTGCTCTTGGAGATGGGGTAGGCCAAGTAGAATGGAAAAAGGAGGCAGTAGATTGCTGGGCAGGGAGATGTGAATACTTTCCTGGAGAAAACCAGGCAACCATGCATTCACTATGTATTTTAGAGTCAATACTTTTGTTGCTGGATGGCCCCTCTGGTCTCAGTTGGCCTGTCTGAGTGACAGGATTGCTTCAGAGATCTCAGGAGCCTGTTGAAGAATATGTCATGTTAATTCACCCCCCTCCTGCCCCCTCTGCCTGTGTTCTGACTCCCACTGTTAAGTGCTCTGGCTCGTTATCATGGCTTTGAAATCAAGAAAGACACTTTGGAATTCAATTAGCCACACAGTTGCCACAGTAACGAAAACATATAAACGTGAATGATTTATACACACAGACACTTCAGAAAAGAATAAATTGAATCCCCCAGCTGGGAATGAAATGGATTGTACAATAAGAAAATTGTATCCCTTTCTGTCTGAGAGAGGCCTGCAGGTCTGGCTGTGGTGTGGCCGAACACTGAGCTGGTAGGAGGAAGACTGCCAGTGTGGCCCTCACACTCACACCCGCACCACAGTTTGGGGCTCTTGTTGGGCTCCTTGCTGAGCACTCAACTCTGTTTTTAAATTTGCCAGGGCATTATGGGCCAGCAACTCAAAGTATAAAGGCTTGTATTATTCCATAAACCCTCATAGGCTTCGGCACGTGACATATCCACGAATACTGAGGCTCCTGTCACATTACAGTGAAACCCTTCACAGACACACAAAATGAGGGTTGGAGCTATGCTTAAAAAGCATAAGCAAAACGAAACAAAACGAAAACATTCAAAGCAGGAGTTTTGCAATAATTTCTTCCATATCCCTATATTCTCCCCTATAGATTACAGGATCCATAAAACCCACTATACCTTGGTCTAGGGGTACTTAGCTACTCAATAGCTACTCAGTCTGTGTCACAAGTCACAGTACTTCATTTCTGCTGCATGAGAATGTTCAGTCTTTATAGCCACTGTACATAAATACAAATTAAAGCATATAGTACCTTGAAAAATTTATCTTACTTTTCATTTCTTTGCCACATTTTATCTACACTTACTCTTTGCAATCACCATGAACAGAAACTTCTGGGTGATCTTTTATTGCACACCTATATCAGTTGAATAGATACATGTGCGTTTGCCTACAAAACATGCAACAACTGCTGTACATTCCTACTTATGCAAAGCTTATAAAGCATATATGTGTATTTATTTTCAGAAGAAGACGTTGAAGGTTTGAAGTGTTATTGTTTTCCCCTCACATCTGAGTGAATCATCTTGAATTCTACTTTGGGAACTGTGGAGTTGAAGGCATTCTCATTACCTCAAGAATTGGGATGATAAAAATGGTAGCCATAGGAAAAAAAAATAAGTTAATATCAACGAAGATATTTGGGTGAAATGGAAGATTATGCTGAGGCTGAGTATGATACATTTCAAAAGACTAATGGAAAAATCATGTGAAATAAAAGGAGTCCATCACACACATGCACACACACACACACATACACACACACTAGAAGCAATACTATCACTAATGTCCTCTGACCTCTCAGAGCACTTGAGAAGTGGGCAGGAGAGACACAGGAAGAGCCCTGAGGGTACTTGGTGCTAAGAAGCCATTTAGCTACAAAGCCAGTCTTTCCCCCACTCCTCACCAATTGGATAGCCACTGTGCCATCTGGACAGAGAAGCTGTCCTTTAGCTGGTCACTGGCTCACAAGAGCTGGAGGCCACAGGGTGGTTACATGTATGGAGATGCCTCTGTTTTGGGGACTTTGCTAAATCATCCAAACTACCTCATCTTGACAACTCCATCTACAAGTGCCCATGACTCCTCACATTACCCACATGGAAAACATGGCAAGAAGGTCCTTGGCACTCAGAACAAGGGGGGCTACATTTAAGGATAAGGTCAGCCCCTTCCCTTGGTGGAACAAGATGGGGAAGAAATTAACTGGATTACACAGCACTCAAACTTCACTGATGGTCCGCCTCTTAGTCTACCTTGTTGGGATTCAATATTATGCTAAGTACTAGTCATTTTTGCCTGTGCAAATATTTTTTTTCTTTTTTCTTTTTTTTTGAGGTAGGGTCTCACTGTAGCCCAGGCAATCCTCCTACCTCTGCTTCCCAAATGCTGGGATTAAAGACATGCACCACCATACATGGCTTGTGCAAATAATTTCTTATCCTGTGGTCAGTATTTCTACAAATTGACACATAGAAACTCAAATTTAAAAAGAAATATTATGGAATTTATATATAAAGTTTAATGTTTGGAACCTGTACTGGGTTAATAGGTTATCTCTTCCTTTTTTCTTGGGATTTTTGTTTCATTATTGTAAAAGGAAAAGTGACAAGGAGCATATATTACTATGAAGATTAAGTAAGAGCATTTGCATAAACAATGTAACACTCAGTAATGGTTCAATTTATGTCAACTATTATGATCATTACTAAAATGAAGAAAAATAGAGCACAAAATGTTTAAATAATTTATGTAAGATAGACAGTTGGAAAGAATGTTAGCAATGGTACTCCAGTGCAATGCTTTACCCATCTCACTGGGAAAGCACAAGTACAATGAACATGGACTCATGTCTCCAACAGCAGAGAATTATGAATTTGTGTGGTTTGAATAAATGATAGAATGCTTATGCTTAAAGCAGCATGGTAAAACAGAATACACAGTGCTATAATGCTTTAGAAAATTAAATCCAAGTCCCATTTCTATCTGTCCTTCTAAATATACCTAGAAAAGGTCAAAAGGAAAGTAATTTGCCCATAGACTATAATCTCTACTTCAGACCATTCTTCCGCCAGGTATACCTGATTTGTAAAGCTGGTAAAAGCATCTGGATTACTGTTGTAGCCTCAGTCAAACTGTTGAACCACTGAAATATTCAGTTTCCCTATCAGTAAAATGGGGATAACCACGTCCTCTTTGTGGATCATGAAGTATTTATAATTGAAAGCATCTTGCACCATGTGCAGCATTCACTGCCCACTAATGGTATAGTGGACCTCATCATGGCAATTTGTGCAAAATTGGTGTGATCAAAGTTGTCTCTTTTATTTATCATTACTAACAACATATTTCATATGGATATATCATGTGTTGATACCTTCTTTTCCCTCATCCCTGCCCCTATTCTGCTGGGGACCCTCCTCAGTGGGGTTGCAGGTATTTCCCATGGAGTTGTGGATTATATGTGTGGGAGCAGCAGTCAGTTTTAGGGGAAGGCAATGCTTCTGGGCTTGATGTCTCAACCTGTGGCTCTTATGATCTGTCTGTCCCCTCTTCTACAAATTTACCTGAGCCATGGTGGGTGTATTTTAAGTCTACTTAAGTGATGAGCTCTTAGGAACCTCTGGATCTCTGCTTTGGTAGGTGTTCAGCATCCTCAGGGTGTGTCCCCTCCACCCTGTTGCTGATTGTCAGGCTCATCATGGAAGCAGCTCATCTCCCCAATTCCTCTGTAGTTTCAGCTGTGGCTTGGTTGAAGTGTGAGGAGTAGTTTATCTCCTCAGGTCTCACTACCTTCTAAAAAAGAAGAACAGATTCTCCAGTGGAAAGTGAAGTCAGCATATTTTACATGGAAATTAGTTTAGGGAGAATTTGATGTATGTAGCCCCTTGTTGCAGTCCGGTTCACATTGCTGGTAGAAATCATGCAACCAAGAGCAGCTTTTGGGAAAAAGAGATTTATTTTGGCTTATAGGCTCGAGGGGAAGCTCCACGATGGCAGGGAAAACAATGGCATGAGCAGAGGGTGGACATCAACCCCTGGCCAACATAAGGTATACTGTAGCAACAGGAGAGTGTGCCAAACACTGGCATGGGGAAACTGGCTATAATACCCATAAGCCCACCCCCCGCAATACACTCCCTCCAGGAGGCATTAATTACCAAATATCCATCAGCTGGGAACCTAGCATGCAGAACACCTAAGTTTATGGGGGACACCTGAATCAAACCACCACATTCCACCCCTGGCCCCCATAAACTGATAACCATACATGATGTAAAATGCAATGCATTCATCTAACTTTAAAAGTCCCATACTTTTTATCAATTCCAATGATATTCATAAATCCCCATAGTCCAAGATCTTTTAACTGAGCCATAATACCAAAAAATAACCTCAAAAAGCCCATAATGGCACAGAATAAATATACACACTGCAAAAGGTGGCACTGGGCATAGCAAAGAAACATTCAACAAATACAAGATTGAAAACAACCAGGGCAAACATCAAACTCTGCAGCTTCAAGTTCAACAACTCTAGCCAGTGACAAATCTCCAAGTCTGATAATTCTAACCAGCAACAAGTCTCTGGCATTCCAATTCCACCCCTCCAGCTAGGCTACTCATAGTCCTGGAAAACTTCATTGGGGCCGGCAGCTCTCCTTGGCAGCCATCTTGTGGTCCCGGCATCTCCACTGGGTCTCCACTGTAATCCACGGTTCATCCTCATGGCCCCATGGGGTCTCCATGCAGGCATCCAGCAAAACCTGCTTCACACTGCCCATGGCCATTTCCAAAACACCAGACCATGTTGCAAACTCAATGACCCTCTCTTTTCTGCATTTCTTATACCCCATAATACCAGGTAGGGTACCAATTTGTTAATCCAGGCGGGGAATAAAGCAGACTTTGAAGAACAGGACACTCCTTGAGCACTCAGGCCCCTTCAAAAGAATCAACATTCTTCCTGTTGTCCCAGTGCAGGTCAGCTAGCCCAGTCTCAAAGGTTATAATCTCTCAGTTGCAGCTGAATGGGCAACAGTTCACCCAAAGACTTTTCTTTCTGTGCCATATCCCTCTGCTCACACCAGTTCATTTCTACGCAAAGCAACCCTGCACAACTTCTCAGGACATGGGCATAAGAACAAGCTTCTCACACAAACTGCTAGCCCAGTCCAAGCAAAGCTCTTTCTCACACTCATAAGCCAAACCTCACAGACATAGTTCTTACTGCATTCAGGTCTTGCAGCTCAGACCAGAATAGTCCATCAAGCCAATTAGGCCAAGGTTTTAAATCCTCCCACAGTCCTCTTGAAGATCAGCTCCAAAAGGCCAAAGCCACAGAGTCAGGTGTCTAGCAGCAATCCCACTCCTCTGTACCACTTTACTGTTGCAGTCTGGTTCACATTGCTGGTAGAAATCATGCAACCAAGAGCAGCTTCTGGGAAAAAGAGATTTATTTTGGCTTATAGGCTCAAGGGGAAGCTCCACGATGGCAGGGGAATACAATGGCATGAGCAGAGGGTGGATATCACCCCTGGCCAACATAAGGTATACCGTAGCAACACCCTTTTTTTCCTTTTTTGGGGGGGGGGGAAAAAAGGGGGGGGTTTTTTTGGGTTTTTGGGGGTTCCCCAAAAAAATTTTTTTTGGGGGGGGAAAAAGGGAAAAGGGTTTTTTTTAAAAAAAAAAAAAGGGGGGGAAAAAAAAATTTTTTTTTTTTTTGGAAAAAAAAATTTAATTTTTTGGGGTTTTTTAAAGGAAAATTTTTTTAAAAAAATTTTTTTTTTTTGGTTTTGGAATTTAAAAAAATTTTTTTAAAAAAAAAAAAAAATTTTTTTTTTTTTTTTTTAAAAATTTTCCAATTTTAAAAAACCCTTTTTTTAAAAAAAATTTTTTTTTTTTTTTTTTAAAAAAAAATGATATGCTAGGCTCGGGGGAAGCTCACGATGGCAGAACATGATGGTGCGGACATCAACCCCTGCCAACATAAGGTGTACTGTAGCAACAAGAGAGTGTGCCAAACACTGGACATCTGGGGAAACCTGGTAATAATACCCATAAGCCCACCCCCCGCAATACACTCCCTCCAGGAGGCATTAATTACCAAATATCCATCAGCTGCGAACCTAGCATGCAGAACACCTAAGTTTATGGGGGACACCTGAATCAAACACACCACATTCCGCCCTGACCCCATAAACTGATAACCATACATGATGTAAATGCAATGCATTCATCTAACTTTAAAAGTCCCATACTTTTTATCAATTCCACTGATATTCATAAATCTCCCATAGTCCAAGATCTTTTAACTGAGCCATAATACCAAAAAATAACCTCAAAAAGCCCATAATGGCACAGAATAAATATACACACTGCAAAAGGTGGCACTGGGCATAGCAAAGAAACATTCAACAGATACAAGATTGAAAACAACCAGGGCAAACATCAAACTCTGTAGCTTCAAGTTCAACAACTCTAGCCAGTGACAAATCTCCAAGTCTGATAATTCTAACCAGCAACAAGTCTCTGGCATTCCAATTCCACCCCTCCAGCTAGGCTACTCATAGTCCTGGAAAACTTCATTGGGGCCGGCAGCTCTCCTTGGCAGCCATCTTGTGGTCCCGGCATCTCCACTGGGTCTCCACTGTAATCCACGGTTCATCCTCATGGCCCCATGGGGTCTCCATGCAGGCATCCAGCAAAACCTGCTTCACACTGCCCATGGCCATTTCCAAAACACCAGACCATGTTGCAAACTCAATGACCCTCTCTTTTCTGCATTTCTTATACCCCATAATACCAGGTAGGGTACCAATTTGTTAATCCAGGCGGGGAATAAAGCAGACTTTGAAGAACAGGACACTCCTTGAGCACTCAGGCCCCTTCAAAAGAATCAACATTCTTCCTGTTGTCCCAGTGCAGGTCAGCTAGCCCAGTCTCAAAGGTTGTAATCTCTCAGTTGCAGCTGAATGGGCAACAGTTCACCCAAAGACTTTTCTTTCTGTGCCATATCCCTCTGCTCACACCAGTTCATTTCTATGCAAAGCAACCCTGCACAACTTCTCAGGACATGGGCATAAGAACAAGCTTCTCACACAAACTGCTAGCCCAGTCCAAGCAAAGCTCTTTCTCACCCTCATAAGCCAAACCTCACAGACATAGTTCTTACTGCATTCAGGTCTTGCAGCTCAGACCAGAATAGTCCATCAAGCCAATTAGGCCAAGGTTTTAAATCCTCCCTCAGTCCTCTTGAAGATCAGCTCCAAAAGGCCAAAGCCACAGAGTCAGGTGTCTAGCAGCAACCCCACTCCTCTGTACCACTTTACTGTTGCAGTCTGGTTCACATTGCTGGTAGAAATCATGCAACCAAGAGCAGCTTCTTGGAAAAAGAGATTTATTTTGGCTTATAGGCTCGAGGGGAAGCTCCACGATGGCAGGGAAAACAATGGCATGAGCAGAGGGTGGATATCACTCCCTGGCCAACATAAGGTGTACCGTAGCAACAGGAGAGAGTGCCAAACACTGGCATGGGGAAACTGGCTATAAGACCCATAAGCCCGCCCCCAACAATATACTCCCTCCAGGAGTCATTAATTCCCAAATATCCATCAGCTAGGAACCTAGCATGCAGAACACCTAAGTTTAGGGGGTGGAGGCACCTGAATCAAACCACCACACCCCTCTTTTAGCCAAAGATTAGTTTTCTCGTATCTGTGCTTTCATCCTATGTGTATACTTGCATGCATGTAATGGGTTACATGCAAACTACATATCTGTGTGTATATGTTGCTTCTGAGGATTTATTTTATAGGACTGAAAATCTTACCCAGAGTTCCACACACATTAGGCAAATGACCTATCAATGAGTTACATACCTACCTACCACCTATGTATATTTGTGACAGGTGGTTGGAGTTTAAAAGGACAGATGAATTTTTTTTTTACTATTATCTCTTCACAGAGTTGGATTATTCCAGGCTTGGAAGAGAATTTTGAGTAAATCTAGAGGGGATCAGCATAGAGGAACAGCCAGGGGCACCTAGCTGGCACTATGACTTTCCCCTGCAATGGGGATTCTCCCCACTGAACAGCTAGCAAGGTGGACATGGATTTTTAATGGCAGATACACATAGTATTTTACATTCTAGCTAATTTAACATCTATCACTTGGTTGCATTAAATGCATTCATAATGTTGAGCTAATAATCACCCTCTTCAGTCCCAGAATGTTTCATTACCCAATGAGTAACCTTATGTTCATTGGCAGTCACTCTCACTGTTCATTGCTCAGTCCCCAAATACAACTGGTTCTCTCTCTCTCTCTCCTTCATAGTTTTGCCCATTCTGGTCCTTTCAAATAAATAGAATCATTTAAAATTCTATGTGGGGCTATACCTCACAGTATTTATCCTGCATTTGGTTTTCAATGCCATCATCATATATGGGAATCACGATATGGTTGGGAGGACTTTGAGTCAAGCATCTAAGTTCAGTGACCGAGTTTCAGTCCCTTGTCTACTCTGAGGATCAAGGCAAGTGTCTTAAAATCCTTGGGCCACAAGTGTTTAACTTGCAGGATGTAGCTGTGGTTACTGTCAGGGTTATCTGCACAATTAAGTTGGATTACTGGCTGTGAAGGTACAAGGCACTCAGAAGTGTCTTCACCGAGTGTTTGCATGTATGTGTGTGTGGGTGTGCAGGTGTGTGCACGCAGTGTTTCTACACAGGTGGACTCATGTTTGTGGGGACGTGTGTGTATGTGAGTGTGTGTGTGCACACACACATACATGTGCATTTGGAGGCCAGAGGTTGATGTTGAGTATCATCCTTGATCACTCTCCGCTTAATTGAGGCAGTTTCTCACGTGAACCCTGGGCTCACTGACTCAGCTAGTTCAGCCAGCCATCATACCCCTGGGGATCCCTGTTTCTGCCCCCTGAGCTGGGATTACAAATGGACCACCATAACTACCTGGCATTTTATGTGGATACGGGGATGGAACTCCAGTCTGCATGTTTGCCATCTCCCCCACCTCATTTTCATTTTCTTCAATTTCCTTAACTTCAGAAACAATTTTCTGCAGTTTGAGGGATCAAATCCAGGGCCTTACTCATGCTAGACAAGCTCTCTACTACAGAACCTCATCTCCAGCCCCTCACAAATATTCTTAATGCAAATAAAAGGCTCCTGAACAATGGGAAACAGACTCCTGTTCAGCCTTGGTTCTGCACATCCTGCTTGCCCTAGGCTCCCTGTCCAGCCCCTGCAGGCTACTTCCTCTCCTACAGATATATCAGACTGGGCCCCTTGCCTGCTGCCTGCTGCTTCGAAAAGCTTTCCAAAACACTTGTCACTTAGATGGCCATATTCAAGTTTCTGACAGCCCTAGGATCTGGCAGAACAGGCAGAGTCCATTTGGGGACAGAGCTCTGTCTCTTGCTGCCATACACTCAATATCTATCCTAGGGATAAGCCTTTTAGGCTAGCTAGAAGATATTTGCTTCTGCCTATGTGATGATCTAGCCTACTGTTCACCACCATCACTTATGTTCTTTTTTTAATTTTTTTAATTTTTTTATTATTATTTTTTTTATTAGTCAGTTCTGTATTCAGCAAATACAGTCACTTTGGTACCATTATTAGGCTCATCCGTGACCTACCCCCTCCCCTTGGCCCCTCCTTGTTGAGGTATACGGGTCATGCATTGTGGAGTTAGCCCACAGTTATGGGTAAGATAAATGTCTCTGCATATCATGACCCAACATGTGACTCTGACATTCTTTCCGCCCCCTCTTCCGCAAAATTTCCCTGAGCCATGTTGGGTTCATTTTTGGTCTGCTTCAGTGATGAGGTGTTGGGGGCCTCTGAGGCTCTGGCTCTCTGATTTGGTAGGAGTTGATTTTTCTCTGTGCTGATCTCCTTCCCCCTTGTGCTGGTATCCGGTTCATCAGGAAAACAGCCCCCTCGAGGCCACCCTGAGACTCCATAGTGAACTCCAGGTCAGCCTGGACTAGAGTGAGACCCTACGTCGAAAAACAAACAAAAAAACTTATGTTCTTATATGCCATATATTTCTCTTGATCCACACTGGAAATGTCAAGAGAGGGGAATCTTCCACACGTGAGCTTTATTGACGGACTGCCCAGTGTTGACCAGCCCTGTGTTATGAATGGACTAACTGCTGCTCTGCACTGATTTTCTTTCATGCCAGCTCCCTAATTCTAAACCTTCCTGCTCTAGCTTTTGGAGCTGACTTTGGCCAATTGCAGCCTCATAGTAGCCTGGGACCACTTCCCTTAAAGCTGTCTGAGACCAAAGCTACTGCCCAGAGTAGAGCATGCTGGCTCTTGTATCTAGTAACAAGTTTCAGGCCAATTGCAATGAGTTGTTTTCCAGATAGGGTAAATTCTGGAAACAGGCTAATCTGCCAAACAGGGCTGGCATGGCTCCAGATATTGGGAAGAAGGTCAGTCCACCAGGCAGGGGTACCTGGAGGGACCAGAGACAGAAAACAGGCGGTTCAGGGGTGCAATCAATGATCAGCTGAGAGAACTGAGAGCTGATCCGGCCAAAGGGCAGAGTGTGCTGTGAAAGGACATACTGCGATAGTTAATTTAGATATCAACTCGACTGGGCCCAGGGATGCCGAGATAGCAGGCAAAGCAGTATTGCAGCGTGTGTGCCTGTGTTTCTGAAAGATCTGCCTTTGAACTAACGGAACTTAGGACAGAAAGTCCATTCTTATTCAATGTATGCAGGCACCATCTAGACAGCCGAGGATCATGATAAAGCAAAGTGGAAGTGGAAAGGCAAAATGCCCTTTCATTCTAGAGCCAAGACACCATTCTCTTCCAGCCGTTGTATATGAGAGGTCATGTTCTCTGGTTTTGGAAGTCAGGACTTGCATGAGTGCTCTCTGTTCATAAACTTTTGTATTTTTGGTCTTGGAGTGACACTTATACCATTGACCTTTTGGGATTGAGGCTATGGAACTTGAAGTGAGCCATCCTATTGGTTTACCTGGTTCTTTAGCTCACAAATAGCATGAAGGCCTTTCAGCATCCATAAATGTATGAGTTACTGCCCCGCAACCCCCCCCCAACCCGAGCAAATCCTTGTCTATTGTTTTATTGTCTTATTTCTCTATAGAACCCTAATGGCTCCATCCAGCAATACAAAACTAGCTGTGAAGCCAGCGCACAGGAAATACTGAAATACCATACTCTAGCACCTAGCCTGAGGTTAAGGGCAAAAGCTCTGATGGAGCAGTCAGCTATAAGAAATAAGCTACACTTGGATTTGGAGGATATAATTGCCAAGAATAGATGAAATGTCCATGCTTGGGCTTTAAGAGATAAAGTAGGAACTTGGTTATTAGGAAAGGCTGGCTTGGAATTTGGGAATGCTATTGGGCTTGAGTAGGAACTAAGAGGATTAACTCTTACTCTTATCCATCCATCCATCCTTCATTCATTTCTCCCCACAAGACTTCCAGAGCCTCTTCACTCTGTGCTAGATCTGAGCTAAGCTTCCTTGTTACTTAACACAATCATAGAGACTTACAGACAATACCACACTGCTCTATTCTGTAGGGATTTAGGTAGAAGTCCTTTTTCCTTCTCTACTTCAGCACGATAAGGTGTTGATAATAATTATATTCCTGACAAGTAGTCTTGCAAGATTGTCAGTGGTTGTTTGTGAACTGGAAACAATTCATTTCTTTACAGTCTTACCCTAATCAATTTTAATATAATTTCTAACCAGGGTTAATGAATTCAATCACCCCCCCCCCCACACACACACACACTCTGATAAACTGTGTTACTTGGGCAATCTGGGCTCAGGCTCGTCCATTCAAATGTTGAGTTTGGAAATGTGATTTACTCTGGCTCAGTATCTTATTTACCTAATTCTTCCATCTAATTTTTTAAATAAAATCTGACAGATGTTATTTTATAATATATATTTATTAGATAAATATTATAGTATGTACATATATATTATTATTTTATATTACAATATGTAAAATAACAATCCCAGGTATAACTTCCTCATAAGGTCAAGAAGAAATACAGGTGTGTTGAGGCTGCAGAGATGGCTCAGTGGGTAAGAGCATGAGGGCCTGGGGAGGCCAAGACTGCTTGAGTTTGATTCCCCAGAAAATTACCCATGTAAATAGCTGGGCATGGCCACATATATCTGTAATACTTTCCGAGTGGGGAGCAGAGCCTGGAGAATCACCGGGGCTCATGAAAAGTGGCAAGTCCCAGAATTAGTGACTCACTTCAAGGAAACACATCGATGATCTGCAGAGGAGGGCCATTCAGGGTTATCATTTGTTCTTCACATGTGCACACGCAGCACACACATCTGCACATACGTGTGCATATGCTGCACACACAACACACCATACATACTGCATACACATACACAGAAAGAAAAAAGAAATACAGCATGGAGGCATTTTATTTCTTGACATTTATTGATACTTATTTGTTTCTGTGACACAGTCTCATGTAGCCATGGCTTGTCTTGAACTCTCTCAATAGCCAGTGATGACCTTGAACTTGTGATCCTCCTGCTTTTCTATCCCTAGTGCTGGGATTATAGGTATTTTTAAGCCTGCCTGGTTTATGTGGCACTAGAAATGCAAGCCAGCTTCTCAGACATTCAACACAAACACTCTACCAAATGAGGTACTGACCCATCTTTTTTACTTATTATTTTAAATTTTCACATATTTAATGCAACATGATATTTTGATAAACAGTGAAATGATTGTGATAGTCTATTAGGTTAAAATATCTACCATCTCTCATGCATCTTTCTTTCCTCCTTCTATATTTGTTGTTTTTGGCAGGAACATTTGAAATCATTATCATAGCAAATTTTTCATAAAATATTATTAACAACAGTCCCTATGTTGTGCATTGTAATTCTAGACTTACCATACATAACAGCAGTTATTTTTGTGACCTACACCTTTTAATCCTCTTCCTCCTGTAACTACAGTCCTTTATTTAATTATTTTTCACATTCTACATACAAATGAAACTGTGTGATATTTTTCTTTCTGTATTTGGCTTTTGGTACTCACATTAATGTCCTTTTAATTGATCCATGCTGCAGCAAATAGCAGGAATTGCCCCGGCCTGCGGTGGTTCAACAGAGGCCCGAGGAGAAGTCAGCCTGAATGGAAATAAACAAACAGACACAAGGAAGGAGACCAAGCCGAGTGTTTGATCAAGGTCTCAATTTTTATTAGTACAGGAGGGCTTATATAGGGAGACTCAGGGAAGGAAGGCTAGTCATATAGCACGTAAGCAGAACCAGGAACTTGGAAGGTGAGGCTGCATGTAGCTCTTCTGGGAAGGACCCAGGTGTGGTGTTCCGAGCACAGTGGATCTTGCGATTTCCAGTAAGCGATTCAAGAACCAGGAAACAGAAACTCATTGCTGTTCATGGATGCCTATAGCCTAAAATGGCTGTTGTTTGGCTCGGGGCTCCCAACAAGGAATTCTATTTTTTTATGTGAGAGAGAGAGAGAGAGAGAGAGAGAGAGAGAGAGAGAGAGAGAGAGAGAGAGAATCGGTGAGCCAGGGCCTCTAGCCACTGGAGTTGCACTCCAGACATGGGCGATCTTGCATGCTTGTGTCATTGTGCGTCTGGCCTATGTGGCACCTGGAGATTCAAACATGAGTCCTTAGGCTTCTCAGGCAAGCACCTTAACTACTAAGCCACCTCTCCAGCCTAAGATATTATATTTTTGAGTCCTGAATAGTAGTCCGTTATGTTTGCACCACTATTTGTCCATCCATTTATCTGCTGGTGGACACTCTGGTTTCCATATCTTAGCTAATGTGAATGATACTGCAATGAATGTGGGAGAGAAGATAACTTGGGTACATTCTGGGGAGAGGGATGGGTTGATCATATGGAAGTTTTACTTATAATTACTTTAGGAGCCTCCATAATGGTTATGCCAATCAAATCAGTTCCACCAACAGTGTACAAGGGTTCTTTTTTCTCTTTATCCTCCGTCACTAGTTATATCCATTCTAACAGGTATGAGGTCATGCCTCCTTGAAATGCTCCCCCTTAACTCCCTGTTGATTAATGGTGTTGAGTGTCTTCTCATTTACACTTACATAACTGCTGTTATGTAAACTATCTATTTGTCTTTTTCTTTTGTTTCAGTGCCAGGGCCTCAAGCATGGTAGGCCATTACTGTTTTATTTCTATTGAGTTTTATGATTTCCTTATATACTTTCATATAAACCCTTGTTAGATGTATGGTGTATAAATATTGTTTTGCCTCAACCCATAGGCTGCCTTTTCATTAATGTTTCCTTCCTATTAAGTTTTATGATTCCCTTGTATATGTTTACGTTAACTTCCTTATTAGATGTATGGTTTACAATTATTTTTGTGTTTTTTCAGAGTCGGGTCTCACTCTAGCCCAGACTGACCTGAACTTCACTGTGCAGTCTCAAGCTGGTCTCAAACCCACAGTGATCCTCCTACCTCTACCTCCTGAGTTCTGGCATGAAGTGTGCACCACCGTGCCTAGCAGAGAATGAGAGAGAGAATGGGTGCACCAGGGTCTCTAACCACTATAAACAAACCCCAGGTGCATGAGTTACTTTGTGTACCTGGCATTACTTGGGTACTGGGGAGTAGAAGTTGGGCCATTATTAGGCTTTATGAGCATGTGCCTTAATGGCTGAGCAATCTCTCTAACCCCTATAAATATTTTTGCCTCAACCCATAGGCTGCCTTTTCATGTTGTTAATGATCTTTTTTTCATGGTGCAGATTTTTTTCATGGTGCAGAAGGTTTTTAGTTGGATGCAGTCTTTCTTGTTGGTTTTTAATTTTGGTTATTATTGCCTATGCTTTTGGGTGTCCCATCTGAAAAAGACACAGTCAAAAGGCTTCCTGTATGTTTTAATCTAGGAGTTTTGTGGGTCTGGTCTTCATTGTAGGGCTATTTGAAACAGGATGAAATACTGAGATAATACTATTGTGCACTCTAGAACTTTGGGTTTTGAGTTTGTCCTAGAAGCAGAGATAATCCATTGCCCATGTTCCCCTGTGACATCAAATAAATGCACTGAGTTCTCCCATGTGTCACGACTGCTACACAGGCTAATGCATGCACACGGTTCAGCACTCTGCAAGCCACAGAAACAGCATTACTTCCCTTTCCCTCCCTTTAAGGCAAAACTCTGTCTGATCTGTCTGGGCTTCCCATCCTGTTTAAACCAATGGCCCAGATTGAGGACTGCTACCACAGGTTAGTGAACTGAGATGCCCTTAGACCTCTCTAGCAAGTATCACTTAGAACAAAGCAAAAGGCTCTCAGTCTTCTCCCTTGAGGTCCAGGACAACAGAAGCAGCTGAGTAGGGCTCCATGCCCCAGGAGGGCTTTTCTTTAGGAAATGCATACTGGTGAGTGATACTAATAAAGCAGTTGCCTTGGGAGGCCAGAGACAGTGAGGCAGCTTCAGAGGGGGGCAGGTTCCCAAAGGAGGCAAGTCTAATGAGGTCCTATAATAGAGGGCCAGTGGCTTTGGCCAGCTCCCTTGGGGCTTGGATGTGTCCAGTCTTGTGAAAGAAATCATTTCTCTGTAGGAAGGCTAAGGTGGATGAGTATGTAAGGATGGACAGCCAGTTGTCAGTGCCTAAAGGTTTCCAGGCCAGGACGGTGCTGCCAGCAGGGGAGTTGGCCACAGGCCAAGGCCCTATGGCTCCTTCCTGTGTGGGCATCACCTCCATGCCCAAGCAAACATCCATCCGACTTCCTTGTTTTGTTTTGAAAGAAAGCCTCAGATGGCAATTTTGAGAGTTTCCTGGCAAATAGAATAGGCCCACAATGCCTCATCTGCAATTCCAAAATCCATCTAGTTCAGAAGATGGAAACTTTTCCCATAACTTAATTGACAGTCAAGCCTGACCTGATCTGAACTCAGCTGGCTACAAAACTTGACCTTATATGTCCCAAGGTTATCTTTTTTCTTTGAGGTAGGGTCTCACTCTAGCCCAGGCTGACCTGAAATTCACTATGTAGTCTCTGGCTGGCCTTGAACTCATTGTGATCCTCTTACCTCTGCCTCCCGAGTGCTGGGATTAAAGGTGTGCACCACCACGCCCGGCTTCCAAGGTTATCTTTTAGTGTGAATACTCATATCTTTCACTGGGGAAATACTTATGCACGTGCTTACAGGTGCTACCCCAGGCCTTACAGAGGCTGGGACACAATGTGCATGAATTTCTTCCTGAAATCTGAACATGTCTGTTTCTGGGAACATTGTTGGCCCTGAGTACTTCAGGACCATTCCTGCAATACTCCACTGACTCACTCGCATTGAGGAAGGGCATATTCACTTCAGCAGCTTGCTTTAGCTGGCACTTCCCACGTGTAAGAGGCTGAAGACACTCTGGTAACATCAGCAAAGGAGATCTGCTGTCAAAGTACATGATCATGGGCACCGGAGGAAGGGGCGAGGCATTACCATGGGGGCAAGCAGCTTTACGTTCTCTGTCTCTCTCTGTCTCTTATTATCTCTCTTTCACTTTTTCTCTCATGAGGCAGTTGCAAAACTCCTTCCCTCCTCTTCTCTCCTCTCCTCTCCTCTCCTCTCCTCTCCTCTCCTCTCCTCTCCTCTCCTCTCCTCTCCTCTCCTCTCTCTCCTCTCCTCTCCTCTTCTCCTCTCTTCTTTTGTCTTCCCTCTGCTTCTTGCTTCACCTCTACTCATCCCTGGAAACCAGTCCCTTTGTCTATAGCCTCCTCTGCTTCTGAATTTGGCTCACACACATCTAGCTGTCTGTCCGTCCATGTTTCCTCTCATCACACTTCTTGTTAGCACATGCTCCATTTTTCTGTGTGTCTCAGTGAAACAAACTGAGCCAACTCTGTCTCAGCTTGCCCTTTCATGCCAAGTCTACAGAAAGACCACCCATGTTAGATGCCCTCCCTGGCAATAGTAAGTGGTGTCTGGGAAGGGATTATGGAACCCAAATTTTGGCTGCCTATGCCTGACCCTTGAGCAGGTACTGCCGTCTTAGAAAAAGTCTATGACTGGACAGGTTCCAAAAGTCTACCCACATGGCCCTGACTCCAACATTGCTAAAAGACGCCAAATGGGATTTCAGAAAACATTAGTGCCCCCATTTGTGTACTTCTCTCCCTTTGTCAAACTCCAGCAGATAACAAAACTCTAGCTCTTCTAGCTTCCCCAAGATCACAGGTTTTTTTTTTTTTTTTCTGTTTTGTCAGACTCAGTGCATTGAGATTCATTGCAGATATTCCTCCACTATCTGAATGAACATTTTTCAGTTCCCATCCTATCCAACTTTCTTAGTGCTGGGAGAACGTCCCCACATGGGGACAGATATAGGAGGCAGTGGGGCAGCCAGGGCTTGTGCTGAGCAAGCTCTTGGGAGTTGAGCAGGTCTCCTCACCCAGCTCTGCTCTCAGAGGAGGACTGAAGGGGAACCCTGAGTGGAAGGCTCTCTGTGTCAGCAAGAGCTGTTTAAATAGATATCCTTGCTGGCAGGGTGTTAATGAGGTGCGAATGCAGGGAAGGGAGGCAGGAGGGGCCTTGTGGGAAAAAGAGCAGATCTGAGCAAGGCTTCCAAAGAGTTGAGTTAGGAGCCTGAGAAGAAATCCCTGCCCACCTACCCTACATCAATCTGAGGATTCCTTCTTAAGAAAACTGAAGAGGACAGTGTGGAGGCTCAGAGAAGACAGACTTTTGTTCTTTTTCATGTATTTTTTTTAATAATCCTCCCCCTCACTCTTTAGAAGCCACAGCGGTAAGTGCTATATTCCGAACCAGATCCACCTGAGTGTCTCCCTGGGTGCAGACTCTCTTCGTCTCTGATCTTGCCTCGCATCATGGAGATGGGCTCTGAGGTTCACTTCCTCCCAGACAGGCTCCATTTCCTAGGTGTCCGTCCTTGCCAGGGAAGTTGTCAAAGACATGCACTTCTCAGCTGTTTCCAACTGGACTGAAATTATTTTAAAATTATCTTTAAATTTCTCTTCTAGAAGGCTAGCATGACACCTTGGTTTATGTCTCTTCATTTTAAAGAGAGGAAGAGTTGGCATCTATTAGATCAAGCTATATGAAAGTCTCAGTTTCATAGGCCAGAAACAATGTTATATGGGCAGTGTCACACAGTTCAAACTAATACATCTGTCTGGAGCCGGGCATTATGCTGGGTGTTAGTGCGTGATGCATTGGTTAGAGGAATCATGGGGACACAGACCAAAGAGTGCAGCTGGAACCTGGGGAAATAAATGAGGATGGCGAGACAAGGCTCCCTGTAGTAGCAGTGGTGACACTTCTATGTCCCATCATTAGATGTCCGCATGTAAACTCTACATGCTCTACTTCTCATAGCATCCCCAGAGGCCTTGATTGTCCGAGAAGGGAATGTGGGTACAAAGGAATGAAGGCACATGCCTAAGATTGTATGTGGGGATACCAGCTAATTCACGAATCTAAGCACTTATCCTGAAGGCTGTACTGTCTCCTAAGCATTGGCCAAAGGAGGAACTTTGAACAGGAGAGTTATTCTTGAATTTTTCACCCTTTCCCTCTCCCTTGGTGGAATGCCATGATACCAGACACAATACTTGTATATGGATACCAGCCTTGCTTTTTACTGTGTGACCCAAGGGACTGAAATCATCCCACATGAATTTTAGGTGTTCCCATTTGAAAATCAGGAACACCACAGGAGGATGTTGTGAGAATTCAATTAAATGACATTCTTCCCAAAGAAGGAACTTCCTTGGAGAAAGTTATCTGTGCTGCCTTTGCTAGCACCCTCGCATCCATTTGTGCTCCATGAATACATGTTGAAAGGCTGGGCACTCAGGAGTGCTTTGAAAGGTCTGGATGGGATGGGCCATGTGAGAGTCCTGGTGAGTTACTAACACAGAGGAACAGCTGAGAAATAAATTTAAGGGGGTGGGTGAGAGAGGAAGATAGATGTCTTGGCACCAATTGCTGCAACACCCAGCCACATGTCTTACCCTGCCTGAGTTTTCCAGGACCATTCGAACAAGTTAACAGAAACTGGGTATCTTAAAACAATGGGCTTTTTTTTTTCTTGCAGTTTTAGAGCATAAAAAGTCTGAGGTCAAAGTGTCAGCAGGCTGTATTTCCTCTGAAGTCACTAGGGCAGAATCTGCTGATGCCTCTGCTGCCTTTTGTTGGTCACCAGCCATTCTTGTCCTTTCTTTGGGTTGTGACGTCAGAATGCCAGTCTCTCATTGGTGTTCAACAGCCATTGACCATGTGTGTGTATGTGTCTGTTTGTCTGTCTTTGCACTGATGTTCATATAGCCATTGTTACTCGGTGTATTTCTGCTTCTACTTCCCTCTTCCTTGGGGATACTGGCCATTGAGGTAAGGCACCCAAATCCTTATGATCTCATCTTTTTTTTTCTTTATTAGTTAGTTTTGTATTCAGCAAATACAGTCAGTTTGGTACCATTATTAGGCTCATCCGTGACCTACCCCCTCTCCTTGGCCCCTCCTTGTTGAGGTATATGGGTCATGCATTGTGGAGTTAGCCCACAGTTATGGGTAAGAGAAATGTCTCTGCATATCATGACCCAACATGTGGCTCTGACATTCTTTCCGCCCCCCTCTTCCGCAAAATTTCCCTGAGCCATGTTGGGTTATTTTTGGTCTGCTTCAGTGATGAGGTGTTGGGGGCCTCTGAGGCTCTGGCTCTCTGATTTGGTAGGAGTTGATTTTTCTCTGTGCTGATCTCCTTCCCCCTTGTGCTGCTATCTGGTTCATCAGGAAAACAGCCCCCTTGCTTGTGTCACTAATTTTTCTTATTTTCAGCCGGGGCCCTTTTGAGGTATGATGGGGTGGCTCTCTCCTTAGGATCTACATCTATCTTTCTTTCCCAGGGATTTGCAGCACAGCTAGGCGGTCGCCATCTTCCCAGAATTGATCTCATTTTAATTATATATGAAAAATTCTGTTTCTAGGAAAGACCATAGTCATAGGTTCTGAGTACACATGCATTTAGCCCAGTTCGCACACTATGCTAATCATTAGCCTCAGCTACATACATTCATTCACTGAAGTTTTTTTTTTCTTTTTTGAGACAGGGTCTCACCATGTAACCCAGATTAGTCTTGATATCATAATCCTCCTGCCTTACCCTTCTGAGTCCTGGGTTTATAGGTGTCACCACCATATTGATTATAACAAACTTTAGGAACAAATATTCTCGACAGGAGTGAGGATACATATTGAATAGGTCAAACTACTTCTCTATATGGACCTCACCAATGAATTGAAGAGACAGATGTGTCCACAAGAAATCTCAGCAGACGTTTGTAGACACAATGATTGGGCCTTGTTCCTATGGCCTCTGGGGAAGGAACCAGCTCTTCCATGAGTTGCCATTGGTTGGTGCAAATTTCATTCAGAAGGTGTTATGATTTGAATACAAAATGTCGCTCCTAAGCTCATGTTTTTGAACACTTTGTCCCCAGGTAGTGGCACTGTTTTGAAAGACTGTGCCACTTTTAGAAAATTAAGCTTGGAGCTAGAGGTGGTGAAATGTTAGGGTGCAGGCCTTGAGGTTTATAGTCTGGCCTCCCTTCCTGTCTTGTCTCTCTGCCTCTTGATCTATAAGATATGAGCAAGCTCCCATTGCCACAGATGTGAACCTCTTCTGCTCCATTCCTTTCCCACATGATGGACTGTATTCCCTAATGCTGTGAAACAAAGTACATCTTCCCTCCCTAAAGTTGCTTGAGCCAGGCATTTTATCAAAGCAATGGAAACTGTGACTCCTGTGTGGAGCCATTCTTGAAATCACTTGAGGAGTTCACAGAATGTGCAAAGAGGGGTGCTGCTCTAGGTGATGGGGATATGTGCAAGCACCTTAAAGCTGCCTCTTTTATTTAGAGGCTCAGTTAGTTCTGTGGCACCAAACTAGAATAGAGGTGCAGTATCCACTTGTAGGGTTAAGGAGACATGGCAGAAGAGGACATGCCTGACCCTGATGGCCAGTAATGGTTCACACGATGGTGCTGATACCTTTAACTGGAAACAGGGCAGTCTTGAAGCATCTCGTCATTAAGCTGGTTGTCTTTGACTCCACTAGGCTGGTCCATTGACCCCGAGAAAGAAAAGGCAAGAGGCAATTAGGGAGGGGCTGTGCTGTCATTTGATTATCATGAAAATTCCATTTCATATACAGGTATACTGAGGTACGGAAAGATTAAAAGATCTTTCTCTATTTGTCCAAGAAAATGAATGCTCAAGTATCAAACCTTAATGACTGAATTAACTACATGGATTGTTATCTATGTTTTACAAGTCCAGCCCCCCCCCCTCCCCCAGGAAGCCTGATAGAGAAAGAAAAGAATACACAGTTACTATACAAGCCAATTAAAAGGCAATTATTTTTATAACATAATGAGTCTTTGGCTATCCAGGGATTTTCCCAGTGTTGTGTTTAAATAGCAGTCACCTAATAACAGCCTCCTTTCCAGCAGCCTCCCTTTTTGAGTCTTTAAATGTGCCCTGATAGATCACAAGCTGCTTATTTTAGTGAAAGAAAGAAGAAAACCATAAAGCATAAACATTAAAAGCTAACATCAATTAAAGACCAATAAGAAATGAAGAGACACTAATGCTTCATGGGAATTATAAGAGAAGCAAATGAGAAAATGTGATTTTGTTAAAAAAAAAAGAAGATAAAAGCCACCCTGTCCCTGCTGGTTGCCAAGTTCTTCCCCACCACAGCTGCCACCAAGGTTACCACTCAGTGCAAATTTGCTAAAGGAGATTTGGATCAAAAGCTTATCCAATATGCAATAATTGAATATGTACCATTATTCAGAAACACGCCTTTGGCAAAATAAGAGGGAAAGACTCATAGCAATTAGCCAAGAGTGATTCTGGCATCTCATAGAAGTGCCTTGGCGCTGGTGGTAGTGTTGGTTACAGGGACCTTGGCTGAAATTGGTGACATGTTAGAGTTATTCCCAGTATTGTTGAGGTCCTAAAGCCCCAAACACCATCTGAGGCCCTTGGAATATCCAACTAAACGACTCCTCAAGAAAGCTGCAGATATGGTGCAGCCTTGGGTAGGATTGTTCCAGAGTAAGGATGGATCATCCCTCCTAAGTGGAATGATGAGAAGAGAAAACTTATAATTTGAATCAGAATGAAACCCCCAAGTTCAAGTCCCCATTCTTACTCTGCTCAGCATATAACAAGTCTTTATTCCTCTACTTCTTCAGTGATCAGAATGAATTAGAGGCTTCCTTTGTTCTGCCTCATTCCTATGTTTTATATCTGTGATGAGGCAGATGTGAGGTCAGAGGCTTTCATATGGAATCCCCTGACCTTGAGTTGACCCTTGGGCTATATGGGCCATTCTTAGATATAACTGATATTGAAGCTGCTGGCCAGGATTGGAACACAGCTACTGTGGCTTTTTCAACTTAAGGGCTGGTGAAGCAATTGACAGAAGTCAGATGGAAAAGGACATAAGCATCAAGGGAACTGTTATTGGCAAAGGGAGACACTTAAACCTGTGAAACGGGAAACTATAAGGCAAGGACAATGAGGTCTTAAAACGAAGCTACAACATCAGCAAGTATGCACTTGGCGGGCTTTGCTGAATTTCAACAAAAATGGGAAACAGGACTACTTCATGGGCTTCCCTGGTTCAACCTCCCTGCACTCCAACCCATGCCTCCTCTCCCCAACTCACACACCACACACACACACACACACACTAGATCCATTCTAGGAATCACTGAGTATGTGACTTTCTGAATTAAGTGAATTGTTTTTTATTATTTTTAAATATTTATTTATTTTAAGAGAGAGAAAGAGAAAGAGACAGAAAGAAAGAGAGAGAGAGAGCCAGGCCCTCTAGCCATTGCAAACGAATTCCAGATGCATGTGACTCCTTGTGCATCTGGCTTACGTGGGTACTGGGGAATTGAACCTGAGTCCTTTGGCTTTGCAGGCAGGCACCTTAGCCACTAAGCCATCTCTCCAGCCCTTGTTTTTATTATTGGCAGTGCTGGGAGCTATCTGTCCCTGTGGAGCTGTGGACCAGGCTGGAAGAGGAAGGTCTGCCTTAATTAACTGTCACAGACCAATTCCAAGATCAAGGAGAACTCTGTTCCTCTTCCAGGGGCATCCATTAGAGTATTGAGAAAGCTAAGGGGCCTACATTATTGCTTTTAGGGGTAGTGACAATGTCCATGGTATTATAAGGCATCATCTGCAGAATGTTTAATCTGTGCCAGGTATGTTTCAAGGTGATTTACATTTGATGATGGGATGAGTGGTGCTATATTTAAACTGGAGGCAGATACAGTCTGTTGCTCACAACTGTGCAAAAGTTCTATTAGGAGAAAAATTTTCCAGTTTTTTTTTTTTTTTTTTTTTTTTTTAGGACTATCATTTGCTGGAATTGCTGGTCATGAAATATGGGCTTAACTAAGAGTAGGCTGAGGTGGAGAAAGTGAAGTACCTGTATAGCATAAACACATGTCTAAGAAGATGAGCTAGAAAGTGGGGTCCATCAGGGAGAAAAGATGGACGAGAAACGATGGGATGTTTTGGGGTGTTTCTTGTGTTGTCCTTTATGTTAACTCTTCACCCTGATTATTGCCTCTATTGCTGTGGCTCTCAATGGGATGTGATTTACCCGCGGTAAAGGTTATCTGCTAACAATGTCTGAAGGCACCTGTGGCTGGCTGCCATGGTTAGGGTTGATAGTCCTAATGGATCTCTGGGTAGAGAGGAGGGCTGCTGCTAAGCGCCCTATATTGCACAGGAAACACCTATAACAAAGAACTATTCAGTCCCAGATGTCAGCAGTGCCAAGCATGAGAACCCTTGCTCCAAACTTTTGGTTAAACCGTGAGGGCAAGCTGAGGTTCAGGAAGGAAGGGAGGGCTGCTTCCAACTAGGCAGAGCTGGGGGGTGAGAGGAGAGTAGTCATAGTGTGCACCACCTGGCAGTGGGGAGGTCACCAGCAGTCAGTTCCAAGGAGTGGAAATATCCATTTAATACAAGAGGGGTGGAAGTGAGACCTAAGTAGCTTTCATGGACCCGAGAAACCTCAGTACTGTGGTAAAAGAACTGTACTACCATTTCCTGATCAGGGGCTGGAGGTGAGCTCTGAGTTCTTCTATGTATTCTGATAAAACTAGTGCCTTTGAATGCTGCAGGAATTGAGGACACCGCTTTTAAACACCCCTTTCCTGACCTTTAAAATTTCTACAAGTAGGCCTATTAGCCCCATTTTACAGTGGATAGAAATAGACTTCAGGGCTGGAGAGATGGCTTAGCAGTTAAGGTGCTTGCCTGCAAAGCCTAAGGACCCAGGTTTGATTCTCTAGTACCCACATAAGCCAGATGCACAAGGCAGCACAATCATCTGGAGTTTGTTCACAGTAGCTAGAGGCCCTGGCATGCCCATTCTCTCTCTGTCTTTCTCTCTTTCTTTCTGCACTTCTTTCTCACACGTAAACAAACAAACAAATAAATAGAATGTTTAAAAAAAGAAAGAGACTGCAGCAGTGAACTGTACTGGGGAACACAAAACGAGCATGAGTCAGGGTTGGGATGTGGTCCAGATCTTTCTGACTGAATACTGAAGTTGTCCACTACTTCACACAGTTTAAAATGGGCTGGGGAAGCATGTCCTTGTCCACAAATGGCTTCCAGGCCAATACCCTGTTTTATCAGTTCTTTAGCTGTCAATGTATACATGATCATATTTACATTGTTAAGTTGCAAGTGTTTTATAGCAAAACAAGAATATGTTTATGTGTGGGTATTATTATGAAGTCTAGGTCTTTTCTTCATTCTCTCAACTATATTTCCAGGTTCATACAATAGGGCAGCAGGGCTTTTATTCTTAGTAAATGAAGGCTTCTGACAGGAAAAGGTAGGAGGATCACTGTGGGGGACAGAAGTTGGTGTGTCGACTGAGGTCAAGGGCAGAGCCCAATGGATGTGTATTGGATTGCTCTTGAGAATCTGCAAGTCCAGACAATGAGAATGCTCAGTCTTGGCTATCATGACAAAATCCATGTTGGTATCAGAATTAATCAGGAAAATTGCTCTGCCAAATAAAATCAGCATTGTGTTTTCTCTCACAGAATTGACACAGCTAA
The DNA here is from genome assembly GCA_036346955.1 of Dipus sagitta. NCBI lineage: Eukaryota > Metazoa > Chordata > Mammalia > Rodentia > Dipodidae > Dipus > Dipus sagitta. The sequence continues at coordinate 120,994,751 of CM070772.1, forward strand.
TGAACTGTCAAGGGTGATGGTGGTTTCCATATTGGATCCAGTGAAAGTTCAGCCTGTGACTTGATTATGCGCCTCTACAAAATACTTCTATGAGTATCTCCCTGCCTTCATTCTCTAGCATAGCAATTTAATTCTTTAATTTGTTAATTAAAAAGATAAATGATGTGAACAGGTCCTGTGGTCTTTTAAAGTAAATTTGTATTTTATTGATTGCAACAGCAATAAAAACAGCAACAGACATTTGAAGACCAGAACACACATCTACATAAATGATCTAGCAGCTCTCTCAATGAGTCTTCATTGGAACATCTCCCTTCTTTGTTCACTCTGTGGTCATAGAGCCTGTAGCTTGAGAATACCCTCATCTCCTTTACCAAGAAGAATCTCTTTGTAGGACATAAAGTAAAATGGGTGATCTGAATTGCATATGATTTGTAGCACCAAGGGTATAGGATTGTTCACAAAACATAGATGCTTCTTAATTCTGTATCTGGACAAGAAACATAAAAGAGAAAAGGAATATCTCTTATGCCACAGTGAATTTTTGTAAGCAATAATCTAGATACATTTCTAGTCCTCCTTTTCTCATCTCCTTTCTGTGGTATAGTCCAGGATGACTGAATCCAGGGACTTCTATGTTGTGGGGGATTTACTGTCTCCTGGTCTCAGCCCACTACGTACCGGTAGCATCTGCTCAGTAACAACAAAGATTTTTCAATACATTTCTACATGTCCCCTGAGATACAATGTCCCTTGTTAATGTGCCCAATGTAAACCCCCAAACAAGAGTGTCCAGTGTCCAAGGTTTTTAGATCTAAAAGGAAAGCTTTATAGGTATATTAGAAAGAACATTGCACTTGGTGTTAAATTTGGACTTGAATTTGAATTCTGCCATATATTAACTAGGCAAGATAAATTCTCTGAGTTTCAATTACCCTTACTGTGAAATGTGAACAACATTGGTCTTGGAGAATTGCTATAAAGCTTAAGGGAAATAATGTAGACCTAGATCTGGTACCTGAAAGAGCTGAGTTTTGCCCTGGATTTATTCCACAAGTGCGATGCCTGCCACTACCTTTGTCTTCAATACTGTGATAGATGTGTATGTTTTTTAAGAATTCGATAAGTGAAATTTATATGGATTGCTTCCTAAAAACCTTTATTTCAAAGAGGAATTGAACATTTCACATGTCATAGAATTTTTTTAATTCCATTGGTAAGGATTTATTTGATGGTAGGTCAAATATCTGATCTAAGAAATTAATAGGTATTTGTATTGACTTGCTGTTCATTTTTTAAATTTAATTATTTATTACCAGATTTTGCCATTTTATTTACTCTCCCCTGTTCTTTTTTTTCCCTGGGGCCCTCCTCTGTGGGGTTATGGGATTTACTGTGGGCCATAAAGGCTTCAGTCAGTCCCTGTGGGGTAGTGGAGGGACTATATCTCAGGGTATCCCCACCCACTCTGTGGCTCTTAAAATCTCTCTGCCCCCTCTTCTGCAATGATCCCTGAGCCATACCAGGCTTGTTAGTGACCTGATTTATTGTTGAGTTCTTTGTTGTCTCTGGATTTCTGTTTTGATAAGTTGTGCTTCATCACCATGTCTGCCACCATCACCCTGGGAATGGTTATCAGGCTAGCAGTAAGAGCAGTGTTCATGGTGCCACTTCCTCTGAAATTTCTCATGGTCCCTGGCAGATGTAGAAAATGTGGCAAGTCTCATGGTGGCAGTCATTTATCTTCTTGTTTTATTGATGGATCTCAACTCTCCTCCATTTTCTCTGCCTTCTGTAAAATAAAGCAGATTCTCCAACCAAGAGTGAGAACAGCTTGGGCTAAAGGGGGTATGGATGTTATTTGAGAGACTTTTGGTGTGCAAACCCACTCTTCTTCTCCAGAAAGCAATGGGGGCTTCTCTCTGAAGAATGAGTTTTCTGACCATGAGAATCTGACTTGGTTTCCAGGACCAGGTATGAGTTCTCTCCCACTGAGCTGGCCTCATGTCCAAAAAAGAACAGTTGGTTACCCACAGAGGCTGTGTGCCACTATTGCACAAGTTTGTATTTCTTGTCCAGCTGGTTGATTTCTTAATGATAGAAGATAACTCAATGGTAACAGGACTAGAGTGGGAGTGGACTTTGGCTTCAAGAGCTCCCTGCCTCTCCACAGACACTAGTGGAGACAAGTAAGAAGGTCTCTGCAGAGAGCCTTGAAGACTATGATAGGGTGGAGCTGCCAAAGGTGAAGATGTTAGTAGTATCAGCAAGTACTCAAACAAACTTTGAAGGCTGAAGTGGAGCAGGGTTTCATGTAAACAGTAGTTGAACATAGGTCATTTGGTCCTGAGAGATGGGCGAGTGCTTTTCCGAAGGAAACTCAGAAAATTTAGTCAAAGAAATCAAGTTAGGGTACATAACCTGGGGAATTCACAGGTGAATGACTGCCTGAAGGGAGTACTATTCATCCCTGTGAGATGTCCACATCACTGACCTGGATCTGACTGTATATTCAAATCATAGAGCAGTGGGCAATGTGAGGACAATTTATATCACTAGTACAAGATTTATAGAATATGACCATTATACCCAAGAAGCTGCTGGGCCAGCCCTTCACAGACCTTCAAGGGAAATTATGTATCTGGCATTTTCTGAGGTAGATATTTGAATTCTACCCTGTATCCCAATAAGGTTATATGTTGGGCTGGCTTCCTGAGCACAGTCCCCACCTATTTTTGTAGTAAGGTTATATCTGATACTACAACTGTGAATTACTTGGCAAATGATATTGAGTGAAAAGGTAAGATCAAATACCTAGATTTCAGATGAATGTCCAGAGATACTGCCTGGAAGTGGAACAGTAAAGAATGAAAGAAGAGGATAAGATGGAAATAACATGGATAGTGTGGTGCAATGAAGATATGGAAAAAATATTGTCCCACTATTTAGCAGCTGAGTGATTTTAGGCTTGAATGCATTGTGAAATGAACTGTAGTTTCCCACTGTGTTGAGGTTTACAGATGTAGCATAGTACGTGTATTAGCCAGGCTTCTCTAGAAGAACAGAACATCATATGTATACATAGGTCCATATATAGATATACATCTATCTACCTATCATCTATCTACCTATCTATATATCATCTATCTATCTATATGAAGAGGGAAAGATTTATTAGGTCTTACATAACAGGGGCCTGGATAGTCTAACAATGGTCCTCTGCACATTAGATAACAGAATCCAGTAGCCACTCAGTCAATGACATCGGATATTTCAGAACAGGAAGGTCCGATTACGCAGCCCCAGTCCTGGGCTGATAGCCTGGAAGCTCTCTGGAGACTCACTTTTGTGAGTCCATGTTGATAGTTGTAGCAGTAGCCGTACTTGCTCAGGAAGACTTAAGTTTGGAATCACTGGCTGGTTATCTCCTTTTCCAGTTTTCCTTCTATCTGTGCCTTTACGCATCCACCTTCAGGGCAGGTCTTACTTCTCATTTGCTATTGTACATGCCCATCATCTCTGGAAATGCCCTCAGAGATATACCCATAAGAATGCTTTACTAATCTCTTGGATGTCTTTCAATCCAATCAGGTTGACCATCAATATTAACCACCATAGCACCATGGCATGTTCTCCATAATAGGGACTCAATAAATAGGAACTCCCAGCACCACTCTTGTGACTTTAATAATTATGGAGATTTCTGAAAAAGCTGACTGTAGAGATACCAACAGACCCAGTTATTCCCTTACCGGGCATCTACCCTAAAACCTTCAAACCACAGGCTAGAGAGATTTGTTCAAACATGTTTGTAGTGGCTCAATTTGTAATAGCTAAGAGCTGGAATCAACCCAGATGTCCATCACTAGAAGAATGGATAACTAAGATGTGGTATATCTACACAATGGAATTCTATACAGCAGTAAGAAAAAATGACACAATGAAATTTGAGGACAAATGGTTGAACCTGGAACAGATCATTCTTAGTGAACTTACCCAATCACAGAAAAAAAAATCACCACATAGTCTCACTCATCTACAGCACCTAACCTGAATCTACCCAAGATACCTTACATACCCAGCAAGCATCTCGTGGACTAGACACTAGGATGGAAGGGGAGGGAGGGGAAGGCATCAAAGGGGTGGAAAACACAAATCTGGACCCAAACGGCAATGGCACCATAAAATTCTACTTCCAAAAAGGCAGACTAAATGGCTGAACCTTCCCCAGGTCCTTACAGGAAACACCTGAACCACAACACACTGGAGAGGGTAGGATCAACACTAACCTTAATCTTCTACATCTTCCCTCCCTCCCTCTCCCTCTCCCTCTCTTTATCTCTCTCTCTCTCTTCTTTCTAACTCTTGTATATTAGTTATCTTTTTCCTCATTTTCTTAGTGGGAACTGACCTGTAACTCCCAGTACCAGCATGGGACTATCATCCACAATGAGCTTTTGATCAGAGAGACCTACAAGGTTTCCTAAAAGACAGACAGATTTCTGTCAGAGTACTTGATGACCCACCAAAGGTTAGTGGTAAGACCCTACTGCTGAAGACACCTTATATGGTTGACATGCAAAATGGAATGGCATGGCTGGAAATTGGAAGACAGTCAGTCCCCAGACAGTCAGCACATCTAGTGCCAGAAGGTGCTACATGGGAGACTGGGGGAAAATGACCAATATCTGTCTAAGCAATGCATGGTCTAACCTACTTAGCAGCAAATAACTTGTTGTGATGCCTACACAAGTGTAACAGTGGCACACAGCTATGGTGGGGAGCCAACTGCTCTCAATTTGGCTAACTGATCCCCTCAGTGGTATGGGACCCATAGCTGGAGCTGGGAAACAAGTCATAACCATATCCAAACATAAGCCCACTGTCCAATATCAAGCTATCATCAATCATGGGCTATAAGAGGTCCTACACCTATTAAATTCTCTATAAAAAATGTAAGGGTTATCTCATTTGTCCTGGTGCTAACTTACTCTCCGTTGGAGAATCTTCTTCTCTTTTCCAGATAGATGTATATCCTAAGGAGAGAGACACCCCATCATACCTCAAAAGGGCCCCGGCTGAAACTAAGAAAAATTGGTGAAACAAGCAAGGGTGCTGTTTTTCTGATGAACCGGATACCAGCACAAGGGGGAAGGAGATCAACACAGAGAAAAATCAACTCCTACCAAATCAGAGAGCCAGAGCCTCAGAGGCTCCCAACACCTCATCACCGAAGCAGACCAAAAATGAACCCAACATGGCTCAGGGAAATTTTGCGGACAAGGGGGCGGAAAGAATGTCAGAGCCACATGTTGGGTCATGATATGCAGAGACATTTCTCTTACCCATAACTGTGGGCTAACTCCACAATTCATGACCCATATATCTCAACAAGGAGGGGCCAAGGGGAGGGGGTAGATGATGGATGAGCCTAATAATGGTACCAAACTGACTGTATTTGCTAAATACAAAACTAATTATTAAAGAAAAAAATTATGTATGAAGTGGAAAATTTGGCATGAAGATTGTTCAAAACATCCTCTTTGTGATCTGCAAATTTAATATGAAAGATTTTTTAGCAAACTCCTTTATAGGCATGCCAATTTAATTGTACACCTACCAGGTTGTTTTTTTTTTTTTTTTTTTTTTTTTTTTTTTTTTTTTTTTTTACCAAATAAGCCATGTGCCCAGCTGAGGAACAGTACAGGAAAAATAAATGGAACACATGGACTCAAAGCAATAGCACAAAAGATTGTGTTAGGGGAGTCAACTTTGGGGTGACCTAAATCTCATTGGCTCTCAACTCCCACCTCACTACCATGTTTCTCTCTAGCTCTGATTTCTACCTGTAGCCCCGCTGTCAGCATCTCCAGCTCCCATACTGTACAGAATCCCTTTACAAAGACTTTTATCTCCCAGAAGCGGATTGCTCAGCCAGGGAGCATTAATAGATGGATTGGAAGTAAACTCTGGCTCTCCATGTACAGCTGATTCTTTTTAACTGACTACAGGTTATTACTTCTGAAAGCCATAATTGACTAGTTCTGTCAAAGTATATAATATCTCAGGCTCTAGCTTCTCCTTTTATTGTTGACGGAAAGGCATTTGTCAAATTCCAAATATGTCTGTTTCTCACTTTTTGCTCCGACCTGTTGTTCTTGTGAATTTAAAGGCACAAGTGAACGCTTAAACATTAGAAGAAGCCACTGCATTCTGAGTCAGGTAGCAAAGGAAAGGGAGAGACTTTTGTCTGAGCTTATCACAGCTTCAGAACCAGGCAGGGATCCATGCCTTCGTTCGTAGGGAGTGTTCTCAGTAGACTGGCACAGCTACGGCTTCTGCAAGACCCATGCTTGGGATGCTTAAAGAGCAGAGCGCTTCCTTTTTTTTTGTAACATTTTATTACAATTTCTTTCAAATGTATAGCAAAGTGTATTGAATTTCAGCTTTGAAAGAATATGGATAGACATACCATTCTGCTTCTACCATTAACATTTTAATATTCACTTTATCAAATTTTTGCCTGCTTTCCCATCCCTAAATCCATTTGTGAATCCATTTCATTTTTGGAGCGTTTCAAAGTCAAGAGCAATATCAGTGCACACTCCCATAAATATTTCAGCATTTGTGTCATAATCTCAACTTCAATATTTGTTTACACTCCTTTTTTTACTTGGAAATCAAATTTACATATAATCAAATGACCAAATCTTGAGGCAACATGGGTTTTGACAAATGCAAAGCCCTGTGTGGCTCAATAGCCTGTAAAAACAGTAAAGTTAGCCAATTCTCTTGTCAGTTTTTGTTCCTACACTTCAATTGTGAAAAAAAAAATGTTAGCTCTTTTCACATACCATGGAGATACTTTAGGTGTTTTACATGCTGTGGATTAATATTTCCTAGGCTTGAAATTCATACAAATGAAATCACATTCTATAGACTCTTGTGAAAATCTTTTGTCACTCAGAATAATGTCTTTAAGATTTATTTATGATGTTGTGGAGTATTTTCTCCTTTTGATTACACAGTATTTTCCCAATTAATGCATGTATCTCCATGTGCTTATTTATTCTTCTGTTGAGGAACACCTAGGATAGTTTCACTTAGGACTTATTAATGAATAAATGTACATATGCATTATTATTAAAATCTTGTATACATATATTTCCATAAGTTCTATGCAAGTTCCTTTCCCAATGTCCAATTTTTTTTAAAATCTTGACAATACCCACTGCTGTACATGATTTTAATTGAAATCATCTTATCATGTATGGAGAATATCCAAATATCCTTCTAATTTTCATTTTTTGATGGCTAATTGCTTTAAAGTTTAATTCATTTGTGTGTGTGTGTGTGTGAGTCTGTAGGGATACACATGCTTTAATGCACATATGGAGGTCAGAGGACGACTTTGAGGTGTGTAACTCCACCTTCTTTGAGATGAGATATCTTGTCACTGCAAAAAACCTGGTAGACTAAAGACAGATGTCAGACTAGCTGGCCTGTAAGCTTCAGATTCCCCTGACTCTGCCTCCCATTGGCACAGACATGTTGGGATCTCAGATGCTTGCTCCACTTTGCATCTAGCTTTACATGGGTTCTAGGGATCTGAACCTCCACTATCAATGTTAGCAAGCAAGTATCTTTAACTGCTGAGATATTGCTCTTGCCTCCAGTTACTTTTTCAACCCAATATTTTGCTTATATGTCTATCTTATTTTGTAAAGCATGTAGTAAAATCTCTTGACCATTTTCTTTTAATTTTTTTTTTCTTTAGATGGTGGCTGTGGTGGTTTGGTTCAGGTGTCCCCCATAAACTTGCCAGTGTTCCCTTGCCAGTGTTTGGCACACTGTCCTGTTGCTATTATCTACCTTATGTTGGTCAAGGGGTGATTTCCATCCTCTGCTTATGCCAACATTTTCCCCTGCAATCATGGAGCTTACCCTTGAGTCTGTAAGACAAAATACACCCCCACCATTTTGTTCCAAAAGGTGCCGGGTGATTTTTGCCAGCTATGCGAACCTGACTACAACATTACCAAGGGGAAATTGGACTGCTCTTCCACAATAAAGGTAAGTAACAGTATGTCTCGAGTGCAGGAGATCCTTCAGGGAGTGTCTTAGTGTTACCATATCCTGTTATCAAAGTCAATAGACAACTGCAACAACCCAATCAAAGTATGTGATAAATGGCCCAGAACCTTCAGGAATGATTGTATGGGTCACCCCTCCAGGTAAAAACCAAGACCTGCTGAGGTGTTGGAGGAAGGTGGAGGAAATACAAAACAGTGGTAGAAGACGGTGGTTACAAGTACCAGCTAAGGCCACGTGACCAATCACAAACAACAACAACAACAAAAACAAACTGAGGACTGCAATTGCCATGTTTCTCTCCTACCTTGATATGGAGTTGTGGCAGACAGCTTCAGGTTCACTGAGATGAACTTCCAGACCAGGCACAGTTATGAAGGAAGGAATGTTTACTGAAACTTACAGATCTAGGAGAAGTTCCATAATGGCAGAAGAAGCTGGACTCTTTCACAGGTCCAAACAGAGAGAAAGAGAACCCACAAGCCCCAAAGCCAAATAAGCCACACATCACACTTCAGGAACTCTAGCTAGGCACACTTTACATATCTTTGGATTGGAATTTCAACCACACTTCAGGGCTGGACCCTAAGATCCAACCAGTGACACGGACACTGCCTCCAACCAGGTGGCTACAGATGCAAACTACAAACTAATAAAACACTGAATATGTTGGGGGCCATCTAATCAAACTACTATAGGAGTGTTTGTATATATCTACACCAATGTTAAGATTATATCACTAGTTAAATGTTGTTGAATTTATATTAGAGCTGTTATATTAAAGACTAAGCATTCCCCAAGGAATCTTTCTTTGTGTTGGGGAGGAGGATTTTACATTTCCATTTGTACATGAGATAGTTATACAATGTTAGGCAGAATTATGAGCTGGTTACTGTTTTCATTTGGAAATTAAGTATGATGTAAGGAGATATGGTTTAATGTCAAGTTGACAAGGGTTGAACTTGTGATGGTTAAGGTGTTGTCAACTTGATCTGTTTAGTAATCTACAGACATTCCTTTTGGGTGGGTCTCCCAGGTTGCTTCCAGGAAGGATTAACTGAAGGAGGAAGTCTTTCCCCCAGAGTAAGCCCTTCCCCCAGAGCAGGCTGCCCCTCTCAGAGGGGGACTTTATATAAGGAAGCTCTGAATGGAAAGAGCCCCTTCCTTCCTTCTACTTGGCTGCCAGAGCTTCTTGCTGCCTTCCAGCCTGGACTGAAGACCAGCATCAACTGAAGACCCGCATGGCTCAAAAACCAGCAGCTCCTCAGGAAGCCTCCAGGCCTTCAGTGCAGGATCAGGACTGCTGAGGTATCCAGCCACGTGGATTGAGCAGCCACTGGGTTCCTTGATTCTCAGGCCTGCAAATGCTATTATGCTACCATAAACTAATCCAACAAATTCACTTTTTTTTTTTTTTTTTTTTTTTTTTGGGTTTTCCAAGGTGGGGTCTTACTCTGGTCCAGGCTAACCTGGAATTAACTATGTAGTCTCAGAGTGGCCTTGAACTCTCTGTGATCCTCCTACTTCTGCTTCCTGAGTGCTGGGATTAAAGGCATGTGCCACCACACCTGGCTAAATTTGTTTTTTCTTTAAAAATATTTTATTTTATTTATTGACTTTTTATATATGGATACAGTGTGTTTTGATCACAGTCATCTTTTTGTTTTAATTTTTTTTTTTGTAGTCAGTGAATACATTCAAGTTGGTACCATTGTTAGCCTCCTCCCTGTCCTCCCCCTTCCACCGGGATCCTCCTTGTTGGAGTATATGGGTCGTGCATTGTGGGGTTACGCTTTGGTTTCAGGTAGGAGGAAATGTCTCTGTGTGTTATGACCCAATGTGTGGCTCTGACATTCTTTCCACCCCCTCTTCCACAAATTTCCATGAGCCATGTTGGGTTCACATCAGGTCTGTTTCCATGTTGAGATCCTGGGTGCTTCTGTGTCTCTGTATATCTGCTTTTGTAGGGGTTGATTGTTCTCTGTGTTTATCTGCTTCACTGTTGTGCTGGTTCCCAGTTTGCCAAGAAAACAGCAGTCTTTCATGTTTCCCCAATTTTTCTTAGTTTCACCTGGGACCCTTTTGAGGTATGATGAGGTGGTTCTCTCCTTAGGATCTGTGTGTATCTGAAAAAGAGAAGCAGATTCTCCAATGGAGAGTAAAGTTAGCAGCAAGTAGATGTGTTAACCATTGTGTTTTAGAGATAGTTTAGTGGAGAGCAGGTTCATTTTTGGATATGGTTCTGACTTGTTTCCCAGCTCCAGCTATGGGTTCTGTTCCACTGAGTGGATCATTTAGCCAAATTGAGAGCAGTTGGTTTCCCACCATGGCTATGCGCCACTACTGCACTTGTATGAGCATCATGTCTGGTTATTTGCTGCTGAGTAAGATAGACTATGCGTTGCTTAGACAAATATTGATCTTTATTCCCCAGTCACTCATGTAGCACCTTCCGGTACTAGACACACTAACTGTCTGGGGACTGACTCCCTTTCAGCTTCCAGTTGTTGCTCCATGCTACATACCAACAGTGCATGGTGTCTTTAGCAGTAGGGTCTTACCACTAACCTATGGCGGGTCCTCAAGCGCTCTGACATACATCTGTCTTCTTTTGGAAAACCTTGTAGGTCTAAAATCTCTTTTTAATATAATTCATTCTAGTGGTTCTGTTCCTCTAGAGAACCCTGACTAATATAGTGGTAGTGTTGTGCATGGTGTATGCATATGGTATTTGTCCATGTGGCACCACCCCATGTGCTTGCCTGCAGCAGGATGCCCTCAACTCTGGTGACTAGAATGGAAAGTTGGATGCTCTGTCCTGTTGCTCTTCTGCCTGTCCTTATTTGAGCTGGAGTTTCTAACTGATCCTGGAGCTTGCTAGAATTTTGTAAGTTCCAGAGATTCTTGGGTTTCTGCTCTCATACAGGACTGTGATTACAGACAAGATCGGGCCCAGCTGTGTATTTGGGTCTCAGGGCCTGAACTCAAGTAGTCTCTCAGGCCTCAGGCCCTCATGCCTACATAGGAAGCCCTCTTAGCTGCTGAGCCATCTCGCCAGTCCCTTCATGTCCATTTTCCAATGAGATTTCATTTGTTACTGAACTCTTTCTTTTCCAGATGACAGTATAGACAGATATATGTTTAGAAATATTTTCTTTAAAACTATATAGCTTGCCCAATCATTGTCAAAATAGCATGTTACAGTAAGGAAAAAATAGTATTAAGTTTGACAAAAATCCACTTACCAATTTTCATTTAATGACAATTGTTTTCAGCTAAGAAACTTCTACCTACCAATAAATCCTTTTTTTTTTTAGGCTTTCCTCCAAAAGCACAATCATTTTAGCTTTTTCATTTATGTTTTGATTGAAATTTTGTATTTGGTATTAGTCAGAAATTGAGGTCCATCGTTGTCCATATAGCTATCTAGTTATTCTGGCATCATTTATTGAAAAGAGCCATTTTCTCATAAAATTTTGATACCTTTGTTAAAAACGTCTAGTTGGGCTAGAGAGATGGCTTAGCAGTTAAGGTGCTTGCCTGCAAAGCCAAAGGACTCAGGTTCAATTTCCCAGTACCCATGTAAAGCCAGATGCATAAGGTGGTGCATATATCTGGAGTTTGCTAGCAGTGGGTAGAAGCCCTAGTGTGCCCATTCTTTCTCTTTCTCCCTCTAATAAATAAATATTTAAAAAAACAAGTAACAATCAAATAAAATATAGGTCTAATTTTGGAATCTTTAGTCTGTTCTATTGATGAGGTCTAGAATGTGTTTTTTTGTTGTTGCTTATTTTTATTTATTTATTTGAGAGCAACAGATAGAGAGAGAAAGAGGCAAATAGATAGAGAGAGAATGAGCATGCCAGGGCCTCCAGCTACAGTAAACGAACCACAGATGCATGCTCCCCCTTGTGCATCTGGCTTACGTGGATCCTGGGGAATCAAGCCTTGAACCATGGTCCTTAGGCTTCACAGGCAAATGCTTAACCACTAAGCCATCTCTCCAGCCCTAGAATGTGTGTTTTATAATTACTTATTTATTTATTCTGTATTTATAGACCCCAGGTTTTTTTTATTATTTTTTTAATTGAAAAGATCATCCTCAGTGCATTGAATTGCCTTAGTGAGTATGTCAAAACACATCAATCATACACGAATCAGTCAGTTTCTGAACCTGTTATTTTTAAATATTTTATTTATTTATTTTCAAGCAGACACACACACACACACACAGAGAGAGAGAGAGAGAGAGAGAGAGAGAGAGAGAGAGAGAGAGAGAGAGAGAGAGAGAGAGAGAGAGAGAGAGAGAATGGGTGTGCCAGGGCCTCCAGTGGCTGCAAATGATGCATGCTTTATAGGCAAGCTTCTCAATTGCTGGGCCATGTTTCCACCCCTGAACTTTTATTTTGATCATTCATTTATTTGACCTTTGTTCACTTGTGTCATGTGATCTTGATTATAGAGGTTTTAAAATTAGATAGAATAATTGTATTGGTTGTTTGCTTGAAGATTATTCTGGATATTCTAGGTCTTTTATATTTCTGTTTAAGTTTTAGAGTCAGCTTGACCATTTCTACAAAAATACCCTGCTGATCATTTGATTGTGAATTATATTATAGATCAATTTGAGGGAGATGACTTCTTAATAATATTTTCCCTAATATATGAATAGTACATATTTTTAAATCTATTTAACTCCTCTATTATAATTCTCAGATAATGTACAGGTCTTACACATCTATTTAAAATTATCATTAAATATCTTGCATCCTTTCTTATATGTTTAATTTGAATTTTATATTTTATAATATAATTATTTAAGTAGAACACAAAAATCCAATTGACTTTTGTTTATGACAACTTTTACTAAATGGTTTTCAGCTTTCTTGAGGTTTTAAATATAAACAATCATGACATCCATAAATACTGGTACTTCAACTAGGGTTTACCTTATGATTTGTATTTGCTCTTTTTACTTTAGTGCAGTGACTAAGACATTCAGCCCAATGTGAAGGAGCAATGTGTCTTTTCCTTGCTTCTGATTTTAGGGTAGAATATTCACTATATCATGAATGGAGGAATGCTGTTGGTTGTTTTATGGAAGCCTTTTATTGGATCAATGAAATTCTTTCCAGTTTGTTGTGAGGCTTTATGTGAATGGATGCTGGCTTCTTTTTGTACAGGCTTTAAGGGTTCTACATCTCCATACTCCCTCTTCTGGAACTTCCCCATTGCTAATTCTTGGGTACAAAGAGTTTCATATTGTTGTTTACATTTTCACTTTATTGAGTATGTGGGATCTTCAGATTCTCATATATATATATATATATATATATATATGTATATATATATATATGTATATTCTCTTTGGGGACTTCTGTTCATATTCTATACATACTATTACATTATTCAAGTGATGTTTTAGGAATTATTAATGTATTATGGATACATTGTTTTTCAATTTTAAGGAATTATTTTCTCACATTCTATTTTGTTCATTATTACCTTAAATTTTGGAATATTTTAGTATAGATGTAGTCAAATTTATCAGTCTTTTCTCTCATGGCATGCATGGTATATACGTTTTTTTAAAAAAACTTATGTTTTGGCAGGGATAGAAATGAAACACATTCCAAGTACTACATAGAAGTTAACAGGGATGAGCCAGGCACATGTTGGAGAAGCTGCAGCATCAAGTGCCTTTATTGGCCAATTAAAACAAGTCAAATACCAATAAAGAAAGTTCTTAATCAAGAAGTGAGGTAAGAAGGATCAGAGTTCCTAGAATCTCCCTTCCCCCTGGAGTAGTCAATTAATGAAAGGGAAGGCAAACAATGGAAAGAGTATATGAATCAGTAAAACCAAACATTGTTTTCAAAGGACCAATAAGATAAACAAATCCTTGGCAAATTTACTTAATGAAAGATGAGATGTGACACAAATATATAATTAAAAAGAGAACAAAGATGTAAAAGAACTGACATCACAAGTGAGTATAAACTATGTTGTAAATAGAAATGCTGTATATGATTGCTCAAGGAACTACACATTACCAAAACTGACTTACGAGTCCAGAAACACAAATTGACCAGGAAATATAGAAATAAGATTAAAGTTAATAAGAGATTTATCCATAACAAGTGATATGGGACATAGACAACTTTGCAGATATTTTATTGAAAATATTGCAAGGAAAGATAATTTCTGGATTCTGTAAATTCTCCTGTAGTTATACAAAAATGTAGACAGCCAGCTAGTTCATTTAAAAGGCTGTTTCATCTTAATAGCAAAACACAATAAAGATAGTACATGAAAAAGAAAACATAACATAAAAAGAATAAAAGTAGTTTGATATCATTTATAAAAATGGTAAAAACATATTCAATGATGTATTATCAAATTTATTCCAATTGGGTATTAAGAGAATAATCTACCTTTACTAAAAAAGGAAGGAAAACCCAGAAATTATTAATGTAAAACACTACCTAATAGACAAAGTGAAATAATTTGATTATCCCAAGTTATACAAAATATACTATTTATTCCAATTCAATATCCATCTCAAATAAAAACCCTCTAACATATAGAACAGTCTTTGAAAACCAGAAACATAGAACGATTCCCTTTAGGAGATGAAGCTATCTGCTGGAAACATCCGTCCTCTGCTTATAGACCTACTTAATGAACTATGACAAGGAAAATAAAGCAAAGTTGTAAATATGGGAAAAGCAGAGACAAAAGTACCTTTTTTAAAGTGTAGACAATATGATGATCTAAATCACCTAGATGTTAGAACTAACAAGAAACTTTAGTAATATGATTCAGTATCAACAAGCATAGATAGGCATTTGAAAACACAGTAAGTGTAAATCATATATTTTGAATAGTGCAAACATTCACTGTAGGATCTAAAAGAAGCCAGAAGGAATAACAAGTAGAACTCAGGCTGCTCTGGGCATGGCAGTTCACATTGGCAGGAAGATTATGAGTTCAAGGTCAGTCTAGAATGCACAAGGGGCCATGTCTCAAAATAACAAAACCAACCAACCAAACAAACATAAAAACAAGAAATCAAAGCAAAAAAAAAATGAAAACAATAAACAAACAAAGCAAACAAAAGACTCCGCTATGAGATGATTTAGTGTTAGAGGGATGAGAACAGAACACACATTTACCTATAATTTCAGTGAAATCACAGTAAAATATGACAAGGTTTGTCACAGAACTTGACAAGTTGATTCTCAAATGCATACAAAAGGGGACAACAGAGAACTAAGACAACTTTGAGAATTGGATGACAAGAGGAAATGTGTGTTAAACTAGAATTCTTTCCTCCCTCCCTCCCTTCCTTCCTTCCTTCCTTATTTCCTATTTCCATTTCCACTCTTCCCCTTCCCTCAAGTCCCTTCCCCTCATCTCCCCTCTCCTTCTTCTCCTTCCTTTCTCCCTTCCTTCCTCCCTCCCTCCCTTCCTCCTTCCCTTCCTTCCTTCTTTTCTTCTTCCCTTCATTCTCTTCCCCTTCCCTCCATCCCTTCCCCTCATCTCCCCTCTCCTTCTTCTTCTCCTTCGTTCCTTCCTTCTTCCCTCCCTCCCTCCCTCCCTCCCTCCCTCCCTCCCTCCCTTCCTTCCTTCCTTCTTCCCTTCTTTCTCTTTCCTTTCCTTCCATCCCTTCCCCTTATCTCCCCTCTCCTTCTCATTCCTTCCTTCCTGCTTTCCTTCCTTTTCTCAGTTTTTGTTTTGGGGGGTGTGTGTGTGTATGTGTGTGTGTGTGTGTTTATGATTGTGGGTACATGTACACCATGCTATACTTGTAGAGGTCAAAGGTCAACCTTGGATATTGGTCCTAGCCTTCCACCTTCTTTGAGGTAGAGCCTCTCTTTTTGTTCAACCCTATATTCTCTAGGCTTGATGACCCTAGAGCTCGCAAGAAATTCTTCTTTCTCTGCCTTTTGATCTTGCCTGGTATTACAACTGCATTTGCTGCTATGTCCAGCTTTACCTGGGTTCTGAGGATAGGAACTCAGCACTTCAGCAACAAGAACAATCTCTCTAACCCCAAGATTGGAATTTCTTATGAAGAAAGGAAGCTTGACTCTATGCCTTCCTCCTATAGGCCCTGGGATGAGCCAAGGGTCTAACTGTGGAATGATCACATGGTTTTATAAAAATGACCTAAATAAGAATTTGTAATTTAAGTTCACCCTCTGTTCTGACTTTCGTCTGTCACACTTCACTTTTGTACAGGGGTGGTGGGGTGGCAGAAAAGGAGGTTTAGAGTGGTGGGGGTCCAGTGGTCATTCTCTATGCTGAATGATAACTTAATTACAGACAGAAATAATTGAGAGCCCCTATGTTTCACTTAACCTTTCTTTAGCTGGAACCCAAACGCACTGCTAAAAGTTTATACTACAACTCTAATGATATTTCCAGGATTCTAAAATTCATTTTGAAGGGAGAATGCCTTAAAGGGAGTGAGATGTAAAATTTATTTCTTAAATTGATAAAGCTTGAATATATATATGTATATATATATATACTTCAATTTCAAAAGAAGTTTTGGTGTAATTCAATAAAACTTAGAACTATGAATTTCTGATTAGGATAGTTTTAAAAGATGGTTTCAGCTGGGCGTGGTGGCATCTCAGCACTCTGGAGGCAGAGGTAGGGGGATTTCCATGTGTTCAAGGCCACTCTGAGACTACATAGTGAATTCCAGGTCAACTTGGACTAGCATGATACCCTACCTCGAAAAACCAAAAAAAAAAAAAAAAAAAAAGATCGTGTCATTTGTCACCTTTAAATTTATCTATTCATTTAGACTTTTGAAATAGTGCCTCAATATGTAGCGTTGGATGGCCTTGAACTCATTATATATCTTGAACTCATTATATACACCAGGCTGCTCATGAATTTGCTGTGGTTCTCTTACATCTGGTCGCACAAGTGCTGGGATTACAGGCATTCGCCACCATGCCCAACAAACATGTCTGACCAAAAGATTGAGGAAGAAGTCAGAGATAAAGTAAAATAGGAAAACAACAAAATAAAGAGGAAGTTTGAAGAGTTGAGAGATGGCTCAGTGAGTAAAGCCCTTGATTTGTGTTGTAGTCAGCTAGACAAACACCTAATCAGAAGCAGTTTATGGGAGGAAGGAGTTTACAGAATGCAGGGGAACACCATGAATGGTGGAGGAAGCTGGTTCCCTTTCATAGATCCAAGCACAGAAACACCATCTACAGTCAGCACCACAAAACCACCAGAGCTCAAACTGCTCTCCACTCACCTTAGGGCTGGACTTAAAGTCTGCCGTCTGTGACATTCCCCCTGCATCAGGGATCTGCCTGCTACGGGCTCAATTTTAAAATACCTGAGTCGATGGGGCCATATATTCAAACTATCACATTCAAACCACCACAACTTTAAAAGTGAGTAGCTGTGGTCAAATCTCCAGAAACCATATAAAAGCCAGATGCAGTGATACTAGTGTCTGTAATCCCACAGAGGTATGTTAGTTAATTAATATAGGCAGAATATTAGTTTTCTGGATTTTGTTGTGTTTGTAGTACTTGTGACCTCTGTGAAATATGTGATTTGTTGTGACCTTTTTCATTTATTGTAGTATTTATAGTTATTTTTTCTGTCATTTTGCAACTTTTTAAAAAATGTATATTCCAGCCAGGCACTTGGGAGGCAGACGTAGGTGGATCATGAGTTTAAGGCCATCCTTCGACTACATAGTGAATTCCAGGTTAGCATGAGCTAGAGTGAGACCAAATAAAATAATAATAATAATGATAATAATAATAATACTGAGTATCTTCCAATTGATACTAGGTTTAGCTTTCACAAAACTAATTAAAACATCTGTAAAAGTAGATTAATTTAAACATTACTGTGTTAGTCTTGGTATAGATCAAGCATAAGCATTTTTTTTTTCTGCAAAGATAGTACAGATTTTCAGGCCACGTGGTTTCTGTTGTAGCTGTTTCATTCGGCCATAGCAAAGCTTCCATATGCAGTATGTAACCAATGAAGGTAGCCATGTTCCAATAAAACTTTATTCATAAATATTGAAATTTTAATTTTATATATTTTTTCATGCATCACTAGAAATTAAAATACTTTTATTATATATGTTTTAAAACACCACTTTAAGAATCTTACTGAGCTTATTAGCTGTACAAAATCGTGTGGTTTATTTATTTATTTATTTTACCAGATTTGCATAAGAACTGTAAATTTCAAGCCACTGAAGTAGATAACTGTATCAGCCAAATAAGAGAGTAAGACCTGTGAAAGATTACAAGCACATTTTAAAAATGATAAATTTACCATTTTTAAAACAGTGGGAAAAAGATGGATATTCCAATGAGGTAGAGAGAATATACTATTCACTTTTAAAGTAAACTCCCCCCGCCAAAGGTATATTTCAGGTTGAGGACAAATTTCACACAATTGAAAAATAAGGTAAAGCATCTGGAAGTTCCTCTTTGCTAATTTTCTTTTCCTGAGGTGATCCATAGCAAACTTAAGGAGGAACTGTTTTGTCGGTGCAGAAAAGAGCTGTTGATGGCACTGGAGATGGGGCTCAGTGTCAAGGCACTTGACTGCAAAGCCTAAGGACCTGGGCCCAGTTCCTCAGTAGCCACATAAAGCCAGATGCATAACGTAGTGCATGTGTCTGGAGTTTGTTTGCAGAGCTAGAAGCTCTGGCATGCACATTCTCTCTATCTGCTTCATTCTCTCTTTCATAAATAAAACAAACTATTAAAAAAGAAAAGAGCTGTTAGAAATGAAATTAAAAAGAACAGCAGCAACGATAAAAGAAAAAAATCAGAGTTCAAAGGCAAGACCAAAAGTTAGCATTCAGGTGAAGTTGTCATTTTAAAGCTTTCATTGTGTACAAAAGATTTTGAGTCAAAAAGCAATATGATCATACCTGGGCTTAGAACAACAGCTGTCAGGATGCCTGTGATGGATTGGAAGGTTCAGAGTTTGGGAGCAGGTAACATCTGTCCATCTGCTGCTTCAGTTTTTTAAAATTTTTTCTTGTTTATTTTTATTTATTTATTCGAGAGTGACAGACAGAGAGAGAAAGAGGCAGAAAGAGAGAGAGGAGAGTGGGTGCGCCAGGGCTTCTAGCCACTGCAAACGAACTCCAGATGCATGCGCCCCCTTGTGCATCTGGCTAACGTGAGTCCTGGGGAATCGAGCCTTGAACTGAGGCCCTTAGTCTTCACAGGCAAGCGCTTAACCACTAAGCCATCTCTCCAGCCCATGATGCATGACTTTTAAAGTGTGAGTTATTGTGACCTGCCAGGCACGGGGAAGGGAGAAGTGTGTGAGGCACTCAAGAGTTTAGGACTGTGAGCATGGCCCATTGGACTTGCCAAGGATGCAACAGTTTCACAGAAACTCACATTCACTGGCTTTGGATATTACAGCCCAACATTCTGAGCTCATGAATATGCATTGAGAAATTGCTAGTTGATGAGGAATCATGGGCAGAGAAGATCTAAATGTTGTGGGAAGGATGTAATAGGGTTGGGGGGAGGAAGTCAACAAAACAACCATCAGGAGACTACATATCCCACCCACCCCCCTTAATGAGGTGAGAATAGGGGTCCTGTTGTGAATTCTCAGAGGTCTGGGTCAGACAGATGGGGAAGCTGAGGGCTGATGAGGGTGGGGTGAGGATCAAGCCATCTTCAATAGAAGATGCCAAGGGAAAATTAGACTTTCAATACAAAAGAGAGGACACAGTATTCCTCCTCTTCATATGAATACATCACAGAATCACACGTTCTTGAGTTTTCATCCATGTAGTATCTTGTATAGTACCAAGGTACCTGTGTGTGTCAAGGCCTCATGCTGTCTATCCTCTCTGGAGGCCAGTATGAAGTATGCTTCTCTGTCTTTCTCTGTTCATCCCCATAGGATGTCCCCAGATCTGCTTATCTGCTTGCTCTAGCTATGGGCCACTTTCAGAGCCTCAGGTATTTGTATTCTCAGGTATTTGAGCCTACAGTATGCTTAAGGTAGAGTTTCTCTAAATTATTTAGACTATTTAGAAGCAGATAGAAATGGCCTGGACTTTCTTTGGAAACAGGACAATTTAGACTGGCTACCCAAGTATTATCATGTACCAGGATTAAATGCCACCAGGACTCAAAGAAGGTTCTGGCTTCTATGAGGCGTAGTTGGCAGAAAACAAAAGTATTCTTAACTTCAGTTAGTTGAAGAGATGCCATGGCTCTCCCTGCATATCCACATCTAAATATGTGCATAAATTTATGTCCACATCTGCCCACTTACTCCCTTACCCAGTGCATACATAAGCTTACACACACACACACACACACACACACACAGTATATAACTCCATGGCCACTTTTTCCTAGTTACACACACAAAACTGTAGACACATAAATTCTCACTCATTTGTACCTACAACCTCTACTCATTTAAAAATCACATACATATCTAGATTCTTTCCAGCCTACCTGTCCCACAACACATTCATGCATACTTAAAAAGATGTTGACACATACTCTGAAGCACACAGATGAGCCCTGGCATGGTAGAAAATTTCAGAAACCCACCATTTATTCCTGCTGAAACTCTTGATCCACAATTCCTTCAGAATTCCATTAAAGGCTTCTTTGGTTGGAAAGTGTTTGTCTAAGCAGATGCTTGGTTTCCTCCACAATAGATCTATATATGCCATGGAGAAAGAACTATTACAGTTGACAACTCATTTAGGCATCTCACTAAGCCAGGCCAAAACAGTAACGTGAACGCAATGTGTGGGTTAAATCCATAGGCAGCTAGACCCTAATGAAGAGTGTTTTATAATTAAGGGCCCCATTTTCTTTTCATCAAGACCCATACCTTAACATTTTATCTAATGAGCAACAAGTATTATACCTAATAGTTTTTTCTCTTGTTCATCAAAAGTACACATACCCTCCAGATTCCAATTTTAGATCAATGCCTGATAACCAAGGCTACACAGTGGACTGATGGGATATAGCCGTGAAGCTAAGCAACTTGAAACTTTAGTCAGCCTGAGCAGCCTTACCTCAGATCATGCACAATTTCTGTCAAGCTGTTGAAAATATTGAAAATAGCTCAAAGACCTCCACTATTCCCTTTGTGGATCCTGACAGGTCTAGAAAACCCAGGTTGTGAACTGCTGAACTATATCTTTGACCATCTTTCTGGGGTGAATAGCAATGTAAAATAGGAATAGGAATAAGGAAGAAATAAAAAAAGATATGATTAATTTTAGAACCTATATGCCTTCTGGGACGTGGCTCGGCTAGCTGAAAAATTTGTGCTGGATTTTCCTCACATAGTCTAAAGTTACTAAAATGAATGGGAATTTATCCATCAGACTCCATGAGATGCTGGGTTTGTGAAGCTAGTTAGAGGGGAGAAGATGCTGTGAGGTGACCAGTCAGTTAGAGGCCTGGCTGGCTCTATTACTGATAAGTAAGGGATTGAGGGCTAATCCCAGTACCTGAGACTGTATGTGGATGATTGGATAAAGGGTTCCCTGGGAAAATCTTCATTTGTGTGAAATTACAGAAGTCACAGTCTTGGTGCCTCAAAAAGACCAAAAGTGAAGCTATTTGGAAAGTCCTGGACCTTCTTTGGACATAGGGCAGCTCAGACTGGCTACCCAACTGCTATCATGGAGCAGAACTAAATGTCACCAGTCCTCTAAAAAAATTCTTACTGCTAGAAGACATAATTGGCAGAAAGCAAAATGAGAATCTTTAAGGAGTGATAGCAATGCTGGTCAACTCTCCAAGTAAAGGGAGTGTTCCCCAGAAGGGTGAGAAGTCTGTTTGCCCTCTCTTGTATATGCCACTCATGGCAATGCCCAGCACGGAGAGAGAGTGAGCAAAGAGGACATTCTTGACAAGGATAACAAGGTAAGGAATTCAAGTAATTCATTCAGCTAAAGGAATTTAGAGTGTGATTGGACCATGGTTCTCATTTTACCAGTAGGAGAAAAAGACTGGAGGGTAACTCTTTAGAAGCCATTTTATGTTATGGAGAGAGAGTGATTATAAGGGTGTTTCGCATAGTATGAAGTTTGAGAAGCCCTAAGTTTTGGAGTCCTAGGAGTGCTAGAGCCATAAATCTACATCCAAAAGCTTTAGATGCAGAGAAATCAATGATGCAAATCCCAGTATGAGGGTCAGGGAAGACAACATGCTCCATCAGAGCTCAATCAGAGAGGAAAATGTAACACATTCCTCCTTCTCCCTTTCCTGTCTATGGTACTCAGGCCTTCAACACACTGACTGGAGAGAGAAATCTGCTTTACTAAGTCCAACAAGTCAATGCTGATGTCGATTACAAACACCCCAAAGCCTTTATGTTCCCTGTCCTGTGTCTCTTTACTTTCAGAATCTTGGAGTTCATGGGGGTTCTCAAGAGTTTGCATGTTCTTGAAGGGTCAAATATAGAATGATATACACTGCATGTTTACATTGCTGCCATGTGAGGAAGGGAGAGGATGATGATTAACTTTTATTCATGCATATCTGCATTACTCAATTAATTATAATAAGCATGTGTCTTCATAATAGAATATTTTAAATTAAGGCAATATTTTCTTAATAAGAGATTCCTGTTTTGATCTCATTGCAAGCATGGTACTTCACTGTGTTATTTAATCTACTGAATCCCAGTTTTCTTTTTTGTAAGATGAGAACAGCAATGCCCACCTCCCTGTGCTCAATGGATGATGTGAAGATCAGATGGGAACTCTAGCTATTGTAGATATATAAATCAATTCTCACTATTATTGGATACTAAGAAAGCGTATATTTGTAAGGAGCATGATTGCATTGCTTCAGCTTCATTTTTTCTCACCCCTTTAATCATCTTTGGCACGTTGTCCCAAACAGAATGTTATTTTAATTGATTCTGCAAAGATATATCTGCTTTATCTGAAAGGCTCCATGGAAGATTAGAATGGTGGGAGATAACCCTCACTCCCTTACCCTACATCCATTTAAACTAGAGGGACCCAGAGGAAAGAAAACAATTTGAGATAAAATAGAAATTGAAACAAGGGAGCTATCACACAGACTGACTCCAACAGGAACTGTTCCCAATTGACTCATCGTGTTTGATCAACATCTGCTTGGTAAAGTGAAGTGGTCACTTCTACTGGGGGAGACAAGATAAAAAGCATGGAACCAAAAATGACACCAAATGCCAAGATGGAGAGGAAACTCAAGTAAGTTTTGATGATGTATTTTAATTAGATATTCTCAGGGTTAAAGACAAAAAGAACTGTAGACAAATATCAAAATGTAGTTAATAGATCTTCTTAAGCAGAGCTCAAAAAAGCACTACTTTAAATGTGCTTGAGGCGCTTACAAAAAGGTAAAACATATTGTGCGTGATTAAAAACTGGAGTTCTTATTGTTAGAAATTGCCTATATAGATACAAAGGAGTGTAGAATCAACCATGTGCTATTGGGTTAGAAATAGAAGTATCTGTGCATCATGGGTCTTGTCTTATGTAGATACACAGTGGAATAGATAGGCTGATGGTCAGTTGATAGGTAGATAGATAAATGATAGATAAATTAATATTAAATATTAATCATGTGATACAAACAATACATATTCTGGCTTTCTAATAGAAAATAGTTTTGTAATGAATAGAAAAAGGCCTAGATATTAACCTTTAAATATCATTTTCCAATAAGGCCATGTATAACTAAGTGTGATGGTACACATCTGTAATCCTAGCATTTGAAAAGTAGAGGCATGAAGATCTAGATGGGCAAAAAATCAAGACCCTGCCTTACAAACAAAACAGAAAAAAGATCAAACAAATCCCAACTAGAACTTCTCAGGAGCTGGTTCACTCCAAAACTGATTAAATGGACAAAATAGCAGATAGCAAATTAAAGAGTTTTCCACTGACTACATACTAGCTAGTTTGAAGGGCATAATCAGTGGGCTAACAGATTACAATCCATAGAGTTCATGATGATTACGTGTACTTAAAATATGTAAACCATATTGTGATAATGACTATGTCCTATTCCTACGAACCTGTAATGCATGATGAAGGGGACATTGCAGATGTGAAGAACTTCAGGAGTTACAGGTGGGGATATTCCTGCATTATCAGGATAGGACATCTTGATGATGGGAACTGGGAACAGGATAGTCAAGAAGGGGATGTGATAATTGAAGTAGAGGCTAGAACAGTATGAGTGCTGGGAAAGAACCATGAGTCACAATGTACTGACAAACTTTGGGAGCTGGAAAAGGCAAGGGATAGATTCTCTCCAAGGGCCTCCGGATGGAATGCAGGCCTGCTGACATTGTGACTATAACCCCCTGTAGCAGACAGCTTCAGGTTCAATAAGAAACTTCAATATATTGGGGGCCATCTATTCAAACCACCACACCCACCAAGACTCATTTTATAGTTTTGGCTCTGAGAACTTTCAGATAACACACTTATATTCAGCAATGAAGTTCATAACAATTTGTTGTGGCAGTGATAAGAAACCCATATAGATAAATATAAGTACACAAACATGTGTGCACGCATGCACGCACAAAGGGAGAGGGAAGCTCTTTTCTTTCTTCATGACAGAATTCAGCTTAAATGAAGAAATAATGATGAAAATAGAAAATTATAATTTGGCAACTACTACACTCATTTTTTTGAGAAAGAGTCATAAATGGATGTTGAATTTAAAGAAGGGAACTTTGATGAAAAACAGGATATCTACATAGTCTCAGAGTACCTCTTCATAAAGTACTTATAAGTTATAAAATTCATAAAGCACTTATAAATTCCAAATAAATCATACCTTCTCCATAGAGAAAGATAGCTGATATCACTTTAACTGAGTGAACGAAGTTAATGTCATCAGTGCAGAGATAGTTATCATATATTTCCTGACATGATGTTCAAAGAACAAAGCATTACATCTGAGTTATGCTACCAAAAATGTACCAGTTGAACCAAGTCACAAGGAACTGTTAAATGAGGGACTATTTGTACAAGAACTAGCCTGGACTCTTCAGAGGCATGAAGGTCATGGAAGAAAGAGGCTGTAAATCTTTAAAAACTAGAAAAGACTAAGAACAAACAGAAAACATTCCCATAACAACTGAAAACAAGGTAGAGAGTGATGTTAGATTCTGAATTTTTCTTCTGGCACAAAACATGGTAGTGGAAAAATGTGTACAATTTGTCTAAGGTCTGTAAGTTAGATGATAGTACCTTATTCATTTTCATTTGCTGGAGTTGAGGATGGAAGTGAGGTTATCAAAGAGAATACTCTTGGCTTTCTGATATACACATGGAAGCCTACAAGTTGTAAATGTTTTGGCATATATAAATAAGTAGAGAGAGGAGGAAAAGCTCATTCTGATAAAAATTTAAAATTTGGAGAATTTATATCAGAAATTTGCATCAGTTACTTATTTCATGAGAACTTTTTGTGATCTTAAATCTTTTTCCAAAGGAAAATGATGTTTATCTGTGTTTGTGTATGTACGCGTGCATGTTTGTGGATGTGCCTTTACGTATGTGTGGGGGTTCGTGAATGTGTATTCCTGTCATGCAGAGGCTGCAGTAAAACCTCAGGTGCACCTCAGGAATGCTGTTCATCTGCTTGAGACAAGATCTTTCATTGGCCTAAGAGGTGGTGAGTGGCAGATGTCTGTAAAAGACACCAGTATCATGCATAAAATCTATAACCCAAAGTATCAAAAAGAAAAGAATTTAGAGAGGTTTCAAGAAAAATAAAAGTTGGAAATCTTGAGTCTTGAGACCTCATGGACAGACTACAGGTCAAAAGATCGCCGAAGCAATAAAGGAGAGGCTGCACACGACAAGCGGAGTGTGGGATTGCTTACTCAGAAAAGCCGCCTGGAATGGGACTCCTTGATTCCAAGCTAAATATTCATCAGTTCAGTTATGGATTGACTGAAGGAGCACACCAGCAACTCAGCAATACTTCAGTGAGGGCCCACAGCAGGGTGAAAGGGTCCAGTGTGGACTGAGGATCTACCTCATGCCAGAGCTGAGGAGGTGGATAGACTTTCAGCTGACTAATTACCAGTCATCACTTCCTCCTCTTCACCCTATTTCTCTGTTTTGTTCTTAAATTCATTAACATCCATGACCCAGGCTTTTTGTTAAAATCTTCATGTTCTTTACATTGGTTGATTCTCTATCCTTTTTAGTAAGAGCAAGTAAAAGTCTGTTTTGGCACATGAAGAAATTTCATCATTCTGGGTTTGGTGATACACACCTGGAATCTCATTACTTGGGAGGCTGAGGCCCAAGGGTTATGAGTTTGAGATCAGAATGGGCTATAAAATGAGACCCTGTCTCAAAAAATATAATTACCAAGCTTGTTTAAGGCTGTAAAACTAGTAAGAAGCAAAGGCTTATTTTTTTCTGGGACAAATAATACACTGATAGTAGTTCTATCACTATTAAAATAATGGATGGCTGTCTGAAGAAGTCACCTGATGGGGAGATGACACACAAGAAACCAAGAGCCCCTGAGGAGCATTATTTTTCTTCTACTGCAGGTTCCAGGGATGCTTGAACCACACAGATAAGAGGAATACACCAGGACTTTCACTGTCCATGAGCTGTGTGTGCCTTGTTGATCTTTGCCTAGCATCTTCCAAAACAGGCAGCTGATCAGATCCTCAGCTGCAAATGCTATCAGCTCCCTTTCTGTCCCCAGTGTGTACTAAAGGAGTCTACTGTTTAGACAGCTTTCTCAGATCCAGGATATTATGTGTCAAAGTCTGTGGTGGATTCTGTGGAAAGGAAGGTGAATGGAACTTTACCTTCCAGCTTTTCCCATATTGAGTACAGGGAGTCACACTGTGGGAAAGAATACCAATAGGAACATACAACATAAAGTACTTTTAGACTGGAATTGTGTTAAATTAAGGCTTTATAATAACAAAAAGTTACTTGAAAGAATATCTATTCTATGGACTGTATTAAATATGTATCAGCAGTACAAATACACATTTAATATGTATCTATATACATTATATATATATATATATGATATTTATGTATATAGGTATATATACTGCACACATATGTATATATAAATGTATAGTAAGCAATATGGAATGTGCAAGTATGTTTAGAATGTAGCCTTGGTATTAATGGTAGATGCTATTCATATGATACCAATGGGAGAAACCTTCACCTAGGATGTTTTCTGATTCTTATCTGAATCAATCTTCTTTCTTCTTCATCTCTTATTTTTCTATGTCATTTTCTTCTTTCTTCATTACCTTGTTTCTTCATATGTCATTGGTTGATTTCTTAGGCTATCCTGTATTATAGCTTTAAAAAAATACTTTTAAAAGATTGGTTTTTTCCTAATCCATGCCAACATGCTTATAGCTGATCAAGTATCTTTACACAACTTCCCTACAGAGAATCATATTCATGGTATCAAGTATAAACTAAACCAACCAAACAGAATGACTCAGCAATTATTATTTGTCCAGGTCTTTTGGGCTTGGAGATGTACATGCATGCGACAATTTCTTCCTGTCAAGAATTTTTCCCCCAAGGAAAGATGTGGACAGGGTGAAAGTTACAACATTAGAGGGTATAAATGTTAGTGTATTTTATGAGTAGAAATTATTTCATGAGATCAGACATGATCATTGGCAAGTCAATGCACTTGTCAGAAGAATTCAGAGGGGAGTCAATGTATTCAAATTAGGGTGTTCAGAGAATAATCCACATATAAGGAGGACTGGAGGTGATCTGCTATTTGGAGAGTAAGTTAACAATAACTAATGTGGTATGTATTGATAACAAGTGATAGTATAGACTGGAACTCAAATAGAGTTGTGTCACATCCATCTTACCCTCAAAAGCACTAGGAAACCCCAAAACTTTACAATATCCTTCACTTGTATCTCTTGATGAATTTTAAAGGAGAACCAAGTCTCAAATCTACTCTTGGGATTTCGGGTGACCAGACTGATGTCCCAGTTTTTCCAGAACCAAATGTATTCCTAACATGTGAGAATTTGGGGGTTAAAGCAAGGAAAGTAGCAGTCAAGCTAGGATAATGTGATCATCTTCCATGGGACACTTGGATCCCTTGTAATGGAAGGGATGGAGGAGGAAGTTCAGCGACAGTGACATCATGCCAGCTTAGTCATGGTACCAAAGCTGGAGTGTTTCTGAGATGCTTGTGAAGATTCCAGAACAAAGCTGGAGCCTTGACTCTTGCTGGTGCCTTCCTTTGTGTTCAGTGGAGAAGAGAGTTGTGAAGGACACTTTCTGGTACCTGCTACAAATTGGAGTTCCTCACGTCTTGTTGTCTGAGGTACAAGTGGGTTTGACTGTGGCATTGTGTAGCAATGGGGGCAAATATAATGACAGTGACATTGATAGAGCAAGAATTAGATGTTTCCCATTTTTAGAGATACCCAAATTCATGAACAATGGAGGAGGTAAATAACACAGTAACTTAATTTCTCCCTCACTAGCTAGCTAGTACTCCCAGCCTTTGCCAAGTGTGAGTTCACAGTCTGCTTTCCCATTATGGTGAATACAACATTATTTAATACCTAAGGTTGACTTACAACTCTGCCTCTCCATGAGGCATATAACTACGGATAAGCTACTTAATCTCTTTGAGCCTTTGTGTCTTCATAAAGTGGAATTATGTCATAGGGCTATGATGTGGAATAGATAAATTAATATTTGAAAATCACTTGGGACATTGCCTGACACAATGTAGGCCTTATAGAAGGGTTTGCTAAATTAATTTAGAAAAGGAATGGGCCATTTCTTGCAAGGATTAAGAAACACATTTATATTGATGAAATCATAGTAAAGCCATTGAATTTGTGATTAGAGGCTCATTGGTGACCTTAATGCATACAAGAGTCAAATTTCAAAGAATTAAATAGGAATGAATTTTGATCAACAGTGCTGTCTTTTCCATAGTCTACACAGACTGCTAGAAATAGGAAAGGGGGATGGGGAATCAGCAGATGCAAGCTACCAAGAGTCCATAGAGGCGCCTCAAGATTTTTATTTTTAATTATTAGAGAGAGAGTGGGAGAGAGAGAATGGCACATGAGGGCCTCCAGACACTGAAAATGAACTTTAGATGCATGTAACACCATGTATATCTGGTTTATGCGGATTCTGGGGCATCAAATCTGGCTCCTTAGGCTTCATAGCCAAGTGCCTTAATCATGAAGAAATCTCTCCAGCCCTCAAGATTTTTTTTTTTTTTATCATGCTTGGACCAAAGACTTTTCTTCCCTTCTAGTTTTCTTCCAAATAACCAAAATCACAGCTGTGCTACCCTTTCTCCAGGGCCAGACCAAGGTAGAATGCCACCATAATGTCCACGGTCCTCTCTGTTTTCAGTGGCTTATAGAACCAAATAGGAAACTGTAGGCACTTCATAAATGGTTTTCAAAGATTTTTCTTTCAAGGATACAGTCAAGATTATCATACTGACAAAGCAAACACTCTTAGGGAGATGGACTCACTACTCAGTGTCCACCCAAATGACCAGGAAGGGGCAGAGTTCTAAGCATGCCTGGAAGATTCAAGGGAGCGGCTGTGTGGTGTCATGGATGAGCATATACTGCTGTCAGCTTTTGCACATGTCACATCCATGGGCGTTGCAGAGATTCATATATAATATGCAGATTGCGGGACAACTGTATATACAAAATTTGAATTTTCATACAGGGTAACTGAGACTCAGAGAGGCTAAATTTCTTGTCCATTGTCTCAATGAAATATATGAGTTAGAGCTTGGATTTTAAATTCTATTTTTTAAAATATTTTTACTTATTTACTTGAGAGAGAGAGTTGGGGAGTAGATATAAAAAGAGTAAGTGTATGAGTGCAGTGCCTTCTGCCACTGCAAATGAACTCCAGACCCTTTGTGCCACTTGGTACATCTGGCTTCCCTTGGGCACTAAGGAATTGAACCTGGGACATCAGTCCTTCTAAGCAAGTGACTTTAACTGCTGGACCATCTCTCCATATTGACGTTTAGTTCTATTTTTTTTTATTATTATTATTTTGGTTTTCCAAGTTAGGGTCTCACTCTAGCTCAGGCTGACCTGGAACTCACTATGTGGTCTCAGGGTTGACTCGATCTCACCTCTGCCACCCGAGTGCTGGGATTAAAGGCATGCACCACCATGCCTGGCAGTTCTACTTTTGTTTTTTAATTGAAAACTTCTGTCTTATCCACCCCAAGCTCCAAGCAGTGACCTTTTAATCAGTGCTGAGTTGGGCATATTCGAGGCCCATAGGAATAGACCATATATTTAGTCCAGTTCTGGTGATCCTGATTGTTAGCCTTGTGGGGAAGGGAGAGCTCAGAGTTTGTACATCATAAATCTCTCCAAATGATTTAGTTGTGTAGGTAGGTTGGAGATGCCCTGCAGAGAGCCACCTAAATAGTTCCCAAATTCTTTTTGCTGTCTCCAACTTTATAAGTAGGGAAGAAAGGAATAATGGAAGTCCTTGCCTATCATTCTACCCTCATCCACGCCAAATAAAATGAAAGGGTGAGATGAAGAGAGCAAGTCATTGGCATGAGGAAAAGGAGAGAAAGGAGTGGAAATTCAAGGCTTACGCCTGTGTCACTGTGCACTTGCTATTTAAAAGAAGACAAAGGTTCTGGGGTAGAGGGGGCTGAACTCATTAAGGGAGGCCACAGGGTAAGAAGCAAAAAGGAACTTTGCATTTCCCCAAGCGACCGGAAATCTCCGCTCTGCTTGCTGTTCCAGCAGTACACCATGGGAAAATCACTCCTGGAGCCTCAGTTTCCACCACCATAAATGGAACGTGTCAGATAAGCCCAAAGGGCCCTTTTTACCATTGACATTCCATGATTGTATTACACATTGATCTGAAGCTGCTCAGTCAGCAAGTAGGTCCCTATCTTTCCTACTCAGACTCTTGGGAGATGAAAAAGAGCAGGAGGTGAAGAAACAAGGGAAAACAGATAGCCCCTGTTCTCACAGTGAGACCCTGGCTGGTGTAGACAGATCAATGCCTACAGGGTGGGAAGGTGGGGCTAGCTGGAGTGATAAGGGATCACCAGCTGATATTTCTCTGGCAACAGAACCCTTCAGAGCTAAAGCAAAGTAATTGAACTTAATGTACAAATGCAAATTCAGTCCATAAATCTAGGTGCTATCTATTGGAAATTTCAGAAGGGCTCTGCCTCCCTTAATCTTATCTCTGCCAGACAGTTACTGTGTTCTTGATGTAATTAGTATGATAAAACAATATGGTACAACTGCTGGTTTCTATCATAGCATTGACACTGTTGACTTAAATGACAAGGTAATAATTTTATAAGAGGCCCTTTATTTTTATTTCTTTCTCCACTGTGGATGGGTGTCTTCCAAATGAGGGGCCATATCTTTCCAGATAAATTCACCAGACACCAGATATGCAAGGGCTGCTTCATTCATTGTTATTTAGACAAGGATCAATATCTCCTAAGGGACAGCTGAGATTGTTTTTAGTGGTTAAAATAATAGGACCAGCTAGGGACTTTTTAGGACCTTAGCACATTTCCTGTAGAGCTGGGTAATTTATGCATTTTAAAGAATTAACTCTGGAGGGAACAAGACTGTCCTTTTTACCAGAGAAAATGTAGTAGTGTTTTTTCATCTATTTCTGTGAGAAAGACTAAATTTGCTTAAATCCTGTGCCCTTGAAGGTACTGTCCAAGTGGGTATGTCAAAAACCAGACATTCCTGGCCTTTGTGGGTCAGACCCAAATGATCCAGAAAAGAGTGTTCCTAGACAGTGAGGAATGGAAGTTGAAGACCTAAAACAAGTTTAGTTTGAAAGCAAAAGGGTATTTTGAGTCCAAGGACAAAGAAAAACCATCTTTGGAAATACAAGAGCCCAAGGCCCATGACTGATTCCAATTTGCACTTCTCTGGGAAAGCACTTTGGTGGGATCCCACATTCCAGCCAGAATAGTCACAAGACCACAGTGACAAATCCTCATAGCTGAGTCTTCGATACTGTAGGCTCCAACGCTTCTCAGAAGTCAAGAGTGAAATTTGGTGTGGAATTGCAATGTTTAATTATTTGCAGATATAGCTGTGTGTGGTTCTTCAGAAACCATGCCTGCTATTTGTTTTAGGGGAAGCCTCCCCTAGCTCCTGTTTCCTGCAAAGAATGGAGTAATAGAGCAGGGTCATATGGCTTAAGGACAAGAGCAGTCAACAATCTTCCTATACTCAACCTCCCTTTATTTCATTCCTCTGTGACTTTCCCAGGCTCATTCCATATGGCAGGTTTAAGCTCTTCCATTTCTCAAAAGAATTGGCAAGAAGGACTATTTCACATTCCAAGCATGTATACAAATGCACAAAACGTGTAGAGGGCCATAGACAAGTGGTGTTCCCACTTGGAAGAGGCAAATTATCCACTTAAACACAAGGGTGACCTATTACTCTTTCCTCATGGCCTTTTTAAGACTATGACCTAGTAAGATGGCTTTGTGGATATAAGAGCAAAGCAATCTCATGAATCCCTTTCCTAGGAATACAGGGGCCACTGGTAAATGATCAGTGTTACTAGTTACCATCTTTCATAGCCAGTCAGGTCTTGTAGAAAAGGTCCAAATCTGGGCCTAGAGAGATGGCTTTCTTATAGGTGCTTTCCTGCAACGTCTAAGGACCCAGGTTCGATTCCCCAGTACCCATGTAAACTAGCCACACAAGGTGACACATGTGTCTGCAGTTTGTTTGGAGTGGCTAAAGGCTCTGGTATGCCCATTCTCTCTCTCTCTCAATCTCTCTCTCTCTCTGCATTTTTCTCTCTCATAAATGACTGAAAAAAAAATAATGGTCCAAATCTAGGGCTGCAGGAATGGCTTAGCAGTTAAGCAACTTGCCTGTGAAGCCTAAGGACTCATGTTCAACTCTCCAGGTCCCACATAAGCCAGATGCACAGTGACATAAGCGTGCAAGGTTGTGCATATGCACAAGAGGGTGTACTTGTCTGGAGTTCGATTGCAGTGGCTGGAGGCCCTGGCATGCCAATTCCCTCTTACTCTCTCTCTCTCGCTCTTTCATTTAAAAAAAGTCAGCCTGAGGCGTGGTGTCTCATGCCTTTAATCCCAGCACTTAAGAGGCAGAAGTAGGAGGATTTCTGTGAGTTCAAGGCCACCCTAAGACTACACAGTGAATTCCAGGACAGCCTGAGCTAGAGTGAGTCCCTACTTAACAAAAAACAAACAACAAAACAAAAGAAAAGTTAGTCTGTTGGGCTTGCCTAAAAAAAAAAATGAAATAAAATAAAGGTGCAAATCTACATCAGCCTTGGGACAGTTGAAGAACTTATCTCCTTCTGTAGTTGGATCCCTACAATGAGTCAGAAAATGGGAAACTCTCTGAAAAACAGAGAAGGAAAGAGGTGTAAAGTAAAGGAGGTGTAAGTCTGATTCCCTCAAGATTTTCCCCTTTATCCCCATCTCTAAGAAACATTGTTCATCTCCTTTCCCATGATAGTCTTCAAATCATGAGAGAGTTGGTAGAGGTTCCTTTAAATATCCTTGAGGATAAATCTCCCAGGACTAATATAATGTGGAAAAACTATAAAAATTGTGAATTTACTCTTCTTAAACCTTCTTAATGGCACTGGTTTCAAGCATAAGTAAGGATTTGGAAGGGAAAAAACCTGCTTTACATGCATAATCACTGTCATTTACTTGAATTTACCTTGTGATACAACATATTTTATATATATATTATTTCCTTAAATCCTATCTGCCTGACAAAGTGTGTATTATTTTATCTTCCTTATGTCAGGTAAGAAGAAACTAAGGTTCAAAGAGGCTAGCTGATTAGCCCAAGGTGGTTGAGCTAGTAAGTTACAGAATTGAGGGTTGCACAAAACCTTTTGTCTCTTTCCAAGAGGCATTATGTTCGTCAGTTTTCCATTGCTGTGACAACATACCTGAATAAATGACACAAAAAGAAAAGGTTTATTTGGCTCATTGTTTCAGAGATGCCAGTCCAAAGACAGTTGGATCCATTGCTTTGAGCCTGGGGCAAGCAGAATGTTATGGCAGCAATAGGATGTGGGAGAATAGGCATAATTACCTCTGGATAGGAAGCAGTGAGAGATTGAGAAAAGATCCAGGGACAAAACGTACTTCTCTAATTCACATCCTCCGTGACTTACTTCCTCCAAATAAGCCCCATGTCCCAAAGTTCCCATCACCTCCCAGTAGCTCATTAAATTGTGAACATGTCAATATTTGAGGTTGGAACCCTTGTGATCTATCACCTCTCATTTGTAAACCCTGATGCATTGTGGTTCAACCTTAAAACAGATTTAAGGGATATTCCCGATCCAAACCATAGAGAGACTAGTGCTTGACTTTACAACAATTACTAAATATCGATAAGTTTTACTTTTTTATGAGAGAGTGAGAGAACAAAAGAGAGAAAGAATTGGTGTGCCAGGGCCTCTAGCCACTGCAATTGAACTCCAGATGCATTCGCCACCTTGTGTGCATGAGTCACCTTGTTGTGCATGTGTCACCTTGGGTGTCTGGCTTATGTGGGCTCTGAGGAGTCAGACCTGAATCCTTATCCTTCGTAAGTAAGTGCCTTAATTGCTAAGCCATTTCCCCAGCCCAGGTTTTACTTTTAATGTATAAGGCTAATGGAATTTTGAAGTTTTCAATTTAATTTTAAATACTTTTCCAAGTCTCACATTTTGTTCTGAAATAAAGAAAATTGCTACCATGCTGACAAGGGTGAATTGCAAAATTTGCAGGTGTGACTGTTTGACCAGAATTGGGTCTAGATGTTATTTCTTCCTAGGACTGACATCATCAGATATCAGATGACATCAGATACCTGCAAGTCCTCCTAGGTCCTCCTTTCCTCATATTTAAGAATAAAATGTTTTGAGCTGGAGCGATGGCCTCACAGTTAAGGTGCTTGCCTGCAAAACCTAATGACCTGGGTTTGATTTCCCAGTACCCACATTTAAAGTCAGATGCATAAAGTGGAGCAAGCAACTGGGGTTTGTTTGAAGCAGCTGGAGGCTCTGGCATGCTTACTCTTTCTGTCTCTCTTCTATCTCTCTCTGCTTACAAATAAATAAATAAATACTTAAAAAGAAAAAAAAAGGGCTGGAGAGATGGCTTAGCGGTTAAGCGCTTGCCTGTGAAGCCTAAGGACCCCGGTTCGAGGCTCAATTCCCCAGGACCCACGTTAGCCAGATGCACAAGGGGGCGCACACATCTGGAGTTCGTTTACAGAGGCTGGAAGCTCTGGCGCACCTATTCTATCTCTCTTTCTTTCTCTGCCTCCTTCTCTCTGTCACACTCAAATAACTAAATAAACAAAACAAAAACAACAACAAAAAAAACTTCTTTAAAAAAAAAAAAGAAAAAAAATGTTTGTCCCAGTCTTGTTATCCAGTGCCATGCTCAGAGGTGGATACCTTGGAAGTATTGGATCATGAAGGCTTTAACCTTATTACTAGAGCATATCCATAATTTGATGACAATTTGGGAGATGGTGGAAACTAGCAGAAGGGCTCTTGCTGAAGAAAGTAGGTCACTGAGGACATGTCCTCAAAGGAAATACCTCCCCATTCTTCCTGTCTCCTGCTCATCATAATGCAAGCAGTCTCTTCCATTACATATTCCCACCACCATGTTTTATGCCTCAGTACAGGCACATGGCAATGGCACCTATTGAACACAATGTGAAACTTTGAACTGACCCAAACCTTTCTTCCTTACATTGTTTATTTCAGACATTTTGTCACAGTGATGGACAATTGATCAGACACCCAGATTATGCCAAGGATAAAAAAAATGTGAAGGAATGATATTTAAGAGTTAGAAAGATTTCATTATTTACAGATGTATGAATGATTATTTATATGTGAATGTAAGAGAGTATAGCAAAACTATGACAGATATAAGAACCATAGCTAAAAGATCGATAAACGATAATAGAATTCTATGCCAATTAGATGACACATGTCAGAACAGCCACTAGAAGTTTAATGTAACCAAGACTAAATATAACAAAAGGCATACAGAAGAAAATGTGAAAAAAAGTTGAAATTTTATGAAAGGACAGAAAAACCAGAGAAAATACTGAGATTTACCATGGCCATCAATGGGAAGGCACCATATCATAAATATGTGAATTCTTTAGATAATGCACAAATTTCATATAATCCTAAACAGATTCACATAAGACTGTGTATAGAATTGTATAAATTGATTTAAAATTCACTTTGAAGTATGTAGGTCCAAGAACAGTTAAGTGAGTTTTGAAGTATAATAAATAAAGGGATTTGTAGGAAAGAGTTTGCCTTTGAGTATCAATATTTATAAAGCCACAGAACATTTTATATATGTAGCAGGGCCAGAGCTGAGAAGAAGGACTGATGCTATAGATGTAGACTAGTCTAATAATTTTTCTCTGATTATAAAATGTTCAGTCTTTAAGGTGCTTCACATGGCAACCATTGGCCATGTTTAGCTACTGAGAAATAAATTTTCTCGTTTAAGTTTAATCAATGAAAGTACCACTGAGCTATGTTCTCAGCTTTTTTTTTTAAAAAATCAATTTAAATTCATCATCACCTGTTATTAATGGCTACCATATTTTGTAGCATAACTCTTTTATTAGAGTTTCTATATGCTAAAATATGGTAGCAGAGTATTAGACTAAAGTGCCATTATAAATCAGTGGGGGAAAAGAACTTGGCTGTACATAGGGAAATGTATACTTATAATAATTTAATCCTTGCTATTTCCCATCTATATAAATAAATTCCATACAAATTAAAGACCTAAATCTAAAATTCAAGTTTAGTGACACTTTTAGAGATAATACCTATAGGATCTTGACTTCTGAAAACATTTCTTAACAGGACTCAAAAAATAAAAATACAAATCTTAAAGGAATTTACTAACAAATTTAATAATATTAAAACTAAAAACTTCTGTGTAAAAAAGTTCCATAAAATATAATAAAAATATACACATCAAAACAGTAGAATAAATTTGCCACATATATAAATGACAAAAGATTATTATCCAGAGTGTAAAATCAACTATAAATCAACATGAAATAGCAAACAACACCATGAAAATATGGACATATTTTAGTTATAAAATTTTAGCAATAAAAATATGAAAAAGATGTTTAACCTCCTTAGTAACCACGAAATGCCAGCTAAGAACAGCATCCCGCCTTGCATGCTTGTAACGATGTCCAAGTAGAGCTTAGATCTTCTCAGCCTTGATCATCTACCATCCAAATCCATGCTCTATAATCCCGACATTACCCCCTATAGGGGATAAGGCCAGCTTTTCTCTAAGAACCCCCCAGTGCCAGACACTTCCTATCTTAGCTCCCCTTGCTGCTTGAGCATCTTACATGGCTCAGGTTCCACTAATCTGATGCTGCTCACTATATCTCTTCCAGGCAGGTACCTAGAGTGGAGAGACCATGAAGTGCTGGGTGCACAGTAGCAAGGTCCTCATGGGGCAGGCAGCGTTAGAAGTGTTATCTGGCATAGCTACAGTGCTGGTACTTGGAGATGATGGTGCTGCTAATGGTGTCCTCATCATACTGGAGCTTGGATGTTGTCCATGAAGTGCTGATTCTGGTTTCTCAGGCCTCATAGTGGCTGACTGCGTAAACCACCCAAAGTCTGCTGCAAACTTATTTTCCTAATTGAATAGTGTCTAATAATACCAGATGTTGCAACAATGTAGAAACATGACATCTGGCCTGCATTGTTTGGGGGCAGGGATAGGAAGTTCTTACCGGACACTTTTGGAAGCCACCTGTCAGTGTACATGAAGATGAAGATGCTTGTATTCTAAGGTCCAAACTATTTACTTCTAGGAACATACTACACAGGAGCACTTGCTCTTAAGTACAGGCAGATAAATAGAGGGATTTCCACTGTAGCGACATTTTCAGTAGTTAGTAATTGAAAACAGTTTCGAATGGAGAAATGTGGATATCAAGGTGCATTCATACACTGAATTTAATAGTAATGATAATATATGAAATTGATTTCTATATATCGATATGTACGAGTCTTATAAAATGTTGCTTAAAATGAAGTTTTAGCATGGTATTTAGAAAATATGTCATTTATGTATGTTTACTATACATAAAGTGTTACCATGTGGTTAAAGGTAGAGTACGCATGTACAGAAATAACTGCAGAAAGGGCTGTAGAAGGGAACAAATTCCAGTGAAGTGGTTATTGCTGGGAGGAGATAAAGAGGGCTAAGAAAATTTTTAATTCTATCCTTATTTGTTTAATCAAAATATGGTACAAGTTGACATTATAACATTCTAAGAAGTGGGTATAGGGGTGCTTGTTACAATCCTCTCCATATTTTACTGTGTTCTTTGTATTATTAAAAATATTCTAGGGGCTTGAAAGATGGTTCAGTGGTTAAGATTCTTGCTCTCTAAGCCTAAGGATCCAGGTTCGATTTCTCAGTACCTATGTAAGCCCTAGCATGTCCATTCTGTCTCTCCTCTCCCCTCTATGTGCCTCTCTCCCTTTCTCTCAAATAAGTTATCTATCTATCTATCTGTCTATCTATTTATCAACTATATATCCATCTATCATCTATCTTATATATGTATGTATGAATGTATGGAAATATATACATATATATATATATATATATATATATATATATTTCCTATGCATGTATGTACATTCGTATGTACATATATCCTTTCCTTATTCATTCATCTGTTGATGGACATCTAGGCTGAGAATAGTACAGGAATAAACATGAGTGCATCAGTATCTCTGTGGTAAGGCTTAGTGTCCTTTGGATATATACCATGAGTGCCTACAAGCTGGGTATACGGCAGTTACATTTTTAGTTTTGAGAAACCTGCATGCTCACTCCCACAGTGGCTCATCAGTGTGCGCTCCCACCCACAGCAAATGAGGGTGACTCTTAACCCGCATCCTTGCCTGCGCTTGTTGTCATTTGTTTTCTCCATGTCAACCGTTCTGACTGGAGTGCACAGTCTCATGGAAGTTTTAACTGGCATCTCTCTGATGACCACGGATCCTGAACACATTTAAAAATGTTTATTGGTCTTTTGCATTTCTTATTTTGAAAGCTATCCATAAAGTTTATTGGTTCATTTATGGCTTGTAAGATTTTTGGTTCAAAGTTGCAGTTCTTTAGGTACTCTTGCTACCAGCCCCTATCTGAGGAATACTTGATAGAGCTTTCTCTTCCACTCTGTAGCCTTTCTTTACACTCTGCTGATGGTTTCTCTTGCTATGCAGAAGCTTTGCAATTTGCTGCCATCTCGTTTGTTGATGGGGTTAGTTCTTGTGTTATTGGAGTTTTTGCCTAGGCCTGTAGACCAAAGTGTTTGACCTATACCTTCCCCTAGAAATTTCACAATTTACATTGAGATCTTTGATGTATTTCATGCAGGATGAGGAATAGGTGTCTAATTTCATCTTCATGTATCTGCATATTCAGCTTTCTTAGACCTATTTGTTGAATTGGATGTCTTTTTCAATGTCTGTTTTTGATACCTTTGTCAAAATTAAACATCTGTATTATGTGGGTTTATTTCTTGTCTCTATTCTATTCATCTCCATGTCTGTTTTGTACCTGTAATATTGCCTCTGTCACTATGGCCATGTGATATAATTTGGGGTCAAATTATTGCTAGATTGCTCTTTCTTCATAGAATTACTTTGGCTATTTAGGGTCTATTTTTGTTTCCATAAGGACTTTGGGATTGTTTCTTTCTAGTTCTGCAAAGAATGTCATTGGCATTTTGGTGGTGACTATATTGAATCTGTAGACTGTTTTGGCAATTTAGCCATGTTTATAACATTAATTCTGCCAATCTATGAGCATGGAGGTCTCTACATTTTCTAATGTCTCCTTCACTCTGTTTCTTTGGTGATGTCATTGTAGAAGTCTTTCACTTCCTTGGTCAGGATTAACCCTAGGTTGTTAATTTTGTGTGTGTGTGTGTGTGTGTGAGAGAGAGAGAGAGAGAGAGAGAGAGAGAGAGAGAGAGAGAGAGATTGTTAATAGGATATTTTCCCTAATTTCTTTGGCAGCCAGTTTGTAATTAGCAGATAGAAAAGCTACTGACTTTGTATGCTGTTCAGTGTTCTGCCATTTGGCTGAAAGCATTTATCATATCGAAGAGTTTCCTGGTGGAGTCCACAGAGTCTACTTTATCAGATATGAAAATACTTATGGCAGCTTTTTCTTAGCTTTCATTCGTTTAGTAGATTAATTTCCATCCTTTGTTCTCTCTGTTAGGATGTCTTTGCTCATGAGATATCCTGCTTATGGGCAAGAGATAGTTGGATATTTAAAAAATCCAATCAGTTAATATGCATCTTCTAATTGGTGAGTTGATGACATTTACTTTTAAAATTATTAATGACAGGAGTTAATTGCTTTCTATGGTTTTGGCAGTTGTCATTCCAGTTATTAGGAGTCTTGTTTCTTTTCTTCTGCTGTTCAGTATTAGGGTTTGCCTGGTTCATCTTTTGGATGTGATGGATATCTTCCAGGCTCGCCTATGTCTATCTATTCCTCTCATAAATGTATTCATTCCTGTCATTTTTCTTCCTTTATGTATAACATCCTTTTAAGTATTTTCTTCAGTGCTGGCCTGGTTGTCATGAATTGCAATAATTCATCCTTTCCTTTACATGTTCTTATTTCCCTATCAATTTTAAGAGATAACTTTGTTGGCTACAGCAGTCTTTATTGACTGTTATTACTTCCACAGCTTGAAATACATTATCACATGCTTTCCTGGATTTGGGGGTTACTGATGAGCGATCCAACTTTATTGCGATGTCTTTGCTGGTGTTGAGAACTGCTCTTTTTTTCTGACAGCTTTTAATATTGCTTCCTTGCTGTATGTATTTTTGACATCTTGACTGTGAGAAGTTGTGGTGAGTTTCTTCTGTGGTTATGTCCATTAGAGATTCCAAAAGCCTCTTGTTTCTGGTGATCATTTCTTTCTCTAGTTCAATGAATATATACTCCAGGTCTTTAGGCTATGTTTACTACCACAGCTCTTTCTTCTGCCCCATGCATTCTCAGGTCAGGGTTGGGTTCCTGATTGTACTCCAGAGCTCTTGACCTGTGGTCATTCTCACTTACTTATTATTGTCTTCACTGATGATTGAGCTCTGTTTTTCTTCATCCTTGTCCTGCATCCCTGATGCTATTACTTCTAGCAGGATTTTTGGTGATGTTTTCCACTGTGTTCTCTATTTCATTCACTGAGCTTTTAATCCCCAATACATCTCTTTATTATTTCAGCCTCCATATGGACACCGATCTTTTCTTTTTAAAAAAATTGCATTATTTATTTATTTGTGAGACAAAAAGAATGAGAGAGGAGAGAGAGAGAATATATCATAGATCCAGCACTTCTTGCAGCTGCAAATAAACTCTAACCCCATGCATGAATCACTTTGTATATCTGGCTTTAGCATGGGAACTGGGGAAGTGGGGAACTGAACCCAGGCTATCAGATTGTGTGAGTAAATGCCTGTAACCACTGAGCAATCTCTCCAGCCTGTAACTGATGCTTTCTAATTACTGAACTCTGAAATTATTTTTGGACTTTTCAGTTATCTTATTATCTTGTTTTTAGTATTGAGAAGTTGTGAACTTGTAGAGGTATCCTTCAGTTTGTATAGCCCCATTTTTTTCTATTCCTTTTGTATTTTATTTTATCCTATGTGAATCCTCTGGTCATTTGTCTTCTCTTAAATTTGTTTTCCCTATTGTTATCAGGAAGAACACTGGCTGCAGTGACAATATGCTGGTTTCACAGTAGCCTTGGTGCTAAATGGCAGTAGAAGTCACTTGTGATCTTTATGTCCCTAGGTGGTTTAGAAGCAAGTAGCACCAGGGTACTGATTGAAGAAAATGTAGTCTATAGATTTTAGAGATAAAATATCAATATTTAAGTAGTTATTTGAGGGAGGAATGAGAAAGGGGAAAAGAATAGATGAAGAAAGAATGGGGACAGTATATAGGTTAGAGGTATGAAAAGTGGTTGAGACAATATTCAATATTAGGTTTAGTGACAGAAAACATGGAATTAAAAATCTTGTCTAATGAGATATACAAGTTAAAACTGCAATCAGGGCTGGGGAGATGGCTCAGTGTATAAGGTGCTTGCCTGCAAAACCTAAGAATCCAGGTTAAATTCACCAGTGCCCACATAAACCAGATGCATAAGGGGAGCAACATGTATCTGGAGTTTGTTAGCAGTGGCTGGAGGCCCTGGTGCTCCCATCCTCTCTCTATCTACCTGCCTCTCTCACACACACTTTCTCAAAATGGATAAATAAAATAAATAAATAAATAAAGTAACCAAACAATATGGAAGTATAATAATGAAAAATAAATACATAAATAAATGAAACAATAGGCACTATGACCTCAGACACTACTTCTTTCTGGTTTGCAAGATAGGCTTTTTCCTTCCCCCTGAATTGTTATCCACGTTTTTCCTCATGGGTCTGGGGAAATAGATGCTACTCTCAATAATTCAAAGATAAAGTCAGTGTGTACTACTGGATGAGGATTTTTATGACCAAAGCTCCCTTTCTTCCAGAATCCCCCAGAGTAAGGCCCTGGCTTGTAAATTACAACCTTGTCTTTGGTATTTTGGGGATCAGTCTATCTACTCAGGCATTCTGTGACTGAGGTTCAGAAGGGGTCTGGAGGCCTGCCAGTCTGTGTTCATCCTTGTATGCACCCAACAGGACTCTGCAGCATGTTCCATCGTACACTTCCCGGCAATGTTTTGTAGGTCATCTGGGCAATGCCCTGGAGAGCAGGCATCAAGACTCTCAGCTTCAGACTTCTGTCCCACACATCTGTGTCCACAGCCTGCTGTGTGCTGTGCACTAGCTGCCTCTTCATGCATGCTGAGGCTGGCCTCGGGTTTGGGTTTCTAGAATCCTGGGTCATCTTCCCATTGCTCTTCCAGTGCCTAGTGCCCAGTACAGTGAAGGG
Organism: Dipus sagitta; assembly: GCA_036346955.1. NCBI lineage: Eukaryota > Metazoa > Chordata > Mammalia > Rodentia > Dipodidae > Dipus > Dipus sagitta. The sequence continues at coordinate 121,037,977 of CM070772.1, forward strand.
ACCCCTTCTTTGCAGGCACCGCTGGATCCAGCTCAGTGTGAGCACTGTGATGAGCCGGGGCCTGGGTGCTGACTGGTCTTCTTCACAGAGTATCCCACTGAGGGTTTTCTATTTTCTTTACATTTTTCTTATTTCTCTATTATTTTTATCTTGAAACTTTTTCCTTCCAATCTCACATATGCAGCTTCTAATCTGTCATCTTGCCTGGCACTCCAATTCAAAATCTTTCTATTTCATCTTTACACCATTCATTTTACATGAACTAATGGATATATATATATATACATATATATATATATATCCATATATACATCCATATATATATGTATATACATATATATGATAATGTATGGATATATATGTATGTGTGTGTACACACACATATATCATGTTGAATGTTAGAATGAGTCAGACACTATGCTTATTTTTTATCCATATGATTTTATGTTTTTATGTATATGATATTATGTAAAGCCTCTGTTCAACTTTATGGCAGAGGCCACTAGTGCATTCTAAGCACCTGAGGAAGTTTACAAAACACTGATGCCTGGACCTCATTCCCACAGCTGGGTATGGTGCAGCTGGGCACTGGTAAACTATTAAACTCTCTCAATGATTTTTTTTAACATACAACCAGATTTAAGAAACCCTAAACTAGGTTCCAAATATGTTTTTCAAACTCATCTGATTTTAAGAATCACCAGGCCTGTTACAAACACAGGTATCTAAGCACAGTCTTGGATCTACAGCCTCACAGAATCTAGTGGAGATGCTAGAATATTAGATTAATCAGCTTCTTAAATACATTTATTATCAAACAAGTTAGGGAAACTTGGCATTGGCATTTATTTTCCTGGAAGGGCTCAGTTAGCACATGCCCTCCCCATTCTCTGGGTGGGTAGGGAGGTTCTAATTTAGAGGATCTCAAGTGGGATCTAGAAAGCTATTTTAAAGAATAGATCGAGGAGATGGCTAGTTATATTGAGGTCTCTTTATATCCCATCTTATGGTAACAGAGGAGTGGTGACTGGTTCTAGATCTCATGCTGTTTTCTCTCCCTCCTGGTGTGATGCCCTTGGAAGTGGAGTCAGTTTCCCAGGCTCTGTGTCTGTGTTGATTCTGGGACTATTTCTCCTTTTTGCCAGTGTACGACAGGGTTAGAAATACATGCAGCCCCTCCTACCAATGGGCAAAAACATAAGTTGTAGAGCTCAACTCTCGAGATGCAGTAGGGGATGTGGTGTCTCCACCTGGGCACAGAGCTCCAGACAGGCTGACCATGATGAAGGCCATAGCTTTAGGAACATGGGGTACCAGGCAGAGCGATAGATATAGACAGAACCTCTGGAACAATCTGTGGGAAATGTGGAAGCCACTGAGCTGTTATGTGTACTCCATTATGTTCTCTTCACAGCTCAGGAAACGTGCCGTGTGTGTGTGTGTGTGTGTGTGTGTGTGTGTGTGTCTTTTAACAAAGCTAACACGTGTGTTTGGGGAAAAATGACAAGGCTTGTGGGAGAATGTGCTGAACTCTTTATGCAACAGCAAATGGGAAGGAGCCAGAATTCAGAGTCATTTGCAATTCTTTCTTTCAATTCAAGCCCCTGTCAGCAGATGAATCAACTTAAAGCTACAGTTTCCAAGGTGTGTTCTGTACAACATGAATTCACTACAATGGCAATTATCCTCTTTTTAAGACTCACAATGCTCTTTAGCATGCAAAGGTGCATGAGAAGCTCATAGTACCTAAAGTTCTGCAGTAATTTAATGTGCTCCATCTTTCTCGCAGGAACATCTTAATATTGTGCAGTTCTAGTGTTCTCAGGAACGGGAAATGACATCACAAACTGTCATCTGACACTCGTTTCATGAGCCATTTCACAAGGTTTGTTTTCCATAGTTGTAGCAGATTTGAAGAATTATTTTAAAATAACTGTAATAACTGTAGGACTGGAGAGATTGCTTAGTGGTTAAAGTGCTTGCCTGCAAAGCCTTAGGAGCTAGGTTTGGTTCCCCGGTACCCACTTAAGCCAAATGCACACGGTGGTATGCATGTCTTGAGTTCATTTGCAGTGGCTGGAGGTCCTGGCACTCCCATTCTCTCTCATTCTCTGTCTCAAATAAATAAATAAATAAATAATAAATAAATAAATTTGAAATATCTGTACCCCAGCCACTTCTCAGACCCATGTGGTCCCATGTTTTGATGTAGTTCCACTTTTAGGAAATCTCCCAATGTGATTCTGATGGGCACCTGGACTGATGACTACAAGCTGTATAAAAGAAATTCTGAACTTTGTCCTTGGCTCTGATCATGGATGCAGAACACGGGGCTGCGCTCCCTGCTGCCTCTCCCACCTCACACCACTGCACATTATCAGTGTGCAGCTCTCCTCACGCTACCCAACTCTGCGTGGACGTTTCCCCCGCTCTCCTAGTCACTGTCTGAATCATGCTGCTTTTCTCCAGTTACATCCTCTCTTCCTGGTAAGAAATTACCTGAGTGGCCCAATCTTGTGACACATTTTGAAGTTTTAATCTGCTCTTTTGTCTTTTTCTACAAACACCTCCCATTTCTACACCTTTGTTGTCATGCTGAAGGGAAAATGTATAGTGTAGGCTTCTATACCCAGTCTTTGGACAGTGGCATTTCTGAGATGGATTTCAAATCACGGTATGACAAGCTCTTCCTCCTCCTCCTCTTCCTCCTTCGCTTTCAGTGAGGAGGATTAGTCCCATGGCCTCACACAAGGTAGATAGGTATGTTACCACAGATACCAGCCCTTACATTTTTGGATTTGTGACTTTTTCCATCTGAAAACTTAACAAAAATAAACATCTCGAAATTCTGTTCTGTAAGGAAGTGTGAAATAATTCAAAATGCCTAGCAAGGCCTCAAAGAAGGTGGTAGCTATGACTGTTATTCTTATAGTCATAAGTTTCTTAATGAGAATCTTTACCCATTTAATTCTTTGAAATACCTCTCTTAAAAAAAGTGTACATTCTACATGTTCAATCATTACTTGTTAAATGAATGAACATGATACTCAACATAGAGTGAGTTCTGTCTATATCTTTGGGTTTTTAAATAGTCCCTCATATAAGCTAGGGCTTTAAAATATTTTCTTTAATCATGCCAATTTCATCTGAATTTCTTTGCTTGACACTTGCTGTCTGAAATACCTCAGTTGTTTTGTACATGCCACAAATCTATTCTCTCTTAAAAACATATAAGAAATATATAGTATGTTTTTTTGTAGGATGGTTAACTCCCACCTAACTTTTAGTCCAGACATTTTAAGAGGATGCATACAGTCTATGGCTGCCCAATGAGAACAATTTTTTAGTTGACCCAAATATGGACATTTGACCTATGTATTGGTAACTTTTCTTGTTGCTATGAAAATAACATCTGACAAAAAGAAACTGAAGGAAGGAAGAGCTTATTTTGGCTTGGTTTGAGCGTACAGTCCACCATGGAGAGGAGGCATGGTGAGAAGCATGGTGGCTGGTGTGTGTGGCACTGGTCACCCTGCACCTCTAATGAGGAAGCAGAGCGATGGATGCTGCTGCTCAGCTCTCCCTCTCTCTTTTTTTTTTCTTTTTTAAAAAATATTTTCTTTTCCTTTTTTTTATTTGAGAGAGAGAAATAGGCAGGGAAAGAGAGAGAGAGAGAGAGAGAATGGACATGCTAGGGCCTCCAGCCACTGCAAACAAATTCCAGATGTGTGTGCCCCTTGTGCATCTGGTTTACATGAGTCCTGGGGAATCTAACCTGGGTCCTATGCAAGCGCCTTAAATACAAAGCCATTTTTCCAGCCCTCAGCTCCCTTTCCACTTTGTCCTTTTTTTTTTTTTTTTTTTTTTTTTGAGGTAGGGAGGGTCTCACTCTAGCCCAAGCTGATGTGGAATTCACTCTGGATTCTCAGGGTGGCATCAAACTCACAGCCATCCTCCTAGTGCCTCCTAGTGCTGGGATTAGAGGCACGCACTACCACGCCTGGCTCACTTTGTTCCTTTTTATTCAGTCTGGGATGGTGGTCCGCAGAATGGCCACCCACATCCAGGGTAGATTTCTTCCCTGGTTAAAGCTCTCTGGGAGACACCCCACAGATATGCTCAGAGCTGTGTTTCCTAGATGATTCCAAATCAAGTCGACAACAAAATGGAACCACCACCACCTGTGTCAGAGAAGACGCCTGGGATTGTAAAAGCACTGACGCTGCTAACCTTTCTCCTCTTTTTATTTTTCCCCTGACACTGTTGATGATAATGACACAGTCAGTTTAAAATGCCAAGAGCACTAGGTGTGGACACCTCACTTGAGAATAAAATCAACAGTGAAGAAACTGTGAAGAGACAACAGTGAAGAGAAAGGAAGTGGCAACGTGTTGATAAAGCCATGTGGTGAGTTCCTAGGTCCAGCTGTGCCTGAAGTTCACCCATGCTCTGAAATATCTGATTACCTTGAGGCAGTGTAATCAAAACTTTCTTAATTGGAGGCAGTATGTGGTGAGTTTCTACACTTGCTGTCAAAGTACTCATTGATTTCGTGGTTCAGACCCTGTGGTACCCAGACCAGTGACATGGAAACTTGCTGTTAATTTGAATCCCTCTCTGTTCTCGTCTGTACTTGACTGACTAGCTCAGTGGCATCCTCTCAAAACTGCCCTAACTATAAGGCCAGTGGCCTCCTATCATAAATGCCCTAATTATAAGGTAATAGTCTTCTTTTTATCACAATGATGCTTGTTGTCCCCTGCCTTGCACCATACTTCCTTTCCACATGGCTTCTATCTCCAGTACAGCATGAGCTCCAGGCGTATGATTGTATCACTTTCCCTTTATCACCGCCCCCCACGACATGCAGAACAAGGTCTGAAAATGGTCAAGAACTACTTAGAACTCCCGATCTGAATTTTCAGATAACTTCCTTTCAAAAGTGCACTGAAGAAAGCAATGTCTTCTTAATTAGAGCTGTTAGCACCCAAAACTGTGTTTGTAGAGCCTGTCCCCCTTGGGTGATTTAAGGTCATGAAGTGTTGGCCCTCGTTAACAGTTCTTCTGATGGAGTTGTCCTAGCCTCACATGCAGGTCACTGTAATAAAGTGCACAGGAGAAACATAACTCGGGACCTTGCTAATTGTTCTTGCCTTGCAGAGTTTAGACATTACGTCTGCATATGACTGAAGGTCGATGGAATGAAACAGAAGCAGTCCCTCAAGGAAGCTAATAGAAAGTCAATTACTTTGGCCCTTTAAATTGCTTTTGGAACAGATTCTTGCTGGGCCTCGCAGTAGGCAGCTTTTGGTGCCCTTTCCTGGTGGGTGGATGAAGGGCCCTGAGGACCACTCTGAGAACTTGTCTCTTGCTGTGTAAGGAAGCATCTCTCCTTTCAGCCCCACTGGCAGCCGTAGTATTTCCTCCACCAGGCTTGGGGCACTCAAGCTCAGGCCCCTATCTTGAATTTAAATCAACAGATGACTCACATGTTTTGCAGGCAGCATTTCTCTTAGCAGAGAGGACCAGGTCAAAGGGCTTCTAGTAATAAACATGTCTTATCTATACACGGAAAAACCTCTCAGTCAGGACCCCTAGACCTAGGAGCTGCGTTCTGGGGACCACCATGATAATGTCTGCTTCTACGAATAACCTCTGGAAACTGCTCTCTGTCACCCATCAAATGCAAGACCCTGTAATTCCAGGATGACCCTGGCTCCAGGTAAGGTGTACCTGCTGTCCTCAATCCTTGTCCAGCCTGCTGTACTATTGAGCTAATTGTGAATGGCTTCTTGTTTTAACAAGAGCTCCTGACATGCATTTTATATTTTGGAAAAAAAAAATCAGTTTGGAAATTAAATTTCCACCTTTGCTGAAGATCACTCTTGTTGCCCAATCAGCGGAAAAGAAAGAGAGAGAGAGAGAGAGAGAGGTCCAGAGATGGGACAGAGCACTCAACCTCAGCTTGAGGGGAATCCCAAGAGGTTGTAGCCTTTTGTTAAGAAGGACTGGACACCCTAAGAGGAAAAGAAAATTCATTTTCATCTCCATCTGCCTGCAAACACCTGGTGACAGTGTGTCTCTCTGCTTCTTTTCTCAGTCATTGATTTTGCTCACTTTGAGCCCTTTAGAGTATTTTCTTTCCTTTGCTTCCCCCTCTCTTTCTTCTTGTTAGTATTGGAGAGAATAAGTATGAGGACTCTTCAGAAGCTAGAGACAGAGGTCATACAGTGAGGTGGGAGGAAACACAGGGGTGATAGAGATTGGTTTTATAAGTGTAATAAATCTCATGGGCACTTCGACTCCATGCACTCTCAGGGAGGACAGATCTGGGGGGCAGGGCTCTGCTCTCTGATTCTTGTGGAGATCCTCTTTCAGTCTCCTGCAGAGGGCCTTGGGATCCTGGAGTCCTGGGACATAAGTGTGGAATAACATCCAGGCAGTCTCCTGCCCCAACAGCCCAGTCATTTTCCAATAAAACGAGGCAGCACAAAACAAGTTTGCTGTATCCTCTACCTCCCTTTCTCTTCTTCAGGATTTGAAGGACGGATGCGTGCCTTTCATGATCACCTAAAAGGGAGAGCCACCCTAGGAGAGGGGGGCTTTTGGTGCCACTTGATAATTTTATAGTGAATTTGGCTGCTCCTTATTGTTTCTGAATTGCTTATCATTACTGAGGTGTGTGTGTGTGTGTGTGTGTGTGTGTGTGTGTGTGTGTGTGTATGCATGCATCTACCCATGTGTGTATGTGTGTGGGGGAGGAGACTGGAAGATTGTTCTGCACTAGTAAAGTGTGGATTCCACCTCAGGGATCTGACTTCTTCCTTCTCTGTCCTCATTGTTGCCCCAAGTTCGAGTAGCAAATCATTTTTTTAGGGGGAAGGGATTATCAAGGACTTCTAGTCATCAAGCAGGCAAGCTCTTCTGTCTCTTGTTTGTTTCTTCATACTAATTGGGATATCTGTACCAGCTACCAGAACTGTGGTCAGTTTCTCTCCATTCTCAAAGAAGGTGGCTGGCAGGTGGCTTCACAGAGCAGCTGTCAAAGTCAGGAGTGGGAGAAATCTAGATCTATGTTAACATATGCATATCATGTGACTGGGTCATGTGAAAGTCTCCTTGGGACAGAAAAATGCTCTGATCTTGTGCTAAGACTCTGGTTTGGCAGGGAGAAGAGACCTTACTACCATGCGAATTGGAGCATTAATGCAAATGCATCTCCCACTGTGAAGTGATAAACTGGCAGAAAGGCTGCTTACCCCAGCCACATGCCACCATTTCAACCAGGAAAGCGAGAGTCCCAAAAGACAAGCGCATGGTCAGATAGGAATCAGAGGTGGCTTTGAATGGCTTTGATTACATGAGTGACATTGCACTTGGGAGGACTCCCGGCACAGGTAGCTTCTAGGAGCAGCCTTGTATAAGACAGAGCTGAGAAGCTATAACCTGCTCACTTCTTCCTGAAAAAAGGTCACAACAGTGTGTGTGTGTGTGTGTGTGTGTGTGTGTGTCGTATAGTGTGAAGCAGCATCATAAATTTATTATTAAGTATTGTGAACCTAGGACAGAAAACATATTTTTGCTATGCTTTGAAAGACATATTTTGCATATTCTTCTTGATTCCAAAGCAGCTTTTCCTCTGTCTCAAGCCACTACTCTCCTTTTAATTCTTTCTTCTACCATATTTTCTTGCTCTCCTTGTACTCCTATATACCCTTTTTAGCTTGAAACAGGCACATTAACACAGGCTGTTGTAGTCAGGTTTGAATTGCTGGTAGAAATCACCCAACCAAGAGCAGCTTGGGGGGGGGAAAAAAGAGGTTTATTTTGGTTTACAGGCTTGAGGGGGAAGCTTCATGATGGCAGGGAAAACAGCGACATGTGCAGAGGTTGGACATCACCCCCTGGCCAATATAAGGTGGGCCATAGCAACAGGAGAGTGTGCCAAACACTGGCATGGGGAAACTGGCTATAACACTGATAAGTCACACCCAAAAATACACCCTCTCCAGGAGGTGTTAAATCGCAAATCTCCATCAGCTGGGAATCTAGCATTCAGAACACCTAAGTTTATGGGGGACACCTGAATCCAACAACCACACTGGCTTTTTTTTAAATTTTTTTTTTTGTTTTGTTTTCAAGGTAGGGTCTTGCTGTAGCCCAGGCTGACTTGGAATTCACTATGTATTCTCAGGGTGGCCTCGAACTCACAGCAATCCTCCTACCTCTGCCTCCCAAGTGCTGGGATTAAAGGCATGTGCCACCATACCTGGTTTGTTTTGGTTTTTAATCATTATTGTCCTTCAGGATGCATTAGATGCAATGGTTAGGAGGGACTGCCTTCAACAGTGACCAGGACACCTGCCCACCTCACACTAGTCTGCCGTCTTTTAGGAATTCTATGACACTTAGTGCTTGGCCCCTCATGGCTGTGTCTGTGCTCCCATGGTCCAGTCTCATGCTGCAAGTGATTGCGGTGATGGGGATAATCAGATTAACCCTGTCTTGGGAAAATGAAACCTGAAAGAGAGAATGGAGGATGGAGCTGAGCCTCTGCAGATGCCATTGCTAGAGAAAGACGGCTCTCAATAAACCCTTGTTGGTTCAGCTAGCGGACACCTGTGCCTGCCTGGATGGGCTGGTACAGTGATAAATGTTCCCTGCTCCACTGCCTGCTTTGATGCCGTATTGGAATGGACTGCATTGCAGATACCATAGTGGTTTCTACGGTACAAGTTAATTCCTTGCTTATCCAGTGCATGATGGTCAGGTGGCACTACATAAGTGCCCCCCTTCAAACAGAGACTTTGGTTCTATACATACCATCTGAAACATGTGGCATTCAAAGTTTCAAAGGCATGGGTGAAGTATGCCAGTTATGAATAACAGAAGCTGAGAAGGGTCCTGAAGAACAGGCCCTGTATCACTTCAGGCCCCAGGTCATTTCGCACATTGCTCAGGAGGTCCCCTGGTAGCCATGGAGGAATATATGGCTACTTGGTGAGCACTGCCTCTCTTTGCCATGTATTTCTATGAAGATGAGGCAAACAGGAACAAGAAACTGTGGTCTAAGATGTGGATGTTTTCATGTGATGAGAGGGGCTCTTGGCATAAATATTTTACGGCCAGCAGAATTTTAGAGCAAAGCAAGATGCAAGATGAAAGGCATTATCTTGTTTGAACTCAAATGTGCCAGCACAAAGGTAGCCACTGCTATAGCCTATCCCACCCTCTCGTTGCCCAAAGGATGGGGTAAAATTCAACCCCTTGAGGCTCCAGATCAACAGAGTGAAGACTGACCTGCTGTGTGAGGCGGGGACTGTTTTTCTAAGGGACATTTCTTAGCTGCTTCCACAGACCCTGAACGGCAGTGTCTGGGTGTATCTGGCGTCATCTGGCAGCTGTCACAGCATAAGTGAGGTGGCTCTCCCTTGAGAAGTCCATACCTGCGCTGGATGTGTCCTACCCTCTGTACCTCTTTTCAGAGAAGCCAACACACATGCTCAGAGGTGTGTGTTTTTGAGTATTTCTGTTTGAAAGTCTACATGAAAATAGCTTTTAAAAAATATTTACTTACAGGCTGGAGAAATGGCTTAGAGGTTTAGACACTTGCCTGTAAAGGCTAAGGACCAGGGTTTGAATCCCCAGTACCCATGTAAGCCAGATACTCAAGGTGGTGCATGCATCTGGAGTTCATTTGCAGTGGCTAGAGGCCCTGGTGCACCTATTCTCTCTCTGTCTGTCTCTCTCTGCACCTCTCTTTATCTGAGAGAGAATATGAATGGGTGTTCCAGGGCCTCTCACTGCTGCAAATGAACTCCAGATGTATGTGACACTTTGTGCACCTGGCTTTACATGGGTACCCAGGGAATGAAACCTGGGCAGTTAGGCTTTGCAAGCAAAAACCTTTAATTGCTGAGCCAGCCTTAAAATATCTTGAATGAAGTCCCAATTCTGCTTCCAAAACTAAAACTCAAGTGAGAAAGGAGATGAGAACTGTGCCAGGAGGGCAAGGTGAGCAGATAAAATAGTAGGGGAGACAGGTGCTGCTGTGGCTAGGGGGTTAGTTCATGTGTGAACTCCCTGACACAATGGCAGCTATGGCCTGGCTGTGGCAACTCAGCCCTGGGAGACCATGTCAAAGCCGGCAACCAAGAAAGGGAAGAAGCTGTGGCAGAAGCTTAGAGAATCACAACGAGATTGTTCCACTACTGGAGCCCATTCTTATTTTATCATCTCCTCACCCAAATATGACTTTGAGATGCAGCACACACCTGTGAGACCAAACACCTCACTGAGCCCCCTGGACAGTGGGGTATGCAGAGGCAAGGGCTATATTTCTGTCCCTGAGGCTTTATGCATATGTGAATTCGTGGTTCTCACTACAGAAGATGCTGAGACAGAAGGAGAAATTATAGAGCATTGCTTGATTACAGTTTGACTGAAAAGTGGGGGGAGAGTGTATCATAGCATGTAATTATCGTGTTGAATAGTTTTGTTTGCACATGTGCACATGTGGGTCACATGTGTTCCTATGTGGTTGTGCACATATGTGCATATTCATGTGCATTTGGAGGTCAGAGAACAAAGTCAGGAATACCATCTACCCTTTTTTTTTTTCTTTTTTGGAACAGGTTGATTTTCTGACCTGGAGCTCGACAAATAGGTTAGACTAGTTAGGCATGAAGCCCAGGGATCCATAGGTCTCTGTCTTCCCAGTGTTGGGATTAGAAGCATGCATTACTCACCAAACCTGCCTTTTGACATGGGTTTTGGGGACTGAACTCAGGTAGGTCCTCATGCTTGTGAGGCAAACACTTTACTGACTGACCTGTCTCCATAGCAACCTGTCTTTCTGCCTTTTTTTGTGTGTTTGTATGCTTGTCCATGTGTATCTGTGTACACATGTGACTGCGGGTATGCCTTATTTTTGAGACAGGATCATTCATTGAACTTGGAGCTCATGGATTCTACTAGACTAGCTGGCCAGCAAGCCCAGATGTCCTCTTGTTTTGCCTTCCCTGAGCTGGGATTACAGGCATGTGCCACCACACCCGGATTTTCCATTGATGCTAGGAATCCTAACGCAGATCCTCACACTTGCACCACAAGTACTTTACCAACTGAGCTGTCTCCCTAAGGATGCATTTTAAAATGCAAGTGAAGACTCTTGCATTTATTTAGTCTTTCCTTTACCTCTCAGGAAGAAATGGACTTGTGTTGGCACTTTTGACAACCTTGTCTGGTCCGTGGCTCTCTCACTCCATGCTGTCTCCCCACATCTGCTCTCTTACACAGACTAGACATTTGGTTTCTGTCCTCAGCTGCTGGGACATGGACTATGTGCCCTTACCTCAGTGAGAACACAGATAACTGCTATGTGTGCCTTAGGGCGACACTGCTCTGCCCCACAATAAACTCAGGGCACATGCCTTAATTCCTTTGAGCCTACATTTCTCGCTGCATCTCTATTGGGGAATAGGATGTCTATGAAAAGCTTTTCAGCATAATCTTGGTTATATTGTAAGAACACAATAAACAAAACAAGTGTCAGCATGACTTCAAGGCAGAATATAGAACATAAGAGATCCCCAGAAAGCCACTGACTTTCTTGTTTTTAGATCTTACCTGCCACAGACTCATTTTAGTGAGTGCCCTGAATCCTTTCCCCAAAAGGAAATATAAAAATGATACAAATTTTTTAATGATTGTTTAGCATAACTCAGAAGTTTTCAACCTGTTCTACTGTGAATATCCTTTTTTTTTAAAAACATTTTTTTTTTGCTCAGTTTATTTAGTTGAGAGTGAGAGAGAGAGGAAGAGGCAGATAGAGAGAAAGAGAGAGAATGGGTGCGCCAGGGCTTCCAGCCACTGCAAACGAACTCCAGACGCGTGCGACCCCTTGTGCATCTGGCTAACGTGGGTCCTGGAGAATCAAGCCTCGAACTGGGGTCCTTAGGCTTCACAGGCAAGAGCTTAACCGCTAAGCCATCTCTCCAGCCCTGTGAATATCCTTTTGAAATGACAATCTGTCTTGCCTTCAGTTTCCTCCTTCCAATCTAGTAGTAAGTGACACTTCTTATCTTATTGACTGAGAACATTCCTAATGACACACAGCTACTCTGGATTTTGTAAAGCTTTGAATTATTTTGCATGTTGTTAATTATAAGATTATCTAAATGAATTTTAAAGGAAAAAAATATATCTACTGGCTATGTGACTGATTCCATCTGAACTCAATGCTTGGTGTCTGTGTGGAATCCTCCATTGTTGGAGACCACTCTAATGCACAGGTTATAGAGTCAAAGGCTAGAAGGACATCAGAAGACCATTTAAAGCAACTCCATTATTTGACATAACATATTTAACCCAAAAGTCAAAGGAGGAAAAACAATTTGTTCAGAACCACACAGCCAGATGGTATTAGAAGGGAGTCCAGAACCCAAGATCCCCAGGACTTAGCCACTGCTTGAAGCTAACTTTATCACTCTCTTCCTTTTTGCCATTCAGTGACCTATGAGGAGTGAATTGGGAAATGAAGCTTGCAGTCTCAAAGCTAGATCAACTGTATAATTTATCTTATCTTCTGAGTTGGGACACATTTGAGAGCTATTAATAATTCTTCCTGGGATATCAGTGTGATCAATGTGTTCTGGATATTTTGGGACATGTGTTCATCCTGCTGGAAGCCTACATAAATCTACCAAAGCTTATTTATTAGCACTTTAAAAACCATTTGACTATGGGTTGACTTGTTTGGAGGAAGTTGGGCCAACTGCCTACCTTTTCCTTTGGCCAGCTTCATGTCTTAAAAGAATATAGCCAAAACTTCTGGAAGGACTTTTGGAAGTTCATTGGAGATTGCTTATTCCTGCTTACAAAGTACTCTGTATTTTTTTAGCTTCCTATTTTCCAGCTTGAAGATGTCCTGTTCTACCTTGACGAAGCCAATGGTTTCTCTAGCAGGGGTTTGGGGAGGAGCTAATAGTTACAATAAGAAATAACTCATAAAGAGGTAGCTTGGCCCATTAATTAGATTTAGCAAGCGACCTCTTGCATGTGACTGTTTACATCCTAGAGAGGGTTGGTTGCTGGGGAAAGAGAGTGCTTCATTCCAACTCTGATGCTATAGGGACCACATTTGTCCTTATGGATGCCACAAGGGTATTAGCTAGGGTGCTGGAGAGTGCCTTGGACTGATAATCTGCTGGAAAAACTTGAGGAATTGCTTCTCTTCTCTATTGTTTCCTTTTTTTTTTTCCTTTTTGAATTAGAGGTCAGATTAATCCGAGTAGACTAGGTTGGGTTGTGGTCACAAATGGATACAGAATGAAATACCTAAACACAAGGTCCTATTTCTCATGGTGCACATTTAACATAGGTGGGCAGGGTGTGCCCTGTCCTTTATAACCTCTCAGAGACTCATAGCACATGTTTCTATGTTCAACACATTGGCAAAAAGGAAAGCAAGAGTGTCTCACTGTACCTGGAGCTCAACGATTTGACTGTGAATGAGGTGCTGGACCAGAGGACAGGATGAGATGTTGCATGAATTCCCCATGATGGCTGAGATTGAAGTGGAAGGGCCCATTGTAACTGGGTGACATTAAGCCATGGCCTGGTGTCCTATACTGGATCAAAAGGGGAAAGAGGAGCATGAGGATTAATCTCACCCTGCTTCTTGACCGCAGATGCAATGTGACCAGCAGCCTCAAGCTCCTGCCACTATGACTACCCTTTCATAATACACTGAACCCTTGAACTGTGACCTAAAACAAACCCTTCGTTTCTCAAGTTGCTTTTGTCAGAGACTTTGTCACAACCATGATAAAACTATCTAATATAAGCTGGGTGAGGTGGTGCATACCTTTAATCCCAGCACTTGGGAGGCAGAGGTAGGAGGATTGCCGTGAGTTCGAGGCCACCCTGAGACTACATAGGGAATTCCTGTCAGTCTGGGCTAGAGTGAGACCTTACCTCGAAAAGCAAAATAAATTAAAACAAAAAAGAAAGAAAGAATAGTATCTAGTATGACTTTTTGGTGTTCTGAATATAAATCCCCTCTCATACGTGTGATGGTTTGAGTGTAAAATGCTCCCCACGGAACACTTGATCTCCAGAAACGTGACACTATATGAGAAGGTTGTGGGACTTATAGGAGGTGGAGGCTTATTGGAGGAATTGTGTCCCTGGGGGGTGGGCCTTGAGTTGCATACTCTAACCTCATTGGCTGTCCATGCTCTCTCTGCCTTCTCCCCACCAATATGACGATGTGACTAACCAGATGCCTGTACCTGTTCCTGTCATACCTTTCCTGGCATGATGGACTCTACCTTCTGGAACTGCAAGCCAAAATAAACTTTTTTGTTTATCCTAATTTGCTTCTGTTCATTCACAACAATGAGAAACAAACTGACAAGCTCCTTAAAAATGACTCCCAAGTTAGCAGCTTAAAAAGGCTCATGTTCAGTTCAGTATGTCATAGGTTCCAATCTAGGAATGCATTAGTTAGGACTACTGCCTCTGGGTTTCTCACAAATCACAGTGAAGGGGATGACCGGGAATACCATTATCTGGAAGTTCAACTGTGGTAGATGATTTCCAAGGTCGTCAGCCACTGTGGGTAGAATTCTGATTCTTGGAAGATGTTGGGCTGAAGTCTCAGTCCCTTGCTGTCTGGTGGCTGCTCTTGGTTTTTGCGTACTGTGGCTTTGTCCTTTAAAACAGAACCAGAGGCAGAACTGAAGCAAGATAGAAGGCTTACTAGTCTGTATTCTGATAAAGGACCACAGTTCAACAGAACACCAAAAGTCAGTCCTTCAAAGGCAGTTCAGCTTATTGGAAAATAGATTCATTAAATCATGATGAGTGAATTAAAGCAATATTTTTTTAAAATTTTTCATTCATTTAAATAGCTACAAAAAGACTGTTATCATTTTGAATGTTCTATAGAAGTGACATCCGGGGGGCTGTAGAGATGGCTCAGAGATTAAGGCATTCACCTGTGAAGCCTAAGGACCTGGGTTTAATTCTCCAGTACCTACATAAAGCCAGATGCACAAGGTGGCACATGTGTTGGAATTGGTTTGCAGTGGCTGAAGGCTGAAGGCTTTGGTGTGCCCATTCTCTCTCTGTATCTGCTTCTTTCTTTCTCTCTCCCTCTCAACTAAAATAAATTATATATATATATATATATATATATCAGGAAAGAAAAAAAGCTTAAGAGAAAAAATAGCATCACTTCTTCTGTGCCATATATTATTGTTTAGAAGTCACAAGGTCTAGCCCATGTTCAAAGGCTTCCTAAGGGGGCTCACACAGGCTATGAACCCTATGTAGACTTCACTGGGTGCTGCATCAGCAACTACTGACCATACCGGAAGTAGGAAGAATTTGGCAATCCTGAGCCGACATGGAGGAGACCCATAGAGCATGGTTTGTGTGGGTGAAGGGGGAGTAAACGTTGCCTCCAGAGATTTAGTTTGGACAAGGATGATGGGCAATGCTATTTTATTATTCATAGCAGAATACATCTTTAGGGATAGTGAGTTCAGGCCTGTGATTCTAAATGGTAAACTAGGAATGGGTCAGGCTGGGCCCTCAACTACTCAACAACCTACCAGAAGGGCCCTCTTGGTGTCCAGTTGGGAGCCCACACCCGTCTTCTTATTCCTCACTGCCTTAGCGCTGGCACTGACTGAAGAAATTCAGAATGAGGCTCATAGCAGGCACAGGTGATTGAAGTGGATTTAACAGTCCAGTACTTGCAATGGAAATTGCTAGGCTCTGACTTCTGCTCCAGTCTCTCACATTTGCTGCTAGAGCTGAGGAACAAAAGGGGCCACTGAGCCAGAATTTGCATGAAGCTTCAAGGGAAAATGAAAAGAGACAGGGCTATCCACAGTCAAGCCCACAGGCTCAGCTTTCTTTGAGAAACACAGCAAATGGCTTATTTAACCATTTTTTTTCTTCATGTGTGTATAAATTTCCTTAAAGGTTGACCCAAATGAGTTCTTACCAAGATCTGATAGCCTGGGACAATGGAATAATCCTTTTTAATAGGATTATAGGCTGTGTTAAAGGAAGCTGGCAGCTTTTAGACTCTGCATTACAATATATGTTCAAAGCAAGCACAGGAAAGAGAAGACAGAAAACAGGTTTCCTGTGCTGTTTTACACTCCCTAAACCACCAATATCTCTAGCTCGCAAAATCTTTGGCTGCATAAATTATAGTCATATAGGATGCTCTGCTGGCATTGGGTCCAACTAGCCCTGAGTCTTGAGGCTTCTCTGGACCTCCAGGAAAGGAAGCAAGGATCTCTCGAGGACCAAAGTAGCAGAAAGAGCTTAATTTCTTTAGGTCAAGCTTCCCTTGAGGTCATCTACATCCATCAGTCCAGGAGTTTGGTTGAGCAGGTCAATGGGGGAAGGGATTGCAGACCCGAGGCGGGGAGTTCCTGAGTTTGAGCATGGGTTAGGCAGGTGCTAGGCACTGCAGGGACGATGTGCGAGTTGACACACGCAAGAATTTGATCTTAATTCTAAAGGAGGCTCGTTCTAACATGATATGCTATGTCAATGTCAATGAAGAAAGCAACAGCAAGAAGCTTCATCCCCACGGAGGCAGGCGAGAGCTGTGTCACCCCCGTGGCAGAGCATTCTTAAGAGTTCGTAAGAGTATGTGCAAAGGATCACACTCGGTGCTTCAGAATACCTAACATCAGCCCCTCCAAAGGCAGTATGGCTTCTTTTAAAATATATTCATTGAGTCATCATGAGTGAATAAAAACAGTATTTTGTTAAAATTTCATTCAGTTAAACAAACAGAAAAGCACTTATCAGTTTGAACGTTCTGTACGGTAACTGTTCAAAAGAAGTTTTAAACCTTCACTCAAGATTTTCCTGTGTCTATCAAGATACGACCTATTTATAGATAGCTAGGCATGATGGCTCATGCTTGTGGCACCAGCAATTGGGAGGCTGAGGCGGGGCATTGCTGTGAGTTCAGGGCCAGCTTGGGCTACAGAGAGAGACTTTGTCTCAATATAAGTATTCTTTTGGGAAATTGAATGAGTTTGAGGCCAGGAGATAGCAGATTGTTTAAGAGCAAAGCTAATTAACTAACCTACACTTCTGTATGATGTGTGTACAGAGTCGTGTAGTTATAGAAAAAGAATGCACAGGGAGCCTGCTTCCAGCCGACTTTTAGAAATAAAAAACGCTGCTCATGATTGGACGCTCAGCAGACATCATGTTGTCTCATTTGTGGTTATAGGTCCAATTCCCTAATAAATGTATGATCCAGTAAAAGGTATTTGACCCTTGAATGTGAGAGTTAATGTGGATGAATAGTGTCCATGAAAGGAGACATGGGTATGGGTTCATTAGCCAGGCATGCACAGAAAGGACATAGATCTCTGGCATCCCTGTTCTGTGCCTGGAATTATGTTCTTTCTCTACTTTTCTCCACCTACCAAATCTGTCGAGCATTTCTGAGCTCCTTTTGCATTTTATCCAAATTATCTTCCTTAATCTATAAGCCAAAAGTGCTCTCCTACTCCTGAGACTGCATAAAAATTTACTTTAATTAGTAATTAAACAGTTATTTATAAGGTCTGTATCATGCATTTCAATGGTGGGTAGTAGGAGAGAAATCAATTAGAATCTTTTTGAAACCATGTCACTTAACCCTTAAAAAATCTGAGGAGAGGGCTGGAGGGATGGCTTAGCTGTTAAGGCATTTGCCTGCAAAGCCAAAGGACCCAGGTTCCATTCTCCAGGACCCACATTAGCCAGATGCACAAGGGGGCACACATGTCTGGAGTTCCTTTTCAGTGGCTGGGGGCCCTGGGTGCCCATTCTCTCTCTCTCTCTCCCTCTTTCTCCATCAAATAAATAAATACATAAAATAAAATATTTTTTTAAAAAATCTGAGGGGAAAGATATACTGTTATTTTTGCCTTTCCACCACAGTGGACATAGGTCCAGAAGACCAGAGAGCTTACTGAGGAGCATGGAGTCTGTACCTGTAACAGTTGGTCTACAGAAATACTCAGATCTGCTGAGATCCAAATCCTGCCTGATGTTTACTAAGTCATGCTACTCTCTGTTCTTTTCTATAACCTTGACCTCTGGTCCTTTTCCTGGAATAGGATTGGTCAGTTCACGTCTTATATCACGTGTAGATTTTACATGTGGGGAGGAGAGTGGGCAACATGCTTCATTCTGCATGCTCCCTTGCCTACACTGCACAAGATAGATACTGGAATTTGCGGGCTAGATCAAATACAGAATGAGACCTAGCACCATCCATTGTTGGTGCTTCAGCCCTGATTTGACACCTTGGTATTTATGTTGCTAAATGAGGCCCACATTTGCCTACAATTGTTGCCAATCTCTCTAATCTCAGCTGCTATTTGATACTCAAGGTTGGCATGATGAACCCATTGTACTGGAAAATTCTAAATTAAACCCAACACTTGTGAACATCATGTGCAGCAACACAATCCTCAAAGATTAGGAGAGGGTGGCAGAAATGAGAGAAAGAGAGAAGACTTTCTGGAGGATAGGAGTGTGACATGTGAGGCTCTGAAATAAAGTCTAGGTCTCCTTGAGGCTGCTTTATCATTGTGACTTGTGCTTCCTAGTCCCACAACTGCTCTGTCCGGAAGTGGTTATTATGAAGCTGATGTAGACTTGCTGTGTTTCTCAGACACAGCCTACCCGAGCTGCCTCTTGACAGGGAGGTGGCTTTACTCATCTGCTGTCCACATTTAAGTGGTAGTTTGTGATCACAGGTAGGTGATATCACATGGCATTGGTGGGGTGGTTTTCTATATTGGTGCCTCCTCAGAGATGGACTTAGAGGTGAGGGTCCAATTGCATGTAATCTTGGCCTCATCATGGAAAAAAAAAAAAAAGGAGTGAACTAACTGAGAGTTCTGGTGTGGATGGAAACCGTGTTTGACTGTCTTTAAGCCAAGAGCATGGGCTTCCTGTCGCAATAGCTGGATCATTCTGCCTGTCACTTGCCTTATTTTGGCTTTAATTTTGCTCTGCAACTATGTCACTTGGGTTCTGCTCAATTTCTCTAGCCAGTCTCTCCTGTCTCTGTTTTATTTGTCTTCCCTTTGGAACAGCCCCACTTTGACCCTCTGGTCCTGTTTACTTACTGTACTTCAGCTCGTGTCCCTAGGCCATAGTTTCAGTCTCTTACTATGTGCGTTGGGAAGGAACAACCATGACCACAGCCAGAAGTCCTGTGTAGCCCATGCAATAAAAGCTTCCTGCTAAATACTCCTTCCTTCCTTATGCTTAGGTGCCTTTGGAAATCTGGTATTTTCCTTATAAATCCAGCCTGCAGCCAAGTTCAGTTTTTTTTTTTTTTTCCCTTAGGTCATCAAGAATGGGACCTTGGTACATTTCAAATCACTAAGATAAGTTTACAGATAGGCTGCTGGCATCCTCAATGATGATTTATGCATGATGAATGGAAAAGCATGCTGTTTTTCTTCCTTTTACAACTTGGTAATGACTTAGGGGAAAACGTTCTGTCAGAACCTGCTCCTTTCTCTCTATCTGTGTCATTTTCCATGTAAATCTCTGTGTCTACATCTGTGTTTATATAGGGATCCAGTGGCATGAATTGAGCAGTCCAGCAGAGCTCTGGCACACCACTACTCATTATTTGTATTTGACCTGGTAGAATTTGACTCTTATCTGCAATGTGAAGATGCATGATTATGTTATCCTCTTCAAGAAATATGTGGGTAAATGTTGGCCAACCCTCTTCAAGTAAAATAAAAATACATGTCTCTGCTATGGACCTGCAGATTCTCATCACTCAGAACCACACTCACTGGAAAAGTATGATGTGAGGAAGCATTGGGTTGCTGGAGAGATAGCTCAGTTGTTAAGGCGCTTGCTAGCAAAGCCTAAGGTTCCAGGTTTGATTCCCCAGTACCCACATAATCCAGATGCACAAGATGTTGTGTGTGTCTGGAGTTGGTTTGCAGTGGCTGGAGGCCCTGTTGTGCCCATTCTCTTTCTCTCTCATAATATAAATAAATAGAAAGAAAAATACAAAAGACATTCGGTAAGACTTATGGACACTCAGAGCTTTTGTTTCCTTATTAGCCAAAAAAAAAAAAAAAAAAAAAAAAAGATCTGGATCATATCTCTGAGGGAAGACCAATTCCTATGATGCAGGAGTTTTTAGTGAAGCAAATACTACTAAATACAAAGTCATGAACTAACTTTGACATAGTACTAGTGGGTGACTTCATTGCCCATCTCTTACCAATAGATGTGCCACTTAGACAAGAAAAATAAATAGAGAAACATTGGAGTTAAATAACTTCATTGATCAAACGAACCTAACAGACATTTACAGAACATTCTACCCAAACGCTGCAGAATACAGACACTTCTCAGCAGCCCATGGGACTGACTCTAAAACAGTTCACATATTGGGACACAGAGAAAATCACAGCAAATATAGAAAAATTGAAATAACTTCTTGTGTTCTATCTTACCACCATGGAATAAAGCTAGCAATCAATAGCAAGAGCAGCTACAGGAAATACACACACTAATGGAGATGAAGAGACACGCTTTTCTATGATGAGTCAGTGAAGAAATCAAGAAGGAAATACAGTCTTTGATTGTCATCATCTAATGAATAGCTTTGACTCCAAATCTAGTCTTATAGATACTCTTTTATAACATTACTACTGCATGTAGAAAACCAATCTTCTGGGTCTGGATTGTGTGACTGTCAAAGTATAGTTGGGAAACTTGTGGCGGGTATTTCAGCAGACGGAATTTAATTCAAGGGATCAGTTACAAAGTCCCGGAAGCAAAGTCAAGGCCAAACAGGGAACAGTGAGGACATGAGCAGATCAGCAATGGCAGGCAGTTATTATCATTCTGGATGGTTTTATCAGAGCAACATCCATGGCTTCTGGGAAAGATGGAGTCATGAAAGAAAGTACCATACTGGGTGAGAGCTTGAACAATACCAGAATATAGCTAGTTCTGAAAATATCGTTGGAAGAGGGAGAGAAAGAAGGAGAGAGAGGGAAGGAGAGGGAGAAGAGAGAGAGAGAGAGAGAGAGAGAGAGAGGGCACCAGATCCTGGCTTGTCTTTGTCTCTCTCTTACCAATTAATCCCAAAAGCTAGTAGACGCTAGGAGGTAAGAGGGTTTAGTATATAGTTTGTAGCAGTCATCACTGTAACATATAGGAGGCAGGGTTGGACAGTTGATGAATGTCAGGGTGACAACGTGCTGAGTGGCACAGTTGGGCTGGGAAATATCTGGTATAACCTTTATGAATCCCAGCCTAGCCTAGCTTTTGAATGCCCTGCTGCTGAAACATGGTACTCACTCATTCAGGTGTGGAAAGAGGCTCCTTCGGCTTTTTAATCCCATGCCACATTTGGATGGATCTAAGCAGCTTCTAAGGTCTCTGTTATAATCAGCCCGTGAGATTTCCAACTCATCATTGCAATTCCTGAGGACTTTCTGTATACTTGACAGTTTAGAGGTGATACTCTTTTTAACCCCTGACAACTATTCTTAGAAGATAGAAACATCTGTGTTTAAAAGTGAGGTCATGAGATGGAGCTATGTGCCTACAAGCTACATTAGGGGTAGATGGAACACAGTAGGGGTAGAAGGAACACAGGGTATTCTGATTTCAGAGCTCCTTCTGAAATACAAGTAGGGCCAAGTCAAGTTGTAGTTAACATCTCATGTGGAATGTTGTTTTGATTTCTGGAAGTAACAGCTTTTAGAAGATAACAGGAAGCACTTGCAGAGGGAGAAACCAGCTACAACCTTCTGAGAAGTCTCCTTGAAGGGCAGCACACTTTCCCTGCCAACACCTCCCATAACGGGGGTTTCAGCCTCCTATTGTTTTACCTGAAGCTTAATATAATCTTGTATTTCTTGCTCCCCACATTTCTTTATTCAAGTAACCATACTTGGCTGATACACGTGGCAATGGAAATAGAATATTTGTAATATCCTATTTGGAAGAAGTTGCCAAGTAAGACCATTGAAGCCAGGAGTAAAAATGATATGGGTAGAAAAATGAATTGTTTTCTTCCTACAATGAGGGAAGGAAGGTTGGTGGTGGTGACAGAGAAGAGATGGAGCAGCAAGAAGCTGAAGGTGGGGGGGGTGGACTGAATGGAGATGGGTAATTGTTGAGTGAGAGATGTGAACACCCTAGATGATTTCATCAGTGATGGGGTGGGAAGTAGAGACCAGATGCTGGAAGGCAGCTTTCTGGAATCTGAAGAACTTAGGTACAAGGGCTCACATTCACTGGATGGAATGAGATAGAAACTTGTGATGATGGGAATTAAGTCTGGACCAGGCACAAGTATATGAGAATGGTCAAGAACATGACAGAAGCATCAAGGAATTGGAACAGGGTCCAACATTTATGAACCAGTTCACTACAAACAGTCAACCCAGTTTCTAGTTTCAGGTCCATCTTCATCTTTATTAACTAGCAGTTCTAACACTTTTAAGAAACCTTTGGTGTGTATATAGATGTATGTATTGAATATTCTGTGAGTTTGGCACATTCACATGTGTGGAGGTCATAAGACAGCCTTTGCTATCAGTCCCTATTCTCTACCTTATTTCAGACAGGGTCTCTGTTCTCTGATGTGTATGTCAGGCTAGCTGGGCCATAAGATTCCCATAATTCTCCTGTGTCTGACCTTCCTCCTGCAGCAAGAACAATGGGATTATGCATGTGCATTACTGAATTGGGTCTATGTGTGTCCCAGGGATCAAAATTCAGTTCTTCATCCTTGCTCAGCAAGCACTTTGCTCATTGGCCCATCTCCCTGGCCCCTGGTATTAATAATTTTTATGTCATTAGACAGAGGTGAGGATTGCATGAGGTAACTGCTTTGAAAGTATCTTATTTTCTGGTTAAAAATGGTAGAGTTGTTTCCGAGTACATCTCTCCTACATTTTCCTTAAGATTGTTTCTCTTAATGAACTTCTTGAGTACACAAGGTGGTGACATACCACCACATGCTCGTCAGACACAAACCAGCTTTGATCCCTTTCTAAGAGATGTGGCTGAATGAGAGAATGTGCAGAGGAGACATGACAAGCAGATTAGCAACTGGAGCAAAGAGAACAAAGGGCATGGAGGAACATATGGTAAATGTGGGGCAGGATGGGAAGACTGGAAGGACTGAACAGTCTGTGAAGTTGCCCAGGGCAAAGTTAGGACCGTGTTCAGAAACGTCAAAAGAGGGAATATTTCCCTTTTGTGCACTGAGAGGAAGATTTGCTAATAATTTTGCTTATGTAAACATTGGGTGGGATACCTGCCAAAGTACTGAATTCCTCCCCATTAGAGGCACCAAATTGAAGCTGATGTCACAGAAGAGAGACTTCTATACAGTACTAGGAGATTTTCAATGTCTAGAAGAACTCTTATAGCAATAACTTACTATGAATTAAAAAAATATTTATTTATCTATTAGAGAGAGAGGGGGAGGCAGATAGAAAGAATGGGCACACCATTGCTTCCAGCCACTGCAAATGAACTGCAGACACATGCGCCCCCTTGTGCATCTGGCTTATTTAGGTCCTGGGGAATCGAATCTGGGTCCTTAGGCTTAGCAGGCAAATGCCTTAACTGCTAAGGCATCTCTCCAGCCCTACTGTGAATTTTTTTTTTTAAAGTCTGGGCTGCATACCTTTTTTAAAAAAATTTTTTTTGTTTATTATTTATTCATTTGAGAGTGACAGACAGAGAAAGAGGGAGAGAGAGAGAGAGAGAGAGAGAGAATTGGCACGCCAGGGCTTCCAGCCACTGCATACGAACTCCAGACGCGTGCGCCCCCTTGTGCATCTGGCTAACGTGGGTCCTGGGGAATAGAGCCTCAAACCGGGGTCTTAGGCTTCACAGGCAAGCGCTTAACTGCTAAGCCATCTCTCCAGCCCTACTGTGAATTTTTTATGACTGTATTGTAGAATTGTAAGAACTGCTTACCATGTGCTCTTGGAGGCAGTTAGAATAAACATGACTCACTTTTTATTAAAGATTCACTTTGAGGGAGAAGAATGACCCAACAGGATGGGGAGATGGCTCCAGCAGTAAAGTACTTGTTCCTTAAATATAAAGATAGACCTTAGTTTGGATCCCTAACACTCATGTCAATGTCAGGCCTCAAGGCCTGCAATCCCAGCACTGGGGAGACAGAGATGGCATACTCCAGGTTTACTGGCTAGCTAGAGTGTCATGTTCACTTATACTGGGAGACATGAACAAGTATCTATTCACCCCAGATAGGGCACTGGCACTAGACAAGAGAAATAACTCCATCCATGTCTAACTTAGTGAACCAAAGATTTTTATTGGGGTTACTTTCAGGAGCATTGATGAGTCTTTTCTGCCAAAAATTCTCACTCCTCATATATCCTTGGGGAGCAGCCTTGTAAATCTCATGTCTGGAACGGCCAGATACTTGTGAGGTTTTTACATCTTAAGCCTCACTTTCTTCCTGAGCCTTAATGAGCACTGGAACCTCCTGAGTCTTACAGAGCCCATGTTTCAGTCTGGATCTTCCTAAACTGCTTCCCTCCTGGATGAAATGCTTAAATTCCCTGCACCCCCCCCAAATTGCTATACAACAACTAGTCTAGCCCAGTCTGTGAGCTTTGGGTTTAGTGAGAGACCTTGTCTCAAAAAATAAGTTGGTAATTGAGGAGACACCTTACATTGATCTCTGGCTCCCATATGCATGTGTATACAGCACACATGTGCACACACACAAACACACACACACACACACACCCTGTACACACAGACACATACACACACACACACACTCATGCACAGACACTCATGCACATGATACACACCTACACACGTAAAAAATGAGTGATTCTGTCTCAGGGACCCCAAAGAAAACTGATTCCCTCTAAAAGCAACTTCAAGCTTTTCTGGGAGGTTGCTGGGAGTCATGGTAAGAGCTTTCCTAGGTCTGTGATATAATATTCCCCACCTCAAATGACCTCCATTTCTAGCACAGATCAGCTTTTCCAAAGTTATGGAGAATAAGGGAGGCACATACCATGACTCCCACTTAGCAAGTGGGAGGGACAGGAAGGAGAACGGTCTGACTGTGAATTGTAGGTTGAAGCTGTTTAGAATCCATAGAGGTCAGTTCTTCCATGTGTTTCATTTTACAGATGGGAAAGCTGAGGCCCAGTTTGTTAACTCATTATGACTGGCGTCTGGGTCAGAGCTGTGTTCTTCGTCTCACAGTTCTCTATGGTGGAGCTGAAGAACTGCCTCCCATGCTGTCACGGAATCAAAGAGATCAAAGAGTGACCACCCAGGACCGTATTTCCTGAGCTTCTGTCCTCTTTTGAGTTGTTGTGAAGAGGTTCTCCATCAAAACAGAATTTCTGGGACCTAGCAGAGTTGACATCTTGACGGAGAAGCAGCTCCAGATAACCATGCTGACCACTGTCAGCATTTGTTCATTTTATGAGGGCCTAGAAGAGACCCAAAACGTACCTTCCGCCCTTGCGTGATCGCTGGAGCAGCAGGAGCTTGGCAGAAGAGGCAGCCTTGCAGCAACTGCAGCAGGTCTGGGTGAATGGTCACTCTGCACAGCGTTAGCACTGTAATTATACGAGGCACGAAAAAGGATCAGAGATAGAAAAGGGGCTTTCCTCCAAAATACCAGATAGGTTGTCAGTACTTGTCATGTCCCCTGCTGCCGCCATTGTGAGTTGGGGCAAACTGGCTTTGCTGGTCCCTGGATGGACAGGAGGAGCAAAGAGTTCTCCACCCTCTAACGGTTTCCTGACATTTTAGTTTTCTGCTATGGGATGGGGAGGAAGGAGGGGTAAAGGAAGTAAAAGCGGTAGGGGGAGGGACTGAAAGAAGGGGAGAAAGGAAGGGGAGGAAGAAGGAGAGGGAGGGGAACGAAAGAGGGGGCGGAAGGCGAAGAGTGAGATGTAAAGAATACGAATCAGAGAAAACCATGGAGACTTGAGAAAGGTAGTATGTACATGTGTTCTAGGGGAAGTGACAAGATGGTGAAACCCAGAAACCCCCAATAATACACAGGTAAAGAAAGACACGGGTGTTATTGTAGGTGTTATTCCTTGAGGTTTTGAGATGAAAGATTAAAAGGTATTATTCACATATATTTTTCTTCCTAAAATAAGTAAATAAAATCAGGAATATAACTGGATCCCTGAAGAACAATTGAGAATATGTCCCCAGAAAGTACACCAAGGAGCTGAGGGAATTGGAGGCAGAGTGATACATCCTGCTTCTCCTAATATGCCCACAGGACCCTAGCACACAGGCTCAGTTAGGCAGGATGTTGAAGACAAAACGCCCAGTTCCTTCAAAGTCCTAAGTGCAGCTAGGGAAAAGCCTTGGATTACAAATATGAGTCCTAGGATACACTCTGGCCCTATCACTAACTCAGGTTATGTTGTTTGAGTCCTGCTATGTTCAGCTAGACAGCAAAGATAACACAATGCTGGAAGGCTGTTTAAGGGTTAAATGATACAGGGAAGAAAAATATTTTTTCAGATTGCATATATAAGTGCTTATAGTACTTATTAATTGAGATTGCATATATAAGTGCTTTATAAACATTATAAAACACACATACAAAAAAAAAAATGGTTTTAACTGTTTCTTTCTACCAGTTGAAGGCAATTCAATTTGTTGAGCTTTAACATTTTTTAAGGACACAAAGTACAAATCATTCTTAGCTCCTCTGCAAAACATGCTTACTGAAAGAAGCCTCTGTTAAGGAGCTTAATATTTTAGGAAGAGACAATGGATAGCTTCCCTGTTAACCATGACCACACACAAAAACAGATCTGAGGAACAGCTGCATTCCAAGTGGTGGGAAGAGAAAAGCTGAATGGACAGGATACTGCCTCAATTGGATTTGTGGTTTAGGGACAAGCACTGACCTTGAAGCTGGAAGAATCCCCTGTAGCAGGTAGGATAGCAGCAACAGGCAGGTGCTCTAAGTCCACTGGCATCAGGCCTCTGAGCACAGCATCCTCCTGGGGCTGCTAGAAGGAGAGAAATACGCCTCCAGACACCTCTCCCTCTCTCACACATCCCGTAGCCTCTCCTCAGGCCTCCTGACTGGATGTAAACCTGACGGGCACTCTCTCCATCCAGAGATGCCTTGGGTGTCAGGTGTGAAATTCTACCCCAGCAAATGGAATTCCAGCTGAGTCCCTAAGGTCTAGAATTTGTGTCCCATTTATGCCTTCTAGAGAAGTAGGATTCTGTGCCTCAGTTTCTCTTCCTGTCAAGCAGAGATGATAGCATTTGTTATAAGAAACAAATCACATAAAACAGAGGCACATGGTATTTTTCTAAAAAAATGGTGTCTGTTAACTCCCTTTAACATACTCTATAGGTTCTTTAATGTTGTCATGAGAGGAAAATTAAAAACAAAACAAAACAATAACAAAAAAAATCACAAATAGTTCATTAGGTTTAAGTTGATATCAAACATGAGTGTGAGAAGCCCTCACAAACACTGACGGCGGGCCCTTTAAACTGGTAGATGGGCAGAGAGTACCGTGGGCTGTCTTTTTTGCTCATTTAGGATTTTCCCTCACCGTCTTTAGGAGGTTATGCTTCTCGGTTTACTGAGAATCCCTGTATAAGCTGCAATTATTTGCAAAATTAATTTTGAGCTGTTACATTTCTTGCCAAGGACAGTAGAAATGGGGAGAGAGCTATTTTTTTTCCCTCTCTTGTGATGTTTTGGGGGCAATTTACAATTTATTAAAAAGCAAAACAAAACTGGGAGCAATTTCTTTTCTCTCATCGGCAAACTCTGCATAGGCGGCAAAAAGTAAGTCCAGGCCAATGTGCAAGCGCTGCAGATACCGCGCTCTGGAATTCCACACCCACCCAGCGTGCTTTGGGAAAGTTCCTTGCCAGCACTGAAAGACAGAAGAGCAGCCCCAGCTAGCTTCTGGCTTCCATTTAAACTGTTTCAAATATCTGATAGGACATGCCATAAGTGGGGTGTTTCCTTCCCCCACGACTTGGAAGGGGTCAATTCCTAACCACATAATTCGACTCCGTCCTCTCGTGGCCCACGTCCTGCACTGGGAGACTTGTGCTGGAGGGAAGGGCACTGACTTGTCGTATCATCTATCTAGCCCTGGTCTCCACACTAGCAATTTTAGTTCTGTGGATTGTGTGTGGATTCAGGCCATCTGCTGTGCCTGATGTTAGGTGTGCTCTTGAAGAGAACAAATTGCAGTGTTGCAAAGCAGCAGCGCTCAGGCGTTGTCGGGGCAGCCTTGCGTGCCTGAAACACAGGCTGGGAATCAGGACCCCGGTGTACACAGGGACAGCGGCACTTGTCCCCATGTAACGATTGCCATTTCTCAAGTCAAGAACCAACTGGGCTGGAACAAAGCGGGGTGGAATTCGGTTACACAAAGGGTGAGCCCTGCCTGCATGGCACTGCATACTTCTTGTTCTTAAAATAACCGTGCCAGTTGGACTGTTTTTTTTTTTTTTTTTCTGTTTGGTTTTGTTTATATATTTTTTTTTCAAGTAGTGCTTTCAAAAGCTAATTTATGTCTGTCAGCACATCCTTAAGAAGCCTGGCTAATCATCCAATTAAAACAAACATTGCAAAAATAGATAAAGTAAAAGATAGGTTGTTTTCATTACTACCTCAGATTGTTTCTGGGGATAATGCAGCCTTCTTAAGAGGAACTTCCTCCAGAATCAGAGGGAGCGAGGGTGTGGAACGGAGCTCTACCTGTGACTCCCTGGTGACAGTCTTCAACAGCAAAGGCTATTTTCTTCGGAGGCTGACTTTAAGACCTGGTTCTTAGGTTTGTGATATATTCATAATCAAATGATACTTAGAAAATAAATTTGTATCAATAGATTGAGCCTCTGCTGCCCTGCCTTAATTTCTCACCCTTCCCTTTTTTCTCCAACCAGGTATTTCTTGATCAAGCTAACCATCATGTTCAACTGAAACACAATCTAAGCCGGGTCTTGTCATCACAGCTACTCAGAAGGCTGACACAGGACAGTACAAGTTCAAGTCCTGTCTGGGTTATGCAGAGGCTTCAAGGTCAACCCAGGCAACTCAGTGACAGTCTCAACATGAAGAAATGTAAGAAGAGGACTGGGGTTGTAGCTCAGTGGTTGAGAACTTTGTTAGCCTGTGCAAAACCTTGGGTTCAGTCCCTATTACCAATCACCCCACTCCCAAAAGGCTATCCATTCAGACTTTTTAACAGGCATATAATATTAAACGTGTTGTGATTTTTAGCACCTCTTTCCTATTTTATAATTAATTGCTATCATTGCATGGGATCTTCCATGACAAAACATTCAGTGTCTATGTCCTTTGAAAAATGCTACATTGAGTTCATTATGTTTGCTTTAAAACTGAATTTGTAAATGAATTACATTATTTTTATTTGTGCAAAACCCATAAACATTGAGCACGTTAATGGAATAATGTGGCTTTGTTGTTTAAATTTTTGAAAGGATATCTCATGATGTAGCTCAGGTCGGCCTGAACTTGTGCTCTTCCTGCCTCAACTTGCAGAGTGCTGGGGTTGGAGTTCTGAGCCACCCTGCTTTGCATACATGTGCTGTTCTGATACATGTATACAGTGTATAATATTTAAATGAGGTTGATCATTGTGATGGTTTACATTGATTGTCAATTTCACAGGACCTACAATCACCTTGGAGGGATTAGGTAGACTAGGTTAGCCTCTGTTCATGTCTGTGATGAATTACCTGGATTTATCTTGATTAGCTTCGATAGGATGGCAAGAGACACCTTAACTGTGGGTGGCATCATTTCATAGCCTGGGCTCCTGGATTATGTGGAAAGAGGAGAGCTGACTGAGCAGCAGCGTTCATCATTCTCTGCTTCCTCACTGTGCTGAGTGTGACCAGCCGCCTCAAGCTCCTGCCACCATGACTCTTCCTCCATGATGGACTGGAACTGGAACTGCAGGGTGATAGAAACTCTTCTTCCCTTAAATTAATTTTTGTCAGGCATTTTGTCCCAGCAATGAGAAAGTAACTGATATCCACCTATCTATCTTGCCAAAACGTTTGTTATTTCTTTATGGTGAAAACATTCACAACCTTTTCTTTAAGCTTTTCAACTGTACATTAACTACTTCTGTCCTTGGTCAGCCTACTGGGCCCTAAATAGCACAGCAGGGTTTGCTCCTAGCTAGCTGTAGCTTGCTGCCTGCTGATCTACATTTCTTATCCTCCCTCTCCTCATCCCCTGACAGCCACCTCTGCACTCTTAGCCTCTATGAGTTCAGTGTTTTTAAGTTCTCATATGACTGAGATCACGTGGTATTTGCCTTTTTGTGCCTGGCTTATTTCGCTTAACATAATGATCTCTAGTTATATTCATGTCATAATTGACAGGCTTTTATTCTTTTCAGCGCTGAATAGTATTTCATGGTTTGTATGTACTACTGCTGTAAAAAAATTTTTTTTCTCATCTCTTCCTCTGTGAGTGGAACACCTAGGTTGTTTCCATGTCTTGGCTACTGTGATCAGGAGGGAGGACAGGTGACCTCTTTGCATACCAATTTATTTTATTTTGTATAATACCCAGTAGTGGCATTGCTGTGCCATATGGTATTTCTATTTTTACTTTTCTAAAACTGCCATGCTGTTTCCCATAATGACTATACTTAGTTTATAGTACAGCTCCACAGCCTCTCTAGCACTTGCTGCCTTTTGTCCTTTTGATAATGATCAATCTTGTTAGAGTGGGTGACATCTCACTCTGGCCTAGATTTGCATTTCCCTGATGTTTAGTGATGTTGAGCACTTTTTCATGTATCTGTTGACCATCTATGGTCATCTTTTGAATTGTTATACTACATTTTGCTTTAGGAAAGCACATGCCCATAGTGATGCTAAGGCATTGCTTTGATAAGAAGAGAAGCAGAATTGAAGCAGCTGTTCCTCCTTTCTCTGTTCTGTCCCCACAGACAAAGCCCTTCACATTGCAATTGCATGTGTCTATATTTCTAAATTATGGTGATACATCACTATCTATTATTTTTGGTTTGATGTATATGCGTATGCGTGTGCGTGTGCGCATGTGCATGCATGTGTGGGTGTGTGTGTTCATGTACTTGAGAATGGATGTGTGTGCATGACACAGGGAGTATGTGGAGGTCAGAGGATAACTTCCAGGGCCTTTTGCTATCATTGTTCATTGCTGCATCCACCAGGAAGCTGGCCTGTGAGCTTCATGGAAATGCTCCTATCTTTGCTTCCCTCCCTTCTCCCTGTAGATGTACTCCCAAAGCATTTGGCTTTTACATAGGTTAGGGGATCTAGACTCAAGTACTTACACTAGTAAGCTCTTTATCGTTTGAGCCATCTCCCCAGTCCACATTGCTGTTTTTCATATAAACATATTATCCAATAACTTCTGAAGCTAGAGAGCAAGTTCTCTAACTAAAGTATCTTCTGTTCTAATGTGATGACTATATTCAATGTGGTAGGTGATGGTAATGCCTTTAAGAAGTGCATATTGCCACTGCCGCCTCATAGGGAGAGAAGTTGATGGTTTTCAAGTGGAAGTAATTTAAAGGAAACGACTCATGTAGTATGTAAGTGAATTTTGGCTTTCCTTCTTTCTGTCTTGAATATTCCATTGAAGTTTCCATTCACTTAGTCTACAAACTAACTTATCATTTATTGTTTTTCTACTTGCATTTGGATTTTACATATCATGATGAATTTTAAGATATTCTATAGTTTTATGACATGGGTAGGTTGTGATCTTTTCTTCATTAATTTGATGTGTATGTTTAAATATAGAATGCTTTACTAATTTGCATGTTATCCTTGTAGAAGGGCCATAATAATCTCTGTTTCATTATAATTTTAGTATACATGCTACTGAATCAAGCACTTGTTTGCATTTTTAAGAGACTAAATGACAAAAAAAATGTTATGTGCATTTCCTGGAAGCTGGAAATTTGTTGTATTTTTAATATTACTGTGTATATTGCACAGCTCTCTGCCAAGGCTGGGGTCGTGCTCACTCAAGGCAGTCATGTGCCAGCACGTCTTCTGACCTTACTCACAGCAGCAACAGTTAAGTGTTATTACAGTTTCAAATGCTTTGCATTTGGCTTTATGTGGGTACTGGGGAATCAAACTCAAGCCATCACACTGTCAAACAAGTGCCTTTAACAGCTGAGTCATCTCTCCAGCTCCCAAGATTATTATTATTTTTTAATTTCTTCTTTCTTTCCTTCTTTTATTTATTTATTTTTTGTTTTTGGTGCAGGGGAATTGAATCCAGGGCCTCACACATACTAGGCAAGCATGATACCAATGAGTCTTCCTTTAACCTTTCTTGGCTCAGCTTATGGCTCAGGCTCAGATTCAGTTTACTCAGAAACAGATGGGCTTTGAAATTGAGATCAACCTGCTTCAGCCTCCTGAGTAATAGGGATTATGGGCTTGTGCCATCAGGCTTGACTCTTTCTTTTGTAAATAAACTGAAAGTTTCTTGTTCCTTTTGACCATTGTCTGTGTATATGTCTCTTCCTAAAGCCCCCTGGTAGCAGCATTCTTCTCTCTGCTTCTAAGAGTTTGTTTAAAATTCCACACAAATGTCATCTTTTTATATTTCTTTTTCTGTGAATTTTATTTTTGTTTCATTTGCTTTTATTTCTAAATTTACCTTTTTATATTTAATGTTTTACGTAGTTTTAGGAGCCATCCACGTATCAGTGCCGTCACCCATGTTCATTTTCAATGTGCTGCATATAACTGTCTCCACTTTCCATGTGCATACTTACTTTGTCTGTTGTTTCTGGCATATGAAAAGTTACGTATCAATGTAGTTATATTTAGTAGTGCTTATTTTACAGTGCTTATTTAGTTTAGATACCATTTTTTCCATCCAGAGAGTTTTAAGATTTTTTTTCTTCTAATTAGCTTTTACATTTAGGGCTTGAATACACTGGAGTATTTTTTAAAATATTTGTATTTATTTGCAAGCAGAGAGAAAGACAGAGAGACAGACAAAGAGAATGGGGTGCCAGGACCTCCAGTCACTGCACGTGGACTCCAGATGTATATACCTCTTTGTGCATCTGGCTTTACGTGGTTACTGGGAATTGAACCCAGTTCATTAGGCCCTGTAGGAAAGTGCCTTAACCACTGATCCATCGCCAACCCTGGAATATGTTTTGATGTACATGTGTACTATGTTTGACTCTCAATGACATATAGTTCAGCTTTCTTTTTTGCAACATCTTTTATTGGCTAATACAAACCTCTACCATCACCTCATGATGTTCTGTTTAATGACTGTTTACTTACAATTTACATTGGAATAATCACCCCCCCCCCGTCTTATAAAGCTACCAAGTCATTGGTTGCTGTCACACTTATCAAATTGTCACAATTTTTAAAAATCATTTTGTCTAAAAAAGTAAGTTAATGCATAATCATCCACCTACCCCAATATTGGCACTCCTTGTCTGTTTGATTCTAAAATAAGTTGAAGAGTCATCCAGGCAAATATTCAAATTATGTAGATTGAAGTTGGTTTCTATTATATGCATATTATTCTGGCACATACAAAATGCAGACTTAGAAAAATTCATTCTTCTCAACCAGAAACATTACTTACTCAGACCTTTTATCTATGTCTAATTTTGTATATTTATTTATAAGGAATCTTTGGATGTATTTTTAGAGGTATTTTATAGATTGTTGTTTTTCTTTGCTTACTTCTATAAATGTAATTTTACTTCCATTATGTCTTTTAAATGATTATTTCTGGCATAGAAGAAATCTGATTTTTTCACATTTTTCACATTTTTACATTGCATATGGCCACTTACTGAACTCTAATAAATTATAAGAGCTTTTAAATGGATTCTCTCCTATTTTCTGAGATATAATTAGATCTCAAATCTGGCTGTGGTTGAGCTTCTGCAGTAGTATTAATTGCTTCTGAACTGTGTACCTGACTCTCTCTTAGATGCCATGCTGCATTGGAGGGTGGGGGCTGGGCAGACAGACTAGAAATAAATCTTGAAGGGAGGTTAAAATGTCGTCACTGAGAGCAGTCTGAGCCCATTTCAGGAGGCAGAAATAGCATGTGCAATGACACAAAGACTTAGGAAAGCCACTACGTGCCAGGGATGGTAAGTAGCTGGTGTGGCTGGACAGAGGGTGTATGAGTCACACCCTGTTCCACAGAGTGTCCTACCCTGAAGCTTGCCAGCACTTTCTCCCCTGGCTCACGTCCTGCCATTTCTCAGCAGCCTCATGATGCTTCTTACTCTCCATTGTGTCTCTAGTTCAAATGATGCTGCGAGCTCCTTCTCCGACTTTAGTCTTCTGCACAATCGTTTTTCAGACCCCCGATGCCAAACAAAGCAATCAATAGCCCCACAGTTATATCACCTTTCAGATAAATTTAACATATCTTTCTCCCATGCTACCCAGGGCACAAAAATTGTACCTTATCTTTCTATCTTCCATCAGTCAGGCAATGTCTGACACATAAAAGGCAGACTTTAATTGAATTGGGTTTTTACATTTAGGAATGATTTTCCAGTTGTCTCTTCTATGCACATTTAATTTTCTTTCCTCCATTTGGGCACCCTAATTGAAACCCAGTATTTTGTACCAATTTCTGTTATGTTTTTTACCTTCTCCTACATTTATGGATGTCTTTCTTGGCATTGCTCATTGCATTTCATATGTACCTTTCTGAACTCTTATTTCCAGCCTTATAAGGAGAAAAAGTTCTTATCAGAACACAACACACACACACACACACACACACACACACACACAGAGAGAGAGAGAGAGAGGGGGGGGGTGGGGGGAGAAGAGAGAACTCCAAGATTAGGAAATTCAGAGAGAAAACTATGATGATGGCTGTCCTAGCAGCAAGAACAACTGATCCTAATAAAGGGCCACATATGAAATTGAGAGGTATTTTACTCAGGATTTATTATTTATTTATTTGGTTTTTCAAGGTAGGATTTCACTCTAGGTCAGGCTGACCTGGAATTCACTATGGGATTAAAGGCATATACCACCATGACTGGAAGGATTCCTTTTTTAAAAATATTTACTTGTTTTTACAGAGATTATAGCCATTTATTCCTCCTTTCCCCATTTTCCTGAGGGCCTTCCTCAGTCGGGTCCATGGTGTTCACTGTGTGGTAATTAGGGCCAGTCTCTGTGGGGTCGGGGAATATGCTTCAGGATATTTCTACCACCCTGTGGCTCTTACAATCTTTGCATGCCCTCTTCTGCAATAATACCTGAGCCTGGTGGGTGCATTTGCAATTTGTTTTATTTTTTTAATTTTTTTGTTATTAATTAATTTATTTATTTGAGAGCAACAGACAAAGCGAGAAAGAGGCAGAGAAAGAGAGACACAGAAAGAATGGGTGCACCAGGGCCTCCAGCCACTGCAAACGAACTCCAGACGCGTGCGCCCCCTTGTGCATCTGGCTAACGTGGGTCCTGGGGAGTTGAGCCTCAAACCAGGGTCCTTAGGCTTCACAGGCAAGTGCTTAACCGCTAAGCCATCTCTCCAGCCCTGCAATTTGTTTTAGTGTGAGTTCTCTGTAGCCTCTGTATTTCTGCTAAGATGTGTTTTAGTTCACCAGAGCGTTTCTTGCTATTTCTCTGGGTGTGGTTGTCAGGCTAGCATTGGGAGCAGTACTCATGTGGCTACTTCCTCTTCATTTTCTCCTGGACACTGTAAATGTGGTAGAGGTCTCACTTCTCATGGTGAATAGTCTTTTCTTGTTGTGGTGATAGATCTTGGATCCTCCTAGTATTCTCTGCCATCTGTAAAATGAAACAGATTGTCCAACCAAGAATGAGAGCAGCTTTGATTAAGGGAGATATGCATAGAAGCTTGAGAGACGTTTTGATGTGGATACCCATGCTACTTGTCCCGAGAGCAGTGGGGGCTTCTCTCTGGGTTTTCTGCATCTTCTGATCATGGGGTGCTGACTTGGTTCCCAGTACCAGTTATGAGTTCTCTCCCACAATCAGAGGGTAGTTGTATACTCACAAAGGCTGTGTGCTACTATTGCACAAATTTGTGCATCTTGTCTGGCTGGTTGATTATGTATCTTTCAGGGTTCTCTGCTTATCCATGCTCTTGGTGACCAAAGACTAAAGTAGTTAGTACAATAGGAACCTGCTGCCTAGATACCAGTATACAAGATATAGCCCCAAATTAAGGGAAGTGGGTGAATTAGACTGAAATGCCCAGTATAAATTCAATCCTAAAACCACTAGTTCTGGCTTGTGAACATCAGGACTACATCTGGCTTATTTCTAATAGTGAGCAACTGGCCAGGGAGATCTATGAGTTCCCCCACCAATGCAGTCCATTACCAGTCACTTGGCTACTTGACTGAGCTAAAAGGTAAGAGACCTTATTGCTGAAGATACCACAGACACTGAGAGAAAACATGGGGACTGAGATGATAAACAGTCTTTTCCTGGCAAGTCCTCATAGTACTAGACATTGCTATGGGAGCTACTGGGTGATACTGGATTTCTTTCAAAAGGAATGTTTCCAATCAGCTACTTCTGACATAGTCATTATAAATACTACATTTGGACACCCATCTATGGTAAAGATGGAGAAAGGCTTATAAGCTCTCCTTCCCTCCCTTCCTCCCTCCCTCTTTCCCTCTTTTTTTCCTCTCCATCTCTTTCTCTTTAAAGATGCTCATTAACTTTATTAGTGCATTTTTTAACAAGAGGATAAAGATTGTTTTGTAAAAGATAAATAAAGTTGAATGTCATCAGCAACTGGTTTCAAGGAACCCCAAGGATGGATATTGACCTGAGCATGCCATCCTGAGCTTCAGCTAAGGAAGTGGGCTTTCCCTCAGCTGTTGATCTATTCTCCTTCCTGGAAGACAAGGCAGGATGGAGTGATTTCTGGCTGGCTCAGTGGGTAGCCATGGGGTTGGGTGAAATGAGGGTAGCACAGACAACCAAACAGATGGGAGGGTACTGAGGTTGGGGGTAGAGTTATACCCATGGACAAACACGAGGAGGTGAGCATGAGTCTCACTGCTGAAGCAGACCTCAGGCATGGGTCAGATACACAGCTAGGTGAGGAGCGTGGTACAGGTGAGGCAGGGCATGAGTGCTTCTCCTGAGACCAGCCCTGGGGTCCTCAACTTCCTGTTGTCGCACACAGGCTGAGAGATCAAGATCAGGCATTGTATAGAAAGATACTTAGATACTTGTGGTGCCTGGGGAGATGGATGGGAACATTCTCCACTCTTCAGTAGGGCCGTGATGAGGGTGTTAAATCACATGGACCTTCAGATCACTCCATGGGGCACTGTGTTATCTAAGCAGACAATAGGGTCTTCAGCTCATTGCACTTTCAATGAGTGTTTACTCAGCTGCTTGACATTAAATTAAGTGAGAAAAACAGAAAGAGTCAAGAAAGGAGTGATGCACAAGCAGTATCTTACCTGCTTACACTCAAGTCTATAAACACAGGTATATGCGTTCTAAGACTGAGGGCTGAAAATCCGCAAACAACATGAAAAGTGACAAAATGTTGTCTTTTGATCACAGTGAAAGTATAAACTGCTAAGGTATAATAGTTACAGAAGAGAGAGAAAGCTGCAAGAGGAAGACAAATGTGTTTAGAAAGCACCCAAGGGACAAAGCCAAAAGAGCTTTAGACTTCAAATGCTGTGTAGTCATCACCCCATGGCTTTACATGCTGTTTGTTAATAACTGGGAGAATGGCTAACATGCACTCCATGATTGTTCAGTGACATGCACTCTTCCTGTGCTTTATGCATGGGAACTTCATGAATCTTCATGAAATGCACCAGTATTAGTTACTATCAGTCCTTCTACATAGGGGATATGAAGGAACTTGTTCTAGGTTATATACCTGGTGAATGATAGAGCTTGAATTAGGAATTATGTTTAAAAAAACCTTCCCATTTATTTACTTGAAGGTTTTAAAATTTCTTTTTAATTTTAGTTTTTAATTATTTATTTACAAGTTGAGAATGACTGACTGAAGGAATGAATTAATGAAAATGAGCATGATGCTAGGGCCTTGGCTCCTACAAACATGAGCCACTTTGTGAATCTGGCTTTATATGGGTACTAGGGAATCAAACCTGGGCTAGCATGCTTTGCAAGCAAGCATCATTAGCCACTGAGCCATTTCAGCAGTCCTATTTGCATTTTTATTCCCTGAGGCAAGGTCTTGCTCTGTGGTTGGCTTTGCATCTTTCTTCTGAAAGTTTCATTCTTTTTAATGTGAATATGTCATGAGAATGATAGGATTATTATCTTTATTTTATAAATGCAAGAGTCAAGGTTCAGGGAGGCAGTGAAAATTGCCCAAGGTCATGGTAAATGAAATGATGATGCCAAAAGTCAAAGCCTGTACTTCTGGACTTTCCCGGATATGGTACACTGAGAAAGAACATGGTGATTTCTGTCATATTCTGGTCAAAAATATGTCGACTCAATCTAAGCACAAAGGCGTAAAGGGATAATCAGACAACTCCACCCCGAGGGAGGCTTAATAAAATGATTAGAATGGAATCTTTACAAGTGTCAATATTGTGAACGACAGAGAGCTGGAGATCTCTCTGGATTAAGAGAGACCAAAGACACCATGTCTGTGAGCTGCATTGTTGATTATGGACTCAGCCTAGGTTGAGATAATTCATATAAAAAGGATATCATAGGGACAACTGGAGAGATTGTAATGCCAACAGTTCATGTGACAATCAATTTGTGCTAGTGCCGTATTTTTCTAAGTTCAGTGGCTGTTCTGTGGTTTAATGAGAACATCCTTGTTCTTTGAAGATCCTTGTTCAAGTACTGTGGGGTTAAAGGTTGTGAAATCTGTAACTACTTCTCAAATGACTGAGCATAAAAAGTTATGTGTACACACATCTGCACTTCTATGTCCTGAATCTCCATCTATATGTGTGTGTGCATACATATATGGATATATCTACATGTGTGCCCACATACATTTAGCTCTGTTTGCATTCATTCTGGGAGGTTGAGATAACTTCAATAATGAGTAAATTTAAGGTGAGAGTACATAACTTTTCATCATAGTATTTTTGAAACCTTCCTGCTGTTTTTTCTTTCACAGTATAAATTTGGAAGACAATATGTGGAAATATCTTACTCTAAAACTCCAGTTTTAAACTTCTATTCCACCAAGTGTGAAAAGTCCATAATCATGACCTGAAATAAGAGCAGACAGGTGAGTTATTCTTACCACTGATATAAAGAGCACTACTTAATTTTTATTGCATTTGGCCAACAACTACTTTCAAGCACACTCATTATAGAATAGACACTCCCTATTCCCTAAAGATAATTTGACCACAAAACACAGTCCCTGACTTTCTGAAGATGGGTAAATAATTTTGAAAAAAGAAAATACTTGGGAGAGTAAATATTTAAAATAAATTCAGGCATGGATGTTTGATAATTATGGTCATGAAAGTCTGTTCTGGTGAGATAACCTTTGGGCCGACACTCCAGTGAGATGCAGGAGTAAGATGTGGACAGACTTGTATTTCATACTTTCTTTAATGCTCCAAAAATACCTAGCAGGACCAACTTAAGGGAGGAGAGGTTCTGCTTGGGCTCAAGGGTTGAGGGCACATTCAGTCATTGCCAGGGAAGCATGATAGTAGGGGCATGGGTTCACGCCCCAGCAGACCAGAAAGCTGAGAGAAATGAATGCTGGTGCTCAGCTGCCCTTCACCTTTATTTATTTATTTTTCTGTCCTTCCAATCCCTGTATTAGACCACAACATCAGTGTCCTCCATTAAACCTCATTGGAAATATCCTCTTAGTCACACTCATGGGTGTGTCTTGTTGGTTGTTTTTAAATATAGTCAAGTTGACAGTGAATGTTAATTATCACAATGTGGAAGAAGTGTTTTCTAAACCATGAAACATCAAATGCAAAGACCCCACAGTGAGCCAACCCAGGAGCCATCTCAGACACTTTGCATCTCTTTTACTCTCTTTATAACCTGTTCCCATTTTGGTTTTATTTTCTTTTCTTTTTTGTTTAGTTTTCAAATGTGCAATATGCTTTAGTGAGATTACTTTAGAAAGAACATAACAAGACATTTTTCCTCAAGGTGCAATCTTCACTTTTCAGAAAGTATGAACAAAGAAATAGATGTACTGTTGGGAGGTGTCTAGGTAGAAGAAATGCCATGTAGCAAACACGTTATTTCTTCATAATCCAAGTTGGAAGAACACTACAGATCTGGTGAAGGTTGCCAGGCTTGATGTCATTTTCTGGATTCTTTAGGAGCATGAGGGCTTGGATAGCAAAGGCAGCCAGGGGGATAGTTCTGCATGTGAGTCATCTGCCCAAACACTCATTAGTCTTGGCCCTCCCCACCTGTTTTGTATTGATTTTGAGGAGGACTTTTTACACCAAATGGATTGGTCATGTATGTTACAAACAAACATTCTTCCAGTTAGCTGACTGGTGTTCAGTTTTATCTGCTGTACCATTTGGATTTCCAATTTCTGGAAAGTTAACACTTGTCATTCTTTCTTGTTTTTTTTTTTTTTTTTTTTTTTTTTTTTTTTTTTTTTTTAAGTAGGGTCTTGCTCTAGCCCAGGCTGGTCTAGAATACACTATGTAGTCTCAGGCTGGCCTGGAACTCACAGAGATCCGCCTACCCCTGCCTCCCAAGTTTTTGGATTAAAAGTGTGAACCTCCACAGCCAGCTCTTGTCATTTTTGACTAGCTTTAGGCAATTACCTTTGAGGATTATGTAACAACCTAGGATTTTTGTAGTTCTGTTTACTAGTATTACATCTTAGATATATTTATAAGTATGATGTGACATAGATATAATTTCATTTTACTTTACTTAAAAAAAATCAGCTTGGTGTGGTGGCACACACCTTTAATCCCAGCACTTGGGAGCCAGAGGTAGGAGGATCACTGTGAGTTCGAAGCTACCCTGAGACTACATAGTGAATTCCAGGTCATCCTGGGCTAGAGTGAAACCTTACCTCAAAAAAAAAAAAAAAAAAATGGTTGAAGATTAGAAAAGACAAAAGGAAAAAAAAATATAGGGTTTATAATATAGCTTTATTGGTCATAAATGCCATGTCCACAACACAATCTTGTATAAGAAGGATTTGTGGTTAAGATACATCCTATGGCTCTAGGGCTTTTCCTAGGAGATAATGTTTGAAGGCCTCACAGCATGAGTAAACTGTTAATAAGACACAAATAATTTTGTACTCAATGAAAACAAAGCCAATGAACAAAGTAAATACTAAATCCATGCTAGTTTATAATACTAATAAGAACTGCAACAGTTGTGGTTTAAATACGAAACATGTCCCCATGGGGCCATGAGTTTAAAGCTTCATTCCACAGGGTAGCACATCAGGGGGTTCTACGGATCTTTAGGAGATTGTTTTTTGAGATGTCTTTAGGACTTTGACTATTGCACCCATGAAGGGAATAGTGGGAGTCCATTTTTTCACTCTCTCTGCTTCTAACACCCTCTCCAGAAGCCCAAAGCAATAGTCTTCTGATCTTGGACCAGTCCCTTGAAATAAACTATTTCTCTATGTGAGTTGTCTTGGTTATTTTGCTACAGTAACATGAAGCTGATTAATACACTTTTCTTTGATATTAAGAAACTTCCCAAGATCTTCTGTCTTAAGGATTTTTTAAAAATTATTTTCAGGTTACTGTTATAAAGTGACATAAACTGGGTAGTTTATAAAGAACAGAAATTTATTTCTTATAGACTTGGAGGAAGCAAAGTTCAAGAGTAAGCAAGTTATTAATTACATTTTATTCTTTTTCCTTTTCTATTCTTTTCTTTTCCTTTCTTATTTCTTTTATAAGACAGGTATCACCATGTAGTTTAGGATAGACTAGAACTGGCCACCATGCCTAGTTCAGGGTTGGCAAATTTGATGTTGAATGAAGGATTGATTTTTGATTCATAAACTATGACTTTTAAAATTTTTTATTTTTTAATTTATTTGAGAGAGTGAGAGACAAAGAGGCAGAAAGAAAAAGAGAAAGAGAGAGAGAGATTGGGCACACCAGGGCCTCCAGCCACTGCAGACAAACTCCAGACACACCCACCTTGGGCGTCTGGCTTACATGCGTCCTAGGGAATCAAAACAAGGTCCTCTGACTTTGTAAAACACCTTAACTGCTAAGCCACCTCTCCAACCCTATGACTTCTTATAGTATCCTTATATGATAGAAAGAGTAATGTAGCTCTAGAGGTTTATTTCTATTAGATTAGTAAGCTCATTTAAGAGGGATCCACCCTCATGACTGAGTCAGTTTTAAACTGTCCCAATCCTACTACCATCACATTGAGTGTAGGTTTCAACTTGTAAATTTTAGGGAGGCACAAATATTCAGAGAAAGAGAAACTGGGCTCACCAGGGCCTCCAGCCACTGAAAACAAACTCCAGATGCATGCACCAACCACCCAACCCCCTCCCCATGCATCTGGCTTATGTGGATCCTGAACAGAGCAGTAATAAACATGGTTGAGGAAGTACCTCTAAGGTAGTGAGATGAGTCCTTCTGATATATGCCTAGGAGTGCTATAGCTGGTCATATGGTAAATCTATCTTTAGGTGTCTCAGGAACCTCCACACTGATTTCCACAATGGGTGGAACAGATTGCATTCCCACCAACAGTGTAGAAGGGTTCCTCTTTTTCTGTATCCTCACCAGCATTTATGGTCATTTGTTTTCATGATGGTAGCCATTCTGTCAGGAGTGAGATGGAATCTCAACATTGTTTTAATCTTCATTTCCCTGATAGATATGGATGTAGAACATCTTTTTAGATGTTTATATGCCAACTGTATTTCCTCTTTTGA
This sequence comes from Dipus sagitta, assembly GCA_036346955.1. Classification (NCBI taxonomy): domain Eukaryota; kingdom Metazoa; phylum Chordata; class Mammalia; order Rodentia; family Dipodidae; genus Dipus; species Dipus sagitta. Next base: position 121,080,983 of record CM070772.1, read on the forward strand.
GAATTCTCTATTTAGTTCCATAGCCCATTTTTAATTAAGTTCTTGATTTCCTATTATTAATTTTTTAAGTTCTTTGTGCATCCTAGATATTAATCCTCTGTCAGATGTATATCTTGAAAAGATTTTCTTCCATTTTGTAGGTAGTCTGTTTGTTCTATTCACAGTGTCCTTTCTGTACAAAAGCTTTGTAATTTCATGAAGTCCCAGTGGTTGATCTGTGGTTTTATTTGTTGAGCAATTGGGGTTATATTCAGCAAGTTTTTGCCAAGACCAATATGTTGCAAGGTTTAGTCTACTTTTTCCTCTACCAGTTTCAGAGTTTCAGGTCTGATATTAAGGTCTTTGATCCATTTTGACTTGATTTTTGTGAATGGAGAGAGATAAGGATCTATTTTCATCCTTCTACAGATACAGATCCAATTTTCCCAGCACCATTTGCTGAAGAGGCTGTCTTTTCTCCAGTGAGTATTTTTGGCATTTTTGTAGATCAGGTGACTATAGCTACATGGACTTACATCTGGGTCCTCTATTCTGTTCCATTGATCTACATGTTTGTTTTCATGCCACTGCCATGCTGTTTTTGTTACTATGGCTCCATAATGTAGGTTAAAATCAGGTATGGTGATACCATCAGCCTTATTTTTGTTGCTCGAAATTGTCAGAGGATTTTTGTGCTTCCAGATGAATTTCTGGGTTGTTTATTCTATTTCTGTGAAGAATGCCATTGGAATTTTGATAGGTAATTGCATTAAATGTGTAGATTGCTTTTGGTAAGATTGCCATTTTCACAGTATTGATTCTTCCAATTCAAGCACAAGAGATGTCTTTCCGTTTCTTAGTGACTTCTGCAATTTCTTGTTTGAGTGTTTCCATTGTAGAGATCTTTCACCTCTGTGGTTAGGATTATTCCAAGGTTCTTTAGTTTTTTTTTTTTTAATGCAATGGGAATGATTCTCTCATTTCACCCTCTGTGTGTTTGTTTTTATCATAGGAAGGCTACTGATTTTTGTGTGATTATTTTGTATCCTGCTACATGGCTATAGGTATCAGCTGTAACAGTTTGCTGGTAGAGTCTTTAGAGTCCTTTATGTATAGAATCATATCATCTGCAAATAATGATAACTTGATCTCTTCCTTTCCAATTTGTATCCCTTTTATGTATGTCTCTTGTCTTATTGCTATGGCTAAGACTTCCAGTACTATATTAAATAAAACTAGGGATAGTGGACACCCTTGCCATTGTCCTTATTTTAGTGGAAAGGCTTCAAGTTTTTCTCCATTTAGTATTATGTTAGCTGTTGGTTTGTCATAAATAGACTTTATTATGTTGAGATATGTTCCTTCTATTCTCAGTCTCTGTAGGACTTTTATCTTGAAGGGATGTTAGAGTTTGTCAAATGCTTTTTCTGCATCTAATGAGAAGATCATGTGATTTTTTCCTTCAGTCCATTTATATATTATATTACACTTATTGATTTGCATATGTTGAACCATCCCTGCAACTCTGGGATCATGCCTACTTGGTTGGGGTGAATGATCTTATTGATATGTTGTTTTAATTTGTTTTCAAATATTTTGTTGAGAATTTTTGCCTCTATGTTCATGAGGGAGATTGGTCTTTAATTTTATTTTTTCATTATGTTTTTGTCTGGTTTTTGTATCAGGGTGATGCTGGCTTCATAGAAGGACTTTGGTAGAATTTCTACCTTTTCTATTTTATGGAAAACTTTGAGAAGCAGTGGTGTTGGTTCTTCCATGAATGTCTGGTAGAATTCACCAGTGAATCCATCCGGGCCTGGACTTTTTTTAGTTGGGAGATTTTTTTTATAACTTCTTGGATGTCCTTACATTCCAAGTTATAGGTCTGTTTAAGTGATTAATTTCATCTAGATTTAATTTTGGTAGGTCATATAAATCAAGGAAGTCATTCATTTCTTTCAGATTTTCAAACTTAGTGGAGTATATGTTCTTATAGTATGTCCATATGATATTTGTAATTTCTCTGGTATCTGTTGTGATAGTGCCTTTTTCATCTCTAACTTTATTAACTTGTATCTCTTCTCTCTTTTTTTTAGTCAGGTTTTCTAAGTGTTCATCATTCTTGTTTATCCTGTCAAGGAACCAACTCTTTGTTTCATTTATTTTTTGTTTCTATTTCATTAATTTCTGCCCCAATCTTTATTATTTCTTCCTGTCTACTGATTTTTGGTTTGCCTTGTTCTTCTTTTTCCAAGGCTTAAGGTGAAACATTATGTTGTTTTCTTGCGACCTTTCTAATTTCTTAATATAGGCACTTAAAACTATAAATTTCCCTCTTAGAACAGGCTTCACTGGGTCCCAAAGGTTTTGGTATGATCTGTTCTCATTATCATTTGATTCTACGAAAGTTTTGATTTCCTCATTGATCCATTCATCATTTACTAGTTTGTTGTTTGTTTCCATGATTTTGTGTATGCTCTATACCTTTTATTGCTATTGATTTGTAGTTTGATACCATTGTGATCAGATAGAGTGCAAGGGATTATTTCAGTTTTCCTGTATTTGTTAATATTTCCTTTGGGTCCTAATATATGGTCTGTTTTAGAGAATATTCCATATACTGCTGAAAGGAATGTATATTCTGCAGCATTTGAGTTAAATGGCCTGTACATATCTGTTAGGTCATTTGTTCTACTGCCTAATTTAATCCAGATGCATCTCTGTTTATTTTTTTCTGGGATGACATGTCAATTGATGAAAGTGGGGTGTTGAAGTCACCCACTACAACTGTGTTTGGTGTTATCTGTGACCTTAGTTTTAATAGTGCTTGTTTGATAAAATTGGGAGCCCCGTGTTAGGTGCAAGTATGTTTAAGATTGTAATGTTCTGTTGGAGTATTCCTTTAATCAATATAAAGTGAACTTCCTTATCTTTCCTAACTAATGTTGGTCTGAAGACTACCCTGTCAGATATTAGGATAGCACCCCGTCTTGTTTTCTAGGCCCATTTGCTTGAAAACTGTTTTCCGACCTTTTACCCTAAGATAGTGTCTGTCCTTTGTAGAAAGGTGAGTTTCTTGGAGGCAACAAAATGAAGGATCCTGCTTTTTACGTAGTCTGCAAACATATGCCTTTTGGTTGGGGAATTGAGACCATTGATATTAAGAGTTATTATTGGAAGGTATGTATTTATTTTTGCCATATTTTTTGCTTTGTAGTTCTCTATTAACTTTGCTCTCTTGTATTGATTAGTTTTTGAGTATGGTTTATTTTTTCCAGGTTCCTTATATGTGTGTTTTTCTTTCTCTTCAGCATGGAACATTCTTCTAAGTATTTTCTGTAGAGCTGGTTTTGTCTTCAAATATTCTTTTAGCCTGCTTTTGTTGTGGAATATCCCCATTTCTCCATCTGTTTGAATGGATAGCTTTGCAGGATAAAGTAATTTTGGTCACAATTGTATTCTTTTTTTAAAAAAAATATTTTACTTAAAAATGTTTTTTTTTGGTTTATTTTATTTATTTATTTGAGACACACACACACACACACACACACACACACACACTCACACAGAGAGAGAGAGGGGGGGGGCGGGGAGAATGGGTATGCCAGGGCCTCCAGCCACTGCAAACGAACTCCAGACGCATGTGCCCCCTTGTGCCTCTGGCTAATGTGGGTCCTGGGGAATCGAGCCTCGAACCGGGATCCTTAGGCTTCACAGGGAAGCGCTTAACCACTAAGCCATTTCTCCAGCCCACAATTGTATTCTTTCAGAACTTGGACTATATTATTCCAAACCTTTCTGGCTTATTAAGTTTGTGTTGAGTAATTTACTGTGATCCTGATGGAGTTGCCTTTGTATGTGACTTGGCTTTTCTCTCTAACTACTTTCAATATGTTTTCTTTAGTTTTTGTGCTTGGTAGTTTAATTATAATATGGGGAGGAGAGGTTCTTTCCATGTTTTATCAGTTTGGCATTCAAAAGATTTCCTGTATCTGCATTGGCATCTCTTTCTTAATTTGGGGGAGGGGGGAACTTTTCTTCTATGATTTTGTTGAAAACACCTACTATGTCTTTGGAGTGAAATTGTTATCCTTCTACTATACCTTGAATTCTTATGTTTGATCTTTTCATAGTGTCTTTAATATCTTGAAATTTCCATTCTTACCTTCTAATTTGTTTGACTTTCTCTAGTTGGACTGTATTATATTTGCCACCTGGTCTTCTAGATTACATATTCTGTTCTTGCCTTCATCCATTCTACTGGTGAGGTTTTCTTCAAAGATTTTATTTGACTGACTATATTTTTCATTGCTAGCATTTCATTATCTTTTTCTCCTATTATGAGGGTCTTGTGTAGGTATTGTTAGGCACTGTGAGGTCATGGATATTGAGGCCAATTTCTGTCTGGACAGTTGCATTGTAAGGAGTGGTATCCTTCCTTTGGCTCTTACATTCTTTCCACCACCTCTTCCACAGTGGACCCTAAGCCTTGGAGGTTGTGATAGAGATGTTTCAGTGCTGGACACTCCTCTGTCCCTTCTTCTCAGCACTATGTTGCCTGTTGGGTCATCCCAGTGGTCATCACCATCTGAAAAGAGAGGCTTCTCTAACCAGAAGTGAGAGTAGCATTAATATATGAATAAGATCATTAAGTGTAGTGCTTTCAGGGAAATTTGGTGAGAATAATATTTTCATTTACCCATACAAGGGCAGGCTTTATACGCCTAAGACTCATGACCTCCCCTGCCATAGGCTTTTGATTAGGTTTTCAGTACCAAGCATGTATTCCCTCCCACAGAGTGATCCTTCATTCCAATTAGAGAGTAGTTGGTTTCCCCCAGAGCAGATGCCACTATTGCACTTGTTTAGTCATTTGGCCTGTCTGGCCAAATATGAGGCTTCCAGGGTCTACTGTTTTCATCACTGATGACTTCTGTCTCCCAAAGGCTTTCAGTTGGCTGCTCTACAGGGAGAAGGTTTTCTGTTCAGAACCAGTTTGATTTCTCAGTGACTTTGCTGCTCAGGCATGTGAAGTCTTCAGCAATAGGGTCTTATGATCTGTTTCTCAAGGGAAACCAAGGGCCTTGGCAATAGCTTATAATGTATTGGAGGCAACAGGGATCTCTCTGGCCAATAACTCACTGATAGGTATCCCATCCATGTACTGAAAATTTTCTAGTAACAATACATGGCTTCTGTATGTGCCATTATTTAAAAGTAGGTTTTCATATGACTTGTTCATAATATCTTGAATTTTGACTACCCTCTCCCAACCGTTCTTTTACACAATCTCTTCCCCTGACCTCACTTAGGCCTTTTCTGTCCCTGTAATCTGTTCTTCTATTTACATATATATACAATATCATCCCTTAAGTCTTTCCCTCTCTTCTCTCCTTTATAGATTTTTTTTTTTTTTTTTTTTTTTTTTTTTTTTTTTTTTTACCTTACTGGCCTCTGCTACTGATTTTTGGTTCCAACTCACACACAAGTCTATACATTTGTAGCTAGGATCCACATATGAGAAAGAACATGTGATGTTTTGTTTTCTGGGCCTGGGTTACCTCACTTAGTATAATCTTTTCCAGATCCATCCATTTCCCTGCAAATTTCATTTTTCTTTACCACTGAATAGAACTCCACAGTGTTAATGTACCACATCTTTATTATCCATTCATCTGTAGAGAGACATCTAGGCTGGTTCCATTTCCTAGCTATTGTGAAAAGAGCAGCAATAAACATGGATGTGCAAGTATCACTAAGGTAATGAGAAGAGTCATTAGGATATGCTATAGCTGGATCATATGGCAAATCTATTCTTAGCTGCCTCAAGAACCTCCACACTGATTTCCACAATGGCTATACCAGACTAAATTGTGTCAACAATATAGAAAGTTCCCCTTTTCCCACATCCTTGCCAACATTTATTGTCATTTTTAATATTTATTTATTTTTATTTACTTATGAGAGAGAGAGGGGGGGGGGGAAATGGGAATGACAGAGCCTCTAGCCACTGCATACGAACTCCAGATGCATGTGCCACCTTGTGCATCTGGCTTACGTGGTACCTGGAGAATTGAACCTGGATCCTTAGGCTTCACAGGCAAGTGACTTAACCACTAAGCCATCTCTCCAGCCCTATTGCCATTTGTTTTCTTGATGGTAGCCACTCTGACAGGAGTGAGATGGAATCTCAAAGTAGTTTTAATTTTCATTTCCCAAATGGCTAAGGACATAGAACACTTTTTTAGATGTTTATATGCCATCTGTATTTCTTGTGATGAGAACTTTCTATTTAGTTCATAGCCTATTTTTTTAAGTGGCTTGTTTGATTTCTTATTGTTATGTTTTTGAGTTCTTTATATATTCTGGATACTAATCTTCTGTCAGATGTGTAGCTGGCAAAGATTTTCTCCCATTCTGTAGGCTGTCTCTTTGCTCTGTTCACAGTGTCCTTTGCTGTACAAAAACTTTGTAATTTCATGAGATCCCAGTGGTTGATTAGTATTTTTACTTCCTGAGCAACTAGGGTTATATTCAGGAAGTCATTGCCTATGCCAATATGTTGAAGGGTTTCCCTTTACTTTTCCTTTAGCAATTTCAGAGTTTCAGGTCTGGTATTTAAGAATGACAAATATGACCATCCATCAGATTTAACATATAATTTACCCTGACATGGAAGGTGCAATTAGCACTTCCAATGCAAGCCTATATACCAGGCTTATTTCATGGGTACTGACCTGGTATAATTCCAGTTACCTTTTGGGATGGCTTTGGTCTCAGCTATGATGTGAGCCCGCTTGTGGCCCTCTTTGGCTTTTTGTGGGTTCAGGTAGGTGGCTTCGTTGGTGGGTTGCTGCTCTGATCGCCTGTGCTGGGTGCTCTGTAGGTGAGTTCCCTTTCCCAGGCTTCTGGTGCTTGCTGGTGCTTGCACTAACAGTTGGGGGACGGGTTGTGGATGGTGGTTTAAGTTGTCCTGTTGGTCCTCGTGATCCTCTTCCTCACCAGCCACTTTGCTGGTCCCTGCCATCCTCCCTTCACATTTGTTGAGTTTGTGAGGAGGCTCTTGTGAGTGGATAAACCCCTCACCTGGCTTTTCCTGTTGCTCAGGCTGAGTCTGGCACCTGTGGCCCCACGGATCTGGTGCTGCCCTTGCTGGAGCCGTTTCTGCCTGCCTCTATGGTCTATAGATGCTCTGGATCTCTCCTACTTCATTCATTGCTGTGGTTGAAAATTTCTTATACACCTTTTCTCTAAGAGTGTATTTTGCTGTTTTTTTTTTTTTTCTTTCCTTTTTCTCCCCTAGGCTGCTTTGGCATGGTTCCTACACTACCATCTTAACTGGAAGTCCCCTGTTTATTCTTATAGATACATAATACACAGTTCTTGGAGATTAATATGAACTGGAAACATTAAACAATTCAAAATGGCTTATGTTACCACCATTCTTTGATGCTTAATATTATTCATTTTGGTTTATGCCCTTATACTATTTTTCTATGTTTTTTTTTTTAATTTTTTGTTTATTTATTTATTTGACAGCGACAGAGAGAGAGAGAGAGAGAGAGAGAGAATGGGCACGCCAGAGCTTCCAGCCTCTGTAAACGAACTCCAGATGCATGCGCCCCCTTGTGCATCTGGCTAACGTGGGTCCTGGGGAACTGAGCCTCGAACCGGGGTCCTTAGGCTTCACAGGCAAGCGCTTAACCGCTAAGCCATCTCTCCAGCCCTTTTCTATGTTTTTATAATTTATAAAAGTTATATCATTTTCATATGCTACCTGATAATCTTTTATTTAACCTGACTCAATCATATTCTGTGGTATCATTTTATGTCATTGGATGTGATTTTATTCACATTTCTGTGCACTTTTACTTAACAATTTAGAACAGCTTATGATTTTTATATGTTCAGAGTAAAGTTCTCACTAATGTGTGAAAAGTACACAGAATTAAAATCACATATACTAGAATTTTACATAATGAAAATTCACAGTAGGGAAAGGAGTATTGTATTAATGGAAATTGGTGCTAAATAGATGAAGAAACATTAATCTCTAAGCACTTCCTGTTGGGAAAATAACCCACTGATTTCTCAGTGCCCAAATGAAAAGTATGCAAGTGTATAATGGTGTGTGTGTATGTGTGTGTGTGTAAGTAAATTTCCTATTACAAACACTGCCTCCATATTTGGCCATATTTCTCTAAAATAGAAAGTGGGAAATAAAAAATGGCAAATCAAGACAATTCTAGAAAAATAATAGAAATGATTTAATTTCATATGAATATCAAAATACATTAACAAAATAGAAATTAAAAGGAGGAAATACTGAAATGAGACTTAAGAATACCAAAAGGTTTGTGTTTTATATGAATATGCATACAATAATATGTCACTTAAATTGTAGCAAGTGGAAGTTTGGACATGAAGTTGAACTCTTGCATCATTAAATTCAATGCTTGTAGCAGACAGCTTCAGGTTCACTGAGATGAAATTCCAGATCAGGCACAGTTATGGAGGAAGGGATTTATTGAAGCTTACAGATCCAGGGGAAGTTCCATAATGGCAGAAGAAACTGGCCTGCCTTCACAGGCACAAGCAGAGAGAGAGAGAAGTACAAGCCTAAAAGTCAAAAGCCACAGCACACTTCAGGAACTCCAGCTAGGCACACTTTGCATATCTTTAGATTGTAATCTGAAATCCACCACCACACCTTAAGATCCACCCAGTGACCTTGCCTCCAGCCAGATGGCTACAGATGCAAACTACAAATAAGCAACTGAATATATTGGGGGCCATCTATTCTATTCAAGCCACCACAATGCTTGACTGTAGGTAGCACCCATGGTCTTTCTAATTAGGAGTCCTAAAAATTAGAACTTATAAGGAAGAATCTTCCCATTTTAGAACCTTAATTGTTTGAACCAAGAATGGACTACACAATATGCTGAAATTCCTTTCAGAATAGGAAACATATGTTACTTTATAAATTGAGGTAAATATAGAAGTTTTGAATATAAAAATTCAAATTTTTAGTTAATATGTAACATTTTCCTCTATGGAAGCCTCTATGCCTATTGTGTAACTATTCTTTTTTACCTAGCACTGCATTATGAGAATTCCTCTAACTTTAAACATCTGAAAACTTAATGCTGGATGATTTGGTTGTACCCCCTAGTGTGTCTCTTCCCTCATTTTACTCCAGCCTCTGATCCACCCCTTATTCCTTGGGATTGGTTGTTCTTGGAGGGTGATTGGGAGGTCCTAGGGAGAATGTGGAGGAATGTCCACTTTCAGGGGCATCTGGCCTCTTTGGCCCACCCCTGAAATTCACAGAGTGTGCTTCACGTGAGTGTCTTCAATGCACTCGCAAGAACATGATCCCTGTCCCACTGAGAACCTGGTTCCAGAAGGAAAGGGCCCATCTTCATAAAATCTGGCTAGAGAGACTGATGGGATTTGGGAGAGCATGAATAGCCTGTAAAATGGATTTCTCTGTGAGCCAAGTGGATTCCAAAGAGCTGTTCTTTCTGTATTTTCTCTTTCTTGAGTCTCCTGACACTGGCTTGTCTCTGCTATATGCTTCATAATACATTTGTTCTTATTAAGGATTTTCATATTCCAAGGTGTCACTATTCACTCACTTAATATTTTCAGGATAAATACAGAAGATAAATGAGGATGAATGCATGATGGTCAACTGAGACATCTCAGCCCAACCTCTGTGGATTCCTCGTGGGATTTGAGGATGCTGTGTCTAGACTTCCATGGCAGGACTGCTGGTATTCCTGTATACCATGACGCCCTTTGTATAGCTGAATTGTGGAGGGGGCTATGGAATTTCCTGCTTATGAAGGTCCAAACATCTTACTATTGGGTAAGGAATGATTCACTTCCATGCAGTGACATTTTGATTCTTCATGTCTCTAGGAGCTTTGGTAGCAAATCTATTTTAAAAATGGGAGTCCTGCATGACTTTAAAAAAATATTTATTTTATTTTATTTTATTTTATTTATTAGAGAAAGAGGGAGAGGGCAAATGGGCCTGCCAGGGCCTCTATCCACTGCAAATGAGTTCCACATGCATGCCCCACCATGTGCATCTGGCTTACATGGACCTGGAGAATCGAAACTGGGTCCTTGGGCTTCACAGGCATGTACCCTAACCACTAAGCCATCTCTCCAGCCACCATATGACTTTTAAGGAAAGTATATTAGCACAGTGGGGGTATGCTGGGGTAAAATAAAAAGAATAACACAAAAAGATTAAGGGAGTAGCCTGGATTACATCAGATTCCTGGTATACATCCTTATATATGGGCAAGACAGAAGTGTTTCTTTTGGAACATATTTCAACTTCTGTTGTTCAAGTTTAAAAAGGTGACTAGAAATGGGAGACCCCTTGTAGAATTTGTTCTAACCCCCACCAAATAATTGCTAACCCAGGACATTTCACATGAACATGAGATATGATGAGATTGCACATGTCTTGCATCTAGAATATTCTAGTAAAAATAGTAACAGCATATATATGGTCTTGAAATGATCTCTGTAGCAGACAGCTTCAGGTTCGCTAAGATGAACTTCCAGGTCAGGCACAGCTATGGAGGAAGGGACTTATTGAAGCTTACAGATCCAAGGGAAGTTCCATAATGGCTGAAGAAGCTGGCCCTGCCTTCACATGTCCAAGCAGAAAGAGAGAGAAGCCACAAGCCCCCAAATCAAAAGACACACAGCATACTTAAGGAACTCCAGGTAGAACCAGGCACTTTGTATATCTTTGGATTGGAATTTCAAATCCACCATCACACCTTAGGGCTGGACCCTAAGATCCACTCAGTGACACTGTCTCTTGCCAGGTGCCTTTAGATGCAAACTACAAACTAATAAAACACTGAATTTATCGGGGGGGGGTAGCTATTCAAACTACCAGAAGCTCTAATATGTAAATTAGAATTCAAAAACCCAAATTTAGTGCTATGCTACCTCTAAATGCTTTGATTTCTTTCTAGAATTCAACTTACCTCCTCCATGTGAGCTGGGGGTAAATCAATGCATGAATTTCCAATTATAACCCACATAGCCTTAGAATCTTTCTCACCTCAGAGTTTCCTGAATCTACTACAACTAATGGAATTGAAATAAGTTTTAGAATGAACCAACTCAACAGTCTCTTCTATTACTTCCATCCTATGGTCAGTCATTTACCATTATAAATCAACATACTTTTTACAACAGCATTTCATTTGATATTTTCTCTGATTTCTTGGGGTAAAGATTGTTCATGTAGGGTGTTCAGGGAGTTCTGTTTACAAAGGTCTAAGGAGAGCCCAAAGGTCTATGGGTTCCTTGCTCTCTGCCTCCCCCTGGTGATCTTGGCTGTGACAATGATCCTGTGTTTATCTCTTAGGGTACTAAATTTCCAATCCTCGCCATATGTGTTGAGATTCTGGGAGCTAGGTAGGGCACGCCCCAGCTGAGATCAAATTGTCCCATGCCTCTTCCAACTAACAAGGAAAAATGAGAAGACTGGGAAATTCCTTACAAATTTAAGCTACCTACATTTTGTCATAAAAATTTGGTACTTTCTTTTTCACTATTTGTTTAAAGTAGGAAGTAGTATGAAGAGGCAATAATTTAATTTGCTACAAAATGTCTATTTGGTTATTTCAGGTTTAGCATAGCAATGCTTTAAAATGGTTCACACAGCCCATTCTGGATGTTTTGCTGTGGAATGTGTCTCTGGACTGCTAGCTTTTGGAATGTGGAGGGCATGCTTGAATGAGCTACAAACCAGCAAGAGCATGGTAATTCTATAAAACGCGTTTCTTTTGAGAGCAGCCAACATCCAGCCTCACCATTTTGGATTGAGGCTAAGGCTGAGGACAACAAGGTGCTCATGTGTGAGAAGCTAATCCTATTTGGCTGTCAGGACAGGCCTCCGTGTGAAGATTGTTGACAGCCCTTGCCAGGTTATAGGTGTCTATAGAAGGGAGAGTCACTTATAGGATCAGCCATGCCCAAACACTGATACACTAGGACTGTATTAATTGTCTGTCTTGATACTGTGATAAAATGCCTGCCTAAAGCAACTTATGAAAGGAAAGATTCATTTTTGTTCATGATTGGAGGAGATACTGTTCATCATGGCAAGGAAGGCATTGCAGCAGGAGTGGCTTGCCACTGTGGTTTTGGGAGCATGCTCACAGGGAGCAGAGGGCTCAGGCCTCATTAAAGGTTTGGTTTGTTCCTCTACAGCCCTATGCCTGTCAGATCTCATGTCCAAAAGATTACACAACCTCTCAAAATTGAGCCCCCAGTTTGGGAACAAATACTCAAACACAGGACCCTGTGGAGGCCTTTTGTAGTTACCTTATCATTACTGAGACATTGATGGGAAGAAAGGGTTTACTTTGACTTGTAGCTTGCGGACAAGCTTCATCATGACAGGGCACAAGCAGAGGCTTGTCATCACCTCTGCCATAGCAGGTGGAAGATAGCAGGACATGAGCTCCGCTCTGGCAGAGGAGAGCTGGCTATAACAAACCCAAACCCACCCCCAGAAACAAGCCTCCTCTATGAAGGTGCTATCTCTCAACTGGCCACCAGTTGGGGGCTAAGCATTAAAAACACATAAGTTGGGTTGGAGAGATGGCTTAGTGGTTAAAAGCACTTGCTTTCTAAGCCTGAAGACACATGTTTGATTCCCCAGTACCTGTGTAAAGCCAGATGCACAAGGTGGCACACATGTCTGGAGTATTTTTTGCAATGGCAAGAGGTCCTGGTGCACCCATACACACACACTCTCTCTCTCTTTCTTTCTCTTTATCTCTCTCTTTCTCTCTCTTCCTTCCTCTCTCTGTCTCTCCAATTAATAAAAATATTTCAAAACACATGAGTTTATGGGGCACATTTTATACAAACCATTACAAGAACATTTCAAATTTGAATAATAACAAAGTGATACTCTGTCCTGTGGCCTACAGGATAGGGATCTGACATTCATGGTCTAAGAATTTTGATTCCTATGGCCTGGAAGATGAATGGATTCAAAAAATTTATCTGACTTTTAACATTGTGATCCTCAATCCCAGGAATCTCTGATGAATTCTGTCCCAGGCTTTGGATGCTATATTAAGTAATCTGTTGTAAAACTGGAAAACATGGCATATTCTTCTGGTTGTAAAGATTTTGTTTGCTCATGCCAAGAACCATTCATAACATGATATTTGTATTTGATTTCTTTTCCATATAAACTAGAACTCATTGACTTGCTATAGGCCCACGGAACCAGAGCCTGCATGGATAATCTCACTACCCAGTGTTCTCTCTCAATGGAGTAGTTATTGCTTCTATTCCCTTGACTTTTCTTCCAGCACTAACTTGGAATCAAAACTGTTCATGCTTTCTCCAGATTGTCATTGCTGATAGTCATACATGACTCAACATTTTCCCAGAAAGCTCAACATTTTGTACATGGGGAAATGGGAGTCAATTAAAGAAGTAAGCTATTTGGACAAGTGTGGAATCCTTTCTCAGGTTTTCTTGCCCAAAGTAACTTGTGTTGATCAGTGGTTAAACCTCTGCAGACACTAAACTAGTTGGAAGTTGGCTTCTGATATAGCTTAGAAAGCTTCGGCTACCATCTTTGAAGCTATACCCTCCAGTTTTTCATATGGCCATGACTCCCTTTCAAGTAGCCAACCTACACCTGTAGCAGGAGCCATTTCAAGATACCTTTGAATTCTGGAGATTGGTGTTCAAATGCCTTTCCCTTCCTGAAAACCCTCTTCCAGCTATCTTATCATAAGTATTTCTTAGAAAACACTGACCTGAATGGATCCTGTATTGGGGACTCTCTCCAGCTGAGATAACACAGGAAAAAAGGTAGTACAATAGATCCCAACATTATGTCATTATTTCTCCTGAGACTAACTTGAGAGTATAGAAGCCAGGCCTTTCCTCATTAAAGCAGTGTGCTCTGTTTTGCTTGTTAAATGGGGGCAGAGATTCTTTGTAGAAAAACAATTTCATCCACACTTACTTGCTTAAGGTATTGAAGAGAAGCCCTTATCATCCATGCCCAGGGTCCTTCATGGGTAGTAATGGAAATGGATATGCTTTAAAAAATTTTTTTCAAGCAATTTATTAATCTTAGAATAAGTTACATTCTTCAACATTACTATATTATAGCCATTCTGAGGGACCATATTGACCCCGGCTGTCCTTAAGGCTCATAAAATGGCATCACTAGTGCCAGCTGTTTCCAAATTTCTGCAGAAACCCATTCAGATAATCAGATTAATAGGCTGACTCAACCATGGATATTTTTTATCAAGATTTGAGCATGTGGAAGACTGGGTTCATGTGCAGTATCTTGTGTTATGCTCACAACAGACCTGCAACAAAACTTCTGTTTTATGAATGAAGAGAAAGGGACACTGAGTTATAGATATGGCCACTTGCCCATGGTCACATAGTTTAGCTTGCAGCACAGATGAAATTGAATCCTGGGCCCTTGACTTTATTCTTGGAACCATCGTGAGAGCTTTTTCGGTCCTCAAAGGTAGTTCTTGGTATGAGTTACTAGGGAGAAAGCAGGGAAGGAACCCCCAATTAACTGAAACCACCTTCCTTCTGTGAAAACCATGTAAGATTTCATTGCATCCCCTCAAACACCCTCCTTTACTTAGATGGACAAACTTGCAGGAGATTTACTGGGTAGCTGTGGCCAATGCCACTTATATGAGAGGACTAGTCTGTTTGGGTTGTGAACAGGGATCTATCTGCAGGTTCAAAAGCACTCACTGCCTCCTGTGCCGAAAGAGAACAGACGCGCTCATTCCTGTGTCTTTCTTCACACAGGTGTTTCACCCCGCCCCCAGTTATCTGTTGACACTAATAGTGCTGACATAGTTCTCTGTACATGAGACATGCTCCTAAGAGCAGAATCTCTGGGATTCAAGTATGTCCTTTGGAGCTCTAGCAAATAGGTGTTGTTTAATAGATGCTGGGTGATTCATGGGGCAGACAGAACTTGATCTTGTGTAAGGGTGAAGGTAAACCGACTGTATTCCATAGTAATGGTCAGCTAGGACTCAGGTGAGAGATGGATTCCTGGGATTTCTGGTTTCCCCAGAGCTTCCAAGTGCGGCTGTCAAGTTGATTGTTATTTCATGCACATTCCTCGGATCTGATTGCCTGGTCTCGTCCTCACACTGCAGACCTCTGCAGCTCTGCAGCACTCACCACAGAGCCCGGCCCCCAGACTTGGATCAGATTAGATTTTCAATGCACAGACAGGGCCAAGGGTCAGGAAAGAAAGGTGAGACGTATCCATTGTTTTCTATTGCTGGTATGCACACAGGCATCCAGATAAGTTTCCAAACATGCCTGGAGACATGTATTCACACGGGCACATAGACATAATGTCTAAACACAAACAAAGCTAAGCAAATAAATGCATAGATCCCATAGGCATACCCACGCACTGCAGAGACCATCAGTCACAACATGTGCCCTGTTGCTCTGGTTCGCTGTGTCTTCCAATAGTCCTGTGATTAACAAGACACAGTAAGTTCAGAGCACTGACTGACAGCCACCCCTCTTCCATTCACCAAGAAGGTACTTGCTTGTTATTTTGTAGTAGGTGCTGCTGCTCTTGTGGTAGGGGAAGAAGTGCATGTTCACTGGGCCTCTGGATCCATTGCAAGGAAGAAGTGATGGTTCTCAGGCTCATCTGTCCCCAACCCAGAGGTGGAACACACACTCAGGGTCAGTAACTTTTCTTCTTTCATGGTGGGAGGAACCACTTTCATCAGGACCTCCAGCAGGTAAGAAGCCACTTCACCACATAGTGCTCACCTCTCTGAATGAAGGACATGGCCTGCAGGACCTCGCTTCATACTTTTGTCTTTCAAGCAGTCTCCAACTTCCCAAGACTTGTCCCCAGCAACTTTGCTGTAACCCAGCTTTACAGTTGGAGGCTGATCGTGACCCTGGGTAAGGTGGAGAACTAACACTGTGCCTTGCTCCATACCATCTGCAGGCGAGTGGGGAGGACTGGTCTGGGGCCATAACCCTTGGGTCCTAGGACAGACCACTGAGCCTGCGTGGAGGCCTAGCCAATGTTTGTACAGCTGTGGTTTAGGAGGGCTTCTCCCCAAGCTCCTTACACACATTGGCCTGTGACCTAGCAGCTGTGCACGGTCATTCATGACCCTAGTCCCTACATGGAGTGGGGGCCCCTGGTCAGCATGAGGGACTAGACCTTAGAAGTCAAGGCGCCCCATCGCACAGGGCCTCTGACCCACTTGGTGAACATGGCTAAGTGGTTACCACGTGGTTTCCCAGTCTTCTATTAACTCCCCAGGCAGCAGTGACAGCCTTATTAACTGCGAATGGCTTCTTGTGGCAGTGTTCCATTTCTAATATTAATAATCAGTGTTTAATAAAAACCAAAAGGGAAAATATAGGCAGAAAAAACAGACTGCTTTGTACCTTTCTCATTTATCACCCTGGCAGGAGGCCACAGACAACACCAGCAGAGCCAACAGCCCCTTGCCAGAGATACAAGGGCACGCACACACATGCCCTCATAGACTCCCACACACATGCATACTCACACATGTCCACTCATATAAATGCATACACAGGGAGTGACATACTTGTACATACTCATACAATGTGCATAGACTCGTGTACACATTCACATGCCTAAATATGCTCATACTCTCATGTATAAATGTGCAGAAATGCACATGCATGTACACATCTACATGTGCATGGACACACATACACTCTTACACACACATGGATTGTCATACACATACTTGTACCGTTCCACTAACAAGTACATACTCACATGTTCCTGGATCTGCATTTCCTGCATCACCTGGCCAGACTTGGCTCCCCACTTTCCCACACCATCACTGGCTCTTTAGAGCTCTAATTTAGCATCTAACCGTGGCTTCTGAGGTTCAGAATGTTGCCATCAGCAGTTGCCTCTGAGAAAAGGGGGTGAGCTGGAACTGTGGGGTGTGGTGTTGTTTTACCCTCTTCCCTTCCCCTTTCCACCAGGCCAGTCATCTGCAAGACAAATGGCTCCCTCTGCCAAAGCTGAGGAGAGTAGGGTTAAAAATGTAGTTAATTACATTTACTCAAAAAGACCAGTTCTCAAGATTGAGAGCTGGGTTTATCACTACTAAAAATAAACCGAGCCAGGGAAGACAGGATGGAAGAGAAGAGAGCAGGAAGGTGGACATGGGACTTTGCATCCTTGGATGCCAGGCTGAAATTTAAAGACTTTTCCACTGTGAACAATTTCCAAGAACATATCTCTGGGACCTGGAGAGGCTTGTATGGTGACAAATATCTCACTTGGAGGATGGGGAGATTCTCTCTCTCTCTCTCTCTCTTTCTCTTTCTCCTTTTCTCCCTGTATAGGAAAAATAGTTCATTTTTCCCAAGGAGAAGTGAGGATCTCCCCCATTGATATCCCATTTAGCATCCCCATCCCACGCTCTTCCTGTACTAAGAGAAATATAAACTATAATCAAAAGTCTCCTGTGTGTCTGGGGAGAGGGTTCGGTGGTTAACAACACTTGCTGAGAGGATCACTTGGCAAAGAGGCCATGGACTCCTTGAAAGACGGGATCCAGCAAAGTGGTGAAATCTTCAGCTCTGGTAGGAGTCCTGGAGCAATAGCCTACCTGTGAGTGAGTCAGTTGTCTATGCTGTTTCTCACCTCCTCAGCCTTGCCCAAGCTTTCCTCATACAGCTGGTTCCATTCCTCCTTTGAAATCCCGCACAGGGCTCCCTCCCCAATCCTTTATCAGCCCCCAGGCAAAGCTGCTCTGCTGTCTCTGAAAACTCAGTTCTGACTCACTTTACCTTTCTGTCTGCTTTTCTTCTAAGCTCCCTGTGAGCTGTTTGAGGTCATGGGATCCCTGCCTTCTTACCCATCATGCTGTCCCCAGTGCCTCTTGGTGTCATACTCCTAGGAGGAGCTCATATCCTAGCTTGGGGACAGAGCAGTCAGGCTGTGGCAATTTTGCAGGAGGAAGCTAGAGCACATCTGTGGGAAAAGGGGCTTGCATGCTGCTTCATCTGTGGGTGGGCCTGAAACCAAGAGGGCTGTGAGTTCATCAAAGTGTCAGTGACTATTGACAGAGGACTTCCTGGCTTGAAAAATGGCTGTCACTCTCGTTCTCTGAGCTTTACCTTGGAAACATCCAGAGAATAGAGTCAGTGCATTTCAGATTAATTTACTCATCAAATGTCATTCTGCAAAAGCTGTTTGCTAGCTGAGAGTCTCTCCAAGTTCCCTTGCTCTGAACAGGGGATCTCTCTGTGCCAAACACAAACATGAAGAGATTCTGCGATATGGGGCTTGGGCTGGGAGCTGAGACTCCCTGAGGCCAAGACTTCTCCCCTCCACCAAAGCCCAGGCATCCAGGAGGGCTATCATCAAGACACCGGCTTGTCATATAAATCCTTTTCAAGGGCAGGCCAGGAAAGAAAAGAGGACAGAAAAATAAACTTTGACAGGAATAAAGAGGGGAAAAAAAGAAAGTGTTCCTATAGAGAAGATATACAGAACTTCAAAGCCTTTTTTTTAATTAAAAGACAGACAAAAGCTCAAAAAGCCATCTTCAACCAGGATATTAATGCCTTTGCCTTTTAATTTCTTATATTTAATATCCAAGCCAACCCAGCAGTGTAATAAAGCTGCCCACAGAAGCCACAGCCTGGAGGAGGTGAGGACAGGGAGGAATGGGGCTTCTAAGTCACAGTGAGCCTCCCAGGAACTACCATGTACCAAAGGCGAAAAACAGACCCAAGACCAGGTGCCATCTCACCCCTACCCCCTCTGGAAAATTCATTTAGCCTCTTAGTGAGTATCAGACAAATCCTGGAACATACTCTAATCACTGAGAACACAGTATGAATAACAGACTTTATATTTGTATTAATCAAATTCCTATTACTGGACAAAATACCCGACAAAAATCAGTCTAAGGGAGGGAGAGTTCATTTCAACTCACAGCTCCAGGTTACAGTCCATCACGGCGGGAAAGATTCCTTGGCAGGAGCTTGAGGCAGCTGGTCTCATTCAGCCCAGAGTGAAGAACACTTGTATTCAGCCAGCTCTCTGCTTTTTATATACTCTAAGACCCTACCTAGCACATGCAAAGATGCCACCCACAATTAAGATGAGCATTCACACCTCAGTTCACCTACTCAAGATAATCTCTCACAGGCATGCCGAGAGGCTAACCTAATCTAGGCAGTTCCTCACAGGCAATTCTAGGTCCCTTCAAGTTGACAGTCAATAGCAACTATCACAGGACTTCCCCTGGAGAATGCAGTTCCCTTCCACCTCTGGGTGGGATCGGGGGATAGTAGCTACATTGAAATTAGGAAGTCAGCCTCCACCTTCGTGTCCCTGAATAACCAGTCTCTGCTAGGGGCGGACACCTGAGGTTTCACCACTGGGATGGGTATTGGTTATTTTCTACATGCGTATGCGAGTGTGTCCTGCATACCAAGGACACAAAGCACTTTAGAGAGCCCTGAACAAGGAAATAGTAATCAATATGCCTGTCCAAACAATTAGAAAGAGATGTTTCTGAGTCTCCTAAATCTCTCTGGCATGTGTTAGATGCATGCTGTCAGGTAGCCTGCCATTAAACAGCTTCTAAATAATGCAAAGACAATCAGATGTACAAATAAGCAGTTCAACTGGGGTGATTGATTATTGGAATGATGCTCATGCAGCCAAGGCATGGTATTTCCCATCACAGCTATGTCCCATTTCTCCAGCAGTAATGATCCTTTTACCTCTTAGTGAGAAGTGATCTCAAGACTTGGGGTATAGGTTAATAAGAACTCTTGGGCTCTATGACTCACTGTTTACTTTGTTTCTTGGGCATGTGAAATGGGTGAATGTCCTTTACTTCCTATCCACAGTGTACAAATGACAGAAGCCATATGCTATAACCTTCCAGCAAATATAGAGCAAATGTTTCAAAATCTTTGAAGATCAAAGTTTTGCAGATAGCCATAAGATGAGTTGGTTTTTCCACCCTCCATCCCACCAGAGTTCTTTAATGTTTGTAGATCTTGGAAAGGGCATACTGAGACCTCAAAACTGTCCCTCCTACTTGTAGTTGTGTTTCAAAAGCATTCTAATGAAGTACTTATATAGTAGGAGAAGTTCCTACAGGTAGCTCAAAATCTGAGGTAGTAATGAAGCAGGGGACTCGATGACATTTGGGATCTCATTGCTGCTCCCAGCATTGGGGTCAACAATGAAACTGTTGCCTCTGTTAATCCCCATGTGGTCCAGTCACAGAGACTTCCTTGAAGATTTGAGAGGAAAACTGTCTGAGGAGTTAACTCTAGATACAGCATGGTTCTCTGTGTCAGAGTCCTACATTCAGCACAGACAAGGATTCATTGGTGTGGATAAGCCATCCATACTCACTAAACTCTGGTGGTTCTCTCTCTTTTTTTAACATTTATTTTATTTTATTTATGAGAGAGAGAAAGAGAGAGAGAGAGAGAGAGAGAGAGAGAAGGAGAGAGAGAGAGAGAGCTGCTGCAAACAAACTCCAAACTCCAGATGCATGTGCTACCTTATGCCTTTGGCTTATGTGGGTCCTGGGGAATCGAACCAGGGTCGTTTGGCTTTGCAGGTAAGTGCCTTCACCACTAAGCCAACTCTCCAGCCCTAAACACTGGTTCTCTTATCTAGTGAAGCATACTAGGTAGAACTTCCAATCTGGCACATGGACATCTGTGGAGATTAGAACCTCACTATACAAAATGTGGTCCCTGGGCCCTGGCCTGGGCCTCTCCTGGGAGAATGTCTTAGCCCACAGCATAGAACTGTGTCTTAACAAGGTCATTGTCACATGGCTCATAAATACATTACACTTTGAGATGTACTTTCCTAAAACCCATGAGAAGTGTGGTGAAAGAGTGGGTGCTGGTGTATAAGTTCTGGGGAAGAGTAGGGTAGGTTAACTTCACAGTGTCACTGGCTTAACCTGCAAGAATGGCGTGAAGATTAAGCCCACTCCACACAGTGCTGTGAAGCTGTGAGCACAAGCCAAGTGTGTAACCTGGAGCAAAATGACAGCACGCCTTCAGCGAGAGGTAGACTTTTCCACCAGGTCTTTGAATTGGAAAAGATGTTACTACTACCCATCTACTCAGTTTCCTATGCCTATGGAATAGGTTAAGTCAATAAAATAACCATCACAATACCCGGTAGACAAGGTGATAAATGAATCTTAATCATCTTCCTGCTCTTCTCTGCATGAAATATTAGCCTACAAGGGATTAGCACAGTGCCCAAAGACAGATTAAACACTCAAAAGTAGTAGCAGGAGCTATTACTTATTACTAATAGTCCAGAAATTTACTACATGGAAGTCCCCTGGTCAGATGAATCCTGAATATTGTGATGTGTTCTCTTATGTTTTTATGGACTCTAATGATTTCACCAGTCAGTGAGCAAATCCCAGGAGAGTTGCATACTTCAGAACCTCTCTCCAAGTGGTGCACTTGGGCACCTCACCTGGAAACTGGAAGTTCCATCTCTCTTTTTCACTGTGTAGTCATTTTCATTATCCTGGACCATGGGGTCATCTTAGGTGGGATGCTGTTAAGGTATTTTATTTATTCAATTCAAACCCTTTAAGATTCAGTTCATGTATCACCTTCTCCAGGAAGCCTTCACCAACCCGTGTTCCAGTGGAACTTGGTACTCTTCCTCTGTATTCTCAAGGGTTTTGCTCATAACAAGCAGTCATTTCCTTTGGCTATTCTATGGAATATTGACTGGGGGGGGGTTCCATGCTCTACCAAGATTTCCCCCAGGAAACCTACAAGAGCATAATCATGGAGAGGCATTTGCTGGTAGGTTTCATCTTCTCATTACTGCACCCACTCAAGACCACATGTCATTGTTCACTCTCCATGGTAGGACTTCCTAGGTTTTCCATATTTACATTGCTTCTGCTTCCAATTTCTGTGTAAGGAATGAATGATGTCTCAATGCTGGAAATGTAGTGCCTATCTTCCCTTTCAATACCTCTTCCTGAAAAACCTCATTTCTTGATTTGTACAAGCTTCCACTCACTTTATACAAGTACAGAAAATGAAGTCTCTTAGTTTATTGTGGCTGTGATATATTTTCTTCCACCACTGTCTTCCTTACCTCAAAAGAACATCTTCTCTCCCCTTTAAAAAAAATTTTTTTTGGTTCATTTTTATTTATTTGTTTGAGAGTCACAGAGAGAGAGAGAGAGAGAGAGAGAGAGAGAGAGAGAGAGAGAGAATGGGCGCGCCAGGGCCTCCAGCCACTGCAAATGAACTCCAGACGCATGTGCCCACTTGTGCATCTGGCTAACATGGGTCCTGGGGAATCAAGCCTTGAACTGGGGTCGTTAGGCTTCACTGGCAAGTGCTTAACTGCTAAGCCATCTCTCCAGTCCATCTTCTGTCCCCTTTAATCTCTCTCTGCTCTTCTCTCACCAAAACATTTTCAAGAAAAGCTAAAAAGGAATCATACTACATAATGCTACTAGGGCAGGTTAGGCAAATAGAAATATCTTTAGCCAAAGGAAATCATCTCTAACTAGGACTCCTTCATTTAATGAAATCATTTGTTCCTATTAGGACTGCAAGTAGATAGCATCTGATTATTCAGCACCACAGCCTTACAGAGGGTGCGATACATGTATTTCTGGGTGTCACACACATATCAGCAAACAAGACTCATAATCTTTGCCTTCTTAGAATTTGTATTCTGGTGGGGGCACACACAACAACCTACCCACAGATAACAAAGAAGCCTGGCATTCACATGGGAGAAAGTGACCGGAGGTGAGAGATGGGACAATGTGATGTGATGGAGAGTAGGTGGGAAGGCCCTCCATTGAGAGGGTGGGGATACCCACCTTCTGAGCTGAGTCTAGACAGTAAGGGCAGGAAGGGAGGTACATGAAGGGTGGGTGGGTGAGTGTTCTGGGCAGAGAAGAGAAGGTTCAAAGGAAAAGGTCATGGTAAGTGAAAGGAGTAGAAAATAGGCCAATCTGATCAAAGTGAGCCAAGAGTCTTTCATGTGAAGTGAATGGAGTTGAAGCAGTGGGGAGGGATACGAGTGTTTTGCACCTTGGAGTGTTCTGGGCTGCCTGGGAGTAATGGGAACCCCTGCAGGCTGTAGCTTGACCTCAGCTACATTTGTCAGATATCCTTGCTCACCATACTAGAAGCAGGGGGTAGAGAGGTGTTGCTACAGGTAGGAAGATAAGGGTGGGGTCCTCAAAATTCCAGCCCTGAGAATTAGAAAACTTTTCCATTCACATGTTCCTGAACCACCCCAGGAAAGACTAGAGCTAACTTCTCAACACTTTGAGAAAAGATCCATGTCCTGACCTTTGTCTTACAAATTCCTGGTGACAAATGGATCATTTCTTGAGGTCTATGTATGCACCAGTCATTACTGACTGAATAAATAATCTGATATATCCTGATATCATTTATACTTGTTACATTACATTATAAATATTATTGTGATTAATAAAACATATCATTTATCTTAAAATATTAATGAACTTAGAGGAACTTTCTGTTTTATCTCTTATGGTAAGTGAATCCTTCAACGAATATGGCACCCATAAAATGTTCCAAATTTAAAATGTATCCTGCTGAGTGAGTTAATGTCTAGAATTTATCCTTGACCCAGGGAACACTACATCCTTGCCACAATTATTTCCCCTTCCTGGAGATTCTAGAAGATTATATTTCTCAGCTACACTGTGGTCAGATTGGGACCATGTGATTGGCTTCTGGTCAATGGACTGGGAGCAGATGTGATGTGTTTCTTCCTGCCTCAGTGGTAGGAGCAGGCGTGTGTTTCTTTTGCTTCTGCTATCCCTAGTTCACTAGGGTGACAGTGAGGAAATCATATATATATTCAGTTTGGATGAAGCTAGGATCTGGGATACTTGAGTGAATATCAGAGAAAGAGAGCCTAAAAAGATTCATATGAACCTCATGGGGTTGGGGAATATACCAGAAGGCAATTATAGGGAGCCCTTGAGCTTGTGGAAGTTAGTTCCTGCAGCCCAGTTTTTTTCTGAAAGAATAATAGGGCCTGTTACATATATTTGCATCTGCAACCAGAGAGCACATACAGGGCTGTCACTGCCCTGCCCTGTGACAACCAGAGGATGAAACCTCCCTAAATGACCATCCGCGGTGAGTGGGTTCCATCAGGATGGCGCCATCGCACAGTGGAATATTACACTGCCACTCTGTGGGAGCTTTGTTGTTAGGTGAAAAAAAAAAATGCAAGGTTCAGTAGAGAATACATCTGCAGCCGGTGGTCACTGGATGCTTCCAGGTTCTTGGCATCTTACTCAAAATAAAGAAAGGCACACACAGGTAGTTGAGTGACACTTTAAGAGCAAAGTGATGGTAAAGGTTTGAGTACACTGCCAAAGGCACAGTGGGCCATTTAAGTGTGGAGTTCAAGGACACCAGAAAGTAATCTGGGGCTTCTGTTTATAAGATGTCTAAGGGAAGATAGGCTGGTTGTTAGGGTCGTAGATTTTGGTGGTCCTCTGGTTTGATTGACAGGTTTGGGTAACTTACCATTTTCTCTATTGCACTTGTTCCTTCCCATGATGCACCTGATTTTAGTCATAGGTACTCACAATTATACAGAGACATAAGATGGTAAATAGAGGTTTCTCTTTTTTAATATATTTTATTTTTTTTATTTGGGAGAGAGAAAGAGGGAGAGAGAGAGAGAGAGAGAGAGAGAGAGAGAGAGAGAGAGAGAGAATGGGCACACCGGGGCATCCAGCCTCTGCAAACAAACTCCAGATGCATGCACCCCCTTGTGCATCTGGCTTATGTGGGTCCTGAAGAATGGAACTGGGATCCTTTGGCTTTGCAGGCAAGCGCCTTAACTGCTAAGCCAGCTCTCCAGCCCAGAGGTTTCTTTTTTTAAAGGCCACCTAGACAAAGTAGTTCGTCTTAGTGCACATACACCCAAAACTAGTTTAAGTTGGATGGGTCCCTGCTGTTCTGATCCCAGGATATATCTAAGAATATATTTGAATGGGTACTGATCACAAGAGATGGTCACTAAGGGGAGGACAAAGCTAGCTCATTGTGTGGAGTGTGGTGAACATGTGGCTCCATACAGACGGGGGTCCCAAAATCCCAACAGGTTTCTAGGTGCATTGTTTAGGAGAAGGGTGTGTTTGCTGCTCAAGCCTGCCAATGCCCTGACTGAACTATTGACTATGTTTGCCTGCCTCCCAGAGTACTGGGCTGTTTGCATGTGGAGAGGACAAATTCATGTAGAGGAGTAGTTAGCATGTGTAGATTTAACATTCCATTCAGTATTCCAAAGCTTTGCAATAAATAACTCAATTATCCTCACAAGTGTCCTCTATTAAGGTAGGTCCCAGTTGTATTCCTATTTTACCAATCAAGATGAGACCCAGCTGAGGTGACATATTAGAACAAGGACCTAATGCCTGGCTTTGGGCTTTAGAGCTCACCCTTTATTGTTAACTCATGTCTGTTCATAGATGAGGAAGCTTGTCTAAGCACAGTGTTTCTTTGAGAGGAAATCCACAAATCTAGGAAGGACAGGGTCCTTGGCAGGACAACTGAAAGGTTGGTAACAAGGTCAGGAGAAGTGTTTGGTTTTCAGTGATTACCCGCTGGTACCTGTTGATTTTCGTAATTGTGAGGAAAAATTATGTATTTCAAAACATAACTAGTTTTCTAAAGAGCCAAGGTACCAGAAATCATCTTGATTTTCACATAACTCTTCCTGTTCTCAGGACCTGTTTGTTCCACATGCAGAGGAAAACCTCCCTGACTCCCTGAGAAGTAATTCTGTCCTCTCTAAGGGCTCAGTGGCTTTTCCTCATCCCCACCCCCCAGTTCCCTGAGCCCAGGCAACAGAGAGAAGAACACTGTACCACTGTCTGAGAGTGCATTCTTTATTCAATGAGAAGTTTTCACTTGGGTAGATTTTTTTTTTGCCTTTTGCAATTATGTCATTAAAAGCATCCCAAACTTCAGACTTGAAATGAACTCCAGAAAGGCTCTGCCCTTTTAGATTTCTGGTTTTACATAATTTATGGTTTTGATTCTTACTGCAAAATGCAAAAGGGATGAGGGAAGGTTCCAGGCAGGCATACAGATGTATGGCCTCCTGCCCCATCCAGCAGAGCCTTTGTCGAATTTCTCTGTTCACAAGGGAAGGGGCTCTTTCCTCAGGATTAATCTGGGTCATGGGAAGATGACTGGATAGCGATGTGAAGATTGTAACTCAGTCTTTTTTGTTATCAGTCTATTATTGGCCTCTTTAATCCCTCTGTTACTGGCTTATTCCATTTTCTCCCCTCTTCCTCGCTTTCTTCCCACCTTCTCAACTCTTTTTCCACTCATGTGGTTCTGGGAGTGTCACTTAAGTACTTAGGAAAGTAAATAGGACAGTGAAAGAAGGTGCTTGAAATCAATGTTCTGCTTTCCGCTAGCCTGTCTCCTTCTAAACATGTGACGTCGGGCAAGGCTCTCTAACAGTGCTTTGCACATCTGTAGAGGAAGGCAAATAGTTGAATCTGTCTCACAGGTTACATTGCGGATTACATGATACCTTGAACTCAGTCCTGTGCT
This sequence comes from Dipus sagitta, assembly GCA_036346955.1. Taxonomy (NCBI): domain Eukaryota; kingdom Metazoa; phylum Chordata; class Mammalia; order Rodentia; family Dipodidae; genus Dipus; species Dipus sagitta. The sequence continues at coordinate 121,107,677 of CM070772.1, forward strand.
GGCACATAGCTTACTGAATAGCAGCTTTATATTTGAAGAGGCCCGAGATGAGGTACTACATGGAAGTGTGTGTTCTCTGGGAGCAGACTGCCTTGGAATCCCAGCTCGGTCATGTAATGGCTGGGTCATTTCCAAAGTCACTTTTCCTCTCTAAGGTCAGTTTGCTTATTAGTGTGATGGACACGAGGATGCCATTTACCTGCAGTGTTGCTATGGCAGGAAACGAGGCACATCAGTTGTAAGGGAGTCTGTACAGGGCCTGGCTCACGGGACACCATCACTAAACATAAACTCATGGCATGGGGAGTTTGTGCCTAGCTAAGGGAAACAGACAAAAATCAAACAGAGTTCTCATATTCCCCGAAATTATATACATATTTATTTAGAAGGCAGAGTGGCTTCATCTTAAGCAGATCCTTGGCTTGAAACCCACACCTGATCTGGGTTCATCTGCCATTGACTGTGTGCCTCAGAAGCCTCCACAACGCAGACCTGTGGTAGTGTCCGATCTGGGGCACCTCTGTCTTTCTCCTCACCTTGTTGTGGGGTGATCCCTTTAAAGCTGTCTCTCTTACTGACCTGTCCTCTAACCTGAGCCACTATTCAAATCGCAGGTAATAAAGGTAGTGGTTGAGGATGTGTGTGTCTATGTGAGTGGGAGGCTGCAGCTGGGTCCCTTGAGATGGCCAGAGCCTTTTGTATCTTATTATCCTGGGACAATCTCAGTGCCTAAGTCTAGGAATGACAGCTTCTGCGGTGGATCTGATTCTACCAGTCCTGTCAGTGACCCCTGAGCACACTGTTGAGCATTGCTCACCTTCAGTTTTCTCAACCATGAAGCTGGAAGGGAATATTGCATTCCCAGAGTTATTGAGCAAAGGCCTATAGAGCACAGCAGCTTAGCAAATGGGAGGTCATTAGCATCAGTAAAACTTTTAACATAGGTCCTTGAACAGCCAACAGAAGGCTGGATGCGTGGGGTCCTATAATGAGAGGTATCCATTATTTTAAGACCTCAGGTTTCCAGCATATTGCCCGTATATCTGCAATCCCATAGGTACGGCCTAAGGGCAGGTCCCAGACAGAGAGAGGCCCAGGATGGGAGAGAGAGGTGGTAAATAGCTGAATAGGAAAGCAGGCACTGCAGAACCTCTGAGGACAGTATCAACAGGCTTTCTTCCTCCTGTGAGTGGAGCTCAAAAAAGGGGCCAGAAGTCAGCCTCCCCCTGAACTAGTTCATCGCTTGATACATGACTTCTCCAGCCATGGAACAAATCTTATACTTCCTCATTTGGGAAAAACAATGACAAACACACAGAGCAAGTATCAAATATCTGTGGCTAGAGTAGACTAAGGATTGGTACCATTCTATAAATGCCCAGTTCCAAGAAGGCTCAAGCTCCCGAGTCTTCAACCCTGATAGACTCCAACCAACTTTTACTTCAGAAGGCCTCAGAGTTTTCATTTTCAACAGCCCTTTGCAGCACAGTAATCACAGACTGTCAGACCAGAAAGGCCCATTTAGTGACCATCTCCTCTATAGAGCCTAAAGAGCATAAAGCCCATGGTAAGTGTGACCCACAACTGTACTTGGTGTCATTCACATAGATTACTTTCTGAGTCTTAAATGAATGCTATACCAACATTTGAAAACCAGGGCATTTCCCAAGGAGGTCCATTTTCTCTTGGAAAGTCATGAACTTGGAAAGGCTAGCAACTCACCCTGGCAGCACGGGATGAATGGGGTGGTGGATCCCTTTTGTACTGTGCCTGAGCCTCCACCTACTATGATCCTCACAGCTCTTTATTTTACACTGTGTCTCTGGGCTTCATTTATTTTTGTCTGCATGTCCATTATTGGCATCTGAGTTTACAACTTCTTCTCCTATACCTCTGAGGTCTGATCATATGAAGTGGCTTAGTCAGCACCATGCAGTGGACAAAAGCCAAGAGTGGGACTTGAACTATTTCTATGTCAAAACTCTCGATCACACCTTCAAGGCTCAGTGACCTTATAGAAGAGGTGGTAGAAAGAATCTAAGAGCCAGAGAAAGGGAAGGAGTTCTTACAATATCATCTTCCAATTGGCCTTGATATTCATGGCCTCACAGTGGCTGATGCTACCTATACAAGACCTACCTAATAGGAAGAAAAAAATGTTGACATTAAAATAGGGGAGATACCAGTTGGAAAGTTGGGAGGGGGGAAAGGGATAGTGGTGGGAAGGGATTTTGATCATCATATATTGTCTATATTTATGGAAATTTTAAATAAAAATAAGGAAAAAAACCGCTCTTCATAGTGCAACCTGTTGAGGACATGAAACAGCTCATTAACCAAGTATATATTTTGATACTGACACTATCTGGCTGACACCCTCCTATCTGGTTATGACTCAGGACTTGAGATCATTGCTGTAGAGTGATGGATTCTTGAGTGGGCCTTTCTGCAGATGGCTAGAACACAGATCTCAAAATGATCCTTGCCTTCATGTTGCAATGTGGGTTCACTGTCTTTGATATCTCTTTCTTATCCCTTTTGTGTGTGTATGTTTGTATGCAGGGGAGTAGGTATATTCGTATGTGCTCATTGTATGTGGGGGTCAGAGGGTATTGTTCCTCAGGTGACATCTACCTATTTAGAGACAAGGTCTTTTCACTAGCCTGGAATTTACCATGTAGGTTAGACTGGCTGGCTAATGAGTCCCAGGGATCCATCTTTCTATGATTCTCCAATGTTGGGATTAAAAGCATGCATCAGTTTTGCTTGCATTTTTTTTTTTTTCTACATGGGTTCTGGGGGTGGAACTCATGTCTCTCAAGCTTGCAAAGCAAGAACTTTACCAACTGAGCTGCCTCCTCACCCACCTCCCTTATCTCTTCCCACTACTCCTGTTAGAAAGTACAGATGTGTGCACAAACAACTGTAGTGCTAAGGAGGCTGAGGTAGGAGGATTGAGGCCACCCAGACTACCTAATGAGATCCTGTATGAAAAACAAAAATAAACCAACTCTGCCTTTAAAAAGCCAGTGTGACAATATTCTTAGTTTATGCTAACTGTGGTCGAGTAAGGTGTCCAGTAGGCCAAGAGCTCAGTCTCACGGCCTTTCATCCTACATTTACGGCTAAGGACATGAGAACTGAAAGGATGACAAGCTATTGGCTCCACATATCCAGGATTACAGCTCACTTTGGCGTTGCACTTCTATCACTCAGACATGAGCGGTGTATCATCAGGTGCCATGAATGACCACAACTGACTCTACTCAGGCTCAGAGGAGACTGGCAGACTCCTCCATACCTCCCCAGGGACCTCAACACTCTTCAGAGCTTGGTGAGATCAGGTGGGATTGAGGAGGACATTTCAGTGCTTGGCAGGTCATGTGCATAATGCAGATGCCCCGAAGCCCTGAGGCTGGCGGGGAAATGGCAGGGGCTGGTCCTGTGTTTCTGTTCTTTCCAAGCAGTCACAAATCCCTGTCTCTGAGAATGAAATTAAAATGAGCAGCTGGGAGATAATACATACAGTAGATCCCAATGTGCAATCCCTCCCTGTCCCTCCGATAGGCTGCTGCCAGGACAAGCAACAAGGATTACACAATCATCTTATTATGCGGGGTCTGCCAAGCGCAATGAAAGGGTTACTTTTCTGGTCTCAAAAGAAACAGCACGCCCTCCCCGCCACGATTGTTCCCTAAGCCACCGTCCCACCACTGCGCTAGCTTTTCCTCAGGGAGAAAGGTGGGTACTTGAGCTTCTTTCAGGCTAAAGAAGTCTCCCTTTCCTTCCTCATGGCAGGTTATCTCATTATCTTCCCCAATCTTGTGGATTTTCCCCACGGCTTGAACCTGATCATGGAATTTGGGTTCTATCATAAGGGAAACACCATATAAGAAGGAAAATGTACATCTATATCTATATCTAGCCTGTGTAAATATCCCAGTGCCTAAGGAACTTGCCTCTCTTTTCATGGACAACTCAACAAAGGCAAAGTTTATGATAGCATCTGTATAAAGAGGTTATCCTGGGAGGAGTGAGCCTTGACCCAGCTTCTGCCTCTGGTGCTCATTTTCTTTCTCTGTTTGCAAATATATTTTTATTTGTTTGTTTATAAAGTGAGACAAAGAGAGAAAGAGAGAGAAGAGAGAGAGAGAGATAGAGAGAGAGAGAATGGGCACACCAAGGCTCTAGCCATTGCAAACAAACTCCAGATGCATGCACCACTTTGTGTATATGATTTTATGTGGGTACTGGGGAAGTGAACCTGGGGAGTCAAGCTTTGCAAGCGAGTGCCTTCAACTGCTCAGCTATCTCCATCTCCCTAGCCTGTGGTTCTCATTTTCCAAGTAATCTGGAAAACTGTGCCTGGCTCCTCCCTGTTTTCTTCTTTCTTTTTTGTCAGTGAAATCTAACCAAGTCTCCTCCATCCATGGAGCTTAATTCTGGCAGTTTCGGTGTGTACGGTCAGCATGGAAGGGAGGGAGGGAGAGATCAATATGGTCCACTGCCACTCTAAGCCCCCTAAGGGCTCGAAAAGAAACAGACTTGGTCTGGTGAAAAGTAATCAGGTCTGGTATTTACATTGATTTTTATGTACAGAACCCAGCACAGCCTATGCTTCTATTCTCAAGTCCATTATCTGTTCCAATACATGGGAAGAAAATACACATTTTAAGAGAGCAACAAAACCATTGTTCTGTATATATATATATATATATATATATATATATATATATATATATATATATTCAGACTATATATATATTCAGAACAATATATAATATATTGTATATATTATATATATTGTGATATAATATACAATATATATTATATCTCTATGTGATGCCCAAATACAGATTTGTGCTTACATCACGTGAAGTCGTGTTTAATGGCTTCATTGCACAAAAACCTCCAACTCCAGGCTATGATGATGACTCAGCATGGCAGGAGGGCTGTCAGGGCTCACTAAGTGGCTGCATGAGTGAATTGTCACACAGTCACTCAAGTGTCTTCAGACTCTCCGATGCTTTGCTCTCCAGTGAAGCCCATTGGAATATTCAAAATCACAGGAGTGTAATTACCCTAGACTCCAAGCCAGGACCCAGCACTCATTTTCCATGAAGACCCCACATCGTAAATATTTTCACTTTTACAAGCCAGAAGGTCTTTGCTACTACCGCAAGTCTCTGCCCTTGTAACACAAAAGCAGGCACAGACAATACAATACTGACGGACCTGGCTGGGTCCCAGTGCCACTTAACCTACAGAAACAGGTTCAAGTAGGACATGACTCAGGGGCCATAGGTAATAGCCACTTAGCTCAAAGACTATGTTAAAAAGAAGTCGGATACTTTGGCAAAATTTGTCCATGGATGGGGAGAGGCCTGCGCTCAGCATGCTTATAAAGGACAACAACAACAAAAACCCCCATAAAATTGGTTGTCAGGGAAACTAGGTTATTTTTTGGTTCATTGACCCAGGGTAAGTCCTTAAAAATCCACTTTACTTCTTTCAGGCTTGGTATCCCAACGAATGAAGCAAGGGCGGCATCTGAGGATCTTTAAGGCCTTTGCTAGAATGCATATGGCATTCACACCCTTCCCTGCCTTCCACCATTTTTATGTTTATTTATTTTTACTTTTGACGGGCACTTAAGAGGAAGTTCAACAGGGGCTATGTGAGAAGATCCAGTGTTGGGAATATGGCACAGAAGAGAAACAGTCTAACCTGTGTCTGCATTCTGCTTCTGGAATTTTATTTCCGGATATCAAAGACCTGTCTTGTAGCTTTAGTTCCCTTACGTCCAGAGCTGCAGACTTTGCTCTTTCCTGCATTGGGGCCATGTAATAAAATTTTAGCAGGGCTGTATCCCATACCTAGCACCTAGAAACTGGCTTATACTTCAAGTGCCAAAAATGTGACCATCTCGTTACCATCTGTGAAACATGAGAAATATGACAAAGGCATAGGGTTGTCAGAGATATTATTCACAGAGTCAGTGGCACCAGAGACCCAGTGGGAACTGACTGGGACAGGACCATCCTCGGATTCTAACCAATCTCTTCCTGTGTTGCTGCAGCTCAGGTTCTTGGACCAAGTCTCTTCTGCCCATTAATTGAAACTCAGCCTTCCCACTGAATCTCTTGATACCTTCCCAACAAATATGGATCATGATTAAGGAAGATACAAGCCTTTTTTACTGATTGAAATCCACATCCCAGACTGAATACCAAAATTCAACTCCTAACTTAATTGCAATTATTTATTTCAGTATTTATTTCTAAAATTGTTACTTTTCTGATCCAGGGATCATATATCATTAGCATGAGCTTCTTGTTATCCTCTTGGGGCATCACATACAGAGAGGAAGGCTCTCATTTGCACTGAGAAACCTTGTCCTCAGATTTACAGCTAGATAGAGGGGTGACAGCTTCTACTCGACTGTCTTCATTCATTCACTCATCTTACCACTTGTTTCATCAATATGCATTAAGTACTGTATAGGAAGCACTCCAGAGTAAATAAGGCAAAGGAGTTCATTATCTGTGATGGCTTACACTGATTGTCAACTTTACAGGACCCAGAACCAGCAGTGAGGGATTACTTTTATTAGGTTAATTTGTGGACACGCCTATAAGGGGTTATCTTGAAGAGGTTAATTGAAGTAACAAGACCCATCTTAACTGTGGGCAGCACCATTCCATGGGCCAGGGTCCTGAACTGTATGAAAATAATAAAGATGGCTCCCTACTAGCATCTATCTATAGCTCTCTGCTTCCTTGTTTTCAGACAAAATACGACCAGTCTCTAGCACCATGACTTTCCTGCCATGATGAACTGTAACCTGGAACTGTAAACTCTACTGAGCTCTTCCTCCCTGAAACTGAGAAAGAAAGAGGCAGACATGTATATATATATATATATAGATAGATAGATAGATAGATAGATAGATAGATAGAGAGAAAGAGAGAGAGAGAATGGGCATGCCAGGGCCTCCAGCCACTGCAAGCGAACTCCAGATGCATGAGCTCCCTTGTGCATCTGGCTAACGTGGGTCCTGGAGAATTGAGCCTCGAACCAGAGTCCTTAGGCTTCACAGGCAAGCACTTAACCTCTAAGCCATCTCTCCAGCCCTGAAACTGATTCTTGTCAGTCATTTTTGTCCTAGCAGTGAGAAGGTCACTGATGTAGTGTCTAAGGACATGATATCCATAAACTTGTGTGTCCAGTCATTTAGTTATACCTTTAATAGTAAAAAAAAAAAATAAAAAAAATAAAACAGAAGTTTTATGTCTTTTAACTAACAAAGGAAGAATGCCTTCCATAATTTGTAGGGGGGCACGGCTGGAAGAGCCTTACCAAGGAAGAAATAATTGAGCTCTAAGAAGGATTCGTGAGCATAGACTGTGTGAATATGATAGACACAGAATAAATATAATTGTGAATGGTCTGGAAAGACAGGGGCTTATTGCACTTTGGAATTGCAAAGAAGCCAAGGGGTCTGGAGTTGTCTACATCTGAGGAATGAGGAGGAGAGTAGAGGTTGGAAAGGCATTTGAGTCCTTTGGCCAAGATGAAAAATAGGGATATCTTAGCTCAAGAACAACTGGAAACCACCATGATTCAGGTGAGTGACATGGGTGGGCTTCCATTCTCTGTGATCATTGTAACTGCTGTGTAAATATTAATTCGCAGGTTTATAGCAGGACTATCAGGAGGTAAGTCTGGAAGCCATGGCAGCACAGCTGGGAGAACTTTAATCTCCTTTCATATTTTTGATTTTTTTTTCCTGTGCTGAGGATGAAACTCAGAGCCTTGCGCATGTTAGGCAAGCCTCTACCACTGAGATCCATCTTGAGCCAGCTGGAAGAACCTTAGTGCAGGCTGGTGGTGACGAAGGCAGGAAGGCTAGGAATATAAGCGTGGTAGGGAAAATAGGCAGAACTCCATGATCAGTTTGTGGAGGGCGTCCATGATTGCTGCAGGGTGGATGGGGGTGATAAAGAAATATCTGGAGGAGGAGTTTTGTTTCATGCATTCTTCCTTTAATCTATTGGCCCCCAAGGACTTCAGTGTTAGCAGCTTGGCTGCACCAGTTAACACAATTCTCACGATATAAATGACTGCTGTCCTCATTGTTCTTTCTTGAGGACAAAGGATTGAGCTTATTCAGAAGTGTTAGGCCTTCTCTCTCCTTCGTTATTTATTTCTCCACTTCTGAATTTCATGGTGTGAAGCCTGTGGCCACTTATCCTGTCAAGAGTCTTGGGACAAATTTACTCCTTGCTTTCTCTTTCCCATTGTAAGCCCTTCAGTACCTTCTCAACAAATGGCTGTACTTCCTAGTAAACATTCTAGGATGTGGTCCTGACCTCCAGATCTACAGCATGGACCGCTTTCCTGAGTCCAGTGTGTTTCTAGGTTTACTTATTAGGTATGCCTGAACCTCAATCTATGACCAGTAAGCATGTAAAAACTCAAAAAAAAATCAGCATTTGTTATTAATTTTTTTACAACTTTCTCAAAGTCCTGAGCATGCCAAGGATAAAAGATAAAGCAGAGAAAAGTTCTGAAACTTCAGTAATGAAACTATTGCCAAAATTTCATTGGAGACATGTTTTCTGGGTGACCACCACTTCTATATTCTCTCTCTTTTCCCTTTTAATTAGAGCTGACTGTCAAGCTTGGATCAATGCTAATGATGTCAAGGTCTTACGAAGATGTCAAAAAATAGATATGATATTAAATTCCATCTAAGGAAATTCTAAGAGTAGATTTGGGCTCTGTTATCTATTCTTTACTGTGAACTTAATTTTAGAAAGATTCCACAAATGGTCCAAATGAACATTCAAGCCTTTCTTTCCCCCTCCTTAGGACACACAAATACGATGTCTTCTTGTTCTATCATATTTTCCACGGTTCCCATCTATTAGAATGGGCATTGTGTTGAAAGGAAATAGAGTATGGCTAAATCTGAAGGACATGGAAGGAAAATTACAGCCCACAGGCAGAGGAGGGATGAAATGAGCTAGTGCATTAAAATATTATTGAAAGTTCAGAGGAACAGAGCAAAATCCATCAGCTCAGCAGCGTTGGATTATGTCACCACAGGACACCAAAAATGAACAAGAAACTAACCAATTAATTTTGTGGGTCTTTTTTTAAATCTGAATTTTAGTTAGAATAGGAACATCTGGAGTTTGGAATTAATTGCCTAGAACTAGCTGCTGCACTAATTAATATTCAGTCAGATGGCACTCCACCAAGGTGCCCCTTTCCTGTAGGCACCCAGCTACCTTGCCCATCTTCGGACAGCACCGGTTGGCTGGTTCAGGGCAGAAGGTCAGAGAAGAGGTGCCTGTAGTATGTTCTTTTCACTAAGAGCACTACTGCTACTGGAAGAAGTACCAGGAAATAACCCACGAGAAGGAACAATGCTGCAGAGAAAATTGAGAGATCCCAACTCATGCGCTGTGTTGTTTCCCTACTATCTTCAGTGCTGAAGACAGTGAGTCCCAGGATGACTTTGTGTGTAGATTGTTTTGGTTGGCCACAGTTTGTACTGTTATTGGTGAGCCGAGGTAGGTGTTTAAAACATCTGAGCCATGTCACTAGCTACAAGAATCTGCTTACAGGATCCTGAACCTGCCTTTATGGCTTGCAGTAGCTTGGTTTTCATTCTACTTCAAAGGATATAACTTAAAGAGAGATTGGTATAGATATAAACACCTCAACAAACCACTTCATCCAAGTCACCGACTTGGTGATTCACTTTGTGGACTGGCCGTTGTGGCAGCCACATGAAAGGTGACTGATATGAATTCAGATGCTCTGTAGGTGGAAAATTTATACTGCATTTCGTACATTTCATGTAAGTACTGCGTGCTAAGCTGTTGTGCCACTGGAGCTCCTGTGTACCACATTTAATAAAAAGATGCATATGATAAGTCCATAATCTTACATTGATTAGCTGGAGACATGGGATTCAAATAAATATGATATTAAAATTAGCCACTTGCTTCTCTTTGCCCTTTAATGGAACCACTAGAAAATTTAAAATGATACATGACTTGTATTTGCAGCACAGTATATTTCTACTGGACAGTAATGATATAAAGTCTTTAATATTTTCTCCTACTAACATAACTACAATTTACTGGTAATGCTGATACCATGATGCTGATAGTACAATGTAATACCATGAGCATGATTTTACTTTAGGCATGTGGACAGTTTATTACTTATGGCAGCACTACCATATAGAGATTACTAGCTTCATTTCACAGAAGAGGAATTTGGGCCAAGAGGACACATGGTTTGTAACATTCATTTGATTAAAATCAACAAGCAGGGCTGGAGAGATGGCTTAGCAGTTAAGGCGCTTGCCTGCAAAGCCAAAGGGACCCTGGTTCGAATCTCCAGGATCCACGTAAGCCAGATGCACAAGGGGAGGCATGTGTCTGGAGGTCGTTTGCTGGAGGCCCTGCCACACCCATTCTCTCTCTCTCTCTCTGTCTCTTTCTTTCTCTCAAATAAATAAAGTACACTTAAAAAAATCAATTAAGTATTGTTGAACACCAACTGCAAGCTCTATATTGTTTTAAATTTAGAAGTCATAGGTTTGAGTAATTCTATTATGGAATTGGTTGAAACCTAGCCACCCAAGGTTCTACTTCCTTTAAATCACTTTTCCTGACACTGCTGTGCTTTGAAGTTTCTTGGTATCATCCGGCAGTGTTTCTGATCACTTTCACCATTTCATCATCTGTTTGTGATGGGAACTGATTATGAAGACAAGGCACTTGGATAGAATTAGAATCAGGGTCTGAGTTTTGACGTATTGTAGCTCTCTGCCTATGCAATAAGCCCTTCCAGCACAGACTGATGTTCTGAATGGTGTATGAGTGTAATTAGGTGAAGTGTCATAGGCTTGGTTTTTATATATGATAATATCAGGCTAATTCAGGAAGAGTCAAGGCTTGATGAACTATGCAGCCTGGGGCAGGAGGTCCCAACTTGATGGTCTGGGTTGACAGACAATGGGTCCTTATAACAATCCTTATAACCATGCAAGGAGTGGCAGGGTTGATGGCGGGATGTGAGCAGGCGTAGCAGTATGCTGTGATCAGTAGACTGGGAGCTTGCAACCAAATGCCCAGTACAAGGTAAGTACATTGTAGCAGGCAGGCAGGAAACATGGGACGCTTGCAGAAAGTCTATAGTTAGTTATCAAGATGTTTGTGTTCAGCTACTTAAAATCCCAAAATGCAATATTATGATTTGAATGTGAACTATACCACACAGCCTTATATGTTTGAGCACTTATTCTTATGGAGGCTCTGTCTGGAGAGGTTGTGGAGTCTTTGGGACTGTGGCCCAGCTAGTAGAAGTGGGTCACTGGGAGCGGGCCTTGAAGGTGATGTCCATTTCTGGTTCGGAGCCAAGTTTCTGCCTTCTGATCTGCGAGGAGGCAAACAATAAGCACCACAAGCTTCATCCACCATGGACCCAGCTGCTTTAGCTATCATGCATTCCTGCCATCATGGGCTTAAACCCCTGAAACTGCGAGTCAACATCAACCTCTTCCCTCCTTGAACTTGCTTCTGTCAAGTACTTCGCCACAGCAATGAGCAAAGAAACTAATGTAAGCAAGAAGATCCTTTATCACTTTTCCTAGTGAAAACACGAAGCACAAAATTTAGGTGCCATTTTAATTCACAGTTAGTGAGAAATAGATCTGGAATTTCCATCTAGACTGTATATATCTATTATTTGCTGCTGTGTGACACATTGCCTCAAGCTCAGCAACTTAAAAACACGTATTTATTATTTCCTAGTTTTATGGTAGGTATCTGAGACATGGGCCTTTGTTCGTGGCCTCAAAAGATACAATCAAGATATTGGCTGGACCACATTGTCATCTGGAAGCATGATGGAGGATGAATATACTTCCAAGCTTTTCGGAACATTGGCAGAGTTCATTTCCTCATGGCTGTGTTATTGAGGTATCTATTTTTTTTTAAAATGGCTGTCAGCCAGTGTCCACTCTTTTCTACTAGAGTCCATTTTTATGTGGCTCTCAGATTATACAGGATTCAAGATCCAAAAGATGCTCCTTGACTTACACTGGGGTCATGTCCCTTAATCCCATTTTAAATTGAAGATAATGTTGGCTAAAAATGCCCTGAAGGGAAGGAAAGATTGCTCAGTGGTTAAGTGCACTTTCTGCACAAACATGAAGGTCTGAGAGGGCCTGACACCTCCAGTGTGGGAAGCTCCGGATCCTACATAAACAGGTGGGTGTGGCCACGTGCACCTGGAACCTCAGTCCCACAGGGGAGCAGAGACTCGAGAATGGTTGGGGCTTCACAGGCTGTGGCTGGAAACAAGACCAGGCCAAAAGAGCAATGGAGTGGAACTTCTGAGGATTTGTTCAAGCCAATTTAGGTTTGCACCCCACACTCCTTTCTATCTTAGGAAAGCAAACATATAGGGTGCTACACCACAACATATTATACACACACATGCAAAAAAAAAAAAAAAAGAAAGTAAAAGAAAATGCATTGACTACACCTGTCTATGAGACACCACAGCTTACAAGCACAACTCAGCTGAGTATATTGGAAGGGAAGAATCCATCCTTTCTTCTGCATTCTATAGGCTGGGCCAAGTCCCATGTTCCACCTGCACTCAAGGTCAAGGGTTGATACAAGGGTTCCCTTATGGAGGGGTGGCCTCTTAGAACTCCACCTCCCAGTGTATGCATCAGTCCGAGTCGTGGGAACTGGCTGGGCTTCTTTGCAGAACCAGCGGAGCCTGTTGTCTAATTGGTCCATCTATGCCTGTTCTTATACAGATTTTGGGGCCCCTGAACCACCAGTGTCCAGTCCCTGAACCTGTGAGCACCACACCTGGAATCACCTGCTCTCAAAAACTTACCTCACCAGTAGGTGGACACTGAGGCTGCCTTGCATCCCTAAGTCTAGAAAGGCTTGTGCCCAGATTAGATATCAGGTTTGATTCCATTACTCATCCATTCATTCTTACTTCTCAACCACTGCCAGACTTGCTTGGTATATGATTCCCTCCTCTCTCCCCCCTTCCTTCTTTCCCTCCCTCCCTCTGCAAGATTCAGTATTCTACTTGTTAGGTGTGATCCTGCTTTAAGCCAGAATATTTTGGAAAAATGGACTAACTCCCAGAGATTCCTGAGCTTTGCCCATCGTAATGGATTCCTTGAAGGTCAATGCTATCCTCACTGGATTTATTACTATTGTCTCTGGTCTTCAGAAGCTACCAATTACAAAGTCAGCCCAGATCTAGCTTTCCTTCTTATTTTCTTCCCTAACTTCTCTTTCTTCCATTTTACCTCTTGGCTCATGGTGAATTCCCAGAATGATTTTCATCAGGGCCCAGGAGACATGTGCGACCACTTTCTATGCTGGCAGCTAAGGCTGCTATGATACGTGTAGATCACTTTAATCTAGCGAATATCTTCAAATAAAGCCATAGCTGTGTTTGTGGAGATACATGTTGACCTTTCTGGGGTTAATGAGAGTGTTGAGCTATAGTTCAAGGCAGAAGTCTTTATCCAGGTTATAAGGGATAGGCATACCTCTCAGTTACCTACTGATGGAGCAGGAGGACATCCTCTGTTGTAGTCTGATTTCACTCAGGAAGACCCAGCTTCAGCTCTGGCCCCAAATAGGGCTATGCCAAATACGGTAAGAAGCAAATAGCCTCGGTCCTTGACTTGCATCTTGATCCACACATCTGTTATGGCCCCTTTTGAGTTGAAGGAGCCATGTCTACTCTGTTTACTAAAAGTCTAGGCACTATAGGAATTAATAAGTATTCAATATCTACATACACAGAAACGAATGATTTAGTCATCTATTATTTAGATATGAATTTTTGCCCCTTAATTTTGTCATCTGCTTGGAGAGCTTAATTTAATTCATTTTTATTTCATGTAATTTATTTTAATATAAATATATACATATTCATAATTTGTACATAGATTATAGTCTTATATCCCCTCACTCCCAGTCATTCATTCTTTAATGAATAGAAGCTTAATTGGCTTTTGCATAACTAACCTGACTTGGTGCTAGTTGAATCCACCAGGTTAGCACTGCTGTCCTGCTAGATCACAGACCTGCCTTGTGCTGACCTGGACCATCCTCTACAACCCATGCTTCATTGGCTTCATCATAAGAGTCTTTCTAGGTCCTTTCAAAAGCCAAGAATCTGAAATGAGAACCACTGAAATACACAGCCAACAGATGGCTCAGCACACCTTGGTTCTCTTGCTTCTTGCATGTCCACTGTGGTTTCTCAATTAGATGTTGATAGAATTGAAAGGTCTTGGTTCACAACAAATTCCCAAGAACTCTGTGAGTTTCCATGGTGATTTAAAACACAGTTTTAGATATGTGCCAAATGATACATTCATATAGGAATTTTTAAAAACTCTCATCATGGCTAACATTCAAGAAAATACTGACCACTCTTGCAGTTTGTTTATGATTACATCAAAGCCAATGACTAATTACTTGGGCAAAGGAGGAAAGAAGATACAGATTAAACATGAAAGATGTTTCCCATTTGACTGATGTCATTGCATCTTGCACCAGGAATGGTTTTGCAGTAGCTTGCAAAGAAAATAAAAAGTAATGGAAAGATTGAATCATCATAGAGTCCATATTAGTATTAGTATGCTAAATTCAGAATAACTGATTTCTCTGCAGCCAGCATCCCATTCACATGGTGAGCTGAAATTTAGTTTTAGCTAAAGAATCATATCCATCACATTATTATTAAATATTACTGGCTTTATATTTGATTTGTGACTTTGTTTGAATTTCATCATTGTGTAAGAGTTCTAAGCACAAGGAATATATACTTGCTTTGTATCTCTAGATATTTTAGTATGTCGAGGATGAAAGAGAAAATATAAATATTCACTGTCTCTCACTGTCAAGTATTTCCCAATAGCACCCAAACTTTCATTTTCCTTGAGGTTGTCTTTCTTGGTCTCCCCACTCCTGCAGACCAATGTCCTGTATCAGAAGTTTCCTCTACATAAACCTTTGAATGCGTAAGCAGAGAGCTTGTGTAGAGTAAGCACTCTAATAATTTCATTCCAGATCTGTGTATAAGGTGGTCATGCTTCTTGAATGACACCTGGCATCATGGTGTGCTGAGCCTCTTCCATTCAGAGAAGTACTGCAAGCCTCAGAACAGACATCAGAGCTATAAGTAGGTCCCCACTGGTGTATGGTCTGGGCTTGAACCAAGAACAGGACATGTATGCACATGGTACTCTCAGACTGGCAGCAAAAGCACCTAACATATTCCAGGTCCACTGTAACAAGGGCAGTCAGAACAGCCTGGGAAATGCTGATCTTAATGGACTTGGGTCTTAGGGCCAAAGGAATGGTCACCCTTGGAAAGAGCCATGGGGAGCCATGCTGATGCTGGCAATCAGAGCATCACCTCCACATCTTGTACTGAAGCACATGCATAGAGGGGAGAGAAGTGGAGGCATCTCTCTTCCTGCTATTGGGACAGCCCACTTTGAATGTCAATTGCCTTTAGGTGAAACCTTGGAAGGAAGAATGGGAGACAAGAAAGGCAGTAGCCATGATAAGAATGTCAGACTATTGCCCTGGTAAGTAACTTCCCTTCCTCCCAATGGAAACACATGAAAATGATCCTCTCCTCAATGGCTTTAGAATTAGGATTCTTTCCCACATCTCTTGAGGGATCTGAACCTGATCTGGACCATTTCTCTCTTTCAGAAGTCTCAACTATCAGAAAGGATTCCCAATGATGAGGACTAGATCCTACTTCTACTGAGGGTTCTAGGACTTGTATTCAGTCACCTGTTGAGCATGCAGAATCCTTTAAGTGGTGGAGTAATGCATATTCCTGCCATCATCCCTGACTTCTATGCTGTAGGTACAAGTAGCAACCCCCTTCCAAGTATGCCAAGAAAAATGACTCTAGGTATTGGCACATGTCACCTGAAGGTAAGGAAAAAAAAAAAAAAACTCCCCTGTTTGGGAGCCAGTAATGGAGAATCAAGATTTTTATGTATCTTCCTGCAGGGAGATGACAAGAAAGCTTCTTTCATAGGGCTGCTTCTCCCCATCCTTAGGCAAATATGTTCATGCAGAGATCACTGTACTACTCCAAAAGATCAATGCTTGAATTCACTTGTAATAGTGTCTCATGTCATATCTCTACAGTTAGCTACCAAGAACGAAAGTTTACCAAACCAGACTTCTAAAGAGTAAGATAAAATCCAGGAAACCACACATTCATTGGATGCTTACTAATGGATTCACTATAGTATCTCTAGTTCTTTCAACTCCTCTGTTGTGTCAGATTTATTAGTTCCATTTAGCAGGTGCAAACATTGAGGTTCAGAGACGTTAACACACAAGGAGGAGCTAGAATTTCAGCATAGATGAAATCTGCTCTGAAGCTCACATAACTATCCTGCCTCTGTAAGTGCTCCACGATGTCTCTGATAACCCTCTGCCAATGCACAGCTCTGGGGCAGTGCAACACAGTGGTTCTGTCACCACTAAAGCTACACAAATCGTGCCACACACAGACAGCCTTTCAGCAGGCTGTCAGCCAAGTGCCCACAGGGGCCTCCACCACTGCTCCACGGCTGACCTTGCAATGCTTTTTGGATTCCCATGAAACCTGAGAACCTCTTTTAAGCGCTTTACTGTCTCTGGATATTGGCCAGACTTCCTTCCACTTGTCTTATTTGAGTTGTGACTGTGATAAAACCTTTCTCCTTTAGGGAGTAAGGTGGCCAGATGCTGAGCTCACTGTTGTAGAGCATTCTGAAGCCATGCCCTCAAGACCATATTTTGTCATTTCATGTCCGCTCGTGGATCTTTCTGTCTCCTCCAAGTCTTTCGGACCCTCACATCTTTGGAGGTCATGCCAGTAAAATGAGCTTACAACAATTTTCTACAAAGTTACAAGCAGAAGTCTTACTGGCCTATTTTAAAAGTCTCAGAAGGAACATTGTTGGGAAAAATAAATTTGTCTTCAATTAATTATTCAAGTTTGCATGATACAAATTTGCATCTCATTTTCTCATCTACTTTAGACTGAATTCTCTTTATAAAAAAATACTTACATAATACTGGAAGATGGCATGATGAACTGGCAAGTGATTTCAGCAATGGCAACTCTTAACAATGTGCACTGCCACCCCTCTTACTGTGCTGTGCTTCGGGCTATATTCTCAATTTGTCATGGTTTCCTTTTTTAATAATTTGTAACTGAGATCACTTGTAAGTGGTTCAGTATGTTAGGCAATTTCCTTAATACTCCAGAGCCATGACGTCAGAACCCACTGGTTTGTACAAATTCATACTTCTCAGTCTATCTCTTATCTATGTTTTGACAATAACAATTTGGGTAAAGATTTCATTATTTCCATTACTTCCTAAATGCTCCAATTTCTTTCCTTTATTTCCCTTCATTAAAGAGGAATTTAGAAATTGAGCTTGCTATCTCAGCTGTTTGCATCCTTCCGTTCATCCCTTGTCCTTCCTTCTGTTACATGAGTTGAGGTCTCTTGACAAGCTAACTCATCTACCATTTCCCTTTTGTCTTTTTTGTTCTTTTGTTGATGCTAATTTATTGGTTTTTAGAGGTAGGGTCTTGCTCTAGCCCAGGCTGATCTGGAATTCGCTATGCAATCCCAGGGTGGCCTGGAATTCACAGCGATACTCCTACCTCAGCTTCCTTAGTGCTAGGCTTAAAGGAGCCCAGGAGAGAGCGAGTGAAAGAGATAAAGAGAGAGAGAGAGAGAGAGAGTGTGTGTGAAAGACAGAGAATGGGCACACCAGGGCCTGGAGCTGCTGCAAAGCAGCTCCAGTTGCATGCACCAGTTTCTGCATCTGACTTTATGTGGGTACTGGGAATTTAAACTCAGGTCAGTAGGTTTTGCAGGCAAATGCCGTAACCACTGAATCATCTCTCCAGCCCTGGTTTCTTTCTTTGAGACAGGGCCTGAATGCATAGCCCAGGCTGGCCTTGAATTTTTGCTTCTTCTACTTAAGCTTCTAGAGTGTTATGACTTCAGGTACACACCACTTCGCCCACCTATGCCTTGGTTTTTACTAATTCTCTGCTAGTGATTCATCCCCGAAGGCCCAGTACATATAATGCTGTGGCATAAGGATTTCTTTGAGTTCAAGACCAGCCTGTATCACAAAGGGAAATCTTATCTCAGGAAAAAAAGTAGAGTTTCGAATAAAAGGAGCATTAAGAAGAAGCAACTTGGTTCTCCCTGATATTTGCTGTCATCTGTTTAAAGCAGATTCTCCAACTAAGACTGAGAGAAGCAGGAATGAAAGTGGGTAAACACAGTCCTTTCAAAGATTTTGATGGGTATACCCTCTCTTCTTAGCCAAAGAACAATGGGAGTTTCTCTATAGAGCCTATTACCTTCCTAGCCACAGGATTTTTGAATTGGTTCTCAGTGCCAAGCATGAATTCTCTCCCACCAATTGCCTACCAAAGCTCAGGGAACATTGTGGAAGAAAGGGCAGAGAGATTGTAAGAACCACAAGGTGAGGAAATATCTTGAGGCATTTACCCCCACCACTGAGACTGATGCATTAAAGACCTCACAGTGAATGCCAACAACCCCACAGAGGAGGGCCCTCAGTGAAATGAGTGTGGGATAGAGGGGATATAAGCATATAACCCAATTATGACCACTGTGCAATATGTTCAACTGTAAAGTTCATAATGACAAAAATAATAATGAAAACAACTTTCTCTCCATTGCTCTCTTGCTAGGCACTTTCAGACTCTTCCCCACTATTGTTCCTGTAGTTTGATCAAGCAGCATTAATCAGAGGCAGCCAAACACCACACCACTATCAATATTGTTCCTTGGGCCCTGGCTTTCAAATAACCTTGTTTCAATTCTGACCATTTTATATTTTCTTTTGTTCTCTTTGGTTTGATGTAGACTCTGGCTCTTAGCAAACACTGCTGAAAGTTGGTTTTCAAGCAACTACCCCTCTTTCCTTTGCTGAGCAGAATGTCAAAATTGAAAGAGTACCAACATGCTTTCTCATATTGGGGCCAATTTTTGAGCCCAAACAATATTAAAAATCACCTTGAATGTGTGTGTTCAGTGATGAGCATTACAAAATAGAATAACACAATATCTCCATGTGATAAACCAGTCATCTATGAAAACACTTGCTTTTCTCTAAGTGTGTGTGTGTCTGTTTAGAAAGGGTGTGTGTGTGTGTGTGTGTGTGTGTGTGTGTGTGTGTGTGTGTGTCTGTTTAGAAAGGGTATGTGTGTGTGTGTCCTTCACTTGGTAACTCAAACTGATGCTACCTGGTGTTCACATCTGCATGAAATCAGCAGTCCTTTAGGCCAAGCCCACTTGCAAATTCAAGTTCCAAACATCTGGGGTTTGCAATTTGTGAGCAGAATTCTGGATCCTTACACTGCTTCTCTTCCTTCTGGTTTTCATCCCCATGCTGGCATTGGTGCAGGCACCGCCCTGGTGGCTCCTCTTGTAAACTGAGCCTTGCGGTGTAGACCTGTTACTGAATGAGCACTGGAAAGGCCGTCATGAGCCTCAGTGGAAACTAGTTGGACAGGTCCCAGACTGTGTTATGAAACAAATCCTTGTTGCCAGGGTGGGACAGTCAAATTGTTGAATGATCTGTGTTACATGGTTGCATACAAGCACGGCAAAAAGAAAACAGCCTTAATTTCTGGAAAAGTCAGTGTTCCAATTTCGGGAATGAGTTATTGAGGGAAGGGTGTCATCTCATGGATGGGATATCTGTTGGAAACACTCCAGTCATTATCCCACCTGGGGCCACTTACTCACATTGGGGATCAAGCTGTGTTTTTTTGGGGGGGGGCGTGGGAGGGCTGAGAAATAGGAGTCCATGGCTTGTCATTTTGACAGCTGTTTATGAAGACTCTGGAGTCCATTACCCCAACCACAGTGTTCCTCCTTTGTCTACCCCATCTTAATCCCTGTCTGGGTACCCTGCCTGTACTTGTGTTTAATTTCTTCTTTCAAACCCTACTCAATCCCCTTGGACACTGCATCTGAGTCTGTGCACGTCTGCACACTGCCACTACCTTCCCAAAGATAATGTCCTTCACACAAGCTACTAGTAACTGAGTGCTCAGCATCTCTAACATTTACCTAGCACTTCGGGTCATGCTAGATCTCAAGAAAGCTGTTGTATGACAGCTTACATATCACTTCTCAATCCTATCTCTACATCCCCTGAAGAATAGATTTAACCTAAGGATGCAAAAATCCAAATACTGCATAGTTGTCATCTAGGGTAGGGTGATTTTGACCTGCAAGGGACATTTGAACATTTTGCAAGTATTCCTGGCTGACATAAATAAATGATAGATGAGGATGCCACTGGCCTCTTATGGATTAAGGCATGGTTACTTATACCAATCCTATAAAGCACTAGATAGGACCTAGCAAAAGGAATTATCTGGTCTAAGAGCTTAGTAGTACTGAGGTTGAGAAACCTTGACCTAAAGAATTAGGTGAAAATAATATATAATTAATTCAACAAGCAAGGTTGTTGTTTTTTTTTTCTCTGACTCAACTGAATTCATTTTATTTTCATTCTGCTCAGCATCAGTCAATGAATGTTTATAGATAGCAAAAGGCTTCTTCGAGCCACACCAGTTGGCGAGAGTCACCGTGAATAGTCTTTTAAGATCTGCCCCTAAGTCAGACCTTTCTATGCAGCATGGTGTCCTGGTGGTGGAAGTTCCCTGGCTGAATACATACATGCAGCAAACATTTTAAGAGAATGTCTCTGTACTAAGAACAGAGTCAGACTCTTGGGACACAGATATAGCATCATGGTCTCTGCTGTCAAAGAGATTAGTGAGGGAGCCTGCAAGTAGCCACAAGCCAATAGTGTGGTAAGATAGGGCTGAGCAGATAAGGGAAGGGAAGTTTTCAGAACTGGGGTGAGGGAGTGATTGCCATGGAAAGGAAGATATGAACAAAAGAATGTTTAGAAGTGGTACATCCTAAGTGGACATACGGATGAAGCAGCCATGGGAAAGCACAGGGTTCTTCATAACATCAAAATCAGTAGGATGTTTAGAGATATATAAGGGGAGTTCTTATAGAAACGGCTCACTCAATTGTGGGATTCAAGAAGAATGGAGGATGAGTTGTATAACCAGGAATGTTAGTATAATTCAGTCTAAGTCCCAAGAGGTAAGACAAGAAGAGGTGCAGGTGGGGTACTTGTATGAATGCTATCACTTAGAAACCTGGAAACCTCTAGCACTGATGCTCCAGGGAAGTCTTCCAAGAGAGCGAATATGTGCCTCCTCTGATTGCTCATACTCAGACCTTATTTGCACCAGATGATGTTCACTCACATTGGTAAGGGTAGACATTCTTTACATGGCTCATTCAACTTCCAATTTTTTCTGGCCACACTTTCGCAGATACACTCAAGAATAATACTTTAGCTGCTACTTGTGTATTCCTTAGCTCAGTTAAATCACAATCATAAGCAGTCATTTAACAAGACTGGTTGCCGCATGCATTTTCTGATTCTTAGCACTGGGCTTTCAGGATGAATAGGTGAAAATTGCTATAGGTGGAAAAATAAGACAGAGGGTTTGCTTAAAGCAACAACATAAATCAGTGCCAGGGTTTCCACAGATTCTAATCATCAGATACAGTTGATTCATGTGTATATCCATTCATTTATTAATCCATCCACTTATTCAGGAAGTATGTATTATGTAATCAGATACTATGGAAGTCTAAATTCTAGCTTCAGCAAAAATGTTGGGCAAGTCACTCAAGCTCTGTGAACCTTAGATTGCTTACCTGTACAATAAAATGAATAGTAGCATACTGATATCATACAAAATAGACTTCCAACCAAAAGTAATCAAAAGTGATAAAGACGATTACTTTATACTCATCAAAAGAACAATAGAAGATAGAAGAGGATATTACAATCATAAACCTATATGCACCAAACACAGGAGCATCAATTTTATTAAAGCAAAATCTCTTAGAAAATAAGGCAGAAATAATCCCTAACACAATTATAGTTGGAGACTGTAATACTCCACTATGATCATTAGACAAATCATCCAAGAAGAAAATTAATTAATTATGAAATAAAGTAGTTAAACAATGCCAAAGAACAATTGACATAACATACATCTACAAAATATTCTACCATAATTCTACAGGATACACATTCTTCTCAGCAGCTCACAGAACCTTCTCTAAAATAGATATTATATCAGGGCATAAAACATGTCTCAATAAGTTCAAGAACATCAACGTAATTCCATACACTATATCAGACCACAGTGCAATTAAGCCAGAGATTAACAGCAAGGGAAAGAATGGAAAATCCACCAACATCTGGAGGCTGAACAATTCACTATTACATAATGCATTTTTAGTCAAAGAAATCAAAACAGAAATTAGAAAAAAATTTATAGAACTGAGTGATAGTGAAGACATAACAAACTGGAACTTATGGGACACAATGAAGGCAGTCTTTTTTTTTTTTTTTTTGGTTTTACGAGGTAGGGTCTCACTTTAGTTCAGGCTGACCTGGAATTCACGATGTAGTCTCAGGGTGGCCTCGAACTCATGATGATCCTCCTACCTCTGCCTCCCGAGTGCTGGGATTAAAGGCGTGCGCCACCACGCCCGGCTGAAGGCAGTCTTAAGAGGGAAGTTTATAGCATTAAATGCCTTCATTACAACAAATAGGAAGAGCTGAAGTCAATAACTTAACCATCCAGCTGAATGCATTAGGAAAATGAGAATAATCCAAACCCAATAGTACCAGATATAAAGAAATAATCAAGATTAGAGCAGATAATCAATTGGAAATAAAAGAAAATTTAAAAATTGATGAAGCAAAGAGCTGATTCTTTGAAAAAAAATAAATAAGTTTGATAAACCCCTAACTAATCTAATCAAAAGAAAAAAAAAGGGAAGGATCACATTAACAGGATCAGAAACAAAAATGGAGATATTATGACAGACCCTACTGAAATTCAGAGAGTCATCAGGACATATTTAAAAGATCTATATTCCACAAAATTGGAAAAATCTGCAAGAAATAGATGAATTCCTTAACTCATACAACCTACCATAACCAAACCAGGTAAGATAAACTACCCACAAGGAGACATAACATCAAATAAGATTGGTGCTGTAATTAAAAGCCTCCCAACAAAAAGTCCAGGCCCAGATGGTTTCACTGCTAAATTCTGCCACACCCTCGTGGAAGGCCTAAAATCAATTTCTCTCATATAATTCCACAAAAATTAACAGGTAATGTTCTGTGAGTTCTTCAATGAAGACAGAATTACACCAATAACAAAACTATACAGAGACCCAATAAAAAAGAGAACTACATGTGAACTGAAGGGCAAAAATTCTGTGTAAAATTCTTGCAAACCAAATTCAAGAACACATCAAAAGTGTCATCCACCTCAAGCAAGTAGGTTTCATCCTAGGGATTCAGGGTTGGTTCAACATATGGAAATCAGAAAATGTAATACATTACATAAACAAAGTCCAGAACCACATGTCATCTCAACATATGTTGAAAAGTTCTTTGACAAAATTCAACATTACTTCATGATTATAACACTGGAGAAGATATGGATAGAGGGCCCACATATCAACATTATGAAGGCAATTTACAACAAACCTAAAGCCTATATCATACTAAATGGGGAAAAAACTCGAAGTATTCCCCATTAAGGTCAGGAGCTAGGCAGGGTGCTCACTCTCACCACTGCATTGACACATAGTATTTGAAGACTTAGTTCAAGCAATAAGACAAGAGAAAGAAAAGTAAAAGGGAAACATATTGGAAAGGAAGAAGCCAAATTAGCCCTATTTGCAGATAACATGATTCTATTCATAAGGGAACCACAAAACTCCACCAGAAACCTCCCAGAACTGATAAAGGCTTTCAGCAAAGTGGCAGGATATAAAATCAATACACACAAATCACTAGCCATTGTATATATCAATAACAACACTACAGAAGAAGAAATCAAGGAATCTGTTGCATTTACAATAGCCACACACAAAAAATACAAATACCTTGGAAACTCCCAAACCAAGGAAATAAAAGACGTATATAATGAAAACATAAAAACATTGAAGAAAGAACTGGAGGAGCACATGAGACTATGGAATGGCCTTCCAGGCTCATGGATTAGAAGAAATAATATTGTTAAAATGGCCATATTACCAAAAGCAATATACAGATTCAATGTAATCCCAGCAACATTATTCACACAGGAAAAAACAAACAAACAAACAAACAAAAAAACAGTCTCTAAATTCTTATGGAAGCACAAAGGGCCAAATATAGTCAAAAAAGTACTCAACAAAAGAAACACATCTGGTGGTATCACCATACCTGATTTCAAGCTATACTATAAGTCAATAGTAATAAAACAACATGGTACTGCCACAAAAACAGGCATGTAGATCAATGGAATAGAATTAAAGATCCAGGGATGAGTTTGAGTAACTATAGCTACCTGATCTTTGACAAAGAGGGCAAAAGCACTCACTAGGGCAAAGATAGCCTCTTCAGCAAATGATGTTGGAGAAACTGGACAGCTACATGTAGAAAAGTTAAATTGGATCTTCTCCTCTCAACTTGAACAAAAATCAACTCCAAACGGATCAAGAATGTCAATATAAGACCCAAAACTCTAAATTGACTAGAAGAAATAGTAGGGAGAACACTCTAACATATGGGATAGGCCTTTCTTTTATTTTAATTTTTTGGTTTATTTTTATTTATTTATTTGAGAGTGACAGACAGAGAAAGAGGCAGAGAGAGAGAGAGAGAGAGAGAGAGAGAGAGAGAGAGATTGGGCCCACCAGGGCTACCAGCCACTGCAAACGAACTCCAGATGCGTTGCGCCCCCTTGTGCATCTGGCTAACGTGGGTCCTGGGGAATCGAGCCTCGAACCGGGGTCCTTAGGCTTCACAGGCAAGCGCTTAACCGCTAAGCTATCTCTCCAGCCCTGGGATAGGCTTCCTGAATAACGCTCCAGCAGTCAGTGGAATTAGGCAAACACTCAACAACTGGGACCTCATGAAAATAAAAAAAAGCTGTTGTAAAGATAAACAAACCATCAACTGGCTCAGTAGACAACCTACTGAATGGGAGAAAATGTTCACCAGCTCTACCTCTGACAAAGGTTTAATATCTTGAATCTACAAAGAACTTAAAAACTTAAACAATAAAAATACAAGTACCCCACTCAAAAAAATGAGGCAGGGAATTGAACAGAGAGTTATTTTATTTATTTATTTATCTATTTGTTTGTTTGTTTGTTTGTTTGTTTGTTTATTTGACAGAGAAATATGGAGAGAGAGGGAGACAGAGAGAGAGAGACAGAGAGAGAGAGAGAGAATGGGTGCTCCAGGGTCTCCAGCCACTGCAAACTAACTCCAGACACATGCACCCCCTTGTGCATCTGGCTAACGTGGGTCCTGGGGAATTGAACCTGGGTCCTTTGGCTTTGCAGGTAAATGCCTTAACTGCTAAGCCGTTCTTTCAGCCCTAAACAAAGAGTTCTTAAAGGAAGAAATACAAATGGCCATTAAACCTCTGAAGAGATGCTCAACATCTCTACTAATCAGGGAAATGTAAATTACAATGACTATGAGAGTCAGCATGGCAAGCATAAAAAAATCAAATGATTGCACATGCTGGTGGTGGTATAGGTAAAAGACACCCTGACCCACTGCTGGTAGGAGTGTAAACTTGTACAGCTACTATGGAATCAGTATGGAAACTCCTCAGAAGCAAAAAAAAAAAAAAAAAAAAAAAAAAAAAAAAAAAAAAAAAAAAAAAAAAAAAAAAAAAAAAAAAGAAAAGAAAAGAAAAAAGAAAAAAGAAAAAACCTACCATTAGATTACCTCTTTTGAGCACATACCTTAAAGACTGTACACCAGAGACATGTGCTCAACCATTTTTATCACCGTTCTATGAATAGCCAGGAACTGGAATCAGCCAAGTTGACCATCAAAAAATGAATCGTTAATGAAGATGATGTACATATACATATACAATCGAATTCTACTCAGTGGTTAGGGAAAAATGAAATAGTCAAATTTGTATGGATGGACTTGGAGGTCAAAAAGACAAATATCACATGTGCTCTCTCATTTGAGGTCCTAACTGAAATCAACTAAAGACAAATGCAAATGGTCTTAGCACCAGGAATATGGGCTTAAAACTGTAATGAGACTAGTATATAGAAGCAATCGGGAAAGAGAAGTTACCTGATAGGTAAGGGGAGGGACAAAATATGGAGTCAGGAGGGAATTACACAAAAGTTTTAACAATATGAACCAGTCCCATAGGACTCCTCATCCTGACGAGCATTCCACAAGATATAACCATCAATAAAGGGGAAAGTGAGACAGTCTGGACAGAAGGTGGACAAAGCTTGACCTTGAAATCATGGTCTCTGGCCTGTAAATCCCAGGCCTATAATTGGGGTACCCCCCCCTTCCATGAGCTTTTGGCCAGGGAGACCCATGAGGTTCCAAAAACAATGTAATTCATTGCCCAAACACTTGATTGTCTCCCAGAGCTAAAATGTAAGACCCCGTTGCCAAAAACCACCACAGGCCGCAATCACAGGACATCAAAGCACCATGCTGGAATTGAAAGGGAAACCAGCTCCTCCCCCAATAGGCTAGTGCTCATAGTGCTGGAAAGCCCTATGGGGGTCACTGGGGGGCAATGGTCACCAATAGCATTAATGAGCATGGGACTGTGATACTTTGAAATCTACCAGCTGGACAAGAAGTACACACTTGTGCAGTAGTGGCACACAGCCTCTGCAGGTAACCGACTGTTCTCTGATTGGACACGAGGCCAGCTCAGTTGGAAAGAACTCTTATCTGGTACTGGAAACCAAGTCAGAATCTCGTGGTCAGAAAACTCAGATATCAGAGGGAAGCCCCCACTGCTGTCTGGAGAAGAAGAGTGGGCTTGCACACCAAAGCATCTCTCAAATAACTATGCATACCCCCTTTAATCTAAGCTGCTCTCACTCTTGGTTGAAGAATCTGCTTTATCTTACAGATGGCAGATAAAATGGAAGACAGCCAAGATCTATCAATAAGACAAGATAGCTGACTGTCCACCATGAGACTTGCCACCTCTACCACGTGTGCCAGGAGAGGCAGAGGTGACATGAATGCTATTCTTACTGCTAGCCTGACAACCAGGTCCAGGGTGATGGTAACAGACACATTGATCAGCCGAAACCTATGAGAGCAGAAATTCAGAGGCTACAGAGAACCCAGCAGTAAATCAGACTGCCCACAGGCCTGCCATGTCTCATAGCAGAAGAGGGCAAAGGAAGACTATAAAAGCCACAGAGTGGCTAGGAATACCCTGACTCATGCCACCCCCTACACGCTATAGAGACTGACAAAGGCCTTCATGATACCAAAATGAATACCATAACATCGCCAAGGAGAGCTCCCAGGGTAACGGGAACAGGGGTGAGAGAATAAAAGAGTTTAACCTGTTATATTATAGACACAATAAAATTACAAACAAACAAACAAACAAACAAACAAAACCCCCGAAATATTTAGTAGCTAATTCTTTTGGGATCTCTTGTAAAACTTAAACGAGCTAAAGCTTATGTCGAATTGAAAGTGCACAGTCTCAGGTTCATGACAAACAGTATCACTATTGCCGCCACCACTATTGCCACCTCACCGTGCATATTGCTCTTGTGGTTGTGATTATGCCTTCTCTCAAAGGCACCACTGTCACCTGTCATCATTGCTATCATTGTTGCCACTCCTTCCCTTTCCCAAGGGCGTGGTTTCTGCGTCAGGCTTCTGTACTCTTATCCTTGCAGTGAGGAGGTTCTCAAACACACGACACAGAATACTTTGTGTTAGATTTGTCTGTTGACATCAAGCGGATCCCCAGTAGAACTGACTGCTCACTCAGCCTGTGGCTCACGTGTTGCCTCTTTTCCTCTCTGTGAGCTGCTAAGAGGTGGGGAGGGTGCCTTTGCACTTACAGGCTCATTTACATGTCCTTAGCCCCCTCCATGGAAATTCAAACTTCTGTGCACACTGAACCTGGCACGCAGGATCCCAGGGAAGACTCCCTCAATTAAGCATCGCTAAATGCTATTCCCTGTTCATAGCCCAGAGTGGGAAGTGACCGCCACACCCGGACTACAGCATGTCATTTCCATGTGCTATGTGCTTAGGCGAATGTTCTTTGTGCAGGAGCTGTGGCAAGGTGGTCAGGCTAAGCTGGTGTAATGGCCAGGAGGCGGCAGGGTTCACTTCTCAAACTGATTCCTGAATAGCTTTAAATGGATTCCAGATTTGTTCTCTGAGCTGCCTAATCCCATCCCTTCCTGTGCACAGGGGGATAATGAAGGCTCCAGACATATTATCAGGCTCACAGATGGCAGGATGTCACATGTTTGGCAATTCTTACTTAAGAAAGGCTCAGTACTGCTGTTCGCCAGTGCTTTAGTGTGTGACATGTCTGAGAATTTGCTGGAATGTTTTCTGTGGGGAGAGAAATCTCTTTCCTGTCACCTCTGCCCATCTCCATTCTCATTACCCTGCCTGGAAACACAGACAGACAGACAGACAGACAGACACACCCCCCCACACACAATTTACATTACACTCATTTACATTGGCCAACACATTTGAGAAAAATCCAAGACATTACATTCAATCAAATGTTAGTCTCTTAATGAGGAAATGGTGGAACAAGATCTATAGGCATAGATTAAAAAAAAAAAATACATGAGGGTCTCTGTGACCTTTCCTGAGAGTCACTATAGAAAGAAGTTAAGGAAATAAAAGGCATGAACTCATCTCTGTGGACATCTGTGCCCTTCTGAAAGTCTGCCATCTATCTTGAACCATCTTTTTCAAGTTCTAGCATGCACTGGGAACATCTTGAAGCCCTGATAAAACTCTCACGGTTGGCCCACATTAGAAAGCCCACAATGTCTGATTCAGCATGTCTGGAGCCAGCCTTAGTATCTGAAATAAATTCTCAGATGAGTGTGATGTTTCTTGTCCTGGACCACCGATATAGACGTCATATGCAGCCCTGATCAATGAATGAGAGTGTTGATGGATGCTGTTCACCTCTTAAGTGGGAAGACAAGCTACACAGAAGAGAGAATTCTCAGCTACCAGAAAGCGAAAGCAGAGATTCTTCTTCTACAGCTTTTGGAGAAATTGCTACCTCAGCCTCTTTTGGCTACAAGGTCATGGGCCCCAACTACAGAGCTTTCTTGTTGCATCAAGGGCTTCACCCGTTGGTCTAATTAAAGCCTCTGTGTTGGTCTGTCTGGACACACTAGTAGCCTTTAAGTACAGGGTGGACTGTCTACATAGTCATTCTCTCTCTGTGTTAACCCCTAGAATGGAGGTAGGACATGGTTCAATGCTGTTCTTTATGACGTGTCTGCTGAACATGAGAATCAGCAGGTACTTCCAGCTACTTACTTCTTATTCTAGGGAGATGGGTGAGATTTCTAAACTCAGGAGACAATTGTGCCTGGCATGACTTCATGAGGTCCTTATGTTGTTTTTTATGTTTAGTACATGACTTGTTATTATTCTTGGCCTATGAAAATACCAACAGCCTTAAAGTAGCTAGGCATTTTCAGTGGAAAAATTAAGAACATTCTAGTTGAAGCAGAGTTGATTGATAGTCAAGATCATGGTGGAAAGGTGTGTAGAGACTCCACTGAGGAAAGATATTAATTCCAGTTTCAAGAATATCCACGTAGGCCAGTAAAATGAGCCACATAAGGTCTGGGCTGAAAAGGGAAGCAAAATCACAAGTCCTACACTTAACATGGCTCATTTATTTTTTATCTAAAAGTAAAATTAATCTCTCAATTCTATGGTGCAATTTTGTAGACGAATAATTTCTTCAAATGGATTCTTCTATCCTATGAACATGCATTGACCCACACCCTGACAAGCTTATTACCTAGACCAAGTCAAAAAGAGACAAGGTTGGAGAGATGGCTTAGTATTAAGGTGCTTGCCTGCAAAGCCAAAGGACCCAGATTCAATTCCCCAGATCCACATAAGTCAGATGCACAAGGTGGCATATGTATCTGGAGTTCATTTGCGATGGCTGGAGGCCCTGGTGGCCCATCTTCTCTCTCTATCTCTATCTCTATCTCTATCTATCTATCTATCTATCTATCTATCTATCTATCTATCTATCTATCTAATCTACCAAACTATCTGCCTGTTTCTCTCTCTTACATACACAAATAAATGAATAAAAATAAAATTATTTTTTAAAAAAGAGCCAAGGCTTCACACAGGTAAGATGGGAACTCTTTTGACTACAGAAGACACTGCCCTTGCTCTTAGGGGGAGCTCAGCACCTGGATAAAAGTCAGGCATTTTCATTAGAACAGGAAAGAAACATAGGGAGTATATACTAAGTAGGAGACATCTGAGGAGAGTGGGAGAGAGCAATGAGAAAGGGCACTTATTAAATATGTACTTAATATGTGGTACAAATTTTAACAATATGACTACACAACAAATTGATATATCGGTATTCATATTTTGGAAAGCAATATGGAGACTTCTGAAAAAGCTGAGTATAGAGATACCAACAGACCCAGTTATTCCCTTACTGGGCATCTACCCTAAAGCCTTCAAACCACAGGCTAGAGAGATTTGCTCAACCATATTTATAGTGGCTCAATTTGTAATAGCTAAGAGCTGGAATCAACCCAGATGTCCATCACTAGAAGAATGGATAACTAAGATATGGTATATCTACACAATGGAATTCTATACAGCAGTAAGAAAAAACGACACAATGAAATTTCAGCAAAAATGGTTGAACCTGGAACAGATCATTCTCAGTGAACTTACCCAACCACAGAAAAAAAATCGCCACATAGTCTCACTCATCTACAGCACCTAACCTGAATCTACCCAAGATACCTTACATACCCAGCAAGCATCTCCTAGACTAGACACTAGGATGGAAGGGGAGGGCATCAAAGGGGTGGGAAACACAAATCTAGACCCAAACGGCAATGGTACCATAATTTTCAACTTACTAAAAGACAGACCAAATGGCGGATCCTTCACCAGGCCCTTATAGGGAACACTTGAACCACAAGACACTGGAGAGGGTAAGATCAAGACTAACCTTAATCTTCTACATCTTCCCTCCCTCACTTCCCCTCTCCCTCTCTCTCTCTCTCTCTCTCTCTCTCTCTCTCTTATCTCTAACTCTTGTATATTAGTCCTCTTTTTCCTCATTTTCTTAGTGGGCACTGACCTGTAACTCCCAGAACCAGCATGGGGCTATCATCCACAAAGAGCTTTTGATCAGAGAGACCTACAAGGTTTCCTAAAAGACAGACAGATTTGAGTACTTGATGACCCACCAAAGGCTAGTGGTAAGACCCTACTGCTGAAGACACCTTATGTGATTGACATGCAAATTAGAATGGCATGGCTGGAAGTTGGAAGAGAGTCAGTCCCCAGACAGTCAGCGCATCTAGTGCCAGAAGGTGCTACATGGGCGACTGGGGGAAAATGCCCAATATCTGTTGAAACAGCGCATGGTCTAACCTACTTAGCAGCAAATAACTTGTTGTGATGCCCACATAAGTGCAGTAGTGGCACACAGCCATGGTGGGGAACCAACTGCTCTCAATTTGGCTAACTGATCCCCTCAGTGGTATGGGACCCATAGCTGGAGCTAGGAAACAAGTCAGAACCATATCCAAACATAAGCCCACTCTCCAATATCAAACTACCATCAATTGTGGGCTACAAGAGGGCCTACACCTATTAAATTCTCTATATAAAAAAAAGTAAGGGTTATCTCATTTGTCATGGTGCTAACTTATTTTTTCATTAAAGAAATAGTTTGAGGTTCAAATTTCCAGAACAAGAAAGTAATGAAAGTAGGAATCAAATGTAGGTATATTGGATATCAAACCTCCTCCTCATTATTCCACTGCTAAGTACCGCACAACTCTGACAACCAAAGATGGCCACAATTTAGTCCTCATCAAACAATCACAAAAAATAATGAAAATATGAGCATATCCTCAAAGGACGTTTAACATGCTAGGTAAACTCACATCAGGACAGGAGAGAGAATTCCCACCCAGAGTACACAAGAAAAAACTTTTATGAAAGAGGTAGTATTTGAGCTGCTTTGTGGGTTGGTTGACTCAATTTTGATAGGTAGAACTAGTGAGGAGAAAAGAATAAGGAAGTCTAGGCCAAGGGAACCTTGAGGGCAAATGCATGGAGGTGGGAGGTATTAGCTTATTTGGATGATAGTAATGAGAAGAGAATATGCAAAAGTCACCAGTCAGGTGAGAAGTTGCAGATTATATTGAAGCAGTGTGTGTGGTGCTGGGGGGGGGGGGCACTGTTCTATGTGCACAAGGGAGCCAATGGCCAAGTCAGCTCAGGTTATTACACGTTCTTGACTTGGCTCAGGGAACACTCATGTGGCCAAGGCCAGTGCCTCTGGTGTTCAGGGCCCCCATAGCTTTGCAATAATGCTAACAGTGTGTGCAGTGGATGAGCTCTGAGCTGAGAATGTGGACCACTGAGGAGGCTGCATAAATAATTTTGCATTTTAATTATGATGAGAACCCTCTTGAATTCTTGAGTAAGATCGTATATGAGAAAGAATATGCTATTTACACAGGGGAAATAAAACTAATGTTGCCAAATGCTAGGAAGAAATCAATGAAGGAGGAAGTGAGGGTCGTAAGAACACATGTAGCCCAATTACTTCTTTTGCACTTTTCTCTTGTTCAGAGTCCCTTGCTGATCAAAATAAATTCTCACAAAACCCAGGCTATACACTCACCAGAATTAGAACAGACAATAGCTTGTTTCTAGCTGTATTACAGTCCCTTCCATTCAAGGGCAGTGACTTGGCCCCAGACAAGGGAAGCATATCACCTCTACTAAGGCGAGGGGGAGTTGCGGTGGCTTTCATTCATTCACTGAAAATTGACCTCCCACCTGGAGCGATCTCATCACCATGCATGGTTCAATGTTGACCCAGATAGAAAACCTATCTTCCTCAACATCATGGTTTTGTAGCTGACTAAGTTTTAGGGAATGTATGGGACATCCTTAGCTATGACAATGGGGATGATGATGGCCAGATATTGGAGGAAAAAAAAGAAGGGAAGGAGAAAGGGAAGGAGGGGGAGAAGAAAAAAAAGAGACAGAATGTGTGTGTGTGTGTGTGTGTGTGTGTGTGTGTGTTTGTGTTGGGAGAAAGAGAGAGAAAGAGAGGGAGAGAAGGGGAGCACATATTCATGGAAAAGACATACCAGGATGGGTTTGATAAAGAACCAAACATTTATGGCTTTTGGGTACTATACACAGGCTTGGACAATATACACAATGTCATAGTTGAGGATTATCTTCTAATGATTAATTTCCATGAAAAGATTCTGGATATTTGATTGCATTCTAAACTTATTCAAATTGTTTTTGACTACAAAGTGATTCTTGACCATTGTTGGTTTTCAGTGTTCAAAGTGCTACTGAGTATGACTGATATTAATCAGGTACCTAATATATATACCAGACACTGCAACTGTACATTTCTGTATACAAATTCAATTTAACCCTCAGGATTCCTCTGAAGGTTAGAATTCCTCCCCTGCTGTACAAATCCTAACGTAGGAGTTTTAAGAGCTTAAGTGACTTGCTCAAGGTTACAAGGTTGCTAATGAAGGCTCCTATTTCCAAACCCCTGTTGTTTCAGCTACATGAAGCTGTTTGGAAGACCCCTGCTCCTTTTATGCTGAAGAGCACCAGACAATAAGGCAGGCACTAGTATTCACCAGAGCCATGGCATCCCACAACTCCAGGAGGCCTCCTCATGGAAGAATAGTGTGAAACTTTTCAGTCTGTTATAAACCTCATTTGTCTTAGAGCAGATGCTACCACACTTTTTTTTCCCATAAAGTGGTTGGTGGGAAGTATTTTCACCTTTGTGGGCCTTCTGTCAATGTGGCAACTGTTTAGCTCTACTGTTGTAGTGGCCAAGTGTTGCAAGTCAGATTCACACCTGACTAAGAGAAGCTTGAGGGAGGAAAGGATTTATGTTGGCTTACACATTCCAGGGAAAACTCTATGATGGCAGGGGAAAGTGATGGCATGACCAGTGGGTGGACATCACCCCTTGGCAAATATCAAATGGACAACAGCAGCAGGAGAGTGTGTCAAACACTGGCAAAGGGGAAGCTGGCTATAGTCCATATGCCTGCCTCCCAAAATACATCAATTTCAGGAGGCTCTAATTCCCAAATTGCCACCAGCTGGGGACCTAGTATTCAGAACACACAAGTTTATGGGGATACCTGATTCAAACCACCACACTAAGCAACCATAGACAAGAGGGAAGTGCATGAGTGTGACTGTGCTCAGATAAAACTTTATTTATGGAAACAGTCCTGGAGTTGCCCAAGGATCTGATCTGGCCTGGAAGCTATACTTCGCTGCTTCTCTTTCAGAGTGAAGGCCAGCTTGAGATAGAT
This sequence comes from Dipus sagitta, assembly GCA_036346955.1. Lineage (NCBI taxonomy): Eukaryota > Metazoa > Chordata > Mammalia > Rodentia > Dipodidae > Dipus > Dipus sagitta. Next base: position 121,142,367 of record CM070772.1, read on the forward strand.
TCCAACCTGGAAGGTGCAAAGGAGCATTTGTTTTCCCCTGAAAGCTAGGTCTGGAAGGAATCCATAAGAGAGAAAACAGGTGCAAAGCGGTAGCATACTGGTTGTGGAAGAGCTAAGTATGATATGTTAACTTTTTCTGCAATTACAGAATTTGAGATGCTTCAAATGTGCTGCTTATGATTAAAGATTATGAAAACTCACATTTAAAACCTTTGAAATATATGTATTTTGAGAAAAATTGAAAGATCATCCGTTGTTGTTGTTGTTGTTGTGTGTTTAGGAAGCCCTTCAACTTTATTTCCCCTTAGCAATACGTACTTGGGGCTGCATAAAGGCTGCTCACATTGGGTGTGAAGGGCTAGTGCTGCTGTTTGCATCAACCTATACAGGGTCCCCTTCTCACATCTACTTTATCTGCTATTTGAATTTGCAACCCTTTCTTTAAGGATAGTTATTTTTCTTTGCTTAAAAATCTTTGTTTATTTATTAGAGAGAGAGACAGACAGTGAGAAAGAGAGAGAGAATGGGTGCATCAGGGCCTCCAGCCACTGCAGAAGAACTCCAGATGCATGCACCACCTTGTGCATCTGGCTTACGTGGGTCCTGGGGAATCAAACATGGGTCCTTTGGCTTTACAGGCAAGTGCCTTAATTGCTAAGTCATCCCTCCAGCCCAGGATACTTATTTTTTAAAATAAATTTTATGTGTATGTTTTAGGTAGACTCCATGATGTTGCAATATACACATAGATAATATACATATAATATACATATGCATGTAGATTAGAGAATGTTTACTATGGTGAGAAAATTAACAAAACAGTGGTTATAAGGATGCTACCCATTGTCGGGGTAAGAAATGGGAAATGTAGGACAAAGCAGGTAAGAATACTTTACAGGTAAGCATTAAATCACTACTCCAGGGGGGCTCTCAGTTGTCCATGTATTTTCTCCTAATGTTTTGTTAATGCTAAACCTCCCATTACTTGGCTGGTGATGAAGTGGTGATGACACTAAAGACTGGCTGTGGGTGGGTGGGTGGGATGCATTTTCAGAGCAGTGGAGACAAGGGAAAATCAAGGGTATGTAAAGTCACATCCAGAGAGTTCTAAGGATGTGAACTATAAAATCGAGTTCAAAAATTATGGGAGAAATACGCACAGAGATGACTGAAGAGAATAATACCTGATTATATAGTGTGGATGAGCAAACATAAGGGCAGGATTAGCCATGTGTGTCAGGAATGTTGCAAACAGTGGGCTTCTGCTGGGGCAGTTCTGTGAAGTATTTAATATTAGTTAAGGGTGTATAGTGCATCCACAGAATAGCCTTATCAAAGATCAGGTTCCCCAGACTTCCTTTATTTCTCCACCACTTCCTGTCCTCCTTCTTTCCTAAGTGCGGTGCATACTTGGTTGTACATTAGTGGGTATGAAATTTCTTAATATAGTCCATGCCACAAATGACTAAATATTTTTTTTCCTCCATATCAGCATTCCTCCGTGTCATCATCTCTTTCCTGGGCTTGTCCTCTCAGGGATGATGGTCCTCCTCCTAGCCTTTACTGAACCTTCCTCTGCTTATTACTTTTTCCCAACCATCTCTCCTCTTTTTCTCGACTCCTATTTTGTTTCTAAATCTATTTCTATCTCCCAATCAGAAAAAGAGTAGAGCCAACCTACCTTCATAAGGAAAAGTCCTTATGCTTCTGTCTGGTTGCTCCCATTTACTTAATCTTCATTTATTTCAAAGGTAAGGGGTGATCTTGGGGTGCCATGTAGACGTGTCTGCTTGTTCTTCTCTCTTCCTGTCTAGTGCTCACTGTATCAGTTACGCTCTCTCTCGTTGCTGGGACAAAATATTGAATCAGAAGCAGTATAAGGAAGGAAAGATTTTAGTTCCAGCTTACAGCTTTGTGGCAAAGAAAGCATGACAGGAACAGAAAAGTGGTCTCATCAGGAGAGAGAGAGGGGAAGAGAGAGATACAGAAGAGAGAGCAAGAGTCCAAGCTGCTCTGGACTATGAAACCTGAAGGCCTCTCCCTCGTGACACTGTTCCTCCAGTAAGGCATCACCTCTTCAAAGTTACACAACATTCCCTAACAGCATCAACAACCAAGTATTATATGGTCAAACACATGAGTCTACAGGGGTCATTTTATATTCAAATCACCACCACTGGCCCTCTGCAGTTCCATATCAGCTTTCCTGGGATCTCTGCTTGCCAAACTCATAAACATCAAATAGCTATTGTGTAGGTATCTTTGGCTAATATTCTCTCATTGTAGGAGGAAAGAGTTTACTTTGGCCTACAGACTTGAGGGGAAGCTCCATGTTGGTAGGGGAAAATGGTGGCATGACCAGAGACATTCAAATTTATGTATATGGTCTCATATAATTCTCTCAATCTTATTTTTAGAGTAAGTTCTCCAAACTTATTTGATAGTGAGGAAAGGGACCCCAAGAAAGAATAAATGACAAAATTTTCTGATTACCGTCACAGCTCAGCTCTCTTAACTCAAGCCTTACTCTTCCAGCTCACTGCTTTCACATTCACCGTATTATGGTTCTTCTCTGACTGTGACTCCTCCACCTCCTTTTGTTTTGATGTCTTCATTCTCCTTTTATGCCAAGATTGTGTGTTTAAACTATACTCTATGGATAGGCTCCTTAAGTCGTGCAATGCTTACTCCCTGGCAGTCAACTTGACAGGATCTAGAATCATCATGGAAACACATTTCTTGCCATGTCTATAAGGGATTATCTTGACCAAAGAAATTAAGGTTGGAAGACCTACCTTAAACTGTGAGCAGCAGCATCCCAAGTGCTGGGTTCTGGAACTGTGTAAGAGGAAAAGAGTAATCTTTCCGCCCCCTTTCTAGCAAAATTCCCTGAGACATGGTGGGTGGTTTTCATCATCATCATCATCATCATCATCATTAGTAGTAGTAATAGTAGTCGTAGTCGTTGTCGTAGTAATTAACAACATATTTTGTATAGCTCCGTCTTATTTTGGTACCCTCTTTTCCCTCATCTCTGCCCCCATTCCTCTGGGGACCGTCTCAGTGGGGTTGTGAGTATTCCCTGTGGGGTTATGTTTTATGCTTTGTGGGAGCAGCAGTCAGTTAATTGTAGGGGAAGGAATGCCTCTGGGCATGATGTCTCAATCTGTGGCTCTTACAATCTTTCTGCACCCCTCTTCCACAAAATTCTCTGAGCTGTCATGGATGTGTTTTAAGACTACTTCAGTGAAAAGCTCTCAGGAGCTCCTGGATTTCTGCTTCTGTGTGTGTTGAGTATCATCTGCATCTCTCTCCTTCATTCTGGTGCCAGTTGTCAATCTTGCCACGGAAGGAGCCCTTTTGTTCACCACACCAATTCCTCTGCGGTTTCACATGGGCCTTGGCGGACATGTAAGGCATACCCAGAGACATTGACCCTCTCTCCAATGACTGACAGCTGCTCTCACAACCAGTAACACACAACCCCATGGGGAATACCAGCAATCCCACTGAGGAGGGTCCTCAGCAGAAATGGGGGCAGGGAGGAGGGAAATGATGGTTCCAACACATGATGTACATGTGTATTAGGAATATACAGAGTATATTTCTAAGAGAATAAAAAGGAGAGAGCAAGCTGAGCATTTAACATAGTTGTTCTCTGCTTCTTCATTGTGCTGAGAGGGATCAGCTCAAGCTCCTACTTCTTTGCCTTCCCTGCCATGATGGACTGGAACCTGATACTGAAAGCGGAGACAAGCCCTTCCTCCCTTAAGCTGATTTTTGCCAGATTTTTGTCTCAGGAACAAGAAGGTAATTGACCCAGGTGCCATGTCTCTGAGGTAGGCTTTGAAAATCTCTGTTCAGTTATGTGAATCATTGGCCTAGTTCCTTCCCCTCTTTGGATATCATATTCTCTGTTTAAAATGGATGAAATTTGTACAAATGAAGCATGCCGTCACTACAGCTCCAAATTTAAATGAGACAAAGGATGTTAAAATGATTTTCAATCAAAAATCAATGTGGAAATATGGAACCTAGTAAATTCAGCAACATTGCTTCATGAAGATCAATGTAGAGTAATCTAAATGCATTTCTATATACTAGCAATGAAAAATCCAAATAAAATTAAGAAAACAATTCCATTTTACATTCCATCTACAGAGATAACAATACTTAGTGATAAATACGTAGGAATAATGAAAGACTTAGAGACTGAAAGCTATACCATACTAAATACAAATTAAGGATGTGAATGAATAGGATATTTTATGCTTATTGGCATGATGACATTCTTTAGAAGTTAATCTGAAATTCAACAAATCTTGCAACTAAGGGACTCCTTTGTAGATATTGACAAGTGTATTCTAAAATTCACTTTGAATTGTCTAGACCCCAACACAATCAACACACTCCTCAAAAAGGTGAAAATTTCATCCTTCCTGATTTTAAAACTTATGCAATAATCAAGACAGTGTGATGACATTTAGATAGATATAGAAATCAATAGAATAGAACTCATACTGCAGAAATGTACCTCCAAATCTGTGCACAATGCTTTTTAATAAGGCTACTAAAATAATCCGATGGGTAAATAAAAGGCATTGAAAAACCTCAATATCCACATGAGAAACAAAAACTTGGACACAAAATACGACTCCAAAGAGAGAAAAAGTTAATGTAATAGCTAAAATAGTTACATACAATTATTACAAGAAAATGTTAGTGACTTTGGATTAGTCAGATCAACCTTTTAAAATTAAAAATTTATGTGTGCCATAAGGCACTAGTAAAAGTGAAAGGATTACTCACAAAATGAGCTAAAATATCTTATGAATATTTTATGAACAATGTATATGACAAGTGACTTAAATTAAGCATATCTATTTTGAAGCTAATAACTTGTGAAAAGAATGGCTATCTGATTAAAAATGGGCCTGAATAGATAGATGTTCCTCAAAAGAAAATATACGAATAAGCAGTAAGTGCCTCAAAAGATGTTTGGAAGCTTGGTGTTGTAGTACACACCTTTAATCCAAGCACTTGGAAGGCAGAGGTAGGAAAATAGCTGTAAGTGCCAGGACAGCCTGGGCTAGAGTGAGATCCTACCTTGAAAAACAAACAAACAAAGACAAACAAACAAGCAAAAAAGATGTTTGATAGCATCAGTATCCATTAGGAAATTGCAAATCAAAATCACAGCCAGAGGCTAGAGAGATGGCTCAGCATTTGCCTGCAAAGCCTAATGACAATAACTTGATATAAAGCCAGATTCACAAACTAGCACATGCATCTGGAGTCCATTTGCAGTGGCTTGAGGCCCTGGTGCAAGTAAATAAATAAATAAATAATATTTTTTTAAAAAAACAACGTACAGCCAGATCCTAGTTCTTATCCATTAGTATGGCCAGAATAAATGATACATAGGAAATATTGGTGAGGATGTAGAAAAAATACTGACTGGAATGTATCAGGGCACACCCTTTTTGTTTGGTATTTACTTAAAAGTAACACATGGAACCAGCCGTGGTGGTGTGCGCCTTTAATTCTAGCACTAGGGAGGCAGAGGTAGGAGGATTGATGTGAGTTTGAGGCCACTGTGAGACTACATAGTGAGTTCCAGGTCAGCCTAGGCTAGAGTGAGACCCTACCTCAAAAAAAAAAAAAAAAAAAAAAAAAAAAAAAAGAAAAAAGAAAAAAGTGACACATGGATCTGCACACAAGAATTTCAGAATGTTCATAGAAACACTATTCACAATAAGCCAAAGGGATAATAACCCAAATATCCATTTATTGATGAATAGGTAAAGTAGATGTAATATACCCATACAATAAAATATTATTTGACAATATAAAATAATAAAGAGTTGATGCATACTATAGATGAGCATAGTAAACATTAGGCTGAATTAAAGAAGCCAGACACAAAACACCATATATTATATGATTAAATTTATATGAAATAGTCAAAATAGATAAATTGAATATATAGGGAGACTACATTAGTGGTTGTCTAGGTGAGAGGGTGTGGGGCAGTAGGGAGTGGCTGGTAATAGGTTCAACATTATCTTTAGTTGATGAAAATATCTGAAAATCCTGGTCATGGGTACACTACTCCATGACAGTACATACAAAAGGCTCTGACCTGCACCTTTTAGAGGGATTAACTATGTGATATAAATTATATCTTGTTGAAATCATTTAAAACAAACATATGGTATTAGCTATTTTTTGTTGTTCTTATTAAATACATGGCAATAAGCAATGTAAGGGAGGAAGAGTTTAGTTCAGTTCACATGTTGATGACATGATTCATTATGGCAGAGATAGCATGATGGTGGGGATGTGAATGTGGCTAGTCACGTTGCATCCCCAATCAGGAAGCAGAGAGAGAGAGAGAGAGAGAGAGAGAGGGAGAGGAAGGGAGAAAGAGAGAGAGTCATGTTGGTGCTCAGCCTGCACTCTCTTTTTATTCAATCTGGGATCTGAGCCCATGGGATGATACAGCCTGCATTCAGAATGAGTCTTCCCTTGTCACTTACAGTCTCTGGGAATAACTCATACACACATATCAAAAGTCATGTTTCCATGGTGATTCTAAGTGAATGAAGATAAACCAACACACATATCAAGATCCCAACAATGATTAGCACAATTAAGAAATAGTTCTGGTATTCATGTGGGTTTTAGAGTGAGAGATAACATGTCTTAAGAAGACAATGGAGCCGGGCGTGGTGGCACACGCCTTTAATCCCAGCACTAAGGAGGCAGAGGTAGGAGGATCACTGTGAGTTCGAGGCCACCCTGAGACTACATAGAGAATTCCACGCCAGCCTGAGCTAAAGTGAGACCCTACCTTGAAAAAAAAAAAAAAAAGAAAAGAAAAGAAAAAGGAAGACAATGGTTTGACATTTCTACACATAGCCAAGAATGCATGACGACCATGCTGTTATAGAGAAACAGACCTCACTTGGGCTCTTTAGCTGCTACTTTCCAGCTGGGGGATATTGGACAATGCAAATGAGATTCCACGCCACACAAACAAGGACAACAATTCTGAGTAATGGTGAACAAATGTTATACTAAGAAGCATTTGGCATAAAGCCTGCATGGAGTATCATGTATATCCACTCCACTGTTTTCATCTCCTGTTCAGAAACATATCTCCAGCTCTTCCACTTGGATGGGGCAGACAGGAGCTATTTTGAGGGGCTGGGTGGTCACAGTTTTGAGTAGATTAGAGGCTGGAATAGCGAACCCTTATTCCCAGGAGGTATGTTTGATGCTGGAAAGCTCTCAGGGTTGATGAAAGGATACATGAGTAAGCTAAGAGTTTTCTCAGTGGATTGCTTGTTCCATAAAGAAGTAATTAAGTGGACACCGTGGAGTGGGTTTCAAAGCCTAGAACCTAATTTCCCAGAAGTCTTTGAGGGTTAGGACAACTGATTTTCCCAGGAGGAGTCCTGAGATAGAAAGAGAATTGACTCGAACTTTATATGTGTTTGTGTTCAATCAAAGGAAAATGTGGTCTGAAAGGAACTGTGTTAACCTTGTTGTTCAGTCTACCCTTCTAGTAAGTGAGGCATACACTTTCCTCTGCCCCCAACCTCTTTCCACCTGGGAGAGCAACTGCTGTAGAGTACTTGGAAGCAGTCTGAAATCAGTGTGAAAAGAAGACCTCAAATGGAAAACAAAGTTTCATCACCATCATTATTGTTTCCTAACCCTTAAATTCAGTAATTCGGTGGTCTGTATAATTACAGCATATTACAGACATGATTGTTTAGGTCTTTCCTAACAAGTCATTTGCACTTAACAATGTTACTGTATAGGAACCTGTAGAAATCTGCATTTAATTGTGGTGCCTGACTTGTATCCTTGCCCTCAGTTTTTAGCTCTTCCTATGTTTTAGGAACCATTTATTTCTCAGTCTCTGGGCTCATGTTGGTAAGATGTCCAGGCTTCATAACCACAAGGCTATGGTAGAAACTATCACGCAGATTAGAGGGCGCATTGTGGCTACAGGCATCCTTAATGTGCACTTTGATGTTAGAAGCTACTTGAGCCTTCATGCACTCATTAAATGCATATCAAGTATGCACATATCAGTCACTGTTATAGGCACTTGAGGATATCATTGGAAAACAAAAAAATGTTAATAATCCTGAGAGAGAGAGAGAGAGAGAGAGAGAGAATTAGACAAGACACAAAATAGTAAAATACAAAGTATGTTACATGGTAGTAAGTATCATAGAGAGAAATAAAATAGGCAAGCATCATTCTAGGCAGAACAATGGACCATGAGGTAGAAGTGCTCTGGAGGCCAGTGTAACTCTTTTGAGGTGAGCTAAGGACACTGTGCTAGGAGATGAAGCCACAGAAAGATGTTGTCAAGATTAAGGATTGCAAGGATTGGTAAACTATGGACCAGGGACAAAATCGGACTGGCTATGTTCTTTTATAAATAAAGTTTTATTGGCACACAGTGATGCTCATTTGTTTTTATATTGTTTATGGCATGTGTAAAACTATATTGGCAAGTTCTGTGGTTGTGACAGAGACTGGGGAATGAAAATCCTACAAAACCTAAAATAGTTACTAGCTGGCTGCCCTTTACAGAAAAGGTTTACTGGACCCTAGAACAGAGAATTGTAGGCCTTATTTCCTGTCTCCTCCACATCAGACAGCATGCTGTAGATATAGAGGTGAAAGAATTTAATGCATGTCTCATAACAGTGTAGTGTAGTGAGGTGTTAGGCATTTGGACAGGGAACTAAAACACAGTTCTATGTTCTATGTATTGCTAGGGGTTGCAGAATAGGAAAATCAACTTGAAAACTTATATATTATCTATTAAAGCAAGACATATTTATGTACTATGACCTAACAATTCCAGTCCAGCCTTTCCCACCCAAAATGAGTACTTACACTTAAAAGGTAGACATAAAAATGGTCCAGGAAACTATTCAAAGTACCTTACCATGTAAGACAACTTAGAATATCTACTAACATTTGACAAAATTTGAATGGATGAGTTGGGGAGATTGCTCAGTGGTTAAAGGGACTTGTTTGCAAAGTCTGACTTTCCAGGTTTGATTTCCTGTTACACATGCAAAGCCAGATGCACAAAGTGGTGCATGTAAATGGTGTTCATCTGTAACATCAAAAGGCCCATTTTCTCTCTGTGTCTGCCTCTCTCTCACACACAAATAAGCAAATAAATAAATAAAAATAAACATTAAAAAATTAAAATTCATGGAGTTCTATGGTTTAAATTTGTGTTATTCAAACTATGTGTGTACTAACATGTAAAAATGAGTGTATTTCTTCCAGCACGTAGGCTTTTCCTAATGCTATGACAGTGCAGGTAATGAAAGTGTCAGTCCCTGGGGGAGGCAGCATTAGTTAATGATAGAGTCAAATTTGGAGCTTAAGGAGTCATAGTTTTCTAGAATGGATCAGAGTTAAGAAGATCTTTCAGAGTGGGCAGTGTAAATGAAAGGGTTTGAAAAACCATTCTTATTCAGGTCACTCTAGAAAAGCAGTAGTGTTTGTGGTCCAGTCCCGTATACCACTGTATCCCTCCACTTCCTCTCATCTTCCATGCTTGTACATTTTGTTTCTTCACTGTTTTGTCTTCATCTTATATATTTACTGTATTTTTCAACTCAAGAATTCGTTGGGGTCTTTAAAAAAATATTAGAGAGAGAGAGAGAGATGGAGACACACACACACACACACACAGAGAGAGAGAGAGAGAGAGGAGAGAGAGAGAGAGAGAGAGAGAGAGAGAGGGACAGATTATACCATACCAGGGCTTCTAGCCACCACAAACAAACTCCTAATGCATGTGCCACCATGTGCATTTGGTTTACATGGACTCTGGGCAGTTGAGCCTGGGTACTTAGGCTTCCCAGACAAGTGCCTTCACCGCAAAGTCATCTCTCCAGCCCAGTCTTTTTTATTATATGGAAATATCATTCACATATTATAACATCTCCTTTCAAGAGGGTGGTGTTTGATCTAGTCACAAGATGTGAAACCCCACCACTGTAGTTCCAGAATATTTTGATTGCCTCTGAAACAAAGCCTGTATACATTACTAGTCACCACTCATTTTCCCCTGTCCTACTGCTTGGCAACATGTCATATACTTTCTCTCTCATGCATTTTCTTACACTTAACGTTTTGCATAAATCAAATTATAGACTATGTGACCACTTGCATTCGGTTTCTTTCACTTAGCACATTTGCAAAGCTTGTCATGTTGTAGTATTGCTGACTAATATCTCATTCTATAAATAGACTACATCTGGTTTAGCCACATATGAGTTGATGGACATTGGGTTGTTTCTACTTTCATAACAGTAATGCTTCCATGAACACAAGTGTCCAAGTAACTGCAGGAACGTGGTGTTAGTAATCTTGGTGATGTTCCTAGACATGGAACTGTGGTCTTCTCATGACTCATTTTAATTTAATTTAAGTTTTATTTTACTTTATTTGAGAGAGGGAAAGAGACAGACTGGGGGGGGGGATGGAGGGAGGAGAGAAATTCAGAATGGGCACACCACAGCTTCCAGCCACTGCGAATGAACTCCAGATGCATGTGCCACCTTGTGCATGTGGCTTACGTGGGTACTTGGGAATCTAACTAGAGTCCTTTGGTTTCACAGGCAAGTGCCTTAAAAGCTATGCCATCTCTCTAGCCCCTCATTTTAATTGTTGAGGAACTCTCAGGGGAGCACCATTCCGCTTCTTACTAGCAATGTAAGAAGATTCCATTGTCTTAGCATTCTCATCCCGACTTATTGGACTATCTTTATTATTATTATGACAGCCATCCTAGTGGGTGTGAAGTAGGACTCATTGTGATTTTGATTTGCACTTCACTAATGACCAATGATGACACTATAGGCACCAACACTGTCTTCTAACCAATGACTATCTTAGTCATGTAGATCTTCAATGATTTTAATAATTTTCTCCAGTTATTAGTGTGCAAGTCTCTTGTTTACATAGTTATTCTGATTATTTATTTTGGTGTTATTATTCTTTGTTATATGGAAATATAACTAATTCTTATTCATTTTGTGTCCAATACATATTATTGCTTTTGTAGTATTTTAGACAGGAGAAAAAATATTACAAATAAAAATGCATTATTCAATGGTTTGTGTTTCTTAGTGTAGTTATCTTTACCATTGTCTATATGTATTCATGTGGAGTCCAGTTACTGTGGAGTGTCATTTCATTTTAACTTGAAGAACTCTTTTTAGTATTTCTTGTAATTCAGCAATGCTAGCTGCAACTTCTTTCAGTTTTTCTCTATCTAGGAATGTCTTAATTTGTCTTGCATTTTGGTGCAGTTCATCATCTGACAGTTCTCTGAGAATCAGGTTTGGGGAGAGTGACAATTCCTTCTTCACCTTTCTCTCGCTTTCCTCACTGGCTGTCAGGTTTCCACCTAGAACTTGTTCAGTTATTTCTCAAGGTTTAAACACAGCGGGCAAGTGGGCTATGTGATGCAGATGAGTTCAATGGCCTTAAAGCTTACCATTCTTATTGATATTTAAAAAAAATTGTCTTGCATAAATGCTAACAAGATTACTGTAGGCTTTTGGTTCTAAAATAGCTGATCTTCCCACTCTACCCCACCACCCCGTGAGTTTTCTCATTGCTTTTATGGAGAAGAGACATTTTGGGGGGCAACACTGCAATTTTTGCTAACTTCCTCAATTACTTTGAATGTGTTTGTAGCATCAAAAGAAAAGGGTTCCAAAGACAGATTGCCATCCAGTTGGATGAGGGAGCACACATGCAGGCGTCATAGAGTCTGGATGAATTGTTAATGTCCTGCCATTCAAATAGCTGTCTAGGGTTCTGCCCCATTGTTACATTGGAAGTTGTCAGGAGTGGAGAATGACTTGTCCCTCCTTCAACCTGTGAAGTTTATATTTGCACAGGACTTCTTAGTGATTCATATGTACGCATGTCATGAACTTCTTTCTAGGCCCGATAATGCCAGCTACTGCTATCAGAACCTCTGCACCCTAAACATAGCTGCTGAACACACGTGTTTATTTTTCTCTTACAGGCTAGCCAGTGTGGGTGCAAGGAGCCTCGCTCCTATCTGGTGCCACTGGGAGTCTCAAGACTTTGTGACACCACCACAGAAAAATCTAACTTGCAAGTTTTCCATTCAAAGGAAGAAGAAACTGGGGCTAGCATACTGTTCCTTACATGACTCCACAGCCAAGAAATGACAAAACTTCTTACAGACCATTGTCATGAACTAGTGACACTGAGAGCCTGAGCATGGTCTTGGCTACCTACTCCCCCTCAGAGAAGTTTGTGTGACCCACCCATGTTTAGAGGAGGAAAAGCTCCATCTTTAGTAAAAACAGAAAGGGTAAGAAGAAATTATAATCTTGTTCAGAGTTTAAAATTCACTGGGCCCAAGGATTAAATTAAAAATGAAAGGAGGAGGTATAAGAAGAAAGGAGAGAGCTGGAGATATGGCTTAGTGGTTAAGGTGCTTGCCTGCAAAGCCAAAGGACCCAGGTTTGATTCCCTAGGATCCACATAAGCCAGATACACAAGATGGCGTTTGTTTCTGGAGTTCGTTTACAGTGGTTGGAGGCCCTGGCGCTCCCATTCTCTCTCTTTCTCTCCCTCTCTCTTCTCTGCCTCTTTCTCTAATATATGTGTGTGTGTGTGTGTGTGTGTGTGTATATATATATATATATATATATATATATATATATATATATCATATTTTTAAAAAGAAGAAAGGAGACCATTAGTTTCATATGCACAGTAGTCAGAACTAAGAAGCAAAATTTATTCAAAGATATTTCATAAGCTCCTCTGCTCTTATTATATTCTTGAGTAACAATTTAGCAGAACAGCTTTTTTGAGAGTCTGATTCAGATACATTGAATAGATTGGAAGTGTGAATTCTGAGATTGTCTGCTATGGCCAATTTACAGGTCGTTATTGAGTGAAAATAGGTTGTTACTTTCCTGCCCAGTGAGAGATAGTGGGATGTGGTGTGTGAATGTGAGATTGGGCATTTAGAGGTTTCACTGCTAATTCCAATTCCATTAGGCATTCATTGCTTTATTTCAACGCAGATCCTTAACACTACTGAGGAAACATGTGAACTGGTGGCACTTAAATCTGGTGGTCCAAGAGAATCATTCATGAATCTTTCCAAAAATAAAATACCAGGTCAAGTGACACTCTATCCATGGAGATGGGACCAGATGCCTACATAATGCTAGGTTAAGACCCTGCAGCTCATCCTGGTGTCCCAAGGCTTTAATGTGCAGAACGCTCTGAGGAGGGCCTTGTTAAGACCCATGCTCTCCCTGCCCTATGGGTTGTGACACTTGGTTCCCGATTTCTAACAATCTCAGAGGTAGTGCTGCTGTTGTTGTTCCAGGATTCACCTAGGTCCAGGTAATCATCATTTTCAGTCAAAAGACTATTTCTGCTAATGTAACCAGATTTTCCAGTGATGCCACTAGCATGCTTGAACAGGCTGCACAGGCCCAGGAAAGCCTCCAGAGAAGCAAAATGTTTGCACGCAAAGGCTGATCCACTGCTTATCCCAGGGCATCGACCAGAGGTGTGAGCCTGCTCAGCTCATCTCTCATGTCAGCACTCTCCTTCCAGCTAGGGCAGGCAATGTGGCCTCTGGGGATACTAGGCAGACTGATAAAAGATCAGAAGGGGTGATGTTAGGTCATGAATCAACACAAGCTCGGCTGAGCCACTGGGCAAGGAGGAAGGGAAGAGGGAGAAAGTGGGGGAATGGGATCTACTTAGCATCCAGGAAGCCAGCCAGACACTTCCACATACATTACGCCATTTATTTTTGTGAAGGTCTAAAAAAGTCTGATGTGATTAACCTCATTTTCTAGATTAGAAAATTATACCTCAAAGAAGGTAAATCTCTTTGTCAGCCAAGAGCATTTGTGTGACGCACAAACCCACCTTCTTCCCATTACAGCTCATTGAGTGCTGTATTTTAAGCTGCGATGATGATGGACGCAGGAACTAGGGTACCGTGGTGCCCTCCCTTTCAGTGACATGTTATGATGGTCATGATGCCCGTCAGGGTTTGCCTCATGCTTTTGTCTAGTACTTCCCATTCTTCATAGTTTATCCACATGTAGGAAAGCAAGACAATGTAGAAACTATGGGAGAGGAAACAAAAAATTCATCAAGACTGGTTTTTTTTTTTGGTTCCTTCCATCCTCTGGAGCCTACAATTTTCAAGGGAAGAGAAAGGGAAAAATACAAAGTTTTAATTTGATGTTATTGTGCAGATTTCCTCTCACTCCTTAACTTTCTCTGCCCAAGTTAAACTTTACTGAGTAGAATTTCTTGCATGTGTGGATGTGGTGTACACATATGTGTCTGTGTGTTCATATGTGTGTGGGTGTATATGGTGTTGCGGGTGTGTGCAAGGGAGGGGGGGAGGCAGAGGTAGAGTTTGAGGGCCTGTCTCAGGTGCTTTCCACTTTACTTTTTGAGACAAGGTCTCTCACTGAACCTGGTGCTAGACTAGCTAACTGGTAGCTCTAGGCATTCTTCGTGTCAGCCTCCCCAGTGCTGGGATTACAACACACAGTACCATGTTAATCTGACCTCCCTATCTGTAATAGCTGTCCTTATGACAGCAACTCCATAATTAATCAGTTCTCCAAACTGGATTTATTTATTATGGGATTCATTTTTTTTTTTTATTTTTAAATCTCTTTATGTCTCACTGTTCACTAGAGCAGTGGTTTGCAAACTTGTTTTGAAGGAGGCAGATAAATATTTTAGGCTTTGTGGAAAAAGTGGTCTCTGTTGTAGCTATACAGCTCTGTTTTTATAGCAGCCATAACAAAATGTAAGTGAACAAATGTGGCTATGTGCCCCTAAAACTGTACTTATAAAAATAGGCAATAAGTTAACTTTGGTCTTCTGGCCATTGCTTGCTGACCTTTGAGCTTTTTGGAAAATGAGTCTTCGGAGGGTGTGGTCTTACCTCCAGGAGTATTCCTAATGCCAAACATCAATCAGTCCTTAACATCTAGTGCCATTTAATGAATGCATTTTCAAATGACTATATGGGCATGTGAATGAATCTACTACCTCAGGAAATGGGTGTCATAAGAAATTGTAGACAACTAAGTAAGTTATGTATGCAATCTCATCTGCTGAGATAGTGCAGTATGTCCACTATCATTTCTTATCTTAACTCAGAAAACAATTTGAGAGCTGAGGATGTAGCTCAGTTGGTAGGGTACTTGCCTAGCATACATGCAACACTGTGTTTGATCCTCAGAACTATACAAAATGGACCTGGTGGTTCATACCTATAATCCTAGCACTGAGAAGGTAGAGGCAGGAGGATCAGAAGTTCAAGGCCATCCTCAAATAGAAATCAGGTTTGAGGCCAGTCTTGGATTCATGTAACTATGTTTCATCTTTTTTAAAGTATAGAGAATTAAAGGAAAGTACCAGAAAGATACACAGTGAATACTGGGAGGATTTTTATGATGGGCTACTATCCCCTGTCCTTTCTGAGCTAAGTATGGACTAGGTTTACAGGTCTAGGGTGACAGAGTCAGCAGAGAGCTTTAGAGATGTATAAAGAAAGAAAGCTTGTTCTCTATCTCATTTCGGCTTAGGAGTAGGAGTAACACTGATCATGCTGTAGGGATACCCGAGATGGTTAACTGGCAAGTGTGGCACAAAGTCTTCTCATCTATACAGAGCTTTAACTTGTGCTAATGTTCCCAAACCAAGATTTATTGGATTTATTGGGTTGCTGCGTATCTACAAACAGCTCAGCTCTGACACATACCCAGAGGGTTTTGGGATGGGAATGAGAACAAAGCTCTTTCAGATGTTAGCTTGAACCACTGGCTGGAATCCTAGACAAACTGAGGCCTTCTTACAAGATGTCAGAATTAGACATATGCCATTTCCCCATTCTGATATCACAAGAACACAAAGGGGCTGCTCCAGGCGTCTAGCTTCTGTACAGCCTTACAGAGTTTGTACTTAGAAACTGCTGTTCTTGACCTTGCCATTGCCATTCTGAACGCTTTGATGATATTCAAAAAGTGGCTTATCATTTTCATTTTCCCCTGCAAATGATGAACTGGGTGTGGTTCAATATAAACACACTAGAGTAGATGCTATCTGTATCTGAACTGAGAAAACTTTGAATGGACTCAGCTTACCTGAAATTACTGAAATTTAAGTTTTTCCAGAAGCACAGTGGTGTTTTAAAACATATCCATTAGCTATGAAAATAAAGGAATCTGAAATTCTGTTACTGTTCATTAGTAGGCCCAGGTCTTTGTTCTCCACTGATGGGCAGGCAGAGAGCCGAAGAGAGATGATGGTAAGATAATTTCTAGCAGATTAGCTCAAGTCCCGATTGAGTGTTAATTCTTTTTGAAAATATTAGAAAATTGAATTCTTTGTCTCGAAGATACTTGTCCAGAATTATCACATGTTTGAGCGAGACATCAGGGTCATTTTGGAGTACTGGGGAACTGCCTAATTCGTATTCCTTGCATGGCCCTGTGAATTAAACAAGATCCATTTATATTCAAGAACTCAAAGCTTTAGGTCTAAGATCAAAACTTGGTTTGTGTTGAATAAGCAGATTGTGTGGTGTGGGCTGCCTCCCCAAAGAGAGGAAATGAGGCCAGTCTGAGGCCACTGGGAGGATGGTAGGAGAAGGGGCATGACCAGTGGCAGCAAGCAGACCATCTATGTCCTTTCTGGATGAAACAAACATCATTATCACTCCATATGACTGGGAAATGGGCACAGAAATACTCATGTCTCATAATGATGCTATTTTCATGAGGTTCTGCATCTAGTCTAGGGTCAAGAGAACTCTAATTTGCATGTCAACATGTCAGTTCCTCCAATTAACAGCTTGGGGAATTGTAGCAGCTGAGTAAAGATCTGCTTTTTGCTTCTCCCCCCTCTCTCTCTCACACTTCCTGTCTCTCTCTCTCTTCCTTTAGTTCATGTTTCTTTTCATGTATGTATATATGTGTGTGTTTATATGTGCATGAGGATGTGTATGGATACAGGTCTGTGTGTGTAGAGGTCAAAGGACAAACTTGGGTGTCATGCTCAGGTACACCTTCCATCTCTGTTGGAAACGAGGTCACTCATTGGCCTGGAGCTCACTGGTAATGCTAGATTGGTTGGACCACCAAGCTTTAGGGATCTTCCTGTCTCTGCCTACCCAGTGCTGGAATTACAGGTATATGGCACCACACATTATATTTATGTGGATATTGGAGACCAAACACAGGTCTTCATATTTAGATATTAAACAAATTATAGATTGATAAATTGAGCTCTTTATTTAATGCAAAACTTTGTTTCCATGAAGAATTCTCTCCACCCACACTGAAAGTTTTTCTTTTATTTATTTTTTTTAGGCTTAGACTCTTTAGAATATACTTATCAGGGCTATAATGGCAATAGGGTACTTGGTGTGACTGGTCCTGTCGTCTATGGGAAGGCACCTTAGGAAGTAGTGATGGGGCTCCAAACACAGAGAGACTCTCCACAGAACTAGGATAGGTAAGAAATGGCAGGTATATATACCCTGGGCTACTTTCTTTAAGGATAATCTATAAAATACATTTTGGTAGAATTTCATAATTCCCTCAAAACTGTCATTTAGGTAAACTGCATACATGATCAGAGCATAACCCTGAGGTTGAAATTTAATGTTCCCTGGTAGCTTAATGGGTAATATGTAAAATCCTCAGCTTGTCTCTAGGGCTCTGCCATGGGCCAGTCCTCACTTCCTTTCTACATTTATCTATGATCTTGAAGTTTCTTACCAACAAGGCTGATCTTTAATTTTTCCTTTGTTGAATCATATTTTTCTTCCTTCTCTGTTGTCTAATGATAATTTCTCCATTTTTATCTTCCTCCTGTAAAGTACCATTATCTCATCCAAACACAATTTCTACTTCATCATTTGTTCCACATTATACCTCATCATTGTTTCTATTAATGCCCTTATAGCATGCTGCTGTTCAGCTTGCAATCTGAATGCTCCACCAAGAGTGGAACTGAAGGGCTGGAGAGATTGCTCAATGGGTGTAGCAGACAGCTTCAGGTTCACTGAGATGAACTTCCAGACCAGGCACAGTTATGGAGGAAGGGATTTATTGAAGCTTACAGATCCAGGGTAAGTTCCATAAAGGCAGAAGAAGCTGGCCTGCCTTCACAGTGCCAAGCAGAGAGAGACAGAAGTACAAGCCTAAAAGCCAAAAGCCACAGCACACTTCAGGAACTCCAGCTAGGCACACTTTGCATATCTTTAGACTGAAATCTGAAACCCACCACCATACCTAAAGATCCACCCAGTGACACTGCCTCCAGCCAGGTGGCTAAAGATGCAAACTACAAACAAATAAACAACTGAATATATTGGGGGCCATCTATTCTATTCAAACCACCACAATGGGTAAAGGTGATAACTTGCAAAGCATGACAAGGCTTGATGCCCCAGTATCCACATCAAGCCAGATGCACAGAGTGACACATGTGTCTAAAGTTCGTTTGCAGTAGCAGAAGGAGAGGGATCGAGAAAATTGAAAATTTCACCCTTGAATTTGATTGAAGCATGATGTGTTCTTAATAACTATTTGTGGAATAGTTCAATGAGTGAGGAGTGATAGAAAGACTAAATAGATTGGTAGTGCTAGACCGTGATTTCTCCAAGGACAAAAGGCCATTCTTTCTTGTATATTCATTATCATATTAGTTACTTTTCTCATTGCTATAATAAAATTCCCAGAAAAAAGCAACTTAAGGAAGAGCAAGTTTATTTAAAGGTATAGTCAGTCCAGAACGGCAGGGAAGGTGCGACAGAAGAGCAGTTCTAGCTGTTACAGCAGGTTTATGAGGTAGCTAGCCACACTGCATCCACAACTCTGGAAGAAAAGGGAGGTGAGTACTGGTGCTCAGCTTCTTTCTCCTTCTCATTCATTCTGGGACCCCAATCCATGAATGCTTTCTAGATTCCAGATGGGTCTTTGCTCCTCAATAAAATCTGGAAACACCATCATAGACACACCTAGTGATGTGTTTTTTATGGTCATTCTAAATTCAGGCAAAGTGAACATTAAGATGAACTATCACAGAGTGTCTACCAGTTAAGAAAAAAAAAAAAGTCAATTATTGCTTGTTTCTAGAATAAACATTCCCTCAAAGAAGCATATCTTTATTCAATAATAGAAAAGACTAGATATTCAGTGGAGAGTAGCTGCCTTAAGTACAGATACTGAGGAAGCTAACCCAAGACAGCTCTCTTAACCAATTTCAACATAAGACATTTTAGTTTTTCTTTCATCAATCACCATCCTTCAGTCACCTGGGTAGAAATTTGTTATTAACAGTTTAACTATGCAACCATTAGCCTGGGAGAGAATTGCTTAATGGCTGTTATCCTTGAGTAAATATTTGTTGATATCCACTCATTTCTCAAAGTGCCCTAGTTTAGAACATAAATTATATGACCACCCAAGTTGCATGGTAAATGATATGCATGCATAATGGGTTTCAAGCTAATAATATTTTCATAAAGACCAAATGTGATACCACTTGATGAAGGTTATAATGAAGTCATGAGCAACAAGAGATGAGAAACACATCCACAAATTTAAATGTGTTGGAGCATTTCCAGATAGGTGAGACTAAAGTTTCATATAATAATCTCCCTGGGCTTGTAGGCTTTAGGAAAGGCTTCAGAGAGATCATGGCTTTGAGGAAAAACCATAGAGAAAAGACAATGGAATCTGCTTGAAAAAAGAAAACCTATCAAGGTGTCTTATGCTTTCTACAAAGCACCTGGAGCAATCCTGCCTTGGCTTGTGCATGGATTCTCTCTTGCCTCCCCTTTTTGTCTTTGCTCGTGGTATCCACATTCCATGGATGGCCTTTTCTCCTTTAATACACCTATCTGGCTATTATTCATCCTTTGTGAGCTACTGAGACCATCAGTTCAGAGCTTCTCCCATTCACAGTAATCCTACGTATTTCAATTCTTGAGCACTTTAAGTCATATTTGACTACCTTTCCATTTACCATGTAATGCCCTCTTTCTGCTTGTTCTTTCATTTGTGGCAGTTTCTCTTATATACAAGTCAAAAGCCAGTTTTCCAGGACAGACTCATATGGATTCAATAGAAGAACAGACTTCTGGGTGAAGAATTGGAGGAGGGTAAGGACAGTGTGAGGGAATGGGTTCTAGGACCAGCCAGAAGTGAGAGGTTACCTGTGAGAGAATGCACTCCCTCAAGCCACAGCTAGGGAAATGGCCATTTACTAGTGACTTAGGTATGTAGCTTATTGCAGGAATGTAGAGAGGAAAGGATCATGGACTTCTGAGCTTCCTGGAGTGGGTGTCAAGCAGGTGGCTCCATTTGTTGAATATGAACTTCTTCCTAGCAGTGGCATCAAAAGTGCTGTCTCTCCCCAGGTCCTGCCTACACCCATTCTTCTCCAAGCATGTAGAGGTGTATGGGAGTCGTATACTCTTTGCTGAGTAGATGTGCTCTTATGAAAGGCATATCACATAAATTTTCTAAGCTATTGGTATGTGCTTACAGGAAACTGGGAATATTTTCATAGGGCTCAAGGACTTTTCTGGAAGAAAGGAACAATCCACAGAAGATGACATCACACTGATCTGGGATCAAGAGACCATACAAGACAGAACGAAGCACCTCAATTATCCTTGTCTTTGGTTCCAGAGAAAGAATTTCAGGGAAGGGCAGAGGTACTGAATAATTGTTCTGAGAGAAATTAATACCCTGATTCTAGTTGTAACCTAGTAATCATGGAAAAAATTATTACATGACTTATTATTTGCCCTCCTGACCCTCTTTCCCTCTTCCTTCCCTTCCTCCCTTCTTCCCTCTATCAATCAGTCTCAAGTTGAAAGTAAATACTTGGAAGATATTAAAATGTATTATAATAATTTCTATCATCATATTTAGTCAAATACGTAAACCTAATGAATACAATTTTTCGTGTGTGTGTGTGTGTGTGTGTGTAAGCCAGAGGCCAACCTCAGATGTTTCCTCCAGTATGCTCTTCCATGTGTTTTGATACAGGGTCTGTTCTTTGCCTTAAATTCCTGAAGCATATTAGACTGGCTAGCCTTAGATGTCCTCTTGATACAGTCACTTCTTCCTGAGCAAAGGGGTTGTAAGGGTTTGTCACCACACTAGGTATTTTCACATGGGCACTAAGGATTAAACTCAGGTTCTCATGCTTGCAAGTCAAGCACTTTAATGACAGCTGTTCTCCCAGTCTGTCAATGAATATTTTCTGTTGAGAAAGTTCTTGGATAATGAACGTTTTCTTTATCTGAATCATTCTTGAAACTCAACATCAGACATTAGTAATGCTCATGGATCTTTGGTTATTTATTTTGGAAATATCTTTTTCTTTCATGTTTGAGAAACAGTTTTTGTTCAATATAGACTGTTCTATTTACAGTGGGATTTTCCCCACACAATTTAGCATAACACTGTCCTCTATGTCACTCTATGGAAGTTATAGAGTCAAAAATGTATCTCTTTAAGATCCATTTTATGAACACTAGCTTCTGGAACTCATTGTGTTTCATGTTACTTTGTGGTTTTTTTTTAATAGTTTTCCCATTTTTATTTGTTCTAAAGTGTAACAGTGGACAACTTCAAAGAACAAAATGAAGCAGAGCATGGATGAAAGATGAGGTTCTAGAACCCAGTGGTCTTCGCAGGTTAGAATGGCAGGAGTTGTGAAACAGGTTGACTATAGCATGCCTGGCCTGAGTAGAGCACAGAATTCATTAGGAAACACATGGGGCCTCTGGGAAGCACTGGGGTGGTCAGTCATGAAGATAGGAGAAATTACTTGGTGAGCTGGCAGATGTGTTATCTGAGTTGGGAAGGATTTTTTTGACTATACTCTGGGCTTGGGATGGTGGCAGATCCTTCTGCTTGTGGTTCAGTGAATTCATTCCTTTTTCAAGTAGCAAGACCTCTTCCTCTAGCTAGTGCTTTTGTAGAGGACTTTTTCCTCTAGGATGGCTATCCCCTGATTTTTTCAGACCACTATTTTCAAGCATGTTCTGAGGTCAGAGAACATCGCTTCAACATTTCTTGCCCAACATTTTAATGTATGAAAGCCACCCTTCCACCAATTTTTGCCAAAGGTTGGTCAACTTCCATCGAAGCAAGAGCTTACCAATTGATTGACCCTGGTTCAGTGTTTCTGGTGGATGAGACTCCTACTTCTGCTAGTCCTGGGAGTGGGTGGAGCCAGAGAGCTAGTTTCCAGGCAAATGCTTGGAAACACTAACAGATTAGCTGAGGATCAGCCTATTTAGGATATCTTATTCCAAAAGTTAGATCTATTTTTTCAAGAATTAAGGAGAAAAGCAACACTCTTTATTCTGGATTTCCAGGAAGCCATCTGTTATACAAGCACAGCTTGCTCATGAAGAAGACTGACATGGCATGAACCTTAAGTCTAATCACTGAAAATGATAACCCCCATGATTGATCACCCTTCACTTACTTCTGATCCATTGGACATGCTACTCCCATTTCCCAGAAAGCCATACATCCCTGGGCAACCTATCAAATAAATGCCCAGTTCATCTTTCAGAATTCCCTCCTCCATGAGACTTCCATCACTTCCCATATAAATTTTGCAGGAGCTTCTGTTCAGTTCTTTCAGACTGCTTTCCATATTATTCTTAGCATTTCATTAAGTAGTGTTTAAAATGATCCCATATGCCAGAAGCCCTAGAAAATGGCCAAAAAACCAACAATAATGAAATGAGACAGAAATCTTCTAAATTAATATTCATAACTTTTGATCTTACTGATGTGATTGTGTACTTACACAGTTGCTCTAAATATATCAGAGCACAGTTTCTGGAGACCGATTGCCCCAAGTCATACTTTGGCTCAACATGTAATTAGCTGCATGGATGAAACAACCTTGACTCTCTGGAACCTCATTTTCCTTGTGTAAAAACAAACAAACAAACAAAAATCTAGGCACTTCAATAGCATCTCATAGGCTGTCTTGAGGAATAAATGAACTAATGTTCACAAAGTACATAGAATGGTACTTGAAACACAGTAAGCACTTTTAAATTCAGGTTATTATTTCACTAGACTCTCTTTTCCTCTCAGGCAGGCCTGTTGATTTTATTTTTGTGTATTCCAAACATTTGATGTAGTAGGTAACACACCATAAATGCTTAATAAAGATTTGTTGCATGAGTGGATCATTGTACAACAGATTAGTTTTAAAAAGAAAAGATTCTAACTCATACATCTCTTCTAACACAGGGAATTTACTATTTTATTTTCCCTTAAGATAACCCACTTCAACAGTCATGCAGGAAACCCGATGAAGCCTGGAGAATTTTCCACCCTCTCTGGGGCTGGTATTGATTTTACCTACTGAAATATTTGGTTCCTTCATGAAATGAAAAATTATTCACAAACAAAGCAAGAAAAAGTCTTTAAATGCTTATATCTGCAATTCACATGTGATTTAACATTTTTCGTTTTGGATAGCAATGAAAAATGTCTTTCTGTTTGGGATAGGAGTAAAAAATGGCTCCAAATCAATTGGTTATTTGGTATATAGTTGTTTCAGAAGATGCATGGGGAACAAAAAATAATTTTGTAAACTGATTTCTGCTTGGAAACATCAGATCGGGTTTTCTCCTTAGCTCAGCCAGAAACCAGGAATTTATGTATAGGGGCTTATTGAAATAGAATTTACCAGTTGACTAGGTCAAATCATTTCTTTTATTTGGGGCGGGGGGAGCCATCTTTCTCTTCTGCCTTGTGATTAGTAGGGTAAACAGACAAACTCTATTGTACTTTTTTTTTTTTTTTTTCAGAACAGGAGGAGACTTTTGGTTTGAGGATAGCAATCCCATGCCTGGCAGGGATCTAGGAGACAGATGTCCTTTTGACATGATTATTTCTCTCCACTCGGGTCAAAGTCAATGAGTAGAAGAATGTCACTCCTCCAAATCTTTGATACTAGGACTTGACTTTTGCCCATGGTAGAGCTCAACTTGACACTCAACTTAGACATAATTTCCTCTTCCCTTTATGAAGAATTATAATCATAATACTAGTTACTTGCAACTGAAATCATATGGTCTCAGTCCCTATAATAGTGGCACCTAATGTTTTCAGCATAGTCTCTGTAGTTGAGGCATTAATGCTTGGTATTCCCAGGCATGTCACAGCTCAGTCATAGGTTTTGAGAGTGACCTTCCATGTGGTTAATTAGGGACCTAGTTTCCACCCCCAGGACCTTAAATGCTTCATAATATCACTCTTATCCATTGGGGGAAAAACATAATGGGATACATTTCTCTTCTCCCTCAAATATATTCAAGTCCTAACCTTCTGTTATGTGAGTGTGACCTTATTCGAAGTAGATTCTTCATAAATCGTGACATATATTTATGAGGCCATATTGGATTATGGTAAGTTCTAAACCCAGTGCCTGGCTTCCTTGTAGGGATAGTGATGGGAAGGCCTGGGGAAAGCATAGGAGAAAGATTATGTGATGTTGGAGGTAGAGACTGTGGTGATGCCCCAACAAGTCCAGGAACACAGTGGACCACTTGATGATACCAAAAGCTGGAAGGGAGGGATAGAGCAGATGCTTGTACAGAGACTTGGAGCAAATTTACACTGTTCTACTGCCCAGTCACCCAGTTGCCCAATTTGTAGTAATAATTATTGAAAACCTTGAGGGGTGGGGGAGAGAGAGAGAAAGAGAGAGAGGGAGGTAACAAGAATTCTCATTGTCATTTCCTTCAGACTTAAAAAATATTGCATCACTATACTGACTCTTTTCAAAGGGACGTCTACTATCATCTTGCTTTTGTATTTCTATACATAATGTGTAATCTCTGGTTGCTTTTAAGATTTTCTTTTCATCACTGGCTTTAAGCAATTTGATTATGATGTGTCGTGAAGTGGTTTTCTTTATGTTTATTGTATTTTGGGTTCATTGAACTTCTTGGATATGCAGGTTTATTGTTTTCACCAAATTTGGCTATTTGAAGTTGTCCCACAGCTCACTGATGCTCTATTTTTATTTTTCAACATTTTTTCCTTTGTGTTTCAGTTTGAACAGTTTTGATTTCTGTGCCTTCAATTTCACTAAATGTTTTCTTCTGAGAGGCCATTAAATCTTCCATTTATCCTATTCAGTGGATTTTTTTCATCTTTGCATTTTTCATCTGTAGAAATTGAGTTTTAATATTTTTACTATTTTCCATGTCCCTACTTAACATCTTCAATTTTCCTTTAGCTTCTTAGGTATAGGAAATAGCTACTCTATCTGTTCTAATGTTCTCAACTAATGACTTTATGATCTCTGACATTTCTCTGTCATATCTGTTGACTAAATTTTTGAGTTTTCCCTTATCATAGATTATATTACCCTCCCTTTTTTCCACTTCTATTAATTTATTTTTAAATGTTGATAATTTTTAAATATTTATTTATTTATTTATTTAAGAGAAAGAGAGGGAGAGAGAAGGAGAGAGGAAGAGGCAGATAGAGAATGGGCACATCAGGGCTTCCAGCCAATGCAAAAGAACTCCAGATGCATATACCCCCTTGTGCATCTGGCTTACTGTGGGTCCTGGGGGAATTGAACCTGGTTCCTTTGGCTTTGCAGACAAACACTTTAACCACTAAGCCATCTCTCCAGCCCAGTTCTGGTAAATTCTGATGAATATTGTACCTTCTTGAATTCTGAAATATTTTTTGTATTTCTATACATATTTTTAAATTTTGTCTTATGACATGGATTTTTATCATGTCATGTCCTTATTTTAACCTTTGCTGTGTAAACCCAGAAGTACATTCTGAAAATAACTTTACCCTATGACTGAGGAAAAGTATTTCTTAGTCCTTTGATGCCATTGAAACTATAACAGTTTTTACTTTGGGATTTGGGAACAGGTACTATTTCTGGTTTTCTATGAGTTACAAGCTTTGGTTCTGCTAATTATTTCAGGCAACCCATTCTTTCTCTGGGCTCAAGCCATTTTATTTACTTATTTATTTTTGTACACCATGAGCTAGTGAATATCCAATTGGATATCTAATCAAACTTCCTATAGATGTCTGAAGCATTCTCTCTAGGCAGTGTTCTCTTTTCCTTCGTTCTGTCTAGTAACCTCTCACCAGCTTAGCTTTTGGAGATATGTAGCTCTGTATCCTTAACCAAGAGAGAAGATCCCACTTCTTCCACACTGTAAACTGGGTCATTGTACAGCCCACACTTTGTTTTACATCTCTTAGGGAATTACTTGTCTTCCTTGCTTGATGTTTGCTGACTTGAATAATATTGACTCATATGTTTTGTTGGGGTCTTGGTATTTTCAGATGAGGTGTTAATCTGACCTGTTTTTGTTTTTCATTTTTGCTTGAACATTGAGGTAGTCTGAATAATTGGGACCAGGAATCTTTTGGTCTTCTTCATATTAAGAAGCATGGTTTGCATATACTCACTTAAATTCAGAGTGTTTTGACCCACTGAACAGAAGCAATAGCACAGTGCTAATTTCTTTGTCCAGGCTGATGAGACTGTGAGTTCCTTTGCATGCCACTGAGAATGCTTCTTTTGGAACTTCATCACCATGGTACAAAGCCCATCACCCCATAGACAATTGCCTATGTAGAAAAACAGAACCAGACACCCAACAGATCCTACTAAATTCAAGTTGAAAAGCAGCACAAACTTACCAGCCATGTGAACGAGTGATCTTGGAAGTGGATCATCTAGCCCCACTCAAGCTGTCCCAGCAGATGCTGCGTGGAAAAGACAAGCTGTCTCTTTAAACCCCACATAAGTGACAGAATCCTGAGAAGAACAAATGCCTTGTTACTCTTTTAAGTTGCTATGTGTGGGGGGTCATTTTGACACAGCAATTGGTACCTGGAACAACAGCTTTTTTTTTTTCATAGGAAGGAAACCATTCTTTGGCTCATGAGTTGAAAGGAGGCTGAGAAGTGGAATCTAACCATGCTTCCAAGAAGCCAATGGGGATGTGCATTTTCTACTAGCTCCTCATGCTTCCACGGTGTTTACTTCTGTAGCCAACATTCCATAAAACTGAAATAATGGGCTCCAGGTCATAGAAAGTGGGTAGATTTGTCCAAATCATGAAACATGAATCTTTCCCTGCATTTCCTTCTTTTTTTTTTTTTTCTCCATTTTTATTAATATTTTCCATGATAACAAAAAGAATCCCGTGGTATTACCCTCCCCCCTTTCCCCTTTGAAATTCCATTCTCCATCATATCCCCTCCCCATCTCAATCTTTCTACTTACATATATACAATACCAACCTAATAAAAGCCCTCCTCCCTTTCTTTCTCTTCCCTTTCTAACTCCTTTTTTAACTTACTGGCCTCTGCTACTGAGTTTTTTCCTTCTCACACAGAAGCCCAATCATCTCTAGCTAAGATCCACATATGAGGGAGAACATGTGGCGCTTGGCTTTCTGGGCCTGGGTTACCTCACTTAGTATAATTCTTTCCAGATCCATCCACTTTTCTGCAAATTTCATAACTTCATTTCTCTTTACTGCTGAGTAAAACTCCATTGTATAAATGTGCCACATCTTCATTATCCACTCATCAGTTGAGGGACATCTAGGCTGGTTCCATTTCCCAGCTATTATAAATTGAGCAGCAATAAACATGGTTGAGCAAGTATCTCTAAGGTAATGAGATGAGTCCTTAGGATATATGCCTAGGAGAGCTATAGCTGGGTCATATGGTAGATCAATCTTTAGCTGTTTTAGGAACCTCCACACTGATTTCCACAATGGCTGGACCAGATTGCATTCCCACCAACAATGTAGAAGGGTTCCTCTTTTTCCACATCCCCGCCAACATTTATGATCATTTGTTTTCATGATGGTAGCCAATCTGACAGGAGTGAGATGGAATCTCAATGTAGTCTTAATCTGCATTTCCCTGATGACTAGGGATGTAGAACATTTTTTTAGATGCGTATATGCCATTCGTATTTCTTCCTTTGAGAATTCTCTATTTAGCTCCATTTCCCATTTTTTGATTGGTTTGTTTGATTCCTTATTATTTAACTTCTTGAGTTCTTTGTATATCTTAGATATTAATCCTCTATCAGATGTATAGCTGGTGAAGATTTTTTCCCATTCTGTAGGTTGCCTCTTTGCTTTCTTCACCGTGTCCTTTGCAGTGCAGAATCTTTGTATTTTCATGAGGTCCCAGTGGTTAATCTGTGGTTTTATTGCCTGAGCAATTGGGGTTGTATTCAGAAAGTCTTTGCCAAGACCAATATGTTGAAGGGTTTCCCCTACTTTTTCCTCTAGCAGTTTCAGAGTTTCAGGTCTGATGTTAAGGTCCTTAATCCATTTGGACTTAATTCTTGTGCACGGAGAAAGAGAAGAATCTATTTTCATCCTTCTACAGATATATATCCAGTTTTCCCAACACCATTTGCTGAAGAGGCTGTCTTTTCTCCAATGAGTATTTTTGGCATTTTTATCAAATATCAGGTGGCTATAACTACATGGGGTTACATTTGGGTCCTCTATTCTGTTCCATTGATCTACGAGTCTGCTTTTGTGCCAGTACCATGCTGTTTTTGTTACTATGGCTCTGTAGTATAGGTTAAAATCAGGTATGGTGATACCACCAGCCTTATTTTTGTTGCTCAGTATTATTTTAGATATTCGAGGTTTTTTGTGATTCCAAATGAATTTTTGGATTGTTTTTTCTATTTCCGTGAAGAATGCCTTTGGAATTTTGATGGGGATTGCGTTAAATGTGTAGATTGCTTTTGGTAAGATTGCCATTTTCACAATATTGATTCTTCCAATCCAGGAACAAGGGATGTTTTTCCACTTCCTAGTGTCTTCTGCAATTTCTCGCTTGAGTGTTTTAAAGTTCTCATTGTATAGATTCTTTACTTCCTTAGTAAGGTTTATTCCAAGGTACTTTATTTTTTTTGATGCAATTGTGAATGGGAGTGATTCTCTGATCTCATCCTCTGTGTGTTTGTTGTTAGCATATATGAAGGCTACTGATTTCTGTGTATTTATTTTGTATCCTGCTACATGACTGTAGGTTTTTATCAGCTCTAACAGTTTGCTAGTAGAGTCTTTAGGGTCCTTTATATATAGAATCATGTCATCTGCAAATAATGATAACTTGACCTCTTCCTTTCCGATTTGTATCCCTTTTATGCATGTCTCTTGCCTTATTGCTATGGCTAAGACTTCCAGAACTATATTAAATAAAAGTGGGGACAGTGGACACCCTTGTCTTGTTCCTGATTTTAGTGGAAAAGCATCCAGTTTTTCCCCATTTAGTAATATGTTGGCTGTAGGCTTATCATAAATAGCCTTTATTATATTGAGATATGTTCCTTCTATTCCCAGTCTCTGTAGGACTTTTATCATGAAGGGATGTTGGATTTTGTCGAATGCTTTCTCTGCATCTAATGAGATGATCATGTGATTTTTGTCCTTCAACCCATTTATATAATGTATAACATTTATAGATTTGCGTATGTTGAACCATCCCTGCATCTCTGGGATAAAGCCTACTTGGTCAGGGTGAATGATCTTTCTAATGTATTCTTGTATTCTGTTTGCCAATATTTTGTTGAGAATTTTTGCATCTATGTTCATGAGGGAGATTGGTCTGTAATTTTCCTTTTTTGTTCTATCTTTGCCTGGTTTTGGTATCAGAGTGATGCTGGCTTCATAGAAGGAGTTTGGTAGAATTCCTTCTTTTTCTATTTCATGGAAAAGCTTAAGAAGCAATGGTGTTAGCTCTTCCCTGAAGGTCTGGTAAAATTCAGCAGTGAATCCATCTGGGCCTGGGCTTTTTTTAGTTGGGAGATTTTTGATAACTGTTAGGATCTCCATGCTTGTTATAGGTCTATTTAAGTGATTAATCTCATCTTGATTTAATTTAGGTAGGTCATATAAATCAAGGAAATCATCCATTTCTTTCAGATTTTCATACTTTGTGGAGTATATGTTTTTATAATATGTCCCTATGATTTTTTGAATTTCTCTGGCATCTGTCGTGATGTTACCTTTTTCATCTCTAATTTTATTAATTTGTGTCTCTTCTCTCTTTCTTTTGGTCAGATTTGCTAAGGGTTTATCAATCTTGTTTATCCTTTCAAAGAACCAGCTCTTTGTTTCATTAATTCTTTGTATTGTTTTTTTGGTTTCTATTTCATTAATTTCTGCCCTAATCTTTATTATTTCTTCCCGTCTACTGATTTTTGGTTTGCCTTGTTCTTCTTTTTCCAAGGCTTTAAGGTGAAGCATTAGGTCATTTATTTGCGACCTTTCTAATTTCTTAATATAGGCACTTAAAGCTATAAATTTACCTCTTAGAACTGCCTTCATTGTGTCCCAGAGATTTTGGTATGTTGTGTTCTCATTATTGTTTGACTCTATAAATTTTTTGATTTCCTTCTTGATTTCTTCATTGACCCATTCATCATTTAGTAATGTATTGTTTAGTTTCCATGATTTTGTGTATGCTCTATATCCTTTCTTGCTATTGATTTGTAGTTTGATTCCATTATGGTCAGATAGAATGCAAGGAATTATTTCAATTTTCCTGAATTTGTTAAGATTTGCTTTGTGTCCTAATATATGGTCTATTTT
This sequence comes from Dipus sagitta, assembly GCA_036346955.1. NCBI lineage: Eukaryota > Metazoa > Chordata > Mammalia > Rodentia > Dipodidae > Dipus > Dipus sagitta. The sequence goes on from CM070772.1 coordinate 121,173,154, forward strand.
AGAGAATGATCCATGTGCTGCTGAAAAGAATGTATATTCTGCAGCATTTGGATGAAATGTCCTGTATATGTCTGTTAGGTCCATTCCTTCTATGACCTCGTTTAGTCCAGATGCCTCTCTGTTTATTTTTTCCCGGGATGACCTGTCAATTGATGAGAGTGGGGTGTTGAAGTCACCAACTACCACTGTGTTTGGTGTTATCTGTGACCTTAGTTCTAACAGTGTTTGTTTGATGAATTTGGGAGCCCCCATGTTAGGTGCATATATGTTTAGGATTGTAATGTCCTCCTGTTGGAGTGTGCCCTTAATCAATATAAAGTGACCTTCCTTATCTTTCTTGACTAATGTTGGAGTGAAGTCTGCCTTGTCAGCTATTAGAATAGCAACCCCTGCTTGCTTTCTGGGTCCATTTGCTTGAAACACCGTTTTCCAACCTTTCACCCTAAGATAATGTCCATCCTTTGTAGAAAGGTGAGTTTCTTGGAGACAACAAATTGTAGGGTCCTGCTTTTTAACCCAGTCTGCAAATCTATGTCTTTTGGTTGGAGCATTGAGGCCATTGATATTAAGAGATATTATTGAAAGATGTGTATTTATGCTTGCCATTTTTTTTTTTTTTTTTTTTTGTGGTTCTGGTTCTACCTTTGCTCTCTTATATTAACTAGTATTTGAGTGTTGTTTGCTGTTTTCCAGGTTCCTTATATGTGTGTTTTTCTTTCTCTTCGGCATGGAGGATTCTTTCAAGTATTTTGTGTAGAGCTGGTTTTGTCTTCAAATACTCCTTTAGCCTGCTTTTGTCATGGAATGTCCTTATTTCTCCATCTATTTGAATGGATAGTTTTGCAGGATAAAGTAGTCTTGGTTGACAGTTGTTATCTTTCAGAGTTTGGAATACTTCACTCCAAGCCCTTCTGGCTTTGAAAGTTTGTGTTGAGTAATCTGCTGTGATCCTGATGGGCTTGCCTTTGTAGGTAACTTGATTTTTCTCTCTAACTGCTTTCAATATTTTTTCTTTGGATTGTGTGTTTGGTAGTTTGATTATAATATGGCGAGGAGAGGTTCTTTCCAGGTTTTGTCTGGCTGGTGTTCTAAATGCTTCCTGTATCTGCATTGGCACCTCTTTCCCAATTTGGGGGAAGTTTTCTTCTATGATTTTGTTGAAGATGCCTACTATACCTTTGGATTGAAATTCTTCTCCTTCTACTATACCCTGAATTCTTATATTTGATCTTTTCATAGTGTCCCGAATATCTTGAAATTCCCATTCATACTTTTCTATTAGTTTGTCTTTCTCTTTGTTGGATTGTATTAGATCTGCCATCTGGTCTTCTAGCTTAGATATTCTGTCCTCTCCTTCATCCATTCTACTGGTGAGATTTTCTACAGAGTTTTTTATTTCATTAACTGTGTTCTTCATTGCTAGTAATTCTGACTGGTTTTTCTTCATTATTTCTATTTCCTTATTTATGTCTTGTATTGATTTCTTTATTTCGTTAAATTGGTGTCCTGTATCTTCTCTGATTCCTTTGATTTCTTCTTTGAGTTCATTGAACATATTTACAATCATTCTTTTGAAATCTTTCTCAGGCATTTTCTCTAACTCGTTTTCACTAGAGGTCATTTCTGAAGCATTGATGCTTTTTGGTGGATTTATATTGCCTTGGTTTTTGGTGTTTCTTGTGTTATAATGTATATATTTTTGCATCTTGGATTAAGTTACTGCTTAGATTTTCCAGTTAGCTGGGTATCCTTTGCTGTATCTATTGATCTGATATTGTATATCTTCTATGTAGGAGATTAAGATGTTAGGTGTGGCTCTTACCACTCTCAGAGTATCTAGACACGTGGTCTTAGGGGTTAAGTTTGCCTGCTATGGGGGTATTCAAATAGGTTGAGTGGAATAAAATACAGGTATATTCTAAAATTTAACTAAACCCTATACACATTCAGTCAAGAACAGCACCGAGCATTTATGCAAGATTAGGTATTATAAAAACCAGATCCTCTATCAACAAAGAAGTTAAGATTTCTGGTCTGTTGAGGGATCCAAGTCAGCTTGTGACCAGGTGAGACCCTTCCCTGGTTCAATCCCAGTTACCTCTTTGGATGCTTTTGGTCTCAGTCAAGTTGCTGGCTGGGATGTTGGGCCGCTGTTCTGCTTTCTGGAACTGGGTACTGGCTTTTCCTGTGGGGCAAACCAAGCCTGGCAACTGTGGCCCTGCAGATTGGCGCCCCTGATGCTGGATCCCCGCTGCTGCCGCTGGAGCTGCCGCTGCTGGGACCACTGCTGCTGGATCCGCCACTGGAGATGCCGCTGCTGGGTCTGCCCCCGCTGATCCGCTGGAGCTGCCACTGCTGGGTCCTCCGCCTCTGATCCGCTGGTGCTGCCGCTGCGGGATCCGCCTCTGCCGCTGAAGCCGCTGGAGCCTCCGCTGCTGGATTCGCTGCCCTGAAGCCGCTGTGGCCGGTACCGGAGCAGCTGATGGTGTTTTTGGGGCTGGAGTCACGGCTTCCACCGCCGCTTCCGGCTTCCACCGCCGCTTCCGCTGCCAGGGTCTGAGCCGCCGCTGTTGGATCCCGAGTCGCCACTGCCGGAGCCCGTGATGCAGCTGCCGGTGCCCGTGCTGCCGCTGCCGCTGCCAGAGTCTGAATCGCCGCTACCGGGTCCGAGGTGCCGCTGCCGGAGCCCAAGTCGCCGCTACCGGGTCCTGAGCTGCCGCTGCCGGAGCTGCTTCGGCCTGCCCGTGAGGGCTCTGGATATCTCCTACTTCTCCGCTGCTGTTTTAATCTCTTTTACACCTCCCTTGTGTATTTTGCTGGGTTTTCTTTGGCTTTTTCTCCCCTAGGCTGCTTAGGCGTGGTTCCTATGCCGCCATCTTGACCGGAAGTCCCCCCCTGCATTTCCTTCAAGGTAGCCTTCATTCATCTAAGTGAATAAGGCTTGGCCCCAGTGTCTATCTCCCCATGGACACTCACAGATCACATTTTTCTACATGCCCTTCTTTCACATGACCAAAGGAGAACAGGAAGTGAAGCAGAGGAGAATTAACAAGAAAGGGCATGTGTGGTTGTGAGTCATAGGGAAAACAAATTTCAAAAAGAGATCCTGAGTATGTCAAATATAAAAACTTCAAGTTGTCACTCACTGGAAGAATTCAAGACTCAACATGCAGGAGGTAAGGAGTACTCGTGATGGCTGAGTGGTATTCTCCAAAGCATTACTGTAACCAGCATTGTCGCAGTAACTATGGTAACCTGCACAAGACCCATACAATATTGACTTGTCCTGGATGGTGGAGGAGGGCATGAGGCTTTATGACCTCCCCCCGCCCTCCCGCAAGGAGTTATTGGCAAGTAACAGTGGTGAGGAGAGTGGAAGACATTTTTTTCTGCAGTGAGATAGCCATTTGTGGGACCGATGTGCTCTGGAAACTATTTCCCCCCATGAACATGAGGCGATCTTAATTAAACTCGAAGGGAGAGGTGGCTCAGTGGAGGAGGACATGAGGAAGGTGAGACTAAGGAGGGTGGTGAGAGAGAATTATGTAAATTTTTTTAAAAAACATATTTTTAGGGCTGTAGAGATGGCTTAGCAGTTAAGGCATTTGGTTTGACCCTAAGGACCCAGGTGTGATTCCCCAGTACCCATATAAGCCAGGCACACAATGTGACACATGTGTCTAGAGTTTGTTTTTAGTGGCTAGAGGCCCTGGTATGCCCATTCTCTCTCTTTCTCTTTCCCCCCTCTCTCTAATAAATAAATAAAATATTTTTCTAAAAAATTATAGGGCTGGAAAGATGTCTTAGCAGTTAAGGTGCCTGCCTGTGAGGCCTAAGGACCCATGTTTGATCTCCCTCCATATTCTATGTAAGCCAGATGCACAATAGTGCCACAAGTGCAAGGTTGTACATGTGCACTAGGTGGCACAAGCATCTGGAGTTTGATTGCAGTGGACATTCGTGCACCAATTTTCTCTCTCTCTAAAAAAAATTATAAAAAATACATTTTAAAAATTATTTAAGAGAGACAATGAGAGAGAGAATGGGCAGGGCCTTCTGCCCCTGCAAATGAACTCCAGACACATGTACCACTTTGTGCATCTGGGCACTTGGGAATCAAATGCAGGCTGTCAGGTTTTGCAAGCAGCTTTAACTGCTGAGATATCCCCCCCCCCCAGCCTTCTGTAACATTTTAAACAAAATGTTTTAATTGTTTTTAAAAAAATAAACAATGACTCACACTCACACACAAGGAAAACAACCAGAAAAGTAGAAAATGGAGTAGGCAGAAGAATGGATTCCATGAAAGGGTGATGGAGAAGGGGGTTCAGAAAAGTGATTGGAGGAGATTATAGTCAAAATTCATTGTGTCACTAAAATAAATTTTAAGAAGTATAGTGCTGAGCCTGGCAACCTCAGGACTGGGGCTGACATTTGTTGAGACACCAGGGCTCTCACCTGGGCTGGTAGAGATTTCAACAGGAGGAATTTGTATGACTGTTTACTGCTGTTGACTCTGTTGTTAATATGTCATTTTGGATAGGCTATGGCATCTAACTATTTCATCAAGATCTGATCCAGGTATTTCTGGGAAGATCTTTTGATGATGTGACAACATTTCTCTTCAGTTGACTCTATGTAAGAGAGGTTGCCCTCAGTAATGGACATAGGCAGATCCAATCAGTTGAAAGGTCTTACAAGCTAAACAGGTTTCTCTGATGAATGGATGAAAAAAATTTGCTTCAAGATAACAGCATCAGCTCTTGCCTTCAAATTTTCAGTGTGCTGGACTGTTCCTATATATTATGAATTTATAAGTCCCTGCAGTTAGGTATTCCTTGAAATATCTGTCCACCTACCTCTTCTGTTTCTCTGTAGAGCCCTTACTGATACCCAAGAGGGGATCTGAGGGACAGACAAAGTACCATTCCAACAACATTTTTGAGTCATTTTCTAAGATAACAGGGCATAGAGCACCAGCGTTAAGACTCAGCTACAAATATTCAAAGGCGACAAAATGCTGCCACCAACTTGAGCTGATCTTGGTGGCATCAATTACACCCTTAAAAGAGAAGAGCAAGTTTTCCCAGACCCTAATCTCCCTTGCTCAGCAAATCAATGTATGCTCATCTTGGAAAGCTGATTGATTGCCCCAGAAACCCATGGGCTTCGTGGGTGATAGAAATACCTCCTCTAGCAAACATTTACCCTTATACTGGGGTTCAAGTGCTGCGGGGACCAGAGCTACTTTAAGGAATTGCTCTGACAAGCAGTTTTCTCCACTGCACGCCAGGGATTGGTGATACTCACTGGAAGGCAGCTATTTTAACTTTATGTACACACCAATGGCCTCTGAATTAACCGGAATTTCTATGTTAAAAGGAGAGAAAAATGTAAGAAAATAAATGAGAGATCTATGGCCAGTTTCATTGGGGACTTCTCAATGAAGACACCTGCTCTATGCCTGGTGGTGGTCAGAGATGCAGATGAGTCATATGACTGTGTCAAGGGGATGGAGAATGAGATGTGGAAATATTATCCTGCCATTCTATGAATCAGGGGTACATCCTCAGTTTGAATACAGCAGCCAGGGCCAGCTGCCTTATCTTCACAAGGATATAAACGAAAGGGTAAAAGGCCAGACAGGGGCAGTGGAACTGATGAGAGGCATCAGCAATGAGGTGGGAGTAGGAGGCAAGAGGGTAGATTTGGCTGACAGTGAAAATGTGGATGATTAGAGAGTTCTGTGTTACAGAGTCACATAGAGTGAGTGGCGAGAGATCAGGTAGAGGTAAATGAGGTAATGAAGGGCTCCCAAAAGGCAAAGTGGGTGTTCCTATTTATCGTGCCTCATGAAAATAAATGGCAACAGATTTGAAACAGATGAAAGAACATCTCTCAGACTGCCTGAGGTGCCTGGTTTTTCCATGTGGCAGCTGTGTGTGGGGGGTTGAGGCTGCGTCTGAAGAAGAGCTTGCAGGAGTGGGGTCCTCTACATGATCTCAGGCCCTGCCAGCTCTAAGGGCCTCTGACTCTTTAAATTATCCTGGTGTGAGTTCATAAAGTCTAGGAGGCACTCCCTGTGTGGCTTCCTTCCCTCCCAGGACTGAGGCAGGAGGAAGAGGCATTTGGGACATGGGCGTCTGCAGGTGCTTGGGTATTGACAGACGTGAGGCTTCAAGGTAGAAAGGAAAGGCCATCTCAGCTAAGCTGAATCCTTTTTTGCGGATCCCTGAGTAATCCCCAGATGGTACTTGCTAGCTTTTTGACTTAAGTAAATTGCCAAATTACTTTTATTTTAGTTTATTATGTTTTTTTTAAACTTTAAAAATATTTATTTATTTTTTTGAGAGAGATGGGAAGGGGAGAGAATCGGTGGGCCAGGGTCTCCAGCCACTGCAAACAAAAAATTCTAGATACATGCACCACCTTGAACTTCTGGCTTCTGTGGGTACTAGGGACTCGAACCTGGGACCTTGGGCTTCTCGGGTAAGTGCATTAACCGCTCAGCAATCTCTCCAGCCCTTATTATGATTTTATTTTATGTGTGTGGTATGAATATGTACGTATGTGTGTAGGGGTGAGTGCGTAATGGTATGCATATGTGTGTAGAGGTTAGAGGTAGACTTTGGATGCTTCTCCTGCCTTATTATTGATACAGGGTCTTACTGGATGTAGCTAGCCTACTTACCTAGTGAACGCTATGGATTTCCTGCCTCTGCCTTCCCAGTGCTAGTATTACAGGCATGTGTCATAATATCCAGTATTTTACACAGGTTCTGGGGATCCAAACTCAGTTACTTGTGCTTGGGTGCTATATCAGACAGCCTCAGGTTCACTGAGATGAACTTCCAGACCAAGCACAGTTATGGAGGAAGGGATATTTATTGAAGCTTACAGATCCAGGGGAAGTTCCATAATGGCAGAAAAAGCTGGCCTGCCTTCACAGGACCAAGCAGAGAGAGAGAAGTACAAGCCTAAAAGCCACACAGCACAGCACACTTCAGGAACTCCAGCTAGGCACACTTTGCTTATCTTTAGATTAAAATCTCAAACCCACCACCACACCTTAAGATCCACACAATGGAACTGACTCCAGCCAGGTGGCTGCAGATGCAAACTACAAACATACAACTGAATATATTGGGGGCCATCTATTCTATTCAAACCACCACAGGTGCCAAACACTTGACCCACTGATCCATATCCCCTTACCACCAAATTATTTATCTTTCCTGAAGCCCAGTTTCATTCTTTATAAAGTTGAGATAATAGAATTGTCCACCTTTTAATTTTGCATTTAAGGACACTTAGCTGCACCAGGAATGTTTAGTAAATACAAGCTACTATTAAAAAGATTGGCATAAGCCTATAAGTAATTTGGCAAACCAGACTGGTAATTAGTGGAAGATTCAGAATCCAAATGCCAGTCCATCGTCATAAGGAAATATGTGCTTTTCCCACAAGACCACAGTCAAAACCTGCTCAGGGTCCAAGTCATTAATGTCTGCCATGTGTGTGCTGTTTACGGCACTAAAAGTCCATGCGAGGTCAGAGAAGGAAAGTGCTAACTAGAGTGGGCTGAGAGCCCTGGAAAGCTTCTGGGAAGAGGAGTCATTGAAGTGGAAGACTAATGTGGAGGCCAAGGGAATATTCATAGAAGAGAATGGCATAGAGAAACATGCAACAATTGCCTCTCAGTGTCTGACTCCTTTCTCTTAAGAAAATATCCCATGTTCCACCCATTCTGCTGTGAACCATAGGATGTCATCATTTTATGGCTGAATCATATTCTATTTGGTATGTAAACCACATCCCCCAATATGTATGATTAAGATAATACTTTCAAAGCAATGCTCGGAAGACCATCTTGAACCCAAAGAACATCCTCACATTCTTGGAGTCGAGAGATCCAATAGTGGATGGTGACGATGATGGAGGATGACACTTGACCGAGGGTGTTGAAAGTCAAGCTTAATTTGAACTCCGTCTTAAGGAAAACAAGAAGCTATCAAAGACTTGTTAACTAGAGCAAGACACAATCTTTTTCCCTCACCACAAAAGCATGTCTGAGAAGATTCGTGCAGCAGCTCAGTTTCAGATAAAGAGGTTGAGCCCCAGGCTGTCAGGGAGCCAGGCCCAGCCACTGTTGGGGCAATGAGTTCTGAGGAGCAGGAGGAGAGTGGAAAAATAATAAAGGCAGGTTGTGAAGAGACTGGGGTAAAAATAAAAACTATCATGTAGCAACAGAGAGAGTCAATCCTCCGCAGGATTTGCTGTGTGCTAGGCTCTCTTGGACTGGTGGGCAGAAGAGACTTGCCTCATCTATGGAATAGCTCTATGAGGCTCCATCTGATTGGGGAATAGACAGACACGAAGTTGATTCTCTGATGCAATTACTTATTACATTAGAGATTTGCCTAGTCAATACCACAAATGTCAGGTTTTTTTTTCAACCTTTGATTGGGGTGGTATCATTTATCCCACAGAGTTCCTTAGAATAGTAGGAATGCTGCGTGGAAAGCAGGAGACTGTACTGTGGAAATGGGTGTGAAGTAGATGATTGCTTATACTCATTTGTGTTTTTTTTTTTTTTTTTTTTTTTTTTTGAAATAGGGTCTCCCTATGTCACACAGGCTGTCCTTGACATTGTGGGCAATCTTCTTGCTTCACTTCCCCAAGTATGTGTCACCATGCCGGGCTATCTTCATTATTATTATTATTATTATTATTATTTTTGAGGTAGGGTCTCACTGTAGCCCAGGCTGACCTGGAATTCACAACGTAGTCTCAGGCTGACCTGGAACTCATGGTGCTCCTCGTGCTTCTGCCTCCTGAGTGCTGCAGGCTATCTCCTTTATTTTTAAAGGATTGCTCAGAACAAGTGAAACTCTGGATGTGAATGGGTACCATGAAACTTAAATTTTTAAAGATGATTCCAGAGCACAACATGTTGGAGCCTGAAAAAAAAAATACTCTTACTACCAACACAAACAGGGAAATGGGTTCTGAAGGAAACGTGATAGGCTTGGTTTGATTTGGGGGTGATGGCCAAGCAGCCAAGCAGAAAAGTTTGACAGTCCATTGGAAGCATAAAGCTAGATCTCGGGCAAGACACCAAAATTCTAAAGGAAAATTGAGCAATTTATCAAGTTCCAAATATCTTGCCCACATAATGACAAACATCCAGATTTTTGGAACCCTTTTGACATGGATTTAAATGTCAACTTTTCATCTCAATATTTGGTTTATGTTTATGTGTAGATAAAGGTATTTTTTTTTCTAACTTGAGTATTTATATATACCAAGATCCACATGGCCCAACCAACATTTTATTTCTTTGCCTTTTGGCTAGAGACTATAAACCGGTTATTCAGGAAATTTACTTCCTTTTTTCTTTTAGGTCTCAGCTCTCCCTTTCTTTATTATTCACACCTCAACAAATCTTATTCCATTTACATTTTTGGAAACTGCAGTGTAATTTTGGTGATTAACTTTAAATTGAGGATAATACGCTGACAAGCATTAACATAATGTCAAAACATTTTCTCACAATTATTTCTTAACCTCCTTTAAATCACTCTTTCCCCGTGGACCTTTATTAATATAATATGGACAACATGCCTTGGCTCAGAGCTGCAGAGAGAAGACATGAGGGCCAGAAGTGCTTATCGGAAAGGATGGAGGCTAGGAAAAGACGGGGGAGCCGGTTCACTTGCTCACATGGTCCTGTCTGGAGCAGCAGTGAGGAGATGAGTGCTGGAAGCGGCTCCTGGGATGTTTGGGTTAGAGCGTGGCTGGTAGGAGTTTTGTTCCCATTGTCACATCTGTTACCATTACCCAAATGGAGCATGCATTCTGGTGAAAAATGAAAACAGCTTGGCAGGCCAAAAATAGGAGCTCAGCTCCACATGGAGAGTCTTAGGAACCAGACAGCGCCTGCGAGAAGCAGAAGTGGAAATAATACCATATAAAGTGAGAGAATCTTGGGAGTTTTCAAAACATTTTCACTCATAGTATCTACTTTGAGAATAGCAGCCGCTCTGTGAAAGTAAGTGAGGTCAATGTGGATCAGCATCATTTTCTGGGGATTTTAAGTGAATTCCCTTGAATAATACAGTGACTGTGAAGAACTTAGAGTGGTGGCTTTGTTTCGGAGTGAAGCAAGAATGAGTGAACGTGCAGGTCAGTTCTGCCATTTGCTGGTTCTGAGGCCTGAGAAAATGCTCGAATCACAGCTCCAGATTTCTCATTGGAGATGAGAGAAGTACATTCTTTTCCTAATTATCATTATTCCTGTGTGTGTGTGTGTGTGAGAGAGAGAGAGAGAGAGGTAGAGAGGTAGAGAAGTAGAGAGAGATGAGTGTATGTGCAGATGCATGTATATCATGCACACACATGTGGAGGTCAGAAGAGGGCAGCGAGTATCCTCTATCACTTTTTCATTTTGTTTCCTTGAGGTGGTGACTCTCTTTGCGACTGGTGATACCATTGTTTCAGTCCGACTGGCTGAGTAGCTCCAGCATTCTTCCGGTCTCTGCCCCTTTTGTCGCTGGCGTGGTAGGGATGCACAGCCATATCTGGCTTTGTACATGATTGCTCAGGATTGAACCTGGCTCCTCATGCTTGCACAGGAAGCATTCTTACCACTGAGCCATCTCCTTGCCCCCAGTCCCCAGAAGCAGAAGCACATTCTTTCTAGAGTGAAATTAGTATAAAAAGTTCTCAATCCTTAATAGATACCAGTATCATTAGTAGATGTGGTGGTTTGATTCAGGTGTCCCTCATAAACTTAGGCATTCTGAATGCTAGGTTCCCAGGTGATGGAGATTTGGCAATTAACTACTCCTGGAGGCAGTGTACTGTTGGGGGCAGGCTTATGGGTAATATAGCCAGTTTCCCCTTGCCAGTGTTTGGCACACTCTCCTGTTATTATCCACCTGATGTTGGCCAGAGGTGAGGTCCACTCTCTGCTCATGCTATTGTTTTTACTGCCATCATGGAACTTCCTCCTCAAGCCTGTAAGCCAAAATAAACCTTCTTTTCCCAAAAGCTGCTCATGGTTGAGTGATTTCTACCAGCAATGTGAACCTGACTGCAACAGTAGAATTAGAGTATCCTCATAAATTTAAAGCTACAACCACAGCCTGCCCAGTCCTGTTTTCCCCATTGTCTGCACAAAATTGGAGGACACATAAAGCAAGGAATAACTGCAAGAGGAGAAGGTGAGACAGACTCTGGAAGCACTGCAGTCAGAACCCCATTCTGACTTCTTGGGACTTAACAATTACCATTCTAGGATGTTGGTGTTCAGTGGATCTATGCCAAACTTTCAACTCTTGCTAAGACCATCCTGAAACTAAACTAACCATCTTTACTTCATGACTTGCCTCCATACAAGGTGGAATTTTTTAAATTAAACCCTTCGTGCTGCCAAGTTGTTGGTTTTGAGGGAGAGAGAGAGAGAGAGAGAGAGAGAGAGAGAGAGAATCAGAATGAAGTTAAAGAGCTTCAGAATAAGTCAACAATATAATGAAAATGTAGACTGCATTTTCCAGGTGTTATTAGGGCTGAAATCCAGCTGGTTTCATCAAAAACAGTCACTGGGGAAAGTTGGGGATAAGAAGAAGGAAGACAAAAAGATATTTGTCCACTTTCTATGCCTCTGGTGGTACCTTTGCAGTGGATTCAGTTTCCAATGAACTGACCCCCTGTACCTTCAACTTCTGTCTCGTGTCCTCAAACTCCAGCTCAGTGCCACCACCTTGGTTCCTTCAGCCTGGGGGTGACAGTGGTTTCCTGATGCTGCTGACTTCTGGACTACCTCCATCTTCTGGCTGCCAGGTCGTCATCACATATTTGGCTAGCCAATTCCCTTTTGGCAAATGACTAGAACAACTTATCTTTTCAGGTCATAGAGTGATAACAAACACCCTGTTTGTGCCTGGGGCCTGTCTATTTTCCACAAATGTTCACACACAATTTTTAAATATTATAAAGCTTAATGTTCTGACTAAACCCAAATAGCCAATATTTAGCTGTTAAGATATAAACCCTAAAGAGATCATGAGAAGTTAAGGGAGATAATTTCACAATAGTGGTAAAAATGAGTAGAGTTGCTCCCACCCCCACATTCAACTTAGGGCAAGAAATATTTGGATAAAAATTTCATCTATAATGAACACTTATATTTTCTTTAATATTCTGTAAATAATATAGTATAATACCTATTTACATAGGATTTGTGCTTCATATTAAAATTAATCTAGAAATGATTGTAAATATGTAGGTAGATTGTAAATATAGGTTATATGCAAATATTAAGTAATGCCACAGAAAATATTGGACCGTGTGAAGATTTAATAGAAGGAGGGTCCTGGAACTAATACCCCATGGATATAGAGTATCAACTACCTGCAATTGAAGAGTTTTGTTTGTTATCTTAAACCATAGGAGAAATTTCGGTAAGAATCTAGATCAGAAAATTAAAATTCCTTCATTATACTCATGCTTGATGCAGTCTCTGGAGAACTTTGAAATTCCACCTCATGATTCCCTATAAAATTTTTACCTAAAGAATCATCATAGGAGCCAAAGAGTATTTTTAATGATCATCTTAGGTCTAAAGCATAGGTATTTACTGTTGTGAAAATACCTGTTAGCAGTAGATTACTGCTTCTGGAAGCCACCAGAACCATAGTAAAAGTCAGATATGGTTATGTTAGTGCTTGGGGGAATTTGGAATTCTTTTTGACCTTGGGTAGCTGTCTGGCTGCTAGAACTTTCCCTTCCTGTGACTCTGATTGCACAGATTTCAGGGCCTACTCAGAGTGTGACCAGCTGCTGGAGAATACCTGGTGACTCTCTCAGGCAGTTTCATCCATCCAGAAACCTGACTAGAGATAAGGAGGTCCCAAAGGAAAGACTCTGGGAAATTATGAATGAGGACAATGCCAGTTGATGAGAGAATGAGCTATTCACATAAGCTCTCCTATTTCTTTGCTCTGACGCTCATTCTCAAGTTCTTCAGTAAAATGGTAATAATAATATTTAACTTTTAGTAATTGTGAAAATCTCATGTGTTAATATGTCTGAAGTAAGAACAATGTCGAGGAGAGATATAATAAATAGTATCAGCTCTCATCCCTACCACATGCACCCCAGCAGCTTGCTGTATATTCAGAATAACTCAGACTCTGGGTATTCCTCTCCTCCTGGTAGAGTCAGTATTGCTATGGGTGGAGGGTCCCGAACTGTGTTCCATAGGGCACTAGCATTTGTTGTTGTAGAAGTATATAGAAATGATGAAATGTGGGGATTTCTCATGTGTTCTAGACTATTAATATATTTTCTTGAGCAAATCATGTACAATTCTATGAGATAAAGTTTAATAGACACTTGAACAGTGGCTAAAACGTTACCCTTTGAGATGGGTCAGATTTGAGTTCCAACCACCTCTAATAGCCTAATAGTCCAATAACCTGACTGGGGGAAGGCTTATTATTGTCCTCGAGCATGGGTCCCTAGTCTGTGAATGAGATCATCATAGTGTGAGTTTTCTCATATAATATACATGAAGCATCTAACATTGAATCTGACAACTGTTCAACACACAGTAGATGTTAATAAAATAGTTGTTATTTATTAATACCAAGAGCTGAAGCTTGATGGATATTTCTGAGGGCCTTGGGGAAGTACATAGAAATGGCATTATGAGCATTGCATTTGGAGTTGGGAACCGGAGAGTTAATCTTGAGGAGAACAGGGATTGGGAAGTGAAGGGAACTTCTATAAAGGTGGAGTTATAGGCTAGATCCTGTGCATGTAGGTGGGCTGTTCTCTGACCCTATCCAGCTCACAGCCTGTACTGTGGGATAAGGGAAATATTGAGAGCCTCATGACCATCCTAGGGACGTTGTGCTCTGCATCTGCTTTACAGAACTGGCTTTTTACCTAGATGTGCACCAAGGTCTGCATGAGAGGTCAGGGAGGTAATTACAAGGGGAGACAAACAGAAGTTCTTAACAACTGTTCTGAGATAAACTCGAGGTTTAAAATTACATCTGAAGTGGTTTATTCTACAGTGATAAAGTGGAAAGTATTCTTTGGTCCTTATCTGACAACTAATTTCTATTTCAATGTTAATTTTAAATAAGGAAGTGAAAACTAATGAGATTAATTAGCATCAATAGACCTCAAATAACATTTCTTTCTTAGACTAAGATTCTTGGATTGCACTCACATTCTCACCATGAGAAATGATCAACACACCAATAATTCCTGCAGTCTCTAAAACTTGATTGTGAATCATGAATGTGAAATTTGCTTCCAGATATGATATCATTTGGAGCCCCTCTGGGTAAGAGCCTTGTCTACTAGTCTCACCTATTAAAAACCTCTGTAGTTTAATCTTGAATCACTCTCCTGAGGTTCCACACCTCTGATGACATGAAGATCAGCCTTAGGACCCACTTTCACTTGTTTATTTCTCATCTCAAGACAGTGGTTGGGCATCTAAGGTCATGGATCTTGCCTCTAGGCCCTGAGATTTTTGAAACCATGAGTGTATCTTGGAGAGTTTTCATTTACATAGCACAATATTAGCCTCTGGTAAAATTTGCTGGGTATTCTACATGACTTTTTTGTTTCATTCTTTGAAGAGAAAATAAAATTGTATTTGTTTTTCACCAAAATATATGGTTACAGGCTTATCATTCCTTCTTCTTTCCCTAGAGGGGGTAGGGGTAGGCCAGTTGGAAAACATGGATTCCAGAAAAAAATTAAATCTTGATTCTAATAATGAATTCTCAAGCAAAAGGAGAGGGAGCTTCAGTAATAGCTTCAAAGCATCTTTAGTGTGTGTTTCTTGTCATCATTTGGTGGAGGGGTGTTTTGGCTTCTGCTGATGAGAGAAGGTACTTTATTAGGGGTCAATGGCACGGGGACAGTGATGCAGGGTCATGTGAAAAGCTGAGAGCAGGGTCATTATAAGCTTAGGGAAGGCAAGGAGAAGGATGTCCAGGTGCTGTTGGGTTATGGGGATAAATGCTTATGGTATTTAGTAGCCATCAGTGCTTTTCCAGCATGATGGGCTGTTCTGGCTGGAAGGCAGTCTCATGGTTGTTTAGATGTCTTTTATTCTGCACATCGAAGGGGTCAAGAGAAGACTGAGCATGCAGCAGCAGAGGAAAGATAAAAGCAATTGAGACTCCAGAGAAGTCAATGAAATTGACTAACAAAGCACTTTAGCATCATGTAGGGACTGATGAGAGCAGAGGTGATTGTTTTCTAGAAAACCAGAATGACCATGCTGTCTGCAAATCAAGGCTATCTCTTGACTAGTAGATAGGAAAGTTAGTGTTCTATTTTACATGCATAGGACCTGGGAAGAAATCATGGAATATGGGTTTGTTTTAGCCTAGGATTTTTTGTATTGATATTTTCTCAATTTTTCACCTACGTGTGTGTGTGTGTGTGTGTGTGTGTGTGTGTGTGTATGCATATGAAGAACAAAGGTTGATGTTCTGTGTCTTCCTCAATCATTTTCCACCTTCTTTTCATATATACATACATACATATATATATATATGTATATATATATATATATATATGATTAATTTATACTTAAATATTTTATTTATTTATTTGAGAGAGACAGAGAAAGAGAATGGGCATTCCAGGGCCCCTAGACACTGCAAATAAACTCCAGATGCATGTACCACCATGTGCATCTGGCTTATGTGGGTACTGGGGAATCAAACTTTTGTTCTTAGGCTTCACAGGTAAGCGCTTTAACTGCTATGTCATGTCTCCAGCCCTCCACCTTATTTTCTTGATATAGGCTCTCTCAATGAATCTAGACTATAGACTTGACTAGATTAGATAGCCAGCAACCTCTGGGAAGTGTCCCGTCTCTATTCTCTGCTATGGTATGGCAGGCAAGTGCCACCACTCACAGTTTTTATACCAGTGCTGGTGATGACTCAAACTCACTTCCTCATGCTTTTATGGCAAACACTTCACACATGGAGTTATATCTCTTTCTTCATTTCTTTAGGAATGACGAGGGGCAGCATGCAAATCCAGGGAAACGACAGTCCTGCTTGCCATGCACACTTCTGAAGAAGTGAAAGCAGGTGCCAATGTGATCACTGTTCTCTTGTGGAGCTCTGGTGGTGATGGCTTGGTGTTGGGGGCATGCCTTTATTGCCTAGATAGTGCAGACAAACATAGAAAAACATTGGCAGAATTGTGGTCGAGGGGAAAGCATAATAATAATACCCCCAATATAACAAAGTGGAGAAAGCATAGTATCAGCCAATGGCCTGGAAACTCAAGAAATTTAAGAAATGCCCAGAGCCAATGAGCTGTAACTGCTTAAAGGGTTTAGGTTGATGGAAGTCAGTCAGCCACCTGGGTGTGATAGCCCAGAATGAAATGAGATGCAGGTATGGATAAGAGCAGAAAGCACTGCTATTTGGAAATAAAAAAAAATTGAAAGTGGAAACAATAGTCTATTGAGTAGCAATGTGTCTGTGTGTTGAAGATGAATGTTCTGAACTGATGGCCTTCCTGGAAGAGCAGCACTTTTGAGGTCAGAAGCAGCCCACTGTGAAATCTCATTCCCAAAGACAATCTGAAATAAATTACGTTAGATAGGAGGCTGCTAGACAACTGGAAATAATACCAGAAGGTGAATAACAATAATAATATGCATTATTTATCAAGCACTTACTCACCGTGGCTCTGACATTATTTTATGCTTGTACTAATCATTCAGTGACTATGGAAGCAGCTGTTTTAGCATCACTTCAAGGAGGTAGCTTGGCTTTCTGTGCGCAGTGACAGTGCAGTGTTTGGACCCACATTTACTTGGCCTCAGATCTCTGGGTTTCACAGGATCTCTTTCCAAGTAGGTCTGTTAGTTGAGAGAAAGAGGCAGAAGGCATCTCCTTTCTGGAAAGGGTGTGAGTGAAGGTATGATTACTGCGATAGCAGATAGAATATACAACCCATAGATAAAATGAGGGCTTTCAGGTCCTAAAGGTCCCTCCTGGATCAGACCTACTAAGGCTCATGTCTTGGAACTGACACTTTGTTGTTAATTGGAGAAAGAAAAGCATCATTTCCTCACTGAGTTGGGTCTTGAATTAACCTGACTACCTTAAGATCCAGGTGCTATTGAACCTGCAGTGGGTCCTGGATACCTGCCACCACCAGCAACCATATCTGATGAGCTCCGTGCAATCTTGCATATTCATCTGCTTCACGTGGAAAGGGCACTGGGTTTTTCTCTGTGGGTCTCAAAAGCTGCATGAACCTCAGCTGAACCCCATTTCAAACGTGTCAAAGTCCTGCTTGGAGATTTGCGGTGAGCCTCATGATGCCCCAATCATGTTGCCATTGTCTCTTAATTGTGGTACTCTTTTGCTGCCCTGACCTCTCCATCTATCCTGCTATAGCAACATCATGTTATGATGGAAAAAGGTCACCCTGGGCTTGAAAATAGCCCAGTTATTTATTTTCTGAATAGTGGTACACCAACCATGATCAGTCTCTTCATCTATGAAGTGGGGGTAACATTTCAGTTGCTGCTAGACTTTGTTCAGTATATATCAGGTTCCAGGAGTGGCCTTTTCTCTTATAATATGCCATCTCATTAAAAAAAAACAACAACCTATAATTGTGTCTCCTTTCCTTTCTTGTGGCTGACTAGGATTTTTCTGCTCTATTGCGTTTCCTAGCCAAAGCATTTTGCCATGTTCTTTGCTTACTACACACTGGATTTTCAACTTTCCTTTTGAAAGACTACCCAAGAATTCTGGCTTATTTTCTCTAGCAGCTCTTCTCCCAAACCCCAGTCCCACCCCTTTGTCATCCACCATGTTTCTGAGATGCAGATGAGATACACATATATATGTAAACCACTGAATTTAGTTACAATTAAAAAAAGGTCAGAAAATATACTTTGTGTTGGCAAGTATACCATATAATTAAGTGTAATAAAATTAAGATGTATCTCTCCTTCTTGTACTTTACACTATAGTGCAAACCTTTCCTTCGAAGAGCCACACAATAAATGTTTTGTTCTCTGCACATCTTGTCAGTCCTGCAGCCATAGAATATTACAATACACAAATGAAAGAATGGCTATGCTCATGAGTGTACAGACAAGGCCAAACTTATCTATAATTTGCTCATTCCTGCTTTGAAGAGATAAACAAGTAAACAACTCCTTACAGATGGATGCATCTATGATAGAGGAACACAGAGGCACAGAAGTAGTGCAGAGGAGTCTACAGCATGGATTCTCAGCCTAGGTCCTTTGATATTTCAGACCAGATAATTCTTTGCTGTGGAAGACTGCCCTATGTACTGTAAGGTGATCAGTGGCATATCTAACCTTTGCTTACTAGGTGCCTGGATAGAGCTTCCACTCAAGGTTGTGACAATAAAGAATATTTTCAGAGCTGATCAAATGTCTTTAGGGAAGAAAGTTTACCCCTAGTTAAGAACCACTGGTCTAGGGTCATCAGGGCAAGAAGTCAGGTTTATTCTTACCAAGAAGGTGACCATTAGGGTATTGAAAGATGAGCAGTAGTCAGTTATTTGATCAAAAGATGTATGGGAAAGGTAGAAAATTCTGAGCAGAGGGCAGCAGCTATACAGAAAAGCAAACAGATGTGAAATTATAATCTGGGGAGGAAGCCATTGAATATCACTGCATCTGTATGAGTATATATATATATATATATATATATATATATATATATATATATATACAGTGTCTGTGCCTGTATGTGTGCATGCGTGTGTGTGCATGTCTATTTATTAGTGGTAAAAGTGAGACATGAAGACAGAAATGTATATAAGGTCCTTCTGTGTTGAATTAAGGAGATTAGAGGGGAGTAATAACATTCATGAATCATGATATTTTGAAGTATAGTGTGAAGGTAAACTTCTGGCCGAAAAAGTACTTGCCATTAGAAAACAGACACTCTGGCTGCCCTAGATTACAACATAGACATATACATCTCTGGTCAGTATCCCATGTGAGTCAGTAAGCGAATTTAAATAAGATTGGATGTATGAATCAAACTGTGTTCCCACACGGTTGCTCTAGGATGCTCTGGTACAGGCTTTACAGTTCTGTGCTGCTGACAAGAGCTTCTGGTATTTGATAAACTTAATAAAACTGTAGAGTCTACTGATATTGCTCTACTGCTAAGTGCCAGACTCCCCGGAGCATAAGCCATGAATAAAAATAAGTGTTCATGCCTGGGAGTGAAAGAGAACAACCAGAGGTCAGTCACTGGCATGGAAGACACATTCCCCTCCGACACAGTGACGTCAGCCTGTGCAGTGGCTTGCTCCTAGGGTTGAAGGGTCCCTGTATGCTATTCAAGCCTTGTATGAGAAGCGAAGCCAGCCTTATTACTACATTTTTGAGCCAGCCTTTTGGACAAAATCTCAGTAACTCTTTTCATCTTTTCTTTATCAGAGGCCAAGCTCGGGGGGGGTGGGGGGTAAGGGGAGTTGGCCTAGTCAGCACCTTAGGAATGACTGAAAAGAAATGTCCTTTGGTTAATGCATTTTATTTGAAGTATTTTGTTTGGAAAAATTCAGACTCATTTAAAAGTAGAGCTTCTATTCTAGAGAACTCCTGTGTTTTCAATGGCAGTTATTAGGATCATGTCTATTTATTTTTTTCTGTGTCCATGTGAGGGAAATATCAAACACCAAAACATTTTACCTACACGTACCTCAGAGGTTAGTGCATATTACAAAGTTTCCCTCTAGGGCTGGAGAGATGGCTTAGCAGTTAAGGTGCTTGCCCATGAAGCCTAAGGACTCAAGTTTGATTCTCCAGGAGCCACATAAGCCAGATGCACAAGGTGGCACATGTGTCTGGAGTTTGTTTTCAGTGGCTGGAGGCCCTGGTGTGCTTATTCTGCCCCCCCCATCTCTTTCTCAAATAAACAAAAATAAAATATTTAAACAGTGTTCCCTTTATGATATTGCCCCTGAACATCAAGAACGGGACCAGTGGAGCAGTGTCTCCTTTTGTAAACGGAATATGCTGAGTATGCTATGTCCTGTTTATAAACTGAGGGGTCTGACCTCATAGGTCAGTGGTAGAGCACTTGGCTAGCTTATATGAGGCCCTTGATTACATCCCCAGGACTCCAGCGCGCGTGCGTGCATTCGCACGCACGCACACACACACACGATAAAATGAAGCTATCGTTTCTTTTAATTGCAATGTAATTCAATAGGTATTAGTTTAATTTCTATGATAACCAGGAAATGTGGCTAATTATATAACACACGTCAATCTCTTACTTTATCCTCAACTCTACAGTTAAATGCTAGAAGAAAAAATATATAGACAGGTAGAAAGCTAGGCAACTAGCTACACTTATACATGTATATATACACACATGTACACATACACAGTTATACACATAGCTAAGGCTTAGAGAACTATTGTTTGAGTCTAGTAGAATTTGGTCCTACCTGCAGCTCTTACTGGTTAGTTGTGAAGCACTCCTATTTAGCTTGCCAGTCCTGATTCTCACATTTTCCAGATCTCAAATGAGGCTTGGTAGGTTATATATCGGCACAAGAGTGCCCTATAACAAGCCACTCCAAACTCAGTACACTAGATCCATAAACATTCATTTTGCTCTTGCATTTGCAGTTCAGGAATTTTAAGTTTGACTTGGATGGATGGTTCTTTAGTCCCCTTGTGGATTCACTTACCTACGTGCAGTGTAGGCTGGGCTTACCTAGGTTAGCTTCAGCACTGACTGGGACAATGAATCACCTCTGCCCCGCCCATGTCCTTTCTGGACAAATTGAGGAAAACCCCACAAATCCTTTAATTGCTTAATTTTTACTTATTTTTAGAGAGAGAGAGAAAAGGAAGGAAGGAAGGAAGGAAGGAAGGGAAGGGAGGAAGGAAGGGAGGGAGGGAGGAAGGAAGGAAGGAAGGAAGGAAGGAAGGAAGGAAGGAAGGAAGGAAGGAAGGAAAGAAGGAAGGAAGGAAGGGAGGGAGGGAGGAAGGAAGACAGGCAGTCAAAGAAGAGAATGAACACACTAGGGACTCTTCCCACTGCAAATGAATTCCAGGCACATGTACCACTTTGTAGCTGCACGGGGCTATACATGGGTACTGAAGACTTGAACTCAAGTGGGCAAGCTTGGCAAGCAAGCACCTTTAACCACAGCTCCAGCACAAATCCTTCATAACACTTCCTCTGTATCACATCTGCTAGCACTTCATCCAACAGTGCCGTGCATGAGCCACGGTCAAGAGGATGCCCTGTCTGCCATGGAAGGAGGTCTCTGCAAAGGTACTTGGCTAAGGGTGTGGAGACAGGGAGAATTAGTGCACTGCTCTGCAACCAGCAGTTCATAGGATCCATACAGGTCTTGGTGAATGGCACTATTATGGAGGTTAAGTGAAGGAGTATTTATGTGAGTGAATTTACATGCATTTGACTGTTAAGTCAGTTAAGGGCTTAACACAGTGTCCAGCATGTTTTACATTTTTGATGGGAGTTAGGAGATATTCATTGCTATTAAAATTATTGTAACTGTTGTTACTGCTTCCAGGTGATGAGAGAGGGAAGACAAAGTACAGGAGGGACACAACACGGAGACTCTGCCTGTGGATGGACATGAGGTGTCTGAGGTGAGGTATAAGGCCTCAAAGGATAAGATTTTTAGATTGCCCTTGATAGGTGTTTGTCCATATGAAATAACCTAACAAGTTCTAAGAAGCTTCCAAACCACATTTTCCCTTGGCCTTGCTTAATGTCCCTCACAGGAAGATAATTCTGGACAACATAATGCTATTCTCCAAACAGACATGGGATCAGTCATTCCACCTCTTGACCCAGTAGTTCTTGGTGGCAGTGTTATGACACAGTGTTTTGGAGAAGCAGTCAGGACAGTGGATCTCTGCCTGTGTCACATGTTGATGCTGTCTTCAGAAGGACATGGTCTGGGCAGCTTCTTCAGAGGAACTGGCAGGAAGGCTGTGAATGTCTGTCGCAGTGGTCTTCAGCCTCTGGGGAGGATGCAGGAACATATCTGTTAAAAGCATCAGACTTTGGGTTCCCCCAAAAATCAAACCTTGAGATTTGAGTACACGTTGTTCATTTAGTACATGACTCTAGGAAATAATGGCGGGTTTTAGAAGAGAGGGAGAAGGGAGACAAAAATATAGATTGTTAATAAAGGGGCCACCACAGTGAGCAACTGTTGCTGCATTTCCAAATGGAGACTGTGAAGAGTATGCGGCAGACCTATGCCAACGAGGAAGCAGCACCCAACACAATCAAACTAACAGCATTCAGAAGATGCCCCCGAGGAAAGGGACTTCAGTTTTGTCTGTATTAGTTACTTTTCTCAGAGCTATGATCAAACATCTGACAAGAAGCAACTTCAGGGCAGAGAAATTTCTTTTTACAATTTTGGGGTATACAGTTCATCATGGTGGGTAAGGTATGGCGGCAGGAGTGGCTTTTGGCTGTGGTAGCAGAACATCAGACTGCTTACTTACACCTAACTGCAAGTCAGGAAGTGGAGACTAGAGAGGAAAGCGTGGGGAGTGGCCTGGGGTAATACCCACAAATCCCACCTCACAGTGATCTCCTTCCTCTAGACAGGCATCACCTTCTAATCGGAAGGGTACACAGCTTCCCAAAGCAAGCGCTACCAGCCGGGGAACCAAGTGTTCAAGCACATGATCTGTAAAAGGACATTTTGTATTCAAACCACAATACTAAGCATATTTCTGTATCCAGAGAAAGTACTGAGGCCCAGAGTGATCAGCTTATTCAGGAAGAAACCTGCAAATGAGCTCAGGAGTCCTGAGCCTGAAGGGGACAGAGTGGGGCTGGGCATGAGATTTCATTGTCACTGTAAGCCAGCTCTTTTCATGGGGCTGGTCTTTTCTTCACTGTTTCTCAGAGCTCGGTCATAGTCCAGATATTTAGAACATGGTGTGGAGGAAGTGTACAGATATCCTCTCGCCTTATGCTTTGAAAGCGGAACTAAACATTTCCTGTCATCTGGTGCCACGTATGAGGGAAGGCATGTAAGGCAAGCCAGGGGGAGGTGTGAACATGGCAGTAAACTGTAAGGGCTTATTTTATTTTCCGCTAAGGCTGAAGTTTGTGATTATGACTGAAAGGCATAACTAGGTGTGAAGAGTAAGTGGAAACTGTTGAGAAATAATCGGTTCTTTCTAAATAGACCCACATTCTTTTGATCTCCACTTCTATTGGTTTTAGATTTACTCTACAGCCTGAGTCATTAGAACCATATCAAGTAGATCAATGTTTTTAGAAAAAATATTTAGAAATATCAGCTCTTGAGCAGGGATGGGAGAGGAGCAGGGACAAGAACACCTGTGAATGGGTTCCGCTGAGACTCTCCAAGCCCTAATCAAATGTATGCACTTGTGAAACAAGCATGAAAAAAAAAATTCCATTGAGATTGTTGTGTATTCAAACAAGGGAATTGTTTGCAGGGCAAAATAAGGATTAAGCATGAATCATCATGCAACACATTAGAGATGTTAAGAAAGGCAGAGTCCTAAAAATAGTCTCTTTGTCATCATTTTCCTTTTGCTGTACTGAACACTGAATCAACTGATCTACCACTGATCTATACTACAGCCCTATTTAAGGTTATTTTGAGGTAGCATCTCACTTTGTAGCTCACATTATTCACATTTTTTTAATCCTTGTGCTTCATCCTCTTAAGTGTTGGAAGTTATAGGCCAGCATCACCATGCGGCTTGCCATTTGCTTTTTGCTGTACTCTTTCCCTTTGTCCCAGGATAGATAGTCTCCTCCTAAAGAAAGAAGAGAGGGTCACTGGCATAAGGATGAACTGGAGGGTGGTGAAGCAGCTGAAGGGAAAGAGCTAAGGTTAGACTATCACTTTAGTACTTCACAGCTTCCATCACGCTGCAGATATAACTTACTGGGTCTTTGTACATAGTTTGGGGGCAAGACAACTAGTAAAATTTTTATTGTATCAATTATAGAGCTGAGATTCAGTCAGACGAAATCACTAGCTCAAGTCATATAGTTCTGTAAGAGACAGAGCTGCAACAGGGTAGGAAGCCAGAGGAAGGCCAGCAAGACCTGTGTGAATTCCTCACCCCATGCCTCAGAGGCATGGGTGAAAATTTACTCCCACTCCAAAGTCTTCCTACCTCATATCTCTGGTGGGCATTTATGCATTAATTCTATTGCCATGAAGAAACAAGAAGGAATAAGGCATAATCATTTCCTCAAGGAATTTCTGACATCCAGCACTGTGATCACTACCTTGTGATTAGTTCACAATCTCTGAGTCTGTGGGCAGGACAAATATCCATTTGACTAGTCCTACAGGGCATGATAGTGTAACGGTGATTCAACGCAATGTTTCATCCTATATTCCATAATATGAACCACTGTCCTAGAGTAGAGCAAGCGGCTCCAGATAAATGGCTGGCCCTTGTGTGGGTGGAACATGGTAACTGAGAATGAGAATGTGGAACATGATAACTGGGAATGAGAACATGGGATGCTTCCCCATCCCAGAGGACAGTCAAAGTGATCAATCTGTCCATGGCTGGTCACTCATTAAACAAGTGAGGGAATTAAAGCAGGTTTGTGAAGATGAGGCAGGAAGAAACGTGTGAGTAAAGCAGGAATCCACTGCTGAAACACAGATTGCCACACGAAACACACTGTTGTATGGAGGCGGTTAGCAAGATTGGATTGAGGTAGAGCCTCGGTACTAGGGACTTGGATAAAGTAACGGAATAGGTAACAGAATCCTGGCAGGAGGAAAAGAGCTGCCTTGCAGGGAACAATGCCAAGCATGATATTAGCAGAGAATGTTATATTTTAGGCTGCCCTCAGTTACAACACCACACAGAATCAAGAAGGTGGTTGTGATAAGGATGAGGTTGTGGTAGGGATGATGATTTTAATCTTTTCTGTGTCAAGTGTCAGTACAAAAGTGAGGATGTAGAATTATTACTGTGAGCCAAAATTTCTGCTCCATTTAAGCCATGAGTAGGATTCCCATATGTGCCTTGCAAAAGATTTTCAGGATAGGTTTTCATTGGGTGATTATGTAACTGCTCTTGATAACTATAGAGTTGGGGCAAGGGTCCAGGTCTATGTAATGCCAAATTATTTCGATATTTCTAGGCCATTGTACTGCGTGATAATAAAGACCATGAATCTAAAGGTAAGATGACATGAACAACAACTGTGGAGTGATGTTGGAAAAAAAATCAAAGCATGAAATATTGGTGTTATGGAAGCAGGTGTGAATGAGTGGGCAGATGGCATCCATTATGATATTTTGACTTAATAGAATCATCTTGTAAGTAATTAAGCTGCCTGGAAATACTCCAACAAACTGCATGCATGACTTGGAGCCATTCCTTGGGTCACAAATATCAAAGAGGTAAAATGGAGAGTTGCGAGTTAGGATGAATCAAGTCACCACATCTCAGTTGCCCATGGTTGGGCACGTAGCTCAGTGGTGGAATACATGCTTAGTATGCACAAGGCCCTGCATATGATCTCTGGCACTAGGTAACAATCCAGTTAAAAATACTTATCCTGCTTGGGTCTGAACATGGCATAGGCAAGTTGCATGGCTGAGCAGTAGGATGTGTCTAATTGATACAACCATCTGGTGTGCAAAGTATTAGTCCCATCTTACAGATGATACTCACAACAATAGTTATCTGGGCAGTAGAAATCAACCTGTTTAAATAGGAGCAGATTTTAGATCAGATTCATGCATATAAGTGGGTCATTTAGCAATATGCCAGAGTATTTATCTCTTTTGAGGTAAGGTCTCCCTGTAGCTCTGGCTGACCTGGAATTCACTATGTACTCTCAGGTAGACCTCGAACTCTCAGTGATTCTCCAGCCTTTGCCTCCTGAATATGCAGCATCACACCCAGCTCAGAAGTATCTATTTTCAGCAAGAAAACATGTGTGCCATCACAATAGATGAAAACTGGTTTGGTTCCTGATAGGCCATCAAAGACATGGGGCACAACTAACCCACTGAGCACCTAAAATAGGTAAGGCATGTTCATAAAAGTTATAACACTTGATCCCCAGAAAAACACTGCGTTGGTGTTTCCTGCTTCTCATTGCTATAGCAAAATACACTACCAGAAGCAGCTTATAGGAGTAAAGGATTTATTTCACCTTAATGTTTCTGAGGGGACGCTTTATCAGACTGGGAAAAACATGGCAAGAATCAATAGGAGGGCATCACACTGTCATATCGTCTGGGTGGATGTAGTCTAAATACTGGGCTTAGAGCTGGGCTAATAAACCTCAAAGTCTGCAAGACTCCACCTCTCACATTGTCACCATTTGGGGATTCAGTGTAAAGCTTACCACAAATACTTGAGGCTGAGGAGGACATTTCACATTCAAACTACCACACCCTGCCTTAGAGATGATCCAGTCATGCTTATGATTTGGATAAGAATAGCAAAGCTTATCCTTTAAAGCATCTTCCCCATGTACAAACTGTGAAGAAATTGGCAAATAGTGCCTGCCCCCAGCCCTGCTTGCTGACATGGGCGATGCATACCAGCTGTGAGAGGCAGTGGTTCCCTGAATCTGGGCTTCAGAATCACTGATAAGTGGTGGGAAAAATCTGATAATGAGGGAGTGGGGATGGGGCTCAGTGCTGCAGCACACTCCTAGTATGGGTGAGACCCTGGGTTCAATCCATAGTAATTATCCCCCACAAAAAACTGAAGAATTAGTTATAAACATAATGAAAGGTCTCATATTTTATCCTTATTTTTGTATTTGTTCCTATTAATTTATGATTTGATTAAGTTTTTTTTTTACTTCTTTGATGAATTCTAGACTTTGAAAATGATGTACTTTTCATTCTTAGCTTATCACTATGCTGAAAATAAACCCTTCTCTGTGTTCCTTGTGTTAGTCCTCAAGACTCTGTTCGTCAATAATTTCTGGGCTGGGTTTCCTCAAAGGATGGTGGAACCCATGGTATTATCCTTCTACTGCTATCTGAAACCTTTCCTTGCCACCTGTTGATATAGGAATTTTGGGTCCCTTGTATGCCCATGCACTGATAGTTTGGGGTGTTTCTGGATCCTTGTCCTATGAATTTGAATAATGAAATCCACAGACCAGAAGATAAGGTTCAGAAGGATTTCATTACAGTGTAAGGCTTCAGGAGGATGAAGAGAAGGGGCTTAAGCCTAGAACACAGATGGAAGTAAGGTAGAGCTGTAGCCCAGGTAGACAAGAGGGGGGTTGAGAAGCCTACCTCACCACTCAGATCTGGGTTTTTTTATGGGGAGTGGCTACATGAGGAAGACCAGGTTAGCCGGTTACTTTGAACAAAGACCAGATTTTACAAGCTTTGCAGTAATATTAGGTAATGGTCAGAATTTCTGTCCTCTAGGAAGGGTACGAGCTGAATCTCAAAATCCTTCCTGGAGGGGGTAACATGCAGGTTTCTGCAAGCTCAGTGACATTTCCTGCTTTTAGTCAAGGAATAAAATACCATTCATTCTGGGGGTTCTGTTATCCTGCCTGCCTAGCCAATTTCTGTCTCCTATCATTGTGACTCTGATAAGAGAGAATTCCAGTTCAAATTCTAATAATCAATACATGACATGTTTTATAACTACTAGTTATAAAAATAGTACTAAGCTACTAATAAATATTACTATGAGGTAAATTATAGAATATTAAATGTATAAATATTTATTTTAACAATTATAAATATACTTTAAATGGTACTAAATACTAAAATGTATAATAAAGTCTCACTAAAAATATAAAGATGGCTTAATTTGTACAGGTGTTTATAAAGTAATCTCATATATCATGTGGCATCTAAACATTAAATTTTTTCCTAAAGGCTCTTTTTATGGTTCATTTAAGATTTTTATTTATTTGAGAAAAAGAAAGAGAAGAGAGTGAAAGAGGTAGATACAGGGAAAATGGGCATGCTAGGGCCTCCAGCCACTGCAAACAAACTCCAAACGCATGCACCACTTTGCGCATCTGGCTTACACGGGTACTGGGGAATCAGACCTGGGTCCTTAGGCTTTGCAGATAAGTGCCTAAGCCATCTCTCAGTGCAGAACTCATTTGATAGTAAGATAAACATATGGTATGTTAGAAAAAGTAAGAGCCTTTAATGATTAATCCATTATGAGTATTTTCAATTATTTTATATTCAGAAAATTAAATGAAACAGACAAACATAGCTTGAGGTTCATGATAGGTGCTAGTGGGAGATAGGAAGATGAAAAAGCCATGTCAGTGCCCACGAGGAACTCTCTGTGAGAGGTAAAACTTACAGTTCTTGAAAAAATAATTATAAATGATTTTGATGATTGTGCAGGGCTGGTATAGATGAGATGTCTCAGGGGAACTTACCAGATTGATTGATATGTACAGATGTTCAGGGGAGAAAACATGACTGAGTGTCATTATACCACACAGTGAAGGAGTCTTTACTGCAGAGGTAGGTTTCCAGTATGGGCACTAGAGGTCCCAAATCTTCTTGTCCCTCTGCTGGGGCTGGACAGGCTGAAGTTCTTATTTATATCGTCACTTGTTTCCAAGCCTTGCTTATTCTTCTGTGAAATGGGGGGGGATCTGGGAGGGAGGAAGACAAGACCGCTGACACTGGGGCACAGCGCTGCCCCGCAGCAGATCCGTAGTGTGTCCTGGCCTTATTGCCCTCTTTGCTCCATCTTCAGGCATGGCCATAGGTAGCAGGAAGATAGGAATAAAAGTTCCACAGATTCCCCCAAAGACGTGCTATGTGCCTGTTTGTGTTGGATGGTTACACTTGGGCTTCTGTTCTCTGTAATTTGAAGACTTTGAAGAGAGCAGCGGGGTGACTGAAGGGCACTGTCTTAGCAGTACACTGGCTGCATGTGGTGACTTGTTTTCTGGGAAGGAAGGAACACTGCAGGGGAAGGTGGTGAACAAGAGCCTAAGAGATTGACATCTGAAGAATGTCAGGTGTCTGCGCCTGCTTGGGTCCACAGATTGCTGCCTGTGCTGTGTGCACATGTGTGTGTGTGTGTGTGTGTGTGTGTGTGTGTGTGTGTGTGTGTGTATGCATGTACACATACTTGTGCATGCACGTGAAGGACAGAAGAAAATGCCTGGTGTTTTTCTCTATCACTTTCCACTTATTTTTTGAGGCTTGTAGTCTCTCTGAAACCAGAGCTTACTGACTTAGCTAGACCAGCTAGCTACTAGCATGCTCTGCAGATCCTCCAGGCTCCCCTCCCTTGTGTAGGGATTACAGACACATGCTACCATGCCTGGCATCTTAAGTGGGTGTTATGGCTCTGAACTCATGCTTGCATGGCAAATACTTTACCCACTGAGCTATCTTCTCACATCTGCCATGAACTGCTTTTGGCAGGGCCTTATATCATATGGGAACTAGGGGATCATGATCTCCACTGGCTAAAAATCTTCTAACTATGCCTGACATGACTGGTACAAGAAAAGGAGCTTTTCTACTTCCATTCACAGCCAAATATTGTTTGCCCTCTGAATTTTAAATACTACAGAAAGAGGTGTTGGCATCAAGTGAATGTAGAACTTGATGTAATGTGATGCCTTGCAGATACTTTTGGTGGGGGGTGCAATTCTTTCTGGCAGAAGTGTCCACAAACAGGGTATACCTACTCTGAGGAGTGCGTACTAGGGTGCCTAAGACCAGTGTATAAAGATGTGTATTATAACTCCATCTGATCCCACAAGTAGATGACGGGTGAGCGAAGTCATATCCATGTCCTACTGTGGAATGTATAAAAATCCCAGGCAAACTCCTGTACAGTCCCCACATGCATCACACACATACATGCGCACATGTGTTAGTATGTGTCCACTTCCTGAGGCATGGGGAAAGTGGATTTCTAGGCCCTTAAGGAGAGAGGCCATGATTGCTAGATGGGGAGAACAGTAAATATGTTGGTTCCAGGAAGGAGAAAATTACTAAACTACATTTGCTAAACTAATTTCAAAGCAGGTTGTAGAAGGCATAAACTATTCTAGTGATAATGCAATGCAGAAGTTTCTTTCCTCCCTTGTACTTAAATTTTTGAGTTTTTTGTAGAAATAATACATGCATGTTATAAATAATCTAAAATACAGAAGTTATAGAATTAAATGTTGCACATCATCATAAATTCCAAGAAATAAAATTTTGATGTGCCTTTTCTTGCATATATAACTCTATTTAATATTTTATGATGTCATATTATTATGTAATCTGTTTCCCCCTACTCTCCAACATGAAAGAATATTTCCCATTTTATAAAAATAAATCCACAGTTTTCCTATTCACTTTCAGTATACTATTACCATCCATACAGTCATATCTTTTTAAACTTTGTCTTTTTTTTTTTTTTTTTTTTTTTTTGGTTTTCTGAGGTAGGGTCTCACTCTAGCTCAGGCTGACCTGGAATTCACTGTGTAGTCTCAGGGTGGCCTCGAACTCATGGTGACCCTCCTACCTCTGCCTCCCTAGTGCTAGGATTAAAGGCGTGCACTACCACACCTGGCTTCTAAACTTTTTTTTATTGACAGCTTCCGTTATTATAGACACTCCTCACAAATACAATAAAAGTACTTTTTAACAGATTTAAAATACAAGGTGACCATCCTTGGGGAAATTTTGACTCCAGTTTGGTTGTTATGTTATAGTCCTAGAGGTAGGGCTGCTGAATCCAAGGGGATGTTTGTTACTCAGCCAGGCCTTTGATATGAGGCAGCGGTTTCCATCTGTTTCCTACAGAACTTCAAAAGGACTATACAGGGCCCAGCGCCCATCTCATGGTAAGAAAACCTAAGAAGTCAAAGTCCCAGTCCTTGCTCTGTCTCAACCAAAGTAGTTTCAGATTTATCAGTTTCATAGGTTGAGTTCCATAAGAGAAATAATTGAAACAGTTCCTTAGCTGTGCCTGGTAGAGCAGGTCTATGATCCCCCCTACTCAGGAAGCTGAGGCAGGAGGATGGAGCATTGAAAGCCTTCCTGGGCTATAAAGTGAGTTCAAGGTCAGCTTGAACAACTTAGTGAGACACTGCCTCAAAACAAAAAGTATCAGGAGTACAGCATTTAGTCTGTGTGGGTAAGAATCTAGAGAATCTAAGTATCAGAGAAAGAAAGGGACAAAGAAAAAAAAAAAAGAAAGAAAGAAACAAAAGGACACAAGGAATTTTCTTGGTTCAGAAACACAACTATAGAGTTTGAAAACCACAGGTAAATTTGCCTTACAAATGATGACCAGGTGGTGACACAAACTGGCTCACTTACATGCTTGTTTCCATCTGTGTGTCCTTGATTTTTCCAGTGACCCTGGGAAAACATGGTCCT
Organism: Dipus sagitta; assembly: GCA_036346955.1. NCBI lineage: Eukaryota > Metazoa > Chordata > Mammalia > Rodentia > Dipodidae > Dipus > Dipus sagitta. The sequence continues at coordinate 121,204,597 of CM070772.1, forward strand.
AATTATCATCATAGTGGTGATGATTTTCATAGAGATAAGAGGCCAAAATTAGACTATCTTTAATCAGGGGCTGAAGAAATGCCTATGAAGAAAGGAAGGCCTGGAGGAACATGCAAGCAAACCACTGGAGGTTTCAAGATTCCCAACTAAACACTGACATTCTGCTCCAATCAGTGGGACAAATGAGCCATCATTTGTCCTGTCCTGTCTCACTCCTGTCTTTCCATCTTCTTCCCCATTCATACAGCAACAAACACACACGTGTGTGCATGCATGCACGCACACACACACACACACACACACACACACACACACACCCCTTCTCTCCCTCACAGCCAATGGTACACCATGTTGAAGGCCTACCTTCACCCCCAACAAACTCCAGTATATCCTGTCCAGGGAGCCAGACCTATTGTCCAGCTCACCCAGCCCTGCCTCGAGGGTCTCAGTGGGTCCTTAGTGCCCCTGGCCTTTGGAGAAAGAAAGACTTTTAGAACTTTAGTCAAAGTGAGGGAACAAGGGCTCTGCCTAACTAGTCAATTTTCCTAATGAGCTATTAGGAGCTGTTTTTGTGCTGAACACTCTGCCCTCATTATTACTCTGCTTCCCCAGAAGCAAAGCGCTCTCTGCCCATTGTAATGAGCAGAACGCTGGAGTGAAACACAGTTTTAATGAGTTACAGCATGGATATAAAGTGGAACAATTTGCATCAGAGAGCACCTCAAAGTGAGGCAAAGGCCAGTGGGTCCATTTGCATCCATGGAGGTTTCATGCTGGGAGAAACCAAGCAAACTTCGCTCTGCTCTGAGTCCTGGCTGACAGGTCTTAGGATGGAAGAGCTGCGAAGTTCCTTCTGGTTACTAGGGGAGAAAGTCCTCGTGGCCTCCAGAAGTAGAAATGGTTCCGAGTCCTGGCACTACTGGTGCTGACTCCCAACACACAATATTAGCACTTGCCAGGGAGCATGCTGGGAATAAGGTAAACAAGCTAGAAGATAGGACTTGTCATCAGGACATCGATGTGACTATAGACTAAATGGGGATGACTAAATGTATGCTGTATCTAGCTTATGCTCCTTGTAACAGCTGATTATCAAGGCTTTAGGTATTCACCAAAGTGTTTGTTAAATGTAGTCATTATTAACAATTAAAGTACATGAACACAATTAAATATATACAAATGAAAATAAACATACTAAACTCACCATTTTCAGTTAACTGTCACAGTTTTCTATTCTCTTGAGGCGTTTATAATATCTGTAAGATATATAGAACTACATAATGGCATGTTACATGTATCGCTTACCAACCTACTATTCAAGGATGTTATGTTGGTAGCTTGAAGCTGGTGATGGTGGGAGTGTTTGTCCTTAGAAATCAGCAAATGTTACAAGTTAGGGCTTGATTTACTGTTTTGTAGATTGTCTATTTAGACTCCAAAAGTAGGGAAAAATGGGAAAAATGAAAATTCTATGCAACAGAGGCTCACACCGCTTAGTTGTCTTATATCATGGTTAGCACACATATAGTTCACAACATTATTATTATAATTATTATTTTTATTTTGGTTTTCCAAGGCAGGGTCTCACTCTAGCTCAGGCTGACCTGGAGTTCACTATGCAGTCTCAGGTTGGCCTTGAATTCATGGTGATTCTCCTATGTCTGCCTCCAGAGTGCTGGGATTAAAGGCATGCACCACCACACCCAGCTTACTTCACACCTTTTAACTTTGTGATGTTTCTTTAAGGGAAAGAGGAAGGTAATGTTTTCCAATGATGGCTGAAATAGTATTGCTCTCCCAACATGTTATACAACTTCCCTATTCTCCATTAGGAGATAGGGGCTAATTTCTTTGGTCTTGAATTTGGGCAGACTTATAGCTTGCTTTTAGCCTACAAAATACACTATAAAACGTGACTTCTGATCTGACATGGATTCTAGCTCATTGGCAAGGACGCTTAACCTTGGGAAGTCCAAACACTATTAAGGTAAAACTCCTCTGACTCCAAGTGCTGTGAGAATGCAGAGTGACCAGAGGACTCTGTGGTGATGCACCTGTCATTGGCCCTAAGTTTTGAGTCCTGAAGATATATGAGTAACCAGTTCTCAGCCATCAGTCACTTTCAGCCTATTATCTTCCTGGTAAGGGTCCTGGACACTGTAGACAGAGTCCATCTGTTGCCTCTGTTCTTTCAAAGTTATTGACTTACCTACGAAGTACACATGTGTAACCAAACTGCTATTCTATGACATTAAGTTCAAGGTGATTCCACACATAGTAAAAGCTATTAGAGTCAGAAATACTGCCAATAGCTTTTTATAGAAAAGAAAAATGATTCATGAAGGAATGACCATTTTGTGTGGTGCCATATGTAGTCATTGTCAATTGATGTTCACACAAAGGCCTCTCAAAATGGAAATTCATGTTCTTTGTGTCATGCTACATTTTCCTACCCATTGAAGGAATGAAGACTGTTGCTCTGTTACTAAATAGTCTTGGCAAGAGAGGCAGGGGAAGGAGAAGAGGAAAGGAGCCAGCTGCCATAGAGAATCCTAAAGATGGCTGGCCTCTTGCTAGAAGCATTTGGCCATTAGGAAAGGAGAATCTGACAGGGCAGAGTGGTGGGCGATGTGTTATGGTCCTGAAATCAATTCCTTCTCTTCTTAGAACAACAAAGATATAAAAAAAAAATCTCAACCCTTGTGTTTTAGAGTTTGCAGCTGTTTCTGTTATGAACACAACACACATCCGCCTGGGGATAGAACTGATGAGGCTATCTGACAGCACCTCCTGAGTTGTAAGTGTTTGAGGTCTAGGTTCAGTCTGACGACTTGCATTGCCCCTTGCTCCCTTGGCATCAGGAGACAGCTGACCACATGTTCTCTGGAGGCTCCTGGAGACCATGGAGCTGTCACAATTCTTTGGACTTGGGCTGCAGCTGCTGTGAAGGGCAGGTGGAAAGCTGTTCCAAGATGGGCTCTAGAGACTTCCCCCTCTGAGGTGGTGGGTGGTGCTGACAGGCCCTCTTTGCTACTTTCTTCTGGCACCATGCCCATAGTACTCACTTTGTTTGCAGTCCTTTCCATTATCATACAAACAACTACTATATTTTTCATATTAATTAATTTTTTAAAAATATTTTATTTATTTATTTGAGAGAGAGAGAGAGAAAGAGGGAGAAAGAGGCAGATAGAGAGAAAGAGAGAATGGGCATGTCAGGGCATCCAGCCACTGCAAATGAACCCCAGATGCATGTGCCCACTTTCGTACCTGGCTAACGTGGGACCTGGGGAATTGAACTGTGGTCCTTAGGCTTTGCAGGCAAATGCCTTAACTGCTAAGCCATTTCCACAGCCCTATTTCTTTAATTGCTAACAATTTTTCTTTTCTTTTTTTTTTATTAGTCAGTTCTGTATTCAGCAAATACAGTCAGTTTGGTACCATTATTAGGCTCATCCGTGACCTACCCCCTCCCCTTGGCCCCTCCTTGTTGAGGTATACGGGTCTTGCATTGTGGAGTTAGCCCACAGTTATGGTTAAGCTAAATGTCTCTGCATATCATGACCCAACATGTGACTCTGACATTCTTTCCGCCCCCTCTTCCGCAAAATTTCCCTGAGCCATGTTGGGTTCATTTTTGGTCTGCTTCAGTGATGAGGTGTTGGGGAACTCTGAGGCTCTGGCTCTCTGATTTGGTGGGAGTTGATTTTTCTCTGTGCTGATCTCCTTCCCCCTTGTGCTGGTGTCTGGTTCATCAGGAAAACAGCCCCCTTGCTTGTTTCTCCAATTTTTCTTAGTTTCAGCCGGGGCCCTTTTGAGGTATGATGGGGTGGCTCACTCCTTAGGATCTACATCTATCTGAAAAAGAGAAGCAGATTCTCCAATGGAGAGTAAGTTAGCACCAGGACAAATGAGATAACCCTTACTTTTTTTTTTTATAGAGAATTTAATAGGTGTAGGCCCTCTTGTAGCTCACAATTGATGGTAGCTTGATATTAGAGAGTGGGCTTATGTTTGGATATGGTTCTGACTTGTTTCCCAGCTCCAGCTATGGGTCCCATACCAGTGAGGGGATCAGTTAGCCAATTTGAGAGCAGTTGGTTCCCCACCATGGCTGTGTGCCACCACTGCACTTGTGTGGGCATCACAATAAGTTATTTGCTGCTAAGTAGGTTAGACCATGCGTTGCTTCGATAGATATTGGTCAATTTCCCCCAGTCGCCCATGTAGCACCTTCTGGCACTAGACGCGCTGACTGTCTGGGGACTGACTCTCTTCCAACTTCCAGCCATGCCATTCTAATTTGCATGTCAATCACATAAGGTATCTTCAGCAGTAGGGTCTTACCACTAACCTTTGGTGGGTCATCAAGTACTCTGACAGAAATCTGTCTGTCTTTTAGGAAACCTTGTAGGTCTCTCTGATCAAAAGCTCATTGTGGATGATAGCCCCATGCTGGATCTGGGAGTTACAGGTCAGTGCCCACTAAGAAAATGAGGAAAAAGATAACTAATATACAAGAGTTAGAGAGAAGAGAGAGAGAGACAGGGAGAGGGGATGTGAGGGAGGGAAGATGTAGGAGATTAAGGTTAGTCTTAATCTTACCCTCTCCAGTGTCTTGTGGTTCAGGTGTTCCCTGTAAGGGCCTGGTGAAGGATCAGCCATTTGGTCTGTCTTTTAGTAAGTAGAAGATTATGGTACCATTGCCGTTTGGGTCTAGATTTCTGTTTCCCACCCCTTTGGTGCCCTCCCCTCCCTCCCCTTCCATCCTATTGTCTAATCTAGGAGATGCTTGCTGGGTATGTAAGGTATCTTCGGTAGATTCAGGTTAGGTGCTGTAGATGAGTGAGACTATGTGGCGATTTTTTTTCTGTGATTGGGTAAGTTCACTGAGAATGATCTGTTCCAGGTTCAACCATTTTTCCTCAAATTTCATTGTGTCATTTTTTCTTACTGCTGTATAGAATTCCATACATATACATCATGCATTTTGATCATAATCCCCTCCCATTACTTTCCTTTGTCCATTCTCAACTCTTATGCCTTGAACCTCTTCTTCTTTCCAACTAGTCCTTATTCATCTCAATGACTTTACAAAATAATTCCATGGGAATGGCAATTTCATTTCTTCATTTTATAGGTGAGGGAAAAGACATGAAGTATGTAATTAACCATAGAACTGGATTCATATCTGATATAAAACAATAGCTCTCATCTTGTATTATATTTCTTTTGAATGAATTACATTTCAAATAACATCAAGGAGGAAGAGGGGAGACTAGGAATTAATAACAGGTTGTAACTTTCATGTATTGAATGCTGATTACATGTCTATTACCTGTCTATCATTAAAACTAGCAATACATATGATAAAATCGTGCAGATTCAAAGGCTGTGGGAGATGTAATATGCTTCCTACAAGCTTGTTCCAAGATCTATGCACACCTCCACTAACCCTCTCCTAAGACTTTTGAACCTATGGTACTGACCTCAAACACATGACTATCCTGCCTATGTCCCAGACACATATAATTTGACTCATGGTGTCATATTTTTCCTAACTTCAAAACCTTAACAAGGGGACTAATGCCAGTGACTATGGCGGTGGAAAAGTGGCACTTAACTGAACCAGTCACCTTTCCCTTGCACCTGGCACCCACACCATTTCCCCCAGCACACAGGTCTAAAACTGAGCTGGTACCTGCCTGAGAGTTCTACAATCTCCAAATTGAAACATGGTTTCCTAGAAGGAAGAAGGAGGAACATAAGACTCAGAATGCTAAGGAAACCTATGTGACTCAGGGAAGCTCACAGTATTAGAGACTCACAAGTGCTTTTCCCCAAGTTTTATATAATCAGTAAATAATTGCTGAGGAGAGAATACTTCTATGGAACTAGTTGCAAGCAGTGCAGTGAGATCCAGCTGCTGAGTAAGCACTCTGTCTCTGAGCTCCATCTCCAGTCCAAGTGTTTTCCAATACTAACTTAGTTAATTTTCCTACCCACGTTTTCTTATAGTTATCATCCCTGTTTTACAGATGTTGAAAGAGACGGGAAGAGCCAAAGCTGAGCCTCAAGTTTGCTAGTGGAAAGTCAGGACATGAAAGTGAAAGGATTTGAAAAGTACAGATGCCTGAGTGTCATACTCAAGTTGTGTTTGTGTAGGAAGGTGTGTTGGGGTGGGGGACAGGGAGCATGTACCAAGGGAGTAGGCACAGGTAGGTCTACTGGCACCTTTGGAAAGCCATGTAAGTGATGAGGTAACAGGGACCCTGTGAAGTAAGGTGTGGGAAACTGTCCCTCTGACCTTTCTCCTTGATCTTTCCCTGGGTGTGGAGAGCAGAGGCTTTCCTCTGTGCAGTTTATGGGCTGAGCATGTGTGGAGTGGAGAAAGCTCTCTTCACTGGAGATGCCAAAGTATTGGAGGCAGCCACCAGGAGTTAGATGTTAATTGCTGCCTCTAACTAAGTTGGATAAGATCTTTAACAACAATTAGCACATCTTGAGCTCCTGAGAGCAGTACTCCACTTGCTTCACTACAGTCCTGTGGTTCTCTTGTCTCCTGTTTTAAATTAGTAAAGGAAGCTCAGCCAGACCTTGTAAAACAGGGCTGTGAGTGTTTGTGTCTTTTCCATACCATGTCATTCCCATAGGGCCTCTGTTGGCTCCTTGGTTTCTTTTTCAAGGAACATACTTGTGCCGCTTTTTGCATTGTAAGAAGTGTCTTCTTCCTATTTCTTTATCTTTTGGCAGTGCTGTGGATCAAATCCAGCTTCTCTGGCACGCCAGGCAAGCTTCCATCATCCCCAGCCCTCATCTGCGCTTCTGAATTAGCTCAGGTGCCACAGTTTGATAGGATTATAGAGATAATCCTCACTTGCCCTCTCTTCTCTGTCTATCACCATGTCACCATCCCCAAGTCACCTCTTCCCCTTATAAAAGAAGTGATTGTGGTACACAGAGGTGAAGAGGAAGATGGAGCTCACGGAGAACTGGGTCAAAATCAGAGCCCAGAAAGAGAAAATATTTTTTAATAAGCACTAATCCAAAGGTCAAACTTTGAATGGGTCTAAGTTTGGAAGAAACCTCCTGCCTATTTTAAGTTAGTTGAGACAGACGGCCTAGATTTCCCCATGACCTTCACAAAGTACAGGTTTCCCCTTAGGGGTATGCTAAAGTCATTTTGGTCATTGAAACTAGCTTAGCAAAAAAATAACTCAGCATGGTTGTTAGCCTTTGTTTTGAGTTTTCTTTTGTTTTTTGTTTAAAATACAATTCCTGATGCTCAGGGAAGCATTTCAGACAAACCTGAAATAGACATGGAATTTTCTCTATTCACGTGTTTGGTTTTTATTTCATTCATCACTGGCTTAGTGAGTGATAAATTCTCCATGAAGAGAGAAAGGAGAAAGAAAATGCAGTGTTTCTACCAGAGTTTATGAAAATGTGAAATAGTGAGGGAGAGAAACACATTCAGCTGAGGAGTGACGGACCAGAATCAATGCTTACACACACACACAGGAACTCTATTGAGTGTTTCATATATATTATATATTTAACCTTTCCATATGTCATTGATATAAATGCAACAGATGAGGGCACACATTACAAGCAGTTGCACAAGTTTCCTAAGCTCACAGCCAGTTTGTGACAAACTCAAGCACTAACCCAACTTTTGGATTTACTTAGGCTTATTGTCCATTATTTCAGCTCTGTCATGAGCTGCGAGGCACAGAGATGGGTGGCTTACTTGGCAGATGTGAACATATATACATCTGTACTTGGATGCTACAAAGTGGGTGAGTCTCACAGGGTCCTGGAAAAGGAGCCATAGAACAGACTCTATCTGAGTAGATCATCAAAACACTGTAGGCGTATGTGGCGTGTATGAGGGAAGGTGTAAAAGAACAAGGTGCAGACGATGTTTGTGGAACTGTGTGCCATCTTGTTTTATAGTAAAAGAAAGATTGTGTGGGAAAATGGTGGGGAGAGAAGAATAAGGGGACATCTATAGCCAAATAACAGACTCGGAGGCTAAGTGTAGGATGTGAGGCTGGCTGTTGTGGCTCTTGGGTGCTGATAGTCATCTGTTAAAATCTCATGCCAGGTTACTGTCTGTGTGTCAAGGTCTAGTTGACCTCATTAATGGCATTTTCCCACACACCTTCATGACCTGCTTCAGAATGCTGACACCATCCCAATTTTTTACAGGCTGGTATCAGCAGCAGGATGGGCTACCTACCATTCTGCTTCAGTCATATAATAAGCATTAACACTGGGGAGAAAACCCAAACAGTCTGAAGCTGCTTTCTAGCCCCATCTTCCCAGGTAACTTGAGCCAAGACATTCCCCACATGAGTGCATTATAATTGATTCGTCTTCAAAGCACATAGGGTCTTTGATGGTAACTCACCTACAACTGTTGGACACACTTCATTTCCTGCCTCCTCCACTAGCTTGCCATTTTGAAGTTGCTGAGAATTCCTTTCCAACTGATTGATTCTCCAATCTCTCTTAATCACAGCCCAGTTCTACTCCAAGCCTGTTTTACTTATATGGCCACCTCATGAAGGGCACTTGCCCTGATGTTTGTTCATTAATTTCATGACAGATATTTACTTAGTTTTCTTAGTTCAATGCATGTACCATGTTCAGTGCTGTTGTCATTGTTTAGGAATTATTCAGGCCATTTGTCATATTATTAATGACAAATCACATGGAGTGTTTCCCGTACCCACCCTGATATTTATAACTTAATATTTCATACATGCACTAGATGATTTAGTAAAACGTAAAAGCAGGCCTTTAATGCAAATAGGAAGAGAAAATGTTACAGATGATCATGTCACCTTCAGTGGATGGGAAGGGTAAGTGTGCAAAAAAAGTGAAAAAGAGTGGTACACAAGACATTGGTTCTTACACGTGTAAGGATTTCAAGGACTGATAGAGGATACTTGAAATGATACATGCGATGGGGTAAAAGAAAAGAACAATAATAGGAGAGAGGTAAAATAAAGATACTCTGAATAAAGCTGAGACTTCCAAGAGCAACATCACTATGAAGTAAAATAAGATAAAAACAACATCTGCTGAGGATGACTGTATATACATGTGTGTGTATGCATGTAAATATATATTAAAATAACTATGAAATCCCACCTTACTCCAGGAAGGATGGCAATAAAGAAAATCAAATGAGGCCCTTGAGAGATGGCAGAGAGGTCAAAGCACTTGCCTGCAGAGCCAAAGGACCCAGGTTCTATTCTCCAGGACACATGTAAGCCAGATGTCCAAGGGGCACATGCATCTGGAGTTCATTTTCAGTGGCTGGAAGCCCTGGCATGCCCATTCTTTCTCTCTCTACCCCCACCTAATTTTTCCTCTCTCTCTTTCTCAAATAAATAAATAAATAAAAATAAAATAATTTAAAAAATCAAATGACAACAAATGTTGGTGAGGATGTGAGGAAAGAGGAACCCTCATTCACTGTTGGTTGGAGCGCAAACTTGTACAACCACTATGAAATTAATATGGAGATTCCTGAAAAAGATCATTATAGAGCTACCAATAGACCCAGTTATTCCTTTACTGGACATTTACCCTAACTGTCCCATGCTTCACTACAGAGATATTTCATCAACCATATTTATAGCTTCTCAATTCATAAAAGCTAAGAACTGGGATAAACCCAGGTGCCCATCATTGGATGAATGGATAATGAAATTGTGGTAAATATACACAATGGAATTTTACTTAGCAGTAAGGAAAAATGATACAACAAAAGCTGTAGGAAAGTGGATGGATTTAGAACAGATCACATTCAGTGAACGCATACACAATCACAGAAGGACAAACACCGCATGTTTTTACTCATCTGTGGTGCCTTACCTGGATCAGTAAGAGTTGCTGGCATACTGGATAGGCAACTTGAGGTCAGACAATAGGGGTGGAAGGGTTTGGGGGGATGAGAAAGAAGAAGGTGGGGGGAATAAACACAAGACTAAACTCAACATGAACTGGTACCATAAAAACCTTTCTCTTTGAAGGTAGACTAAAAGATATAACCCTCAACAGGAGTATAAGGAGAATGCCTGAAAAGAACGGCCCTGGAGAGGGTGTCATGATGCCTACTGTTTAAAAACTTTGGGTCTAGCCTGTAACTTGCAGAACCAGAATTAGGCGCTACCCATACTGAGCTGCTGACCTATGAGGTCTTCAAAACAAGACAGGCAAAGCACTTGACTACCGGTTTGAGGTAAGATATGGCCCTTTTTCTGAAGACACTATATACTGCAGGCACAAAACACAGAGAGAACTGGCTGGAATCTGGAAGAGAGTAAGTCCCCACCCAGCCCATCTAGTGCTGGAAAGTGCTACATGAGCTACTGGGGGAAAGTGGCCAACAAGGGTGTGAGCAGGCAGGGTTGAAGCTATGCAGAAACAGCCACCCTGACAAGGAGTACACACCAGTGCAATGCTGGCACACAGCCTTGGTGATACAATGGCTTTCTGATTGGATAAGAGATCTGCTCAGCGGAAAGGGACCCATGTCTGTAACTGGGAACCAGGTCTGAATCCTATGGAGACAAAGATTATGCCCTCTAATGTCAAGTTCTCACTAGTCTTTGGCTAAAAGAGCGGTGACATCCATCGAAGTCTCCCTAAATCAATTATACTTATCCTAGTTAATCTATGTTAACTTTACTCTCCATTGGAAAGTCCTCTATTGTTTTGAAGAAGGTAGCGAGACCAAAGGAGATAAACCACCCCTTGCATCTCAGTCATGGCCCAGACCAAACTACGGAGGAAGTGGGGAGAAAAGAAAGTGTGCTGCTTCCATGGTGAGCCTGACAAGCAGTGCCAAGCTGAAGGAGAGAGACATTGAGGATACTCAACACATACCAAAGCAGGAATCCAGAGGCTCCTAAGAACTCATTACCGAAATAAGTTTAAAATACACCCACCAAGGCTCAGGGAACTTTGTGGAAGAGGGGATAGAAAGATTGAAAGAGTCATAGGTTCGGATGTCATGCACAGAGTCACTGCCTTTCCCCAATAACTGTGGCCTCCACAATGCATAACCCACATCCCCACTGGGAAGCCAGCCAACTGAGGAGGGCTTTCTGCAGGATGAGGGCAGGGAGGAGGGAGAATATGGTACCAACACATGATATATCCATGAAAAATATGTTCTTAATAAAAAAAAGAAAATCAAAACAAGTGTTTATGTATGTATAAAAGATCCAATTGATATATGCTGTAAAACATTAAACTTTCTGGAATGATAAAATCAAATAGGGGTGGAGAGATGGCTCAGATTAAAAGGCACTTCTTTGCAAAGCCGGACAGCCAGGGGTTGATTACCCAGTACACACATAAAGCCAGATTACAAAGTGGCACATGCATTTGGAGTTTGTTTGCTGTGGTAGAAGGCCCCGGTATGCCCATTCTCCCTCTCTCTCTCTCTTTCTCTCTCTCTCATCTATCTATTGATCTATCTATCTGTCTACCTATCTATCTATCATCTATGCTTCCTTCTGACTCTGTCAAATAAGTAAGTAAATATAAGACAAATGAAAGTGTAAAGCCCGAAAGAACAAGATTATGCAAAAACAAAAATAGATTTATAAACACTATGACTGGGATATAGAATATCAAAATATGTTTGATTACTACAAAAACTGGAGAAGTTAGAAATATGATGCAAGAGGGACAGTCTACCAAGAATCACCAGGCAGATAGGACAAAGAGATAATGCATATTCTGGAAATCAATAAATCACCATTATACCACAAGTTTTATTATAGTTCAGACACAGACAGATGGATGATGCAATGGAGGACACTAGAGAATTGATAAAAAGGAACTTGGGAATCAAATTTAACAGATCATAGACCAAAGGGCAGAAAGATACAAAACATTAGAGTTCAAGAGAAACAAGAGCACAGGTGTAAGGAGGTCATGATACAAGTGTAGATTTCTCAAGACAAAGAGTGAATGGAATGGAGAAAAACAATATTTGAACTGATAGTGGCTAAACTCCTTCAGTGGTAAAATAATCAATCATCATGCACAGAAAGACCAGCAAGTCCCCCTGAAAACAAATAGAATAAATTTTTTCTCCAGTACATTTGAATGTATGACACACTAGACAAGAAGTTCTGAAAAACAGAGCAAAATGGATAGACTTCCTACCTTGAAACAGCAGTGAGAATAAATACTATTGTTTACTCAAAAGCAGCAATGGGAGTCAGAAAAAAAAGAGAGAAAATTTACCTTCAAAGGTAAAAGAAGATACCTTTCAATAATGAAAGGATATATTTTCAGACAAATAGAAATGGAAGCATGTCACTAGCAAAAGATCTTCACTAACAAAGCTCTTGTGATGTACCTCAGGAACTGAGAAAAATGTTACAAGGCCTATCTATGGTAGCTATATTACAAGAGGGAATAGAGTGAAAGAAAATGCCAAACAGGCATATGTAAAGTATCCACTATTGAAAGCCATAAGGGTGTTTCCCTGGTTTGTGTGGATATAATATATTTGGACCGAAATGTAAACAAACAAAGGCAGTCAGCTGTGGGACAGTTAGTAAAGCCTTCTATAGTCTTTGTAATGCCTGATACTGGGGCAAGGGCAGGAGCTTCGGGCTTCATGGTAAACGTGTGCGACTGTGTTTAGAGAAGCATTATCAAGTTGTACTTTTTGTGTGATGATGAAAATTAGCAGATTTGCTCAATACACACCAAAATGTGGCTTTTATGAACTTGAGATGTGGCTAGATGCAGCAGAGAAGCCGAATGATCAATTTCATTTAACTTTAATTTATTTAACCATAAACTTAATGTGACTCATGGCTACACAGTGTTGGCCAGGGGTATTTTAGAGCAACAACTGAAATAATAGCAGTAGCATATAATTTTTAAATCAGTATAGAAGAAAAATGAAATTCTGGCTTGCGATCAGATAATAAAAAAGCAATGAAGGAAAGTACCATGGATTATGCTTCTTCAAAATTATTTCCAGTTTCTTCAAAACAACTGCTAGTGAAGGTTGAAATTAGGAATATACCCTCTGTTAGAACATTCCATCTGCTTTGTTCTCTGAAGAAACCTTTCCCAATCATTTAAGTAAGTCTTATATCTCTCACGGAGATTTCTTCAGATGTCCTCCTATAAGTCAGGTGCCCTATTAATGTTAGTAAGGTATAATTGCCTCTCCAAATTTCAGTACTGTTGATTTTTTTATTTTGAAATAATTATGAACTCATGTAAACAATAATGCAGAGATTCCATGTAATTTTTACATAGTTTCTCCAATAATTACTTTCTGTAAAATTATAGTTATATAGGAGTGCCAGAATATTTTTATGTTAAATCAAAATGTCTTTAATTAGTGAATAATATTCAATAATAAAGATTATTGTAAATTTCCTTAAGGCATTATCACATTATATTTATTATTAACTATGTAATAAGACTTGATGCAGGGCTGGAGAGATGGCTTAGTGGTTAAGGCCCTTGCCTGTAAAGCCAAAGGGCCCAGGTTCGATACCCCAGGACTCACATAAGCCAGATGCACAAGGTAGCACATGCGTCTGGAGTTCACTTACAGCAGCTGAAGGCCCTGGTGTGCCCTTTTTCCTTTACTCTCTCTCTCTCTGTCTCTCTCTTTCTCTCAAATAAATAAAGTAAATTTAAAAGAAAAACTTTCATCTTAAAAAAGAAGTGCTGGAGAGATGGCTTAATGGTTAAGGTGTAGAGTGCTTCCTTCAATTTTATTCTTACTTTTCAAACTTAAAGGATAAATTAGTTTATATCTACAAAACACCTAGTTGGACTTTTGACTTGAGTACTGACAAAAAAGCTACCTATCTTGGAAGAGTTGACATCTGAATTATGAGTTTTCTAATCCTTAAACATGATATTTCCTTAATTCATTCAACCTTCCTTGGTCATATTTAATTAGTCTATTACACAGTGTATTTAATTAGTATATTCCATTTAAATACCCTGTACATGTTTTAAAAGATTTGTACCTAATATTTACCTTATCCAATTATAAATGCCATTGTACTTTTAAGTTGTGAATCTATGTATTTATTGATAGTGTAAGATACGTATTTGAGTTTCTACATTTAACCCATATGCTAACAACTTGACAAACTCAGTATTCTTTCTCAGAGTTATTGTATGGATTCTTTGGGATTGTCTATATACAACAATATGGCATCTACAAATAGGGATAGTTTTAGTTTTTATTTATGATGTGTATATCTTTTATTTCTGTTGGTTACTGTATGTGGTACAATATCCGATAGTATTTCAAAAGCACATGTGGCCTTGAATAGTCTTGTGTTGCTCAGAATCTTGGAAGGAACGCTGTAGTTCACCACTAAGCATGTTCACACTAGGTTCCGTGTATATACACTTATAGACTTGAAGTGTTTCAGTCTATACATATTTGTTCTTATGACATTAATCAAGATCAAGTATTTGATTTTGACAGAACTCTTTCTACACTTACAATTATAAGCATATTTTCAGTTTTCTTTAGCCAGTTAGGTGATTACAGTAACTTATTTTCAAATAGTAGTCAAACCTCTGTTTCTGAAATAAACCTCTCTTGGATCTGTGGTAAAATACTTTTTGTGTATCTCTGAATCCCACTTGCTAATAGGTTATGGCTATTTATGTCTATATTAACAAGGTTATTGGCTTGCAGTTTTCTTTTTATGAAATTTATTTATTTATTTGGGAGGAAAGAGGGATGGAGGGAGGGAGAGAGAGGGGGGGAGAGAGACATCAGGGCCTCTTGTCACTGCAAACAAACTCAGATACATGAGCCATTTTCAGTTACTGGGGAATTGAACCTGGCTGGCAGGCTTTATTTGTAAGTGAGTGCCTTTAACTCTGAGCCATCTCATCTACCCAGCCTATTTTCTTTTCTTGATACTTTTTTTTTTTTTTACTATCAGTATAATATTGTCTTCATAAAGCTAATTGGGAAGTTTTGCTTATCTTGTTTTCTGGAAGAAATTATGTAAAATTGGTAATTTTTAGTCCCTAAGTAGGTGATATAATTATCCAGTGAAACCATCCAGTCCTGGAGATTTCTTTTCAAGAGTTTTTAAAATTATGTATTTAATTTCTTAACAATTGTAAGGCTATTAAAGTAGCACTTGATATTGTGTTTTATAATTTTAGCCATTCTAAAGTTTACAGTTGAGTGGTTTTTATTATAGCTACAAGGTTATGCAACCTTCTTATCTGATTCCAGAATATTAACATTGTCCTAAAACAAACCCCACATCCAGTAACACTTTCTCCATTTTCCTTCTCTTAGTCCTTGGCAATAACTAATCTTTTTGAATGTATGTATACTAAATTATTTCACATTCATAAAATCATGTGATATGTGATTTTTA
Source organism: Dipus sagitta (assembly GCA_036346955.1). Lineage (NCBI taxonomy): Eukaryota > Metazoa > Chordata > Mammalia > Rodentia > Dipodidae > Dipus > Dipus sagitta. The sequence goes on from CM070772.1 coordinate 121,220,025, forward strand.
CATTTGCCATTTTCTTTAACATAGTAGTTTTGATATTATTGAGATACCCATCATAATCTTTAGTCTGTGATGCCCAAATAATATTCCACTGCATGAAATATATTTCATTCATTGATTTTTAGCTGATGTATGTGGACTGCTTTTAATTTTGCCTGCTATGAAGAATAGAACCTTAAGTAGTCATTTTCAGTTTCAAGATAAACATATATTTCCAATTTTCTTGGATATATACTTGAGACAACTTCTGAATATCAGTAATTCTACTTCATATTTTGAGGAATTATCAAAGTATTTTGTTTTGTTTTTATTTATTTATTTGAGAGAGAGAGAGAGAATGTGTGCACAAATGAACTACAGATGCTTGTGCCACCATGGTCATCTGGCTTATGTGGGTCCTGGGGAATTGGGTCTGGGTCCTTTGGCTTTGCACACAAACACTTTAACCGCTGAGCCATCTCTCTAGCCCCAAATATTTTATTTTTCAAAGGAGCTGTTCATATTTCCATCAGAAATATGAGAGCTCCAAATTCTCCTCATACTTGTCAACATTTGTCATTTTATCAGTTTTATGATGATATTCTAGTACAAATGAAACAGTGCCTTGTGTTTTTGATTTCCATTTCCATAATGAAAGATAGTATACACATTGGCATGGGCTTATTGTCCATTTTCATATCTTCTTTGGAGAAATGACTATTCCAATATTTTACTTAATAATTTGCAAAGTTTCTTTTTTCTATTTCAATTGGAGTAGTTCTTTATAAAATCTCTCTCTCTCTCTTTTCTTCATTACTTTTTATTTCTTTTTTTCAGATGGGGTCTCTCCATATCTCTCAGGCTAGCCTTGGATTTTGTTTGTTTTTTCAAGGTAGGGTCTCCTAACCCAGGCTGACCTGGAATTAGTCTCAAGTTGGCCTCTAGCTCACAGAGACCCTCCTACCTCTGCCTCCCAAGTACTGAGATAAAAGGCGTGCACCACCATGCTGCTTGGGCTCTTGGTCCTGAACTCAACTCCATGAGTAGCTGGGACTACAGGCATGTGCCATAACACAGAGCTTTGATTATTTCCTCCTCCCCTTCCTTCTCTCTGGGATTTGGTCTAATGTAGCTTAGGCTTGCCTCAAACTTGTAAACCTCCTGCCTCAGCTTTCCAAGAGTTGGGATTACTTGGTACACCACTATGCCTGGCTCCATCATGGTTCCTTATGAGAAACCAGGTATTAATCATTTTGAGCATTCTTGTCTGTGACAAATTGTTTTTATGAATTTTTTTCTGTGGTTTTTGATAACCTGCATACAATGTGTCTACTTGTATGGAATTTCTAAAGTTAATATTCTTAGAATTAATTGAGCATCTTGGATTTACTGAGTCACAGTTTTAATGTATTTTGTGAAGTCTTCAGCTATTATGTATTCAAATATTTTTGTTACTTTTCTCATTACACATATGTTGGCATGCTTGAAGATGTCCCACACCTGTGATGCTCTGTAAATTCAGTTTTTCTTCCTCTTCTGTTTTCTCAGGGGGGAAGATATGAAACTTTTATCAAGTTTTATGGGTCTCTTTCACCTGGTTAAAGTCTATTATTAAGTTATGATATTATTTGTTGCAGTCAGGTTTGCAGTACTTGTAGAAATCATCTGACCAAGAGCAGCTTGTGGGGAAAAAGGTTCATTTTAGCTTATTGACTCAAGGGGAAGCTCCTTGATGGCAGGGGAAAACATTGGCATGTGTAGAGGGTGGACATCACCCCCTAGCCAACATCATGTGGACAAGAGGAACAGGAGAGTGTGCCAAAAACTGACAAAAGGGAAAACTGGTTATAACACCCATAAGCCAGCCCCCAATAAAACACTGCCTCCAGGAGGTGTTAATTCCCAAATCTCCATCTGCTGGTAACCTAACATTCAGAACACCTAAGTTTATTGGGGGCACCTGAATCAAACCACATTATTTATTCATTATGTTTTTTTTTTGTGATACAGTATTAATTGAACCTAGAACCTTATGCATGCTAACGAAGCACGGAACCACTAAGCTATGTTTCCACTCCTTCTTGGCTTTTTGTGGGTTTGATCCGGGATCTTCATCTTGGAATCCTTCTGCATTAGCCTCTTGAGTGACTCTGTTTACATGCTTATATCAACAACAGTAAAGTTGCAATTTTTTATGTTTCACTCATCTATTTTTTTCATGTCTCAAACTTTGAATTTCTATTTGCCTTCCCCCAAAGCTTATACCTCTCTTGTGACAATATCTTGTTCAAAGAAACATCATTCTCTCATCTTAATTAATTTTAAACATGCTTTCTTTTATTTATTGAACATATTTAATTAGGTGACTTCCAGTCTTCAATGAACTCAATGTCAAGGCTTTCTCAGAGACAATTGATTCCTTTTTGTCCTTTTTTTTGCATGCCATCTTTTGTTCCCATTGGAAACCAGATATTTAAAATGATATGATATGAAAAACCTCCTCCTCACATTTGCTGCTACTTGCTAGAATTTCTTGGTTGTCAATTTCTTTAAGCCCAAGGTTGGGCTGTGTAATTAAATTAAATCTCAGGTCAACCACCTCCAGCCTTCAGTGTGTGTCTCAAAGCCCTTCTAGCCTGTCTGCTTCTTTCCAGTTTCCAGTTTTATTTTTTGTGTTTTGTGTATTGGAGGGCAGAGCTTTGTTTATCATTAGCAGGCAGAATATAAAAAGTGGATTTACTTAATCTTCAAACAAGTGGAAATATCCCGGGATTCTTTTTTTAAAGAATATCAGATATAATTGTGTATTATGTTAGTGAAGTTTGTCTTGTGTCTCTTAGTAGATAAGAAACTTCTTGAAGGCAAGAGTCAGCTCATCACATTTTCTTTAGTATTTGGCACAAATGCAGCTTCTATGCATATTCTTGACTCAACGAATATTTATACTTGCTCTATAAACCTAAATAAAATTTTAAATTGATTGGAATGATATATACTTCCTCCTATGGTATTGTTGGAGATGAAGTCTCAGGGCTCAACACAAGGATCTTGTGTACACGCAGTCTTCCCTATACAGAACACATTAGTGTAGGTGCTGTAAATAGTAAAGCCTGGGATCCCTGGGGACACTTCCCTGGAGATGGGATTGAGATAGCACAAATGTATTTGTGCATGGACAATGCTATACTGCTCTAACACCTCAGCATAACAGAGCAAGATGACAAAGTACAAGAATTATTCTGATATTGACTGGAGATGAAGAGGCTTGGAATCTTAGAAGAATATCAATCAATCTCATATGATTTGGAGAGGCTACTCCATAATCCTTGCCAGCATTTCAAGGTCAGAGATTATAGCAAAGTCTGTTTGTAAATATTTTATTAATTTATTTGAGAGAGAAATTAGGAGAGAGAGAGGGAAAAGAGAAGAGAGAATGGGCACACCAGGCCCTCCAGCCACAGCAAACAAATTCCAGGTGCATGTGCCACCTAGTTCATCCGGTTTATGTGGGTACTGGGGAATCACACCTATGTACTTAGGCTTTGCAGGCAAGTGCCTTAGCTGCTAAGCCCTCTCTCTAGCTCAAAGTCTGTTTTTTTTTTTAAAGTTTCATGAACAAACGTCCTTTAAAATTATGCACCAAGGCTGTTCACTCATGTCACACACTGTTCAGACACTGTTCTGTTTTCTTCTTCCTAAAAAGAGCTCTTAGGTATAAAGAGGAGCAAGTAACATATATTGCATCAGAATTTGAGATATAACTGATCTATTCATGCACACACACACACACACACACACACACACACATATACATACATGTTGAATTTGTGTGGAGCATAGAGTGATAATAATCTTCACTGTACAAACAATGCTTACAAAATGTACAAGGCTATCATATACCTGAGGCTGAGTCCAGAGGTTTGGAGAAGACTGTGTGTTCTCTGTTCTCAGGTCTAATGGAAAAATAGAAACAGACACAGTAGCTAAGAAAATTGTACTTTCTGAATGGACATTTCTATTTTTACCTTTTACTCTTGTCTTGACTAGACATAACTGAACTTTTTCACCTACACCCTCATCTCTTCATTAGAGACATTAATAGTTATTTCTTTATCAGCAGGTCTGAGGTTTACTGGATATAAGCAATACAGTTCAAGTACATGGAGAAGAGGAAGAGGAGAGAGTTGCTATTGCTATGGTGAGGTGATCTACTTGCTCCATAGATTTTTTTTCAGTGAAGGTCCAAGGTTATACTTAGTAAAGGCACACTTTCATGCTCTTGTGGGCTTTGTGACCCAAAATGTTTACATGGCTACAGGTGTGGATGGAGAATAGGCTATAGTCTACACTGCTCTGTATATAGACCAACCTTTTAAATACCTTAGGCCTTTGCAGTGAAAGACTCTGCCCCGAACCTTCTGCTTAGCTTCAAAATAGTTAATTTCAGAAACGTCATGGAAGGGGTTGGGAAGTTGGGGAAGTGCCTCACCGACAAGTATGAGGACCTGAGTGTGGATTTTCAGCACCCATATACAATCCTGGAATAACGGCACACACCTGAGATCCTAGCACTAGGAAGGTGGAGATAGAAGGATCTCTGGGCTTGCTGGACATATATTCTAGCCAAATAGGTGAGTTACAGGTTCAGTAAGAGAACTCTGCCTCAAAAAGTAAGGTGGAGAGTGACTGAGGAGGCACTTGATGCTGATTTCTGACCTTTACATGCATCGATACACACGCTTATGCTGCTGATTCCACTGTATGTGTTGATTCCTAGAAAAAGGATTCCAGAGCTGGAGAGATGACTTAGCTGGTTGAGGTGCTTGCCTGCAGAGCCAAAACACCAAGATTTGATTCCCCAGGAGCCACATATGCCAGATGACAAAGTGGCACATGCATGTGGAGTTTGTTTGCAGTGGCTTAGGACTCTAGCACTTCCATTGTCATTCTCTCTCTCTCTCTCTCTTAAATAAATAAAAATTTTTTTTAAAGAAAAGGGGTTCCACTTTGGCCTAGAGAACTGAGTCCTAGGTTTTGGAAGCAAGTCTCTACTTCTCTCATAAACTAGAGGAGAATTCATCTGATAATGATTGATGGCTTCCTCTATCTTCCCATAAAACAGAAAACCTCATAGAGAGAGGCAGAAGTTGGCATTTCAGGATCAATAGATGTTTTTTTTGTTGTTGTTTTTTTTTTAAAGCAAAAGTACATCCTCCATCCTGGTGATCATTTCTTTTTTTCATCTAAAATTAATTTGCACTAAAACCATCAGCAAAAAAGAAAATTTGGAAGATGTGCATACTAGAAGCTGAGGTCTCTGGGAACTGAATATCCACATCCACATGTAGAACATCTGGCGATGCATCTGGCAGTTAGCTAGAACCAGGCAGGCAGAGTAGCAATCCATGAGAAATGTGACATAAGGCTGATGGCTGTGACTAAGCTCTCCTCAGCATGTGTGGGATGACAGTAATGAAAGAGATATCATGCGTAGATGAGGGCCACAGAGAAGCTGTCCTGTTACAGCAATGTCTGATGTCCTGTTTTGTGTCTTTTCATCAATGACTAAAGGAGTGATTGTTGTAAAATACATTTTAAGGCATCTTTTTTTTGTCTTCATCCTCTATGTGAAGCAAAGGAAACAAGAAACTGACCAGAAGGCCAAGAGCAACAGGACACTGTTCCCTCTGCAGAATTTGATGTTGTGGATTGCCAAATTTCTTATGAAATATTTTTCTCCCCGGGCTAACATGACATCGTTCTTTCTGTTTTCCTTTAAGCAAACATGTTGATCGCCCCTCCTTTGTTCCCTTAATTGTATCTTCTTTTTCATCTTGCTCAGAAAATGTGGTGTACCTGCCTTTCTTTCTCCAAACTTCTTAGGGGCCTACACGCAGACCTACACCCTTACGTGTAACATGCTTGGGTTCATGCACTCACGCAACTATTTGTTTATGCATTGTCTCTGTGTTCTCAGCTCTCACAAGGAAGCCGCTGAGCTAGGTTATAAAAACAGTCTGCTCTCAAGAAACTGACAGTCTCAGAATTGATACTGTCCTTCCTACGTTCAGTATACCCACATTGGTTATTTTCATCTGTCTTAATTTGTTGGGTTTTTGTGCTTTACTGATAGTTAACTATTTTGAATATTTTCCTAGGCTATTTCTAGATGAAGTGTATTAAGTAATAGAGAATATTTAAACCCTACATTGACATGTTTCTTGAACTCTTATATACGTTTGACTGGCAAATTTTCCCATTATATCCTAACTACAAATAACTAGTTATAAAAAAAAAATCATGCTTTAATTGTGTCAGGTCCATTTTGAAAATTTGAACTGCAGACATCAGGACTTGAAGGGATTTCAGAAAATGAAATGGTTTCTGTATTTTTCAAATGAGAAAGAATTCCTCAGTGAGAACCTGTGACTTGTCCAGTCACATAGTTGACTAGAACCCAGATTCTCAAACCCTAATTTCAGTATGTCAGCAGTTTTAAGGATTTGGGGATTTTTTTTTTCAATTTCCTACCAGCTGCCCTGGCATACAGACACAGTAATAAGATTCTGGAGAGAGTTATGTGGCTCTGCATTACCAAGAAAGTGTGAAGACAACATGTGCAAACAAGTGACTCCTTGGTGATGGCTGGAAGGAGAAGATAGCTGCAGTGACATCTAGGACAGGCCTGAGCCACCACATGCTTAATTTGCATGCACATATGGTTCCATTGTGTTTGCTACTTCCGAGATACCCTACGTAGGCCATGTTAGAACAACAGTACCCATGGATATTCAAGGGTCATGATTATATAGAGTGATATGCCCCAGTCATTTTAAATACTCAGGCACTCAGAGGGATGCTTCAAAATGTTTTACATACACAGACACATGCTTGTGCATGCACACGCATACACACTGAAGATACAGTATCCTCTACCAGAGATTGTGCCTAAATTTTCCATAATATATGAAAAACTCTACCGATTAGAAGTAGTAGATAATATGCTGGAAGACTGACAGCAGAAATATGACATAACACTCTGATAGTGTGGGATGAGGAAACATCACATATGTAATATGTATTATGCACACAGATAAATATATCACACCATAGAAATGAGGTGCTTTCCAGAATAATGACAAAACACTTGTAGCATATCAATGTCATTGGATAGTGGTGGCCAAATATGGATAATAATCATGTGAATTCTGAAACACTAGTTAAAATTTTATTGGGTTTTACATAACTTTTAGAAAACACTGGTAATTTGTGTGTACAAATGCAAATTATAGACTTTAGGCCTGTTTCCTCTGAAAATGGTCATACCTTCAGAATGATGGTTTACAGCAGTGATAGCATGAACATGATGGCAATTGGGGGGAGAAGGGAAATCCTTTTTAACTTTTCACTTATGTTGTTAAAAGACTTGGAAGAAATGTGTATTGCTCTAACCATTGTTATCTGGGCTAATAGTTGAAGATGAAATTTCAATAACATTAACATAAAATAACATGAAAAAGAATTTGTCTTGTTTTCCTAAAGGAGACTACAATGTTTATTCCTACTACTGTGTCAAAAAGTGGCAGTGTCCTTGTGTCTGGGTCTCTCAAATGGCCTTGTTTTGCATAGAGTATGTGCAGGCGTATATATGTGTTCATATGTGTGTGTACATGCAGGTCCATGTGCATGTGTGGATGCAAGAGGTCAAATATGGGTGTCATTCTCAATTGCTTTCCAACTTACTATTTTTTAAAGATATATTTTTATTGTATTTACTTGTGTGTGTGTGTGTGTGTGTGTGTGTGTGAGAGAGAGAGAGAGAGAGAGAGAATGGGTGTGTCAGGGCCTCTAGCCACTGCAAATGAACTCCAGATGCATGAACCACCTTGTGCATCTGGCTTACGTGGGACCTGAAGAATGAAACCTGGATCCTTAGGCTTCACAAGCAAGTGTGTTGACCAGTAAGCTATCTTTCCAGCCCCAAACTTATTTTTTAAGACAAGGTCTCTCACTGAATCTGGAAGTGAGTGATTTAGCTCAACCCAATACCCCGCAAGCACCAGCACTCCTCCTTTCTCATCTAGTTTTGAGTTACTAAAATCCCCAATTCCTGCAAATTGAACACATAATATATCTGATGGTACAATAGTCCTGGAGACAGGCTTGAGTCAGTTTGAAGCTGATAGTGTCTCAGTTTCAGCTATTTATATGGGACACATTTTGTGAGCCATGGCATATGCTCTTAAGTCCACTCTATTTGGTGGTACACAGTTCCAAGAATAATTTACCCAATTCCACACAGGTGCTAAGAGATTGTACCTCACTCCAGCCAATGGATACATGCTTCCTACTTTCTCTCACAGGCACCATCCTGAGATCAATTTCATTCATTTCCTTAGAGGCTCCAGAAGGATTGAGCATCAGTTCCCTGCGGCAATGGGCAATTGGATAATGCATTCATGCACGTGTTTTTTTCTCTTTCACTCTCCTGCTTCTCCTCCCTGGGATCATGTCCCAAATAAACCACTATGCCTGGAAGCTTTTGCTGAAAGCTTTGCTCTGGATGGGTGAGTTGGGGAAAAGAAGAAGGAAGTAGATCCCAGATTAAAACATTCCTTCCCAAAATAAATAATGATTACAGAAGAGCCAATATTTATAAACACGTATAAAGTGATTGTGTATTTAAGTAGTTGTGCCAAGTACATGATATTACAGAGTTAGGACAGAAAGCTGGTGAATAATATTGAATGTGGATTCAGAGCCCTGTTCATTTAGTGATGGTGGATCCTCAGCTGTTTAGAAAGCCTGGGGAGATGCACAGCTTTTTCTATGGATGGAACAGAGGGCTACATGTTGGTAAGTGCTCTACCACTGGACGACATCCTAAGATACTTTTGTGACTTTCCCCCAGGCTGGACTTAAACTCACTTTGTAGCTCAGGCACTCCTTGAACTTGCAATCCTTCTTCCTCAGCTTCCCACATAGCCAGCATTACAGGCCTGTGCCACCAGACCCAGATGTGGCTCATTTTGTAAGCAATGAAGGCCATACTGGTACAAGCAGTGTTATGTACTGTTGCTTGGAATTGAGGGTCTCTTTTACTTCCAGTCTACTCAGACAAACCAAGGGCCATGTGACCCAGCTTTCCCTTGTTTGAAGAGTCCTGAGCCATAGTGTAAATAATCTTCTTTCCATGGTCTTCAGGTTGAGCACGAGTCATTGCTCCACACCATGAGAGAACAAAGATCTTTTATGGCTTTGTGGGTGATCAGTGCCAAGTGACTTTGACATACACACACTACCACCACCACCACCACCACCACCACCACCACTAACATCAACACCAACAACCACAGCCACAGTACAACACAGCTCTTCAAAATTGCAAATGGGAATATATTGCACCTCATGTGTTATAAGGGCCAATTGAACTATTACAGAGACTCCTTAAATGAAAACATGGTGAGCTTTCTTCTCAAATGCAAACCAGCATTGACAGCATACCTCCCACCTACTCTGTCATCAAGCCCAGCCCTTCAGAGATGGGTTAAATACCTTTCACAAAGCCCTACCTAGACCTTCATGCTTCAGAGACTCTAGTACTTCATGTTAGATAGGGCTCACATCCCCAAAAGCTGTCTTACACCTCCACTCAGAAATTGCAGGCAGCCATGCCACTAGCTGGTTTATGATACAATAGCTTCCTTGGAGTATGCTTATAAATATTTATAGCACCATGCAAGTGGTAATGTGCTGCTATTCAAACACACCTGCTGGGAAAAAAGAAATAAAGAAGGAAAAAAACATACACACTTATACATACATATATTTATGCCCACTACATGAAGGTCATACGGACATTTAGACCTAGAAAGCATACATGCAGAGCAAGCAAAAGAATTCTTACATTCCCAGGATCTGTGTTCTACACACACAGTGTCTTCTTAAAGGAAATAGAAATAACTGAAAGACTGGAAATTATTAGCTTCTCCCTAATAATGAACACACTTGCTGAAGTACATTTGGAAAATCGTGAACTAAAAAAAGAGTAAGAGAAAAATATTACCTATATAACTTACCTGTTACAGGCAATAGTGTTAACATTTTTAAATATTTTATCTTTGCTCTGAGAAATGCATATTGTAAAGCTATTTTGACTCTGCTTATTACACACAGTTCATGTTACAGATGCTTTACACAGTTTAAATATCTCTAATTTGATAATTAAATAATTATCTGATTATGGATATCTGCTTACATTAGTTTTCAGTCAATAACAGCTTTTCTCAGTCTTAGTGTTGAGGTGCTAGCACTGGGGATGAGTATGCACAGATGACTTGGATAGAATCCTTGCTTCCAAAGCTCTAATGGTCTGGTGGAGCAGCAATAGAACTTGCCTCTTCAATGGGGAATAGACATTATCACTTTGTGTGTGAGTGATGTGTGGTCAGTTATTTTCTTTAGAGATTTCAGATGATCTACCCAAGAGTCCATGTTTTTGCTTAGTGAGGGGGTAAACATCAGGGGTTGTTTCATTTCAGCTCTCTAGCTTAACTTCAAGCCAGTTTTCAGATAAACCACGTTGTTTAAGATATTACCATGGGAATTACAAGACTCTTATTCCTGGGGTCCCAGAAGCAATTCCTATAGCAATCATAAAATGATCACGAAGGGGGCCAGTTTAAATCCAGTAAAACTTAAACAACACATTAAACAACTGGTCACAATCCAAAAAGTATACCTACATATCATGCTCTCCATAGGCTGCATTATACCTTTGAAGTTCTTGGGCATAGCCTTTGGTAGTTTAGCAAGTAATTATGTCTCCAATATGCCTTATGGTTAATGTTTCCTGTGAATTTCCAGGCATCTGTTATATTGTATTCTGCACTTAAGTAGTAGAGACAGGATCATTAAAAAAAAAAAAAAAAGCAAAGCCTTACCTAATTCATATGGCACATTAGACTAAGTTTAGGGAAACTCAGAGATAGAAGCAATGTGGACCCTAAACCTAAAAAAAAAAAAAAAAAAAAAATGAAAAGAAAAGAAAAAAGAAAAGAAAAAATCCTCCTCCCTATAAGACCCAAGGACTTGACCAGGATTCCCTAATTGGGAGTGTTAATGCAGCCCACAAACCAGCAGATGCCAAAACATTGTGTGTGTGTGTGGGGGGGGGGGAGTCTGATTGTGGAGTAGTTCTTTGCACAGTACATAAATAACCACACACAACTCACTTTTGTATGGTGTATGTGTGGCTTTTTAGTAACGAAATATTGATGTCAACGTGTCTCAGCATCATATGGGCAGATCTTTCAGACATCACCTGATTCTTGATGCGATGCTAAATGAATTTTAGCACCAACTCATCTACCTAAGAAATTTAATATGAAACTAAGTCTTTCCAGATTTCAGCAAATGTAGGGAATAAGTAAACAAGTTCAATAAACAGCATGAGACGCTAATATGACAAATACAGAACTGGGACATTTGTATAAAAAGGGGAGGGGAGGGTTGGTATCTTAATCAAGGTAATGTGATATGAAAAGGGAAATGTAACTACTTTAGATAAGAAACTTAACGGTCTTAACAATCAAATGAAATGTGTACTCCTTGATTAGATTCTGATTTTTAAAAATCTTAAAACTATACAAGACATTTTTGGAACAAGATAATAAAATAATATGGTCAGAATTCCATATGAGAAAATTATTATTTATTAGATATGAAAATGTGTATTTTGGTATATAGCAGTATGTTCTTTGTGGAATGTGAGATGAACTATTTAAAATTGTGTCACAAAACTCTATCAAAAAATTAATGAAGTGGTTAAGGTGCTTGCATGCAAAGCCAAAGGACCCAGGTTGGATTCCCTAGCACCCACATAGAGCCAGATGCACAAGGTGGCACATGATTCTGGAGTTCATTTACAGTGGCTAGAGGCCTGGTGTGCCCATTCTCTCTCTCTCTCTCTCTCTCTCTCTCTCTTGTATCTATATGTGCCTCTCTCTCTCAAATAAATAAATATATTTTTTTAAATAGAGCAAGATAGCTATGTATATGGAAGAAAATGTTATAGAAATGATATAAAGGTAGTCAGGAGGATTTGTAGCTGTGGCAAATATCAAAAATACTAAATAATGGGAGATAAGAGCAATTATTATATTGTGACTTATACTCATATGTGTATTTACATTTTCATAATACAAAGATTCTTAAAACTACTACTTTCATCTGAGCTCAAAATCTTGAGGAAATGAGAAAAAAAATTCATCTATATGAAATTTCTTTCATGTCACAAAAATAGAGCATGCTAAAATCAGGTTTCCCACTTGCATATTAGGAAAAAGATGTGGTGTTGGATTTTCTTGAATATCACAGGAGGCCTGCTATGGTCATAAAAATTTATAGTCTTTGTGACAGTTCTCATCCATGTTTTTTCTTTTCCCTAAAATATTTATACTCACATCCCTTTGCTTCCTAGTAAGCCTATTGAGGTAGAACATGTGTGCTCTTTAGACACAGCTATGGGTATGAATCCAGGTCTGCTACAGTTAGGTGTTAGACGCTGGGCAGATTATTGAATATTTACACATTTACTTTCTTAGAGTATACACTTGGATATTAAAATTATATATTTCATAGAATTACTATGTAACTAGGAGAAATCTTCCCAGTGTCTATCCTCATTTTGGATGCGCTAAAATGAAACCTTCCACCCAAATTTGCCATATGAATTCCTGATCCCCATTACTTTGGAATATAAGTATAGTTAGAGGTATTACTTTTAACCAGGTGATTAAATTATAAATGAGCCTCTTAAAGTAGACTCTGATCTAAAATAGCTTCTATCTTTATGCAAAGAGGACATTTGGACATCCTGAGAGACTCAGAGTCATGTACACATACACTCATGCATAGGAAAATCTATGTAAGATCCCATGAGAAGAAAGTTGTTTTAAAAACAAGGAGGGGGGTCCTCAGAAGAGGCTAAACTTAATAACATCTTGAACTTGGACTTTTAGCCCCAAGAATCATGTGACAATACCTTTCCCTAATGCAAGGTACCTGGGGTGTTTTGTTAGAGTAAACTTAGCAAATTAATACATAAGCATACATGCGATGTGTGCTGTTATTTGCTTTCTATCCCCACTATTAAACTGATACATGATAATTTTACATTTTATGAGCAATATTTCCTCTGTGCTATCAGTAAGCTCTATTATGGGCCCTATCTGTCCTGACAGCCTTGCATGAAGGATCACCCCATGATGTGTGTATTTATGATAGTTACTTCTCTAGGGTTCCAACATCTAACCAATGGGATAGCACTAGATTTTTGTTCTCACTACAAGAGCTCTCACTTAGTCAATCAGCCGATTAGAAATATTTATTGAACACCTGTTATATGCTAGACCATTATGGGCCTTTAAGTACTACTTAAAGAAAAAGAAACCAAAATTAGTGCCAAATTTCCTTGAAATCATGACAGAAAAAAGGTTAGCGAAGTGTTCTTTACTAAACATTTTAAAAGAAAAATGGTATTTTCACTAACTTCTTTCTTTTTTAAGACAGTGTTTTTCTATATGACATTGAGCTCATGATCTTCTCCTGACTGCTGGAATTCTAGGCACACACCACCATTCCCAGCTTCACTTTCACTGTTTTTTTGTTGTTGTTTGTTTTATTTACAATGCTTTTCTCTCTTTCTCAAATGGCTCTACAGTCATTGCATTTGAAGTTTTATACAATCTTTATCAGAGTTCAACTGGTTTTTAAGAGAAATCAATTAATATAACACTTGATAAACAATAGTATCAACTGAAACAATACAGTAAAAGTTTAAAACACAGACTTTAATATCAGTGAGCTTGAACAAATTTACAAGAGCTACCAAATAGAAAAAAATACAGATTATATATATATATATACATATATATATATATATATATATATACATATTCATATACATATACATATACATATATGTGTGTGGGTGTGGGTGTGGGTGTGTTATGTGGGTGGGTAGGTATGGGTGTGGGTGTGTGTATGAATGAAATAGCTGGTGATGGGGACACACAATCAACCAATGAAGGACAATATGGGATGAGGACTGGGCCTGAAACCATCAACATCAAGCAGAAGTGGGGAGCGATAAAGGCAGGAGAATGGAACAGGAGTTGAGTAATGGGAGCTTGGGGAAATCAAGTAAAAAGTAACCAAGAGGTAACCAAACAGATGGCTCTAAATACACACATGCATTTCAAATCGGTGATGACTAATATGGGAAAATGAAATTGAAGTGGGACTGATTAAAAACAAATTAAGGCTAGTGTGACCCAGCATGAGAAAGAATGTTAGGCAGGGAATATGCTCTTCATAGCAGCCATAACCAGCCCTGTAGGAAAAGGTAATTGGAGGGTAAGAGTGGCTGAAAATACAATTTCATATAAGCATCCATGCTTGGCTTTGCTAAAAAGACATGAGGGAAGGGGGTGGTGGAAAAGGTTGACAGTCCCCACCATGTATAGATAGTGAGCTGCCACTTCTGCTGGGTTGGAAATAGTTCTGAATCTTGATGGGGGAGGGCATATGAGTGGCTTCTGATTCTGAATCAGACTGAGAAATTACAAGGGCTGAGGGCACACCTCAGAGGTAGAGAGTTTAAAAGTAAAAATTAGCCTGGCGTAGTGGTGCACACCTTTAATCCCAGCACTCAGGAGGCAGAGGTAGGAGGATCACCATGATTTCAAGGCCACCCTGAGACTGCGTAGTGAATTCCTGGTCAGCCTGAGCCAGAGTGAGACCCTACCTCGAAACATAAACAAACAAACAAACCAAAAAAAGTTAAAAAAATTAGAAACTGCTATTATGCGTGTGGCTGAGTTATTTTGCTAGTGCGACAATTTGATTGTCGATTTGAAATAAGGATATAAGACAAATGACTAATAGTGCTGAGCAGGTATAAGACTGCATAAAGCAACAGAAACTGACCCAGAGCACATCCATCCTGCACTTGAGGATGTGTCTGAAAGTGGCCAGGCCTGGGAAGGGTGATGTCCTGGAAGGATGATGATAACTCAACTGAGAATCATTACCCAAGAAGTCGCCTTCCCTATCTTCACACTTAATTCTTTCTTTCACTCAATTGTGATCCCTTTTGACATATCATTTTAGCCTTTATTCTACTACCAGTCACGGAGTAAAAACTAAAACTGAGCAACAATAGATTGTTTTGCTTTATAAGCTGATCATGTCAGGTATTTGTTTTAGTGATGAAAGGTTAGCACAGTGCCACTGGGCCCTTGGTGTTTGTGATGGTCTCTGAAGAGTTGAGAAGAGGAAAGGAGAGAGATGGATGGCTTAGGAGCCCATGGGACCCCTTTGTGGAATATGTAGTTTCATTGGCTCTGTGCTCTGAAGGTCTTATCAGAAGAGGCATTCTAAGGGCTTAGGAGCTATTCCCAGGTGCCTTCTAAGGGCCAAACATTTCTATTGGCAAGAATATTTTCTGATTGCACAGAGAGAGTATCAGAAAAATTGCAAAGAATAAAGAAGTATGAAGTGGTGGGTAGTGGAAAGGGGAGGTGAGCGTCCATAAAGCAATGATTCCAAGGAACTAAAAATGTGGGACACAGAAGATAGAAACCCGGAAGCTGAGGGATGCAAACTACTTAAAGTAGGACACTATAACTTAGAACTAAAATCGCTAACTGGACATCATAGATGCATTTAAAGCCTCTGGAGTGTGCACTGACTAAGGTCTTTAAGGTCTCTGTTTCTGCTATGTCCTGCTATCCCTGTTATCTGCTTGGACAAGTTGAGCCAGCCACTTGAAGGTGATTCTTGGGTCTCTGATTCTAGCAGATACTCACTCCTCTGCTCAATTTTGTTCCTTAGTTCCCATCTCATTCTCACCAATGAACACAGGTAGGCACACGAAGAAACACATGGTCACGTACACACTAACATGGATGCCTGCCCTTTCCCTTTGGACCTCTCCCAGGTGGACTGATTTGTAGGCAAATCATTCCTGCACATTGCTCATGGGAGGCCTTTGGCCTAAGATGTACTTGCTTATACCAAATCCTGACTTATTCATCAAATCTGCTCCCAATTCATCTTCCAATAAAATCTACTTGGGTCTCATCTACAACAAATACAACACTCGTGTTTCCACACTCACAGCAAGATGCTTCATAGATCACCAGAACTTAATAAATATGAAATAGTTTGAATAATTGACCCCTTCTCTCCATTTATCAGAAACAGCTCTCCCTATCTTTGCCTCTTTCCTTATGAAGAGGAGTCTGCCACCCAGGCCTACCAACTCTCCTAGCAAGAAGAGGGATGTCCCTGGCTATGATAAATGATTCCGGAAGTTTCCCTACTCCCCTCTTTGTGATGGTAGAGAATAGAAAAGAAGCCTATTAATGCAGCAGTGTTAGATGTTTTCTTTTGCTGTGGCCTTGATTTTATTTTGTAGCAATTCTTCAACATCCAGGGCTAAAGAACAACATTTCCTGTGAATGCTTCTATGCTAATGGAGGAGATGAGATAGTGTGGATCTTCTCTTTTTCCCTTCAGACTCTGTTTCCTTTCCATTTAACATTTCTAATTAGCGAGAGAGACCCCAACTGGGCTTCTCTAACATTCTGCTTTTGCCATTGCACTTTAGGACCCTGTGATTTTATTGGTTCAGAGTATCCAGCTTTCTCAATAACTCCACATCCTTCCTTCTGCATGCTTCAAAGCATTGGGACCAGTGTCCACATCACCATTCTCACTACTATTTTGTTAATCCATTCTTAGAGTTACCAAGACAAAGATTAAGGTAATTTCCATGAATTACAAGTTATGGACATTCAGATTTCTTTTTAATAATTTTATTTATTTTCAAGCAGAGAGGGGAAAGATACAGACAGACAGAGAGTGAGACAGATAATAGTCATACCAGGGCCCCCAGCTGCTGCAAACAAACTCCAGATGCATGCACAACTTTGTACATCTGGCTTTACATGGGCACTGGGGAATCCAACCCATGCCTTTAGGCTTTGAAGGCAAGTGCCTTAACAGCTTAGCCATCTCTCCAGCCCTGACATTTGGATTTCCATTGTTTTATTATTCATTTCCTCATGCTGAAGGTGGTATTACGAGAGCCCCTTTCCACTCATTATCTGGCGCTCATTATGATACCCGTGTTCTGCTGTTCCTTCTTCAAGTGCCTTGGATGCCTTTGAAACCTTTGGGTTAATGCCCTAAGTATTGACTACTAATTCATCAGAGATGGCAAGTGGATCAACAGACAATTTTCATTCCTGGCTGAAGTAGGACTTCCCCAGGGGTACTGGAAGTGAAAAGTCCTACAGTGCAAAGACTTCTGAAATTTCATAGACTCCTGTTTGGAGGATTTTCAGGGACAAATGCAAGGAGATTACATGGATTCCTATGGTTTTCCAGATTTTGCATGGATCTTCCTGACAATGTGGTGCAGAGCTATACAATATTATTTACGGTGTTCAGTCTAGAAAAGAGAGGCTCTGCTCTGGAATCAGTGTCTTGCAAGAACCAGAGCATTGATGGATACTCAGCATTTGATCCAGAAGCTCTGTCATAATTTTCCCCTCATGTACCTTCCCAGCCCTCCAAAGGGAACTTCTCTTCACCTTATTGTAATAAGATGCATCTTAGCTTTCACAGATGATGGCCATGGGAAAAACACAGGGTCAAGGAAAGAAGACATGTATAGGAATGATGCAAAGTTTGCTGCGTGTGATCCTGTGTTCAGAAGTATGAAGCCATCATTCACTCATTTTCCCAGCAAGGACATGTTCAAGTCTGATTTTACCCTTGTTACCTGCATCTTCAAATTTCTTTGCTCTATTCTCTTTCTGTTTCCTTGAAGATATTCCGATGACACCATGTATGTGTGGAAAAGCGTTCTTTGCCACTCAGCAGTAAGTGAGTCAGGATCAATCACATGGCAGAATGAAGAGCAAGAAAAGGAATATCAAAAGATCAATCAGCAACCCATATTGATTGAATGGTTTTGTCCATTATTTTGTCATTCTAGGCACTACGAGGACTACAGAAAGTATAGTACAAGGTTACTCTGCTTAGACATTATAATGAGGTTAATTTCAAAGACCTTAATACCTGATAGTAAATATATATATATATATATATATATGTATATATATATATATATATATATATATATATATATATATATATATACATATATATATATATATGCTTGCTTTAGGAAGGTAACAGAACTACAGAAAACTAAGAGTTGGAGGGAAACTTATATTGGGTATGGCTGAATCCATCATGGATGTACCAAGTGGAGGAGATCAAATAGTATTTATAGAACCCCACCCACCAAGTGTCCACACTTCCTGTATAGCACAATTCACCATTATCATTTTCATCCAGTGGTCATCCTCCTTCTGCAACCTGAGAAGTCCCTCCCCTTTTCTCCCAAACGTGTCCAGTATGTGTGAGGACAGCTGCCATCTCTATCATTTGTGTTTTCTTTTCCATCCACTTCAACTGCAACCATTTTTGTGCCCATATTCTACAACATTCACCATCTCAACCTCTGGAACTCTTTGTTTAGCCCTACTTCTCCAAAATGTGATTGACAGACATAAGCATAATTCTCCAGCCACAGGTGACCTGGGCACAAGGTGAGGCACCATTCATTTCCAGATCTCGACACTGCTCCTTTCAGCATGTGCTACATTTTTGCTGCAGCTAAGCAGCTCCACAAGACTGTAGGTAGGTACCTACTAAACACATTTCCTTCAGCTTCATCAATTCATGCTCTTAGGGATAGATGCCAAGTTCAAGGAATTCTCAACAATGTTTTTTGGGAGCATGGCGTGTGTGTGTGTGTGTGTGTGTGTGTGTGTGTGTGTAGTTTTTGGGAATGGTGAATGTGTGTGTGTGTGTGTGTGTGTATGTGTGTGTGTATGTGTGTGTTTAGAGTGTTTGGTATGTTGTATGGTCAACAATGATTTTTGGGAGCATGGCGCACATGTGTGTGTAGTTTTGGGGAATGGTGAATGTGTGTGTGTGTGTGTGTGTGTGTGTGTGTGTTCAGAGTGTGTTTGGTATGGTGTATGGCATTTTTGTGCTTGGTAAATGCATGTGTGCACACAAATATGTGTGTGGTCATATGTAAAATGTGTGTTATGGTGTCTTTGTGCCTGGTGAAAGCCTGTGTGTGTGTGTGTAGATGTCCACATACTCTGCACATGCAAGCAGATGCCATGGTAGAACTTCAGATGGTCTCTTATATTGCTCTTCTGCATATGTGCTTAAGACCGGCATATGTGTTTCCTCAATCCAGAGCTGTTGTTTTTCTTTCTGGACTTCCCAGCAATTCTATGGTTTCCTCCCCCTACTAGTGTTACAGAAATGTGTGACCATGCCTAGCTTTCTCCATGGGCTCTGGGGAAATCACACTTGAACAGTATTGGGCACCTCATGCTTAAGCAGCAAGCCTTCTTAACTGCTAAGCCATATCCCCAACCCCACTTGAACAATTTTTAAGCACTTTAAAGGAGACAGTCATAAGATTTGAGTGTTAATTCTGGTCCTACTTTTATTTGGCTTTGAATCCTTGGGGCTGTTTCTATCTTTCATTCTGGGCTTCAAGTCAGCACCCCTGTCAAGTGAGGCAATTAAACTATATGATCTTTCAAGTCACTTATATTACTGAAATTCTGAGTTAGGGCTATTACATCTTCTAAGAGAGCAATTGCTGTTTTGAATCTACATACAAAATTTCATATTTGTCCTAGTTAAATTTGTCCCATTTATTTCAGTATGCTTGGCCCAGGATTCTGAGCTTTTAGCATGTCGTGAATTATAATCCCATATCTGAATGCATTAGCTCTCCTGCACTACAATATTTCAATAGTAACAGAAGAACCTTTTACTAAGATCCGTTCGAACATTGCCTGACCAGCTCTTTTCTTGATCTTGATGCTGATCTCTCTTAATCTCTCAGCTCAGTCCATTTCTTGCTACCAATGCCTCCAATTTATTAGCTGGCCATTTCCACAATCAAATCTGCTAATTTTTGGGAATTAGAGCTGTCAATATGATGGCTTATACTTCAGCATATCTCCTCCCAACTCTTCTCAATTTCCCAACATTCTCAGATTGAAAATTATTATAACTCGAATGCTTTTTACCTTGTATTAAAGGCTTTTGTCACTTAATTTTTGACTCTCCATTACTCAATCCCTCCCCCTCTTTATTTTATATTTGGGAAACTCTCCAATTTCATGTCTTATTGGTAGCATGCATGTCCAGACCTCCTACAATGGAAGGCAAAGGAGAGTACTTTTTCTATGACACCTGGAAGCCAGTGCAAGGGTACATGGCCTAGGCTTTGTGAATCAATGTCCTCTTTCTTAGGACCTGCTTCTGAAGAAAGTAACATATAGATGAAGGTGCTTTAGGGTGCAGTCACAGAAGCTGTAGTGGTTTTCCTGGGTAGCTGTGGCTGTTTCTTGCTTGAAGCTATCCTAACAAATACTTCCTCCTTTAACACAAATGCTGTAGTTTCTGACAAGTGTCCGTGAATAGTTACATGGGTCTTCTTGCCCTTTTCCAGAATACACTCCTCATTCTTTCAGGATTATGAAAATCCTCTATTTCTAATAGACTTTTCTTTTAATTAAGGTAACAAGATTACTAAGTACTATTTGCAACAAAGAACTCTGAAGAAACTAGCAGTGCAGATGCAATCATCACTGAGATTTTCAAGCTCTCTTCCTGAAAAGATTTATGGCTTCACATACTGCTGCTATGTGCCTAAGCCAGCAGATACCATCCTACTTAACCTTTGCTATGTCTTACTGACATATACTTGGTTTCTTTTAAAGTTTAATTTGCAAACTGAAGTGCAGAAAGAGATTAACAGTATCTAACATTAAAAAACAAAACAATTGTAATATCATTGCTCCTTCTCCTGCTGCTACCATAGCTGCTCTTGCAACAGCTGAAAGTTGTATCCTATTTTCCAGGTCCACTACCTTGGAATTACCCTCAACAGTTCTTATTTGCTTATACTTTACCTCTGATCTCCCTGGATATTTTGTTGGTTATATCTTCAAAACATAGCCACAATCTAATCTGTAAACTTAATATAATACTCTCTCTAAATTCCATTACTTTTATTGCAAAAGCTAAGCAAATTGATGATCAATTTATTTGGCAAAACAAACAAGCAATACAAGCTTATGTAAAAAAGAAAAACCATGGAGGGGCAGTAAGCCCAACAAGATATTAGAACAAGTCATCAATCTTTTTAAGCCAAACAGTGGGGATAGGTGCATGCAAAACACTCTAAAAACTATTAAAGCCACATATTATTCAAAATCAAAGAATACTGCTTATCATAAATTTTACATAATGAATTTAATACCTCAAATCAATGTTGAAAAGATAACAAAAAGGGAACACAGGAAACAATAAACATGTATGAACACCCTAGTTTATATATTTAACTCTAAACTAAGCAATATTCCATAAAATTATGAAATACAACAAAAATCAAGATGGAAATTAAAAAAAATCCTTAGAATCCAAGAAGATAACTAAATGAGCCTAATATTGCATATAGAGCAATTTTGACCTAACCATAGAGCCTGGAATTGTTTACAATGGATTTTAAACAAATAATCTGTGTTTTACATGTAAAGTGCAAATTGAAAAAAAATGATAAAGAAAATCTTTCCCTCCCTAGGTAGAGGTTCCCTTTCCTAGAATTAAGATTTGTGGGAGGTCTGAACCTGGCATTGTGGATAGTTAAACTCAGCCCCCATTCAGAATATATAAGTGATTGCAATTTGGGTCTCTAGGTGCCATTTTCTTGTTGAACCTCCTCCTGTCTTCTCATGGGCAGAAGCTCTTCATACTATTTTCTCCTTCCTGCTCTTAAGAGTAAAGTCTCTAAACTTTAAAAAGTATCCAAATACAAAGTACTTTACATAATCATATTGTTAGTGACCCTACAGTATTATTTTTAACACATAGACATTCTTCTACATAGACAGTAAGACTGTGAGCATGAAGCAGGTGAAAAAAAAGACATTATGAGTAACTGCTAATATCCTATCATAAGAGGACGTGAGGCAACTTGAAGATGTTCCTTTTTAATTTTTTTATTAATTATGTACACAGTGTATACAGTCACGTTGGTAACATTGTTAGCCTTCTCCCTGTCCTCCCCCCTCCTCAGAGACCCTCCTTGTTGGGGAATATGGGTGGTGCATTGTGGGCTTAGCCATCAGTTATGGGTAAGAGGCAGTCTGTGTGCATAATGACCCAACATGTGGCTCTAATGTTCTTTCTGCCCCCTCTCCTGCAAATTTCCCTGAGCCATGTTGGGTTCATTTCAGTGATGAGGTCTTGGGAGCCTCTGTGTCTCTGGATCTCTGGTTTGGTAGGAGTTGAGTCTTCTCTGTGTCTTTCTCCTTCACCCTTGTGCTGGTACCAGGTTCAACAAGACAACGGCACTCTTGCTTATTTCACCAACTACTCTTAGTTTCAGCTGGGGCCTTTTTGAGGTGTGATGGGCTGGTTCTTTCCTTAGAATCTGCATCCATCTGAAAAAGAGAAGCAAATTCTCCAATGGAGAGTGAAGTTAGCATCAGCACCAGATAAATGGAATAACCTTGTGTTATTATTATTATTATTATTATTATTATTATTATTTGGTTTTTCGAGGTTGTAGATCATGTTGACCTGGAATTCACTATGTAATCTCAGGGTTGCCTCAAACTCATGGCGATCCTCCAACTTCTCCCTCCCTAGTGCTGGGATTAAAGGCAAACCTTGGTTGTTTTTGAGAGAATTTAATAGGTGCAGGGCCTCTTGTAGCGCACAATTAGTGGGAGCTTGATAATGGAGAGCAGGCTCATTTTTGGATATGGTTCTGACTTGATTCCCAGCTCCAGTTATGGGTTCTGTTACACTGAACAGATAAGTTAGCCAAACCAAGAGCAGTTCATTTCCCACCATGGCTATGTGCCACTATTGCACTTGTGTGAGCAACACATCAGATTGTTTGCTGTTGAGTAGCTTAGATCACAAGTTGCTTGGACAGATGTTGGTCATTTTCTCCTAGTTGCTATGTAGCACCTTCTGACACTGGACGAGCTAACTGTCTGGGAACTTTTAAGAACATATTGAACATTTTGAACAATAAAAGTAATATTTGGACTTCTGTCTCTAGGAATATGTAGTATTTACATCTTTTCCTATTCCATCCACTAAGGACAATAAAAAGTCTATGGATTCTGTGTATCTAGCAAACACAAGACTGAAAGGTAGTGAGAAGAAGGAATACTGGCTAAAGATCAAAGAAATAACACTATGGTGAGCTCCATGGGCTTGTACGTTTCATATACCAGGCTTGGAGACTGACAGTAGTAAGCTAATATTGCTAAAGCATGCAGGCAAGAGGGCCCTTTCAATTTCTGTCTTTTGTATATATTCAAAGGAATACGAAAAGAACAGCTGAGAGAGACCATTTCTATGTAACAGACATCATACTCTATCCCAAATACACAGGATAAGCGCATTCTCATCTTCATCCACCTGAGCAAAGACCCAGTGGAAAACTTGGACTTGTATTCTCAGCCATTGGCTCTGTTGAGAGGTTATCAGAGAAAAACCAGTGGGAAAAGGAGCTATAAAGTAGAAGCAAGTCTGTAGCAGTTATGTTCTCAGTGGCTGGGGCAAAGCATCATGACCAGAAGCAGTTTATGGAAGGAAAAGGTTTATTTCCAGTTTAAGGTTTCTAAGGGAGCTTCTTCTTCATGATGGGGAAAGTACGGTTGGAGCAGGCAGTCAGGCATTACATCTCCACAGTACCACAGAGGAAAGAGAAAGCGAGCTGATTACAGCAAACAGGCCTGGATTATAATACCCAAGTTTCACTTCCAGTGACACCCTGTTTCCAGCAAGTCTCTACCACAAGAGGCTCCACCGGGTGGGAATTAACCATAATGCTTATCCAAAAATACATGAGTTTATGGGAAACATTCCACATTTAAACAACCAGAGTCCCTCCCTTCAAGTAGCATCAATTGGAAGGAACAGAGAGCCTGGCTCCTACCCCATCAGGAAGTGGTAAGGTGTGCCCTGATCCTTCTCAATGGAATGCTATTAGAGGAAGTGAAATAGAGATTTCATGACCATCACCATACAGTGGGGATGACATCACCCCATAAGGTTAGTAGAAGCCACACAAAGAATATTTAATTGTCATCCTAGGTATGAGTGGGAGTCTCATAGGGAGCCAGAGCTCTCAAATCTTCCCAAACGTAAGCAATAAAGGGAGAGTGGGGAACCTGGACTTCTATGCCAATAATGAAAATGGAGATTAGATGGATTAAATGTCTAGTAAGGTTTTAGAAACCTGTGGCTTTTGACAGTGGTATAAAACTAGTTCCAGGTTTGAATAAATGCTGATAGGGCAGTTCAAGTGCCCAAATGCACAGAAGACAATGAGTAGCAAAAGATAGACAGAGATAGAGTAGGGAGAAACTTGCCCCCCTCACACACACTGCTAGTGGGAAAGAAAAATGGTAGAGCCACTTTAAAAACTGTCCAGAGTTATCTTTTAAAGTGAACAGGTAGTTACTACATAACCAGCTATTATGTTCTTGGACACTTATCCCAGAGAGCTGATAACTTACATCAGGGAGAAATCTATACATAACTGTTAGTAAATGCCTGTTTAACAATATTTCCAAACTGGAAGCAATGCAGATGTCCTTCTGAAGGTGAATGTTTAAACAAGCATGAACATACCATGCAATAATTTTACTCACCAATAAAAGAGAATGAATTGTTACTATATCCAATAAGCTAGATGAATTTCTAGAGAATTATGCTACAGTCAAACACTAAAAGTTCCATATTGCATGTTTCTATTTATGTAACATTCTTGACCTGATAAATCATGGAAACTATGTGGATGGATTCCAGGTTTGTTAGTCATTTTTGCCTTACTGTGACAAAACACATGAGAAAATCAATGTATAAGGAAAGTGCTTATTTTAGCACATACTTTCAGATATTTCAGTCTCTTGGCCTCATTACATTGGGCTTGCAGTTCTGTGGTTTCATGGAGCATAATGATGACAGCAAATAGGCTGGGAAAGAGAGAGACAGAAAGAGAGAGAGAGATCCTAATATATGCCCCTAATAGCCTAATAGACTTCCTCCGCCAAGCACCACCTCTTTTATGTTCCACCACCTCCCATTAGCACCAATAACACTTAGTGGTGACTAAGTTAAAGCACATATGCCTTTAGAGGGTGAACATTTAGGTTCCAAACCATAAGCCTAGGTGTTAAGTAGGGAATGGTGCAGGAGATAATGAATCAGGTTACAAAGAAAAATGTGATACTGGTTTTGTGTATGTGTGAGGGCTTCTTCTTTTTTTTAAAGATTTTATTTTTATTTATTTATTTGTGACAGAGAAAGAGAGAGAGAGAGAGAGGAGGAGAGAGAGAGAGAGAGAGAGAAAAAGAGAATGGGCAAGCCAGGGCCTCTAGCCACTGCAAACGAACTCCAGATGCATGCACCACCATGTGCATCTGGCCTGCGTGGGACCTAGAGAATCGAAACTGGGTCCTTAGGCTTCACAGCCATGCACCTTAGCTGCTAACTCATCTCTTCAGCCCAGAGGGCTTCTTCTTTAGACTTCATAGCAAATGAGCAAAAACTGAATGATTCTTTTTTGATGTATAATTTTTAATTGACAACTTCTATAGTTACAGAAAATAAACCATGATAATTCCCTCCCCTCCCCCACTTCCCCTCCAAAACTCCACTCTCCATCATATCCCTTCCTCTCTCTGTTAGTCACTTTTTAATTTTGATGTCATTGTGTCTTTCTGCTATTATGAGGACCTTGTGTAAGTATTTCTAGGCACTGTGAGATCATGGATATTGAGGCCAATTTCTGTCTGGACAGTTGCATTGTAAGGAGTCGTACCATTCCTTTGGCTCTTATATTCTTTCTGCCACCTCTTCTGCAATGGACCATGAGCCTTTGGGAGTATGATAGAGATGTTTCAGTCCTGGACACTCCTCTGTCACTTCTTCTCAGCACTACGTTTGTTACCTTTTGGGTCATAACAGCAGTCACTGCCATCTGAAAAAAGAAGCTTTTCTACACAAAAGTGAGAGTAGCATTAATATAAGAATATAACATTAAGTAGTGCTTATAGGTTAGTTTGGTGAGTATAATATATGCATTTAGCCAGACAAGAGCAGGCTTTATACCCCTAAGGCTCATGACCTCCCTTTACATAGGCTTTTGATTAGGTTTTCAGTACTAGGCATGTATTCCCTCCCATACATCTGACCTCCAGTCCAAATAGAGAGCAGTTGGTTTCCTCCAGAGCTGAAATACCACTGTTGCACCTGTTCAGTCATTTGGCCTGTCTGGCGAAACTTGAGACTTCAAGGGTTCACTGTTTTCACTGCTGATGATTTCTGTCTCCCATAGGGCTGCATGCAGTGCAGCTTTTCCCAGATTTCAGTTAGCTGTTATACAGAGAGGAAGACAGAGAGGACGTTTTCAGCTCAGCCTCAGCTTGATTTCTCAGTGACCTTGCTGCTCAGGCATGTGAAGTGTTCAGCAATAGGGTCTTGCCACCTCTCGTGGGAAACCAAGGCCATGGTAATAGCCTGTTATGTTCATTTTGGAGGCATGTGTATATATAGGAAAGCTACCGATTTCTGTGTGTTTATTTTGTATCCTGCTACTTTGCTAAAAGTGTTCATCAGATCTAACAGTTTGCTGGTAGTATCTTTAGGGTCCTTTGTGTATAGAATCATATTTTCTTCAAATAATGATAACTTATCTCTTCCTTTCCAATTTTAGTCCCTTATATTAGTGTTTCTTTCCATGTTGCTGTAGCTAAGACTTCCAGTACTATATTAAATCAAAGTGGGGACAGTGGACACCCTTGTCTTGCTCCTGAATTTAGTGGAAAATCTTCAAGATTTTCCCCATTAAGTATTATATTGGCTGTAGGTTTGTCATAAATAGCTTTTATTATGTTGAGATATATCCCTTCTATTCCCAGTTTCTGTAGTGCTTTTACCATGAAGGGAGGTTGGATATTGTTGGATGTCTTTTCTGGATCTATTGAGATGATCATGTGATTTTTGTTCTTCAGTCAATTTATGTAGCATATTACATTTGTTGATTTGCATATGTTGAACCATCCTTGCATCTCTGGAATAAAGCCTACTTGGTTGGGGTAAATTATCTTTCTGATATATTCTTGTAATCTGTTTGCAAATATGTTGTTCAGAATTTTTGCATCTATGTTCATGAGGAAGATTGGTCTGTAATTTTATTCTTTTGTTCTGTTTTTGTCTGTTTTTTTTGTATCAGGGTGATGCTAGCTTCATAGAAGGAGTTTGGTAGAATTCCTTCCTTTTCTATTTTATGGAAAACTTTGAGAAGCAGTGGTGTTATTTCTTCCATTAAAGTCTGGTAGAATTCACCAGTGAATCCATCTGGGCCTGGACTTTTTTAATTTGGGAGACTTTTTATAACTGCTTGGATCTCCGTACTTGTTATAGGTCTATTTAAATGGTTTATCTCATCTTGGTTTAATTTTGCTAGTTCATGTAATTCAAGGAACTCATCCATTTCTTTCAGATTTTCAAACTTAGAGGTGTATGTATTGTTAAAGTATATCCTTGTGATTTTCTTAAATAGTTTGTTATCTGTTGTAATGGTAACTTTTTCATCTCTAACTTTATTAATTTTTGTCTCTTCTCTCTTTCTTCTGGTTAGATTTGCTAAGGGTTAAGCAATCTTGTTTAACCTTTCAAAGAACCAACTCTTTGCTTCATTAATTCTTTGCTTTTTGGTTTCTATTTAATTAATCTCTGCTCTAATCTTTATTATTTATTCCCATCTACTGATTTTTGGTTTGCCTTGTTCTTCTTTTTTCAAGGCCTTAAGGTGTAGCATTACATTGTTTACTTGTGAACACTCTAATTTTTTAGTATAGGCTCTTAGAGCATAAATTTCCCTCTTATGGCTGCCTTTATTGTTTCCCAGAGGTTTTTGTATGTTGTATTCTCATCGTGACTTGATTCTATGAATTTATTGATTTCTTTTTTGATTTATTCAATGATTCATTCATTATTCAATAGTGTACTTCTTATTCTCCATTAATCTCTGTGTTCTCTGTAGGTTTTCTTGTTGCTGATTTGTAGTTTAATCCCACTGTGGTCAGATAGAATACAAGGAATTATTTCAATTTTCCTATATTTGTTAAGATTTGCTTTGTGTCCTAGTATATGGTCTATTTTGGAGAATGTTCCATGTGCTACTGAGGAAAAGGTATATTCTGTAGCATTTGGATGGAATGTTCTGTAGATATCTGTAAGGTCCATTTGTTCTATGACATCATTTAATCCAGATGTCTCTCTGTTTATTTATTGCAGGGATAACCTTGTTAATTGATGAGAGTGTGGTATTGAAGTCACCCATTACAATTGTGTTTGGTGTTATCTGTGACTTTAAGTCTAATTGTGTTTGTTTGATGAAATTAGGAGCCCCCATGTTAGGTGTATATACATTTAGAATTGTAATGTCTTCCTGTTGGAGTGTTATTTTAATCAGCATAAAGTGACCTTCTTTATCTTTCCTCACTAATGTTGGTTTGAAGTCTATCTGTCAGATCTTAGGGTAGCAACCCCTGCTTGTTTCCTAGGCCCATTTGCTTGAAACACGTTTTTCATCCTTTCACCCTAAAACAGTGTCAATCTTTTATTGAGAGATGAGTTTCCTGGAGGCAATAAACAGCAGAATCATGTCTTTTAATCCAGTCTTCAAATCTGTGTATTTTGTTTGGGATGTTGAGGCCATTGATATTAACAGTTATTATTGAGAGGTATGTGTTTATTTGTCTTGTTTTATAGTGCTTCCTGTTTTCCATTTACTCTCTTGTTTTAACTGTTATTTGAGTATGGTTTCTTTTTTCCTGTTTCCTCATGTGTGTGCTTTGCTTTCTCTTCAACATGAAGGAATCCTTCAAGTATTTTCTGTAGAGCTGGCTTAGTTGTCAAAAATTTCTTTAGCCTGTTTCTGTTGTGGAATGCCCTTATTTCTCCTCCACTTTAGATAGATAGCTTTTCAGGATAAATAACCTTGGTTGACAGTTGTTATCTTTCAGAACATGGAATATATCATTCCAACCCCTTCTGGCTTTTAGTTTGTGTTGAGTAATCTGCTCTGATCCCAATCGGCTAGCTTTTATAAGTGACTTGCTTTTACTCTCTAACTTCTTTCAATATATGTTCTTTGGTTTTCATGTTTAGTACTTTAATTATTACATGTGAGGTGAGGTACTTTTCAGGTTTGGTCTGTTTAGTGTTGTATAAGCTTCCTGTATATGCATTGGCATTTATTTCCCAATTTGGGAAATTTAATTGCCAGTTTATAAGGCATTTAAGGAGATAAAAATAAGTTAAAACCTCACAGATGTATTCAGTAAAAATCTATGATATAGGAAAATCTATACTACTAGCAAGCTGATTTCTTCAAAACATAAATTTAAGGAAAATTTTTAAAAGGAACTTTCTGTATTCACATATTTTAAAAGACATACAAAAAAGTTATGCAACTGACTGACCGTTTGAACACTGATCGAAAAAGAAAATTATTTTAAAAATGCAACATAAGATAATAGAGCAAATTTGAATGCTAATTAGATACTTGATATTGTTAAAGGATATGTGTATCAGATCTGAAAAATGGCAATACTGTTATGTTTTATTTTAATTTTTTAAAAATTGAATTTATTTATTTGAGAGAGTGAGAGAGGGAAAGAGGCTGATACACACAGAGGGGGGAGGGAGGGAGAGAGATATAATGTGCACACCAGGGTCTCTAGCCACAGTAAATGAACTCTAGATCCATATGCCACATTGTGCATCTGACTTACATGGGTCCTGGGGAATTGAACCAAGGTACTTTGGCTTTGCAGGCAAATGCCTTAACCATCTCTTAACTTAGCCATCTCTCCAGCCCATTGTTATGTTTTTTCTAATATTTAATATTTATTTATTTATTAGAGAGAGAGAGAGAGGGAAAGAATGGGCACAGCAGGGCCTCTAGCCAGTGCAAATGAAGCCCAGATGCATGTGCCACTTTGGGCATCGGGCTTACATGGGATCTGGACAATCAAACCTGAGTTCTTAAGTTTTTCAGACAAGAGCCTTAACCACTTAGCCATCTGTCCAGCCCAATACTGTTATGTTTTGAGCAAGAATGTAACTTCCATAAGTATAAACTGAATTTTCTATGAATTAGTATTTTGTCCCACCAGTCTAATGAGAGTTGGGGAAAGTGACCCTAGAAAAGCAAGATTTGCTAATGGACTTGTCATCTGATGGGTTCTCATTCCACTGTTCTTATAATATTTGGTTATGTTTGAGATTTTTCATAATAAGCGACTTACCTTTACTTCTCATTTCTCTTGAAGATAACCACCTGGATAACCTTAACTTGTCACCCACCCCGATTGAATGTCTACCTCCTTTCCATCTCTACCATCAAGGCCCTATTGTTGGTATTATTTATTTATTTATTTATTTTTTGCGTAAGCATTGTCTGCACTAGTAAGATCAAAAGCAAAGTACCTGACACCATATTACAAGGGCTGTACACCACACGCTGCTGGTGGCTGTTGACCCTGACCTCCTATAGCTGTAGTGTCATGAATGTGTACTCAGGTCTTCATTCCTTTCTATACTCATCTGATACAACAATCTGCCATTGGAACATTTATTTGCCTTGGCCTTTCCTGTTTGTGGATTGATCACTGACTACAGAAAAGGTGAGAAGAAGAAATGTACTGGGCACCTCTCCTAGTCTAACTGCATGCA
This sequence comes from Dipus sagitta, assembly GCA_036346955.1. Taxonomy (NCBI): domain Eukaryota; kingdom Metazoa; phylum Chordata; class Mammalia; order Rodentia; family Dipodidae; genus Dipus; species Dipus sagitta. Next base: position 121,250,955 of record CM070772.1, read on the forward strand.
GTGTCCATTCAAGCAGAGTGCCTGTAGCTTCCGTGATCAGCCACTTACTTCAGACACAGGTAAGTCAGTCTGGGTTGTTTGTAGCCTTTCCGGGTATCAGTTGTCCTGGTTGAACAAACTGCCTCCCCAGGGATTGGTTGTATTCCTGTTTATACCTGCCCATGTTTGTCCTTGCTCACTCTCCTCCTGTGTATGCATATTTGTGTCCTTTTTTGCCCTCTTTTTGCAATCTGAGCTCTTCAGAGAGCCCTCTGTGAATCACTTCTCACTTTGACAGTGTCTCTTCTCGTGTCATACTTGTCAATTATAACATCAAACTTACGTTGGACTTCTGGGCTGGGGAGATGGCTCAGTTTGTCAATACTTGGTTTATAAGCATGAGGACCTCAGTTTTATTCCCAGAATCCACAGGAAAATTCCAGGCAAGATGGTGCGCATTTGTAATCTTAGTACGGGAGAGATGGAGACAGAAATAGATCACTGAGACTTGTTGGTCAGCCAATCTAACCTAATTGGCAGCCTACAGACCAATAAAACATTGTATCTTAATAAACAAAACAACAACAACAATAAAACCGTAGATGAAGTAACCTTCTGGCCTCCACATGCATCCAAACACACGAGAACACATGAACGTGCATACATATAGAAACACATATTTAAAAAAAAATCACTTCTCAGAAGATCTATCTAATGTTACCATGTGCTTTCTGCTTGTGGGTGACTCCTTATCATTTCTTTGAACTCTGTGGTATTGCAACCCTTACAGAATTTAATATGTTTTAAGTACCTGCTATGTGGATGTCACTATGCTAGATTTCTCACATTAATCATTTCATTTATTTATTGCAATCATTATAATCAACAATGCATGCATTGGTATTTCTTTTAAGAAAAAAAATTAAATTCAGAAAGTGTCAGTAAATTACTGTATAGAGTTAATACTATTTAGACCAATCAGTAGAACCAGACCTTAAATTAAAATCCTAGCTCCAGTATACAAATTATTAAGTGATACTCTGAAACTTTCTTCCTTGCTCTTGTCTTTTCCATATTACTAAGATATTTTATTAGTCAGTCAAGAATCATGGTTTCTTCCTTTCTCCCATCCACACTAGTTTTCTTCTTTTATCTTCTGAAAAAAGCAAGATTGGGACTTATAAGAATCCTGTATCTGTCAGAATAAGGCTGCTAGTAGCTGTTAGAGAGCTAAAGTTCCTCTTTACTACTCTTTGTCTATTTATAGTACATATTAAGGAGAAAAATATCTTTGAAGTGTGTAGGAGTATGTAATATTTGTATAGTCTATCCTTCCTTTATTAAAAATAGAATCTAAGCTCTTTCTACTGGGTATCCATCAATGATCAATGAATTGATTCTAGACACATCCTTAGATGCGTAATATTACCTCCCCTTAGATGCAAGTAGATTTATATTCCTAATTTTCAGTTACATTTAACTTTAAGACAGATTCGGAAGTATGCCATCTTTGGCGCTAGAATGTAGAAAGAGCTCTGGACTCCACAACTGTAAGTTCAATGATTAATAGCTAGAGTTCATTCAGCACATACTTTATTCCAGACACAGCTTAAAGTGCTTTAAATCAATTATCTCGTTTGAAGCACACAACAAGCTCTTAGAAACAAAGCATGGCTGCTTGGGGAGGCTGAAGAATGTTCCCAATATTGCGTAGTTTAATAGTAGCAAAGCTAAGATTCAGATCTTAGCAGTTGGAAGCCAAATGCTAAGCTCTTAACCACCATTCTATTCTATTCTCAGCTCAGTCATTCCTAGCCTGAGCTCTGGGGCAAGTCACTTAACTTCTTTATATTATATAAATGAAGACAATAGCTGGTAGTGAATATGAAAACTTTCATCACAGTGAAAGCACTTTATAAGCACAATGAATTACCATTGCATGAAATTGGCAGCATGAATAATAACCATACCGAAATTATTTGTGAATTAGTATGTGCCACCATCATCTTTAGCATTTTTATAGCTCATTTAATTATCCCAGGGACTGCATGGTTTGGGTAGCATTATCAGTACAATTGTAGATACAAGAAAAAAACAGATGTAAAGAAAATTCACAATAAAGAATAAATGTGGAACAATAACATACTTAATGAATTATATAAAACTGTATGCATCTGCACTTATTCTCTGGATCTCATATTTCTGATCATGAACTCCTAGTGAAGGCAAATATGGCTGGCTGTTCAGAATGTGTTGATTCATCATTTTATTTTTTTGAAGTGGGTCATAGCAGTAGGTGATAAAGAAAAAAGTGGCAAGTACCACTTTCCCTACTCACCTGTCAATCCACAAAGCATTATATGACCACACACAATTGTCTCAAAGAATTGGACACATACATTGTCATCTCTCCAGGAAGATTTTCTGACATTGTCGGGATTCACTTTTGGTGATAAGACATAATGGACTCTGGATTTCATTAAGCAGCAGAGTCCTCTGTGAGAAACATGTAGGCTTTTGTTTGAACAGGAGAGAGTTCAGGCAGGAGGCAGGATTTGCTTGGTCAGTGGAATAGATCAGAGGACTTTCAGAATCAACCTCTTGGCTCTAGCTTCTTGCCTTTGCCTCTGTGTCCTGTCGACTTGCCCCCAAGGTCTCAACATTAAAGTGCCAAGAAGGATAAGCAGGAAGGGGTAGGCTGGCATGCTGCCCATGTATGTAGTGTTCCATCCTTCAACTGAACGCTTATTGGATCCACAGAGAAAATAGACAGCTCAGGGTTAGTAGAGCAGAATGGGTAAGAGCAGGGCACTTTCTCTCTAAAGAAAAACATGTACATGGCCATGAGCTGATGAGAACTGATCATACCTTGTCTTGTGTACTTGGAGTATATGCAGGAAAAGTTTAGTGTCAAGTTGAAATTATGTTATCACAGATAGAAGACAAACTCTAAGTATTCTTACAGATGATGATTTCTTGCTGTGAAGAAGACCCACATGTCATTTACAGGAAAACGTATGACCTAGAGATCATATTAAGTAAGGGAACACCAGCCATCCCACTGAAGAATGAAGGCAGGGAGGAGGGAAATGATGCTACCAACATAGGATGTGTCCATACAGAGTATATACTTAATGAAAGAGAGAGAGAGAAAGAGAAGAAAAAAAAAAACAGAAAAATCTTAAGTCAGACTCATAGAGACAAATTAGTTTTCTTCTGTAAGTAGATTGTGTGTGTGTGTGTGTGTGTGTGTGTGTGTGTGTGTGTGTGTGCAAGAGAGAGAGAGAGAGATTGGAAGCATAAAGAGTACTATGAGGATGGAAAAAAGGTGCCTTAAGAAAGGAGGGCAAGGGAAAGAGAAGGTAACAGGCTATATGTGACAGGAAAAGAGAAGGAAGGACTTTTGGGAGGAGGAAGTCAACCAGTGGCAGGGAGCAAAGGGCAGGAGCAGGACAGTGGGTGAGGAAGACCAACAGCAACAAGGTATAATGACATCTATTTATGAAGATGCCGTGATGAGCTCGTTATGTTGAATGCTAATTAAAGCAATCAATTTAAAATGAAAGAAAATGTACAGGTAACACCTCTACCTTATGGTCTTTCAGTAAACTGTCTGTACCTGATAACTGTTACTCATTTATCCAAGGCAACCCATTCCTCAGTACACTTCTAGATCTTTGTGAACCCTTCTTTGAGTCCCTGCTCTAGGGTATGGATTCCTCCTCTCTGCTTGCTGTGTATTGAACAAGTGCTCATGGCAGTATTCTTCACTTAGGAGTCCACTGGAGGTTTATCTGCTCATCAGATTCTTACAGCTAGGCTTTGAAGTCACAAAGAACAAAGAAGGCATCATTTATTCTATATTTAAGCACTGTACTATCCATGGTATCTTAGTAGGTGTGTCATTTGATTGAGTCTGAAAACCCCTTGGGCTTCCAAAGTTCGTGGATCTTACGTAAGATCATACCCACATCTTTGTCCTAAACTTAGACCACACTTACTATAAAAGAGGAAGGGGAGGTAGTGGTTTCACCTCTCTCTTGCTACTATCTGGAAGGGACTCATGATAATTTTTTCAAAGTAGGGTCTCGCTCTAGCCCAGGCTAATCTGGAATTCACTATGTTGTCTCAGGGTGGCCTCAAACTCACAGCGATCCTCCTACCTCTGCCTCCCAAGTGCTGGGATTAAAGTGTCTTCTTGCACAGCTTCCCTTTTGCCCATTGCTACTCTTGTTCCTTCAGGCGGGAGAAAGGGTAAAATGAAACAAAAAGCACCCTCTAAGGTTCTCCTGGTTCTTTTCCTCTTTCCTTCTCTCCCTTCCCCCATCGCACAGTGAAACATCTCCTGCTTTCTAGTGGAGTGGAGCCTGTGAACTTACTGGGACCTGTGGACCTAACTGGCTTGGGCCTGGTTTCAGGTCCGGCAGGATTAGTTTCTTGCTGATCTTGCCAGGCAGAGGGATTGGTGTGCTCCTATTTACAGGGGCATGGAGAGACCGCTCGGCAGCTCTGCTCCTCTTGGTCCTGTTAAAGAATTGGTTGTTCTTTGTAGTTTACTTTGAGCTGTATAGTTTGTGCCAACACGAATCTGTGTGGTTCAAGGACCCCTTTGCTGATCCTTTGCCTGTGTATGGGTCTGAATCGGTGGCTTCTTATAGTGCCCTGTGTGGGATATAGTCAAGGCAGTAGAGGAACCCAGGGAGTTGTCTGTTGTGTGTTCCCTAAGTCTCCATGTCCCCAGAGGTCTGCTGTCCCCTATACACCTTCACACACTTCCTGTGTTGATGGTTGGGTTCTAAGTTTTAGTTGTGAGAGGAAAGAATTGGGTAACTCCTTCATCTTGGCCAGAATTGATGCTGATCCCATTAAAGGACATGGCAAGTTGAAATCAGGGTTCAATATTTCAAACTATTTAGGCAGATGGACACTGACCTTCAGCCAAATTTACCCATGGTTCTAGTTATCTTTGGTCTGTGGTCCTAGCATCAAACACGGCCTCTTGAAGGGCCAAGTGTGAATCGTATTCATCTCTGGATTTGCTGTGATGATCACAGTTCCAGGGAGGCATGAGCCACTGATTCAGAATGGATGAATGCAGACTTCTTTAGCTGAGCTGGAGAAGGTTTCATGCTTGCTATATTTTCCAATGTACTTTCCTAATGGTGATTGCAATTGGATATAACTCAGTAGATAGTAGATAGAAGACCCTGGATCTCCAGATTCCTGTAGGTGACATGGGACTCTGAAATCCACATACTCCCCATGGTTCTCCAGGATGAGGCCCAGTATCCTTTCCTGACATGCTCCCCCAGAGGCATGGTTAACACAGCAGGGTGAAGCAACCTGGCCCATCTGCCTGATCATTATCCACGTGGGGATGGTCAGAACTATTCTAATACCAGTGGTTGTGCAGGGACCTGGGGGGCAATTTGCTGGCAGGGGACTCATGGTTCTGCTTTTACAGAAGTCAGTGGACATTTGTCAGGCGATATCTCAGAGAGAGGCATGTACAGAGGAAGAGAGACAGACACATAGACACTCCTTTACACACACACACACACACACACAGAGAGAGAGAGAGAGAGAGAGAGAGAGAGAGAGAGAGAGAGAGAAGGGAGAGATGAAGATGCAGAAAGAGGAGTAGATTACTCGTGTTACTCTACTCTGCCCATGTCCAGGCCTTTTCTAACTCACTTCCTGGTCTCTGGAGTCACTCCAAGTTGTGCTCTCAACTCCAGTCAGAAAAGCTCTTTGTTTGTTTTACAGTGGGAGGCAATCAATACAGAGTGCTGAAAATAAGTGAAAATAATGAGTGCTCACTTGGCCTCAAATGAGAATGTGCATCTTCCCCTCCAGGGCTCAGGGAACATTGCAGAGGATGGGATAGAAAGAATGTAAGAGGTAGAAAGAGCATGGGGAGGAGTGCTGTGAAGCTCTGGTATCCAGACATGATGAGATCACTACATTCATGAACTCACAGCGGATGTGGTTACCTGCACAAGAACTGCACTTGAACGAGCCAGTCTTCTTCCTGTCTTTGCTACAGACAGGGTTTGGGAGGCTATTCCCCTCCTTAATGAGCCAATAACGGTTAACGGTTGCCAGGGAAATGGAGTCATTCGCTTTCAAGGCCTAGCTGCTAGTAACATGTGAAGAGAAGGAAGACAAGGTGAGACTGAGGGTCATAGGAAAGGGTAATGATTAACATGTAATATTTATGAATGAAAATATCAAAAGCCAAGTCCAAAAATATCATATAATAAAAACAAAGTAGAGTAAGACAGAAAAGTGATAGAAGATTCTTTTACTTCACTTCACCATTTCTCCTATGGCCTCTCTAGCCAGTCATCTCTGGGGGTGATTATTTTACTTTTCAGCATGAAAAATATCTGACTATCTGGGACTAAAACAATAAAACCTAAAAAAAAATAATTAGTTGCAGGGAATATTTGGTGGAATGCCAAAAGCAGTCTGGATGCTGTTGGGAGCAATAGGTAGCAATTATCTTTCCATATGGGATGCTGTTAGGTGAGGGGGGAGCAGGCAGAAAGGAGCGAAGTCCAGGAATTCAAGGACTAATGCATCTGAGGCCCACATTACAATGTTTGCTCTGTTGCTGCTTCTTTTAGTAACGAACTGCCAAGATGAGCAAAGGTGAGGTGGAAGTCAGGTGAGCATTGGTTTCCTCTGGTGTCCATAGTTACATTGCATAAAAATAAATTGCCTTAGAATTAACAAGAATTTTAAAAAAATGAACTATTTTTGATTCTGTGATCCTTGGGACTCCAGGCTGTCACTCACAAATCTGAGGTTGTTTCTCTAGGAAATGAGTGCCTGACTCATCGATAGTTCCTGACTGCAGTGCTCTTTTTATTTTCATCAATTAATTAATTTTTTAACTTATGTGTTTATTTGAGAGAGGGATGGAGAGATTAAGGGGAAAAAAGACAGACATATAGAGAGAATGGGTGTACCAGGGCCTCCAGCCACTGCAAATAAACTCCAGATGCATATGCCACCTCGTGCATCTGGTTTACATGGATTCTGGGGAACTGAACCTAAGTCCTTAGGCTTCTCAGACAAGTGCCTTCACCGCCAAGCCATCTTTCCAGCCCTGCTGTGCTCTTTGCCCAGCTCTTGACAAGACATGTGCAGCTCCTTCCAGTACCTTCTCTTTTTCCATTGTTCTCTTTAACTCACAAGGAGGCCAATTTAGGGTGCGTGTGTGTATGTATGTGTGTGTGTGTGGGTATGTGTGTAGTATGTACTGTATTTTGTACATGTGTGCAGAAATCAGAGGGCAGAGGGTATGCTCCTCGATTGCTCTCCCTGAGACATAGTTTCTCAGTGAACCTGGAGCTCACTGTTTGGTTAGACTGTCTGTCTGGCAAGCAATCTCCTCCCTTTGTCCTCTGCAGCATGAGGATTAAAGTCATGTGCAGTCATGCCAGGCTTTCTATGTGGATGCTCTGGATCAAATTCAGGTCCTCAAGCTTACAGGGCAAACACTCACTGCCTGAGCCATGCCTATAACTTCATGAGGGCATGCCTTCTTACTACTATTGGTTATATAATTTTCTAACTCCAGGAAAAAGCACATGCTGTATACTGAGATCATCACCTGAATATTTTATGAGTGCTGGAAACTGCTGAAGGGTAGATTTATTGAGGATTTCACAGACCTTAGGGGTCTGGTCCAGAACTGGGACCACTGGGTATTCCGTGAATGAAGGCTAAGAACTGGCCTCTGCTCAGAACTCATCACCCCATTTTTATTTCCACCCTAAAGTCTATGTGGTCTGCACTTTATGGGGATGGCTGGGCTTGCAATTTGCAGGAGGATGGTGGCAGGAAATTAAAACCTGTCACCAATCATCACAACTTTTGGAGTGTGATAAACATACTCACAGTGGTCCATGATATTACTGAGCAAGAGGGAGAGAGCTACCAGACATCAGGATCCCTCAGACTTTCTAGTGGAATGAAAAGACAAGGGTATGTCAGTGCGGCACTTGATGGTGAGTCTAGAGATTGAAAGCTTCCTTACAGAGGGGACACTGGTGGAAAACAAGGCACTTTCTGTTAACATTGAGGCTCACTGCATAGTACTAACATAATTGTGGTTGCTAGTATAGACGGTATTTACTAACCACCATTCACTTTAAAACCCTGGGTTCATCTCTTCTTATTTTGCTAGATTTCTCAAGGTAGCATTGATGGGGCTGTCTCTTTATTTGCATTCTTAGGTTTGCCTCACCTTACACGTATACATTGTGACTCTCACTATGTGGAGGATGAAACACAGATGCAGAAAGTTGAAGCAATTTGTGCAAAGCAACACTGTAGGTATCAGTGTGATCAACAGCAAATCTGAAATTATATCTTTCTGGTACCGGTGTCCTTGGGGACAGTGGAACTACATGTGAACATGGTAAAGTCCAAGGTAGCTGACGGATGAGAGACTTTTTTCAGAGGAGTCCCCGTGAGAGGGTGGCGGCATCTTCTGGAGCTTCTGGAGACAGTGCCGGCCTGTCACCGGCCAAGGGATCACACTAAGAATGACAGTGCCTCCCCTCCCTTTGCAGTTTGGATGGTTTCTGCTCATTGTTGTTTATAAGCTGCAGACATCCCTTGATACCCATGAAGTCTTAGTTCCCACAAACACCAAAACATGTCCCATATTTACATGGCATAGTATTTGCATATGACTTGTGCATAGCTTCCCATATGCTACGAATTATCTCTAGACATACTTCATACATTATAAATGCATGTTGAATAGTATATATTGAACTCCTTTGAAGATAATTGATAATAGAAATTGTATATATTGTCACAGGTAAAATTGTTAAAACATTTTTATCTAAGGTTGTGGAATCTGTGGATCTAGATCTTAAGGACATCGAGGACCACCTGCATGCCGTTTTGGTAAACAGAAACTGCAACTTACTGAAAATGCATAACATGTCATCACATCACAGTCAGAGAAAATACTCAGTGGGATTGTGTAACAAGTTTGAAGGCAGGCTCCTGGATACATCCAGACCTGGTCTCTATGCTTAGCATTCATTGTGGCCACCTTCCTGCATGGCCCGAGGACACACATTACTGTGTTCTCACCAGCAAGCATTGAAATGACCAAGGTCAGTTGCTTTGGCTTTAACTCGGCCTTTCTGAGTCCTGGCTCCAGCTTCATTTCCTCTGTTCTTCCCTTAATTTCCTCTAATTCCCTGAATGCCTCACAAGCAGTATCTGGGTTCATAAGCTTTTCCTCCCCTGGTCCTGCATCAAGGTTGCTATGGGTGATGTTGTGCTCTGCTTGGGCATTGAACTCCTCTCTTCTGTTTCTGGCTTCTCTTTGGAAATACAGGACTCCTAGGAAGTGTGATTAGCCCACATCTTATCAGAATAATGCTGGCAAAGGCCTCATGGAGGCCTCAAAGTAATCCATTTCAGGCTGGGTGGTCCTTTCTAGAAAACAACAGGGATAAAAACAACACAAACATGGGAGAGCATTAGAATTGGAGTTTTCCATGCCTAGGACATGTTCTAGGCTACACTGCTTCCTAACGGTCATCTCAGGGCTGCCCTGACCATCTCTCTTAGGCTGGGTAGTATCACATGATGAATGCCTGGTAGGAACTCTGGAGTTGGGATTTAATGAGACAAGGAAGTGTTGATTGACAGATCTACTCCTGGCCCTGTTCTTGATCTATTTTCCAAGTTCCCAGGGGAAAGATGACATGATGTTTTGTTTTCTGATCTGGTCATGGAATAGATATTCATTTAGTTACAGTTCTGGAAGCAGAGGACTACAGAATCATGGCTCCAGTGTCTGCAAAGGGTTATCTCACTACATCATCCCATGAGAGACATGGTGTGTTAGCTCAGGCTCCCTCCTTTTTCCTATAAAGCCACTAATTCCACTGAAAAGGTCCATTCCTGACACTTCATTTAATCTCTATTATCTCCCAAAGACCTCTCCTTCAAATGTCAATGATGCACGACTTTTGAGGTTAAGTTTCTAGTACATAAATATTTAGAGGACATTTCAAATCATAAGCAGTAGAAAATGAGATTATAATATAACATAAAAATAAATAGCAAACTATTTTTCAGTGGCATTTATTTTCCTTATAAAATATTTCCATATACAATATATAGTTTTGAGTTAATATGCATATGTTAAAATGTTCTGAAAGAACAGAATTAAATCACGGAGACAGTAAAACATACACATATATGTATACCCACATAGCATACACACATGCACACATATGTATACATGAGATGACTATACTCACTTATTACATACATAAATGCATAAACATTTGTATTTATGTGAAACACTTCACATGCCATCTTTAATCCATAGGAGGGTCAGAGGGTCATTGTCCTCATTTTACAGATGAGAAAACTGATAGTTGTCTTCCTTTGGGAATGTGGGACAACCAGTGCAAGTAGTGATTAGCATATGTCATCAGAGCAATGCTTTGAGACCTCTTATAAGGCTTAAACACAACACAAGGAGCTAACATGAGAAAAAAACAAAAACGTTCATTCAATTCACATCTCTAGAATGAGATGGAGCTGCAGTGAGAAAACCCAAGAATGTCAACTCTAAACAAAAATACTTTGCTCCTATCCCTTGGCAAAGGTGTCAGCCAGCAAAGGTCTATTGTAGGCAGTGAGCTTGACCCTGCTCCCATCTCTTTATTATAGTTACCCGGGAGTTGTAATCAGTTGATGTTCTGGTTATGGCAATTGGCTGTGTGATAAAGGAACTCACCATCCTAGAAGGGGAGGTAGAGAAGCACCTGAGGTAGACAGTCCGCTTCACTGGAGGCCCTAGAACCAGTGTCCACAGAGCCCCAGCTACTCAGAGACATGCAGAACCAGCCAGAAGATGCAGATCCCTGGAAGCTGTCAAGCTGGAGGCACTCATAAAAATAGGTAAAGATGTGTGGGAATAAGAAATCAGTCAGAGTGGGAGGCACGTAGCAGGCTAATGAAATAATTTGTATGCCACAGAGGTACAGGAGGATCTGGTTCACTGTAGCACGACTACGGCTTGATGGAGCTGGCTCTTGGGCACACGGAGGGACTGTGTGATGACAGGTGAGGGCAACCCCAAGGGACCAGAGAGACAGAGGCCAGAAGAGAGGATACTTGTATTCAAAGAGAAGCAGCCTTACTTCCCTCTAAGAGAGGAGGGTGCAGGCTGTCACCAAGTTCTTTCCCCTCACACACCTTCCAATGAATGCAAATTAATTTTGCCAAATAGCCTTTCTTTTTAAACCTGCTTTCTGGCATGATAACTAAAAAGGAGGCTTGTGTGGAGGAGGAGCAAATTGATTCAGGAGCCACATGTTTGTCTGCCTGAGCCAGGAATGCGAGCTTTCTCCTCTTCACTTGATACACCTTTTCTGAAAGCCATTTTGTGACAGCTCTGACAGCCCCTCCGTCACCATGATGACACTCTGGGTGTGGGGAGTGAGCAATGAGAGGGATCAGCACCAGAGACAGAAACACACACACACACACACACACACACACACACACACACACTTGTGCGGAAAGTAAATGATTATACACAGGACATTTATCTCTGAGGCTGTTTCCCCAGCAAAACCAATTACTGGCCTTTTCCTTGAGAACGTGTACTGAGTTTCAACTTGTTGGAGGCTGGAAGGAAAAGATGCTAGGCTTCATCTTTGTGATATTCATGAGTCTGCTGAGAGTTCCCAAGCAAAGAATTTAGTATTTCTGGCCTTCTGCAAGTGGAAAAGTGCAAAGTACATGTGAGGACTCTGAGGAATCGGGGTGTTGAATTGATGCTTTTATCACATGTACACTTGGGAATTGCAGGTGGAAGCTGGGAGTCCTTCTGGGAGAGGAGAGGGAACTGATCACAAGACCTTCCAAAGGGCAAATTCTCCGTTCCTTAGGGAGAACTGGAGGAGGTCTTTCTGCCAGGCTCACTAGCAGGTGGGAGAAGGCCACCTCTCACCAGTCACCATGCTAAATTGGGAAGCAAAGCCAGATGTTGTCTAGGGAGATGGAGAAGCAACCTGTAGTCATTGGCGGCAGGGAGGTGGTAACAAGCTATTCATTACTTGTTAAAAAATATCCCCAAGCAGAGCCTTCATGCCTTGTGAGGAACGGCTCCTAGAGGCAATACTGATTCTGTGACATCATGTTGCTTGCTGTCAGTTTTGAAGTTGACATCCCTAGGGCAGACCAGTTGAAGAGGAATCTGGTATCGAGTGGTGTAGACCTGCCCTATGTTCACTGCTGCTCTTTCTCACTTCTCTTAGGTTTCTCCAGGCAAGACCTGCCACATTGCCTTTGGGATAACTTGTCTTGGATATATAGGCTCTGTGTTGGTTGATGGCATCAGTGAAGGAAATCCCTTGGTACTGTGCCCAGAGGACCCATATTTTCCTAATGTGAATATGAGACCCTATAGATTGGTGCTGATTTTCATTTGTTCCCCAGTTGCCCTTACACTGACAGGAGCAAGCAGAAGAGCTGAGCAGAGTTGCAGAAAACCTGGGCTGCGTTGTGTGAACAGTGCTAGTGAGCAGAAGGAGGGAGCCAGCAGGAGAGGAGAGACTCAAGCAGAGCACAAGTCAGTATAACGCATGATCAGAGCCTGGCTTAGCCTTTCCTAGGGAGCCCACTATGATGCTTGGGAGAATAAAATCCAGGGCCTCTCTTACTCACTCTCCAATGAAACTTTCTAGCCTCCCATTGATTAAAATGGACTCATTATTTCCTGAACCAAGGAGATACACCATATTCATATTTCTTTTAGGAATAAATAAAATTAGTAGAAGCACAAAATTGTGTTAGTATGGATAGGAGTCACAAAGTCGTACTTGGAAAGAATACTTAGTGAATGCTCTGAATATTTACTTATTATTATTCACCTAGTCACTTCTTTTCACATTTGGTTCTTCTACGCAGAGTGCGCTGTTCCCAGAGTTTCTCTGATATCACTTTCTACCAGGTCTACCTGGCCCATTAGCAAGCCCTGTTTGATTGCTGGAAACATTTGAATGGATGCACCTGGCACTAGTCCATTCCCCTTGGTGTGTTTTGTTATTTCTTCTTGTCGTATATCCCTTGTACAAAATGGTGGGTTTCATAAGGGCAATTTCTTTCAAGTATATGATTTACTTTAAACATAGTCCCTCCCTTTCTCCTCCACCTTTCTTACCTCTCCGATTAGTTTCCTTCTTTTCTCCATTCCCCCTCTTCTTTCAGATGTCTATGTTGGATATATATGTCAATGTGTCATTGACATCTGTATGTCTTTTGATACCTAAATTAGTTTTTCTATCTGTACAGAATCCTGGTTCCCAAATGAGAGAAAATGGAATATTTGTCTTTTTGAGCCTACTTTATTCACTCTAGTATGATGACCTCCAGTTGTATCCATTTTCCAGAAGTGACAAAATCTCATACTTCTTTGTGACTGAAACGCCATTGTGTGTGAATACCACACTTTCCTTATCCACATATCTGTTGACAGCTACTTTCATAACTTGGCTATTGCACCTACTACCACAAGAAACATGTCTGTGGGAGGCTGACTTACAATTTTTTGGGTGCATACATACAACTGGTTCATCTTGCTTGATAGATGGAAGAAGTAGGGCTCAGCAAGGAATGTACACACGTGTACATAGCCTGTTGATGGAAGAGGCAAATGGAGAGCTGACTCTTGAGTACTTCATTTAGTGTTATTCCTTTCACTTGAAGACAATCTGTAAGGATGGGCATGATCACATTGTGCAGTGCATTTGGAACTTGTCCCTCAGTGCCTTTTGGGCATCCTGGGCCTCCTTAGGCTGCACACTTTCTTTTCCTTGCAAAGGAGAAATAGCAGGGAGGTGGCATCCCGGCCTGTTTCTGTCACTTAAATGTCTGGGCAAGATGCAATTACAGTGAGCTGGGGTGCAATTAAGGTGCCCTGTTACCCTGGATATGTCCCCCTGGCCTCATCTTATCCACACCCATCCCTTCGCTGCTTCATTTCCCTAGGACTGGTCAGCTTCTGAGCCTCTGGGAGGATTCTCTTGTCACCTGCTCTTTACTGGCCATAGAATGTTGAGCAAATGGAGTATCTCCTTGGATAATCTACTACCTAGAAGTGACATTTCTGGGGGACTTGAGCACTGTCCCCAGCTTTGGTCACAACTGCCAAGCTGGTGGTCTTTTCCCCAAAATGCCAAGGTCGTGTTTGTTATTGCCCAAAACACTCTGGATCTTAGAGCTTTAAGAGGCCATTGCAAATCCTGCCACTCACAACTTTCTGTTTTTCAGGGTTTTGAACTTTGTGTGCAGACTGGCCTTGAGGGGGAATAGACAGAGACAGTATGCTCTCCTAGGCTTGGTGACTTCCTTGTTGCTTAGTTGAGTCTCCTTGACCATGTGATTCCCCAAAGAGTCTGTAATGCTGCCACTTTATGGCTTTGTGGATGAATTACAGAATTCTATCCATCCATCCAACCAGCCAGCCAATAGTATTATACAAACAACAAATGAGTCAACTAATCCCTATCTACATAGGTTTTGCATCTTTTGGAGGAAGACTAAGAGTAAAGTGACAATAAATGAACAAGACAGTTCCTAAGAGTGATTAATGCTAAAACAAAATAAGATGACGTGATTGATAAGAATGGGTGTAGGGAGGCCTCTTTGGACTGAAGGATCAAGAAATACTTCCCTAAAGAGATGGCATTTGTCGTAAAGTATAAAGAAGAACAAAAATATTTAGCTCTGAGTTAGCATCTGAGACACAGGAAGTCACATGAGTGAGGACCTTGAGGCTGAAATAACTTTAGAACATTATACGGGAGAAAATGAGGGCTTGCCAGAATAAAACGGATTGAAATTAGGGAACTAGGCACTTCCTGGAATATGTTCCCTTGTTAAAGAATTTTGATGTTTTTCCTAAGTATAATGGACAGCCATCAGAGGTTTTAGGAAGTGAAATGACAACATCTGATCTTTAAAATGTATTACTGAGATATCATATGGAAAGTAGATATTAGGGAAATTTTTCTTCTATGGACTTTAAAAAAGCAAGTTGTCATACTAGAAAAGACCACACAGCTAGGAGCAAATGGGTGCTTCTAGCCATTAGCACAAAGCTGACAATAATCCAAATTTTGCCAAGAACAATGTGAGTAAGCTTCGAGCAGATGTTTCTGCAGTCTCCCTCACAGAGGAGACCCCAGCCTTACAAAGCAACTTGACAGCAGCCAGGTAAGAAATGCAGAGGGCAAGGCGGGCCTAACTGATTTGGGTCTTAACTTCTTTTTTTTTTTTTTTTTTTTTTTTTTTTTTTTGCAATCAAATTTATTCATTCCCCCTTGAGGTTTTTTTTTTTTTTCCTCTAATAAGAATATAGTTAAACGAATGAGTATTTGAATATTGAGCTTGCCTAGGATTTCTTGGTAATATTTATGGAGCATATTCTTTTTCTTTTTTTTTTTGTAGATAAATGTCCTGCTAAAAACTTCTTTCTTTTTTTCTTTATTAGTTAGTTTTGTATTCAGCAAATACAGTCAGTTTGGTGCCATTATTAGGCTCATCCTTGACCTACCCCCTCCCCTTGGCCCCTCCTTGTTAAGGTATATGGGTCATGCATTGTGGAGTTAGCTCACAGTTATGTGTAAGATAAATGGCTCGGCATATCATGACCCAACATGTGGCTCTGACATTCTTTGTGCCCACTTTCCGCAAAATTTCCCTGAGCCATGTTGGGTTCATTTTTGGTCTGCTTCAGTGATGAGGTGTTGGGGACCTCTGAGGCTCTGGCTCTCTGATTTGGTAGGAGTTGATTTTTCTCTGTGTTGATCTCCTTCCCCCTTCTGCTGGTATCTGGTTCATCAGGAAAACAGCACCCTTGCTAGTTTCACCAATTTTTCTTAGTTTCAGCCGGGGCCCTTTTGAGGTATGATGGGGTGGCTCTCTCCTTAGGATCTACATCTATCTGAAAAAGAGAAGCAGATTCTCCAACGGAGACTAAGTTAGCAGCAGGAGAAAAGAGAAAACCCTTACTTTTTTATAGAGAATTTAATAGGTGTAGGCCCTCTTGTAGCCCATGATTAATGGTAGCTTGATATTGGTGAGTGGGCTTATGTTTGGATATGTTCTGACTTGTTTCTCAGCTCAACCACATAAGGTTTCTTCAGCAGTAGGGTCTTGCCACTAAACTTTGGTGGGTCATCAAGTACTCTGACAGAAATCTGTCTGTCTTTTAGGAAACCTTGTAGGTCTCTCTGATCAAAAGCTCATTGTGGATGATAGTCCCATGCTGGTACTGGGAGTTATAGGTCAGTGCCCACTATGAAAATGAGAAAAAAGATAACTAATATACAAGAGTTAGAGAGAGGAGAGAGAGAGAGAGGGAGAGGAAGAGGGAGAGGGAGAAGGAGGGAGGGGAGATGTAGAAGATTAAGGTTAGTCGTGATCCTACCCTCTCCAGTGTCTTGTGGTTCAGGTGTTCCCTGTAAGGGCCTGGTGAAGGATCAGCCATTTGGTCTGCCTTTTAGGAAGTAGAATTTTATGGTACCATTGCCGTTTGGGTCTAGATTTGTGTTTCTCACCCCTTTGATGCCCTCCCCTCCCTCCCCTTCCATCCTAGTGTCTAGTCCAGGAGATGCTTGCTGGGTATGTAAGGTATCTTGGGTAGATTCAGGTTAGGTGCTGTAGATGAGTGAGACTATGTGGCGATTTTTTTTCAGTGATTGGGTAAGTTCACTGAGAATGATCTGTTCCAGGTTCAACCATTTGTCCTCAAATTTCATTGTGTCATTTTTTCTTACTGCTGTATAGAATTCCATTGTGTAGATATACCACATCTTAGTTATCCATTCTTCTAGTGATGGACATCTGGGTTGATTCCAGCTCTTAGCTATTACAAATTGAGCCGCTATAAATATGGTTGAGCAAATCTCTCTAGCCTGTGGTTTGAAGGTTTTAGGGTAGATGCCCAGTAAGGGAATAACTGGGTCTGTTGGTATCTCTATACTCAGCTTTTTCAGAAGTCTCCATATTGCTTTCCAAAGTGGTTGTACCATCTTACATTCCCACCAACAGTGGATGAGTGTTCCTACTTCTCCACATCCTCGCCAGCATTTATTTTCATTTGATTTTTTGATATTTGCTATCCTTATTGTTGTAAGATGGAATCTCATAATTGTTTTAGTTTGCATTTATCTGATTATTAGAGATAATGAACATTTTCTTAAGTGTACGTTTGCATTTGTATTTCTTCCTCTGTGAACTGCCTGTTCAGCTCTTTGCCCCATTTTGTGAGTGGGGTGTTTGACTTCTTACTGTTTAGACTTTTGAGTTCTTTGTAGATTCTAGAGATTAGGCCTCTATCAGTTGGATTACCCACAAATATTTTCTCCCATTCTGTGGGTGATCTATTGGCTTTCCTTATGTATGCTTGTCTGTAAAGAAACTCTTCAGCTTCATGTGATCCCATTGGTTGAGTGACGGTTTAAGTTCATGAGCTACTGGGGTTTTGTTCAGGAAGACTTTTTCCATTCCTATATCATGGAAAGTACTTCCTAAATTTTCTTCCAGTAGTATTCGCGTTTCTGGTCTTACATTGAGGTCTTTGATCCATTTGGACTTGAGTGTAGTGCATGGTGAAATGTGTGGGTCAAGTTTCAGTTTCCTGCATATGGCTATCCAGTTTGTCCAGCACCATTTGTTGAAGATGCTGTCTTTTTTTCCAGCCTATATTGTTAGGGCCTTTATCAAATATCAAGTAGCTATAGTTGCTTGACCCAAAGTCTGGGCCCTCAAGTCTATTCCATTGGTCTATACTCCTGTTTTTATGCCAGTACCATGCTGTTTTTATTACTATGGCTTTGTAATATAGCTTGAGATTAAGTATGGTGATGCCTCCAGAGGTATTTCTTTACTGAGGATATGTTTGGATATGCGAGGCCTTCTGCCTTTCCATATAAAATTTGAGATCATTTTTTCTATCTCTGTGAAGAACACTGTAGGGATTTTGATTGGAATTGCATTAAATATGTATATTGTCTTTGGTAGGAGTGTCATCTTCACAATG
This sequence comes from Dipus sagitta, assembly GCA_036346955.1. Classification (NCBI taxonomy): domain Eukaryota; kingdom Metazoa; phylum Chordata; class Mammalia; order Rodentia; family Dipodidae; genus Dipus; species Dipus sagitta. Next base: position 121,269,040 of record CM070772.1, read on the forward strand.
TTAATTCTGCCTCTCCAGGAATATGGGAGGTCTTTCCATTTTCTCAAGTCCTCCTCAATTTCTTTTTGGAGTGTTTTTATGTTTTCGTTGTTTAGATCTTTCACTTCCTTTGTTAACGTTATTCCAAGGTATTTTATTATTTTTTTGTTGCTATTGAAAATGGGACTATGTCCTTTCTTTCTTTCTCTGTATCTTTGTCATTTGCATATAGGAAGGCTACTGATTTTTGTGCATTGATTTTGTATCCTGCTACTTTGCTATAGGAGTTAATCACCTTCAGGAGTTTTGGAATGGAGTCTCTCAGGTCTCTTACATATACAATCATGTCATCAGTGAATAAAGCTAACTGAGACTGGGGAAGTTTTCTTCAATTATTTTGTTAAATAAGTTCTCCATGCCTTTGGTCTGAATTTCTTCTCTTTCTGGTATTCCAATGATCCTGATATTAGGATGTTCAAGTGTATCCCACAATTCCCTCATGTTCTGTTCATAGGAAATTTTGAACTTACTGAATTTTTTTAACTCTCTAACTGTTTCTTCCATCTTGTCTTCCAGATCAGAGTTTCTGTCCTTCACTTGGCTGATTCTATTCTTGAGAGCTTCTAGAGAGTTTTGGACTTGTTCAATTAAGTTTGCATTTTCTATTACTTTTCTGTGTATAATTTCCATCCCTCTGTCAAGCTCCCTTTTCACATCATTTTCTGATTTTCTTGATGATTCTTGGAATTCATCCTTGCATTTCTTTATGTCTTCATTTAGCATGGCCAGCTGATTTTTAAGGTCGTCTTTTTTTTTCATTCTCCCTCAAATCTCTTAACTGTCTTTGAACTCCTTGCAATTTCTTATCTTTTAGTTCTAATTTAGTGATGGCAGCATCCACTCAATTATCGGTCCTTTGTGCTTTCCTGCAAGTTCTACCAGTAGGTTGGTCAGGGTTGCATTGCTCACAGCTTGAATTTGGTGTTCTGATCCTAATGGTTCTTCTATGTTTTGGTTAGATGTATTCATTGTAGGACTGGATGATCTAACTGGAATTTCTTGCATTTGATTTTACATGTTATTTCTTTTGCACTATGGTCTACCCATGACAGGGTATGGGCACGTAGGTGGGCGTATCAGCCTGGGGCAGTTGCCAAGCAGCCTGGGCTTTGGCTCTCACTTGCCAAAGCCACCTATCTACTGCCTGGCAGGGGCGCCAATGTTGCCTGAGTTCTCAAGCGGTAATGTGCCAAAGCTGCTTTCGTTTGAGCTAGGAGTGGCACTGAGGCACCAAGCACTGAAGCAGCCTGAACTCTGGCTGGGAACACTGGGACCTGGAAGCAGTCTGTGTTCCCCCACTACTGGACAATGACGGACAGCTAGTGTGGCAGACAGGTAGGGGATGGCACCTGAGCTGGCGCAAGCGGGAGACACAGTCTGAGCTTGTGGGGCAGTAGCTGTGGGACTGAGCTCACTCAGTAAGTGGGCGAGTGGACAAGTGTGCGGAGCAGTCTAAGCTTCCGCATGCAGGGCTCGATCGGCGCACAGCAGCAGTGGCGGTGGGCGCCAGCGGCAGCTGCGACTCTGTGGACATGGCGGTTATTTGGGGGAGGGGTGGGCTACCCGCCTGCGAGGGGATCTGCAATTTCCTGTTTCCCCTGCCTCTGTGCCCTCCCAGATTTCTCTCCCCTAAAAGCTCCAATGAACCCTTAGTATCTTGCCTTTCTTTCCCCTGGATTTGCATGCAGCTAGGCGGTCACCATCTTGGCTGGAAGAACCGGGTCTTAACTTCTAATACTCAGAAATTTCCAGATAGTGAATGTGTGCACTTACAAGCGTCTAAGTTGGTGGTGCTGTGCCATACAGCATTATATAAAGAATACTGAGTAATGGTGTAATCCAGTCTAAGAGGATATCTTGTCAAAAGCAAAAGCAGGCTCTAGAATTTTTGGAGGGCCACATGCATACAGGCATACCAAGGGGTATTACATAACCTTATAACTATTTCTGGAGGACAATTCAGAAATAGAATTAATCAGTAGTATAAAATAAGGCTAGGCAGATGTGAGGGTCTACTATGATGTCAGGCTCCCTGAACTTTTGCTACTAGTGTTCACCATGTCAGTGACTCTTTTGAAAGTTTGTGTTAGTTACCTTTTTCATTGCTGTGATAAAAAGCCATGCAAAGCAACTGAATGAAGGAAGGGTCCACTTTAGCTCACTGTCTGAGTGTGCAGTCCATCATTATGGGGAAGGCATGGCAGCAGATGGTGACACCGCTGTTCACATTGTGTCTGCAGTCAGGAAGAAGAAAGATGAGTGCTCAAACTCCACTTGCTTCCTCCTTTTTACTCTGTTGGGACCCCACACCGGAGAATGGCGCAACCTACAATTGTGGTGGATCTTCCCATCTCAATCTAGAAAATAACCTAATATAGAAATGGTGAGGGCACCTATGTGCTCTGAACTTTGTTTCCTAGCTGGTTCTAGATCCAGTCAAGGTCACAATCAACATTAGCACAGAGCCCTACCTCCAAAGACAAATCATTCTTAAAGCTGAAAATAGAAACTATGGAATCATATGGTAAAGAATTCAGAGCTGTAGATAAAAAGACAACTAATTTGGCAACAGGAATACCTGCGTGTGGTGATTCATACATGTAATGCTGGTACTTTGGAGGCATGGTAGGAAGACTGCCATGAGTTTGAAGTGACATGTGCTACATTGTGAGTTATTATCCAACATGGACTGTAGAGTGAGACCAGATTTTAAAAACTAACCAAATTAACCAACCAACTAAACACATGCAGACACACACACACACACACACACGCACCAAAAAGTAAAAAACAGAAAAAAATCAAAACAAAAAGATAACATGGTGAGAATTCAAGAATAAAGGAGTGGAGGAGTGGGGAAAACCTTTTCAGGAAGAGAAAATATTTTTTTTTTTTTAGATTGCCTCATATTACTTTCATTCCAGTGGTCACAGTTATGTATAGGAGTATTTTGGGAAGGGATTGTGGAGTAAATTTCTTAGCATAGATTTAATGGTAGAAATAGGTCCCATTGGTCTCCTAAAACCCATATGAGCTTCTGTCTAACTTAGACCATTCTGGTATCCAAGGTGGCTGCAGAGCCAGTTATGTTCAGGAACTGGTAGCTCTATTCACATTGATCAGACTTTCATGAGTTAGAGGGATGGCTAATGGGGGTAGGCTGGAGCCAAAGCTTACAATTTGGTAACACTGCCCAGTTTGTTGATATGTGAGCAGCATTGGCATGTTTCACATTCTAGTTGTGTAAAATGAACACAGTGACTGAGAGATAAGCATCAAGCCAATTAAGGTAAAGGTTATTATTTGTGGTAGAATAAGGTAATAACTACAGGATTTCAAAAATTACCCAAGAAAGAAAGTTTAAACAAATCTGGGGATATAGCTCAATGGTAGAGCCTAGGATGTTCAAGGCCCTGTGTTTGATCCTCAGTATTGTAAAGAAGAAGAAGGAAGAGGAGTAGGAGTAGGAGTAGAAGGAGAGAGGAGGAAGAAGAGGAGAAGAAGAAGAAAATAAAGAACAAAAAAGAAATTCTGAACAAGATACTGACATTAATTCACAATCTCCTTCAATACATAATATGACCTATTTTATTCATGTAGCTACTCCTATACCATATTATTAAAAACAAGTTAAACAACTGTACTTTAGGGAAAAGGGAATTAATATTGACTAAGGACATACTAAGTACTAGGTACTTAATAAGTGCCACACTTTAGTTTTCACATTTAAAATAATCTTGTGAGGCAAAGTGTTGAAACAAGCAAATATTAAGGCCCAGGAGATTATATAATATGTGTTTCCATCTCATGTACAGGGCAATGGTTATGCACTGGTGTGGCTTCTGGGAACCTTCCAGAATGTGACATAGTTATCCAGTCCTTCTGTCTTAGGATGCCCACCACTTTCGGTTTCCAAGGAAGTGACATGGCTCATTTCCTTTTATGTTACATTGGCCCAAACTACTAGCCTAATGTCATTTAGATGCAAGGCAGACTGGGAAATGTAGTCTCTAGATTGGCAGTCACTTCTCAACAACAGTTCCATTCCTGAAAGGGGAAAAAAAAATCTTCAGGTCCACTTGTCTCAGATTCAGGTTTCCCATGAGAAACTAGGTCTATTGAAGTTTAATAGGCCACAAAACACATACTGAAAAAGTCAGCACTGGAATATCAGGGAGAAAATTGTCATACACACTGACCTGATATGACTAATTCTCAAAGGTCTTTGAATTTCTTGCTCCAGTAATTTCTGGGCAGAGTTGATGATAGGTGGGGATTGTCATGGTTTGAAGCTTAGTGACACTGTTTGTTTTGCTGCATAATTGTGGGGAAATTGCTTTCCCTTCGGTAGGCATTCTTTCCTCATTTATGAAGTGGACATCATAATGGTAATTACATCCAATGCTTTTTATAAGAATAAAAGGAACTCTCTGGTGTAAAGAGCTTAGATTCATACTTTGACTGGTGCTGCTGTCCTTGTGATGGACTGACTGTTTCATTTTTGAATAATTGACTCAGAATTAAAGACCTTTGTCCCACTCATAATAGACACTTAAGTTAGTGGCATCTACTATGGATTCCAACTCATTGCTACATCATAGCTTCCTCTTCTGAGCACTAGGCCCATAAGGGTGAGTTTCTCTCTTCTCAAGGATATTTGTAACAGTTAACTAAATAACCAATCATTTTTCTTCCCTTAGAAGAGTAGTATCTTAAGCTAGAATAATCTCATTGCAGGATTCTTGCTCTAGCTTTAGCCCAACAAAGATTTCTTCACTATATCTGCTTTAAAGTAATTACATGGAATTGTTGTATGATCTAAATATACATCAGTCTATAAATAAATGGTCATTTTAAGAGTAGCAAAACCTATACACTGTTTATTAATGTAAAATACTTTGAGATTTAGGCATAACCCAGGACAGATAGAATAAGCAAATCTAATTTGCAATAAGAAATCAAGAAATTCGGTCTAATAATAAAAATTACTTCTTTTGACCCCTTCTCCAGTGCAGTTTTTTTGGGGGTAATGTTCAACAGAAATGATATTTGCTCCCATCACCTAGCTTGAATAAAAAAAAAAAAAGAGTCCAATGTTGGACTTCTAAATGCCAAAGAGGTCATTCATCATTAACTCACATGCTAGGAATTTTTCATGTGAATGTCACATGCTTCTAGTGTCAATGACCTACTCCCTCTAAGCCTATGTAGCCCATGGAACACAATGACCCAGCTACAGAAAGGAGTCCATGGGGCCATGCCATAACCTTTCCCTTATACCAGCGTCTCCCTTACCATGGACGTTACATGGCACCCATTGTAGTCTCTCAACACAGGGCTATTGTGAGCTATGCATAGGGTTAAGTCTTTGATTCAGAGGTTATCTCTGAATGACACTAGATCTTCTCTTCAAATTCAAGGACCTACAAATACTCTGTATCGCATGTCCACACAAAAGGCCTGAAAATCCAAGTTGAGAGATCTCATTCTGGGGCTTTTGTCCCTGTTAGAAATTTTCTTCTTGATTGTGGAATTGACTTCCTTGTGTCTAATTGTGATTTGAGGAATGCTTGAAGCATGAGTGCTAAAAGTGGCACTGGAACTTGTTTAGTCCAGAGTCCTTATACCACTTACATGTTGGCTTTGCTTTTCTTCATCCATTATGTGGAAGAATGAAATATCCTTTAATATCATCATACAATAAATGTCACCACTGAAACAGGAACCGTAGATTGTTACTAGAAAATTTTCAGTGCCAGGGATGGGATACCTTTCAGTGAGTTGTTTGCTAGGGAGGTCCCTGGTACCCCCAAAACATTATAGGCTATTGCCAAGGCCCTTAGTTTCCCACTAGGAATAGATGATAAACCCCTATTGCTGAAGACTCCACATACTTGGGCTGCAAGGTAACTGAGAAATCCTGCTGGAGCTGAGCTGAAAACCTCCTCCATGTAGATCAGCTGACAGAAAGCTGGAAAAAGCTATGCTGCATGCAGTTCAATGGGAGAAAGAGAAAACATCAGTGAAAATACTCAACAGTGGACACTGCAAGCCTGAAATTTGGCCAGCCACGCCAAATGAGCCAATGGGTACAATAGTGGCACTTATATTGTGGGGAAAACCAACTCCCTCTAATTTGACTGGAGGCCCACTCCATGAGAGAGAATACATCCCTGATATTGAAAGCCTACAACAGGTGCAGTCATGAGCCCTAGGGTTGTAACATATGCTTGTGTCTGGCTAAACGGATATACTATGCTCACCAAACTGCCCAATATACCCTTTTCTTAATGTTCATACCCATGTATTAATGCTACTCTCACTTTTGTTAGAGAAGCTTCTCTTTTTAGATGGTAGTGACCTTGGGATGACTCTGAAGGTACCATGCTGCTGAGAAGAAGTGACAGAGGAGTGCTTAGCAATGAAATATCTCTATCTCACTTTCCAAGGCTCAGGGTCCATTGCAGAAGAGGTGGCAGAAAAATGCAAGAGCCAAAGGAAGGGTAGGACTCCTTACAACGTGCTCCTCCAGACACAAAATGGCCTGTATATCCATGACCTCACAGTGCCTGACACTACCTATTGAAAACCCTCATAATAGGAGCAAAAGATCATGATATCAAAATAAAAGACAGACTGATTGAAAGGGGGAGGGGATATGATGGAGAGTGGAGTTTCAAATGGGAAAGTGGTGGGAGGAAGGGAATTACCATGGGATATTGTTTACAATCATGGAAGTTGTTAATAATAAATAAATTAATTAATTAATTAATAATATTTTTAAAAGCCAAAAAATAAAAATAATAAAAACAGATCAAAGATTATCTGATAGCTATTTTTTTGGAAAGGAGTGATTTCATAATATCTACCAAAGTATTAAAATGTATACACTTGTTGACTCAATAATTAAGTTACAGATTTCCCTTCATCCTATATCGTCTTTTATAATACAAGAAATAAGACTGAGAGAAAACCAATACAAATCATTATGAGAGTGGTGAAATAAATTATGGCAGTTCCTTACAATTTAGTGTTCTCCAGCCACTGACAAAATGAAGTAGACATATGGCTGTGGATGTTGGAAGGAGGGATATATGGGCTAGATGGTGTTAACAGAGGTTACTGTTGGGAAAAGGCAATGGAAGCATGGAAAAGGAATGAAGGCTAGCTTTCAGTTTTCATGTATGCTCTTTTCTGCTTTACACTGTGCAAATGTTCCTTTTGTTTGTTTGCTTTGAAGTTTTTTTTTTTTTTTGAGATAGAGATAATATTTCAAGTAGCCCAGGCTCTCCTCAATCTCACTATATATCTGAGGGTGATCTTGAAATCTTCATGGCTCTGCCTCTACTTCTCAAGTGCTGTGATTAAGGCCATTTTAAAGTTACATCTGATTTGCAAATGTTCTTCTAAAAATTTAGAAAGTAATTTCTAGTGAATAGATGAGCCATTTTATGTCTCTCTCTATATATTTTTAAAAAACTGAATAATTTGTTTTATAAATTAAAACACCTAGTTCATTGTACAAACTCTTGAAAGTTAGATACATTGACTAATAGTTTTCTTACCCACTGTCATATGATTCTTCAAAGCAACATTTTATATGTTCACATATTATATGTTTCATTTGCTAAAAATATGTTCACATTGTTTATATACTTAACAAGTTACAATAACAATTTTCAATGATACTAAGTAATATTTTACAGCATTGTTTCAAAGACTGCATGATTGCTTTCTATATAATTTCTATATAATTGCCTATTGGCTATTTAAAATATTATCAGGATTTATTTATTTTCCAATTATAAATGCATATTTGTCTGCAGTGAACTCCTTCTTGGTAGTGGATGATATCTTGGAGAAATTATATTTTTTTATCTGATAGATCTTATCAGCAGATCCTAAAAAATTCCAAATTTTATGATGTTATTCCAATGCCAATCAGAAACAAGAACTTCATTCACCATCACTCACTCATGGTACAGAGTATAATGGTTGCTTTTCATAGTCAAAGCACTCCTTAATAGCTCAGTCACATTTCCAAGCCTTGTACCCTAAAGTATGAAAGTTGGCTCCCATTCAGCATTAAAAATGTGCTGAAAAAGACAAGGGTGAATAGTTAGAAGATGCTCTTTTCAGTCACTTTGTTGATTACCAAGCTCTGTTTTAGAGTCTGGGGACATTACAGGAGACAAGACCTACACTAACCAAGTGGAGGAAAGGGGGTTGGGATGGAGAGATCAATGGAGAGACTCTGCAAAATGTCTTATCAGGGATGATATGAGGGGCATTCTAGGAGAGAAGAAAGGAAATATGTAGTCCTGGAGGTTGTCAGGCACTGTCTTCATCTTGATGAATCAGAGCAAGTGTTGTGTGCATAGCAAAGTAAGGCAGTGATTAAAGATAGCTAGGTCCTGGCAGGGAAGAACTTCAGTTGTACTCATGAGTGTCTATCACTTACGCTCTTTGAAGACAGCTTCTGGGAAGAATCTGGATTGCCACAAGTGGGTAGTAATGGGGAAACCATGACTAAGATATTGCAGAATTGAAGTAAATATTAAGTTGTGGTGATTTTTATGAAGATAGGGATGATAAAGATGGAAGAAACTAATAAGTTATTATTCATCATGCTGGAAGAGTGATAGGACATGAGACATATAGGATGAGAAGAGGGAGAGAAAAATAAAAGTTGGGTGTGGGTTCTAGGTTTGTTTAATGAAGTAATTTTTAGAGCGACAAGATTGACCCATCAGCAGACTTGTGGAATGAGATTTCTTGACTGGGACATGCTAAACTTGATATTCTTATTGGGTACACTAAAGTAGGCGCCCAGTTGATAGAAGATGGAGGGTGGATGCCTAGAATTCCAAAATCAAGTGAGAGATGGTGATCAGTGTGTATAAATAATGCATTTAAATCCATGGCTGTGTGGCATCACCCAGAAAGATAAAACAAGAGAAGACAGAGAAGAAGGATGTGGGTTCATGGGTCCTTGCTCTGGGGGCTGGTCACGGTACCCCAATTGTGCCCAGGAAACCGGGGTAGGTGAGCACGCGAAAGTAAAGGACTTTCTGGAGGAGTTTTAGTGAACAGCTCTCTTCGTTTATTGTCAGGGAAAATGGGTTTATAAGCATCTGAGGGTGGAGGGAGGATCCTAAGAGGACTGGACTTACAAGGTTCCTATGGGAACATTCATTTCAGCATGTACACAATGGCAGAGGGAGTCAGGTGATCTAGGGCCTCAGGGGGATGAGCTGTGTGAAGGCTGATAAGGAGTTTCCTAGGCAACTGGCCAAAGGCTACAGGGCTATGGGCAGAGCCTAAATTCAGGTGTGCTCGACTTGGAGAGGGAGTAGCCTTCTGTAGCCCAGGGGTCCTTAGCTATGCCTGGAAGCGCAGGACCTTCTCTTGAAGGCTCCAGCCTGTGCCTCACAGTGCCCAACAACTCCCCCTTTGTTTATATAATGGGGCAGTGTCATCCCAAATGAGTTCTTTATAATTTACTATAGGTCCAGATACAGTTAGGTAGTGCATGAGGACCCGATTAGTAGCAACGTTAGCAATATTAATGATTTGTTATCTGAGAAATTTGATGAGATAGGGGGCTACAAGCAATATGGTTACTATAGTAAGGAAGGGACTAAGGAAAAGCTAATTAACTAAAGGGTTAAATTACCCGGTGGTGGGGTCCTCAGGCTTGTAGCAGTCACACATCTTAATAACATTTGATTCATTTACAAAGAAAACAATGTTTTTGTCCCAAGACCATACATGCCACCCAAGTTCAGCAGTAATGAAATATAAGGCTAAATGGTTTTGAAGCACCACACCCACGAGAAAGTTCTATTGTCTCTGGAGAGATTCGATGTTGTTGGTTATTGGAGGCACCCAGAGACAGCGTCACACTGAGGCCCACCATTAGAGAGAGGGATGAAGATCTCTTTCAGTTGGTGCAGGTAGTTGGCACAGCAGAGTTTGTAGAATTTTTTTCTTGTAGAGATACACCTGTGATGCAATCAAGACTGGGGAACAATAAGTGGGAGAGAAAACATTTATGAATGGGGTGGTTACTGCTTTTGCACCAAAGAAGAGCAGATGTCTTGACACAACTGGTCCTGATTATGGAAATATTGGACAGGAATTTAGCTCAGGTCAGCTTAGAGCTGGACAGGCAGAGAGACATAACTTGACCTGCATCAAAGAAGGCGAGGCTTGTCCTTTGCAGAGCCAGTGACTCAAACCACACATGGAAAAACAGTTCGTTGGAATTGGACAAGAGATAAGAAAATTTTTATTGTCCTTTTTACCTTCAGGAGTCCAGTCACCCTAATTCTATCCCCGTTTATTTCTCCCTCTCATGAGAAGACACTCTAACTGCTATTAGATGGCACAGGATGAAGACTTTAGATCCTTACTACTTCCTGATGAATGGGACATGAAGTGGGGACTTGTTGCAGTTAGAGAATCTCTCCCAGAGAAGGGAAATATTCTAATGGACCCCCGAGTGTAGGAAGATGGTCTTGAAAGAGAACATTGGGAAGAATGAATAAAAGTAAGGAGTTAATGAGAAGTGAGCACACAGCAACCTGGTCCTTTTGAGGTTGAGGGAATCCAGGTAGACAGGCTTGATTTGTCTCAGGACCATCTGAGCATGAGCTGCCTGAGATTTTCTTCCAAAACTGTTCATTAAACAGCACAGTAGTTTTTGACATAGCTTGTAAAACAGATGAGATATGATCAGAGTTATCAGAGACATATATACAACATTTAGCCTTGCAGATAGTGATTGGGTTTCATTAAAGGTTGTACAAATATTTTTTTCAGAACTTGTTTATATATTCTAGATTTGAAAATAACCCTTTTGACATCTATAGTTTTTTTTTTATTAAATACCTGACAAATTATAAGTCACCACCTCAAGAGAAATCTGTTGTTTTCAATAATCCTCTATGTAAGTTGAATTTGACCTAGAACATAAACTCAGTAATTATAGCTATAATATCATGTAACAAAGTATGGCATTGTTTATGTAAAATTCTAGTTTACCATGGACTTTAGTTAAATGTGACCTTTTTTCTTATTTTTTTGCCACTTTTTTTTTTTTTCCTGGGTGCTAGCACTGCAGCGGCTGGGCTGGGCTTGCATACACCTTAGATCAGCCCTGCCTGGCTTCAGCCCCGCCCTGCTCCCAGGCACTCACCTGGGGTCCAGTCTAGTACATGTGGAGGTACTGGCTGAGACAGGCAGAGACAACTGCAGGAGTCTGAGTCTGGTTACTCTAAGGGCGGTGGTGTCCCCAGGACCACCATAAAGCTGCTGATAAAGGAGAGGCCTCGTGCGGGGGAGGGGGGGAGGAGGGTAGGGGCTCTTCAGGGACCACCTGGGCCACTGGAGAAGGAGGCAGAGACATGGCGCCTGATTGGGCTGAGGTGCCATTGTCTGGGCATGTGTGAGCCTGCCATCTGACTGTGACTCAAGCCACTTTGGAGCGCTTGCAAAGCTGGCTTGCAGTTTTGCTGCTTAAAGGGAGTGAGGGGAAATTTCCTTCCTGAACTTTTCATTTCCTAGCCAGATAAGCTATGTAGGTCCACGTGTCTAGGTCACATGGATGTCCAGAAATCATCCAGGGGGCGACCTGGAGAACTTCCCAAAAGGAGCTGGCCTCCCTCTGGGAGAGATTAATTTCCTTAACTTTCAGAAAAAACAGTAATCTATGAATCTTTGATTCCTTTTGGTGAGAGACAATATTAAAGGAGGTAAAAGAGAAAAATAGCTTCTGTCTGATGGAGGAAAGAGAAATAGATAGAGAGTTTTTGCCAACACCCAATAGGCTGTCAGGGTGCAGGCAGAGGATGGCTGCCCTTCAGTCAATACAGAAGAATGGCCTCAACCAAGAGACATCAGTTGCCAGTTCGTCATGTCTGGTCCCACACGATGGCATGAACCAAAAATAAAGGAGGAAAAAGAGAAAGCTGCAAGCTCTCAAATACGTGGAGGCAAGGCCTCATGGGCTGATGTCTCCCATCACTCACCTTCCCTGTCCATGTCATAGGGTCCTTGTTCGGACACCAGCTGTGGGTTCCTGGGTCCTTGCTCTGGGGGCTGATACAGTCCCCTAGAGGTGCACAGGCAACCAGGGTGGGTGTGTGTGTGAAAGTAAAGGACTTTCAGGAGGAGTTTTGGTGAACAGCTCTCTCAGTTTATTGTCAGGGAAAATGGGTTTATAAGCATCTAAGGGTGGGGGAAGGGTCGTAAGGGGACTGGACTTACAAGGTTCCTATGGGAACATTGATTGCAGCATGTATGCAATGTCAGGGGGTGTCAGGTCATCTAGGGTCTCAGGGGGGTGGGCTGTGTGAAGGCTGGTAAGGAGTTTCCTAGGCAACTGGCCAAAGGTTACAGGGTGATGGGAAGAACCTAAATTCAGGTGCGTTGGGCTTGGAAAGGAAGTGGCCTCCTGTAGCCTGGGGGTCCTTAGCTATGCCTGGAAGCTCAGGCCACTCTCCTGAAGGTTCCAGCCTGTGCGTGGCAGTGCCTGACAGAAGGGGAGAAAAGAGAGGAGGGAAGAGAGGGGAGAGGATCATGGGAAGTACAGCCCAAGACAAAGTCCTGGGCTACTCTAATATTTCGAGTGGGGGAGTAGAAAAGGCACTGTGAATGAGATGGGAAAGGGTAACTGAAGTAGGAAGGCAACAATGAAAGCATGCCATCACCAGGTTTAGGAGAACATGTGTCTGGAAGGAGAGTATGAGCAGCTGCCTTCGATGTTGCTCTTACTGCCATTTACTAGAACAAGATGACTATTGGGAATGTGAAAGACTCAACAGTCAGCCAGCAGAGAGAGGCAATAGATGAATGGCCAGCCTGCTGAAATTCTACACTGAAGCTCAAAAACTGCTGTGGGGCTAGAAGTGCAGGGACATACCATGGTCTGTCTTAGGATTGTATCAGACCATATTTCAGTTTTTAACATTAACATTTTATTCCAAAATATAGTACACATACATGGAAAAAAGAACCAGATAGGGCTGTTTATATTTAAACGAATATTATTTTTTGTAATAGTTTTATTTATTTATGAGAGAGAGAGAAAGAATGGGTGCGCCAGGGCCTCTGGCCACTGCAAACGAACTCTAGATGCATGTACCATCTTGTGCATGGGGCTTACATGGGTATTAGGAAATCCAACCTGAGTCCTTAGGCTTTTCAGGCCTTAAATGCTCAGCCATGGCTCCAGCCCAATCCTACACCCCCCCCAAAAAAAAAAGAATTTTAAGGTAAATATGCAACCAGTGCTCACCTTAGCATCCCAGATGACAGATCTTTGCGTTTCCCTCCACCAGAGGCCTCCAGGCACTAGACTCCTCATTGCTAGGCTGTGCCTAGTTCTTTTTTTTAATTTCATAGACAACTTCTATACTTATAGACAATAAACCATGATATTTCCCCTCACCAATTTTCCCCCTCACAACTTCACTCTCCATCATATCCCCTCCCTCTCTCCATTAGTTTCTCTTTTATTTTGATGTCATGGTCTTTTTCTCCTATTATGAGGGTCTTGTGTAGGTATTGCTAGACACTGTGAGGTCATGGATATCAAGGCCATTTTCTGTCTGGACAGTTGCATTGTAAGGAGTGGTGCCCTTCCTTTGGCTCTTGCATTCTTTCCACCACCTCTTCCACAATGGATCCTGAGCCTTGGAGGGTGTGATAGGGATGTTTCAGTGCTGACACTCCTCCATCACTTTTTCTTAGCACTATGCTGCCTTTGGGTCATTCCAGTGGTCACCTGCCATCTGAACCATCTCTAACCAAAAGTGAGAGTAGCATTAATATATGAATATGAATATGAATATGAATATGTAGTGCTTTCAGGGCAGCTTGGTGAGAGTAATATATGCATTTAGCCAGACAAGAGAAGGCTTATACCCATAAAGCTCATGACCTCCCCTGCCATAGGCTTTTGATTAGGTTTTCAATGCCAGGCATGTATTTCCTCCCATAGAATGGGCCTCTGGTCCAATTAGAGAGCAGTTGGTTTTCCCCAGAGCAGACATGCCACTATTGCACCCATTCAGTCATTTGGCCTGTCTGGCCAAACTTGAGGCTTCCAGTGTCCACTGTTTTCACCACTGATGACTTCTGTCTCCCATAGAGCTGCATGCAGTGCAGCTTTTTCCAGCTTTCATTTGGCTGGTGTACAGGGAGGTTTTCAGCTCAGCATTAGCTTGATGTTTTAGGGGATCTTGCTGCCCACGCATGTGAAGTGTGTTTTGTTCTTTATTGCACTAGATGCAGCAATAAACAAAAAGGCTCAGTTATACAATTGCATTGCATGTAATTTGAGATTTCTTTACTTCATTATAGCTGAACCATTTATCCTGCTGCAAATGGCTGAGGTCTGGTCATTTTCATTGTATAGAATTCAATTGTGAATAGAACATATGCCTCTTTTTTCACATTTTTCTCTTGATATTGAGGCTGATTCCAGCTTGCAGTGACTTGGGGCAGTTTTTGGAGTGGGCATGCATGTGTTTCTCTATGATGGAGGCCCAAGAGAATGGCTATACCATCAGGCATCTATACCTTCAGTGTTGAGAGATGATGGCCAACAGATTTTGAAACTGACTTTACTATTTCACATTTCCATAAACAGTATACAAAAATTCCCTTTGCTCTACATCTTGATACCATTTAGCCTTAATGAATCATTATTTTGCCATCTGGTACAAGTACAAAGGTATTTTCTTCTGTTTAAGTATTTATTTCCTAGTTGCTAATTTTTTTACTTATTGTCTTTTCAAAGTCCTGTTAATTTTTATGTTTTTTTTTAAATTTTATCTTGGTCCTTTTTAAAAATGTTGATTTTTAGCTTTTCTTCTTTTTTTTTTTTTTTAGTTTTTTTTTGTGGTAGATTCTCACTCTAGTCCAGGCTGACCTGGAATTCACTATGTGGTCTCAGGGTGGCCTTGAACTCATGGCGATCCTCCTACCTTTACCTCCTAAGTGCTCTGATTAAAGGCATGCAGCACCATGCCCGGCAATTCTTTGTATACTTCATAGACTAATTATTTGTTGATTATTATGTTATAAAATTATATTTTGTATTTGTATTTGCATTTTTTCTGTGATGTTTTTTAGTGAGAGATTTAAGACGGTACCTTTTAACTCCTCAGAGAGGGATGGGGCTTTGTGGCCAAGGAGGATAAGAGAAAGCTAGTTTCCATCCACAGTTTCAGTTAGAAATTGAGACCCAGAGAGAACCAAGCTATGCCATCCCACATGCCACCTTGTGTATGGGGGAGCAGAATACTGCTTCTTGATCTGAATGGTTTTCTGCTTGCTTCTGCTTTATAGTTTGGGGTAACTTCTTGCTTTAATTGCATGTGTGATTCTCCTCTGGTCTCTCAATCTGCCATGTGTGTATTTTCCTTATACTCTAGATACATTACATGGGTGCTTTGTCTAATTCTAGGCATGTTACCTGTGTAATTACTCTAAACTCATGGTAACCATGGGCACAACACTCTTTACTGCTCATTTCTCATGTGAATATTTTCTCTCTGCTATTCTTCCTTAAGACACCATTTGCTCTTTTAACTTTCTTCCATGGAGAATCTCAGAGTGGATGCTATGGGTTTTACTTCTAAATCTCCCTACATAAGCACCTAGGTTCTCTCTTCCATGTGTTTGTTCCCCCCAAACCTGAATTTTTCTTAAATTAATCTAACAGACTATGCTGTGTTTTCCACATGAGTGCATATTTCCTGTCTCCCACGTGCTTAAGATGCCATTCTAGCCTTCTTCCTAGATCCCAATTTCTTTATGTGAAATCACCCCACAAATTGTGATGTCTCCCTGAATAAACTCATGATTCATAATTTATCCTTTCTTAAGTTCAAGTTTATCAGTTCTTTGATAAAAATAGAACAGGACCCAAAATTGAGGTTCATAAACTTTGGGGACCCCTCCTGAGCCCCAAAATACTGCATCAGTGGGATATATTTTCAATAGTAGTATAGACACTAAAAGTACCCATGTGTGCTAGGAAATAGTTCACCATCTGTGCCCATGTAGGCAACCCTTGTTAAACTCAGTGAATCACACCTACATACAAGAAAAAAACAGAAACAACATTAATGTAAGAAAGGACCTAGTTAGGAACAAAGAAGGAGCTCAGCAGAAGGGGTTTGACCGGGGCTAAAGAAAAGGCAATGGTTTCAAAATACATTATATACATGGACAAAAATTGTTAATACATTTTAAAATGCAAATAAAATAAAATAAAATTCTGACTTAAAATTGTGTGTTTTTAAAATAAAACTGTTCACAGTAGCAAGAGAGATATATGACTGGAAAATTCCTTCTGATCACAAAGATGCCCATATCTTTGGAGTCCTATGCATCACCCTAAAATACAGAGAGAAGAACTTGATGTGCTGTTTAAAAAGAGGGAAGCCAAGCCAGGAATGCTGGCTCATGCCTGTAAAATCAGCATTCAGGAAGTGATGACAGGAAAATCAGAGGTACAAAGCAGCCTCAACTTCATCGTGAGTTCAAGGTCAATCTGTGCTACCCAAAATCCTTTATCAAAAATGAAAATAACCAAGATAGGAATGAAGAAGAGGAGGAGGAGGGAAGTGAGAGAGAGAGATGAGGAGAGAAAAGAGAAAGAGGCAGAGAAGAATGTGATGAAAAAAGAGGCCGCCCTGGCTATTTGGTCTGGGATCTTTCCATTTTAGATTGGGCAACTCATCCTGATGATGCCAAGCATGACAATTAATCCTGTTGTTCACTGAAAAACAACTGAGAAAGTAAAATTAAATACTTAGGAATATGTTCATATTCATATATTAATGCTAATTTCAGTTCTGGTTAGAGAAGCTTCTCCTTTCAGGTGGCGATGACCACTGGGATGACCCAAAAGGCAACATAATGCTTAGAAGAAGGGACAGAGGAGTGTTCAGCACTGAAACATCTCACACCTTCCAAGGCTCAGGGCCCATTGCAGAAGAGGTGGAAGAAAGAATGTAGGAGCCAAAGGAAGGGTACCACTCCTTACATACAACTGTCTAAACAGAAATTGGCTTTGATATCCAAGACCTCGCCATGCCTAGCAAAACCACACAGACCCTCATAATAGGAAAAAAAGATGATGACATCAAATTAAAAGAGGGGTTAATGGAGAGAGGGAGGTGATATTATGGAGAGCAGAGTTATGAGGGGGAAACCAGGGGATGGAGAGAGAGAGAGAGAGAGAGAGAGAGAGAGAGAGAGAGAGTCTTTCTTTTCTTTTCTTCCAAAAAATTGAAGATTTAGATGATGGAAAATTAAAAAGCCTCTCATTTAGGGATGTCAACAATTGTGAGCATTCCTTAATCAAAGTGGAAGTCACTTAGGGAGGCAAGGGAGGGTGCATCCCCTGCCTTCTCTATCAATGTGATAGCTTCTCACCTGTTCATTTCTGAACCATGAACCCTCACACCATTACTTTTCAATGTTTGACCAAATCCAAACTTATTTCGTTCAACTTCAAGATCATTGCCTGCCATTCAAACCCATGTAGATGAACTCCAGTTGGCATGTAGTTCAGAATTAATAAATATTAATGGGTGGTAATACATTTCTACCAGCGCATATATTTACTCGAAATGAAATTTTCCGTCTAATACATTTCATTCACATCACTGCATGGTAACTGCATCCAGAATAATGTCTTCAGTGATTATTCATTACTGAAATAATGTTTCAGCCCCAAGCAGCACCTTTTAAGTGACTTCAGATTTTTTTTCTTTAAATTGAACATGTTATTATTACAGATAGAATAATCCTATTATCCTCACTAAGTGAAGATGGAAGATTTCTGGGAGTCTGCTTCACAGAGATGCATTCAGGGGGGAACCAGACCTCCTGCTGACTGGGAATGAGGTGGTAGTAGGGGAGAGGAACTTGTGTTGGGAAAGATAAAGCTTCAGGTGTGAATATAAATATGACATGAGCAGAAGGTGCTGAAAGCAGGTGTGCGTGTGTGTGTGTGTGTGTGTTTGTGTGTGTGTGTGTGATGGGCAGAGTTCACAGCAAAGTGTGCGTGTTGTCTAAAACAAGCAGAGACGTAAGAACAGATGTGTCATTTGAGAGATCTAAAGAATCTGTGCACTTCTGGCAGCAGCAAGAGGCCCTGGCTGGCCCATTCCTTCTTCTTCCTTCCTTCTTCCTCCTTCCTCTTCCCTTCTTCCTCCTTCCCCTTCTTCCTCCTTCCTTCTTCTTTCTTCTTCTCTCTCTCTCTCCATACAAATAAATAAATAAAAATTAAGACATCAAAAAAAAAAAAAAGAATCTGTGCACTTCTGAAACAGAGAGATGGAGAGAGAGAAGAGAGAAAGAAAGGAAGGGAGGGAGATGAAATGAAATGATGATTTTTGTCAAACAGTAAAAAATGAAGCACAATGTAAAAAAATCGTAGAAATTTTGGAGTAATGTGCCTATACATCACTCTTTATGGAAACCTCTGGTTGAGCCTTTATAATCTGCTAAACTTCCTGAAAACCAGCATCAAAACTTAGAATGCAAGGGGCAAGCAGGAAACATTTGTTTAGTGGCATTTCTATTTTGTAATCCATCTTTCTATATGATACCTACTTTCATATTTATTTACTTACTTATTTATTTATTTGAGAGAGAAGAAAAAAATGGGTGTACAAGGGCCTCCAGCCACTGCAAACAAACTCCAGAAGCATGCGCCACCTTGTGCATCTGGCTGATGTAGGCCCTGGGGAATTGAACCTGGTCCCTTTAGCTTTGCAGGCAAATGCCTTAACCACTAAGCCATCCCTCCAGCCCTGATAGCTACTTTAATCCTCACTTTCAAATTAGGAAACTGAGGCTAAGAGATTAAAATTAATTACTCATGCTTACATGTTTAATAAGTACTAGAAAGATAAATGAACTTCCAGTTCACATGATTCTGAGTTCAGTGTGGCTTCAAATCCTAGTCTCACCATGTGTTCTTGTAAAATGCAACTTCTTGTGTAAGTTGCTTGGTTAATGATGACAATTTTCTTATATGAATACTTTGAGGATTCTATGAGATAGAGCATAAGAAAATGTTAGATTATGAAGGATGGTTCAATGTTTGTGAATATACCCATTCTTCCCACTCATGTGATGGGAATAATTTGCTGGGAGCTTCACTGCTGAAGCATGGAAACTTCCCTCCACTCTCCACAAAGCCTCTATCATCATATGAATCTGGAATTGAAGTGGGCTTGCAACCTGGTTTTGTACCTGATAATCACTTCCATCAGCTCTTTTGAGTTCAGATCACCAATGAAGACAACAGGTTACTAAATCTCAGCAGAGGCAACCTAGAAATCTTTATGGTTTCATAGTGGCTTTCTCATTAGACTTACCTGGAAAACATTTAATTAATAAGGATGTTGGCACTGAATCCAAAAGCTGAAGTCCAAGGGTGCTGATGTGTTTCAAAATCCATTAGAGTTGATTGTCACTGATCTAGAAATTGATAAAAGAGTCGGCTTATAGATGACATCCGTGGATAAGTATTCATGACCAATGAGCAAGAATGTGAGAAATTGAATGAAACCCCAAAATCAGACTTTGCCCACCTGAATCTGAACCAATGACCCAGATACCTGCAAATTGAGAAGCCAGAACATAAGCTCTGTTGCTATCCAGGTGATAAATCAGGGGCTGAGAACTTGAAAAGAGTTTTTGCTTTCCCAATGCTGCCAAGAAGAACCCCAAAATGCATTCTTGTAGTTTTCCTTCATTGGTTTCACCTACCTTTTCTTTTATATACTTTCCTATATTTGATGTGGAATTGTTGGAATTAAAAATGGAGTTGGTTGTGTCACACCCTAACAAAAACAAACCAATAAAATTAATGAATCTGAGAAATTATGAGACATGGAATTATGTAAAACTGTGCTTGATAACAAGAATCATCATTAAATACTGCCAGAAATAGTACCTGGCATAGAAAACACTTCTGTGAGGATGTCTGTTCAGTTCTAGCTAGTCTAAACTTGGACTGATACCATTGTTGCTACTGATCATTGTTCCAAGCCAAAGTACATTCTTTGAAAACAAATTATGTAGTCCTCATTTTTCCTTTAGACACATCCCGCTGCTTCAACCTCTGCATATATGCACATGGCTTACTGTGTGCATATATTCCCATTGCAATATCCACTCCTGGATCAATTCATTATCTCTGAAGTATCTCTTTTTATTTGTTTGTTAAGTTTAACCTACACATATTTCTTCTTAAAAATAACTTCTAGGACTGGAGGGATGGCTTAGCAGTTAAGGAATTTGCCTTCAAAGCCAAAGGATGCAGGTTTATTCCCCAGGACCCACATTAGCCAGATGCAAAAGGGGGCACACACTTTTCATTTGAAGTAGATGGTGGCCTTGGCACACCCATTCTCTTTTTCTCTCTCTCTCTCCTTCTTTCTCTGTCAAATAAATTAACAAATAAATAAGTAAATAAAAATAAAATATTTTAAAAATAACTTCCAGTTTGTAAGTTACTATGAAATAAAGTAGACTTTTTGGTGTACATTATAAAAATATTAATACATGTAACCAATGCCATGTGAATATAATCTCATTATCTCAAAACATGCAGTTAAGCTATCACTTACCCTATCCCAACTCTGGGCAGACACTGCAATGCTCTCTGTTCCAGGATGCCATATATGATTGAGGAGATGGTTCATTGGATAAAGTACTTCTCTCAACTCTGAGGACCTGAGTTTGGATCCCCATACTCCACTGAAAAGCTTGAAGCTGTGACAAGCTTCTGTAATCCTAGCATACCTATTGTTGGCCTCTGAAAGGCCCAGGTGTGAGGCCTAGTGGAACTTCCTGAGCCTAGCTAAAGTTTGGTGATCTGCCTCTGGCCAGACGTGACTCAGCAAGACGCCTAATGGCTTCTTGCCTGCTACTTCCGCATGGGATTTAGGATTATCATCTCAATAGTCAGTTTACTATTGGCCCTTACCTTTCCCCACCGTCCTAAAATCCCCGCCTTCTTCCCAACATTATATAGGCAACTGTTCATAGCAATAAATCGAGTTCCTGCTTCGACAAGACTCCCGACTCAGTGTGGTTTTTCTCCGGTGGCCAGGAGAGGTTCTGAGTCGTCGGACGCTCATCTCCTCCTCAGCCCCTCGGGAGGAACCAGCGGGCCTGGTCCTTCCCTCGGCACTACCTGCCCCCGCCGGCGGAGCCCGGCATCTGGCGCCTAACGTGCGGCTCTTGGAATCCGGCAGACTAGTGCCCCCTGAGAGACATTCGTTGAGGAGGTCAATCGGTGTACATATGCGGGTGAGCGTACCCCCATAAGTAGTCTTTATATTTAATGTGCTAAACTTTGCTTCTATAACCTGTACTTGTTGATCAACATCTCTTTGTTCTCTTTCTCTTTCTTTTCACTTTTAGTTTGCAGACAAGCTACATCTGCGGCTTTTGTACAGCATGTTTACCTATCTTTTGGATCCTTGTGGTTGTATTGTACTCATGTGTATGTGGGTTGCTATTGCCCTAATTTTATGGACATTTTTCTCTCAACTTTATAATGAGGGACAGTCTAACTGTAAATCCAATCCTGCCTTAGAATCTCTCAGGGCACTCCTAAAGAGTAGAGGGCTTAATTTGACTGATAATCAGGCTCAACAGACCTGGGATTGCCTTCTCAAACTGGCGCCATGGCTGCCAGAAGGAAATCTCTTTGGTTGGGACACGTGGGATAGGGTAGAGGCCCTTGTTTGTCGGGCACATGTGGAGAAGGATCAAATACCCCCCTCAGGGGTCCTCCCTATGATCTCAGCCCTCAAGGCCTGCTTCCCTCCAAGGCCAACCAAACATAAACAAAAGACAGAAGAAAAAGATAATATACAGCCTAATCCAGCTACTCCTCCTGGAGATACAGCTTTAAAAAAACCCCAAAAGGATGCATCTTTATGCTCCTCACTCGATCCCTTTGAGAGTGCTCCCTGGCCTTCCAGGGGACCTCCTCCACCTCCTCCATCAACTAACCCTTTCTGGACCCCCTCAGCCCCTCCTTCATATTCGGCAGCCAAGCCGTCAGAAAATAAAGCTACTTTTTTATTTCCCGTCAATCTAAATCCTGGGGGCAATCGCCCTGCTGCCTGGTATCCGTGGGAAGCTCAGGACCTTAAGGAGCTTAAAAAGGCGGTCTCAGAGGATGGACCCAACTCTCCTTGGGCTGAGACCCTATTACAGGGACTTGCCCATCAACCTTGTACAACCCAAGATTGGAAAAATCTAGTCAGGGCTGTCTTGTCAGGTCCCCTATACATTAAGTGGTGTGCCTTTTTTAGAGATGAATGCCATGCACAGGCAGAACGAAACCAAAATCAACAGCCCCCTGTGCCGATAACTTTCGGGATGCTCTCTGGTATCTCTGATCAATATGCTACAGGCACTCAACAGGCGGCTATACCTGACCCGTATAGGGACCAGGTCAGGGCACTGGGCTTGGCGGCATGGAAAAAGCTTGATGAGGGACCCTCTGAAACTCCCCTTATGAGTATTACTCAAAAACCATCTGAGAATTTGGCTACATTTATAGATAGGGTGGAAAAAAGTCTCCAAAGAAAATTTCCCCCAGGGGCATTACGGGATCAGTTTACTAAAATGTTGGTCTGGGATGGGATGACGGCCGATCACCGCCTCGCCTGTGCGGGTCTCAAGGACAACTCCATGAGTAGATGGATTGTAGCCACCAAGGACGTTGGCACTATCTCCCATCAGGCTAGGGCCATGGCTGCCGCCCTTCAGGAAAATAAACAGAGAGATTTGGCCAATACGATCTGTGCATTACAGTTAAATTCTAAAAACTTGACATGTTTTGGATGCGGGGACGAGGGCCACTTTAAAAAAGAGTGCCCCAACAGGACAAAGCCTCCTCCGCGCTCTGGGGGGACGACCAACGCCCCTCACACCCTTTGCCCTAAATGCAATAAAGGGTTTCATTGGGCTAAGGAATGTAAATGGAAGTTTAACATACAGGGAAAGCCTTTAAACTCCTCCAGGGGCTTCCCCCAGCCCCGTTAAATAAGGGGAAAGAGACCATCAAAGCCTATTGGACCGTCCCCCTGGTCTCCGGCCTTAGACCCAAAATTATTTTGAATATTGGCAATAAAAAATTCAAACTTCTCATCGACACTGGAGCGGACCGAACGGTCCTGAGAAAGGAGGAAGTGCCCCCCTCCTGGCAGCTTGTGCCCGGCCCTCCCCTACTGGGAATTGGCGGGCAATCCACCTCCTGGGAGACTGCCACGTGGCTCCCTTGGACTGACCCAGGTGGGGACAGGGGAAAAGTCCGCCCTCTCGTGGTGACTGGGCTCACTGCTAACTTACTGGGGCAAGACATCCTTGGAGATGCTGAGGCTTTCATCACTACTGACCATAAGGCCTTTTATAATGATTTGTTAGATAAAAAAGAATATCAACAACAGTCTGAGGAAGGGAGGGAATATCATCCCAATTATAGAGATGACCCTTACTTTGAGCAACTCAGACAAAAGTACTCCAATAAACACCCCCAATTCTAAGGGCCACTGCCCAGCCCCCCCCCCCCCCATTTAAAATCCAGTGGAGACCGGGGGATCCTGTATGGGTTGAGCAGTGGCCTCTCCCTTCTTCTAAGTTACACCAACTCCACATACTTATTGATCAACAGTTGGAGGCCGGACATATTCGTCCCTCCACTAGTCCCTGGAACTCTCCTGTCTTTGTCATAAAAAAGCCTAATGGGTCCTGGAGATTTTTACATGATTTAAGAAAGATCAATGAACGCATGATCCCCTTCGGAACTCCCCAGAGGGGACTCCCATGGATCCCAGCTATTCCCAATATATACCATATTACTATCATTGACATTAAAGATTGCTTCTTCTCTATCCCTCTCCATCCAGGAGACATGGAAAAATTTGCATTCTCTGTACCCGCTGTTAATTTTTGTGGCCCAGATAGGAGATTTGAATGGACTGTCTTACCTCAGGGCATGGCAAATAGCCCACCCATTTGTCAATATTACCTGTCATCCATTTTCTCTTCTCTTATCAATCTCCCTGATACCCTGTTTTATATTTACATGGATGATATTATTCTTGGGTGCCTAGATTCCTCCACACTCCAGGACCTTACCCACCAATGTCTAACTATCCTGCATACTCACGGCTTTAAAGTAGCTCCGGAAAAAGTTCAAACTGTGCCTCCCTTTAAGATCTTGGGCTTGATCCTTACCCTAGATAAGAGCTGTCCCCTTTATTTGACCTCCTAAAGGACCTTAACTTCTCCTCTCAGGTAATTTTGTCCCCTTGTCATCAACAAATTTTTCATAAGGTACAACAGGCTATAAATACTGTGACCCTAAAGAGGTTCAATCCTGATTTGCCCATTTCCCTCTACATTTTCTCTGGGGAAACATTATGCACCGCACTGTTGGCCCAGGAAGGTGAACCCATCCAATGGGTCCACCTTTCAATTGGTGGGGTCCCCAGAGTTTACTCTATAACCAACCAGGTTGCTGATTGCATTATCAAGGGCAGAGACACCTCTGTCCGGTTGTTTGGCACAGAACCTCACCTTATTGTCACCCCCTTTAAGATAACAGATTTCACCTGGCTTCAGAGAAATAATAATAGAGTTGCTACGGCTCTCGAGGGGTTTCTAGGTAAAATTGATTGCCATTATGGCCCCCACAAATGGATGAGTTCTTTCTCCAGATTAGAATGGAAGCCCCCCAGGCTTTTTCTGTCTCAACCTAACCCTGACTTTCTTACCGTGTTTACCGATGGAGGGCACCTGGGGGCTTCCCTAGTCGTTTACCCTCCCTTAAAACAGGAAAAAGAGCCTATGCCCATAAAGTCAGTCTCTCATGAGGTTGAGGGGTCAGCACAATTCAAAGAACTATTTGCTGTCGTTCTAGCTTTGGACACTATTCAAGAGCCATTTAACTTATTTTCTGACAGCCTTTATGTTGTTAATTTATTACCCAACCTGGTTGAGGCCCATATTAGACTGGACTCCAACCCTATATCTCCTCTGATGATTCAAGCTCGTTCCCTACTCAAACAAAGAATTAACCCCATTTTTCTTCAACATCTCAGGGGTCATCAAAACTTACCGGGATTTCTTTCTCGAGGAAACAATTTGGCTGATAAAATGGCTTCTATGCCTCAGTGTAATACTATTACAGAAGCTACACGCTTCCACTTATTGACCCATGTCAACTGGAGAGGTCTCAAGCACAGGTTTCCACAGGTACCAGTCAAGGACCTTAAAAAAATTGTCCGGACTTGTAAGTCCTGTCAGCCCTTCCTCCAAGTACCCCCCCTTCAAACTACAGGAAGCAATCCTAGAGGGCTACGCCCTAATCATCTGTGGCAAATTGATGTCACACACTATTCTCCATTTGGAAAACTTAAGTATATTTTTCTTTCAGTTGATACCTTTTCCCGCGCCTGCTGGGCATCGGCACATGCCGGGGAAAAATCTAAACATGCCATTAGTCATATGCTTCAATGTTTTGCCACTCTTGGGCTGCCTGATCAAATTAAAACAGATAATGGCCCCTGCTTCATAAGCAAGGCCTTTGTAGATTTTCTCCAGAACTGGAAAATCTCACATTCTACAGGCAT
Source organism: Dipus sagitta (assembly GCA_036346955.1). Lineage (NCBI taxonomy): Eukaryota > Metazoa > Chordata > Mammalia > Rodentia > Dipodidae > Dipus > Dipus sagitta. The sequence goes on from CM070772.1 coordinate 121,294,773, forward strand.
CCCATACAACCCCCGGGGCCAAGCTATCGTTGAAAGATATAATCAGACTCTCAAGTCTCAATTACAAAAACAAAAGGGGGAATCCTTACCCCCACACGACCAACTAAAAAAGGCATTATTTACCCTAAATATTTTAAACTTTTCTAAAGAAGATAAACAACTCTCCCCTTTTCAAAAACATTGGTCCTCATCCATTACCTACAGTTCTATCTGGGTAAGATGGAGGGACCCATTGACTGGGGCCTGGAGAGGGCCTGATCCACTCCTCACAGCAGGGAGAGGGTTTGGATGTGTCTTCCCTCAAGATGAAAAAAGACCCATTTGGGTACCAGCGAGAGACCTAAAATATTTGTCCCAACAAGAGGACACTGACAATCACTTCTCTAGGGAGTGTCCCACCCCTGAGGACTGTTCCTAAAATGGTCCTTCACCCTACTAAACTAAACAATTCCCTCCCTTGCGGAGGATTGCTGGCTTTGCCTCCAATCTGGGCCTCTCTGGCTGCTTACAGTACAGTTGCCTGTACGACCTTAAAACATTACTCAGCCACCTTCCCCATCCCCGTCCAGCTTTTCCCAATGTTTCCCCTGGAACTTACATTTGGGCCCCGCCTTCCCCTAATAATTCCAGTATAGATGTGGGATACATTCATCCTTCCTTCTGTACTTTTAACACAACTGAGACCAGTGCTCAATGCTGCCCACCTTCTGGAATGGTTTATGTTTGTGGAGATGGGATGGCCTATGACTTTCTGCCCACCAATTGGACGGGCCTTTGTGGCCCAGCCACCTTAATCCCAGATGTAGATATCATCCCTGGAAATGAGGCCCTCCCTATATCAGAGGGAGACCTATCTTCAACAACAGCTAGATTCCCTGGCTGAGGTAGTCCCACAAAACAGGAGAGGACTAAACCTACTAATGGCCGAAAAAGGAGGCGTATGTTTGTTTTTACAGGAAAAATGCTGCTTTTACGCCAATAAATCAGGAATCGTCCAGGACAAGATTAAGAGGCTCCAGGAAGACTTGGAGAGGTGGCAGCGGGATCTCCAGGACAACCTGCTGTGGACGGGCTTATATGACTTCTTACCCTACCTTCTCCCTCTACTTGGGCCCCTCCCCCTCCTTCTCCTTCTCCTTATCCTCACTGTCGGGCCTTGTGTAATTAATAAGATTACACAATTTATTCATCAATGGCTAGAGGCAATAAAACCTCATCAGGTCAAAATATCACAGGCTGGCAACTCAGGAATTAAGTTTCGCAGATGACCCACTGCCACCTCCTCTGCCCTCCATGTGACCAATGACGGGTAAGATCCCCATAGGGGGACAACCTAAGACAGGCCATGGAGTGGGTTCTCAGTGAGCAAAACACATGGTACCCAGTGACGGGTAAGATCCCCAGAGGGGGACAACCTAAGACAGGGGCCATGATGAATGCTCTGAGCTAAACACCTGGTACCCAATGACGGTTAAGACCCCCAGAGGGGGACAACCTAAGACAGGGGCCATGGTGACTAATGCTCTTACAAAAACAAAAGGGGGAGATGTTGGCCTCTGAAAGGCCCAGGTGTGAGGCCTAGTGGAACTTCCTGAGCCTAGCTAAAGTTTGGTGATCTGCCTCTGGCCAGACGTGACTCAGCAAGACGCCTAATGGCTTCTTGCCTGCTACTTCCGCATGGGATTTAGGATTATCATCTCAATAGTCAGTTTACTATTGGCCCTTACCTTTCCCCACCGTCCTAAAATCCCCGCCTTCTTCCCAACATTATATAGGCAACTGTTCATAGCAATAAATCGAGTTCCTGCTTCGACAAGACTCCCGACTCAGTGTGGTTTTTCTCCGGTGGCCAGGAGAGGTTCTGAGTCGTCGGACGCTCATCTCCTCCTCAGCCCCTCGGGAGGAACCAGCGGGCCTGGTCCTTCCCTCGGCACTACCTGCCCCCGCCGGCGGAGCCCGGCACCTATGGTAAAGTGGGAAGCAGAGATGAAAAATTCATGTAACCATACCACTTACACACATGAACATGCACACACATATATATACACACCAAAAGAATGTCATGTAAATAAATGCCATATATATGTGTGTATGTGTGTGTCTGATCTTACCTTCTTAAACTCAAAATCTGAGAATTATGTAATTATCAATAGTCTGTTCATATTTATTACTAAATTGTTTCGTATGTACATATGTTTGATCATTCAGTCAAGAAAAAGTGTTTAGATTTTTTTCTATGTTGTGACTATAATAGACATCCAATGGCTATCCAATACTTTGTAGTGTTTGTTTCATGTGTAGTAAATGTGGTGGTGTAGTTGTGATAAGGTGTGTGTGTGTATGTGTGTGTGTGTGTGTCTGTAAGTATTCAGTATAAGTGTGTGTATGTGCAGATACACTCACAGGCACATAGAGGCTAAAAGGTATGTCAGGTGTCCCTTCTCTATTACTAATCCATGCATTTCCTGGAGACAGAGTCTCTCTCTGAATACAGAGCTATGGTTTACATGAGCCCCCATCATTCTCTGATCTCTACTCCTCACAGGACTGAGTTTACAGATGTGCTGGGCCATACCCAGCTATTTACATGGTCCAAGTGAATTGATCTGTCATGTTCTCAGGCTGGCTCTCTCAGGTCCTCTAAGGTCTTCATGCTTATGGTAAGTGTTCTTATCCATTGAGTCATCTCCCCATCCAGTACACAAGATTTTTGTGTGTGAAAGTAGAAGGAATATTGTTCATGAGTCATACAGTGAGTGTGTTTTTGACTTCATCAGAAATAGCTAACCAGATTTTCAGGGCCATTGTACTATATTTCCTCCACACCAGCAATGTATGAAATTGCTCTGACTGTTCCATATTGTCATCCATACTCAACATTTTATTTTTGTGCTCATAAATGAAATGGGTGTAGGGACACATCATCACTACTTGAATTGACACTTTGTTAATGCCTAAAGATATTCTATGTAATTTCATTATGTTACCCACAAACACACTTTGGTAAGGCCTCCATCAAAACCTTTTACCTGTTTAAGAAAGCTGTTGCTGAATTTGGAGATATCTTTATGCATTTTAGATACCAACTCTCTAGACAAGATGAGAATTGCACATATTCACTTCTACTCTGTTCTGTTTTTCTCATTATTTTAAGAGATGCTTTCAGGGAGGAAGATTTTTAAAATTTTAATGAGGAATAATTTATCATTTTTGTCTTTTTGGTGCCATGTTTAAGGACACTTTACCTTTCCTCAGGTCAAAAAAGTTTTCTTCTGCATTCTTTCTCAGATCTTGTGTGTTTTGCACTTAGATGGATACTGCATTTCAGGCACAATTTTTAATTTGAGAGCAGTGTTTTAACAAAGTTCTTACATGTGGTGTCTAATTGTCACTACTTATTTCTCTAATAACAATAAAAACAAAAGTAAACAACAACACAAGCTCTGTTTGTATGGCTCTGTGTCTAGGTTCTCTTTTTGGTCCCCTTGCTGAGGCAACTATCTCCTTATCAATACCATTCCCTTTAGATTACTATAACCTTACAGCAATTCATAAAATCGGATAATGTGAATACACTGACCTTATTGATGTTTACCAAAATTATTTTAATTAAAATAATTTGCTTTTCAAATAGATTTTTCTTCATTTATAAGAAAAGCATTATGAAATTGCATTAAACTCTAAGGATTATTATTTTTTTTTATTAAGTAGAAACTTTGTAAGGACATATCATGTGTTGGTACCATCATCTCCCTCTTTCCTGCTCCCATTCCACTGATGACCATCCTCAGATGGATTTCTGGTATTCACTACGAGGTTTTAGGTTATGTGATGTGAAAGCAGCAGTCAGTCATTGTAAGGAGGTGGTGGCAATGCCTCCGGACATTCCCTTCCACTCCGTGGCTCTTATAATCTTTCCTCTCCTGTTCCACAAGATTCCCTAAGCTGTGGTGAGTGTGTTTTAAGTCTACTTTAGTGTTGTGTTCTCAGCATCTTCTGGATTTCTCCTTTGGTCCATTTTAACTATCTTCACTGTCTGTCTCCATCACCCTGGTGCTGGTTGTCAGGCTCACCATGGAAACAGCACTCTTTCTCATCTTGCCAATTCCTCTGTGGTTTCACCTGGGCACTGGCTGATGTGTGAGGATGGTTCATCTCCATTCTCACTGCTTTCTAAAATAGAAAAAAAAAGATTTTTAATGGAGAATGAAGTCCACATAGGTTAAGTGGGATAAGCATTATTAATTAAGAGAGATTTTCATGTGTGTAGCCTCTTTTTGCCAAAGACTAGTGGGAACTTCTCATTGGAGATCATGATCCTGGTCTCCATAAGACTCTGCTTTGGTTTCCAGTTCCAGCAATGGGGTCCTTTCCCTGAGCAGATCTCTTAGCAACTCTGAGAGGCATTGGTTACCAACCTTGGCAGGGTGTCACTACCAAAAAAGTGCATACACCTTGTCAGTCTGGTTATTTTTGTACAGCAATGTCACTTGTTAGCATATTACATTGATGGACATTCTCCCTGAGCATCTCATTTAGCCCCAGCCAACTTATGCCACACACTTGCAGGTTTCCAGCTGCCCACACCTGTGACAGGGGAACCAAGAGTCTAGAGATTATTTTGACATCTTAGCTGTTTTGATCCTTCCAGTCAATTTACATGCCATTTTTCTGTATTAATATCAAAGAACCAACAATCAAATCAATAAAATTGAACAGAATTGTCTTCTAAAGCATTCATCTTTTGACAGTAGGCTTAACTTGATTGAAGAAAATGTAAGAACCCTCAAAAGAGGTATGAATAAATTGAAGGTAAGTCAAGAAATGGAAGACCTCAACAACTGGTTTATTAAGCTTAACGAAGACTTGATCAAATGCAAGAATGAACTACAGGAAACATCAAGAAAATCAGATCTCGAACTGAAATCATACCTCAAAAGAGAGATAGACATGATACAAAATAGCACAACAGAAAACAAAAATCAAATAGAAATTATAAAAACCTCTTTAGTACCACTCACCAACAGAGTTACCCATGTGGAAGACAGATAAGAAGAAGAAATTGATCAGGAGGCAAAATCTTTGCTAAGTTAAAAAAATTCAAGTGAATGGAATTCAAGGGAAATGTGGGACACCCTATGCTTATCAAATATCTAGATCATGGTTATACCAGAAGGAGAGGAAATCCAGATCAGAGGCATAGAGAATATATTATTGAAGAAAGCATTTTGAATCTTGCAAAAGAGAGGCCCATCCAGATACAAGAAACCCACAGAACACCAAACAGACAGGAACAAAGGCAAAACTTCTCCAAGACACATCGTGGTTAAAACTCTTAACAATTAAAACAATGAGAGACTGTTAAAAGCAGCAAGAGAGAAGCAATTTACAATAACAAAGGCAATCCCAACACAATTACATCAGATTTCTCAGTGGAAACGCTGAAGGCCAGAAGGGCCTGATAACTGCTAAGCCACCCATTCAGCCCCTGAAATGGAACATTTCAAAGTCTGAAAAACTAAGTCTTCCAACCCAAGCTACTTTACCCACCAAAAATATCCCTCAAAATAGATGTTAAAAGAAAAACTTTCCATGAAAAAAGTCAACTCTATGATTATATGAACATAAAGCCAAATCAACAGAGAACACTTGAGGGAATATTCCACACAGAAGAGACAAACAATCAATCTTAAGAGCCAACAAGAAGAAGATCACAATAACCAAGATGAACCAGGCTCAAAACAGTATGTAACACAAAAAAGCACCGAACCCCATAAAACACCTGTTCATTCCTGTTCATGGCAAGGATTAATTCAAACCTCACTGTAATAACCTTATATATTAATGGTCTTAACTCCCCCATCAAAAGACAAAAAGGATGGATCAAAAAATTGGACCCTTCTATCTGCTGTCTTCAAGAAATCCACCTCACTACTAAAGATAGACACCTCCTCAGGGTGAAAGGTTAAAATATGATATTCTAAGCAAATAGAAATAAAAAAAAACAAGTAGGTGTTGCTATATTAATATCTGATAAAATAGACTTCTAACCAAAAGTAATCAAAAAGGACAAAGAAGACCACTGTGGTGGTTTGAATAGAATAGATGGCCCCCAATATATTCAGTTGTTTGTTTGTAGTTTGCATCTGCAGCCACCTGGCTGGAGTGAGTGCCATTGTGTAGATCTTAAGGTGTGGTGGTGGGTTTCAGATTTCAATCTAAAGATATGCAAAGTGTGCCTAGCTGGAGTTCCTGGAGTGTTCTGTGGCTTTTGACTTTTAGGCTTGTACTTCTCTCTCTCTGCTTGGTCCTGTGAAGGCAGGCCAGCTTCTTCTGCCATTATGGAACTTCCCCTGGATCTGTAAGCTTCAATAAATATCCCTTCCTCCATAACTGTGCCTGGTCTGGAAGTTTATCTCAGCGAACTTGAAGCTGTCTGTGACAATCACTTCTTACTCATCAAGGGAATGATCCAAAATGGGCACATCACAATCATAAATATATATGTACCAAAAAGGGGGCACCATAGTTTATGAAACAAAATCTACTGGACAATAAAAGAGAAATAAACAACAATACCATCATAGTCAGAGACTTCAATACTCCACTACCATCAACAGACAGATCATCCAAGCAGAAAATCAACAGGGAAATGATAGAGCTCAACAACATCATAGATCAACTAGAACTAACAGATAACTACAGAACTTTCCACTTAAACTCTACAGAATATACATTCTTCTCAGTAGCCCAAAAGCTCCTAAATCCTAAGTAATACTTAATGGGGAAAAACTCAAGGAATTCCTACTGAGATAAGTAAGAAGGCAGGGGTTCCCACTCTCACCACTGTTCTTCAACAGATTACTAAAAGCACTAGCCCAAGCAATAAGACAGGAGAAAGAAATAAAAGTGATTCAAATTGGAAAAGAAGTCAAGTCAGCCCTATTTGCAGATGACATGATCCTATATATAAGTGATCCAAAAGTCTCCATGTCAAAACTTCTAAAGGTGATAAATTCCTAGAGCAAAGTGGCAGAATACAAAAACAATGCACAAAAATCAGTAGCTTTTCTATATGTAAAGGACAAATATACAGAGAAAGAAATCAGTGATGCTGTCCCATTTTCAATAGCAACAAAAAACTTAAATGCCTTGGAATAACACTAAACAAGGATATGAAAGACTTATATAATGAAAACACTCAAAAAAGAAATAGAGGAGGACTTGAGAACATGGAAAGGCCTCTCATGCTCCAGAATAGGTAGAATTAGTATTGTGAAAATGGCAATTCTACCAAAAGCAATATACAGATTTAATGCAACACCAATAAAAATACCAGTATCATTCTTCAGAGGGATTGAAAAATAATCTCAAAATCATATGGAATGGCAGAAGGCCTTAGATATTTAAACACATCCTCAGCAAAAGTAACACCTCTGGTGGAATCACCATAGTGGATATAAAGCTATATTACAAAGCCATAGTGACAAAAACAGCATGGTACTGGAATAAAAGCAGAAATAGAGACCAATGGAACATAATCAAAGACCCAGAACTTAGAGCAAGCAACTACAGATGCTTGATGTTTGACAAAGGTGCCAATAAAGGTGACTTCAAAAAAGACAATGTCTTCAACAAATGGTGTTGGATAAATTGGATCAAATAGAAAATGGAAAGTAAAAAATAAAAAATGAAATTAGACCCACTTATTTATCCATACACAAAAATAAAGTCCAAGTGGGTTAAAGACCTCGAAATGAGACCTGAAACCCTTCAACTACTGGAAGAAAAAATAGGAGGCAGTTTCCACAACATAGAACTGGGAAAAGACTTCTTGAACAAAACCCCAGTAGCCAAGGAAATTAAACAGGCACTCAACCAAGAGGATCTCATGAATCTAAAAGCTTTTGCCCAGACAAACGTACCCTAATCCAAGCCAATAGATTACCCATTGAATGGGAGAAAATTTTCACTAGCTATACCGCTGAAAATAGCCTAGTATGTAGAATCTACAAAGGACTCAAAAAACTAAACAATTAAAAAAATCACACAAGCCACTCCAAATGTGGGGCAGAGAACTAAATAGGGAGTTCTCAGAGGAAGAATTACAAATGGCTAACACACAGTTAAGAAAATGTTTAACATCCTAACCATTAGGAAAATGCAAATTAAAACAATTATAAGATTCCACCTTACCCCAGTAAGGACAGCAAACATTGAAAAAATCAAATGAAAACAAATGTTGGGTAGGATATGGAGAGCACTCATTCACTGTTGGTGGGAATGTAAGCTGGTAAAACCACTAAGGAAATCAATATGGAGACTTATGAGAAGAATGAATATAGAGTTACCAACAGACCATGTTATTCACTTACTGGGCATTTACCCTAAAAGCTCCACATCTCAGTTCAGAGATATTGGCTCAACCATGTTTATAGCTGCTCAATTAATAATAGCTAAAAACAAGAATCAACTCAGGTGCCCATCATTGGATGAATGGATAACCAAGATGTGGTATATCTACATGATAGCATTCTATTCAGCAGTAAGAAAAAAAATAACACATTGAAATTTGTAGAAAAATGGTTGAACTTGGAACAGATCATTCTAAGTGAACTCACACCATCAGAGAAAGACAACCATCATGTGATCTCACTCATCTGCAGTTCTTAACCAAGTTGCTGACATAACTGAATAGCATCTTGAGGCTTGGACAATAGGAAGGGTAGGGCTTGGGGGAGAGGAAAAGTGGGGGAACCACAAAACTGAACACAAATTGAACTGGTACCATAGAATCCTATATCTTGTAAATCAGACTAAAAGGTGGAACCCTCAATCAGACCTTAGATGAAGCACCTGAATCCAAGGGCCATGGAGAGTGTGAGAAGAAACCTAACCTAAATTTTCTCCTGTTTGTCTTTTTCTCTAGCATTTTTCTTTTTTCTTTTCCCTTGGTGCTGGCCTGTAATTCCCTGTACCGGTATGTGGTCTGTTCATCAGAAAGACCTATATGATCTCCCAAAACCAAGAAGACAGACTTCTGTCAGAGCACTTGATTACTCACTAGAGGTTAATGGTAAGACCTTACTACTGAACACACCAAAGGCTGTTGGCACGGACAGTAGAGAGACCTGGCTGGCATCTAGAGGAGAGTCAGTCCCCAGAAAATTAGCCCATCTAGTGCTGGAAGGTACTGCATGTGCTACCTGGGGAAAATGGCCAACATCTGTGTGAGCAATGCAAAGTCTAAGTGATTCAGAAGCAAACAACCTGACCTGATGCTCACGCAAGTGCAATAGTGGTACACAGCCATAGTGGGTAACCAGCTGCTCTTGGATTGGCTAAGGGATCAGTTCAGTGGAAAGGAAACCATATCTGGAACTGGGAAACAAGTCAGAATTATATCCAGATAATGATTCTGCTTTCCATTGTGAAGATCCCACTAACCTTAGACTATAAGAGGGTCTAAACCCTTTCAGTTCTCTCTGAATTAATAATGGCTATCCCTTTTAGCCAGTGCTGAGTTCATTCTCTGTTGGAGAATCAGTTTCTCTTTTTCAGGTGGGAGCTATACCTGCGGAGATAAAAGACCCAGGGCACTCCATGCCGGCCCCAACTGAAACCACAGAGGAATTAGGGAAATGAACAAGAGTGCTACTTTCTTACTCAATCTGTTGTCAGCACAAGAGTGCTGGAGAAAGATACTGAGGACCCTAAATACCTACCAAGCCAAAGATCCAGAGTTTCCTATGTGTCCATCACTGAAGTAGACTTAAAATGCTCCCAGCATGCCTCAGGGAATTTTGTGGAAGAGGGGTCAGAAAACTTGTTAGAGCCACAAGTTGGGATATTTTACACAGAGACATTGCCTCTGCTCCCCGCATAATGCATGACCCACAGTCCCCATGGTGTTGACCTGTATCTCCAATTAGGAAAGCCTGTTCTGAAAAGGGTCAGGGAGGAAGGAAAGGATGGTTCCAATATGTGTCGTTTACATACAAAATATGTACATATCTACTAAAAATGTGAAAAAAAAATAGAGATCTTTATTTTATTTCTTGCCCAGCTATCTTTTATTTTGTCTGCCATTTTTGCATGGCCCACAGACCCACGACTGTGTCAAGTAAGATCAGTGACTTTGGAAATTGTTCCCCAGTTTTTCTGAACCACACAAGGAAAGCATCCATTCTTTCACCATGCTGTATGAAAACAGTTATAGGTTTCATGAAAATGCTCTTAATTAGGTTGAAGAAGCTCTCTTTGATCACTAATTTGAGAAATTTTATTATAAATAAACATTGAATTTTGTCAATGATCTTTTTTTTCTGCTTCAGATAATATGATCATTTTACACTATTCACATGGTAAATTACCCTAATGCATTTTGCAGTGATCTAGCTTTGCATTTCTGAATGGAACTCTACTCTGTTAAACTCTCTTTTTATCTATTGCTTTGTCAACTTGTGAATATTTTCATGATAGATTTTGTGTGTATGTTCAAGAGGAATATCAATCTGTACTTAGCATTTCTGTGTTATCTTTGCCTGATTTTGATGTCAGGTAATGTTGCCTCATAAAAAAGACAGTATTTTCACTTCATATTTTTAGAATAAATGTATCTCAGTGTGAGGCATTATTGAAATACTTATAGAATTAACATGTAAAGCTACCTTGATCTGGAGATTTCTGAATGTATCAAGTGTAAGTTCATTATTCTTATGTAGCATATGGCTTCTCAAGTTCTGTATTTTATCTTGGGTGAGGTTTTTTTTTTTTTTTTTTTTCTTTTTTTTTTTTCTCCCGAGGTAGAATCTCACTCTAACCCAGGCTGACCTAGAATTCACTATGTATTCTCAGGCTAGCCTCAGACTCACAGCTATCCTCCTACCTCTGCCTCCCAAGAGCCGAGATTAAAGGTGTGCGCCCCCATGCCCAGCTTTGGGTGAGCTTTGGCAGGTTTCACTTTTAGGGTCATTTGTACTATTTGGTTCATCTGACCTCAGTTCTCAAGTGTGCATACATGGATTTATGTCCACCTTCCTTTGTTGTTTCCTTTACAGTCTATATTGGTATTTCTCTCATTTTGGTATTGATAACTCATATGCTTTACTTTTTGTCAGTCTTGTTAGTTAGAATTTAATCAATTTTATTGCCTTTTTAATAGATGCCAGCATTTGGTTCTATTTTTTTTCTATGTTTTATTTTATTCTTTATTTACTTTTAAAAATTCATGTTTATAAGCCGGGCATGGTGGGGCACGCCTTTAATCCCAGTACTCGGGAGGCAGAGGTAGGAGGATCGCCGTGAGTTCGAGGCCACCCTGAGACTCCATAGTGAATTCCAGGTCAGACTGGGCTAGAGTGAGACCCTACCTCGAAAAACCAAAAAAAAAAATCATATTTATTATTACCTATATATGCCTGCTTGAGCTTTATAGGTTCTTTTTTTGTCTTGTTTCTTAAGGAGAAAATTTAGTTTATTGGTTTGAGCCAGTTGATCTTTTCTCACATACACATTCAGGGCTACAAAATGCCCTTTAACTTCCTTTGGGTTAAACACAGATGTATCTATGCATTGTAGTTCCACATTTGTCTCCTATGCTTCATAGACATCAGATTTTAAACTCTTAGGGTCTATAATGAAGTATGTAACTAGGATCTTCCCGATATCGATGCTGTTGGTAATTAACACTACTGAAAAGTTTAAGAATGCTCATTCAGTAGCTTTGCTATGGTGTGTAGTTTTCTAAGCCCTGCAGATGGTAGATGCAGCACTGAACAAACCAGATGGCAATCCTTCCCCCCTGAAAGTGTGAGGTACAAGAGGAAGACAGACAAAAGAAAGAAAGAAAGAAAGAAAGAAAGAAAGAAAGAAAGAAAGAAAGAAAGAAAGAAAGAAAGAAAGAAAGAAAGAAAGAAAGAAAGAGAAACTATAACTTTATACCTGCAGGTAGTGATAAGTACTATTAAGGATTTTATTTTATTTCTGGAGAGAAATATCAGTAAAGTGTTATTGGAAAAGAGACCTCAGTGAAGAGAAGGGGATTATTCATGGCCTTCCTAGAAGAGTCTTTAAGGTCAATGAAATATGGGTGTTATATATGTATATTTACATGAGTATAAAAGCCTAGAGTTTAGGGTAGGAATTCACCAATGTATTTCTCAGGATTTGGGTCCAACCACCAGCAGCAGCTATTTCTCATGTGAACTGATTGAACGTTGCTGAGTGCAGGGTGGGGAGATAGCTCAGAGGGTAAAGTGCTTGCTGCACCAGTAGAAGGACCAGGGTGTGGGTCCTCTGCACCCAGATGAAATGCCAAGCATGGTGGCTCATGTCTGTCTTCCCAGTGCTGGGGAAGTGCACACAAGAAGATTCTGGGATTTGGTGAGTGGATTGTTTAGCTAAATTGGTGAGTCCAGGTTCAGCAAGAAATTTTGTTTGAGTAAGTGAATGAATGAAGAATAAGAAATAAATGTTTTTTGACATCTGGCTTTCATATGCACATGCACTAGCACACATACAAAAACATGCATATGAACATGCATGCATGCATACATACCACAAATGTACACACATATGTAAAAAAAAAGTTTCTGTGTTCAACTCAGGTCATTTTATTTCAGGTAAGTCTAGGTGGAATCTGCTCATTTCTGTTTTTGAAAACCAGCCCCCAAAGTGAATCTGGTGCAGAGGGGCTTTGGACCACACTGAGCATACCAATTTTACAGATTCACCCTGTCTTTTGGGTTTATAAAGGCTATGGACCCTAAGTGCTGTCTCACACAGACCCTAGGCCTATCTTGCTCTACAACTTAGGAGCCAGAACAGTGCAATGTTCTATGAGGGAGGAACCTGATGCCACCACTGGACATTTTTAAGAGTCTGGAAGCAATGGCTGCTTGCAACACAGGTTCTTATTTGAAAGGAAAGCAACGTGTCTCTTGGAAGAGAAGTAAAAAACAAACAAGTAAATGCACAGAAAAGTACAGATTATAATTAGTTAGTAACAAAATAATTAGTGACAAACCGCCTAGGGGTAGGAGCTGGAGCAAATCTCCCCGTTCCTAGCATGAAGCAGTGACCCCACTAAATGCCTATTATTTGTAGTTTTCCAGGAGCCTCACTGATACTGCACTGCCAAGACCTCAGGGACACAACTATAGCAATTTCCCCACAATTTACAGGGAGAATGGAGCCCAGTTGCTTTGGAGATTAATTAACTTGTCAAACAATTAAGCAGACAGGCTGTAATCGAGGTTTCCATTTCATAATTGATTTATCACTTTGTAGCTTCTTGAGTCTCGGGGCTCAGAATGAGGGACTGCTGTAAAGGGAGACTTTCCAGAGAATGCCAGGAGGCTACAGAAGGGCAAGGTGGGGCTTTCCTCATCTCACACATGCTATATGGTCCAGCCTGGCTTCTGACAGGCCTTCACACACAGGGAACATTTCATTTTCCAGCTTCCAGTGGTCCAAGCTGGGGAGCTGCTTTCATTTCCTCAGAGCCGTGCCCTGTCCAGGATTGTTTGGTGAAACAAAGACTTCAAGGAATGTCCACAGTGAACCCATCTGTAGCTCCTGGGTCACCTTCTCCTGTGATAAAAGTGACCAAAGAAATGCCACACATTATTAATTTATCATAAGAGTGTGACTGCAGCCCCCCTTACTGTGTCTTTAAAAAGACATCACAGGTCCATTCTGGGGAGCAGTGACTCCTGATAGCATCACTGGAAGCAGCCTTGTGCAGCAGACAGTTGGAGCTCTGCTCCACTTCTATATCATTGCGGAGCTTGTCAAACAAGTGAGTGACCAGCACCACCCCAGACACTGCCTTCAGAATTCTGTGATGGGCTGTGGAATTTGCCTGTGGAACAGAACACAATCCCCTGTGTATTTTATTACAGGCACCCCAAAGATTTTGTCTTCAGTTTGGAAGCCATTCCCAGGTTGCAGGTATGCCTTGTTTTGTCTTGTTTTTTGTTTTCTTTTGTTTGTTTTTGTTTTGTTTTGTTTTTGCCACAAGTGGCTCATACCCAAAGCTAGGGTCCTCACCATACTGTATCTCTGGCTATAATGCTATGCAGCTGGACACCAGCCTGGGGGCCTGGGGGTCCCGTGCTGTGGGGGTTATGTAGGGATGCTTTAGTTAGTCATGAACAGGGCCAAAGGTTCTTCTGCTCTTTTATGCATGTGTATATGTGTGCTTGTGTGTGTGTGTGTGTGTGTGTGTGTGTGTGTTCATGTGTATTCATGTGTGTGGGGGCTTCGTATGTGTATATGCATGCATGTGATGTTACCCCTCAGTAATGCCATACACTTTTTTTTTTTTTTTGGTTTTTTGAGGTAGGGTCTCACTCTAGCCCAGGCTGACCTGGAATTCACTACGGAGTCTCAGGGTGGCCTCGAACTCACGGCAATCCTCCTACCTCTGCCTCCCGAGTGCTGGGATTAAAGGCGTGCGCCACCACGCCCGGCGCCATACACTTTTTTAAAAGAAAACATGTTTTATTATTGATCTGAAGCTTGCCAAATATAGTAGACTAGCTAGCCCATGGGACTCAGAGATATGCCTGTGTCCACCTCTCCAGTGCTGGCGTTACCAGAGTATGCCACCACATTCACAGCTTTTACTTGCATTCTGGGGATTCAATTCAAGCCCTCATGTTTGCAAGGCAAGCAATTTACTGAGTTTTGCCCCAGCCCACTTCTGCTCTTTTGGATGGATTCCTGCTAAGAGCATTTAGATAAACTTATAGCTGTGTGGGGTTGAGGGACACATCCATGTATGAATTTTGATTGCAGCTGATTCCTTTCACAGTTATGCAATTGGATTATTATTTTTTAGTCAGTACTCTTTTCTTCCCACCTCCCCTTCATTCTCATGTTTCTCTCACCCTTCACTCCCAACTAAGCCCCTAGATCTCTGTCATCTATCACATGTGCTCTGTCATCAAATCTCTGATGTATTGGGTGACAACTCTCAGACATCAATTTTTAATAATAAACTTAGAAAAGTGGGTTTCCTAGAGGGAGTTGCCTCTACCTCAGTCTATTCCTGATTAAGAAGCTCAAAACACATCTAAAGTTGGAGACAATTACTTGCCACATCATATAACAGAAGCACCCACCATTTATTTGTTGCTATTTTTGCCTAATTAAAAAAGATTAACTGTTACAGATATTTCAGAAGCTTTCTTCACCTCCTCACCTTCATTCTCACTCTCTTTCCACAATAGAGTAATTATTACCCTGGAACCAACAGGCAATATATTTTTTCTCCACCACTCATTGGCATCTTTATCTCCTCTGAATATTTACCCATGAGAAATACATATTGTTTTCTAATACATTTCCCAATTGTTTCTAATGTACCATGAAAGCGTTCCTTATCTATCATTCTATGCAACTTTATTCTTCAATTTGTCTTTTTATTTAAATGTGATTTCAATTAATATCCCCTTTTTCTTTTAGCCTGGAGTAGTTAAATTTCATCCCTTGGTCTGTCCTTTATCTGATGTATAGCAATGCCCTTGTCAGGTCCTCTGTTTGGGGCCATGTCCTCCCAACTAGATGAAATATTTTAGTCACCACAGGATCTCAGGTAGGCATCTAGATGTGAACTTGCTATGTTTTAGGGTACCAGACTTTGATTTAGATTTAAGCAAACATCTTCAAACTTCTCTACTCACCTCCTGTATAGATATATAAGGTTATAAGGGTTTGTTTTTCCAATGAACTCATCAAATATTAGTATTGTAAGAGTATATACATTTCCAACAAAGTATGATTTAGTCTCCATCCCATCCATGGATAGAAGTGAATTTTAGATTGTTCATTTAAAAATATTTAAAGAAAACTTTAGGCTTCAATGAGCAACACAAAATGAAGGAATGAGATGAGTTTAAACTTAGGTAATTCAGGTCCCCTGAAATGTTCTCTAAAAACATGAAAGTATCTCATATACTGAAATGTCCTTGTAAAATGAACAAATCAGTGAAAAAAATTAAAGTATATTTTTAACTGAGCAATAAAAACTAATGGTAAGTGAATGTAAATTACAGATTGCTGGATTGCATCTCTCTCAAGTCCTTTGTGGTTTAGATATATGTGAAACATAAATACAAGCATTGGATTACAAGGAGGTCATTTGTAGATGGGGCCTTTCTTTTTTGGACACCGCTGAAATTGAAAATACTCAGTTATGCATGGCCAGACACATTTTCACTTTTAGGTTGCTTTAACCAACCTGCCACTCCCTGCCCCCCTATGTTATTCTTCTTCTTCTGAACATGCAAAGATAAACTTGAGGCTATTCCTCATTTGAATTTTTATTCTGCCTGCACTTGAAAAGCCTATATTAATGAGGACTTGGGGAAACTGAATAATTGATGCATGTGTATTTCTGAGCTTAATTATCAGCAAAAACTAATTTTCTTCACTGTCTTTTTACTTTGTGTTTAGAGACACTGCCTTGGTGGCTGATCTGAAGGTCAGACAGCCAGACTACTCAAGGAAAAGTTTAGAAGCTAGGGCTTACCTGGTCACCCTGTCCCCCCAAGATAGCTAAGGATGCCCAGACATACATATGGATAAAATTTCACTAGTTATTGACTCTCTTTTATAAGCAAACTTCTGGCTACAATCAGCCCCATGCAGTGGTGATGAAAGTGAGACTTCTCTCCTTCCATGCTTCACAGGATGGTAAGAGGGGTCAGAACATCTAAAATACCCTAATTCAGCAGGCAAGCCCTTGATGGAAGAGTGATCCAGATATGATAACAACATTTCCACCTTCATCCATCCTCAAATTTCTTGAAAAGGAATGTCTTAACACCTGCTAAAGCACTTGGCAATATGTAGACCACTAAACAAAGGGAAATCAGTAAATGTCCACAAGGCCAGTTTCTATTGTAGTATGCCAGGTTTCCCTTCCCACAAAACTACTGCAGAAATTGGAAGTACATTCACTGACAGAATGTGACTTTGTGTGTCCTTTTAGCTGAGTTGCTCTAGCTTGGTGGTTCTCAAATTTACTTGCAGCAGAATCACCTGGTGAGATAGCTAGGACACAGACTGGGATTTTCCAAATTCGTGATTCAGACCACTGAGAAGGAGCCAGCATAGGTGTATCTCTAATAGACTTTCCTAGCTGTGGCTGATATAGCCCAAGCTGCAGACCCACCTTTTAGACTCAGAGAAATGCTTATGAAGTTGACATTTGTAATTTTCTTATCTAAGTACTCCATTGTCTTATTTTTGTCACCAGGAGATATGGGCATGAGGAAAAGATGAAAAAAATCTAACAAAGGGAAAATAAAATAGTAAAAGTTAAAAAAAATCTGACAGCTTCTCAGTCCTCTTAGGTTTTTACCAAGGAAAGAAGAAGAAACACTCTATTTCAATACAGCGCAAGATTTCATCATGCTATGGCTTATAAGTAACAGAAATATAGAAAGAAGCACTAGAAATATAGAAACACAGCAGCTTGCTACATGTACCTCATACAGAGGAGCAACTGCTTTTAGAAGACTTCATCATTGGTACAGCATGAAGGCACCTTGGATATTGAGCCAGGTAAATGGAATTCCATCCTCCAGTGGTTATCACAGTGAGGGTCCAGTCCCTCCATTATCCCAGCTGTGGAGGTAAGAACTTATCCTGAACATCAATGTTGTGGGTTGGGAGTTCTAGTGGATAGACTGAAATGATTTTATAGGTGCTGGTGTTATAGATATAGCATGGGGCTGTGGAGATATCTCAGTCAATGAAGTGCATGCATCGTATCTATGAGGACTTGAGTTTGATTCTCAGCACCCACATAAACGTGCCAAGTTTGGTGGTAGTACTTGTCATTCCAGCACTGGGGAGATAGAGGCAGGGGAAGCTCTTGGGCTTGCTCAGCTAGTGAGCCTACTTGGTGAGCTCTAGGCCAATGAGAGACCTTGTCAAAAAGAAAAAAAATAGGTAGCTGCTGTCTGAGAAATGACACCTGAACTTATCTTCTGACTTCCACATGCATGCACCCACACATGCACCTACATTCACAGAGCACACATGTACATGAACACATACACACATGCACATGTCATAAAAAAGATACAAAATATTTTGGGTAGAAGGGATGACAGAACTGAACCCATCAGTATTTTATAGATTGAGAAGTGGAAATCAACATAATGCCTTAGACACTTGAAAATCTCTACCAAAAAAAAAGGCAAGAAAGATGATGTTATATATTGAATTGCATATCTCACCATTTTCTGTTACATCCTAACCTTTAATGGGGTGATACTAGGAGGTGAGGCCTTATAACTGAAGCATGAAGGTAGAAACCCAATAAACACAGTCAGGCCCTTGTAAAAGCTACTCTAAGGTCTCTGCTATAGGAGGACAGAACAAGATGGGCAGATGTAAGCAAAGAGGCTCTCACCATCACTGGATCTATGAACATCCTCATCTTCCAGGCTCCAGAATCGTGAGAAATAGGTTTTTGAAGATCAAGCCACCCAACTCATGTGATTCTGTTATAGAAGTTTGAAATAAGAATCTTCTGGGTAATTGTCATGTTAATGTTTCCTGGGTAGATGTGAACACACATCTATTCACCACCACCCCCCACCCCATAGAGAAGCAACAACAGACTAAAGGAATAGTTCCGTCCAAGTCTACCTCAGTGAACTAGTTTTATTTGGGGTATAGTTACAGATGTATGGACAATTCAAAGACAGCTGCATCACCAAAGGCCTGCCCCTGCCTGGGTGACAAATCACAGGGGCTGCATCCCAGAGTTGCAGACAGCTTAATTTCCTCCTTTGACAATTGTTTATTGGTTCTATCACCTTGGGAGGGGCTCTGTGAACCTTGTAAGTCTCTGCAGCTTCCTGAGATTGAGGGAGGGAGAGAGAGGAAGGAAAGAGAGGATTCAACATACAACCATTTTACAAAGTTAAAATAAAACAAAAACTTAGAATTTGAAGAGAAAGGAAATTAGCTCCTATATAGATGATTATTTCTCTATGCCTGATTGGTTAGCTGATCATATTAGAATCAGATGTCATTAAAATGTCAGATTCTTTGACCACTGATCATCAAAAATTATCATTTTTAGGTCACTCAACCCATGATTCTGATTTACAGAAACACTGGTGTTGTTCATTTAACAGATTCTCATGTCATCTATTGTTGCTCACAACAGGGTCTTGACATCCCTGAAACTAAAGATTTCACTTTAACTTAGCCCAAATTTCCCTCACCGTATTTCTCACTCATTGGTTCTGGTCTGACAACTAAGTGAGTTCTTACTCAACTTGTATCTCCTTTAAGAACAAGAGGGCAGTATGCACAGAGGTTGCACCAAGTCTCTCAGAAGTTCAGGGTGGTAAATGATGGTACTAGCCAGTGCCCAAAAGATCACTCCAGCTCTGATGTTTTCATGGAATTGTTCTTACTTAACTTAAGCCTTCTTGTTGTGCTGAGCCCTCATACCTCAACCCTCTCTAAGAAGCATTCTTTCCCTTTCCTGGAAAACATTATTTCCCATTCTTTTTTAAATTTTTTTAATTTACTTTTTATCAGAGAAAGAGAGAGAGAGAGAATTGGCATGCCAGGGCCTCCAGCCACTGAAATTGAACTCCAGACACAAGTGCCACGCCATGTGCATAGGAGACCATGCACATTTGTATAACCTCATGTGTCTGGCTTACACAGGACCTGGAGAGTCAAATATGGGTCCTTAGTCTTCGTAGGAAAATGCTTTAATTATTAAGCCATCTCTCCAGCCCTCTTTCCCCTTCTTAAAATCACTTTGATTTCCTTCCATCTATTGATCAAGTCAAGTAGAAGTTTATACACAGAATGTATCTGGGTGTGTGTTCTTGCAGAGGCTTACATTTATGGAAGAAGGGTTCGGATTGAATATGGAGTTGTTCTATATTTATGATTTATAGTGAGCAGGTTGAGATGAGCCTGCCATGGAGTCCATTTCAGGCCTGTAGAGTAAACCAGGATGGGCCCAGCATTTGTAGAGCCTTCAGGCAGCTATTGTGAATTCTACCTTGTGTTTAACATCTTGGGAAATCAAGCCCACAGGACCAAGCTTGTTCTAGTGGTCCATCAGAGATCTTTTTTTCCCCCTCAAATTGAAGCTAGTGTCATCTATTCATTGGAATTTACTTAAAAAATAAGTAAAAGCTGCATATTTTCTTTTGGTGTAAACATGATAGAGCAATGCTCTGCAGGCCTGAACCACCTTAAAGTAATGTACTGGCTGCTTCTCCCTGTGAATGTTTCTGTTTTCCTAGTTGAGAAACATTCTGCTCTACTCAGGGGATGTTCCAATTACTCCCCATCTTCTATGCTCCCAAGTACAGAACTTTTCAGCTTTCTGAGCCCAGAGATTCCCTAGGGTTCATAGCTACCTCTCATCTAACTGCTGGGCAGCAGACAGTGC
Source organism: Dipus sagitta (assembly GCA_036346955.1). Classification (NCBI taxonomy): domain Eukaryota; kingdom Metazoa; phylum Chordata; class Mammalia; order Rodentia; family Dipodidae; genus Dipus; species Dipus sagitta. The sequence goes on from CM070772.1 coordinate 121,315,222, forward strand.
ATCTAATTTTTATTCAAGATGTACCATCCATGAAAGGAGGGAAAATGGGTTAAAGGATGTATTCTCTTCATCACAGGGTCCTTACATCTTAACGAGGAGGTTTTAGTCAAGAGTTATCCTCTTATGAGGGCTGGAGAGGTGGCTCAGAGTTAAGAGTGCTTCATGAACAAGGGTAAGGGCCTGAAACCCCTGAAATTCAAATATCCAGAACCCATGGCAAACAGCCAGGCATGGCCACATGGACCTGCAACCCCAGTCCCTCCAAGGGAAGAGAGGCCAGGAAATCACCAGCTCAGGAAAAGCTGCAAGCTCCTGGCATAGCCAGAAACTCTGGCTCCAAACAATCCCATGTGGGCCAGCAGTGGAGCGAGATATGAAGTGAGATACCTGTGCTTTGATTGGGCCACCATAGGTGGACACACCCTACCTCAGGTGAGCACAAGGGGAGCTGGAAGGGGATGTAAATATACATAAACCATAGCACATGCGCACACACACACACACAGATACCATACTATATACACAGAAGCACAAAATAAGGAGCTATCTTTTAAGAGAGGACTGAATAGTGCTGAGTCCTTATATCTTTTGTTGTTGTTGCTGGAGAAAGAAAGAGCAACAGGAATAGGATAACAGGGCAAGAGAAGTTCATACAAAATGTTCTATCTTCAACCACATATTCTATTCTGAAAAGTGGATGGAGCTTTTATCCCTCTAGGAACATACTTGCTACTAACCTTAATGGTTCTTCGGGTAGCATCACTTCTCTCCAGGGGATGGTCTCCCTAGGTGTGCAGGGTCCAGTTCTTCCTTTTGGGAATCTTCATGTAAGATTTCCTTACAGCATCATTCTGCTTTGTTTGCCGTGTGCAGCCTATGGGATGGAACTCAAGATGTAAGTCACAGGCCTGAAATCTTCTCAGATGTCTGTTCATATTTGGACCAACCCACAGCCAGCTCTCATAGATGTTATGTATCTCCACACAGGTCCGGACACCTTACCTTCCATGAAATGACACACTTTCATAATTTCTGTCATCATCCAGGGATCTGACCCAGTCTCCTTCTAAGTATGTTTTCTCAGGCATTCAGCTTGGATCTTCCTAACATCAGACATAGCTGCATCCTTCCATCTTCATTACTCCCAACCCATTTAGTTTGTGAATTTCTTCCATCATATGCTGTTAAAAAAAAAAAAAGCATCGTAGTAGGTTAAAACAGTGGCCATCTTGATAGTCACATAATTAGACAGTGGTAATGGGGTCTAAAGAGTCCAGTGGGAGTGGTGAGATTCTCTTGCAGAAGAAAGGGTGATGTCACTCACACCTGGCTGGCATGCTATGGAAAATTTGATAGGAAACGATGGTTTTTAGTAGATGGGAAGCCTGGGACAGACCCCTGGAAACTGGTATGTCAGCTTTCCTCTTATCTGGGCCACAAGGTGAAAATGCAAGGTTTCCCTTGATAAGCCCATCCCACTCCAGGTAGAGAATGGGAGTCTGAGCTAGTATAAAGAATGATTTTAGGGTTTCTCTGAATGTGCCATGAAAGAGCATCCTTGGATGGTGACAACCTTCCTGCATTCTAGTTTGAAGCTCAGTGCTAGGTTCTTCGCTTTATGATTTCCATGCATAAGTTATAAACCACAAACATTCCATTATACAGACAGGGAATGTGAAATATGCATCAGTTAATACATGTCCAAGCCTATTTAGAATGTCTTATTGTCACACCCAGGGCACAAGAGGAGGCAGGATTTGAACCCAGCTTAAGCTGACTCCTGAAAGCTAGGTGTCTACCACAACGTATACTATATAGATTCTTCAAACACTTTCATGCAGTAAGTGGTCTACAGCCTACTGAGCGAGAGCAGTAAGGCACAATGCCTGCCACCATGCCTCATGATGTAATGTGGGTACAGAGAGCCTATTTCTTTGTGGTTCAGCTATTGTCATTTAAAAAACTATTTTATTTTTATTTATTTATTTATTTGAGAGAGAGAAAGAGAGACAGAGAGGGAGAGAGAATCAGAGAATGGATGTGCCAGAGCTTCCAGCCACTGCAAACTAACTCCAGGTGCATGTGCCACCTTGTGCATCTGGCTTACATGGGTTCTGGGGAATTGAACCATGGTCCTTTGGCTTTGTAGCAAATGTCTTAACTGTTAAGCCATTTCTACAGCCCATCTATTGCCATTTTTTGTATCATCTATGTCTGTTTCACTCTGCCGGGTTTGGACTTTCTAGTCTCAGCTACCTAAGTCGCCTGGCCTCATCCTGGTCTGGCTGTCACATCAATGTCACAGGCAGGTGGAATTTAAGAAGAGCCTGCCTATGGGTACAGGGCAATGAGACAAGGGAGATAACGTGCCACAAAGCTGGACTCTGTAAGACAAATAATATGACAGCAGACATGGTGAGACCGACATCTGGAAAGTAGCAGTTAATAGCTCTTGCTCAGGCTGTGCTTGGGGAGATGCATCTGAGTGACATCATAATGGCTTGTGGGAATACTGCTACTGAGAGTCCACTGCTGTACTCATAGAACACCTAACCCCATGAATTTTGCCTTATGGATGAAGCTCATTCTTAGGGAATTGGAATCTGTTATGGTCTTTTTCTTGTAATGCATCCAGGATGGCCCATGCACTGGGACTTGATATCTACTTAGCCACAAATCTTGTTAATAAACACGTGTCAGAAAGGGCTTCCAAAGACACTGGGGTATGAGTGAGACTCATAGCCACTTACCATCTATGTTGCTACTGCTCCTGACGATAATTATAAAGTTAACACTGGTTAAAATAGCTAATGTTTTATTCAATATTTTGGGAGTCTCAATTACTCCCAATTATAATTCAACAGCTTTTCTATTTAAAACAATTATTGTCCTTTGCAATGAGTTTTGAAGCAGATAAATGGTTTGCTGTTATTAGTCACTGCTCTGCCAGAGGTTCTTCTTTCTACACCTCCCTGGCTCTGTTGACTTTCAATTTGTGCCTAATATTAGCTTTTGGTTAACCCTTTGTCTGATCCTCTATCAGAAGCCAAACTAACTTATATAATGGTGGATGAAGAAAGGTAACTCCAGTGACCCTTGAGACAATTGCATTCATTAAAAATCAATTGGAACCAATTCTTAGAGGGAGGTCTCTGACTCAGTGTAAGATATATTGAGCAATGGTTTCCAACAAATGATACCAAATGACACATGTGGATTCTTAGCTGTGTTAGGAAATGAGGCACTTGGACATACTTCTGTCCTCCACATTCATAGCCACCTCCTCCTCATGCACATCACCCTCTTTTGCTTATTGCTTCACTTCATTCTGTGCTAAGTGTTAGGTACAAGGTAAGTTTCAAGGAATAAGGATTACCCTCACTCAGAGGTATAATTAAGAATTACATACTTAAAATGAACATGAAGTAGAAGAATCAAGCCCAAACCTAAAAGTGTTTGGCCTATAACAGGCCAGGAAACATTATTCCATAGTCATTCTTTTTACTGAATCCTGCAATTCACAGACAATTGAGATTATATCTTTCTTCAAGGAACTTTCTGGATAAAACTATACTTTGTAGCTTGATGATCATCATCAAATTATCAGTTAACTATTCATTAAATAAGTGTGGTACTGATAAAAATCCCAGAGTGATAGAACTAGACATTATTCGTAGTAGGATTAATACCAGTAAAATACAGCACCTTCAATACATTGTGATAACTAATATGTATGTGTGACAACTGACTTACAGACAAACTTCAAGTTAATACAGAAAGTTAATATAGAAGAGATGATTTTAAAAACCACTTTTCTAGGTCATCAGGATTACTAGTCTCACTATCCCTCCTCCCATGTCTCCATGCTGTTTGTTCCACAGTGTAGGGTATTCACTTTTATGTTGCCATAGTCACTGAAGCTTCTACCTCCACCATGTGTGTTCCTTGCTAACCCCCAATTCTAATGAATTGCAAATTTTAATTGCTATACATTTCCTTGACCTACGTAGGATGAAAGCAAAAGAAAAAGGAGAGTATTTATTCATCCATTCATTCATTTTTAACTTTAATTTTATTGAAGTGGCTGGAAAGGATCCATCATGTGGTTGGTTACCATTAGTGAGCAGAGGAGGAGTGGCGGGCAGACTCTGGGACTTTAAATTAAGTCACATAGAGAAGACTTGCAAGAAACACGTGTGAGTGAATATTCTCTTATTTTCATGCATTGATATTAACTTTGGGGTACATAGCTAACATCTGTGTAGACATCAAAGATGTGGTTGGGTTGATATATCTTGAAGGTGAGTTAGAGAATGTATAAATGTGTACACGACTTGGAAATCATAGGCCGCATAGCCATGGTGTAGCATCAACTAACATTGGAACAGACTCTATACATAGAGCAGTTGATGCCTTTGGATGAAGTGAGGAGTGCACTGAACTATTATGTGGCCAAAGAAAGGAAAATATTGTCAGCAAAGCAACCAGCAAGAAGGAAAACTAAAGTAGCGCATGCCATTCCACAAGCCAAGACAAGAAGGGGGTTCAAAATAAGGGAATAGTCTGCTTTCCAAATGCTACAAAGCAGCCTAGACAGATTAGCATTGAACAGTGAACTTTGAATTTACAATTTGAGGATCCTAGGTCTCAGTGAAATGATTGTGAGAAAAGTTTGACTGGAATGAGCCATTAAACAGTATGATAAGGAACAGAGAATCTATTCTGTAAGTGAAGAGAAGAAATGTGGGCTCTGGGCTTAAACAATCTGATGTCAGAAGTTTTCTTGTATGATCTTGTCTTGGTTTTTGTTATGGTAATAGATCACAAAGCACATTTGTTTGCATACTAGATTCTATAAGAATAAAATGAATTGAAGATAATATCTGATTGTGCTAGAAAACTCCTTAGAATGGAACATATAGCTGAGGTCATGGTGGAGAATTCAGGATAATTATCTACTTGTTGAAACCACACTTTTATAACATTTTGGAATGTTTAGCTGTCAAGTGTGAAGTCATCCGATGTGATCATGTCAGTTACTAACTTATTCCTTCAACCAATAATTGGTGGATATTTTCCATGTAACAAGCATGACTGATATATCACCAATACCCTTAATACACAAGGATATCATCACCCCTTTTATAAACACATAGGATGAAATTCACATTGTGGAATTGGTTCTCCCATAGCATTATACTTTTTGTTCAGCTATAGTTAGAAAGAAAAGGATCGTCCTTCTTTACCACGTCTATTATTCTCTTTGGTTTACTATTCAACTTTGAATTTAAAACCACATATCATAATTTATCACATGAGTATCCAAGACAATGAGAACTGATTAGACAAGTTCATGTTGAATTTACAAAAAAAAAAAAAAAAGAAGAAGAAGAAGAAAATAAAAAAAAGAAAGAAACACATTCTCATGGTAGAGACTTGGTATAGATATCAAAGAACTTTTGTAAAGATTGAATTGTAAATATAATATGATATTTCCTGAGATCAAGACTCCATTCAATAAGCATGGGAATTTGAATATATCTATTTGGATATAGGAGTTGGCAATGATGGTTAGGATTCAAAAGACATCACCTACGATTTTATAAAAACCCAGAGAGAAGAATTAAAACCTTTTAATATAAATATTTATAAAAATAAGTATAAATGTGAAAACATGAAAGGTCAAGCAACTAAAGAAAAGCAGCAGGTGAAAACATTAAAAAATCATGGCCCACGCATAGCAGCATGCTTTTTCATTGAAAGAGTCACAGCTCAGGTTACCGAGTTTTTTTCTTGAATTTCTTGCTATGTGGAGAAGCAGATAGCTATCCACCTTGCTTTTGGACTTAAAATGATCCATTCAACCCATACAAATGCTGTAATTGTCCATTTTACCTGATACATCTGTATTAGAGAAGATTCTCTAGCGGAGCAGAACCAACAAAATGCACACATAATATAAAGGGGGACTCACTAGGTCAGCTTACCTGATAGGCACTGGATAGTCCAACAACAGCTGACTGCATGCTAGAGAGGCTAAGAACCAAGAGCTGCTCAGTCCCCAAAGCTGGCTGCCTCAGCAGTCCTAATCTGGTGCTAAAGACCTGGTCATACCATTCAGTCCATGTCAGAAGGACAAAAATGACAGTGTCTGATATCAGTTGAGGACAGCAAAAACAATAACAATATGAACATACTCAGCAACAGAAGTGAAGGCAGGCAGGCATGCAGACAGACAGGCAGTGCTGTTTTTCCTTGAGCCTCTTTATATTTAGTCTTCCCATAAGAGGGTGCAATCCACTCTGAGGCAAGGGAGAGTTCTTCTCCTCTCAGTTAGTCTCTTCTAAAAACACTCACACTGGCCTATCCAGGAGCCTGTCTCTTAGTTGAGTCTAGATCTCATCAAATTGACAATCTAGATTAGCCTTCTTCAGACTGTTAGAACTGGCACAGCCACATACATGCAGGCAACCTGCCTCTCCACTCTAATTCCACATCCTTGGCTATTTAATGTTGAAATAAATTTGGCTCCAGAACTTCTAAATTCGACATTTGTATGTAATTTCTTTAGTGTTTTGTTGAGGAATTGATGTGAGTAGCACCTCTGAATTTAGCCAATGTGAAGAACTGTGAGATATTCAAATACATTACCTTTTGAATCCATAAATGTTTGGAGGATGATTTTTCAACTGAGAATGGTTCTATATCCCAGGGACGATTTGGAAATATCTGGAGACATTTTTTGATCGGCACACTGCGGGGGAGGGGGGGTGGTGGTACTGTCCTCTAGTGGGTTGAGGCCACAGATGCTATTTAATATCCTATATATACAATGTAGAACTCTGTAGCATCCCAGTACTGGACCCCAAAATGTTAATAGTGCTATAATTAAATGAGGGTATAATTAAATGAAATTAATTACAAGATTTTTCAACTACTTATAATTAATAATTATAACAACTTCCTTTTAAACTTATGCAGTAATCAAGATGAAAATTCTTCTTATCAGGTTTTGATTATTATGTGCATATTTTTGCCTCAGTTTCCTTGTCAAAGTCTAACTTTTCCCTACTGGAGGTATGCAAGGTCATCATATTAGCATACAGATTCCAGGGCTTTGGGGAGGTTTGATTGACTCAGACATAGAGGAACATCCATTACCTATGCATTAAACAGATTCTGAGACTGAACATTGAAGTGTTTGTACTTCCTTTTCTGTAAGTCCTTTTTTTTTTTTTTGTTTCCTTAGGCCCTTTTAGCCCCTGCCTCCTGGCTTCACACTCCTCTGGTCCTCTGGAGGAGGTAAAATACTAACATATTACACACTATTTTTTTTTTTCCTGGCATTTAGCTATACTTTAGGTCGATTAATCTGGTATGGCTGTAAAGTTCTCAAGGTCAAACTCCAAATTGCATATTATTTTTAGAGTATGCAAAGGCCATTCACTAGGGCTATCAAAAAAGTGGTTAGATGCTGGCTATATATACTTCTTATTTTCATGAAATTTTTGTAGAACCATGTAGCCATTTTAAACTAGACAACAGATTTCATAAAATTTGAATGAAAAGTGTCTTGCTGATATATCAATCATACATGATACCTTAAATGGTGATGCAACAAGGATAAATCAGAAATAAGCAGCTGCCCTCACAAACAGCTCAGGTTAGCATTCCTTATGCCATTGCTCAAATTCTGACCTATTAGCCAGTTGACCTTTTCACACACTAACAGTACGAATTACTGGTTTACTGAAATGAGCCACATCTTGTCTTGTAGTCAGCTTTCTCCCAATAGGAGGGGAATTATGAGAAAGTCATGATGAGAATCTATAGAATGGTTATTCCATTTTGTTAGAGCAATCTCTAGAATATGAGCAAAATTGTGACAGCCATAATTTGGGGAGTGGTGGACTACTGCTGTGCTTAGAATTGTGTGTGATCATAAACAGAAAATCTGACCCATTAAAGTGTTCTAAAATGATGATGTATTCCCAGATGGGTTTCATAAGGACTAAGCTGCTTTCCATGTGTAACATAGGTAAAAGACAGACAAAACTGGCAGTCTAGCACACATGTTATTAAGCTTCTAATATAGCTGACATTAGCAAAAAAAAATTAAAAAGATAGTGTAAGGGGATTAAGGTTAGTCTTAATCTTACCCTCTCCAGTGTCTTGTGGTTCAGGTGTTCCCTGTATGGGCCTGGTGAAGGATCAGCCATTTGGTCTGTCTTTTAGTAAGTAGAAGATTAATCTCCTACATCTTCCCTCCCTCACTTCCCCTCTCCCTGTCTCTCTCTCTCTTATCTCTAACTCTTGTATAATAGTTATCTTTTTCCTCATTTTCTTAGTGGGCACTGACCTGTAACTCCCAGATCCAGCATGGGGCTATCATCCACAATGAGCTTTTGATCAGAGAGACCTACAAGGTTTCCTAAAAGACAGACAGATTTCTGTCAGAGTACTTGATGACCCACCAAAGGTTAGTGGTAAGACCCTACTGCTGAAGATACCTTATGTGATGGACATGCAAATTAGAATGGCATGGCTGGAAGTTGGAAGAGAGTCAGTCCCCAGACAGTCAGCTCGTCTAGTGCCAGAAAGTGCTACATGGGCGACTGGGGGAAATTGACCAATATCTATCAAAGCAACGCATGGTCTAACTTACTAAGCAGCAAATAACTTGTTGTGATGCCCACACAAGTGCAGTGGTGGCACACAGCCATGGTGGGGAACCAACTGCTCTCAATTTGGCTAACTGATCCCCTCACTGGTATGGGACCCATAGCTAGAGCTGGGAAACAAGTCAGAACCAGATCCAAACATACGCCCACTCTCCAATATAAAGCTACCATCAATTGTGGGCTACAAGAGGGCCTACACCTATTAAATTCTCTATAAAAAAAAAGTAAGGGTTATCTCATTTGTCCTGGTGCTAACTTACTCTCCGTTGGAGAATCTGCTTCTCTTTTTCAGATAGATGTAGATCCTAAGGAGAGAGCCACCCCATCATACCTCAAAAGGGCCCTGGCTGAAACTAAGAAAAATTGGAGAAACAAGCAATGGGGCTGTTTTCCTGATGAACCGGATACCAGCACAAGGGGGAAGGAGATCAGCACAGAGAAAAATCAACTCCTACCAAATCAGAGAGCCAGAGCCTCAGAGGCCCCCAACACCTCATCACTGAAGCAGACCAAAAATGAACCCAACATGGCTCAGGGAAATTTTGCAGAAGAGGGGGCGGAAAGAATGTCAGAGTCACATGTTGGGTCATGATATGCAGAGACATTTAGCTTACCCATAACTGTGGGCTAACTCCACAATGCATGACCCGTATACCTCAACAAGGAGGGGCCAAGGGGAGGGGGTAGGTCACGGATGAGCCTAATAATGGTACCAAACTGACTGTATTTGCTGAATACAGAACTGACTAAAAAAAAAAAAAAAAAAAAAAGATAGTGTAAGGCCTTCAAATAATCTATTCCATTAAGGCATAAGAAAACTGGCACAAATGATCAATATCAACTTTTTGGGAGCTCTTAAAATTAACTAAAACTTGCAGCAATCTTTCCATCTTTAATTAAGAATGATGACTGCATGTCTATAAGAGAACACATTTTCTATTGCCCAGCTTCAAGTGAGTCTTGGAAACCAAGAAACACAGCAGTGAGGACCAGAAGTCAAGCAGCCAGTGAGGCAAGAAAAGCATTATTAGCATTCCTTAAAGCCTTATTCCCAAAGAATCACCTGTTTTCTACTTCCAGGGAAAGCACTACTCACAAAGGCAGCTAAAATTAATGTACCCAGAACTTGCTTCGTGCAAAGTTTTTACCCCATGAAGCATTTATCAAAAAAAAAAAAAAGTTCACAGATAAATATTTAAACCATGGTTGCTTGAAGTGGAGAATAACAATTGAGACAAAAATTCCACAAAGAAAATGCAGGTATTGAGATATCCACAGGAGCTTTGAAAAGTGCTAGCATATTTTGGGAATCTTGAAGGCCAGGTGCAGGTATCTGGGGCTGTGCTCATGTCAAGTACTCCAGGTTTTTATCCTTTGATAACCATGAGGCTTTGGGAAAATAGGAAGTAAAGGTCTCAGGGGAGCTGTGCACTACCTGGGCAAGGGCTGAGAATTCTCCAACAGGCACATGTTCACAGACATACCTGACAAAACATGGGAAACTTATTGGCTTCAAGTGTTTGAGAAAACCCCTGTCTAATCATTAACTAACCACTAAGCTAACCAAGGAGAGACCTCAGTGAACACACATTAAGAAAGGTTGCAGACTTGGTAAAACTGCTTAGAACATTCATTTAACAAATTGCAAAAGTCAAGACAGTATGATGTACAGAAGCTTAAAAAAAATCAACCAATGAGAATCCCAATGTTATGATATCCACATAAAATATCTTCACACCAGCTCAGGTATTTGGATACTGAGTCCCAAGGTGGTGGTGCTGCTTTGAGATATTGTGGAGGTTTATGGACCTGGGGCTTGGCTAGTAGAAATGAAACACTGGGGGCAGGCATTGAAGAAACTTGAAAGCACCCAAGAAAACAACAACAACAAAAAGCCTACCTCAGTATATCCTCAGTATGTATAAGGTATACTGTCTTACAAAGGTGTACAGTGTCTGAGGAACCACACACACACACAGAGACAAATAATTCAAACTGATAATAGGTGTGGACTTCTTCAATGTAAGAACATTCATTTGTGAAAAACCTGTTGTAGTCAGTTCCAAGTTCTGGGGATGAACTTCAAAACAGACACAGTTTACAGGAGAAGGATTTATTTCAGTGTCTAGATCCAAGGGAAGTTCCATCTGTGACAAAGGAGTCTGTCTCCCATTCATAAATCCAAGCAGAGAGAGAGAAATCCCCACCAAAACAGCCAGCACATAAGCAAGCACAAACAGACAACAAGCAGCAGGGAACTGGCAGCCAATAGCCAGGAGCCAGGCAGAGCTCAGACCTCTCTGAATACTACTATGCTGGAAATCAGATTTGCCCCCTCACACCTAAAGGCTGGATCCCAGAGCTTATCCCAAGTGACACCCCCTCCAGCAAGGCAGCTGGAGGCAAGCTTTAATAAAACACCCTAGTCTATAGGGCGACATGCACTTAAACTACCACACCCAAATACTTATTTCATACTTAATTCTGAAAGTTTGGTATCTTCTAAGGACAGAAACAAGAAAATCTCTTGGAAATGCTTTTTACTAATGCCTAAAACATTTGCGTATTTGAGTGAAGATAATTATAAGATAAAACAGAACCAGATTTTGAAAAAAATAAATATAATATCTTTATCATTGGTCTTAATATTATACTTAGAAGTTTTAGGAAATATATGACCTTTCTCTCCCACTGACCCCCATATATATTACAACATGGATATATTAGAGATCAGCAATCAATTTTGGAAAACTGCATGAAAAAGAGCAGTGTATTTATATAGTATATATAATGTGAGCATATATGTTTTATATATTTCCAATGAACCACTCAAAAAATAAATTTAGACACACTTTTACTTAAAATACTGTCAGAGAAATAAAACATTTAGGAATAAATTCAGCAACAGAAGGACTAAAGTTGTATACATAAAAGTAGCAAACACTGTTGAGACAAATTAAAGATTTTTTTTTTTTTTTGCAAATCGCAATTCATTTATGAGAAAGATAGAGAGAATTGGAGTGTCAGGGCCTCCAGCCACTGCAAACAAACTCCAGACATGTGCACATGTAGCACTTTGTACACTTGTATCATCTTGCACTGTCTGGCTTATGTGGAACCTGGAGAGTTGAACATGGGTCCTTAGGCTTCACAGGGAAGTGCCTTAACTGCCAAGCCATCTCTCCAGCAGAAGATTTAAATTAATAGAAATAAACGACTGTGATCATGAGTTTGAAGACTATGATTGAGCTTCCATTGGACAGAATATCGTTAAGAAGTAAATATTCTCCTAACAGCTCTTCAGAATTAATATAATTTCCATGATTCAAAGATGGCTTAGCACTGAAGGTGCTTGTCTGCAAAGCTAAAAGACCCAGGTTTGATTCCCCAGGATTCACATAAACCAGATGCACAAGGTATCATTTGCTACTAGAGTTCGCTTGCAGGGCTGGAGGTCCTAGCTTGCCCATTCTTTCTCTATCTGCCTTTGTATCTCTCTCTCTCTCTAGTAAATAAATTAAAAGTCACCAGAGAAATGATATAATTTCTATGAAAATCTCTACTTGGCCCTTCTGATTATATTGAAAGTCTGATAGACAATGCACAGTGGAATGCAATTTTCCCAAAGTACTTAAGAGATCTTGGAAAATCTGAACAAGGTTAGAGAAATTACATTGCAAAACCCAGTACAAAATTACTCTAAAGAAGAAGGCAGAAGTCTGATATAAAGATACATGTTTCTCTTAATGGAACGAAATGGAGAATCCAGAACTAAAACCACACACTTATGATTAGTTGATTTTCAACAAGAGTGACAAGATATTTCACTGGGGAAAGAGAGTCTTCTCATGCATGATGTTGGGGTAATATCTGCTATGTTGTAGATACATTTCAGTCTAAAGAGAAATGTTAGCTCAAAGGAGATCAAAGACAGAAACCTCTAAAAATATAAGATACATAGAAGTAAACCTGGGTATGCATCTTTACAACTGGATTGACAGTAATTTCTGAAATATGACACCAAAGTCACAAAGTAAACTGAGAGAAATTCAGTAAAGGGACTTAAAAAAATTAAAACTTAAGCTGGAGAGATGATTCACCATTTAAGGCATTTACCTGGAAAGCCTATTGACCTGGGTTTGATTCACCATTACCCATGTAAAGCCATATGCACAAAGTCACATATGCAACTGGAGTCTGTTTCTAGTGGTTAGAGGCTCTAGTGGTCTCTTTCTCTCTCTCTCTCTCTCCTCTCTCAATCTCCCTACCTCTATCTCTCTCTTTCTTTCATTTTCTCTCTTTCTTCATGCCAATAAATAAGTAAATATATAAAATTTTAAAAATTAAAACTTATTTTGGGTTTTAAAGGCGATTATCAAGAAATGAAAAAAATCCATTATATAGGAAACACTGTGAAAATCATATTTCTGGTTAAGGCTTAATGTCTAGGATAAAAAAGTGCATATAAATAATAAAGGACAAGTCAATTATAATGGATAAGTGATTTTAACAGATTTTTCTCTTAGAGGATTCTGCAAATCCATAATCATTTCATGATAAAATGCTTGATATCATTTGTCATTAGGTAAATTGAAATTAAAATCTCATATACTACTTCATACCCACTAGAATGGCTATCATGAAGAAGAGACAAGAGCAGATAACAGTAACATATGGACAAATAGGAATCCTACCATGTTGTTAGTGAGTGTATAAAATGGTACAGCTGCTTTAGAAAACAGTGTATGATTCCTTCTAAGGTTTAATATAGAATACCATATAACCATGCCTACATATATGCCCAAAGAAGATGAAAACATCTACATTAAGCCAAAAGGTAAAAACAGGCCATGTATTTATCAGCTGGTAAATGGATGTTTTAATGAAATGTGGTATAGATGTAAAATGCTATATGATTCAGCCATATAAAGGAAAGAAACAGTGAGTTATTTGAGAACTTGAAAGACACCATGCTAAATGAAAGAAGCCACACACAATAGGCCAAATAGCTTTTGACTGGTGTAAATTCCAGACTATGCTAATACATATACACAAAAATGTTATTAACAGTGGTTGATAGGGCAAATGTGGAGGACTGATGGGAGCTATTGTTAATGGACATGGAGTTTATTTTTGGAATGATGAAAGCATGTTGGAATCAAAAGGTGAATTTGAGTGCAGTGTGGTGAGAATACGAAGAACAACTGTGCTGCATACTTTCAAGGCTGACTTTTATGCTGTGTGAACTATATCTTATTAGGCAATTATCACAAAGCTTGCATATATTTTAACAACAAAAGAAAAAAGAGAACCTGCAGAGCCTCCTTGTGTGATAGAAAATAGTGGATTTTCATCATGTACATTTTTGTAGTGAATACAGTAATGTGTAATTTATTCAAAAGACTTCAAATACCTCAGTGAGTAGAGTTGATAATAATTACAACCAGAAGGAATGGAGGTTTGGGATGAAAGATGGCATTAAAGCAGATGGCAAACAGGATGAAGAGATTTCTGCAATGTGGTCTTGGGAAAGATAAAGAGGCTACATTCTAACCTGCTGGGAAGTAGAAAGCTGAAGTGGAAGATTTTAAAAAAGGGCTAATAGAATGAAATCAGTGTGTTCTGTAACTCTGGCATGAAATTATTATGGGCTATTTAATCCTGAGTCTAAATTGGGAAGGGTGTTGGGAAATTCCAGTGAGGACCCAGGGGTAGTTTTTTTCCCTCACTCAGGTCAAATTAAATAAGCCAGCAGTCTCCAGAGAAGAAGTGAAGATGCCTAAGTGAAGAGGAAGGTTTTATTTTTTTAAATTAGACATCTGCCTGATCTAGGGATATTAGAACTTTTAAGAGATTCCCATGAAAATCTTACTTGATAGACTCACTCATTTCATTTGAGTAATGACATCCCCAGGTATCAGTGGCTGCATCATCCAATTTCTCCTTAGGAATAGGGTAACTGTAACAGTGATTATTTTTGTTGTTGTTGTTGTTTAATGTTATCAACATCACGGTTTATATTGAGGGGAAATACAGCTTGGAAATCATCTCAAATTCCCTACAAAGGGGAGCACCTAAGCAAACTACCTTACCAATGATAGTTCCTTTCAACATATTAAATCGCAAGATGCAGTGATTGTAATAAAAACAAAGCTCTCAGCCATGAAGCAAATTAACAAAACACAAAATTGTATGCCAACTGAAACCACTTTATACATTCAACAATACCATATATATATTTAAAGGGAACAAAATGGGAAAATTTGGAAAGAAAAGACAAACATACTTATCAGACTCCCTCTCAATTATTTTTTATAGCCCTTGAATGACCTCTGAGTTTGGCAACAAGATTACAGTTTCACAGAGCAAAAATTAATATTAAAACAAGCTTCCCACTGACTCTTAAGTCTATTGATCTGACACCTATTGAAGTAGATTGTGTTAGTAGTTCTATTTATTTTCTTGAGTTTTATTGGTGTCTGAGTGTGGTGAGGTGCCAACATCCATTGGTACTGCTTTTATTCTACTGTCCTCTTTCATTTTGCATCTGCCTTTTCCATTTCTTCACGGTGATGGATCCCATGGGTGCTAACCATTGGCTATCATCTCAAAGTTCAGCCAAACCCAGTTTCATTTAGATCAGGTTCTTTGGCCTCATGCCTTCATTCAATGTTATCACCTCTCTATTTTATGATGCCTACTAGACTACAGTCCAGAGGATGTGCAGACCAATGGAGAGGGCATCATTGGCATGTAGGTGGTTTACCCCAGGAGTTTTTCTTCTGTCCTAGGATGAAATCTTAGGAAGGGGGGACACGAGGAGATAAGTGACCATATGGAACTGGCCTCCTCTTGGTGGTCTGCTTTCAGATCTTTGACTTTGTAAAATGGTTGATTAGCTTATAGAATGCATGTATAAGTTTTCTATGAAGCCTTGAAGGTGCCCTTACTGGTAAGGTTACTCATTAGGGGATCTGCTTCAGTTCATACCATCTTTTCCCTTGGCCTTTCAGCTTCTTTCTGAGGGGGTTCAAACTGATAACCCTTGGTGCTTTTATTCCCATCATTTTATTTTTATTTTTATTTATGAGAGAGAGAGAGAAAGCAAAAGAGAGAGAGAGAGAGAGAGAGAGAGAGAGAGAGAGAGAGAGAGAATGGGTGCACCGAGGCCTTCAGCCACTGCAAATCACCTCCAGAGGCATGTGTCACACTGTGGGTATATGGCTTACATGGGTCCTGGGGAATCGAACCTGAGTGCTTAAGCTTTGCACATGTCATAGTCAGCTTCATATTACTGGGATTAATGTCCAAAATACACAGTTTAAGGGAGAAAGTGATTTGTTTCAGGCTTACAGGTCCAGGGGAAATTCCATTGATGGGGGAAGAAGCCATCACAGATTCACACAGAGAGAAAAAAATAACTCACCACTACAAGCAAGTACAGTCTGGAAACTTTAGGCAGAGCTTGAGCACTCTGCATATATTTAGGTTGAAAACAGATCTTTCCCCAGTAACGCCTTTTGGCTGGACCCAAAGTTCTGTCCCCAGTTTTACCTCTTCCAGCAGGTAGGTTTAATAAAAACACCTGAGTCTATTGGCTGGACATACAATCATTCAAATTACCACAGCAAGCAAACACCTTAAAAGCTGAGCCATCTCTCTGGCCTCTGCTATATTTTTTGTGCTTCTATCCAAACAAGTTGAGAGGAAATTAAGAAACTCTCAATAAATATAGAAATAAGTAGATAAAATGCCACTTTCCTTTCTTTTAGCACTAATTTGTACAATTTATTGTCCTGGAGATATCCTTCCTTTTCTTGATTTCTTTGGAAAGGTTTCTGTCCCTCAGCACAGTACAGGGAAGTATACACGTGCATACTCCCCCATGTTAATGGAGTTAGGTCTTTGACTGTTCTCCTCTTCTTCCTGCCACCTCTTTCTTCCTTGGTCTTTAATTCATACAGACTGGGTTGTGGCTAAATTATTCTGACATAGCAGAACAATTAACTTCCCTTTGATACACAGATGTCATCCAATTGTAGGAGGTGTGTGACCCATAATCCCATTACTAAGTTAAGAGCATGTGATATTTTGGGTGCTTCAGGTTTGTCCAGAGTCACAGAACATCCTCATCTAAAGGCCTTAGGATATCAGGGAGCAAAGAAACCTGGCACAGGTCCAATCATGTGATGCTTTCATGATTCCAAGTATTTCTTAACATTTTCTTCATACCTGAAACATAGGAAATCAAAGTAATCTGCTTGAAAAGTATCCCTCTTGAGTACATTGGAAAACAAAATAAGAAAAAAATAGAATTTTATACACATTAAGGAGTTCAAGGTTGGATTGGTGCCAATGGGCTTTGGAATCTTACCCTAGGTATCAGGATGATGTTATTTCTGATATGTTCATTAAAATGGTTTTTGTTTCTAAGCATTATTTTTAATTGCTGTACTGTAATGAATACTATACTATTCCTTTTGAGTCAGATTTAATCCATAATATAATCCTTAGAATACTCCAGCTAGGGATCCACTCACCATCTCTATGCATGTCTAGAAATTTCTTATCTCCTTATTGTTCCTCACACCCTTCGTGTGTTGAACTATCAAAACCCTATCCACCTTCTAGATATAACATCGCACTTTACAAAGGAACACCAGATCCATAACCATTTCTCCAGTCTGCTTGGTTGAAATGCTCTCCCTTGCGGTTTTCTGGAAACTGCTTTGTCTGAGTTTGCTTGAGTGCTTCTCAGAGATGTTCTGCTCATTTCTGGCTGTCTGATGACATAATCTCTACAGTGAGTGATAATGTTTATTTGTTGGGTTAGCAGATGAGGGAAGAGTTTAAGTTCTCTTACTTTGAGAATCTTCTAAAAGTGAATTAAAGCATGTGTGAGGTCATGTAAGTGACCAGCAAATATCTGGCCAACTCTATAGCATTTCATGATCCAAGCACGTTCATATGTGTACTGATAGTCACAGGGGCAGAACAGAAATTAAGTGTTTCAATAACAGGTTAATGTCAAGTGGTTTATGGGATGCTGTGTTAAAGTAATTTTCTTACAGAAAAAAATAATTGTTGAAATATGAGTGTATATCCATGACTGTGGCAGAACAAGTCAAATGCTCTTGCAATGCAACACTTTAATTGAAAGTAGAAATTTAGCTTGAGTAATGTGAAAGGGGATTAAATGCTTTTTCTTTCCAAGACAGAGTCATATTCTATAGCCCAGGCTGGCCAGGAACTCACTATGTAGCCAAGGTTGTCCCCAAACTAGGGGCAGTCCTTGCCTTAGCTTTCTGAGTGCTCTGATTTCAGATGTGTGTCACCGTGCTGATTAATATTTTAAATACCTGTTCACTAACCTGGTTGTTGCTAAATGTAATTTAGGATTACCTTGCCTTGAGCTGAACTACCTCTCTAGGCACATGGGTTCCCTATTGCCTTAGAATGCTATAGTCAAGAATGCACCCTCCAAGACACAGCCAAGTCTGAGGTTGCAGTATTCACTAGTTTACTATTATTGATTTACTGTTCAGTTTGGACTTAGCTGGCAAATTGATTAGTTTTATAGTTTTGGAAGTGCAACAAACATCAAGTATGTGTGCATAATTTGGAGGTTACACAAACCCAGAAATTTAATTTTCAAAACGTGCCCAAGCTCATTAAATTTAGATGGTGGTTTCACTTTCCAATGGGCTTTCATATTAAAGAGTCTCTGAATCACAGGTCTCCAACTAGAGTACCATTTTTATGAGATCATGCCATAGCAAAGTCTGTCAATGCTAAGGAATCTGGCAATGTTTAAAATAGGAATTGTCAACTAAAAAAAAAAAATAGGATGGACTTGAGAGATGGCTCAGCAGTTAAGAACACTTGCCACTTGCCACTAAAGCAAGAGGGCCAGGAGGAGCCTGATAAATACTAGAGTATGATTCCTCAGAATCCATTTAAAAAAGTTCGGGTGTGGTTACAAAAGACTGTGGGGGGGTGGCGTGTAAGGAAGTATTGAAAACTAATTGCGTATTTGGGCTAAGGGGGAGACCCTTACTCAAGGAAGGACATAAATGAGTGTTTAAAGAGGCCTCCCAAAGTTTCTTCTGGACCCCACAAGCAAGCAGGCATCTATACGCTCACATACATAAAATCACATATACTCTATATGCTACACATACATGTGCACTACCATAAAAAATGTTTTAAAAAATCACCAAGTAGCCTAGCGTGGTGGTGCACACCTTTAATCCCAGCACTCGGGAAACAGAGGTAGGAGGATTGCCATGAGTTCGAGGCCACCCTGAGACTACACAGTGATTTCCAGGTCAGCCTGAGCTAGAGTGAGACCCTACCTTGAAAAAGAAAAAAGAAAAAAAAAATCACCAAATAAAAGCAGAATTATTTAGAAAAAAAAGTTCATTGGAAGGGAGAACAGATGACAACAGCAGTTATCACAAGGGACTTATTATCAAATTATATTATATTCAAGTATAAAAATTGTCAATTAAAATAAAATTTAAAGGGTTTACAACTACATTTAGCTTGGGTAAAAATTGTGACTCAGTATTGAATGTTAGTCATTTGTTCATAAAAGAATGCCTTTTAACCCAATATCAGTATCACTTCTTTAAGATCAGAAATGATTGTCTTTTTAATTTTATACTTTGTCTCTCACAGCAGCGGGCCTAGTGTCTCACACATATCCATTGCTCAGTGAAATCTGTGGATGATTGAGATTGCTCTGATGTATTTTTTTTCTGAATGCTTTTCCCTTTCAAGCCTCTACTTCTACATAGAACATGGGGGCAGGTCCACTAGTACTTGGCTTCTCAGTCCCTTGCTGCTTTGACATTCTAACAGTTCGCAGGAAAAGCAGATTGCATACAGGTTAAAGATAAGTGGAGGTTTGAGAAGCATTTTCTCAAAGCTAATTACTTCTCTAGTGGTTTTGATGATGGAGGAAAGCATGGACTTTTCAAAGAGCAGAAAATGCATCTCTTTCCAGTGGGCATTCGGGCTTCATACCTCAACAGAGACCTCAGCTTCTCTTGTGTTGTTTCCTTTGTTGAAGGGCATGCTATCTTCTTGAAGATAGGCATCGATGAAAAAATAGTTGCATTTTCTTTAATTTTTGCAGGTTTCTAGGAGAAGCCAATTATCAAGCTAGTTGCAAAAGCAGGAAAATATGCCTTACAATTTACAAGTAGAATTGGGAAGAAGAATATGAATACATAAACATTAACAAACAACAACAAACAAACATCTTGGCAAAGGAAGGACAGCTCAACTCACCGACATCTTCTGTGGCTTCTAACTGTGACTTGAGGGTGGGTTTTTAATGTTCTTTGAAACAGGATCTCATGTAGGCCATGCTGGCCTCAACTAGCTAGCTGTGAGTGGAGGATGACTTTGAACTTCTTATCCTCCTGCCACTATCTCCCATATGCTAGAATTATGTGTGTGTGCCACTATGTCCAGTTTTATGTAGTGCTGGGGATTATAGTTGAGGCTGTGTCCATGTTAGGTGAGCACTATATCACCTGAGCTACATACAAACCCAGCAAAGTACTGCATCCTCTTGACCTAATTGATTAAACTTTCTGGTTTAAAAATTTCTGAACCAATTAGCACAGAGGGTTGTCTTCTTTTGTATGAACTTAAATATTAAAAGAGCTCTGAGAGGAATCACAGTGTGCCAACTACAGATGTGTGATATTGCACAAATTTTCAAAATATTCCTGAGCCTCTCTGATAAGTTTGTTCACCTGTAAAATGGTGGCAACATTGATTATCCAAAACAAAATGAATTGGTGATTGTGGTGGTTTGAATAGAATAGATGGCCCCCAATATATTTAGTTGTTTATTTGCTTGTAGTTTACATCTTTAGCCACCTGGCTGGAGGCAGTCACTGGGTGGATCTTAAAGTGTGGTGGTGGGTTTCAGATTCCAATGTATAGATATGCAAAGTGTGCCTAGCTGGAGTTCCTGAAGTGTGCTCTGGCTTTTGACCTTTAGGCTTGTACTGCTCTCTCTCTGCTTAGTCCTGTGAAGGCAGGCCAGTTTCTTCTGCTTTTTTGGAACTTCCCCTGGATCTGTAAGCTTCAATAAATCCCTTCCTCCATAACTGTGCCTGGTCTGGAAGTTCATCTCAGTGAACCTGAAGCTGTCTGATACAGAACTTGGTACCAGGAGTGGGGTGAGATGAACCTTACTATGTGGATGTTGATCTTTTGGAACCTTTGTTTTAGAGAAATAGGCATGGACTTGGTGCTTGCAACTGAAGATGTCTTCTGGAGTGGTAAGCCAAGTTTTATGGACTATTCTGATGAGAGTCTGAGAATGCTAAGTGCAGATAGCATTGAACTTCAAGGCTTGGCTTATGAGCTTTCTAAGGGGAAGGAAAGACTGAAGAGGACTTTGTTAGAACTGGGCTACTGGCATAAGGGCTGGCTGCGTCCTGCTGCCCAGGCCCAGAGTGTTTGATCAAGGTTAAATTTGTAATGGACTGATGTGCTTGGCTAGAGATATTGGACTGAGAGATTTAAGATTTTAAGCTGGAAAACCTCAAGCAAGTTAAAATTACTGGCACTGAGACTGGGTTTAGGTTACTGAACCTGCTATTGTCAAACACATTAGCAATCTTAAGGAAGATGTTCCAACTGCTTTACATTAAAACAATGGAAAGGATGCCTGAGGAAAGACTATCATAGAAATGCAAACACTTTTGGAAAGAGTTGACTGGAGAAAAAACCTGCTTTTCAAGGCTATGATTTGTTTCGTCCCTGAATTAAGAATATGGCTGTGTCCTGCATACCTGGTATTGGTTTCAGAAGCATGAAAAATGCATGGAGTGGCCGTAAATTGCACATGCTTCCAGGAGCCGCTGCTGAAATACAGCATGAGGTAGGGCCTGATGCCCTGATAGGCTGAAAGAGCCTTTGGAAAATGTGAAGAGTGGTCATGAATTGCACATGGTTCCAGGAGCTGCTGCTGAGATGTGACATGAGGCAGGGCATGATGCCCTGATAGGCTAAAAGAGCCTTTGGAAGATGGACCATGGTTTGCATGAAGACCTGAAAATGTTTTGTATATACCAGGACTGTACAAGGGCTACCATATAGCACACTGTTGGCCTGGGATGGAAGTGTTCCCCAGGTACCCTGCCCAGCTGGAGGGGCCGAATTAAAAAGTCTGGAGACTGTTATTCTCTGGGTATATTGAACTTAAACTGCAGAAGTTTAATGTTTGTTTGATGGTGGTTGAGTTTGCATTGTTTTAGTCTCTCCTTGCTGTGCCTTATACCAGTTGAAAATGTTTATTTGTGCCTTTATATGTTAAAAATGCTTAACTTGTTTGATTTTACAGGCCTTCATATCTTAAATTGGTCAAGACTGTGGGGACCTTTTGAAATTGAACTGAGTACAATTTACAATGTGTGATGGTTATAAATCTATTGGGGGCCAGGGGCGGAATGTGGTGGTTTGAATAGAATAGATGGCCCCCAATATATTTAGTTGTTTATTTGCTTGTAGTTTACATCTTTAGCCACCTGGCTGGAGGCAGTCACTGGGTGGATCTTAAAGTGTGGTGGTGGGTTTCAGATTCCAATGTATAGATATGCAAAGTGTGCCTAGCTGGAGTTCCTGAAGTGTGCTCTGGCTTTTGACCTTTAGGCTTGTACTGCTCTCTCTCTGCTTAGTCCTGTGAAGGCAGGCCAGTTTCTTCTGCTTTTTTGGAACTTCCCCTGGATCTGTAAGCTTCAATAAATCCCTTCCTCCATAACTGTGCCTGGTCTGGAAGTTCATCTCAGTGAACCTGAAGCTGTCTGATACAGTGATGTTCCCTATGCAAGCCTACCTTTAGATTAATGACCCAATAAAAGGTTTGTCTTGTAGCTGTTGAAGGTCAGGAGGAATGCAGCTCTTGCTCAGTTCTGAACGTGAGCCTTCATTTTGCAGAATGATCACATATTGATGAAAACTTGAAACACATGGAAAACATCACCTCCTGCTGTGAACCAAAGGACCTGAAATGGAGCCTAAAAATATGTCCTTCCAAAGGGCCATTGATCATGCACCAGAATCACTGTCCTGGAAGCCAGGGTCAATGGGCTACCAATATTTTCAATTCTTAATCCCAGGAAAAGGGCCTGATAAAGAAAGTGCTCAGTGGAAGTCTCTTAAATGCATTTTACTCCAATCTTCTCCACGACTAATGAATTATGGCATTGACTGTGGTGTTATTCAAACTGACCATGTACAAGTTGGACTCTTGAATTAAGTATAGCTGGTTCAATCAGAGGAAAGTGACATTTAAAGCACAAACTAAAACTGGTTTGGAGATCATGGATACATGGTACAGAGTAAACTTTCTG
Organism: Dipus sagitta; assembly: GCA_036346955.1. Classification (NCBI taxonomy): domain Eukaryota; kingdom Metazoa; phylum Chordata; class Mammalia; order Rodentia; family Dipodidae; genus Dipus; species Dipus sagitta. The sequence continues at coordinate 121,338,281 of CM070772.1, forward strand.
TATTTTTAGTTATATCATTGCATACTATCTTACATGTATAAAATAGACCTATCAAGAACTTTTCCTATGTTTGTCCAGAACCAGGACCACCATGCTGCACAGAAGATGTTACACATAAGACTTGGGGTTCCTGACCTGAGGTAATGTTCTCTGATCTCTCTCTTCCATTTCTTCTACACACATTCCCTGGTATAGAGCTTTGCATAACAAACAGTGACTTGTTGCAATGCAAAAGCATTTGCAGGTGTTGATGTTCACTCTGGCAGGGCTGAACAAGTGCAGGGCTTCTGAAGCTCCTGAGAGCACTTCGGACATGGAGGCTTCAGTCCTCTACACAGCAGCTGGCTCTCTTCCACAGAAATTTGTGCACATTCCAAGCAAGATTTTGTCCTAGTTGGGGACTCAGATACTTATGGATAAAAGTCAAGTACTGGACAAAGCAGAAAAAAGAAAAACATAAAAATTCATATGTATAGCTCTTTAGAGAAGGTATTTTAGCTTTTCACCAACAATACAACCTTCAATGATTTGACTACAAACATATTCCAGAATAAGCCTAAATTAAAGATTAAAAAACAAACTGGAGAAAATACTCACAGAATGCATTTCAGGAAGTGTGAATATTTTACATATAAAGAGATTTTACAAATTGTCATAAAAATAATATGTCTTATAAATAAACAAGCTGAATATAAGTTAATTCATAAGAGAAAAATTCAACAGATGAATGTGAATCATATCCAATAATAAAATACAAATTAAAAATATGATTTCATTTCTCCCTACTGAATAAACAAAACTCAAAAAAAAATCAGGCTGGGGAGATAGCTCAGTTGGTAAGGACTTGCCTTTGTAAGTATGAGGACCTGAGTCCAATTCCCAGAACCCACATGAATAAAACAGTCAGGCATGGTGTAGACACTTACAATCTCAGAGCTAGGAAGACAGAGACAGGTGGATCACTGGAGCTCTCTGGCTAAACAATTTAGCTTAATTGGTGAACTGTAATGAAAGACCCTACCTATCTCTAAATTGGTGGGTTGCTAGCTGGGAATGAAACCTGAAGTTGTCTTCTACCTACACATGTACTACATGCACTCCTACACAAGCCCATGTCATGTGCATACCACACACACACACACAACACACCTACATAGAAAATATTTTGAAACATAGTGTTACCCTTCTTAATGGAAAAATAAGCTATAATAAAGATGAGGATGAACTTATATAATCATTACCTCACGAAAGTATGTTAATTTATCAAGAGAAATAAAAGTCATCAGGCATATTAGGCTTGTTAATTCAGATTTTCAAAAATGATCTAAATTAACAAAAAGAAAAGAAAAGAAAAGAAAGACAAAAACAAGAAAGTAAACAGATTTATCCACCAAAATAGAATTTACACAATAAAAAAATAGAATCAGATCAAATTGCTCTCTAAATATTTTTATAATATTTATGATCATAGATTAGTGCTGCTCTCACCTTAGATCAGAGAAGTTTTTTTAAGCAGATGGTAGTAACTACTGGCGACATTAAATATCTCCCCAGTGCCTAGTGTAAACGGCTGCTGAGTGCTCACCACTGCATGAGATGTTTCTATCGTGCCCTCCAAATTTCAGGGAACATTGTGGAAGAAAGGGCAGAAAGAATGTAAGACTTAGAGGAGGAGACGAATGCTTTGGGACACTATAGTCTATACCCCAAGTGGCTGTTACATACATGACCTCATAGCAGCTGTCATTACCTGCATAAGATTTGCACAATGTTAAGTCCATCAATATTTCAACATGGATGATGGAGAAAGGCAAATAAATAAAAGATATCAAAATAGAAGTGACTAATCAGAAAGAAGTGGTTCAGTGGAGAGGGATATAGTAGGGTACAAAAGAACATAATAGGAGGAGACTATGATCAAAATATATTATGTTCATGTATAAAAATTAGCAATAAGTTTTTTAATTAAGAAAAAAGATGGCAACAAGCTAACAGCTAAAAATGAATGTTGGTAAGGAGTGATGCATTTACCTAACACAAAATATCTTATATCATCATAGCACACAGAACAAAGCTTCTTAATCTGTAGGCTACTAATTTCACATGGATTCATGTAAGTGAATCTGGAGTTGCACAATACAAAGAGACCAAGACTCAATTCCAAATCAAGTGCATCATGTGTGTAAGGTGTTTGTATCACTGCTCTCCCATGTTGCATCCCAGCACTTCACTGTGGCCTTGGCCTGGACACCCAACAGGTGTATTTTGCACTATGTATTCTTTTGTGCCACATGATGCCAATGACCACTGACCTCCATTCAGATTTGAGATCATTGCATGTTATAAATTATAGTGATTTTACTGTGTTTACAGTTCTCTGTTCTTATATAAATGTAATGATGTAATTATGTTTCAAAGGGATAAGTGGGGGGAGAGAGGGTATCACCATGGGGTATTTTTTATAATAATGGAAGTTGTTAATAAAAAAATTAAAAAATTAAAAAAAGAAAAAAAATTAAAAAATCTGTCAGTATTTTCCTACCATAGTTCCTCAACATGTAAGTGTCAAATTATTGTATCTTTAGGTCATGTGTGCATGTGTGTGTGCGCGCGCACATGTGTTAGATGTATAATTTTAAAAATTATTGTCAGATCTTTTGACTGGTTCACAAAATTTAAATGAATTTTGGGTTAATATTTGTAAAAAAATTTTCAACAAATTATGAAATAGCCTGAAAAAAACTTCCATCATTTTGTACTATGTATGAACAAAATGACATTATTAACATTAGTGATTATGAAGTCAAAATATGGATCAACAAGATGGATAGATAGCTTAGTGTTTAAGGCAATTGACCATGAAGCCTAAGGACCCAAGTTTGATACCCCAGTAACCATATAAGCCAGATACACAAAGTGGTGCTTGTGTCTGGAGTTCAGTTGCAGTGGCTGGAGGCCCTGGTGCCCATTATCTTTCTACCTGATTCTCTCTCTCTCGCTCTCTTTCTTCCTTGCTTTCTTTCTTTCTCTTTCTTTCTCTCTTCCTCGCTCTCTCTTCCTCTTAAATAAATAAAAATAAAATTGGTTCAAATGTGAAAACACTGAAGATGCTGTATAACTTGCAGCATCAAATTCAGTAAAGATTTAATTCTTTATATAAAAGTAAACAAGCACATCTCCCATTATTATACAAATTTCCTTTTGTCTCTAACAAATGGTAAATTTATATGAATACCAAAAATGTATATTTATAAATGTTAGATTTATGTGCTTTTTAAAATATTTTATTTATTTATTTATTTGAGAGAGTGAGAAGGACAGAGAGAAAGAGGCAGAGAGGAGTGAGTATGGCCACACCAGGACTTCCTTTCACTGCAAATGAATTCCAGATGCATGAGCCACTTTTTGCATCTGACTTTACATGGGTGCTAGAGAATCAAACCTGGGCTGCCAGGTTTTATAAGCAAGAGCCTTTAAACACTGTGCCATCTCTGTAGCTTTGCATGTCTACTTTAAACCAATAAGCCTTCATAAAAGCTTCTTGGATGTAAAGGGCTTATGAGTGATAATTGTTTTAAATGACATGTTATAGAAATTAAAATTCAATACCATATGAAATGATCATAGTTATGATTAAATTTAACCCTCTCCTAAAAGTAAAAAGAATGGCAAATTCATTTACATTAAAATATTCAAAAAGTATTGGATCTCATGGGTTTAAGCAGATATTTTCCTAATATCTTCTAAGGTATATAGTGCTTGTAGTTAACATGTGTAATGAAAAAATAATTACTTTCTCCAAAGACTGCCTCCTAGCACTTGCTAACATTATCATTTTACTTTCAAAGGTTTGGAAGGCTGCCAAATGAGTGGTTACTCTATACATAAAAATGTGTCAAAGAAACTCAATGATCCCTATCCAAACTTTCAGCTTACTTCATGAGAAAAATGGAAAAAAGAGATGAATGATGGCAGAAGAGATAGCTAAGTGGTCAAAGGTGCTAGCTTGCAAAGCCTGATAGCCCAGGTTACTTTCCCCAGTACCCCCTTAAAACCAGATGCACAAGGTGGCACATGCATCTGGAGTTTGTTTGCAGTGACAGGAAGCCTTGGCTCACCCATACTCACTCCTTCTGTCTGCCTCTTTCTGTCTCTCTCTCAAATAAATAAATAGAAATTTTAAATAAGAAAACAAATGATCATACTGTCATTGGCTAACAAAAATAGCAGGACATAAAATTAATATTTATGAGCTCTTTAGGAGAAACTAAGGTTTCAAGCAATGGAAGAGAGTAAAAGAATCTGGCAACAGTTTTCTGTATAAAAGTTTGTGTATAAGAAACTATAGCACAAATTAAAAGATAAACCACAAACAGGGAAATATTACAAAGAATGATTTGTAAGATTTGCTGGTCTTAGTGTTATTTTAGCTCATTTGCCTTTGGGTAGAATTCCTGGGTTTGCTTGACCTTCTCAGGGGAATATTAGGAATCACAACTATAGTCCCCTAGATTAATCCATAAAATATCTGTCCAGGTGATAGATGACAGTGGCTGTGGTTTTTTTTCCTCAAAGTCAAGTATTCAGATTGTTTCTGAATGGAAAATTTGTTGTAAAATTATGGGAATGCACAGTTACCAAATTCAGTATTGAAGTCGTACATCCCTTAGAACTGAAATGCATTTTTGTAGCACTTAGAAAACATCAGACCTCTAATATATCCCTTATCAGATCTTCAGGATGAATTAACTATAGAAGACAAGAAAACAGAGCTGGAAAGAAGATTGCATTTATTTAAAAGCCTGACTTTGTAGTTTGGGAAACTGAAGTTTAGGCATAGAAATGACTGGCATAAATGCAAGAACACGAAGACATACCTGTTTTGGAACCTGAAACTTTGACCTAGATCTTAGCCCTTTAATTTGAAAACAAAATGGAGATTATGTTTTATTTATATTTTCCCATACAGGTTGATGTCTTCTGCTATTAATACCTGAGTCAGGAGTTGTTTATGTTCTACAAAACATATTGTGGAAGACAGATTAACAAACATTTGGTTCCAGCCAAGACTATCTTTTAGATATTTATAAAGAATAAAACTATTGATTGTGGGACTGAGGGGTGTAGCTCAGCAGAAAAGCAATTACCTTGGATATGCAAGTCCTTGGGTTCACTTGCAAGTATCACAAAATAAACTAATGAATTACTTATTAGACATTTATTCCTCTATTTTTCAAGCCAGTATTTCTTAAGTATCATGTGCTTAAGAAATGTATCTTAGACAATATTGGATTCCTGGGTACATAAGGCTGGCGCTTACCCTTAGCTGCTACTTAAGTGGTTTGTTTTCCAATAATAAATTCAAACAATGTTCTTCATAATACAGCATGTATAACCCAGTGTTGTATAAGATGATTTCAGGTAGCACTTTTAAGTTTTTATAGTAATGGACTTATTTTATTATGTATGAAATTACAGCTAGCACATCAAAACTTTAATTCATGGTTAGTGTTCCTTAGTATATAAAGAAATATTTAGATAATTTACATTGCTAGTGGCATTGTAGACAGGACAAAAATTGGAAAGTGATGCAAAAAATGACTTCAGGTTGGAAAATAAAGATTTATGAAGTTTCTGCAGTGGAGGAACAATAATTAGCAAAATGTTGGAGAACGCTTTTGGATTTTCTGCTTGCATGTTTTTGGATTTAATTCTGCAGCAGCATGAGACAACACAACCATGAAACAGTCTGGGGAGCAGTTACAGTGGTAGCAGTCAGAGAAGACAACCCTGGACTTAGCCCTAAACAAAGACAAGCTGTCCATCATATTGGGTTGATGAGACTTGTCATAGCAACAGAGCTAAAGTCTCCATGAGTCACTTATGTATTGCATTTTTTAATGTTTGTGTTCTGGAAATTGTAAATGTGCAAGTAAAATATGTAAAGAAACCATAGTGTCACAGTTTTTTTTTCTTATTATCTTCATTTACTGTCAGATGATTTTATAGTTATCTCATTTACCTTTGCAAAACTACCAGGAAAATGGGCAAAAGTTGTATTATGTGCTGATCTTATGCAAGAGAGCTGAAAGGACTCAAGAGGCATTGATCAAGCTCGCCCAGATGCACAGAGGCCAAAAGCAATTGGATTGTTCTATATGCTCAGATCTGTGTCCATTTTTAGGATAGGAGCTGGCCAAGGTAAGGTATAAAGCTCACGAGCAAACATCCTGAGATTCTGCTTTCTAATAGACACGGTGCAAGGCTACTGGGGAGTCAAGGTGGCCTCAACCGCGAGGAAATACTCATATCTATTGTACACTGACTTATAGGATTTAAATGCCATATAGTTCTTAGAAAACTGAGAAAATACCAGGTATATTCTTAAACATTGAGGATGGTGAAGAGTTCCAATAAGCTTTACCATTGAGAGTTAATTTCTTTTCTTTGAGTTTCTAGTTTTCATAAATGTGTACAGATGCTGAAAGAGGTGTGTATGATTCCAAGGTAGTTAGTGTTTTGTAGCAATGTAATGTTACTTTGAGAAATACTTATAATCTTCCTTCCTCTAAGACCCGCTTGGCTGCTTTTTCCCATGACTTTTGTCAAGGCATTGTTCCTGCATCTGTGCTGATTATTGAATGCATATTAATAGGAAGTAGTTTGGCACCTTAATGTGGAGATTCCTATAGCACTGTATTTAATTGCTTTACCTACATATTGTGATGTCTCACATTCATTGGTAGAAACTAAAAGAAATTGCAAGCAAACAGCCTAACATGGTTTATGAACTAAAAATTTCCATTTCTCTGCATTGTAATCACTTCTTTCATTTATAAATAATTTAAACAAAAATCATGACTGCTTACTTTTATTAACCTTTATTACTGACTTTCTTGGTAGAATAATTTCATATCTCAAGAAACAAAATGAATTTCATATTAAAATCTGGTTGTTTTAATAAGGAAGATGTTGATCTTAGGTCCATCACAGTTATAATTTTTATTCTGGAGAGTCAAACCATCCTCATTATTCTTGAACTTACAGCCATAAAGTCTTCAGTCCACTGTTGTAATTTCCTGTCATGCCTGACTCATCACAATTGTTACCTGCATTCCTTTTCTCTATCCAGGTAGGAATTGTGGGTAGACAAATAGAAGCTCTTCCACTGTTGGCAGTCCCAGTCTGGACTGGCAAAGCCATCTAACAAGCCATCTAACAACAAAAGTCCTAAGAGCAAGGGGCCTATTACTCCAGGTTTGAGAAGCCAGAGACTTAAAGTTCTAGCACTCAGATTGGAGGCTCATGGCTCTGAGCTTTGACTAATGGCTCTGGGCCTGGAATGTGTCCACTGTTGTAATCTTCTGCCTCAGGCGGCAGTAAACTGTCATCAGCAAATAACAGTAGGAGGCAACTTCTAGCATTATAGCTGTTTTATAAGACTCAGGTGCTGGGATGTTTGACCCTATTGCAACAAGTGACAGGGTTTTGCAGCTTAGAATGTCAGAAACCTCATCCCTTGACAAGTACCAAAGCTCTTGGGCCTAGGGTGTCTGAGATCCTTGGCCTCTAAAGCTTAGCAACTCCCTGGAACTCTTCCAGCATCCAGGGTCTCCAGTTTCTACTCTTCAGCTCATCACAGACCTTGTGTCTGTCACCTTTGTTCCCCTTCATTTCTGTCTAGGCCACTTGTCAGAACTCTCCAGCTGCCCTTTGGTTGCTGGGCCACTGCCCCTTCTGCCAACTGGGTACAGGGACCTTTGTTCTTGTCACTGTTTTCTGCTACTGCTTCTGTCATATTCTTTCTGCTTCCAGCTTAGCTTGATCCACAGATAATAGAGATCAAAAGTAGAGAAGAAGAGACCACTTGACAGAAGTCTTTCATTGGGCCTAACATTGCAAGGTCAGGGTGCAAAGTGTCCTGGCTGGTTCAAAAAGTGAGGCTTGTTTATGTAGCCCCCAAAAAAAGAATGTGACAAAGTTGTCTGCACCAATCTCTGCAGACCTTCATGCAAATGACAGCCGGTGCACTAACCAAGATGCATTACTTCATGAAAACAAAGGACCGTGTTTGGCCTAGTTGCAGGTCTCCTCGGGGCCAGGAGGGGAAGTGTTCCCACTCTGGCCTGGATGGAAAAGGTTATGAGAGTCATCTAGGGTTCACACAGCTTGTGTTGCTTTGAGTGCTGCTTTTTCAGGCTGGTATAGGCTGTCTGGAATGGTCACAACTAAGTCATGCTTGTAATGTCTTCTTCGGCTGCTGGAATGTTCTCAGAGTGATTCTAATATGTCCAAACAGCCAGCTGCCATGACAGCAATGAGGCTGGCAGCTTGGCTGATAGCTCTTCACGCATGGCAGCCCTGGTATCATGCTTCACTCATGGCAGGGCAGGTCTAACTGGCAATTATGGAGTCCAATTGCTCTGACTCACAATATATTAGCTGTTTTAAGGGAAAATAAGCATTAGAAGAAGTGCATTCAATAAAGGCTTGTGGACAGTCATTGTCATGCTTACCACCACCACCAGTGTCTCAGGGAGAGGTAGGTCCCCTCATCTACCTTACAGCCACCCATATGTCCATCCCACGTGAATTAAATTCCTGCTTGGATTCACTGGGAACTATCATGAAGACATCAAAATTATACCTCAGTGATAGAATACTTATCTAGTACCTATCATAAACAAGATGCCCTGCAAGATTTTAATTGGGAGAAGAAGAACGGTGTTAATGGGAGGGGGTAAGAGATGATAATTCTGTGGAATACATAGGAATACATATATGCTCATATATGTATGTATATTACATGTATGAAAATGTCAAAATGGAAAAAAAATAAAAGTACCATTCTGTTGATAATGATGATTAGGGGCAGAAGAGATATAATGCATTTCTAGGCTATCTTGCTCATTTTTTCTTTGAACCAAAAATTACTCTAAAAGAATAAAGACTATTAAATAGAAAAAAAATACAAAATGTGAAGACATGTTCTGTTTTGAGGCATTTCTAATTTTCAGACAAGATAACCATTCATTGATAATTCATTCGTTAGTTTAAACAAATGTGTGTCTGCTCAGTGCCTATGCTAAATAATATTTTAAAAGTTTTAGTTTTGCTTTCATGAATCAATTTTTTTTCAAATGGACATAGCCTCTGAAAGGTAAGATATGCATGCCAATTAATAATTTCTATGGCCTGGAAATATCATGTTGTGAAGAGATTGAATGAATTATGAAATTGTGGAGAAATGAAAAATATTTCTACCAGTGCAAGGAGACAAAAATAATCCATGAAGCTGATGGCTTTTGAATTAAGTCTCAAAAGATAAATAGTGAATACATTAAAAGCAAAAAAAAAAAAAAAAGAAAAGAAAATGGCAGTGGGGGTGGGGTGGGGAGAGACCAGGATTTGGAGAATAGGAATAGTAATACAGGGCTGTAGACAGTATGAGCCAGAAGGCAGGAAAGGTGGACTAGTTTATTGAAGGTCTTACTGTCATTTTCAAGGACTTGACCTTTATTTCACTGGAAGTTACTAAATGGCAAGATCAGTGTTTCTGTCCCTGGAGTCTTTAGACAAGGCTTTTTGTTCTCCTTTCTTTCTCAGTTTGGAACCATTTTTCCCTTTCTCCTGCCATATGTTCATTTACATTAAAATGTTAAAATGCAGTTGATATGTGTGAGCACTTAGGACTCCGTGAGGCTGGAGGACCCATGGGCCTGGCTGCTCTCCAGAGAGCTGCACCCAAGCAAAGTTTGCAGCAGAGGTGATATGATTAAAGTGTTAACAACTGTGGTATCGAACCATCCTACCCTTTGTTGTCAAAGACAATTAATATGGATTACATATATTCAAAAGATGAATTTCTTTCATTTCAGACCTTGGAGCATCTCCAGAGAGAATTAGGTAGGAAAATGAATGGCTTCATTTGCATAAATTAGGGAAATCTGAATAATATTTTCTATTTGGAAAAGCTTGCTCAGACTTTTCTCAATAAGTTGGTGCCATATGGCTCATCAGCTAAGTGTAACCAGAAAGAAATAATTCCACATGATACAGTAGTCCTACGAGTCAGAACCTCGACTGTCATGTTTCCTGAGCTTTGATGCAAAACAGAAAACAAATAAAATAAATTACAGCAGTTCTTTTTAGCTTCTCTCTATGTTACTGTCTGGTAGACAGAAAAAAAAAAATGTCACTTGGACTCCAGGCATATACTTAAACTAGACAGTACCCTTGCTGCTCAATTGTACTAATAGCAAAATGAGAAGAGCAGGGTCAACTTACAGGTTTAGAAACTTGACTGGCACCAATAAAGAACTTTTGTCAAGCTACTACCCCCAGCCCTCCTTGGAAAACTTGGAAGTATAGCCCAGCCAGAAGCCAGAAGCCGGGACAGACCAACAAACCTCACCACCACAAGGAATGTCAGCTGGTCAACTCATCTCTCAACCTTATGAAGGAAAATTTGAACAAAGACCAGTTATAAGCAAGTCTATTGTCTTGGCTACTTTCATCTTTTCTAGAACACATATTCACAACTACCTTTAACAGCTTTAACCTGGGATGAATAACAGTGATTAAGTCATTTTATCAGGATGAACTCCATGTCAGATTTATATGTTTTATACCTGAATTCAAGGGATTCTAGGTTTACTACTTTATACAGTAGCTTCCTGGGGTGGGTAGGGAAGATCTGCTGTAATGTACTGCAAGTGGAAATAGGAGATAAGCTTTTCTGGGCTCACTTATAAGTGTTGCTATGTAGCTTTTCCAGCTTGCAGTAGGCTGGCATGGGGTTGAAATTCAGATGGGATTGGCAAGAGACGATCTTTGGGAACACAAAGGCTGGCAGACCGGAGCTGTGATGTAGAAGCTGGGCTTCAGAAGAAATATACAACCTGAACTCAGAAATGAAAGCTCAACAAGTTAAATGAGAAGGGACAAGGACCACTTCTAAAGTATGTCCACACTGTTCCTTGCTACATCTGTCAGAATGCTGGGTCACACTGACAGATCCGTGGGAGTCTCAGGTAAGAAAACATACTATTTTTGAATAGAAGCACTTGAAAGAAAGAAAAAAGAGACAGATGCAGGTGAGTGCCTCAAAAAATCTTAATTTGACATCTGAGTTTTACATCATTCAACGTGATTACCCTGAAGCACACCACATCCCTTTCTTCTTAGAAACTTGGCATCTAGATGAGAATATTTATCTCTGAAGAAAAGCAAACATAGTTGAAAAGTCTAATGTGTATAACTGCTACATATGCATCTATGTATATGCATGTATATTGAATCTGTTAATTTTTAGTCTAATTTAGTTCAAATTAAGTAGCTAATTTAATTAGTTCCATTTGCCCAGATAGTCTATTCAAATGGGCAATATTCTTTTTTAATGAGAATTTTCCATATATTCTGATTTTTAGTAAGTGGGAAATGATATCCCCATAGAGTATCCTCTTTCTAGCCATCTTTCTAAAATAATTTCTCTCTCTCTTTCTCTTTCAAAACTTTCTATTTGCCCTTTGTAGATTTCTTTTCTATGAAGCCACCTCTTTGCTTCCTCATTTCTTCCACAGATCATCACTGTACCCTATAATCTTCACTAAATCCTGCTTCTATCAGTGGTCAGAATTTTCATTGACTCACTTAAAAAAAGTGGCATGTTTTCCTAAGATCCAGGGAGCTTAAGGATAGAAGGCAGTGTAGTTCTAACTTCCCCAACTTTCCAAGTCCTATACCTCCAGACCCCTTGTAAAAGTTCTGTTCTCCTAAGACCCACTGTTCTTGGCTATTATATGTTCATACTTTTATTGTCATGGTAGCTAATGGTTTTCTATTCAGTCCTTCAATTCAAAAGACACACTGAAAACTCATTCAACCTTTCTCTCTACTGTGTGGATATGTATGCCGATGTCTCAACTGAAACTTTCATCATTTGCAGTTCTTTGACCTCATTCCAGTCAGGTCACATATTCCAATGCTTCTTCTCTGGATTGCCTTTGTGTCAACAACTCAAACTGTTCTACCTTTTAAGTGCACAATGTCCACAGCTTACCACTGACAGTACCGAACTGCTTCGTACATAGTGTACTGGCTGGCTGCTTCAGACTCTTTCTTTCTTCCCATAAATGACAGAGATAAGGATCGTCCTGTATTCCAAGCAAGTCAGATCCAGCAACTGTTGCCTATTAATCATATGAATTTGGTCCAAATATTTTAATAAGTTTTTTTGCTTTTTGGTCTGTCAAATATTAAGTTGATCTTTTTCATAAGTTTTTGTGACTATCAGAAGGTATCACCAAAAATGAGTGTTTTGGTATTGTATAATATGAAACATTGGCTACGTTATTTAACTTTGTTTTTGACAAATGTGAATAAATGACTGACAGGCTATTTATATAAATTTAATTGGCATAAGCTCAATTATTTTCAGAAGTCCTGCAATGAAAATCAGGAGAGGATTACATCTTCCATAATAGTACAGAGAGAAGACATAAACTGGAAATCTCTGGGAACTAGCTTAAGATAGCGCCTCCAAGTAATATTTTAAATATCTCTTTTCAGCTCAGCGTTTTATATGACCTCATTAAAATGTGTCAGCATTGTTTATTCAGCATACCATTTAATCCAAACTTTCTTCTAGATTTCTTCAAGATTCATTTGTGTTCCACATGAGCAAACATTCTGAAGCCTAGAATGAAGAGAAATATAGGAAATTAGGGCAGCTCTTTCTTACTTTTGGCATGGTAAATATTTTATTAATACGTCTCCATTTCTTAAAATTGTTTTATCTTTGAGGCATGTATTACTTTGTTTTAGATAAAAAGCACTGTATGTGTTTGAATATCAAGAAGGTTGGAAGGAGATTCTGAGTTATATTTCCTAATATTGCTCCTTTTTTCTCACATGCAAACTTCCTATCTGAGAAGAGCAAGAAATACTATCATTTCTAAAAAATATATTTTTCTTTTTTGTTATGCTATAGAAAATAGCTAATAACTCTGCAGTTTGAAAATCACTTTCAGTAAGATCTTATTTATTATACACTCTGTAAATAATGTGGAAGGTCAAGTAAGGTTATTGTAATAGGGAATTGTCATTTCACAGATGAGAAATCCAAAGCTGAAAGGCTCAAATAGTAATTACTTTATGATATTTTTTGTGTGGGCTTCATTTATCTCTGATTCATTCTCGAGATATTAGTTGTCTCCATGCTAGAAAAAAATATTTATAGCAGGGATTTTTGTGACCATATTTTGAGATCTAACACAATTGTGGCAAGAACTACAGACAGAATTAACATTTGCTTGATTTTCATTGTTGTTCAGCTTCAGGAATTACTAGAGAACTAAGAAGGGAGGAAAGTTCAGGAGCTGATTTTAATGCGAGTCCTTACTTGCATATATGGAAAGCAGTATGCCACTCCCCAGGTTATTTGATCTTCAACAACCACACCATGCCTCTAGTGAAAGGTTGACTCTAATCCCCGAACTGACCTTCTTTTTTGCATCTGGATGAAGTCTTGACTATTTAAAATACAACATAATAGAAGTGATGTTGTGTGACTTCCAAGTTTAAATGGTAAGGAGCTGTGCTAGTTTTGCTTTCCCATTGAGCACTTGCTCTTGAAGGCCTCAGCTCTCATGTGAGCAGCCCAGTTTTCAAGCCTGGGATCAGCACAGAAGTCCAACTACTGCAGCCCCCTTGCTGCTTTTCCAAAGCCACCCACTCTTTACTGTAACCACAAAAGCAATCTCAAACCATGCATATCCAGCCATCCAAGTGCCTTCCAGATTCCTGACCATACAAATCAAGAGTTCATAAACTTATTTTTTTAATTTATGTATTGACATTTTGAGGAGATCTATTGTACAACACTGAAAACAGGTACAGAAATTATTTCCAATAACCTTCCCTCAACAGTCCTGAGTTAATAATGGTCACGTGAGAGCTTTAGAGGTGATGCATGAAAGTATTTTCTTTTTTAAAATATGTACATGTATTTATGATTTCTATATTTGTAACACTTTAAAAACTGTTATTTATCTACAAATGATTTGTTCTACATGCCAGTAATACAGTGTTGCATTAGAAACACTGAAACCAATGTAATCGGTGAGCCCAGCTCCTGTGTACCACAGGAACATAATTGAGATCAAATTCTGGCTCTGTACTGTCCAGATTTAAAGTAGGAGGAAATTTCTGATGGTAACAGGCTGGCTGAAGTTCTTGCTTTTCCTGTCTAACTTCTGGATTCAGGTCCCTCATAGTGAGTTCTAACTTGTCTTTGCTGGTATGTATTCACCTCTTCTCCCTGACAATTGCCTTGGCTGACCTGTAGGCATAAACTCTTCCACCAGCTTCCAAATAATACAATGTGTAATCACTATAACACCTCCTTAACTGTGGTAATTTGAATGTAAACTTATGTCCCCCATAGACTCGGATAGTTTTGATTAAGCTTTCTACTTAGTCTTCAGCAGGTGGAGCCCTACTGGAGCAGGTGTGTTACTTGGGAGGGAGAATTTGAGTCCAGCCTTAAGAGGTGTGCAGAGAGCCAGCTGGGACTCTGGCTCTTTCTGATGGCTGGTGTTGGCTATTCTCCCACTCTCCTGTGTATGAGGAAATGGGCCAGGTTTTCTCCACCATGATGTAGCTTCCCTTGGAATCTTTAATCCTGAAAAAATAAACTATTTTTCTCCCATAGTGAGAAGATAACTGGAATATTCTCTACATCACTCTTTGTGGTCATGCAACAGTGATAAATCATGACTTGTATTTCTTGGGTTATTGGTGTGTTTGGGTTATAACTCAAGCAGTTTTGATTTAATCTTGGTTGGAGTTGAGAGAGAGTAAGGTAGCTTTGTTAGGCAATTAGAGTGACTGGGTTCTTGAAAGTAAAAAGCAAGAATGTCCTTGATCTTTGCTAGAGATTAGGGAGGAAGCTGCCTTTGTTGTTGTTGTTTTTTTGAGGCAGGGTCTCCCTCTGGTCTAGGCTGACCTGGAATTTACTTGTAATCTCAGGGTGGTCTTGAACTCAGGACAATCCTCCTACCTCGGCCTCCTGAGTGCTGGGATTAAAGGCATGCGCCACCGCACCCAGCTAATATTTTATTTATTTATTTGACATAGAATGAGGGAGAGAGAGAGAGAGAGAGAATGGGTGGGCCAGGGCCTCCAGCCACTGCAAACGAATTCCAGATGCATGTGCCACCTTGTGCATGTGGCTAATGTGGGTCCTGGAGAATCAAAACTTGGTTCTTTGGCTTTGCAGGCAAATGCCTTAATCATTAAGACTGGAGCTGTGAAATGCTCTTGCAGAAAGAGATACATGTGAATTCTGTATGCAACTATGAGCAAGCTCCAACCTAAGTGAAGTGGGTTCTTGAAAAGTGTTGATGGCCATTTTCAAAGTATTAATTCTACCTATCCAGGAGCATAGAAGGCACTATATGAGCTACCAGGGGAAAGTGTCCAACATCTGTCTAAGTAACTCAAAGTCTAAGGGACTCAGAAGCAAACAATTTGATGTGATACTCACACAACTGCAATAGTGACACACAGCCATGGTGGGTAACCAACTGCTCTTGGATTGTCTAACAGACCCTCTCAGTGGAAATGAAACCAAATCTGTAACTGGGAAACAAACCAGAATCATATCCAGATAATGATTCTGTTTTCCATATGTCAAGCTCCCACTAACCTTAGACTATAAAAGTGTCTAAACCCTTTCAATTCTCTCTAAATTAATAATGGTTATCTCATTTAACTGGTGCTGACTTCACCCTCCATTGGAGAATCTGCTTCTCTTTTTCAGATGGGAACTGGACCTGAGGAGATAAATGACCCAGCACACTCCACCCCAGCCCCAGCTGGTCCAGTTCCTCTGAGGAATTGTGGAAATGATCAAGAGTGCTACTTTCTTAGTTAAGCTGATATACTCACAAGGGTGAGGAGATAGATGATGATGACACTCAACACCTACCAAGCCAGAGATCTAGAGTTTCCTAAGTGCCCATCACTGAAGTAGACTTAAAATGCTCCCAGTATGCCTCAGGGAATTTTGCGGAAGTGGGGGCGGAAAGATTGCTAGAGCCACAAGTTGGGATATTTTGCACAGAGACATTGCCCCCCACCCAATGCATGACCCACAATCCCCATGGGGTTGACCTGTATCCCCAACTAGGAAGGCCTCTTCAGAAAAGGGGCAGGGAAGAGGGAAAGGATGGTACCAACATGTGATGCTTACATCCAAAATATGTCTGTATCTAATATTAATAAAGAAATGTGTTGATGGCTTCACGATTAAGAAGCTGCAGGAAATTCATTTCAGTTATTAACACATTTATTTTATCTGTTCCTTTATCTACCCATTCATGTAGCTACCCTTTATTCAGAATCTACTATGTAGCCCATGTCAATCAGGACACTCACTTTGGTTTGAAGCATCAGAATAAAAAAATAAAATACAGAGATAAATAGAAAAGGTGTTCCCTATTTGTAAATGAATTTACTTTGTAGTACTCTAAAAATTACTGATCCAACCATCATTAATTACAGGCATAGCAGTAACTCTGCTTTGCAAATGGCTTATGCTTAACTAGGAGGGGAGGTAAGGAGTAAAGCAATTGTGTACATGGTAATCAAGTATTGCCATGAACCAGGGAATCTCCAGTCACTGGTCGTTCTCTGCTATGGGGATGTAATGTGACAAGTGGTACTGTGATATTAGGAATGCTGCTTCCTGCTTAGTCTTTATAGAAGATAGTCTCCAGAAGCAGGCACAATCCCTGCATCTAGACATACAATCAGGAGGATAAGGAAGCCCCCAAAGTAGGATCAAACATTACTATCTTATATTTGAAACTATTAAGAAATAGATCCAGGGATGGAGAGATGGCTTTGTGGTTAAGTGCTTGCCTGTGAAGCCTAAGAATTCCAGGTCAAGGCTTGATTTCCCAGGACCAGCGTTAGCCAGATGCACAAGGGGGCGCACGTGTCTGGAGTTCAGTTGCATTGGCTGGAGGCCCTGGTGTGCCCATTCTCTCTCTCTCTCTCTCTCTCTCTATCTGTCTCTTTCTCTCTCTGTGTCTGTCGCTCTCAAATAAAAATAAACAAAGAAAAGAAAGAAAGAAAGAGAGAGAGAGATAAAGAAAGAAAGAAAGAAAGAAAGAAAGAAAGAAAGAAAGAAAGAAAGAAAGAAGTCCAGGAATAGGATAAAAGCTTGCAAATCATCACTTCATACTTAGTAATGGCCATGTTGGAATATATAGCTTTACATGAGAATTAAGGCAGCTAGGGGCTAAGAAGGTTCAATACAGCCCACATGACTATTCAGAGAATGCACTCAAGTTCCCTGGCCTTTACTAAGGAGAGAAATGGGAAGAGTCCAGGGCTATCGAACCAAATGAGCTCCCTTCACAAAGAAAGAAACACAAGGAATGGAAGAAAGTTGTTTGCCCTGAATAATGTGAATCAACAGAACATGTTTGCTCTTCAAGGATGAGAGTTAAAATATATTTTCCATAACCCTCTTCCACTGAGTGTTGTTTATACCCTCTGTAGCATAGAGACCATTTAAAAGAATCCGACAACATAGCAGTTACTACTACTATTGCAGCAATACCAGTCCTTTTCTGAATGAAGTATCTTGTGGCATCTGCCTTATATTCATTGCTGAGTGAAGTGAATCTTGGAGTCAGGATGTCTCACAACAATGCTACTTTGATTTTTGACCTCCTGTTTGCTATGGAAGTATGTACTTCATTTGCATGTGTTTCCATTGAATTTATCGTTGATTGAGTCACAGTGACTCCCGCGTGGCTGAGTCTCATGCTTCCTCTCATTCTTTACTTTACCTGTGTTCTCTGCACTGTTTGACACTGCCCCTTCTTCTTACCACTCTGCTTATTGGCTTTTGTCTTCCATACGTCTCTGGCCTAATTTTACTTCTGATTCTTCAGATATTTCTTTGTCCCAGTATTTTTTTTTTGAGAGTTTTCAGAATAGGGATCTTTTATTTGTAGACCTTTGAAGTCCCTGTGTCTTGAATAGAGCCTGATACCCTGTGGTTGTAACTGTGTCTTCCAAAGGCATTCTTCCATCTTGGGTCATGTTCACAAATCTTGATTTACATTTCTCAAGTTTATTTTTTTTATATTCTAAGGGGAAATGGCTCTTTTCCCAGTTCCAAGTTTTAAATAATGGTTTGTTTAAGCAAATCACTACATTTCCTTTTCTATTAATTGATTTAAGCATAGGAAATTTGGAAACAATTTCCAAGGTATTCATGAGTAAGAAAGGAAGTATGTTAGTTTTCTATAGTTGGTATACCAAGCTGCCACAAGCTTGTTGGCTTAAACAACAGAAGTGCACTGTCGGACTGGAAGTCCAATCTCATTGGGTCAGTAGGGTAGCTTTCTTCTGAGAAACGAGGAGGGATCTGTTCCTAGTTTCTCTCCTTTGACTTTAAGTGTCATCTTTCTGTTCATGTGACTCCCCATTGGGTGCCTGTGTCCAAATTTCTTTGTTTTATAAAGACATCCTTGTGACATCTTAACTTAATTCCTTTTGTAAAATCCTAACTTCCAATAAAGTCACACTGTGCCATACTTGACATTAGGGCTTCAACATAAAAAATTGAGGAGTGCAGTTTAATCCACAATGAGGAGGAAAGCTCATTTTACAATGACCTTGCCTGGAGCAGGCACAGACACATTAAAACTGTGTGTTACATTGAATCAGGTCAATATGCAAGATAGACAATGTACAATTTTTCTATTGAGTCAAGTCAATATACAGAAAGTGATAGAACAGTAAGAAAACATGTTGACAACTTGACTCAAAAATAGTGCTTTAGGGGCTGGAGAGGTGGCTTAGAGGTTAAGTGCTTGTCTATGAAGCCTAAGGACCCCAGTTCGAGGCTCGATTCCCCAGGACCCACGTTAGCCAGATGCACAAGGGGGTGTACTCTTCTGGAGTTCGTTTGCAGTGGCTGGAAGCCCTGGCGCGCCCATTCTCTCTTTCTCTTCTCTGCCTCTTTCTCTCTGTCTGTCGCTCTTAAATAAATAAATAAAAATAAGCAAAAAAAATCGTGTTTTAGGAGAAGAAATCGGTCTGTGGTGGATGTTCAATGTGTTCTGATGGAGTCTGACTTTGCAGGCAGGAGAACTAGTTGGGTGAAGATTATAAGAGTTCTAGTTTAATAACTTGAACCCAGCTAATGAAAACAAGGGACATTGTAGAGAGTGACCAGTAACTCACAGGAAGAAGGATGGTCACACCAGCACTGCTACTGGGCTGTCAATGGTGTCAGCTTCAGGCAATTACAGAAAGTATTTCAAAAGAAACACAGAGTCAGCATTTCTAATAATTATTTTATGACTACAAAGGATTTATAAGTTGAACTTTTCCTTCTTCCCAGTGGTACTATTCTGGATAGTACCTGACAGTCTATAATTAGGCAATTAACATAGGTCCTTTAAATCAGTGTTCCCCAATCCATGACTCAAGGATGTCTTATTAACAGACCTTATGAAGAATAAAAGTCAAGGCAAGAAAAGCACTGTACAGAAACATGTGCACTGCTCAAGGCCCTAATATAGGCCTTTTTTGGTACCATTAATGTTCTACTCTAGAGTAAGGATTCCTGTCATGTGGGTATAATGGGCACTGCTTATAAATCGGATGACTGCTGATGCATCAGTGCCACCATTGTTCTCCCAGAGCGCTTCGCAGCAATGCATACACTGGGAATATGCTGCTTCAAGCAATGATTTTACTCTGGGCTTCATTTCTCTTTTTCTCTGGTACACGCCCCCCCCCCCTCCGCCATCTACTCAATCTCCTTAGTGTAAAGAGCCCATTACAAATGGGAGTGCCAATTCCCTGGTGACCCGTGAGCTTCTGTGCAGTGATATTGACATCCCCACTTAAAACACTAAAGCTGAAGGAGATGAGGCATACTACTATGTGAATAGAGTTGTTCCCAGGGGACAGGAAGAAGGAAAGGAAATCTATGAGCTTGCTTCATTGCAGGTAATGGGCTAAACATTCTGCTAGTACTATCGGTTGCAAGCACATGCTTGAAGTTGAATTTCCCAAATAAAAGGCACCTGAGAAGGATATTTTCAGGTGTGAAAATGCTGTGCCTTTTTCCCTAGGGAGACAGTTTTCTGACTCATTTTCCCTTACACATATCCATCCTTACTCCAGGTCCCCAGGCATTGGTAAGAGTCAACATTCAGCAGCCACATGTTTAGTCCCCACTGGAGAACTTCTTTATTGTGTTTACCAAACAGAATGTGGCCTAGGAGCTCAGAAACACAGTTATGTGGATTTAATCTCTGAGCTTGAGTTTTCTCATCTTTAAAATAGTGATTTCAACAATATCTACCTTACACAATCTTATATGATCCAGTATTCTGCCCAAAGTACACATCTCATAAGCTCTATGATAATTGATAAGAAATAAAAAAATTAAATAAATTAGCTAACAATCTTTATGAAACATTAAGAAACTTTTGTTTGTTTTGAGTGTTGGTGAGAAAACCCACATCCTCTTACATACTCATCACTGAACTACACCTTGACCTGTGTTGAGACATTTTTAAGGCAGGAGCAATGACATGTTCCCAGGAGAGGGATGAACAAAGAATGAATGGAGATGAATTATTAGGCTTCATGGTCTATTTTGGACAGAGGTGGAAAGCAGTGTGTGATGGCTAATTTTACCGGGGGAGGGGGTGGTGTTCCAGTGTGCTCAGCTGAAAGCATTGCTTCTGGACTGTATAGGAGAGTGTTTCCTGAAGATGAATGAAACTAAATTGTTGGACTAGGTAAAATACAGTGGGCTTCCTCTAGGCCAGTGAACAGAACAAAAGGAAAAGGCAGGAGGAATTCATGTCGGTGTTGAGTATAACACAGTGACTATCTGCTGAGTGGAGTGGGAACATCTCTGTTTCCTCAGGCCCTCAGCTGAGGCACCCTTACTGGTTTCTAGGCCTGAATTACATGGCCAGTTTTCTTCAGCCTATACCTTGCCCACATTTTGTCTGGCTTCTATGATTACATGAACCAGTTCTTGTTAATTTCTTTTTGTGAAGTATTTCACTGAGTAGATTGTTTAATTCAATGCATGCTAGAACGGGCACTTTGATAGCATTATGGGCTATGTATTAGCATCAAAATTTGACATATGGCTTTTACTTTCCTGTTAGTTGTGGCATAATTTAAAGATGAATTAATTTGTTGATCATACAGGTGTGTACTACTAATGTCTCACAGTTGGCACAATAATAAAAGAACAGATAGCATGTACAGGGTAATGGCAATGAGCTTAAGTAATACCATCCAAACACTGCTGAATTTTGTCTGAAGCTTAGACAGCTGACTGGTATATCAATATCTACTGCTTTTAGTTAAAATAATATACCTATAAATTGTATGGCTGAGAAAATGTTTAGCAAAACAACTGTCTTCCTCTTAGCTCTACAGGAATGGCTTCTGTGTGGCATTCAACCACAAACCCTACTGAAGTGCCCTGATTCCTGAGAGGCACAGCCATATATTTTAACCTATGGAATCTTTGCCTGTGCAAATGCCGTTGGTAGGAGATATATATCTGAATAAATACAGATTTCTTGCTTTGACACTCCATGACCCTTTACAATCTCCCGCCAAACTTCTTTAATGAATATCTTATGCTTATTTATGTATTTCACAGTTGTCATGGTGCCTATTGACAACATAAAAGACACACTTCAAAGGGGATGAGAGATAGTTTATTCTGGAACCAAATATGTGTGACTGTGTCCCAGGAACATATATTTAGGTTAGTTTCCCCAAACGTATGTTCCAACAGAAGAAAGTCATAAATCGAGGCACTTTTCAAATACACTGGCTGACCATCAGTTAGGTAGGTAATAGCAAAGCCAGGGAAATCTCCAGCATAGGCCTCAGATGCTACGTGATGGCATTCTTAGCCCTTGGATTGGTAGAAGCTAGTGGTCTACTAATACATTCTAAAAAGGCTATAGCTGATCAACTGATAGTCATGTGAGTGTTAAGTCAGATACAGAATAATGGGGGCTAAAGATAGCCCAAAGTAATTTGGCTCTAATCTTACAACTTTCCCTCTCTCTGTGATCACAGGAGTTCTGTCAGTCCATTCAGCTTGATTGACACTTTTCTGGGAACTATAAAGACAGGAGGTATATTTCTGCCTCAAAAACTTGACAGGACATTTCCATACCAGAGGACCCCTAACTCACTCCCATCTGTCTTAGTTGTATTCTCTCTTTAGAGCTCAACATGGAGTCCATCTCTTATATGAATATGTCACTGAATGTACCACACTTACATTTTTTTCTTTTTTTTTTTTTCTTTTTTTTTTTTTTTTTTTTTTTGGTTTTTCGAGGTAGGGTTTCACTCTAGCCCAGGCTGACCTGGAATTCACTATGGAGTCTCAGGGTGGCCTCGAACTCACGGCAATCCTCCTACCTCTGCCTCCCGAGTGCTGGGATTAAAGGCGTGCGCCACCACGCCCGGCTCACACACTTACATTTTCTTCAATTCCCTATGTATCTTTTTAATGTATTCCCTGTATCACTCAAATGAATGTGAACATACAAAGCACCAAAAAAATGCCTCTTTTTAATGTGAAAATCCTTATTAAACCTGTATCTGGAGTGCCTGCCTCACCTGGAGGAGTCAGAGAAGGAGAGACATCCCAGAAAAAATGGGAATTTTGCTGGGAATAAGACCATGGTACTTGCCCTGGCTTGTGGACTGACCTTTTAAGGCAAGTTCTATTTATTCATCTCAATATGTGCAAAGGATGAATGACATAAGGAAGAATTGCTCAGGTTCAGATCCATCCCAGGGCCATGGAAGATTTTGTTAGTTTCTCTGGACCTGCATTTTTCATCTACAAAGTAAGGCAAGTGATTGAAAAGATAAAATAAAAATAAAACCCCAATAAAATACTATACCTCACAAGGTTACAGTTAAAATTAAATCAGTGAACTTACACAAAACACTTAACAAAATGACTGATGCATAATAAGCACCCAATAAATGATGGGTATTATTAGTATAGCTGGTAAACGAGAGGTTACAATAAAGTGCCCCTGGAACTCAGAAATAAATTACCCTCCATGAAAGAAACTGGGAAAATCAACAAGTAAAAAATAAGATTAACCATCTGTGGAATTAAGCTCTCCTACCATGGTATGCCTTCTGTGTGGTTATAGAAGCTTGGGAAACACCCAGTCCAATCAAGCTGGCTGAAGTATCACATTACGAAGGCCCAGCTGGAATGTGATTGATGAAATAGAAGTTTGGAGCCCAATCAATTATATTAGCATAACAGAAGAGAGAATGTCCCAAGAGAATTAATGGACTCTAGAAAAAGGAAGGGTCAAAGATGATAATTTGCCTATTTTTTCATTCAGTATAGTAGGAGGGGAGAGAAATGAAGAAGGTCAGAGGCTTATTTATTTATTTATTTTCCTGTGGTAGGGTCTCACTCTAGCATAGGCTGACCTGGAATTCACTCTGTAGTCCCAGGCTGGCCTCAAACTCACAGTGATTCTCCTACCTCAGATTCCCTTGTGTTGGGATTAAAGATGGGTGTCACTGAGAGGGAGTCAGGTAGCCTTGTTAGGTAGTTTAGTGTGACTGGTCCATGAAAAACTAGAAATGTCCTTAAATCAGCCCTTACAAACTCTACTTTACTAGAACTCAGAGAAGGATTTCTCCTCTCCTTATTTCTTGACTAAAGGAGTTCTCTAGATCTGTTTTTCCACAGATAACCTGAGTTCCTTCTGGGAGGGAGTTCCCCTTTCCTAGAATTTAAATCTGATCTTGGCATTGTGGTTCGTTAAGCTCAGCCCCAAAAGTTGACATCATGGCTGGCCTCTTCTTGAGTCAGCCCCTAGCTTAGACAAACGAGCCCATATCTGAAGGAAAAGACCACCACAAAAAGGTTACAAATAGACACTTAACAAGTTGGCAGACTTCTTTTTTGCTGGCTGTTCATTTTTCCTGAACTTCCAGGTTCCTGATAGGCCTCCCAGCTACTCTCACATGGGCTCTCTATCTCTTCCTGCCCTCCGCATGGCAGGAACTCTCTGAACTTTCTTCTCTTTCCTCTGCAAATCCCTTCTCATGGTTTAGGCTCATGCTCAATTCCCAGAGGGGCTCTTAGGCCACAGGGGTGCATCCACTTTCCCTTCCTTAGTTTTCTAACCCTCACAGTACCTCATATCACTGATTTCTGAATAAAAAATGTAATGGGTTATAAGTCATATTTCTCAGTATGGTTTACCCAATAGTTTGGTTAAAAACAGACAGAAACTCAGGATTTGGGGTTCAAGGACTTCTCCTGAAATCCATAAACTTTGTTATACCACCCTGCCTCTTAGTTTTTTTTTTTTTTTTTTCTTCTTCTTCTTTTTCTAAGCTTTGGGCCTTTTTAATTTTCTCAGAAAGTCCTCCCCAGTTCACATTTTTCTTTCAAGCCCATGTTCTGCTCTCCATATGGGCTCTCTACCCCTCCTACATTCCATAAGGTAGGAGTTCTGTGTACTTCCTTCTCTTAATCTAACAGTCTTTCTAAGTCTTATATTCTGGGCTATGAATTTCAGTTCTTTTAATTTATAAGACAAGGATCTGGGGATACCCCAAATTTATTGTTGTGTTGGTATGTATTGGTGTATTGGTGAGGAACCACAAAATTTAAATTTCATTATTTTGCCTCCTTAGGTAATTCTTCCACTCCCTCCTAACAAGACCCCTTTAGAGAATTCTGATTCTGAGAAGATTGCCCTATTCCATGGATCTTAATTCCAAATACTCGATTCTAGGACTCCTAGGGGAGTCCTTCCACACCCTACTGAGACCTGATACAGGACTAGACTGACTCAACCAGCTGCCCATCCATGAGACTCATAAAGAACAAAACAAAACACGAGAGTCTTGAAGTGGGCTTCTCAAACCACTTCTTGTCTCTCTGGGCAAGATCTCTGCCTTGCTTCCCTTTCTTATATTCTGGTATAAGCTATAATAAAATATCTTTGAGCTGGATGTGGTGGCACACACATTTAATCCCAAGCACTCAGGAGGCAGAGGTAAGTGGATTGCCGTGACTTTGAGGCCACCCTGAGACTCCTTAGTGAATTCCAGGTCAGCCTGGTCTAGTGTGAGACCCTACCTCTAAAAACAAACAAACAAACAAACAAAATGTCTTTGAACCTTATCCTGTGGTCTATGGAATTCATAAAACAAGAATTTCGGGGGGGGGGGGCTAGAGAGATGCTTCTAGCCTGTGGAATTCATAACACAAGAATGTGGGGGGCTAGAAAGATGCCTCAATGACCTGAGTTTGATTCCCCAGCACCCATGTAAATCAAGAGACATAAAGTGACACATGCATCTGGTGTCTGTTTGCAGTAGCTGGAGGCCCTGGCATGCCCACTTTCTTTGTCTGTCTCTCTTCCATCTCTCTCTGCTTGAAAATAAACAAATGAAAATATATTTTTTAAAAAGAGCCTGGAGGCTGGGTGTGGTGGCACATGCCTTTAATCCCAGCACTCAGAAGGCAGAGGTAGGAGAATCACTGTGAGTTCGAGGCCACCCTGAGAATACAGAGTGAATTCCAGGTCAGCCTGGGCTACAGTGAGACTCTATCTTAAACAACAACAACAACAACAACAACAAAAAGAACCTGGGAACACTCCACATATTGGTGTGTGGCATATTGGTATATTGGGAAGGAACCCCAAAATTTCTGTATCAATAGTGCCTCTATGCCCAAATAACATGTGAAAATTCACTCTTCCTCTGCATGTACACTCCAGAAGAGTCAAATACTCCCATGTGAAACCATCACCCAGGGCAAGGCACAGGCTAAAAACCAAACTTCCAAACAATATGGAGCAACTTAGAGTAGGACACAGCCTAATCGTTACAGATTTGCATCTATTTGATTCCAAGAATGCCCATGCCTAGCTCATTGTGTACAGAACATTGGGTTACTTGGGAGAGGAATTATAGATAAATTTACTTTTCTGAAACTTTTAGTTCTGAAATATTAGAATGTTTGCACACAGTGGATGCCAGAGATCATGCTATGTTATCATGCTGAAGGATTTATTCATTCTGCAGTGGAGCTTCCCTGGTGCAGTCGACGTCCTGGAGTAAAAGACAGTGGAAATGACACTTAAAAACAAAAGTAGACATTTCAATAGGCACATATTTGGGGCATAGATGACATTACACACACACACACAAAAAAAACAATAACTGTGTAGACAATGAAGGTGAGTTTGAATGAAATACCGGAGCAAAGTGGAGATCCGCTAGCTTGGTGTGTGATGGAGAAAGAGAGATCAGCAAGGCACCATGAATTTGAAGCACTTGATATCTCCAGCCGCCTGCACAGTAGGCTGCACACAATGAGTGCTTAGCAAAAATGAAGCAGGCACGCATAGGAAATAGCAACTTGGGACATTGCTGGACTTGAGCAGTAAACAAGCCCATTTCCTAAACAATGTATCTAGCAACCTATTAAGAACTTGAGATCACCCACCCTACCTGTATCAAGCTGCACATACATCCCACTCCCAAAAAAATGAACTAGGTTTCTCTTCCCTTGAGCAACCATTAAAAGATGTTGTTAGATACATCTGGGATTGGAAGAACAGGAGGCCATGTAACCTGTACTGGTTTTTGGTGCATGTGTAGTAAGGCAAACTGTGTCCTTTAAGTGAATTCTTCTTTTTATTATGAGAGACCAAAAAGAAATAACATGCTACATCTGGCTTCTGTAACCTTGCTTAATAGCTAGACAATAGTACTGCCATTTTAAAACAGACAGCCATTTTGAGTAAATAAAATGCCCAGGCCCAGCTCAGATGAGGAACTAGCTGACTAATGTGCTGTTTTTGCTTCTGTATCCATGCTTGCTTAACTATAGCCCCCACCTCGATTTCTGGGAAGCCTCTACCCAAGGACATTCTGGAAATACCTAGCCACAGGGCGCCCAGCCTCTTGCAAAAGATAAGTTCTGCAAGCAAGTTGCTGACCTAAGATAAGTAGGCTAGAGTTCCCATGCGCACCCTCTCTAGAATTTCCGCGTGCGTCCCTCTTAGAACCAATCATTTTAAAACTCGCAATCTGATGTAACCTCGGCAGTCTTTCTCCTTTATAAACCCCTTCCCTCTGAGGGTCAGGGCTCTCTCCCTCACTACCGCTGTGCTGGACTGTGTGGACGGAGCCCAGGCCTAGGTTTGCAATAAAGAAACCTGCTGCTTTTACATTCGAGTGTCTCGGCTTCTGTGGTGGCTCCCTGGGTGACTCCTGGGTGACCAGGGGTCTTGGCTCCTGGTCAGGGGTCTTGGCACATCAACTATTTTATGCCTTTGTTTAACTGGGTGTATCTATATAATTGAAATTAGATGCACCATGGTTAAGAACACATTTGGTAGAAAAATGTTGCATAACTCAAATCTGTCACTCAAACCAGAGTGTCTGTGTGGTTTGGCTCTTTCTGAGATGTGTACTTTACTATAAACTAGTAAACACAAACATAAGTTCTATATGGAACCTGAAGAACGAGTTACGGGAAACTTTTACTTAGTTGGTCAGAAGTAAAGGTTGGTGTTGGAATTTGTAACTGGTGTCTGACATGGAGGTGATGTGAGATCAAATCTTTAACTTGTGATGTCTGCATGAAATCTTAGTATTAGTGTCACAATCAAATAGCTGCACATTAATTTGGGGTCAAACACTAAATAAATAAATAAATAAATAAATAAATAAAGACACCAATTGGAAAAATTTTTAATTTAGATAGTAATTTAGAAGGTCACACAGCTTGCATAGGGAGAGTTGAGATTCTAGTCTATATAAGATTCAAGAGCCTTGAATTTAACTCTTATTAGTAAGACCAAGCCAAAATTTAGCACTCTGTTCTGTGACACTTGCTATCTTCCAGTCAGACGGAAAAGTAGAGCAGAATTGTTTTCAAATTAAGTGGAATGGAACGGCATTCAGGAGTTTGAGCTCTGGACGTACAGTGCATGGGTTCATTGACCAGATTTACTATTTTACCAGCTAAAAGAGCCAGGTGGATTAAGCTTTGTGCCCCACATTCCTCCTGCATAACAATCAATGATGTAACGTTTTCAGTGAGGTATCTGTGAATCTTCTGTGAGTGAGTAGAGTATTATGCATTGAATACTAATCAGACTCATGTGTTGGGAACACTTGGTCTCTATTTTGGGATGGGAGACACTTTAGAGGTTGGGGTTTAGCTGTAGAAAGTAAGTCACTGGAGACATGACTTTGTAGGTTATCCCTGTCTTGTTCTCAAGCTCCTATCTACACCAAGTGAGTAGCCTCTGTCATAGGCTCCCACTGCCATGGTGCTCTGCCTCCAAGGACCCAGAAACAACAGGAGCCAACCAGACATGGCTTGACCCCTGTGTCAGTGATTTAAGAAAAAAAAAGCTCATATGCAAACAGCAGTGTTAAAGATAGCACTTGCTACACAATTCAATCAATAGAAGCTATTGCTGTTGGAGGATATCCACAATTGCTGGACCTCTGAGATAATGCTACCATCATGGAACTAAGAATATTTTGTAGGATTCATAGTTATGAAGATGTATTGATGAAGTATGAAGACCAAGTATCATAAATGGAAATTGGTGCTATTATGTAGAAATCAGAATGACATAACTATTTGGTTGCAAATAAAATCTTAGAGGATGAAATAGATAATCACTGATAAACTAAAGTAGAAGATTTAAAATTTCCTGAAGGAAACTGCTTTTGCATTTCTACCAGTGAGGTCAGGTGATTTGTTCTTGACTACAAGAAGACTATATTCCCCAGGGCTGTTATGCTTCCAGAGATAAGAGAGGCAATAAGGAAGGAGCTCCTTAATATTTGCATCCCACTTAGTATGATAATTCTGAGCATTCTCCTCACATTAGCTTTCTAGTTGGACATAAAAAAAAAAAAAACCAAAAACCAAAAAGCAAACAAACAAAGAAACAAACAAAAAACCTCAGGAGAAGAAAGCAAGGTTAAAACAAGTAGAACTAGGACCCCAGAAACTCATTAGGTAGAATAGAAGTAGCCCCATATCAATATTGAAAGTGACATAAAATTCAAGTATCCAGTGGAATAAAAGTATGCATGACAATGTGGAGCCAATCCAGGGGTAGTGACCAGATGGCTACTGTAAAAACTAAGAGCATTTTGAGCAGGTTCTTGTTCAGGGTGGTTCCCTACTAGCCCATGGAACAAGATGTTAACCCAAGTACAAACAGAGGCAAACAATCTAGACATAGAGGCTGGACCATGAGCACACTGGGAAGAATCGATGGTGTTAGATGCACAATGCAGGGGTTCCACCTGGTGCTTTTAATTCCAGACAAGCAACAGTCAACTTAAATACCAGTCTGTACTCACAATATTTATGAGATATTTTTGACCCCATCCAGGGGAGTGGAGAACAGCAGGCACATAGAACAGCCAGAGGGACTCTAGCTGTCCATTACCAAGATAAGAAAGAACAGCACACTATACTGCCCCAAGATATTCTATTTGTTTAACCTTTGATAAGTTAAGTTTTGATATGGAGAGCTGATTTCAGTCACATGTGTTTGTGAGAATGTTTTCACATGAATTTATCAAATGAGCTTTCTTTCCATACACCAGGAACCCTGGAGTAGGGGAAGAGAAAAGGAACTAAACTTGAGATGAGTCAAGTAATTGGATTATTTGAAAGCAGCAGGAACTTATTTGGGGAACAAGTTCTATCATATATTTTCAAAATCATTTTTTTTCTCTCAGATCCAACATTTCCCCTTTGTGAAAATCCCCGCCATGGAGTCTATGTGGGAAGCAATTCTTGATAGCAAACTGATTCTGGCATGAGTTAACAAGCAGACATATTACAATTAAAATAAACACTTGAAGAATTTCCTGTGCCGCAGGGCTTGAAGATTAAAGGTTTAAAAAAGTTCTTTTGCTAAAAACAGGAAGATGAACTAACTTATCTCTGAATTTATAATTTATCAGTCACCAAGCACACATAGATGACTTACCACATGTGAGGTGTTACTTCTAGTAGACAGAGGGCCAAGTGAGGGGTAATTCCTAATCTAAACAAGCTCCCAATCATTTTGAGCTGATGAAATATAAAATGTGCCTTAAAACAGAAAATACAAGGCAATGAATTGTACAATGCTCTATCAGCTGGGGTCCATTCAGGCAAGTAAAATCCACTCTAGTGATATTAACATTCAGAGCTTAATGTAGACCTGGTGAGACGCACATCAAATGATTGAAAAGACAAAAGTAACCCTTGAGGTAACATAGTGATATTAACTTCAGGAAAAAAATGCTACCAGGCTGGGAAAACAAAGAAAGAAGAGAGCATTAAAACCTATCACATTGGAAGAGGACTCTTGTGCAGTGGGACCTTCATCTACAGGGAGGAGGGTGGCTTAATTGGCCCAGGTGCTTCAGAGTTCAGAACAGAGCTTGCAAGTAGCTCAGACTCATATAAGAAGACAGGTAATGTTGCCTTTGGAGTGTGTAGATTGGGGTGTGCATGTGTGTGTGTGTATGTGTGTATGCTGTCTGAGGGCAAGAAGAACTGCAAATGAAACCAGATGTTTCTACACAAGTGTGGTAGTTTGATGTAAACGGCCCCATAGACTCAGGTATTTTAGATTACTATCATTGGGTGCAGATCTTGAGTCCGGCCCTAGTAGGTGTGTAAAGGGTCAGTTTGAGCTCTTGCAGTTTGTGCTTACTGGTGTTGGCTGTTGTCTATCTATCTCTGTGTTGTGGATGTATGGAAGTAAGATAGCTTTTTCCCACCATGGTGGAGCATCCCTTGTAGTCTGTAAGCCCGAAATAAACTCTTTCCTCCGATAAGCTGCAACAGAAAATTGATAGCAAGAAGATGGAAAAAAAAAAGTTGGATCATTGCTGAGATTGATCTGACCAAGTGGACTTTGGTCTCTTATAGTGTGTTTGTAGGAGGAATGTGCAAGGATTTGGTACTTTGGACTGGAGTAGCCTTGCAGTGCTGTAAGCAGAGCTTGATGGGCTATGCTACTCTGGTAAGTGTTTGAAAATTCTAAATGCAGAGAGAGTAGTGGACCACGAAGGCTTGGCTCATGAGCTTTGAAACGGGAAGGAGAGAACTTTGTTGAAACTGTGCTACTTGCAGAAGGGCTGGATGCAAACCTCTTGTGCCCTGAAAACTTGAGCAAGTTGTGGTTAAAAGTAATGGACTGACGACCTTGGTGGAAATATAGATCAGAAAGATGGAAATGATGTACTGTTTATCAGAGGAAAAGTTCAAGCAAGTTTGAAGTTACAGTCATGTAACTTCCCCTGGAATCTGAAATAAACTGAATTAAAGCATTTCCTTTCATGAGCTGCTTCTGATCAGGTATTTGTCCCAGCCATAAAAAGGTAACTGCAACAACAGGTGAAACATCATTGCTGGAGTGAGGTTAGTAGGAAGAGAAAGCAAATCAAGACACAGTCTCTTCCAACTCTTCCATGCTCCCACCTCATCTAATTATCAAAACTGGAAAAGTTACTAGCAAATGGAAAGGCAGTTTTCAGATGGCAGAACTAGCATCCCTGACCAGAGTGTATTTTTTATTTTATTGTGCTGTATGGAGGAATAAAATAATGACAATCTCAAGCAAATGTATGAAACAAGTATCATTATGTCAAACTCATAAAGATAAATATTGCATGTTTTCTATAATATATGGAGTTTACATGTGTATATATATATAGATATATGCATACATATATGTGTGCATGTATGTGTGTGTATGTGTGTGTGTGTATGTATTTTAAGAAAATGAAAGTAGAAGACTATGAGGGAGTGATGAGATATAACTAGAAGGACAAGGGAGAACTTAGACAGTGAGGGAATATATGTGACATGAATGCAGAAAGGGAAAGAATTTGGTTAGAAACAATGGACCAGCAAGGAGGGCATATGGCAAGGTATAATGATATCATTTGTTTTATAATATAATTTTTTATCTGTGTGTATGAAAATGCCATAATGAAACCTATTCATTTGTATGTTAACTAAAAAAACAAACAAACATTAATATTTAAAAATCACAGAAAATATAAATGAAACTAGTTCTCAGATTTGCACCTTTAGTTTATATTCAGGGCAGTAGAGGCTCATCATCAGTTAGGGTCAACATGAACTTACAAGTCTGAAGTGGAGTTTGGCATTGTTGGTTTCCCTTATAAAAAAATAGTGTAACATTGCACATGTAAATGGTTAGACCCTTTTGGGCTAGGGGGCTAAAAGCAATCACAAGGAGTCAATCAAGGAAGGGAACATTCTCAGTGGGGGAAAACTGCTTGAGCCAAAGCAGAAAGTAGAAATTAAAATTCTGTCAAACTTAAACTGAGTGAATTGTGTTTAGAACAGTGATATCAAGGAGAAACAGGATAATGTATTAATATTAGAAAGCTTCTTAGAATACATTTGTTCTAACCTCATTTTTAGACATGTGAAAACTGAGACTATGGAGTTGAACACTTTAGTCAAACTCACATAGTTACTGAGAATCCAGGCCTTGCCTATAACTCTGTTCTGTACTCATCCTCGTATTATGTCATGAATATTGCATAGTTCATGCTGTGAAATTACAGTTTTAACTTAAGCAATAAGAACACAGAAAAGGCTTTTAAGCAGAAAAATGGAACAACATAATTGATGCTTTGTGCAAAATTAACATTGACAGCCAGAAAAGGGATGAAGCCCCAGGTAGGGCAGGTGGGTAACCTTGGTCAGGGTCAATGGGACCAAGCTTGCCTGAGCACTACCATTCACCTTATAAAACCTTAGCCCAGAGCTGTGAGTGAAATCAGCTATAGGTGAGTAGAGAGTTTAAGCTAAAATGTGCAATCATTGTCTTCTTTTCCATGGTGTTATTACAAATTTTATTACTTCTCTTGTCAGTGAATGTGAGAAGGTGTGAACAAGTTTGGGAAGATAAAGGCATGCTTGGGATGCATATGTGAACTGAGAAATATTAGAAAGCCATTTTTCTTTCCAAAAGAAATACCTATTGAAACTTAGACTTCCACTTTTCCAGTAATTTTGGAGAAGGACTCAAAAAACGTGCATATGGGGGGCTGCAAATATGGTTCATCAGCATAAAAATAGCTTTCTTGAAAAATCTGCAGGCCTGGGCTCAATTCTCCAGCATCCACATAAAGCAGGATTCAAAGTGGTGCATGAGTCTGTGATCACAACAAGACCATGACAGTGAAAGGCAGAGCCGGGAGAACATGAAGCTTATGATCCAGACTCCTTTGCAGTAGCAAGAGACCCTGTCTCAGAAAGGGTGGAGCATAAATAACTTACCTGACTACACCCACAATATGTATGTGCCCATACTTACATATACACATATACAAATAAATAAATAAGATTTTTAAAAGTGCATACTTGTACACCCACCTTTATATAACGTAGGAATATCTGGCCTCTAACTCCTAGTTGGGTTGTAAACTACATCATTACCAACTGGGGCAGGCTTGGAGGTTGATTGGTCAGGCTTGGGAAGGTGTGCCACTGGAGGCAGGCTTGGAAGTTGATAGATCAGGCCTGTTCAAAGCCAGCTTGCTCTAGCTGCTCTTCCTTTGCTGCTGATGTATGACGCTGGTTGTTATGCTTTCTCCATCATAATGACACTTCCCCTTGAAACTGTGAGCCTGAAATAAATCCTTTCCTTCCATAAGCTGCTACTGGTGGAATGTTTTCCCCAAGCAGGGAAAAGGTAATTGCTACAGGGAATGTTCCAGTCAGAGAGGAAATATAATTATCTTTTCTAAGTGTTTTTATGTTTTGTTTGCATTCACTTTTCATGTCAACAGTATAGAAAGTGGAAAATACACTCACCAAATTCACAAAGTCTGTCTGCCTTTCTGCCCATGTCTAGGAAATGGTGGGATTGCACCATTTAGTGGTAGTTTTTAGATTTTGAGATCCAATAGACCTGTATGCAAGTCTTACTTTGGGAAATAGCTCATGTGACTTTGTATAAGCTCCATATATGTATGTATATGTGTGTAAAGATATATATATGTAATGTTCTTCATTAACACGTTCTTTGTTACCCAGAATAAGGAAATACTTTCTTCTCTGAAGCCTCATTACCTCATTACCTCATTCCATTAAAAAAAAATGCTCACATTCTAGAAGCTCTAACTTAAGCTTAGTTCAAGTGTAATAAAGATAATGGCAACTGTTTCCAAGGCCTATGGTCAGAATCAAGAGAAGGAACATAACAAAGGATCTTTATTTATTATTTTTATTTGTGTGTTTGTGTGTATATAATTGTGTGTGTGTGTGTGTGTGTGTGTGTGTGAGTGTGTGTGTGTCATAGTGCACATGTGGAGGTGTGTGTGTGCCATAGTGCATATTTGGAGGCCAAGAGGACAAGCTTTGGGCATTAGTCCTCCCCATCTGCATCTTTGAGATAGGGTATCACATGTTGTTTGCCTCTGCAACAGTGATCATTGTTGGCTTAGGAACTTCAGAATTCCTGACTCTGCTTCCCATTACCATAGCTATGTGGAGGTTGTGGATGCACGGGCTATTGTGCATTTGGCCTTACATGAGATCTTAAGTCAAGGAAAGAGTCTTCAGCAGCAAGTGCTTCTAAACTACTAAGCTATCTCTGGGACCCATACTCACTTTTAGAAATTGAAATCTTAAGTGTGCTTGATGACTCATGTCTTTATAAAATACCAGCACTTAGAAAGAAGAGGTATGAAGATCTCTGTGAATTCAAGGCTACCCTGAAGCTAAATAGTAAATTTCAGGTCAGCCTAGGCTAGAGCAAGACCCTACCTCAAAAAAGAAGAACAAAAAAGTTGAATACCTTCTGCTTAAGTTACTCACTTAAGAAAATAAGTTTTGACCAAAGGTCTTAATAGATATCTAGCGTTTATCTATCTACTTCCTTTCTATTATCTATCTTTCCACACATCCACCCATTCAACCATTTATTTTTCCCTAAGAAATGCTATTGTAAAAGCTCAGACTATCCAGGTAAGTTAATCACACATGAGTGTCTACCCTAGTATCATTGTTGTGCCTGAAACATTTTTCCAAGTATGTAATTTGATAGCTCTAAATATCAAAGGCAATGCAGCCTTTGGATTGACATTGAAATTGTCTAATAGGATAATTACAGGGTAGTTATATGATATTGCACTTATTATGTTCACATATAATGAAATCTATATAATTAAATCCATCACTGACTATAGTAAACATATTTCATATTTTGCCAGCCTTTTGCAATTCATTTTCCTCTTGTCCCTTAGGGGAAAAATGACCATATCATGTATTCTCAGGTGAAGGCTGCTGCTTTTTTCACCCTTGTTTCCTTTTCTTCTGATGTTTTATGCCATTTTCAGCTCCAGATGACTTTCTTTTAGTTCCTAATTTGTCTCATTTCATAATGAATACAAAGTTGCTTTTTTTATAGTATGCAGATTTTGAAACATATATGAGAGGGGTTAAATAATTTGTTCATGAATTCTTAGAATTGTTGAGTAGTAAGTGACGATATGGACTTTTTAGCCCAGGAATTTAGATCTAGAGATGTTTTGAAACATATCCATCACCAGGTTGCACTTTATCATCATTTTATAGAATCTTAAAAAACTCTAAACAGTCTCTTTCTATTGTCTTCTCATTGCTAGGACAAAACACCTGACCAAAAGCAGCATATGGGGAAGAAAGTGTTTGTTTAGGCTTAATGTCTCAAGGGCAAGTTTCATCATGGCATGGTAGAGCAGATGCTTGGTGTCATATCTTGTCATATTAGCTGGGAGGTAGCAGTAAGAGTAAGGTGACTAGGAAATGTACAGTAAAGAAAGATTAATAAATCTCAATGTCTGTCCCCAGTGACACACCTTGTCCATCAAGGTTCCACCTCCCAAAGGCTCCAAATGCTAGAGGTTAAGTATGATGCTTAATCACAAACACATGAAGCTATGTGGTACATTTCATATTCAAACCACCGCACCTCCTTTTAGAAATTACCTGGTCTTCTTGGTTCTCCAGCTTGTGCCTGATTCAGGAATCTGATAATATTCTACATAGCCTAATTAAGACAGACACCTCTAAATCTAAAATATCATATATAGAAAATTATATAAATTCAACACTAGATAGGATTCTAAAGTGGTTCGTTCTGTCGTTTTCTCTTCTTACCAAGCCCTGGAAAAGCTCACTGAACCTGAATTGTCTAACTTACTTTGATTTTATCATTAGTAGATTGGAGTGGTGACCTTGTTGTGAGTCTTCTTGCTATTTTTCAGGAACTATAGCATTGGATTTCTCTCAAGGCCTTATGATATTAGGCACTTCAAGATGCCTGTTGGGTTCTTACCTTTGATTTTTCTGTTGACCTAATATAGTCTCTGCAGGGAGCAGCCATGGAGAAGCTGTTTTGGTCCTTCTTCCTTGCAGAATGATAGGAGCACAGGTCTTTTAGGGGCAATGGGAACTAGAATTCCCAGAACAAAGGATACAGAACCCCTTTCATGACTCAGAGATCTCCTGGGAAAAGCTTGGTATTGGTCAGCAATAATGACTTTCAGATGCAGTACTCCCTTATGCTCAGAGCCTCCTCTTACATGCGCAAGGAATTTCTAGTTAGAACTTAGTGAGTAAAGCAGAACTATCCTAGATTTCCTAGGTCCACTTTGTCAAGTCTTCTTCAAGTGCCTTTGTATTAACTCTGCATAACTTACTGTCCTTTTGTTGTTGTTGTTGTTGCCGTTTACTTACAAGAGTCTTAAAGAAAAGTGGAACACAAGGACAATGCCTGCCTAGGAGAAAAAACAAACAAACAAACAAAAAAAAACTATTACCCAGGAAGACAGCCAGGGGATTGTCCAAGCTGTACCCACCCTTCCATATCAAGTCCTCTCCTGAGAGTCATATGCTGCATTGTTAGCTTGCCCTATAAGGCTTCCAATCTGTGAAAGCTGACTGCTCTGCTCTCAAGTGCAAATAGGTGAGTGCATTTACTGCTTTGTGATACTGGGACTAACATACTTGACAGAAACAACCCAAGAGAAGAATGATTTATTGTGGCTCCTCTTTTCAGAGGATTTCAGTCCCCTTGGCAGGAAGGCAAGAATGATGGCTCAGTTGGGTGGTAGAAGAATGTATGTGGTGCCTATTCACATGGACATGGAATAGGAAGCAGAAAGAGCAAGACCTAAATTAGGGCTAGGGTATTCTCCAATTTCTGCTCCTAGTGATAGACTTCAGTCAGCCAATCCCTGCTTCCTAAAGGCTCAACAACATTCCAAATAGCCCCATAAGCTGTGGGCCTGTGTTGAAAACATGAGTCTGTGGGAGACAATTTAGGTTCAAATCATAAAAAGAGAGTGTTCATGATTGAGGTATTTCTTTCCTCCTTTGTTTGGAGGAGGTTTCGACAGCAGAGTGCAGAGTTGCTCTTCTACAGGCTGGGCCTTTGAAGTGGGACCCTAAGATTTTATGGTCCCTCTGACTTAAAACAGCCCTCAGAGTACAGGTCAAGTCATCCTGCCTCACCTACTTTGGGGATGAGGGTGCAGGTGAGTATTGGGTTAAGTGTAGCTGAAGGCCCGCAGCCAGTATCCTTGAACTTTCCCAGAATACGCTCTGGAACATGCTTGAAGCACTCAATAACGGAACGGTGTATCATCATTTCAGTTAGCAAAAAAAAAGGATCTAGAACTTTATGTCCAGAGAGCCTAAGAGCTGTTTAAGAGCTGTATCAGACAGCTTCAGGTTCGCTGAGATGAACTTCCAGACCAAGCACAGTTATGGAGGAAGGGATATTTATTGAAGCTTACAGATCCAGGGGAAGTTCCATAAATGGCAGAAGAAGCTGGCCTGCCTTCACAGGACCAAGCAGAGAGAGAGAAGCACAAGCCCAAAAGCCCAAAGCCACACAGCACAGCACACTTCAGGAACTCCTGCTAGGCACACTTTGCATATCTTAGATTGAAATCTGAAACCCACCACCACACCTTAAGATCCACACAATGACACTGCCTCCAGCCAGGTGGCTAAAGATGCAAACTACAAACAAATAAACAACTGAATATATTGGGGGCCATCTATTCTATTCAAACCACCACAAGAGCTCACCATGTATTTGTTTAGTCATACCTCTGTTCTGTAATCATTTTTGAGTTATCACTGTATGCTGAGAAACTTTAGTGCCATACCCCCCCCCCAAAAAAAATATGTGCCACAGTCTTGTATCTATGTAGTATGTGTTCCAATGGGGAGGAAGATCGTTTAAGTGTTTTCACTAAGTACAATCCAGCATGCCAAATGTTCTAAGAGAAATTTGCAAATCTTATCTGGATCCTGGGGCCAGGGAAAGTGTATCCTTTCTGGTGAGGTAGAGCGCTTTCTAACAGATAACCTTTGATCTGCATCCACTATGGTAAGGGAGAACATTTGCTTTGAATGGATAAATCCTTTCTCTGCTATTCCTAACCTATATGACCTTATGCCCATAATTTAACCTTCCCAAGACTCAGACTGCTCACCTGAAAAGCAAGAAATAGAATCTGTACTTCACAGTATTGAAATGAACATGAATGAGCTATAAAAAGTACTTAGCAAGGTGCCTGACACAAGGTTAGCTGTTTTAATGATATGATTATTTTATCTCCAAAGGACAAAAGAGTGGGAAAGAAAGGAGATGAAGATGATAGGAGATTGAATGGCATATGTCCTTATATTCATGCTACCCTTGAACTTTCAGGGCCATAGATCTAAGATCTGAACAATTGCAGCATGAGAAAGAAGGCACTTGCTTACCTACAGAGTATGTGCTCTTCCAACCAGTATTTCCCAGTCCTGACTTTGAACTCTAGCCTAGGGTTCCCCTTCTTTGCTTTCTCAAAGGATCATCCCATTCTTTCCCAAGGACTATCTCTAGTTGTCCTGAAATTTTCATTACACAGCAAGTGGATCAGCTGACCGATATGTTTGTATCTGGAAATCATTGTCAGACCCCAGGAAATGATTTTCTGTTTCAATGATAGGATTATTTATTTATTTATTTCTATAATAAGGAATCTATTATTAACTCAATGGAGGTTTTCAATTTCTGGCCCACAGCAATATTCAGAAAGAGAGAATGAGAGGAGATTCCTATAGAATATAGGACAAAGCCACCTCATTGTACAGCAATAAAAAGATAAAAATCAAACGTAATTTTCTCTGTTGAGTGTAAGGAGCCAATGACAAAGTTGATGCAGGCTTAGCCACAAGTGCTTTGATGTTTAACACACTGCAGGATATGTAGTTAGGAGCTCTGAATTCTGAGCTACAGTGGACAGATGAGGCAAGAGTAGGGGGAATGGAGAGAAATTAATGGACTTTCCTCTCCATAATTAAAGTGGACAGAGTTTCTGGCCAAGACAGATGGGGCATACTGAAGCCATCCAGCTGGGTAAGTTCTCTCTTCTCATTCCTGTTTTGAGCAGAGCCGAATATGTGCTCATAGCTGAAGACTAAAATTGCACAGTGGATTAAAACCAAGTGGCTGAAATGACTTCTGTTGAGTATGCCAGGCAGTTCCCCTACAGCTCAAAGGGCATCACGGAGTTGGACCAGAAAAGGTTAATGTGTTCTGTTCCTAAGTAGACAAACTCAAGTTCTTACAATGTAATAAAGCTCCTGAGGCCCTTCCAGAACCTGGAAGAAGATTTGGGTTAATCTACTTCAATTTTATTTTATTCTGGTTTCTTTTTTGTTTTTAGATAACTTCCATTCCTACTTGGTATTGAAACCCTTGCTGGATCAAATGTCCTCTCTGGACTTTAGAACTTTATTAATTAGCATGTTTTAAATGGTTGGGTAATATTCTTTTCTCCCCTTTCCAAACCATTTCCCCGAGCCCTAATTTTAATAAAGCTGGTGTTCATGAACATTTGAATTTTAAAGCCCTTGGTTATAAGAAAGACAGAGGATGCATTTTAAAAGAAAGCCAGCCAGGGATGACTCAAATAGAAAACGGGACTTTGCTCTGCTTTTATGAATCTACTCTTAAAGATCCAATATTATCTTAAGACATTTTCCTCCTTTTCCCCTGTGGATACATTAGAGAACAACTTTAAAAAAAAAACTGTAGGTTGGATTAGGGGGACAGAGGCTCTGCAGAAGAATTTGGAGATTTACTCAGGCGTATTTTAGTGTGGGTGGCAATTTCATTTAAAATTGAGCAATAATATAGTTGCTTTTATTTCTTCATAGATAAGCACTATATTTCAGAAGGTAAAGGTGAAGCATTTAAGAGTTTTATACAAAAGAAATTCGTGACTAACAACACTTTAAGATACCAAATTGTTCACAGAGTTATGTAGCCCTGTGATGCCAGTATAGACAGTTAAAGGCAAGATGGTTTGAATGTCACTTCGTGGCTATTCACTTGCCTTGGTGCAGGGCTGTGTGTTTCCCCAGCAACGGGGATAGCATCATAACCACTTACAGTGCTGCAGAGTCTGCAGCCCCCTGGGTGGCTTCAGGTGGTAGTGATGCTATCTGCTGTTGCTAGGGAAACATAAAACCTGACCTTCTGAGACCTGACAGACAAGAATGGAGAAATACAGAGTTTGAATCCTCTTTAGAGTTCTGTTGACGTTTCAAGGGATAAAATTCTGTGTCCAGCTGTGGCTGAATTATTTATTAAACTCATATGCACACACAAATGTACACATAATATCTAAATAATAGATATGCTTGCAAGTCTCAACTTTTGGTAGGTAGAGGATGCTCCTACATTTGCAAGTAGTAAAGATTTTACTCTCTTCCATGGGATCTACCAATTGGCATTGCATGGTGACATATAGCCCCTATATCCTAAGTTACCAGTTCCTTAGTTGTCACTCTCTTCTGCATATAACATATGGATTAAGGAGAGTTTGCTCTGAACTTATTCTTGAAACATTTTATGTACAGGAACAAAAATCAAGTCCTCGAGCAGTGACATGATTTGCCAAATATCACAGATTAGAGGGAAGAGGAATGAGGTTGTGCATCTCTTGCATGGGCTCCATTTCTTCTAGATCTTTGCCTGCTGTTTGCTGGGAATGAATGTCATACACATCATGGAGACCTTTTAGTTTTTGCTGCAGAATATAACCTGTGCTTCAAATGTACCATCTTTTCTGGAGTCTTTCTATGCTATTTTGCCTAAATAATCATTTCTTTTATTTTGTTACTGTACTACATAGTAGATAACCAGTGGGCTGGAGGGGAGTAGGGGGCAGTCATTTAATCATGTCAGAGTAGGCCACAGAAGACAGTTGGTTGGAGATTATTTGTGAGGGGTGATTTAAGGATTGTATTTTGCTTTTGGGGGAGGCCTAGACTCTTTCCTCATGAATATGTCAGGAACAATATTTTCTATCTATCTGCAGTTATGTAAAGATATTCTATAAACTATTTAGACTTTTATTGATCTCTATTTATGTCCCCCATTAAGTTTGGAGGATAAAAATTAGTTTTGATTCTGACTTTTTTGCATGTGTATTATGTCTGTGCTATGCATACATCATGCATGCTATTATGTGCATTGTTTCAGGTGTCTTCCTCAGTTGCTCTCCACTGTATATTTTGAGCTAGGGTCTCTCATTGAACCTAGAGCTTACTGGTTCAGCTGGACTTGCTACCCAGTAGCCCTGGAGATCCCTTGACTCTGCTTCCCCACCATTAGGACTATAGGCATACACTTCCATGCCAGACTTATATACGTGTATTGGGAATCCAAACTCAGGTCCTCATGCTGGTATGATAAGTACTTTACTGACAGAGTTATCTCCCCAAGCCCAAGTTTAGAATTATGATGTCACTCAATCACTATCTCTGTTCCACACAGGCTATTTTTTTTTCTGATTGCAATAACACTTTGTTACCAGACTGAAAGGATATGAAAAAGCTCATCTTTCTTAACAAATATTGGTCCTATTTATTTACAGTCACTCCATTTTAGTGCTAGTGTAATGGGCTGGATGGTTGCCTAGGAGAGAGAGGGGAGACACTTCTCTAAATGCAAATGATAAAAGTTCCTTGCACCCAGCAAGTACGTAATGAGGAGGATCAGGCCATGACTGGGCATTACAAGTAGATAAGCTGTGCTTAAAGTGTACTTGGTTTATGATGAAAGAACTTGTCCATGATTCCATTCCTCAGGAAAGAGGGTAAATCTTTTATTTTTCTCTTCTGGTAATTGCATTTTTGGACACAATTGCTGGTTATCACTAGGCATCCCACAGGTGGGGATATTGGATTCCATTGAGGATTTGATGTAGCAGCTCAGCTCTTGGAGTCTTTGTGGTGTAAAATACCATTTTGCTGAGTAATCAGCATGTTTTCTGAATGAATTTAGCTTGCCATCTGCAGTTTGTTTACCTAATTTTATGAGATCCATTCCTTCAAAGGTGAAGAGTAGGGCTTTTAAGCAGAGATTTGGAATGTGTTCTTATCAGAACCTTGCTTATAACTTACAGAGGCACAGTCTATTAAAATGTAAAGAGCTTGAAGATAAAAGACAACTTAGTTACTTTGGATCACTGATGACCATCCCTGAGTTCATGTGACTTACTGAAATTGCCTAGTGGGACTTAGAGCTCTGGGTTTCACATTTAACTTATGACTATGTTATGTTTCTGGCACTTAGACTCTCTCTAAAGCCACTGACTTCCAAAGGTATACTCAAGGAAGCCTGATGGATGAGAATCCAAACTTGCACAACAGATCAATTATTGGACCAGTATTCCAATCACAGGGAAAAAAAATTGAAAAAAAAAACACATCATGGCTTTTTAAGGAAAATAATAATTCCCCAGTAAGTTTGAAATAGAACTTGATTTCTCCCATTGTATAAGTGAAGAAATTGAGGTAAGAACTGTCTCCTAAATATAAAAATTTGATATACACACAACCTTTTAGGAATGCATGAATTATATAAAAGATTACATGGGCCCATGGCAGAGAATGATGTCAGTGATATGAATTCTCAGTGGGAAAACTGTCATAAGATTTGAGATTCAGTTATAAAATCCTTGTGTCCCCAAAGTTTTTGTTATAAACGAAATAGACCTTTGACTTCTAGCTGAAGACAGTGCTTCCAGTGTCTGTATGTACATCAAGTTAAGAAATGCCTAAGTGTTATCTTCTGGAAATACTTAGCATACCTGATAAGCTACAAGTACACTGTTCCGCCAATGCAACCAAGAGGGGTAAAGTGCATGTTTCATTATACCTTTATTATAACTCAAGCGTTGACTGTTGCATTCTTTTCTCTTTTTTGAGGGGGATATTTTTAAATTTATATTAACAACATATTTTATATGGATACATCATGTGTTGGTTCTCTCTTTTCCCAATTTCCTGCCCCCATTCCACTGGGGCCTCTCCTCAGTGGTATTGCTCAGTGGTATTGCAGGTATTCCCCATGGGTTTGTGGGATATGCATTGTGAGAACAGAAGTCAGTATATATATATTTTTCCTGTGGCGATGGAATGCCTCTGGGCATGATGTCTCAAATTTGGCTCTTAAAGTTTTCAATCCCTTCTTCCACAAAGTTCTCTGAGCTGTGGTGGGTGAGTTTTAAGCTTACTTTAGTGATAATCTCTTAGTAGCCTCTGGGTCTCTGCTCAGGGTCTGTCTCCTTCACCCTGGTGCTGATTACCAAGTTCACCATGAAAGCAGCACTCTTGGTTGTCTCCCCATTCCTCTGTGGAGTCAGCTGTGCCTTGGCTGAAGTGTGAGGGGTAATTTATCTCCCCAGTTCTTGCTACCTTCTGCAAAAGAAGAACAGATTCTCCAACAGAGAGTGAAATCAGTATATTTCAAATGGGAAAAGTATTATTAATTTAAGAAGAATTTCATGCATGTAACCCCTCTTTAAACCACAGACTAGTGAGAATTTGACACTGGACAACATAATCCCTATCTCCATATGGTTTTGACCTGGTTCCCAATTCCAGATATGGGTTGCTTTATATTGAGTGGATCTCTTAGCCAATCAGAAAGCTATTGGTTTCTCACCAAGGCTGTGTGCTACTATTGAACTGGTGTGCACATCCTGTGAGGGTGTTTGCTTCTGAGTAGCTGAGAACTCTGGTTGTTCAGATGATTATTGACCCCCATTGCCCATGTGATGCTTTCAAGCACTAGATAGGCTAACTTGGAGACTGCCTGTCTTCCAGAATCCAGCCAGATCTCTCCATGCTCTGTGGTGGCAGAATATTGTGTCTTCAGCAATAGGGTCTTACCTTTTGTTTCAGTTGGGTAATCGAG
This sequence comes from Dipus sagitta, assembly GCA_036346955.1. Taxonomy (NCBI): domain Eukaryota; kingdom Metazoa; phylum Chordata; class Mammalia; order Rodentia; family Dipodidae; genus Dipus; species Dipus sagitta. Next base: position 121,382,707 of record CM070772.1, read on the forward strand.
TGCTTTGATAGAAATCTGTCTTGTTTTGGAGGCCCTTGAAGGTGTCTACTATCAATAGCTCATTACAGGTAGTGAGCAATTTCTAGTACTGGGAGTCATAGGACAAATACAGAAAAAAATAAGGTTAGGCTTCATCCCACCTTCTCCAGACCCTTTCTTTTCAGGTGTTCCTCTCTTACTCCTGTTGAGGGTTGTAGCTTTTAGTCTACCTCCAAGAATAAAGTTTGCTACCAGTTCATTTTGGATGTAGTTTTGTGTTTGTTTTCTTCCACCTCCCCCTTCCCTTTGCTTACTTTTTCCACCCCAAAATGTTGTCACTGTCCAAAGTGGTCTTGTTTGAAAATGTGACCCAGTCCTCAGTCACATCTCTTGGTCAGAGCCTGCACCCAGACCCACCTAGTCCAGAGTGCACAGAGTACATCTGCATCACACAATAGACTACTGTGTAAAAAATATATTTGACGATAAAGGTCACACTGCTAAAAATAGCTTAAAACCTCCTAGAATAGGGGAAAACATTACTGAAGAATATTAAGCAGGGCAAGTGATGAGATTTAGCCCACTGTAGTGGGACTAACAGGGAAGACCCTATTTTTATTATTTATTCCTGTGTGTGTATGTGTATATGGGTGTGGGGGGACACAGATATGCCATGGTACACAAATGGAGCTCAGAGGGCAACCTCAGTGTATTTCTCCTTTCCTTCCACCTTGTTCAGACAGGGTCTCTCTAGCAGCTGTTGCTTTTCTTGGGAACAGTGGATTCTTCTGGCTCTGCATCCCACTGTCATGGCACATAGGGGTCACAGAAGCACGTGCCACCTTGTATCCAGCTTTACCTGGGCTTTGAGGATTGAACTTCTGAAATTGGCAGGCTCACAAACAAGCACCTTTAACTGCTAAGACATTTCCCCAGTCCTACATTAATTCTAGTCCAAATGAACTAAGACAAGTGTTTTGGATAAACCCATTTGTGACTCACTTTTATAGCACTGAAAGTTATGCATCAATTATGCAGAAAGGAGAAACTGAGGAAGGGAGCCATAGTATCTAATACCTCAGTACCCTTCACAAATTACCTTTAAATACTTGGTGACATTACACTCAAACATCAGGGGAGATTGTAATGACATCAGCCTAGTGACTGAAGGAAGCTGACTGGCTACCAGACGGTCAGTCCAGTGCTTGGCTGACCTCATGGAAGAAGTAGCTAAATTGATTGAGTAAAAGCAGTCAGATTTCTAGAGTCACTTAGTTTCTGAGACTGTACAACAATTGCAACAAATGAGGAAAAAAATTGTCTTTGCATTAATATAGAAGCAACCCAATGAAGAGTTAAAACTCAGAAAAATAAGATAAAGCCCCCAAAGTAAACTATTTGTGGGATACACAGAGTTCTCTGCAAGATCTGTTACCTGCTTTTGGCTGAATTGAAAGAATAAGCCAGCCGTTCAAGTGCTGTATAAAAGTGACCCCAATGAAATACACACCAGAGCATTTACCTTCACTAACACATGTCTAGAAACAGATGCCACAGAATTGGTTGGTGGGTAGAAGGGGATTAAAAAGGGGTTGAAGAAGCTTGATAGACAGAAAATGCTCTATGGTTATGGTCTTAACAGAGGGCTGATCTAGTTAGACCAGTAGGCCACAGATGAGTCGTCTTGATTCAGTCTAGGTTTCTTAGAACAGGCAGCCATCAGGATTGGGATATGACTCATAATCCATACAGCTGGGTTTCTGCCCTAGGCATGCTCACCACCAACACTGAGTCCTAAGTGTTCAAAAGATATGCACAGAAACAAAGACTTAAAGAATCAAAAGTGCAATTGCATATTTTTTTTTATGGTCATGATATGCAGACATTTATCCTACCCATAACTGTGGGCTAACTCCAGAATGCATGACCCATATACCTCAACAAGGAGGGGCCAAGGGGAGGGGGTAGGTAATGGATGAGCCTAGTAATGGTACCAAATTGACTGTATTCACTGAGTACTAAACTAATTAATAAGTTTAAAAAATGAAAAAAAAAAAGAATGATCAAAACCTAAGCATGCTCTCATAGGAAGTGCTGATTTGTGATGGTCGTTTGAGTACAGTTCTCCTCTACCAATACCTTCTGAGTGCTAGCCCAATCCCAATTAAAATCAAGATACAGGTGCCTCCACTTGCTTCATGACCAGTGGAACTCAGAGCATGATGTTCTAATTAACTGGCAGAGTGAAAGTTTCTGCTGTCTTGGGGAAAATCAATTCTATGACCAAGACAAAAGGAACCCCAGGAACTGATTTTTAACCATGCGTCATTGATCAGTGACAATAAGATCCAGTAATTAAACTTCTACAGGGTATCCAATCAATGTCAGCACCATACTCCTGAAACTAGCCTATTGGCAGTATCCTCATTTCAGAGCCCACCTTCCTGAGTCAGCCAATCAGAAGCAGCCTTATTTGCATGCCCAAGCTTCCGCCACTGGAGTTCAACTAATGTCTGCACAATGCTGCTTCTGAAATGGTCTGATCTAGGAAGTCCACATTTATCAGCCCCCTGCATGACTGCAGCCCCTTGCTTTGCTTCCTGACTCCGTGGCTTGCACATGGCTTTCTCAAGCTCACGGAAATGTGATTAGCATTTGTGAGAAGTGGCTTCTTGTTTTGGGGGCCCTGAAATCCATCAGTGAGGGTGGATTCGAGGCTGCTGTCACCGAGAGTCCAATGCTGAGGTACTGGAGTCTGATTAACATTTCATTACTCTTTCTCACCTTACTCTCATCAGAATGGCCCTCCATCTGCCTCCGTCTCCTTCTTGCTTGCAGTCCACGAACCATTTAGCATAGACTTTAAGGCATTTTGACAAGCGTTAAAAGGCTTTCAGTGGTACTGGTGTGGGTGACATGGCACCATTTTGGAAGTGCCATGTCAGTGACAGGAAGATAAGCACCAAACTTTAATCTCACTGTGACTCTCTGTCTCTCCGTTAAGGAAATGCTAGTAATTAAAATGACTTATTGGGCTTAAGAGATGGCTCAGTGGTTAAGGTGTTTGCCTGCAAAGCCAAAGGACCCAGGTTTCATTTCCCAGTATCCACGTTAAAGATGGATGCGCAAGGTGGCACATGAATCTGGAGTTCGTCTGCAGTGGCTAGTGGCACTTGGATGCCCAGTCTCTGTATCTGCCTCTCTCCGTCCTTTCCTTCCTCTCTTTCTCTCTCTCAAATAAATAAAAAGATTTTTAAAAATGGCTTCTTTCTCTAAGAGAAATTCAGATATACAAAGCATCTTCCTCAGTGCCTAAGATACAAGTTTTATTAAACAAGGGACTAAATCTAGGAGCCTTTTGAGTTCCTGTTGGCTTGTCTCTCTCTTTAAGGTGGTCACTCTGAGATATTTATTGGTTGTCTAGGGAACAGTGAATCTCAACTCTAGCTGAGCACTTGGCATGATTCTGAAATGAAGCCACTACAGTAGCAGCAGCAACAACCACAACCACACTGACAGCCCAGTTATTCTGATGCAGCAGGTTTGGAGCGGGGCTGGAGCATCTGCATTTTTCAGATGCTCTTTGAGGGACTGTAATGTTCACGTAAGGTTAATGGAAGACACGTGCCATTTCAGGGCCTGGAAAGAAGAGGTCATTACGTATCTTCCCAATCATTTGATGACATTCACTGGGATAAGGCCATGGTGAGAAACACATGACTAAAGAAGCAAATACTCCTTTCGGTGCCTACTTGTCTCATAGTAAATGTTCCTGTTTTGTTGCAGTGTGTGTGTGTGTGCATGTGTGCGTGTGTGTGTGTGTGTGTGTGTGTGTGTGTCCCACATGGGAGATTGAACCCAGAGTCCTGTGCATGCTAAGCATATACCCTAGGACTGAGCTACACTCTAGCCCATGCAGTAGGTTTAAATCAATGTTTTTTGAAATCCAGAAGCGAGAATCCTTTGGCACTATAAACTCTGAGAACTGTCACCTTCAATAGTTACTTGACTCCTCTTCTGAGATTTAGATTTGTGGAACCTCTCCACATGGGTATGTTTACAGACTCAACACCATACTCTGCAGTCAGTCTCCCTGAATTTGGCAGCAGTGTTCCAGGTCAAGTATATGCCTTTCTTTCCCCACTACCTCATAAGATTCAGTGAACAGATGTCATCAGGTTAATATCTGGAGACACATATAATTGATAGGAAAAAGTAAGCCTAAATTAATGTGGCATTATTCTATTTAATATCCAGTTTATTTGTTTTTTTATTATTTAAGCACTTTCCCCAAACCCTTTCCTCAGGTGCTCCCTATGTAGTGAGTGACACCACCAGTCCTCATTATCCAGAGGGAGTACCTGGGAGCCTTTTATGGATTTCTCTTCTGTGCTCATTCTCTATGTCCAAGGTGCCTACTAACACTTAGAAGTGATGGTAATTTATTCCACTCTCACTTGGTTCAGGCCACATTTAACTCCCTCCTGAACTGTAAAGCGTTTCTTCTGGCCTGTCCTGACTACTGTCTTATGTCTTCCCAGAGTGTAACTTCCAAATCAGAGAGAGAAACATTTTATTGCCTTGCCTCAAACCTCTCAGTGGCTTCCAGTTGTTTCTAGGGATTCATCTGAGGCTCGTCAAAAAAGGGACTAAATCTTGTTCTCTCGGCCCTCGTTTGCCTCTTGTAATCTCAACTCACTGGCATGCTCCTCCTCTGCAAATTGTGTGCCCTCAGCTTGGACTTCCCTTCAGTTCAGTGTGACATTGCCATGCCTTCCCCAGGAAGATCTCACTGTGAGTGCAGGAGGAAACCTATGTGATCTGGAAGAGGTCAGCCATTTCCCCATTCCGCTCATGGTCTACATTCTCACCTTCTATGATGAAAATACAGATGCTCCTTTAAGAACCATGGGGCTGTGTCTGGCAAGCTCATCATGAGTTGACAACTTCAAATCAGACGTGCAACAAATATATCTTGCCTCCCGCACATCCCAGCTCAGCAACCTAGTATGTTATCGCGTATCAGCCATTCATTCCCTGTGGCGGTGATGTGCCTGATTGGGAGATGTGTCTCACTGCTGTTATGGAGCATTGAGAAAATATTGTAGTGGGTAGCTGAGGAAAGATCAAAATCAAAATTTGAAGTACAGTTTCTATGAAATATGTTTTCATCATCAATGTATGTTTTCATCAGCATAGAGTTGAACCATCCTAAGATGAGGATGTTCAGTTCTTACCTCCTCTGTGAGAGCTATGGTGATGATTCATGAGAGGATATGTATTCCCTTCTTCCATCCCATAAGCGATCACAAGTAGGAAAGAAGCTAGAATATCACAACAGGGCAGTGTTCTATACCAGAGCTCATGGAAATCACTTTAAATCCTCCCCAAATCCTGTTTCCACTCACTGTGTTGCCTCTATAAAGCTCTTGATTCTTGTTTCTGGTGCTTGGATTTGACATTTTTATTTCCACAATGGCGTTTAGATTGTTCTTGGCAATGGGAGTGGTATTCAGTAGAATGCTTTACTCCTCAAGTCCCGGTGAGCCCAACCTAGGGCCAATCCTGACAGTCCTGCTTTGACAGTGTGAGTAGTACAAAAACACAGCTTTAGTAGCTGAACTTCTGGAATATTCTTCTAGAATATAATCATAATCAGTGGCTTTAATTTAAACATAGTTTTCTGAATAACAACTTAGAAATTTCCAGGTTATTAAAAAATGTGTGTGTGTGTGTGTGTGTGTGTGTGTGTGTGTGTGTGTGGTGTATAAACATCGAAAGAGAAGAACAAAATTTATAAACCTCATCGTAGCATTAATGATGAAGGAAACCTTGCCAGGCAAACTCCAACTTCATTACTAAGTTTAATTAGCAAATGAGAGGACAAATAGAACACAGTGAATGTCCCTTGTCTTGACTTTATTAACACATTGCATGGAGCATTTTACAAAAGATAGCCCATCAGGGCATTAAATGGGCTTGTGGATGAGCTATTGCGATGGCTAAGAGTTGGCTGGCTGCATGCAGAGGGAAGGAGCTAGAAGTGACAGCCTTTCAGAAGGACAGTGACATGGACCTGTCTTATTCAGCATCTTTCCTCATGATGTGGAAGGGGAAGAACACAGTGCATTAATTAAACTTGACAACAATGCTGATTTGGTTAATAGAGTGAACCAAGAGGATTTAGAAATACCGTGAAGAAATAGGAAGACAAAAAAAAAGTAGTCTGGAAAAACGCAAATAGTACATTCTGGGAGACATGAGCCATGAGAAAAATAGTCAGGAATGTCAGAATAAGAACTAGGGCACATTTAGGAAAATAGAGATGGAAAGGCCACACTTGTTTTCTTTTCCCAAAGGGGAGATGGAGCAAAGCTCCTTATGCATCCCCTAAGGCTAGAAGCTGTACCGTGGATAAAGGTTCAACAAGTGGATGTTTTACTGAGATTAATCAGCCTGGACTTGCTGGTTTCTATGTACTTCGTGTGGCTCTGTGTCTTAGCTGTACATGTCATTGAAATCTTTACTTACCACTTGTCGACCTTCCACCTCACTGGTTCCTCTTATCTTAGGGAGAGAAACATCTCTTTGAGGAAGAATGTACCTTCATCTGCTTGTCCTTTTATCGCTAGCCAGGGACCAAGAATTTTCATTAGGCTGTGGGGCTGGTTTTATATAAGGGCTAATTTCTACATTATCATATGTACATATGCCATATTTACATACATGGAAACATATATTATATTACTTGCATACACAGGCACACACATATGCATATATTAATAGGGGTTGTTTATAAAAGTTGTTATTAAAATAATCTGAACCTTTTATTCATTTCGCTTAATCATGTTTAGTTTCTTGCATTTTCACAATGTCCTTCAAAGACTGCCTATCCTCAAGGTCCTAGTGAAGTTTAATTTATTCCTTTTCTCCACACATTATTGTCAAAAACATGACATGGCTTTCCTAGTCATTTTTCTTTTGCATTCACAACTATTTTTCCCCAGTTTTTATCCACCATAGTTTAGCCTATTAGCTAAATCCCTCTTGAAACACTATCAACAATAGTTTGGTTTCAATATTGGTGTTACATTTGTGCCAGCCAGACAGATGATCATAATCTTAGGAATGAAGAGTTTTTTAACCTGTTGACCAAGTTCCCTTCAAGGTAAGTACAAGATAATGACCCATAGGTTTTAGTAAGTGTCTTCTCTTGAGAGTAAAACAATAGCAATAAAAATACAAATAAACCAGTGCCCACTGCTCATAACTCACTGGTGTGGGGTGGCCTGCAGGGTTGAATAGGACACTGTTAGCCTTTCTGGTAAGGATGAGATTTCTGTAACCCTACAACTATAAATATACCTTCCTCTGCCACAGACAGGAGTTATGGAGCCGGACGTGGTGGTACACGCTTTAATCCCAGCACTCAGGAGGCAGAGGTAGGAGGATCGCCATGAGTTTGAGGCCACCCTTTGATTACATAGTCAGCCTGGGCTAGAATTAGACCCTACCTCGAAAAACAAAACAAAAAAAATGGAGTTATGGAGAAGGTAGGAGACTCCAAAACCCTGAAATATTCCTTTGTACATGAATGGATATCTCTTTCTTGTGATTTTTTAGTTTAGATCCTACCCTTAGACATCCAGGTGGGAGTATAAAGAGTGCTCAGCCACGTGCCAGGTGTTGTCACAAGCTCCCGTAGAATTCCAGGTCTCTTTAAAGGTCTGCACACATGTGGGGGAAAAAAAAAACAAGTACATTATGTCTTTTGATCTAAAAACAAAGGAAAACAAAAGATGAAATCAGAGTTTGGCTTGTTTACTTAGTACAAGTGCGGTAATGTTTTTGGGAACAGGGACCGGATGTACGAGCATGCACATGTCATGCAAATGCTTGTCTGCTGAAGCATACACCTTTTTGTTGTTGTTGTTGTTTTAATTTTGAGACAGAGTGTTGCTAAGTTGCTTAGGTTGGCTTGAAACTACAATCTACCTGCTTCATTCTCTCAAGCAGCTGAAATTGCAGATGTGCACCACCCACCATACCTGGCCAAATGTGTTTACTGTAATTGTTTCACCTTCAATAACTGTTTTATTATTTTTTATTATTTTATTTCATTTTACTTACTTGAGAGAGAGAGAGAGATAGAAAGAGGGAGAGAGAAAGACAAAGAGAGGGGGGGCATGCCAGGGCCTTTTGTCACTGTAAACAAACTCCAGATGCATATGCCACCTTGTGCATCTGGCTTATGTGGGTCCTGGAGAATTAAACCTGGGTCCTTTGGCTTCACCGCTAAACCATCTCTCCAGCCCCCTTTATTATTATTAGTAAAAACTGTATGAACACATCATATGTTGGTACCATCATTTTCTTCCTCTCTGCCCCTACTCCACTGAAGTCCCTCCTTAGTGTTATTGCTGGTACTTATTTAAATTCTTCTTTTCTTCATCTGCAGAGTGGGCACAATAATTATGGCCGTATAAAATTGTGAGGATTTAATGGATCAACAATTTATAGACTCTTGGTGCAAATATATATATTTTATGTATACACATCACTTAATCAATTTGCAAAAGGTAAGATTGATAGTACATTATTGTCATTTTATGTCTGCCTGAAAGAGTTTTGGTTAAAATATAATGACCATGGTACAACAACATTTAGCAAATGGAGAGCTCTATTGTTGCAGACATCTCAGGTGATCAGTCATATCTGCTGGTCCAAGGTGAAGAGCCACCCATGCATCTGGTGTGTACTTCCTCAGTTTGTTTTGAAATGCCAGATGTTTTGATCGTGTTTGATTTGTTCTGGACTAATGAAGGAAATTGAAAATAAACCCAGCTGATCTTTTGCAACATTTAATATTTTCACATTTGCATTGAAGTCGACCACCGGAAGGATTCCTTGTCCTCCAGGACTGGTGCTGGTTAACTTGTTTGGGGCAGGGTCCCTTAGCAAATATCATGGACTTTGCAGGTCTCTGGTCTCTGTTGGAACCACACACCTGTGCCATCATGGTGCTGAAATGAACATGTGAGTGTGTTCAAACAAAACTGCTCACTGAATAGGGTGGCAGGCTGCTTTGTGTGGTCTACCATTGTGGATGCAGGGTAATGCTTAAATGATAGAATCCTCTGCTCACTGGAATGCTTGTGGATAAACCTAGAAAGTGATGGAGCATCTCCCCCTCTACTATCCCATGGGATAAAGGACTCTGAAAAGGGACTTTGTTGAAATTTTGTGCAAATTATTAAATATACATCTAAATTATTTCAGTAGTGAAAGTAAATGTCAAATGCCTAAATGTCAAATGCCATAACTTAGAGTACATAAGGTCTGCTGTGGATACTTGGTTGATGCATTTATGGGAATCCTGTCACCTGGACTATCCATCCAGGTCTCCTTCCCAGGGTGCTACAGTCTTTCTGAGGCTGAGTGTGGGCGGGGCAGATGATCACCACCAGCTTGCTCTCTGAGCTAGCTTGTTTCCCTGTTACTGAAAGAGCACTCTTAAAGTTCGAGAAGGTCTAGAACAAAAGCATCTGGAATGATTAAAGCTCTGGAAAATAAGACTTGTGAAGAGTGCTCACAGTAATTACAGTTATTCAGCATAGAAAAGAGAAAATGAAGCCTTCAAATAAGATGAGCTATTACATCAGCATAATGCCTTCTGAGACCTTTCCTCTGAGTGGTCCTCTCTCCATTCCCTTATTTTTCTTTGATTCTTTCTTGTTGTTTTTAGAAGGGAATGTATTGAACTTAATGAGCTAGAGGTAGCTTGAATGACCATAAGAACAAAATTTTATTTCTTAGAAAATAAAACCCTTAAGTATTGACAGGGTCAAATAATTCATTTTAGAATTGAAGAAACTGAGTCTCACTGAGTTTCATAAATTGTTCAGTTACATTCGACAGCCTGATGACCAAGCTGGAAGCAGATGTTGAGGATCCCCACTGCAAAGCCAGTTGTGTCTGAGGTATACCTTAGTGATTCCTCCATTTTTTTTTAAAGAAGTGGTGTGCAATTTATAGTGGGCTCTGTGTTTGATCTCTTTCTTTATTTTCACATAAGTTCAATAAAACAAAAATCCTATGTTCTGAGTTTTGAGAAATGTGTCATCACTAACTATAACACTTAGCTTGTCTGCATTCCACTTCCATCATGTTATGGGAAATAGAAGCTACAGGATATGCAAGCATGCACTATGAGACTAGGAAGTGTCATCCACACCAGAGATTTTGACATTTCATAGAAAGTTCTGAGACTCAGAGAAAGGATTGGCTGTTCAAGGGCAGGAGCATTCAAAGGACAGCATGTGAGCCCTGCCATACCTAGCTTCTCTTAAACCTGTTCTTATTCTTTTCCAATCCCATTACCTCAATCCTATGAGGACGTCTGGGACAGATACCAGCAGGGCACAAGATTAATACACTGCAGATTATGTGTGTGAAGTAGCTCTAATATGATTTTCATAATCCCTAGTTCTAAAAGACCCATACTAATTCTACTGACCTGTGTACAACATAAGTTGAAAGGAAAGAAAAAAATGAAGGAAGGAAAGAAGGAAGTAGAAACTATTTGAAGATATAAAAATCTTACACATTACCTAGTTGCCTAGACACATTTAATTATCCATTCACATTTTGATGGGCATGCGAGCATTTTCAGTTTGGGTTAATCATAAGTAAAGTTGCTATGAACATTAGTTACAACGATTTATAAGAACATTTACTTTGTTACTTTTAATAATGAAATCACTCTAATATCTACCTGTTTAGAATGAAGGCCAATAAGCCTTAGGAGAAGCAAAAGCTGGTGGCCTTCTGTGGAATTTCTGTCTTGCAATGGCAGGTTTTGCAGGACAGAATGCTGTAGGTTCATGGCCTCTCTTCTTTCCTGGGGTAAGAGCAGAAGAAAAAGAACTCCTTGTATCTCCCATGCTCACATATGGAAACTTTACTGGAGAAAATAACAGGGCAGAGGTGCTGAGTTACTGAACTTCTCTTTACAGGAAAGCAAATTCCTATGTCCTTGTCAAAAATTGCAACCTGATGTGTTTTTGGTACACATATTGGTGATGAATGGCTGGTCTCAGCTACTTTACCTGCCAAAAGTTAAGCTGAAAGTTCCAATGACTTGGGCAGGAAATGAAATCCCAGGATGTTCCCAGAGTCAGCAAGACAATTCATCTGATTTACATCCATCCATCGCATTTCAGAGAACTAGAATTTCCTCTGCTGGGTCTCAGCACTCATCTAGGGTGAAAGCACATTACTGTAAGTGAAACCCGTCACTCAAGCTGCTTATCAAATGCACAGTGGCTAACAAGGATGGAAAGCCAATAGAAGACCTCAGAAATCACAGATAATGCCAAGGCAGGAGAATGCATCAGCCACTACCGCAGACATGTGAATGAAGCAATGGATCCCTCCAGTGAAAGCTCTGAGCAGCAGAGAACACACAGACTTGATAACTTCCTAATACTGAAGTGATAAAGTAAAATGTCCAGATGGCAGGAAGAAACAGGAGGTAGTATTCCAAAGCAGGAAATGAAATATTCCTGGAGATTGACAGGAAAGTAGCAGGAATCAGAAGGCAGGTTTTTGTTTTGTGTTGTTTGTGTATGCTGTCCTCTCTCCTGTAGGATTTAGAGACACCAATATGACACAAATAAGATGGAAGTGATGTCTAGAAGGCAGAACAGAAAATTAACTGTGGCTACAAACCGTATCTCAGAAGGATAAAAACGAGCAGCCTGAGGAGAGTGTGGCTGAGAGGAGCGGGCTGTGTTCTTTCTGGCATGTCGCTGAGAGTTCTAATGCGGCATTGCTCTGACTGCATTGGGTCTTGCAACCTGCCTTCCAGTACATCTAGTTTAGAAACTTTAAAATTCACAGGTGATTTAAAAAAATAACTTAAACACAGACACATATAATGTATTTCCTAATGTATTTTGATCTTATCTTTATCTAATTGCCATCTCTTATCCTTCTCCCACAAAAAACCCTTCTTCCCAACTAATCCTCATTCTACCCCATTCTATTTTCATGCCTTTTTTTTTGGACACCAATTTGAGTTAAATGAGGCTTGCTTGCATGATCATGAATGAGAGGTTGCTTATTGGAATATAGGCAGCTTACTAGTGACAGTACCACTAAAGGACATGACTCCTACTCTCTGTCATCTTATTAAATGATGCCGGGAGTGTGGGGTCTTATGAACGTTCATCTGCAATGAAATATTGATAGACTCAGATTGGAGAGATGGCTTAGCTGTCGAGGCATTTGTCTGTAAAGCCAAAGGGCCCAGGTTTGATTCCCCAGTACCCATATAAGCAAGATGGACAAGGTGGTGCATTCCTTTGGAGTTTGTTTGCAGCAGCTGAAGGCCCTGGCATGCCCATTCTCTCTTCACTTATTCTCTCAAATAATGCTAGTAATATTGAGAGGGAGTACAGTTATGGTGACTGGACTTATGAAAGCAAAAAAGGGGGGCAAGAAAGTTTGCACTGGATAGAAATCAAAGAGGATCTGACTTCTTATCTCTTGCTTACTTCCTAGACTTGTTATTCCACAAAAAGCCAGGACCCATCCTGGGAGGGAGGTCTTTCATAGGATTTAAATATTGTGATTGGTCAAGTTCAGCCCCTGGAACTTGGTGTCAGGGATAGCTTCTTGCTGAGACAGTTCCTAGCCCTAACCAACAAGCTGTCCCTTTGGTTCACCTGAGCTGGAAGATAGTCCACCACTATAAGGTTGTAAATACCTTTGTAAGGGAAGGGCAGGCTCTCTGACCACTTGGGAATTTCTAGCTATGGAGGAGTTTTTCTCTCTGCTGGCCCTGGGCTGCCTTGGTCCAGGCCCAGCCTGGAGGTCCCTCTAGCCCTTACTCTCCACATGGGTTCTTTGTCCCCTCCAGCTCCCCACATGGCAGGAGCACCTTGAACTTTTTTTTTCTCTCTTTTCTTTCCACAGTTTTTCCAGGCCCTCCATGTGGGATCTCCAGCCATGTGGGTGTCTTTCCTGGGCTGTGTACTGCCATTGATAATATAATAATTTAAGAATTATCCTTCTCAGTCTCAGTCTTTTTTATTCAATTATTTGATTAAAATTAGAAATCTACCTAGGGTGTAGGGTTCAAGGACTTTTGTGGAGCCCAAGCACCTCCATTACAATATCTTTGCTGAACCTTGGGTGACTTTCTTTTAGATAGTCCAAAAACTCTAATTTCCAAGCTTTCCAAGCTACATTAAAATAAACTTCACAGAGACCTAATAATGTGTAAGATCCATCTATAACAGGATCCAGAAGTACATTCAATATGAGGTTCTCCTATGCAGACCTAGAAGAGAACAGAATTTGATTATCTTGAAACAATTTCAATGAAAGTATCCATTATATGGGAATGTTCTGGCATTAGAGAGCAAATAATAATAGGGTGATATACAAGGACATAGCAGAGTTGGATGCCACAGTCAGTGCTAGCTAGGGAAGGCAACTAGACACTGAGATCCACAAGGAGCAGTGCAAAGAAACTCAGTGCCCTCTTCCCTCCTACTTTTCCTGTCACTCTGAAGTCTCACACTGACGCCTCTCATTGGTCAAGCCAACCCTACTGACCACAAGAACTTTGTAGAAGTCAGCTTCCTAGAGCACAGAGTAGAATGAGAAACATTATTCTTGGATGCAGGAGGAGTGATAATAAATGTAGTCTACCCTTTGCCCCTGTACATATGCTCTTACTTTTAAGTCAATAAAGACTCATCCCTTAAACAGAGGAGAAAAAATTCAATCAACTATATAGTTGTTACAAAGTGATATTGTCAAACATAGTCACTTTCCCAAGTAACACAGTTACTGTGAACTTAATTTTTAATGGTGACTTCTTCTGGGTTTCTTTCTTTAAGTTGTGAGGGAAAGTAGAAATACGAGGTCAATGCAAGATGTATAAGTCTGCTATAGTTACCACGTCTATACATAGTCACAAGATATAAGCTAATGATCATCTTTTCTTCCACAATTACCTCTTCTCCATCTTGGATTTCTGCTATCTCTGCAACATTGCTTTATTTCCTTTTTGCCTGAATGGATGAGTGTGCTCATGCAAGTGAGGAGACTGGAGGTTGATGCTGGTGTCTTCCTTGAACATTCCACTTTATTTAGTGAGGCAGGGTCTCCCACTTGAACTCAGAGCTTGCTTATCAGGAAAGTCTAGGTAGCCAGCTTGCCCTAGTAGCCCTTCTATACACCTTCTGAATGCTAGGATTACAGACAGTTTGCTACACCCAAGTAGCATTTACATGAATACTGGGGATCCTATCTCCATTGTTCATACTTGTACAGCAACCATTGTATCCACTGAGCCATCTCCCCAACTCTTCCTAACGTTGTAACATAGTAGATTGACCTATAGCATGATGGCAGGATCTAAGTCTTCAGTTATTCACTATTGAATTGCTGTAGTTTTCCACATATTACTGAACATGGGAGTACCAAGAGAGAGCCTAAATGAATCCAGAATTAGTTCTACTTGCTTCAATATGTAATTTCACAGCTCTCATTGTATTCCTCTCATTGGCCCAATGCAAGTGTAAATTACAATGCAGTCTGCAAGTGTTGGCCTTCTGAGACAGGGGCTGACAAGAGGGCAAAGAATGGAGAGAATTCAGTATAGACAAGTTCAGTGCTAGGATATTGTTGTCCTGGGTCTTACTTCTGCAGAGGAATTTGGACTTCGATCTTGTCTGGAAAGACAGTTTCTATCTGAAACAGAAAGAAGTTTCAGTCTAGGCTAAGACACAATGGGTCTGAGATGCCTGATACCTTGTGTCCTTGTACTGACCTCGACTTAATCAGGAAGCACTTGTGTGATCATCATATAGAATTGTCATTGTCCTGAAAACAAATGATAATTATAATAGATACAATAGTCTTATTTATCACATCTACAGAGATTCAAGTTTTATATTTTTTTAATAATTTTATATTTTTGATAACTGTAATGAACATTTATCAAATGTTCATTATTTGCCAAATGCTTTTATATATAATCAATAAATGAATGTTTTAACTAAATATATGTAGTAGAGATATATGTGGTCTATTTTTTTATAGATAAGAAACTGAAACTTAGAGGAAGTAGGCAATTTGTTATTAAAAAGAAAAAGAGTAAAAGACAAAGAATGTTCTCTTTCAGAAACTCTATTAAAAAAATCCACACAATTTAACCCCCATTTCATGCTGCCTCCCTTAAACTTTATTGCAACCTCGCAAGGGGTCTATGGCTTCCATCTAATGAGTGAGGATACAGATGGAGAAAGGCCTAGTAACTTTTCTGAATTATACAGCTAATGAGGACAAGGGGTGGGCATGGAATTGGACCGGGCTCACCCCTAAGCCTATGTGCTGCCCATTGCAGGTGCTGTTACTTTCAGTTCAGCAAGTTAAAACGGGAGGGTCAGAGAAGGGAGTGAAGGTCACCTTGGTATGCAGTAGACTTGCAAGCAGAAGTATCCTGTAAGTTCTGCGTGGTGAGGGGTGGTAAAGGCAGGTGCCATAGCGCAGGGGGAGCCAGAGCCCATCTGGAAGAGAAGCAATTGGTTGGGGGTGGAGAAGAGAGCTCTGGAATGCTTTGCATCCAGCTTCTGATCACATTTCATTTGTCATAAGCATAGCCTCTCTTGAATTCTAAAGGCGATGGGCAGATATTTTTTTTTTCTAAAAGAAAACAAATATAAAAATTGAATCTCTTTTTAATCTGTGTCGTGGCCCCATACAGAAAAGAGAAATAGAACAGCTCAGTTCCTGTTGGTGAGTTACCATGGAGACTGCTCCCACGTGATCTCCAGTCATGACTCACCACTGCAGGAGCCTCCAAGCTTAATTATTTATTAATAGGCTTTTACCAGGGCAGTCTCCAGAGGTAGAACATCTTGTTTCCATGGTGGGGACAGCAGTGAGAAACCGAGGGAGAAAATACTATGTGATTACAAAGAATTAATTAGAGCCTCTGTAAACGCACCTAGGAACATGCCGTCGGATAATCTGTGGTGGGATTTGAGGGCACTCAGGGGTCTGGGGAAAAGTGAAATGAACAGTGGGACTCCAATAATGGGTTATCCAATGGCACCCCGAGTTTCGTGCACTGTTGTTCCCATGACCTAGGCATTCTAGATGGGTTGGTGAACTATAAATTCCAGGAGTAAAAGTTACTTAACTCACAGAAGAAAAGAAAATGAAAATACAAATATATGAGTAATATTTCAACCTTTATACACATCCCCAAACATAGAATAATCAGATTTTCCTTGATAAACTAATTCATAGTGAAGTGCTTAGACATGATACTAATATTAGAGGAAAATGTTGTTGGAAGATATGTGATTCTTTGAATACCTATTTACATGGATATGCATTCATGTTTTTTCTCTTTATGTTTAAACCTTAAAAATAGAAATTGGGGCTGGAAAGATTTCTTTATGGTTAGGGCACTTGCCTAAAAAGCCAAAGGATCCAGGTTTGATCCTCCAGGACCCATGTAAGCCAGATGCATAAGGTAGCACATGCATCTGTAGTTTATTTGCAGTGGCTGAAGGCCCTAGCACACCCATTTTCTCTCTCTTTCTTTCTCTCTCTCTCCCTCTCTCTCTCCCTGTCTCTTTCTCTCTCTCTTTCAGGTAAATAAATACAAATAAAAAGAATAGAAATGGACTTGTAAAATCAATGTTATAGTGTGAATATGAAATCTGAATTTCAGATGGCCCCTGCATGCTCATATTCTGAACTTTTGTTTCCTAACTGGTGGCTTAGAATACTGGGACCAGCTGGTGGTAAGTCACTAGAGACCGGCTTTTGAAGGTATAACCAGGCTTTCTAAACTCCAGTCTCAGTACTGTGAGGAGCTTCTTCCCTCTTCCTTCATTCCTCACCATGATAGACCACTGATATCCCTAGAAACTAAGGGCCAAAATAAGTCTTTCTTTTTGTAAGGTGTTTTGATCAGCTTTCTGGTCACAGTAACTCAAAAGTAGCTTCAACAAGCAGGCAGGTAGTTCATTAAATTGTTAATGAATTTAGTGGTTCATTCATTTATTCAAAGATTCAACTATAGACCTACTTATTCAGTGTTTCATACAAATACTAATTTGAATATCACTCAGGGCTTGCCTCAAGGATACCTCAGACAAGTGAGAGACCAGAGACATTTACACATGTCACTAAATTCACATAAAATATTGCTTGTGTAAAAAGGGTATAAAATATGATGATAATTAGTTATGCCACAATGAAGTCATAGGAATACACAGGTACTTTTTTTTTCTTTTTTTTTATGGTAGGGTCTCACTTTGGCCCAGGCTGACCTGGAATTCACTATGTAGTTTCAGGCTAGCCTCAAACTCATGGTGATTCTACTACCTCTGCCTCCCGAGTGCTGGGATTGAAGGTGTACACCACCACACCAGGCTTAGCAGGTACAATTTTACCTTACATTAAATTAGCTGCTCACTAATATCCTTTGCAACTGTAAAATCTCCATATGTTTGCAGAAGAGTCAATACATTTTCGTGATGGGTTTTGAGAATAGCATACAAATGAGTACCTAAGTTCCATTGTTGAGTTATGTTTATTGTTGTGGGGCAGATACCTTAGCACATGAAAACTGTTAGGGATATCATTGGGAGATACATTAGTCTGTTTTGTATTGTTATAACAAAACACTTGAGGTTGTATAATTTGCACAAAATAAGAGGATTATTTAGCAAAAATTGTAGAGATTCAGTAGCAAGCCACTGAGGATTCTTCGAGTTCAGTCATATGGTAGGTGGCATTTGGCAGGAACACGTGTGAAACAAGAAGCCCGTGGACTTGGGGAGAGGACAAGTTTTCTCTTTTATAACAAACTTCTTAGGAGTGCTAACCAGATACTTAGAATAACCTTAATTCCTTCTGCAAATAGTATTTAAAATGATCTAATAAACCATCTTCCAATAAACTGTCCTTAAATATGCTGGAGTTCACTTTCCTACTCCCTTCAAGTTAAGATGTGATTATGGCAACTGTGTAGATGGCTCAGTAGATAAAGCTTTACTATACAAGCATGTGTGCCTGAGTTCTGATCCTCAGAACTCACATAAAAGCTGAGTGTGATGTCTCATGCATGCCTGTGATCCGAGCTCTGGGGAGGCAGACACTGCATGATCCCTGGGGCTTGCTGCCTTGTTTGTCTAGCTGAATCTGAGCTCCAAGTTCAGTCAGAGATCCTGTTCTAAAAGGGAGTGGAGAATTATTGAAGAAGACACCAAAGTTAATGTCTGGTCTCCATGAACACATACAAATAAACATGCATACACACACACCACACACATGCATAGAAAAGGCACAATTATTTAGCACACAGAGCTTTTCAGAGCATTTTAAAGCTGGAAACACCTCATAGAAAATAAAACAAACAAAAGCTCCTGTCTCTTGGTTGTTTATTAAAATTAGTATTTTTATGTATTATCTTTAATTCCAAAACACTACAAGGTAAGGATAACAGTTCAGAAGTTTTCATTGATGGGGAATTAAGGCTTGAAAATATTAACATGCCCAACATGTCAGAAAAGGTTATAAAAACTAGGGGAAAATTGTTATTAGCTTCAAAGACAGCATTTTTGTCCAACTGGGCACTGTAATTTAATATAGCCTCTTTTCCCTAGTTTTTCAGTTAAAGAAATGAAAACTCAGAAATTTTAGTAAACCCTGTATTCATTTCTGATCAAAAGGACTTTATGAACCAGGAAGAGTCTGATCAAGGGTCTTATCTAACATTAATAGCCATCATCATAATTAACACTAAGCCTTTAAAATAATTCTCACTGAAGTCGGGAATGTTACAGAGACCCATTCATTTACAGCTATTATTTAACATTGGTCTAAAATGTAATGGAAATGAGGAGAGGGAAAATTAAGATGACATTTTAGAACAGCAGAGAGGAGCAAATCTCTGAATTGATTTCTTGCTCAAAACAGAGGAAACAAATAAAAATTCTATCAAATCCAATATTAGAATTTGAAACATGGGCTCATTTTAAATTACATATTCAAAAACAACAGCTATAGAACTATAAAGGGCTCAGAACAGACAAAATACTTTTGAAAAATAACAAAGTTAAAGAATTCAGGCCTGAAGGGATGGTTTAGTTGTTAAGGCACTTTCCTGAAAGCCAAAGGACCCAGGTTGGATTCAGCAGGAGCCATGTAAGCCAGATGCACAAGGTGGCACATGCATCTGGAGTTTGTTTGCAGTGGCTGGAGGCCCTGGTGCACCCATTCCTTCCCTCTCTCTCTGTCTCTTTCTATCTCTCTAAATATAAAGGTTTTTTTTAATAATTAAAACTGCCTGACTACAAAATTTCTTTTGTACACCTTTAGCAAATGCATATATTAAGAATACATAAATATACAGATTAAAGCAACAAAACTGAGAGTTTGGTAATAAACTTTTTTTTTTTTTTCAAAAAGTGACTTTTTACAAGGATCCCAGGACAACTCTGAGGAGGAAAGGATGAAAGGATGTATAGCTTTTCAACAACGGATGCTAAAGTAACTGGATAGTCACCACACAAACAAAAATAATAATGAGATTGGGGCTTGGGGATATAATTCAGTGGAAGAGTACTTGAGGAACATTGGCTAGGCTCTGGGTTCAATCTTCAGCCTACAAAATAAACAAACAACCAAAACATAGTTCCTAATATCATTACTAATGATAGTCAAAAAAAAAAAAAAATGAAGACAACTAAAATTTATGTTGCTCAATAACTGGATAAATCAACATAAGTATATGCATAAAATGAAATACTGATTGACTGTCAATAAAAATGAAGTATTGATACATGATACAGCACAAGTAAATCTTGGAAACATTTGCTAAGCAAAGGAAACCAGTGAAAATACCACACTGCATTTGTATCAGCTGTCTAGAATAGACAAATCCATAAAATAAAAATGTACATTAGTTGTTTCCAAGAATTGGGGTGCTAATAAGGAATGGCTGATAATGGGTCTTAACTTTCTCTCTGGAATGAAGAAAATGCTCTAAGCATTGAATGTGGTTGCACAATTGCATGACTAAACTAAACTACTTTATTGTATACTCCATATAGAAAACCTTTATTATGTGTGAATTATATCTCAGTAAAGCTGTGTTTTATAAAGCAACAGCCTACATGTATCTGTAAATACACATATGCAAAAATGTTAAAGGTTAACAAAAATATCTCATTAAAAGTAAATCACTATGTAAATGTTTATATATTTATGCAAGAGAGATATAAATATAGTCATTATTTCCTCTCCATTTATCAAATATTTGTTGAGATTCTGTTCTGCTGAGGAGACAGAACTATGGTGTTGATGAACATTAATTGAGAAGGAGAAACAGCTCTAACTTATATTTTTCAAACCTCTAAAAATTCACTGAGGGGAATAACATTTCTAAACAGAAAAATGTAACCTTATAAATGGTACCTATTTTTGCTCATGTGGTATATATATATATATATATATATATATATATATATATATATATTTCAATAGTTATATTATAATCTTTGAGATGTAAAAATGGTAACAAAAGTATTAATTTGAGGGATGGAGAGATTGCTCATCACTTAAACATACTTTCTTGCAAAGGCTGAAGGCCCTGAGTTGAATTCCCTAGTACCTGTGTAAAAAGCTGGATGTGCAAAGTGGCACACAATTCTGGAGTTTGCAGTGGCAGAAGGCCCTAGAATACCAATACTATCTTTCTCTGTCTGCTTCTTTCTTCCTTTTTTTCTCTCTTCCTCTCATTGTCTCTCTTTCAAATAAAGAAATAAAAATATCTTTTTAAATATTGATTTCAAAATTGTTTAATTTGAGAATACAGAGTGAATTCCAGGTCAGCCTGAGCTAGCCTAGAGTGAAACCCTACCTCAAAAAAACAAAAAGAAAAGAAAAAAAAAACTTAAATAATAGCAACTTTATAAAAATAATTCTAGGGCTGGAGAGATGGCTTAGCAGTTAAGGTACTTGCCTGTAAAGCTAAAGGACCCAGGTTCAATTCCCCAGGACCCACATAAGCCAAATGCATAAGGTGGCACATGTGTCTGGAGTTTGTTTTCAGTGGCTGGAGGCCCTCTTGTGTCCATACTCTCTCTCTCTCTCTCTCTCTCTCTCTCTCTCTCTGTCTCTCTCCCTCCTTCCCTCCCTCTTTCTTTCTCAAATAAAGAAATAAATAAGGAATTGTAATTACTGAAAGGACAATGAATTCATCAATCCTTGGATTGAGTTTTTGGGAAAATGATACAGAAATAAATAATTTAAACTTTGTATGCTAACCAAGGACAGTGTTATACAAAAGCAAGCATCCTGACAAGATGGACACACCCATGCCATAGTGGCACCCAGCCTAGGTGGGTAAGTAATGACTCTCTTATTGACTAAAAGATCTGCTCAATGGAAAGGAACCCTTAGCTAGAACTGGGAACCAAGTTAGAATCATTTAGAGACTAAGACCATGAACTCCAACAAGAAGCTCCCACTACTCTTTAGCCAAAAGTTAGGTTACATCCATCAAAATCTCTTAATTAGTAATGCTTATCACATTAACCTATGCTGAATTCATTCTTTTTTGCAGAATCTGTTTCTCTTTCTCAGAAGACAGATAGAACCAAGGAGAGAACCACCTCCTGCACATCAGCAAGGGACCAGGTGAAACCACAGAGGAATTGGCCAGCAGAGCCAGAGTGCTGCTTCCATGGCAAGCCTGTCAACCAGTGCCAGGGTCGTGGAGAAGACAGTGACAATGCTCAAAATGCACTGAAACATAAATCCAGAACCTGCTGAGAGCTCAACACTAAAGTAGACTTAAAACACACCCACCATGGCTCAGGGAATTTTGTGAAAGTGGGGGTAGAAAGACTATAAGAGCCACAGAGTGGAAGGGAATGTCCAGAGGCACTGTCTGCCTGCCCCTTACAATGACTGGCTGATGCTCTGACAATTCATACCTCCCAACCCCAGGGGAAATGCCAGCAATCCCACTGAGGAGGGTCCTTACCATAATGGCGCCAGGGAGGAGGGAAATGATGGTACTAACATATGGTGTGTCTATACAACTTTCTACTTAATTTCATATATATATGGTTAATTTAAAACACCATGATTCTGCTGCATGCCCCTAATGGATTGTGTGCCAATAATGAATATGGCTGAAAGAAAAAGCAAATACATTCTATTTTCTTCTTAGTATATTGAATATGTATATCTACAGAGTGAATAGTTATGCTGATATACAAGATTCTCAATGTCAAAGAAGAGACCAAGAAAATAAGAGTCTTGCTGAAGCCCATATTTGAGTGGAAATACAACTGGGAACTGATCATGGAGTTTCCTTGTCTCTTGAAAAAGCCTGGAAACCATGACCAAAGAAGTAGCAATGGGCACCCCTAATACTTAAATAAGAGTATTAACCACAAGGTTACCAAAGATTCTTTAAAAAGGTATGATTGATCCTACATGTGGAAGATGACTCTGGGTTGTATAAAGTATGCAGGCACGAAAATTTTCCAAGGCTGTGAAAGTATGATTTGAAATACCAAATTCTCTCAAATAACAGTACATGTCCTCTTTGATCCAAGCTGCTCTTACTGTTGGTTGAAGAAAAAATAAATCCAAGTTCCATCAACATGACAAGAAAAGGTAGCTAACTGCCTACCATAAGAATGCTACCTCTAACACATATGGCAGGGCCAACGACAAATTTCAGGCGAAACAATGATATCGGTAGACAACCAGCTCCCAGGGAACAGCAACAGACATTGTGGTCAATCAAAACACATTGAATCATAAATCCAGAGGCTACAGAGAACTCAGCAGTAAACCAGACTAACAGACCCACCAGGGCTTAGAGACCACTGAGGAAAATGGGGTGGGGGATTGTAAAAGCCACAGGGTGGGTAGAAATATCTTCAGGCACTACCTTCCCCCTACACAGAGACTGACTGAGGCCTCAGTAAACCAATAGTGAATACCAACAACCCCACTGAGGAGAGCCCTCAAGAAAAATGGGACCAGAGGATTGAGGATATGAGACTACAACCTTTGTAAATAAAACGCCCCTCACACACCAGCCAGGGCCTAGGAGAAACCACAGAGGTATTGGTGAGATGAGCAAGGGTGTTGCTTCCATGGTGAGCCTGACAACCTGGGCCTGGGTGAAGGAGACAGACACTGAGGATACTTAACACACACCAAAGAAAAAATCCAGAAGCTCCTGAGAGCTCAACACTGAAGGAAATTAAAACATTCCCACCATGGCCCAGAGAATTTTGTGGAAGAGGGGGCAGAAAGACTGTAAGAATCGCAGGTTGGGACACATATCCAGAGGCATTTCCCCACCACAATGACTGACTGCTACTCTCATGACTCATAACCCATAATCCCATGGGGAATACAAGCAACCCCACTGAGCAGGGCTGTTACCCAATGAGGGCAAGGAGGAGGGAAATGATGGTACCAACACCTAATGTGTCCATACAAAGCTTCTATTTAATAAAAGTAGTATTTAAAAAATAATAATTGATAATAAATGAAATAGAGCAAAATTCTAGGAACTTCCACTTTCAAATGTGGATAATTTGTGTATCAATAAAGAGACTGAAATACCTCCATATTTAAAAATTTTTCAAGTTACAGTGGCCTCAAGAGTTCTTGTTGCTTATTTTGGAGTGCTAGGATATCAACTTATTTGGAAAATTGGTAACTAAGCAAGAATACATTTATGCGTGAGGGAATATGAATAACCATTATGAAGAAAATACTTAAAATATTGTGATAAATTCTTGCCTGCCCAGGTAATAAAATATTATGGAACTAAAACACTGCAATAATATTAATAGTGCATTAATACATGGTTCACATTCAAGTTATATATTTCCCATATGTTAAAAACAGCATTTTGTATCTTTGGCCATATCCCAGGTTACTGAAAAGCCCATCGAAGGTAGATCAGTGACTTGAACTGCTAGCAAATGCTTATCATAATTAAGCATAAATTCCAGATGAAATGTCTAAAGTATTTGTAGATAGAGAAAAGGAAAGAGGGAAATTTATAAGCAAAAGATAAGACAAAGGAAAATTAGAGAGCCAAGCAAAAGGGTAGTGTACAGAAAGGGAAACATTTATTAGACTAGATCAGGCCTCTATTGTAGTTACCTTCATGTTGCTGGGCCAAAGCACCTGACCAAAAGATGCTGATGGGAGGAAAGTTATTTATTTTTGCTTACAGTCTTGAGGGGAAGCTTCATGATAGCAGGGGGAAACCAGTAGAGCAGAGGCTGGACATTACCTCCTTGCCAATATGAGGTGGAAAACAGCAGCAGAATAGTAACCTAAGCTCTAGCAAAAGGGAGATGGCTATAACACCCCTAAGTCCATCCTCAACACCTCCTTTAGCAAGGCTCCACTTCACAAATTGCCATTAGCTGGGGATCAAACATTCAGGACACACGAGTTTATGGCACACACCTAATTCACACCACTACACTCTTTCTGTGGGAAAATCTGAATGAATTAACAAAGTGGGTCCAAGGGTCACACTTCCTAGTTTTAAAGACTATCTCACTTGCTAGTTGGCATTTGACCTTGGTTAAAACACTCAAGTGCTCTGTACCTCAATATCCTCTCTGGAAAGTCAAAATTAATGCATTCTCAAAGTGGTTTAAAGTAAGGAAATAGCATGTTATGATAATTTGATGCAATCTGAAAAAAATACAAGTAAAACTAAATATATTGAATTATTATTGCATATAATTTAAAATTTTGCATAAAAATGAATACATCACAAACTGTTAAATTATAAAGGATAAACAGAAAAGGTATGTGGTGTATGCATTAATTAGATGCAAGTCTAACAGTATTTTAACAACATAAAAGTAAATATGTTACTGAGCAAAAATCTTCAGTAATAAAAAAAATAAGATGTACCAATGACAAAACTTGAAAAAGTTGGCAGCTAATTAAATTAAAAGGCAGAAGGAATTACAATTAAACAATATCATCATTTAAACACATTGAAGACAATTTTCAGTATCGGAAAGGTCATATCATAGGAAAATTGCTCAGGGCAATACACAGGGCAAAGGCATCATTAACTCTGCAGGCTCATGCAGAGGCGCGTGTCAGATGTTAAGAAATGATATTTGTGGTGGTTTGATTCATGTGTACCCCATAAACTTAGATGTTCTGAATGCTAGATACCCAGCTGATGGTAATTTGAATTAAAGCTTCCGGGAAGCAGTGTATTGTTGGGGCAGACTTAACGGTATTATAGCTAGCTCCCTCTTGCCAGTGTTTGTCCTGTTGCTATTTTCCATCTGATGTTGGCTTGTAAGTGATGTCCACCCTCTGCTCATGTCATTGTTTTCCCCTGCCATCGAGTCTGTAAGCCAAAATGAACCATATTCCCCTGACAAGCTGCTCTTGGTTAGGCATTTTCTGCCAGCAATGCGAACCTGACTGCAACAGTGAAGTTGGCACTGAGAAGTGGGACTATTGCAGCTAGAAACCTTGACTATGTGGCTTTGGTCTTTTGAGCTGATTTTCAAGAAGAATGTGGAAGGATTTGAAACCTTGGCCTAAGAAACCCTTGGCAGTGCTGTAAGTACACATTAATGGACTATTCTGGTCAGAGTTCAAAGACCTGAATGCAATAAGAAACATGTACTGTGAGGTTTGGCTTATGAGGCTGAGAAAGAGCTTTGCCTGGACTGGACTAGAAGTAGTTTGTGTGAGATGCTTGCCAAAATTGCTGCCCATTCAGCTGCAATTGTATGAGAGATTACAACCATTGAGTTTGGGCCAGCTGACCTGCATTGGGACAATAGGAAGAATGCGGAGTCTTTTGAAGGGGCCTGAATGCTGAAGGAGTATCCTGTTCTTCAAAGTCTGTTTTTTTTTTTTTTTCTCCCCATGGATTAACAATTTGACAGCCCACCTATTGTTATAGAGTATAAGAAAATCAGGAAAATGAGTGTCATTGAATTTGCAACAGTTTCGTATTTTGGAATGGCCATGGGCAGTGTGAAGCAGGCTTGTTGGATTACCTGCATGGAGATCTGAAGGAGCCATGAGCATGAACCGTGGGTTGCAATGGAGAAACAATGGAGATACCAGGAATATGGGATTGCTGCCACAGAGAGCTGCTGGCCCAGAATGAAGTTTTCTAGGACTGTGGGTAGCCTAGCTTGAGGGTGAGACTGGAACTCCAGAGATTTGTCATTGGTTAGAACTATTGGACTTGGAGACTTGTCACTAACTAGAGTTGTTGGACTTGGAGCTATAGAATTTGATGTTTTCCCTGTTTAAATCTTATATGGTTAAATATGCCTTTGCAATGCCAAATGCCATCTTTTGCAACGTGAATGTTTATTCTGTGCCATTATGGTTTTAGGGGTGATTTTTTGGTATTATGGCTCAGTTAAAAGACCTTGGAATATGGGGATGTTTGAACAACATTAGGATTGATAAAACTATGGGGTCTTTTTAAGTTGGACTTAATGCATTGTATTTTACATCATAGATGGCTATCAGTTTATGAGGCCATTGGCAGAATGTGGTGGCTTAATTCTAGTGTGCCCCATAAACTTATGTGTTCTGAATGTCATGCTCCTATCTGATGGCCATTTGGGAATTAAAGCCTCCTGGAGGCAGTGTATATTGGGGGGGGGGCTTCTGGGTGCTATAGCCAGCTTCCTCTTGCCAGTGTTTGGCACACTGTCCTGTTGCTGTTGTCCATCTGATGTTGGTCAGGAGGTCATGTCCACCCTCTGTTCATGTCATTGTTTTCCCCTGCCATCATGGAGCTTCCCTTTGAGTCTGTAAGCCAAAATAAATCCTTTTTCTTCCCCGACAAGTTGCTCTTGGTCAGGTGTTTTCTGCCTGCAATATGAGCGTGACTGCAACAATATTTATCCCTTATGCTTTGAGGAAATACTTAGGAAAGTTTATCACACAGTATATTTCTTATGTGTGTTATATGCATGTGTGTTCATGGGTGTATGAGTACACGTGTGTGTGCACATGCCTGTGGAGGCCAGAAATTGGTGTCAGGGGTTTTCCTTGAATTTTTTGTTTACTCAAGAAAGGTCTCTGACTTGAAACAAGGACTCACTAATTCACAGTCTAGCCAGCCAGGTTGCCCAAGAGGAAACCACTCCACTCCTCCTGAGCGCTGGGGTTATAGGTGGGCAGCCTCACATTCGCATGGGGCAGGAGATCTAAGCTGTAGTGCACATGCTTGCACAGCAAACTCTTTATCCAATGACCCATCCTACAAAAATCACAAAAAAACATTATTGTAAACAAATATTTATTTAGGGACTGGAGAGATAGATGACTTAGTGTTTAAGGTGCTTGCCTGTGAAGCCCAAGGACCCATGTTTCAACTCTCCAGACCCCATGAAAGCCAGCCATACATAATGATGTATGCTCAAGGTTGCACATGTGCATAAGGGGGCACATGCATCTTGAGTTTGATTGCAGTGGCTGGAGGCCCTGGCACGATAATTCATTCTCTTTCTCTCTCTATCTCATAAGCGTATGTGCCATCATTCCCAGCAAAAAAATATATATTTATTTGTTTATTTGTAAGCAACGGAAGATACAAGAGAGACAGACAGACAGACAGAATGGCCAAGCCAGGGCCTCTAGCCGCTGCAATAAACTCTAGACATATGCTATTTTGTGCATCTGGCTTTATTGGTGATTCAATCCCAGGTTGTTAGGCTTTGCAGTCAA
The DNA here is from genome assembly GCA_036346955.1 of Dipus sagitta. Lineage (NCBI taxonomy): Eukaryota > Metazoa > Chordata > Mammalia > Rodentia > Dipodidae > Dipus > Dipus sagitta. Next base: position 121,410,511 of record CM070772.1, read on the forward strand.
GCACCTTAACCACTAAGCCATCTCTCCAGCCCCACCATAGCTTTCTTAATACTTATACTTATAATAGTAAAATCTTAGTTGGACAGACCCATTTTCACAGAAATACTGGTTCTATTTAGAAGAACGTTAATAACATATGTGTGTTATATTATAAAGTCTAAAAATATAGGTCAAAATGAACTGCTTTCAGCATGATTCTAATTTTGTGCACTCTAACTCTCTCTACAGAGTGGTTTTATTTTGTCTTTTTGTAATTTCTGATTTTCTACTGTGAATATGAACTTATTGTGTAATTTGATAGAAAACTATGAAAAGTTCCTCAAGGTTTGAAAAATAAGTTATTATTCATTGTTGGTTACTATAGTTATAATAACTTATAAGTAGAGAACACAGTGATCATAGCCATGACCCCTGGAGTCTCTTGAGGGATTTAAAAATGTCTGGCTAAAGACAGATCTCGTGACCATGGTGGGTCTCATACTACCTTTTATACTAAGTTAAATGAAAATCAACATTGAAAGTGGTTTACATGGAGTAAGTTTTGTAAACACTCCAGTAACTTTCTCAACCTTCACCCCAGGTTAGCATGCCCTCACTACTTTCACACCATTGTACCAAGTAGGCATTAAACTTCACAGTCCTGTCTAGTAATCTCACATTCTGTTTGTGGGGTTGTAATATTCAGAAACATGCCTCCTACTCTTCTATAATAAATGCACCATAGTTTTCTTTCCTCTTGCACCATCTCATTTTTGTGGATCCATGTGACCTCCAATTATCAAGAAATTATATCTCATGAGATTGGTAACATTATTACATAAATTTTATATAACAAATAGATGATAAAGGAACATGCACACACCACACACATATGTACATCCTAATAACAAAAGGAGATGAATATATATTGCAGGATAAGAGAAGATGAACTCAATGCTATGTATATGCCCTCGTTGATAAGTACTAGACAGTAAACCCCCACTGCTGAGGACATGACTCACTTTAGCTATGGGACACAGAGAAATAAAGCTAGAACTGACATGGAAGCTTCTTCTTTGCTGGTTGGCTTTCATGTTGCCAGGAATTGTTACAGAGAGTGCTGGTGGTGAAAAGTTATCAACAATCTTACCAGGCTATTGACCCTGTGTTGTATTTACCCTCTTGTTGCTGGGACAAAACCCCCGACCAAAAGTAGCTCTAGTAGTCAGTTCCACAATGCTGAGTGAACTCAAAACAGGCACAGTTGTATGAGAGGAAGGGGTTTATGTCAGGCTTACAGATCCAGGGGAAGTTTGATTAATGGCAGGAGAAGCTGCCTCCCATTCATAAATCCAAGCAGGGATAAAAACCACAATCAGCAGGCAAACACCAAAAAGCAGCAAGCAGCAGGCACCCCACCCAAGCTCTGACCTCTTTGCATACCTTTTGGTTGGAATCAGACTTGCCTCCAAATACACCTCTGGGCTGGACCCCAGGATCTGCTCCCAGTGACACCTCCTTCAGCCAGGTGGCTTGGAGACCCAAGTAATAAGCTTTAATAAAACAACCAAATCTATGGAGGACATACATTTAAATTACCACAACAGCTGATTGGAGGAAACATTTTTATTTTTTATTGTTGGCTTACAATCTCCAGTGGAATCTTCATGATGGCAGGGGAAAGCATGGCAGGAGCAGAGGCCGGTTATCACTTCTGCATCTACCAGAGCAGATGAAAAAGAGTGAGTGAAAATCTGGCAAGGGGAAGATGGCTATAATACCATACCTAAGTCTACCCCCAACAACACGTCTCCTCCAGAAAGGCTCCACCGTCCCAAACTGCCATCAGCTAAGCAACAAACATCCCAAACATGAGTTTATGGGGGGGTATAAAATTCAATCCACCACCGCTTGCATGCATCACAACGGAGCTGTCAGACACAGTGGACCTGATGGTGTAATACTGGCATGAAGGATATGGGAGTAACCAATGGCTTAATGATTGAATTGGAGACCCACTCCACAGGAGAGAATCCATGCATCATATTGTAAACCTGATCAAAAACCTCTGGCTGGGGAGGTGATAGGCCCCAGGTGGATACCTATTATTGCAAGAGTACAGTATTAATGAAACTTACCTAGATAATCTAACTTTTGTGGTTGAAAGAAAACAATATACAATATATGAAGTGACAGAGAAGAAAGACTGTCATTGGTGAGTCCCTGATCCACTCAGAGAATAGCAATGAGAAGGAACATTTCATATTAAAGAGGTGGAACACAACACAATATAGAATAAAATTTAAGATTAATCACTGTCCTTTAAATGCAACTGATAGAGTTGCAGGAGCAAAGTAAATGAAAAGAGGCAGTAAGTGACCATATTTATCTTAGACAAAAGGCCAAAAAGCAATGACAACTTGATTGCCAATAGAACATTTATCTGAGGGTTGGTGAGGAACTGTATCTATAAATTAAAATTACAGAAGTTCCAGTTGTATTAGATAAAAAATGACAGGCCCATCTATAGGTTGATCCTGATGATTTTCTAAGACATCAGTTCTAAAATTGTACACTTTCAGGTAAATTTTCAATAAAAGCCACTATAACTAAATGCCAGAGACTGGATTGCCTATCCAGCAGAAACTTATTTTCTCACAGTTCAGGAGGTTCAAAGCCTAAGATTAAGGAGCAGCAGGCTGGTTTCTGATGACCCACTTCCTGCTTTACAGACAGAAGTTGCCTTCATGCTGTAACCTCAGTGGGTGAGCCTCTTGGTGTTTAAGTGGAACAGAAACTCTGTGTCTCTTTCTCTTCCTAGGACGGTAGTCCTGTTGAATTAGGGCCACATCCTAAACAATTCCCTTCACAATTCAAGTACCTCTCTAAACGTTCTGTATCCAAATACAGCAAATTTGAGGTGGGATAAAACTTATTTCTAATGGCATATAAAATGGAAAATTAATTAGACTGACATTGTTTTTGTCTGTAAGGCCAGAGGCTATATAATGTCAGATAAACTTAAGGATGAGAGGAAGAGAGAGAGAGAGGGAGAGATAGTTGTAACTGTACTGTCCAATGCCTACTCAAGTTATAAGTCATCTGTCAGGAATAAAAGAAGTATAGTTACAAAGTCAAATAATTGTAAGAGTAGACCACCGATTCCATCAGAAGAAAATACTCCATGACCAGTTCCAGAATTCAGATTATCAGATTTCAAGGTGTGACAAATGGAGAAAGAGAGGAATGTGCAATGAGAAATAAAGCCTGTTTTATCCATCTGATATATGGATAGATCCTAAATGGATAATGATAGATCTTCTGCTAATATGAAACGAAGCAATAATGTTATCAAGGTATAAGGAGCATTTGGAAGGAAAATTAAGAAAGTCCACATCTGATAATGATTAGGTCTATGAACCCAGAGTTGGGAGAGACCTAAAAAGGATACCCTGTATGATGACTGGAAGGTGATAAGAAAAAAATAAATGAGTAAGGGAGGATGAAAGTGTTCTAAAATATCTCATCTCAAAAACTGGTAATAAACTAGGGGGAATTAATAAACTAAATGAAGTAAAATGTGGGAAAGACTTGGAATCATATTAGCAAAAGAGTAGGGTCAGAAAGGGAACATTGTCAGTCAGGAGTTGGAAACTGAACTAGAATTTTGAACTTGAAAAGTTGGGAAAAAGAATGACTATTAACTTGAGCAAACTTGTGAAAAGCAAACTGAAAAGGAAGATGAAAAGAAATCACTATAGAGATTAAGTAGAAATAAAAAAGGAATAAGATTAATATACATATCTGGAAACGATTATTCATTTAGAAGTGTGATTAATAGGGTAATATTGGGTTAGATATGTGATCTATTTTTTTAAGTTTTATGAAGTTGTTTATAACAGTTAAAAACATGAGATGGAAAGAGACATTTGATGATTGAAAGCAAAACTGAGAGAAATGACAATATTAATCAAGGTGGAATTTAGAATTCAAAACAGTAAAGTTAAGAATATCATATAATAATAGATAAAATGGACGCAGAAGACATTTCAAACCTATATGGAATTATGTACAGCATGAATATATAAATCTATTAGAAAATCAAGGAGAAATTAATAAGCATATAGTATAGTACAGATTTCATTACATTTATTTTAAAATTAGGCCGACCTTCCAGGAACAAATAACCAAGACCAAGAAGGGATTTATTGAACAATTAAATTCATTTAGTAATGTAGACTTTAGACTCATATGTGCCTCAATCTATATTTATATAAGACCATAGAACATTTATATAAATTGATGTTGATTATGAAGATTTGATAGGTTACATACCATGATCAAAACTGTATAAATCAAATGTAATACTAAAATGATCCCCAAAATAATCTCACCTACTGGAATTGGAAAACAAATTAATCATTATTTTTTAAATGAAGCAATAAATCAAACCTGACAATACAATTACCCAGAAAGCAATAAAAAGATTAAAAAACTCCATAAATGTTTCATAATACATAATTTACATTTGGTGAATTTATAAAGATAATAAAGACTCAAATAGCTGATCTTACTCATCTCATGGGTTTGGAAAGCCAGCATAAGCAAAGCAGCAATCAAAAACCAAAACCAAAAGAAACTAGAAAGAATTACAAAGGAAGTTATAGCTAAATGTCTCATGACATAAATTAAGGAGTGGAAGTCGAGGTAGAAGATAGGGAGAACGTGGATTGACAGGTATTAAGTATTAGTTATACTGGAGAAATATGTCTGTGTTCTGTTGCCTAGCATTAAGATCATAGATAATGGATGCTCTCAGCATAAATAACTAAAGATATAGATATGCTTAACCTAATTTGAAAACTATGCAAAATACTCCTGTGTCAAAGTATCCCATGGTACTCCATAAATATGTATATTTTACATGTTAATTAAGCAAAATAAAATCAGAAAGCTTAAATTAATAACAGTAAAAACAGCTAAAATATTATGGAAGCTCCAACCTATTGCTTGGGAAGACTGTTATAATAATACTTCATAAGAAGAAAGAAAACATGAAAAGAAAAGGCAGGGTAGTAGACTGGGGAGTAAGTAAGAGAGAGAGAAGGAGAAATGAAAAAGGACTATGCGAAATTAAGGATTCTAAATCAAGAGTTATTACAAATGTAGCAGTAAAATCATATTAAAATGATAAAAAAGTTCCCCAAACCCTAAATCCTAGAAAAAATTAAACATGTTTGCAAATCATTTTAAGGAAGCTTCTTTATTTTCCACTGCAAATAAGTTTATTTCAAAAAAAGAAAGTGAACATAACAAAACTGAACTAAATAATGATACATGCTGTACCCACTACCAAAAGAGGCTTCTCTGGCCAAAGCTGACAAAAATGTTAATGCCTGGGCATAAACACAAATATTTAGAAGGCCATTTGACAGACTTTAAACAATTATTTTTTCTGTTATAACAATAAGTACCTAGAAATCAAACTAAAAAAATTATATTTACAGAGAAAAAAACAGATTACTGAAATCAATAATATTTTAGGAATAAAAATGTCAATTAAATAGCAATAAAAATATTTAAAAATATACAAAAGTAATCTATTATTGAAAATATGAATATAAGGAGAAAGATGTACAATTGTCAATGCATTTCATGAAAATGTCAATTGTTCTGAAGTCAATGTACTATTTACTATAATCACCACTATAACCCCAAAATATCTCTACCTTTGAAATTGGGTAAGATTACCCTAAGAGTTTATACAGATGGAAGGATGTTTAAAACGGCATGTTAAAGAAGAACAGAATGGGACATGGCCTACATAAAAGATCATTTCCGGATGGAGAGATGGTTTAGCAGTTAAGGCACTTGCCTATGAAGCCTAAAGACCTATGTTCAGCTCTGCAGGCCCCACATAACCCTGACAAGCAAGATGATGCAAACACACAAGGTCTCACATGTGCACAAGGTGGCACATGTGTCTAAGTTTTGATTTCAGCAGCTGGAGGCTCTGGTGCACCAATTCTGTCTCTCTCTCTGTCTCCCCCTCCCCCTTGCTCTCTTTCATAAAAACAGAAGTTCAGTCTGCTGGGCTGACCTCAAGAAAACAAAAAAATAAATAAAGATAAAGATAATTTAAAATGTCCATTCATATCTAAAACAATACTGAGCAACAAAAATAAGGCTGATGGTATCACCATACCTGATTTTAACCTATACTACAGAGCCATACTAACAAAAACAGCACAGTATTGACACAAAAACAGACATGTAGATCAATGGAACAGAATAGAAGACCCAGATGTATGTCTGGGTACATATAGCCACCTGATATTTGATAAAAATGCCAAAAATACACATTGGAGAAAAGACAGCCTCTTCAGCAAATGGTGCTAGGGAAACTGGATATGTATCTGTAGAAGGATGAAAATGGATTCTTCTCTCTCTCTCCATGTACAAGAATTAAGTCCAAATGGATTAAAGACCTTAACATCACACCTGAAACTCTATAACTGCTAGAGGAAAAAGTACTGGAAACCCTTCAACATATTGGTCTTGGTAAAGACTTTCTGAATGTAACCCCAATTTCTCAGGCAATAAAACCACAAATTAACCACTGGGACTTCATGAAATTATAAAGATTTTGTATGGCAAAGGACACTATGAATAAAGCAAAGAGGCAGAAACCTACAGAATGGGAAAAAAACTTTGTCAGCTATACATCTGATAGAGGATTAATATCTAGGATATACAAAGAACTCAAAAAATTAAATAATAAGAAATAAAAGAAACCAATTAAAATGGGCTATGGAACTAAATAGAGAGTTCTCAAAAGAAGAAACACAGTTGGCGTATAAGCATCTAAAAATGTTCTTCATACCTAGTCATCAGGGAAATGCATATTAAAACTACATTGAGATTCCATTTCACTCCTGCCAGATTGGTTACTATCATGAAAACAAATGACCATAAATGCTGGCGAGGATGTGGAAAAAGAGGAACCCTTCTACACTGTTGGTGGGAATGCAATCTGGCCCAGCCATTGTGGAAATCAGTGTGGAGGCTACTAAGACAGCTAAAAATGGATCTACCATATGACCCAGCTATAGCACTCCTGGGCATATATCCTAAGGACTCATCTCATTACCTTAGAGATACTTGCTCAACCATGTTTATTGCTGCTCAATTCACAATAGCTGGGAAATGGAACCATCCTTGATGTCCCTCAACAGATGAGTGGATAATGAAGATATGACACATTTATACAATGGAGTTCTACTCAGCAGTAAAGAAAAGTGAAGCTATGAAATTTGCAGGAAAATGGACGTATCTGGAAAGGATTATATTAAGTGAGGTAACCCAGGCCCAGAAAGCCAAGCGTCACATGTTGTCTCTCATATGTGGATCCTAGCTACAGATGATTGGACTTCTGTGCAAATAGGAAGAAAACTCAGTAGCAAAGGGCCAGTAAGCTAGAAAAGAAATATAAAGGGAAGAGAAAGGAAGAGGGGGGGGGTATTAATAGGATGGTATTGTATATATGTAAGTATAAGAATAAATTAAAGGGGGTGAAAAGGCCCAAAGTGGGATCAAGGGAAAAGATTGAGTAGAGGAAAGGTGGAGAGAGGTTTAATATCTAAGAGGATATAAATAAATCATATGGAAACCTACTTTTTTGGACAATGGAACACTCAGGAGCCATAGATTGTTGCTAGGAAATATTCAGTACAAGGAATGGGATACCATCTAGTAAGGTGTTGGCCAAGGAGGTCCCTGATGCTGCCAAAACATTACAGGACATTGCCAAGGCCCTTGGTTTCCCACCAGGAATAGATGGTAAGACCCTATTGCTGAAGACTCCACATACTTGGGCTGCAAGACCACTGAGAAATCCTGCTAGAACTGAGCTGATAACCTCCTCCATGTAGGCCAGCTGACAGAAAGCTGGAAGAATCCATTCTGCATGAAGTTCAATGGGAGAACGAGAAATCACCAGTGAAGATACTCAACAGTGAACACTGCAAGCTTTATATTTGGCCAGCGAGGCCAAGTGAGCCAACAGGTGCAATAGTGGCACATCTGTCACGGTGGAAACCAGCTGCCCTCTAACTGGACTGGAGGCCTGCTCCATGAGAGGGAATATATCCCTGATACTTAAAACTAACACAAGGGTAGTCATGAGCCCTAGGTGTATAACATCTGATTCTGTCTGGCTAAATGTATATATTATGCTTATCAAACTGCCAAGTAAGCACTTTCCTTAATGTTTAGACCCATATATTAATGCTACCCTTACTTTTGGTAGGGAATTTTCTCTTTTCAGATGGCAGTGACCTTAGGATGACTCAGAAGGCATCGTGGTGCTGGAAAGAAGTGACGGGAGTGCTCAGCACTGCAATATCTCTATCACCCCTTCTAAGGCTCAGGGCGTATTATGGAAGAGGTGGCAGAAAGAATGTAAGAGCCAAAGGAAGGATAGGACTCCTTACAATGTGCTTCCCCCAGACACAAAATGACCTGGATATCCATGACCTCACAGTGCCTGACACTACCTACATAAGACCATCATAATAGGGGGAAAAATCATGACATCAAAATAAAAGAGAGACTGATTGAGAGGGGGAGGGGATATGATGGATAATGGAGTTTCAAAGGGGATTTTTTTTTTATAATCATGGAAGTTGTTAATAAAAAAAATAGAAAAAAAATGTCCATTCAAATCAGTTCATCATAGTGTTGGTATATAGATTATTGAAACACATTTGAAAATTCATAACTTTATCTGAGGAGAAATGAGAACTTAATACACAACTACATTATATTTAAACCAAGAGGCAGACATACATTATTTATAAGTGGTAGTGCATAATTGGCCGTCTCTCCAGAAGAAAATATAGTTAATCTTTATCTTATCACCCAAAATTACTAGAAGGGTTAAAGATTAAATAAACATTTAATAAAACAACAGACGGTGAAACTAATATTTAGAACACTCCATTTTTTATTAAAGGTTAGCATACAGCAAAAACATATGTTTATAGACCATACAAAATTCTAAAATGTTTGTATGTAGAAAGATTCTGTACATAATGTGAATACAACACAATTGAGGTTATGGGAAAAATATGAATGATATGAGTTCACATCCATTTTATATAAAGAGCCCTTTCCAATATCCCAACAGAAAGATTAGCAAAGACTCTGAAGATGCAATGCACAGAAAGGCAGTTACAAATGGCCAGCAAAAATACTCAACATCACCCTTCCTCAGTGAATGCAAATTAGAATAATAAGATATCCTTTTATGCCCATATTGGCAAACATCAAGCAGAGCAATAACACCTATGCCTGTCAGAATACAGGAGAAATGGAAGTTTTAATATATTGCTGGTAAAAATGTGCATTATTATACCTTTACAGGAAAGCAATTTAGCAGTGCCTATTAAGTTAAAAATGTCCCTTGACCAAGTCACACTGAGGAATTATTTCCCAGTGAAGAATTGTTTCTTTATATTTTTTAAATTTGGAAACTAATTTGATTCTGATTAGTTGGTTGACTATTATAAATATTATAAAATATTATGCAATTCATTTTTATATCACTTAAGTTAGGGCAATTCTCATGATGCATTGCTACTTAGAAATATCAGGAAGCAAGGAGGTAGACTTAACTCAATCTTGTTTTAAAATGAAATATATGCACACACATATACATATATGGGTACATGTACATATCTATCATGTATCTGTATGTACATGTTCATATATACATCCGTGTGTGATTGGGGGAAAAGTGTGATAGAAGATGCTGGAAGAATAGAGGGGAGGTTCACAGCAAAAGAGAGTAAAATACAAACTAAGTCCTGCTTGTATGATTTCATCTTATCAATGCCAGGGAGACTCTCATATAGCTCCAAATGATCCCTTCTTGAAGGGATGCTGGCCTTGTGTGATCGTGTCCCTGAGTGTAAATGTACCTGTGGCTTCTGTTATCCAAGAGATGATGGCCAAGTGATTGAAAGCCGTTTGTTACTTGTAACTCTGTCTCCCTAAATGAATGTCTGCTGACTCTTCTGATAGCTTTGCTGCTACCCAGAAATGTCCCTGTGGCATGGCCAGGAACAGAGGCTGTCTTCTCTACTGGCAGTAAGGAACAGAGTCCTTCAGCAACCACGGAAGTGAAATTCGTTAGTTTTGCCTTCAAATGAGATCTCAGCCTGGCACCATCGTGATAACAGACATGCAGAGGACCTGGTTAAGCTGTCTGGACTCTTGGCCTTGTGAGAAGATTAGATAACAGGCAAAGGTAGTAGAAGACAGTGGAATATAAAAGCCTTTCACCATCCATATAAAAGCATACATCTTTGTATATCTGCAAACGTGAAAAATTACTCATAGCTATTCTTTATTGAAAATCAGTTATCTTCTGGGAACATGGTATCCTGTCAAAGGCTCATTGAAACCTATCAATGATCAGTTCCATTCTCTTCTTGCAGGAGAGGAACCTGAGACTTACCAACTGGTAGAGGCCTGAACACTGGTGTTTGGTTGAGGTGAGGTAGAACTGGGATACCCAACACAAACTCTTGATATATGAGTGTATATATGAGTACTTTTCGCTCATTCAATGGTAATCCAAACAAACAAACAAAAACAAAACAAAAAATAATCTAATGATCCTTAGTCTACTTCTGCAGTAAAGTACAGTTCACATTCTGGAAGGGAAGATTCATGACAGCAGAAAAAAGCATATGGACGTCATTTTTGCCACAGAGGGTGGACGACAGCAGCAGAAGAGTAAACCAAGTTCTAGTAAGAGGGAGCTGGCTATAGCACCCCTAAGCCTGTTTCTACAAACACACCTCCTCTAGCAAGGCTCCATGTCTCAAATTACCACCATCTTGAGACTAAGCATTTAAAACACATGAGTATATGGAGAACATCTGATTCAAACCACCACACTCACAAAACCAAAATTAATGTAGCTCCATTCCTTGAGCACAACATGTGTAAGTTCTAGACATTAGTTCTTGATATTAATAACTAAAAATAAAATCGCTTGTAGAGGAGATATAGAAGAGGAAGGACCTGAACCAAATAGTTTACTAGCAATCATACTGACAAATGTACTGCATGTGCTTTTAACCTTATTGGACTTGTTTGTAGGAAGAATATGGGAGGATGTGAAACTGAAAGCATTTCTCAGATGTACTCCCTGTTCTCTGGTTCATAGTTCTTTCTGCTCCCATTTCTGCAATATTCCCTCAGCCTTGGTGGGAATGATGTCCTATTTAGGACTAAGCATTCAAGAGTCACTTATTCTCAGCACTTCTTCAAGCTGTGCTTCTCTGCATTAACCTCTCTCCACTTTTATAATAATAATAATAATAATAATAATAATAATAATAATAATAAATTTGTGAACAAGGCTGAGAGTGACACTAATCTATGGGAATAAACATAAGTATTACAAGACAGTTAATTTTTAAATTACTGTATCTGCTTAGAGATTATATCCTATGGGGAAAACATAAAATGAACCTTACAATCTCAAATGATATAATCCTCAACTCATTATTTTTGTTTGGCAGTTTTTTTTTCTTTTAATGCATACAATTCTTGCAAGGTGTTAAGTTGCCCTACCTCTTATTATAGAAGAAAACATCTCTTTCTCTCTCTCTCTCTCTCTCTCTCTCTCTCTCTCTCTCTCTCTCTCTGTATGTGTGTGTGTTTACTTGGCTATGTTTAAGTGTGAAATGGTCTTTTGTTATGGTCAGTTTTATGTTCAGTAGTAGTTGGTGCAACAAGTCTATGGTTTCCAACCAACATATTAGTAAGGGCTGAGATCCGCTGATGTTCATTATACCAACTCTTCCCTCCTGGTATATTTCATACTGCACTTGGGGATTTCCTGTTGTGAGATGCTGGTTCAGGTGTCTCTGTTTCTTGTTTGTTCACTTTCATGTATGTATCATTTCTATATTCCTGCAGCCATAGAAGAAATTTGTTAGCCAATTGTTTATGATTTAAATTAGGAAGGGAATTCTTTCTTAGCTATATTAAATATTTATCTACCCCTTGAGTCACAAATCACATAACTTTTCATTATTAATCTTTCAATTTTGAAGTTTATAAAAATAATTGACCTTACGAAAACAGTAATTATGGCTTGTTCATAAAATCTCAGAAGACCAGAGGTAGGAAGCAGGTCATGAAATCAAAAGAAGCAATTTAAGAATGAAGGAAAGGAAATACCAGATTATGCTCCACAACAGGTGGCAAGGCTACAAAAGTGCTTTTCTAAGTGTTGTTTTAGTTCAATTAATAATGTGTTAGGCATCTTAGGAGGTAAATGTGGAAGACTGTCTATAAAATCACAAACATTCTTTGAGAGCAAGACTGTGTTAGGCAGGTAAGATGCAGTGGACAACAGCTGAGCCATGCTTTCACCATAGGAGGAATATACAAGGGAAATAGACAGGAGCCATTTGGGATCCCAGGAACAGAGGCCATTTACAAAGATAGGAAAGAGGTCTTTGAACAGGTGATGAGTAGAAAGAAGAGGCTTTGATCATGTTTAATTTGATGAAATCCTCCCAAGTGGGGACAGTCAGGAGTCAATCAGACCAGCATGCATGGAGCTTAGGAGGCAGCTCTGAATAGTAAATAGTAATTTAATGTCTCATTGGATGCCAATTTATTCCTCTACCATGTTGGATTTTAATTTATTTATTAAAACCCGAGCAAGTTTTCAAATTCCCAAAAGTACTACAGAATATACAACAAAAAGTAGTCTTCCTGCAACTTTCAAGTATATATATATATATATATATATATATATATATATATGTAATTTAAGTGGTTCTGCAACTTGAATTTTTAGTTAGTAATATATCTTATCTTGGTAATAATTCTATATCAGTACAATCAAAATTTCGTCATCTTTTTGGTTGAGCTTGAGTTTCACTACGTTGCCCAGGCTGGCCCCAAATTCCCAATCTTCCTGCTTTAGTGAAGGCATGAGCTACCATGCCTGAGATTTTTTTTTCTCTTTCTTCCCTTCCCTCCTGTAATCCCCTCCCCCATCTCTTCTACCTTCCTTCCTTTGGGTCTCATTGTGTAGTTCAGTCTAGTGATGAAATTATAGCTGTGTATCATTGTGCTGGTATCTTCACTATGTGTTTGTGTGTTTGCCACAGTGCGCATGTGGAGGCCAGAGCACAACCTCAGAGTGTAAGTCCTTACCTTCCATCTTGTATGAGACAGGACCTCTTGTTATCTGCCCTTGAGAGCACCAGATGGGCTGGCCTAAAAGCTTTGGGATTCTCCTGATTATGCCATTACCATAGATGCACCGGGGTTACATACGCACATGTCACTGCACCCAGCATTATTAGGTTCTGTGGATACAAACTTTAGCAATCACGCTTGTGCTACAAGTGCTTTAAACCACTGAGCCATCTCCTAGACCCATTCTTTTCATTTTATGGTTGTATACTATTCAGTTGTGTGGATCAATCAATCACATAGCTGTATATTTATATTGTTTCTAATTATAAGTGAAATTTAAAACTACAAACATAAAATATATGTTTTGCTAAATCTTTTGCTTTTCATGTGCTAATATATGATAAAGAAATCTAGTTAAATATTTACCCTAGATCATGACGCTTTTAGTGTTGAGTGTCTGCCTTCTTCCCTAAATGTGTCCCGCTTCCTCACTTGGTGCAGTGTGATCTAGGTAAATGACCCTTCTCCTTCATCCTTGCTGTACCAAGCTCCTTCTTGCCTTATGGATATTGCATTTGATATATGCTTTTTGACAGGCTACTAACAATTTTTATATGACTGACTGTGGTAGTTTGAATAGATGGCCTCCAATATATTCATTGTTTTATTAGTGTGTAGTCTGCATCTTCAGTGACCTGGCTAGAGGAGGTGTCACTGGGCGTATCTTAAGGTGTGGTGGTGGTATTACAATTCCCATATAAAGTTATGCAAAGTGCCTAGCTCCACCTGGAGTTCTTGAAGTGTGCTGTGTGGGTTTTGACTTGGCTTGTGCTTCTCTTTCTCGGGTTGGACCTGTGAAAGAAGGCCAGTTTCTTCTGCCATTATCGAACTTCCCTTGGATCTGTAAGTTTTAATGAATCCTTCCTGCATAACTGTGCTTGGTCTGGAAGTTCATCTCAGTGAACATGAAGCTGTCTGCTACACTGACTTTTTATGTTTTCATTTAAATAATATTTCAATAATTATCCACCCAGATATATTTTTTATTTGTCATGCTATTTGGATTGTCCACATGTACTTCTAAAGCCAAAAGTGAATAGGGACTTAGTATGCTTAAATGTTAGCCAGGCCAGTGCCGTTCTCACACTTCACTACAGGGAGCTGAAGGCTCCAGTGCTCTAACTCTGTGGCTTCTTTAACCAGACCACACTCCCTTTGGTTGCTGCCGGTCAGTGACTGATGGAGTTCACCAAGACTGGTCAATTCCTGAGGCTCTTCTGATGGAGGATTTTGACTTGAGAATTCCCCAGTAGAATTATTTTTTTTTCTTATAATCATGGCATAAGCTAAAATGCTCATGCTAGGGGCTAGACAGATTGCTGAGTTGTTATGCTATTTGCCTGCAAAGCCTAAGGACCTGGGTTCAGTTCCCTAGTACCCACATAAAGCCAAATGAACAAGGTGGAACATGTGTTTGGAGTTCATTTGCAGTGGCTAGAGGCCCTGGAACACCTATTCTTTCTATCTCCCTCTCTCTATCAGCCTCTTTCTCTCAAATAAATAATTAAATAAATGGTTATGCTAAAGTAACCTTCCTTCTTCCTTTTCCCTCTCCTTCCCTCTCTTATTAAATCCCTCCCTCCCTCTCTTTTCCTCATATTATTTCTTCCTTTTATCTATTCATTATCTAAATTCAGATATGCATTCTTGTCCCTTTGTTTTTCCCTTAATTTTTCTCTTAACACATATTTTTACATGTTCATACTTGTCTGGGCATCTGCTTTGTGGAGGAAGAGGACTAAAACAGTATTGAGTAACAACCTATGAAGACTGATTAGAGAAAGGGATTTTATAAAAGAGATAGACAAGGAATGCTCAAGGAGGTAGAAAGGATATAATTCAAGGAGAAAGAAAATAATTTAGTCTTGTACCATTGAGGAGAAAGGACGAAGTATGTCTCTATAGTGATAAAACTATGAAAGTTGCCAGGCACTACCAGACACAGGCTGGGGCCTTCAGGAGAGGGGCCTGAGCTGCCATGCATGGCCAAGACCCCCCAGGCTACAGGAGGCCACTCCCTCTCCAAGCCCGGGCACACTTTTTTTTTTTTTAGGCTCTGCCCATGGCCCTGTAACCTTTGGTCAGTTGCCTAGGAAACTCCTTATCAGCCAGTACCTTCACACAACCCATCCTCCTGAGACCCCAGATCACCTGACCCCTCCCTGCCATTGCCTACATGCTGGAATGAATGTTTCCATGGGAATCTTGTAAGTCCAATCCCCTAGGACCCTCCCCCCACCCTCAGATGCTTATAAACCCATTTCTCTGACAATAAACTGAGAGAGATGTTCACACAAAACTCCTCCTGAAAGTCTTCTACTTTCACGTGCTCATACACCCTTGTTGCTTGGGTGCCTTTGGGGGACTACGGCCAGCCCCAGAGCAAGAACCCAGGAACACACAAAAGTATGCAACATTGTGGTAAAATATTCACATGGATGGCTTCCAGCATTAAGCTTTACCCACACATTGGTCATAGATAACCTTGGTGAATGCAGATTTGTGGAAATGTGTGGATGAGAACCAAATTATAATTTCTTTTTAAAAAATATTTTATTTATGTATTTATTTAAGAGAGCAGAAGATAGAGATAGATAGAAATAGAAAGAGAGAGCAAGAGAGTGAAAGAGCAAGTGAGGGAGAGAGAGAGAATGGGCATGCCAGGATCTCTAGTCACTGCAAATGAACTCCAGATGCAGGTGCCACATTGTGCTTTGTGCTCATATGGGTACTGGGACATAGAACCTGGGTCCTTAGGTTTTGTAGGCAAATGGCTTTACTGTTGAGCCATCTCTCCAGCCCAAAATTATAATTCCATAGCAAGAAAGTGAGGAATGAAGATTTTAAACAATAAACAGAGAATTCCTCTAAAAAGAGTTGAATGGATGAGGGGATAAGATGGATGCTGAGAGAAGGTTGTCATTGTTTTTTTGTTTATGGGAGAATGGCAGTGATTGAAGCATATTCAGAGCCTATGAGCAAGATGTAGTAATCGTTGAGAAATCCATGGCACAGGAAAGAAGACAACTAAGGAATAAAATCCCCCAGGCTATTGGAATTGACAGGGTCCAGAACACAGCTGGATTTACTGTCACAGAAATCAAGGAAGAAAAGCAGAGGCTGACCTAGGAGTAGAGGTGAGAAGGTAATGATGTCTTTATGGGTGACTTTTTATATCATGAGACATAATCCAGTGCTATCTGTAGAGTAAGAGGGAGGAGGAAATGAGAGCCTTGAACCTGAGAGGCTGAGAAATAATTTGATAGGAATGGAAGAGCAAGTTGAAGTGTGCTACCTATATTGGTGACCACACAGTTTTTATGATATTCTATCATATTTTCTCCAGTGATACACAGCTGCTCATATGAGCATATAAGTCAACTTTTGAATCAAGATATGGGCTTTTGCCAAACTTCTATGATCCAAAGACATTAGTACCCATTGTCAGGAATAGTCTGCTTAGAAAGTTAATAAAAGCAGGTGGAATGTTGGATTTAGGGTACTAAGAAAACTAAAAAACATGATGAAGACACAAAGAGGCTTTTATAATGAGTAGAGGTTAGACAGTTAGAAGCTCCTATAAATAAAAAGAACAAGAAAGAAAGTACCTTGTAAATATTTGGGAAAAAAATACCTATCTCTGTTCATTTTTGGCTACTAATAACACAGTTTCACAAACTAGGTAAGGCATAAAGAAGACAGGTGTTGCTTTGTCTCATAGTATTGCTCCCAGGTTGAGGGCTGCATCTGGTGAGAGACTTCTTGAGGACACAGTCTCAAGGCAACACAGAGCATTGCATGGACAGAGAGAGGAGAGAGAGAGAGAGAGAGAGAGAGAGAGAATGTGTGTGTGTGTGATCTTTCAATCTTCTTCTGTAACTAATAGAGTTCAAACATGGGAATTCTACTCTAAACCTTAACTTATCCTACTCACCACTAAAGTTTTACCACCAAACACAATAGTCCAATTAAATTTATATCCTCTTTATTTCTCACAAGGAGGATTAAATTTTAACATGTGTTTTTGGATGGGGAAAGGATCATGAAAACTATAGGAAACCCGTAGAAAGAGGGATGGACAAAATTGAGTATCAGAATTTAATTACCAAGAACTGGAAGATGGGAAATGCCTATGTTATACACAAGAAAAATGGAAACTGGTTACACTAGAAATGGGGACATGGGCAATGAGCAGATCAAGGAATCAAGACATCAGGGAATTTGGTAGACCATTTGAATGGAAATTTTAAAAGTTCATGAGTATGATATGAAGGAAGGCAAGATAGGAGTGAGTGACTTGAAATAAAGGGGGGTTTGGCAAGATGACTCAATGCTTTCTAGCAAGTGCAAGGACTAGATTTTGGATCCTCAGTGCCCCTGTAAATGCCTGGTGAGTGTGGAAACATCCTGTAAGCCCAGTGCATGGGTGGCAGAAACAGGGAATCTCTGGGGCAAGCTTTCTAAATAGACTGAACTAATGAGCTCTGGGCTAAAATGAGACACCCAGCCTCCATAAAGCAAAGAGAACAACCAAGGAAGGCGATTGCTCACAGGAATCAACCTCTGGTCTTCAAACACATGCATGCAACCCTTTCCCATTGCACACAAATACACATGCTAAATAAATAGATTAGATAGACAGATGGTAGACAGGTAAATAGATGATAGATAGATAGATAGATAGATAGATAGATAAAAATAAAGTGGGTATTGCTATGGAAGAAGTGTTGAAAATGGCCAGGAAAATAATAAAAATCTAAAAGCAAGATAAACAAATGAAATTTATAGAAAAAGAAAAAATGTCAACATAAAATGTACAAAAGACACATAGATTTGAATTCACAACCTATTGTCTTCGAGCAGACTGTGCCCTGCTTCAGACAACAGAGATAGTCCAGGTAGCCTGGGCCCTGACCTTTGCCTATGGTTATGACGACCACATATTCAGACCAAAAAAAAAAAAAAAGAACTTAGATGTGGTTAATAGGTTTTATTTAGTAATAAACAGTGTGATGCATATTGGAAGATGGCTCTGCTAACTGCTAAAGAAAATAAGGGGCATCTGGTGACCACAATAAGGGTATACCTTATGGTCCCATGCAACAATAATGACATTAGTAACGGGGTCTCTCAGATATATGTCTCTACTTCAGTTTTCTCTTCTGCAAACTTCTTCTGCTGTGGCCCAGCCAAAGCTAGAACAATTGGAAAGACAACAGAAACTGAGGGAAGAATGCTTAGCTACCTAAGTGGTGCTTTTTGATTATACTCTTCAGCAAACTAAGAGCATATGATGGAGTTGAGATATCTTTACATTTTGTAATTATTCCCTCATTCCCTTCCTCTCCCCCTTTCCTTCCTTCTTTCCCCTTTTGCCTCACTCCTTCCATTTCTGCCTTCCTTCTTTCTTTCCTTCCTTCCTTCCTTCCTTCGTTCCTTTCTTCCTTTCTCTCTTCCTCGGTCTTTCCTTCAAACTCTTTTGGTGCCTACTGTTTACATAAGTTCTTGAATATCTCCTGAGGATCAATGATGAACAGCACATGGTGCCAGCTTCCATAGAGCTCACAGGGAATGAAAGAGAAGAAGAAGAAGAAGAAGAAGAAGAAGAAGAAGAAGAAGAAGAAGAAGAAGAAGAAGAAGCAGCAGCAGCAGCAGCAGCAGCAGCAGCATTACACAGTTCAATAATTATACAGCATAATTATCAATAGTTTTGGAAAAGTACAGAAAGGAGAAATACTTTTACCTTAAATTATGATCAAATATAAAGATAGCTACCATTTTTGAGCCTTCTCCTTTCTTTAAGGTGTTGTCTGTATACTTATATTAATGACCTTGTTAATCTTAATATCTGTGTAATGTAGGTATTTTCATTATATGTGATATATGAGTAAACTGAGTAGCATACATAAAAGAAGTTACTGAGAAGAAACTTATGGGCTCAAGCTTGTCTGACCAGAAGACCTAATGAACTGTTATTTTCATCATGTGTGTGGAGTTCAAGCTTGGCCATTCTTGTGAGTTGACCACTGCTGTTTCTGAGAGCTTTAGAAATGACCTGCATGTTTGCAACTTTTGTTGTTGCTCTCCTAAACCACAGTACTAGATCTCCTGAGGCCATGGAAGACATTGCTAATCTATCATAATACTGATTTTCAATGAGCAGAATACATCGCGAGGCTGCTCCACCTTCTACTCTAGGTAGGTATGCATTCTTGTTCAACAGGAACAGAGAAAATGAAGTACATTTGCCATCTGCCTACAAAAAGTAAATTTGTGCCTGAAAACTTAGGAGGAAGATGTAGTGCTATAGGAATATAATACATAAAGTTCAAGAAGCCCACAGAAAATAACTGGATGAAGATTTGGTAGGTGGCTTTGACTAGCAGATTCTGATAAGCATAACTAGAGTATTTATTAGAGATCTTTGCCTTTGTTTTCTCCATGTTCTTTAATCTGCTGAGGATTTTTTGGATTTAAGTAGGGCTCACAAATCACCTTTCTTCTTTGCTGTCGAGAGTATGAAGTCTTCAACCTGACATGCTCCCAGATGAGCATGAGAAACGTGTCTGAATGAGCTGTTGCAGAGGCTCTGAAGGGGCTTGCTTCCAAACACTGACAGATAGCTGAATGCTGGTGGAGGGTAGTGGTGCTGGTCGGCTGGAGCGCTTTCACCAGGCTCATAATCTGTCACACCCTTGACGCCTGCCTTCCCCTGGAAAGTGACAGATGATACATTGAGCCACAGTGGTAATGTAAACCTCTGTATGTTCCAGGATCCCATACCCACTGTTTTTATGACAAGCCCTTCTTTCATGTACAATTTATTTCTCTCTGGAAAGCTCTGTCTAGACATAGCCTTAGTTTCCAGGGATGCTCCTCACCTTTAATGCACTCTTCCTTCTCTGAAAAAATGGATATCAGCATGGGCAAAATATCTTTCTGGAGGTCAGAGCTAAGATCTGTTCAGGATTGTAACCATGGTCTATTCTGAACATACACTCATATTTGCATCATCTACGTCATATTTTACTATTCTTTTTTATTAGTTATGTACACAGTGTGTATACAACCATGTTGGTACCATCGTTAGCCTCTTCCTTGTCAGCCCCTCTCCAAAGGGTCCCTCCTCATTGGGGAATGTGGTTAGTGCATTGTGGGGTTAGCCATCAGTTATGGAGAAGAGACAATATCTCTGTGCATAATGTCCCAACTTGTGGCTCTGATAATCTTTCTGCCCTCTCTTCCACAAATTTTCCTGAGCCATGTTGGGTTCATTTTAGGTCTACTTCAGTGATGAGGTCCCTACTCAGCCTATGGGAAATCATTTCCCAATATAACTAATTCTTGCTGATGTCATCCCTACACCTTTTCTTCTATTCATATTAAATTGGTTGTATTACACCCACATGTAAAAGAGATTCTATTCTAAATATGTAAAATGTCACCTTCTCCCATCCCTCTGCTCTTGCTATCTTCCATACTTAGCTTTTTATGATAAAACTTATTAATTTCTGACTTATTACATAAGGAAAAGCAACTGTGTCTCTTTTTAATCTTGAAACAAGTATATAATTGCTGAAATTTAAATAAATGTCTGTTCTGTCACAATATAAAACTTAGACTGATAAAGTAGTGAGGGTACTGAATCTGGAGTCAAGCAATGTTGGCTTGAGTCCTTCTATATTTACAGGTTTGAGTGTATGTGCATGAGTTGGTCTTTCTAAGATTTTGATTCACATTTAAAAGCAGAGATCATAATTCTTGCTTTATTCATGTAATAGGGTTTCCCCAAAATTCAAATAATGAAGAAATACCTTGAAAAGTCAAAAAAACCTTAAGTGCTATAACATGTATTATTACATTCATACTATGAAGTGATCATGAACTCCAGGACATAAGACAAATTTTGCTTCAGAGAAATGTTGGCTGCACTATTATCTTTCCAAAGTCATTTCTGTCCAGTTACCTGCTTTTAACTCTTTCTTTCTTCCTTCTGTTCTATTCTCCCTGCTTTTTTCTTACCTTCCTCCTTCCCTTCTTTCATAAATTATGTTTTTGTTTTTATTGAATTATTTTTATTTATTTATTTGAGAGCGACAGACAGACACAGAGAGAAAGAGGCAGAGAGAGAGAGAATGGGTGTGCCAGGGCCTCTAGGCATTGCAAGCATCCAGATGCATATGCCACCTTGTGCATCAGGCTAACATGGGTCCTGGAGAATCGAGCCTCAAACCGGGGTCCCTAGGCTTCATTGGCAAGTACTTAACCACTAAGCCATCTCTCTAGCCCAAGTTTTTCTTTTTTTACCATTATGTATTAATTTATCTAGATAACAACTCATGCTTAATTTAAAAAAAAAGCAAGTTATTTGTGCTATGTCAAGTGTCAATTCAAATTGTTAAGGGAACTTCTTTTATTGAGATCTTTAATATATGAATATGGTGGAATTTGTTCATATCCTTGTCTCACAATCCTCTTTTGTCCCCTACCAACATTCTACTGAGGATCCCTATCTCCTGTAGGTATTCCTGTTTTGTTGTCCCATTTGTTTTGTCCTCTCTGATTCTTCATGTCAAGAATGCTGATAGGCTCAACAAGGATATAGTCAGTCCACCATCAAGTATGTAAGAGTAGAAGAGCTGCAAGGAATTGCAATGACTTTAGGCAGGATCACAGCCTCTGGACTGGGGAAATGGGTCAGCTGTAAAAGATTTCTTGCAAAGCCTACTAGCCAGTGTTTAATTCCCCAGGCACCTTCATAACGGTCAAAGAGCATTTGCTTGCAGTGGCAAGAAACCCTGGTGCATGTGTGTGGACACACGTGTGCAAATAAATAAATTTTAAAAGTAAAAAGAATAATAGTCTCCTAAGCAAAAGTGGTGGAGGAACAAATTGCTCCTGACTCAGCATCTCTCCCTCCTTCATCTGGGGGTCCACTGCCAGAAGGTGTTAGTAATCACAGTTCCTCTTAAACCACAGTGATAAAGGCTGGAATTTGAAACTCTGTGTTCTTGGGAGAAAGTGTAACAGCTTTGAACTTAGGTAGAGCTATGTTTTGAGAATTAGTCTGTCACCTACTAATTTTGCTTACTTAAGAAATTAAGTAATCTTTAAGAAAATCATCATAAAAACCTCATGGAAGGGTAAGATAACTGTTAAACCTAGAGTTGGCATGGATTATCTCCCACGAACAGACTTTAGGACACTGTGGTGACTGTCATTAATATAAGATCATGAACTTTATGCCACCCTATATGACCTCCATAGATTTACACTTTTTTACTAATATCTGTCACTTTTGGAATGATGGTCACTAGATACATACTATCTGCCATTATCATATTTTTTTCAAGTACCTTAAAATATAGGGTCATTATTATTTCGAAAATGTCAGTGAGTCGTTATAAGGAACTTATTCTAGTCTGTTTTCATGAGCAAATATAAAGATAGGAAAATAGAGAACAGCCCCAGACATCTCTTTCTGGAGAGACTGATCAGTGCTCCCTAAAGTACAGAGTGATATAAACAGGTAATATGGGGATGGAAATATGGATTAATGATTAAGGTGACTGTGATGCCTAAGGATGCAGGTTTGATTCCCCAGTAACCACATAAGCCAGATTCATGAGGTGGTCCATAAATCTGGAGTTCATTTGCAGTGGCTGGAGGCTTGTATTTGACCATTCTCTATCTGCCTCTTCCTTTCTCCTTCTGTCTCTTAAGTAAATAAATAAATAAAAATGAAGATGTGGCACACTTACACAATGGAGTTCTAGAAACTCAGCAGTAAAGAAAAATGAAGTTATGAAATTTGCAGGGAAATGGATGGATCTGGAAAGTATTATACTTAGTGAGGTAACCCAGGCACAGAAAGCCAAACGTCACATATTCTCTCTCATATGTGGATCCTAGCTACAAATGATTGGACTTCTATGTGAGTAAGAATAAAACTCAGTATCACAGATGAGTAAGCTAGAAAGGAGATACAAAGGGGATAGAAAGGGAGTGGGGACTTAATAGTATGGTATTGTGTATATGTAAGTAGAAGAACAGATTAATGGGAGTGAAAAGGCCCAAGTAAGGTCAGGAGAAGAGATTGAATAAAGGAAAGGTGGAGGGAGGGCTAATCAAAATCTAAGAGGATATAAATAAGTCATATGGAAACAAACTTTTTTGGACAATGGAACACTCAGAAGCCATAGGTGATTAAAAGAAAATTTTCAGTACCAGATATGGGATGCCTTCCAGTGAGTTGTTGGCCAGGGAGGTCCCTGATAATCCCAAAACATTACAGACCATTTCCGAGGCCCTTGGTTTCCCACCAGGAAGAGATGGTAAGACCATATTGCTGAAGACTTCACATATTTGGGCTGCAAGGTCACTAAGAAATCTTGCTAGAGCTGAGCTGAAAACCTCCTCCACATAGACCAGCTAATAGAAAGCTGGAAAAAGCTATGCTGCATACAGTTCAATGGGAGAGAGGGAAATCACCAGTGAAGATACTCAATAGTGGACACTGCAAGCCTTAAATTTGGCCAGGCAGGCCAAATGAGCCAGAGGGTACAATAGTGGTATGTCTGTTATGGGGGAAACCAACCTCTGTCTGATTGGACTGGAGGCCTGCTCCATGGGAGGGAATATAGCCCTGATACTGAAAACCTACAACAGGGGTTGTCATGAGCCCTAGGAGTGTAATGTCTGCTGGTGTCTGGCTCACCAAACAGCCCAATAAGCACTTCTCTTAATGTTCACACACGCACACATATATATATATTAATGCTACTCTCATTTTTGATTAGAGAAGCTTCTTTTTTCAGATAGCAGTGTTCTTGGGATTATTCAGCAGGCACCATAGTGCTGAGAAGATATGACAGAGGAGTGCTCAGCACTGCAATATCTCTATCACACCTTCCAAGTCTCAAGGTCCATAGCTGAATAGGTGGCAGAAAGAATGTAAGAGCCAAAGGAAGGGTAAGATCCTCCAAATACCAAATGGCCTGGATATCCATGACCTTGCAGTGCCTGACACTACCTATACAAGACCATCATAATAGGAAGAAAAGATCATGACATCAAAATAAAAGAGAGTCTGATTGAAGGGGGTGGGATATGATGGACAGCGGCATTTCCAAGGGGACAGTGGGGGGTGGGAGGGAAATGCCATGGGACATTGTTTACAATTATGGAAGTTGTCAATAAAAATAAATAAACAGGTAATATGCAAATTGATTCTGGAATGTAAGTCAATGATTCTGGAATGTAAGTCAATAATACTTTGAATTTTAGTTGTTATATTTCTCACTTATGCACTGAAAATATCAACAATATAATAAGCTAATGATCAACATGATTGATTTAGTATCAAAATATACTAAAAAGTTAACTTATCTTAAAGATGGAAAGTTTAGGCTAACAATTTCCTTGAATCACTATAACTCACAATGATAAATAGAAAAAAAAAAAAACGCAGAATGATGTGCAAAACTGTTCTTGTCCTGAAAGTCTCTGAACATAAAGACATATTGACAGGCAGACCTGGGGTGATTAAACTAGAGAAAAGAAGATTAAAGGAATGTATGGAACTTTTATTGAAATATTAAATGCTGTTCTGTGGAAGAAAAAACAAAATATGTTCTACACTGATTTAGAGAGAAAAACTAGGAGGAATGACCTAAGTTTTAACAAAAAAAATGTTTTAATCAATGCAGGGATGACCTTTCTAATAATTAGTTTTGTGTAGAGTTAGGTTCTCATCAGCCTCCTTGGACTACTTCTGTGACTCTTGCTTAATTTGGATTTGCCTAGGTGCCTTCCAGCTGAGCTCCATGTCAAAGCCACTAATGGAAGATACCATTCCCTTCCCATTTTTCTCTGCATGAACATTAATTGAAATACTCCATGTAGAATACAAGCATGTTTAATTACTTGGTCTTTGTTAATATGTACCTAATATTTTACATGTGCAAATGATTTTTAGTTGAAGATAGATTGCCTCATGTTTGAATAGCCTGTAATCCTTTCCCAAAAGCATTCTTTTTAATCATATTTTTTAACTTTTCTTAACTATAGCTGTATAAACAAGCTCAAGGAAAAACTATGGAAATCAGTGTGGAGACTCCTCAAAAGGCTGAAAATAGAACTACCGTTAGATCCAGCTGTACCTCTTTTGGGCATATATCCTAAATACTATATACCACAGAGACACTTGCTCAACCATTTTTATTGTTGCTCTATTCACAATAGCTAGAAACTAGAAAAAGCCAGATGCCTAACAATAAATGAAGAGTTAATGAAGGTGTGGCACATATACACAATGGAATTCTAATTCTAATCAGTGGTAAAGAAAATGAAACAACCAAATTTGTAGAAAAATGGAGGGACTTGGGGAAATCCTGCTGAGTGGGGTGACATAGGCTCAGAAAGATAAACACAGCATGGCCTCTCTCATATGCAGTTCCTAACCTAATCCAGGATCAGTAAATTGTAAACTCTAATAAATATCTACAATATGAATGAAGATAGGAAAAAGGGGAAAGAGTGAGGAAGGGGAGGAAGTCCTACTCGACAACAAGTCAATGATCGGCTAAAAGAAAGAAGAAAGAAAGGAAGGAAGGAAAGAAGAAAGAAAGAAAGAAAGAAAGAAAGGAAGGAAGGAAGGAAGAAAGAGACCTAGGGGATGAAAGACAGGGCATGGTGGGGGACACACAAAATTAATGGCAACTTGAATTAGTCCAATAGAAACCGCTACAATAGAAACCACTCTACAAGTCATCACCCTCAAAAAGGGGGAGGGAACCTGAAAAGAAGAGCTCTATAAACAGTGGAGGAAGCATTACCCTCAAACCATGGGCTGGCTGGTAATTTCCATGGCTGGAATTGCCCACCCCCTCACAGTGACATGTTGGTCCAGGAGACATGCGGTCCCCAAAATAATAAAGGCAATTGACAAAAGGCTTGGTTAGCCGCAAGAGGTAAAAGATGTCCCTATTGCTGAAGACACCACAGACTGCAGCCACAGGACATCAAATGATCATGCTGGAATTGACTGGGAATCCAGTTCCCTCCCAGCTAGCCTTCACACTGCCAGAAAAGTGCTATGAGAGCAGATGGAGAGCAACAGTTTTCAACAGATTGATTGGTCAGGAGATCCTGCCAGTTACAAAATCAACCAGCTGAGCAATAGTGGCACGCAACCCATGTCAGTAATCAACTGCTCATGGATTGGACATGAGACCTGCTCAGTGGGGGTAAACTCATATCTGGCTCTGGGAACCGAGACAGATTATCTAGAACAAGACATGAATAGGCTCCAGAGAGAACCTCTACTGCTTTCTAACTAAGAAGAGTAGATATACACATCAATATATCTTTCTAAGGACCCTGCTTATCCCCTTTTATTCAAACTGTTCTCACTTTTAGTTGGAGAATCTGTTCTATTTCATAGATGAAGAAGAATATGGGGAAGAACAAAGATACACCAATACATCAAGAAGAGAGAGCCAGGTGTCTACCAGGAGAAAGTTCACCTACACTTCATTTGTCCAGACCCTGGAAGTCATTATAGGGGAAGCAGCAACATGAATACTGTTCTTAGAGCTCACCTGAAAACCAGTTCCAGAGAAATGGCAACAGAGAGACACTGTGGCACACAAACTTCATAAAAGCAGAGATCCAGAGCCTACAGAGAAAGCAACATTAAATCAGATCCCTGTCTTTCTCACCAAGGCTCAGGGAGCATTGTGGAAGTGTGGGCAAAATGATGGTAAGATCCTCAGGGTGGGTGGGAATTGCCCGAGACACCATGTTTCTCCCATTCCTGTAGAGATTGATTGAAGCTTCTTATTCACCCCAGTGAATACCAATAACCCCTGCAAAGACATTCAGCACACTTGGAATGGGAGGGGACTATAAGTGCAACTGATATATAAAGAAAATCAATAAATCAATAAAACAGACTGCAAATGTGGCTTAGCTTTTCTCAATTGATCTTGAGTATAGTATTTCCCCTTCTTGTGTTTTGGTATCCTGGTTTCTAAAATTAATCATTGCCATGGACTATCTGTGGGGTCCTTTCTAGCTCTGTTTCTCTGTGATCTCATTCATCAACTTCCCCAGAGTAGACTCAGAGAACTCTTAATTATCCAGTGGAACTTTGATAGATTCTGTGTAAATAGTTGTAAGTCTCTCTGGTCCAGTCACTTCAATTCCCTCCTAAATAATCAGCTGCCTAATTTAGAATTGTGTCCTTGGTCTGCTTGCTATTTACTTGCATGTCTAACTGGGTGGAAATAAGGGTGATGTTTTATTAATTAGTGTGAACTATGTCCAAACATTGGACTTGAAAATCAACAGGAGCATGTCCTTGATGTTTTAAACCTTTTGGTGAGAAGTATGGTTCATTTTTGGGGTAATTTCTTGTCTCTCTTAGAAACTGGAATATAGATCAAAGATATTTTTTGGTCTAAAAGAGTTAAGCTACATATAGATTCATGCATATAAATATATATTGTCATACTTGTTGGGATAGAATTCATATATTATAAAATCCAGTCATTTAAATATAGATTCAATGATTTTTAGTGTATCCACAGAATGCTATGACCATCACCACTGTGGTGGTTTGATTCAGGTGTCCCCCATAAACTAAAGTGTTCTGAATGCTAGGTTCCTAGCTGATGGAGATTTTGGAATTAATACCTCATGGATGCAGTGTATTGTTCAGGGCAGGCTTATGGGTAGTATAGCCAGTTTCCCTTTGCCAGTGTTTGGCACACTCTCCTGTCACTTTGTCCATCTGATGTTGGCCATGAGGTGATGTTCACCCTCTGCTCATGCCATCGTTTTCCCCTGCCATCATGGAGTTTCCCCTTGAGTTTGTAAGCTAAATAAACCTTTTTTTCCCACAAGTTGTTCTTGGTCAGGTGATTTCTGCCAGCAATGCAAACCTGACTGCAACAACCACCATTGATTTTTGGGCAATTTTATTTCTCCAAAGAAGTTGCCAGCACCCATTAATAGTCATTCTTCATCATCTTCCTCTATATAGTCCAACTGTCATAGTATAAGACAAAATGATAACCTATGTTTCTGTATATTTCCATATTCTGGATATTATATATATATATGATATCCAACAGTATATCTTCTGCTGCAACTCATTCCTTTCTCCTAGTTTAATAAATTTCATCTCATTGTAGCATTTGTAAGACCATAATTTAGTGGCTAAATGTTATTTAATAGTATGAAGATGTGATTAATTCATCAACTAAGCATTTTGAATTCATTCATCAATTCATAGACATATGGGTTGCTGTCATCTTTTGGCTGTTATGAATAATGTTGATAGAAACATTCATGTACAGGTTTTGGTGTATATGAACATTTAAATTTTTCTTACACAAACACATTGAAGATAAATTGCTTGATCAAATGGAAGTTTCATGCCTAACTGTGAGTGAGTAACTGTTAGGTTCCTATCTAGATTGTCTTCACCTTTTTACATTTCCACCAGCAAATTATGAGTTTTAATTTTTCCACATTCTGACAAAGTTTTTGACGGTACCATCCTAGTGAATATGAACTGATTTTTCATTTTCATTTCAGTTCCATTTGTATGATGATGAACATCTTCCCATGTATTAATTGCTCACTTGTTTATCACCCTTGGGAAAATGTTCACAAATGTGTTTTGCCCCTTATCATTTGAGTTGTTTCTTTTTATAATAAGGTTGATAGGCTTCTTCATATAGTCTGTATACTAGTGTCTTTTATTGTATATGATTTACTATGTACATATTTCTCCCATTATATGGATTTTCTTTCACTTTATTATAGTACTTTTAAGCACTTCATGTAAATAATATTTTTTTGTTTCTGGAAGAAGCACAATTTAATTTTTTTATTTTGTGATGCTTTGTGCCATTTCTAAGGATTGGGGGTGTGGTGGTTTGAATAGAATAGATGAGCCCCCAATATATTTCAGTTGTTTATTTGTTTGCAGTTTGCATCTGCAGATACCTGGCTGGAGGAATGTCACTGGGTGGATCTTAAGGTGTGGTGGTGGGTTTCAGATTTCAATCTAAAGATATGCAAAGTGTGCCTAGCTGGAGTTCCTGAAGTGTGCTGTGCTGTGTGGCTTTTGTCTTTTAGGCTTGTGCTTCTCTCTCTCTGCTTGGTCCTGTGAAGGCAGGCCAGCTTCTTCTGCCATTATGAAACTTCCCCTGGATCTGTAAGCTTCAATAAATATCCCTTCCTCCATAACTGTGTCTGGTCTGGAACTCCATCTCAGCGAACTTGAAGCTGGCTGCTACAGGGGGTATACCCTATATACCATGCTCTGATGTATAGTTTTTTTTTTTTTTTTTTTTTGAGGTGGGGTCTCACTCTAGCTCAGGCTGAATTAGAATTTTCTCTGTAGTCTCAGGGTAGCCTTGAACTCATGGTGATCCTCCTAATAGGATGTCAGAACTCCTAATATGATATCAGAAAAAAGCAATTCAAACAGTTATTCTTGTTCCTAATCTGAGATGGAAAGTGGTTGCCTTCACTACCAAGCCAAGTTGCAGTTATGGATTTTCATAGATGTACTTTTTCAGGTCGGGGAAGTTCCCTTTCATTTTAGTCTATTAAGTGTCTTTATCATGGAATGCTATTGGGTTTTGTCAACTCTGTTTTAAAGAGTTTTTTCAAAATCTCTTTTATGGGGTTAGGATGATGGCTTATCAGTTAAAGCACTTGCCTGTGAAGCCTAAAGACCCAGGTTCAATTCCCCAGTACCCACATAAGCCAGATGTACAAGGTGGCACATGCTTCTGCAGTTTGTTTTAAGTGGCTGGTGGCCCTAGGGCACCCATTCTCTCTATATATCTGTCTCTCTCTCTCTCTTAAACAGTAATAAAATAAATTTTAAAAAATGTGCATATGTCTACATTCATAAAATATATTAGTTAATAGATTGTGTAGTATCTTCATCTGAATTAGTTATCACCATAGAACTAATGTCTGAAACACTTGAAAAGTGATCCTTTCATCTTTTGGTTATTAGAAGAGTTTAAAAAGAACTGGGGGCTGAAGAGATTGCTTAGTGGTTATGGTGCTTGCCTATAGAGCCTAAGGATCCAGGTTCAACTCCCCAGAACCCATGTAAGCCAGGGGCACAAGGTGGCACATGCTTCTGTAGTTTTTATGCAGTGGGTGAAGGCCTTGGGATGGCTGTTCTCTCTCTTTCTTTTATTTGTCTCTTTCTCTCTCTCACTCTCTCTCTCTCTTTTTAAATAAATAAAAAATATAAAAAATTATAAATGAAAAAGTAAAAAAAATAAGAATAAAAAAGAATTGTTACAAGTTCTTTTAAAATTCATTAGTAGAATTCACCAGAGCTATGTTGGCCTAGGCTTTTCTTTGTGATTCAGTTTTGGTTACTTATTAATTTCTATCTATTTGTTTTTCCATTTTATATTGTCTTTGTTTATATTATTAACTTGATTGTTATCATTCCTCTAGAGTTGAAATCACTTTGCTTTTGTTTGTCCAGTATTTTAAGGGTGGAAAATAAGGTTAATTACTTAAGAACTTTTTTAGACTATAGGTGTCTATAGGTATAAATTTCCTTCTGAACACTACATCCCATACATTTCTATGTACTACTTTTTGTTTCATGTGTCTCTAATATCATCTAACTTCCTTTGTATTTATTCCTTTTTTCATAGGGTGTTTCATAGTGTGCTGTTGCATTTCCACACGTTTGTGAGGTTCGTCTATTTTTTTCAGTTACTTCTGCTCAAAGAACTGCTTGAAGTATTACTTGCAATGCTAGTCTGTCAGCAGCATATTCTCTCAGGTCATGTTCAGCATGGATCACATTTACTTTTACTTCACATTGAGAAAGACAACTCCCAGTGTTGCACATAATGGTGTCTATTTCTCTGAGATTTTCCCCATTTTTCTTTGTTCTAGTTCCTTAACTTTTCCAGCAAACCAAATGTACATTTGAACTTTTCATTTTAGTTATTGTGATTTTTAACTCCAAAATATCTAACTTATTATTTAATGATGATGTGTATCTCCTTATGGATACTCTTCATTTCATGAGATTTTGTCATACTTAGAGGAATGCCCTTACAATAGCTACTTTTGAAACTTTTTGTTTTGAATCTGGCATATTCTTCTCTGTTACCCACTTCTCTTTCTGTTATGGGTCTAAATTTCATGTACTCTTGTGTGCTTCGTAATTTTTGTTGGAAATTGAGTACTTTAGATAACAGATTATAGAATTTCCAAGTCTTGGCTCCCCAAGTCATTGGTTTATTTCTTTAGTAACTGGCTGGATTATTTTACTGAAGTCTGTTTCCCTAGCAATGAGTTGTATTATAAATATTGACATAGAGTACTGTCCAAGAAAGAGTCTTCTGCTGAATTATGAAAATAGAATGCATAGAGCCGGTTCTCAAGTATATAGGTAGAAAGAAGTCATGCACTTATTCATGTATGTACACAGTTTGTTTATGAAAAGGCACTGCTTCTTAGCTGCTTCTGGGATAACAAAAAACACGAAATATCATGGGGGAGCTGTCACTTTTCCTGTGTTTGTTTTTGGTACTTGAGAATGAACCTGGATCCTCAGATTTAACAGGCAAACACTCATGCTTTGAGCTACATTCCCATCCTTTCTTTTCGTTTTGATATTGAGAAAGTATCTTACTTGAATTCACCCAAGCCCAGGCAGTACTTGAATTTGCAGTCCTCCTGCTGCCACATTCTGAGTAGCTGGGTTTGCAGACCTGTATCACACTAGTGTGTGTGTGTGTGTGTGTGTGTGTGTATGTGTGTGTGTGTGTGTATTTCCATATATCCAATATGAAGAGGAAGAAGAAATTAATTATTTATAAAAATAATCCCAGAAGTATTTGTGTACAAATTTGTGATTATATATTTTAAATAGAAATCAAGCTATTCAAAAATTCTGCTTTGATTAGAGATGAATGATTAGTGAACATTAATATATCAAAATGCATAATTCCAAATGTAGTTGATATTTTTTTCAAAAGCAAACCAGTCTTTGATTATTGCTTCATTCAGTTCAGTCATTAACAAAATCAGGAAGTTTAACACAACATGTACCTTTGAGAACTGAAATGTTAATGTGGAGGAGATGCACACATTTGTTGATGTTTCCTTCCCAGTCGGTTCTGTTATCGGCCTTCCTTCATGGTCATCAGCTCTGCACTTGCACTCATTTCCATATCACTGGGGTTTCCTTTTACACAGTCTCTTCTTTTGGCTCAGTGAGCATTCTAAGAACTTTCCAGAGTACATTTGTTTCTCTTTACCTGCAGGCAACTATGAAAACTGTCTATTCCTCAAGCTTCCCTGCCTGAGCTACTCTCCCGAAAGGAGTTTATGCATTTTCCCTTTTGAGTTTGGCTCCTCTCTGATCAGGTGCACAGGAGCAAGATTAATCTGTCATTAAAAAATAGAATTGTACTTCAAAATTCTCCTGTCTCTTAAAAGGATGCTGAACTTGGCTCTATACCTCCTCACCAGAAAGCAGTTGAAAAGCCCTTGGCAACAGAAAGCTGATTATTTGCAAAAGTAGGACTCTTAATTGGAAAATGTGATGGAATGAAAATAGTGAGTCCCCAGTAATCTTCTAAAATGATAATGTGTTCCACTTAATGAATATTAATGTGTTATATTCATGAGCCTGAAGAATTTTGAACCTGTGAGATAAGAATTTCTTCTACACTCTGACTCATTCACACATTTTCCATTCATATAGACAAGCCTGCTATTCTTGATGGCACACCTCTGGTAGACAGCAATTAGCATGTATGCAGATGCCTAATTGGTTGTGAATTTTTATGATTTTTTTCCTGTTACTGGGAATAATTATGCATTTATTTTATTCTATTCCTTTATAAATTCCTAGCAGCAAATGGCTATATATTCTACCTCTTCTTTAATTTCATTACCCTTAGGGATTGCACAACCTATGAGACATGACCATGGTTTGTTTAGATGGACTGATTTTGCTATTAAGAAACACAAAGGAACTCCTACTTCTAAATGTGTGTTGTGTGTGTCAAGACGTTTGCCCAAGGCTCTGCTCTTATCGCAAAAATGTAGTTATTAATTAAAATGTATTTGGAACTTTTTGTCTTTGAAACTTGGTCAATTTTCCCACGAGCAAGGGAAATGAAACCTGTACTATGATTAATTGGGTGGAGCCAAATGTAATTTACTTCTTGAAGATATTGTTTGTATAGCAATCAGCATGGTATCTCATGAGAGCCTGACCTAATTAAAGCCCTTTGTTCAGATAAGTCCACTTTTTAAGCTTGGAACTAAGTTAAAGTGCATGATCTATACATATAGAATTTATTTTTCTATCACTTGAGCACACATAAATGAATGCTTGTTAGGTATAAAAAATATGTGACAAGAAAGAAATACATTTTGTGGCAGGAATGAATTTAATTTGTTCTACTATGTTCTAAGGAGAATGGAATAGAAAAGTGCATGGAGGGATCTTTTGTTCTGAGATCAAAGCCAACTTTTTTGTAATGACTTTTATTTTTTTCAGAGTTGAAGGGTTAGGTCTGTATAAGTAATGAGAAAACATGGTGAAAAGATGGAAGAAAGTAGAGTCTGTCTAACTGGAGAAGGTCCTCAGACAGAAAAGAAGCACAGCAACAGGTTTTATCAAAAATAGTAAACCAGTTGGAGAGGTGATTTAATTAAAAGTAAAATGTGGGATAGAGAGATGTCTCAGTGATTAAGGGTTAAGACACTTGCCTCTAAAACCTAAGCACCAGGGTTTGGTTCTCCAATACCTACATAAAGCATGATGCACAAAGTGGTGCATGCATCTGGAGTTCATTTACAGCCACTACAGGCCCTTGTGCTCCCATTCTCTTCCGTCTGTCTCTCTCTGCTTGCAAATAAGTAAACAATATTAAATAAAAAAGTGAAATGCTATGTTTTAGATATTGTGAAAAAGTTGTGATGAGGAATGTAGTTCAGTGTTAGAACACTTGTCTACCATGTGTAAGTCTCTGGGTCCAATGCCCAGTACTGCAAAAAACAAAAAAAAAAAAAAATTTTTTTTTTTTTTTTTTTTTTGGTTTTTTGAGGTAGGGTCTCACTCTAGCTCAGGCTGACCTGGAATTCACTATGTAGCCTCATGGTGGCCTCGAACTCGTGGTGATCCTCCTACCTCTGCCTCCCGAGTGCTGGGATTAAAGGTGTGTGCCACCACGCCCGGCTCTTCAAAATATATTTTTTTAAAATAAATGCTCTACACTGTAGGCTGCTGTCGCAGGACACTGAAAGAGGAAGCTATAAGTAAGGAAGCCAGCTTTCTTCTGGCCAGCCCGCTAGATGCTAGAAATTGCTATAGGACCCGCTGTGGGATAATGACCACCAACAGTGCAAAAAAGCAGGAGATCCAGCAAGATAGGAAATCAACCTGCTGGGCAAGAAGTATACACCTGTGCAATAGTGGCTCCCAGCCTTTATGGGTAACCAACAACCCTCTGATTGGGCATGAGGCCCCCTCAGTGGGAGAGAACTCCTATCTGACACTGGGAGCCAAGCCAGGATCCCATGCCCGGAAACTCATAGACTCCAGAGAGAAGCCTCCACTGCTCTGTAGATAAGAAA
This sequence comes from Dipus sagitta, assembly GCA_036346955.1. Classification (NCBI taxonomy): domain Eukaryota; kingdom Metazoa; phylum Chordata; class Mammalia; order Rodentia; family Dipodidae; genus Dipus; species Dipus sagitta. The sequence continues at coordinate 121,445,443 of CM070772.1, forward strand.
GAGTGGGCATACACATCAAAAAATCTCTCAAGGGCTGGAGAGGTGGCTTGGTGATTAAGGCACTTGCTTGCTAGGCCAAAGACCCAGGTTTGATTCCCCAGGACTCACAGAAGCCAGATGTACTGGGTGACACGTGCATCTGGAAGTTGTTTGCAGTGGCTGAATGTACTGGTGTGACTGTTCTTTCTCTCTTCAATAGGTAACATAAAATATTTTTTTTAAAAAAAATTCAAGGCCTCTCAAATAACGATGCATATCCTCCTTAAAGCTGCTCTCACTCTTAGAGAATCTGCTTTATTTTGCAGATACTAGAGAATATTAGACTCAGGATCCATTAATATCCAACAAGGAAAGATAGACGACCTCCTTCCACTAAACATGCCATCTCTAACGCATCTGCAGGGGCCCACACAAAATTCCAGAGGAAACAGTGGCACCCTTGCTCCCATTGCTGTCCTGACAATCAGCTCTTAGGGAGACTGAGAAAGACACTGCTGTAAAGCAAAATCCATCAAAGCAGAAATCCAGAGGCTACAGAGAACTCAGCACTATATCAGACTGCTAACATGCCCACCAAGGCTCAGGGGTAATTGCAGAAGAGGGGCAGGAAGACGGTAAGAGCCCCAGGTCGGGCAGGAGTATCCTGAGGCACACCTGCTCCCTCTGCAGAGACTGATTGAGGCTCTAATTATTCCACAGTGAATACCAGTAACTCCACTGAGGAGGGCCATCAGGGAAATTGGGATGGGGACATAAGAACATAACTTGGTAAAAAAACAAATACATGTAAAACAAGTACAAAAATAAAACTTCTAATGTCTCATATCAAATACTCAATTGAAACTCAGCTTTATTGTATATAAATGAGGATCGTGCTCAAACCTGCTGGGAGAGCTTCCCTCCCCTGACAGAACTCTGTATTTCTTTGTAGCTAAGTCCATTAATGGTCTCGTAGGACCAGACATGGACTGCATACTTTCTGTTCTCCCTCCATTTTTCCAGAATCTTACCCTAGAGCCCTTTGTACTTGCCACCAGTGAATGGAGTCAGATCTTTCTGTGTCAGTGCTGACGTGTTAACTTTGGGAAAATTTCAATACAGTGATCCCAAGTCAAATCTTAAGAAACACCAGAGTTGGCAAACTGCAACCCATAAAATCAATTTCATAGCAAATATGGGATTAAGGGGAACCATACAAGTAGCATGGGATGTGTGTATTCAAAAATAAAAGTTGTGGAAAGTGTCCATTCCTCAGTACAAAACGAACGTTCTCACAACGTTGGGTTTTCCCAGGTAAGTTCATGTCTGGGTACACCACAATATTCTGTTGTTAAGGGGAAGTTTCTGCTGAAAATTTCACACCTGCCTTTCCGGATCTGAAGTTAAGACTTTGTTTAGCGTCTGCTTGGACTTCATCCCTCCCTTGCACTGAGCATCAATGGGAATTATTGGGTGCTCAGGTAGTGAAGTTTAGAGAGTTTGAAGCTCAGTCCTACAGTCTATGTCCCAAGGAAGGACTCGGAACCTTTGCACGTACCTCCACTGTCAATGCAGGTTCAAACTGCACTCAGAAGACAGCATCATGGTGAGGATTCAGAGGATTAATTAAGTGAAAGGCTTGGATCAGTCCTGGCACATGGAGCTGGGGTGTGTAGGACGATCTCCTTAGTGCACGTTCAGAGACTTGACAGCACATTTGTGTTCCCGCTGCCCTCTACCATCAATAAATGATGATTTTTGAGGGGGGGGGAGTCTTGTACTGTCTAATTTCAAGGGGGATTGTGGGTAAAGAAATCTCTATATGCACTGGTCAAAGCACGACTTACATAACATAGCTTCTCTTTTTTTAAAAAAAATAATTATTTATTTATTTTCAACAAGAAAGAGACAGAGAGAGTCAGGGAGAGAGAATAGGCACACCACAGCCTTTAGTCACTGCAAAATAAAAAAATATATATATTTTTACAAAAGAGAAAGAAATTGGAGCATTTGTATCTCTCTGTTTCTTATCTGTGCCTTTATTTTATTTGAGCTAAGTTCTCAATAACTCTTTGCTGAGGCTGGCTTTGAATTCTACACCTCAGGTTTCTACCTCCTAAGTGCTGGTTTACAGGAGTGAACCAAGGCTCCCTCTCGTATATAAATGCAATGTGATGGCCTCCCTATACTCATTTGAGCATGACTTACTTAGACCATTATTTAGTTCAAATCATGAGCTAAAAGAAAGCCTTACTTAAGTTGTTTTGTCAAGCATTTTTTTCATAGTAATGGAGGAAGGCAAATGATACAAACTCCACTCACTAGGAAGTGTGCTCTGCTAAATCAGAACTGAAATCGTCATGGGAAGTAGGCCTAGTCTGCCCCTGAATTTTTAATTCTGCTGTCTTATTGTTTTCTCTAGCCCAAGACATGCTCATTTAGGCACAATGATTTCATTGATTTTTTATTTTATTATTATTATTTTTTGTTTTTTCGAGGTAGGGTCTCTCTCTGGTCCAGGCTGACCTGGAAATTAACTATATAGTCTCAAGGTGGCCTCAAACTTACGGTGATTCTCCTACCTCTGCTTCCCGAGTGCTGAGATTAAAGGCGTGCCCCACCATGTCCGGCCACAATGATTTTTACAATAGTTTGAAACCTGGCATGGCCCATACCTGCTGAAATTATTTCTTTCATAGAAACATTAAAATTCCTTTTATATAATAAAAACACATCTCGGGATTTTATTCAAAAGTAAATCATTAACTTACAAATATTTATTCCTTTTCAGCTTATGTCTTCTATTAAAGGAATACATGTTTTCAATCCGCCAACATATTAGATAAATTTGTCATGTACATTTAATGCTACTTATACAAATTTGTTTCTAAGTACTTTATAGTTTATTTTTTCTATTATACCTTAATATATTCTTTTGAATCTATGTGTGAGTAACTAATATTTTTTTTCTGTACAACACGGAGACAAAGATTATGCCCTCTAATGTCAAGCTCCAATTAGTCTTTGCCTAAAAGAGGGGCTACACTCATCGAAATTTCCCTAAATTAATAATGCTTATCCAATTTAACCTGTGCAACTTCACTTTCCATTGGAGAATCTCTTTCTTTTTCAGAAGGTAGTGAGACCCAAGGAGATAAACCACCCCTCAGATCCCAGTCAAGGCCCAGGGGAAACTGCAGAGGAAGTGGGGAGATGAGCAGGAGGGCTGCTTTCATGGCGAGCCGGGCAAGCAGAAGCAGGCTGAAGGAGACAGATGCTGAGGACACTCAACACATACCAAAGCAGAAATCCAGAGGGTCCTAAGGGCTCATCACTTAAGTAGACTTAAATACACCCACCAAGGCTCAGGGAAATTTGCAGAAGAAGGGGCAGAAAGACTGTAAGAGTCACAGACTGGGATGTCATGCCCAGAGACACTGCCCCCCCCCGCAATAACTGACTGCTGCTTCCACAAAGTATGACCCACAACCCCATGGGGAATTCCAGAAACCCCACTGAGGAGGGCCCCCTTCGGAAAGGGGAGAGGGATGGAAGGAAAAGATGGTACCAACACATGATATATCCATACAAAATATGTTCTTAAAAATAAAAAAAATCTGTTTTTAATATTTCATTAGATTTGTAGATAGGTTGATGAGTACTTATTATTATTATTTTGTTGTTGTTATTTTATTTATTTTTTTTTTTTTGAGGTAGGGTCTCACTCTAGTCCAGGCTGCCCTGGAACTCACTCTGTAGTCTCAGGCTGGCCTCGAACTCGTGGTGATCCTCCTACCTCTGCCTCCTGAGTGCTGGGATTAAAGGCGTGTGCCACCATGCCCAGCCCCTGAGTACTTCTTTTTATATAGGTTTCTACTTTCTTAGTACATCAACACTATTATTAAAAGTATGGTCATCATAAATGTGTTTAGCTCTTCTTTTCCAATATTATGTACTAGAATGTTTGTATTTGTTAGAACTACACCATTAATGTAAAATTATAATGATGATTATTGTGGGTCTTTTTACAAGGTTTACTTTAATTTAAATATTAAATACTACCTATTTAAGGCAGTATTCTCTGTTGTATTTGTAAATTTGATTATTCTTATTTATTTTCTTATTTTGATTTTAATTTTATTTAAAAGAAGGCTGAACATTTATTTGATATGTCAGCATTGCTCAGCAGTTAAGATGCATTCCTTCAATGGCTAAGGAGCTGGGTCCTGGGTTTGGTTCTCCAGTACCCACATGAAGCCAAATACACAGGGTGGGCTGGTCATGGTGGCACACGCCTTTAATCCTAGCACTCAGCAGGCAGAGGTCGGAGGATCGCCCTGAGTTCTGGGCCACCCTGAGACTACATAGTGAGTTCCAGGTCAGCCCAGGCCACAGTGAGACCCTACCTCAAGAAACCAAAATAAATAAATAAATAATAAATAAATAAACCCAAGTACACAGGGTGGCAGTGGATCTGGAGCTTGCAGCACTGGATGCCCTGGTGTGCCCTTTTTTATTTTCTCTTCTCCTATTTTTATCTCTTCTCTCTATATCTCCCTGTTTGCAAATAAATAAAAATATCTCAAATACTTTATTCTTTTTGAACTTCACGAGCATCATATCATGAATGTATTTCCGGATAATAACCAGTGTGCTGTTCTACAGAATAACTCCTTTTTCACATTTTATTTATTTGTTTACTTGAGTGAGAGGGAAGACAGAGAGAAAGAAAGAGAGAGAGAGAGAGAGAGGGAGGGAGAGAATAGGTGTGCCAGAGCCTTTATTCACTGCCAACAAACTCCAGACACACATGCCAACATGTGCATCTGGATTTATGTGGGTACTGGACAATGGAACCTAGGTCTTTTGCTTTTGCAAGTAAGTGCCTTAACTGCTAAGCCGTCTCTCTGGCCTGGAATAACTCTAACATGGTCATGAAGTACTATTCTTCTAGTAGGAGTGCATGATTAGTCTTCTATCATTCCATTTGGCCTGAATGAAACAAGGTTTTATTTTCTGGCAGTTTACTTATCTTGTTCTGGAATTTGATCTGTAGATAGAAATGAATTGGATAAGTGTCCTTTTTAAGTCTATAGCTAGTTTGTATGACATTGGAATTACCTATTGTTTAAAGATTAATCTCAACTAGAAAATCATATTATCAGAATATTTTTGTCTTTTCTTTCATGATAATTATAATATTCAAAATCTCCACTTTTTGGGTCATATTTGATAACCCGTATGCTGCTTGAAAATACTCCATTTCATTCAGGATTTTTAATTTATTGCTACAGAATAGCATGCTGTATGAAATGCTAATGGAAAATGTTGAAAAATCTAGTTCTACCCATAATGTTACTATGAATAGGCAGATTGGATGCATGCAAGGTCATATATCCGATGATAGGAATGAAAAAAAAAAATGATTGGATTTGGGGATGGGTTTTTGAGTAATTATTTTTCCTATGGGCTTCTGCTGTTTGTTATATCAGCAATGCTATTAAAAAATACAAAACACACTGGGTGTGATGGCGCATGCCTTTAATCACAGCACTCAGGAGGCAAAGGTAGGAGGAGGATCGCCGAGAGTTCAAGGCCACCCTAGACTACATAGTTAATTCCAGGTCAGCCTGGACCAGAGTGAGACCTTACCTTGAAAAACCAAAAAAAAAAAAAAAAAAAAAAAAAAACACTGCATGATGGTAGTAAAAACGGAGGTTCTGAATTTCAGTTGTTATGGACTCATATGGTGGTCTGCCAGACCTTTGTTGCATAAGGCAAGCAATTTATTGGAAGATGTCTACCCTAAGCTTCCATTTTGTAAAATGGGGATAGTAACTGTTTTCCTCTTGGGTTGATGTGAGCACTGAACAGTGTGTTGTAAATCTCAGTACCAGGGGCAGGGAAGTCACTCATGCCTGAGGCCCAACATTGAAGCCACAAAACAAAATTAGTTTTGGGTTAGAGAGATGGCTTAGCAATTAAGGCATTTGCCTGCAAAACCAAAGGATCCACGTTCAACTCTTAGGACCCATATAAACCAGAGGTACAAGGGGGAGCATGTACGTGGGGTTCGTCTGCAGTGGCCAGAGGCCCTTGCGAGCCCATTCTCTCTCTCTCTTCCTCTCTCTCTCTCTCTCTCTCTCTCACAAATAAATAGATAAAATATATTAAAAATAAAATATAAATAAAAAATCAGTTTTTAGCCAAGTGTGGCAGCATGCACCTATTATCCTAGCACTGCAGAGGCTGAGATAGTAGGATTGCCATTAGTTTGAGACCAATGTGGTCTACATATGGTGAGTTCTGGGACAACCAAAATGAAATAGTGAGAGCCTCTCTCAAAGAAAAAAAAATATGACAAACAAACAAGCAAAAAAAAAAAAAAAAGGCTCAATACCCCATGTCAGGTAATTATCAACATTTCCACTCACTAGCTGGGGCTTTGGGTCTAGTATTTTCTTCTTTAAAATGGAACTAACAGTAGCATTTGTCTCACACTATCATCCTGATAATTAAACCAGGTGATGCATGAAAAGACCTTTATGCATATTAAATACATTCTTTAAAATGGTAGTCAAAGCAATGCAAATAGTTAAAAACTCAGGTAAAATCAAGAGCGGAGCACCGTTCCCAGTCAGGACTTAGCAGCTTCTGAATGTGAAGTGCTGGAATAGGCATTCCTGTATCACGTGATTCCCAAGTGAGAAGGAGAATAGGACAACAGCGTCCTACTGTTGCTACTACCCCTTAATCACCCATCTTGTTTGGGAGCTGTTGGCCAGGAACACAGCTTTCAAAATCCAGTTGGATTTTTGGATGTTACCGTTACTCTACTGCCAGTAATAAGTGATGCTCCAAGTGCAGATGACAATTTGGAATGACCTTTTGAAGATAAAAGAGAGACTCTGATCTCAGAAAATAGCCACTTGACTCCTATCATACCATCTCTGATATCACAGAGGGCATCCAACATGATGCTATGGGGGGAATTAGCAGAATTGATAAGATTATATATTAGGGAAGAGCTAGGTGGTTAGAAAAAAGAATAACACAGGCAGGTAGGAAGGAAGGGAGGGAAGACGGGAGGGAGGGAAGGATGAAAGAAGGAAGGAAGATAGGAAGGAAGGTGAGGTGAACAATCGGATCTGCAAATATGATGGACATTTTAAGCTTAGGTTGAGGTTTCTGCTCCGTGATTTTTAACTATTATGGGTTCTTCACATGGCCATTGCTTTCTTGTTGTCTTCGAAGTAGATTTTCTGAAGGGACCTAATCAATCATTGTTACAGGGCAGGTCATTATGATTATGGAGGGATTTCAGGGAAAATATAGGGTGTTTGTAGAACAAGATTTCTTTCCTATGGATGCTAGATCAGTTTTTATTAATCTCTGAAGGAAAACCTTAAGAGAAATAACTCACTGCCCAATGAACTTCCTTTCCAAAGAGAAAGGGGATATAGAAAAATAGGCCTGCTCAAATACAGAAGTGAGAGTAAGAAGTGACAGGCAAGGAAGCAGAGAGAAACTAAAGTGTTCCCCCCAACTATGGAAATCTCGTCAGGTGGATAGCAGATGAATGTCATCAGTGGAAAGTGAGAAAAGAGTCTTGGATGCATTGTCTTTGGATCAGAAGCCCTGCTTTGTGAGACGGAAGGCAGAATAATATTACAAGAACATCCAAGCCAGCTGGTTTATCTTCAGGGCTGTGCTTTAAACACAGATGATATTTCAGAATGTCTAGAGAAAGAGAGGGTTATACCAGGGGATTGAAAGAGGATAGGGAGACGATCCAGAAGTTACGGGGATGCAAGAGCAAAGTAAAGACATATCATTTATCAATTACCAAATTGGCAATGATTTAAAAGGGATTATAATGCCCAGAATTACCTAAGATGTTTATGCATTACAGGTGGGAATATTCATCTGCACAGATTTGGGACTGAACTCTGACAAGCGTATATAGAAAGCTTTACAGCGGTGCAAACTTTCAAAGCCATTGTTTTAGTTAGGATTAGTCCAACTACCAGCTGCATATGGGATAGCAAACCAACTTATAAAGTGACTCAGAAAGGTTAACAGTGTGTTTCTCTTTCTCCTGAAGGCAGGCTGGGCAAGTCTGCAACGACAACCCACAGAAGATGCCCAAAGGCTGGAGACTTCCTGTCTTATTGCTTGGTTGGGCTCAGTGAAGTCTTCTCAGGGCTTTCATGATCACTTTGTCTCCAACTATATGATAAGCACTCATCAGACCAGACACAGGCTGTCCCTAAGTAACAGTTTTCACAGGTCTTATACTACATCTCTGTCTTCATTCTTCATTCCAGTGTGGAGAGTCACAGGTTGAAAGGATGTCTGGGGAAATGGCTGTTGTGGCTGCCTCAACAAAACTTCAGGGTTTCAATACTAAAAACTGAGCAGGAAGCATATATTGAGAAGAGTACAGCAGTAATTCTAACCTATTCCACTTCCATAAATATATGTAAGGAAGTAATCAGAAAGGAACTCTGAAATGAATTTGCACAAATTTTGTGGAAGTGCTAGGATGATATCAGAAAATTAGATACCACATAAGAATGCCAATAGGGGGCTGGACCAATGAATTAAAGTGCATGCATGCATGTATAATATATCTCCCACTCAGCAACCTGGCATATGAAAAGTATATCTTCTGATGTAGCACAATAATTGTGACAAAAAGTTCGGATACATATGTATATGTGACCTGTGAGCATATGTATATGTGTGGTCGTATGTGTGTGTGGGGGGGGTACTTGTGGAGGTAATGTACGTGTGTGTGTGTGTGTGTGTGTGTGTGTGTATGTGTGTGAAGGCCAAAAATTAATGTTGGATGCCTTCTTTAGTCACTCACTACCTTAGTTTTGAGACAGCTTTTCTCACAAAACTTGAAGTTCATGAATTTGACTAGCCTAGTTAGTCAGCAAGTCCCAAGGATAAGCCTATGTCTACTTCCCTATCACTGAGATTACTGGTGTGTACTGCTATGTCTGGAATTTACGTGGGTATTAGGAATCTAAATTTAGTTTCTCATACTTGAATAACAAGCACTTTAAAAAGTGAGCGATCTTCTCAGTCCAATTGTGATGTTTTATGAATCAAACAAGCAATGCACAAGGTGGTATAAATGGTATTATGCAAATTTGGAAGCAAAAGTGTAAGAAATGAGACATTAAAAAGTCCATCTCTATTGCTGATTGATGAAAACATTGGAAATTTTAGTTTTGTTCCTTGTACTTTGTATTTTCTGAATTTCTCTCCAGTGAGTACAAATACATCATTTAAAATCTCTGAGGCCTACACTGTGTGCCACCTTGGCATTGCTTAATACATTTCTGCCTTTGAAATCTTGCTACTTCTCAAGTAACTATAGTATCTGCTGATTCCTCCATTTTTGACTCTGCTTACATCAGTCCCCTAAATAAAAGTAGCGCATTAACAGCCCGTAAAAGATCTCCTATTACACTGCTTCTCAATTAAAGCTCCAGTGCCCTGCAACTGCATCTTGAATTACAATAAATAAAAGTTTTTTCACTTCAACTTCAAAGTTCTCCCCTAAATAGTCCAAAGCTACTTCTTTCATCTTGTCAAGTCAGTGTCTTTTCTCCTACCTGCTGCTGCTGGTCTCAAACACAAAGAGTCCTTTTCTCCTTCTTTCTTTCCTCAAGCTGATAACTGTGCCAGAAATGCACCACTTTCTCCATCTTTGGGGGTTGAAAACCATCTTTCAGACTCCCTAAGACCCTTCTCAGATGCTCTCACCTTCCTTTGCATCTTACCACTAACTGTTTACTACAGTAATTGTCTTCTGTCTTAGGTAGTGAATATTTCAGAGCATGTCCTCTCCCTTGGTTAAATTCTTGTGGGTTTTCTACAATTCAGTTGTTCCTGCTACTCATCTTTGTTTCTTACATCATAGTTATCCCAAAACTTAAGGACAATAGGAGCTTAATCAAGGTTCATTGGACTAAATCTATTTGAATGGAATTCGCATATGATAAGAAGGAAGTTCCATTGTCCATGGGAAAAGAGGAGGAGAGCAGAAACAATAGCGAACAAGGGGATGAGGATGTTTCAGGACTACTACAGAAACTAAGCAGATTGAAGTAAAATAAGGAGCTTATAAAGAAGAAGATTTATTTAATGAAAAACAAGATTTAGAGAATTATGTTAAAGATAAAAACTACAATTCATTATGCACAAATCTGAACATCTTCTGAAATTGACACCTGGTCTTGTCCTGAACATCTCCAGTGACAAACAACACATTACCTAACAGGGTAGTTTATTTCTTCAGAAGAGGAGTAAGATAAAATAAGCCCATTATCTTTGTTCATTCTTTCCATTTCACTTCAAATCCTGCATCCCTGAGAGCCCTTCATATATTTCATCAAAGTCACCATGTACTTTCCAAATCTTTCTACTTGTAAACTAAGCTTGTTTTTCATATTCGATAATCCCACACACATTATAACAGAAGGCTCACAAAAATCCCATGTTTCCATCAGGTTAATAGTTTATCTCAGGTATTAGCACATCTGATGGCATACATCTTCAACTTACTATGAAGACATATGGCTACCCCATACCATGTCACTGTGTCTCCTGTATCTCCATAAAGTTCTAAGTACTTTTTCAACTTGATGATATTTGAATCAATATGTGCTTAATAAACAACTGCTTCTTGTTTCCTGTACTTCTCGGCACACATTGGCAATTTTCCCCTTCCAACCTGATTATCATTACTAAATCATCTTCCTTGGAATTTGTGGAAGCATTACAATGGGCAAAAGTCCAAAATGGTGGTGGTGAGGTGGGTCTTCCTGTTGTCTTATGGCTGCCTCAGAAGCACATGCGTAAGACATTACCCATATTGGTCAAACCTTAGGTGGTTTCAAATCTTGCCTTATTTTTAAACTGCTGATCTTATTTCAGCTAGAAAGCAAAGGAGCTGCAGCACTAGAGGTTTGGAAAGTAGAAGTGAGTTATCTCCATGTACGTGATTCTCCAGGCGGGTGGCGTATCTCAGAGTGGATCATTTACCCTTAAGTAGCAGATAAATACTAACCTCTTGTTCTATCTGTCTATATCTTCCAGCAGCAGTGGACATACAGAAAACACCAAGGAATCAAACACATTCATGTGTACATTCATGAATGAATGAAGGAATGGATTGTATACAGAGCAGTCTGTGAACACATGTGAAGAATCCTTTCGGAGATAAGAGAACCAGTGGCATGAAGGGGATGGCAAGCATTACCTAGAAAAATTGTAAAAGCTACCTCATGGATGCTGCATATTTCGATGAACCAGTTTGGTAAGATATATAACATTTTTAAAGATTTGTGTGGGTACGTGTGCATGTCATCCTCAGATTAAATTTTTCTCTTTTTATGAGGTAGGGATTCTCATGGACCTGGAGTTCTCCAATTAAAATAGACTGGCTGTGCAGTGAGCCCCATGGATCCACTGGTCTCTGCCTCTCCATAAGTGGAATCACAGGCATACCCCCAAACAACTGGCATTTTTTAAGTATGTTCTTGGGAGCAAACACAGGTTATCATGCTTATGATGCAAGCACTTCTCTGAGTCACACCCCCAGCTCCCTAACAAATGTTGTTAGAACATTTTGCTGATGAGGAAAAGCAATTAGCAGTCAAGTGTGTAATACAAAGTCACAGTTCTCTTTTTCTTAATTTTTTATTTATTTGAGAGAGAGATAGAAAGAGGGAGGGATGGACATAGAGAGAGAGAATGGGTATGCCAGGGCCTTAAGCCACTATAAACAAACTCCAGACCTAAATGCCACCTTGTGAGTCCCGAGGAATCAAACCTAGCTCCTTTGGCTTTGCATGCAAATGCCTTATCTGCTAAGCTATCTCTCCAGTCCTCATCTATTTATTTCTTTGTTTTAAAATAAAGTCACACTTCTCAATAATTGAATAATTATGATAAAAATGCATCTTTCCTAGTCCAACTTAGCATTCTTTCTATCACAAAAAAAGCAAGGGCTTCTCTTTTGATGAACTATAATGTCAAGAAAACAATAGTCAGTATGAAAAACCCTAAAGTGGAAGAAATGGGAAAGAAAGGAGAACATTATACTGGTGTTACATGGGAGGCAACAGACAGAGACAAGAAATGGTGATTCAAACTTTGGAATCCCCAAAACACCGTTACTAATTACCTCAGCAGTCAGCAAACAAACAAACAAACAAAAAACTGAATTAGATTGTGCAGGGATTTATTAGACCTGTGTAGAAGAAAGGAGAACTACAAATGTATTATTTTCATCTCAATGGTGTCTCCGTAATTTGAATGCTGTTAATTTCATTGATTGAGTTAGCACTGTGGGGTAGTTAAGAGCAATGAAGGGATAATCCAGACTCCTCAGAGGAAGCAAAACAGCTGTTTTTAATGGGATCACCCCAGGTTTAGACCCTGCTGTGGGGAACCCTGGCAAACAGCCCCACAGTGCCACGTTGTACAGAATAGCTGGCATCTTCCCATTTCCTTAACGATGGTGGTGTGTGATGCCATGAGCCTATCCCAAGGGCATACACTGTACTACAAAAACAAGTATCTTCCCATATCCTTCACAATGTTCATGCATGATAGCATGAGCCTGTCACAGGAGCATGCACTATACTACCAAAGACAAGTTCCTTTCCTCCTTCCAAGGTGCTCTTCTTCCTTTAGATTAGAACCCTTTTCAGAAGAAGACCCTGCAAAGTCCTTGCTAGGGTGAGGGCCAAGGCTTGGGAAAGAGGTGATGTTATTAACATCTGTTGATAGCAATGGTCTGTGTCGACATTTTGCATTCTTTTTCCTTCCACTTTGGGATTTTGCTGTGCTGATAATAAAGAAAAAGAAAGGATCTTTTTCCTATGTAACATCTTAGCAAAATGGAACTAATTAGATCATTTGGGAAAGTGGCATGTAGTTCAGGGAAACAGACATCCTGTGCTTTCTAGGACAGTGCCAATTTCAAATACACATTCTTAATGTGTCTGTAAATCTATGACATGTGCTGAAAATTTAATGTTCAGGGGCCCCAGTTGTATCTCTATGGTGCCTTTTGTACAAAACATGTTTTTTTCTTGTGTGTGTGTGCTGTTTGGTTTGAGAATATATGTGTGCTGCACACTGATTTATAAGGCAGTGCTAATAACAATATGGTCCCTAGACCAGCAGCAGGAATGCTTGTCAGAAATGTCTAGCCTCAGTCCTGAATCTGTGTTTAACAGGCTCTCTAGGTAATGCTTTTGCATGGTACAGATTGAGAAGCATTGCCATAGGGTATAGATGTCATAATTGTCATTTTTTCGAAACAACATACTTGCAGACAAAAACTTTAGACCTTGCTTGGGAGTCTCAAAGGCCAATATGATTCCAAAAATGAAATTCAGAATTTATGAGGTCATCTGAGATTGTAATTACAGATTGCCTCAATCGTCGTGCTTCTTCAGCTAAAAGGTATTTATGAAAATTCTGTGATGACCACTTCAGTCCATCTGAATGCAAATGCTGTCATCCTTGGTAATTGTGTGGGCTCTGGCAGGAGATGCACAGTTAGTAAAGAATAGTTTCTAGCCTTCTCAAAAGATCTAACGATTTTTGTAGCACCAAGTCCCTGCAAAATATGCTAAAGATAATGGAGTGTGGAAAAGGCTAAAGGCCTGGCCAGCTAGCTCCTTAAAGGCACGAATTATTCCCAAGTGGGCTGTCCCTCTAAAAGTGATTGGAATGTATTTGCAATGCAGCTAACACAAAAGGGGTACAGGATGGATACTTGGACCATGAAGACTTTATACTATGTTAGTGCAACACTGAGTGATCTATATAGTTGATAAGTCAGATGAGATACATCAACATTGCTATTATGTTCTTCTGTATGGTGAGTGCATTATGAATTTAGAAAAAGTAATTGCAACAAACCAATTAGGTATATACTTTTATTTCCATTCTATAGTTGCAGAAATTGAGGATTTTAAGGGAAATGCTATGTCCTCAATGTCACACAATGCATCTGGAGTTACAGTAGGTCGTTTGTCTGTGGTCCTTCCAAAGTATCACACAACTTTACCTTCTTTCGGACCAAAAAAAAAAAAAAGCAGCTTATAGAAGGAAAGGGTTTGTTTATTTGCAGTTCACAGTTTCAAGGAGGAATTTCATCATGGAGGTGTAATTGTGGCAGGAGCAGGAAGCTGGGCATCACATCTTCACATCAACAGGGAGGATAGTGGTATGGCTGGACTATAACACCTCAAGGTCTGCCCCTACTAACACGCTTCCTTCAGCAATGCTCACCTCTGAAAAGCTTCTACAACCTTCCCAAACAGCAACCATAGCTGGGGATCAAGCATTCAAACCATTGAGGCTCTGGGAGACATTTTGCATTCTGATACTAGGGATGAGACATGCTCTTGAAGGTATGAGTAGCATTAATGTATTGTTGGGACAAGCCAGAAAAGAGAATAAGTATCAGATGTAAACCAACCAGAGGGAGTTTCTCTGTCCACATTTTCAAACATTCTACCTTCCTCTATTTCTAGACACTCTTTTGTTGTACAAAGTGTTTACAAAGACCTGGAATTGTATTTTATATTCATTTTTCAAAATTTTTAATTGTTTTTCTTTTGCATAGGAACATACAATCCTTGGAACTGTGTCCAGTTTGTTTATATCTAAACAACCTGTATTTAGAACAGTATCTGCATATATCGGGTACCCTAATGAAAGACTGAATACACAAAGATACAACAGCCCTACTATATATAAAAATAGAAGTTTTAACTGTAGCAACCAGTACAGTAAATCAGTCCCTTATCTACTACAATAAATAGTGTTAGGGGACACAGTGCCATAAGTCAGACTCTGGAATCCAGATCGGTGTTTTTGGTGACAACCCAGGACATTAAACAATAACTTCTGTAGCAATTGGCCCAAATAGCCCTAACTTGATTAAAATTCCTGACAGCTTGCTTGATGTTTGTGTCCACTTTCATATTAATTGTAGCCAGAAGAAGAGAAGTAATATTTTTCATCAATCAGCGCATTCCTTGCTTCTTACTAGCTGATTCACAGCCTGCCCACACAAACAGTCTCTAATGCACATGTCCTGGGAGCTTTATGTTTCCCCACCAAGGGTCTTTCTCAGTCCCTCTGCTCATCTTTGACTGTTTGTCAGAACACAGGCATCTGTGTCTGACTCCCTTTCTGTAGTAACCATATAGTGAGTATCCTGTGCTTATCCCATTTGGCTGGTCTCTGGCCAACAATAATAGGCCTTGAATAAATGAAGTAATAAGTACAACCATACTGGGAAAGAAAAATCACAGAAGCTTGTGGAATCTGTAAGAAGATATGTTCTTTTTGCGGAGCAATCCTGCTGTTGTGTCTGTCGGTGTGAATGTGTGCACAAATGTACAAAAAGAGAGGCGAAAAGAAGATTGTTACATGAGACTCACAAAACAACTCTGAAGGACAGTTTGGAACTCAGTCAAGGTCATCATGGTCATGCAAATTGCTTAATAATGTTGGTTCCTTGGAGATGGTAATTACAATCCACCCCGGGCCCCTCTAAGAGAAGTCTCCACAGTGAGTACCAAGTGACAATGCAAGAATCAGGAAGTGGTGAGGACTTATTCCTCCTGGTTACAGCATGAGGATCAAAATCTTCAGTGTTCCATGGGCTAAAAACGACTAACTATAAGCTCTAAAAGCAAGGAGACTCAGGAAAATTGTCCTCTGAAGAGTGCTGAGTCCATCAAAGTAGAACCAGAGTTTATAACTGAGCCAAAATCTGGTGATAGAAGAAATGAAAATGGGTATCTTCTACCCATTATTGCTAGCCCGAAATTGGGCCAGGTGTCCCAGAAATTCCTCCACTCTAGTTTGGGTCTAGAATGTAGTTGAGTGACACAGAGACTAATTAAAATTGGAGTATCTGTATGGATGGCTGTCTTCATGACTTTGAGAGTAGATTTGCCTAAGAGACCTGTGCCCCATCAAGTTATATTCTTTCTGGCTGGTCCAGTTCACAGTTGCCCACATGTAGAATTTTTTTTTTTTTTATGCATGTGGTTAGTCTCTGCAACACGCTTGCCTGTAGTGTGCTTTCAGTGTTGGGTCAAGCAACACACAAGGGTATTCTTGACCTTTATATGCATAATATGTGTGCCTTGCTTTTGAGAGAATGTGATTAACATGGAGAAATTAAAGGGCAAACGTGAAATTTAGTGATTTCCAAAGCAACTGTAATATGGCAGATCAATAACTTGTGGGTTGTTCTTATACAAATCTTTACTGTTTTTGACAGATCCCTCAGTGCATATAGCTCTGTGCATTTCAGTGCTATCTGTGCACCCTCCGCCAAGTCTCACTGGGATTATTTCATCATGGGCTGATGCGTAATGATTCATTCTGGGCAGGCTGAAAGGCAGGATGTGTGGCAATGTGTGAGCCCGGTGACTCACAGGTGAGATTATGGTGATGAATTGCTTGCCTACAGGCAAGACACAAAATGACGTGAGATAAGCCAATGCCATCACCCAGGTGTGCTTTACATCATTTTCAGTCATGGATGCTACTTTTTGATTTCAATAAGAAGGAGAGAAATCACTTGTTAAAAAATAATTTCTTAGGCTGGAGGGATGGCTTAGTGGTTAAGGCACTTGCCTGCAAAGCCAAAGGACCCAGGTTCGATTCCACAGGACCCATATTAGCCAGATGCACAAGAGGGCTCACAGGTCTAGATTTCATTTGCAGTGGCTTGAGGCCCTGGCATGCCCATTCTCTTTCTCTCTCTCTCTCTTTCTCTATTAAATAAATAAATATAAAATAATTTAAAAATGATTTCTTGTTGCTGGAGAGATGGCTTAATGGTTAAGGCATTTTCCTGGGGAGCCGAAGGACCCAGGTTTGATTTCCTAGGACCCACATAAGCCAGATGCATAAAGGGCACATGTGTTTGGAATTTGTTTGCAGTGTCTAAAGGCCCTGGTGTGCCCATTCTCTCCGTAATTGTCTCTCTTCTCTCTATCTCTCTCTTCTAGCAAATAAATAAATTAAATTAAAAAATGAATTTTTGCTGAAGTTGCATAGACAGTACACATTTTCATTCTACAATTATCAGACACAAAATAACTTCATGACATAATCTGGTCATCTCTCCACCAATGATAGGATGATAATTAAGTAACCATGAAAGAGTATTTTGACTACATCCAGGGCCATACAACATAATTTTACTCTTAATGACTTTTTAACATATTACTGATTGTCCTTAAAAGGAGACAATCAAGAGTTGTTCCCTGGTTGGTATTTCCATGTATAAGAGCCAATCTAGATTTCCATCCCCTTTATATGTTGGGTTTTTTTCAATGGCAACTAAGTTTAAAGTATTCAAAGACTCCAAGATCTCTGTTTCAATCCTTTTTGCTACCATACATATGTCCCAAACTCTCAGTGGTTTAGCACAGAAGATTAATTTATTTCCATAAGCAAAGTTCACTGTTTATCTGGTGACTCTCCCCATCCTGGAGCAATGCTCTTTGGAACCTGTGGCTTCTGAGATTGTTGTGACAGGTAAGTGGATCAAAAGGATGAAGGTGGAGCTAGCCCCATGTTTTCTCATCCCCTTATATGCCACATGCCAGCACATTGACTCCCTGGGAAGTCAGATCAGCAGTTGTTTGGTGACTACTTAACAGATTTTTACCATTGTGGTTCCTACTTGCAATTGTCTCCTAGACGAATAACCTGGAGTTTGTTTTTAATTCTTTTAAATTTCATTGTGTGTGTGTGAGAGATGGAGTTTGTTACTTTGTTTGTGAGAATTCACTATTCTCCAGTCTCTTCTAACCACAGGATTGAAGTTGTGGACAAGTGTGGCCATATCCAGCAGCTGCTTATACGGGTACTAGGCTGTCTCGGGCAGCTCTTTCAGGCCCTTGTGTTTGCACAGCAGGCAGTTTTACCCAGTTGAGCCCTTTTACCAGCACCCGTTTTTAATTGTTTGTTCTTGTGGTTTATTCTCCAGATCCTAACCTCCTATTTCTCTTGGTTTAACTCAGTTGTCTTGAATCAGGGTGGAGAACTTCTGTCCATCTAAAACTGCTTTGTATGATCTGTAATGCCTAGATCCATACCAAGACTGAGAGTAATATTGAGACTCCATTATCTAAACTTACTACTGAATCTATATTATGTTAGTGTCTAATTTCAACTTCATTTGAAAATGCATTGCCTACCTATGATTTTTTTTGTTTAATCTCATGAAATCACACAAAAAATTCAATGTGCATGATTTATATTTCTGTCTTACCCTTTTTGTCTTGTGTCAACTTCCTAGGCCTTACAACACATGTGCCTGATGCCAGGAAACAAGGTTACCCTCAGCGAGCCAGTTCTTGCCAAGCAATCTCAATGAGGACTGACTTAAATTTTCATTCAGCCATTTTATTCCATCATTTTGCCTATTCAATAAAGTCTGTGCCCTCTGGGATTAATTCCCATTAGGAGGCAAGAATCAAGTTAAGCACATCTATTAAAATGCATATGAAATGAAACAGCTGAAGATTAAAAGAGTCTACACTTTAAAATACCAAATACATGCCATTTTGTAAGGAAAAACAAACAGTTCATAAAGCTACAGCTGTTATACAGAAGTAAGGAAGTAGCCTTACTCTGTTCCTCCAAGCATCTCTTGAAAGCCCTTCTATATAAGCTCCCAGTATTCTCTTTCCCTTAGGAAATTGAGGCCCATGTCTAAAATTATTTTAATATTAAATGAAGCTTTGATGACAAGCTCACTATATTCTCAGCTCTCTGTCTCAAAAAGTGGATAAATGGGATGCTTATCATTTCTCTCCTCTCAGAAAGAAAGAAAGAAAGAAAGAAAGAAAGAAAGAAAGAAGGAAGGAAAGAAAGGAAGGGAAAGCTAGTAACCCACATCCTCTCAGGTCTGACTGGCTTCCCTTGACTAGCAAAGAGCAGAACTTTAGCTCTACTTAGGCATTCTGTGTTCTGTTGGAGCATGTGGCCACACTGAACAGGTGCAGTTTACATGAATGAGTCTGTAGTAAATAGTGGCAGAACATACTATCCTATAGCATGCTGCTTTGGCATAGGGGTTGTTTTGGTTTGAAGGGAAATGAAGCAAATATAAGGAGAGTTCTCTGCCTTCCCCCTGTTTGCCTCAAAGCAGAATACAAATTTGCAAAGATCCCCCTTTCTCCTTTCTCTACTGGGAAGAAACAAAATATCTTTAGATTTTTGTTAGCCTGGAGATAGCTCCAGAGGAATTGACATAACGGACTTTACTAAGTAACATTTAGCTACCAGGAGTTTCCCATGTATCTCCAATAATTTATTGTACCTGGAGATGCAAAGCATCGTTTTCTGTGGAAGAAGTAAGAGGGTAAACTGCTTCTTTCAGAGTTCTTCTTTTCCTTAGTGTCTGCCTGTATACATGAAATATGCATGTTAATAAACTTCTGTCTGTTTTCTTTTATTAATCCAGTTTTCATTTCAGAGATCCCAGGTGAGAACTTAGAAAAGTAGAGAAATTGTTTTCCCTCCTTACAGAAACACAGCGTGTCATAAAGAGCTAAAGAAGAACATATGTAAGCTGCCGAGGCAACAGACACTACCATCTCACTGCAGTTTTCTGTGGAAAGAGAGTTCATTCTCAGAAAAACAACAAAAAGAGTGCACTGATTAACCTCAATTGCAAGATGTTTGAGGGATTAACTACAACTTAATGATCAGCAGCACAGTATACAGTAAGAGCTCAAAAATGAATAAGTCATTTTTACCTTTGACTTCTGTATAGCTTTAAGAGATTTGCCAGCAGATTTCTGTTCTGGGTTTTTGAGGTCAATCTACCTTTCATCTGGAAAAATTTGACAGCAATTTCCTGTGTTTTGGAAGTCAAAACATAGAAAATAAGAAACCCCCTTTGTCTAGATAAACTTGCCTACAGATACAAAGTTATTGAGTCACCTAGAGCCAAGGCATTAGTCCTAGTTCACTAAGAACGATGCAAATCTGGAGGCATGTTCCTCTTCACATTTGACTTAGAAGGAAGCCGATCAGGACTCTGTGAGAGGGATGAATATTTGGAAATATTACTCTTCTCAAGCTCCAAGTAATCTTCGTCGACATGTATTTTTTAATGGCATTGAAGGTTAGGAGTGTAATGGTGAAGATGGATTTCATGTGACAAAAACTGTGCTTTCTGGCCCAGTTATATCAGGTTTGTCCTGTTGCCCATTTCAGAGATAATTGAAAGAAAACATGGTGAAATCAGGAAAATACTATGAGCTGAGCAAAGAGAAGAGATTTTAGTGAGAAATTACTGTCTTGACAATGGTATGTTCCATATTAGAGAAAAACGATACCCCATAAATTCTGGGAAGGGGGAATCATGGATTGAGAGCAAAACCTTGTGATAACTAATTTTAATTCAAAGCATGAACTGAAAGCTTCCTTTGAGCATGGCATTGCTGCTATGACCAAGGGAATAGGAGATGAATGGGTTCTGGTTTCTGCCCATGAGTTTCATAAATTATTTCAAAGATAAAATTTACAAATTTAAGCTACTTATAGAACTTGCATAACAGGAGTTAATTAATTCCCAAATTTTTTGTTCCAGAGAATAACTGTTTTACAAGATAAGACAGAAAGGGGTGCCAAGTCCTGTCAAAATACAAGACACTTTGTTTTAAGAGAAAGATAAGTAGGTTTTTATTCGTGTTATGCAACATTTTTTTAACCAGGTATCGTGTGGTGGTTCTCAGCAGGACTGGAAGACAAAAGAGTTCAGTACTACACATGGAAATATGTTCCCCACACAGACGTGATAGAAATGAGAGAAATATGCCTGTAGGATGTTCTTAAACCATTGTGTAATTTCTAGGCACAGTTCTATAAACACTTGCCATATTTGTACAAACACTATGAACTTCAATGTTATAAATCATTAAAAATCAGATTAAAATTTGTTAATGTCATCAAATAATAATACACTATGGTTCAACTTACTAGAAATGGGTGTGCTTTGTTGCCATAGCTATTCATTTTGTTTGAATATAAAATATTTTCCTTCTAGATATGCAGTGGATCTTTTCTGTGTGTATCTGAGTCACAGACTTTTCTGTGTCTTCACCAAAATGTTGGCATTCTTACATCTAATCATGGTACAAGTATATAGAGTTACAAACCTCTAGTTCCGACACACCTTTGCATCTTTGAATGACATTGTAAAGGAGTCAACTATAAACTGAAATGTTAAACACATTTGATACTTGCAAAAAATTAAAAATATAAAAACCCAAACTGGATTGGCATTGTGATACATTCTTGCAATCTCAGCACTTGAGAAGTAATGGCAGGGGATTTAGAAGTTAAAGGTTATCACTGGCTACACAGCAAGTTCAAAATCAGTCTGTCCCATAAAATCAAGACCAATGCTAGACTATTAACTGTTTGCCCCAACTAATAAGAAAGAGTTCAAATTACAGAACTGAAACATTCAGAGGTAAATTGGATGCTTGATGCAATCCTTTAAAAAATATTTGGGAGCTGGAGAGATGGCTTAGCAGTTAATGAGCTTGCCTGTGAAGCATAAGGACCCAGGTCTGTATCCCTAGCACCTACACATGCACATTCTCTCTCTCTCTCTCTCTCTCTCTCTCTCTCTCTCTCTCTCTCCATATATGTGTATATATATATAGATATATGCTATTAATTGCTATAATGTTGAGGTTAAAATGCTTTAATACTGAACATACAAGCTTTTCAAAGATAGATAGATAGATAGATAGATAGATAGATAGATAGATAGATATAGGTATAGATTGGTATATGTAGCTATAGATACCGAAACATAGAGGAATAAAGAGAATATCCATTTGATTTGTTTAGAAAAATGTCTGTTACTAATGGATGTTTGAGAACTAATGATGTGAATGAAGGAAAACAGAGGGCTTACTTTGAATCTTATGATCTCCTTGCTTTAACCTGAGAGTAGAGAAGAGTCATAAATCTATAAGCAGGCCAGACTTCTGGCCAAGATGGCGACCGCCTAACTGTGCCGCACATCCCCGGGAAAGAAAGGCAAGATATTAAGGTTCACTTGGTCTTTCAGGGGACAGAAATCTCCAATAAATTGCCAGTGGGAGGGCACAGAGGGGAAAAAACAAGGAATCACTGATTCCCTCATGGGCGGGTAGCCCACCCCTTCCCCCAAGCAGCCACCATACCCACAGTCCCATCTTCAGGAAACTCCTGAACTTACTGTAGGTAAAGGGTCCCAGGCCAACATAGTTCCACTTGCCTCACTGCACAGGGGTGGTCGCCCTGCTACCCCTGCCCACGAGTGACCTTGGCCAGGCTATGCCTGCTGGATCATTGGAGCTCAGGCTCCTTTGATCAATTTGCCCGCCAAATGGTGCCGCCACTCAGATCCCCACTTGTGGAAGCTTAGCCTGCTCGATACATTTACTCACTTACTGCTCTAGCTGCTGCACATTCACACTGGAGCCCAGGCCCATTGCAACTGCCCACATGAGCTCAGTCCTTATGCTTCACAGGCAATCAGTCTGTCACTTGTGCTAGCTCAGGTGCCATCCCCTCCCTGTCTGCAGCACCAGCCAACCACCATTGTCCTGTTGTGGGGGAGTGCAGACTGCTTCCAGGTCCCAGTGCTCTGCCACACAAGAGTTTGGGCTGCTTCAGTGCTTGGTGCCTCAGTGTCCCTCCTAGCATGAGCACAGGCAGCTTTGGCGCCTGGCCAGGAAGGAGCTCAGGCGGCTTTGGCAAGTGACAGCCAAAGCCCAGGCTGCTTGGCAACTGCTTCAGGCTGCTTCAGATCCCCATGTGCTTGAGCCCAGGCTGATCCACCTACCTACGTGCCCATACACTGTGATGGGCAGGCCACAGCACAAAAGAAATAACATGAGAAATCAAATGCAAGATAATCCAGTTAGATCACCCAGTCCTACAATGAACATCTATAATCAAATCATAGAAGAGTCATTAGGACAAGAACACCAAAATGAAGCTATGAGCAATGCAACCCTGACCAACCTACTGGTAGAACTTCCAGGAAAGCAACAAAGGGCCAATAACAATGTGGATGCTGCCATCAATAAACTAGAACTAATAGATAAGAAATTGGAAGGAGTTCAAAGAGAGTTAAGAGATTTGAGGGAGAGTGAAAAAAAAAAAAAAAAGAAGACCTTAAAAATCAGCTGGCCATGCTAAATGAAGACATAAAGAAATGCAAGGATGAATTACAAGAATTATCAAGAAAATCAGAACATGATGTGAAAAGGGACCTTGACAGAGGGATGGAAATTATACATGGAAAAATAGTAGAAAATGCAAACCTAAATGAACAAGTCCAAAACTCTCTAGAAGCTCTCAAGAATAGAGTCAGCCATGTGGAGGATAGAAACTCTGATCTGGAAGACAAGATGGAAGAAACAATTCAAGAGTTCAAAAATTTCAATAAGTTCAAAAGTTCCTGTGAACAGAACATGAGGGAATTGTGGGATACACTTAAACGTCCTAATATCAGGATCACTGGAATACCAGAAGGAGAAGAAATTCAGACCAAAGGCATGGAGAACTTATTTAGAAAAATAATTGAAGAACACTTCCCCAGTCTTTTAAAAGAAAGGACCATCAAGATACAAAAAGCCAACAGAACTCCAAACAGAATGGACCAAAGGAGAAACTCCCTAAGACATATTGTCATTAAGACTCTGAACATTGACACCAAACAGAAAATCCTAAAAGAAGCTAGGGAAAAACAGCACACCACTTTCAAAGGTAACACCATCAGAATTACTTCAGACTTCTCAGTGGAAACCCTGAAAGATAGAAGGGCCTGGAATAAAACATTGCAAAATCTAAGAACTTATGGCTTCCAACCCAAACTACTCTACCCAGCAAAAGTATCCCTCATAATAGATGGTGAAAGAAAAACTTTCCATGACAAAACTGAGCTTTACAATTATATGAACACACAACCAAACCTACAGAGAGTATCTCAGGAAATTCTCCACAGAGAAAAAACAAATAATCAACCTCAAGTGCCTATAAGAAGCAGATCACAATAACCAAACTCAGAGTAGGCACAAAAAACCTGGAAGTCCATGAAAACACCAACCCACATATTCCATCATAATATGGCAGGGATCAAAACAAATCTCACAGTCATTACCCTAAATATTAATGCCCTTAATTCACCCATCAAGAGACACAAGCTAACAGGATGGATCAAAAAATTAATCCCCTCAATCTGTTGCCTTCAAGAAACCCACCCCACCACTAAAGACAGACACCTCCTTAAGGTTAAAGGGTGGAAAGCAATATTCCAAGCAAACAGGAATAAGAAACAAGCAGGTGTACCTGTATTAATATCAGATAAAATAGACTTCAAACCAAAAATAATCAAAAAAGACAAAGAAGGCCACTTCCTACTTATCAAGAGAACAGTCCATCAAGAGGATATTACAATCATAAAGTTGTAAGCACCAAACACAGGAGCACCACAGTTCATAAACCAAAACCTACTTGACAATAAAACAGAAATAAGCACCAAAACCATCATAGATGGGGACTTCAATACACCATCATCATTAATAGACAGATCATCCAAACAGAAACTCAATAGGGATGTAAGAGAGCTCAACAAAACTCTAGATCACTTAGACTTAACAGACATCTACAGAACTTTCCATCCCAAATCCACAGACTACACATTCTTCTCAGCAGCCCATGAAACATTCTCTAAAATAGACCATATACTGGGTCACAAAGCCTGCCTCCATATATTTAGGAAGATTGACATAATTCCCTGCATGAAATCAGATCAAAATGCTATATTGCTAGAAATTAACAACAAAAGACCCACCAAGAATCCCAACGGCACCTGGAAACTGAACAGCACACTTTTAAACAATAAATGGATAGTGGATGAAATAAAAAATGAAATTGCAAAATTTCTGGAATTGAATGACAATGAGAACACATCATACCAAAACTTATGGGACACAATGAAGGCGGTCCTCAGGGGAAAATTCATAGCACTCAATGCCTTCATAAAAGACAGAAAGGTCCCAAATCAATAACCTAACCATCCACCTAAAGGCACTGGAAAAGCAAGAAAAATCCAACCCAAAGAGGTCCAGAAGGAAAGAAATAATTAAAATCCGAGCAGAAATTAATGAATAAGAAGATAAGGAAACAATTAAAACAACTGAAAAAACAAAGAGCTGGTTCTTTGAAAAAACAAACAAGATTGACAAACCCCTGGCCAATTTGATCAAGCAAAAAAAAAAAAAAAAAAAAAAAAAAAAAAAAAAAAAAAAAAAAAAAAAAAGAAAGAAAAAGAAAAAAGAAAAGAGATGCTTCAAATTAACAAAATACAAAATGAAAAAGGAGAGGTCACAGCAGACATAAGTGAAATTTGGAGAAACATCAGGACTTATTTCAAAAACCTCTACTCCACAAAACTGGATAATATGGAGGAGATGGATAAATTCCTGGATGCACACCATCTATCAAAGCTAAGCTCAGAGCAGATTAATCTCCTAAAGGAAACTATCACACTCATTGAGATTGAAAAAGTAATAAAAAAACTTCCCAAAAAGAAGAGGCCAGGACCAGATGGCTTCTCAGCTGAATTCTATCAACCCTTCATGGAAGAACTCAAACCAGTCTTTCTCAAACTGTGACACACAATTGGAGAACAGGGAAAGCTACCCAACTCCTTTTATGAAGCTAGTATTACTCTAATTCCAAAACCAGGCAGAGATGCCCCAAGAAAAGAAAACCACTGGCCTATTTCCCTGATGTACTTAGATGCAAATATCCTGAACAAATCATGGCAAACCGAATCTAACAACACATCAAAAGCGTTATCCACCTTGACCAAGTGGGATTCATCCCAACAACACAGGGGTGGTTCAACATACAGAAATCTGTCAATGTAATACATCACATAAACAAGGTTAAACACAAAAACCACATGATCATTTCAATAGATGCAGAAAAGGCCTTTGACAAGATTCAACATCACTTCATGTTCAAAACATTGGAGAGAGTTGGCATGGTTGGTTCATATCTTAACATAATGAAAGTAATTTACAAAGCTCCTAAGGCCCAAATAACACTCAATGGAGAGAGACTGGAGGAATTCCCATTAAGATCAGGAACAAAACAGGGTTGTCCACTCTCACCTCTGTTCTTGAATATAGTACTGGAAGTCCTAGCTCAAGCAATAAGACAGCAGAAGGAAATAAAAGGGATACAATTTGGAAAGGAAGAAGTTAAGTTAGCTTTATTCGCTGATGACATGATTGTATATGTAAGAGACATGAGAGAGTCCATCCACAAACTCCTGAAGGTGATTAACTGCTATAGCAAAGTAGCAAGATACAAAATCAATGCACAAAAATCAGTAGCCTTTCTATATGCAAATGAGAAAGATACAGAGAAAGAAATAAGGGACATGGTCCCATTTTCAATAGCAACAACAAAATACTTTGGAATAATGTTAACCAAGGCAGTGAAAGATCTATACAACAAAAACATAAAAACACTCAAAAAATAAATTGAGGAAGACTTGAGAAAATTGAAAGCCCTCTCATGCTCTTGGATAGGCAGAATTAACATTGTGAAGATGGCAATCTTACCAAAGGCAATATACAGATTTAATGCAATTCCAATTAAAATCCCTACAGTGTTCTTCACAGAGATAGGAAAAATAATCTCAAACATCATATGGAAATGTGGAAGGCCTTGCATATCCAAACATATCCTCAGCAAAAGAAATACCTCTGGAGGTATCACCATATCTGATCTAAAGCTATATTACAAAGCCATAGTAATAAAAACAGCATGGTACTGGCATAAAAACAGGAGTATAGACCAATGGAATAAACTTGAGGACCTGGACTTTGGGTCAAGCAACTATAGCTACTTGATATTTGACAAAGGCCCTAACAATACAGGCTGGGAAATGACAGCATCTTCAACAAATGGTGCTGGACAAACTGGATAACCATATGCAGGAAATTGAAACTTGATCCACACATTTTGCCATGCACTACACTCAAGTCCAAATGGATCAAAGATCTCAATATAAGACCAGAAACTTGACTACTACTGGAAGAAAATATAGGAAGTACCTTCCATGCTATAGGAATGGAAAAAGACTTTCTGAAAAAAAAACCCAGTTGCTCATGATCTTAAATAGTCACTCAACCAATGGGATCACATGAAGCTGAAGAGTTTCTTTACAGACAAGCACACAATAAGCAAAGACAATAGATTACCCACAGAATGGGAGAAAATATTTGCTGGTTATCCAACTGACAGAGGCCTAATCTCTAGAATCTGTAAAGAACTCAGAAATCCAAACAGTAAAAAGTCAAATACCCCACTCACAAAATGGGGCAAAGAGCTGAACAGGCAGTTCACAGAGGAAGAATTACAAATGGCAAACACACACTTAAGAAAATGTTCATCATCCCTAATCATCAGGGAAATGCAAATTAAAACAACAATGAGATTCCACCTTACCCCAGTAAGGATAGCAAACTTCAAAAAATCAAATGAAAATAAATGCTGGCAAGGATATGGAGAAGTAGGAACACTCATCCACTGTTGGTGTGAATGTAAGATGGTACAACCACTTTGGAAAGCAATATAGAGACTCCTGAAGAAGCTGAGTATACAGATACGAACAGACCCAGTTATTCCCTTACCGGGCATCTACCCTAAAACCTTCAAACCACAAGCCAGAGAGATTTGCTCAACCATGTTTATAGCGGCTCAATTTGTAATAGCTAATAGCTGGAATCAACCCAGGTGTCCATCACTAGAAGAATGGATAACTAAGATGTGGTATATCTACACAGTGGAATTCTATACAGCAGTAAGAAAAAATGACACAATGAAATTTGAGGAAAATTGGTTGAACCTGGAATAGATCATTCTCAGTGAACATACCCAATCACAGAAAAAAAAAAAAATCACCACATACTCTCACTCATCTACAGCACCTAACCTGAATCTACCCAAGATGCCTTACATACTCAGCAAGCATCTCATGGACTAGATAATAGGATGAGTGCGGAGGGAGGGGAGGGCAACGGAGGGGGTGGGGAACACAAATCTAGACCCAAACTGCAATGATTCCATTAAATTCTACATCCTAAAAGGCGGACCAAATGGCTGAACCTTCACCAGGCCCTTAGAGGGAACACCTGAGCCACAAGACAACGGGCAGGGTATGATGAAGACTGACCTTAATCTACAGCTTCTCTCTCTCCCTCCCTTTCTCCTTCTCTCCCTCCCTCTCTCTCTGTCTCTCTCTCTCTCTCTCTGTCTCTCCTCTCTAACTCTGTGTATTAGTCATCTTTTTCTCCCTTTTCTTAGTGGGCACTGATCTGTAACACCCAGTACCAGCATGTGGCTGTCATCCACAGTGAGTGTTTTATCAGAGAGTCCTACAAGTTTTCCTAAAAGAAAGACAGATTTCCATAAGAGTACTTGATGACCCACCAAAAGTTAGTGGCAAGACCCTACTGCTGAAAACACCTTATGCGGTTGATACGTAAAATGGAATGCCATGGCTGGAAGCTGGAAGAGAGTCAGTCTGCAGACAGTCAGTGCGTCTAGTGGGCGACTGGGGGTAAATGACCAATATCTGTCCAAGCAACTCATGGTCTAACCTACTTAGCAGCAAATAACCTGTCGTGATGCTCACAAAAGCGCAATAGTGGCACACAGCCATGGTGGGAAACCAACTGCTCTTGATTCAGCTAACTGATCCCCTCACTAGAACGGGACCCATAGCTGGAGCTAGGAAAGAAGTCAGAACCATATCCAAACATAAGCCCGCTCTCCATTATCAAGCTACCACCAATTGTGTGCTACAAGAGGGCCTACACCTATTAAATTCTCTATAAAAAAGTAAGGGTTATCTCATTCGTCTGGTTTTAACTTACTCTCCGTTGGAGAATCTGCTTCTCTTTTTCAGATACATGTAGATCCTAAGGAGAGAGCCACCCCATCATACCTCCAAAGGGCCCCAGCTGAAACTAAGAAAAATTGGCGAAACAAGCAAGGGTGCTGTTTTCTTGGTGAACCAGGTACCAGTACAAGGGTGAAGGAGATCAACACAGAGAAAAGTCAACTCCTACCAAATCATAGAGCCAGAGACCCAGAGGCCCCCAACACCTCATCACTGAAGCAGACCAAAAATGCACCCAAATTGCTCAGGGAAATTTTGCGGAAAAGGGGGTGGAAAGAATGTCAGAGCCACATGTTGGGTCATGATATGCAGACACATTTAGCTTACCCATAACTGTGGGCTAACTCCAGAATGCATGACCCATATACCTCAACAAGGAGGGGCCAAGGGGAGGGTATAGGTCATGGATGAGCCCAATAATGGTACCAACTTGACTGTATTCGCTAAGTGCTAAACTAATTGATAAAAATAAATAAATAAAACTAAAAAATTTAAAAAATCTTTAAGCAAAGGTCAGAAGTTATTGGCCATGACTTTCAACAGTTGTGGCATTGTATAATTGTTATTTTGATGAAGTATTAAGAGTGTCATCTATCCTAAAATTAGATACATGATCCTGCAATAATTATTAAATCACTAATGCTTTGGTATAAAACAAAAACTTTTGTAAAACAGTGTGGCAGCAGAGGCCATGTGTCTATGGTCCCAGATGCCTGAGACCATCCAAATACCAACACTCCCCAGTTTGTCTGCCATGGGTGCCTGGGAATATTGCATGTCTGAGATGGGGTTGGGGCTGAATGATGAGGTCACTAGAGGTAATCAAAATGTCCCTGGCTCAGTGATACTCAAGTCAGGGAGACTAAATAATAGAGAATTTGGAGCTAGTTACAATGAGAATCAAGAATTCCAAGAAAATTGCTTCTCATTCCTGACCCCTGACAAGGGGGAAATCCAAGTTTAAGCATGGTCATCATTGAGGACAAGCAGGTGGCACATAGGAAGATGCTTAGATGGACAAAAGTCAATACAACCAGGCAAGATTTTTGCATGACCAGGGCTGGTCTGAGTGAAGCTCAGTAAGTTTTGTGGCTATAAAGATGAAAGAATACTTCTTGTCTTCTGGGAGCTTACAGTCTTAATGGGGCAAAAATCAGTAAATAATGTCAATCCAGGTGGTAGGAAGTCATATTAGTTCTGCTCAGTTCAGCATAGAATGCCAGCTTAGGTTGGTCAGGCATTAAAAGGTTACAAATGAATGAGCTGAAGTTGGAGGCAGAGGGCACTTAGTGGCAGAGTGAGCCTGAGACCCTGTTTATAAGAAGCTTACCTTCTAGTAGAGGAAACAAACAGATAAATCATATAAAATGTATGTAATATAGTATAGAACCATAGTGAGCCTTCCTGTCACTAGAAACCAATATCAAATTCAAAAGGGTAAGTGGACCATTTAAGAGGTAATTTCATGTGCATATCTGCCTGTGATTAGATTCAAATCAACACCACAGAACTCCTTGAAGGAGTAAATCCATTGGAAACAGGCAGAATATTTTTAATCAAAAGGAAAATACAGTGTTGTAAGTACAAAAATAGATGCTGAGAGATTAAAATGACAGGGTAAGAGAAAATTAACACTGAAGAAGGGAAAACCGAAGAAAAGTCTTCCCAGAGGACATGAAACCTATTTGTGATTCTAAGGCAGAATCTACATTTATTGAGAAGTCCAGGAAGAGGGCACCTAGTAACAGATAACAGCCTGAGTGGGCAAAGCCCTAGAAAGAAAAAGTAGTGGTGAGGAGTGGGAGAAACGAGCATAAACAGAGATCTTTTGGTGAGGTGCTTTGAAAAAAAAAGGGGGGAAGAATCAGCAGAAAGGGCAAATGATAAAATAAAGGATAGATTTGATTTTCCTACTGTTGGGAACCTCCAGAAGGATTTCAAGGCAGGAAGGGATAAGAAATAGTGAGCTTCAAGAACGGTGTAATCAGTCCGTTAAGCTAAGAAAAGTTAATTAGGAAATGTGAGAAAATTGCTTCTATAATTTTCTTAGCCTGTACATAGTGGATGTTTGAAATTTTGTTGAAATATAGTGTTATATATCCTCTCTCTTTGAAAAGATAAATGGAGTTTTCAAAGCCCAGTACATCTGGTTGGGCGAATTGCTTAAGTATTTGCAGGAACAGCACTAACCCAAGAAACTAACCACAAGTTTCTCACAGTGGCTGGATCTAAAAAGGGGAAATGGGGCTGGAGAGATGGCTTGGCTGTTAGGCACTTGCCGGTGAAGCCTAAAGACCTGGTTCGAGGCTCAATTCGCCAGGACCCACATAAGCCAGATGCACAAAGGGGCGCATGCATCTGGAGTTTGTTTGCAGTGGCTGGAGGCCCTGGCATACCCATTCTCTCTCTCTCTGCTTCTTTCTATCCCTGTCTGTCTGCTGCTCTCAAATAAATAAATAATTAAATAAATACAATAAAATAAAATAAACAAAAATTTAAAAATATAGGGGAATGGCCTGGAGAGATGGCTTAGCAGTTAAGCGCTTGCCTGTGAAGCCTAAGGACCCCAATTCGAGGCTCGATTCCCCAGGACCCACATAAGCCAGATTCACAAGGTGACGCATGTATCTGGAGTTTGTTTGCAGTGTCCATTTTTTCTCTCTCTCTCACTCTCTCTCTATCTCTGCCTCTTTCTGTCTCTGTCTGTCATTCTCAAATAAATAAATAAAAATAAGCAAAAAAATTAAAAAAAATATATAGGGGAAATGGGGCTTGAGAGATGGCTCAGCAATTAAAGGCACTTGCTTGTAAAGCCTGATAGCTAGGGTTTGATTCTCCAGTACCCACATAAAGCCAAATGCACAAAGTGGTATATGCATCTGGAGTTTGTTTGCAGTGGCAGGAAGCCCTCGTATGCCAATTATTTCTCTCTGTGTGTCTCTTTCTCTATCTCTCACTCTCTGTTTGCAAACAAAAAGAATACTTTTTAAAACATGATGAGCTGGAGGTGGCTTAGTTGTTAAGGCACTTGCTTATAAATCCTAAGGACCCAGGTTCGATTCCCCAGGACCTACATACGCCAGATGCACAAGGTGGTACATGCATCTGGAGTTTGTGTACAATGGCTAGAGGACCTGGCACACAATTCTATTTGCCTCTCTCTCTTACTCTCTCTCTCTAATGAATAAATAAAATATGTTTTAAAAAGAAGAGAAGTGAATGTTGACAGGTCAGAGACAGAGGAAGACAGGAAAGAATTGTATCCTTTCCTCCTTTTGGATGTGATTATATGTATGTATTCAATATACTGCCATATTATTCAAATTAGTAATGCATGATATTTTTTGTTTTGTCTTTGTTTTTGTTTTGTTTTTCAAGGTAGGGACATGTTCTAGCCCAGGCTGGCCAGAAATTCACTATGCAGTCTCAAGTTAGCTTCAAACTCACAGCGATCTTTGACCTCTGCCTCCCAAGTGCTGGTTATTAAAGGTGTGCACCACCATACCTGAAAGCAATGTATTTTATGAAAATATTTCTTTAATATTTTTATTTAAACAAATTATTCCTTATTATTCTTGTTAAATGATTTTAGGTGCTCAGATTTCATTTTCTAATAATGGCAGATTAATCTTAAACAAATTATTTTAAGAACAGCCCATAACTCAGGTAATATATGAGAATGAGAAACATAGACACCTAATGTATTAGGATTCTTTAGTAAAATACAGCCTATAGAATGAATATGTATTATAAAGGGGATTTATTAAATTGGATTTCAGTATAGGTGCTGGGAAGTCCAACAGTGGCTCTTTTGTAGACTGGAGAGTCAGAGAATCAGGGAACTAGGTAGCTGCTCGGTCCACAGGCCTGGATGCTTCAATGTTCCCAATGTGGCACTGTAGGGCCTGGAGAATTCCTAGAAAGCTGCTGGGTTTCAGTTCACATCAGGAGGCTGCGGGGGCTGGGTTCCACTGTCTGTGAAGGACAGTAGGGACAACGTGGAAGACACACACCATTGAGCAGCATGGGCAGCCAGGCAAAAGGCATCGTGCTCTGTTGGAGCTTGTTCATCTTGGGTCTGTCACTGGAAAGATCACTTACTCTGAGGCAAGGTCTCTCTCTCTCTTCCAACAATCATTCCTGGAAACAGACCTGACCTCACAGACCTTCCTAAGAGGTGTGTCTCTTACTTAACTCTTGATCTAATCAAGTTGATAGTAGAGGTGTAAATCGCACTCCTAGTTATTATATCATGAAGACAAAAGCTAAGAATGAATGAAGAATGAAAAAAAAAAATAAGCCTGATGCAAAGCCCTTTTAAAGATTCCATTACACCAGGATGCTTTAGGACCATTTCCTGGTTGGAATGTGATTGTAACAGGTGATATGAGGAAGGGAAATGCATTCCTAACTATATGTGGAGCTCTTTGGCAACTGAACTAGGCTTCACACTGGTAATAACAGGAGAAAAAAATATGAAAATGTAAGGGCCATTTATAAATAAAGAAGTAGGAAAGGAGTGATTATCTCTTTACACAGTCCATGCAGGATAATTCTATCCAACATACTGAAGGAGCTTGCCAAAGTCTCAGTCACCAACTCTAATCTTGGAAGATGATTGGCAGTTAGAAAATAAAAGATATAGGCAACAGTGAATCCCAATTTTTGAAATAAGGGAGGCAAGTTGAATCCTAGGCATTATAAATATTGACACATGGGCTGGAGGGATGGCTTGGCAGTTAAGGCGCTAGCTTGCAAAGCCAAAGAACACAGGTTCAATTCCCCAGGATCCGCATAAGCCAGATGCAGAAAGTGGCACCTGCTTCTGGAGTTCGCTTGAAGTGGCTGAAAGCCCTGATATGCCAATTCTCTCTCTCTCTGTCTACCTCTTTCTCTCTACCTCTCTCTCCAATAAATAAATAAAATAAAATAATTAATTATTGACACATCTTCATTTGTCTTAGGTTAAAAAGCAGGTGGTTCCGGGATCATAGTTATTTTTGCCAGGGCTAGAGGAATAACAAATGTTGAGTATCCACCATCTTTTGTGGACAAATGCATAGCACAGTGTAAAACAAGGCCCTTTGGTAAGCACTGTGCTTTCAGAAAGGTAGAAAATGCTTGATATCTATGTCTTGTGTGGTATTTTATACCAGCTTCTGTATTATCAGTATCACATAATTTCTTTTGTGCTTGAAAGCAACTGAACACTTCTAAGAACTGCCCTATAATCAGCAGGTGCAGAAGTTCTATATGACAGATGTTTAGAGAGATGCCCCTTTGTTTAGATTGAAAAGTACCTATGATATTATCAAAGCATACTTTTTTCTGAATGACTATGAAAGAGAGTCAAGACAGAAAAAAGAGAGAGAGACAAAAAGACCATAAGGATTGCTGTGGAATGAATGAGTTAAGCATTCATATATTCAAAATACAAACAATTTATAGGTTTAAACTTTGGATATGCTCTTGAGAAGTGGTAGAAGTGTAGAAGATAGGGCATGGTTGTAGGAAAAGGGTCATCGGAAGTAACATTGGAGGATATATTTTGCCATAAACCTTCCTATAATTGCTTTGCTCCCCTTCTCTTTCTTGTAGGCATGGTTTCTTGTAGGCATATTTCAAGAGTGTCTGGAATGCAGAGGAATGTATGACAGAATCGGAGTCTGGGTAGGAAGCTCATGAGAAGGTCATGCATGAGGATGTAAGAAATCTGATCCACAATGAGGACTCCCAGATTCTGGAGATGCCAGGAATGGAGAAGACTGGCTAAGGAGAGCTGCAGGCAATAGATGGAGACAACCTAAGTGAAGGTCATATAGACTAGAAATGGCATGTCTGTAGGAGCGGGGTTGTCCAAGGCTGTTAGAGCTCACATCATGCCACCACACACCCTAGTTCCTGGAATTGAATAAAGAAGATTTAATGTTGGACCTGCTGGGTTTTAGTGTTTCTTTAGTCTGATTTTTTTTTTTCCTCCTATTCTCTTATTCTTTCATTTTTGTAATGGAAATGCATACTGTGTGATATCATGTGATGGAAGTATATTAATTTACTTCTGATTTTTATAAGTACAGGGAATTACAACTCAGTTTCTTTGAGTCTCAGAGGGCATTTTGAACATGGACATTTTTAGATGTGTATTTGTGTGTGTACTGTATGTATGAATATATATTTCAGTGTGTGTGCACATTTAAATATGTGTGGCGGTAAGAGTTTAACATTAGGTATCTTGACAGTTGTTCTCCACCTTATTCTCTAAGGCATAGTCTCTTATTGAATCTAGAAATCTCACCAATGTAGCTGAACTAGCTAGTTATTGAGCCCCAGGAGTCCTTGGTATCTGCCTTTCCAGCACCAAGATCATAGGCAAGTACCACTACGCCCAGTATGTAAGTGGTGTAACATTTTATGCTGATTGACAACTTGACAGGATCTAGAATAACCCATGAGAAGTTGTCACCATGAGTTTAGACTCCAAGCATGTTTATGAGAGATTATCTTAATTGTGTTAATTAATTTGGGAAGAATTAAATTAACTGTGTATGATACCATTCAATGGGCTTGGATGCTGGACTATATAAAGAGGAGATAGTTGGCTGAGGAAAAGCATCTATCACTCTTTACTTTGTCCCTTCTTATGTGAGATGTTAAGCCAGCTTTCTACACCTGTCATGCTTTCCCTAATGTGATAGATTTCCTCTCAAAATTTTAAGATGAAATAAACCATTCCCTTTAATAACCTGCTTCTGGTCATTTTATCCCAGCAATGAGAAAGAAACTGATGCAGAAAATTGGTACCAAGAAATGGCATCATTGCTATAATAAATCTGATCAATGTTGTTCTTAATCTTTTAGAAATGGTTTGTGGGAGGAATGTGTAAGCCTTTGGAACTTTGTAGTAGAAAAGCCTTACAGTGATGTGAGGTGAGCTTAATGGGCCATTCTGATGGAAGTTTCAAGAGTCAGAAAGACAAGAGAAATGTGGAGCCTTGACTCATAAAATCCAGAGGGGGGAAAATGCTTTATAGGGAATGGGGCTAAAGCCAGTTTGTATGAAATTCTAGCAAAGATTCATTTCCTGATAACTTAAGAAAAGTTAAACTTAAAAGTAATAGTCTAAATAATGTACTTGACAGAGGAAATTTCAAGGCAGACAAACATTCAATCTGTGGTATGGAGTCTGGTATATTCTCCGATTCAGATCCACAATGAAAGAGGAAAATACAGAACAGAAAAATAGGAAAATTCCAAAGTTTTGTGCAGAAGGAAATTTAAAGTCCCAGACTATAGACTGTAGCTGTTTTGGTTGCCTAAATGACCACCATTAAAGATAAACCAACTGTTCTCCATGGGGAAAATAAGTATGTTCTAATGGCAAGATCCCACCCATGAAGGCTCAAGCTACTACAAACATGAATTCTTTTTGAAAGAAGAAGACCCAAAGGGTGAATGTCAAAGGAGTTTCCTATCCCCAAAGGTCATCATACAAAGGCTGCTACAACTATCCTCCAAGGCCAGGCTTCATCTCAATCAAACTTGGTAGCTTTAAACAAGTGATCCTGGTTTTGGAAAAAATAAATGATACAAGATTGAGGAAGTATTAGAGCATTGCACCATGGTTCAAAAGTGTGAAAGAAGGTAGAAATACCTGCATGGGGACGCTGTGAGGCCACTGCGTGTATCTATGAAGGTGAACTATCAGCTGCAATGGAGATATCAGAATGTTAGAGATGTCAGGACCATGGACATTCTCCCAACACATGCTACTGCTTGTGACAGATCCAGCCTAGGAGAGAGGTTACAGGTCACACAGCTGGACATGTAGAAATGCCCATGAATTTTGGAGCCCAAGTGATTTTATCAGAAGTGCCAGATACTGTAAATGGAGCTGCAAGATTTGAGGATTGCCTTGTTGGATTTTGGTCTGGCTTTCTTCCAATAATTCTTGCTAAGCTTCTTGCTGGAATGGGAATACTTATTCTGTACCAACACAGGTTGGAAGTATATAAATGGTGTTTAGGTTTTACAGGGCTCACCAATGTTAAATTGCTTTGAGAACACTGTTGCGATTAGTAAAACCCTGAGGACCTTTAAATTTTGAACTTTTTGCATCTTGCAATATAATGTGGTCAGAAGTCTTACAGGAATCTGGGGAAGAATGTGGTACATACAGTGTAAACTGTCTGTCATAAAGCCATGAGGTGGAGCCTCATTGAAGAAAGTGTGTTACTAGAGGTAGGCTTTGAGCTTTTATGTCCCAGACTCATTTTGTCTTTCTCTACTTCCTCCCAAATGATATGAAGGTGTGACACAGGCTTCTTGCTCAGGCTTCTTATACCTTCTCTGCCATAATGGATGTTTGCCTTCAAAATGTGAGCAGCAGTAAGCCATTTCCTTCCCTAATCAGATTCTGGTCAGGTGTTTTGCCCCAGAAATGAGAAAGTAACTGATAAATGTGGATGTTAGAGAGCTGAATTCAGTTCCTCATGCTTGCATAGTAATTGATTCACCCTTTGAGCCACTTCCCTGCTCTCTAAATCTGAGCTTCTGAATGTTGTTTGCATTTCTAAGTCTATGGAGATTAATGGGGTTGGACGGAATGTATTTATCATTATGAAATAGTCAAAGGGTTTTGGTGGCTCAAGGCTCAAGTATTCTAATTTAAAAACATATGTTTGGGTGTCAGGTTGACACAACAAAGATGTGTTTGGGTCTCAGTTTGACTAGAATAGTATGAAAAGAAAGAAAGACCTTGAGGACCTTCCTTAGCAAACTTCAATATGCTATCAGAAAGCAACAGTGATTACAAAGGATGGAGATTTCCACTATGTCATACTGTTTTCTCAGAGAAAAATATTAATATACATGATAATATAAGAGAGAATATAAAATATAAAGAACAGTGTATATCCTCCACATCTGTGAGCCTTGTCTTGCCATGTGTCACACCTACACTTTTGTCTGGCCCTCTACCAGGTCCCAACATAGGCTGTTGTGGGGAAGGAGGTCTGCTGCCTATGATCTTGGCTTTCCTGACTATAATACCTTTTTTTTATTAGTTGTCCTTGTCCATAGGATGATGACTATTTCTCCTAGTGACTAACAACTGACTTACTATATGGTCTCTTTTTGATTTCTTAGCAATTCTAACAATCTTACAATTTATTTTTTATATTTAAATCATTTGATGTGAAGATTGTGAAGTATTTCCTGCTGTTAGTCTTGTCAAACCTGCACTGGGGATGTTGTTTCTGCTTGGTTATCAGGTAAGCCTTTTGTAATAGGGTGATCAGGGTTCATGAAAGTCTTTGAACTCTAAACCCTAGGTTCATGACTAATTTTAATCAAAGAATGAAATAAAAAGTCCAAGAAGAATAATTACTAAATTATTATATTTATTGATGGAAGTACAGAGAGCCAAGGAAAGGCACCCATGTGGCTAGAGATTCCATGTGGAGGGCCCAGGAAAACCATGGAAAGAAACGAGAAAAGAAAGTTCAAGGAGCTCTTGCCATGTGGGGAGCCGGAGGGAGGGGTAAAGAGCCCATGTGAAGAGTGAGGGCTTGTGGGGCTCTCCCCTCAGCTTGGCCCAGGCCCAGCCAGGCCGAGCAAAGGAGAAACTCACTAGTATCTAGAAGTTCCCAAGTAATCAGGCAGCTGAGAAGGGGCCCTCTCCTCACAAATGTATTTATAACCTTATGGTTGTGGGTTCTGCCTTCCAATTCAGGTGAACCAGAAGGGACAGCTGGTTGGTTAGGGCTGGGGACTGTCTCAGGTAGAGGCTGGACCTGACACCACATCCTGAGGGCTGAACTTGACTAACCACATGTTTAAATCCTAGGAAAGACCTCACTCCCAGGAGTGGTGCAGGTTGTGGGAAAACAGGTCTGGGTAAGAGATAAGAATTATAGCAAGTGCATAGCATCCTGTCTGCCTAGCTCAAGAAACTAACTAACTGCCTACTGTGGAGTCCCCCTCTTCCCTCCCACCCCCCGCACACTTTCAGAGGAGACTGCTTTTAAATTGAGATGGGAATGATGGCAGGAGCGTATCTATGTGTACACCAGGGACCACTCACCAGGCAGAGGAGCCATTAGTACCATGAAGAGGGACACATTAGACTACTTGGTTAAACAGGGTTCTGTTTACCCTGCCATTTGTTTCTCTCTCTCTCTCTCAAATAAATAAATAAAAATATCTTTTAAATGGACTAGAGATATGGTTCAGTGGTTAAAGGCACTTTGCTTGAGAAGCCTGATGGGCTTGATTCTATTCCCTAGGACCCTATGGAAAGGCAGATGCACAAAGTAGTGCATGTGACTGGAGTTTGTTTGCATTGGCAGAAAGCCCTGGAACACTCATATTCATTCTCTCTCAAATAAATAAAATGTTAAATAATAAATAAATAAAAATATTTATTTGTGTGTATGTGTGCATGTGTGTGTGTTGAGGGGTGGTGGTTTGTGGGTGTGTCAGTATTTTGCACAGCAAATAAACAACAGATGCATGGGCCCCATTTTGGATACATTTTATGTTGGTGTTAGGGAATTGAACCCAGGTCAACAGACTTTGCAAATAAGCACCTTTAATTTTTTGTTTGTTTGTTTGTTTGTTTGTTTGAGATGAAGAGAGAAGAAGGGAATAATAGAGAGAAAAAGAGAGAGAGAGAATGGGTATGCTAGGGCCTCCAACCACTGCAAATGAACTCCAGATGTATGTGCCATCTTGTGCATCTGGCTTTATATGGGTACAGGGGAATTGAGCCTAGGTCTTTATGCCTTAACCTGTAATCCATTTCCCCAGCCCTAACCTTCTTCTCATCATTCCAACTTTTCA
Organism: Dipus sagitta; assembly: GCA_036346955.1. Taxonomy (NCBI): domain Eukaryota; kingdom Metazoa; phylum Chordata; class Mammalia; order Rodentia; family Dipodidae; genus Dipus; species Dipus sagitta. The sequence continues at coordinate 121,485,335 of CM070772.1, forward strand.
TTAAGAATTAACTTTGTTTTTAAATCTTGTCCTAATGTTGTAGTAACCCATGTGCAATAATTCTGGGTTCCTATGTTCTCAGAACATTCTGGTAGCCTATGGAAATGCCCGATTCCATCTTTCCAAAAGGCCCCCATTGACATGCCTTCATCAGCTCTGCTTCTAGATGACATCTCCTCAGCCCAAACAGTGACCCCTCTTACATGGTTCTAAGTTTCCTGCCCTGTTCTCTTTCCCTGTCTACCTGATTTCTTTTGCTGTTATTTCCTCTTCTTGGAAATCACCTGTGCTGAGGAAGAACAGGAGATAGTGCATCCTGTTCTGGATTCTGTCAGCAAGAGTCACTGTTGGGTCACATCTGACATGAAAATTCTTCCCCTGTGGGGAAGGCGTGTTAGTCACAGTGGTATTTCCTGATTACTGCTACTTTACATCCTCTTTCTTACAGCCATTTTCCTGTTCGCTGTGAATAAATTGACAACCACTGCCATCAACACAGTGACTAAAACCCACAGTGAGGTGCAGTATCCTTTCTCACAAATAGGTCTGTCCTTCAACTTGGTCTCATTTAGCCTTGGAAAGTGCTATCTAATTTGTTACCTCCAAGGGTGAGCAGAGACTCAACCACCTCAGCTCCCCTGCTGGAGTATTTTTCAGTGAAACAGACACTTAGAAGGTACTTTTGCCAAAAAAAAAAAAAAAAAAATCATTGACTTCTCACATGGGCCCAAAAGGTAACTAAAAGCAGGATGAAAGCTTGGCCTCTCTCCCTTCATTTTATGTCTGTCTTTTGCACAGAGATGTTATTTTCCTTAACCTTTCTGTCCTCCTGTGTCACCATGAGTTCCAGGAAAAGCAAAACTTCATAGGAAATATCTTTCCAGTTGAAGAAAATTATCCACGAAGAGCTGTTAACAGACTAATAACTTACTGGATCACCAGAGATAAGAAGATGATGCTGGGGACCAACATTCACCAGGATTACTTAGCTATGCATACTCCCAGCCTTCTGTTTAAGCCTAAACATCATTTGAGTATCATAAAGTGGACTTGATGTCATTGCCCCGCTTTACTTGCTCCTCCCTCTCACTGTGGTTCACATATTGCAAACAGGTGACAGCATGTCTTTAGGGGACTATGGGAGACCAGAATCTGGCCTAAACCTCCTGCTACAATAGCATCTTCAATCACTTTAGTCATAACATGGCCATTTGGGTGTCTGCTTAAAGCTAGACAAATGGGACCAGAGTATGGCTGCAAACAGGAAGTTCACTAATTTTAAAAGAATTTTGCATTTGCTTTGGAGGAATTAAAAGAACATGATACAGAGGTCAGCTTTATCAGATGTACATATCTTAGTCATTATAGAAACCAAAATATTTTTTGAATGAACGGAGTACATGGTTAACATAACTTAGAACTTTGTCTACCCTGGCTAATAATTCAAAAGTTATTTATCCAACACAAGATTTAGTGAAAAGAGGTTTTCTACTCAAAAAGGGTTTGATGTGCTTTTCGTGATGCTAGTCACTATTACACAGGATATTTATGGGCTTTACAAATCATAGGATCAGAGGCAATGGCAGGTTCTCCCCTTTGCCCAGCAAAGAGCTTCACGGGGCAGAATGCTGGTGTGAGATAATATTCATTTGTGCCTATGGACTGAACACTCTATACAGTTGTATTTCATGGATAATTGCTAATATTTCTTGAGGATGACCTTATTTTGGATATTCCTAACCTTCTGCACAACATGGAGATATTCCTCAGCAGTTGTTGATGAGCTCATAACACCCTCTCACCATTCTGGATGTGCCAATGGCCTTGCATTAAATTTAAGCTAAAAAGCATTTAATAGGTGTGCAGTAATATAACATTTTAGATTTAATTTTTCTTTCTCAAAGAATGATGGTTTTGAGGACTTTTTTCATGCAATCTTCTCCAATCTCATCTTTTAGGGTTTGATTATGAAATGGCCCACATAAGCTCATGTGTTGAGTAATTGTTTCATAGCTTTTATCATTACTTTGAAGGCCATGAAGCCGTTAGAAGGCTTGATGAGGTAGGTCACAAAGTGAACCTGTTGCCACCTCACATGTCCTCCACCACAGTAGTTCCACATGCCTTTCCCATCATTAATAACTGAAATCTCTGACATCCAGATGGTTACTCCTCCCTCCCACTCCTAGTGTCAGCTACATATCATTTTTTAGTTATGTTTATTCCAATTTTTGACTTGCTTTTCAATAATATGCTGCTCTTTTAATTACTGAGTTTTGATAATTCTTTATGTATTCTAAGTACAAATCAGTTAATGAACATGTGTTTTTTGCAAATGAATGTTTTCTCTGTCTGTGGTTTAGCTTTTCATACTTGGAAGAAAAGATATGTTTAGTTTAGATGCACTCAAGTTCATCCATCTTTTCTTTTATGCATCTTTTAAGACACCCTTGCAGAACCTGAGTACAATGATCTGCTCCCATGTTTCCTAAAAGAAGTTTTGTATTTTTTAAATTTAATTACTTCCTTTACTTTTCAAATGACATCAGCTTCTTCAGCTCTAATTTTATTACATGCCTTTATTCCTAACATAGGCAGGGAGATTTATGCTGAGTACAGTCTTTTTTTTTTATTAGTTTTATACACAGTATGTATACAGCCATGTTGGTACCATCATTAGCCTCCTCCCTGTCCTCCCCCCTCCAGAGGGACCCTCCTCATGAGGTAATGTGGGTTGTACGTTATGGGGTTAGCCATCAGTTATGGGGAAGAGGCAATGTCTCTGTGCATAATGTCCCAACTTGTGGCTCTAACAATCTTTCCGCTCCCTATTCCACAAATTTCCCTGAGCCATGTTGGGTTTGTTTTAGGTCTACTTCTGTAATGAGGTCTTGAGAGCCTCCGTGTCTCTGGACATATGGTTTGGTAGGATTTGAGTGTTCTCTGTGTCTATCTCCTTCACCCTGTGCTGGTACTAGGTTCACCAAGAAAGCAGTGCTCTTGTTCATTTCCCCTAATTACTCTATGGTTTCAGCTGGGGCCCTGGTGAGGTGTGATGGGCTGATTCTCTCCTCAGGTGCCATGTTCATCTGAAAAAGAGAAGCAAATTCTTCAAAGAGAGTGAAGTCAGAACCAGATAAATGGGATAAACATTATTATTTTAGAGAGAACTTAATAGGCGTAGGCCCTCCTGTGGCCCAAGATTGGTGGGAGCTTGATACTGGAGAGTGGGCTCAATTTTTGGAAATGGTTTTGACTTGTTTCTCAGAACCAGCTATGAGTTCCATTCCATGAGTGGATCCATTAGCCAAACCAAGAGCAGTTGGTTACCCACCATGGACGTGTGCCACTATTGCATTTGGGTGCGCATCTCGTTAGGCTATTTGCTGCAGAGTAGCTTAGATCACGAGTTGCTTGGACAGATGTTGGTCATTTTCCCCCAGTTGCTCATGTAGCATCTCCTGGTACGAGACAAGCTAACTGTCTGGAGACTGACTATCTTCCAGATTCTAGCCAGGTCACTCTATGTTTGTACCAACAGCTTATGGTGTCTTTGGCAGTATGGTCTTACCATTGACCTTTGGTGGGTAATCAAGTGCTCCAACAGAAATCTGTCTTGTTTTGGGAAATGTTGTAGGTTTCTCTGGTCAACAGCCTATTGTGGATGTTAACCACATGCTGGTACTGGGAGTTACAGCAAACTCCAAGGAAAATAAGGAAGAAAAAGGTAGGTAATATAAAAGAGACGTTGAGAAGAGAGAGAAGAAGAAGGAGAGAGACAGTGAGAGAGAGGGGGAGAGAGAGAGAGGAACAGGAGAAGATTAAGGCTAGTCTTCATCATACTCTGTGATTCAGGTGTTCCCTCTAAGGACTGGATGAAGGTTCCGTCTTTTAGTCTGTCTTTCGGGATATAGGATTTTATGGTACCATTTCCATTTGGGTCCAGTTTTGTGTCCCCCCACCCATTCTTACCCTCCCCTCCTACCCCACTTTCCCTATTGTCCTGTCCTAGAGAGGTTTATTAAGTATGTCAGAATTTCGGGTAGATTCAGGTTAGGAGCAACAGATGAGTATGACCATGTGATGATTGTCTTTCTGTGATTGGGCGAGTTCACTGAGAATGATCTGTTCAAGGTTTGTCCATTTTTCTTCAAATTTCATTGCGTCATTTTTCCTTACTGTTGTGTAGAATTCAATTGTGTAGATATACCACATCTTATTCACCTAATGATGGAGATCTGGGTTAATTCCAGTTCTTAGCTATTATATATTAAGCAGCTATAAACATGGTTGAGCAAATCTCTCTGAACTGAGGTGTGGAGCTTTTAGGTTAAATGCCCAGTAAGGGAATAACTGAGTCTGTTGGTAACTGTACAGCCAACCTTTTTAGGAGTCTCCATATTACTTTACATAGTGCTTGTACTGTCTTACATTCCCACCAATGGTAAATTAGGGTTCCTATTTCTCTACATCCTTGCCAGCATTTGTTTTTATTTGATTTTTTAATGTTTGCTTTCCTTAGTGGGATAAGGTAGAATCTCATAGTTGTTTTAATTTACATTTCCCTGATGATTCTTTGTGTCAAGTAACTACAGCTACTTGATATTTGACAAAGGCCCTCTTAAAGTAGGCTGGAAAAAAAAGACAGAATCTTCAACAAATGGTGCTGGACAAACTGTATAATCATATTCAGGGAAATGAAATCAATCCACGCATCTCGCCATGCACAAAAATCAAGTCCAAATGGATCAAAGAACTCAATATAAGACCAGAAACTCTGCTACTACAGGAAGAAAAAATAGGAAGAACTGTCCATGATATAGGAGTGGGAAAAAACTTCCTGAACAAAACCCCAGTAGCTCAGGTACTTAAATAAGCACTCAACCATGGGGATCTCATGAAGCTGAAAAGTTTCTTCATAGACAAACATATAATAAGCAGAGCCAGTAGATTTCCCACAGAATGGGAGAAACTTTTTGCCAGCTATACAACTGACAGAGGCCTAATTTATAGAATCTACAAAGAATTCAAAAATATAAACAATAAAAAGTAAAACAACCCACTCACAAAATGGGGCAGAGAACTGTATAGGGAGTTCTCAAAGAAAGAGAGACAAATGGAAAACACACACTGAGGTTTTGTAGCTTTAAGTCAATCTTTATTTATCCCCCCCCGCCCCAGTTTTTTGGTTTCTTGTGCATCTATTGCCCAGTATTGCTTAGACTATTCTCCAGTGATTTGCTTTTGCATCTTTGCCAAGAATCAGTTGACTAAATTTGTTTAGGTCTAATTCTGATTTCTTCACTCTGTCACATTACTCTGTGTGACATCAATATCATACTGTCTTGATTACCACAGCTGTATTGTATGTCTGGAAATCAAGTAGTATTATTTTATCTTTATTTATTTATTTATTTATTTATTTATTTATTTATTTATGTGTGTATTATAGTTACTTTGTCATTTTGTGTAAATTTTAAAATTAGCTTCCTCATTTCAACAAAATCCTGGGACACTGATTGTAATTACTTGGATCTATAGTTCAATTTCAGAAGAATTGGCCTTTTAACAGTATTGAATCTTCTAATCAATAAACACAGCATTTCACAGCTTATTTATGCTTTCCTTGATTCATTTCCTTTTGTGTTAACTTCTCAACATAACAGTTATATTAAATTTTTCCTAGATTTATGTTCAACTCTTTCTTGATTTCTGTATGCTCTAAATGGTACTTTTAATGTTAATTTGCAATTATTTCTAATATAGAAAATGCAATTTATTTTTCATTCTTCTGTCTGACTAGTCCTTCTGTTATTTTGTTGTTGTTTTTTCCTTCTTTAATCATCCATGTTGAGATGTTGATGGTCCAATATTGTGAAGGTTTGGTAGATCTGGACAGATAATGACAAGAAATGAATGCAATGACTTTTCATGTCCAGAAGATAGCATTCCGAAGCACCCCTTATTTATCCTCTGGCTCTTATTTTTTATTGAAGATTTTAATACATGAACATATTATAATAATTTCACAGTATTGAAGGAGGTAGTTAGCATGTCAGAAATTCAGCATGCTGCTGGTAAATACCAAGAAGTCTGTTTGGAGACTGCCCCCTTCCTATGCTGATAACCCCAGGGGAGCAGGATGTCTGGCTATCATAAGAAAGGAGTTCAAAGAATCAAAGAAGTTGGCTGCCTTACACTTGCTAATGCTTCTCCCATCCCTCTGTCCTTGAACATAGCCTCCCCCCCCCATACTAAATTGACAGCTTGCATTTTCAGAGTCTTCACTGCTGAGAGCTGAAGTGTCCCTGTATGACTAAGACTTTCCTCCAGTAAAGTCTAGTTCCTCTGATGTATATATTCTTACTTCTCTCTCTCTCTTTTCTTAACACCAAAGCTTAAACAAACTTAGTGATGGTGGTGGCTCGTCCCAGGCTAAAGCCTACACCCTAAACAATATCTGGTGGACCTTATCTCTCTCTCTCTCATCTCACCATAGTAAAACTTCACTGGTGGCCTTTTTGCTGTAGACTGTCTCCTGGCAGAGCTGAACAAACTCTTAGATCCAAAAAGCTATCTGTTTTGGTCCTCCATTGCAAAACCAGAGACAGAGGTATCCCCCTGACTACCTTCCTGGGCTCTACCCCTTCCCTCCTCGCACTTCCCCCTCCCTTGGTTTTGCTGAGGCTTTCTTATAATAAACATCAGCTCCATTCTCTGATAAATCTGATGACTGGAACCTGGTCCCTCAGGGCAGGATCTGGGTCCCTATTGCCCTCTTCCTGATTAATTTCAAGATATTAATGACTACCACATACCTCCCCAGACAGCCCCCTCATATCCTCTGCACTGGACAGAAGTTTGGAACCTCCTTGCCCCAAATCTGCCCCAGACCCTCCACCCAAAAATAAAGATAAAGTCCAAATGTCTCATTTTTTATTGCAATACAGTATGTCCATAATATAAATAGGACATTAATTAATTCCTGCTGGCCTAAAAACGGCATATTCAAATTGAAAATTTTTAACTATTTTGAGAACTTCAAAAACTGGAACAGCTGATGCTCCATATTCAGACTGACTTCTCTGCTTATTTCTTTTCAACTTCCAACCTGAGAGATCAGTAGTGACTGTTTCTGGAACACCGAAATCCAACTCAAAATTCTGATTCATCCCCCCAAACTAAGGACTTTAAATAAGGCATACACTTCCCAGAATGTGGTTGTGCAACTGGGACTTTGATCTCCCTAGGACCCCACCAGTGGTCTTCACCCAATACCCCTCAGATGTCCCTAGGGGTCTTCACACAATCTCCTTTGTACCTTTACCTCTATTGGTCTTTGTCCATCTCCCTACTGTGAGAGGTATTTTCATCTCCCTACTGTGGGAGGTTCATCTCCTTAAGGTGGGAGGTTTTTTCATCTCCCTGTTGTGGGAGGTCCCTATCTCCAAGTAGCCTTAAGCCAGGCCTTACCCCAAAAGGGGATATCTTTCTTGGTAGTTTCCCAGGAACACTTGAAAAGCTCCAATAAACAAAACCAAATTTCATTTCAGACAACCTTTGTCTCAGAGACAAAGTGAGTCTCAGCCTATATCTAAACTCGAAAATTGGTAAATATCACTTTATTCTAAAGATAGTCCATCGCCCTGCCTCATAAACAAAAATCTGAAAGTCTGACATCAATCTGTAATTAAGTGCTCAGGGCCCAGGAATGCCTCTGAACCCAAAACCCTAGGTTTGCTTCTAATTTTAATCAAAGAGTTTAATGAAATGGCTGAGAAGGATAATTATTAAATTATTATATTTATTGAGGGAAGTACAGAGCCAAGGAAAGGCACCCATGTGGCTAGAGATTCCACATGGAGGGCCTGGAAAAACCATGGAAAGAAAGGAGAGAAAAGAAAGTTCAAGGAGCTCCTACCATGTGGGGAGCTGGAGGGAATAAAGGAGCCCATGCGGAAAGTAAGGGCTAAGGGACTGTCCCCTCAGCTCAGTCCAGGTGGGCCTGAACCATGCCATCTGAGGGAAAAATTCATCCATAGCTGGAAGGTTCCAAGTGGTCAGAAAGCCTGCCCTCCCCTTGCAAAGGTATTTATAACCTTATAGTGTTGGGCTATCTTCCTGCTCAGGTGAACCAGAGAGACAGCTGGTTGGTTAGGGCTAGGGGATGTCTCAGGAAAAGACTAGCACTGACACCCAGTTCCAGGGGCTGACCTTGACCAAACACATTGTTTAAATCCTCTGAAAGATTTCTCTTCCAGGAGGGGTCCTGGTTGTTTGTGGAAAAACCTATCTAGGGAACTAGGCAAGAGATAAGAAGTCAGATTATCTTTGATTTTTATCAAATACAGACTTCTCTACCTTTCTAAAAAAAATTTTAAGGGGCCCAGTCACCCTAACTGTACCCTCCTCTCAATCCTGACCCTTCCCTCCATTTCTTCTCTTCTGCTTCTTCTCTTCTGCTGCTGCACCTACTGCCCATCCTCCCTATGCTATAGCCATTCCTACCTGCCCCCTCTGCCTCAGCCCTTATGGACATCTCGCACACCATGTCACTCTCAGCCTTTTGTCCTAATATTTGGTACTCTATTCTTGACAATGTGGACCTTCATTTAACAGTGGCCACATAAATTGTTCTTTGTGACACCAGCTTCTTGAGGAGAAAAAAAAAAGTGTTTTTAAATTCGAACTGCAAACAGTGTATACTGTTAATTGATAATATGAAAACATTGACTCACAAGCAAGTACTTGTATAAATTTAAAAATATCAAATTAACTTACGTTCTCATTAATTTGAAGTATGACTAAAATCTTAAAGGACATCTTTCTAATTGTGTTCTTCCTCATGTCTAATGCTGGCCAGCCGTGTCATGTCATATGTTCTATGTTTCATGTAGTCTGTCTTTAGATGTAACTAAATTGTGATCAGTAATTTTTCTAGTGTTTATGGTCATTAAATGTGTGGATATTCATAGATATATTCTGAAATGATGTCAAATTCTTAAGAACAAATTTACAATATATTTAAAATAAATTATTTCTGGACTTTTGGCTTTATGCTTATTCATGATAGACATGTTTATACATCAAAGTTTAATGCTATTCCTAACATTGATTTGTGAATGTTTAGTTACTTAAATCCTTAATTTTTTAAAAAAAAATTGATTAATTTGTGTTTTAGATACAATATGCATGCTTTCTGTCAAACAACAGCTTCCTTGGTTTAAGGTTAATTTCTAAATGTTTATAATAAAATACACAGAAAGATCATAAAATTTACAATTATGAAGTGTGTTTTCAGTTAAGATAAAATGGGTTAATATAAAAGGTTTTATGTCTGTATTTCTCTCACCCTATTTGTTTATATATTTCCAACAACTCTTTATAATAAGTGAATAAATTTATTGTCTCATAACAAGGTTAAAATTCAGGTATATATAGATCTCCTACATTAAGCTCTGACTACTTAAATAAAACAGAGTCCTTAACAAAATCAAGATATTTTATCTAGCTTAGTTTCTTTAAACTTAATCTAAGTGTGACATAAGTTATACATACAGGATTGTTGTAAATGACCTTCTAACCCTTTACAGTAGAACCAATTCACCTCAGAAAGTCCTATAACAGACTAATTCCTATCTACCTGGGCCCTCTTGTTTGTCCTCCAAGTCTAAAAGTCAAAAAGAGTAGTGAGCCTGTCTCTAATTTTTTCTCATCTTCACACTTAAGCTTGAAAAAGTCAGATTCAAACAGAAATTTTGTGTTAAACGAGATACTTAAAACTTTTAATTAAGTCTTATCCAAATACTAAGCTTATATGTTTTCTATCTGATAAAGCCTTTATTTGGTTTGATAAAACATCTTCTTACAATAAATATTCTACTCATATATTTTTCCATTAGGTAAAACCTTCATTTGTTGGCTATAAACTTATTCTAATAAAAAAAATTAGGCCTAATTATATAAAACTGGGCCTAATTATAACAATTTCATTGTGTCTATAAAATAAACAATTGATACTAACAAATTATCAAGGTTAATCAAACTTTAACTTTTTCAGCCTAACATATTTTCATTAGGTTCTTCTGGACAGGTAAGTAAAAACTAAATTTTCTATTCCAAATATTACTTATACTTCCCACTTCCACCTTACAAAAAAAATTCAACTTGCTCTTCTTCCTTACTTCTACAGACAACATTCCTTGCTTCCTTACTTCCTATGCTATCATTTTCAACTGTAGATATAATAGTCATGCCTTGCCTGTAAATGTCATGTCATATAAAAAAATCCATATAGATATATCTTGACCAGATGATAATGACTTATATATTTAATATGATCTAGGAGTTTCTTTCCTAGTGGTGCCAATAAGAATTACTCTCCGGAAGAGCTGACACCTTGCCTGTTCATAAAAGCTGTGTAGGACAACTTCTTTCCATGTGCACAAGGTACAAAGTGAAGTTTGCAAAATGGGAAACCAAAAGCTGATGCTCCCAGAAGCCCACAACTTGTGACTAGAACTTAATGGACAGCATCAATTGTGGAGAAATAAACATTACCAGTCAGAATAAATACTATTTTGGGCTGTATTAGCCTCTGTTTCTGTAAGTTTTAAAAAAAAATCTCACAGCTCTACTGCCTTCAAATTAAACTTATCTTGTCTCTGGTATATAATTTATTCCTCTATATGATAGAGCTCCTGTATACCCACAGTTTATTTTCTTCTTTTTATTTTTCTTCTTTATTTTCTTCCAACAGATTCAGTTGTTCCTTGATAACCATTCTGTGTTCATAGGCCCATCTCTAGCCTTCTATGTTTCCAGATGCAGATTTATTTTATCCTGACAAGACACAGACTCTAAAGCTCTCCCAGCACAGCTCTATCTCAAGGGATCACTGCTCCTTGAGGCTTCTTGGTAACCCTCCTCCCCCTTTTTCCCCTTTTGTGTAAAGTGTCACTTGAATGCTCCCCCAAAAAAACTAGAAGGAGGAGATTAAAATGGAAGAGTTTTCTGTATTGCACATCCAACAAAATATATCTCTCATCCTAGTTGTACTCCTACTTACATTTTTATTTTATCAATTTTATACAGAAATTTCTCCTAAAACGTCTTAATGTTGCCACTCATTACACTATGAAATAAAAACGATACTGCTCCTTCAGTCATTACGGACTCTGAATTATCAGATTTCACCCCCATGAGCAGGAAGCAGTAAAATCATGAGAATTTGTCCTCCTTACTCTTATCCTATAAGAGTCTGGAATGAAGGAATTAGTCAGCACGTATACATACTGGGCTGGAGAGATGGCTTAGTGGTTAAGGCACTTGCCTGCAAAGTCTAAGGACTCATGTTTGACTCTCCAGATCACACATAAGGTAGATGGACAAAGCTGAGGCAAGTGCAAGGTCACACATGCCCATTAGTTGGCACACATGTCTGGAGTTTGATTTCAGTGGCTGAGGCCCTGTCACACCAATTCTCTCTCGCATTCACTCACACTCTCTAAAATTAAAAAAAAAAAAAAACAAAACTAAATCAAGTAAGTAAATTAAAAAAAAAATTCAACATAGTACTGGTGAACACCAAGAATTCTTTCTGGAGACTGTCCCCATGCTATTTCAATGACCCTAAGGGAGTAGGGTACCTGGCTGGCTATCTCAAAAGAAAGGAGTTCAAAGAAGTTGGTTGCCTTCACACTTGCTAATGCTTCTCCCATCCCCCTCTTCATGAACATACACCTCCACCCATCAAAGGCTATGTGGATGCCTTGCATTCCAGAGTCTCTGCTGCTGAGATGTAAAGTGTCCCTGTACAACTAAGACTTTCCTCCAATAAACTCTAGTTTCTCTTTTGTAGATATCCTACTTATTTCTTTATTTTTTTAACAGGTATTTCCCTCCCATTGCTCCATTTTGGCACCCATTCCCCACCCCCATCCCACTAAGCCCCTCCTCTTTCCAAGTAGACCTTCTGTTTGGCTAATCATTCTCTTTTTCTTCTTCCATCTTTCCATCCTCTATGTTAAGTTGTTGGTGGGCTAAGTGCTGTGCAGATCTTATGAGAGTAACAGCTTCTACTGAGAAGTCATGAATGCACTGGTCAGTTCATATCCAGGAGGACAGTGCCACAAAGAATCTCTCCTTCCCATTCCCAACTTGTGCTCTTACATTTTTATTTTTTCATTTTTTTTATTTTTCTTCAAGGTAGGGTCTTACTCTAGCCCAGACCTGCAGTATGTATCCTTGGGGTATCCTGAAACTCATGGCTATCCTCCTACCTCTGCACCAATCTAATCTATGGAGATAAACATAAATATTTAGAAGGCAATTTAATGGGCACAACATATTCATTTAGCCAAACAATAGTAGTAACTTCCTTTGTGGGATCTATGACCTTCAAATCTACAATTGACTTTTTATTTTTATCAACTTCTTTCTTAAGACCTTGTTTGTGAACTTCTTTGTCTTAGAGGTTTGTTTGTATATTCTTTGGGATTTTCAAGTTACAATTATTAGTCTATAAACAGATTAATTTCCTTTTAACATTTATGTACACTCACCACCTAGAATCTCACCTCTTTGTACTAGGTATCACTTCTAGTATGATGTTGACAAGGAATGGTGACAACAGATATTATTCTTTTTTTCATGGTTTACTGGGAACAGTCAGCCTTTTATTATTAAATGTGATATTTGGTATAGATTTTTATAGTTGAATTTTATAACTCTGAAGAAGTTTGCTTCCATTATGAATTTGAGTCTTAGTCATTAGTAGCTTTCAAATGTTGTTAAAATCTCTTTCCCCATTTATCATGATGATTGTATGTTTTTTCTTTTTTAATATCTTGACTTACGTTGATTGAATTTCTTTTTTGTTCATTTTTTCATTAATTAGTTTTATACTCAGTGAATACAGTCAAGTTGTTACCATTGTTGGCCTCCTCCCTATCCTTCCTCTGCCCCCTGGCCCCACCTTGTTGAGGTATATGGGTCATGCATTGTGGAGTTAGCCCTCAGTTATGGGTAGGAGGAAATGTCTCTGCATATCATGACCCAACATGTGGCTCTGACATTTTTTCCACCCCTTTTCCACAAAATTTCTCTGAGCTATGTTGGATTCATTTTAGGTCAGCTTCAGTGATGAGGTCTTGGGAGCCTTTATGTCTCTGGTTATCTGATTTGGTAGGAGTTGATTGTTTTCTGTGTTGATCTCCTTCACCCTTGTGCTGGTACCAGGTTTATCAAGAAGACAGCACCCTTGCTTGTTTCGCCAATTATTCTTAGTTTCAGCTGGGGCCCTTTTGAGGTATGATGGGGTGGTTCTCTCCTCAGGATCTGTGTCTATCTAAAAAAGAGAAGCAGATTCTCCAACAGAGAGTAAAGTTAGCACCACACAAATGGGATAACCCTTGTTATTATTATTATTATTATTATTATTATTATTTTAGAGAGAATTTAATAGGTATAAGCATTCTCATATAGGTATAAGCATTCTCATAGCCCATGATTGGTGGTGGCTTGATAATGGAGAGTGGGCTCATTTTTGGATATGGTTCTGACTTGTTTCCCAGCTCCAGCTATGGGTTCCATTCCACTGAGCAGATAAGTTAGCCAAATCAAGAGCAGTTGTTTTCCCACCATGACTGTGTGCCATTATTGCACTTGTGTGAGCATCACAACAGGTTATTTGGTATTAAGTAGGTTAGACCATGAGTTGCTTGGACAGATATTGGTCATTTTCCCCCATTCACCCATGTAGCACTTTCTGCCACTAGACGTGCTGACTGTCTGGGGACTGACTCTCTTCCAGCTTCTAGCCATGTCACTCCATGTTATGTGTCATCTGCATATTGTGTCTTCAGCAGTAGGGTCTTACCACTAACCTTTGGTGGGTCATCAAGTACTCTGACAGAAATCTGTCTGTCTTTTAGGAAACCTTGTAGGTCTCTCTGATCAAAAGCTCATTGTGGATGATAGTCCCATGCTGGTACTGGGATTTACAGGTCAGTGCCCACTAAGAAAATGAGGAAAAAGATAACTAATATACAAGAGTTAGAGAGAAGAGAGAGAAAGAGAGAGAGAGAGAGAGAGAGAGAGAGAGAGAGAGAGAGAGAGGAGGCAGTAGAAGATTAAGGTTAGTCTTCAGTGGACCCTCTCCAGTACCTTGTGACTCAGGTGTTCCCTCTAATGGCCTGGTGAAGGATCAGCCATTTGGTCTGCCTTTTAGGATGTAGAATTTTATGGTATCATTGCCATTTGGGTCTAGATTTGTGACCTCATCCTCTCCCTTGCCCTGCTCTCTCTCCCCAACCACCCTATTGTCCGGTCCTTCAGATGATTGCTGGGTATTATGGCATATTGGGTAGATTCAGGTTAGGTGCTGTAGATGAGTGAGACTATGCAGTGATTATCTTTCTGTGGTTGGGTAAATTCGCTGAGCATGATCTGTTCCGGGTTCAACCATTTTTCTTCAAATTTCATTGTTTATTTCTTCTTACTGCTGTATAGAATTCCTTTGTGTAGATATACCACATCTTGGTTATCCATTCTTCTAGTGATGGACAACTGGGTTGATTCCAGCTCTTAGCTACTGCTGGGATAAACTCCCTTGACCAAGAAGCATTATCATTTTGCACTTTGCTGGATGCAATTTTCTAATATATTTACCTAGGATATGTTCATAACATATCCTAGGTAATAGTAACAAGAATAGTACTCTGTAGATTCTTTTTTTTTTTTTTTGTAATGTCTTTATTTTAATCTGAGGAAAATTTGGTATTATAAAATATGTTGAAAAGTGTTTCTTTCTTTGCTATATTCTACAATGGCTTATAGAAATGGTGTTCTTCCACATTAAATATGCAGTGTGATTCCCTTGTGAAGTAATCTCCATCTGAAAATTTCCTTGGTGGGAAATGTTTTTGTCACAATTTGAATTTATTTAATTTACACATAACTTTAAGTTATTCATTTCTTCTTTAAGGAGCTTTGTTAGTTTGTATCTTTTCAGAACATCATTTATTTAACCTAACTTGTTAAATATTGGTATCCAGATTCTTATTTTATATTTCATTACCCTTTAACATCTGTAGGATCTATAGTGAAATGCCTTATTTCAAAATTCTTGATAATGAAAACCTATTTAGTTTTTCTTTTCATTCTTCACTTTATCCACAGGAGGATAGAATTTGGCAATATTTTCATTAGGATCTATGCAGTAAATATATTTTAGTATGAATGGAATTAGTATATGTCTAAAATATTCTAATTTCATGTAATAGAAAGCAGCTATGGGAAATGTAATAAATGGGCATGGCTTTGTTCTGATGAAATTTTACTTGCAAAAATGCAGAGTGAGGGTCTGGAGAGATGGCTTAGCAGTTAAGCGCTTGCCTGTGAAGCCTAAGGATCCCGGTTCGAGGCTCGATTCCCCAGGACCCATGTTAGCCAGATGCACAAGGTAGTGCATGCATCTGGAGTTCTGTTTGCAATGGCTGGAAGCCCTGGCGCGCCCATTCCCTCTCTCTCTCTATCTGCCTCTTTCTCTGTCTGTCACTTTCAAATAAATAAATAAAAATTTTAAAAAAAATGCAGAGTGAGTCAGATTTTGCTAGTGGAATGAAATTTGTTGGTCACTGGACTACAAGATTGTCAACAATGTTGATCATTTGAAAATATCAGTAAATTCTTGACCTTCTCTGTTTTCTCTGCCCCGATACTATTTATTTCTGATCTCAACATTTACATCCTTTTTGCTTGCTGGGGACACAATGTAGTTGCAAAAAGTGGAAATTGGTGTCACAGATTGGAGCCTTCTCTTCTGATACATTGATCTGGAGCTTTTACTTAAGTATTTCTTTAGCTATATCCTATCTATTCTACCATGTGTTATTTTCATTCTCATAAGAATCAATGTATTTTCTCAAATCCCTTTTCACTTTTCGTATGACCCATGGGTTATTTAGAAGCAGGTGTTTTAAGTCCAAATTTGGATGCTTACCAGAGTCTCTATTATTAATGAAAACTATAAGAACTTATGGTCAAATAACATAGTTTGTATGGTTAAAATTATTTTGTATGTCCTGAGGCTTATGCTATGACACAAAATACAATTTACCTTTGTGACTATTTCATGTACCCTTGGAGATAGTATGTACGTTTCATTTTGATATATGTTTGAAAACAATATGTGTGGTTGACTGAGTGTTATGTCAATTTGGTCACAATGGGTGATACTGCCACTTAGCCCTATAAGCAGAGTCATATGTTGTTTATTGCTGAATGTATTCCTATGAGTTCATTTTCTTTTGTTGGAAACTTCTCAGTTTTTTGTTTTATATGCATTTAAAAGTTCTATTGTTAAACACATACACATTCTGGATTGATTTGTTTGTTTTTGGCGAATCAACACTTTCGTCAGTATGCATTATTTCTTTTTACCTTGGTAGTATTTAATGCTCTGAACTCTACTTTGCTTGATATTATATAGCCAGTCAGCTTCCTTTTAGATACTGTCTTTATGAGATTCTTTATTTTTTAAATTCTCTTGCTCTTTTCTATCTATATATTACATTTAAGGTGTATTTTATTTAAAATGGCATATAGTTGGCTTTGTATTTTATTATTTATTGATTTATGTAGTAGCATGTGTTCTGTGTATGTGTGTACCAAGGTCTATTGCCAGTACAGATGATTGCCCATCCAACTTTATGTCAGTGCTTGGTTGTGGTGGTTTGTGTGCAAATATATGTCCCCCATAGCCTAAGGTCCTTTTGATTAAGACTAGGCTTCCTTGGACTGGAGAGATTTCTTAGCATTTAAAGAACTTGTCTGAAAAGCCAAAGGACCCATGTTTAATTCCCCAATATTCATCTATACCATTTTAGTTTTCTTTATTTTTTCATAGGTTAACAATCTACATTATCAATTTAGCAAAATCTATCTTCAAACAAAATGTTACCTCACATAAACTTCAGGAACCTAGAAATAATATACTTCCTAGTCTGCCCTCCCTTCACTTTTTGGTATTTCTTTGTTGTACTTTTACACATATTACAAACCATAAAAATTGTTAGTTTTCCATTTTGATAATACGTTATCCTTTAGAATGATTTCAATTAAGAAAACAGAAACACTCAGGGACTATAGATTACTAGACAATTTTCAGTGCCGGGGATGGGATACCTTCCAGTGAGTTGTTGGCCAGGGAGGTCCCTGATGCCCCCAAAACATTATAGACCATTGCAGAGGCCCTTGGTTTCCCACCACGAATAGATGGTAAGACCTGATTGCTGAAGGCTCCATATACTTGGGCTGCAAGGCCACTGAGAAATCCTGCTAGAACTGAGCTGATAACCTCGTTCATGTAGACCAGCTGACAGACAGCTGGAAGAAGGCCCTCTGCATGCCATTCAATGTGTGAGAGAGAAATCACCAGTGAAGATGCTCAACAGTGGACACTGCAAGCCTTATATTTGTCCAGCCAGGCCAAATGAGCCAGCGGGTGCCATGGTGGCACGTCCATCATGGTGGAAACCAACTGCCCTCTAATTGGACTGGAGGCCAGCTCCATGGGAGGGAATACATCCCTGATACTGAAAACTTAAAACAGGGGTAGTCATGAGCCCTAGGGGTGTAACATCTGCTGATGTCTGGCTGAATGTATATACTATGCTCATCAAACTGCCCGGTAGGCACTTCTTTTATGTTCATACCCATATATTAATGCTACTCTCACTTTTGGTAGAGAACCTTCTCTTTTCAGATGGCAGTGACCTTGGGATGACTCAGAAAGCATCATGGTGCTGAGAAGAAGTGACAGAGGAGTGCTCAGCACTGCAATATCTCTATCATATCTTCCAAGGCTCAGGGATTGCAGAAGAGGTGGCGGAGAGCATGTAAGAGCCAAAGGAAGGCCAGGACTCCTTACAACGTGCTCCTCCAGACACAAAATGGCCTGGATATCCATGACCTCACAGTGCCTGACACTACCTACGCAAGACCATCATAATAGCAGGAAAAGATCATAACATCAAAATAAAAGAGAGACTGATTGAGAGGGGGAGGGGATATGATGGAGAATGAGGTTTCAAAGGGGAAAGTGGGGGGATGGAGGGCATTACCATTGGATATTGTTTACAATCATGGAAGTTGTTAATAAAAAATCAATAAATTAAAAAGAAAGCTGTTATTATGACCTGTATGCTTATTTTGAGAATTTCAAGATTATAATATTTGGTATAGATTAAAGTTTTTGTCTGGAATTATACATTTTTGGTTAAACAGATCCTATACCATTTTCTATAGCATAAATTTAACAAAAGTTAAGTCTTTCAGTTGTTTACTTTTTTTGCAAAAATTTCTCAAGTATAAATTTCTGAGTATAAAATTGGAAATTGGCATTTTCCTTTTTTGTCTAGCAACTTAAAGATGTCACTATATTTTTTTTTTCCTGTTAGCTGCTTTGTTTCTACTGAGAAATCTGCCATTGTTCCTCTGTACTCAATGTGTCCTTTGTCATAGGAGCCCTTCAAGGGTTTCTCTCTCTTTCATTTCCAACAGATTGATAGCATATCTTAGAATTCCCTTGTCTAACTCTTTTTCTTTGTTGGAGGTTTTCTGTAACTCTTCAATTGGCACTTTGGTATCCTTTATTACTTTTGGAAAACTATTGGTTTTATTCCTTCCCATATTTCACCAGATCTATCTTTTCTCTTTTCTAATTCTAGAAATATAATTACATATTGCATTTTCTATCTCATGTAAATTTATGCTTTCATATAGGTCTTGAATATTCTCACTTTTTTGTGTTTTATTTGGGTGCTTTCAGCTGACTTATCCTCATGGAGGCTCAAATAGTTACCTCTCCCATGAAAATTTCTTCAGCATTAATTTAACATGTTTAAAATTTTTTAAATATTTTATTTATTTATTTTCTAATAAAGAGAAATGGAGGGAGGGAGGGAGGGAGGGAAAGAGAGAAAGAGAGAGAGGCAGGCAGAGACAGAGACAGAGAGACAGAGAATGGAAGCACCAGGCCAGTAGCAATCGCAAAAGAACTCCATATACATGCAGTACTTTGTGTATCTGGCTTTACATATGTACTGGGGAATGGAACCTGGGTCATTAGGTAGCACAGGCAAGCACCTTAACCACTGAGCAATCTCTCCAGCCCCAATTTTAATATCTCTGTTTGACTTGTTTCTATAGTTTACATTGCTCTGCTGTAATTTCTCATCTGGTTCATGCACATTATGATCTTTTACACTAAATCATGTAACTCATTAATCCTGGATATCTTTATAACTGATCTGGTTGTGTTGACTGCATTGTCTCTTTAAAATAGCCCCCAGCCCCATACTCTTTGGATATTTCCCACTATTTCATTGAGTGATTAACATCTCGTACATGATATGGGAAACTGAAAGCAAAAAGTATTTCCATCTACAAAATGGACATGCTTCTTCTCAAGCACTTAATATGAGGCAGAGAGTCAACCTAGGGTTTGAACTAGGTTTGTTATTTTGTTGTTATGGTGATGACTCTCAGTGTATCCCAGAGTTCAAATTCCTCTATCAATATATCTCTAAAAGTGAAAGCTGAAATTCCAGATTTTTTATATGTGTCTGCCCTCTACTCTCAGCTTTCAGCCCAATGTATAAGCCTGTGGCACACAGACAGTGAAGCCCTTTCGTCTCCTCCATTTACCCACTGTTTTCCTTGGTGCATTGCTTTGCTAAGCTTTGATTACCCACTGAAAGTATCAATTTTGATAGGTCGTGCAAAGGGAGAATTTCCTTCCCCTCCCCTAGTGAAGCATCTCTTTTAGTATTGGCATATGATTTTACATACAGAACACTTTGTCATCCTTCCTATACTGATACAGACTTTTCCCCTTCATATTTTCCCCAGAAACAAGAAGCCTGTGCATGACTTGGGAGGTATGTGTACTGCTCCTCTTTCCCTGGCTCGGTGCTTTTTGCTCTACATGATGGAACCAGGGACATGGCAATTTTTGCCTTGCAAGTTGTGCCCATTTATCCATACCTTTAGGCCAGTACTGTTTGGGAATGCTCACTCTAGTTCTCTATGTGGCCTCCAAGCTTAATGTTGTTTCAAAGGGTTGGCCAAATAAAAGGCGATGGAAGTGGATTCTTGGTTGCAGGTGTCTTCAGCTCTCAGTGTGATCCCAGGGCACATGAATAAGGCTTTGACAAGTTAACCCACACTTGTCCATGGGTAATTCATTTACATTGAACTCATTTCTTTCTTTCTTTCTTTTTTTTTTTTTTGAGGCAGGGTCTCACTGTAGCTCAGGATGACCTGGAATTCACTATGTAGTCTCAGGGTGGCCTTGAACACACGGTGATCCTCCTACCTCTGCCTCCCAAGTGCTGGGATTAAAGGCGTGCGCCATCACGCCTGGCTTGAACTCATTTCTTCTTCCTGTCCACAGCTCAGGCTCCTCCTCCTATACTGGTGCATCTCACTCTCTTTGCTTAGATGTTATTCTTGATGGATTTAAATTTATTTGGTTGTTTGTGACCCCAGCCATCTGATGTGCTCTGATAAAGTTGTACCTGACTTTTCCGTGACTTTAGATGGGCTGACATTGTTGTTAGTATTTATCTTTCAGACTGATTACATTTTAAAATAAGAGAATGAATTGCCTTAACAAAAAGGATTATGTGCACCATAAGATATAAGAAAAAATCCCCCTGCAGCATGTTTTTCACATGACTTGTTTTTCCCTATGCGGTATGGGTGGTAGAGGAGGAAGAGCCCAAGGACATAAATTATATCACAGTAATCTTTCACTAACATGCTGACATGTACAAGGGTTGAAAGGATGCTGGTGGTGGGACATAACTGAATGGGATGTTGAAAGGGAGCTCATTATGCTCATTGATGGACAAGACAAAGCTGACAGCAAATGAATTGAGACTCTGAAGGCGTGGAATTCTACCACTGGAGAGTCAAGCTGATAAAGGGAATTACTCTACAGGAACATGGATTCAGATTTATTTTACATGAAAAAATAATTTTCTTTTTATTTACTTATTTGAGGTAAAGAGAGAGAGAGAGAGAGGGAGAGAGAGGCAGAGAGAGGGAGAGAGAATTGGCACACCAGGGCTTTCAGCCACTGCAAATGAACCTCAGGTGCATGTGTCACCTTCCGCATCTGGCTTACGTGGGTACTGGGGAATAGAACCCAGGTTCTTTGGCTTTGAAGGCAAGTGCCTTAACCATTAAGCCATCTTTCCAGTCCAAAAAATAATTTTCTATGCACATAGTCACTTGCATGCATAAAATCTTACCTATGTTGGCAGGAACAATATAAAGCGAGAAAAAAAATCAGAAGACAAGACATGTGTAATACACAAGGGAGTTATTGTCAACACTTTACTAAGTCATTGCCTTAACTTAACTAAGAGCTCTTGTATTGTGAAGGAAAAGAATGCTAAAAGAGCTCAAAAGTGATTTATGGGGAACATTTGTCTAAACTTTGTTTTTTTTTATTAAACACCAGCTGATTTAAAACTGTACATATTATAAATTGTTTTCATTTACTCTTGTACGTCCCTTAGCATTTGCATAAAACACTCTTTTCTGTTGCATCTCATTTTTTATAATACAATGCCTGGCCTTGAAAAACAGAATCATGTGCTTAATAACAGAGAAGAAAAAAAAGAGAATAAAATATGAAAGAAGGATATAAATGACTTTAACAAGTGCACTATTAATAGTTAGCATCATAGGAGCTTATACTGGAAGTGCTATAAAGATCTCAGGCCCTTAGGAACATTACTCAACACTACTGTGAGTACCTAGAGGAGGAGCAGGGGCACATTTGGTAAAGTTAGTGGTTTATGACTTGAAAATCACTAGTTAAGGCTGGAGGCAGGGAGAGAGTTTGAGGCACTCAGTGTTCCCTTTGTTGCTCTTATCACATCCTGACTAAGGGCTCTTTGCTAAGAGAAAGAAGGGTGGAGGGACATGTTACCAGGCTACACTGAAAAAGGAGATCATGTTGATAAATGAGTGGGGTGTACAAAGAAACAAACCAAGGGCTGTGTGGCAACTACAGAATCAGCAAATTTAATCATGGAATGACTATTCTTAGTTGACCAACATTGACCCTACCCCGTGCCCTCCTTCTGAGTTAACCATTTGGACAGTGGAGTAGTTGTGCAAAATGAGTCCTTCTTCACTTATTAATATTTACTATGAAGGATGCACTAGAGACAGAGTGAAATAACATTTTACCTCAAAACTCATTTGAGTCCTAAATGATGTTTTGATGTGTTGTTGACTAATATCAGACTGGGTCTGGCTTAGAGTCTCTTTTTCAGGGTCATGAAGGAATTCCAGAGGAGCTCCCTCTCCTTAGTCCAGAACCCGCCTTCGACTCTGAGCACTGCTGCTGGGCTTCATGTCTCTGGCAGCAAGGGGGCTCCATGATCCAAGAATGGCCTGCACTAGGTGTGAGGGTCCCGTTAGCCTCCTCAGGAAGATAAAACAGCCACTGTACCCAGGCCAGCTCCCCAGACCAAGGTGAGCGTTTGCTGTTTGCTCACCCTCAAAACCTTCGGCTCAGACACTGGTAAACACCTTTTCCACTCCGCTTTCTGAGCTTGGACCTCACCTGCCTCCAGAGTCTCTCTCTGTGTTCATCTCCTTGTAGGATCATCCTCTTCAGCACCTTTCTCTAGTTTTCATGACAAAAGCCAGGAAGGGACTCTTCTGCTGCTGCTTCCTGTCACAGAATGTGAGGTGAGGTGAGGAAGGATGAGAAGCTTTCATGAAAAGAGATGAAAGACCTTTCATGCAGGAGGAGGTCTGTGTATCAGCTCCAGAGGAGGGAGGGGCCATGGCCTGGTGAGAGAACAAGTGATGGATGGAACTGAGAGCATAATCACTTTGGGATGGCTTTGGAAAAGGGAAGGTTACCCAGGACATCAAATTCCACGTACCTTTTGACTCACCAGCTTATTTTCTTTTTAAATAAGAACATGGTTGGGTATGGTGAATGCCCCTGTGACCCCAGCACTAAGAAGGCTGAGGCAGGAGATTGCAAGTTTGAAAGCAGCATGGGTTATATAACAAGTTCCTGGCCAGTCTGGACTACAATGAGATTCTGTCCCAAGCACACACAGATACATACATACACACACACACACACACACTCAAAATGTGCTTTCTGGCTTTCTGGTGGAGACAATAAACTAAGGACAAAGTATGATGTAAAAATGTTCCTTTAAAATTGTAAGAGTGACAGAAGAACCTGTCATGCACTCTTTTATCACTATGGCTAGAGTTGGTTATTTATTTATTTATTTTGGCAGCAAGATGTGCCCTTTTTTATTTTATTTATGTGTGTGTGTGTGAGAGAGAGAGAGAGAGAGAGAGAGAGAGAGAGAAAGAGAGAGAAAGAGAGAGAGGGAGGGAGAGAATGGGTGCACTAGGGCTTTCAGCCACTGTAAATGAATTCCAGATGCATGTGCCACCTGGTGCATCTGGCTTACGTGGGTCCTCGGGAATTGAACCTGGATCCTTCTGCTTTACAGGCAAGTCCCTTAATTGCTAAGTCATTTCTCTCAGCCCCTCTTTGTTTTTCTTAACTGCAAGAAGTGAGTTCAAGTACTTTTTTATTATCAAAAGTGCCCCTGTTCTCTCTGTAACAGTAAGCGGAATGCAGACTGCTACCCTGATGACTTGTTAAGGAGCCATTTCTGCTTTACTAAGAAGAAAACAGCCCAAACCCTAGAGTATCAGAAATGTGTGCAGCTAGTATGCTAAGACCACTTGACTTCTTACCATATCCTTCTGCCTCTCCGTCTTGTTGGTTCTTCATCTTAGGAGGATAGGAAGGTGACACAGGTTTAATATGTCCTATAGCATCCTGGAGTCAAATGACATGTCCTGGCCTTACAGAGGGTGAATTGCAGGATCATTATTAATGCAAAATTGGATTTTGGTTTTTCTTCCTCTTGTTGCATGATCATAGCTTTATCCAACTCAGCATTTGTATCTGAAACAAGATTATATATTTTTTAGATAACCTCATACAGTGGCTCTGTCAGAGTGAATGCCTACAATGATCTGTGCATAGGGATGATTTTGAACCTAATGTATTAATAGAATTCACCAGAAGATATGTCTCTCCCATACACTCAGCAGGAATGAGGAACTGCATACATAGAAGGCAACATATTTTTTTCCTTTGTTTAATACTTTTTTTGTAATTAGTTTTGTACTCAGTGAGTACAGTGAAGTTGGTACCGTTGTTAGCCTCCTCCCTGTCCTGCGTAATTTTTGTTATAACCAAATGCCACTCATATTCCAGCTCTTATGACACTTTACCCTGTTTTCCAAAGTGTGTTGGTGTTGATTTGCCCAGGTGATGTGTGTCCTGTTTTTTTTTTGTGTGTGTGTGTATACAGACACTATTCTTTATAGCTAAAGTTGTAAACTGCTATGCAGTACAAAGGGAAGATTGTAGTGCTCGGTCTCTGTCTGAGCTTGCAACATTTGGGTCTGTACCAGCCTCTGGCCATTTCTCGGAGTTTCTGAATGAGCACATCCAATAATAAGGCATTTGCAGCTACACATCCTATCTATTGATTTGTATATTTTTTCTTAGATTAGGTTCCAGATATTATCTAGATACAGATGCTCAGATATTTGTAACAAATTGTGTTGCCAGATGCTATAATTTGAGTTTGATTTTCCATGGATACAGTATAAGCAGTTAGAATTATGTTGTGGGTCAATGAGCAGAGTGCTCCTATCTGCTTCATTACTTATTAAGGAAAATGAGGACCAGTGTATTATTTAATATTCTTGAAGTTTTTTTCTTATTTCTAACATATTGAATAAAGTGCTTTGAATTTTACAAAGGGAGTCCTGTGATCTTTGTATTTAATCTTAATGACAGATGAGATGGTGAATGGATCACACCACCAGAAATGTTTTTCCAAGAATACCTAGTCTTTCAGGAGGCCCTTAACCTCATTTGATGGCTTTGTCAACCAACTACTCATAAGGATATTTCTTTCAGTGTTCCTGGAGTAAGCCAATTATATTCACTTCAGCCATCCTTTCCGGGCTCTTAGAGGGCAACTTTCTTAACTTCTCCTTTGCTGTGTATCTTTTGCAAATGAAAGTCACTCCTGACTTTCACAGGTCAGCACCAGTTTGAGTTCATCTGCCTTACCAGCCTCATGTTGTGGTTGGGTATGAACATCAAGTGCATCAACAGTCACTTGAATGGTGACCAACCTGTGAATAAGCCATCACACTGTTGCTCCCATAGTGACATAATCCAAATTCTTTTAAACCTCATCCACGACCGGCAACTTGAACTGTGGATCTCTGCCAACACCAAAAGAAGCAGATGTGGAACTTCTTTTTGCTTGTGTAAAGTGTGTGTAATGTATGTGGAGTGTGTGGGGTGTATGCACATCTGTGCCCATACTATACCCTGTGGTCTATAGTGTGGTGGGGTGCACTCTCTTCTGTGGTGGTTTGAGTAGAATGTTGGGAGTGCCGCTACATCACTTTTCTGCCAATTCTACTGGAGCTGGAACCTCTTAATAATGCCCACACATTTGCCTTTTTTTTTCTTTTTAACAAACTCTGGTGATTCTCTGGAACAGGACCTGAGTTACAGATGTGTGTGGCCACATCCAGGTTTTTATGTGGGTCCTGGGGATCAAACTCTAGCAGTCTATCAAGCTTGTACACAAAAAGTATATGCTCATAACTGCAGACCCACTTCTCCATCCCTGTTGCACTTCTTAAAAATTAATTATTTTCTTAGTTGTTTTGTTTTAAATAGCATACAAAGTATTGAGTTTCATTATAGCATTTTTATTTTTTATTTTTCTTATAAAATTATTTTTCTTTGATTTTACTTTTTTTGAGGTAGGTTCTTGGTTTCCCACATTATCCTTGAGCTCAGGTGATTACTTTGGTTCAACCATCCAAGCAGCTGGTACCACAGGCTTGTGCTACTGCCCCCAGCTTTCCTTTTTTCCTTCACATGTATATAGGCCCATTATTTATGAATACATGTGTCAACTATTGTTATAGTTTCTTGAACATACCTTCAGCATTTTATGATTATACTCTCAAGTTAAGCATTTCCACAAGAATCTTGGTGTCCTCCTTTTGACATGGCTCCCTAAATGGGTTCACTAAACCAAAAGGAGCTTTCACTCACATTTTTCTTTATTTTCTCCTCCATCCTTTTTACACTGCGTTTGTCCTCACAAGCAGTCCAACATAGGACCATAGCTATGAATGGGGTTGTAAGTTTGAGACAGGTTTGGGGACCATCAGCTGGCTTTCATCATAACAACAAGCAAAGGACTGTGCTCACTGACTATGAAACTTTGATTCAAAGCCAGTTTATCAGTGGTGGAGACAGAGATTGGTTTGTCTCCATGCTCTTTCAATAATAAGGCCATTTATACTTTTTCTATCATAAGGAGTGGACTTTGGAGACAGAAAATAACCATTAGCAGTATTACCTTAGAGGAGTTTTAAAAATCTACCTTTCTAGTGACTTTGTTTTATCCTTTGTAAACTGGGAATAAAAACAGAATCTAGTTATATATTCCTGGATTGCTTACATAATCTCAGTGCTAGCACTTTGCAAATATCCCCTAACTGGTCATTTTACCTATAAAGCCAATTTGAGGCATCGCCACGTTTTTTAGGAGTGGCCTTGTGTACCTGGGGGATATGCCTGACATTAATTGCTTTATCATCGGCATCTAGTGTCATGCCAAGTATCTAAAAGTTGTTAGCAAATGATAGCTCAAGATAAGGAAACTGTCTCGGGAAGCAAAAGCACAATGTTGGGATCTGAATTATTTAAGATAGCAATTTAGCTCCAATAATAGAAACTCATACTAACAGTGACATAAACAACAATTTGTTGCTGTACCACATAAAGCTCCAAAGACATTATCTGGGCTAGTGGAGTGTCTCATAATCAAAAATTAAGGCTGCCTCTATTTTGTTTGCTTTGAGGCTCCTCTCCTGTAGCTTCTATGCACAGCTGTGGAAGACAGCTTTTAGCTGTTGCCATCACATCTACACTGAACCAGCCAGATCAGAAAGACGAGGGGAAAATATTGTACCTCTCTTTAAGGGCACAGACTTGAAGTTATTGTTTATTTCCTCTTGTAACCCAAGCAAATACCACTCTCAACTGTAAGGTTGGAAACTTCACTTTGGAGCTTGGTGGCTTCCATTTAATTAAAAAAATTGAAATCTATATAACATATAAATATCTGGCAAAGTGCCATGGAAGTCCAAGATCCTACATTGAACACATTCAGTGGCTGTGTTTAGGGAACAGCTTCGGAGTTTGAGATAAAAGAAACAAAGAACATCCGTGCTCCATGCCCTTGTGGAAGAAATCCTAATTCATCTATTTCAGTTAATGGCATGATTTATCTTCCAATTGCCTAGACTGGCCTCCTTGGACTCTTTCTTCTCCTTCTATGAAAAATCCAATAAGTTTCTTTGTCTCCTTTAATGCTTCTTACATACATCTCCTCTTTTCCACTCACACTACCATCCTAATTTAAGCCTAATTACATACCACCCAGACAATTGCAATTACATCCAAATTGGTCTCCCTTCCCCTAGTTTCTCCACTTTCCAATTCATTCTGCAACACAACTGCCAAGTTAATCTTCCCTGAGCACAGCCCCAGTCTTTCCTGCCTGACTCAGATCCTGCAATTGCTCCCCACTGTCTTTTCTACAAAGGCCAAGGTCTTCTGTCCAGGGGCCCCACATATGGCTGGAGCGCCTTATATTTCTTCAACATAATCCATGTTGCACAAATGGCTCTGCATTTCTCCTTTATTCCTCTATGTAAAGATTATTTTGCTCATGATGCAATAAGTTATTCTCTTTCCATGATGACCTTTCATTCAGTGGACATGAGTATACTAGCCAGGATTGGAGACTATTTTCTGTACAACAGGGTTAGTGTCCTCCGAGGATTCACATTGGAGATTTTTTCAGCTCTTCATTAGGATGTGATTTATATACAATTTTGATAAAAGAAATAATATGGGCGAGGTGGCACT
Organism: Dipus sagitta; assembly: GCA_036346955.1. NCBI lineage: Eukaryota > Metazoa > Chordata > Mammalia > Rodentia > Dipodidae > Dipus > Dipus sagitta. The sequence goes on from CM070772.1 coordinate 121,513,449, forward strand.
TGCTAGGCAGAGGTAGGAGGATTGCTGTGAGTTTGAAGCCACCCTGGGACTCCATAGTGAATTCCAGGTCAGACTGAGCTAGAGTGAGACTACCTCAAAAAAAAAAAAAAAAAAAAAAAAAAAAAAAAAAAAAAAAGAAATCATATGTGTACAGCTGGTAGATTTCCACAGGGTATCTAAATCCAGATAACCAACATGCAAGTGAACCTCTCTATGCTTCCTCTGTTATAACCTTCTTATGGACCACTCCAAGAGTCACCATCATTCTGATTTCCAGTGCCACACATAATTTTTGGTTTTGTATCTTCCTGATTCAACCTTATGTCAGTGCTATTTACCAATATTGCTTTATAAGAGACCACTGCATTTAGTACCATTTTCTATATAATATTTCAGTGAGATAATTGAATATGTCACAGCTAATTCATGTTGAAGAATATTTTAATATTTTTCAATTCCAAGCTATTGCCAGTAGTACTACTATAAACATTCTAGTTTAATGAACATAGCCATGAATCTCTCAGAATAGGTAAGAGAATTTCATGAGACATAGCCTATTTTTATTTATAATTCAAAAAAATAAGGTTTAAGCAATCACCATTTCAAGCAGTGAGCAAGGATTTTGTGAAGCATCTGGTCTCAAATTCACCTCATTTTGCTGTAATGTTTCTATCTAGACTTTTTATAGTTCAGTAACTTGAATTCCTCATATGTCTTAGGCAAGGATCTTTTGTAGTCTTATGCCTTAACACACATCCTAATAATATTTGTGGTCTTCGGGGCACAGAATGATACATAGAGAACATTCTATTTTCAGTGTGTGGCACAGAACTTGGCATGTAGTTGGTCTTTAATAAGCAGTTTAAAATGAATAAATAATCCAATGGATATCTTATCATGTATGCGTATTATTAAATAAATGACCCAGCTGTTCATTATTTTATCCCATGTCACAGTAATCGTGTTTCTTCAAAAGATCTTTGACAAATGAATGACAATAGCCTCTAATGCTCTAATGGCCAGGAACACAGCACTGTGTTGTTCTCTTGGGGAGTGTTATGTAGTAGCAATGGAGACCTCATAGGCTGGTTCCCTAATGTTGTTATAGTGAAGCCTTTCAACACACCTTGTTTATATTTAAAAAAAAAAAAAAACAACAACAACTAGGTTTTCAGCCCATGTATAACTCGAAAAGTAGGATTTTAAAAATGCAAAGTACCCATATGTTCAGCCTGTACTGAGAAATAGTCTCATGAGTAATTAAAAACAGTTACAAAGCAATGGAGTTGTAACAACTGAAATATCACACACATATGTGTGCACTGAATCAGAAAAGCACATAATACTCAGTCACCGCATGTTTCTGTGACTGTGGGTTTGGGACATGTGAGTGCATCCTTATTCAATGCTAACAGCAGAGAGCTCAATTACACCTCAGAGATTTTGCCCATTTTTCTACTGCTCACTTCTGTTTTTAAGCTGCATGCCTTGCTTCAGTTGGGAGGCTTTAGGCTAGTGATTGTGGCTTTATGGGTTTTACTACAGCTAGCACCCAATAACCCAAAGATAATAGTGAAATCGAGATATTTTGCTACCAAATTCCTCTTTCCTTCTGCAGGCATCTAAGTAAGTGATTAAACACTTTCTCTTCCACTTTCACAGTTGTTTCCATCAGTACATTTAATACAGAAGTGTGTAATGCAGATGATGATTTCTGAATAAGGTGAGCTGAATTCTTGCAACCTTTTCTGCCAAGTGTTTTTCAGCTCATTAGGACTTGGAAAGCAGAGGCTGCAGAGAAGGGTGCTTGATCTGATGGCACAATGCTGAGGACAAATTAACAGTGGTCTTGCAAAGCAAGAAAGATATCATGATAGAAAAGTACATATCTAGCCGGGTGTGGTGACGCATGCCTTTAATCCCAGCACTCGGGAGGCAGAGGTAGGAGGATCGCCATGAGTTCGAGGCCATCCTGAGACTCCATAGTGAATTCCAGGTCAGCCTGGGCTAGAGTGAAACCCTACCTCGAAAAACCAAAAAAAAAAAAAAAAAAAAAAGGAAAGAAAAGTACATATCTATGCCCTGGAATAGGGGTTAACATTTCTTTTTTTTCTTTTTTCCTTTTTCTGTGAAGGGACTACTTTTTTTTCTTAGGTTCTGGATTTGCAGTCACACAGTATTTGCTACAAGTGATCATTTCTGCTTTTGCTGTGTGTGAAAGCAGCTGTGGATAGTACTGGAATTAGCAGTGGTGTTTGTGTTCCAATAAAACTTTATTTATAACAATAGGCTGCCAACCAGATTTGGTATGTAGGCTATGGTTTGCCAATTGCTACTTTAAAAAGATTTGGGTTCAAGTGCTCCTACTGACTGAGTTCTGATCTTCATTTACCCACAATCACAAACATGTTGTTCATCCGTCTTTGTTACCTATGCTGAGGTGATTAATGGCTCGAGATTTTGTAAACATCTGGGTGGACCCATCAACTATGGTGGACCCATAGCACTGTATATATGGTAGGTATTGCGCCCCCACAATTTTCAGAATTAGAAGGAAGTTTATTATTAATAATTCCATTTGTGCTGGAGAGATAGCCTAGCAGTTAAGGGCTTGCCTGTGAAGCCTAAGAATCCTGTTTCAAGGCTCGATTCCCCAGGACCCACGTTAGCCAGATGCGCAAGGGGGGCGCATGCGTCTGGAGTTCGTTTCCAGTGGCTGGAGGCCCTGGCATGCCCATTCTCTCTCTGTCTCTGTCTGCCTCTTTCTCTGTCTGTCTGTCGCTCTTAAATAAATAAATAAAAACAAAACAAAGAAATCCATTTTTTTTTCTGTTTGAACAGCAAGGCAAAAATTTGGACATGTTAAGATATATGCAGAAAGTCACATGGTTTTATAGCAGATTAGAATGAAAATGTAATTTTCAATACATAGGAACAAGAAAAAGAGGGAGCTTATGTAGTTTCTCTTTAAAATGCTTTTTTCGCCCTTCATTTATGACCAGGGAATAAATATCAACTCACGCCTTCTCAGAAGATGCCTTATAAAGTACTACAGCTAGTTTTTTTTTTTTGTTGTTTGTTTTGTTTTGTTTTGTTTTGTTTTGTTTTCCTTTTCCCCAAGAAAGGATACTTCCCTGGAGGAGTTACAGTTTCAAGATGTGGTGTGAGCCCCTCAGTGCTTGTGTCTTTAGTGAATCCACTTTGATTTTAGTCCAGACAGAGTTATGGCTACTTACCCCTGGATCTTTCTGGCCATCTAAAATTCAACCTAACCTAAGGCCAATGCTATCCATGGGGCATTGTCTTTCGATTCTCAGACCCACACAGCTCATCACAGCTGTTTGGTGGAAATTCTCTAATTCTAGTGATGATGTTGCAAAGGACGGTAGACTAGGTAGCATGTCCACTTCCTCTGAGTCTCTTTTCCAGGCTTCAGCATTGCTGAGCAAAGTCTTGCCCTGCTTCTATCACCACATGCTGAGAAGTTGAACATTTCTGTGGTGATGTTAGATTAAAGGAAATATTGAGATCTAGGTAATACACACTGGCAGGGCTTACAAAGTAGAACCAGAGGGGCTGAGGAGATATCTCAGTGGTTAAGCACTCAGTGCTCAAGCTGGAGGACCCAAGTTCCATCCCCGGAGTCCACATACAATATCAGAAGCTATGGGCTTCCCTACTCCCAGCCTGCTGACACTGACTGTGAGAGGAGAAACTGAGACACGAGAATTCCCCGGAGGCTTGTAATGATCTCAGCAAAGACTAGCGGAGTGAAAACACCTTGCTTCAAATGAGGTGGATCAGTGAGGACCTACTGGAAATTTGTCCTCTGAGCTACATATGTGAGCAACAACCCCCTGGTAAATAATGAAATCAAATATTGCTTTTAAAAAGTAGGAAATGAGGAACTAGACTGTAGCCTTGACTCTGCTATTGTGTAAATTTTGGATCTTATGCCCATCTCTTCACAAATTTAGACTTCAATTTCCTTGATTATGCAACAAAATGATAAGCTATAATCTTCCTCTAATTTCTGTTTTTCTTCATCTCTGTAAGCAGATTCTATTACTGATAATTCTCTTTATTTATTTTTATAAACTATATTTTAGTGAACAGTGGGTTTATAGAAACTTTTCAAAAACAAACAAACAAAAAAAAAACAAAACAAAAAAAAAAAAACCAGCTACTGACACCACTGAAATACCTGAAATCACCTTGGGTTCACTAAGTGAGGGAAAACTAGGTGGAGAAGAAATAGATGTTAAGCATGACCCAGAGGATATTGTGATTTCCTGGAAGATTCAGGGATTAACTTTTGGGAAAGTTAAAGCCTTACCCAATGTAGAATCTGATCTTCGCAGTAAGGGATGTAAAACAAGAAGCAGTTAGATTTTAAAAATTTGGCAGAATTTGGATATCCTGAAAGAAAGACAAGTGTAAAGATATACATCAACATATGTTTTATTTAGGGACCCTGTTATTAAACAATGGTCAGTAGGTGTGGTGGTTTGATTCAGGTGTCCCACATAAACTTAAGTGTTCTGACTGCTAGGTTCCCAGCTGATGGAGATTTGGGAATTAACACCTCCTGGAGGCAGTGTATTGTTGGGGGTGGGCTTGTGGGTGTTACAGCCAGCTTCCTTTTGCCAGTGTTTGGCACACTCTCCTGTTGCTATTGTCCAACTTATGTTGTCCAGGGGGTGATGTCCACTCTCTGCTCATGCCATCATTTCCCACTGCCATCATGGAGCTTCTCCTCAAGCCTGTAAGCCAAAATAAACCTCTTTTTTTTTCCACAAGCTGCTCTTGGTTGGTTTATTTCTATCAGGAATGCGAACCTGTCTGCAACAGTAGGAGAATTAGAAGATAATTTAAAATAAGTAGTTTAATATAATATAGGGTATCCCAAGTATCAGAATTAAGGAACTTGAATTCTTTCTAGAGGCAGAGGGAGTGTCAATATTTTTGCATCACTGAATCAATGATAGTACCCCTGATTTAAAATAATCTGACAGCATCAAACTGGATAGAATACATCAAAACAAATTACAAAAAGCAGGAGCATTTGGACAGCTATGCTAAGAGGTAATAAAATGGACAGATTAAAAGATGTAAATAACATACTGATGAAGAATTCACAGGAATTGACTATCTTTTAGGTCTGGATCAGGTGTCAGTGAAGATAATTGTTCCAGGGTTTAGTAATGAGAAAACTCAATTGCCCTGCATATTTTCTTCTTTGTCTTTTTTTATATGACAGAGTGTTAGTGTATAATCTGAGGTGTTAACACTGTGTGGCAAGGTTATTTATTTTATTCATAGGCATCACTACATAATACTACACAGAAGAGAAGGATTCTGGCAGGATTTACCTTCCTATAAAGACTTAAGAGTTCTATTGATTCCTGATTTGAAACATGAGCAGAACTGCACCTATTTCCCAGGTTATTAATTTTGAGATCATTCTTTCTTCATCTTTACCAATATTCTGATCATATCCTTTTGCTCGCCTTCATGAGCAGGTAACTTGATCTGGCACTTATTGTGCTGTCTTTACAACCATAATTTCTAATTTATTGTTGTTTGGGGCCTCTTAAACTTTGTTTTCTTTCTTTACAATTCAGTGGTTTTTAGCATCTTAAATTATATTTTTAGTATAAAGGAAGCTCCAGCCTATATAATAGTATCACTTCCTCTGGATTTGCCTGTTCTGGATATGTGTGATACTTTGTGGCTGGCTTTTATTCGTTGGGTAAAATGTTTTCAAGGGTTACTAATGTAGTATGTGTAGATTCTGCTTTTCTAAAAACAATTTTAAATATTTTATTTTTATTTATTTATTGAGAGAAAGAAAGCTAGAGAAAGAGGAAGAGACAGAGAGAAAGCAAGATAGATAATAGGCACACTAAGGCCTCTAAGCACTGAAAACGAACTCCAGACACATGTGCCACGCTGTGTATGCAGCTTACATGGGTATTGGGCAATCAAACCTGGGTCCTTAGGTTTCACAGGCAAATGCCTTAACCACGAAGCAACCTCTCCAGTCCTAGATTCCACTTTTCTGGTCACATGTTTGTGGTCATATGCATGCCATGTTCACTCATTCACTCACTAGCTGACTGACATTTAGATTCCGTCCTTTAAACTATTATAAATATTGATGTAATAAAACCTTGAGAGAAAATGGTGGTTGTACACGTTTACATTTTTCTCAAGTTTATACTTAAGAGAGGAATATGTCCTCTTTCCAACTGGATATCCCATTCTGTTTAATCAGAATAATTGCCCATACCCTCGTTAACATTTGCTCTTATCAGTCCTTTTGTTTACACACTTCTCATTTCCATTTGAATGATCCTGATGGCTAATCATGTCCAGTGAGTCCTCATTTGGTTGTTAGCCATTTGTTGTGTATCCTTTGGAAAATGATGTTATTTTCTTTAGACCATTTAAAAAAACTGATTTATTTATCTTTTATTACCATATTATAAGACTTCTTTATACATTCTAAAAGTATATATGCTTTATAAATATTTTCCATTTTGGAAGTTGTATTCATTTTTTATGGTGTCCATTGAAGAATAGAAGTTTTCAGTTGTGAGGTGCTTTAGTTTATCTATGTTGTTGTCATTTTCTTTTGGATGCCATACATAAGGAGACCTCACCTTATTCTAGGTAGTCCCCAGAGATTACTCAAATTTTTCCTCTAAGCATTTAAAAGTTTTACTTTAATACTTATTCCTATGGTCTTCAGTCCATAGTTTTGCTTTAATACTTATGTCCAAGGTATAAGTTACAAGTCCAGGATTATTCTACTGAAGGTGGAGAGTCATGTGTCTTCCAGCACCATGTGTTGGAAAGATGATTCTCCCATTGAACTATCTTTTCATTCTTTTCAAAACTCAATGAACTGTAAATGTGTGTAAGTGTTCTGTTTTTAATTTCTAACATACAATGCTTTATGAATTTAGAAGACTACTAATGACAAAACTGTCACACAGGAGTCAGTGTCAAATTAAGTATACTTAGAGCTTTCTGTGTCCCAGAACTGTGTTAGCCAAACTGGGTTTGTTCAATAGATGTAGTGTCTAAAAATGGACTATTAAAGCAGAACAATAATAATAATTGTAATAAAAATAGTAATGGCTATAAATTTTGAAGACCATGCACCATGAACTCTTTTAAGTATGTACTGTTTCAATCTCCATACAAACCTGCTGTCCGTGAAAGCAGAACACAGAAGGGGACAAATGACAGAAAGAGTTGTGGAGAAATTAAAAGACTTACTTACATTTAATCAGGAAATGAAAAGGTGAGGTCTTAAAGATAGATGATATGGCTTTAGAAATTTGCTTAAGAATCACTGCTCTAAACTTAAAAGTCAATAATTATTACTTTTCCAAAATTACTGATATGAATTTATTTTTCTACCACTTAGTGACTCTCAAATGAAGAGAAGTCTAGGTCTTTTTTTAAATATTTTTTGTTTATTTTATTTATTTGAGAGCGACAGAGAGAGAAAGAGGCAGATAGAGAAAGAGAGAGGGAGAATGGGCGCGCCAGGGCCTCCAGCCACTGCAAACGAACTCCAGACACGTGTGCCCCCTTGTGCATCTGGCTAACGTGGGACCTGGGGAATGGAGCCTTGAACCAGGGTCCTTAGGCTTCACAGGCAAGAGCTTAACCGCTAAGCCATCTCTCCAGCCCCTTTTTTTTTTTTTTTTGAGAAGTCTAGGTCTTAAATCAAGTCATTTCATATTAACCAATGAGAAACCTTCGATGCAAATAAAAACATACCAAGTTTTACTCCAGGATTTCCAAAAAGAAATTCTGATTTACTCTGTATGGTATTTATTACATCAATGGATGTATTGACACATTTGGGAAAGATCATGTTGTTTGAGTCAGAAGTTATGAATTCAATGTGAAACATGGACTAGGATGTTAACCTCTATGAACTCTCATTCATGCAATGGGAGTAATAAAAATACTCAGAATCATTATGAGAATTTACTAATAATGTAACTGCCTGGTACAATGCCTACCTCATACAGCAAGTTCAATACATACTATTTTTACTTTATTATGATGGTAGTTATTTTCTCCAAATGAGAAATGCTTTTTAAAATGTGATGAAAAACATGTTTAACCCACAGAGGGTTTGGCAAAAAGCATTACTGTTGTATAGTTTTCAGAAGAGTTAGAGAAAAATATACTCTCCTGCATTTTGGAAGATCAGTCCTACATTGCATGTGTCTTATCTCCCAACTTGCATGGTTGAGTGTCCTCAACAATTTTATATTAAATTTTACATTGCTTTCTATGGCTCTATTATTATATGTAATATTTGAGTACTCCAACTTCTCAGGCTTCTCTCTTACCCTCCCTGGTGTGGTATGAAATAAAGTTCATACCAGCATCAATATAGCTAGGTTGGCCAAAATCCAAAAAGAGGGTTACCAAGTAATTATCTTGAGGATATTCCAAAAATGCATGCTTTTTATGTCCATATATAAAATCTGTATTAAATTTTGGACAAGCCAAAGCATTTCACAGCTTGTATACCCAGATCCCATGACTTCAAAATGCTGTCTCTATCACCGCTTGCTCATTAAAAATGAAATAATAGAGGGAACAAGGAAGAGCTGAATTGGAACTGGGTCCTCAAGAAGGATGGAACTCATTCCCACTTTTTTTCCCATGAGGCATTGGGGATATGGAGCAGGTGCTGCTCTCTGGAACAAATGCTTATCTTAGTCAATGCCCCCAGAACTCACATCTGAGAACTTTTACGATACAATCCGTGGATCAGCTGTTTTGTTTATAAACCCTTGAGGGGCTTTTAATGCTGACCCTTACTATGCACTCAGCCCAACATCAAGAAGCTCTTCCACTGACCCTTGTTCCTTGAAATGGCTAAATTGCCCCTCAATCTCCCTCCCATCCTTACGTACCTACCCCCTGTCCATGTGACCTCATATGTTGAACAAATAAAGGTCCCTGGAGAAACTGGACCATATGCCTTCTTAAAATTAGCAGGAAACCTGCAAATGAGTTAGGTCATATATCCTAGCCAGTTTTGCGTCTACCCCTAGTCAAACCCAGAGTCAATTACCTTTGCCATAATTTTCATGTCTACTGGCAAATGTGCTATTCTGTCTACTTTCAGTCTTAGCTGTCAAAGGTTCATATAGTCATGATCTCACTCATGCCAGAATTTTCTGTCATCATTCCCCTAATTGTCACAACCCACAAGAATCCTTGATCTTTGTAAGTTCACTGTCAGTCCCTTTCTCTCTCTCTCTCTCTCTCTCTCTCTCTCTCTCTCTCTCTCTCTCTCTCTCTCCCTCTCCCTCTCTGGCATCTCATGGTATTTCATCTTGAAGTAGCATTAATTGGCTCAAAGTGTTGGTACTGTGAGACACAAGCATGGACGTACTCTGAGCCAGATCTGGGAATCAGGAGCCTATCTCTCCTCACAGTGGTTGCACTGAGGAGCTGGGCTAAAGCTGGCAGGCAACTGCACTTGGGAAGTCTCCTGAGGCCTGCGTGATGGGTGTCTGGGGAGGCTGAAAGGATGTAATGACTAAACAAATGAATGACATCAGATTGTATCACATGCTACTGTCTTTTATTGTGCTATAATATGGCTCATTTAGGGGCCAATGTGAATTTAAACTTCTCTGTTGTGATCAGTTGTCCTGTTGGTTTATAGGTTCTTATTCTCCTTCATACCTTCAGGACCTCCACTCCCATTCTTTTTTTTTTTCCCCTTTCCTTTCCCAATTGTTTCTCTACTCCTTGCCCTTCCCTTTCCCCAATGCTCCCTTTTGCCACCCCTGAGCATGAATCCAAACCTACTCCTTCTATCATAAATAATTGTATGACTTTTTGATAAGTTTATTAAACTTTCAGAGGTTATCGTTTTTTTACCTCTAAAACTTGAAAATAATTATCTCATAAAATTATCAAGAGTCTCAAATGAAAATAATATGATAAAGTCTCCCTTTTATATTGCTTCTAGGAGCTGGATAAGTGAAAATTTTCCTCTGCCACACACCCTGAAACCTGCACTTCAGTTTGTGGACAAAGGCCTCTGTCTAGAGGCTTCAGACCTGTGGGAACATGATCTAGGGGACTGAAGGGTAGTTGTCCACGGACTCAGATGATCTGAATGCCTTGCTAAAGCTATACTTGGGCAGAAGAGAGGACACTGACATGGACTTGGCATAACAAAATTCACTTCAGGACAATGTTATGATCTAAACTGATGGTTCCTCCCCAAATACTCCTGAATTGCAGTCCCAATTCCCAGCATCTCAACATGGGCTCCTCTTTTTAGAGGTCTTAAGATCAGGGCTGGCTGCATAACTCAGTGACAGAGTACTTTCCTTGCATATACAGTGTCTCATGTGTGATGCCCAGTACTGAAAAACACACAAACAAAAACTAATTATATTACAGTAACATCAGCATTCAGGGTGAGCCCTAATTCTTCAGGTAACTTTACAAGACAAAGTGATTAGGACATAGATAAATCCATCTGAAGATGATGTCAGGCCATGGAAAGAACACAAGTGCTCTGGTAGAATGCTTAACATGAAAACAGGAGTGTCTGAGTTTGATTCCCAAAGCTCACATTTCAAATTATTTTTTTCATCTAAAAGTATTTTATTTATTTATCTGCGAGGACAGAGAGAGAGAGAGAGAAAGAGAGAGAATGGGTGTATCAAGGCCTTGAGCTGCTGCAAGTTAATGCCAGATGCATGTGTCACTTTGTACATCCAGCTTTATATGTGGGTGTTGGGGAATCGAATCCTGGTCATTAGGCTTTGCAGGTAAGTGTCTTAACTACTGAGCCTTCTCTCCAGCCCCATTGTTATTTTCTTCTTTGATGAATTTTGAGTCTCCTTAGTGCCTACAGCTATCTCCCTGGCAAAGGATCAGAGGCTAACAATGAAACAATGAGGGCAGAGCTTACTACTGAAGTAGACTTCTAACATGCCCTCCAGAGATCAGAGAATATTGCAGAAGAGGAGGTGGGAAGAAAGTGTGAATCACAGGGTAGAAAAGTATACTCAGAGGCACTGTCCTTCCAACAGGAGCTAACTGGTGAATTTATGACTCCACAATGATGGCCAATAACCTCATTGAGGAGGGACCTCAGTGCAACGGGAACAGGGAAGAGGGCATGAGAGGATAACATTATGGAATATGATCAGTTTGCAATATGGTCATATATTAAAGTTCCTAATACAAGTTTTTTGAAAGGCCAGGCTTGGTGACTAAGGCTTGTAATACCAGTGCTAAAGAAATGGAGATAGGAGGATCGTTAGAGTTCACTGGCCAGCCAGTCTAGCCTGTGTGGCGAGTGGTAAACAAATAACAGGGCCAGACTCCAGGAAAGGTACATGCAATTTGACCCCTGAGGTTCATTCATGTGCATATATGTGCATATGTATCCACACACAAGTGCACCTGCACACATATGAACACAGAGATACACAAAATACAAGAGAAAGAAAGAAAGAAGAGAAGAGAAAAAGGAAGTTGGAAAGATGGCTCAGAGGCTATAGGTGCTTGCTTGTAAAGCATGCCTATCTGGGTTGTGTTGACAAGCCACCCATGTAAGCTAGACACAAAAAGTGCCACAAGCTTCTGCCACACTTTTGCTGTGGCAACAGGCCTTTGAGTGGCTGTGCACACATACAAACACACATATACACACACCCAATATGCAAATGAATAAATATACATTTAATAATTAAAGGAATATTGGAAAGAAAGAATTACAGAAAGACAGGAAGGAAGGAAGGAAGGAAGGAAGGAAGGAAGGAAGGAAGAAAGAAAGGAAGGAATGAAGGAAAGAAGGAAGGGAGGAAAGAAGAAAAAGAAAGGAACCTTGTATGCAAGCAGAGAGACAGCCCTTGGAAAAGCAATACATAACAACAGAAAGCCCAAGATTCTGAGACATTGAGCAAGATCTCCAAAACTATAAGCAAAGTACATTGCTACAGTTTAAAGCCACTCAGCCTGCAGCACTTTGTCATTGAAAGCTGATGGAAACAGCTCTGCCTAGAACCGATGCTCTCTATGTCTGAAATTGTGAAATTAACATCAGCTGAAGGAGAAGAAATCAGAAATGCATAGTTTATAACATATAGTTTTAAAACATGAAAGAGGATTTTTAGACAAACTAAGTTGTCCAGCAGGCAGTGAATGGTCTGATGGACTGCCCTGGTTACAAAAATGCCGAGAAAGCAATTGAAGATGAGGCATGCTTTGACTCAGAGCGACAGGCGGGTGTCAGTCACGTCTCTGCATAATGCCTTTTCAGCAGCTGCTGAGAATTATCTCTGCCTTTTAATCCTCTCATTTCATAGTTGTTCCAGGCAGATTATTCCAAAGAACCTGCTGTAATTAATATCAATTATTTAGATTTGCTGGTTTAGTTGGTGTCACATTTTTCAGCACAGGAAAAGATGTTATTACTATTATTACTGTTAATTACTGAGTTGAAGAACCTCGATGACAAATGGACTTAAAATGAGAAAATCTAGGTTCAGTTATTGCAAAAGTTTGTCAGCAAAGACACTGGGAATTGGAGTCACTATTCCTCCTCAACGTGTCACCATTTCGTAGTTTCTTGGGCTATAGGACAAGGGTGTTGGCGATAATTGCCTGAGTTGATTTCCAGTCTGTGTGGTACCAACTGAGGAAAGTTGGCCACAGAGTTATTTTTCTTCTCTTTTCCTATGCCTGTACATTTATAAAAAAATTTTATTATTAGCCAGAAATGGTGAAACACACCTTTAATCTCAGCACTTGGGAGGCAGAGGTAGTAAGATCACTTTGAGTTCAAGGCCAGCCTGAAACTGCAGAGTGAGGTCCAGGTCAGCCTGGGCTAGCACAAGTCTCTGCCTCAAAAACATATAAAGAAAATTTGTTTTATTTATTTTTTATTTATTTATTGCAGGTAGAGGCTGTGTGAGAGAAAAATATTGTGGCAATGGATGTGCCAGAGCCTCTTGTCACTGCGAATGAACTCCAGATGTATGCACCATTTTGTGCATCTGGCTAATGTGGGTACTGGGGAATCAAACCTTGGCAGTCAGGCTTTGTGAGTAAACAAATTTAAATGCTGATCAGTTTCTCCAGTCCACCCTTCATTTGTTAATTAAAGTAATAACTCAGCTCTTTGATGAATTTGCTGTGAAATTTAAATAAATTGACGCATGGAAAGCCCCCAGAATAAGCATGGCATGAAGTCATTTCTAAACACATGAGGTATTCCATTCTTAATGTCAATGTGATTATATCTTATATTATTTTACTGGACAGGTACTTGGCAGGTTTAGGAGGTACAGTAGATAAGGAATCAGCACAACTGAGACTTCAATGCTAGCTCTACCGTAAGCAAAGTGTCTGCTTGAGCTCCTTGTACCTTAGTTCTCACCCTAACATAACATCAGCTTTCTCACTGAGTACCAAGTAATGAGTATTACTTGCTCCTATTTGTTGAGTACTTGTGATTTCCTAGATATTGTGTAGTAATCTCATTAGATCACTCTGTGATAGCTAGTGTTAATGTGCCCACTTCCTAGAACAAGGCAAACACAGATTGGGCATGGTAAGTGATTGGTTTGAGGATCTCTCATTTGTTCCCTGGCGCTACTAAATCATATGATCCCAAAGCCCTAACATTACATGTTACTGTGTAAAGCACCTGGAATAGCAAGGGGATTTGGAAAGGAGCTTAATAACTATTTTGTTTCTTTTAATATTTTATTTATTTATTTGCATACAGAGAGACAGAGAGAAAAGAGATAGACAGAGATATAATGGGTGCACCATTATCTCTATCTACTGCAAATGAACTCCAAGTGCATGAACCACTTTGTGCATCTTGATTTACATGGGTACTGGGAAAATAAACCTGGGTTGTTAGACTTTGCAGGCAAATGCCTTATAACTGTCAAGCTCACTATTTTATTTATTTGTTGTTTTACTCTGTTTTTATAAATATTTTATAAATATTTTAGATTCTTTTAATGCCACTGACCCTGTGTGGCTTCCTACTGCTCAATCAATATCCAAGGGTGCCAATGTACATAGTCCTCAGGCAGGTTCAAGCCTCTCCCATAATTGTCCCAGTTCCTACTAGGGATTTCCCAACCTTTTGCGATTCCTAACCAGCCTCTTATCTGATTTTTCTTCTATTACAATCTTACTAGTTTTGGAACGGAAATATATTGATAGTTTATTAAAACCTCTAGAAAACATTGGATTGAACAACTGACATACTGTTCATTTTTTTTACATGGTGTGGTGGTTTGAATAGAATAGATGGCCCCCAATATATTCAGTTGTTTATTTGTTTGTAGTTTGCATCTCTAGCCACCTGGCTGGAGGCAGTGTCACTGGATGGATCTTAAGGTGTGGTGGTGGGTTTCAGATTTCAGTCTAAAGATATGCAAAGTGTGCTGTGCTATATGGCTTTTGGCTTTTGGGCTTGTGCTTCTCTCTCTCTGCTTGGTCCTGTGAAGGCAGGCCAGCTTCTTCTGCCATTATGGAACTTCCCCTGGATCAGTAAGCTTCAATAAATATCCCTTCCTCCATAACTGTGCTTGGTCTGGAAGTTCATCTCAGCGAACCTGAAGCTGTCTGCTACAGAATTTGGTGCCGGGAGTGGACTGAGAAGAACCTGACCATGTGGATGTTGATCTTTTGGAACCTTTGTTTTGGAGGAATAGGCATGGACATGTTGCTTGCAAATGAAGATGTCTTCTGGAGTGGTAAGCCAAGTTTTATGGACTAATATGATGAGAGTTTGAGAATTCTAAGTGTAGACAATATTGAACTTCGAGGCTTGGCTTATGAGCTTTCTAAGGGGAAGGAAAGACTGCAGAGGACTTTGTTGGAACTGGGCTACTGGAATAAGGGCTGGCTGCATCTTGCTGCCCAGGCCCAGAGAGTTTGATCAAGGTTAAATTTGTAATGGACTGATGTGCTTGGCTAAACATATTGGACTGAGAGATTTAAGATTTTAAGCTGGAAAACCTCAAGCAAGTTAAAAATACAGGCACTGAGACTGGTTTTAGGTTACTGAATCTGCTATTGTCAAACACATTAGCAATCTTAAAGGAAGATGGTACAATTGCTTTACTATGGAAAGGATGCCTGAGGAAAGACTATCATAGAAATGCAAACACTTTTGGAAAGAGTTGACTGGAGAAGGAACCTGCTTTTCAAGGTTATGATTTCTTTTGTCTGTGAATCAAGAATATGGCTGTGTCCTGCACACCTGGTATTGGTTTCAGAAGCATGAAAAATGCGAGGAGTAGTCGTGAATTGCACATGCTTCCAGGAGCTGCCACTGAGATGCGGCATGAGGTAGGGCCTGATGCCCTGATAGGCTGAAAGAGCCTTTGGAAAATGTGAGGAGTGGTCATGAATTGCACATGGTTCTAGGAGCTGCTGCTGAGATGCAGCATGAGGCAGGGCATGATGCCCTGATAGGCTGAAAGAACCTTTGGAAGATGGACCGTGGTTTGCATGAAGAACTCAAAATGTTTTCTATATACCAGGACAATGCAAGGGCTACCATAGAGTGCACTGTTGGCCTGAGATGGAAGTGTTCCCTGGCTACTCTGCCCAGCTGGAGGGGCAGAATTGAAAAATCTGGAGACCGGGCTGGAGAGATGGCTTAGCGGTTAAGCACTTGCCTGTGAAGCCTAAGGACCCTGGTTCGAGGCTCAATTCCCCAGGACCCACGTTAGCCAGATGCACAAGGGGGCTCACGCATCTGGAGTTCGTTTACAGAGGCTGGAAGCTCTGGCGCGCCCATTCTCTCTCTCTCTCTCTGCCTCCTTCTCTCCGTCGCTCTCAAATAAATAAACAAACAAAAAAATTAAAAAAAAGAAAAAGAAAAATCTGGAGACTGACAGTCTTTGATTGTCTTGGACTTGAACTGAAGAATTTTGATGTTTGTTTGATGGTGGTTGAGTTTACATTGTTTTAGTCTCTCCTTGCTATGCCTTATACCAGTTGAAAATGTTTACTCTGTGCCTTTATATGTTTGAAATGTTTAACTTGTTTGATTTTACAGGTCTTAATATCTTAAATTGGTCAAGACTGTGGGGACCTTTTGAAATTGAACTGAGTACAATTTACAATGTGTGATGGTTATAAATCTATTGGGGGCCAGGGGTGGAACGTGGTGGTTTGAATAGAATATATGGCCCCCAATATATTCAGTTGTTTATTTGTTTGTAGTTTGCATCTCTAGCCACCTGGCTGGAGGCAGTGTCACTGGGTGGATCTTAAGGTGTGGTGGTGGGTTTCAGATTTCAGTCTAAAGATATGCAAAGTGTGCTGTGCTGTGTGGCTTTTGGCTTTTGGGCTTGTGCTTCTCTCTCTCTGCTTGGTCCTGTGAAGGCAGGCCAGCTTCTTCTGCCCTTATGGAACTTCCCCCGGTTCTGTAAGCTTCAATAAATATCCCTTCCTCCATGACTATGCTTGGTCTGGAAGTTCATCTCAGCGAACTTGAAGCTGTCTGCTATAGTCTCAATTAAAAGAAAGGAATGTTAATAGCTTATTTAAAAAGAAATATCTAGGGCTGGAGAGATGGCTTAGCAGTTAAGGTGCATGCCTGTGAAGCCTAAGGACTCTGGTTCGATTCTCCAGGTCCCACGTAAGCCAGATGCACATGGCGGTGCATGCCTCTGGAGTTTGTTTGCAGTGGCTAGAGGACCTGGCACACCCATTCTCTCTCTCTCTCTCTCTCTCTCCCCTTCTCTCTATCTCCAATAAATCAATCAATCAATAAATAAATAATAAAATCTCTAAAAAGAAATATCTAATGGCATTCCTGTCTCCAGGGTGTCTCCATGTACAAAGCTTTCCTGAGTGAAGGTCTTGTTCACTCTGGAATTATATTGTGTTATGCTGGTAGAGTTATTCATTCATTCATTCATTCATTCATGGAAGAAACACTGAGCTGGCACTATGGCTTAGAGGCAGTTTGTTCTGAAAGCCCAGCCATGATAAAAACACTAAAACATTTCTGTGCTATGGACCTGACATTGATTAGGAGGGAGAGTGACAACAATGGATGGTTCATAAAAGGATATGGAGTGCCCAAAGGTTATAAGTACTTGACAAAGATTACATAGTGAGATGGCTGAGTGTACATTCTGTCCCCAGATTCTTTGAGTTTTAGTGCCTGCTATGGCTTTTGCTATCTCTGTGACCTTGGGAAAGTTATGAACTACTTTGTGCTTCCATTTTGTCATCTGTAGAAAACAGATGATGAGCATCTGTCTCAATGGACTATTTTGAAACATACATGGGATAATATTGTGATAGAACTTAGATGAATAGATTCTATGTAATTGAGAAATAAATGAAGATAAAGAAATGAAATAAGAAACAGCACAGTGTGCATTAGAAAGGAATTCATGCAATTACACACACACACACACACACACACACACTCACTCACTAAAAAGGTAATGTCCAGCCTGGAGATCCAGGAGAAATGCTTTGTAAGCAAAAGGAACCTGGGATACATGGTTCAGATGTGTTAATCTGAAGACACATTTGATTAAGAGCACACACAGACATGATGTGTGAGGGAAAGGGGAGGTTCAATGATGGCAGTGAGAGCTTTGGACTGAAGAGGTATGACTAAAGTAAGGAGATGGAGGTGCAGTGGGTGTGGCATGCGAGATGAGGACATGCTGCTGACCATGACTCAGAAATCATAACGGAGACACGGAAAGATCAGGATAGGTCTTTGGTCACTACAAGGTGGCTCATATAGGGAGTATAAATTTTGGACACATTAACATCGAACATGTGCTTAACAGCCATGGGTCAGTACTGTACCATGAAAGTGAGAAAATATGGATCATGAATTGAGAAAGAAGAGGATCCTGAATAGAGCTGTAGTCCATTCCCGAGTTAAGACATTAGAGGAAACAAGAGAAATCAACTGAAACCTCTGGTAATGGCCAGGGCAAAATAAAGAAAATTAAGAATGTATAGAGTCTTGGAAACAAAGTTAGGAAGGGGGAAAAATATGAAGTAGAAGGGAATGACAAAAGGTATGATGGAGGTTATAAGGCTGCCTTGCAAGTCAAGATTGTCTCCTTGAAGCTGACATCTGACCTTTGGATGTTTTAACATTGTGGTCACAGGAAGCCTGGGAGTGAAGTAGTAGAGTATATGCCATGCTGAATTAAAGTTCCTTATTTAAAAGATAATTGGAGAACAGGGATTAGTCAATATGTGTATCTATCTCCTTAAAAGAATATTATTTCATTAGTAATATACCAGGAGACTAAACACACATACACATGTGTACATATATGTTGATAAAGAAGTTCCCTTAGGATTGTAGCAATTGTTTCACCCAAGCAGGGGTCAGGGAAATAAGCTAAAGAGATTTTGGAAGTTTGAAGAAAAGGAAGAAACAGTATAAAAGTTCTTTCTTGAACAGTGAGGGTGACATTGGATGCAGCGTTTGGCATAAGGTCACTAGACATTAGTAGGAATCCACTTGAAGTTCATGTCAATTTGTTTAAAACAATGAGTCCAAGGCATTTGCTTTTCTATGGCCACATTCTACAGTTAGGATGTGGGCAAGAAGAGGACAGAGAATCGGTCTTAGATTCTGATTGTACTAACGGTGTGTGCTGAAGATGAGTAAGGGAAAGCTTTGAAAGGAGGGATTTCAGTGAAAGACGATGACATTTAAATATGGGAAGAAGAGAGCAGAGAATCAGGAGGAGAGTGAAAAAGTATTGTCAAGATTTTGCTGGAGGCAAGCTACTGCGAAAGATTATCTGGAAAGACAAGAAGTGGCGGACAGAGCAGGGCATACTGATCGTGACTGTGACATGGATGTGGCGACTGGTCAAGATGCACTCTACCTGAAGTCCAAAAGCTGCCGCTGAGATAGGATGAAGGACAGCATCAGCAGGGAAAACTGAAGTCAAATGCTAAATGTTGACAAGTTCATCCACTGTCCAGAGAAACCATCCATTAATAAAAATCACGTGGGAGAGAAGGAGACAGCTGACTGACATAGAAATCAGAAAGTGACTAAAACAGGGAGTGGTCATTTTGATATAGTTGGATGTCAAGAAATTCAAAGCTGGAGCTTTTATATTAGACAACCAAAAGAGTTAGGAGGGTTGTGTGGAAACACATTCATAATCTGAAAGGACTCCAAGGAAAATACTTCTCAGGGGCTCCTATTTGTGTGGGAAATTGAAGGAGAAATTCAGAAAAAAATGTTTTTCAGGTTAAAGGAGTGAGCTGCAATGGTTGGGAATTCAAAAGTATGAAGTGGGAGGGTTGTGGAAGTTGGGGTGTTGTGGAAGCAAGGGCTAGAAAGGGGGCATCCAGAACTATCCTGTATAGTACAAAGTTGTGAGGATGACCTTCACTGTGGGTGTTTCTTTGAACACACAGAGGACTAAGAGGACTAAGGAGCAGCATAAGACAAATCCCTATTAGACTCAAGGTAAATGATCAGAAAGATTAGGTAGTCCTGGGCTTGCATGCTAAGTGTACTTATAGATCTCTGTGGATGGAAGCCAGGAATGGAGAAAGTGTGGAATGAGTCCATAGCCACTCACATCCATCTTGGTCACTGGTGGGAGGGGTGAAGTCACTCCTTGTTCAGGGCTCCCTCTGCAACTGTGAGTAGAATTGATGAGACTTGAGGAACCTGTCCATGACTTCCTACCCACAGGTCCCTCTTTGTACTTATCAATGGAGTGTGAATAAACTCATGCAAAGCTGCGTTGACTAATGAGGTTGGGTGCCCATTGACCTATCTGCTGGGGGTTTAGAGGCTGAAAGTTTTCTCACTATGGTTAAATAGACTTCACAGCTGGCTGTGTTGTTTTGGGAACCCTTTATGGAGGAGAAGTGCCACGGGCAATTCATCAAAAGGAGAAGTGTGTAGTAGCAGGCATGTGCTGAAACAGACCCCTTGAGCAGCGTCTGCAGGAGAACAGAACATTTTCTTACAGCCAACTGGCAGGCTTTGGATTTTCACATGTAAGCCAGGCATGGAATTCCTCTGGTCACCTGTTCTCCAGTTTCTGGAGGTGTGGCAATGCCATTCTTTGCTTGCTTGCTTGTCTTTGTGAACTCACTGTCACTTCTTTCTGAGGGCAGCAAATGGGGGAGACTAAGGGAGTTGAGTGTACCGTGTTTACTGTTCATGCTGATTTGGCTCTGCTGTCAAAATGTCTGTGGTTCCTGGTGCTCAGCAGGATGGGAATGCAGAGTTCGATGGCTGTTAGATGAGGAGCAGAAGCAATAGGCAGGCCATGCAATGAGGCTATGAAAGGAGGAGAGTGGATGGGGAACACTGACAAATGGTAAAGAGAGGAAAGTGACAGACAGTGAAATCCCCTTGGGGGCAATTAGGCAAACATGCCCCAGCGAAGTAGCAGCCCTGAGTTCCAAAGACAATTCTCAATTAAGACCTCAGATGGTTTGCCGCACAAAGTTGATGAATTGGTTTATTCCTCATCACTATCTTCAAAGTATCTTCTCACACCCACAACCCCATCTGTTTCATTAATAAATAACTTACATCCATAAGATGAGCAAAGAAAGGAACACCGGCACTATGATCATGGTCAGAATTCATTCCTGGAATCATCTTCATAGAAGCCTCTATAGGGACAAGAACTGAAGAATCAATGTTATTGCTAAGAATAAAATTTGTTTTTTCTTTTTTTTCTCAGTACACAGGTAAAAGAAAAATGATTAGAGAAAAAAATAGATTGATTTTTTTTTTGTCTTTCCTTGTCACCTTCCAAAGGAAATAACTGGGGCTCCAATGGCTACTGACCTAATGGCAAGTTTGACCTGGGAATTGCAATTTTACAGAGGAATTCTAGCAAAATAAACACTAGTCAATTTCTCCCTATCTTCTTAAAGTGAAAATATGGAGAGGAGAAGTCAGTTGCATTTGCTATGCTTTGGTAAGGGTTTTGAGAGCCAGGGGGCTTAGATAGGAACTCAAAACAAACAATGGGCAGTTCAGAGTTCCTTCCTCTCTGTTTTCATCCCTTCAACTAATAGGGAAGAGTTGGTAATTTTATTAGGTCCAGCTAAGATGGAATAAAAAGGAGTCATGATTGTATGATTTGCCCAGACTGAGCTTTTTGGCAACCAGATATTTTTTTTTTTTGGGGGGGGGGGCGGGGGGAGTGGTAGGGAATAAAGTCAGATGGACTGGGAGGAAAAGTATGGGGAAGGAGGAAGTAGAGGCACATGTATCAATTGACACTGGAGATGTCTGGCTATGAAACAAGTAATGAGAGAATGATTCGGATTGGAAGAAATGAAAGGTTTTGCTAAAATGCTAGAGTTTGGCTGCTTGCTAATGAGAGGAATCCATAGGTAGACAGAGAGAAAGAGAAAGGAAGTGATGCAGGAGACAGAGGTAGAAGTGCAGGGAGTGGATTTTAATGAAGGTGAGAAGAAGGGGGAACCCTTCAACACACAGGGAAAGTAAGAGATGGCAGAGGATGGGGAGTAGTCGTTCCAGATGCTTGCCTCTTAAGCGCAGGACCACTGATGGGTTGTGATGGGTCTTCATGCACACATCTTCATGGTTGGTTTACACCTGAGGGATGCTCTAATTCTGAGCATCTCTTATACTTACAAACTTCCCATTTTCAGCTCAAAATTTGATTTTTTTTTCAAAATGGAGGGTTACAAAGCTCAGACCTTTTGTGATAAACTATTAAAAACTTATCGTTTTGTGGGGGAAAATGTATACTGTGCTTTGCATTTCTGAAGAGAATACCAACAGAATAGAACAGGGAGAAGATTATCTCTAAAAGCTTATGCACCATCCTCTTAAAATGTTAATGTCCCATTTCCAGCTGAATAAATAAACCTCTATAACTTGGATGCAACTAGTTCTAATGAATGTGAGTGCCAGGCTAGGAAATAAAGAACCCTCTTTTGATCGCTGAAAGCATCTTTCACAAGGAAAAAAAAATAAGTCATTATTTTAAAATTTTTCCATTAATGTGCTACGGACAAAGGACAGTAAGCTTGAAAAGACCAAACAGCTTTTATTTTCGAGTGCTTTATGTTCAATGGGATTATAAACAAGATCCTCACGTAACTCTTTGAGCAGGCAGAACCCTAGGATGCGATGTTGATCTGCTTGGGTTCACTTACTGCCTACCAGGCTGGTTTCCCTTTGCTTCTTTAATTTATTTTGTTGTTTATTTTTATTTATTTATTTATTTGAGAGTGACAGACAGAGAGAGAAAGAGGCAGAGAGAGAGAGAGAATGGGCGCGCCACGGCCTCCAGCCACTGCAAACAAACTCCAGACGCGTGTGCCCCCTCGTGCATCTGGCTAACGTGGGTCCTGGGGAATCGAGCCTCGAACCAGGGTCCTTAGGCTTCACAGGCAAGCACTTAACTGCTAAGCCATCTCTCCAGCCCAGGCTTTGCTTCTTTAATGCCGTTGCAGGTTGTTGTCTTGCTATCATCACTGTTTGGTGGCTTGGGGAGAATGGAGGAATATCTGGGTGCATACTGTTCTCTTCAGTGAATCACAATGTAACGGAGAGCTTACACAACCAGAAGCATGCTTCACTAACCTAGCTGAGAGAAGAGCACCTGTGGCATCACACTAGCCTCCCACTTGGGCATCATTTTGTTAGAAGGTAACATGGAACATAGTCTAAGTATTAAACGGGATGTGAGCATAAGTTTGCTTCTTTTGATGGATCATTCTATTTCCTGACTTTGATTGCAGTACACATAATAAATGTGAGATTACTGACGAAGCTTTTGACACTTTTTTTTCAGAAAATGTAGACAGGGGTTGGGGAGATAGCTCAGCAGTTAAAGGTGCTTGCTTGCCATCCCTGGCTCAGTTTCCCAGCCACCACTGTAAAATGAGACAAGCATATGTTGGTAGCACACCCACACACATATATTCAAATAAATATGTTCAAAGATAATATATCCAATCATACCCAAAGATGCACACACATAAGCCTATGCACCCGAGACAGTGTCCCTGACAAGACCTGCAGTGTAATTTTGAGACCTGTGGTCAGGAAAGGTTGAGAAGAATGTTCCCATTATTAAGATGGAGTCAGGCCAGCTTGCGGCTACACACTCAATCAAACCTTGTAGGTGCTCAGATTGCCAAAAGGAGCATACAACACAGCTTGGCTCAGTCTTTGAGCTGGGGAAACACATACCCTTTACTCTCCCTTGGGGTTGAAAACCAGTTCTCAGGCTGAAATGATATCTTCATCCCAGATGGTCCTCGTAGATCCACAAAGGAACACCCAAGCCTGCGGATATCAATCAGCAGCCCTGACACCCGTGCATGCTCCTGGCGCTCTTGGTCTTTCTGTTTTTATTATTCACTCGATTACATCATCCATAAATTTTTATTTTGACTCATATTTTTATTTTCCAGATACAAATGTACAGGATGTAATGGTCCTTTGCCCATATTTCTCTAGAGTTGAAACATACAATCAGAAAACATGTGAATACAGATAGACCATGTGTTCATGCCTGTATAAGATACAGGGCCAGTGAAGATACATCACCGCTCAGAAATGAGATTGGGCCTTAGTATTTTTTTTCTTATTATAGCTCTTCACATGTCAGTGGAGAATGGCTAGTTCAATTATAAAATAAAACTGAGTTAGAAAAATAACCTAGTTGTTCTAGAAGATCCCCTAAATATATACATTTAAAAATGTTTTAAGATGATTTATGGTAAATCTCACCATTTCCACTCCCCACTCTCCTCTCTACTCAAAATCACTTACTTACCCCAAATTTCCTTTTGTAATCAATGAAGTGGCATGGGCACTTAGTGGACATATAGGGATGGCTCCTCTCCGAGTGTCTGCTCAGTGAAACACCCAAAGTTGAGAAGATGCAGAACTGAAAGCAGAACTCTTAACAGTAGGTCCTCAGATGGAATTTATATGTCTGGGATAGAATGGGCCAGCTGAAGCACATGGGTGGTAAGTCCAAAATTCTTCTTTCTCTCTCTCTTACACACTTACACACACACGATCTAGGAAGGTTTAAATCCCTCCCATTAATTGTAGTAGGATCCTAGGGCCAGTGAAACACCAGAAGTCCCATGGAATGGTGGGAACCATTTCTGGGTAAGGTAGATGTGAAGCAAGCCTCTGCCTTTTCTGTCCTTCCTCTTCACTATTCTTCTCCTGAGACTTCACGTCTCCTTCCGATCCTCACATCAAGCAGCTCGGTCACTTGTGCCTACAGTGAGATGCAGACTGACCTCTCTACTTCTCTCCTGGTCTTTCTTTCCATGTCTCTGTCCTCTTCTCTCTAGTCACTTGGGTTCCCATTTAACCCTGATGTGCTTAAAGTATTCCCCAGTTCAAAGCTCCCAGTTGGTAGTATCTCACTGGCTAGACTCCACTTCCCTTTGCTACAGAAAACAACCACCAAATTGTTTCATAACATAAAAGCTTTCTCTGTGCCCCTCCCTTCACAGTGCAGCTCTGAGCTTTGTGGAGTCTGGTGCTGCATGCATGGAATTTTTAACGTGCTTAAATCAATCTCTTTACAGCTCCAGATAGCCACTCAATTCTGTGGATCATGTGCTTCAAAATCTGTTTTTGTCCTGAGTCGGCTTTCCCTGAGACCAAATTGGACCTCTTCCCTGCTCTTCTGGCCACACACCTTCATCATTGTCTAGGCCCTCAGCTCTTCCAGGTGGGATGGGCCACTGGGAGGTACTTGTGGGAGACAGGAGAGGGAAAGCAGGTGTCTGAGTCATGGCAACCTGTACTTCCTCAGCACATCAAGCTCCTCCTTACAGGGGCCAGGTTTTAATATGCTCTCCCCGATCCTCCAGGCATGAGTGAAGATGGCTACCTGCCTGTCATTCAACTTACCCTTTGCCTAGAAATTCTCTGTTAGCTCTTATGCATTGCTATCTCCATCATCATCAACGCCTTTCCTTTAGTATAGTTCCCTCAGATTTAAACAGGAGTTTTTAATTTCTTTTTTTTTCTCTCTTGTTTAACTTTGAGGTTAAGGCCCTGATATGCCATGATATCACTAGTCCTACTGATTCTGATTCTCAGTGGCACAGTCCTGTTCTGAGTACCTGTATGATAAGAATCCCCAGCCAGGGAACTCTCCCCGCTCCACGGCCAGCATTGAACTGTTCTGTGGCCTGCCATGACTTCTGTGGCAGCATTTTCCCAAGCTCTGCTTTCTGAGACCTTAAAGTCATCACCACACGGCTGGCGTTTTCCTTTTGCTTTCTTAATAGTGTTGTTGGGTTTGTGTCCATACTCCAAGCATCACACACATGGTCTCCTTTCCTCCTCACAGTAATTCCCTGTAGAAGATGCTAAAAACACACAGTGGGTACAGACCTACTCTCCTGTCAGGCCTGTGCTTCTGTTATTTATTTCAGGTTGAGAAGGATGCTTGTTGCTTTTGGTTCCCCGGCCTTCATTTTGCTTGGTGATAGAACAACCTTGTCCTTTGGGAATGACCTCTTTTTGTTGCATGCCATATTTGTGGGCTAGTGAATCATAGCTCTCTGCCCAAAACTAGGCTAGGAATAAAGTCGTGATATAAGCCAGGCTTCTTGGTTAATCTCACTGATGATGGCTGGATGCTCTCACTGATCTGTTACTCACTGCTCTTCCTGACTAGGGACAGCAGAACCCTTCCTTAGTGCTTTGGTCCAGATCCCCCAGACATGCCTCAAGCCCTGTGCCTCTCTTCCTTATTCATCAGACTTGCACTGCTGCGAGTTCCCTATCCCTGCTCTAATAAATTCTTTTTGTCATAAGTTATAACTAGAGGCTTTTCCTATTCCTCACATCCAAAGAACCCTGACAATGAATGTATCTGTTGTCGAAATTCCAGCCATAGGAACCTCAGTAAAGACAAATCTTCTAATATACTGGGGAGGAATAATACCCCCCATAATTCATTTTATCCAGTTTGCTTTATTTAATCTAGGTGATCTGATATTATTATAAGAAAATATTTGCTTGGGAATTGAAGCAACACACTGGAATTTAGGGCTGTTCTGCTTGCACAATCATGTGGTGGCTTGGTATGCCTCATATTTTCTTTTTTTCTTTCCTTTTCAATTATTTTCTTTTCTCTTTTCCATTTTCCATCCCCTTTATTTTTATTACTAGATATGGACATATTTTGTATGCAAACAACACATGTTGGTACCATCCTTTTCCTCATCCTTGCCCCTTTTCTGAAAAGTCCTTCCTTTTTGGGGGTGCCAGTCAACCCCGTGGGGATTGTGGGTCATGCATTATGAAGAGGGGAGGCAATGTTTCTGTGCAAAATGCCTCAACTTGTGGCTCTAACAATATTTCTGCCCCCTCTTCCTCAAGATTCCCTGAGCCATGCTGGGAGCATTTTAAGTCTACTTCAGTGATGGGCACTTAGGAGCCTCTGGATCTCTGGTTTGGTAGGTGTTGAGTGTCCTCAGTGTCTATATCATTCACCCTTGGGCTGATAACAGATTCACTATGAAAACAGCATTCTTGCTCATTTCCCCAATTCTTCTGTGGTTTCAGCTGGGGCTGGGGTGGAGTGTGCTGGGCCATTTATCTCTCCAGGTCCAGCACCCATCTGAAATAGATAAGCAGATTCTCCAACAGAGAGTGAAGTCAGCTCTGGTTAAATGGGATAACCATGGTTAATTTAGAGAGAATCTAAAGGGTGTAGACCCTCTTATCACCCGAGAGTAGCCTTTCCCTTTCTTTTTTCCCTTCCCAACTTCCTTCCTTCTCTCTGACCCTTACTTCCTTTCCCTTCCTTTTTCTTTCTTTCGTCTCACTCTCTTTCTTTCCTCTGAGTCAGGGTCCCATTTTATAACAAAGCTGAGCCTCAAACATCCCTCTGCCTCTGATTTCTGAAATTATGTGCCTCTGCCACCATGCCCAATTGTAATTAATTTCTGACATTTTTCAATGCTGGGATGGAACCCAGAGCCTCGTGTACTTGGCAGGTGTGCACACTACGACTGAGCTCCATCTTCAGCTGAGTCCCATGCATTTCTGAAGGCAGCTTGAGTTCAATACACTCCAGTCGTGCAGACAGGGAAGCAGGTAGGCCCAAGGAAGGCTGAGCTGTGGAGTACGCCAAGCAGGAAGTTCCCAAACTAGAGGATTATGACAGTTTTAGGTGGGTTTTCACTGGGAGCTCCATTCCCTTCATCCACCTCCATGGCTGTCATACATGGTACGGTCTGATGGCGTGGCTCACTGTCAGGTGCCCTGGGATTATCAATACCAGCACATTCAGACAAATAAATTCCTTGGGATAATTATTCAGTTGCCCTGCTTAGCACACCCAGGGATGGTCGCTCCTTAACACAAGCAGCAGCAATGAGGCCACAGGAGCAAGTGGAACACTCTCTCCCATAGGAGGACTTGCCCTGGAATTGATGAAAATGTAGAGAGTGGGTCTTCTGTGTGGCTCCAGAATTTTTTCTAGTGGGACCGTTCACCTGCAAGATTTCACCAGAAGCCACAGAATGATAGCCTCAGGCAAGGCCGTCCTGAAGGCTTCAGTGCACTTGCAGATATTGCCAAGGGCACTTGTCATCGTGTGGGTGATAAACTCATACAGGTTCTCTCTAATGGAGGCCTTTTTTATGCCATTATATCTGTAAATGATGTCTCTGAGTACATTTCACTCAGACAGGATTATCATTCGTATGGTCAACATGTCTTGTTCCAGGCTGAGCTTCTCATGCATGAATACATTGTCTTTCCCTTTAAGGAGTTTACTGCCTCAATGACCTTTATATATTTGACAAAAAAGGCTTTTTAATCCACTGTGTGGCTGCTTTCCTAAGTGGTTTCTCCTCTGACTGGCATTATTGAATGGACCTTTTCTGTTATGGGTGCTATTAAGACATGCTGTCTTTTGTATTGAATCAAAACTCTGCTCTTTTATTTACCTTTATTTTACATTTTGTGTTGGCTGTAAGCGACTATGCATGCACTTACATAGGATAATTACCCCAGTATATATCAACAAGACCACAGAATGCACAACATTTCTCCAATTCTCTGATTCTGGGTGGGAACACTTTGGGGTTAAAAGGCAACAAGAATAAGCCTTCCCCAATTCCTCCTTGAACTCCGAAGACCAGGATGGGATGATGTATTATTTGGATTCCAGATTACTCCAGCCTTTTAGTGGGCGTGTTTCTGCAATAAGATCTTTGTTCCCAGCCCTCATTTAACATAAAGAGGTTTGTTTTCAGATCCCCAAACAGAACAGTGAAAACACCGGTGAATACTAAAGGGGATTGTGCTCTTTGCCGATGGTCTGTTACCATGGGCAACCAACACTCTACTGAGGGCTTGTGTGTTGCAGAAAGCACTAACATCTCGTCTCTTTAAAAACTAGTTCAGGGCAAACAATTTGGATATGTGGTCTGCCTTTGCCACTCATTCCTAAATCTAATCTAAAAGAATCTAATCTAAAAGAATCACTTCATTTCTCCAAGATGGCATATACGACATCAGCTAGCAGGAAGTTCCTGTGATGCAATTCATGTAAAAGAGCACTGTGCAGTTTAGAGTTCCAAACATAGGCTATTTTGATACTATTACGTAGATCCTAATTAATTAGGAGGATATAGATCTACTACGACTGGAACAGGCTTCTCATCAAAATTTGTTGACGACCTCCTCATGGCCAACCCCTATGGATTCTTGTACGTTTTATTATCCTGGCAATCCAATGTAGTTCCTCTTGTTTCTTTGTTCATTTGTTTGTTTTAAATTGGGGCATTTTATGATCTGATAGGGAAAGTAGATTGCTATAGTCAAAACTGCTGGCATTGAGGAAAGGGTTCTCTGGTTTTAACGCTCAAGGGTTTGTTGTTTGAAACATGAAGAACATGAAATCCAGACATGGAAACGCTTGTGTCTTCCATTCGACTGCAAGCGTATTGCAATCTTTCCGGATTGGATCTGCTATACCAGCTCCCTATTGCATTAGCTTGGTAGTATAACAAAGCAACCCCCTGTAATGAGCTCAAGAATAGGACCACCATGCTAATGAAGGCGACATGATCAAAAACAACTACAATGTCAAAAAATATCACTTTTAATAGTGAATTGTGACTAATTAGACTTGAAATAAGAAATCAAATGAAAATATATGAAGACTCAATTTTCCATAGAACTGACAGTCTGACCTTTTTAGGAGTGGGAACAAAATTATTTTTAATTAGCATGACTAATCATTTCTCATTACGTTGATGCAATTGGCTCTGTTCAGGGGAAGGTGATGTGCGGGGGGCTGCTCCCTCTTCTAGGGCTAGTTAGGGCTAGCACACTTAACCACGGGTGCCATTTGTGTGTTTTTCTTGCCTTGCCTTTCTCTTCCTCCCCCACCCTCTCTCCTTCCTTCCTTTCATTTCTCCTTCTTTTCCTGTAAGAAATAGCTGGGGTCTTTGTTTGTATCTCTTTCATCTGATTTCTCAAGTCTGGGAGGTATGTCCACAGTGCAAATGTCTTTCTGCCCCGCCTCCGATAGTGTTCCATTCATGGATTCAAAGATCATGCAGCTACACACTGCTGCCAGAGCAACAGGAGGAATGCCATGAGCACATGATCAAAGCATGCTCCTTCTGTGCATGGTAGTATGCACTGTAATTCCAGCCATGACAAGGCTGAGGCAGAAGTTTAGGCCAGCTTGGGCTACATTGCAAGAGTTTGTCTCAAAATAAATTGGAACAAACACATGACCGAAAATCTTACATAATTCTGACAGTTGGAGTTCTCTGTCTGCTCTCAGGAAGCCTTCCGCTCAGGATAAGGGTATCCTGAGCTGTATTCTCTTTTACCCTTGGTTCTCCCTTGCTGAACTTGGAACTCAATAGCTGTGATTCTAACTTCTTTTACTGACCTTGGTTTTTTTTTTTTTTTTATATTCTTGTCTCATTTAAGTGTATTTTATTGCTAGATACATAAACAAAATTCAAATACATGTCTCTATCAATTCTTTAAAAGTTGCAGGCAAGTCAATTTTCATTTATCTACTGAAGGTATTTCCTGGCCACTTACTCAACTCACATACCTCTTCTGAGCAGATGCATTCTATTTCATTTGGTGTATACTTTTCTGTAGAGTTTTCTATGAAAATACAAAAAAAAAATCATTAACTTTACTCATAAAAATATAAATATTGTTCTGGAACTTGATTTTTCAAATAGGCTTTACTTTTTCTTTAATATTTTTTTAAAAATTTTTTTTGTTATTTTTATTTATTTATTTGAGAGCGACAGAGAGAGAAAGAGGCAGACAGAGAGAGGGAGAGAGAATGGGCGTGCCAGGGCCTCCAGCCACTGCACATGAACTCCAGATGCGTGTGCCCCCTTGTGCATCTGGCTAACATGGGTCCTGGGGAGTCGAGCCTCGAACCGGGGTCCTTAGGCTTCACAGGCAAGCGCTTAACCGCTAACCCATCTCTCCAGCCCTAGGCTTTACTTTTGAGAGCAGTTTGATGCTCACAGAAAAACTGAAAGGAAAGTACAAAGATTCCCCTATTGTTCCTATCTGCACATACGCTGAACCTCCTCAGTTACCAATACCCTCTACACCAGGATGATCCATTATTATAATTTATAAACCTACATAGGCATAAGACAATTTATCTGAAAAAGTGAGGAGAGAAGGAAAAGGGAGTACCAGAGCCTCAGCTGATGCCACTTTGTGCATGTGGCTTTATATGGGTACCGGGGAATCAAACCCAGGTCGTTAGGCTTTGCATGCAAGCACCTTAATCGCCATACCATCTCTCCAGCCCCTAACTTATTCATTCATTCATTTATTTGTTTGTTTGTTATCTTTGAGGTAGGATCTCACTCTAACCCATGCTAACCTGGAATTCTCTATGTAGTCTCAGGGTGGCCTCGAACTCATGATGATCCTCCTACCTCTGCCTCCTAAATGCTGGGATTAAAAGCATGTACCACCATGCCTGGCCCCTAAATCATTTTTAATTGCAACATCGTATTCAGCCATGATTCTAATCTGTTTTCGTTACTTGGGCATTTTGTTTCTGTATGTTTTGTGTGGTCGTAAGCAAAGCTACAGGTATTGCCTTTGTAGATGTTTCTCTGGACACATATACATAGCTCTGTGAAAAATATCTCAGGCATGTGCAAAAGACAGAATTGCTGAATTACTATTATTCACACTTTGAATTTTAGTAGATAATGCCTGATTGCTTTCTAAGACAGTTGTAAAGGTTGATGATCCCATTAGCACCTTAGGACATTTTTCACAATTGCATGCTGATATCAACACTCAATTTTTTTCAAAAAATTTAAAATTTATGTCAACCTTATAGATGAGCAATGATATCTCATTATTTGATTAATATTTTAGATTTATTTTCCTGATACACAGTAAGGCTATGAGTGTGTTTTCTAAGCTTGTTGTTTGTATTCCCTCTTATTCTGTTCTAGCGGACTTCTTCTGGTTCCTGACACTTGCCTCAAGTGAACCAACACCTGCTTGACTGGTAATCTCTACTTGCCCCAGTACAAGGTTGTGGGGTTTGAAGTTAGTTATATCCAGATTCAAACCTCAGTCGTGCCCTTTCTATGGTATGTGGCACCAGCCAATCACTTACTTAGGCTTACTGCTTCTTCGTCCATTCACTGGGGACAGTAATGTGACTTTGTGGGGTATATTTGTGAGTTCACATGTGTAGGATGGATCTCTGTGTGAAATAACCAGTGGATAATTTTGATCTACCCAACTGAGTTTTCAGTTCTTCCCAGTTTACATCGAATCTAACCATGCTCCAAGGTTAAGTTCTTGGCTTCTTGATTTAGAATTGACGCTGTTCACACAAGCCACGGCAGCTGATAGGTCTCAAATGAATCCCGAGGCTAACTGTGAAACAGTGTTGCTCTGTCTGCACTTGTGTGCTTAGGTTGGATTCTAGCACTGGGGCTGGTGATCCCTCGGTGTCCCCTTGTGTTGGGCTCTCCTCTGTGTATAGCCACGCTGTGCTCGACTGACCCTCATTCTGTGCACCGGGTGTGTGTTCACATGGTGGGAGGTTGCCAGACTGGCTCGCCATTTCTCCCTCCTGTGTAACTCTTTCACTGGTCAAAACTTGACTCAGCGTTTGTAGATTCCCCAGACTGCTCAAAGCTGTACAAACACCATGGTCTGCCTCTGACTTTGATGCAGTTACTTCATCTTTCTGAATCTCAGCTTCACAGGACTTGTGTGATTCAGATGAGATCGCACACTGAACACAGCACTGCCTTTCCGCTTCGTGTTGCTGCCTCACACACAAACCATCCCCTAAATAGCTTTCCCTGCTCGGAGCATGTTTGTTTGTTTTACTGCAATCTTTTATAGAACCTAAATGCACAATGGTTTTTATTAAAATTCTGTGGGCATATGGCTGGCTTCTTTCTACAAAATACAACCAGAGGTAAAATGTTAAAATGATAATGAATAATTCCTATGAAAACTGAAGTAATGTTTGCAAATCATAGCCTCACATTATGGCTTCAGCGAAGTGTGAAATGACCCGTTAAAAACTAAAAGTTGGATGCTATGATTTGGAGAATGAGAGTTTATAGAGATTATTAATTTTCCAGAGAGGTGTATTTCTACACTAGAAGAGAGAGTTCCCTGATCCTCCTGGCTGGCCTTTTGTGTGCCATGTAATCTTTGGCCAAACAATCAGCACTGTCATGGGCCAGGAGAAAGAATGCATTACTGTCCAAATTAAAAAAATGTAGAGGATACAAAGAGGTGAGTAAAATCAGGAAAATGACATGATTTACATGATTTCCAGGAGCAAAGAGAGGTCAGTGCTATTGTTTTCATGAGAAACTGGTGGCATCCTGCAAATACAGAGGATATGACATGGTGCTGGGCCAGTTCTGCAGTGTAGGTGGTGGATGGGGTTGCAGTGGACGGGGCATGCCACTGCAGAAAGCCAGCCAAATGCTCTTTCATCTTTTATCAGGTGCCTTTTCAGACAGGGTTGTGTTCGTAGGGAAATTAATGCAGTTTAAGCAATTCTTGACTAGTCTGTTAAAATTTGAAAATTCCGTCTTCTCCTCTACCCCCCAGGCAGGGTTTTACTCTAGCCCAGGCTGGCCTGGAATTCACTATGCAATCTCAGGGTGGCCTCAAACTCACAGCGATCCTCCTACCTCTGTTTCCCGAGTGCTGGGATTAAAGGCTTGCGCCACCACACCCAGCACATCCCCTTCTTTTGTAAACATAAATAAATAGAGCTGGAGAGATGGCTTAGCTATTAAGGTACTTGCCTGGGAAACCTAAGAATCCAGGTTCGATTCCCCAGCTCCCACATGAGTCAGATGCATGCGGTGACTTACGCATCTGGAGTTCATTTGCAGTGGCTGGAGGTGGTGGTGAACCCATTATCTCTCTTTCAAAATAAATAAACAGGGGCTAGAAAGATGGCTTTGCAGTTAAGCACTTGCCTGTGAAACCTAAGGACCCAGGTTCGAGGCTAAATTTCCCCAGGACCCACGTAAGTCAGATGCACAATGTGGCACACACATCTAGAGTTCATTTGCAGTAGCTGGTGGCCCTGGCATGGCCATTCTCTCTCTATCTAACTGCCTTTTTCTCTGTCTGCCTGTTGCTCTCAAATAAATAAATTAATTAAAACAAAAAGCAAAAACTTAGAAAAAAACCCAAAATAAGTAAATAAATATTTTTTTTTCTCAGTTTTTCGAGGTAGGGTCTCACTCTAGCCAAGGCTGACCTGGAATTCACTATGTAATGTCATAATCGAACTCATGGCAACCCACCTACCTCTGCCTCCCAAGTGATGGGATTAAAGGCATTTACCTCCACACTGGCTATAAATAAAATATTAAATAAATAATTTTGGGACTGGGGACATGGCTCAGTAGATAAAGCACTTGCCATGAAAGCATGGGTACTTGAGTTTGGATCTCCTGAATCCAGATAAAGCCAGTCACAGTACCATGAGCATCTGCTATCCTGTCATACCTATGGCAAGATGGGAGGCAGAAGCAGGAGAATATCTGAGAACGGGGGATAATCTAGCCTGGAGAACAGAGCAAAGATCCTGCCCCAAAACAAGGTGGGAGGTGAGGACTCTGGTTATACTCTTATATCCACACACATGCATTATGGCATTCACGCACAAACACTCATACACATGAACACACCTACACACACACACACACCTTTCCTCTTTTTTTTGTGCTGAATTTATTAGTTACTTCTGTGACCACTCAGCCAATATAAAATGGTGAAAAGTAATTCAACAGAAATAATTGGTACAGATTAGGAGCAAGGTAGCTTTTTCTTTTCTCTCTCTCTCTCTCTCTCTCTCTCTCTCTCTCTCTTTTTTCCATAGGTAGTTAGCAATGGACTGGCCCACAGAAACATGAATGCCATTTTACCTGGTCTGCTAGGACTAGATCCCATGTCTGATCCAGTCTCATCCAAGATGGCTACAGGCATATAGCTTCTTGCTTCTTTCTCAACTTTTCCCAGGTTTAGCGCACCTATGGGCTGGCCCTTCCTGAGTCAGCCTCTTGACCCCACCAACCAATCAGGTTTCTCCCTACAAACCTGAGTCGGATGATAAGGCTCATTTTAATTGGATATCTGATGCACTTAAATGGACCTGAGTCACATGTGTGATCTTTCTTCACCCCTTACCATTCTATTAGCTCTTCTTTCCCTATGGGAGGGGGATCTTCTCATTCTCGTCCCCCGCCCACCCTCTTGGGGGGCAGATTTCTTCTTGCCTAATTGCTTTCCCGTTTTGTCCTGGGCACTTTCCTGCCTGCTTCCCATGTGTGTATAAGCCTTTTTCAGAGGTTTTACCTGGAAAGGGATCTTCCTTTTGTGAAGATTTCTTTTCTTTCTTCTTTTTTTTTTTTTTGTTCTGCCTCCCCTTCCTCTTGCCAACCAGGCAGAGAAAGGGGATTTCTCTTGGTTTAGACTGTCCTGCTTTAGTTATCCTCCTAACTCTCCCTAAAATAAATATCATCATTCATAATCACCCTTCCCTGAATTTATGTTTTCAATTCCTTGACAAAATGGACAGGTACCCAAAGTAGGGGGTTCATGGACCTGGGTCTCCTGCAGTTTATGGAGATTTATCTCAGTCTCCCAGAACTCCAGCCCCACACCATAATGAGACTGAAAGGTCGCAGTTCACTCAGTGTCATATTAACAAGTATGTACCCCTTACACTTCAGCCAAGCCCCAGATGAAACCACAGAGGAACCGGGGAGATGAGCAAGAGTGCTACTTCCATGGTTAGTCTGACAAACAGCACCAGAGTGAATAAGACAGACCTCGACACCTGCCAAAGCAGAGAATCAGAGGCTCCTGAGAGCTCATCACTGAAGTTGAGTTAAAACATACCCAACACAGCTCAAGGAATTTTCTAGAAGAGGAGGCTGAAAAATTGTAAGAACCACAGGTGGGGACATCCAGTCCAGAGGCATTGCCTCTCTCCAAAAACCGACTGCTCCCACAATTCATAACCCACAACCCTGTGGGAATTCCCTGCAACCCTACTGAGGAGGGCCCCCAGCATAAAGTGGGCAGGGACAAGGGAAAGGATGGTACCGACACATGATATATCCATACTAATTATTTCCATAATCAAA
The DNA here is from genome assembly GCA_036346955.1 of Dipus sagitta. Lineage (NCBI taxonomy): Eukaryota > Metazoa > Chordata > Mammalia > Rodentia > Dipodidae > Dipus > Dipus sagitta. The sequence goes on from CM070772.1 coordinate 121,549,188, forward strand.
AAAAAAAAGAAAGAAAAGTAAATACCTTTTTTTCTTCTCTGACATGATTTGTTTCTCATGATTTAAGCTGACCCTGGAGTCACATGCTAGCTAAAGGTTTGTTGATGATGTGAGAGCTTGAAAATGTTGATGCTGGGAAGCATCTCCCACTGGATTCTTCTTCCTTAATACACACGTTCCCCCTAGTATTCATCCCTCATTCTCAAGCTGTGTTAAAGATGATCGTGTGTGTGTGTGTGTGTGTGTGTGTGTGTGTGTGTGTCCTTAATTGCAGTTTCTTTCCAGCTGGAATACAGTTTTCCCTTTCACTTGGTAAGAAACATCCACAAATATGTTGTAGAGGATGTGCTAATTAATGGACGTCCAAACATCTGGGGAGAAACAAGCAAAGTTACAGTTAACACACCATAAACAAATACAGAAAGGGCGGACAGTTTGCACACATCAAAGAGACTGCTTGGAGGGATGAATTGTATACTCACTCTGCACCTGTTTATTAGCACAGTTGTGTTTGTAAGGGAAGAATTTTTCCCTTATTCTGTGTGTCCTAATGCAATACCTGATTCTATAAACTAAGCCATTTAAAACTCAGTGGAGGGTCTCTTAGGGAAGGGAGGGGTGATTATTTTGTTAGCAGTCCACAGACAGGCCATGAGTCCCTCAGTGATCCTCATGTCCACATTTCTGCACACATATTAATGAATGTTTTGCTTTATCTTTCAGTTACTCTGAAATTGGTTTCTTATTCCATATTCTCCATTACTGAAGAAACTCCCTATTCAGTGCACCAACAGGTCTACAAAAGCAACAATATTGTTTGGGGCTGGAGAGATAGCTTAGCAGTTAAGGTGCTTGCTAGTAAAGCCAAAAGGACCCAGGTTCAATTCCCCAGTACTCACATAAAGCCAGATACACAGGTGGCATATGCATCTGGAGTTTGTTTTCCATGGCTAGAGGCCCTGGGGTACCCATTCCCTCTCTCTTTCTCTCTCTATCTCTCTATCTCTTTCTCTCTCTCTCTCTTTGCCTCTTTTTCACTCTTTCAAATAAGTAAATAAATAAAATAATAAAAAGCAGCAATATTAAAAATAAGAAGAGCTATGGACATGGTGTGAGTAAGTCTGGGCTCCCAGTTGCCCTGCTCCCAGTTCCCTAGGTCCTGTTGCCCCTGTGACTGGGAACCTGCATGTTTGTGGCACTGGAAGCAGTCCAGATGCACATCAACACATGAATGGATAATGGAAATGTGGTACATATACGCAATGGAATATTACTCAGTGGTAAGGAAAAATGAAACAATCAAATTTGCAGGAAAATGGAGGGAGTTGTAAAGTATCATGTTCAGTGAGGTCACACAGGCTTAGAAAGAAAAATATCACATGACCACTCTCCTATGCAGTTCCTGGCCTGGTCCAGCATAAGTTAATTGGAAGCCATAATAAATATCAACAATATGAACATGGCATGAAAATAAGTAGAGGAAAAGGAAAACGATGAAAGAAGAGAGGAAGGGCTACTAGATAACAAGTCAATTATCAGCAGAAAGAAAAGAAAAGCCTAAGGGGTAGAAGAAAGGTGGTTGGGGTGGATACACAAAGCTAATGACAACAGGAATCAATCCCACAATCCCACAGAATACTTCTTCTGGAATGCCACTCTACAAGTCATTACCATCATTGGGGGGGGGGGGGGCTGGACCAGAATAGAAGAGCCTCATAAAAGGTGGAGAAAGAATTACCCTAAAACCATGGTGCTGGCTGAGAATTCTCAGGGCTGGAATTGCTATCCCCTACCCACAGTGAGCTATTAGTCTGGGAGACATGAGATCCCAAAATAATATAGGTCATTGCCCAAGCCCTTGGTTACCTGCAAGAGCTAAAGGGTAAGTCCATATTGCTGAAGACATCATATCCTGAAGCCACAGGACATCGGATGCTCATGCTGGAACTGATAAGGAATTCAGTTCCCTCCCAGATAGCCCTCACAGTTCTGGAAAGTGCTATGATAGTGGCTGGAGAATAACAGTTCCCAACTGATTGATTAAATGGGAGATCCTTTGATCTTACCAGTCCCAAATCAACCTGCTGAGCAATGGTGGCACACAGCAGATGTTGGTAGTCAACTGCTCATAGAATAGACATGAGACCTACTCATTGGGGGTGAGCCCCTATCTGGGAATTCTGGGAACAGAGCCAGGTTCCCTAGAACAGGAACTAGGTTTCCACAGACAGCCTCCACTGCTCTTAAACTAAGAATGGATACAGGCATCAATATATCTTTCTAATGACTAGACTTATACCCTTGTATTCAAACTCTTCTCACTTCTGGCTGAAGACTCTGTTCTATTTTCCGGATGAAGGAGAATATGCAGGAGAACAAGGATACAACAATGCATCAAGAAGACAACACCAACTATCTACCAGGAGATGGGTCACCTCCACCTCATCTGCACAGACCCAGAGGTCATTATAGAAGAAGCAATGACATGAATACTGCTTCCATTGCTAGAGTGAAAACTAGTTCCACAGAAATGATGACAGACACTATGGTCCCTCCAACCTCATATAAACAGAGATCCAGAGACTACAGAGAAAGCAGCACTAAAACAGATCTCTGTCTTCCCTGCCAAGCCTCATGGAGTCAAGGATGAGGGGGTGGAAAGATTGCAAGAGCCTCAGGGTGGGTGGGGATATCCTGAGATACCATGTTTCCCCATCCCTGCAGAGATTGACTGAGGCTTCTTGGTCCCCACAATGAATAGCAATAACTCCATCAAAGACCCTCAGCAGAAATGGGTGAGGGAGAGGAAGTCTGTGTTTGCAATCTTTACATAAAATATGTAAATACTTTTAAAAAATAAAACATCATCATAATAATACCTAAACATGCAATGAGACTTGCTAGGTAGTAGGCCATCTCCTAATTATTTAATGAGCCTTATTTACACCTTATTCCAAAGTGAGGTACGCTTTCTATTTTATAGAGGTAAAGACTAAAGGATGGACAGAGAAATGAAGTGATTCGGCCAACATCATACAATGATTTGAGGCATAGCTATTCCTAGGTCTTGCTTTAAGTTTGACTTACGAATCAAGCACTTGTCTCAGTTTTCATCAAGGATGTTTCCTGGTCCTGAACTTTCTTTCTTGTTTTATTCTGTGCCTATTTTTTTGTTACCATGTGGCTCTATGTAGCTCTAAATGCTCAGATTCCTCCTGCTGACTCTAGTTTGTACTTATCACAGTGATTCTCCCTGTCCTGGATTACCTTAGCCATTTCTCTGTGCTCATAAACCTTCACAGTAGGGTCTATGCTCCCTCTCCTGAGCCTGAACCATTCCATGCCACTCTCCCCATAGCAGGAGGGAGAATCCCTGCCTTTCCTATTTTGATCTAGATAGTTCATTTATCGTAGAGGTAAAATACATTAGGGTATGCCTGCTTGGTCACCACTGACTCTGGAAGCAGTATTTTCACAGATAACTTGGGAACACCGGTTAATTTTAGGATATGCAATGGTTAGTGTCCTTTCATGCAACCAGTGCAGCATTCAGGTATCTGAGCAGGTGTGGGGGATGATGCTCCCCTGGTTCTGCTTGAGGCCACACTGTCTGCATGTGCTGGAGCCTTTAGTCTCCAGCCTTTCTTTGTGGTTGAGAATTTCCCAGGTATTGCCTATTGACTCTTCTTTCTCCTCTGTTGATCTTCTCAGTGACAGGGCGCTTTTGGAGATTTCTGTGCTCCCAATCCATCTGGTCAGATAACTTTAATCAGATCTACTTTCAGCAACTCCTTAGTAGAAAACCCTAGTGTTGACCTTACCCTGGAAAGCAAATTGTTAGCATATATATAACTGCTTACTTTTCTTCCCCTGTGCCAATGGGCTGTAAAACCAATGAATTTTTCCAGAGATTTATGCCATGGAGAGAGTTAGATAGATTAGCAACCAGCTCAAGTTCGAATAAAGATATTCATATATACCCAGCATGATACTGCATCTAGAAAAGAAATGGGTCTCATTTTCCTCTCAAAAATGCATGGGGTTGCTCATGGATCAGTATACTTCAATAACAGAGGCCTGTTTTTAACTATATACAAAGACAAATCACTCCATCCAAATTTTAGAGAAAGCCCTTCAGAGCAGGGTCCTTGGTGGTTATATTTGTCATGCATTCTTACCACTTAGAAGAGTGTTTAGCACCTAAGAGGTACTTGGTAATATTTGGAAATAAATTATAGAATTAATATCCTTTTCCAGAATCTATTATTTTTGCTGTAGTTAAATCTAATTAATAACAGAACTAAGTAGATAGTAAAAATTGGAAGTAAAAAAATAGAAGCTGAAATTGATTCATCCAAATAATTATTAATTAGTATAGCAATTAACTATTCACTTTTCTACATGTAAGTATATGAAAATTTAATCTTTATGTAAACCCTGTAAGAAAACACTAGCTTTGTCTCTATCAGTAGATGGAAAGTGAGATGTGTGAAGTTGAATGCAGTCATATAGCTGAAGAGAATCAAGCAGGCCACTGATTGTATATTGTGAAGCTCAGGAAAGAAGTGGAAGACTGTGATGATTCAAGACTAGATAGAGTGACAGGTTAGTGAGATGGCTTAGCAGTTAAAGGCACTTGCTTGCAAAGCCGGCTGATCTGGCTTGAATTCCTCAGACACTCCCATAAATCCTGATTGGCATTCACTTGCAAGAGCTAGAGACCTTAGTGCATGTGCACACATGTACACACACACGTGTACACATGAACACACATGTATACACACACAAATAGATCAAGTTTTTAAAAGACTAGAGTAGCCAATTTGTAGTGTCATAGTTGGGGATAGGGTGAAAGACAGGCAGTGATTCATGTAGCTTCAAGACAGCATTCAAGATATTACAGAAGGAAAATTTCCTAATTAAGATACTTTTTGTGTCACAGTGGATGAATATGCATAGGGCCTCAACTGAGCCAAGTAAGGAACATGAGCATCCCATCCCTTCCTCCCAGCTTCTTCTTTGGCATAGGCTTTACCCACACCAAATGTCAAGTGTCTTCCATATTTTGGATTAACCTTGTCTACCTGATGTCTTGACAAACACATAATGAACTCATATTAAATGCAGGTGATAGTCTGTCAACCATTTGACATTGAGTTATCATTTTCAGGAAGTAGGACTACTTGCTATTGTGGCTACTCCCAACAGTTTTGAGCAATTTTAAAATAATGTCAATAAAAACCTCAAAGTACGGCTGGAGAGATGGCTTAGCAGTTAAGCACTTGCCTGTGAAGCCTAAGGACCCAGGTTCGAGGTTTGATTCCCCAGTACCCATGTTAGCCAGATGCACAAGGGGGCGCACATGTCTGGAGTTCCTTTGCAGTGGCTGGAGGCCTTGGCACGCCCATTCTCTCTCTCAATCTGCCTCTTTCTCTCTCTGTCTGTGGCTCTCAAATAAATAAATAAAAAGTAACAAAAAAAAATTATAAAATAGCTCAAAGTGTTGTCGATAATGAATGAACAAAGCCAGTCACAAAACAAAACAGAACAAAAAGTTGAGCAGTCACAGTTAAAGTTCTTTTTTTTTTTTTTTTTTTTTTTTTTTTTTTTTTTTTTTTTGGTTTTTCGAGGTAAGGTCTCACTCTAGCCTAGGCTGACCTGGAATTCACTATGGAGTCTCAGGGTGGCCTCGAACTCACGGCGATCCTCCTACCTCTGCCTCCCGAGTGCTGGGATTAAAGGCGTGCGCCACCACGCCCGGCCTTAAAGTTCTTATCTTAATAGATTTGCTGCAAATATCCCTGTTCTTGTTTTTAAAACAAATGCCTTATCTTTAGGTATCTTAAAGATCTCTTTTTATTACTCACCTTCTGACCCATATGAATATTACACACAGCTCATAACCACTGTCCTCTTCGCAAGGCAAGACCACATGAGAGAACATGTTTGACAGAGATTGAAAGTGAGATGCTGCCTATATAACAAGAGATCACAGGAGGCAGAAAATGAACAGTGTTGAAATGTGTTGCTTTTCTGTAAAGTTGTTATAATTACATGACAGTGAACACAAGAGACACAACCCCATTGAAATGATTTCACTTCCTTTTTTGAAAGTATAGATTTATAGAATTATTAGAGATAGTACAGAGTTCAATAAATCTCACACACTTTTTCTTTTATTACTAACTTCTTACAGGTATTGTATCTCTTTGAATAAGTTATTAATTGAAATTGTACTTTATTAATAGTCTTTGAATTTCACTTAATGTCCTAATTATGTTACAACACTCTATTCAGAATACTATATGATGTTTGTAAGTTTTTTCATTTATTATTATTATTATTATTATTATTATTAAGAACATATTTTGTATGGGTATGTTATGTGTTGGTACCATCTTTTCCCTCCTGTCTGCCCCCATTCTACAGGGGACCCTCCTCAGTGGGGATGCTAGAATGCCCCATAGGGTTGTGGGTTATGTGTTGTGGGAGCAGCAGTCAGTTATTGGGGGGGGCAGTGCCTCTGGACATGACAGCCCAACCTTTGACTTTTACAATCTTTCCTCCCCATCTTCTGCAAAATTCCCTGAGCCTTGGTGGGTGTGTTTTATGTCTACTTCAACAATGAGGTTTTAGGAGTCTCTGGATTTCTGCTTTGGTATGTGTTGAGTGTCCTCAGCATCTGTCTTCTTTACCTTGGCACTACTTGTTAGACTGACCATGGAAGCAGCACTCTTACTGGTCTCCCCACTTCCTCTGTAGTTTTCCTTGAACCTTGACTACGATGCTAGGGATGGTTTATCTCCTTGGATCTCACTACCTTCTGATAAATAAAAGCAGATTTTTCCAATGGAGAATAAAGTTAACATAGGTTAAATTGGGTAAGCATTATGAATTTAGGGAGACTTGTATGGATGTAAGCCCTCTTTTAGCCAAAGACTAGTGGAACTTGACATTGGACAGCATAATCTTTGTCTTCATAGGATTCAGACCTGGTTCCTAGTTCCAGGTATGGGTCCCTTTCCACTGAGTGGATCACTTAGCCAGCCAGTCAGTCTGGTTCTTTCTCAGTATCTTAGACCCCTGCTTGTTCATGCTGTTTTTGGCTACTTTCCCCCAGTAGTTCATGTAGTACTTTCTAGCATTAGATGGGCTAACTGTCTGGAGACTGGCTCTCTTCAGGATTCCAGCCAGGTCTCTCTGTATTCTGTTCCAGTACCATGTGGTGTCTTCAGCAACAGGGTCTTACTTTTTACCTCAGGCAGGTAATCAAGTACTTTGACAGAAGCCTGTGTTGTTTGGGGGATCTCTTAGGCCTCTCTAATCAATAGCTAAATATGGATAGCACCTCTTTCTGGTCCTGTGAGTTACAGGTCAGAGCAAAAGATTTTAAGGTTAGGCTTCATCCCACCCTCTCCAAGAACCTTCTTTCAGATCCTCCCTCTATACTCCTGTTGAGAGTTCTATCTTTTAGTCTACCTTCAAGGAGAAAGAATTTTTATTCTACCAGTTCATTTTGGGTTGAGTTTTGTTTATTCCCACCACTTTCCCCTTTCTCAACCCCCCAAACCCTTCCATATCTATTGTCTGCATCTCATGTTGCCTGTCACATATGTCAGCAACTCTAGCTGATGCAAGTTAGGAGCCACAGATGAGTGAGAACATGTGGCATTTATCTTTCTGTGATTGTGTGTGTTTGCTGAGTATTATCTGTTCTAAGTCTATCCATATTCCTGCAAATTTTGTTGCATCATTTTTTTCTTACTGCTGAGTAGGATTGAGTAGAATTGCATTGTGTATATGTACCACAACTTTGTTATCTCCATTCTTCCATTGATTGGCACCTGGGTTGATTCCAGTTCTTAGCTATTAAGACTTGAGTAGCTATAATCATGGTGAGCAAATATCTCTGTAGTGAAGGGTGGAACATTTAGGGTAAATGCCCAGTAATGGAATAACTGGGTTTGTTGGTAGTTCTGTATTCATCTTTTTCAGGAATCTGCATATTGATTTCCATAGTGGTTGTACAAATTTGCATTCCCACCAACAGCGTTCCTAGCTCTACCACCAACAGAAGCCTAATATACAGAATCTACAAAGAACTCAAAAACCTGAACAAAAACAAATCAGACAAACCACTGAAAAAATGGGGTAGAGAGCTGAACAGGAAGTTCTCAGAGGAAGAAATATAAATGGCTAACACACACTTAAGAAAATGTTCAGCATCCCTAACCATCAGGGAAATGCAAATTAAAACAACTATGAGTTTCCACCTTACTCCAGTAAGGATGACAATCTTTAAAAAATTCTAAAGACAACAAATGTTGGTGAGGATGTGGGGACCCTCATTCACTGTAGTTTTTAAAATTCTATTTAATTTATTCACATATATTCATTGTGTAGAGTATTGGTTTTCATCAGGACACTTCCATATGAGCATATAATATGGGCTGAGGAGATATCTCTGAGGTTAAAGGTGCTTTATTGCAAGCCTGCCATCTGAGTTTGATTCCCCAGTGCTCATGTGAAGCCAGATGCAAAGTGGTACATGCACCTACAATACCAATGTTCCTGTGGAAGTGGGAGGTGGAGTCAGGAGAATCTGGAAGCTCATGGGCCAACTAGTACACAGCAGCAAAAGCAAACAAACAAACAAACAGAGAAAACAAAAAAAAAAAGATAAAGGAGACCCTGTCTCAAGCAAGGTGGAAGAAGAGGACAAACATTCCCAGACTGTTCTCAGACTGCCACATGTATGTCAAGGCCTGCACCTGCCCATACTCATATACATACATCATATACTTTCACACACACATATGTAAACACACATGGTTAAGAAAAAAGGAGCAAAAACACTGTGTACTTTGGCCATGCTCTCCTCATACCTATCCACTCTCTTCATTTACTCTTCTCTGTTCATAGTTTCCTTTGGATCATTAGAAACAGTTTTGACTCAGCATTCATGTGACATACACAATTCTTTTAAAATATTTATTTAGTATCAAGCAGAAAGAGAGGAGACAAAGACGGAGAGAGAATGTGTGCACCACTGCCTCTAGCCACTGCAAACAAACATCAGATGCATGCATTACTTTGTGCATCTGGCTTATGTGGGTATTGGGGAGCCATACCTGGATCATTAGCCTTCGTAGAAAAGCACCTAACTGGACTGGTGAGCCATCTCTCCAGAGATACAACTATGATTTTTGTATCTATATAAAATCCAGGAACAAATGAAGGAAAACATGTGACGCTTATCTTTCTGAAGCTAACTTAATTTACTTAGCATGACTGGTCTCCACTTCTTTCCATTTTTCTGCCAATGACACAATTTTATTTTCATGTATATGAATAAAATTTTATTATTCATATATACCATAGTTTATTTAACCTTTCCTTTGTTGTTGGATACCTAAGTTGGTTCCATATCTTAGCTTGCAAGAATAGTGCTACAATAAACATTGATATATAATTATTTCTGTAACTCATTGGCTTAGAGTCCTTTAGTGAAAAAAAAAATCAAAACTATGTTTGGTTTACATCTCATTATAGTCATTAAGAAAATAAATAGCAACAGATTTGTAGGCTGTCCCTTAATGGGAATTTGTCTGGTTTTGTTTTGTTTTTAAGGAGCAGACTAGAGTAGCATGGTTTGGGAAAGAACCACAGAAGCGAGTGTCATTTCCCTCACATTGCACTGGTACAACTTTTCATTGTTGATGTTAGCTTTCACCTTCTGACTTGAGGTCATATTTGTCAGTTTATCCACCATTTTCATTCTCAGTTTCCACTCTATATTGTTTAGATAAAAGTCACTCTATGCTGTCCACACTTCAGATGTGGAGAGTTACATTCTATATTGTATATATGACATAAACTATTTGGAATTCTTTTACAATGTGACTTCTTTATCCTCACCATCCATTTAGTCAATGATTTATTTGCATAGTGTGATCATTGACTTTATACTTTAGTTTCTCATCTAGTTCTTTCTTTATTTTGTTGTTCAGATGGTCCTAGTTATGGTCTTTTAGAGCCCTGCCAGCTGATTCATGGATCCTCTAAGCATATTTCTATCACTGTGGAGTTATTCTGTTTTGCCTTTTTGTTTAGCACTTCATTACTCTCTGGCCCTGAAATATACTTCAGGCTCATTAATTATGGGTTCCTCTCCCAGTCCTAGATGTAGCAATTTCTCCAAAGAATCCTGGTTCCTTTACTGAAGAATGGTACTAGATACCAAGATATGAGTGATAACTGTTTTCTTTGTTAGTAGTCTAGTGTCTCTTAACTGCCAAGGAGAAATTGTTGTGTGTATCAATTAATATGTAGACATGCATGTATAAATATTTCCATATGTAGCCATGTATTCCCATGTAAAGCTAAGCCCAGTTCTTCTGTCTCCAAATCTTATCTATCTTCATGTGCATCATCTTGTCTCTTCTCCTTATTTCACCATATATTTCCACTCCATCTTGGCTCCCAGCTTTCACTATCCATTTACTTATTTTTTATTGTTTTAAATATTTTATTTATTTATTTGTAAGCAGAGAGAGATAGAGAGAAGAGAGACAGACAGAGAGAATGGGAATGCCAGTCCTCCAGCCTCTGCAAATGAACTCTAGATGCATGCTCTCCTTTGTGCATTCTGGTTTTATGTGGATACTGGGGAGTTGAACCTGGGTCATTAGGCTTTTCAGGCAAGTGCCTAGACATCTGAGCCATCTCAACAGCATCATTTATTTAGTTTTTAAGTCTCAGGACATATTCACTCCAGTGCATGAATTATCAATATGTATTTGATTAACAATTTTATCAAACTTCTGTGCATATGAATAAGATTTCTTTAATCTTTAGACTCACAAATTTGACTCATTTCTAAAGTCCCTTATGCAAAAGCCTCCATCCATTCAGTGAGATTTTTTTCATATATTTAAAATAATATCTGATTAATTTTTACCACATTCTATATGCCATCCTGCTATTCACAACCTAAGGAGTTTTCAAAATTGCCATGTGTTTAGGGTTTCTCTTTCATGTAAGGCTTTATGGATTTTGACAAATGTTCAATATCTCATGTTCACTCTTACAGGGTGACAGTTTCTTAAACTAAATATCCACTCTGCTTCACTTCTTCAACCCTAAGCCCAAAATCCTGACCTCTATTGAGGTTTCCACTGTCTTTATAATTGAATACTTTCTAATATGTCACATTATCAGAATTTTATATGTCTTTTTCAGTCTGGCCTCTTTCATATCACAATATATACATAAGATTTTTCCCCAATCATTTTGTGTCTCAGTAGTCCCTTCATATTCCATCACTGGATAAAATTGCATTTTTTTGTGTTTACCTCATTTTAGTTTTTAATTTATCTATTGAAGAATATTTGGGTTATTTCCAGTTCTTTCAATTATGAATGCATTTTCTATGAACAGTTAGAGGCAGGTTTTTTTATTGCCTGGGAGTAAGTTTTCAAATCAATTTGATAGTATCTGGAGATGCCATTTTAAGATTATGTTTAGCTCTGTCAGAAATTGTTAAACTGCCCTCTAAGGTGACTCTAATAATTTGCAATGCAATCAATGTGGAGGAGGTGCTTTATATCCTGATCAACATCAGGTTTCTTTTATAAATTTTTGGTATCTTATCTCTTCTAATAAATATTTGTGACATCTCATAATTGTTTTAATTCACAGCTCCCTAAAACAAGTGATATAATGCATTTTACATGCAAATTTACAATCTGTGTATCTCGTTTGGCAAGATATTTGTGTATGAATTTTAGGCCATATTTAATCAAGTTTTGTTGTATTCATAAGGTTGAATTTTAAGAGTTCTTTGCATGTTTGGATATAAATATTACCGATAAGAGTTTTGCATTTTTTTCCTTCATGGCTCTCATTTTAACAATGTCTTTTACAAAGCACAATTTTATAATTTATTGTTACAGAAATTTAGCAACTTTTTCTCTGTGGATGTTTGCTATTGTATCAATACATAGAATTATCCATCAAATTCAATATTATTTATATTTAATCTATGACATATCTCAAAGCTTTCCAATATTGTCCTGGGAGTTTAGCTCTATAACCTATTTGGAGGTAACTTTTTGTGAAAGATTAGCACTTGGGTCACTTTTTATATTTGGTTTCCAGTTGCTCCAGACCTATTTGATAATAGAAAATAAAATGAAAGGTCTCCATTTAATTAATTTCAATCCTTTGCCAAGAATCAGATGACCTTATTTGTATGAGTCTAATTTTGAAGTAAACATTTTGTTCCTTCAATTTGTATATATTTGTGTATTCTGTCACTAGAACCTTAGTTAGCTCTACTTTACAGATGTGTTGCCTATATTCCTCCTGGCCTCTCTAACATACTGAGATGTCCATTATAACACAGTGTTTACTTTCACAGCTTTAGGCAGTGGTCTCACAGAACCTTCTTGCAGGACCTTTGACCATGCCATACATTGCTATTCCTCAGTGGCTCTCTGGAGCTGTGATACATTTTTCATGACCCGTGATACATTTTTCATGACCCTCTATTTCATATATTTTAAGCTCTTCCAAAACAAGTACTATGTGGGTGATACTACCAAGTTCTGCTGTCAGATAGGAAGACGTCTAGCCTTGAGTCATAGCTGTAGCAGCCTCTGTTCATCAGCGAACACCAACAGTTCTCTGGTCTTCACTTCACATGTACTGGAGTTACAAATGTGTGTGCCATGCACAGAGTTTTACATGGGTTCTGGTGAGTCAAATTTGAGGGTCTCAAGCTCTCAAGGCCTTCATGTAAGTGGCAAATGCTCTTATATCCTGAGCTACTTTACCAGTCCATAATCCCTTGCTTGTAAATTCAGTTTTGCTGAAGTTTTCAGCACTCAGGAAGAATGCAGTCATTTTCTTTGCCAGAATATGATGCAAACTGTCTTTAACCAATGCAATCTATATATACCTCTGGAAATAAGACCCATGTTTCCATTGTTTCCATTTTTCATGGCCCTCTGGTCTTTCAAACCCCCACCAAATTGGCCCATTAATCTCTGTTTACAGCATTGTAAGGCTTTTCAGTTCAAAGTTCCAAATTGCTCCACATTCCTCCTGTAAACCAGTTCCAAAAGTTTAAGAACCACAGGGTCAGATTTCTCATATCAGAAACCCAATTTCTTGGTGCCATTTTTTTATATCACTTTTCTCATTGTTGGAACAAAAGATCTCACCAGAAGCAATTTATGGAAAGAGAAGGGTTAAATTTGGTTTACAGTTCCAGCTGGGAGAGTCCATCATAAAGGAGAAAACATAGCAGGAACTAAACTGTGCATAATGCTACAGCTTTTGTATTAAAAAAAAAATAAGAATCATGCCCAAAAAAGAAGGAAGATAAAAACAAGAATTTCTAATTTTACGTCTTATATATAAACATCTTGGATGTCATCAATCTATCCTTAACAGAAGCTGGTGTCATGTCATCATGGTTGAAACAGAGAGAGGAGAGAGACAAAAATGTGCGAGCAAGCGAGCAAGAGAGAGAGAGAGAGGAATGCAAGTCAGCTAGACTTGGGAAAAAGTCTTTTCCAAGCGATATAGCAAGGCTTCAAGAAAGGCTATACCTTCTAAAGGTTCCATAACCTTCCAAAACTGCATCACCAAGTGGGGATTAAGTATTCAAATCTATTCCTGAAAGTCTATGTTGGAAACTTAAGCCATGTCGAAGATGAGATCTTTCACATGTTGGGAGAACCTAGGCTCTTCTGAAAGGACTTGGTTTAATATAAAAGGCTAAGTTCATCCCATTTTCTCTCTTGTTCACCTTACTTCTTCCAAATGTTATGTAACATGAAGTATCTGATCAGATGTAAGTCTTTCACTCTCATACTTCCTATTCACCTAAACTGTATGAAATAAATGTTTCTTCTTTATAAATTACCCAGTCTCAGTTATGCTTGTATAGAAACACAAAACACACTGAGATACCTTGCCCTAAAAATGTGGTAAGACTTTAGGATTTCAGCTTTTCCAAAAACAAGTCTATTGATTTCATAGAAAATTCTAAGCAAGAATTTGACAGCTTAGTGATACAATGTCTCCAAAAAGTAAAAATAAATAAAGAAGAGTAAAAGAAAGAAGATAAGGCCTGGGAGAAGTCAACACTAAACAGGTTTGCTAACCAACCCTACCCCCAAGCCTGAAGGACCTTTGTGGCAGCGGGGCCTGGAAGATTGTAAGAGCCATAGGGTGGGTAGAAATATTTTGAGGCCCAGTTCCCACCCCACAGAGACTGACGGGGGCTTTAATTACCCAAAAGTAAACACCAACAGCCCCATTCAGGGAAATTGGGATGGGGGAAGGGATATAAGGCTGCAGTCCTTGTATAAAAAAAAAATGAAAAAAAATTGTACCAAAAAAAAAGAAGGAAGGTAAATCCAATAACTTCCAAATTCACCTTGTATACATATATATCTTGGAAGTCATCAATCTATCCTCAAAAGAAATTGGGGAAACTAAAAACTAATGACTTATTTTGGCTTCCTCAGAAAAGAGAATTCACAGTGCAGACTTCTAACCTGGTATCTAAAGAATCAGATGAATATGGAGAGTAGCAGCTGAGATCTGTTTACAGACAGCAGAAACTATTACACTCATGAAATGATAGAAACACTTGACTAATAATTCTCAGGAATTCTGGGAGTATAAGTATAAACTAGTATGAGAATGAAAATCTCTCTGGAGCTGTAGTTTTAGGAGGGCCCTTCACTACTGTGGGATTTAATTCCAGCAACACCCAGAAATATTCATATTGTTGAGATCTGATTAATATCATTTCCTGGTACTGGTAGGAACAAAGAGAGAAGAATTTTTATTAAATATGATTTCAGCCTTGTCTATAATTAAAGTCTACTCTCTAGAAGGAAAAGTTGTTAACAGAGCCTGCCCGTTCCACAGAAATGAAGGAAAGGTGTACTTGTCACTCTAGACCCTCCCCTTTTCCCAGCCTGTCTTCCCCATTGGGAACTAGGAAGTCTAAAAGAAGAAACATTTCTAAGCTAAGGTGATAAACCAGAGAAGCAGACTTAATAAATTGCTGTGATTTAAATTAAATTTTATTAAAGACTTATTTTTTGGTCTTGTACAACTTAATACCATATCAATATGACCACAGCATAATAGTTTTACAGGTTACAACTAAAACACACACACACACACACACACACACACACACACACACACAAAATAGACATTTTCTGAGGAAGAATTCTCAAAGATATTAAAATCAAGAAAACAGAAAATAAAAAATAGAAGAATTTATGGGAGTTGACTCCAAGGGCAAGAACATCAAATAAAGCCACAAAATTAAACTTTTGATCAATTCTGATCTCACTCTTGGATAGAAAATCTGATTTTTTACAGATGTCAGCAAATACCTGGGTGATCCAAAGCCCATCAAAATGAGAAGTGAAAGCCAAGTGGTTAGCACTGAATGAGTTTTTTCCATTACACCCTCCAGAATTAGGCAACATAGAGAAACTGATGCATTAAATATTGGTGCTACTATATCTGATAGCCAGAGCACTTTCTCTGTAGAAATGGCAGCAGACACTGAGGATATTCAAAACTCATCAAAGCAAAACTGAGGCAGCCAATAACTCAATACTAAAGACTTCTAACATGCCCTTCAAGGCTCATTACAGAAGAGAAGTGAAAAAAAATGTAAGAGCCACTGGGTAGGAAGGCATACTGTGAGGCATTATTCTCTCCATAGGAAGCAGCTGGTACATTCATGACCCCACAGTAATTATTCACACCACGACTTAAGAAGGTCTTCAGTGAAATGGGTGCAGGGGAGAGAGAACAAAAGAGAATAATCCAATAGAAATAAAACCAATTTGGAATATGCTCATATGTTTCATATGTTAAAGTTCCCAGTAATTTTTTTTTTTAGAGAATGTTAGTGATAGCATCAAAGATGGAAAGAAGGATTTAGGAATACTCTGCTATGAGTGGACTGTGATACAAATAAAATACAATTTTGTTATTTAAATGTAGACTGAGGCATGCACTTTACTATATCCCTGCTTTCAACACTTATTTTTAAGTATAATGGAAATCTAAAAAGATCATGAGTAGACAAAGCAAGTTTTAGCCAAAAGGTATCACACTACCTAGACTCCAACAATACTATAGTGCCATGGTAACAAAGACAGCATGGTACTGGCACAAAAACAGAAGAAAGGGACGCAATAGACGATCCAGAGATAAACCTACATAGCTATTGACACCTACATTTTGGCAAATGTTTCTGAAGCATACATTTAAAAAAAGTCTATGAAATAAAATTACTGGTAAAACTGGATACTCACCAGCAGAGGAAGGTAATTAGATTCATATATATAACCCCACACAAGAAAGTTATATTTATATATCAATTCAGGCCACATCAAAATCCTTAAAACCTGAGACATGGAAACTACTCAGGGAAAACATTTCAGAATATGGGTATAGGTCAGAACTTTCTGAACAGGATTCCAATACCACAGAAAGTTGTCCCCAGAATTAACAAATGGAACATCAGTGTATAGGGATTCTCAAAAAATTAAAAATACAACTAACATATGACCCAGCTATACTACTCATCAGTATACACCCAAAGAACTATATCCATCCTCTCACAGAGGTACTTTTATACCCATGTTTATCACTTCTTTTTTCATAATAGCAAGGAAGTGTAATCAGCTTAGATATTCACGAACAGATGAAAATGGATAATGAGCATGTAGTACATATATACAGTGGAATTCAACAGTAAAGAAAATGAAATTTTGATAATGGATAGAATTTGAATAACTGAGTTGAGGCCGATAAACTAGGAAGGAGTCCATTAGATGGGCAAAAAAGAAAGAGATCTCAAGGGAAATGGATGGGGAGAGTAACAGAACACATGTGGACGTGAATGCTGGCTGCTGGGAAGAGAAGAGTACAGAAGTGATGGAGTACAGAAATATGGGGAGAGGCGAGTTGAAGAATCAACACGGCTAAATATGTATGAAAATGCCATGAAGAAGGCTATTACTTTGTTTTCTCATTATAAAATACAGAATAAAACATCATAAAGGAAATGCTCAAAGAAGAAATAAAACAGAATCATTTAAAATTAGAAAGAAGAAAGAGAAGCCACTGGCCATTAAGCAAAGGGATGTATAGCAAAGCGGGTATTATTCTCAATGTATCAGTAATTATATTAAGTTGCAATTATTTAATTCCAACAATGAAAATATGAAGATTTTCTGAGTGAAGAAATAAGGCTTAACTATATATTAATAGTGACTGATTTAAAATAGTTTAAGTTTCTATTCATTTTCAAGTTAAGAGATGGAGAAATTCATATTGTCCTTGCCCTAATCAAACAAGTTGAAATAACTATATTAATTTTAAACCAGAGGTTTTTGAAAAGAGAAATTATTATGAATAAAGAGGAATATTAAGTTATGATACACAAGTCATTCTCCAAGCACACATAACAGTAGTAAAAGTGCTGTGCCTAACAATAGAATCAACATACGCAAGACAGAAACTAGCTTAACTACAAAATAAAATGGTTAAATTCATTTTATTTGTTTCCATTGGTTATTTAACACTGCTCTTTCTTATACTGATTTCTCAAGTGAACAAATCAATTTTTTTCTTTTAAGTGGCTGGGCATGGTGGCACACGCCTTGAATCCCAGCACTTGGAAGGCAGAGGTAGGAGGATCACTGTGATTTTGAGGCCAGCCTGAGGCTACATAGTAAATCCCAGATCAGGCTAGGCTAAAGCAAAATCCTACCTCAAAAAACAACAAGAAAAATGGAAAAATGTTCTTGATTTGAAAATCACTACCAGTCATTCACCTTGATCTAATTGACCTTTATAGAATATTCAGCAAAATCAGAAGACACATTATTCTGAAGATAATTTGGCTTAGTCATTAATGCTTGATATTCTGTATTATCATTTGATGCACATCATAACAAATTTAAAAGAATAGAAATCATAGAAATGATTTCCTCAGAACACAGTGGAATAAAACCAGAAATCGACTGTTAAATGTCAGAATACCCTTAGATATTTGAAAATTAAGCAATTGAGTTATAAATAACATAAAAGTAAAAATTATGCCCCCAAAGAAAAACACAAGCATTCTGAAGCAGTTGGGAAAAAAAAATGACAGGGGCTGGGGAGATGGCTCAGCTATTTAGGTGCTTGTCTGCAAAGCCTAACAGCCTGAGTCCAATTCTGCAATACCCACATAAGGTCAGATGAGATGCATAAGGTGACACACATATCTGGAGTTCATTTGTGGTGGCTAGACACCCTGGCATGCCCATTTCCCTCTGTGTGTCTCTGTTTACAAATAAGTAAATAAATAAAATATTTTAAAATAAAATAAAATTAACATATGTTGTTACATATAGTGAAAGTATAGCTTAGAAATGCATCATGAACTACATAAATTAGAAAAGTAGAAAATCATCTAAAATCCAAACTAAAATTCCACCTTGGAAAATTAACAACAAAGCATTTTACTCCACTGCAAGACTAAATGAAAGAAAAACAAAATGAAAGGCAGTAATTAATGAAGCTGAAATTAGATCAGTAGAGAAAATTAATACATCAAGAAGCAATTATTTAAGATCAATAAAATTGGCAAGTCAAGAAAAGAGCATAAGATGAATAACTATCATCCTAATGAGGAAACATCAAGATGGGTTTCTCATGAGTATTAAAAGCAAATAAGCCAACACTAGGAACACTACATGTAAAAAACTTTGATTTGATAACTGATATCTGAGATGAACTTCTTGAAAGATGTTCTTTAAGAAAACTTAAAGATGGGCTGGAGAGATGGCTTAGTGGTTAAGGTGCTTACCTGTGAAGCCTAAGGACCTAGGTTTGATTCCCCAGTACCCCTTAAGCCAGATGCACCGGGTAGTACATTTGTCTGGAGTTTGCAGTGGCTAGAAGTCCTGGTGTGCCCATTTTCTCTCTTTCTATCTGCCTCTCTCTCTCTCAAAAATAAATAAATAAATAAATAAAATATTTTTAAAAATATAGATATGAACATTATTTCTAATGATGAAATGCAATTTAGAATTTTTCAAGATACCAATCACCAGGCTGAGATACTTTCACAATAATATATAATCAACATGTAAAGAGGAAATTGTGCCAATTTTCTACAATCTCTCACAGAAAACTGAAGCAGAGCCAACACTTCTGACACACTCTATATCACCAGCATTACCCAGATACCAACACTAAAGGTGTCACAAAAAAGAAATTAAAGACCAATATTTTTCAGAAACTGGATGCAAGCATCCTGAACTGTATATTAGAAAATCATACCTAACAATGTATATAGGGAATTATATATCACAATGATTTAGGATATATTCTATGTGTGTAAGGCTAGCATAACATTAGAGCAAATGTAATCTGTAATGAGCAGATTAAAGAAGAAAACTACTTTTATTTTTTCAACTAATGTGGAAAAAGCACGAGGCAACATGCGACTGGAACTGTCCAAAGAGCTATAAGCCATACGTGGACTACTGTGGCCTGTGTGTGGACTGCCACAGAGTACTGCATTGGGATGTGGGGACATGCACTGTGTCCCAGGTCTTTTCCCTGAAGCTTTGGTCCTCTTAAAGCTCTAGTTCCATACTTCTGGAAAATTTCCAAAATGACATTGTGGAAATTCTCGCACTGTCCTGATAACCCGAACCTGCCATACTTCCAGGTTCCACATATAAGAGGGAAATGTAGAAACTATCTTTCTGAGACTAGCTTATTTCCAACTTTATTTATTTCTCTTGACTTAAATGCCTGTTTCGTGCCAGTTGCATACTATTTTTGTTACTATGGTTCTGTTGCATAATTTGAAATCAGGAAATGTGATACTACCAACATTGCTTTTCACTCAGGATTGCTTGCACTAGTCATGGTTTTTTTGTGTTTACATAGGAGTTTCAGACTTGTTTATATTATTATTTTTTAAGTAAATCTTTTCTTAATTTGTTCATTTTTATTTATTTATTTCATAGTGACAGAGAGAGAAAGAGGGAGAGAGAGAGGAGAGAGAGAGAGAGAGAGAGAGAGAGAGAGAGAATGGTTGTGCCAGGGCCTCCAGCCACTGCAAACAAACTCTAGACACGTGTGCCCCCCTTGTGCATCTGGCTAACGTGGGTCCTGGGGAATCGAGCCCCGAACCAGGGTCCTTGGGCTTCACAGGTAAGCGCTTAACCACTAAGCCATCTCTCCAGCCCTATATGTTATTTTTTATTTATGCAATGAATGTCATGGAATTTTGATGAGGATTGCTGTGGTAGTTTGAATGGATGGACCCCAATATATTCAGGATTTTGTTAAAGTTTGTAATGAAGATCTGCAGCCACTAGGTTGGCTGGAGAAGGTGTCATTGTAGGCTTTATCCTAGGGTCCAGCCCAAAGGTGGAGGGGTGGATTTGAATTGCACTCTAAAGATACAAAACGTGGGGGCACTTTGCCTAGAATTCCAGAAGTGTGCTTCCTTGCTTGTGGTGGCATTTTGCTATTTTCTGTCTGATTGGACCTGTGAAAGTGGACATGCTTCCTCTGATGTTATGGAACTTCGCCTTGATCTGGAAACTTCAATAAATCCCTTGTTCCATAACTGTGCCTGGTTTGAAGGAACATTTTAGTAATCTGAAGCTGTCTATTACAATTGCTTTGTATCTGTAGATTCCTTTTGTTAAGAAAGCTATATTCAAAATGCTAACTCTGCCCATTCACAAGCATGGGGCAGGGGTGCAAGAGGAGTCTTTTCCACCTCTAGTGTCTTCTTCAAATTGTTTTTTTTTTTCTGTTTATTTTTTTATAATTTGTCATGTTTAATGAACAGTTTAAATTTACTGATTATTATAAATAACTGAGAAGTACATTGGTATACCAGGATTAATCATTCTGCACATCTGTTTGAAATACACTAAGATTAATTTGGTTATAAAGACCAATTTAGCAATGCCAAATATGTTGTTGAGCTCTCCTATGCATAATTTCTGCTATTAGGAGAAAAAGGCATCATTTTAGCCCCATAAGAGCTGAATGTATACATGAGAGGAAGGTCATTAGGTATTCTTGAATGTTCTTTCACTGGTGTATGTTTTGATATCCAACTTATCTCTATGCCACCTACAGTGTAAGCATGAATAATATTACATTTCCTCAGTGGTATGGGACCCATAGCTGGAGCTGGGAAACAAGTCAGAACCATATCCAAACATAAGCCCACTCGCCAATATCAAGCTACCATCAATCATGGGCTACAAGAGGGCCTACACCTATTAAATTCCCTATAAAAAAAAGTAAGGGTTATATCATTTGTCCTGGTGCTAACTTACTGTCCGTTGGAGAATCTGCTTCTCTTTTTCAGATAGATATAGATCCTAAGGAGAGAGCCACCCCATCATACCTCAAAAAGGCCCCGGCTGAAACTAAGAAAAATTGGAGAAACAAGCAAGGGTGCTGTTTTCCTGATGAACCGGATACCAGCACAAGGGGGAAGGAGATTAACACAGAGAAAAATCAACTCCTACCAAGTCAGAGAGCCTGAGCCTCAGAGGCCCCCAACACCTCATCACTGAAGCAGACCAAAAATGAACCCGACATGGCTCAGGGAAATTTTGCGGAAGAGGGGGCGGAAAGAATGTCAGAGCCACATGTGGGGTCATGATATGCAGAGACATTTATCTTACCCATAACTGTGGGCTAACTCCACAATGTATGACCCATATACCTCAACAAGGAGGGGCCAAGGGGGTATGTCACGGATGAGCCTAATAATGGTACCAAATTGACTGTATTTTCTGAATACAAAACTAACTAATAAAGAAAAAAAGAAAAGAAAAAAAAACATAAAATATATATGAAATCTCCACATATAACAAATGGCTTGAAGGAAGATATACTCTAAGAATATCATTAATCAAAAGAAAGCTGGTATGGTCTTATGAACTTGAGACAAAACATATTTCTGTTTATTTTCAATTAAGTTCCGTTTGTGTATGCGTGCTTGTGTGAGTATGGGTGCATGCATGCCTCAGCATGCGTGTGGCACTCAGAGGACAACTTGCAGGTTACTCCTTGCCTGTCATTTCACATGAAGCACGGTTTTACAGAGGATTCTGGCTCTGTTCTTTTCTGTGCTTGCCACAGCATTCAGGAAATTCTTCTGTCCAGTCATCCCACCATCCATCAGTGTCAGAGTGCTGAGCTTACAGAAGCCTGCCATAGCTTCTGGCTTTGTAAATGGGATCTGGGCATCAAACTTGGCTGGTCCTCCCTGAATTGGAGTGAGCAACTCACTGAGCCATCTCTCCAACCCATTTCTTCAATTCCTTCTTCAGTGTCTTGATTTTCTTTGGTTAGCTTTATTTCCACATATGTTTGAGGCTGTTGTGAATGGGTTGTTTACTTGATTTCTTTCTCAGCGTACTAGTTATTGGTGTGTGTGTGTACAAAAGTTATTGATTTTTTTTGTTGATTTTGTATCCTGTTACTTTACTAAGGGTGTTTATGACCTTTCAGTTGTTTTGGAGACTTTAAGGTATTTAAAGCATATGATACTATTATGTGTAAATAGGGATAATATGAACTTCTTTCCTATTTGGATTCCTTTTATTCAATTCTCTTGTCTTAGTGATCTGGTAAAGACTTCAAACACCATATTGAATAAGATCACAAAAGTGAATGTCCTTATTTTAATCATTCCAGATTTCAGATGAAATGCATAGTTTTTGCCATTAATTTAATTTGAATTTAGGTTTGATATGCATAACCTTTATTATTTTGAGGTATGTTCTTTGGTTTTCTAGTTTCTTTAGGTTTGTATCATGAAGGGATGTTGGACTTATTCAAGGCCTTGAGAACTATTGAGATAATTATGTGATTTCTGTCTTTGAGTCTATTCATGTGTCATATCACATTTATTGATTATCATATCACATCCTTTCATTTCTGCAATGAAATTAACTGAATACTGGTACATGATAATTTTAATGTGTTGTGTGAAAGTATTTTATGGAGACTTTTAAGTTCAAGTATATTCAGGAAGTTGATTATTAGTTTTGTTTTGTATGTGTGTGTTCTTATTCAATTTTACTATCAGGATAACACAATTTATTTATGACAGAGTGAGGAAGGGGGAGAGAGAATAAATGGGCGCTCCAGGGCCTATAGCTGCTGAAAAAGAACTCCAGATGCATGGGCCACTTTGTTTATCTGGCTTATGTGGGTACTGGGGGTACTTGAGCTTTGCAGGCAAGCACCTTAACTGTTAAGCCATCTCTCCAGCCGTAATACTGCTTTTTCAAAATGAGATTGCTAACTTTATTTTCCTTTCTATTTTCTGGAATAATTTCACTATTACTTTTGTAAAGATATGGTAATATTCAGCAGTGAATCCATCTAGTCCTGGCTTCTCCTTTTGTTGTTGTTGAGGACTCCCTTACTGCTTCAATATCATTGTTCATTATAGATCTGTTGAAGTTGGTGTATCATCCTGTTTTAATTTCAGTAGGTCATTTGTATCAGGAAATGTATCAACTTTTTCTCATTGGTAGGAATATAGATTTTCAAAGTATTTTCTAATTAATCTCTGAATTTCAATAACATGTTACCATGTCTTCTTTTTCTTACTAACTTTATCAATTTGGAGATTTTTTTTTTTTTTTTTGGTGTGTTGTTGTGAGATTGGTTAAGGGTTTGTCAATCTTGGTGGTCTTTTCAAATAAGTGTGTATTTTATTATCTGTATTGCTCTTTTCGTTTTCCATTTTCTTAAATTCTACCTTAATCCTTATCATTCATTTCTGTCTTCTAATTTGGAGTTGGCTTCTTGTTGTGCTTCTAAGATGTTGAGGTGCATCATTATACTATTTATTTAAGATTTCCCTGACTTTTGATATAGGCATATATGGTTATGAATTTCTCTCCTAGAATTGCTTTTTCTGCATCCCAAGAGTTCTGGGAAGGTTTTTCTTTTTTTCGTTTGCTTCATGGAATTAAAAAAAAAAAAAAAAACTTCCTATGATTTCAACAACTAGGCATAGATCATTCAGTATGCATTGCTCAGTCTCTATGTGTTTATATTATTCCTGTTGTTTCTCCTGCTTTTGACTTCTACTTTAGCTCCTTTATAGTTCTGTGTTATAAAAATGACTTTGATGATTTTGTTCTTGGTAAGCCTTGTTTTATTATATCTGTTTTAGAAAATATTCCATAGACTGTGAAGGACAGTATATATTCCACAGTGGTGGAATATTCCTTAAGTGTCTATTAAGTCAAGTTGATACCTGATAGAGTCTAAGTCTAAGTCTTATTTATTTTTTTAAATTTTTTTGAGAGAGAGAGAGAGAGAGAGAGAACTGGTGTGCCAGAGCCTCAGCCACTGAAATTGAACTCCAGATGCTTGTGGCACCTACTGTGCATAGGAAACTTTGTGCTTGCCTCGCCTTTGTGCATCTGGCTTACATGGGATCTGGAGAGAGAAAGAACATGAGTCCTTAGGCTTCATAAGCAAGGGCCTTAACTGCTAAACCATCTCTCCAGACCTTGATTTTTTTTTTTTTTGACAGCATGATGTATCTGTTGATGAGAGTGGGCTATTAAATACACTTACTATTATTTTATTTGGAGCTATCTCTTTTTTATGTCAGTATTCTCTTAGTGCATGTATATTCACTATCATTTTGTCATCTTAGTATATTATTTCTCTTATTAATGTACAGTATTCTTTTCATATCATCTGAATAATTGTCAGTTGAAGTCTACCTTGTCACATATAAAAATGTATAGTCCAGCCTATTTCTTGCTTCTATGTGCTTGGTATACATTTTTCTGTCTTTTGAATTGGCAGCCAGTAAGCAAAGAGAAGAAGAAATACCAGGATATTTTCCCAATTTACTTACACTAGGCCTGTGCTACTTACTTTTTCATTCCTATAACAGAGTGCTTCAACAAAGTAAGTTAATGAAAGTGAGAGTTTATTTGGGGTCACAGTTTGAGGGTACAGCCCATGGTGGCAAGGAAGGTGTGGCAGCAGGGGTGTGAGGCAGCTGGTCACATGGACACAAGGGCAGAAAGCAGAGAGGCATGAATGGTGGTGTTCAGCTTGCTTGTTCAGTCCTGGGCTACAGTCCGTGGAATGTGGCTACGGACAGGGTGGCTCTCTCCATCTCAATTAACTTAATTTAGAATCTCCATCACAGACATGCTGTGGCAGTTTGAATAGATAGGCCCCAATATATTCAATGTTTTATTACAGTTTGTAATTTACCTGCAGCCAACTGGCTGGAGGAGGTGGATCTAAGGGTCCAGCCCTAAGGTGTGGTGGTGGATTTGAGGTTACAATCTAAAGATATGCAAAGTGCCTGATTTCCACATGGAGTTCCTGAAGAGTGTGCTTTGTGGTGTGGTTTTAGGGATTTTGTTTTGTGGCCTCTCTCTCTCTCTCTCTCTCTCCTCTCTCTCTCTCCTGTCTCTACTTGAACCTGTGAAAACAGTGCCAGCTTCTTCTGCCACTATTGAACTTCCCCTAGATCTGTAAGCTTCAATAAATACCTCTTCCTCCATAACTGTGCCTGTGTTTGAAGTTCATCTCAGTGAAACCGAAGCTGTCTACTAAACATGTCCATAAACTTGTTTCCAAAATTAACTATCACAAGGTCCTACTTCCTAAAAGATTCTGCTAATTTCTAATAGTGCCATCAGCTAGGGATAAAACCTTTAAAATTTGAGCTTTCTGAGAATACTTAGAATGCAAACACAGATCTCACCTTTAAGATTATCGTGTTTGTTATCATTTCCACTACATGCTTTTGATGGACATTTTCAAACTTTATAGCAGAATAGTGACAAGTCATGACCATAATTGTCAATAAGCAATCCATTCAATTTCCACTAGGAAAGTTGCTCAGTTGGCCTGTGTTGGCCTTTAATATCTGTGCTGGAGAATCATATTAATGACTTTTCTTGATTTCTCTTATGATATCATTTTTTAATTAGATGTGTGAGGACAGTAGAAAGTTGGGCCATCATGGATTCACTGTATTCAATGATGTGCAGAAAAGAATAAGAAAAGAAATGCCCATATATTTTGCTATACTTGCACAGATAAGTTCTGACAGCAAACGCACAGTTATTTCTTCCATACAGACTAGTTTTTAAGTTTCAATGCATAATTTAAGTAAATTCTTATATTAGCTGACCAGAGTTAGTCCAAATCCCACAGAATAAGGTCCAGTCTCACTGTACTACTTTCCATAGATGTGAATCAACCATTCTTCTAAATGATCAACTATGATTCTGGAGCTGATATGATTCTTTTGTTGGTTTTCATAATCTGCTAGAATGGCTCTGAAAACTCATGGGGATATGTATGCTCAACGGATGCTTATAAATGATATATTAAGTAAAGCCAGATGGAGGAGGTGCATTTTGCAAGTCTAGAGGGGACAGCTTCTCTATGTTCCCATGCTCCCAGTACTTCCATGTGTTCACCATCCCAGAAACTCTCTCTGCTCTTCCATTAGGGGTTTGCTCGGAATTTCACTGCATCAACACAACTGATTACATTTCTGGGTAATCGGGGTTAAATTCACTATGCAGTCTCTTTGCTTCTCCAGTGGTCAATGAGTAAGACTAAAGTTTCAACCCTTAAATCACACAAATAGTTCTAGTGGCAACTGGCATCTTATTGTTATAAACTCAGGCTATGTGAAGGGCAAAAGATGTTCCTCTCATCCCTACTAGGAAATTTCAAAACTTTTTGGATCTTTGTGCAAGCAAATGTAAATTTCTTTTCCTTTTTTCTTTAAATTTTTTACTTATTTATTTATTTTTAATTTATAGGTGGGCACACATGCCATGGTGTGCAGGCAGAGGTCAGACAAAAACTTTGAGGTGCCATGTTCTACCTCCTTTGAGACAGGATCTCTTGCTGGTGCAAATGCACTGCCAGACTGCCAGTGAACTTCAGGCTAGTTGGCCCATGAACCTTGGATTGACCTTGGCTTATCTGCCATTATCATCGATGTATTGAGGATCTTAGATGCATGAATTACTTTGCAGTTTTAGGTGGGTGCTGGAGAATTGAATCTAGGACAGGACAAAAGGCTTTTTAATCAAGTACCTTTAATTGCTATGACAGTTCGTTCCACAGCCCTAGATTTCTTATTTTATCACAGCATCATATAATTTTACTATTATATTTACACCTTATAATTGTTTCCCAAGAGGATATTTTGAACTGAATTATAGAGGATGTATTCTCTCCCTCCGTTAATTATCAATTTTTATAGTAGATAATTGCAGATTTTTTAAAAATTATTTTTATTTATTTATTTGAGAGCAACAGACAGAGAGAGAAAGAGGGAGACAGAGAGAGAGAGAATGGGCGCACCAGGGCCTCCAGCCACTGCAAATGAACTCCAGATGTGTGCGCCACCTTGTGCATCTTCCTAATGTGGGTGCTAGGGAATTGAGCCTCGAACCGGGGTCCTCAGGCTTCACAGGCAAGCGCTTAACCACTAAGCCATCTCTCCAGCCCTACAGATTTTTTTTTGAGGCAAGACCAACAGACTACCTTTTCTTTTTTTAAGTGAGAGAAAGAGAGAGAGAAGACAGAGAAAGAGATAGGGAGGAGAAAATTAGCACACCTGGGCCTTCAGCCACTGCAATTGGACTCCAGATGCATGCATCTCCTGTGCGCATGTGTAATCTTGCACGCTTGCATCACTATGTGTCTGGCTTACATGGGACCTGAAGAACTGAACATGAGCTTAGGCTTCATGGGCTTAATTTAGGCTTAACTGCTAAGTCATCTCTCCAGCCCAATAACTACAAGGTCTCATGTAGCCCCAAGTCGGCCTCAAACTCACTATGCAACAAAGGATGACCTTGGAAGTCTGACCCTCCTCCTCTACCTCCTGAGTGCTATTACCCTCTTCATATGGTACACAGGATTGAACTCATAGCTTTATGTATGGTAGGCAAACACTCTAACAACTGATCTATATCCCAGGCACCAAGTTATGGAATTTTAACTAATTTCATTTCTACCCTCTCAAGGTATCTATGAATTTGCAACTGCAAGTAGTCTGTTTAATCATAGAAAATTCCCCAAGACCCATCTTCCAGTCACCCTGGGAAAAGAAAAGAAAAACATGGCAAAACTTTGAGAAAACAGAGAATGACTTAGGAATTCTGATTTCTCACAACTTCCTCCTCCCTACCTACCTCTTATTAAAAACACACACACAGAATGATAAAACATTGTCCAGAATTTTTAAAATCCCCAAGAGATTCCAAATGTTCACTATTACAGCACACACATTTATACACAAAGAGATTTGAAGGTTTTCTGATTTCAATTAAGATTATTATCTTCCTCTGAGTGATGGTTTCTCCTTTTTCCCTCCAGAAATCCCCTTGGCTGATCTATTTTAAAAGAGCATTAACTGAGGATAACTAGGCTTATTTGTATTGAGCCTACTTTCCCTCTAGGTCTCTTTGTCTTAAATTCTGAAGCCCTTTTCCTATCCTGCTAAAGGTTAGCAGCTTGAAACCAAGGACATGAGCCATTGTTGCCTTTTCTGTGAAAGATAAGCTCTGTGGCTTTTAGAGCAGAAGGTATTTAAGATTCTAGAAATATGGTATAAGTCTGAGAGTCTATCTAGAGTTGTGAAAAGTCCTTTACTGCCTAAATCAGAAGGCCAAAGTCAAATCACTTTCGTGCCTATTATCACTGATTTTTACTGGTTAAATGTTCAGACATTTGTGCTTCAGTATCTTCATTTGTTAAATGGATATAATAATACTTGTCTTATCGATTGACCAACCCCTAGCACAGTCATCCGTTACCTGTGAAGCATCATGTATATAATGCCTGTGTTGTACTTTCCCTAGGAATATTTGAAAATAAATCATTAAATATTATAAAACTAATCATGATACTTTCAGTGATGGTAGTGTTTTCATGAACATGTACCACTGGGCTGGCACTTGTGTAATATGCTTTAAGGCTTTTCTCAAATAATGGAGAATAATAGAATATTTGGGCAGTAGAGACTAACAAAACCTCAAAAATTATGCTTAGCTTTCAAACAAAGGGTGTTCCAAAAATAGACTACTAATTGGCTAAAGGGTTGTTAAAACAGGTTACTCGAGGAGTAATTATGTCAATTTACCATTAAGCAGATAAATACTGGTCTTTCTTTATCATAAGTACCCAGGAAAATACCACTGATAAATTCCAAACCATAATGATTTATACTTTAAAAAATTATCCCTCCTGATTACTTTTAGGAAGCTTTCCATGCATGTGTGATCTATTGGGTGTATCGTGCCAGACATACCTGTGAATATCTAATATGCTAAATGGACACTATATTAAACCCAATTTTCAAGCTCTCAGCATAACAGAACACGCATAGTGTAGATAATTCAAAATTGTGTGTGTGGTATGTGTGTGTGTATGTGCATCAGATATGGTATACACATAATAAATATGTCCATGGATAATTCAATGTCTGTCAGTGTGACCCTAAAAGGTCAGCTATTTGTTGCTGTTACTCACAGTCATTAGTGAAGATGTTTCTTGCCTTTCCCACTGGAGGGTTCAACTCAGCTTCTAACATATTAGACCCATACTTTTGCATTCACAAGGAAGTTTAATTTCAGATTACTTATTTCACTGTAATGCTCTTCTAGAATAAAGACATTAAAATTACCTTCCCTCTAATAATTCTCTTAAATTGTTCACTGTATCTGAGTGATAATCTTCAAGAAGCATTGTTCTTGTGCCTCCTTAAGGCTTCCTTGTCTTTTACTAAGTATTATTTGCAAAAATATAATGTTAAGCAAGGCACGGTAGATCACTGCAATCCCCATATTCAGGAGAGTGAAGCAGGAGAATTGCTATGGATTCTACACAAGCTTGACCTGCATAGTTAATTCCAGGCAAGCTGTAGAGGAGACATTGACAAATGATAGAATTTGGTCTGAAGGACTTTGACTATTGAGAATACCCATGGAGCTGCTACCCAAACACATTGCTGATCATGTCTATCTCTCCAGAAAGTTTCTCCACATTCTTTCTTAATTACTGCCATCCTATGTGCATTAGAGACAACTTGTGATATGTTTTCTTTACTGTCTGACTTATATGTCATGTATTTTGAGATTAACCCACACCTGTTAATTTTTGTTACTGAGTTCTATTGTCATTGTATTTATTACAACGTGTTTACCAATGTACCACGTAGATGTCTGTTTTCAGTTGAATGTATTATAAGTAAAGGTCTTATATGCATTCTTACTTAAGTCTTTCATGCGTTTGCATTGCTCTTGGGTACATAAGATTAGAATTGTGTATATATATATATATATATATATATATGTGTGTGTGTGTGTGTGTGTGTGTGTGTGTGTGTGTGTATCTGTGTGTGTGTATTAGAATTGTGTGTGTATATATATATATAGATATAGATATAGATATATATACATATATATATATATTAGATATAGACACATCTAGTATGTAAACAACACATGTTGGTACCATCATTTCCCTCATCCTTGCCCTATTACTAAAGAGGCCTTCTTCCTTGGGGATGCAGGTCAATCCCATGAAGATTGTGGTTCATGCATTAGGGTGGGAGGTAGAGAGGCAATATCTCTGTGAAAAATTTCCCAACTTGGGGCTCTAACAATTTTTCTGCCCCTTATTCCTCAAAATTCCCTGAGCCATGCGGGGGGCATTTTAAGTCTACTACAGTGATGGGCACTTAGGAGCTTCTAGCTCTCTGGTTTGGTAGGTGTTGAGTGTCCTCAGTGTCTATTTCCACCAACATTGTGCTGATATCAGATTCACTAAGAAAGAAGCAGTCTCGTTCATTTTCCCAATTCCTCTATGGTTCAGCTGGAGCTGCAGTGGAGTGCACTGAGTTGTTTATTTCTTCAGGTCCAGCTCAGGTTTCAAGCAGAGAAGGAGGTCCTCTAATATAGAGTGAAGTCAGTACTGGTTAAATGGAATAACCATTATTAATTTAGAGAGAATTAAAAGGATTAGACCCTCTTATAGTCTAAGGTTAATGGGATCTTGACCATGGAAAGGAGAATCATTATGTAGATATCATTCTGACTTGTTTCCCAGTTCTAGATGCAGTTTCCTTTCCACTGAGTGGATTTGTTAGCCAATCCAAGAGTAGTTGGCTACTCATCATGGTGGTATGTGCATTTGTATGAACATCACATCAGGTTGTTTACTTCTGAGTTGCTTAGACTTTGAGTGGCTTGGACAGATGTTGGCCACTTTCTCCCAGTAGCTCATGTAGCACCTTCCAGGGCTAAATGGGCTAGTTGTCTGGGGACTGGCTCTCCTCTGGATTCCAACCAGGTCTCTCCATGGTCCCTTCCAACAGTGTTTGGTGTCTTCAGCAGTAGGGTCTTACCATAAACCTTGGGTGGGTAATCAAATACTCTGAAGTCTGTCTTATTTGTTTTGGGAGTTCTAGTAGGTCTCTCTGATCAACAGCTCATTGTGGATGTAGACACACCCTGTTACAGGAAGTTACAGGATAGCACTAAGGGAAAAGAAAAATGAAAAAGACAGAGAAGAAAAAGAAACATGAAACATTTGAGGTTTCATTTCACCTTACACTCTCCAGGGCCCTTCGATTCAGGTGCTCCCCCTAAGGTCTTCTTGAGGGTTCTACCTTTTAGTCTGACATCTGGAATATAGGATTCTATGGTACCAGTTCAATTTGGGTTAAATTTTGTGTCCCCCCTTCCTTTCTTCCAAACCCTCCCCTCCCTATTGTCCAAGCCTCAAGATGCTTTTCAGTTATGTCAGCAACTTGGTCCAATCCTGGTTAGGAACTACAGATGAGTGAGATCATGGGACAGTTGTGTTTCTGTGATTGTGTGAGCTCACTTAGAATGATCTGTTCCAAGTTCAACCATTTTTCTACAAATTTCAATGTGTCATCTTTTTTTTTTCCTTACTGCTGAGTAGGATTCAATCGTGTAGTTATACCACATCTTGGTTATCCGTTCGTCTAATAATGGGCATCTGGGTTGATTCCAGTTTTTTAGCTAGTATGAATTGAGCAGCTATAAACATGGTTGAGCAAATATCTCTGAACTGAGATGTGGAGTTTTTAGGGTAAATGCCCAGTAAGGGAATAACAGGGTCTGTTGGTAACTCTATATTTATCCTTTTCAGGAGTCTCCATATTGATTTCCATAATGTCTGTACCATCTTACATTCCCGCCAACAGTTAATGAGTGTTCCTATTTCTCTACAGCCTTGCCCACATTTGTTTTTATTTGACATGCTTTATAGCCTAATATATGGTCAAGTTTGGAGAATGTTCCATGAGCTGCTGAGAAGAATGTATATTCTATAGACTTGGGGTGGATTGTCCTGTAGATATCAGTTTGGTCTAGTTGATCTATGATATTGTTGAGCCCTATTATATCTCTGTTGATTTTCTGCTTGGATGATCTGTCCATTGACAATAGTGGAGTATTGAAGTCTCTGACTATGATGGTGTTGATGCTTATTTCTGTTTTATTGTCAAGTAGATTTTATTCTATAAACTGTGGTGCACCTGTGCTTGGCACATTTATATTTATGATTAAGATGTGCTCATGTTGGATCATTCAATCATTTCCTTGATGAGTAAGAAGTGGCCTTCTTTGTCGTTTTTGATTACTTTTGGTTTGAAGTCTATTTTATCAGATATTAATACAGCAACACCTGCTTTCCTTATTTCCATTTTCTTAGAATATCATTTTCCAACCTTTCACCATGAGGAGGTGTCTTTCTTTAGTGGTGAGGTGGGTTTCTTGAAGATAGCAGATAGAAGAGCCCAGTCTTTCTAGCCATCCTGATTATCTGTGTCTTTTGATGGGTGAGTTAAGACCATTAATATTTAAGGTTATGATTGTGAGGTTGGAATTAATCCCTGCCATGATGAGGTGTTTTATGGGGTTTGATACTTTCTTGTGTTATGTAGTGTTTTGAGCCTGGTCTATTTTAGTTGTTGTGATATGGTTTTTGGCTCTTGACATTGGTTGTTTGGTTGTTCTATGTAGAATATCAAGTGTTATCTGTAGGTTTGGCTTTGTGTTTATCTAATCAGAGTTGACTTTTTTCATGGAAAGTTTTTCTTTCACCATTTATTATGAGGGATACTTTTGTAGGGTAGAGTAGCATAGGTTGGACACAATAGTTTTTCAGACTTTGAAGTGTTCCATTCCAGGCCCTTCTGGCTTTCAGGGTTTTCATTGAGAAATCTGATGATATTCTAATGGGATTGCCTTTGTATGTTGTGAATTGTTTTTCCCTTGCTGCTTTTAACACTCTCTCTTTGTTTTCATTGTGAAGAGTTTTAACTATGATGTATCTTGGAGAGTTTCTTCTTTGGCCCTGTGTGTTTAGTGTTCTGTGTACTTCCTGTATCTGGATCAGCTTCTCTTTTGAGAGATTCAGAAAATTTTCTTCAATAATTTGGTTGAACATGTTCTCTATGTCTGTGGCCTGGATTTCCTCTCCTTCTGGTATACCCATGATCCGGATGTTTGGTCGTTTTAGGGTGTCCCACAGTTCCCTCACACTCTGTTTATAAGGGTCTGCCCTACTCAATCCAGACTGTTGCCCCTGCCCACATACTGTCTGAGTAAGGGACTCAGACTGGGGAGGTGGAATGAGCCCAGAAACAGGGCTCTGGCCTACTCACTCCAGACCTAGGCACCTGTCCACACACTATCTGAGCAGGCAACCCAGACCGGGGAGGTGAGAGGAACAAATTGTTAGTTTTATAGGCCTAGATGGATGCTAATATATTTTTAATTGCCCAAATGTTATCAAAGTGGCTTTTACAAGCAATGTCTGAGAGCTGTGGTTAGCTCATTTTTTCTACAGCATTTGATACTATTAGTCTTTTTATTTAAACCATTCTAGAAGTTATGAAATGAAATGGCTTTTTATTGTAGCTTAAGTCAGCATTATTCTATTAAGGCACTAGTCCATTCATGTCTATTTTGGTAATATATCTGGTTAAATCTTTGCAAATTTAAATGTGCATATTGTCATTTGGTCTTGCATGATAGAACACTTATAACTATTCTGGAAATAATTTGCTCATTAGTGTATATTGCAAATATTTTTTTCCTTTGTTATTTATCACCTTTGCTGCTTTGCCCTCTTCTTTTTCCCTGTCTATTCTTCCTTCCCTTCCCCACCCCATTCTCTAATTTTCAGCGTAGGAAATTGAATTTAAACTCTTATACTACACGCTGGGTAAGCACTCCAAAACTGTAATACATTCAAATCCTTTTTTATCTTTTTTTTTTTCTTTTTTTTTGAGACAGGGTCACACTAAGTTGCTCAGTCAGGCAATGAACTGTCAATCCTTTTGGCTCTGCCTCCCAAGTAGCTGTGATTATAGTTCTTTGGCAAAAGCCCCAGCATTGCCACATTATGTTCTTAATTGTGCCCTGTTAAAAGTCTGTCTTTGTTATTTTCCTTATGCTCTGTCAAGTATATTTCTTTTATGATTCATGACTTTTGTACTTTATGAAATTTTTGTCTAAATAAATTAATCAGGCAACTTCCTATATTTTATTTTGGGTGCTTGTTGCAGTCAGGTTCACATTGCTGGTAGAAATCACCCAACCAATAGCAGCTTCTGGGAAAAAGAGATTTATTTTGGCTTACAGGCTCAAGGGGAAGCTCCACGATGGCAAGGGAAAATGATGGTATGAGCAGAGGGTGGACATCACTCCCTGGCCAACATAAGGAGGACAATAGCAACAGGAGAGTATGCCAAACACTGGCAAGGGGAAACTGGCTATAATATCTATAAGCCTGCCCCCAACAAAACACTCCCCCTAGGAGGCATTAATTCCCAAATATCCATCAGCTAGGAACCTAGCATTCAGAACACCTTAGTTTATGGGGGACACCTGAATCAGACCACCACAGTGCTTTATGGGTTTAAACTTTACATTTTGAGCTCTATACCATCTCAACTTATTTTTCTTCAGTAAATTATGGATCCTGAATTACATTTTCTACTTGGATATCTCTTACAGCCAACACCGTTTATTAAAAAAAAAATCTTACCTTGTATACCTCTTTAAGTATTGTGTTGTGGTATTACTGATATACCTATAGCTAATCTCTATCTATCTATCTATCTATCTATCTATCTATCTATCTACCTACATATATCTTAAACCACAAGAATAACTTCAGGTTTATTGAAATTCAGTGGATCCCATTACCACACATTTGCTCATAAACATTCTTTTGACCACAACACCATATTCACTTTTAATTTGTATTACCAGAAATAATGCTTAACCTCCTTAGAAACTTTCCATGTTTTTCCCATATTGTGTGGCTAAAGGCCTCCTTTGGGGTGTATTATAGCACAGTAGATTACTCCATCAAAATGAAATGTGTTGGTCCATGTTAATTTTCTCTTTACTTAACTATCTCCACAAGACAGTGATTTATTTGAAAAGAAAAGCTTGCTTTAAAAAAAAAGTCTCTGAATCTTTATTAGTCTACAATGTGACAGGAAAGATAATCTAGTCATGGTTCTAAGCTTATTTTTCTGACCTAACTTTCTTGATATTCTGTGGAAGCAATAAAGTAGAGCAAGAAATCGGAGACATTGCATTGATATAAATTTGATTTCAAATCTTATTTCTGCTACTCACTAGAAATTTAAATTTCTTAATTTGTAGATCTTAGTTTATTAGTCAGCAAGAGGGATACATTTAGAAATTCATTCTGGAGCTGGAGAGATGGCTTAAAGGTTAAGGATCTTGTCTGCAAAGCCAAAAGTTCAATTCCCCAGTACCCACATAAAGCCAGAAGCACAAGGTTAAGCATGCATCTTAAGTTTGTTTGCAGTGGCTAGATGCCCTGGCACACACATTCTCTCTCTCTCTCAATTTGAAAAACAAATTCTGACTCTCACAATAGTAGGAAAAGATGATGATGTTGAAATGAAAGACAGACTAATGAAGAGAGCATGAGGATATGATGGCATGTGGATTTGTGAAGGGGAAAGTGGGGTAGGGGAGGGAATT
Source organism: Dipus sagitta (assembly GCA_036346955.1). Lineage (NCBI taxonomy): Eukaryota > Metazoa > Chordata > Mammalia > Rodentia > Dipodidae > Dipus > Dipus sagitta. Next base: position 121,585,373 of record CM070772.1, read on the forward strand.
TTCATGATTTGTTTTCTGTAAGTATGGAAGTGGACAATAAAAGAAGTAAAAATTAATAAATAAAAAGAAATAAATTCAGTCCACATTTATTATAAGTAAAATTAAAATGTTCAGTTTATAATAGCTGCTAAGTAAATGGATATGAATATATTATTCCCTGTGTTTTAAAGGTATAAATGAGAGACTGAAATGACAGTCTAATTTCACTAATAATTAGTTACTATACAATGTCCAGCAAATTCTGACTTAATAGTTAAGTTGGAACTCCCATGGTATTTTATCTCAATAAATGTACACTGTCATAATTTGTATGTAGTGTTCAAGGTGTTACTTCTAAATGGAATTTGTTGTAGAAATCTGCCCTGTATTTATCTACTAATAACAACAGTACTAAAAACCAAACTGGAATCAAACCTTGTGTTAAGAATATTATATCCCTGTGAAACTGAACAAAAACAAACAATGCACTCCAAATTCCAAAGCTATATTCTCAATAGATGTTCTAGAAACATCACTCATAGAAGAGTAAACATACCAATGGAACCCCTGAGAAATCCTCAAAATCATAATTCACATGAGTTCTAGAGAAGGCACTTTGGCCAAAAAGTCATATCCATGGTTTTATTCCTGAGCACTTGTATATACTACTGCTTCTTACCCATGGCATACTGTTTGCTTCCATCTGTTCTCCTCAGAGGCACTTGTGAACCTTACTGAATTCCAGTGTTATCAATTTGAAATTCTTTTCAAACATTTTTATTTTATTCACTCTCTCCCTCTCTCTCTCTCTCTCTCTTTCTCTCCCCTCCCGTGTGTGTGTGTGTGTGTGTGTGTGTGTGTGTGTGTATGTCTATGTCTGTGTGTGTATAGGCTTCTGTGACATGACATGTGTTTGTAGGTCAAAGGACAACTTTGAGTTTCTGTGTTCCACCTTCTTTGAGACAGGGTCATTTGCTGCCACAAACAAACTTCCAGCAAGCATCAGAATGTCAGAATAGCTCTTCCCTCTCATGGTCTTAGGTGTACTGGGATCACAGGTGCATAAGCTACTTTGCACCTGGCTTTTATGTCAGTGCTTTCCAAGGAAGTGCTTTTAAGTATTGAGCCAACTCTCTGGCTCTAAAATGCTATTAAGTAGAATTTTAAGTAACAAATTCCAAGTATCACTGCACTGCGACAGCCATATAACAGGTGTAGAAATTAATCCCTACCTCCTTGGGCTTCCATGTTTAGACTACTTAAATTGACCAGATACTTACAAAACCTGAAGTAAACTTTTATATCTAAAGGACATTTAATCAATGGGATATTAGATTGACTAAATCATAGCTGAGTTGGTATCTTTACATTGATATAATCATTAATGAGTTTTACACTTCATTTAATAATTAACTACGCACACATATACACAAATCAGAATTTGAGCCTTGCAGCAAGCAACTAGGACTATTTTTACTCCATTTTTATTTTTCATGAGTTCAAACAATATTTATTTAGTCTTAAGTATATTGAATAAATCTTTGAAGCATCTAACTTTTTTTGAAATAAAATTCTAAACTTTAAATTTTAGAATTGATTGCACCTACCTCCTAGAAAAATGATAGAAGTGTTAAGGTGTATAAGGGATAGTATACTAATTCTTCAAACACAAGTACTGACTCTCAGTGAGTTTGTAAAGTCAACATAATATTTAATAAATCTAGGTTAAGCATGATTAGATTTGTTTAACCTCTATTAAATCCATTAAGGGATATGTTAAAGAGACCCTGTTGTATTGGAAATAAAACTTAAAAGAATATCATATTTTCCCTCAAACCTCATTAAACTGACAGAGTTGGGTTGTTTATATCCTTTATGTCCTCTTAAAATATTAATGATTGTGACAAATATTTATGTTCCTACCTGTCATATCTCTCTGGACTCATCCTATTTCTCAAGGCCTTCATCACAGCCAGGGAAATTGCAGTGGATTCTCACCATTGATTCTCAGTCAAACCTGAATATTCCAAACTTGAGTGTATGCCCTTTATTTCAAATCCTTGATGAAAATGAACAATTCCTCCTACTCTGATGTATAAATCTCTTCTTCCTGTACATCAAGATAAAGGTCGTAGACTGCATTAAAAATGATTCCTTACTTGTGTTACTAATAACATCTTACATTATTAACCCTGAGACTATTTTAAAAATCCAATTTACTCTTCTCTATGGATACCAGGCCAGATATTCATCTGATATAACTCAGTGGAATCATTCATCTCCACTCGTTTCTAGGAGGAGATGCTGGCCTGAGATAGCAGTTTATTTTCTGTATTTCATTTTGCCTGAATAATGAAACCAGGCTAACCAATTTTAATCAAACCATGAATATTTATTCAAGTCCTACTATGAGTGCAAAATTTTTCTTGTGACAAAGGATTTGTTTTTCAAAATTCTATAATCTGATTAGGAAAATTGATTTAACTTAACAAATACTTCTTGAATGTCTGTCCATTTCGATGACATAACACCAAGCAAGTGAGGCAAAGATAAGGAATATGAGGCTTCTGCCCTCTGGAACACTATTATCTACTTGCTTGGGGTAGGGAGGAGAAAAGAGACCTGCCAGAAAAAAAAAAATGATGAGAATCTTATCTTCATAAAAATGCTGTTAAGTAATGAGGGACACAGGAAAATTTGCTGAGATCGGATTTCATATGGCGTTAAGTGTCATGAGGGGAAGCACCCAAGTGTGCATAAAGGGAAAATGAAGATAACAGGGTGGAAGGAAAAGGGAGAGCAGAGAATAAAAAATGACCCTGGTGTGATCTGTGTTGGAATGATTGTGGGCATGCTGTCCCTCACAGACAACCAGAGCCCTGATGGGGCTGCTACTCTCTGAGGGAACTCAGCTCTTAAAAATGTTGTTTGAGATGACAAAAAATAATAATTTGTATTCAGAGGCCCTTCAGCAGTTGGACTTTAGAATTGGGGCTGCAAGGGTTAAAAGAATCAGGAGGAGACATACTTGGCATCAACATGTGCATTTATACAAGCCCTTTATATTTTGGATTTAAAAAATCTTATTCATATATAACACATGCATGGATATATATATTTGCACAGTAAAAATTTAAACAATTCAGAACTATGCAGATTAAAAGGGAAAGAGCTTCCTTTTTCTTCCCTTGAAATTCTTCCCAATGATAACAACATGAGACTGCTTCCTTCTATTTGGAAAAGGGGAAGGGATGAGGGAAAGGATGGTAGCAACATGTGTCATTCACATACTAAGAATTACATACTAAGTATGTTCAGAACTAATAAAAAAATTAAAAACTCTTTACAGTATTTTTAACTTTGTATTTTAAATGAATAAAACTCATAATACATTGATAACATACTGAATTGTGTTCTTTATCCAGTTTCCCTCAAAGATGTCACATAGCTACAGTATACTATCAAAACCCAGAAATAGACAGAAGTATGAGCAACTATTCATTAGTTAGAGAATAAAACTTACTCCGTGTTCTTCATTCCACCAGCTACACATACCCTAACCTGTGATTAGTGCATAGTGCAGAGGTTCCTTGCCTTTCAGAGAAATGAGCAAAATTCAAAATTGTAAGTATTGTCTCTACTGAAATTGTGTCACTTTCATGTCACAGTAAAATAAACTAACCATATAAGTCAAACTATCAAAAGTTGGGGACTATCTCTGTAAATGGGTGCTTGGGGTCCAGGAAAGTCCTTCAACCCCAAGCCCTGGTTTGATTTCTAATTTTAACCAAAAAATTGAATTTAAAAAAGACCAAGAAGGATAGTTATTAAATCTTCATATTTGTTAAGGGAAGTACAGAGCCAAGTATACACCCACATGGCTAGAAATCCCCCATGGAGGGCCTGGAAAAACCATGGAAAGAAAAGAGAGAAAAGAAAGTTCAAGGAGCTCCTGCCATGTAGGGAGGTGGAGGGGATTAAGAACCTATGTGGAGAGTAAGGGCTAGGCGGCCACCCCCCAGTCCAGGCCCAGCCAAGGGAGGACTCACCCATAGCTGGAAGCTTCCAAGTGGTCTGAGAGCCTGCCCTCCCCTTGTTAAGGTATTTGCAACTTTATAGTGGTGGGCTGTCTTCAGGCTGAGTTGAACCAGAAGGACTGCTGTTTGGTTAGGACCAGGGGCCATCTCAGGAAGAGGATAGCCCTGATACCATGTTCCAGGGGCTGACCTTGACCAACCATAATGTTTAAATCCTATGACAGACTTCCCTTCCAGGACAGATCTTGGTTGTTTGTGGAAAAACAGGTCTACAAAACTAGGCAAAAGACAAGAAGTTAGATCATCTTTGATCTGTAGCAAGTGCAGACTTTCATGCATTTTTTTATTTTTATTTTCAGGAGTCCAATAATCCTAACTGTACTCCCTCTCATCTCTACTATGGAATTTTATCCCATGTGCAGATTTGTAAATGCTTTTGTCAGAAAAAAATACTTTTGCAGTGTCTGTATAACAAAGCAAAGTAAATTAATAAAAGAAATATCCAATTTATAGTTTGTTTCTGGAATTAAGGTGGATAGGGCTAGCGGGGATCACTGAAGAGTAGACAGATGATAAAGCTGACCACACAAATCATTCATTTTTTTTGTGTGTGTGAGTTAATTGAAGGGCACAGTATAGTATGATATTCCCAATGAATATGTCCTGTAGGGAACTAGAGACAGGGAACAGGAGCTTAGTGATTAATGACAATTTGCCTTGATTGAAGATGGGGCTGGGAATGTAAATTTAGGCATCATTAGCATAGAAGTGATGAGAATGGATGAACTCTCCCAGAGTGAGTGTTAGAGGAAGAAAAGGCAGCCAAGGGTGGGAGTTTCTGGAACTCTGCTGCTAAAGGTAGAAAGGTGTGGGGAGGAGGAGAATCAGTGATGGGGAGAAGAAGAGTAGATACAGACTTAAATGTCAGAGAAAAATCAGCCAAAGACGCGGCCGAAGTTAGGCTCAATTTCCAACAGGGACATCAGTTATGACCTAAAAACCAAGCAGTTGGCAGAGATACAGGGTATCTACCACATACTGGGTCATGCTTTATTTTAAAAAGCCCTGCTGGGACAGCAGGAGAATAGTAAGGGGCTCCCATGAAAGAGTCCTCATTTTGAGTAAAAAATTATTCTTTGATTTTGGTTTTGTCTATTATTTCATGGACATTTGAGTGAGAATATAATATTATATAGTTTAAGAGTAGTAAAACTAAAGTGGTGGTGCACGCTTTTAATCCCGGCACTGAGGAGGCAGAGGAGGATTGTCTATTATTTCATGGACATTTGAGTGAGAATATAATATTATATAGTTTAAGAGTAGTAAAACTAAAGTGGTGGTGCATGCTTTTAATCCCGGCACTGAGGAGGCAGTAGGAGGATTGTGAGTTCGAGGCCACCCTGAGACTCCAGAGTGAATTCCCAGTCAGCTTTATCTAAAGTGGGATGCTACCTCAAGAGCAAAAGAAAAGAAAAAAGAAAGTTTTATAGGCTGATTGTGAAGAGTTGAAATGTTGTACCTCCAGAATGAAATTATCTTAGGCTACCTTTCGTCATTATAATTGCCATAATTGTTCACCTCTGTTTCTGATCTAGCATCCTTTTTAAAACCTTTGGAATGCATTAACTGAATAAACCACTAACTTCCATCAACTTAGAAAAGCTAAGAGGGTCATGGGGTAGCAGATGAAGCTTACAGCACAGATTTTCCCATATTGCTATAATCTGTCTGCCCAGTGTTTTCCACCAGTGTGTTTGGAAAATGCCTTGATTTATGACTATTTTTTTTTTTGCTTTGCAACTAAAAAATTCATGATACCATTCCCATGTGGGAACATGTTATTAGAGCAACCTGAATTCATATTCCTGACCCATGATCCCTCATGTTTGCCTATAGAATAAATTATTTGTTACTTCTTTGACATGGTAGCTTTGTTTTGCACCCATAAGGAGCAAATAAACATTCTGTTGTCAGGTTTACACCTACGACTGCCACTTAATGGCTATGCTGTACTTGGTGAAGTTACTAAACCACTTTGAGCCAGTTTAATACTCAGTAAGACAAGGATATTAATACCTACTTCATCAATGTGCTTCATAATTAAATAAAAACAATTCATTTAAAATACTACTATCAGGCCTAACAATTATGCAAATTGATTTATATATAGCTATATTCATATAAATTTATGTACATATATAGCAAGAGAATACAAGTTGTCATTTTAACTAAGACTGCTTGAAATAGATGAGAATTTAAAGAGGCTGTGATATTACTAGAAGATTTCAAGAGAAAAAAATTAGGCCAGAATTCTTGGGGAAAAAAAAGAAATGACTTTGTTGATAACATAAGACCTATGGAAAAACTAAAAGAAGTATCCAAGGATATAATTGATGAAAAAGTGAACTGTTTTCTATGTTGCAATAAAACAAACTAACCAGCAGAGATATTACATTAGTGGCAGATTGACTACGCAAATCCTGATGCATCCATAAAGCGAACAACTATGGCAGAGGGGAGGGAAATAGCAATAAGGTTATAGACAATATGATTCAGTTTAAGATTTTTCTTCCTCTTTTGTTTAGGAGATTAAATCTATGGCCTCACACATGCCCCACCACTGAGTTAAACACCTAGCCAAGAGATTATTGATATATAAGTACTTAACATTCTTTCTTCTTCCTTCTCTCTTTCCCTCCTTACACCATTCTTACCCTTTTTTCTTTATATTTAAAAAGTGCAATACTGATAATCAAATAATAACAGATGTTTCCATATTAACTAAATAAATATTGCTTAGGTTTTTGAAACTCTTATCCCATACTTGGGGTAAAATAACCAGGAGTTTAAAAGATATAGCCAACCTACATGGTTTTTCATAAAGCATAAGGTGAACCCAAAAAGAAATGAAGAAGGGGGCACTTCCTGCTGAGGAATGTGACAGATTTCATTTTTTAAAGATAACGGAACCAACACATTCCCCCTCCTTGTTGTCTACCCCTTAAACCTCATTACCATTGAGATTAATGTAGAAATGGATTTACTACATGGCTTTTGAAACCAAATTACAAAGATGCTACAGCATCCACTTGCTTCTCTTAGAGGACTCACTTCTGGGACTTTGGACCCAAGCCCATGTTATTCCAGTGAGACCAGAAGAAAAGACTATGCAGGCACCAGCCAATATACAGTAAGAGATACTTACATGTGAGTGGGTAATCTGGTAAAGGCAACTTTTCCCATTCAGAGGGAATATATACATACATACATACACACACAAACACACACACACACACACACATCTATCTATCTATCTATCTATCTATCTATCTATCTATCTATCTATCTATATACACTAAACATATAGATAGATAGATAGATAGATAGATAGATAGATAGATAGATAGATAAATAGATAGATAGATATAGAACCAATACATGGTATAGCCAGGGATTTGGTTACCTTATCAGGAAATGTGTTTTATTCACCTTTGGATTCAATGCTACTGACCTTGTTTAGTCAATAAGACTTCTTTATATAGTCTTGGACTTTGAGCACTTTAGAGATAAAAGTAAAAGATCATTTTAATCAATAGATCAGATGATCCCAGAAGGGTTGCTGGGAATAGATCATAGGAGGGTAATAGAAAACTATGATGAAACAAGAGCTATTAATTATTAATTGCATGCAAAGTTGATTGATGGGGAACCAGGATAAAACTTGACCTGAGGCACAATGGTATGAATGGTTTAGGGGTGTAGTGATATATGAGATCCAAGGAGTAGACTGTTTTGGTGAAATTATCTAATCATTTATCTGTCATCTATCCACTGGTTCATATACACAATATATTAACACACTTTGAAATTAACCACTAAGGCTTCACCTGGGTGTCTGTTTGAGAGTTTCCAGAAAGAGTTGAAGGCAGCAGGGATAAGAACCACAGGTACTTAGGAAAGTCTTATTTGCATGTTCAGCACAATGTTTTTACTCAAAGAGGATGTGTATATGAATGACTTGGGAAATTGAAGGACATAACTGTTAGATGAGAATTGAATTTAAAACACCTCCAGGCACCCTTTAGCATGGTCATTAGTGTTCTCCCTAGACCTATTTACTAGCAGTAATTCCTGGTTTTTCTCCAGAGATTTGTGCTTTTGTGGAAGAGCAAAACAAAATTGTAAGGTAGGCCAACAGAATCAACTGCCTTTAGTGAAGACAAGCAGGTATATAATAACTACTTTATAAACTTAGTGATTTTATTTACCTAGACATTCTCCATATAGGAGAAATGACATTTGGCTATTTGTTACAGTGTAGTGGGGATTAAACCATGGAGGGGGGGATCTAACATTGAAAGTGAACTGCAAGAAGAATTGAAGGGACAGGTATGGAGTAACATGTCTAGCTTGTTTTCTTTGTTGGGGCCATGCATTTCACAATGGTCCAAGGGATAAACGAAATGCTGTTATTGAAAATGATAACCCTGAATGGAACATATAACTCCAATTCTGAAGCATTTTATTTTTTGTTTATTCATCTGAGAGAGAGTGGGGGAAGAAGCATAGGCACCTAGAGATAGAGGAGGGAGGCGGTGACAGAGAGAGAGAGAGAGAGAGAGAGAGAGAGAGAGAGAATGGGTACACCAGGCCCTCCAGCCACTGCAAACAAACTCTAGACACATGTGCAACTTTGAGCATCTGGCTTAAATGGAACCTGGGGAATTGAACCTGGGTCCTTTGGCTTTGCAGGAAAGTACCTTGACCACTAAGCCATCTTTCCAGCCCTGATTTCCATTGTTTTAATACAATAGATTATTTCTCTTCCATCTTCCATGTCCTTATACCATTAATGCTATAAAGCTTGGCCTATTTAATTCTTCTCCCTGCTATAGCTAGAAGTGTTCCTTTCCATACCCTGATGGATAAAGGTTTAAAGTGTGGGTCTTAATGTATCAGAAATGCTAATCATATTTCTAGCTGCATGCATGGATAGGTAGGGAAAGCATCTCCGAAAAGTTATGATTAATCATATTAGTTTTTATCCTAATTTGGCTTACTCAAATCAAAGTGTGTTTCTCATGAAAGATGAAGTGAGGTTTTGTTCTGTGTAGCTGATAACCAAATAAAATGTTGAGCCCTCAGGGTAATCAATATTATCATAGATTTAGAAACTTCAAGTGAAATCTGATCATGTACATTAATCCATAAATAATTCTGATGCTTCAAATTCTTTACAGTGAAATCATTAAGATTTTTTTCTATGTTCTTTCCTGTTGCAAGGGTTGGTCTCCAGGGAAAAGCTAAACTACTCTTGCTGACTCCTCCCTCACTCTCTCAGATTCAACATGGAAATTATTTATATAGTATAGTATTTCTGGATATCTTTGTGCAGTGCCAGATCTTATCGAGGGCCTTCATCAATGAGTTATTTGGGTCAAGCCATCCTTCACTCCATTCACCATTTAACTTGGACCAGGGTGTGTCTTGTAGAGGGAAGGACAATGTGAAAATGTCATATAAGTTTGTGATGTATCCTATAGAAGTAGAAAATTACACCATGAAAAAGCAGCTGGAGTGTCAATGCTTATATGTGAGAAATAAAAATTAAGTTTATATCAAGTCTACAAATGAATCTAAGGATCTGATAATTTCTGCTATGTCTATGAGCCTGTGGCTTTGCTCAGGAGATTGTATAATGGTTCTAATTTCATAAATTGTTTTAAGCAGTGCTGAATGTTTCTCTTGTTTAATAGTCTACCAAACATACCCTCTGAAATATCTCAAAGCATAGATATTGATATTTAGACATTACTTCTATTCTTTCTTATTCCCCAGTAGGTTCCTGTAACAAATTTTTACCAGTGGTAAGTAAGAAAAAAAAAAAGTACAAGACACTTAGGGAAAGCAGAAAGACCAATGTCTTCAGGTGTCTCTTCCCTTGACAAAACTAGCAAGTGCTGTTTGTACCAGATATAGGATAACCAACTTTCCCAAAGGGATTGAGGGGTCAAGATATAAAGTTTTCCTTGTTAAAACTGAAAATACTGGGAAAATTGGGAGAATTAGTTTACTGTAAACATAGCATAATATCAAGATGGCAGAGCCTCTACTCAAGTTGGCTTCACAGTATATACATAGAAGAGATCCCCTGTGACCATGGTGTGTGAGACAGAAATTACTTTTTGCTATGATAAGCCAGTGAGACGATAACTTCATGTGTTACCTAACAGAGGAAAAGTTATTTTCCTAAATAGTAAACAGAATACACTATTAATGACCTTAATAATGATCATTTACTGAGAAATATTACTCTGTACATCATCAAAATAAACATTTTTTCTGTTAACAATCTTAGACACACTCAGAAAAAACTGGATTACTTCATCTCTGTTCACTTTAGATTCTAGATCCTTTGATTTTTATTCTGGCCAGGTCTCACATGCCTGGATGCCTCTCTTCAACCCATCACTGACCTCAGAAATTCAATCCACATTAATTCCCACCCCTGCCCTTTAATAGCCTCATAACTGGAGGTATGCTCTCTTCCTACTTCAATTAATTCTACACAATGTTTCCAGGTTAATGTTCTTAATCCTATCTCTTCTGTGCTCACATTGTGCCATTGGCAACCAGTTGAAAATACATTAAGCCTAATTATGACTTCAATTATAATCCCAGCCTCATTCCCCACCATTGCCCTTCATCAGAAGGCAGAGTGTTTATCCAAATATCACTATTAGCTTTCTCCTAAACAAGCTTGTGGTAGAGTAAATGCCAAAATGATCCCTATTCCATCTCTGAATCTTTGTCCTTTGCAACATGACTTTGAAGCTCTTCCACTAAACATGGGCTTTCTTTTGGCTTTCTTGAATCAATGGAATATGATGGAAGGAAAAGTGTAACAGTTCAGAGCCAAGACTTTCATGGCTCTTGCATGTTTATGACTATTCTATTACTCTCCTGCCTTTGCCATGAAGTTTCCTAGAGGCTATTCTGTTGCAGGATAAGACATATGTACCTAAGCCTTGTTAATTCCAGATCTTGTGGATGAGTCCCTATGCCTATAACATAGCCCCTCCAAGGTCAGCTAAGTTAGCAAACTCACCTACAGCTTGACAAAGGCATATATGTGTACCAGCTGACCACCTTACATCAATAGAACTATTCAGTTGACTTGTATCTAATTAGGTATCTTTATGTAATAACTAAGGATGTTGTAATTTAGGGGTAACTTATTAGGCAGAAACAGTGATTTTTTTTTTTTTTTTAGTTTCTCTTATTTTCACTTCTATATTTTTCTCTTTTTTTTCTATTTTACAACCTAGGATGTTATCCATCTCTCAAATTATTTGGTAAAAACTTGATGTTTGCATACAAGCATCAAGTAGCTTTGCAGAGAAAGGAAGCCTGGCTATGTCTTCACTGTGGGGGAAGAGTCTGCTTCAGCCTGAGGCAGGTGATTTTGGTCTAGTGGATATTTTCCCATGATTCCCCATGAGTTGTCTTTTTTTCTGTTTAAGATGTTGAGATGGGTTACCATTCAATGCAACCTCCATTTCCTGTCCCTGTTGAGTGATACACAGCTGGTAATTTAAATAACTCTTCAAGCATGATAGTAGCAAGAGCAATAGAAAATAGAGTTTTCATTGACATAGGACTTTATAAAAACTGAAACTTGCAAGGTTACAAATAGTCAGTTAATGTGCCACATTTGTGGGTCCATAAGAATAATGTGTTTTTTTTAATACAACAAACATGCATTATAAATGGAATAAAAAAAAACAGGCATATAGGCACAAAAAAATCAACAATAGCTCTCCAGTACTGAATAAATTCTCTCTTCTAAACATCTTCCCAGCCCGCACCTCTTCATGGATAACATAATATATATATAATTATATATATTCATATAATATAGTCACATATATATATAATTATATAATAGTCATGTATATATATATAATTTATATAATATAGTCATATATGTATATATATATAATTTATATAATATAGTCACGATGGAGTTCCACATTTTAAGGTCTTCTCTTTATTTATTCTCCATAGAATCCAGATCACATGTTCTTAGCATATGATTCTCTGATGTATTTTGGAATTTCCAGTCTGTACAGCCTGCTTTAGGTCAGAGCATTATGCTGTAGCTTGATGGTCTCTGGACCCCCTTCTGAAAAGACCACAGCTGTAGCTGTGCTAACACTGAATTCTTGTTTGCTGAGGTCCTGACCCAGCATCTGGCTCTGGTTGTTCAAGGTTCAAAGGATGGGCTCACCAGCCAGACAGCAGTGAGAATGATCTTGAGAGCAGATGCAAAGGAAACCATTACTCTCAATTGTTTTGAATCAGAGCTCTATCGAAAACATCAATGCCCTTCATCAATACTCAATGAAACATGGTTTGGGAATACATTCATGGAAATTCCACCTCTACGAACACTTTATTTGGTAAAAGGATTTGCCTCATGTACTGCTTATAAGAGTATGCATGCTCTGATTTGCTTATCTTTTAGAAAGTTCACTGCAGCTCTTTCAATGATCTATTCTTTTGTCAGGGTTATCTTTTCCAAGTGAAACTTTGTGATTTACATATAGTGATTTAACTGTTCCATGAGTGTGATTGCATATAATTAATGACTAAAAGAAAAATTTCCACCTCTCTTCTAATTATAAAAAAGGAAGTACAAAAAGTTACTTTACCATTTCTGTATTAGTTCTACTAGAACTCTTAACTTTAGTATATTCAGAAGAAAAGGACAAACCAAACTCAAGGATTCCTTGCAAAGACTGAATAACTATGAAACTAAATGATCTACATGACCCTATAATGGATCCAAAGTAGCAGGGGCAATATGTGTGAATTCTTTGAGGGAAATTGAATATGAACTTGATAATGTTAATATTGTCAACTTTTCTGATTTGGATGATTACGCTGTATTTAAATGCTCTTTCTTAGGGACGTGCACACTGAAATATTCTCACTAGACTGAAAAATGGTCTTTAATTTAATGTTACATTAAATAAAACCATACATATATACCGTGATAGCTAATCCCAAAATATTCTATAAATTAAAGCTTTAATTATTTTTGGACATATAAGTGCTGCAACTTATGAAAATATCACTTGAGAATGCCATGATAGTTTGAATTTATGTCCCCCAGTAGACTCAGGAGTTTTATTAAAGCGTGTCTCCAGCTGTCTGACTGAAGGAGGCATCACTGTGGACAGATCCTTGGGTCCAGCCCTAAGGTGTTACTGCAGTCAGATATGAATTCCAGTCTAAGGCATGCAGAGGGATTTCTGCCTAGGTTCCTTGCTGTTTGGCTCCCAAACAGGTTTGTGTTCTTGCTTGTCATGCTGGCTATGTGAGTTATGTCTCTCTGCTTGTATCTGTGAAAGAGGGCCAGCTTCTGCCATCAATGGGTCTTCCCCTGGATTTTTAGGCTTCAAACAAATCCCTTCCTCCCACAATCTGTTTCTGGTTTGGAAGTTCATTCCAGCAGTGCAGAGATTACTACAACAAATTGCTTAAGTGTTTTTTACTCTACTAGTTTTGCAAATGTTTAACAATAACATTTTAATGGTAAATTTCATTTCAATTACATCTACCATATTTAATCAGAAGAGTTGAGTGGTATATGAAGTTTGACAATTAACATTTAAAAAAATCAATAAAGTAAAAGTCAAACAAAGATGAGGTGATGAAATAGACTTCTGCAGAAAAAATCACCAACATTACAGAGCAAGCAACTATTATCATAATTGCACATCACTAGCCAGCCATAATCTGCAAGGTTATTTTATATATAAATATGATTACTAAACTATGCTATTTCTATAACTGACTTAAATTGATATGACTATAAACTATTACATATTACTATAAATTATTTCACTTTCCTACATCATTTTAATTTTTATTTCAAGAAAGAGTAGTGTTATCTACCTTGTCTAACCTCAAAGTCCACAACAATTTGCCTCAGCCTTTTCAGTGCTGAGATTACATGCCTGACCACCATATTCAGCTTTGGAATAACTGCATTTAAAAAATACCTGATTATCCCATTTAATGCCTTGGCTCACCATTAGCTATTTTATTATAGATGGACATTAGAAGAACTTTGTAAACGTTTTCCACAATTAGCAATGATTACCTTTAAACATGGCATTTATTTGCTTTCACATCTACTGCATGATTTCTTTAGGAATAATTCCCAGGCATGCTATTCCTGAACTGGAGTGTATAAAAACACCAGAGGTGTAAGGTGTTGCTCGAATTTATATGAGCACTCACAGTTTTTCATTAAACATCTCAGAAAACCTGCTAATTAAATGTTGGCTTATGCGACATATTTATTATTCTAGAAGAAGTGATAAGTAAATTTATACTTGTGAGATAGAAAGCAGTTGGATTAAAAGATTATAAAAACAAAGCAATATGTGACTAAGAATTGTGTGGTAATGACTGGAGTTGCTTGTTAAGAGTATGAGAAAGCTTGCATCAAGTAGACAAATAGGTGCAAACATACTGCCAACAACATAAGGAGAAACAGTAACTAAACAGTTCCCATTCATTTTCATTTTCATAAATGCAGTATTAATCTCACATGGGTAACGATGCCTGGAAGCCAAAGATGGCTCCATCTCTGACAGAAAGCTTGGGTTATGATTTGAAAAGAAATGAACAATGTCACCTAAACTGGACCATGAGTCCCTAGGGCCCCACTGACATTCCACATTATCCCAGGAAGTACAAGCTCATTAAGACCTGAAATATCTTTCCCCACCCTCACATCACCATCAATCTCTATGAAAGTTCCCAGCCTTTTAAAATGCACATAAAGTATATTCTGCAAGTGACAAATGGGCAGCTGAGGGAGAAACCTGGAAGCACACAGCCACTCTTATCATGCTTAATCTTCCCGGCCAGTTAATCATATGGTCCTTCCAGTTAATATGGTCCTTTTTTAATTTAGAGTGAGAGGATTGGGGTAATTAGCCTTACCAGGGCCATTGATCTTAAAGAGGATATGTTCATTCAAGTGCTTTCATCCAGCTTATAGAATTCAGAGAAAAGAAGTCTTCCAACTCCATATCTCCTCTCTTATCTTCAGCTCAAAATAGTACTGAGTAAAAGTTAGTATTAACTGGGTTTCACAGAAATGGCTTTCACACAGAATTAAACTTGAAGGCAAAGACCTTTTACAAGCAATAAATCCACATCTCTGGAGTTTCTAGTGTGTTACTTGCTGTCGTTTGTTTAAAAAAAAAAAGAAAAAGACATTGTTGTAAAAGATTAACTCAATTAGAACTGAACCAAAAGATTTGTCAGAGAGAAAGGAGACAAGAGGAGAGAAGTGAAGAGGAGAGGAGGGGAGAGTTACAGTTTGGTTGTACTCATTTCTTTCTGAAGTTTTGGCTCCTTTAAAGTTACCCTCCATGTGCTCTTGCTCCTCTAGTCTCAGGCAAGTTTGAACTTCAGACAGTTCAAAATCTTAGCCTAATAACCCGACAAATAATCACATGATAAATTCATTGCTTGATGCCTTTTAATGATTCATTGGGCTGCATCTGAGACAAATGAATGAAAAGCATTTTACCCACTAGAGTGATGGCAGTTTGATGGAGAACATGGTAAGATGTCATCAGAGATGGGACATAGTTTCATTCTCAATTAGTGTGTGATAACTAAGGACTCGTGATTGTTTTCTATTCAACCTGTTACTAAATATGTACCTATTCCAAAAATTTCAAGGGCAAGAATGTGGGAAAGATAAACAGTTCTACTTGTTTCAGGTTACCATGCTCTTTCCTTTATTACATAGTCTTATTTACCCACCAGTAATCTATGAAGTTGCTACACGTACTCAGTACATGAAGACTATTTTAGATCAAGTTTGTTGTCTTTGAATAAGTCAATTTTCTCCTAGAATTCTCCTGTGTTTATTATCTTAACTTTCATTTGTAATTGTAACTAAATTCTAGATTATGGACAATATCAGTGTAGTTCTTGAATTTTGAGTTTATTTTGCCATAATTTCATTTATTTTCTTGTAGCATAAATTCTTTGAGAACCCATGAAATGATAGTTATGTCCGTAGGTCCACACTATTATGATACACTACTGAATGAACATAATTCACTAATATATTTACATTTGAAAGTTGAATATAAAAGTGGTGGCCCACATTGACAACTTGAATATATTACTGACAGATATTCTTGAGTGGCAAAGTGCTCTTGTTTTGATATGATATTAAACTTGTATACTTTCAGCCCTTTCCTCTTTCTCTTATACTAAATAGAGCAAGATAAAGATCAACCTCAACACTGAAAATTGGTTTTGCTTCAAGACTTAAAATCAACACAAATATGAAAAGTAAGGCAAAATCCCTAATTTATTTTTTGTAAAACCATCTACAATTTAAAAATATAATGGCTCTGTAGTCACATGTGTTTAAAAGTTTTCTTGTAATGTTAGCATTTTTTAAATTATTTATTTATTTATTTGAAGTGCGCAAGAGAGAAAGAGAGAAAGAGAGGCATGCTAAGAACTCTTGCTCCTGCAAAGGAACACCAGATGCATGTGCCACTTTGTGCATCTGGCTCTATGTGGGTATTGGGGATTCAAACCTGGGCCATCTGGCTTTGCAAGCAAGTGCCATCACTCCAGCCCAATGTTAGCAATTTCTATGTTCCATATACTGAATCATATTGACCTGTTTCTTACAATGAGCTAAGGTTACACTGATGAACACGACTATTCACAGATTATGATGAAAAATTTCTCTTTGGTTCATCTATAAATAACAATAAACACTTCTCTGTAGCCCACTTTATGAAATGTGCTTTATGAACAAAGAAATCTTTTTTTCTTCATGAAGCTTCTGAAAAACCTCTTTACCTAGGATCATAAAGAGTAATACTCATCAGATACATCTAACGCATCCTTCTGAAAGGCTGCCCCTTTGCCTTCAGGCCAAGGGGAAATCAGCAACAGAAAGAGTGAAGAAAGGACACAGTGAGAACATAGCATAAAACTGGCAATTATAGCTAAGGATTAAAATGGTAGGAAGAGTGGACTGAAATCATACAAACAGAGGAGAAGTTTCAGGGATACTGAAACACAGCAGTGGGGATACTATAGTAATATGGCTGAAATGGTGAACTTGAAAGCAAACTCTTCACAACTGAAGAAAAATATTAGTCGTAGAAAGTATGTTGCTTTTTATTATTCTTGTTTTTGAAGCTTAGTCTCAGTCTAGTTGGGATTAAAGCTTGCGCCACCAAACCCATCTTGAGGTTAATGTTGAGTTTTGTCTCTTGAAAAAAAAAATATTTGTAAGAAGCAGTAAAAAATAACTGACCCTCAGCCCAAGATGCTGACATGCCTAATAGGCATCTCAAGGACTGGACAATACAGAGGGTAGGGCTTGAAGGGAAAGGAAGGGTGGAGGCAGGGAACACAAAACTGAACCCAAATGGAACTGGTACCATAAAATCCTATATCCTGGAAGATGGACTAAAAGGTTGAATTCTCATCAGGGCCTTAGAGGGAACATCTGAATTGAAGGGTCCTGGATAGGGTGAGATGAAGCCTAACCTGAATGTCCTCTTGTATCTCTTTTTTTTTCCTTTTTTTCTTTCTTTGATTTTTATATTTTCTTTTATTTCTTCTTTCTTTTTTTTTTTTTTTTTGGTTTTTCGAGGTAGGGTCTCCCTCTAGCCCAGGCTGACCTGGAATTCACAATGGAGTCTCAGGGTGGCCTCGAACTCACGGCAATCCTCCTACCTCTGCCTCCCGAGTGCTGGGATTAAAGGCGTGCGCCACCACGCCCGGCTTTATTTCTTCTTTCTTTTCCCTTGGTGCTGTCTGGTAACTCCCAGTACCAGAATGCAGTTAACACCCACAATGAGCTGTTGATAACAGAGACCTACACGGTTTCCCACTGGAAGACAGACTTTCTGTCAGAGCACTTGATTTCCCACCAGAGGATAATGATAAAACCCTACTGCTGAAGCCACCATATGCTGTCAGTAAAGAATATGGAGAGACTTGGCTGGAATCTAGAAGAGAGCCAGTCTCTAGGCATTATCCTGTCTAGGGCTAGAAGGTACTACATGAGCTCCTGGGGGAAAGTGGCCAACATCTGTTGGAGCAACTCCAGGTCTAAGCTACTCAGAAGTAAATAACCTGATGTGATGCTCACACAAGTGAAATAGTGGCACACAGCCATGGTGGGTTACCAACTGCTCTGGGATTGGCTAACAGATCTGCTTAGTGGAAAGGAAACCATATGTGGAACTGGGAAATAAATAAGAACCATACCCATATAACAAGTTTACTCTCCAAAACCAAGTTTCCAATAATCTTTGGCTACAAGAGGGCCTACACCCATTAAATTCCCTCTAAACTAATAGTGGCTATCCCATTTAACCTGTGTTGATTTCACTCTCCATTGGAAAATTTGCTTATCTTTTTCAGATGGAAGCAGAACCTGAGGAGAGAAAGGATCCATCACACTTTACCAGAGACCCAGCTGAAATCATAGAGAAATTGGGGAAATGAGCAAGAGTGCTGCTTTCTTGGTGAACCTGATATCAGCACACGGGTGAAGGAGATAGGCACTGAGGACACTCAACACCTACCAAACCAGAGATACAGAGGCTCCTAAGAGCCCATCACTGAAGTTGACTTAAAATGAACCCAACATGGCTCAAAATTTTGCTGAAGAGGGGGCAGAATGATTGTTAGAGCTACAAGCTGGGATATTATGCACAGAGACATTGCTTCTCCATAACTGAGGGCTGCCCCACAATGTAAGACCCACAATCCCCATGGGTATAACCAGTATCCCCAATGAGGAGGGTTCCTTTGGAGGGGAGGCAGGGATGAGGGTAAAGATGGTACCAACATATGCTGTTTACATATTGAGTATGTCCATAACTAATAAAGAAATAAACTGACTATTTTGGACAGAGTATGATGTAGAAATCTCACTGGAAGACTCTGGTTCCCCTTTTGATTTTAATAAAGTGAACTTCTACAAAAGAGAATGGTATTATTGGACAAATAAGTCATATATATATATATATATATATATATATATATATATATATATATATCATATAATAGTATAATAATAACATTAATTTATTCCATTTCACAGGATCATGAATAAAATTACTTGTTCCTTGTAACAAGTACTCATTGAATCTCTAACCCTATATTAAGCACTATGCATAATGTTGCAGGATTTATAAATATTGAAAAATGCATCACATTGCCTTGCTTTAATAAGCTTTAATGTCTTGAATGTATCTTTATGCTATCATTCTTAGATAATGTGTTCACAATTTTGCATATAAACAAATATATTTATCCATGAAAACATTTAGCAATATAGAAATTATATGTAATCAGCATTATTGCTTGATTGAATTGTGATAAGTGCTGGAAATAAAAAGGTACATAAAATTCTGTTTTTACTATCTATCTAACAGTATGTAATTTAACCAGGGGACTTTAAAGGAAATAACCATAAAGCCATATCCTATAATTAAATAAACTAAAAAAGGAAATAACTGTAAAGCCATATCCTATATATTAAACAAACCACAGAAAAGGAAGTAATCTTAACTAAGGACAATGGAAAGCTTTCAAAGAAGGTTCCTGAAACATTCCCGTGATGTAGTATGCAAAGTTGAGATGAGTGAGTGTGGAGAAGTTCAGGCAGATGGGAGGAGAGCATGATTGCATGTGCCGAAGCTAGGAGGATGTGTGTATATAACTCAGCCAAGAACCATAGACATAGTACATACAGTGGCTGGAAAGTATGCAATTTTCATGGGAAATCACAATGTCTGCCAGCATGCAGAATCTGAACATTACCTAGTGGACAATGAGATATGCCATTTTTATTTAGTTAAATTTTAAATACCTATGTGCTAAAGGTTTTGCTTCTAGCCACTGGCACCATTGGGAAGTGATGGAACCTTTAAGTGGTATGGTATAATTGAAGCAACTTGTCATTGGGGCCATGAACAGGGAAGGGAATACTGAGCCCTTGTCCTTTATTTATTCTCTTTTTGCATTCTGGCCACCATATTTTGAATTCTTTTTCCATTATGCATCTACAATGCTTGATGTCTCTCTTTGACCCCAAAGTCATGTTAAAAGAAAAAAAAAAAACAAGTTCCAAAATCTCCAAAACTATGAGCAAAAAAATAAATCTTTCCCCTTTTTGAAGCTAATTATGTCCAGTATTTGTTACAATAAAAACTGCTGAGTAAGACACCTTTGTTATTTTCATATAAATTTAATTCAATTGCAAATACTAATTCCTAACAGTTGTAATTCCTAAGTTTTACAAGGTAATATATATTAGTTGAATGATTCTAGAAGAAAATACTATAAAATATGAATATTTCTACTTCTTCATTTATGTCTACGGCATCTCAAATCTCAGTGATAAACAAATAAATCTACTTTCTCTTGTCCTTCTTCTAATATTATATTAGTTAATTATTTTATTTTTCTTGAGTTTTGAAGGTTGTTATAATACTTGAACCTTGGTAATATGTTATTTAAATTTTAAGATTTGGGTTAGGGCTCTTGATAGTCAAAAAAAAAAAAAAGATACAGATATCAAATATTTTTGCACTGACTATCCTGTTTTTGTTTGTTTGTTTGTTTCTTGAGGTAGGCTCTCACTCTAGTCAAGGCTGACCTGGCCTTGAACTCATGGAGATCCTCCTGGCTCTGCCTCCTGAGTGCTGGGATTAAAGGCATGCACCACCATGCCTGACTTGGAAACTACTTTTTTTATTAGTTATATTATCCACACATTGTCATTTTCTTTAACATTTTGCTTGCTGTCTGTAATCATAATATGCCTGTACTTTCAGTCTTTCTGCTAAATCTGAGTAGATATGGTGATTCATGTGGATATTTTAATCTTATTTTCTCCATCTTTTAGTTGATAGTTTTTTTCTCTTTTGAAAATTAACTAATAAAATTCCCAATATTTGAATGATTCACTATGTTTGAATATAGATTTTGAGTGTTTATCAGTGTATTACACAATTATTAATCATACTCTTTTTCCCTAGAGGCTTTGCAGGTATAGCTCCACCATCTTTGATGACCTGTTACAGAGTTTGAGTACTTTCTGCCCCTGATAGCTGACATTGTTTGGTACCTCACTTGTTATCCAAAAGATTCTCTCTATAATTTTAAATTTTAGCCTATATATAAAATTGTAAACTCCATTTTTTTAGCTATTTAGTTTTCTGGATTAGTGCATTTGAATATACTGTGTCTAGTTTTTTAACTATTTTTTTGAGGATATCAATAACATACATGTTCAAACTACATCCTTGTATTCCAGATCTGTCACTTCTTATATTTTTTTTTCTTTGTTATGTACATACTCAGTGTGTAAACAGCCATGTTGGTACCATAATTAGCCTCCTCCCTGTCACCCCCCTCCCCTAAGGGATCCTTCTTGTTGGGTATTGTGGGTCATGCATTGTAGAGGTAGCTATCAGTTATGGGGAAGAGACAATGTCTCTGTGCATAATGTCCCAACTTGGGGCTCTAACAATCTTTCTGCCCCCTCTTCCATGAATTTCCATGAGCCATGTTGGGTTCATTATAGGTCTACTTCAGTGATGAGGTCTGGGGAGCTTCTGTGTCTCTGGATATCTGGTTTGGTAGGAGTTGAGTGTTCTCTATGTCTATCTTCTTCACCATTGTGTTGGTACTAGGTTCACCAAGAAAGCAGCACTCTTGCTCATTTCCCCAATTACTCTGTGGTTTCAACTGGGGCACTGGTGAGGTACAATGGGCTGAATCTCTCCTCAGGTTCTGCGTCCATCTGAAAAACAGAAGCAGATTCTCCAAAGAAGAGTGAAGTCGGCACCAGATCAATGGGGTAACCATTATTATTTTAGATGGAATTTATTATGTGTAGGTCCTCTTGTAGCTCAAGATTGGTAGGAGCTTGATATTAGAGGGTGGATTCATTTTTTGAATATGGTTCTGACTTGTTTTCCAGTTCCACCTATGGGTTCCATTCCACTGAGTGTATCCATTAGCCAGTTCAAGAGCAGCTGGTTGCCTACCATGGCTGCGTGCCACTATTGCACTTGGGTGGGCATCGCATTAGGTTGTTTGCTGCAGAGTAACTTGGACAGGTGTTGATCATTTTTCCCCAGTTGCTCATGTAGCCCCTCCTGGCACTAGTCAAGCTAGCTGTCTGGCAACTGACTCTCTTCCAGATTCCAAACAGGTCTCTCTATGTTCTGTAACAACAGCATATGGTATCATTGACAGTAGGGTCTTACCATTTACCTTTGGTGAGTAATCAAGTGATCTGACAGAAACCTTTCTTCTTTTGAGAAACCTTGACAGTCTCTCTGGTCAACAGCTCATTGTGGATGTTAACCACATCCTGGTTCTGGGAGTTACAGGACAGCGCCAAGGGAAAAGAAGGAAGAAAAAGATAGGTACTATAAAAGAGAAAGAAATAAGAGAGAGAGAGAAACAGAGAAAGAGAGAGAGAGAGAGACAGGAGAAGGTTAAGCTTAGTCTTCATCATACACTCTCCTGGGACCTTTGATTCAGGTGTTCCCACTAAGGACCTGATGAAGATTCAACCTTTTAGTCTGTCATTCAGGATATAGGATTTTATGATACTATTTTCATTTGGGTCCAGTTTTGTGTCCTTCCACTTACCCTTTCCTCCTGCCTCACCCTTCTTATTGTTCAGTCCTCCAGATGCCTTTAGTTATGTCAGCATCTCAGGCAGATCCAGATTAGGAGCCACAGATCAGTGAGAGCATGTGATGATTGTCTTTCTGTGTTGGGGTGAATTTGCTGAGAATGTTCTATTCCAAGTTAGACCATCTTTCTTCAAATTTCATTGTGTCATTTTTCCTTACTGATGTGTAGAATTCCATCATGTATATATACCACATCTTGGTTATGCATTCAACTAATGATGAAAATCTGGGTTGATTCCAGTTCTTAGCTATTATGAATTGGGCAGCTACAAACATGGTTGAGCAAATCTCTCTGAACTGAGGTATGGAGCTTTTAGGGTAATTGCCCACTAAGGGACTAACTGGGTCTGTTGGTAACTTTATAGTCAATATTTTTAGGAGTCTCCATATTGCTTTTCATAGTGGATATACCATCTTACATTCCTACCAACATTGAATAAGGGTTCCTATTTATCCACATCCTCACCAACATTTGTTTTCATTTGATTTTTTAATTTTCACTGTCCTTACTGGGGTAAGGTGGAATCTCATAGTTGTGTTAATTTGCATTTCCCTGATGATTATGGTTGTTGAACATTTTCTTAAGTGTGTATTTGCTATTTCTATTTCTTCCTATGAGAACTCCCTGCTCAATTCTCTGCCCCATTCATTGAGTGGGTTGTTTGACTTTTAATAGTTTAGGTTTTTTAGTTCTTTATAGATTCTAGAAATTAGACCTCTGTCAATTGTATCAAAAGTTTTCTCCCATTCTGTGGGACATCTATTAGCTCTGCTTATTGTGTGTGTGTCTGTACAAAAACCTTTTCAGTTTTATGAGATTCCAATGGTTGAGTGATTATTTAGTTTCTTGAGATACTGGGGTTTTGTTCAGGAAGTCTTTTCCTACTCCTACATCATGAAAAGTTCCTCCTCTTTTTTTTCTTCCATTAGTAGAGGAGGTTCTGGTCTTATATTGAGGTCTTTGATCCATTTGGGCTTGATTTTTGTGCATAGAGAAATGTATGCATCTAATTTCATTTTCCTGCATATGCTTATCTAATTTTTCCAGCACCAATTGGTGAAGATGCTGTCTTTTTTTCCAGTTTACATTATTAGGGACTTCAGAAAATATCAAGTAGATGTAGCTACTTGACCCAAAGTCCAGGTCCTTGATTCTGTTCCATTGGTCTATAATCCTGTTTGTATGCTAGTACCGTGTTGTTTTTGCTACTATGGCTTTGTAATGTAGCTTTAGATCAGGTATACAGATGCCTCCAGAGCTGTTTCTTTTGCTGATGATTTGCTTGGATATCTGTGGCCTCCCTCCATTCCATATGAATTTTGAGATCATTTTTTTTCTATCTCTGGGAAGAAAAATGTTAGGATTCTTAATGGTATTGCATTAAAACTGTTTATTGCTTTTGGTAAGATTGCCATTTTCAAAATGTTAATTCTGCCTATCCAGGAGCATGGGAAGTACTTCCTTTCTGTCAAGTTTTCCTCAATTTCTTTCTTGAGTGTTTTTATATTTTCATTTTACAGGTCTTTCACATCCTTGGTTATGGTTATTCCAAGGTATTTTATTTTATTTTATTTTTGATGTTGCTGCTATTGAAAATGGGACAATTTCACTAATTTCTTTCTCTGTATCTTTATCTTTTGCATATAGAAATCAACTGATTTTTGTGGGTTGATTTTGTATCCTGCTACTTTGCTGAAGGAGTAAATTACCTGTAAGAGTTTTGAGATGTATGTTCTTGGGTCACTTATGTATAGAGTCATGTTGTCTGTGAATAGGGCTAACTTCACTTCTTCCTTTCCAATTTTTATCCCTTTTGTTTCTTTCTCCTGTCTTATTGCTTGAGCTAGCACTTCTAGTACTTTGTTGAAGAGCAGAGGTGAGAGTGGACACTCCTGTCTTATTCCTGATCTCAATGGAAATTCCTTCATTCTCTCCCCATTAAGTATTATTTGGGCTTTAGGAGATTTATATATCCTTTATTATTTATAGATACAAACCATCCATGCCTATTTTCTCCAATGTTTTGATCATGAAGTGATGCTATATTTTGCCAAATGC
Organism: Dipus sagitta; assembly: GCA_036346955.1. NCBI lineage: Eukaryota > Metazoa > Chordata > Mammalia > Rodentia > Dipodidae > Dipus > Dipus sagitta. The sequence goes on from CM070772.1 coordinate 121,610,251, forward strand.
TTTTTCTGCATCTATTGAAATGATCATGTGTTTTTTGTGTTTAAGCTTATTTATGTGGTGTATTACATTGACAAATTTCCATATGCTGAACCATGCCTGCGTTCCTGGCATGAAGTCTACTCGATCAAGCTGGATAATGCTTTTGATGTGTTGTTAGACTCACTTTGTGAGGATTTTGTTCAGAATACTTATGTCCAAATTCATCAGGAAAATAGGCCTATAGTTTTCTTTTCATGTGGCATCTCAGCCTGGTTTTGGTATTGCGGTGATACTAGCTTCATAAAAGGAGTTGGTGAGCTTTCCCTATTCTCTAATCAAATGGCACAGTTTGAGAAAATTTCATCTCAGTTCTTCCATGAAGACTTGATAGAATTCAGCTAACAAGCCATCTGGTCCTGGGCTCTTCTTTTTAGGAAGGTTTTTGATTACCTTTTCAATCTCAGCATGTGTTATAGTTTTGTTTAAGAGATTAATCTGCTCTGAGTTTAGCATTGGTAGGTGGTATGTGTCCAGAGATTCATTCATTTCCTCCAAATTATCCAGTTTCGTGGAGTAGAGATTTTTTAAATAAGTCCTGATCATTCTCCCAATTTCACTTATGTCTTTTGTGATCTCTCCTTTTTCATTTCTGATTTCATTAGTTTAAAGCATATCTTTAATTTGCTTGATTAGATTGGCCAGGGGCTTATCAATCCTGTTTATATTTTCAAAGAACCAGCTCTTTGTTTCATCAATTTTCTTAGTTGTTTTCTTAGTTTCCAATTCATTAACTTCTGTCCTGATCTTAATTATTTCTTTCTCTCTGGAGCTTTTGGGGTTGGATTCTTATTCTTTTTCAATGTGTTTCAGTGGATGGTTAGGTTATTGATTTGGGATCTCTCTATCTTGGTTATGAAGGATTTTAATGTTATGAATTTTCCTGTAAGGACTGACTTCATTGTGTCCCATAACTTTTGGTATGAAGTGTTCTCATTATCATTTATTTCTAGAAAATTTGCAATTTCATCCACTACCCATTTATTGTTTAAAAGTATGTTTTTCAGTTTCCAGGAGCTGGTGGGATTCATGGTGCATATATTGTTGTTAATTTCTAGCATTATAGCATTGTGATCTGGTATCATGTGGGAAATTATGTCGATCTTCCTAAATGTATGGAGCAGGTTTTATGGTCCAGTATATGATCTGTTTTAGAGAAGGTAACAATAGGTTGCTGAGAAGAATGTGTAATCTGTGGATTTGGGGTAGAATGTTCTGTAGATGTCCATTAGGTCTAATTCATCTATGGTGTTATCTTACTTCCCTGTTAATTTTCTGTTTGGATGAACTATCTATTGCTGACAGTGGAGTATTGAAGTCCCCAACTATGATAGGACCATATGAAGGTTCAGGGTATGGGACTGTGTGATCAGGTGATCCAAGGGGGCTGGGGGCAAGGAGGAATGGTCAAAGTAGACTGTTGTAGCAGTTGTGCTGTGGAAGGGGAGAGGATGGGATTGTGTGGTGGTTCTGAGATGCTGAGGTGTGATGGATGGGACAACAGGACAATTGGGCCTATGTAAACAGGGAGTGGATGGGACTGCTGGTTCCTGTCACAAGGTGGGGCAGGGATTTGGGACTGCTGAGTGTCTGGTGTCACTTGGGTGGGATGGGCTGCAGTCCTGTGGGGTGGCAGGAAGGGGGAGGGAGGGGTGAAAAATAACCTGCTGGCTTGGGTCCAAATAGCCTTCAGGAAGTGCAGGCAGGGAAGCAGGTGGGAGTCATACAGGAAAACTGGAGAAGCGAAGGAAGGGAACACTAGCTTGCTGGTCTGGGACCCTGCACAGAGCAGTGGCAGCTGAGACTGCAGCTGGGATGGCTGCTTAAAGGGAATGGGGACTTGTCGGCTACCCAAGAGTGTGGGAATGAGCAGATTCCCTACTTTGTTCCTCCATGCCCTCCCACTGGAGGTCTACGAGGATCAACAAACCCCTAAAACCCCAAATATCTTGCCTTTCCTTCCCCACCAGGTGAGGTGTTAGGCAGACACCATCTTCACTGGTAGTCCTCACTTCTTATCTTTTCATTCTAATTTTGTTTTTGGGTTGTGTTTGCTTGTTTTTATTTCAATTTTATGTCAAATATATCAGTTCTGTCCTTTCTTTGCTTTCAGGAAAGCTAATTATCATTTTTAGTCCTTCCAGGATACCATATTTCTTATTATGGCTTCTTTTCTGTCTTACATTTTCTTTCTTGTGTTTTGGTTCGCCTATATGGTTTTGGGTGTGGAAATAAAATGCCTCATGTATATATGACATAGAATTTAGGGTAAGAATTTAGGTAAGAATTTGATGGAGAGATAGCTTTGAGCCTACATAATATGTTTTCCAAGTACATAGTCACTGAAAATTGTCTAGGCATGGAATGATATTTGTAATCAAGTGGAAAAATAGTCTATTCACTGCATAATATGCCCTGTTCATCAGTAACCTCAGGACTTAGGCTCATGGGGAAGGAGTAGGAGTCTATATAAAAAACTCAACAGCATATATTTCTCTTGTCTAAAGGTGACTTAGTTATTGCCAGTGTTGAGTGCTCAGTTTCACAGTGTGTAGTTAACTCTGGTATCCTGTTATACACAGGGCAACCAACCAAGCTACCAGTAGGAGGATGATTACTTTATATGCCTTTAATCATGCTTGGGTTTTGCCAATGATTTGTGCTTCCTGAGAATGACAAATAATTAATTTTACCATCATCTTCACAACCAGCTGTTTCTTGGGCAAAAAAGTTATAATTCAGAAAATGTTCTATATAGCTCACTAACTCAGACTAAGAAAAACATTTCACAAGAAAAGAAACAAAATAATGAGCTTCAAAGGGGCAATAATGATGTCACATTTAGCACTGAGCACTCACTAATCACTTGTTTTCATCACTTTGATGAGTTTTGAGTCTCCCCCAGCAATCACTGCCAAGTGCAAAAAGAAGTTCCTCTAACCCAAGATGAGAGCAGCACTAACATATGGGCATGAACATGAATATTCAAAGGGTAATTTGATGGACACAACATACCCATTTAGCCAAGCATCAGTGTAGTATTCCTCCTAGGGCCTATGACCTCCCCAGCCATAGACTTTTGATGAGGTTGTGAGTATCAGAATAAATTCCCTCCTATCATGTGAGACTAAAATCCATTCAGAGAGCAATTGGTTACTCCCATAACCATCATGCCACTACTGTACCAGTAAAATAAAGTTAAAAAACAACAGCAAAACAGAAAATTTGGAGGAATGCTTTGGAATGGTGCCTTCCAGATATGACATGGCCACTGTATCCATGACATCATCATGACTCATACCTGCACAAGACAATGTTGGACCCATAAATATTACATTATGGTTGAGGAAGTAGGGAAATAAAAATGAAATCAAAGCAGAAAGGGACTAACTAATTGGAAATAAACAGGGGTTCATTGGAAGGAGCAATGAGAGGGTGAGAACATGAGAAGGTAATTGGAGGGGATTTTAATTGAAATATATGATATGCATGTATAAAAATTATCAATAAAATGTTAAATTGAAAAATGAGCTTATGTTAGTAGAAATCAAGTGTCCTTCAAAGCATTACCCATGCCCCATAAATCATGGATTTTATACACAACAAAATATATTGATGACTGAGATGAGATTCATGTTGTACCATATAGCCAGAATATAGAAGCTTTGATGTGGAATCAGACAGATGGCTACTTTTGTGGAAGAATGGTATCAGCAAGTGGAAGAATGGCTGAGGAAAAGGTAAAAAAAAAAAAAAGAGCAAGACACCATAATATATGAACATGTCATAGTGTGACCCATTATTTTGTGTGTCTCCATGCTGATTGTCCCTTATGTGGCAATGTCTTTTCCTGTTTTACATGTGTACTTATTTGATCTGCTTAAGTATGCATGTCTTGGGCACCCGGGCATCCTCTTTGCTATGCCTGTGTTCTGATGGGAGGGGACAGGATTTTTTTCCACTACAACACAACAGCAATACATTCAGGAAACTAACCTATGGTAGTTCTTGGAGGGACCCATGCTTGTAACTGAAGTGATCTTATCTGTCTCTTTTTTGTTTGTTTTTGCTTTTCTGAGGTAGGGTTTCACTCTAGCTCAGGCTGACCTGGAATTCACTATGTAGTCTCAGGGTGGCCTCAAACTCACAGTGATCCTCCTACCTCTGCCTCCCAAGTGCTGCGATTGAAGGTGTGCACCACCATGCCCGGCTGATCTGTCTCTTGTTTATTCGAGCAAAGCATTGTTCCACCCAGTGTATCGATGCTCTGTGTTTTCCTTACTAACTGTGGTACCATGACACAATGGGCAGAAGTGCTTTGACTTCTGATAAGAAATGTAATATATGGCAAAAGCCACTTGACATTTGTGTTGGCATAACTTTCACAGCAGTCCTTCACTTGAGTTATATTCTGTCATGTAAACTCCATTTCCCTGAGATAGAAATCTGAGTACTCACATTTGTAGTTAACTTGTAGCTCTGTTTGAGGTTCTGCCTTGCAGATGCCATTTCTTGGGCTTCAATACCAGCAAGAAATATGCAAGAAAGGGAATAGTGTTTCCTCAGTGATGTTGCTAGAGCACAGTGGAGAGCTGCAGAAGCCTGGGAAGCCACATTACCTGCGATGCTGCACCTGTTCTGCTCACAGGTCTGGCTTCAGTTTCAGTGTCCATACTTGGTGCTACATGATAGAAGAAGTTACAGAATCCAGTCTTGAAGCCAAAGGAAAAAAAAATAATCATGTTGTGGTTTTCATCCCGTTCTTGTCTGTATAGGTTGAGCTAGAAATCTCAATCTCTGAGACCCTGGGAGACTTGAGGGAAATCAAATATGCTGTAATATGTTCCTTTTTGTTTCAACTAGCAAGAGTGGGCTCTGTGGTTCCAACTAAAAATACTGACTGCTTCACCCAGATATCTCTGGCTTTAACAAGCTCCCCTGGTGATTCTTATATGTAGTCTGTACAATATGGAAAAGGTGTTTGGGGAATATTTTGGTAGATATTCTGGGAGAGAAATAGAGAGAGAAAGAGGGAGAGAGAGACACAGGGCAAGAGAGTCATATAACACAGGCTGGCCTCACACCTCACACCTGCTATGCAGCAGGGATGACCTTTGCTCTTGTCTACATACTGAGTACTGTCATTACAGGTGTGCACCACCATCACCACACCTGAATAAAATCGACATATGAAAATATACTGAATGAAATTAGTATATAAAATTAATAGGCAACTTCAGGTGATGACACAGACCTGTAACCCCAGCTACTGAGTGGGGAGGATAGGAAGATCACAAGTTCAAGGTCAGTTTGTGCTGATCATGTAAAAACTAAAATTGTAGCCAAATTGAGAGCCGTTGGTTCCCCACCATGGCTGTGTGCCACTACTGCACTTGTGTGGGAATCACAACTTATTTGCTGCTAAGTAGGTTAGACCATGTGTTGCTTGGACAGATATTGGTCATTTTTCCCCAGTCGCCCATGTAGCACCTTCTGGCACTAGATGCGCTGACTGTCTGGGGACTGACTCTCTTCCAACTTCCAGCCATGCCATTTTATTTTGCATGTCAACCACATAAGGTGTACATTTATCTTACCCATAACTGTGGGCTAACTCCACAATGCATGACCCATAAACCTCAATAAGGAGGGGCTAAGGGGAGGGGGTAGGTCACAGGTGAGCCTAATAATGGTACCAAACTGACTGCATTTCCTGAATACAAAACTAACTAATAAATAAAATTATAAAGGGCTTGGGCTATATCTCAGGAGGAGACCCTGCCTAGCATGGGCACATACTGAGTTTAAACCTCAGCAACACATCACATACACACACACACACACACACACACACACATACACACGCACACACTTTCCAAACTTATATATGGAAAATTATTTATTTATTTTGTATTTTTTTGGTTTTTTGAGGTAGGGTTTTGCTCTAGCTCAGGCTGACCTGGATTCACTATGTAGTCTCAGGGTGGCCTTGAACTCACAGTGATCCTCCTACCTCTGCCTCCCGAGTGCTGAGATTAAAAGCATGCACCACCATGCCTGGTTGTAAAATTATTTATATGCCTTTATAATTATATAATTGTAGATTCTCTCATTTCCTGCTATTTTCATGACATAATAAAGTAACAGACAAAACTTAAGTTTTATTATAAGAGCAAAAACATTGACTATGATATTCTACTTAAGCAAAAGTAACAAGATTACTGGCAAATATTTCTTGAGTGACAAAATTAATTGAAGTCTATGATTAGTAAACTAACTAATACAGAGATTGGCCATGTAATCATATCACAAAAAGCATATTAATTAAAAAAACATGAGAAACTGTATTTAATGCCTATATTATACCAAACATTCCTTTAAAAGCTTTATTTCTCTTAGGTCATTTAATATTAACAACTCTGTGAGGCAGGTGTTAGAAATTTGTTTTATATTTCAGGTGAGAAAATTGGGAAATGGGAGGTAAATAACTTTCCAAGGTCACAGGTGAGGAAAGCTCAAAGATTTTAACTAAAAAGACTGTGTCTTGACCAGCTATCTCATTTCCTATAGAATGGAATAAGAAAGCATTTTGAAGAAACAATAGAGAAAAAACACAAAAGAGTTTTTACAATATTACTATGGCTTAAATCTGAACTCAGATGTTAAAATCATAACCCCCATGTTGCTAGTGCTAGCAGGCGGGGCCTCCTGGTAGTGGTTTAGGTACTATATTCATGAATGGGATCATGTCCCTTCAAGAGAAGCTCCAATATGTCCCTTCTACCATATGGGGACATATTGAAAACATGAACACTAATAAACTAGAAAGCAGGTCATACTCCCCAACCAAATTTGCATGTTCCATGATCCTGGGGTTTCTAGCGTCCAGAATTTTGAGAAATAAATTACTGTTGTTAATCAGCCACTTAATTTATGGTATTTTGCTATAAAAATTCCAAAAATACTAATACAAATATACTAATGAGTATGAATTCACCTAGCTTATAAATGAATGTGCATTGAAATATAAGAAAATGGGTCTAAGAGAAATTAATTTTCAGGGGAAATTGATGTGAAACTATGAATTTATAAGGGAGATGATTTTGAAACTATTTGATAAGGAACCAAGAATGGGCATCTAGTATTGCATGTATGTATTAAATAATTTAACTTTTTCAACAATGACATTTGACTTTGAGCTGACTTACAGGGGTAATCTCTAAACTGCTTGATGACTTAACCACATGGGAATGTACTTCATCTCATACTGGATAATCTACCAATGAAAATTAGGGTCATTGTCTTGGTCCAAACCAGATGGTAACAATGTTAATTTAGAGTAGGGTTTGAGGTCACCCAGTATCATCCAACTTGGAGCAAGAAATCAACCATGTACCCAATTGATAATTGATCATCCAACCAGTCGTGCCTATGAGATGAAGCCCTCAAATATACTGAGGCACAGCTTGTGTCTTGGTTGGTGGTGGTTCACTGTCCAGCAGTGAACATTGCCCTAGATTAACACTAAGTTCTGGAATCTCCAAACCTACCTCTCTTGAACTCTGATTATTCATTTTCCTTGGTTGGTTTTAGCTTGCCTTCTTCTACTGTGAAAAATGATGAATAACCACAAGCACAACATTTTCAGGATATATTGTGAATCTTTACAGCAAAGTACCAAAACTGAGGATGCTCTTAAAATGTCCATTCTCACCTTACGGTGTGCAAAGCGAGAGTAGCTTTGTATAGACCATATGCCCTTAAAGTTGGTTATAATTTGTGTACAACTTCCACAGTGAGGAACAAGAGCAACTTTCTATAAATGTCTATGTACTATAAGTCCAGTTCTGAGTTCTATACCTAAACAAGCTGACTTGTCACCCTCATTAAGCCTTGTCAGTGGAAGTAGTGTCCTAATTTTTCAAAAAACAAACAAACAAAAATACTATAGTTCAAATAGGATTTGTGACTTGCCTGAAGAGTACACCCAGGTCTATGTAAGCATATACATACATATATATGTAAACAAATATTTACTTATGGATAATTTTTATACAGGTATATAATATAATTTGATCATAATCCCTCTAATTACATTCTCTTGACTTCTTTCCCCATTCGCCTCCCACTGAACTTTTCCCTAACCAGTTCCTCATCTACTTTAGGGTTTCTCTTTTTATGTGTGGGCTTGACCCACTGAGTTTAATTTGAGTTAGCTACATGTAAATGGATGGCCAGATAGAATAATATTTACCAGAGCATGTGGGTCCTACCAGTGGCTATAGCATTAAAATGAAATATCTCCAGCTCCCCCAGAGTCACAACACGATGATACAAAGGCCAGTCAACCTCATGGGAATTGATGAAAAGATGCCAGGAATTCTTGGGTATTCTTTAGCTTGGTAGGGTCACCCAGGTGAATCTGAACTTGGCCATTCCTCATATGTGCTAGTCAGCCTTAATTGGTCTTAAACAGTATATTCTATTGTAGAACTCATTAAACAGGTGTTCAATTCCTCCTAAATATTCTATGCAAGAGAGCAGACAGCCTAAGTAAAAAATCTTGGTATGTTCCAGTAACCAAAGACATTATATTTAAACCATTATGACAGGGAGAAGAAAGGGCAGTGCTAGCAGCTAGGTCACTGTAAGTCATGGGTGGAATGTGGAAATCTCAGATACCACAATATCTGGAATTTGGATATGATAGAAAATAAAGTTATAACTAAAAGAGAGAGCAAGAGAGAAAGAGAGAGAGAGAGAGAGAACAAGTGAGAAAAAGGTAAACAGTTCAAGTTAAGTCATATGAAATCTCAGAAAGCAATGAAGTTTACCATCTGATGAGATTCCCCAGTAGATAGAATGTAGTATTATAGCAAGGTTTATCATGGGCATATTGTAAAATCTGTTTCATTGTAAAATCTGTCTGGAAATTTTGGTGCATCTTGTATAGGAAACTACTTTTTTATTGTATAAGAAACTAGCTCCCACAGAAGGTTTCCTAATGGGCCATTTAAACAGACAGACAAAACCTGCATGTAACCCTTCAGCATATGCCTCATTTTGATAGGTTAAAATATCTTGCACACAAAATTGAAATAAGATTTCGGATCATTCCTGGGGAATATAAGTGACCATTTCCAGTGGGAGAAAACATGGGAACAAAAAGAGGAAATCCATTCTAACAGACTATTTAAAATTCAGCTTATCATTTTAACAACTCTTCACATACTCACCATATGTATGCATGCTTCTGCCTCAAGGTCACCCAAGTCTGAGGACTTGGCACATGTATTAAAGGCTTCAGCATTTCTATTTAAAGCCTCAATGGCTGGTAACCCAATTTTCTTTCAGATTCATTCTGTTTGTTTTGTTCAGTTCCAGTAGCTCAGTCTGAATTTGGTAAATAATTTAAGATCCTGACTCACACCACTAGAACACATCATTTCTAAACCATCAACAACGTTTTCCTCCTTTCAAAGAAACAAAACCAGTCTCAGATCTTTGTCCTCATTCTTAATGAATTTTGGAGAACTTCCAATTCAACATGGCTGATGAGGTAGACAGGTTATAACTTCACCCTCCATAAATCCAATGAAATGGCAGGAGAAGCAAAAACCAGAAAAAGCTCAAACCCACAGCATCACAGTGGACCTGGAATAATGTCCATCAGCTTATGAAGAGCCTATGGGTACTTCAAATTTTTTGTGAGTATGAACATAAGACAAAGTCAAACCATGTGAAACTGTGAATTCCTTAACATTTAGAACTAAGACAAGCCTCTCAAAACTATTTCACTAAGATCAGAGCCAGTTAGCTGCAGGTTGTAGGTTCAGAATAAAGGCAATTAGCCAGGCTATAAAACAAAGAACTCTAGCATAGTGTATCCTGACCAGGATTTTCCATGTAAAGTCAACTTATGCAGAGTTCTATGACTGTGAACAAGTGACACCACCGTGGGTAGGGGTGGCGGATAAAAGGTCTCATGCACAATAACATAAAGCCACATGGCTGTCTAGTTCCTCATTGTAGCCATAGTCTCTACAATAAGGCGCCATTCTCTGGGGTGGGGAAACTGATTTTTACCTCCTGTTTTAGACCTCTAGTGCATAGAATGGTTTGGTTTTAATCAAAATCTCTCTGTTGGGTTCAGCTAGTGGGAAACACAGAGTGATTTGCAGTCTTGGAAGAAGGTAGACAGAGCATTTTTTTTCCCCCCACTCTTGTCTGTCTCTGGATTCTGATAGTAGTTCTTTTTCTTTGACCCTTTAGAGGTGTCAAAATCAAATGTCCTACAGCTAATGCAAGACACTTCCATTTTCTGGCTTCCCCTCAGCCTATGTACATCTCTATCGACAGGTCTTTCATTAAACTCTCTTCAATCACCCAACTAGAGGTGCTCTCAGAGTCCTGCTGTGAGGCTGAGTGATACAAGGCTCTCTCCCTGGGCTTCTTTAATTAAGGACTCCTGGGGAGTGCTTTCTCAATTTCCAAAATCAGTCCTGGTTGCTATGTCTTGCTGAGGGAGTCTATTTTGATTCCATGCAAAGATGACTCACTTTGCTTTACCTCTTGATTAGTGATATCTATTGTAGTTTGTTCAAAAAACACACCAATTTTCTCCTTACCATGGTACTTTGTTTCATTTTATCATTTTATTTTTGTCTTTTTACTACCTGTTTCTGATTATCATTCTGATAGTCTATTTCTAAGATCATCACTTATTTCATTCAGTTGTGCTGCTTTTTTTCTGTGAGTACATTAGTATCCCACTATGCATCATATGCACAGATTCATAGGCTTTTTTATGTCACATTATTTTTCACCACAATTTACTTTCCACTATGTGGAGCTTCATTGTACTTTCTACCCCAGAATACTCAATATCACGGAATGCTTTTGTTATCACTGTGCAGACAAACTGTTTAGGTATCATGATCTGAGAGTACCTGTTCATTGACATTTTTGATTATTTGTCATGGCTTTGCAAAATCAATATTTGAATACATGAGTGAAAAGATGACTGCACACTCCTATTGTCACATAGAAATCTACAAGTATACAATAAGTTGATTGTGTTTTTGCAGGTCCTACAGGTCCCTACTAATTTTTTATCTGACTGAACAGTCAGTAGTCTGCAGATATGTTTTCCTAGTAGAGGAATAAGTTTCTCCCTGCAGTAGCCTTGCATTTTTTCTTTATATATTTTAAAACAATTTTATTATGTGTTTACATATTGCAAGCTGTCATATTTTATATCTGAACTTAATTTTGAACTTCTATTGTCACCATATCAATCACCAATAATTTATAAGTGTCTTTTGGTTTTAAAAATTTATTACATTTGACATTGATATTATAATGCTTGCTTCTTTTTTTTTTAATTTTTTTATTTTTTTATTTTTTTTTCTCCATTTTTATTAATATTTTCCATGATAACAAAAAAAAATCCCATGGTATTACCCTCCCCCCTTTCCCCTTTGAAATTCCATTCTCCATCATATCCCCTCCCCATCTCAATCTTTCTACTTACATATATACAATACCAACCTAATAAAAGCCCTCCTCCCTTTCTTTCTCTTCCCTTTCTATCTCCTTTTTTAACTTACTGGCCTCTGCTACTGAGTTTTTTCCTTCTCACACAGAAGCCCAATCATCTCTAGCTAAGATCCACATATGAGGGAGAACATGTGGCGCTTGGCTTTCTGGGCCTGGGTTACCTCACTTAGTATAATTCTTTCCAGATCCATCCACTTTTCTGCAAATTTCATAACTTCATTTCTCTTTACTGCTGAGTAAAACTCCATTGTATAAATGTGCCACATCTTCATTATCCACTCATCAGTTGAGGGACATCTAGGCTGGTTCCATTTCCCAGCTATTATAAATTGAGCAGCAATAAACATGGTTGAGCAAGTATCTCTAAGGTAATGAGATGAGTCCTTAGGATATATGCCTAGGAGAGCTATAGCTGGGTCATATGGTAGATCAATCTTTAGCTGTTTTAGGAACCTCCACACTGATTTCCACAATGGCTGGACCAGATTGCATTCCCACCAACAATGTAGAAGGGTTCCTCTTTTTCCACATCCCCGCCAACATTTATGATCATTTGTTTTCATGATGGTAGCCAATCTGACAGGAGTGAGATGGAATCTCAATGTAGTCTTAATCTGCATTTCCCTGATGACTAGGGATGTAGAACATTTTTTTAGATGCGTATATGCCATTCGTATTTCTTCCTTTGAGAATTCTCTATTTAGCTCCATTTCCCATTTTTTGATTGGTTTGTTTGATTCCTTATTATTTAACTTCTTGAGTTCTTTGTATATCTTAGATATTAATCCTCTATCAGATGTATAGCTGGTGAAGATTTTTTCCCATTCTGTAGGTTGCCTCTTTGCTTTCTTCACCGTGTCCTTTGCAGTGCAGAATCTTTGTATTTTCATGAGGTCCCAGTGGTTAATCTGTGGTTTTATTGCCTGAGCAATTGGGGTTGTATTCAGAAAGTCTTTGCCAAGACCAATATGTTGAAGGGTTTCCCCTACTTTTTCCTCTAGCAGTTTCAGAGTTTCAGGTCTGATGTTAAGGTCCTTAATCCATTTGGACTTAATTCTTGTGCACGGAGAAAGAGAAGAATCTATTTTCATCCTTCTGCAGATATATATCCAGTTTTCCCAACACCATTTGCTGAAGAGGCTGTCTTTTCTCCAATGAGTATTTTTGGCATTTTTATCAAATATCAGGTGGCTATAACTACATGGGGTTACATTTGGGTCCTCTATTCTGTTCCATTGATCTACGAGTCTGCTTTTGTGCCAGTACCATGCTGTTTTTGTTACTATGGCTCTGTAGTATAGGTTAAAATCAGGTATGGTGATACCACCAGCCTTATTTTTGTTGCTCAGTATTATTTTAGATATTCGAGGTTTTTTGTGATTCCAAATGAATTTTTGGATTGTTTTTTCTATTTCCGTGAAGAATGCCTTTGGAATTTTGATGGGGATTGCGTTAAATGTGTAGATTGCTTTTGGTAAGATTGCCATTTTCACAATATTGATTCTTCCAATCCAGGAACAAGGGATGTTTTTCCACTTCCTAGTGTCTTCTGCAATTTCTCGCTTGAGTGTTTTAAAGTTCTCATTGTATAGATTCTTTACTTCCTTAGTAAGGTTTATTCCAAGGTACTTTATTTTTTTTGATGCAATTGTGAATGGGAGTGATTCTCTGATCTCATCCTCTGTGTGTTTGTTGTTAGCATATATGAAGGCTACTGATTTCTGTGTATTTATTTTGTATCCTGCTACATGACTGTAGGTTTTTATCAGCTCTAACAGTTTGCTAGTAGAGTCTTTAGGGTCCTTTATATATAGAATCATGTCATCTGCAAATAATGATAACTTGACCTCTTCCTTTCCGATTTGTATCCCTTTTATGCATGTCTCTTGCCTTATTGCTATGGCTAAGACTTCCAGAACTATATTAAATAAAAGTGGGGACAGTGGACACCCTTGTCTTGTTCCTGATTTTAGTGGAAAAGCATCCAGTTTTTCCCCATTTAGTAATATGTTGGCTGTAGGCTTATCATAAATAGCCTTTATTATATTGAGATATGTTCCTTCTATTCCCAGTCTCTGTAGGACTTTTATCATGAAGGGATGTTGGATTTTGTCGAATGCTTTCTCTGCGTCTAATGAGATGATCATGTGATTTTTGTCCTTCAACCCATTTATATAATGTATAACATTTATAGATTTGCGTATGTTGAACCATCCCTGTAATGCTTGCTTCTTTTAGTTACCATTGGATTGATAACATTCTTACTTGTCTTTTGGTTTCAAGATTTTTGTTCCTGTGGTACTTAAAAATATCTTTAATAATTAATATCCCTCTATCATGAGATGAAGCTTAACTCCTCTCCCTTAACTCAGTACTGCTGTGAAATGTTTGTTTTTAATTAATATCACTCAACAAAAATACCGACAGGTCACAAAAAAATTTCCAAGGTAAATCTTCACTCTGTGTTTTCTTGGAAGAAACACTGTCCCTTCCTTAGTCTTAAGCATTTGAGAGAAAAATGTGGGATTCAGTGTCACCTCCTAGATTCATATAGCTGTTCAATATGTTAGGATAGTTATTCCTCCTGTATAGGCAAGGCATTGGGTCTACCCTATCCCTGATGCCCAAATCTGAAGATGCTCAAGTTCCTTATACTTGAAATCATCCCTAGATTACTTTTAATATCTAATGCAATGTACAGCTTATGTAAATATTTGTTATACTATACTATTTACAGAATCATGATGAGAACATGTCTGTGCCTGTCCAGTACAGATGCAATTTTAGTTTTCTAAATCTGAGGATATGGAACCTGTAGAAACATAAGGCTTACTGTACAATGCTTCCCATCCTCGTGGGTCCATGCATGAGTCACCTGGAGAATTTGTTAAACCCTAGAACCACTACACATATCCCAAGTGTTGGATTTAGTGTTTCTGAGATGGGGTTGACAATTTACATTTCCCATATGTTTCCAGGGAACGTTGAATACCTTCAGTTTGGATGAGTATTTCTGATTTAGTATTAACCTGTTTTTCTAGCATAATCCCTGCTTTTGAGCTGTCCCGAATTTACTCTGGGAGACAAATGGACCAGTTTTGACTCAATGCAGGTATAGATTAGAGTTCTATAACAAAATGTATAACACCTTATTAACTTTGAATTTCAGTAGCATATGCTAAAAATCATGTGTTTAACTGAAATTCCAATTTAACAAGATGTACTATATTTTTGTGTACTAAATCTGATAACTCTAGTTGGCATTGGTTGTCTCCATGGGTTTCAGACTATTGAGTGTTAGAGTATTTTAAAGGCTTGCCAAAGCACATATACACAGAGTTATGGTCTCAATATCATTAGTGTCTGACTCAGTTTAGTTTGGATAGGTGTCTAGAATTTGAATGTCTTACAAGGTGATGCTGATGCTGTTGGCTGGAACAAATTGTGAAAGACACTTACTGATCTTAAAGCAATGGTTGAAGTTAAGAAAGGAAGTCGTATTTCTAATTGTCCAATAAAATACTGTAACATAATTCAATATGCAGGCTAGGAACTCATCATAGTTTGTGATGTATGTCACGTGTTATTCTATACTTATTTTTGTACATAGAAGTTGTGCCAGTTCAAAGTTTGGGCAAGATCTGCATTGTTGCCAACACAGATTTTACTTTCATTTATGAAATGTGATGTGTGTCTAGGCAACAATAAAAATCTCTTAAAAGTAGTCACACAACATAATACAACATCACCCAAGGATAACCACTTGCTAGGAATAGCAGACTTGAGAGGAAGGAATTTGAGTTCCAGGAATTGATTTTGTGTGGTATGGGTGAGCAATCTTAGATGAGTGCATTTGCTCTCCTAGATCATACTTCCTGCTTTCTGCATCCTGCTGTCTGCCCAGAAGTGCCCACATATGAGGCACAAAACAAAGTAACTCCTTGATATTTGGATTATTGTTTTGCTCAGGCAATGATAAACCAAAAGAAGTTGGAAATAGGAAGGAACACAATGTTGGGATACCTATGTACCTATGGATAGATAGTCTAGCTCTTTCCTTGAAATACTATCTTTGGCTGTTTGTATCTTTTGGTTGGAGGTGACATTGAATGCTATTAGATTCTGGGAACCTTCTCTCACCTCCTTACTTCCTTTTTCTTATACAAGTAGTGATCACTCTGTTTTCTCTCTTTTTTTTTTTTTGTCTCAGGATATTCTATTCATTTTGGTTTTACCATATTCTATATCTTTATTAAACTTCCTCAAATTGTACAAATATGAGTGGTATAATCCAAATCTTGTTAAACCTAAGTGATTCATTTTTGTCTTTATACATGTGGAAACCAAACCGTTCCATTATAACTTATTGAACCTTCATTCAATTGTTTCATTATTGATTAAAAATTGTTTCTACTACAGATGGGGTTCTGATGCTAGGGTCTCCAACTTTATCCTTAGAGGTAAGAATAATTATCTGGGTAAAAAACAATAATCTTATCTTTAAAAAATTCCACACTAAGTTCTTATACATACTGGACTTTGTAATATAGTTTTGATTTTGTACTACTCCTGAAAAAGTAGTGATCTAATACCATAATGATTGTTGTGCAAAAAATTTTACTACTATGCAGAAAACATGAATCTAGACTCTCATAATTTACCAAAGAATGACGTTTATACTTATTTTCTTCCCTTTTTATGTGAAACCTTAAATGTTTATGAAGGTAGATAAACTATGCTTTGATGAATTACTTGCAAGTGTTTGACAGCTATTGTTCATCTTATACACAAATGGTTGTACTTCTCTATCCAGGATGTAACTGAAAGATAGTGAAAAGAATATGTAAAAATTTAATTAGGTTGGAATCTGTATTCAATTCATATCAGCTAGAAAGTTTTTGGTTTGTTCTATAATATAGACATTTCCTTAAAAATTATATTGATTTTAGATTATACATGTTTTTCAAGGCTTAATCACAAGTCATAAAATCATACTATTTAATTATAATTATGGGAAATTGTATATTAGAGATGTACACTAGATTCAACTAATTCATATTTTAGAAGACTGTACCTTGGATGGCCATGCTGCCAGACCCTACTCTAACGTCAAGTGACTGCCTAAATATCAGACATAAAAAAGAAAAGAAACTTAAAGGAATAAAGGAATGAATCATTATTTTCTAATGTTACAGCTTCATGGAACACAAAACACGTGGAGTTATAAGCAGAAGAAACATACTAGACCTTCTATTAACATTTATTTTAAATATTTTCATTTACTATTTTGGGGGTGGATTTCAGTAATAACCATCATGTCAGTAGGAAATGATAACACAATACCTCTTTACACATTCATAAGTCCACTTATGTTGAGTGTGCATGTGTTTACATTTTTATACTGAACCTTACACATGTTGAAGTAATTTCAGAGATTACCTCAGGACCTTGCCTTCCTAATTAGTCAGCTGACAGCCAGCAGCAGTTTTACCACCTCAGACTGACACTCAGGGTTTCACAATGAAACCCAGATTCATTGAAAAATGATCTTCACTTTCACTAGGTCTTCAATTGCTTCATTTTCCTAGTGAAGTTTGAGAAATTCAGAAATGTAGCACTCTAAATCCTTCTCAAGTTCAATTGATCCATCTTGCTTCTTAATGCTTTTACTAGGAGAAATTATTCTCTTCATAGTTTGTAGTTCAGAAGAGCCAAAGAGGAGGGCGTTTGCCCTACCTGTAGCAGATCTTTGTTCCTTGCTTATATGTTGCTTACCCCATTATACATTTACTTTTGCTTCATATAATTTCTTTTTAAAATATTCCCTATGGACACATTCATTTTCTCAGGATTATTTTGCTTTGCAGAACCTAAAAGGAAGTATACTGGATTTCCTAAAATCTTGCTGGCAACTTTTCTGTTTTCTCTTTCCTTCAGTCTAACCTCCATTATGCAATCAGCTAGCAAGTTTTTAAAAGTAGGTTTCAAAGTTATTCTTTTAGTTGAAACCATTTTACTAAAACAATGGATTCATTTTTAAGAATCTCATAATTAAATGCTGTTACTTTGATTTTCACATATTTGAATTTATACTTTTATATTTAGACTATGAAGCATATTCATGCAATATAATGCAGTATAGTATTGATGCTATCATTAGGAGGTTGCTACTTTATATAATAATATTTCATATAAAAACTATGTGATAAGTATGAGGTAGATCATATTTTAATATGTTCTACTAGTTATATTGAATTTATAAACTTAGCTTACAACAAAATACATACTTTGGACAAAGTTTGTACATTCATAACAGTAGAAGTATGAACATTTCAAGGAGTCTTCTCTGTAATTTCAATTGTTTTTAGCCAATGTCATTACAGAACTGATTACATGGTTATTACTTGATTCATCATGTAACCAGTAAGAGTGAAGACCTACTACACAGTAGATAGTGAACTTTGACATGTTTAACTTGTTAACTTGCATTCAGGTTATTATTGTCTTCAGCCTGAAGCTCTTGGGGGGAAAAAAAAAAACATTTAAAACCACTTGTCCATTTTATGATAGTTTAATTAAAATTAGATAATTTCACGTACAGATTCACTCTCCCTGAGCCGCAGCAGTGACAGCATAATGCAGGGAGATGTGAATGAGCAAAGAAGGATGGGTGGACACTTCTGACCCTATCTTGTGCCCTTTTGGTCTTCACACAGGTTCCTTGCCTACCTAGTGTGATTTGTCACTGTATTTCACATGATGTAAGCAAAAGCTTCAGTGCCAGTCCATACAGTGATGCCAGTAGAACTTATTTTCTTTCTTTATTTCATAACATTATAAATAGAAAAGCTAATGATTTCTTACTCCATGGGTTGTTTTGGTCCTTATGAAGGCTGCTGGCCCTGATAATAAAATTCAAGTTCTGAGTGCATCATGTATTAGATTAGACTACTTAGGATTACATAAACCTCTTTGACTGGAAGAAGATTCACTCACTTCCTCAACCCCAAATCTGTATTCAGAACTTTCCAATTTGACCAATAGGAATAATGCTGTGATGCATTCTTACTTTTGTCAAAGAGGTCTAGAGTCATTTTATTGATTTCAGAGATCTTGCAACTATATTGAATAATGTTCTTAATTCAAGCATTAGTCATATATTTCTTTGCACATGATCACATTACAGAGCAGAGAAGCGGTGCTCAGTAGGGTAATTTGCTGAGAATTCAGTAATCTTTTACCTATTTGTTACTATTTAATAATCTATAAGCTCTTTTCAGAATTGTAACATTGTCAGGGCTTCAGGGTTTCTTCTTCCCATAACACCAATTGCTTATACATACTCCTCCGTATTTCCAATAAAATGATCTGTGATCAGTGGAACAATAATTTGAAAGGCTATGAGATCATGTATCACCTTACCATCAAGATGTTCTGTCCATCTTTCTGCCAAATGTGTTTGCAATTTCTCTAATATGGATGGTAAGTGAACAGAACTCTGACACACCCACAAACAATTGAAAGAAAACTTTGAAAGGAAACTAAGTTAAGAATGTATTTTAATAGTTCACTGGGGTGTCTGTAACTTTGGTTTTGGATTCTGTGGTTGAAGAGTGAAATCCTATACTCTAAACTAGGGAGTCTACTTTTGAGTAGCCAGAAAGATATGGTGATAAATTGGTGATGCAAGTCTGCAGGAATTGTGTGTGGTTTCCTGAGAATGCAAAAGCTATACCTGATTCTTATACCAGACCCTTAGACAGATTCTTTTGCCTAAGTGTTCATGCAGAGCTGGGAAAAAGTCTGCTGCCTTCTCCAGGTATCTTGTCTGTCCCTTCTTTCTTTCCTTCTTTCTTTCTCCATCCCTCCTTTGCTTTTCTATTTTGTTCCCTCTTTACCTCCTTTTAAACTTTGATTTCTTCTTTCCTATTATTTTCTTCCTTTCTTGTTTTACCTTTTCTCATTTTTAAACAATATTGAAATGGACAGACACAAAACTCCTCTCACTGATTCTGCCTGTTATCAACTGTGAACCATGTTGACTGCTGGATGCTGGTGATTTGAAGCTCATCCCTCAGTCCTTAAATAAATGAGTCATAACTTAGGCCCAATGTCAGTAGTATTTCCCTTCCTGAGTACTGTGTCTCTCCTTAGTAGTTACAATGAAATATGTTCAGTAGATATTTAGTATAATACCTTCTCTGTACCAACCCCATGATGAGTGCCAGATATGCCAAGACAGAACCACCATTGCCCTTTCCTATTGAGAACCTCAAAGACTAGTTGGGGAGAGAAACCCATAAATTAATTATCTATATGCACCCTTTTTCTCAGATAAGATTGGCTAAGACTGAATTTTCTTTTTTGGAGATTTGCTATCACCTCATGTGTATTCTCCAGTTTTGCTATACACCAATTTCTTGACTTTGTTTCCATGTTTTTGAGCTTTATTTGTATAATTGTTTCATACTATTTAAGTGGTAGATCTGTTGTCAAGTCTTTTAAAGCATCAATTTCATTGATCCATTTTTTTTCTCAAATTCACCATATATTTCTGTCTATCTGCATGCCTTATGATATTTTGTTATTGCTAAAAACTGGACACTTGACTCTAATGAGATTAAAACTCTGAAGACAAGAATCTACTCCTTCCCCAGCTTTTGATTTTATTCTATTATTATGTTTTAAGCTGTCTTCATGCCAGCAATGAGATATAATGGTCTCAGTTCTTTCCTTCCCAAAATTGTTGTGTCTTCCATGGGCATGCCCAATGACTTCTCTTTCCCTTTGTATGTGCACTGGAGTTAAATGACCTAATTTTCGTTATTTGGTTCTCAAAAAGGTAAAAGGGTAAAGAAATCAGGAGTGAGAGTGTGGAGTAAAAAATATTATACCTGTATATCCCCAGAAGACACTTCAGCCATAGGGAAATATTTGTGAACCAATGCAGGGAAAGCAGCCACTATGACTGCCCATGATGCATTGTTGTTTAGAGACAGCAGCTGGATAAGAGCACAAATCCTTATTATCTGGGCTACAGGATCGTTCTGCTCATCCTGGTTCTTCCAGACTTGGCACAGACAACTCCAAGGACACATGCACAACTTTGTACTTTGAGAGAACGCATAGGGAACTGATACTTTGCTAAAATTATAATTTACTGTCCATGCCTTCCTCTCGGTGTGGCAAGCCTTCCACACTCTCCAGGGGTCTAGGTACATCAGAACGAGTCTGTTGTGTAATTGTTATCTATGTGGAAAGACAGATGCCTGCTACTTCCCACTGAACCACCTTCCCAGAGTCTTCTTCCATGTGCAGCTTTTACGGCCTTCAAAAATTTACATAATATTAGAGAAATAACTGATTTTATCCATTTGCTGTTTCTAATATCTTTCCCACAATCTTTGTGCATTTCAAATCTTCCTTTTTCTTGGCTTTCTCATGGCATGGTAGATTTAGGTTGCAAATCTGCCTTACAACTTCTATCTAAATCTATTCCTTGCTAACTGAACAAGAAAGGCAAACACATTAATAAAACATGTAGTTTTGTAGATTCATTATAAATCTTTTGGTTCATAGAGGATTGTGGTGATAGGGGTGACTACTTTTTGTTTTTTTAATCATTGTTTTGGCATTCAGCTTCTTTCTTACCATCTGCTTTTCTTCCATAGGGTCATTCTCCCATTTATGACCAATCACTCTAGACATAATCACATGTAAAGTATAATCTTGTCACCACCCACTTTCATTAGTTTTCTAATGGTGCTGCAACAAATTACAACATACTCAGCAGCTTAAGATTATAAATATCTTACTTTTTATATTTGGGAAGTCTGGCAGATTTTATTTGACTAAAATCAATGTTTCATCAGGACTTCCTGATCCTGTAGGTTCTAGATAAAAATTCATGTCTTTTCTGATTTTAGCATATACTGATTACCAACATCAATTCACTGGTGACTTCATCTGTCCAAATTTTATGCCAGTATCACTACACTTTTATTTCCATGTTTTCATATCACATCTTCCTCTAACTCTCCTCCCTCATTTTTCCACCTTTAAGAACACTTATGATTGCTACATTGAACTCACCCAAATATTCCAGAGTAACATATTTATGATCAGTTTGTTAGCAACAATAACTTGTTTAAAATATTTATTCCTCATTCCTATGTAGCTAAATATACTAATGGATTTCAAAACAATTTTGAGATTTGAGAACAGATATCATTATTTGTACCACACTATTATACATGTAGAATTTATATAGACTACTTTTGAGCTACTTTCTTCTCTTTCTGAGTTTTATACATTCTTATAGTGTCACATCTCCCATATAAACAAATAAACTGCTTAAGTTCCAACTCACACATTTTGGTTTCATTTTTCTCTGAAGATGTCTCTAAATTCTTCAGAATATGAGTTTTTATCAGTTTTCTATCATGCTGGTCTTCCATCTCTGGTCTCACATAGAATGTCTACACACATTGCACCTTATTATACCAAGCATGAGATGAAGATTGTTTGTTTTCTGTTTTTTTTTTTCATTGAATTTTTACAAACACCACTCCAAACACATTTGCTGTGAACAACACATTATATTACAGTTAGGGATGACTAATATGATGGATTGTTTGACAGCCATATTGATCCTTTCAGAAATGAGGGATGTACTTCCTTATCTGATGTGAATGAATCATAGGATGGTCTTTTGGAAATGACCTCAGTGTGAAAGAAACTGCTTTCCTTAAGGAGAAAACAATCTCCAATGGCTGATGAAATTGGAGAAAATAGGCCTCTGAAACTTTTCCCCACTTGGGACAACTCTGAGGCTCCTTAATAACTTCAGGGCATCTTATAGGCCAGCTAGCTGGAGCTTTTGTTGAAACTACATAACTATTAGGTTTCTTTTATGACTGGTATTATTTTTTATCCATCCCTTCTATATTGGCTACTTTTATCATTGCTGTGACCAAAATGCCTGACAGAAATAAACTAAGAAAGGAAAGATTTATTTTTGCTCACAGTTTCAGGATGTTTAATCATTTGGTCCCACATAGTAGTAAAGAACATTACAATGTCAGGAGGTTTGGGAGGTGAGCTGTTTACTTCATGTCCGACCAGGAAGCACAGAAACCAACAGGAAGCAACCCCAGTTAACACACGTTCAAGGACACATTCTCCAGTGACCTGCTTTCCCTGGCTCTGCCTCATCCCCTAAAGATTCCACAACTTTCAAAAATAGTCAAACATTCAGGTACCAAGCATTCTAATCATGAGCCAGTGGGGCCAGTGATGTCTTTAAGTACTCTTTGAAGAGTCTGGAATGAGCATCGTATACAATGACTTCTGTTTTAGTCAATGAATCCCAACTTTGAACAATTGAAGTGTATTACTACAAATTTAAGAAGCACCAACTTGAAGTATGAAACACCACAAACATCTCCTGACCTTCTTTGCCACTGAATCTCACCAATTCAGCTAAGTTAGCCAGTGAACAGACCGTAGAGATCCACCTGTTTCTGCCTCCGCGGTACTAGAATTATAGGCATGCACCACCATATCTGGCTTTGACATGGGTGTTGATGATATGAGCTCATATCTTCATACTTGCACAGGCACATTAATCCACATGGGGAAGTTATTATCTTTTAAGTTGGCTTAAGTTGGTTCCAATTTGTTTAAAGTTGTTATACTTTTCTACTTTCTCCATATAGAGGGCACGCATGTGTGTGTGTTTGTTCAAATGTGTGAGGACACACATGTATGTGTGGGTTTGCAGTCATGATTATACAGAAGACAGATTTGATGGTTGATGTTGATGTCTTCCTTGGTTGTTCTTCACACTATTTATTGAGGCAAGGTCTCTGATGGCACAAGAGCTTACCAATTGAGCTGATCTAACTAGCCACATTCCCCCAGGTATTGCCAGTCTCCATTCCCTCAATACTGGGATCATGGGCAAGATACCATGGCCTCCTTCGTTCAGAAGAATGCTAGAGTTCCAATTCTAGTATTCATGCTTATGTGACAAGCATTTTTATCCACTGAGCATCTCCCCAGTTCCAACAATGTTTTACTTCTGCTGTCATAGTATGTTCTAGGCTCACCATGAGTCTTCTCTTTCTCATCCCAGAAGTTGCTAATTCTACAAAAAGCCTGAGTTACTCTTTTTGAACAATGGTATTTAACAACTAATATCTGGTGTAATATGGGTGCACATTGCTACTGGGTGTACTAAAGTTACAACTTTGTACACAGAATATGTAATGTATGTATGTATACCAACTACTATATTCATTCCTAAATCTATTTCTTTATATGTTCATATATTAAGCTACAAAATGAGTTCAAACTAACAGTTTAAATTATAAATTAACTCCACAATGTGCATGTTAATATCCTCCTATACATTTATAATAATATTCTTTGACTAAAACTCTAGGAATCCATTATCTATAACTTATTTATTTGGCCCCAGTATGCAGGCAAAGGAGTTTCAGAATTCTGAACCCATTCTCCTGAAGGAAAAATATTCACCAACTAGAATACAAATTGTTGCTTATTTATTTGTTAGCAGGTTTGGAATCTCAGTAGTTAATGTGAATAATCTCTTTGTATTCTCTGCATTGGTAAGTTATTGGATTCCCTCCTACCCATGAACATTGAGAATTGGACAACTGCTATGTGTTCTGAGATGCAAGTTCTTCAAACTCTCTAACACTGATGTAGCCACTTAAGACCAGGAAAAAAGTATCTGTTGCTCCCATTTAATGCCTTGTAAGAAACTTTCCAAAATGTTCTTCAGTTTTGATTTGAAGTGAATGTCATCCATTTATAGGAAAGATAGTGTTCAGCTGAAATAAGTTTCTAGATTTTGTTGGTGACTTTTGTTTTATATTTTCTTATGTAACAATGTTTGGTTTCTAGATATTTTCCACTAAAACAATCCCCTGGAGTTATCTTATTATGTTTATTAGAAAATTTTCCTTTGTTCTGCTCACAGCTAGTTAAGGGAGGTATCAGGAGGGCCAAATTCAAGTTCTGACTCCATAGGACTTAGTGAATATAGGTAAATAACTTCACATCTCTTCAGCTTAGTCATTCTCATTGAAGCAGATGCATTATAACAATCAAAAAACCTCAATTGACATGACTTTGTAAATAATAAAACTCCAATCACTAGGGGAATAATCCACCATGTGCCTTTGTATGTAGTACTGAGGAAAGATTTTCACCAAATCCATGAAAAATATCTATTGAGAACTAAAACAATAAAATAAGATGTAGGCATGCTCAAGATGACATAAGAATCATTTATTACTAGAATCCCAGCTCACTTTAATTTGATGATACTTCCATTATGAGCCATAGCAATAAGGCTTAATTTCTTCTTATTGTTTTTGAGGTTGAAGGGAAAACTTCATTTTACAAGGAAAAATTATTTCCCAATCTGCAATAGGAAGATCTTCCTTCTTATTGAGAAGAGTGGGTGCGGCAAACAATAATAAACTAGACAGAACTTAAGAACATAATATCAACTCATTGGGCCTATGTATTCTATTTGATCGGTTTACTAATAGAAATGAAAAACACATCCAAAAATAATGAGTGATGTCCACTTTATAACACAAAAGATTTGTTAAAGCTACTGCAAGTTTGCAGGAAAGCATGACCACAGTTTCCTTTTATTTCTTGTCTTTGCTATTCCACTTTTGTGTTTGGAGTAAAGAGGTGTGTTCATGAGATACCTACTCAAGCCATTAAGCCTCATGGTCTCGGGGAGAGCTAGTTCCTAAACCCTGACCCAGCTCTGCTTAGAGTACCTGGTATGATACAAATGCCAATCTACTGGAATGTCCACTGTATTAAAGACATTTCCTTCAATTTACTCTCCTATAAGAAAATACAGGGGGAGGCTATGTCATCGAATTCAATTATAGTTGGTTGGTATAAAAATGTTCTGGTGTTAGCGATGTATATGGAAATAATAATTTGAGAGCTGGAAGACACAAAAGGCCTCAACTTTAGAGTTCTCTTTACAAAGATAATAAAAGGAAGGTTAGGAAGATAAGACTTGAGTGAATGACACAAAGGATTGGAAAACTTTGAGCTAGGGTCTTGGTTTCTTATCCGGCAGATATGTGTGCTCTGAGATACAACATCATTTCCCTGCCTGAGTGAAAACAAAGAAGTGCATATGCATAATGGATGTGACTGACAGAGGCCAGGCTTTCCCTGGAGCCACTAGGATGATGGCAGATTCTACTCCCAATAGCCCTTTTATTTCTCTTGCATCTTGTATTCACTCTTCTACTTTTCCTTTTGTTGTCCTTGTTAACACTTGAATGGAATTAGGTACTGTCTCCCTCTTTTGTTTTCTATGGGATGAAGCACTCTGGATTCAGTGAGTTTCTCAACAGATCTTTGTATTTTATACTTTTCCCTTTATTTTGAGTTTTAAAGATAAGCAAAGAATAATTGTTTTATTTCACATTTTTGTGAGGTCTATGATAGTATATCTATGGGGGTTTAATTAAATTCTGCAGCTTACTTAGATTAGTTTATGCTTAAACCCTATCAGGGAGGCTTGGATGCCTAATGCAGAGGCAGGAATCCCTGCAGAAGATTGAGAGTTTTCTCTAAGGAGCATCTATTCCAATCCCCAATAAACATGTGATTCTAGCTTCAGTGTCTTTTTTTTTTTTTTTTAACCATCCTTTGGGTCTTTATATTGAGAAAGATTGTCTATGGATCCAATTTTCCATCTCAACACTCGAGGGAGTGATTGCTATACAAAAATAAGAAGGATTGTGACCACTCATTTCATTTGTACTCATTAAAAACATGATAAAGAAATTAAATAGAAACCAGGCACAAATAAGCATTGGATTTAAAAGCTGGTATGTAGAAATAGAAAGTCCTTTGAAACTACATTTCAGTCTTTTTTAATGCACTCATCACACACCATGGCTGGGAAGTTGGCAGCTCTCTGATTCTGTCCCAAAGCCATTGGTTTGCTCTGTGGTTCATCAAGTATATATATTCAGCAGAATTTATGTACTCAGCATTTACTTAAGTTTTAGAGAAATTGAAATGAATGTAATAAAGTCTTGTCTTTATGAATAATTACTTCCTTTTGAAAACTACTAATACTAACATGTAAAATGACAATATTTAATAAGGTCTGAGAGTGCTGGTTCAAATTTGCATGTAGTTGAGTACAATTGGATTAGTGTTTAGGGGAAGAAATGAGGTGCAGATCATTCTAGGTGGAATGGCCTGGAAGGTTGTATCTAAGCAGAAAATCAACTGATATTAAATATCGTCTGTGTCAGAGCTCTTGGGAAGACAGAATATGGGAGTATGGAACAGTGAGTGCAAGAGGTAGGGGCAGAAAAGAGCTGGTTGTATTGAAAGCACAGCCAGGTGAGGCACAGCAGCATTATGAGAGGTAAAGAGGGACTTGGAAATGAGGTCAAAGAGAAAAGTTGTACCAGGCTGTTATGGGAACATTTTGAATATGAGAGAGTAAGATCTGATTTTCTCTTAAAATAGTTCTTTTTAGGAAAATGGCTCTATGGCAAAGTTCTTGCCACACAAGCATGGAGACCTGAGATCAGATCCCCAGAGCCCTTATCAAATATCAGCTATGATGGCATGAGCCTATAATCCCAGAATGGGGGAGGCAGAAACAGAGAGTTCTCTAGGCCTTAATGGCTAGCTAGTCTTGACAAATCACTGTCTTCTAGGTTCAATGATAGACCCTATCTCAAAAAATAAGGTTGGTTTTGGAGAGATAGCTCAGGGTTTTAATGAATTTCTTGAGCAAGCATGAATATCTGCAGAGAGCTGAGGCTAGCCATGTGCAAATCCCCAGAACCCACATAAAAAGCTGGACTTGGCCACATGTGCCTATAGCAATAACCCTGAAGTAGAGCACAGACTGTGCCTCAAAAGAAGAAGGGGCGGAAAATCAATGAAGCAGGACTCCAGACTTTCCACTCTGTCCAACATAGATAACTGTCACAGGCCAGCACATTTGAAGTTAAAAGTGCTCACGCATGCGCATGCATACACACACACACACACACACACACACACACACACAAGAAAAGATGGAAAATGAAGAGTATATCAAATGATGACCTCAGGCTTTCACGTGACCATACTCACATGCAGAAACCAAATGAACACCACATACATGTGACACAACAAACACATGTATACACATACGTGAACACCAAACACATGCACACACACACACACATTCCTTCTTCATGTTCTGTGAGATGTCAAGTGAAGGTCACACAATGGAAATGGTGTGTGGCAATCCAGGAAACAGGGTACTAAGTTACAGATTGTTTTATCCTTTTTTTGGCAGAGTAGGTAAGTAATGATTAGGGTTGGCTACAATGTTTTCAGAAAAGCTGGTAAGGACTGATCAGGTTCATACTCATAATATTGTTCTAACATGACAGTGCTAGGACTTGCTAAGTAGATAATATAAAATATAATGATGAACAGGATTCAACAATGAGTCCCAGATTTTGGGACTAAGAACCTGAGCAAAAATTAATGTCATTTAATTAAACAGACCCTTGTGGTTGGAATGGCTTTTGGAAAGAGTTAAAGAGTTATATTTTGGAAAAGTTTAGTTTCAGACTTTGTAATCATCAAAGTATAGTCAGTAATTGAATGGATGAGCCTGGAGTTCAGGGATTTGCTGAATGTGAAAAATACAAATCAGTAGATATGAATATAGAGACATGAAGGATGCTAGAGACCGAGTCCCGGGAAGTTTGGCTTTTGAATTCTATGCTACATTTTGATGCTTTAGAGACCTGTGGTGGCCCTGTCAGCTCTGGCATTAGTTTATCTATGCCATAAGCTGTCTTAGATAACATGAAACTCTCAACTGACAAATCTATGGGCCTAAGAAATGATATTTTGTCTAAATTATTGATTACCTGTCTTTTTCATTCTGTCTTATAGCTTGTCTTTTCAACCTCTCCATTGTGTTTGTATTGGAAGAGGTCAATTCTCATCTTTGAAGGTGCCCATAGCCTTATGTGTATTCATGGAGGACATTGCCCTGGTCATCCACTGCTTCAGGTACAAAATCTGGAATGTGTTTCAAGTTCATATGTATGTCACAAAGTCATTTAGAAAACAATGTTTAGAAGACATTTAAATGGCAAGAGGACTATACAAGCAATAGAGCTGACCATTTGTTGCTTCTAAGCTATCTGCATTCTTTGGTAAGTTTCAAGATATGATATGCTTAGCAGGTTCTACCTAGGGCTACCTGGATTTTCCTACCCTGCAATAATGTGGGAGACCTGACTGAACAGGGTTAATACATTCTCATTCTTTTCCATTTGTCTTTGATGAAACTCATGCTCTCAGTGCTATGTATTTAGACAGTGGTCTATTTTATTTATGTTTGAAACAAGCTCTTGGAATTAAGTGCAGTTTGGCTCATATCTCTGTATGTAACCCAGGCTGACTTCAAATTCACAATCCTCTTGCCTCGGCTTCCCAAGTGCTGGAATTACAGGTGTGTGCTACCATGTCAGGCTAATGGTTTCTACTTTTCTTTTGTAATATGTCAGATGTTATTTTATTACATGTAATATATGCATTGATGTAACATTTTTTTCTTTTTTTATTAGTCTTATACACAGTGTGTATACACCCATGTTGGTACCATCATTAGCCTCCACCCTGTCCTCCCCCCTCTGAAGGGACCCTCTTCATTGGGGAATGTGGGTCGTGCATTGTGGGGCTAGCCATCAGTTATGGAGAAGAGACAATGTCTCAGTGCATAATGTCCCAACTTGTGGCTCTAACAATCTTTCCACCCCTCTTCTGCAAATTTCCCTGAGTTCTGTTGGGTTTGTTTTAGATCTACTTCAGTGATGAGGTCTTGGGAGCCTCTGTGTCTCTGGATATCTGTTTTGGTAGGAGTTGAGTATTCTCTGTGTCTATCTCAGACTTCACCCTTGCGCTGGTATCAGGTTCATCAAGAAAGCAGCACTTTTGCTCATTTCCCCAATTACTCTATGGTTTCTACCTTTTATTCCTGGAAGACAGTCAACCATTCCTTGTCAGTTTAATAGGAGACTTGCAGGTGTCAAATGAGTCCTCTAAGAGTAAGTGTGGTTGTCTCAAATTATATCACTGAGGTCTAAATAAATATGTGTTTTTGAATATGCAAGCACTGTGGAGAAGTGTATTCATAGATCAAGAGCAAGAATAGTACCTGGAGTGTAATTATTTGCAATGTCTGTTGCATAGATTGGAAATGAGAAGCATTCTATGCTGAGCCATTAGAAAGCTTGAAGGTGGTCATGTCAAATAAAGACTATCTGGGGACTCACAGCTTTTAAGAAATAGTCAAAGACCATCACTATACTAATCAGCATCAAATAATCCCATTAAAAACTCATCAGAGGGGGGAGGACAGGGAGGAGGCTAAGGATGGTACCAACATGGCTGTATACACTGTGTACATAACTAATTATAATAAAAAAACTCATAACTAATATCCAAAGGCAATTATGCTTATGCTTGGAATAATAGAAAAATTTATTCTCTGTGAAAAAAATATATATCCCTTTAAAGTAAATTACCATTTAACCAAATTTGCTTCCTTGTTTTTATTTTGTATCTAACTAGGTTAAGGGTATCCTGAAGCAAACTCAAGTGAAGTCCTTTACTAAGGCATTTTGGGGAATCTGTGTTTGATGAATCCCATGATCCCAATGTTCTTCAGAGTATATTAGCATTTTTCCTTCTGAGAATAGCACTCAGAATGTCATTCCATATCCAAAATACCTTGCTATTGCATAAACTCAAAGCCTTTAAGCACAAGACTGCTGATTATTATAATAATAACTAATATTAAAATAAAACATTACAATACAATCATATAATTTAAAAAGTAATAGTTTTATTTTGTAAGTTAAAGACAATATTATTTATTTCTTATGTATTTATATTTTAAGAAATATTTTTATTTCTTCTGGTTCCCATCCTCCCAGTATTATTTTACTAAATAACCACTCTTCCACCTTTCAGTTTCCCAATTCCTCTATTTCTTTTCCCTAAATTTTCTTCTCATACTTCTCATTTCTTTAGATCCCTGTCTTTTTGAGTATAAAACACCTTTCTAGTAAATATCAAACATATCTCATGGAGACATGAAATTTCTCAGCAAGTATTTATTGTGCTGAATAAATGAATAACTGTACTAAGTATTTCTTGGCTCTTCTCCATGCCTTGTTAAAATTAAATTTGTCCTTCAAAGACCACATAAAAAGATGTCACCTCATGAAGTTTCCCTTAACTCCATTATTTAAATTAAATTTGTCCCCATGTCTTTTCTCCCTGCCTACAGCTCCTTCTGGCTTAATTATACAACTTTCCACTCTATTAATTGCATTTAAGAGTCATATGTTTCTACACTGCTTTGCAAAT
Source organism: Dipus sagitta (assembly GCA_036346955.1). NCBI lineage: Eukaryota > Metazoa > Chordata > Mammalia > Rodentia > Dipodidae > Dipus > Dipus sagitta. Next base: position 121,641,328 of record CM070772.1, read on the forward strand.
TCCTTGAGGCCCAGGGTTTGTAATCTTCCCTTCAGAAAACCAACAGTGATTGCCATTGTTCTGCACATATGCTAGACCTTGTAGCCATGGTATCTGAAGATGGGTATATCATTTTAATTTTATACATAATATGCTTTTAGCTTATTCCCTAAGGATTTGGCCTTAGATAAACTATTCTGCATATCTTTCTTTAATACAAACATTTTTGTTATTTGATGAAGGAAATTGACAGAAAATATCAAAAAAACACTTGGCTTGTGATAGAAAACAGTGGACGTGTACTTACAAAACAAATGCTGCTTCCATTAAGAATTTGTGTGAGTGAAGGGTATTTTTTGACAAAATATTCTTGAGCAATTGCCTATGGTCGTGACCCTAGATAATTTTAGGCCATGAAGTATATCTTTCCTGTGACCAGTTTCCAGGACATTGGGAATACTGAATTATCTTGGGATCATATATCTGTCATTCTTCTAATATGTGAGTTGTGTTGGATGTGTTAAGTTTTTGGTTTTTTTTTGGAATTTAGGAAACCTATTCTTTAATGTAATGCAAATTAGAAATTACTCGCCAGGTAGGGACTAGGTCTATTCTATTTTATAAGCATTTATTTTGATAAAATGCATTAAATTCATTTATTGAATGAGTAAAAGATCTCTGATGCCAGTTACACTGGGAAAATATTTGAAGCATCCAGTATAAAATCATGTGTGGACAGTGGGTGGTGGTGTCATGTTGCTTAGGTACAGTAAGAAGGCCAGGTATTGGCACCAGAGCTTCTGCGGAGGTTATGGAATAGAGATCACTGAAGACATGGAGGCTCACATTTATGTTACTTGGTAAATCATCACAGAGATTCAAGCTTCATGTTTTGTTAAATGGAAACACATTGGCTGGTCTTGAATAGCATCAACACAATTGGCTTACCTTAAAACAAAAATGACAGTGGCTGTATTCAAATTTGACTTTAGGTGAGGAAAATTATAAACAAAAACCATGTAAGAGGACTGGTTCTTATCCATGTGTGATATGAGAGTGTTGATGGGGATGTGATGGTGGAGGTACTGCTCAGTGCAGGCTTCTGGTTGTGATTTAGAGTAGAACCCACAGGTTTTGTGTTGGATAGCATGTATTGTAGAAGAAATGGTGAAGAATTGAATTTTACAAGGAATGCAACATTAGCCATAAAAGATATTAGGAGAAAGGATGACCATGTTGAAGGAAAGATAAGGTCAGTGGTAAGACCCTTCTGCTGAAGACACCTTATGTGCTTGACATGTAAAATGGAATGGCATGGCTGGAAGTTGGAACAGAGTCAGTCCCCAGACAGTCAGCACGTCTAGTGCCAGAAGGTGCTACATGGGCGACTGGGGGAAAATGACCAATATCTGTCCAAGCAACTCATTGTCTAACCTGTTTAACAGCAAATAACCTGTTGTGATGCCCACACAAGTGCAATAATGGCACATAGCCATGGTGCGAAACCAACTGCTCTTGATTTGGCTAACTGATCCCCTCAGTGGTACGGGACCCATAGATGGAGCTGGGAAACAAGTCAGAACCATATCCAAACATAAGCCCACTCTCCAATATCAAGCTACCATCAATCATGGGCTACAAGAGGGCCTACACCTATTAAGTTCTCTATAAAAAAAGTAAGGGTTATCTCATTTGTCCTGGTGCTAACTTACCCTCAGTTGGAGAATCTGCTTCTCTTTTTCAGATACATGTAGATCCTAAGGAGAGAGCCACCCCATCATACCTCAAAAGGGCCCTGGCTGAAACTAAGAAAAATTGGTGAAACAAGCAAGGGTGCTGCTCTCCTGATGAACTGGATACCAGCAGAAGGGTGAAGGAGATCAACACAGATGAAAATCAACTCCTACCAAATCAGAGAGCCAGTGACCCAGAGGCCCCCAACACCTCATCACTGAAGCAGACCAAAAATGAACGCAACATGGCTCAGGGAAATCTTGAGGAAGAGGGGTGGAAAGAATGTCAGAGCCGCATGTTGGGTCATGATATGCAGAGACATTAATCTTACCCATAACTGTGGGCTAACTCCACGATGCATGACCCATATGCCTCAAAAAAGAGGAGCCAAGGGGAGGGTCAAGGATGAGCCTAATAATGGTACCAAACTGACTGTATTTGCTGAATACAAAACTGATTAATTAAAAAAAAAAAAGAAAATTGGTTGGGAGCACAAGTTTTAAATGAATTCATTGGTGAGCCACATGGAGGTTAAAGTGGATAATTGAGTATGAGAGCCTGGGCATCAGATGAGCTATTGTAGATGGTGATACAAATCAATAGTCAGCATGTAGGTGGAATTAAAAAGCATGAGATTAGACGGAGTCAACTAAGGACTGATTAAGCATAAACAGGTGCTTAGGTACTGTGGCAGGGGAGAAAAGGAGGAACTATCCAATGACAGAGAATGGCTAGTGAGATGTAAGGGGCATTTGTGAGTGGGCTGCTTTAGTGCCTAATGGATGTGTTTTCAAAGTTCAAAAGCGATAGCTTCTGTCTCTGAGTCTCTCACACACAGTAGATGAGGCTTCAATCCTGTGACACATCTAACATAGCTCTACGATACTCCCTCCGCCTCCAAAATAAGTCCCTGGGGAGGTCAGTTGCTCCTATAAACAATGCCGGTATTGTCCAAGTCACTTGCAGGATGCTATGTTGGGGAGTAATCATTTATTCTAGGAGACACAGGGCACATAATTATCCACTGGAAGACAATTTCCTTCAAGGATAAAAAATAGATTGTGTTTTCTTACACTCACCTACGTACAAATTTTGTGAACAAGGGTGTCAAACTCTCTGTTAGTCCATAACCAAATGTAAGGTGGATTGATTTGAACCAGCCCCATGCTTTTAAAGTAGCACGATTTAGGCCAGGTACAGTGGTCCATGCCTTTAATCCCAGCACTTGGGAGGCTAAAGTAGGAGGATCACCATGAGTTTGAGGCCACCCTGAGACTACATAGTGAACTCCAGGCTAGACTAGACTAGAGAGTCACCTTTAAAAACAGCAACAACAACAACAGAAGTGGTACATTTTTATTTCAAAAACCATGTATGTTCACTAATTAATAACTGTGTTGATAAAAAGGAAAGAAGACAGTGCACTTCCTTTTTCTTTTGTTTGCAAACATTTTATACCACTACCCATTTCTTACTTTTTTTTTTTTTTTAAGGTAGGCTCTTTCCCTAGTCCAGGCTTACCTGGCCTGGAATTTACTATGTAGTCTGAGGCTGGCCTCAGATTCACTGAGATCATCCTACTTCAGCCTCCCCAGTACTGGGAATAAACATGTGTGCCATTATGCCTGGCCAGAGAAGATTATTATTATTGTTTTTTCTGTGGTAGGGTATTAGTCTAGCCCAGACTGACCTGGAACTCAACCTGCCCCCCCCATTTTTATTTGATTTTGGTTTCACTGAGAACCAAATTCTTATCAATATCCTGGAAAATCTTTATTTCTGTTCTCAAAATAAGAGTTACATAAAGCTGCCACAATGGCCCTATTGCTAAATCTCTTGTCATTCAAGCATGGAGCCTTGAATTCAGGCCTCCAGCACCCATGTGAATGCCAACTGAACATGGTGACCCACCTCTAGTCCCAGGACTGTGGAAGTAGAGATAGGAGTATCCTCAGGGCAAGCTTGCTAGTTTAGACTAGTTGTATCAGTTAGCTGTGTATTCAAGTGAGAATCCTGATTTCAATAAATCAAGTGGAGAGTGACTGAAGTCGCCTCATTTGACCTTTGGCCTCCAGACACAGATGCACATGGGCACACACACCCGTGCACATGTATGTTCATGTACAAGTATACATGTATGCATACCATACACATATGCAACTACATGGGATTTCAGACACTCAAGGTTGACCCTTGAAAATGCACAATATAAAAGTGAATTTGTAACTTCAAATTTTAAAAGATATCTCTTCGGCCCCTCTATTCCCTTTCTGACTTCTAATTGGTCAAATGAAGATGAAAAGAGTGTCAGATATTTTTCAGACAGACTTGAATTTAAATTGTTGTCATTTATTCTATCTGAGCATGATTTCCTTCATCTGTGAATTGGTAATTATAAAAGAGAGTTTTGCATAATTAATTAAGCATGTATAATGCACTTAACACATCATAGGTGCTCATCAAAATTTAACATAATTAAGAAAACATGAGTTTACAGTTTGAAAAACAATCTTTGATTTTGTATCATCTGTATACAATGACTAATGTACCATCCCCATTGACTTGTCATTAGATTGAATCATGCTTATAGCATGAGTAGTGTCTGGAATAAAATAGATGTCCCAGAAGCCTTTCTTGAAGGAAAAAATATATAGAATGTTTCATGGTTTATATCTTGTGTATACTAATGTTCTGAATGATTGTTTTAGAAATTCATTTTTTAATATTCACATACCTTTACTTGTGGCAGTTTTGAGATGTGTTAAAAGATTTTGCTTGAAAATATATAAGCAGTGCATGGAGAGGTTTTGCAGTAGGAGGTAGATTAGGAAAATAAATAAGTAAACACACATCAATTACAAAGGGAAACTTAAAGCATGGATGAAAACAAAGGAACAGACTGAATGTGCTACTGAAGATTCTTGTGATTCATTTCTATTTGTATTTTCTCTAATTGAGAATGATATGCAGTATTGTCAGTTTAGCTAAAAGCATCAAAAGCCAAGTATGAAAACAACTCACATCTCCGACTGGCTTTCTGGTTTGCAGAGTCCCTGAGGTGTGTGGTACCTTGCAATGATGATGTACAATCCTGACTCTTGCCTCTGTACATTGGGCCTTTCAGCATCGCTTAAGCACGTTAGCACGTTTTCATTTCCTAGGCCCCTGTCCTTTACTGTGATTCCTTCAGTAAGATGCTTCTTACATCCCTTTGTTCATCCCTGGTGGAACATTTAATAGCACATTTGAATGCTGCCAAACATTCATTTCAGATGCTTTAGCTCATCACAACAGAAATATCTGTTTGGAATATAATGTCCTCTGAAAGAATGAAATTTATGACAAAAGAACTCCACATTTCTCTCTCCTCCCATTTTCATCTGCCTCTTTTCTCTCTTCCTCTCTGTTGGCTCTTTCCCTCCATCCCTCCCCATTGTCTATACATTACCTCCCCACCCTACCATCACAGCATGAGCATGCTCTCAAATTATGACAATTGATTAAACCAATCATCACACCTTAGAATCTCTCAGGGAGCCAATAGTTCCTCCATGTAGAGAATAATGCCTCCCATGTAGATGGTATGACACTGTTGTACTCATTTAGATAATCTCTGTCATTATTCATCCATTTCTTTGAACACTGTCTCACTCATACATACACTTTCATTCACTTTCTGTCTCACACACTGACTCTCAAATACACATGCTCTTCAACTGTTCATCCTCTCATATCAAGTTGAAGTTTTATGAGACATGACCATCAGCCTACCTGGTTTAAGCATAAAAAGGTGTATTTTCCCATGAAACACAACTGTTAGGAGATGTCTTGCAAGACTTTATACACGGGCAATATTTGATCAGTAATTTTTGGTGGCATGCTGATTGTCAACTTATTCAATCTATTTAGAAGTAGATCAGCCAAAGCTGATTAGTATCTTCTTTCCATTTCTGAGATGAGACCCCAAATTTTCTAGATCTGAGACTTTTTCAGCCCAACTAAAATAATAAAAACACCCTGAAATTTCTACAAAATAAATGCCCAGACCTCAAACACAGAAAGACTCATTCAATTAGCCTGCTGAGAACCTCAGCACTTGGTTTAAAATTCTCAGGCGACTATAAAGTGTCTTAAAGTAAAGAGCCACTGATTTATCTCATTTTGAACTGCCTTCCCCCTTGGGTACTACTGGCCATGTGCTCCTAAGAGAATCTGAAGAGAAGGTCGACTTTCCAATTTCTTAGAAAAAGTAGAAAAATCAAAATATAGAAAGGAAAATGATCCATTAAAAGAAAACCTCAGAGAAAAGACTCAGGTGTTCATAGGAGATAAACTACGAAGAAAGAAGTAGGAACTGGATGAAGCACCCTGGAGCTAATTAGAGAGCACGGCAAAAAAAGACCATGAATATTAGCCAAGGTTGTAATATTCACATTAGCTAAAAGGCATCCACATTGGTCAGGGCAATGTCCAATGACCAAAGACCACCATTGACTCTAATTTATGCACACAAAAAAGTAGCATGGCCAAGAGAACCTGCCTAAATTAGTTTCAATATAATTGAGTACAAATCTCAATGCTGCAATCAGAGGGGCCACACCTATGGTCTGTCTATGATTACGATAAAGCAAAATCTAAATAATGTTCTGTATCTGGGGCTAGCTGGAGGGACAACTGCCTGTACCAGGTTGCTCTGTCTGCATCTGTTTTACTGAAGTCTGTCCCATTTTGTGTGCAGTGCAGTTTGTCCTCTGGTGAGATTTCCATAAAGAACTTTCATGCTCCCATAATCACTATGACCCAGAATCAGAAAATTTCTGCCACTGAATGAAGATCTTTACCAGGAATAATTACAAATGAGGCAAGCAATCATTTGCGTCATGGTTCATCGGTCCCGTCAGAATGAAACAAAGACATTTTTCACTCTCTTCCCTTTACCATATGCACTATTAAAATGCCTTTGTCGATTACTGTAAATAATTCAAATGTTTGTTAAAAACTCTGTAGAAAGATCAAGAAATTATAGATAATGAGAGGGAATGCTATCCAATTTATTTTTACACAGTGTTCTCCATCCATCATAGTGTAAAGCGCTTCAAGGTGAAGCAGAAATGGAGAAGGCATTCACAATGATCTCAGAAGAATTGTGGAGAAAGTTCTATTGCCTCTTAGGCTTTGCTTGTTAGTATTATTCTATATCAGGTCATTTCTCTAATTCAGCTCTGATATGTATGTGTCTTTGCTTATGTATGCATATGTGTTGGGGCCAGTGGACAGCTTTGAGTGCTGTTCCTCAGGCACTGTCTAGCTTTTGTGTTGTTTTGTTTTGTTTTATGACATAGTCTCTCACTGGCCTGAAGCTTATCATATAGGCTAGACTAGCTGATCAGCAAGCCCAGGATGCCTCCTGTTTATGCCTCCACAATTCTGGAGTTACAAGTACATACCACTATGCCTGGGTTTTTCAAAAACATGAGTCCTGTGCTAGAAGGATGGCTAAGCAGTTGAGGACTTACCTGCAAAGCCAAAGGGCCCAGGTTTGATTTTTCAGGACCCAAATAAGACAGATGCACAAGGTGGCACATGCATCTTGAGTTCCTTTGAAGTGGCTGAAGACCCTGGTATACCCATTCATTCTCTCTCTCTATCTCTCTCTCAGGTTTGATTGCCCAGTACCCAAGTAAACCAGATACACATGGTGGCACATGTGTCTGGAGTTCATTTGCAGTGGCTAGATTCCCTGGAGTACCAGTCTCTCCCTCTATCTGTATCTTTCTTCCTCTCCCTCTCCCTCCCTCACTCTCTCTCTCTCTCTCTCTCTAATAAATAAATAAAAATAAAAATATCATTTAAAAATGAAAAAAATTTAAAAAAAAAAAACAAACACGAGTCCTGGGATCAAACTCACATATTCATAAATGTACAGCAAGCACTTTACCCACTGAGCAATCTCCCCAACAACCACTTTTAGATATTTTAATCATTAAAAGTGGGGACAGTTTTTTAAACTTTATTTTTATTAGATATGGACATATTTAGTATGCAAACAAAAAAGAAATTGGACACTGAGGACACTCAACACCTACCAAAACAGAGATACAGAAGGTCCTAAGAGCCCATCACTGAAGTAGACTTAAAATGCACCCAACATTGCTCACAGAATTTTGTGGAAGGGGCGGAGGAGATGGTTAGAGCCACAAGTTGGGACATTTTGCACAGAGACATTGTCTGTCCCCCATAACTGACTCCTGCCCCCACAATGCATGACCCAAAATCTCCATGGGGTTGACCTGCATTCCTGATGAGTAAGGCCTCATCAGAAATTGTTATTCCAAGGCATTCCATTTTTTGTTGCTATTGAAAATGGGAAGCCTCACTGATTTCTTTCTCTGTATATTTGTCCTTTGCATATAGAAAAGCTACTGATTTCTGTTCATTGATTTTGTATGCCGCCACTTTGCTGAAGGAATTTATCACCTTTAGAAGTTTTGGGATGGAGACTTTCAGGTCACTTATATATAGGATCATGTCATCTGCAAGTAGGGCTAACTTTACTTCTTCCTTTCCAATTTAAATCCCTTTTATTTCTTTCCCTGTCTTATTGCTTGGGCTAGTACTTCTAGTACTATGTTGAAGAGCAGTGGTGAGAGTGGACACCCCTGTCTTGTTCCTGATCTCAGTGTGAACTCCTTGAGTTTTTCCCATTAAGAATTATTTGGATTCTGGCTTTGTGGTGCATGCCTTTAATCCCAACACTAAGGAGGCAGAGGTAGGAGGATTGCCGTGAGTTCAAGGCCATCCTGAGACTACATAGTGAAATCCATGTCACCCTGGGCCAGAGTGAGACTCTACCTTGAAAGACAAAAAAAAAAAAAAGACTTTGGCTTCAGAAGCTTTATATATAGCCTTTATTATGTTGAGATATAAACCCTCCATGCCTATTCTTTCCAGTGTTTTGATCATGAAGTGGTGTTGTATTTGTCAAAGGGATTTCTCTACATCAAGTGAGATGACCATGTGGTTCTTATGGTTCAGTTCATTTATGTGGTGAATTACATTGACCAATTTCTGTACGTTAGAGCATCCCTGCAACCCTGGGATGAAGCCTACTTGATCAAGTTGGATAATGCTTTTGATGTGTTGTTGAATTAGGTTTGCAAGGATTTTGTTCAGGATCTTTGCATCTAAGTTCATTAGGGATATAGGCCTATAATTTCCTTTCCTTGTTGCATCTCTGTTTGGTTTTGGTTTTGGGTGATGCTAGCTTCATAAACGGAGTCAGGGAATATTCCTGGGTCTTAGATTATGCAGAATAGTTTGAGAAAAAATTGGTTTCAGTTCTTCTATGAAGGTTTGGTAGAATTCAGCTGAGAACTCATCTGGACTTGGACTTTTCTTTTGGGGGAGGTTTTTTTTTTAATTTTGTTTGTTTATTTATTTATTTGAGAGCGACAGAGAGAAGGAGGCAGAGAGAGAGAGAGAGAGAGAGAGAGAGAGAGAGAGAATGGGTGCACCAGAGCTTCCAGTGTCTGCAAACGAACTCCAGATGCATGAGCCCCCTTGTGCATCTGGCTAACGTGGGTCCTGGCGAATTGAGCCTTGAACCGGGGTCCTTAGGCTTCACAGGCAAGCACTTAACTGCTAAGCTCTCTCCAGCCCATTGGGGGAGGTTTTTGATTACCTTTTCAATCTCCATGGATGTGATAGGTTTGTTTAGATTAATCTGCTCAGAATTTAGTTTGGGTAGGTGGAATGTGTCTAGTACAGGCTTTGGAAGGATGCCCTGATGATTCTTCAAATTTCCATGATGTCTGTAGTGATCTCTACTTTTTCATTTCTGATTTTGTTAATTTGAAACTTTTAGTTTTTGTGCTTGATCACTTTGGCCAGAGGATTGTCAATCTTGTTTGCTTTTTCAAAGAACCAGCTCTTTGTTTCATTGATTTTTTTTTAAATTGTTTTCCTAGTTTCCAGTTCATTAATTTGTGCTCTAATCTTGATTATTTCTTTCCATCTGGAGCTCTTTGGGTTGGGCAATTCTTCTTTTTCCACTATCTTTAAATGGACACTCAGGTTATTTATTTGTGATTTCTCTGTCTTTCTTATTTAGTTATTTATTTATTTATTTATAACTTCCATGCTTGCAAAAAATATCCCATGTTAATTCCATTCCCTCTCCCAATTTTTCCCTTTAAAACTCCACTCTCCATCGTATCCCCTCCCCTTCTCAATCAGTCTCTCTTTTATTATTATATCATCATCTTTTCCTCCTTTATAATGGTCTTATGTCAGTAGTGTCAGTGATTGTGGGGTCATGGATACACAGGCCATTTTGTGTCTGGAAGAGCATATTGAAGTAGTCCTACTGTTCCTTTGGCTTTTATATTCTTTCTGCCACCTCTTCTGCAATGGACCCTGAGCCATGGAAGGTGTGATTGAGACATTTCAGTGCTAAACACTTCTCTGTTACTTCTTCTCAGCGCCATGGTGCCTTCTTCTTTTTCTTCTCAATTTTTATTAACATTTTCCATGCTTGCAAAAAATATCCCATGTTAATTCCATCCCTTTCCCAACTTTTCCCTTAAAACTCCACTCTCCATCATATCCCCTCCCCATCTCAATCAGTCTCTCTTTTATTTTGATGTCATCATCTTTTCCTCCTCTTATGATGGTCTTATGTAGGTAGTGTCAGGCATTATGAGGTCATGGATATCCAGGCCATTTTATGTCTTGAGCGAGCATGTTGTAAGGAGTACTACCCTTCCTTTGGCTCTTACATTCTTTCTACCACCTCTTCTGCAGTAGACCCTGAGCCTTGGAAGGTGTGATCGAGATGTTACTTGGTACTCTAGTCACTTCTTTCCAGCAACATGATACCTTCTGAGTTGTCCCAAGGTCAGTGCCATCTGAAAAGAGAAGATTGTCTACCCAAACTCAGAGTAGCACTAATATAAGGGTATGAATATTAAGAGAAGTGCTTCCTGGGCAGTTTGATAAACATAGTATATACATTTATCCAGACATCAGCAGATGTTACACCCCTAGGGCTCAAGACTATCCCTGTTTTAAGTTTTCAGTATCAGGGATATATTCCCTCCCATGGAGTGGGACTCCAGTCCAAATGGAGGGCAGTTGGTTTCCACCATGATAGGCATGCCACTATTGCACCCGTTGGCTCATTTGGCCTGGCTGGCCAATTATAAGGCTTGCAGTGTCCACTGTTGAATATCTTCACTGGTGGTATCTCTTTCTTACATTGAACTGCATGTAGAATGGCTTCTTCCAGCTTTCTGTCAGCTGGTCTACATGGAGGAGGTTATCAGCTCAGTTCCAGCAGGATTTCTCAGTGGCCTTGTAGCCCAAGTATGTGGAGTCTTCAGTAATAGGGTCTTACCATCTGTTCCTGGTGGGAAAAAAAGGGCCTTGGCAATGGCCTATAATGTTTTGGGGGCATTAGGGACCTCCCTGTCCAACAACTCACTGGAAGGTATCCCATCCCTAGCACTGAAAATTTTCTAGCAATGATCCAAAACTGGAGGATTCCATATGATTTATTCATACCCTCTTAGATTTTGATTAGCCTTCCCTCCACCTTTCCTTTACTCAATCTCTTCCCCTGACGTCACTTTGGGCCTTTTCACCCCCGTTAATCTGTTCTTCTACTTACATATATACAATACCAACCTATTAAGTACTATGGTGGTTTGAATATATGGCCCCCAATATATTCAGTTTTTTTATTTTATTTTTTTATTTTTTGTAGTTTGCATCTGCAGCCACCTGGCTGGAGGTAGTGTCACTGGGTGGATCTTAAGGTGTGATGGTGAGTTTCAGATTTCAATCTAAAGATATGACAAGTGTGCCTAGCAGGTGTTCCTGAAGTGTGCTGTGGCTTTTGGCTTTTAGGCTTGTACTTCTCTCTCTCTGCTTGGTCCTGTGAAAGCAGGGCAGCTTCTTCTGCCATTATGGAACTTCCCCTGGGTCTGTAAGCTTCAGTAAATCTTCCTTCCTCCATAACTATGCCTAGTCTGGAAGATCATCTCAGCAAACCTGAAGCTGTCTGCTACATAACTTTGTACCAGGAGTGGGGTGAGATGAACCTGACCATGTGGATGTTGATCTTTTGGAACCTTTGTTTTGGAGGAATGGGCATGGACATGGTGCTTGCAACTGAAGATGCCTTCTGGAGTGGTAAGCCATGTTTTATGGGCTATGCTGATCAGAGTTTGAGAATGCTAAGCGCAGACAGCATTGAACTTCGAGGCTTGTCTTATGAGCTTTCTAAGGGGAAGGAAAGACTACAGAGGACTTTGTTGGAACTGGGCTACTGCCATAAGGGCTGGCTGCGTTCTGCTGCCTAGGCCCAGAGAGTTTGATCAAGGTTACATTTGCTTTGGACTGATGTGCTTGGCTAAAGATATTGGACTGAGAGATTTAAGATTTTAAGCTGGAAAACCTCAAACAAGTTAAAATTACAGGCACTGAGACTTGTTTTTGGTTACTGAATCTGCTATTGTCAAACACATTAGCAATCAAGAAACAAAGATGGTCCAACTGATTTACCATGGAAAAGATGCCTGAGGAAAGACTATCATAGAAATGCAAACAATTTTGGAAAGAATTGACTGGAGAATGAACCTGCTTTTAAAGGTTATGATTTATTTTGTCTGTGAAAAAAGAATATGTCTGTGTCCTGGACACCCAGTATTGGTTTTAGAAGCATGAAAAATGCAAGGAGTGGTCATGAATTGCACATGGTTCCAGGAGCTGCTGCTTAGATGTGGCATGAGGTAGGATTATGCAAGTGCTACCATAGAGCACACTGTTGGCCTGAGATGGAAGTGTTCCCTGGCTACTCTGCCCAGCTGGAGGGGTGGAATTAGAAAATCTGGAGATTGTCAGTCTTAGCTTGTATTGGACTTGAACTGCAGAAGTTTGATGTTTATTTGATGGTGGTTGAGTTTGCATTGTTTTAGTCTCTCCTTGATATGCCTTATACGAGTTGAAAATGTTTACTCTGTGACTTTATATGTTAGAAATGTTTAACTTGTTTGATTTTACAGGTCTTGCTATCTTAAATTGGTCAAGACTGTGGGGACCTTTGAAATTGAACTGAGTACAATTTACAAAGTGTGATGGTCATAAATTTATTGGGGGGCCAGGGGCAGAATGTGGTGGTTTGAATAGATGGCCCCAATCTATTCAATTTTTTTATTTTTTGTAGTTTGCATCTGCAGCCACCTGGCTGGAGGCAATGTCACTGGGTGGATCTTAAGGTGTGGTGGTGGGTTTCAGATTTCAATCTAAAGATATGAAAAGTGTGCCTAGCAGGTGTTCCTGAAGTGTGCTGTGGCTTTTGGCTTTTAGGCTTGTACTTCTCTCTCTCTGCTTGGTCCTGTGAAAGCAGGGCAGCTTCTTCTGCCATTATGGAACTTCCTCTGGGTCTGTAAGCTTCCATAAATATCCCTTCCTCCATAACTGTGCCTGGTCTGTAAGTTCATCTCAGCAAACCTGAACCTGTCTGCTGCAAGTACCCTCCTCCCTTCCTTTCTATTCCCTTTGTATCTCTTTTATAGCTTACTGGCCTCTGCTACTGAGTTTTTTCCTTCACACACAGAAGCCCAATCACCTGTAGCTAGTATCCACATATGAGAGAGAACATGCAGCGCTTGGCTTTCTGGGCCTGGGATACCTCACTAACTTTTTTCCTTTCCAGATCCATCCATTTGCCTTAAAATTTCATAACTTCATTTTTCTTTACCACTGAGTATAAGTTCATTGTAAAAATGTGCCATATCTTCATTATCCACTCATCAGTTGAGGGACATCTAGGCTGGTTCCATGCCCCAGCTATTATGAATAATGCAGCAATAATCATGGTTGAGTACGTACTTCTAAGGAAATTAGATGAGTTCTTAGGATATATGCCTAGGAGTGCTATAGCTGGGTCATATGGTAGATTAATCTTTAGCTGTTTTAGGAACCGCCACACTGATTTCTACAGTGGCTGGGCCAGATTGCATTCCCACCAACAGTGTAGAAGGGTTCCTCTTTTTCCACACCCCCACCAGCATTATGATCATTTGTTTTCATCATGGTAGCCAATTTCACGGGAGAGAAATGGAATCTCAATGTAGTTTTAATATGCATTTCCCTCATGACTCGGGATGTAGAACATTTTTTTAGATGCTTATATGCCATCCATATTTCTTCTTTTCAGAACTCTCTATTTAGTTCCATAGACATTTTTTAATTGGCTTGTTTGATTTCTTATTATTTAACTTTTTGAGTTCTTCATACATCCTAGATATTAATCCTCTATCAGACATATAGGTGGCAAAGATTTTTTTCCCATTCTGTAGGTTGCCTCTTTGCTTTACACAGTGTCCTTTGCAGTACAAAATCATTGTAATTTCATGAGGTCCCAGTGGTTAATCTGTGGTTTTATTGCCTGAGCAATTGGGATTATATTCAGAAAGTCTTTGCCAAGACCAATATGTTGAAGGGTTTCCCTTACTTTTTCTCTAGCAGTTTCAGAGTTTCCAGTCTGATATTAAGGTCTTTAGTCCATTTGGACTTAATTCTTGTGCATGTAGAAAGAGAAGAATCTATTTTCATCCTTCTACAGATACATATCCAATTCTCCCAACACCATTTGGTGAAGAAGGTCTTTTTCCAATCAGTTTTTTAGCATTTTTATTGAATATCAGGTGGCTATAACTACCTGGACTTACATCTGGGTCTTCTATTCTGTTCCATTGATCTACATGTCTACTTTTGTGCCAGTACCATGCTGTTTTTGTTACTATGGCTCTGTAGTATAGGTTAAAATCAGGTATGGTGATAGCACCAGCCTTATTTTTGTTGCTCAGTATTATTTTAGATATTTGAGGTTTTTTGTGATTCCAAATGAATTTTTGGATTAATTTTTCTATTTCCATGAAGAATGCCATTAGGATTTTGATGGGGATTGAATTAAATGTGCAGATTGCTTTTGGTAAGATTGCCATTTTCACAATATTGATTCTTCCAATCCAGGAACAAGGGATGTTTTTCCATTTCCTAGTGTCTTCTGCAATTTCTGTCTTGAGTGTTTTAAAGTTTTCATTGTAGAGATCCTTTACTTCCTTGGTTAGGTTTATTCCAAGGTACTTGATTTTCTTTGATGCAATTGTGAATGGCAGGGATTCTCTGATTTCATCATCTCTGTGTTTGTTGTTAGCACATAGGAAGGCTACTGATTTCTGTGTATTTATTTTGTATCCTGCTACATGGCTGTAGGTGTTTATCAGCTCTAACAGTTTGCTGGTAGATTCTTTAGGGTCCTTTATATATAGAATCATGTCATCTGCAAATAATGATAACTTGATCTCTTCCTTTCCAATCTGTATCTCTTTTATGTGTGTCTCTTGCCTTATTGCTATGGCTAAGACTTCCAGTACTATATTAAATAAAAGTGGGGACAGTGGACACCCTTGTCTTGTTCCTGATTTTAGCGGAAAAGCTTCCAGTTTTTTCCCATTTAGCAATATGTGGGCTGTAGGCTCGTCATAAATAGCCTTTATTATATTGAGATATGTTCTTTCTATTCCCAGTCTCTGTAGGACTTTTATCATGAAGGGATGTTAGATACTGTCAAGTGCTTTCTCTGTATCTAATGAGATGATGATGTGATTTTTGTCCTTCAGTCCATTTATATAATGTATTACATTTATCGATTTGCATATGTTGAACTATCCCTGCATCTCTGGGGTAAAGCCTACTTGATCAGGGTGAATGATCTTTCTGATATATTCTTGTAGTCTGTTTGCCAATATTTTGTTGAGAATTTTTTGCATCTATGTTCATGAGGGGGATTGGTCTGTAATTTTCTTTTTATGTTCTATCTTTGCCTGGTTTTGGTATCAGGTTGATGCTGGCTTCATAGAAGGAGTTTGATAGGATTCCTTCTTTTTCTATTTTATGGAAAAGCTTAAGAAGCAATGGTGTTAGTTCTTCCCTGAAGGTCTGGTAAAAATCAGCAGTGAATCCATCTATGCCTGGGGTCTTTTCAGTTGGGAGATTTTTCATAGCTGCTTGGATCTCCATACTTGTTTTAGGTCTATTTAAGTGATGAATCTCATCTTGATTTAATTTAGGTAGGCCATATAAATCAAGGAAATCACCCATTTCTTTCAGTTTTTCATACTTTGTGGAGTATATGCTTTTATAGTATGTCCCTATGATTTTTTGAATTTCTCTGGCATCTGTTGTGATGTTACCTTTTTCATCTCTAATTTTATTGATTTGTGTCTCTTCTCTCTCTCTTTTGGTCAGATTTGCTAAGGATTTATCAATCTTGTTTATCCTTTCAAAGAACCAACTCTTTGTTTCATTCATTCTTTGGATTTCTTTTTGGTTTCTATTTCATTAACTTTTGCCCTAATCTTTACTATTTCTTCTTGTCTACTTATTTTTGGTTTGCCTTCTTCTTCTTTTGCAAATGCTTTAAGGTGAAGCATTAGGTCATTTACTTGCAACCTTTCTAATTTCTTAATATAAGCACTTGAAGCTATAAATTTACTTCTTAGGACTGCCTGCATTGTGTCCCAGAGATTTTGGTATGTTGTGTTCTCATTATCATTTGACTCTAAAAGTTTTTTATTTCCTTCTTGATTTCTACATTGACACATTCATCATTTAGTAGTGTGTTGTTTAATTTCCATGATTTTGTGTATGCTCTATAGCCTTTCTTGCTATTGATTTATAGTTTTATTCCATTGTGGTCAGATAGAATGCAAGGAATTATTTCAATTTTCCTGTATTTGTTAATTTTTGCTTTGTGTCCTAATGTACGGTCTATTTTAGAGAATGTTCCATGTGCTGCTGGAAAGAATGTGTATTCTGCAGCATTTGGATGAAATGTCCTGTATATATCTGTTAGGTCCTTTCCTTCTATGACCTCATTTAGTCCAGATGCCTCTGTGTTTATTTTTTCCTGGGATGACCTGTCAATTGATGAGAGTGGGGTGTTGAAGTCACCCACTACCCCTGTGTTTGGTGTTATCTGTGACCTTAGTTCTAATTGCATTTGTTTGATGAATTTGGGGTCCTCCATGTTAGGTCCATATATGTATAGGATTGTAATATCCTCCTGTTGGAGGGTGCCTTTAATCAATATAAAGTGGCCTTCCTTATCTTTCTTCACTAATGTTGGACTGAAGTCTACCTTGTCAGATATTAGGATAGCAACCCCTGCTTGTTTTCTAGGTCCACTTGCTTGAAATACCATTTTCAAAACTTTCACCCTAAGATAGTGTCCATCCTTTGTAGAAAGGTGGGTTTCATGGAGGCAACAAATTGAAGGATCCTGCTTTTTAACTCAGTCTGAAAACTTATGTCTTTTGGTTGGGACATTGAGGCTATTGATATTAAGAGATATTATTGAAAGGTATGTATTTAATTTTGCCATTTTTTGTAGTTCTTCCAGTTTTACCTTTGCTCTCTTGTATTAGCTAGTATTTGAGTATTGTTTGTTTTTCCCAGTTCCTTATATGTGTGCTTTTCTTTTTCTTCAGCATGGAGGATTCTTTCAAGTATTTTCTGTAGAGCTGGTTTTGTATTCAACTGCTCCTTTAGTTTGCTTTTGTCATGGAATGTCCTTATTTCTCCGTCTATTTGAATGGACAGCATTGCAGGATAAAGTAACCTTGGTTGACATTTGCTATCTTTCAGAACTTGGAATATATCACTCCACACCCTAGGGCTTATGACTACCCCTTTTGTAGGTTTTCAGTATCAGCGATATATTCCCTCCCATGGAGTGGGCCTCCAGTCCACCTAGAGGGCAATTGGTTTACCCCATAACAGACGTGCTACTATTGAACCCATTGGCTCATTGGCCTGGTTGGCCAAATATAAGTCTTGCAGTGCCCACTGTGGAGTATCTTCACTGGTGATTTCTCTCTCTCTCTCATTGAGATGTATGCAACATGGCTTTTCCCAGGTTTCTAATAGCTGGTCTAAATGGGGGAGGTTTCCAGCAGGATTTCTCAGTAACCTTGCAGCCCAAGTATGTGGAGTCTTCAGCAATAGGGTCTTACAGTCTATTCCTGGTTGGAAACCAAGGGCCTCAGCATCAGAGACCTCCCTGGCCAACAACTCACTAGAAGGTATCTCATCCCTGGAACTGAAAATGTCCTAGTCTTTGTCTTTGTATTGAAGCCGTTTAAGGCTACGAATTTTCCCCTTATGACTGCCTTCATTGAGTCCTATAAGTTTGGGTAGGTTGTGTTTTCATTAATATTCAAACCTAGGAATTTTACAATTTTTTTTTAGATTTCTTCCACAAAGCATTCATTGTTTAAAACTGTGTTGTTTAATCTTTAGGAGTTGGTGGCATTTTTGATGTGTCTCTTATTGTTAATTTCTAGCTTTACAGCAGTGTGATCTGATATGGTGCAGAAAGTTACTTCAAGTTTCCTGACTTTATGAAGGCCTGTTTTATGGGGGTAATATATTGTCAATTTTGGAGAAGGTTCTGTGGGCTGATGAGAAGAATTTGTGTTCTGTAGAGTTGGGGTGTAAAGTTCTGTAGATACCCTTTAGGTCTAGTGGATCTATGATGTTGAGCTCTATTGTTTTTTGTTGATTTTCTGCTTAGATGTTCTGTCTGTTGATGATAGTGGAGTACTGAAGTCTTAAACTATGATGTTGTTTGTGTTTATTTCTGCATTGTTGTCATGTAGACTTTGTTTTATAAACTGTGGTGCCCCGTGTCTGGGGAATATGTATTTATGATTGTGATGTGCCCATGTTTAATCATTCCTTTGATGAATACGAATTGGCCTTCTTTGCCCTTTCTGATAACTTTTGGTTTGAAGACTTATCAGATTTTAATATAGCAATATTTGCTTGTTTTTTTTTTTTATTTCTTTTTTTTTCTGATCAAGTCTCAGGGTTTATTCAGGCAGACATAGCTTACATATAGATGATAGAACTTTTTTGACAATGCTTATGTGTCTAAGGTCAGTTTCACCAGGGTCCTATGTTAATCCCTCTATCAGGCACCCACTCCACCTAGGCTATATACTAAACAATGCCTTAGGATCAAGTGCTTACTCTATCTAGGCTGTGTACTAAACAATGTCTTAGGATCAGGTGCTTACTCTACCTAGGCTGTATACTAAACAATGCTTAGGATCAGGGGCCTTATCGATAAGGCCTTTGTATTAAGAGATTAGAGGATTAGAGATCACTCTCAGCTCCCAAGGTCAAAGAGCAGCTGCAGATCCTGATATCTCCTTTGTAAGGGATAAGAGAACACCCTTAGCTCCCAAAGTCAAAGAGCAGCTGTGGCTCCCAACATCTCCTCCCTTCTTTTTATACTAAAGAGGGGGAGACCCGCTATTCAGAGGTGGGCTTTTAACCAACTGGGGGAGTATTGACCTGACTGCTCCCGTGAGCTGTCATTTTTTCGTCCCACAATCTTGGCCCTTGGTACCTTCTGGGAAGGGAAGGCAGGGCCTATGTGATCATAATAGGTGTGGTACCAACCTCCATGCAAGTCAGGTTTTTCTTTCAGGGAACTCAGAAGCGGTCAGAAAGGGCCTTCCCTTGCGGTGCTTTGCCTCACACCCATGTTGGTGCCCATATTGTACTCACTTTATTGTGAGCCAATATGTTATTTCTTTTCATAGTGTCCCGAATATCTTGAAATTCCCATTCATACTTTTCTATTAGTTTGTCTTTCTCTTTGTTGGATTGTATTAGATCTGCCACCTGGTCTTCTAGCTTAGATATTCTGTCCTCTCCTTCATCCATTCTACTGGTGAGATTTTCTACAGAGTTTTTTATTTCATTAACTGTGTTCTTCATTGCTAGTAATTCTGAGTGGTTTTTCTTCATTATTTCTATTTCCTTATTTATGTCTTGTATTGATTTCTTTATTTCGTTAAATTGGTGTCCTGTATCTTCTCTGATTCCTTTGATTTCTTCTTTGAGTTCATTGAACATATTTACAATCATTCTTTTGAAATCTTTCTCAGGCATTTTCTCTAACTCGTTTTCACTAGAGGGCATTTCTGAAGCATTGATGCTTTTTGGTGGATTTATATTGCCTTGGTTTTTGGTGTTTCTTGTGTTATAATGTATATATTTTTGCATCTTGGATTAAGTTGCTGCTTAGATTTTCCAGTTAGCTGGGTATCCTTTGCTGTATCTATTGATCTGATATTGTATATCTTCTATGTAGGAGATTAAGATGTTAGGTGTGGCTCTTACCACTCTCAGAGTATCTAGACACGTGGTCCTAGGGGTTAAGTTTGCCTGCTATGGGAGTATTCAAATAGGTTGAGTGGAATAAAATACAGGTATATTCTAAAATTTAACTAAACCCTATACACATTCAGTCAAGAACAGCACCGAGCATTTATGCAAGATTAGGTATTATAAAAACCAGATCCTCTATCAACAAAGAAGTTAAGATTTCTGGTCTGTTGAGGGATCCAAGTCAGCTTGTGACCAGGTGAGACCCTTCCCTGGTTCAATCCCAGTTACCTCTTTGGATGCTTTTGGTCTCAGTCAAGTTGCTGGCTGGGATGTTGGGCTGCTGTTCTGCTTTCTGGAACTGGGTACTGACTTTTCCTGTGGGGCAAACCAAGCCTGGCAACTGTGACCCTGCAGATTGGCACCCCTGATGCTGGATCCCCGCTGCTGCCGCTGGAGCTGCCGTTGCTGGGACCACTGCTGCTGGATCCGCCACTGGAGATGCCGCTGCTGGGTCTGCCCCCGCTGATCCGCTGGAGCTGCTGCTGCTGGGTCCTCCGCCTCTGATCCGCTGGTGCTGCCGCTGCGGGATCCGCCTCTGCCGCTGAAGCCGCTGGAGCCTCCGCTGCTGGATTCGCTGCCCTGAAGCCGCTGTGGCCGGAACCGGAGCAGCTGATGGTGTTTTTGGGGCTGGAGTCACGGCTTCCACCGCCGCTTCCGGCTTCCACCGCCGCTTCCGCTGCCGGGGTCTGAGCCGCCGCTGTTGGATCCCGAGTCGCCACTGCCGGAGCCCGATATGCAGCTGCCGGTGCCCGTACTGCCGCTGCCGCTGCCAGAGTCCGAATCGCCGCTACCGGGTCCCGAGGTGCCGCTGCCGGAGCCCAAGTCGCCGCTACTGGGTCCCGAGCTGCCGCTGCCGGATCCCGAGCTGCCGCTACCGGGTCCCGAGCTGCCGCTGCCGGAGCTGCTTCGGCCTGCCCGTGTGGGCTCTGGATATCTCCTACTTCTCCGCTGCTGTTTTAATCTGTTATACACCTCCCTTGTGTATTTTGCTGGGTTTTCTTTGGCTTTTTCTCCCCTAGGCTGCTTAGGCGTGGTTCCTATGCCGCCATCTTGACCGGAAGTGTCCAATATGTTATTTCTGTTTGCTTGGTATATCATTTTCCAATCTTTCACCCTGAGGAGGTGTCTATCTTTAGTAGTGAGGTGTGTTTCTTGAAGGCAGCAGATATAAGGGTCCAGTTTTTTGATCCACCCTGATAACCTGTAACTTTTGATGGGTGAGTTAATATCATTAATATTTAAGGTTATTACTGTGAAGTTTTAATTAATACATGCCATGATCAGTTGTTTTATTGTGTTTGATGCTTTCTTGTGCTCTTTACTATGTTGAGCCTGGACTATTTTGGTTATTGTGGTCTTCTTGTTGTTGGCTCTTGAGATTGGTTGTCTGACTGTTCTGTGTTGAGTATTCCCTCAAGTATTCTCTGTAGGTTTGGCTTTGTGTTCATATAATCACAGGGTTGACTTTTATCATGGAAAGTTTTTCTTTCATCGTCTATTATGAGGGATACTTTTGATGGGTAGAGAAGCTTGGGATGGAACCCATAGTATTTTTTTAAATATTTATTTATTTATTTATTTGAGAAGGAGCGGGGGGGGGTGGGGAGACAGATAGACAAAAAGAGATAATGGGTTCATCAGGGCCTCCAGACACTGCAGATGAGCTCCAGTCACATGTGCCCTCTTGTGCATGTCGCTTATGTGTGTCCTGCGGAATTGAACCAGCATCCTTTGGTTTTGCAGGCAAATGCCTTAACCAGTAAGCCATGTTCCCCGCCTGAACACTATAATTTTTTAGTCTTTGAAGTGTTCCATTCCAGGCCCTTCTGGCTTTCAAGGTTTCCATTGAGAAATCTGATGTAAATCTGATGGGATTGCCTTTGTATAATGTGTATTGTTTCTCTCTTGCTGATTTTAACCCTCTATTTGTTTTCATTGTTAAGATTATTCACCCAAACCAAGCAGGCTTTATTAGAGGGATGCAGGGATGGTTCAACATACACAAATTGATAAATGTAGTACAATATATAAATGGATTGAAGGACGAAAATCACTTGATCATCTCAATAGATTCATAAAATGTGTTCATCAAATCCAACATCTCTTCATGGTAAAAATCCTAAAGAAAATGGAAATAAAAGTAACATATGTCAATATAATAAAAGCTACTTAGGAGAAACGTACAGCCAACCTAATACTAAATGGGGAAGAACTTGAAGCTTTTCCACTAAATTCAGAAAGATGCAAGTGTGTCCACTTTCCCCAGTTTTATTTATAGTACTGGTAGTCCTAGCTATATTAATAAGGCAAGAGACACTCATACAAATTGGAAAGGAAGAGAACAAATTATCATTATTTGCAGATTGTATGATTTTTATACATAACTGACCCTAAAGACTCTACCAGAAAACTGTTAGAGCTGACAAACACATTCAGCAACATAGAAGAATACAAAATAAACACACAGAAATCAGTACCTTTCCTATATACTAATAACAAACATGCAGAGGATAAACTCAGGGAATCTCTCCCATTCACAATTGCCTCAAAAAAATTACCTTGGAATATACCTAACCAAGGAAGTGAAGGATCTCTACAATGAGAACATTAAAACACTCAAGTGGGAAGTTATAGAAGGCACTAGTAAATTCAAAGACATCCCATGTTCTTGGATTGAAAGAATCAATATTGTGAAAATGTCAATCTTACCCAAAGCAATCTACACATTTAATGCAATACTCATTAAAATTCCAATGTCATTCTTCACAGGAATACAAAAAGAAAAAAAAAAAAATCCTGACATTCATTTTGGAAGCATAAAAAACCTCAAATAGCCAAAACAATTTTGAGCCACAAAACTAAAGCTGGTGGTATCACCATACCCAATGTTAAGCTATATTATAAAGCTATACTACCAAAAATAGCTTGGTACTGGCACAAAGACAGAAATGTAGATCAGTGAAACAGAGTAAAGGACCCTGTTGTTAATCCAGGCAGCTAAAGCCATCTGATTTTTGATAAAAATGTCAAAAGTATTCATTGGAGAAAAGACAACCTATTCACCAAGTGGTGCTGGGTAAATTGGATATCTATATGTGGAAGGATGTAAATAGATCCTTGTCTTTCTCCATGCACAATAATGAAGTACAAATGAATCAGGGACCTTAATATCAGACCTGAAACTAAAGTAGAAAAAGGTAGGAGAATCCCTTCAACATATTGGCATAGGCAATGACTTTCTGATTATAACCCCCAATTGCTCAGGAAATAAAACCACTTATCAACCACTGGGATCTCATGAAATTACAAAGCTTTTGTACAGAAAAGGACACTGTTAATAGAGTAAAGAGACACCCTACAGAATGGGAGAAAATCTTTGCCAGCTACACATCTGACAGAGGATTAATATTCAGAATATACAAAGAACTCAAAAAAAAAAAAAAAAAACAAGAAACCAAATAACGCAATTAAAAAAACAGGTATGGAACTAAACAGAGCTTTCTCAAAGGAAGAAATACAGATGGCATATGTGCTACATCTTTAGCCATCAGGGAAATGCATACTAAAACTACTTTGAGATTCCATCTCCCTCCTGTCAGAATGGCTACCATTATGGAAAAAGATGACAAGAAATGTTGAAGAGGGTGAAGATAAGATCTGGTACAGACATCGTGAAAATCAGTGTGGAGGTTTTTGAGATAGCTAAAAATAGATTTACCATATGATCCAGCTACAATACTTCTATGCATATATATTAAACACTCTTCTGACTACCTTAGAGATACTTTCACAACCATGTTTATTGCTTCTTTGTTCACAATAGCTAGGAATCAGAACAAGCCTAGATGTCCCCCAATAGAGGAATGGATAATAAAGGTGAGGTACATTTACACAATGATGTTTCATTCAGTGGTAAAGAAAAATTAAATTATGGAATTTGCAGGGAAATGGATTGATCTGGAAAGGATTATGCTAAGTGAGGTAACCCAGACCCAAGAAAGCCAAATTTCATATGTTCTTTCTCATATGTGGATCCTAGCTACAAATGTGTAGACTTGTATGTGAGCTGGAACCAAAAATTGGTAGCAGAGACTAGTAAGCTAGAAAACTATAAGGGAGGGAAGAGAGGGAAGGACTTTAGGGGATGGTATTATATATATGTAAGTAGAAGAACAGATTACAGGGAGTGAAATGGTCTAAGTGAGGCCAGGGGTAAAGGTTGAGTAAGAGAAGGGTGGAGGGACGACCACTCAAAATTCAAGATATTCAGAATAAGACATATGAAAGCCTACTTATTTGGATAATGACACATCCAGAAGTCTTAGATTGCTACTAGAAAGTTTTTAGTGCCAGGAATGGGATGTTTCCAGTGAGTTGTTGGCCAGGGAGATCTCTGTTCCCTCCAAAATATTGGAGGGTATTGCCAAGGCCCTTGGTTTCCCTCGAGTAACAGATGACAAGACCCTATTGTTGAAGACTTCACATGCATTGGTGGCAAGGTTACTGAGAAATCAAGCTGCTGCTGAGCTGAAAACCTTCTCCTGTAGACCAGCCAAATGAAAGCTGGAAAAACCTGCACTGCATGCAGCACTATGAGAGACAGAAGTCTTCAGCAGTGAAAACAGTGGACATTGGAAACCTCAAGTTTGAACAGACAGGCAAAATGACCAAACGGGTCCAACAGTGGCATGTCTACTCTGGGGGAAACCAACTACTCTCTAATTGGACTGGAGTCCCACTCTATGGAATGGAATACATGCCTGGTACTGAAAACCTAATTAAAACTAATGGCAAGGGAAGTAATGACCCTTGGGGATATGAAGCCTGTTTTTCTCTGGCTAAATGCATACAACATTCTCACCAAACTGCACTGAAAGCAATACACTTAATGTTCATATTCATATATTAATGGTACTTTTACTTTTGGATAGAGTAGCTTCTCTTTTCAGATGACTGTGACCACTAGAATGACATAAAATGCAACATAGTGCTGAGAACAAGTGACAGAGGAGCATCCAGCACTGAAACATCCCTATCACACCCTCCAAGGATCAGGGTCCATTATGGAATAGGTGGTGGAAAGAATGTAAGAGCCAAAGGAAGGGCACCACTCCTTACAATGCAACTGTCCAGACATTGGCCTCGATATCCATGATTCACAGTGCCTAGCAATACCTACACAAGACCCTCATAATAGGAGAAAAAGACAATGACATCAAAATAAAAGAGAGACTAATGGAGAGAGGGAGAGAATATGATGAACAGTGTAGTTGTGAAGGGGAAAGTGAGGTAGGGGAGGGAATTATCATGGTTTATTGTCTGTAAGTATAAAAATTGTCAATAATTAAAAATTTTTCTTTATTTAATTGAGAGAGAGAGAGAGACACAGAGAGAGACTGAGAGAATGGGTGTGCCAGGGCCTCTAGCCACTGCAAATGAACTTCAGAGAAGTAAGCCCCCTTGTGCATCTGGCTTATGTGGGTCCTGGGGAATTAAACCTCCGTCCTTTCACTTTATAGGCAAGTGAGACATTTCTGCAGCCTGATTTCATATATATATAACGTTATATATAATCATATATAATGTTAATGTTACCTATGATGTGCCTTGGAGAGTTTCCTTTTTGGTCCTGTCTGTTTGGTGTTCTGTGAGCTTCTTGTATCTGGAAGGGCCTCTCATTTGAGAGATTTGAAAAATTTTCTTCAATAATTTTGTTGAATATGTTCTCTATACCTCTGGCCTGGATTTTCTCTCCTGGTATACCCATGATCTGGATGTTTGGTCCTTTTATGGTATCCTACAGTTCCCTAATATTCTGTTCACTTGATATTTTGAACATAGCAAAGTTTTTGCCCTCCTATCAATTTCTTCTGTATTTCCTCCATGTCAGAGGTTCTGTCTTTCACATGAATAACTTCCATGCCACTGTGCCTGCCTGCACACTGTCTGCATAGGCTACCCGGACCAGGGATCTGGGCAAAATTGTGAACACTTTTGTACTTGTCAAAATGATGAAGGGGAGGACATTTTTTTCTTTCCTCTGCATGCAACCTGTTTTTGTTTTTTGGTTTTTAGTCTAGTTCAGGCTGGCCTAGAATTCACTATGAAGTCTCAGAGTGGCCTTGAGACTCATGGTGATCCTCCTACTTCTGCCTCCCAAGTGCTGGGATTAAAAGCATGCACCACCACACCTGGCTCAGCCTGTCTTTTGACTCATCCTTTCTCAGGTTATTTTTGCATATACAGACAGAGAAAACAATAAACTGTTGCCAGCTCATCCTAAGTTCAGGGAATTAAGGATCAATAGCTCTGCCATGCTCAGTCAGTGTGTAACAAAATGAGGGAGCCCAAGACAAAGCTGGAGTTTTCATCTGTGCTGTGATGCTCTCCAGTGAAAGTGGTGGGCTCCCTCAGCCCAAGCTATCCCGCCAGTTACTAATAGTAAGGTCATAAAACATGCCATTCATAAGTGCTTGTCAAGTGTCCTGCATGGATGGGGAGGATTCAATACACAGAGGTTTATATTGTCTTATGGTGATTAAGATGCTGGCTTACAAAAATTATTTCATAGGCTTGAGTGATGGTTTCAGACTTATTTGTTCAATGAATTCAACAAATTATTTAACCTCTTCATATCTCAGGTTCTGCATCTGTAACTGTGTGTGATACATGATTCTGGGTTATATAGTATCCCAAGTAACATTTTTGCCTGTGAATGGCTCTGTCAACACTAAAAAAAAAATGTTAGCAATGAATATTGACCTCATTTGATTCCTAATATAGTGTTAATATACTATGAAAAAATGAATGCAATATGATGACTGTGCTTTAATATTATGGTAGTGTTGTCTGCATTTTATTATACAAAATTCCAGTGAGACTCAGTGACATTTAATAGCTTGTGTATTATCTAGCTAACATTTGAATCCAGACTTATTTGATTCCATAGCATGCTTCAAATGCTATCCAAATAGTTTCCCTCGATTCACTGTCCAAATAGAATTTTGTAACCACATGTACATTAGAGAAAACAACAACAACAAACAACAGAACGTTTATGAAAATAGCAGACATGAAATTCCTCTGTGTTGCTTCCCCTCGCCTTTGTTCTTTAGCTTCTGCCATGATCCTGAACACTAAAGGCCTACCTCCTCCTTGGTCATACTCTGCTCCCTCTGAAGGCTCACTGTGATAACCAAGGTTCTAATTACAGTCTCCCTAGAATTCTCCCTATGGCAGACAGGGTACTAACTTCTCTACATACTTCAAGTAAGCAAGATTTTATTCAAGAAGTCAGTTACAGTAGAGTAGAGAGAGCAGGAGGAATGAAATGTGCACAGGCTCATGGTTGTAGGAAGAGAATGGCAAGTGAGCCGCACTCAAAGGTGAGAAGCTGCTATTGTTCCAGGTAGACTATGTGTATCAATTTCATTTTCATGACTGTGACAAAATACTTTGATCAGAGGCAGCTGATGGAAGGAAAGAGAGAGGGTTTATTTCAGCTTCTGCTCTGTGTTACCGTCCTTGATGAAGGGGGAGTCGTGGTGGGAGCAGAGAGCTGATGTCTTCTCAGGAAGGAGGAGTAGAAAGCGAGCAGATAGCAGGCCTGGACTATGTATACGGCCTTGAGGCTTGCCCCAAGTGACTAACTTATTCCAGCAAGGCTCTGCCTACTAAAGATTCCACAACCGTCCTTAACAGCATCACCAACTGGGAATGAAATATTCAAATGTGAGTGTAAGGGGGAAATTTTATATTCAAATCACGACGCCATGTGAAGGCAGTTTGCTGATCTGCTTTTGGCTATATGGTCACTTGGTACTTGCACAAAAGAAATGTCAATTTGAAATGCACTAAAGCTTGCAAAAATAAATAAATAAATAAAATAAAATGTAACCCCTGCCTCACCTGAGTCTGACATCATCACTCCATTTCTCCTACCTACACATCAACTTCCACACTTCCAGATCCAGAAGCAGGAAAATCCTCCCTATTTCCTGTTGTTTTAATCAGCTTCACATCACTGTGACAAGATGCTTATAAGTAACTTATAAGTAGAACTGATTTATTTGGAGATGGTTCCGGAGCCTGTAGCCCATAGTTGCTAGGTGCAATCACTGGGCCTGTGGTGAGGCAAGGATCATGGCAAGGCTCGGGTGGTAGAGCAAAGGCACTTTAGTCATGGTGGCCAGAGGGAATGAAAAGAGACCCAATAATCCCTTCAACCAGTCACTCTGAATACCCTAACTGCCTTCCAATAGAATCTGTTTACTAAACGTTCCAGTATCTTCCAACAGCACCATTGCTTGAGTACTAAGTTTTAAACACATGGACCCTTGGCAATACTAAAGATCCATTCCACAAGACCTGCCTCCACTTTTCCTCATAGAAATTTAGGTATACCAGGAACCGGAGAAGGGCTGTCTGCCAACTCCCAGCTCTAGCAGACAAATGTAGTATCTAGGAGGGGTGATGTGTAGCTGGAAAATAATGGGAAAATATTTGGCACAGTGACTACCTTAACTAAACCTATCTTTTTAGTTTTAACTTTACATTCAGAACCAAAAGCAAAAAAAAAAAAAAAAAAGTAGCCTTATCTATTCTAACCAATTACTAGATCTACCCTATAGTAAGAGAAGTTACCAGGCATCTTTCTAGTCAGAATGCTTTGCAAAGGGAAAGTTATTACCAGATGATCATAAAAGATAGAGACATGTGTGTTGAAAATTGCATACCTCTAAATGAAACAAAATATCATGTTTGTTTTCCTAGTATGAAGCAGAGTTGAAGGTTAGTAAGAAAAGGTTTAAACATATATTTAAGCACAAGAGAGAAGAGTTCAAGGAAAGAATAACATGCATGCATGGGTGTGGGCTTTCTAAGAGAGAAAGTGGCTCTTAAATGTGTTTTTACAATAGCCATATGTATGACTTTGGTGACTTCTGAAGTTACATTTAAAGAGACTGTTAAGGAACACCAAAGAAATAATACGCTGGCTCTAGGGGTGCACTGGATGGGATTACAGATGACAAGGTAAAACTATAGAACACAGGGGCTATAAGGGGTGTTAAGGTGCTTTTACTGTAAACAAACATTTATAATCTTGTTTATGGGGCTTCCAGAAAATACCTGGGGAAAGAGTAAGGTGTTGTATGCTTCGGCCTATGCATGGTTCATTGACATTTTAAGATTATAATTTGGAATGGATTTATAATAAAGGAACTGTCTCCACATTGGCAACAATTGCATGAAATGTTAATTTTACTTAAATTACTCATTTTCAGCTGGCAAAGAGCTTCAACCAGTCCCCACAGGGTTGTATACCCATCCCTTCCTATGTTGTCTAATTTTCTCTATCTATCCTGCAATAATTTCCCCCTCTGAGACTTCACCCTTAATTTAAAAATTTGATGATGGTCAAAGGTTCATTTTCTGTAACTACCTATCTCAATATCAAAATATTGATGTGTCTAATATAAAGGTGGGGTGGCATGAGATGATCTGAGCTTGGAGATTTGAGGGTCATCACCCCATGGGAATCTGGAATAGAGCATGTTATTACTCAGGACATCAATCTATATGAACAATACCACATACAACAGATTGTTTTGCATCAGATTATTACCACAATTAGCAAGCAGCCTTTTTCTGTCATTGCCTGCCTGTAATGCATGATTTGGTAGATTATTAAAACCTAAGCAGAGTCTAAGAAATTGAACTTGTGCTTGCATATATTGGAGTATGGACTATGTATTAGTCCAATCCAATTTTATTAAAAAAAAAAAACCTTCCGCCTCCTAAAGTCTTACATCATTTACCCTCAAAATTTGAGTTGAGGAGCTGGAGGGATGTCTTAGCAGCTAAGGCGCTTGACTGCAAAGCCAGAGGACCCAGGTTTAGTTCCCCAGAACCCAACATAAATCAGATGCACAAGGTGGTGCATGTGTCTAGAGTTCGTTTACAGTGTCTGGAGGCCCTGGCAAACTCATTCTCTCTCTCTCTCTCTCTATCTTTCTTCCTCTTTCTCTGTGTCAAATAAATCAATGAACAAAAATATAAAAGACATTTATTAAAAAATTGAGTTGGCTTTAGCTTTTCTAAACTTCATAGAAACTATAATCATGGCTATGTAATTACCTTTGTTTTCAACCTGCCAATGTGAAATGCCCACTTATCCCTAAAATGCAAGGATCAGGGGTGCATTTCAGTCTGAATGAGCCAGTAAGCATAGGAGCTATGCCTGTCAGTTATGTTTCACTCTTCCACCCTGTACAGTCAATCAGGGTCATGTGACTAAGTGAGCTGCAAGCAGAGGAATACCTCTTCCACATTCAGGCAGTGAAAGGCCCCTGTGCAACCATCTAGTCTCCTCTTCTCTTTCAGCTAAGATGATGATGGACACAGGAAAAGACCTGATTCCACATGGAGAAGAGCAAGGCAGGCCTCTGCTGAGTGAAGATTTACTATCAGGCAAAGACATCTATGTAATCCTCTGTACAATTGAATCCTTGATTTCTGCTGGTAGAGCCAACATTCCTTCTTGCTTGCATGAGAAATTGTTCAGTCATTTTCCTGTATTATTCTTTATTTCCATTATCACATTCTATCAGACTTGTTTCATCCTATCTTTCCAAAATGACATTATTTCCTCTACTGCACTTACCAGTTTACTTCATGAGCTTATCATCAATTACCTATAATTTCAGTTGCTTCCTAAGAAGGTAGAAATGGATAGATATTCTCTGGGGGACTTTCATTATCTGACCCCAACGTCTGCTTGCAATCTACTGAGACAACATTGCTTTGGCTACCCCAGAGAACTAGGAAGTGAAATACAGTCACATGTCACTCAACAGCAGGAATATGTTCTGAGAAATATGTTACTGGATGATTTGATCATTTATGTGAACATGATAAAATACATAATCACAGACTTCAAAGGCATCGTTCAATTATTGCATATGCTCTCATGATTCAGTAAAAAGACATGATAAATATAGGGTATATGATGCTGGTAAATGTAGAAAAATGTGTGAGAGTAAACTTTTTAAAAAGTTAATGGAAATGCACTTTAAACATTGAAATTATAATGTATTAAATACAAAAATAAGTAATAGGTTGTTTGTTGTCATAATCTTATGTACTGGCCATGAGTACATTATGTAATTGTATATATTATACCATAATGACTGGCAATGTAGCAGGTGTGTTTATACTAGCATGCCCACAAACACATGAGGAATGTGCTCAGCTCAATGTTACCATGGCTACCACATCACTAGATTGTTAGTAACATTATAGCTCCATTATAATCCTAAAGAACCTCCATAATATATGTGTCCCTTCATTAATTGAAATATGTAATAATGACTGAAAAACTTTCACAATACTCCCAAAATGAAGGGTACCAGAAGTAGATAATGTTATCAGTATCGACTTTGTCCATCCTACTAAATAATTCTTTTGCTTTATCTGTGAGAAAGTATACTTAACTTTTATAATAAAGAAGATGTATCATATGAGAGAATATGTTTTTAGTAAAATAAATTTAATAAGATTTTAAAGAAATTATGCCCTTGTGGCAACTGTAGATTTTGTCCATAAAGCAAGGCAAAGTAATTATTTATTTTTCTGGTATTAAAAAGGAACATAAGAAGCATTGAATATGTATTTCTATATCTTCTTCATGATTTTTCAATAACATAATTTCCTAATTGTTTTTCTATGATTATCTTACATTGGAAAATCTGTCTCTTGCTTTAAATATCTCATGTGACTTTTGTGTAGTATTGTTTACAAAGTTGTTTTAAAGTTTATATAATAATTTAATAATAAAATACTCACCTAATATTTTTAGGATGATTAGGATGAGGTATCTTCATAGGACAATTTAAGAATTCCAGTCTCTACCATTATATGTAAAGTTCCAATTCCATAGCCAATCAGAGTAGAAGTATGCATTCAGGGAGAGTTGATGGAGAGATTATGAAATTCAGATTTCAAGTTGATTCAATAAAATTAGTGGATTTAGTAAGTTGTAAGGGTTGTTAATTATATCTTGAGTTCATTCTTTTTTGATGCTAGCATATTTTAATGTAAGGATAAGAGAAATTCAATAGCTGGATGAGTGAGATATTTGTTTTTAAACTAAATAACAAATATTGGTTATTGACATTTCTGCAAGTCTCTGGAATGTGGCTACCTTGACCATGAGGGGACTGACAACTATGGACAACTTCGATTTGTGAAACCATAGGTTCAGAGGACAGATAGGCATAATCAAGTGCCTATTAGATATCATAAGCGCATTCTTAAGGGAAGGTTTTGAAAAAAATCATTAAGTGAGCAAATTAATGAAATGGTGACCTTTATATGACTGAATAGTGCCATAAAACAATAGGGCATTATTTTGTTAGTTTACAACTTTGTAATTGATTTACTTTCCTTAGGATTATATTATAAATCTAACTATCCTAAATATATTATTTAAGATATAAAGTTAATGTAGCTTCTTCTGGTAAAATTTTTCAAAAAACTCTGTTAATATTTGGAGGCAAGAGAGATAGCTCAGTGGTTAAGGTGCTTGGCTGCAAAGACTAGCAACCCAGGTTTAATTCCCCAGGACTCACATAAAGCCAGATGCACAAAGGGGTGCATGCATCTGCAGTTTTTCACCTATGTCCACACTCTCCATTCTCTCTCTCTCGTGTCTCTCCCTTCTTTCTGTCTCTCTCTTTGTTTACAAATAAAAAATAAAATATAAAATAATCTGTTAAAATTTTGTTTCGCTTGAATCTGAAAGTTTAGTGACAGATCCTACCTATTGTCAGAAGTCTGTAATTGGGCTGGGGGTGACTGCTCATTGGTTAAATGCACTTGTTTGCAAAACTTGTGAGTCTGGGGTCAGTTACACAGCACCCATGTAAAGCCAATCAGAGGCACAAAGTGGCACATACTTCTGAAGTTCATTTGCAATGGTAAGAGGCCCTGGCATAGTCATATACACAAATACTCTCTCTCACCTTCAAGTAAATAAAAATATTTTTAAAAGAGTTTTGTAATTGATATATGCTAACTTCAGTATCTGTTAATAAAGCATCTACTTAAAGCATGTGAAATATATGAGCATATGAGTTTCTGTCTGTGTTGTTTTAGAGGGAATGATAACAAATTTTTATACAGTGTGTGGAAAAGAAAAATTAAAAGCTTACAAAATCAGAGGTTAAAATACTGGACTTACAATGACAGCTGTGTCCTGCTCTTTGAAGTCACCAGAGCCATAATCTGTTCTATGGCTATTTCTTCACTTCTGGTTTCAGCCATTATTTGGGATTCCTTGGTTGTAGATACATTAATATAAATGTTTCCCTTTCCACAATGCCACCACCTGCCCCTGGGTCTATCTGTGTTTCTTCTGCTCCTGTCAAGACACCAGACATACTGGATTAGTATATATATCCTAATGATCTCAATTCAAATTAATTTCCTCAGCATAGACCTTGTTTCTAAATAATATCACATTCATAGATATAGATATTCATGGATCTTTAGTATAACATTTTGGTAAATATTATTCAACCATTAGCACTGTTTGGAGAATGACTTGGACTAAAACAGAATAAGTGGAAAGTCTTAAAAAAATCTATCTAAGAATTGTTAGCACTTTCACTACCTACATGCTCCTATTAGGTTGATCAATTCTTTACCTAACCCATCCAAGAGCAGCATGCATGGTGTTTATGCATTTAACTCAAGGTCATACTCTAGCTTCATCTTTTATTGGAATCCTAGGCCTGTTCCTACAGAGTTGAATTAAATGTTGATTATTCAATAAATTGGTAGATTTTACCCTTTACCCCACTTCAAACAAAGGAAAATGACCTGAACCAGGAACACTCCCTATGTTATTTCATTTATTAATCAACATAAGATATCAGCATAGGAAAGTATCCCAGCCATCGGCCAGATTGGAGTGCAATGAGAAAGTTGAAAATTCAGAATCTGCTCCATAAATTCTTGAAAATGTTTCAACTGATGTTATGATATTTACCTGTTAATTAGAATCAGAGGAGAAAATTCATATAATATAGCTCATAAAAACATACCAGCTGAATATTAATGAATTCAGTGATGGTCTTCTGTTTCTAGGCAACCAAATATTTCCTGAGAGTTATTAACATTGGTTTAAAGTAACCAGCTCAGGCTGGAGTGTTTGTGACTATTGAATAATTGCTCTCGATCCACTGGCCAAATTCCCACTCAGCATGGGCTATAACTAACAAGTATGTTCCAGAACTCCCCCCCCCTTCAGCATTTCCACCATGTCTGCCACTGACATGAGGTCTACATTCCAAGTCCAAAGGGAATCTGGTTAAAAACAGATTTTAGTACCAATAAAAGGTAGATGAATTTTGTGATTGCTTACATGGTGTTAAGGATTATGAAGCCAGAGATTTTGCATTTTGGTTTTCATTCATTTACTAATAGATTGAAGTTTATGAACTTCTGTTTCCAATATAGCAACCAGAAGATAGAAAGGTAAGAAGGAAGGGAGGGAGGGAAGGGGGGAAAGAAGAAAGAATTTAAAGGGAAAGAAAGGAAGGAATGAAAAGGAAGGGAGGGAGAAAAAAAGGTATAGGGTCAACTGAACACCAGAATCATGTCTGTTTTGGCAATCTTTGATATTTCCTGTTATATCTGAGTTCAAAGAATAAAACAATATGACTCAGAGCTGTGAATGTGGTACTGTGAATAAAGTGTTCATTTGTTGCCCAAGTATGAGGAACAGAACTCTAATCCTGAGCACTAAAGAAATTGCCAGGTGTGCATGGGTGCCCATGGGGCATGCTGGCCTGCTAGTCTAGCCCAGTTGGTGAGTTCTTGATTCAACTGTGAGACCTTACCTAAGTTAATACAGAGGAGCACAATGGAGAAAAACATTCAACATCAACCTTTAGCCTTCACATAGATGTGCATCATATGCACATGTGCCCGAACATCTACATGCATACACACTACACACATACATACACAAAAATATGCTGCTCAAATTTAAATGGAGGTGTTACAGATGCCTCAGAAACAAGCCAGCGTATTGCAAGGATGTTTTTGGTGTCCAAAGGCAAGACTGACTAATGAAACCATTTGCACTCTTGTGATAGCCTCATTGTCTAGCCCCACTCCTTGCCAGCCTACTGCCCACCTCCCATCCACCCTTATTGATAAGTACACTTAATCTCTCTTTTGATAGACTCTGAATGAACAAGTGACATGGAAGTTGACTCTTATTCTAACCATCTTTAATCTTCTCATGGCATCCACCCAGCACAGCAATCAAGAGTGAGGACATGGTCTACATTGCTGCCACTTCTTGTCTTTCCCATTCCCAGGGCCTGATTAATAGTAATCGGTTCAAAAGAAGAGCTCTGCCAGGGCTGTGTGAACAGGGATGAGGAAGATTTCACACTTCATCTGCAACTAGCAATCAGGGAATAGTTACTGCTTCACTCTTTCCATATACCAGCTCCCAGCCAATCACTCAGTGACTTGGTTATCTCTCCATCCTGTGTCTCTTGGCTTCCTAAAACACTTGCATTGGTACAGTGCAGGTCCTCATTTGTGACGTGACTACAGGTGGCCACCAGCTTGTAGTTTATTTCCATTTTGTATTGTATGCTGCTTCCTTCTCATTAACAACGCCTTTGATATTTTATGTCCCAAACTAGATTTTTTAAAAAAGTTCTGTTTCCCTGAATGGAACTGAGTCTGTTACATAATTTCCCAGAAGGAAGACAAACAAATGAACAGGCATCATGTCACTGTGGTTAGGAGACAGGAGCATAGGCTTTTGAGCCATGCAGACATGCTTTCCAATAGTAGCTGTACTGCTTTAAAGGACTGGGAACCAGGCCTAGTTAGTTGGCCTATCTGTTTCTATTTCTTTGTCCTTAACACATGGATAATATTAAGTATTGCACAAGTTGTTGTAGAATTAAATTAAATAGTTTATTTTAAAACATCTTACACTATGCCCAGCAATTTGAGTCACTCAATAAATGGTAGGTATCATTGTTATGACCATCATAATTAGTAGTGTCATTATCATGGAAATGTGCAAGGAATAAATACCTCAAATTGAGATGTTAGTGCTACTTACCAGTAGAAAATAAAGTATAAAAGAAATGAAAGTTAGTTGATGAAAATCGATCATTGGTGTTACAATGAATAGGCAGGATTTGGAAGGAAAAGAAATCTCAATTTTCAGCTGCATTCTTATGTTGCAGCAATTGCTTTCCCTTGAGTTGGGAAGGATGGAAGTAAACCATTCAGAATGCTCAATTCTCTCTATCTATCTATCTTTCTTGCTCTCTCTCTCTCTCTCTCTCTTTGTGCATGCTGTGGATCAAAGCTAGGTCTCACTCATGCTAGGCGAGAGTTCTGCTACTGAGCTACATCCCTAGCCTCATAAAATACCTTTTTTTTTTTTACATGTTCAGATACAAAATAAGTAAGTTCATACCATTGGGTGGGTGGGATGTGTGAAGTTAGAACAATTTGTGAGAGAATAAGAATATTATAAAATGCTGTCTTTTAAGTCCATGATGTTTGTAAATACTGTTGTCTTTAGAGCCTCTCTTTTCTCTTAGCTTGTTATACAATGCTCCTCTCCCTCACACATGTCATGGGCTCTGTGAATGTGAACCCTTCTGTAAATTTCCCTTGGCACACCGAGCATCCTGAGTTGTTCCAAATGCTCTCATTCCTCCCATGCCAGCTGTAGTTAAAGGTGTTCTGCTAGGAATCTGACAGGCCAATAAGAATAAGGATTTAATGGTGGATGCTAAGCTTTTCTCAAATAAAGTATGAATTTCTGCATGTGTTGAATAAAAACTAGTACTTTAGACAGGCATTCTTAGACTTCTATGCCTATGGGAATATCATGGGAACATTTTTTTTTAAATGGAACATTTCCTCATCCTAGTTAAGAAGAATCCAGTAATCATTATGTTAAACAAACATTTGAGATAATTCTGGGAAATTCTTTGTAGGGCTGTCAGTATCAAGGCCAGCACTGGTGTCACGTGGAGGGGTAGATGTGCACCTCTGATATCGTCAGCTAGGGAGTTGCCTAATTTCCCAGTGTATGACCCTGCTCATCCTTCAGCTTCAGTGGTAGCATTCCGCCCACTTCCTCTCCACACAGTCTCAAAGGAGATCATTTTATCATTTCTTCTTTCAGTGAGGCATTCAGAAACAAAAGCCGGACTTCTTTCAGTTGTCTTACTGGAGTAACCTCTCAAGGTTGGAATGCAGAGGGCAGCTTTTTTTGTTTCTCAAGACTGAATTCCTGAATCATCTCCAGGGTATTTTATGCAGGTCTATACCCCAGAGCTCTGCTCAGATGCAGAAATCAATGATATATCATCTTTGAAATTCTAACTTCTCTCTTCTTTCTTCAACATCTTTTCCCTCAATGGAAAACATCCAGCACTGATCCCTCCACCTCTCTGCCATACCCCAGACCTGCTTCCTTTCTTTTCCCCTTCTGAGGTGTCATTGGAAAGCTGGGAGAGCCAGATCAAAGACGAGCAGGGAATGGTGGATGTATGAAGTAGAACACAAGGGTAGCCATGTTCAGACGCTATTTTGTTTACTTTCATTTTGAGTGTGGTATGTTGGTTTATGCAGAAGTATATGCAGGTGCACATGCATCATGTGCACTTGTAAAAAGGCCAGAGGAAGATGTTGGGTGTCCTCCTCTATTTTTTTTTTTTTTTTTACTGTTTAACAAAATGAAATTTTACCCCAAGAAACAATTTATGAAAATAACATAAATCAGATGTGATATGGTCTATAATAAATGTTGTGAATGTCCTCCTCTATTGCTCACTCATTTCTTTGAGACACAGTCTCTCACTGAAACTGTAGCTCCCTCTTTTTCAGTTTCACTGGCTAACCAGGGAGCCCCAGTGATTTTCTTATCTCTGTCCACCCTTACCATTGTAGTTACCAGCCTATGTGGCCATACCAGGTTTTATTTGTGAGTTCTGAGTATTTAATTCTGGTCTTCATGCTTGCATAGCAAGTGCTATTACCCAGCAAGCCATCTACTCAGCTCAGATGTTTTAGCACTATTCACGAGGGCTTCTGGGACAAATTACAAAAAAAAAACCTGAGCTTTCTTTTTAAAGGATTAACATTTCCACTAGCACCAAGTGGCTTATAAAAATTAAAACACAAGAGATAACAGATGTCAAATGTGTATTGTGTCTAAAGGAAAATATAAGAATAAAATAATATTTTGGGGGGTTGACAATAAGCAGTCACCTTAGATGAATTATGGATCATCTCTGGAGGACATTTCTATTCCCATGTGAAAGTATTTATCCATGTATTTATAGGCTATAGGCCAATACCTCTTTCTCTATCCTATTTGCATAGTGTAGCCCCAAATCTCTGCCTAGCATTCTGTTATGACTACTTACAAAGAACTGTGATTGTCTCCCCGGATGTAAATAGATAATTTCAGGACCTTGGGGACAGGATTTGTAGTTATGATTTAATAGCTCTAATGAGGCAAGATAATACTTTCCCATGACTGAAGATAAGGTGAAACCAAGTTCACTTCCATGCATAGTCTTGTATATGGCAAGGGAGAGAAAATTGCTTTCAAATCTGGCTGCCAGAAACATAGACAATCAAAGATGGGTGCCTGGCCTGTAATTTTTGGCTCAATTTTCCTATCTGAAGTAGGAAGAATGGGAATCACTTTATATTCTTGGCTTAAGCTTGAAGGTTGGCCCAAATGCATAGTCCACATTTGTCCAAAGAAATGAACTCCCTCATCTATTTGTGAGTGATAATAGGTGCCAAGACATTCCCTCATAGCAGTTTAGTGCATATCTTTCATCCGCACTTGTTTACAATATGATGAACATGGATGGATGCATCTCAGGAACTTCAGAAGTCTGGCTCGGACCTGAACCCAGATGGCTAGATGCTTATCAGAATCTTTTGTGAAGCATCCAAGCTCCTAGCATGTTGGGCGTCTAAGAGAATCACTTTCCTCATGAGCTTTCAGGCTTTTCCAGTCAGACCCTGTCTAATGCAAGAACAGCCTTTTCTCAAATCTTGGCTCTTTTCCACCAAAACTTTATAACACCTGCCCGTGATGCCTTGCACAGCCTGTGTGCAATTTATCTCCACTGGTCTTCCAAGGGTCTTTGTCTAGTATCACCATGCTCAGACAAAGTTGTTGACCGTATAATGAAAGACAGAAGCATCTGTCTGCAGTGTGGTTATGGGTGAAGGTGATGTCTTCTTTCTGGGCCTTTCTTTTGTCCTTCACAGATTCCGAATACTATACTTTAGATTTTGGTTATAAGCAGAAAGAAGCTTCAAGTTGTATTTTCTGTTCCTTTGTAAACAAAGTTTTATAACATCTTGTCTTTTGGTAATTAGAGAAAATTTTTCTCTTTATATCCAAAATTCAGTTATCTTTGTTAGAACGAATTGGTAAGATTTTCCAGCAATAGGAATGTTTGGTTGATACATGCCATGTGCTCTAGAATCACTGGGCAAAGGACAAGGGAATAACTGTGATATATTCTCATATGTCATGATTTCCATATAAGTCAGCTACTGGTTATCAGCTCACAACCACAGCGCAACATGGAAAATGGAAACTTCTCTAAGCACGCTGTGTTTTCATCATGCAACTTTAATCCTGGACTACTGATGCTTAGTTGAATAATTTTTCAGGATGAATAACTTTGCAGTCCTTTAAAAAAATCAAATGTTATACATGTTTATTTTATGATTCATTTTAATGGTGCTGTTTTTCCTTTTCTTTTTGAGACCTGGTTTTTCTCTATAGCATTTATTTCCCTGGAATTATGTAGACAATACTGGCCTAGAATGAACTCTATAGCCCAGGTTGACATATAAAGACAAGGGTTCCTCTTTCCTTAGCCTTCCAGTTGCTGGGACCATAGGTTTTCATCATCATGTCCAGCTTTCCTTATTTAAAATGTTTTCTTAAGGAACACAAAATACTTGCACACTATAGAAATGAAAACAATTATTAAAATCTTTAATTTTAGCAGGGTACAATGGTGCATGCCTTTAATCCAAGCACTCAGGAAGCACAGGTAGGAGGATCACTGTTAGTTCTAGGCCACACTGTAACTACAGAGTGATTTCCAGTCCACCTTGGCCTAGAATAAACCCCTACCTCAAAAAAAAATCTTTAATTTTAAGATTTTCTTTTATTTATTAATTATTTATCTGACAGTTTACATACTTAAGATAAAGTGATTTCAGTATAAAAGTGAGATTTCTAAGTTTATATTTATCTATATTTTATTTATGTTGGGTTTTTAAACTAACCTTGTTATCTTAGAAAATTTTTTAGACTTAGAAACTTACTATGAATTATAGCAAGTCTCTATAGAGTCATAGTGTTGCCTTTACTATCAGCATGTTATGTTAGTATAATGCACTTATTGTTGTTACTATGAGAAATTATTAGCATTATTTAGATGGCCTTAGCTTTTGCCAGTTGTGCTTTATTATTTTCCAGGCTCCCATTCCATGCAGTCTGCTTAGGTTTGTCTTAGCTGTGATCTTTTTGTAATTCATTTTTGAAAATAACTCATCAAACTTGTAAATGTATTTGGTGTTTCACTAGGTGAAATTGGGCAAGTAGATTTTATTATACTTGGCAATTTTTGTTGATAACAGCTGCATGGAATCTGTACAGTCTCCCTGTCTACATCATATGTGCTATCAATGGGTGTCACAGTGATTTCCATAGTGTAAATGAAAGACTAGAAGCTTATATGCCAGATCTTGATTATTCTCCATGCTCTTTAAGAAGTAAATCAAGGAAAAATGACTATTTGTAATATTTATAATTTTAAAGCATTTAGAAGACTAAACTTTCAACAAAATCCAAAACCTCTCATTTAATTCACTGGGCATTTATTGTGTGGTAGGACTTGGGAATAGGTAATGGAGAGAAACACTAGACACCTACAAGGAGTTGTTACTTGGCAAGGACATTTAAATTATGAGCAGTAATACTTATGGAGAAGGAGATTTTACAGAAAAATTGATGATTATGTAAATAATTACCATAAATTATGTGTGTTTGCATGTGGTAAAATTTTGATAGGACCAAAAAGGAAGAAAGGGATGCTTCCAAGCTACATGGGCATGTGGGAACTGAGGGACATGTTGAATATACCTAATCTAAAATTTTGAAAACTGCAAGATCTTAAAAGTTTTGAGTTCTAACTTGATGCCCCAAATTGAAAATCTCATCCTTGATTTCATGTGCTAGGTCAAAAGAAAAACATATGTGCCTCACAAACATGGTGTAATCTTCAGTCGACATGTATAATGTGTATGTAAAATAGGAATTAATTTCATTTTTGGATTATATTCACTTGTTAAGCTGTCTCATGATGCCTCAATGAATAGTATAATAATAAATATCAAAAAATCTGGAAAAAAAATTCAAAAACAAAGTCCTTGTTCTCTCAAGCATTTCAGGTATGAGTATATTGAAAATTTAAAGGGAATGTGCACAATAATATATTATTTGGCAAGAAACGAATTAACTTGGTACTTACCTGCCTTATTAAGCCATTAGGTCACTATGAGTTTTCAGATCTTAGTGGGGGAGCTGCACTTGATTCAATAATTAATAGGATTGATAGATCCTTAAGGCAGAGCTTAAATCTGCCATAGACTTATGTCTGCTCCAAACTATCATATTCTTGAGGCTGATTTGGGAGCACAGCTTGTAGGATCAATTTGATAACTTCAAAGTCACAACATTGTGCTCTCTCTGGGAATTCCAAGTGTAAAAATGGTGGAGGAAACTAATATATTCACATAACTGACTCCAAGCCAGGCTTTAGGCTATCTACTTTTCAAACATAACTTGTATATGATTTCCCAAAGCTTATTACAAACTTGAAATATTATTGGAGGAAATTTTACAACATTATGTGCCTCCTTTATA
Organism: Dipus sagitta; assembly: GCA_036346955.1. NCBI lineage: Eukaryota > Metazoa > Chordata > Mammalia > Rodentia > Dipodidae > Dipus > Dipus sagitta. The sequence continues at coordinate 121,683,380 of CM070772.1, forward strand.
GTAATTCTGTACAGAGACTTAAGAGCTTGGGTATTCTGACTCTCCAGCATCCACAACAAGGGGCTATGTTAGGGATAACAACTATTATAACACCTCTCAAGGATGTCCATACCCCGATCCCTTTATCCTGTATTTCACGAGCTATCTGAAGATATACTTCAGCTTTCAAACCTGCACAGGGAGATTATCCTGGCTTATATGGGTGGATTCAGTTTAATCATTTGGGCCCTTAAATGCAGAGAAACTTCTTAGGTTCTGAACAAAGCAGAGAGGCAGTAGTAGCAGGACAGGAAAGAAGGGAAGCCAGGGAGATCAGAGATTAGAAGCATAGGGCTGTCTAGAAGATGGAATGGCCAATAGCGCAGAGGATCAGGCAAATTCTGGAACCTGAGAATATCCCCTTGTCAACAGCCAATAAACAGACAAAAACCTACCAAGGACCTGCATGAATATGGCAATGGATTGGTCCCCAGAGCCTCCATTAAGGAAAACAGCTCTGCTGAGATTTGCCTGGTGAGTGTTGTGTTTTACTTCTAACATCACCCTAGAGCCATGATAACAGAAGATTATGTCTTAAACCACTAGGTTTGTAGTAATCTGTAGAGAATCCAAGAAAAAAAACAGCAGAAGTGTCCATGTATCTCATCCAAATGGGACATGTGAAAGTAGGGCACCCAGTTACACAGTTAGGATATGGAGGAAAAGAGAATAGATACATAATTTGCAGAGGAAATGATTTCAGAGCAGGGGTGACTTTGACATGAGCAATACCATGAAAATCCTCTCTGACTCTACATCTGATCCATGGTTCACAGAGAACCCTCCCATCCCCAAAGAAGCTTCTAGGATGCTTAGGTTAACTAACTGTTCCTTGGACTGCTTTAGTCTACACAGAGGACAGAAAGGCCCTTCTCTCTGTAGCATACAATAGAAAAGAAAACAAGTGTACATTTTTCTTTCCTACTTATAAGGATAGTAGTGTACAGGAGCCCAGGCAATTATGAAACCAAAGCTGTCAATCAATGCCTGTGATGGTTTCCATGTTAAATGAAAGATAAGGGACAGTCGTTATGGGGTGATGTGAATCCGCAAAAGAGGCAAACATCAAATGGGCATCTTCCTCTTTATTATCTATTTGTCCATTTCCTTTCATTTTCAGGGTACTATTTGGTCAAAACCTTCAGCACAATCATACCTGAGCCTGGCAATTACACTAGCCATCTGCCATACCCTTTCCTGCATCAGAGATCTTTATGTGTTGCAGACTAACTCCATGCTTCTCTGCTGTGCTTATTGAATGCATAGTGGCCAGGGAGAGCAGTTGACTAACAGTATATCCTCAGCACCTTCAGCAATGTCTTGCACATAGTAAACATTCGTAATTATTTTGTCATAAAAATTATGCACCTTGAATTTTTCTTTCCTTAGGATGCAATATTTACATTGAGATGACCCAGTTTCTAATGTGAATAGACTGTTGGAGGCACCAACACATAAGCACACTGGGCCAGTTTAAATATGGTTAAATTTTCAGTAGCTATAGAACTTAGTATGGAAATAGAGTAAAAATCATTACCATTAGGGGAAATAAATTTTAACCTGTTGCACTGATAATTACTCAAAAAAGTCAAAATATGATGATGTGATTAAGTCATTACATTTTAATATATTCTCAAAATTTACATGTTATTTATGTCACTCTGTGTTTTATATCTCTTCTAATGACTGAAACTACCTGGATATCTTCATATCTTAGCTGCTATTCATACAGCATCTTTCTAGATATGATGTATGTACTCAAGTCCTTCAATGTTAGCCCTGCCTTCAGAAATCTACAGCATACATAGAAGCTGGACATGTCTCTGTTTCTATAACACCAGTGCCAGTTATGTGTTAATTGTTCACTATGAATAGAGACCATGTGCAGCTTGCAGCTTAAATGCTGAGGTTTACAATATTTTTTTTTCCTTTTATTTTGAAAACTTTTGCTTGAAACGTGAAAAGTTCTAAACATTACTTCATTTCTTACAGGGAAAAGAGGAAAAAAGTCTCCCAGAAAACATTATTCCTTCTCAGCCTAATGTTTTAACAATCAGCTCATTTATAGGCACAATTAGTGAGAAGCTGGCTCTAATGGCACAAAAGAAAATATATATTTCTTTATTTTATTTTAAAGAGAGAGGAGGGAAAAAATCCATCTTCCAAGGGATTGTAGCAGAGAAATGGACCACTTAGTTGAAGCACAAAGTACCGAGGAGCAAAGAAATATTCATTGTTTTCTCTTTCAAAGTCCCATCTTGACAATGTGTGTTTTTCCTTATTAGCATAACTCACAGCTAAGTTCAGCCCTGAGATACAGAGCCTGCCTCTCTTCCTCTCCCTTGCACACACTGCAGAGAGGGAAACACAATTAGAAGCCACCTCATTTCACCTCAGGTTAAAGCCATAATGGATACAAATGAGTATTGAACTTATTTACCACGAAAAGACTACACAAAACCTTTCACACACAAATGTCAAATGCTGACACATAGACAGAAGTTCTTCTTTCTGTGCAAATCACTTTAAAATACCACCCCTATTTTGGTACTTAAGGAAACATAAAACTTAAAGATGGAGAAGAAATCCATTAACAGCATTTCTTTGCAGCTATATGAACTGTAGCATAGCCTCAGGGTCACGCCGAAATACACTTACAGTCAGCTGGGACTTCCTGAACAAACCTACTGCCTTTTGTGCTTAAATCCTGAAAGACTCATGAAGCACCACTGAGTGCCAAACACCAGCTCAAAATTATGAAAAGGCCCTCTGGAGGTCTGCCTTTATGAAACTCTTGCCCCTTTGAAATCACAAAAGAAAACAAGTGAAATCAATGGCTTACCTGAGATTCCCCTGAGGTCATACTCTAGCTGTCCAACTGCATTTTAATATTCCAGTGGTCAAGAATTCTCTGTTTTTTTAAGTATTTCATTTTTATGTATTTATTTATTTATTTATTTATTTATTTATTTATTTATTAGCAAAAGAGAGAGAGAGAGAGAGAGAGAGAGAGAGTACTCCAGGGCCTCTAGCCACTGCAAATGAACTCTAGACACATGCACCCTGTTGTGCATCTGGCTCACATGGGTCCTGTGGAACCAAACCTGGGTCCTTTAGCTTTGCAGGCAAACACCTTAACCACCAAGCTATCACTCCAGCTTAAGAATTCCCTCTTTGATACTATCTTTGCCCATACTACCATAATCCCACCACATGGAACATTAATCTTGCCAGACTGCATCTGTCTTTGAGTGAGTATGGACACGAGGGGTAGGGGCAGAGATCCTCCCAGGAGTAGCTGGAAGGCCAATACAAGAAGCGGCTCCATGCAGCTGGTTTGAAACCATTCTTAAGCTGCCCATCTCACTTGCTGAATTTACTTACCTTTCACCTATCTGTCTATTATCTGTCTATTATCTATCTATCTATCTATCATATATCTATCTATCAATCTATCTGTCTTCATCATCATCTGTAATCTAACTCTCTGTATTATATCTATTATATATTAACTATTACCTATCAGTCTGTCTTTAATATAACATCATTCTATCCTCTACCAATCAAATACATACACACATATGCACACACACATATGTGCACACACATATGTGCACGCATACACACACACACACACACACACACACGTGCGCACACACTACCTTGTGCCAGGCACTGTACTGGGAACCAGGGAAGCATCAATAGATAAGACAGCCATAGTCATGGAACTTATATACCAGAAGGGTTTATAACAACATTTAGGAAAGAGAATCTGATAACAAACATGTCATAAGGGCTCATTCCAGAAAGTTTCTGTCCTTGTCTAGTTACTAGGATTGCTCTCTAGAAAGAAATTAAATTTAAGCAATAGATACATTGGAATTGGTAATCACAAATAGACAAGAGAGGAAGAAAATGCTTTCAGATGAGGAAGAGATAGAAACATAGCAATGCTGGAAACTAGAAAAAGAATGTTTTTTAAAAATTACAAGTATGGGCTGGAGAGATGGCTTAGCGGTTAAGTGCTTGCCTGTGAAGCCTAAGGACCCCGGTTCTAGGCTCGATTCCCCAGGACCCACGTTAGCCAGATGCAAAAGGGGGCACACACATCTGGAGTTTGTTTGCAGTGGCTGGAAGCCCTGGCACACCCATTCTCTCTCTCTCTCTCTCTCTCTCTCTGCCTCTTTCTCTCTCTCTGTCTGTTGCTCTCAAATAAATAAATAAAAATAAAAACAAAAACAAAAACAACAAAAAAATTACAAGTATATAGCACAGTAACGTAGCTATCATTGACAATGGCTATATTAATATTTAAAAATAGTAAGTACAGAAGATTCTCTGGAATTCCCAGATATGTGTATATATATATATATATATATATATATATATATATATATATATATTAGTCCCAGGATATTCCCAGGTAAAGAGATGACAAATATCTGAGCTGATGAAATGCCAACTCCTTCATCTGACCACTGCAAACAGTATGCATGTACCACCATACCACACTAACCACACTATCCCTAAATGTATAGTTATTTTGTGTCAATTAAGAATTTATGTGTGTGTGTGTGTGTGTGTGTGTGTAAAGAAAAAAGTAAAATATTTAAAAAACAAGTCTTGGCTTATACTAAGTATTCAACTTGAAAATCCTTAAGACTGGTAGAAGCTGAATAAATAAATGTTTATTGAGTGATGGAGTACATTAATTATCTCTTGGTGTATAAAATTATCTCAGAATGTGGTAGCTTAAAACAATAATCATTTATCTCACATAGTTTCTGGAGGTGGCTCAGCTGGGTGATTCCTACTTAAATTCTCTCATGAGTCTCTAATGAACAAGTTGGCCAGGGTTGCCCTGTGTGAGAGCTGGGCTGCCCCTAAGGCTCTCCTCTCCAGCTCACTCATGTGTTTGTTGGCAAGAAGCCTAGCTCGCTTGTCTCTGAGGATGTTGGCTGGAGGCTTCTGTTCCTCATGACTGAGGCTGTTCCATAGGGCACAATATGACATGGCAGCTGGTTTCCTAGAATCCAAAGATGAGAAAAGGACAGACACAAACACTCATGCCTAGTCACATAGATGGAAATACATACATGGGGAGCAGTAGAGGGGAGAGAGACACAACCCCAGACAGAGAAGTGAGGGATTTATTATTATTATTATTATTATTATTATTTACATGTATAACCTAGCCTCAGGGGTCACATGCTACCTTTTTTTATCATACCTGTTGTTCAGACATATCAACCCTGGTACAATATGGGAGGACTCGCACAAGAACATGTCAGAGATCACTGGTGACCTTCTTGGAGGTTAGCAAGGACTGGTGAATAAAATTCATCATACATTTCTTAACAAGGATATGTTCTGAGAAATGCATTCTTAGGTACTTATGTATATAGATAGATAGATGATAGATAGTCTACTATACATCTAAGCTATATTATCTCCCTTTGGCTCCTAGGCTACATTTTGTGTTCCTGGCTTTGCATCATAATCAATTGTACACTTGTTTTCCCTTCATAAATTTTAACTTTTCTGGAAGGGTTCATCACACTTTTTGGATTTTCGAAGCACTTAGGCCTGTTCTTAGTCCTTAAACTTCTGGGTGTTTGATCATCCTGTTCTTGTTCTTCATGGAACATTACCTATTAACTTTTATATCAGCTGCATATTGGTTGAAGCTTAGTTTTGTACTACAATATAGACATCTTCTACAAGTGGACTCAGCTCTTATCATTTAAATGAATCCATGATTTATATCTAATAATCCAATGCAAGACAAAAGCCAATTCATTCATATTCTCTCTCTCTCTCTCTCTCTCTCTCTCTCCATCCCTCTTCCTCTCCCTCACACCAGATCTAAGATTTGATCTTTGGATACAGGGGTTGAAAACATGTTAGGTAAGCATTCCATCACTGAGCTAGATTCCCAGCCGCAATTACCTCTATATGATGTTTAATATTCTGCTACAATCATATGGTAAATATATTATTTACTGTTTTCATTACTCTGACCAAATACTTGATAGGAAGCAACTTAAGAAAATAAGTATTCTTTCTGCTCATGGTTAGAGAGGTTATAGCCCATCACAGTGGGGAAAGTATGACAAAGGGAATCTGAGGCTGCTGGTTATATTATGTTGCCAACCAGGAGGCAGCAATAGATGCATACTTGCTCAGCAGGTAGAGTATCAACCCATGTGTTGCTGTCATTCACAATCAGCATAGATCTCCCCTCCCCACTTATATGTTTCTGGAAATGCCTTCACAGACCAAAGCAGAAGTGTGTCTCCCAAGTGATTACAAATCCAGTGAAGTTGGCAGTGAAGGCCAACCATCACAGCAAGCAATATCTTAGCTATAGTTTTCAGCTCCTTTGGGTATTATTGATCCCAGTGTACACTCTGCTCTTGTAGCATGTCCCTGATTTTGAAAGGCTCTTTGAAATGCCTTTAACATAATGGCTGTGGTACCTGGATATCACACTAGCACAAAGAGTTTTCCATTTCTACTCCTTGGATTATACCTGCTGGGCTACCCATTCTTGGTAGACCTACAAATTTTACTTTACATTATTATGCATTGAAATTCTTCAAAGTCATAAACAGACATCTATTTTCCAAAAACTCCATATCTAAAAATGTTTATTCTCTCTTTTGGTTTATCAAAAATGAAGGTCATAAAACTTATGTGGACTAGCATAGATCAGAAAATTACCAAGAATTCAAAATTATGTAACCTTACTGTCTATAACTATTTATTTACTTGACCTTAAAATGCTCACATTAGTGGTAAAAACTTTCTTGGAGCACATGACTCCTTATATAGATTACAGGCTGGGTATCAGGATTGCAGGACTGTTGCATGTCTTGAAGGACATTTACTTGCATGTGTTCCTGGTAGGTATGCAACATATATAATCAGAAGCATAATCAGCCAAGTTCCCTCTGAAGCTAAGTTGGGATGGAAATAGGGAGGTGTATCCCAAAACATAAGATAGTTATTGGGAATTTAGTTAGCTGGGCTAATCAGAAAAAAATTCTAAAACTTGGAAGCATATGTTTTATTCTCTTGTAGTCTGTAAGTCAAGTGATGCCTTGATCTTGAGTCTTTGACAGTCTTCCTCAAGATCATAGGTATCCTTCTCAGTCTTGGACTCTAAAATTCACATTTATATGTCTGGTCATTTTCTTAGAACAAAGTTATTTTACTAGTTCACAGTTTTAATTTTGTTTGCCCAATCTCAGAACAGACTAGGAAATGTCCTGTGTGGTTTGTGTGTCAGACACACATCTATGGAGCACATGTCATCATAGGAAGCATTAGCAGCTTCAAAGTTTGAACCAGGCACTGTGAATTCATAATGAGGATAAAGGTAGGGTCAAGTTTGAAGCCGTTGGTGAGTATATGTTGGATTTTTTTTTGGATCTACTTCAAATCTAAGTCTTTAGATTTGGCAGCTGTGGACTGTTCTCACTGGACAGTGAATACAATAATTCATCCTCTTTCTAGGTGGATAAATATATTGGATGGCATAAAAGGTAATTTATATAGCACTAAATACTGGTAAGGGACATGATAACTACCTCACCTAATTGCTTCTTCATTGTAAGCGTTATGAATTTTTCCAATGACAAGTTTGAATCTTCTGGAGGATAAGCACCACAAAGTGACAAATACCCTTGGTCAGAAGGCCAGGTTTTCCCTGACCAGGTGGTGACCTGTTCTCTTTGGATATAGTGCTGGTATCCTGATGAACCTTTGGTCCAGTGGGGGAAGTACTCAGGCTTTTCATGATCATTATCCTTTGTGTAAGACTTGTGCTAGGAAACAATGGTGAAACACTAGCAGCATCAGTTCTCTCTCTCTCTCTCTCTTTCTCTCCTCTCTTTTTCTCTCTTTCTCTTCTTTCTCTCCCCTCTCGCTCCATGCAAATATGTACATGGATGCTCAGAGCCTCCTTTGACACCCTCCAGACAGTGCATGCCCCCAAACAAACCATGATGTTTTCCTTGCTTTCCCACTTTTAGTACACACTTGACTCTATCCTAAGTTGCTGCTTCTGTGAAACAAACCATGTAGAAACAGGTACAGTACTAATGCTACATGAGGAAAATTAGTAACATTTACATCATATTTTATGCTATAACCTCCTTTTCATGCTAATGAATGAATAAAGATAAAGATAGAATAATGATCAGGAAGATTGGAGGAATGCTCTGCCTGAAAGTCAACAAATACATCTGGACTAGGCTAAAATAAGGTGACCTGGATATGCAGGGAGGGCTATGTTTTGTCCCAGAGATGAGTACCCTTTGAGATTCTTACAAAAGCTTGGTCTGGCTACTTATTCTGGATTGAGTTTTTAATCCCAGCACTCAGAAGAGTGAGGCAGAAGGACTTTTGCAAATTTGAGGTCAGTCTGGGATACATAATAAGTTTTAAACCAGCTTGAGATATAACACAATAAATTCTCTCTCTCTCTCTCTCTCTCTCACACACACACACACACACTGTGGTCACACCAGTTGAACTTTGTTTCTGAACAAAGCATTGTATCACACTCTACTGTTTATTTTAAATTTCATAAAATACTCTTCAAATATATTTCAAGGAATTATCTATTTTCTTTTCTCTGTCTCTTTCTATTAATTTGGGTTAATTTTGGAAATAAAATAACCGTGGCCTTCATAAGGTAATAAGGTAACGTAGGTAGAATGGTTCTGAAGTTGGAAAGTCTAGACCCAATACAGAGGCTTCTGAGACTTGGAGGTCTTGAATTCTTCCAGTTTTTGGTAAATCATTTTCATGGATATGACTCTCATCCTCACAGTCCAAAAGGTACAAAAAGCTCCAGACATGTCATATATGTTCTAGGGAACAGTACATAGAAGGATAAGAGCATAGTCTTCCATTGAGTGAGAATTGTTAGAAGTTTCACACAATTCAACTTGCATTTATGGAGACAAGGAATGGTTCAAATGTTTGTAGTAGTTTATTTTGAAGGAATGGCAAACACAGGAGAAGAAATAAGAAATTGTACTGGAAACAGAATGTAGTAGAAACATGGTGTATGAATAAGCCCCAATGATCAAAGGGAACAACTAGAGCACAGTTAGCAAGTAAGTTCCAGGAAGTGGCACCACCCACCCCCACAACTTCAAATAATTCTATTGATGGAGTGAGAGAACCAGAGTGCTTGCATACCAGTTCTAGGAAGTTATTGGCTGTCGGCTGTTCTTACCTGTTTTAAGTGACAGTCATAGTTTGCATATGGACTCAGTGGCCATCAGGCACCAAGAGGCAGATTCATGTGCCAGAACTTTGTTATGTGGCTACACCACACTATGAGTGATTGCAAAATAATTTTCACCTGGGCTTATCATTGCCAACAACTTCAGAGTTCAGGTTTGGGGAAATTTTCTTTAGGCAACTTCAGTGAGTACAAACTTGTCTTTGCAAATTATACTTCAATTTTACTACTAAAATCTGTTAACAAATGAATTAGATTTACATCTCAAAGTATGCTTAATTCATTAAGATTCACTTTTTATACCTAGGAGCAAAATTATCCTTTCATTTCTGTTGGAACCCGTTTCATCAATGGGTAGAATGGATGCTGTTTCAATAAATGTTAATGTCTGATTAGAGACTTTTTCCATTATTTTAATAAAGTTTGAGTTACTATATAAAGAAATGGTTTTCAATGTGACATATCCATGCATGTGCAAATACACAGCAATGCTGTACATATTCCCCACTTTCCTTTTGCTAGTCCCCTTACCCACTCCATGGAGTTCCACTTCCTGTTTTTTAAGTATGATTTTTAATATTTTTTGTATTTATTTGAGAAAGCAAGATAGAAAGAGGCAGGGAAAGAGAGAGAGAGAGAGAGAGAGAGAGAGAGGAAGAGAATGGGCATGCCAGGGCCTGCAGCCAGTGCAAATGAACACTAGACACATGCTGCACCTTGTGCATCTGGCTTATGTGGGTCATGGAGAATCGAATGGAGATTATTTGGCTTTGCAGGCAATTGCTTTAACAGCTAAGTAATCTTTCCAGCCCCCTTCCTGTTTTTTCTTAATAGTTTTATTTACTTGTAAACAGAGAGATATAGAGAGAAGAAAGAGATGGGAGAGAGAGATAGAAGATAATGGATGTGCCAGGGCCTCCAGCTGCTACAAATGACCTCCAGATGGATGCACCAGTGCATCTGACTTTATGTGGGTACTGGGGTCATTAGGCTTTACAGACAAACTTCTTAACCACTAAGCCATTTCTATAGCTCCCTTCCTGTTTGATCACACGTATATTCTATCATGCTCTCTATGTTCAACATAGGAGGGAAAACACGATGCCCGACTTTCTGGTCTGGCTTATTTCACTTACCATAATGATCTCCAGTTGTACCCAGTTTTCTAGAAATGTCATAATTTCTTTGTAACTGAATAGAGTGCCATTGTGTATGTGGTGCCCATTTGGTTATCCATTCATATGTGGATAGACATCTAGGCTGGTTCTGTATGTTGGTTATTGTGAATAATGTAGCAATGAACATAGATGTGCATGTATGTGTGTTGTATGTTATGTAAGAGATCTATGGATTCCAGGAGTAATAATGGTAGTTCAATTTTTAAAATTTTAAGGAGATTCCATCCTGATTCCCTATTAGCTACATGTGTTTATAGTTCCACCAGAAATATATAAGAAGTCCTCTTTTCCAAACTATTGCCAGGATTCTTGTTCTTGATTTTCTTGATGTTAGTCATTCTGACTGGATTGAGATGGAATTTCAAACAGGTTTTAATTTGTATCTCACTAATGATTAAAAAGGCTCAATTTTTTTCAAATATTTGTATTTCTTTCTTTGAGAATTGTATATTCAAATCATTGCACATTTATTCATTAGATGATTTGGCCTTCTTGCCATTTATTTTTTTATTTTTTGGAATACTTTATAAATTCTAGGTGTTGGTCCCCTGTTAAATTTGTAGTTAGTTAAGATTTTTCTCCCATTCTGTAGGTTATTGCTTTAGTGAAGATTTTTAATTTAATAATATCCCATTTATTACTTCCTGGGATTGTTTCTTGTACAATTATAGTTCTTTGGATTAAAGCTTTGCCTGTATACTTGAAGTGATGTCCATGTGTGTTCCTGCAGCAGTTATAGTTTCAGTTCATATTTTAAGGCCTTGGTTCAGTTTTGAATTAATTTTTACACAGAGTGAAATAAAGATATGGGTCTAGTTTCCTCTTTTACATGTGTATATCAATTTTCTTATCAGTATTTGTTAAGGTGGCTGACTTTCTTCCAATGCATGTTTTGATATCTTTGTCAAAGTGTGGGTGGCTCTAACTATGTGAATTTATTTATGGATTTTTATTCTATTCCACTGATCTATGTGCCTGTTTTGTGTCCATCCATATCATGCTGTTTTTGTTACTATGGCTCTGTGATAGAGTTTGAAAACAGGTATGATGATAAATATAGCAGTATTATTTTTGTTTATGATTGCTGTGGTTAGTTTTTTTAATGTATTTATTTGAGAGAGAGGGAGAGAGAGAGAGAGAGAGAGAGAGAGAGAGAAAGAATGGGCATGCCAGGGCATCCACCCTCTACAGATGACCTCCAGACACATGAGACACATTGTGCATCAGGCTTACATGGCTCCTGGGAAATCAAACATAGGTTTTTTGGCTTTGGGGGCAAGCACCTAAACCACTAAACCATCTTTCCAACCCTATTCTGCTTTTCTTTTCTTTTCTTTTGATTGTTTGTTTGTTTTGTTTTGTTGCTTCCAGATGGATTTTAAGATTGTGTTCCCTATTTATGTAAAGAATGTCATTGAGAGCTGAGAGACAACTTAGTGGTTAAGGCACCTATTTACCTGTGAAGCCTAAGAACACTTGTTCGAAATCTCCTGGTCCCAAAAATCCAGACACAAAAGCGATGCAGGCATGCAATCTTGCACATGCACATATGAGGGTGCACATGTCTGGAGTTTGTTCACAGTGGCTGGAAGGCCCTGCTTATGCTCTCTCTCTCTTTCTGTCTATGAGTCTTTCTCCCTCTTCCTTTCTCCCTCAAATAAAAAAAATGTCATTGAAATGTTTATAGGAATATTATTGACTCTGTAGATTGATTCTCATAATTTGTCCATTTTCACAATATTAAATCTGCTTCTCCAGAAACATGAGCGGTCTTTCCATCTTCTAGCATCTTCTTCAGTTTTCTTCTTAATTTCTTCATAATTTCCTTGCTTGTACACTCCTTGCAATTACTAATCATTTTTTAGTAAGATATTGAGGTCTTCGCAGTTCTATTTGGAAATATTCTTAGTGAATGAGCAACTCTTGAGGGATCAATATCCTGTATCACTTGGAGAATAGAAAATGAACTGTTATAGCAGCAACATTTCCAAACCATATGTAATACAGAAATAAACTTAAAATCAACTAAAACATAGACTTCCTATCAAGATGGCATCTGCCTAACCAGGTCGGATCTCCTGGGGAAGGAAAAGCAAGACATTTAGAGTTCATTGGGTCTTCAAGGTGTGATCAAATTCTAATAGAACTCTAATGGGTGGGCATGGAGGAGCAAAGTAGGGAATCCACTGATTCCCCTACTCTCAGGTAGCCCACCAGTCCCGCCATCCCCTCAAGCAGCCATCCTAACGATAGTCCCAGCCACATGTTCCTCCTACACTAACCACAGGCAAGGGGACTCAGGCCAGCAGGCTAGCATAGCTCTAGCATAGCTCCATGTGCACCGCCAAGCTCATGAATGCCACCCCAGTCCCTGCCACTGCCCACCCCTGTCTCAGACCCAAGCCATCAGGCTAGCATTCCCCAGGGGACCTCCACATGTGAACACCATCCCACTCCCAGCTGCTCCCCATTCCCATGTGTGGACCCAGGCCAGCAGGCTAGTGTCTGCCCTGGGTACCCACTCCCCCATGTGCAGACCCAGGCCAGCAGGCTAGCATTCCCTCAGGGAACCTCCACTTGGGAACACCATCCTATTTGTCACTGCCCCTCACCCCAGTGTCCAGACACAGACCTGCACACTAGCATTAGCCCAGAGGGCCTCCACGTGTGAATGCCATCCCGCTGACTGCCACCCTCCCACCTCTGTAGATGGACCCAGGTCAAAAGGCTAGCACTGCCCCCCACCATCACCACCAGGGACCTCCATATGCCACTGCCCATCCATGTGTGGACCCAGGCCAAAAGGCTAAGGTTCCCCAGCAATAGGCTCTTCCACCACAGAGGACCTCCAATCCCCCCCACATGTCACCTGACCCACAGCTGTCCCATATCCCTGACATGCCCTGTCACAGGACCAGCAGTCACATCCACTCCCTGATACAGGGTCCCAAGGGACCCATTATCCCATCCCTTCACCCTCAGCATCATGGAACCATCATGCATTCCCATACTTCCCCTGCCCACAGCCCAGCCACCCCAGTCTGCCTTGTTCCATTCCTCCCACCCCTGTCCCCTCAGGCCACCTAAAATTGCAGTCCAATACCCCAATTCATGCAACAACAAGCCCCTTAATCAGGGCCTCTGGCCCCACCAGAGCCTCATGGTCTCCTACCCTCTGAGAAGACAGGGCCCATTGCCATCAGAAGCCTAGTGGAATAATCACTGAAGACACTTCAAAGGTAGACTATAGCTTCCTCCTAAATTAAATAAGACTCCTATACTGTGATGGGTAGACCACAGCACAAAAGGAATAACATGAAAAATCAAATGCAAGTAAATCCAACAAGATTGCCCAGTCCCACAATGAATGTCTCTAATCAAAATATATAAGAGACAAGAGGGTCAGAATCCCAAAATGAAGATACAAGCTAGGCAACCCTGAACAAGCAAATAGCAGAACTTGAAGAAAAGCAACAAAGGGCTGATAATCATATGAATTGTGTCCTCACTAGATTAGACCTAATAGAAAAGAACCAGGAAGGGTTCCAAAGACAGGTAAATGAACAGGAGAGAAAAAATAAATAAATAAAAAAGAGGACCTCAATAACCAGCTGGTTAAGCTCAATGAAGACACAAAGAAATGCTAGCATGAATTCCAAGAAGCATTAAGAAAACAGAAAATGATGTGAAAAAGGAACTTAACTGAGGGAGGGAAATTATACATAAAAAGCAGTAGAAAATACAAACCAAACTGAAAAAGCCCAAAACTCTGTAGAAGCTCTCAAGAATAGAGTCAGCCATGTGGAGGATAGAAACTTATACTGGAAAACAAAACAGGAAGAAACAGTCCTTGAGTGCAAAAATTTCAATAAGTTCAAAAATGTTTGTGAACAAAGCATGAAGGAACTGTGGTATACCCTTAAATGGACTAACATTTGGATCATGGGACTACCAGAAGAGGAAGAAATTCAGACCAAAGGTATGGAGAAATTATTCAACAAAATTATTGAAGAAAACTTTCCCACTCTCTCAAAAGAAAGTCCCATCAAGTTACAAGAAGCTAACAGAACTCCAAACAGACTGGACCAAAGGAGAAATTCTCCAAGTCATATTATCATTAAGACTGTAAACACTGATATCAAAGAGAAAATCCTAAAAGTAGCTAGGGTGAAATAACACATTACATATAAAGGTAACCCCATCAGAATTACTTCAGACTTCTCAATGGAAATATCAAAAGCCAGAAGGGCCTGGAATGGAACACTGAAAAGTCTAAGAACCTATGGCTTCCAACACAAACTACTCTACCCAGAAAAAGTATCCCTCATCATATATGGTAGAAGGAAAACTGTCCATGATAAAACTCAGATTTGCAACTATATGAACACAAAGCCAAATCTTCAGAAAGTCCTTCAGGGAATTCTCCACACAGAAGAATCTAATAACCAACCTCAAGTGCCTACTAGAAGCATATCACAGTAACCGAACTCAGAGAAGTCACAGAAAACTACAAAGTCTAAGAAAACACCAAACCACATGACCCACCACAATATGGCAGGGATCAAATCAAATCTCACAGTCATTACCCTAATTATTAATGGCATTAATTCACCTACAAGAGACATAAGCTAACAGGGTAGGTCAGAAAATTAGTCCCCTCATTCTACTGTGCTCAAGAAACCCATCTCACCACTAAAGACAGGGACCTCCTCAGGGTAAAAGGATGGAAAATGACATTCCAAACAAATGGAAATACAAAACAAGCAGGCATAGCTATACTAATATCAGATAAAATAGATTTCAAACCAAAAGTAATAAAAAAAAAAGGCAAAGAAGGCCATTTCTTACTTCTAAAGGGAAAATCAAAGAAGATTTTACAATCATCAATCTTTATGCACCAAACACAGGGACACCATAATTCATAAAACAAAACCTAATTGACAATAAAACAGAAATAACCACCAACACCATCATATTCTGGGATTTCAATACTCCACTATCAGCAATAGATCATCCAAAAAGAAAATTAACAGGGAAGTAAGAGAGCTCAACAACACCATAGATCATTTAGACCTAACAGCCATCTACAGAACATTCTAATCAAAAATCTACAGATCACACATTCTTCTCAGTAGTCCATGGATCCTTCTCTAAAACAGAACATATACTGAGTAATAAAGCCTGCCTCCATACATTTAGGAAGATCAACATAATTTCCTAAATGATGTCAGATCACAATGCTATATTGCTAGAAATCAACAGAAAAATATGCTCCAGGAATCCAATCATGTCCTGGAAACTGAACAACACACTTTTAAACAATAAATGGGTAGTAGACATAATAAAAAATGAAATTGCAAAATTTCTAGAAATGAATGACAATAAGAACACATTGTACCAAAATTTATGAAACACAATGAAGGCAGTTCTCATGAGAAAGTACATAGAACTAAATGCCTTCATAACAAAGACATGTCCCAAATCAATAATTTAACCATCCACCTAAAGGCACTGGAAAAATAGGAAGAATCCAACCCAAAAAGTTCCAGTTGGAAAGAAGTAATTAAGATCAGGCCAGGAATTAATGAGTTGGAAATTAAGAAAAAGACTAAGAAAATTGATGAAAGAAAGAGCTGTTTCTTTGAAAAAATAAACAAGATTGACAAACCACTGGCCAATCTAATCAACTGAAAAAGAAGAGGTGCTTCAAATTAGCAAAGTTCTACTTAACAGCAAATAACCTGTTGTGATGCTAACACAAGTGCAATAGTGGGGCACTGAAATGGTGGGAAACCAACTGCTCTTGATTTGGCTAACTGACCACTCAGTGGAATATGGACCCATAGCTGGAGCTGGGAAGCAAATCAGAACCATATCCAAAAATGAGCCTGCTCTCCACTATCAAGCTATGACCAATCGTGGGCTACAAGAGGGCTTACAACTATTAAATTCTCTCTCTAAAAATAAAAATAAAAAATAAAAATAAGGCTTATCCCATTTGCCTGATGCTAACTTTACTCTCTGTTGGAGAATCTGCTTCTCTTTTTCAGATAGACATAGACCCTAAGGAGAGAACCACCCCATCATACCTCAAATTGGCCCCAGCTGAAACTAAGCAAGGGTGCTGTTTTCTTGGTGAACATGGTACCAGCACAAGGGTGAAGGAGATTGACATAGAGAACAATCAACTCCTACCAAACCAGATACCCAGAGACACAGAGGCTCCCAAGACCTCATCACTGAAGCAAACCTAAAATGAAACCAACATGGCTCAGGGAAATTTTGCAGAAGAGGGGTAGAAAGAATGTCAGAGCCACATGTTGCATCATGATACGCAGAGACATTTCCTCCTACCCATATTTGAGGGCTAACTCCACAATGCATGACCCATAAGCTGCAACAAGAAGGGGCCGGGGGAGGGGCAAGGACAGGGAGGAGGCTAACAATGGTACCAACTTGACTGTATTCACTGCGTACAAAACTAACTAATAAAAAATTAACAAAATCAGAAATGAAAAAGGAGAGATCACAACAGACATAAGCGAAATTGAGAGAATCATCAGGACTTATTTCAGTAAACTCTACTCCACGAAACTAGATAATTTGGAAGAAATGGATGAATTCCTGGGCACATACCCCCTACCAAAGCTAAACTCTGAGCAAATTAATCTCCTAAAAAGAGCTATCACATGCATTGAGATTAAAAAGGCAATCAAAAATCTCCCTTAAAAGAAGAGTCCAGGACAAGATGGCTTCCCAGCAGAATTCTATCAAATCTTCATGGAAGAACTGAACAATTTTTTCTCAAACTTTGCCACACAATCAGAGAACAGGGAAAGCTCCCTGATTCCTTCTATGAAGCTGCTATCACCCTAATACCAAAACCAGGCAGCGATGCCACAAGAAAAAGAAAGGAAGAAGTTGAGTTATCCCTATGCACAGGCAACATGATCCTATACGTAAGAGACCCGAGAATCTCCATCTCAAAATTCTTAAATGTGATTATCTCCTGCAAAGTAGTAGGATAAAAACTCAATTCACAAAAATAAGTAGCCTTTCTGTATGCAAAAGAAAAAGATACAGAGAAAGAAATAAGGGACATGGTCCCATTTTCAAGAGCAACAACAACAACAAAATACCTTGGAATAATGTTAACCAAGGAAGTAAAAGATCTATATAGTGAAAACACAAAAACACTCAAAATAGAAATTGAGGAGGACTTGAAAAAATGGAAAGACCTCCCATGCTCCTGGATAGGCAGAATTAACATTGTGAAAGTAGAAATCTTACCAAAGGTAATATACAGAATTAATGCAGTACCAATCTAAACCCTAACATTATTCTTCACAGAGATAGAACAAATAGTCTAAAATTCATATAGAAAGGCAGATGGCCTCAGATATCCAAGTGTATCCTCAGCAAAAGAAACACCTGTGGAGGCATCACCATAGCTGATCTAAAGCTATGTTACAAAGCCATAGTAATAAAAACAGTATGGTATTGGCACAAAAACAGGATTATAGACCAATGGAACAGAATCAAGGACCCTGACATTGGGTCATGTAACTTGAGCTACTTGATATTTGACAAAAGCCCTAACAATGTAGGCTGGAAAAAAGACAGCATCTTCAACAAATGGTGCTGGACAAAGTGGATAACCGCATGCAGGAAAATGAAACTTGATCCACACATACCACCACATACAAAAATCAAGTCCAAATGGATCAAAGACCTCAATCAATATAAGCCCGGAAACTTAGCTACTACTGGAAGAAAAAAATAGGAGGAACTTTCCATGATATAGGAATGTGAAAAGATTTCCTGAACAAGACCCCAGTAGCTCAGGAACTTAAATAATCACTCAACCATTGAGATCTCATGAAGTTGAAAATTTTCTTCACAGACAAACATACCATAAGCAGAGTCAATAGATTACCCACAGAATGGGAGAATATATTTGCTGAACATCTAACTGGCAGAGGCCTAATTTCTAGAATCTACAAAAAACTCAAAAACCTACACAATAAAAAGTCAAACAACCCATTCACAAAATGGGGCAAAGAACTGGACAGGGAGTTCTCAGAGGAAGAAATATAAATGGCAAACACACAGTTAAAAAAGTTTTCTTTATCCCTAATCATCAGGGAAATGCAAATTAAAACAACCATGAGCTTCCACCTCACTCCAGTAAAGAAAACAAACATAAAAAAAAATAAATGAAAACAGTTGCTGGTGAGGATGTGGAGAAATAGGAACACTCATTCACTGTTGGTGGGAATGTAAGCTGATACAACCACTATGGAAAGCAGCATGGAGACTCCTAAAAATGTTGACTGTAGAGTTGCCAACAGACCTAGTTATTCACTTACTGGGATTTTACCCTAAAAGCTCCACACCTCAGTTCAGAGAGGTTTGATCAACTCTTTATAGCTGATCAATTCATAATAGCTAAGAGCTGGACACAACCCAGATGTCTATCATTAGGCGAATGCATAACCCAGATGTGGTACATCTATACAATGGAATTGTACACAGCAGTAATGGTCCAACTTGGAACAGATCATTCTCAACAAACTCATCCAATCCGAGAAATATAATCATTGCATGGACTCACTCATCTGTGGCTCCTTACCTGAATCTGTCCAAGACGCTTACATACCTACTTAGCATCTCAAGAACCCGAAAATAGGGAGAATGGGGCAGGAGGGGAGGGTAAGGATGGGGTTGGGGACACAAAACTGGACCCAAATGGCAATGGTAGCATAAATTCCTATATCCTAAAAGACAGAATAAATGGTTGAACCTTCATCAGGTCTTTAAAGAGAACACCTGAATCAAAGGGCCATTTAGAAGGTATAGTGAAGACTAACCTTAATATCATGTTTCTTTCTCTCTCTCTCTCTCTCTCTTTCTCCTCTCCTCTTCCTTCTCTCTCTTCTATCTCTTTTATATTACCTACATTTTTCTTCCATCTTTTCCTTGGCACTGGCCTGTAACACCCAGTACCAGCATGTGTTTAACATCCACAATGAGCTGTTGATCAGAGAGACCTTCAAGGTTTCCCAAAAGAAGACAGATTTCTGTCAGAGTACTTGATAGCCCACCAAAGGCTAGTAAGACCCTACTGCTGAAGACACCATATGCTGTTTGTACTGAACATTGAGTGATCTGGCTGGAATTGGGAAGAGAGTCAGTTCCCAGATAGTTAGCTTGTCTAGTTCCAGAAAGTGCTACATGAGTGACTGGGGGAAAATGACCAACATTTGTCCAAACAACTCATGGTCTAAGCTACTCAGCAGCAAACAACCTGATGTGATGCTCACAGAAGTGCAAAAGTGGCACACAGACATGGTAGGTACCCAATTGCTCTTGACTTGGCTAACTGACCCACTCAGTGGAATGTAACCCATAGCTGGAGCTGGGAGATAAGTCAGAACCATATCCAAAAATGAGCCCACTCTCCTTTATCAAGCTCCCACCAATCATGGGCTACAAGAGGGCCTACACCTATTAAATTCTCTTTAAAATAATAATGGTTATCCCATTTCTCTGGTGCTGACTTCACTCTCCATTTGAAAATTTACTTCTCTTTTTCAGATGGACACAGATCTTGAGGAGAGAATCAGCCCATTATAACTCACCAGGCCTCAACTAAAACCAGGAGTAATTGGGGAAATGAGCAAGAGTTCTACTGTCTTGATGAATTGGTACCAGCACAAAGGTGAAGGAGATAGATACACAAAACACACAACTCTTACCAAACCAGATATCCAGAGACACAGAGGCCCCCAAAACCTCATCACTGAAGTAGGCCTAAAGGGAACCCATCATGGCTCAGGGAAATTTGCAGAAGGGGACAGAAAAATTGCTAGAGACACATGTTGGGACATTATGCACCAAGACATTGCCTCTTACCCTTATCTGATGGCTAACCCCACAATGCATGACCCACAGTTCCCAACGAGAAGGGTCCCTGTGGGGGCATGTGGGGGGAGGACAAAGAGGAGGCTGATGATGGTACCAAAATGGCTATATACATACTGTGTACCTAACTAATAAAACAACCTAGTAGCTTATTGCCAATCACAAGAAAACAGGAGAGAAACTAATATAGAATATACTTTGAAGTTAAAATATATTTAACATATGTCTTTAAATAATAAATGGTTGAGATAAAGAATGAGGATAAAAGGAGGAAAAAAATAGAAGAAAGTTAAGTTAAATTAAAATAAAGGAAAAGAAGAGAATTAGAGATTAACATTATGAAGGGAAAGAAGGGAAAAAGTAGCAGTAAATTATAAAAGAATAAAAAAGTATAAAACCAACCAGCAATAAGATTTATCATCATGAGGAAATTCATAATCAAAAATAAATAAATGTAAGACAGGATATAAAAAAATGTAAAAATGTCATGAAAGTTTTTTTAATTAATAAGGTAAATAAAAAAATACTACTTAAAGTATAGTAGAAAGAAAAATAGAAGAACACATTGAGTGAAAAAAAAAAACAGAAAAGAACAAAAAGGGAAGAAAAGAAACTGTCAACAGTGAAGAATGTATCGAAACTTTAGATAAATGTGTAAAGGGGGATAAAAACATATTTAAAAAATAAAATATTACAAAATAACTTATTACCAAAAGTATGATGAAAGGAAAATAAAGTATCAAATGGTTTCTTGAAGACTGGATTCTGCCAATTATACGTGGAGGGGAGGTTGAACTGTGGACTCATGTCTTTCCTGTCATTTTTTCTGGTGTTGAGTCTGCATTGGACAAGTGTATGATCTTTACCAGAGCTGTCTTCCCATTAGTAGTGTCCCTTTGTTCTGTACCAGGAAACTCTGATGGTCATAATTAGCTTTGTAGTATGAGGCCCAGGCAGGTTCTGTCACACTCCTGAGACTCCCTAGCTTTAATTCCTCCTGAAGAGGTTGATTATCCACTTTTGGGTATATCTCAACTGCACTGGGAATTAGGAAAACAATCTCAATGATCTATACATATCAGTCTTTCTTTGTACTTTAAAAACCCACTGAGCAATAATCAGCCTGCTGGTGGGATGGGGTTGTGGATAAGTAGTCTGCTAGAAACAGAATTCTCAGACTTTACAGAAGGTTATTGGCTTTAGAGTTTGATTCACCCAGTCAAGCTCAGGGTTTTACAATTTCAGATTTTTTGTTCTTCTGAGATTAATATGTTTGCCCCTAGCAACAAGCATAGGGCCACCTTTCCCTAGATAATTCTCTGCCTAGACTGAGCTTCTTCCGCTGCACTATTTGTCTTAGTGTTTGTCTCTCTTGCTCTGCACAACTGCCTCCCATGGTTTCCTCTCATCCTGGGATGAAGTAGGCTGATTCTGGCTCCCTGACTCATGAGTGTTCCCTGTTCTCAGGAGCCCAGGGAAGCTCAGTATTAGATAATAGTCTTAACAAGATAGCAGCTATCCACAGCCCTCTAAACTGGGCTAACTCCTCTCAGCTGTTGGTCCAATCTGCTGGAGAAATCACTACCTCAGCAAGACCAGGTGCTGGAATTAAGGCTCCAGGGGACTGTGAGCTTTCCTTCTTAGTAGGACTGCCAGTCTTTTTTCAACAAGGCCAACTAGCATTCTCTGTGGGCGAGGCTTCTGCCTCCCTCTTCTGCTAGAAGGTGGCATGGCTGGAGCTATGTTTAGATTGTCTTTCTTTTGGGGCCTTCAGCTTTCTGATTCTTGTACTTTTCCACTGCCCTTTCACTCCTTGGTGGATTTCTGAAGTTCTTCCTCTCTTTCTGTCTTTGGAATAGTGTTGCAGTTACCTTTATATGCCTGGAAAAACATTCAACCAGAAGCAACTTACGGGAGGAAAGATTTATTTAAGGCTTATAGTTCCCAGCATAAGTTTCATCATCCCAGATGAAGCTGGCCTACTTCATCATACATCCACAGCAGACAGAGAACAGTGAACAGCCGTGGTTCATGCTGGCGCAGATCATACCTTAGGGCTAGAATCAGGATCCAAAACAAATGGCACACCTCCTCTGCCAGGGCTCTGCTGGAGACTGAGTAGGGAATTTAATAACGAAAGAGCCAAGATCTATTTCCACAAGCAACTGGGAAAATTCACAAGATAAAGCATAAATTATGAAGTCAAGAATAGTCTATTCTGGCTGTGGCTGACAAACTGCATCAGAAAGTAATATGAAGTAGCCAATGAAATAATGTGTAAGTTAATTTGACACAGATAGATGTGGATCATATCCCATAGTGAAGAAACAAGAAGCAGCCCACAGTAGAGTAAAGGGTGAAGAATGAAAGGGGGAGAAATGAACCAGAAAGGACAGTTGAACTTTTAGAGAGGATATATCAGCCCTAGTCACTATGCCTCCAGATGTAGAATTAAAAAGTTGATTAATCCAGGCCAGGGTTGACACCTAAGAGCTTTTGCCTGGAAACATAGGGCAGGTTGTGATAAAGCCATAGTCATAGATCATGGAGGATTATAAACAGGCAAACTTCCTTATGAACTTTGTTTTTAATGACCAGCATCCCATGTAGAACCCAGAAGCCAACAAATTATCTGTTGAAGAATAATTGAATAGGTGACAAATTCCATGGTTTCTCATGCTCTTCAAAGATAGGGCAATGCTAATATGAAAAATGACCAAATGAGGGTAGATATCAATGATGTTTTATACTTGTTTGGTCTCTTCTCACAGCTAATATTATTTGACTAAAAACCTCACAGCTAAAATAACTTAAATATATTAACATGAAAATATACATTTGAAATATCTTTGGAAGTTTTCTCCTTGTGATTGCCGCTATTATACTTAAATTTTTCAGTTCCCCCACATGAAACTTCATTAAAAGAAAGCTCTCACTGGACTTCATAGAATCTTATGGGACCATGTGGTTAATTATAGCTAATAGGCTGTGTGCAGAACGAAAGTGTGAGTCTTCGTGCCTGGAGTGCATCGTTTCCAATGTAAGGCCTTACAGAGCTTTTCTCTCTATCACAGCTACACAAAGCCTTCAAGAAAGCCTATGCTGTCAGCCTTAATCTTGAGTTGTGGTAATACTAAATAGATTCCCCACCAAAAACACAATGTCCATGTGGCATGAAAGTAAATAAATATGATATTTATTTCTTAGCTTATTCCTTGGCATTTTAGTTTTTATTTATTTGTTTATTTATTTATGAGACAGAGAAAGAGAGAGAATATAGGCATACCAGGGCCTCTGGCCATTATAAATGAACCATTTATATGAACCAGATGCACCACCATGTGCATATGGCTTACATGGGATCTGGGAAATCAAACCTGGGCCCTTAGGCTTCACAGCACTTTGACTGCTATACCATCTCTCCAGCCCATGATTTTTTTTTTTTTTTTGAGACAGGATCTCACTGTGTAGTCTAAGCTCAAACTCACTATGAAGCCAAGATTAGCGCTGATTTTATGTCAATCACTATGCTTTAGTATCCTGAATGTTAGGACTGTGGTTGTGAGCCTCTATGCCAAGAAATATTATTAATATTGTTATTATTTTGGTTTTTTGAGGTAGGGTCTCACTCTAGCCCAGGCTGACCTGGAATTCACTATGTAGTCTCAGGGCAGCCTCGAACTCACGGCAAACCTCCTACCTCTGCCTCTCAAGTGCTGGGATTAAAGGGGTGCACCACCACACCTGGCAAGAAGATATTATTTTAAGGCAAAATAGTTTTCAGTTGTTTATCACAGCAGCATACTCTGCTCCATCCGTACCGAATCCACCCTGAGGTTAGATTAGCAAACTCTTTACAATGCTTTCTCTATGTCTTGTAAATTCCATTTATTTCTCCTATAACCTTTTGTTTATCTTGTCTTTCTTTTAAGGATAATCCCAGTATTTTTCTAAAGAATCTTTTGATTTGAATATGGCAATCTGGCAATGGCACAGACAGAAAATCTTCTCCAGGAAACTGATCTATCTTGAAAATATTTTGAGGTCAAAGCAAAGGAATGAGGCTTTGAGTAGAGAACAAAACACTTACACCCATGTTTCCTTTGTTATGTCCCTGATCATTGATAGCTGTACTGATTAATGACAGACAGGAACATCATCTAAGCACTAGAACATGTTCCCACCTGTGTAGACAGATTGCACAGTCTCTGCAAGTCCAAAAACATCTCTATTACCAAGTATACTACACTGTACAGGAAGCCCATTTTCCTTGCCCCCAAAGCATATATAACACAGCAAGAATTGCAACTTCAAATGTAAGAAAAATCCTTTATATAAGAAATGATATACTACTGAATAAAATAGAATTAGGATTCAGAAAATGAGAGATGAATCTTCACCAAGGCTATGGAGAAGATATGGGTATTCATTGAATTTGTACTGGATGAAGTTAAGATGGTAATAGAAATATAGCTGCACGGAAGAAGACAGATGGATACTGCCCAAGCCACTTTAAATTCTGAGTTGTGCCATAAGATCCCAATCCCGATCCCTCGTTACGTCAATTGTTGTAAAAGGGCTGTGACTGATGGAAGGACAGGGATTCCTGCCTTTCCAGCTGAACCTTCCAAAATTGCTTCATGAGCACTTGGCTCTGCTCCCGGCTCTGCTCTGAACTCAGCAAGAGACAGCTTTTCCTACTGGAAACCTTGTTTGCAGCTCGATCCTCATTGTATTTCAGTGCCAGCAACTATATGCTTATCAGAGACAAAAATACAGCAAGAATCTGACTGCCCCTAGTTCATTGCACCATCTCTGTTCTGTGTGATCGACATGTCCCTGATTTGATTCTGTCTTCTCAAACCGTTATTCTTTATTTCAAAATCTTCATTAAGACCCCAAACCAAAAATTACTGGAAAGAGGGTTTGGTTTTCCCCTTAATAGTATTATGCTCAGAGTATTGTTGGAATTATGTAGATTTATTTTTGACTGTTGATATTTTTCTAACTTCATTTTTGAGAGTCTTATCATCATGTCTTTTAAACTCTGATATGGTCCGTGGGACAGAATGAAATATTACTGCCAGAAAAATTGATGGGTTTGAGGAGGTGGAGGTTGCCATGGAAACCGCTTATGTTTTTGCTGATGGATGATGATGGCACGTCTTCTGGAAAGAATTTACAACCATAAGGTTACTTGATTTTTTTTTGTGTGGCAAAGAAAGAGAAGGACCTAGAATTGCATTTCTAAACACAAGGCAATGGGAATCCTCTTGCATTCCTTATTAACAACACCCTCTCACTCAACTTCTACAATCAAAATCTATCAACAAGACAAAAAGATGTCTGACTCCCTGTCAAGAGGAGTCATATCAGCTGGGGCCCAGGTAAAACTACAGAAGAATTTGGTGAGACGAGCAAGAGTGCTGTTTCTAAAGCAAGCTTGAAAACCTGTGCCAGGGTGATGGAGATAAACACTGAGGATACTCAAAATGCACAAAAGCAGAAAACCAGAAGCTGCTGAGAGCTCAACACTAAACTAGACGTAAAACACATCCACCAAGGCTCAGGGATTTTGTAGAAGAGGAGGACGGAAAGATTGTAAAAGTCACTGGTGAGAGGGAATATCCAGAAGAATTGACTCCCTCCTCCTCACGATGACTGACTGTTCTTCTCTCAACTCATAACCCACAACCCCATGGCAAAACCAGCAACCCCGCTGAGGAGGGCCCTCAGTAGAATGGGGGCAGGGAGGAAGGAAATGATGGCACCAACACATGATATGACCATAGAAAGTTTCTACTTAACTTAAAAAAAATGGTTGCCAAAAAATTATTCAGTAACCTGGTATATGTGACATAAAAGTCTAGTACTCAGAAGTGTGTCAGAGGTAGAAGGGAATGAGGTGCTTCAGAAGACACTGAGATGATTCCTTTTAGGAGATAATGAGGTGCAAGTAGGATTAGTTTAAGTGCTAAGTATATTTTCTCCCTCACACTTTCTGTTTTTCACCCAGTCATTGTTAGGGTGCATCTAGCCTCTTATTCATTTCAGGTGAAAACAGAAGGGTATAATAATGATTGGAAAAATTAAGGAATCCATGAATCCTAAAACAAACTCATAGAAATAGTGTGGGTATGATTTTTCCCAGAACTTCTTTTTCCCTGGAGGAGAATTAGAAGAAAAAAATACCAAAAATAACTGCTGCTCATGTGCAGTTCCATGAGATTTGCATACTGTATGCAGTCATTATATACTAAATAATGTGAGAGAATCTATGTTCTTACCACACACTAAATTAACTTCAGAGAAGGCATCTCACACCTGTTGAGCTTCAAGTAAACCTATGATGCAAGTAAGCTAAAGTTCCAGGCATTCTGCAAATGATCACAATCACAAAATCAAGCTCCCATATGTAATTTATTCTTATCTTTCTCATTAAACTAAATTCTTAGGTTATTTTTTCTTCCTTTATAATTCCCCATTGCCAGAAAATTGTATTTGGTATTTTTGTCCCTTAAGAGTAGCTTCCTTTTGACTCTGTAAAAGCAATCATGTCAAAAAGCAATCAATGAGAAACACTAATTATTTGAGGGCTAAAATCATACTAGAGTGAAATTCTGTTGAAAAGATTTGCAAAGAGATCTATGCCAGCAAGGCCACTGTAAGATGCAAGTGTGGCTCACAGGGATGGCTTGGCTTCCTACTGGCTGCCCTTGGAGAAACCCAGACATAGCCATTAAGTAACTGAAGCCAGTTGTTGCACTTGACCTGTTTGCTGCCTGTACCAGTGGCTGCATACGGTCTTCCTCGGAGTGACATTATCTCCCCATACATCCAGCAATACAGCCAGTCTAGTTGTCAAAAAGATTGATATGTGCTTAGCTTGAGCTGACACACCGTTTCCCATAGCCATTATGCCAAGATAGTCAGTTTTTATATAACACTTGTTTGGAATTGTGAGTCTTCCCCAGTGCAATTGATACACTAGTGGACATCTTGAACTCAATTTGAATTTTTCAATTTGCTTATGTGTGGTTTTGTTCATATACACACTAGGTGAACAGAAAATACCATATATATATATATATATATATATATATATATATATATATATATGCCATAAGTACCAATGATATTAGTTAGCATGTGTCATAAAACAAGCACATCTACATGTGGTATGGTATGATTTGGTCTGATTTCAAATCACCTTCTACCTGTCAATTCTTTTTTTATTTTGTTTTAATTTTCTTACAAGGAGAAAGGGGGGGGGAGGGAAATGGGCATACCAGAGTCTCTTGCCTCTGCACACGAACTCCATATGCGTGCACTACTTTTGCATCTCGCTTTATGTGGGAAGTGAACACAGGTCATTAAGCTTTGCAGGCAAGTGCCTTAACTGCTGAGCTATGTATCAAGTCCTACCTGACACTTCTTAGTAACAAATGACATGCAAACTTTCTATCATTCACTTCAGACTTTTCTATAGTAAGGTGCCACACTTACTGCAATTATGCATTTATTTATCATTCCACATGTGCACAATTTTTTCAC
Organism: Dipus sagitta; assembly: GCA_036346955.1. Taxonomy (NCBI): domain Eukaryota; kingdom Metazoa; phylum Chordata; class Mammalia; order Rodentia; family Dipodidae; genus Dipus; species Dipus sagitta. The sequence goes on from CM070772.1 coordinate 121,711,334, forward strand.
TGTGTTTATTTCTCTATGATTGTTTATATTTGTCACTGTCAAGTTTTGGATTTTTTCTTTAATCTGCGTGGTTATGGTTTTCATTGTATAATTTTATATCTGCAGCATATAGGTTTTATTGCTGATTTAACAATCCTAAACTTGCTTCATACAGTAATATAACTCTGTCTCTCAGTTTCTGGGAGTCAAATGCCCATGTACAATGGAGTTCAGGTAGAATTTTTGTGGATTTCTCACAAAGTTGAAATCAAGTAGCTTTTGGTGAAGTTGGGCTCTCCCCTTTGAGGTTGTTGAGGAATAATGTATTTCTAGATATGTTCAGGTTACTGGAGAAATCTGGCTCTGAGTGTAGGACTGTGGTCCCTGGGTGACTGCAAGTCAGGGATTCTTTTTGAGCTTTTAGAGGCTGCCTTCCTGTCTTGACTCAAGGGTCCTTCCATCTTTGAGGCCAGCCACAGTGGGTGGAATCTTTCATTGCTTTGAATCCCTTTACCTCTTGTTTCTGTTGTATTTCCTTGACTTCTTCTGATCTCAGCAAGAAGAAAATACTGCTACAAGTGTTATGATGTGAGCTTAGCAGCTCCACACAGTAAAAGCCTGGCTTAACTCTGTTAAATGTGAACTTATTAATAATTTAATTGTATGTCAAAAGTACCATTTGTTATGTAGCATAGCATAATAATGCCAGGGGATAAAGATCATGATTACCAAATTTCTGCCTACTATAAAACAGTGGATAATTTTAGTAGTACATATGGCATGTTATAGTAGACCTAAATTTAATTATGAATCACCATGGTATCCCCATAGCTTTCATGATCCTTCTCCTGCCTCCAAAATGTTATCATTTTCTGATCCTAAAATGAGTGCTTTTCTTTGAGTGATAGACTTTGGAAAATATCATAGAAGGTGGGAGCCCTGTCTTCAACAAATGAAAATACCTATGAAATTACAGACCTTTGGGGGTAGCCACTCATGGAATTATTGTAATGTCTTTTTGTTCCATCTTACACTGAAAGATGACTGTGGTGTGATGAGTCTGATGTGCCAGTTACAGTACTACACAATTTGTTTTTACTACTTTCTTCGGTCTTCATAGGAAAACCATGTGGACTGTTTGGCTGTATCCATTCAGAATAAGACTTCAAAGCAGTTTAATATTTTTAAATAAGATTGTATATATTTATGAGAGGGAGAGAAAGAGGAGAGAGAGAGAGAACAAGAGAGAGAGGGGCAGAAAGAGAGAATGGGTAAGGCAGAGCATGTAGCTACTGCAAATGTACTCCAGATGCATGTGCCACCTTGTGCATCTGGTTTACATGGGTACTGGGGAATCAAACCTGCATCCTTAGGCTTTTTAGACAAGTACCTTACCACTAAGCCATCTCTCCAGCCTGAAAATAGTTTAATATTTTATCAGATGGGTTTGGAATTAAAATCCAAGTTTTTCTATTTCAATAGAAAGACAGCTAGCATGAATTTCTATGTGATGACAGATTATGCCAATATGTCCATCTTGTGACTTGATCTGTACTTTAAAGTCAAAACTGACTAGCACCTTACATTTCCTGTAACTGATTCTCCCCAGTTCTCCTTTATCTCATGCAGATTTATTGTTATTACCCTTGTCTCGTGTTCATTCATCAGGAAAATCACATAGATATATTCTAATTCTCTTTACTTTTATAATGATATCTTCTCAACATCAGAACTTTGTTAATGATCTCCATGGCAAAATATTACTTACTGTGAAAGAAACAGAAATTGTATCATTACCTACAGAAGACTTTCTTACTCTCTCATGGAGAAGTACCCAATAACTTCTTATATTTAAAAAGTCTCTAAGAAATTATTAATAAAATCCTCAACTAGTGATATTATTGTAGGTATTGTATATATCACAAACAAGATATAAAGTAGGTATTCCCACAAGTAACAGATTAATCTTTTATCTATCATTGCACCATTCTTTTTTAGAACATTGCCTGAAATATGTTGTGAGCTTAGAAAATAATAAAGGTAACTGACTTGAATTAAATTCCAGTCAGCACAGGTATAAAGTTTGCATTGGAGCTGTGTGACTTGTCATTAATGAATCATAAGCTATCACCCATATCAGAAGATGGGAGGAAATGACAATGCAATGAATAGATTTTTAAAATTAAATTCTATTTTTAAAAAATTATATGCTTGGCTCCCCTCTACCCCATCTCTATTCTACTGAGGGTCCACTGAGGTTTATCTGTGGAGTCCTGATGACCTCAGTAAGTTTCAGTTTGGTGGGAGAACCATACCTCAGGCTAATTTTACTCAAACTGTGGCTCTTATAGTCTTTTCGCTCTTTCTTCTGCAATGTCCCTTGAGTCTTGGTAGGCATGTTAGAAATCTGATGGAGTGGTGAATTCTCTGTAGACTCTGTATTTCTGTTTTGATGAAATTTGAGTGACCAGAGTTTCTGTCACCATCTCCTTGGGCCTGGGGTTTTCAGGATAGCAGTGAGAGCAATACTTATGTCACCGATTCCTCTGCAAATACTCCTGGACCCTGGCAGATTTAGTGGAGGTGACCCATCTCAGAGTAGACAGTTGGCTTTATTTTCTTGTTGTATTGATGGATCCTTGATCTCCTCAGTATTCACTGCCATCTGTAAGATGACATATATTCTCCAACCAAATGTGAGAACAACTTCAATTAAATGGATAAGCATATTTATTTGAGAGACTTGTTATTTACTTATTTTTGACAATCATACTCTTTTTATTCCATTTCCTGTAGTCCTGTTTCTCTCAGGCACTCCTCAGTGGGGTTATGGGATTCACTGTGGGGTCATGAAGACCTCAATCAGTCCCAATGGGATAGTGCAGGGACTATGCCTCAGGGTATTCCCAGCTACTCTGTGGCTCTTATAATCTTTCTGTGGGGAGGGAATTACAATAAATTAAGACAACATGAATCAGTTCTATAGAAAGCCTAATTCTGACTAGCATTCTATAAGATAGAGCCACCAATAAAGTGGGAAAGGGCAGTCCAGAAAGAGGGTGGAAAAGCTTAACCTTCTTAAAACCATGGACTCTGCTTGGTAATTCCCATGAGTTCTCTAAAACAATATATCTCATTGACAAAACACTTGATTGCCTGACAGAGCTAAAAAGGTCAGACCCTATCGCTGAAGATACCACAGGCAGTAGTCACAAGACATTGGAATATCATGCTGGAAATGAAAGGGAAACTAGCTTCCTCCTTACTAACCCCCATAGTGTTGGAAAGCACTATTGGAGCTGCTGGGAGAAAATCGAAAGACGCCATCAATAAGCAGGGGACCCTGCACAGAAGAAGTACACACTTGTGCAATATTGGTACACAGCCTCTTCAAGTAACCAACTGTTCCCTGATTGGACATGAGGCCTGCTCAAAGGGAGAAAACTCATACCTGGTACTGGAAGCCAAGTCAGGAAGCTCATACTTCAGACAGAAGCCCCCATTGCTCTCTGGACAAGAGTGGGCTTGCACACCAAAATTCTCTTAAATAACTTTGCATACTCCATTCAGCTCAAGCTGGTCTCACAGTTGGTTGGAGAAGCTGCTTTACTGAGAGACGTTTTGATATGTAACCTCACTTTCTTTTTATAAGCCAAAGAGCACTGGTGGTTCTCTCTGAAATATATGAACTTCCCATCCATGGGAGTCTGACATGGTTCCCAGTAGCAGGTCTGAGTTATCTCCTACTGAGCAGGTCTTATGCCTAGTCCAAGAACAGTTGGTTACCCACATAGGCTGTGTTTCACTTTTGTACAAGTGTGTACTTCTTTCCTTGCTGGTTAATATCATAACTTTCAGGATCTCCTTCTTATTCATTATATTGGTTATCATTGTCCCCCAGCTGCTTCCATAACAGTTTCTGGCACTATGAGGGATAGCATGATCTCTTGATGTCCTGTGGCTACAGGCCATGATGTCTTCAAAACAGGGTCTTAACTTTTAGCTCTTGTAGGTAACCAAGTGTTTTGGCAATGGCCTGCATTATATTTGGGACCTCATGTTTCTCCCTCACCTCACCGTGGGATCAACCCAATTCTGACCCGGGATTCGCCAGCTGAAGCCCATGGCTATAGGATTATGTTTCTTTCACCTTCAGTGGGCACTTCCATCTGTGCCCTCCTCTTATTGAGGGTTATGGCCTGTAGAATGCTATCCAGGAGAAAGGTTTTTATGGTACCAGTTAATGTTGTCATTCGTTTGTATAATCCTCGTTCCCACACTCCCTTCTCCCTACCTCCCAAATATCCTTCTACCCCCTGTACTCTTTCTTTATTTTCTGTCTGTCAGCTAGCTTGTTGAGCAGCCCCTCCTCCCCTAATTGCTATTAGGAAGTGTTCTTCTGGTTTCTAATGAAATTTTCTAACCAGATCAATATATAGGGCATCCTAGGTGGAATGGTCTCTTATATAGAAACTTCTAATTCTCTCTTACCAATTCCAGAGAGCTGACCTCTGTTTTCTTTGCTAATATCTCACAACAACAAATGCATAGCAATATGAATATGTGAAATCAGTTGATCACGCAACATACTACTGAGTCCCTGCCCCCTGCTTCTTCTCACCTCTTTGTTTGGTTGTACCCCTAACCCTATGGGTGTCAATTGATGTAGTATCCTTTTAAGGTTTTATGGCTCTGATATCATTTAGACGCATGCACTTGACAAAGTCACACTTTCAATTGAGCTGTATCAAATCTGTTTACCCTTCTTTTCCAAATTGAACGTATTTGAATTTCAGTACAGTGTTATTGTGGATTATGGGATATTTGGTACAAACAAGCCCAGAAAGTTAATTGGGCCTGCTATCATCCTAATTCTAATCAGTGTAGACAGTATAACTCCTAGAGCAAACAAATGTCACTCTATGCTTATCCCAGCTATGGACACTAAACTCCATTTTACCATTCTTAAGCTTCAGAATAATACAAAAAAGAGAGAATTGTATTAGGATGTTTTTTAAGTGAGGAAAGTAGCCTTAAAGTAATTAAATAACTAGCTTTGTATCAACACAGGAAAATTTGAACCAAGGTCAATCTGAGGCCAAAGTGTTAACTTTGTTTGTGTTCAAGGTTAACCAATTAGAACTTCCAAGCCAGGACACTGTGCTGGAAGGCTCGGGGTCCATCTGTTCTGTGTCCCCTGAAGTCTCTCTGGAAGCGTCTTTGTACTTGAGTCTTGAAGGATCCATCTGGGGCTGCAAATTGCTTTGCCTCGTTTTCTCCAGTGAACTGAGTGAGGCTTGTGCAGATGGTGATTTCTCTGCCTCTGCTACAGGTGTCTGCAGTGACAAAGTTCCTCAGCAGAACCTTTGCCAAAACAGATGCCAGCTGCTGCTCTGTGTAGGTCCCCAACATTTCAGCTCAGTGCCCATTAGCTTCTCCAAAGGGCCACATATAGGACAAAACAGTAGAAAGACATGGAGCCCCCAACTAAATACATTGTGGTGACTAGTCTATCTTCCACCTGTCAGTTTGCATTGAGGCAAGATGATCTGATTAGGTGAACTGGGAATTACTAAGGCTCACTCACTCTTCATAAGGCCACATAACAGACAGATCTAGAGATTGCTGGTAACTAGGGAAGCACATGTACAGGGGCCGATTAAATCCCGTTGGCTCCATTTGACTTCTCAAATTGAAAATTTAATCCCCAATTTTTTTCTCACTGCCAAATCAGCATAAATCTTTCTTGGCATGTAACTTACTCTGACCTGGGATAAAGCTCCTTCAAATCCCTTATTGTTAGCTCTCATCTTGTATGATCCAAGGACTTTTGTTAATTATTCAGGGTGACAGATGTAAGTCACCCAGTCCCTAAGAACACAATACAGAATCTAGAAAGAACATAAAGGGATATCCAAAATATTTAGACAAGGAAGACTAATCTTTTGAGGGTGACAAAGAGATACAGACCCTTACTGTGTCAAAAATAACACTGGAAGCAGTTTTCAAAGCCAGAACATGACACGCTTTTTGATTTGACTTAAGATGGCATTTCATTCATTCTGAACCCACAAGTCACAAGTTCACTGGGACACCACCAACATTGTCTGGGCATCCTCTTCACAGAGATTTCCCTGAGTCCTTTCAGTGAAAGGGAAAAATTATATCTCTGATTTCTGAAGTGTCAAAAGTATCTGAGAGCTTCAATGAAAGGTGCTATAATTAGTCAGCACCCCCAAATCATACACTATGTCAGCAGAGGTAAATGAAAAAGCTCAATAAACTAAAAGCCTCAAGGCTTGCACTTGCACTGGCTGCTTATAAAAACCCTAGGAAGTGGCATGTGAATTTTCAACATGATTATGTATTTTGACACAATTTGTGAAACTAAGCTATTTTAACTATAATCACTTAATAATGTCATCACATCCCAACTTATCGCCCTACCCTCACATACATCCTTCTGCTGGTTTATACTGGGGTGGCTCTGAGCTTTTCATGGATTTGGCTTAGTTTAGGTGAGGGTTAGAGAGAGAGTTAATTGTGCTGAGTTTCCTCTTTATAGTTAAGTCTGCTACTCAATTCAGGACGGGAATAGCATGTAGGAGCACCTTTCCTGGTTACTCTGTGGACTCATGTGGTATTGTGGCAGCAAGTGATGAGGCCGCCAAGGTTCATTGAAAGCTGATCTCAGAGTGCTCAACACCAAACAAAACACAAAACATACTGTAAAGAAGGAGAAGGAGAAGGAGAAGGAGAAGGAGAAGGAGAAGGAGAAGGAGAAGGAGAAGGAGAAGGAGAAGGAGAAGGAGAAGGAGAAGGAGAAGGAGAAGGAGAAGAAGAAGAAGAAGAAGAAGAAGAAGAAGAAGAAGAAGAAGAAGAAGAAGAAGAAGAAAAGGGGTTGGAGAGATGGCTTAGCAGTTAAGGCGCTTGCCTGAGAAGCCTAAGGACCCAGGTTTGATTCACCAGTACCCATGTAAATCAGATGCACAAAGTGGTGCACACATCTGGAGTTTGTTTGCAGTGGCTAGAGGCCCTGATGTACCCATTCTCTCTTTCTCTATCTTCCTTTTTCTCTCTTTCAAATAAATAAAAAAGAAGAAAAAGGTTTGCTGTCCTTTGAACCAGTAGGTAGACTGAAGAAAGTTCTCCCAATCACCAGAAATGGAAAGATATAATAGCAATTAGAATATATTTTACCCTTTAATAAAAAAAATTACACTTTTCATAGCACTGAGCATATATACAAGGATATATTATATATTTATAAGCTCATGAAAATAAGTTGGATTTCTTTGGTAACAGTTGACAGAGAAAAGTTAATCATCTGAACAAATTGAAAAATAAGTAATTTTCTTGCTAATATGACATGAAATATTGTCATTGACAAAGATAACATAAAACTCCTATTATATCATTATAATTAATATATCAATAATAATTATGGAAAGATAGATAGTGAGTGACAGTAATTCAAAGAATATTCAAGTTGAGTCATTATATAGGAAAATTTGAAAGTCCCTAAAAATTTAGGGTTCACATGTGAATATATTCAGACACTAGTCTTCTGAACTTAACAATAATCATGGATTTTTTTAAGCAAAATCCTCCTTAAGAATTATGTTTTGTTTATTTAATGTAAAAATGTTTGGACTTGCAAAATTTTAATACACTTTTTAAACCAACAGTGCATATGTAAATCTTACTTTGTCCTTAAAAATTACGACACTAAAATTATTGTCTTATAACAAGATAAAAAGAATAAACCCAAGAAAAACATTTGTAAATAATATAAAAATATGCCTAAAAGTTTTTGAATTTTATGTTTTATATTTATGCCTTAGTGTTATGACATTTGAAATTCTTATTAAACACTTATTATCTTGCTTTATTTTCATTATTATCTTGTGTTATTTTCTGAAGAAGCATTTCAAACTGTTTAGCCTTCAGGTTATTTAAAGCCTGGATCCACTTTGTATGCGAAGGACATTGTAGTTGAAGGTGATAGAAATCCAAGCCACATTAGGTCTATTTGTTAGCTTTGTTTTGCTATAACAGAACTACTCACTTATAAAGGGAAATATTTTATTTTGGGTCATGCTTCCAGTTCAAATCAGGAAGCCTCATTACTTTGGCCCCTGGGAAGAATGGCACATCATGGCAGAAGTGCACGGCAGAGCCCATGGCTGAGCTTTTGAGGCAGAAAATAGAGAGTAGGAATCCACAATCGCCTTTGAAGCCATCATTTGAACAGTCTAGGGATCTCAACCTAGACCCCGTTTCCCAAAGGCTCTACCACCTCCCAACAGCATGGCCTCAATTCACAGTATTCATAGCAGCAAGGTAGCTACAGATAGTGACTTTATCACAACAATCCCCGAACATCTGCTAAAACTGTGTGGATACACATGCCAGGCACTATACATCTATAACTGACAGGAGCTGGCTTATGCTTCTATATTGAACCCTCACCTATATAGCAGGAACAAGCTGAAATGGGAAGATAGGGAAAATGTATCACTGAGAGCTGGGTGTGGTGGCACTCACACCTTTAATCCCAGCACTCAGGAGGCAGAGGTAGGAGGATCGCCATGAGTTCAAGGCCACCCTGAAACTACATAGTGAATTCCAGGTCAGCCTGGGCCAGAGTGAATCCCTACCAAAGAAATAAACAAAAAGAAATGTATCACTGAGGTAGAATCAGCAAAATGCTTGGAATGGAGAAATGGATGCTGATTATTTTTTTTTAAAGGTACAGCTCTCTGACACATATATTTTCTTCTACATTTTCTATTTAGACGTTGGTCAGCCCAGTGACCAACATGTACTAATAGAGACATATACTTCTCCAAGATCGAGAATAAGGAGACAAAAACTAAGTTAATTTATTTCTGCTACTATCTTTCTATGCTTCTTTTAATGAGGGATTTTTTTTTTTCTTTTGGTAAAAAGCTCAAAATACTCTTTGGTGTTAAATATAGCTTCCAGATCTGGAAGGAAAGAAAAAAAACAAAGATCTACCATAAATATTGCTTGCCATGCAAAAGGATTCTCCTTTTATCTAGTCATATGTGAGCTAACATCATCAGCATTATTATAATAATAATTAATTATGGTATGAGTCAGCTGCCGTGCCAGATAGCTTGTACACACATTTATACCTTAATGCCCACAAAGAATATGATTTCTGGGCTGGAGGGATGGCTTTGCAGTTAAGGCATTTGCCTGCAAAGTCAAAGGACCCAGGTTCGATTCTCCAGGACCCATGTTAGCCAGATGCACAAGGGGGCACATACATCTGGAGTTTGCAGTGGCTGGAGGCCCTGGTGTACCCATTCTCTCCCTCTCTCTCACTCTCTCTTTCTCTTTCTCTCTCTCTCTCCTCTCTCCCTCCCTCTTTCTCTGTCAAATAAATAAATAAAAATATATAAAAAGATTATATTTTCTATCTAATTAAAGGGGAGTCTCTCTCACCTCCAAATAAGTTTGCAAAGCATTCCAATATCAGCCTATTCATGAGAAGAGTCAGAATCCAATCTTCTAAACTGGTCCTTTTGTTTGATATTCTGCAGCTTCTAAAATATTCTGCCATATTCCAAGCCTAAGGCCTTGATTTATGCCCATGCACTTGGCAGACTTTTTGTCATGGTGACAAGTACATGAGAGAGAGAGATTAAAGGATAGACAATTTGGACCCATGGTTTCAGTCCACCGTCCTTTGTCCATCATCACCTTGGGAATGAGATGAGGCTGAATATCATGTCAAGTGACAGAGTAGCACTGCTCACCTCAGGTAACAGGAAACAGAAAGTGACAGAGACAGGAGAAGGAACAAGGGTAATATTTCCAGGACACTTCTCTACTGACATGATTCTTCCAACTCCACTTTGCCTCTTACTTCTTATCACATGTCAATGAACACCCATCATGAATCCATCAAGAGATAAATCACATGATTACGTCAGAGCCTTCAGGACGCAATATCTTCCAAGTTCCCAGTACATTAGCCTGTGAGAACATTTCATATGGAAACACTATCATCTTAAGTGTGGTTGTGCATTGTGGAAGAAATTTTGCCTGCATATGACCAATCACAGTCCTCGTCTTTATAAGACAGAGAGTCTCCCCATTTCAATCCTATTAGTTCGCAAACACATTTTACATCTCATCTCCCAAATAAGCCATGTCTTTCTGGGTCAGTTTTTTAAAGCGCCTGGTATTGGCAGCAGGTATAATGCCAATTTGCTGTAGAAGAGATGGTGCCTTTGTGGATTTTGATGTGGCAGAGAAGGTAGTTATGACGACAGACTTTATGTTGCAGCCTCCTTCCTACAAAAAGTGTGTGTGCAAACATAAACTTTTCTGAACTTTAACATAAATGTGACAGTATGGTTTTTGAAGCAAAATTAGATAAAATAGTTTTGAGATTTGGGAGAGACATCAACTGTTCTCGATTAAACATATCAGGAAATAAAATAGGGCAGATGTGAATGAACATGGAGCTGCAGTAGGATCTTGAACCCTACAAACAGCATTGGCCCTCCTCAGGTACTATCCCATGCTCAGAACAGGCATGAGAAGCATTTATCCTAGCAGGATTCTCTCACAAATGGGTAACCATGTCTTTCATATGATGCATCCCTGATGCAAACTGGATTGCCAAATGTGTCCACACCTCTGTGGAGGGGTGAGGTTTCACAATGGGGATATACATACCATCACTGAGCTGATGATTTCACACTTTCCAGGAAATGCAAGGACCACTGACTGCAAGTAGATGGCTTAGGGCAGGGATGCAACTGTGTGGTGGCCATCATTGCAATCAATGAACATTTTATGATCTTCCTATTCTTACAATTAAGTCATTACTTTCTACCCAAGGGAATACTAGGAACTGAGCCTAGAATAGTCTTTGGACATCAAATAAACCTTAAAAACTTATTTCAAAAGTCTACCTATTAGATTTTAAAGGAAACTTTAGTACTGTAAGAAAAAAATGCCAAAAAATCCTAGAGCATAGTAAAAGAAAGTAGTACTTAAAATTTCTATACTTTGCTAAAGAGATACTTACTCATCTATGTTCATCATTACTCTATTCACAATAGCTAGGAAAATGAATCAACCCAGATTCCTATCAACTGATGAACAGATAATGAAGATACACCTATACCCAGTGAAGCTTTATTCACCTGTGAAGAAAATGAGAATATTAAATCTGCAGGAAGATGGATAATGGAAAAGATTATACTCAGAAAGGTAAGGCAGTGTCAGTAAGAAATTCATTGCATGTTCTCTCTCATATGCAGATACTAGCTTCAAATTTTTAGATTTATATATCACTTAGAATAACACTCAGTAGCAGAGGCCAGGAAGGCAGAAAGGGGCCATGTGGGAGGGAAAGGCTTAAGGTGGAAGAAAAGTAGATATGTAAGTAGAGGAGTGGAATACTGAGTGTGCAAGGGTCTAAATGGAATAAGGGGAGGAGGATAGATAAGAAGTAGTGGGGAGAGGATTAATCAAAGATGTTATAAATAACCCATATAGAAGCCTACTTTTTAATGAAAGAAAAAAAAGGAAGGAAAAAAAAAACTAAGTAAAAAAAAAGGAACAAAACAAACAAACCAAACAACAAAAAAACCTCAAAGCTATTGAGTCCGGAGTTTTATAGCTCAGTGCTTTGCAAGATTAGGTCCTGGCTTTAATTGCCACTGATGTAAACAACAAAACAGAACATTAATACCAAAAATAAAATGCATTTATAGTATGATGCTAAGAATGAGTTCTAGTGTAAATTATATTGGGTTTTAATGATCTGTCAATGTATCCTTACCACTTTTATTAAATGTTCCACACAGAGCTGGGATATTGATAACAGGGCAGATTCTACACATACAGGGAGGTTATTTGGGAAATCACTGTGCCGTTTTCTCAGCTTAGCCATAAATCTCAAGTTGCTATTAAGCTAAAACCAATTAAATAATATACATAAAAATTACAATCAAATTATAGAAACTTACCTTGAAAACCACATAAAAACGAAAATATATAATTTTTGAAAATCAAATGTCTAATCATAATGAAATCATTATGCATCATACATTAAGGGATTTAACTAAATGTGTAGATAGGAATAAACTCATAGTTCCAAAGATTTTCATTACTACAGAAATACTGAGCTGTGAGCTCAGGACTGGTGAGAGGCACCCTGTGTTTTTTGGGGCCTATGATCTCTGAGCAGGTGATGTGCTCCTACTATCTGGGGCCTGTGCGCTCAGAGTAGTGAGGTATTCCTAGTGTTTGTGGCCTGAGTGTTCAGGGCACCAGGGTGTTTGGAATCTGTGCACGCTGGGCTGGTGAAGTATTCAGCATGTTTGGGACCTGTATCTTTGGGGACTGCACTGCTCTAGGCTCTGGTAAGGGGTACATGTTTTTGGAGCCTGTGCTCCCACTCTGTGCTGCCTGTCCCCCAAAAGGCCCCTCTCCCCACCCTGCAACTCCTGCCTCAGCAAATCATTTGGGCTTCAGACACCTACTCTGATCATTCCAACTATCCTTTGGCGGCATTCTCTCACCAACACCCCTATACCCACCAGGCTGATCCATGAGACCCAGGGCCCCAAACCTCCCTCCCTGCCCCTGTCACTACCCCTACCACATACACAATGCTGGCATCTACCAACCAGTACCCCCTTGGGACATTGCTCTTCCTCCAGATGTGGAACACAGGAATATCTGGCAATCACCCACCAGAGGGTACCAATGAGTCCTCTAAAACCTGCTCAACTGTGGCCCTTGAACCCCACAGGCAGGGCTCTGCTGTGATGGTGGACTGAAGAGATTTTAGACCTCCAATCATAGCTAAATCCCCCACAAGCCCAGAGCCGCATGCTGCTCAAAATCTCCACAACCCATGCATCTGTGGATGCAGTGCTATCCCACTCCAATAGGGTACAAACCCAAATTATAAAATGCAGTGGAGACCCTACAAGGACAAAGAATTGCTTACTCCTTAATAAAACAGACTTTACAATGAGATTAGTAGCCCTCCACAAACTGAGGGATCTCCAACAAGGTTGCCTAGTCCAACAAGAGGAAGTCACAGTTATAAATCTTTATACACCAAATTCCTGTGCACCGCATTTCATTAAGAAAAACTAGGTAGACTTCCAGGTAAGTTGGCAGTGTAGTAGCCACACCAAAGCAGCCTAGAGAGGAAATAAGCAGAAAAAAAGAGCCAAATATACTCTTCTACTGAAAAGTGATAGTATATAAGGAATTATCAACCTCAGAAGAGACGTGGTAGAGACCCAGAGCTTCTAGGGATCTCAGAAGCAGGAGAACGGGATCTTGCAGTGATGTTGGTCCATGCAGCTTCAGGTTCTGCCTGAGCCACAAGAGAAGCCAGAAGACACTTTACACTCACACCAGCCTCCTCAGAACCTTAAGAAACCTGAAGGAGAAGACAGCAGGATCCAGCTGAGCAGCTAATGAGGAAGAGGATGTCTGGGCCTAGCTATGCAGATCCAGTACCTCTTCAGGCACCCTCCACAGCATCCCTTCCCCCAACTGCCAGCACCTGCAACTACTGGAGACCTGGGGAAGGGAGATCAGCCACGCAGCACCCAGCACAGATGATGATAACAGTGGCCCCACCTACCCACCCTGCCTAGCCTAGCTGAGCACACAGTGCACTAAAGAGGAACCCAAGCGGCCATGCAGCATAGCTGAGACCAAAGCCATCCCAAACATAACAGGGCCTACTTATACCCGGTCACTACCCACCACAAAGCTGGTACATAGGCCTGCAGTGGAAGTACTAATCACACTTCCCATGTCAGCACAGGTTATGTGTAAGATCTGATTGATGGTTAGTTTTGCCATTCTTAAATCAGCTATATTTTGGGGTTGTTCTTTTTTGATTCCTGATTTATAGTGTCAATCTTACCAAAAGCAATCTGCACATTTAATGCAATCCTCATCAAAATTCCAATGGTATTCTTCACATTAAAAAAAAAATCCTAAAATTCATTTGGAAGCACAAAAAACCTTGAATAGCCAAAACAATTTTGAGCAACAAAAAAGAAGGCTGGCTGTATAACTATATGCAATTTTAAGCTATATTACAGAGCTGTAGTAAGAAAAACAGCATGGTACTGGCACAAAGACAGACACATAGATCAATGAAACAGAATAGAGGACCCAGATGTAAATCCAGTCAGCTACAGCCATCTCATTTTTGACAAGAATGCCAAAATATTCACTGGAGAAAAGGCAGCCTCTTTAACCAATGGTGCTAGGAAAAGTGGATATCTATATGTGGAAGGATGAAATTAAATCCTTATCTCTCTCCATGCACAAGAATCAAGTCCAAATGAATCAAAAACCTTAGTATTAGACTTAAAATTCTGCAACTGATAGAGGAAAAAAGTAGGGAAACACTTCATCATATTGGCATAGGCAATGACTTTCCGAATATAACCCTAGTCGCTCAGGAAATAAAACCACTAATCACCCACTGGGACTTTATGAAATTAAAAAGCTTTGTCCAGCAAAGGACACTGAATAGAGCAATGAGGCCACCTTCAGAATGAGAGAAATCTTTTCCAGCTATACATAGGAAAGAGGATTAATATCTAGGATATACAAAGAATGGAGGAAACAAAATAATAAGAAATCAAACAAGCCAATTAAAATGGGCTATGGGGGCTGGAGAGATGGCTTTGCAGTTAAGCGCTTGCCTGTGAAGCCTAAGGACCCCAGTTCGAGGCTCGATTCCCCAGGACCCACGTTAGCCAGATGCACCAGGGGGCGCATGCATCTGGAGTTCTGTTTGCAGTGGCTGGAAGCCCTGGCGTGCCCACTCCCTCTCTCTCTCTATCTGCCTCTTTCTCTGTGTCTGTCACTCTCAAATAAATAAATAAATAAACGAAGAAAAAATTAAAAAAAATAATAATAAAATGGGCTATGGACCTAAATAAAGCATTCTCAAAAGAAGAATTGCAGATAGCATATAAAATGTTCTACATCCTTAGCCATCAGATAAATGCAAATTAAAACTACTTTGAGATTCTATTTCACTCCTGTCAGAATGGCTACCATCAAGAAAACAAATGACAATAAATCCTGGTGAGGATGTGGAAAAAGAGGAACCCTTCTACACTATTGGTGGGAATGTTACCTGGTGTAGCCATTGTGTAAATCAGTGTGGAGGTTCCTGAGAAAGCCAAAACTTGATTTGTCATATTATAGAGCAAAACCTCTCCTAGTCATATATTATAAGGACTTTCTCACTACCTTAGAGATACTTTCTCAACTATGTTTATTGCCATTCTATTCACAGTGGCTAGAAAATGGAACCAGCCTAGATGTCCCTCAAGTAATCAAGGGATAATGAAGATGTAGAACATTTATACAATGGAGTTCTATTCCTCAGTAATGAAAAATGAAATAATTGAATTTGCAGGGAAATGTATGGATCCAAAAAGGATTGTACTAAGTGAGGTAACCCAGGTTCAGAAAGCCAAACGTCACATGTTTTCTCTCATATGTGCATCCTAGCTACAAACATTTAGACATGTATGTGAGTAGGAGTAAATATTGGTACCAGAGGCCAATAATTTAGGAAAGAGCTATAAGTGAGGGAGGAGAGTGGAGTACTTAAGGGAATAGTATATATGTAAGTTTGATGAACAGATTGCTGGGTATGCAATGGTCTAAGTGAGGTCAGAGGAAGTGATTGATAAAAGAAGAGTGGGGGAGGGTTAATAAATATTTAACATGTTGTAAATAAGTTATATGGAAACCTACTCTTTTTTGATAATGGCACACCCAGAAGCCATAAACTGCTACTTGAAAATTTTTAGTGCTAGGGGTGGGTCACCTTCTAGTTAATTGTTGGCCAAGCAGGTCCCATTACAGGCCATTGCCAAGGCTGTCAGTTTCCCACCAGAAATATATGGTAAAACCCTATTGCTAAACATTCCACAGGCCTGGGCTTCCAGGTCACTGAGAAATTAAGATAGAGCTGAGCTGTAAACCTCTTTGCAATAGACCAGCTCAGAGAAAACTGGAAAGAGTTTCTCTGCATGAAATAGTCATCAGCAGTGAAAACAGTGGACACTTCAAGCCCTAAGTTTGGCCAGCCAGGCCAAATGACAGAATGGTTGTAATAGTGGCATGTCTGTTATGGGGGAAACCAACTGCTCTCTATTTGGACTGGAGGCTACTCCATTGGAGGGAATATATACTTGGTACTGAAAACCTAATCAAAAGCCTATGGCAAGGGAGGTCATGAGCCCTAGGAGTGTAACACCTACACTTGTCTGGATAAATGCATACATTATACTCACCAAACTGTCCTTCTAAATACTTTACTTAACATTCATACACATATATTAATGCTACTCTCACTTTTGGTTAAAGAAGCTTCTCTTTTCAGATGGTGGTGTCCACTGGGATGACCCAAAAGGCACAATAATGATCAGAAGAAGTGACAGAGAGGAGTATTCAGCACTGAAATATCTCTGTTGTATCTTCCAAGGCTCAGAGTCCATTGTGGAAGAAGTGGTGGAAATACTGTAAGAGCCAAAGGAAGGACTGTGTACAATGCAATTGTTTAGATAGAAATTGGCCTCAATATCCATGACTCCACAGTGCCTAGCATTACCTTCAAAATACCCTCATAAGATGATGACATCAAAATAAAAGAGAGACTAATTGAGAGAGGGAGAGGATATAATGGGAATTGGATTTGTGAAGGGGAAAGTGGGGTACGGGAGGCAATTATAGCTTATTTTCTATTATTATGTAAGTTGTCAATAAAAACATAAACAAAAAGAAAAACCTATTTGACAATGAACCATAAATAAGTCCCAATAATATAATAGTTGGGGATTTCAATAAACACTATCATCAATAGATAGATCATCTAAGCAGAAAAGAATGAATTAACATATTAAACAATGAATGCATCCTGAAAGAATAAAAAAAAAGAAATTGTAAATTTTCTAGAACTAAATGATAATGATAATACAACATACCAAAACTTATGGGACACATGAAGGCAATCCTAAGGGGAAAATTTGTGCAGTAAATGCCTTCATAACAATGACAGATATATCTCAAACTAATAACATAACCATTCACCTAAAGGTATTGATAAAATAAGAAAAATACAACCCAAAGCATTCTGGAAAGAAAGAAATAATTAAAATCACAGATGAAATTAATGAATAGGAAAGTAAGAAAATTGAAAATAAAAAATAAAACAAGAGCCAGTTTTTTTTTTTTTTTTTTTTTTTTTTTTTTGAGGTAGGGTCTCACTCTAGCCCAGGCTCACCTGCAATTCATTATGGAGCCTCAGGATGTCCTTGGACTCATGGCAATCCTTGTACCTCTGCCTACCGAGTTCTGGGATTAAAGGTGTGCACCACCACACCCTGCACAGAGCCAGTGTTTTGAAAAAATAAGCATGATTGTCCAGTTTGATCAAACAAAAGAAAAGGTCTCCAACAAACAAAGTTAACAATGAAAAGGTAGAGGTCATTACAGACAACAATAAAAATGGCAGAATCATCAGTATATATTTCCAAAACATATATTCAAAGAAATGGATAACCAGGAAGAAATGGATGAATTCCTAAGATCCATGCCATCTAATGAAACTTAATCCAGAGCAGATAAATCTCCTAAACATATTTATTACATCCATCAAGACTGACAATGTAATCAAAACCTTCCCCAAAAGGGAAAGTTCAGGGCCTGATGGATTCTCAGCCAAATCCTATCAAATCTAGCTCAGGAATTAAACCACTTTTTCTCAAGCATTTTAAACATAAATGGAGAACAGGGAATGCTCCTCAACTCCTTCTATGAAGCTAGCATCACCATAATACCATAACCACACAGAGATACAACAAGAAAATAAAACTATATACCTATATCCTTGATGAACTTAGATGCAAAAATCCTGAACAAAATCCTTGCAAACCTATTTCAACAAAACCTAAAAAGAAGCATGATCTACCTCAATGAAGCAGGTTTTGTTCCCGGGATGAAGGGATGGTTGAACATATGGAACTCAATGAATATAATACACCACACAATTTTTTCATAAGATAATAATTTTAATCACAATTCAAATTTTAATAACACAATTTTAAAATACTGGTAATGTAATTTTAATAACAAGATAATAATTTTAATCACAAGAAGTATATGACCATTTCAATTAATGCAGAGAAGGCCTTTGACAAAATACAACATCAATTCATGATCAAAGAACTGGAGAGACTAGGCATGGAGGGTATATATCTTAACATAATAAAGGCTATGTATAAAGCACCTAAAGCCCAAATCAGATTTAATGAGAAAAGACTCACAGAGTTTCCAATCTCACCACTGCTCTTCAGCATAGTATTAGAAGTCCTAGCTCAGGAAAAAAGATAGGAGAAAGATATAAAAGAGATACAAATTGGAAAAGAGGAAGTCAAACTAGCCATGTTTGAAGATGACATGATCCTATACATAAGTGACCTGAAAGACTCTACCATAAAATTTCTAAAGGTAATAAATTCCTTTAGCAAAGTGGTGGGCTACAAGAACAATACATAAATATCAGTAGACTTCCTATATGCAAAAGGCAAATATACATAGAAAGAAGTCAGGCTATCCTTTTTTCAATAGGCACCAAAAAAAGAATCAAATACTTTGGAATATCACTAACCAAGGAAGTGAAATACCTATATAAGGAAAACATAAAAACCCTCAAGAATTGTGCTGGAGAGATGGCATAGCAGTTAAGGCATTTGTTTCAGTGGCTAGAGGCCGTGGTGTGCCCATTTCCTCTGTGTGTCTAATAAATAAATAAATAAAACAAATCTCAAAAAAACATTGAGCTAGCCAGGGCGGTGCACACCTTTAATCCCAGCACTCGGGAGGCTGAGTTAGGAGGATCACTGTAAGACAGAGGCCACCCTGAAACTGCATAGTGAATTCCAGGTCAACTTGGGCTAGAGTGAAACACTACCTCGAAACTCACCCCCCCCCCAAAAAAAAAGGAAAGAAAGAAAGGATAAAATTGAGGAGGACATGAGGGGATAGAATGACATTTCATGATACTGGATAGGTATTATTAATGAATTAATGTCATGAAAATGACAATTCTACCAAAAGCAATTGAATGAAATATCAATAAAAATCTTAGCATTTTTCTTCAGAGAGGTAGAAAAAATAATCTAAAACTTCACATGGAATGGCAAAAGGCCCTGAATATCCTCAAAAATATCCTCAGTAAAATGAACACTTCTGGAGGTATCACTATACCCAATTTAAAGTTATACTACAAAGCCATAGTAATGAAAACATCATGGTACTGGCATAAAAACAGGCCTATAGACCAAAAGAATAGAATTAAAGACCTAGCTTTAGTTCAAAACACTACAGGTACTTGATCTTTGACAAAGATGCCAACAATGTACACTGTAAAAAACACAGCATCTTCAACAAATGGTGCTGGACAAATTGGATATCCACATATAGAAAAATGAAACTGGACACACTCATCTCACCATGCAAGAAAAAGCAACTCCAAATGGAATAAAGACCTCAATATGAGCCACGAAACTCTTAAACAACTAGAAAAAAAGAGTAATGGGGATTCTCCATGATATAGGAGTAGGGAAAGATTTCCTGAACAATGCACCAGTAGCCTAGGACATGAAACAAGCATTCAGCCAGTGGGATATCATGAAACTAACAAGCTTTTGTACAGACAAACATATCATATACAGAGACAATAGACTATCCACAGAATTAGAGAAAATCTTCCCCAACTATGCCATTGACGAAGGCCTAATATCTGGAATCTACAAATGACTCAAAAATCTAAACAATAAAATATAAAACAATCCACTAAAAAAAAAAAATGGCACAAAGAACTGAATAGGGAGTTGTCAAAGGAAGAAATATAAATGCCTAATACTCACTGAAGAAAATGTTCAACAAACTTAAGCATTAGGGAAATGTAAATTAACAATATGAGATTCCACTTTACTCCATCAAGGATGACAAGCATTAAAAAGTCAAATGAGAACAAATGGTGGAAAGGATGTGGAGAAAGAGGCACCCTCACTCACTGCTGGTGGGAGTGCATACTTGTACAACCACTCTAGAAATCAATATGGACCAAATGGAAGAGGGGGTGGAAAGAATGTCAGAGCCACATGTTGGGTCATGATATGCAGAGACATTTATCTTACCCATAACTGTGGGCTAACTCCACAATGCATTTCCCGTATACCTCAACAAGGAGGGGCCAACGGGAGGGGGCAGGTCACCCGATGAGCCTAATAATGGTACCAAACTGACTGTATTTGCTGAATACAAAACTAATAAATAAAAAAAAAGGAAAAAAAAAAGAAATCAATATGGAGATTACTGAAAAAAAAAAAAGGATTAAAAGAGAGCTACCAACTGACCCAGCTGTTCTTCTACTGGATCATCTACCCTACTCTTTACTGCAGAGATATTTGCTCTACCATGTTTGTAGATTCTCATTCACAATAACTAAGTACCGGAATCAACCCAGATGCCCATCGTTTGACAAATGGATGATGAAAATGTTATACATATGCACAATGGAATTCTACTCAGCAGTAAGACAAGTAATATAATGAAATGTGTAGGAAAATGTATGGACTTGGAACAGATCATACTACATGAACCTCACACTAGCACAGAAAAACAAACACTGCATGTTCTCCCTCATCTGTGGTTCCTAAACTGGAATAGCTTAAGCTACAGGCATACCTGAAAGACAATTCAAGGGACAGATAACATGGATGGAAGGGCTTGGGGGAAGGGGAATAGAGGTGAGGAGAGGATATTCATAAAACCAAATCCAAAATAAATTGATACCACAGAAGATTTTCTCCTGGATAGCATACTAAAGGGTATATCCTCAGTAGAAATATGGAGGGATCATCTGGTAAGAAGAGCATTGGAGACTGTGGGAGGAAGCCTAAACCTAAAACATTTGGCTCAGGCCTATAATTCCCAATGCCAGAAATTGGTTACAATCCATATTGAGCTATTATTGATCAGAGAGACCTACGAGGTCCCCAAAACAAGACATGCTTCTGTCAAAGCACTTTATTACCCACTGAAGTAACAGGTAAGAGTTTATTGCTAAAGATACCACATGCTGCTAATATGTAACATTAAGAGAGCTGGAAGAATCTGAAAGGGAGCCAGTTCCAGGATGTTTAGCCCAGATAGTGCTGAAAAGCACCACATGAACTGCTAAGCAAAATGGCCAACAATGGGATCTGCACACTGGCCCAGCACTGCTCTCTCAGGCACACCAAGCAGCAGCAGCAGCAGCAGAGATGAAACAAGGGAATATTCCAACCTCATCAGCCTCCTTGCAAAGTCAATACATCTGAAAGAAAGACAGCTGAGATCAACTAAGGAGCTACTGAAAGGGATACAGACAGGATTGTGTGAGCAACTCCAGGGTTTCTGCCCTCTCCCATGCCCCAGCCATCAGAACCATGAACCTCCAGCATTCAGCCGTCAGTGGCAGCACATCCAGCACAGCTGATCAGAACTCCAGCTCCACAGCACAACATGAAAGGGGTCGAGGTAGACACTCAGCACTTGTGAGATTGGAAGCCACCCCAAAAGGTAACAAGGCCAACTGCCAAAAAATAAATAATAATAATAATCTCTCTTTCCATTGGTTGCCTTTACCATTTTCAAATAAGCTACATTTGGGGGTTGAATATTGTTGCCTTTGATGCTTTCAGATTTATAGGGCCTTTGTCTTTTGCGTCTGTCATTATTGGAGGCAGGGTTTGATTCAGATCCAAGCTGACCTAGAATCCAATTTAGAATAGAAATCTCTACATCCCTGCCAACAAGATTAAGGGTGTAGAGGAGCACACAGCCTTAGGGATTTTGAATTTGTAAGACTATCTGTTTGTTTTAATCCCCACAATTGCGTACTCTGTGCCAGATTTTATTGAATCTGTATATTGCTCAGTTGAAGTTTAGAATTTGTGAGTAAATTGTTCCACCCAGTCCAATAGAATACTTCCTTAGCACGCAAACTCAATACATAGGATTACATCTGTGGTTGGATTGGGTTACAAGAGCTACATTTGGCACCATAAAATCATATCGTAAAAGTATATAAAGGTAGATCCCAACATCTAAGAACACTGCAGATAAGTAGAAAACCCAGGCATCAGATCAATTCAGCATGCAAAGGTTGCTGCATTATAATACAACAAACACAAAGAATCAAGACAATACAAGCCCACCAAAAATTATAACTCCACCAGAAATGATCACCAATGAGACTGTTTCAGATGAAATTCCTGACAAAGATTTCAAAAAAGAAATGATTTTATCTATACTCAAAGGAATCAAAGAAGAAAAAATAGGAATTAAAGAAGAAAACAAATTCCTGAAGAGAACACAGGAAACCAGCTTAATGAAATAAAGAGGTCATTACAAGACAGAAGAAGAAATAGAAATACTGAAGAAAAACCAAGCTGAAATTCTCGCTCTGAAGAACACAGTCACTCAAGTAAAAAACTCTATGGAAATTCCCAGCAATAGAATGGATAAAGGAGAAAATAGAATATTTAAACTTGAAGACCAGGTGGCAGATATAATACAGTCCAACAAAGAGAAAGACAAGCTAATAGGAAGGTATGAATGAGAATTTCGAGATATCTGGGACACTATGAAAAGATCAAGCATACGAATTCAGGGTATAGTACAAAGAGAATTTCAATTCAAAATTCCCAAAATTAGGAAAGAAATGCCAATTCAGATACAAGGAGCTTTTAGGACACCAAACAGACAAAACCTGGAAAGAACCTCTCCTCACCATGTAATAATTAAACTACTAAACACACAAACAAAAGAAAATATATTGAAAGTAGTTAGAGAGAAACAGCAAGTCACCTTTGAAGGCAAGCCCATCAGAATAATAGTGTATTACTCAACACAAACTTTAAAAGATGGAAGGGCTTGGAATGATGTATTCCAAGTTCTGAAAGATAACAACTGTCAAACAAGATTATTCTGCAAGGCTATCTATCCAAATTGATAGAGAAATAGGGACATTCCACAACAAAAACTGGCTAAAAGAATTTATGACAACTAAACCAGCCCTACAGAAAATACTTGGAGGAATTCTTCATGCTGAAGAGAAAGCAAAACACACACAGGAGGAAATAGGAAAAAGTAAACCATACTCAAATAACAGTTAAAACAAGTGAGTAAAGGGAAAACAGGAAGCACCACAAAACAAGAAGAATGATGAGAATAAACACATACCTTTCAACAATAACTCTTAATATCAATGGTCTCAATGCCCAACCAAAAGACACAGACTTGCAGACTGGACTAAAAAGCAGGATATTGCCAAATGTGGCCTCCAGGAAACTCATCTCTCAATAAAAGATAGACACCGTGTTAGAGTGAAAGGAGGGAGAATAGTATTTCAAGTAAGTGGGCCTAGGAAACAAGCAGGTAGTGCTCCCCTAATATCTCACAGAATAGACTTCAAACCATCATTAGTGTAGAAAGATAAAGAAGTTCATTTTATACTGACTAAAGGAACACTCTAACAGGAGGCCATTAAAATCCTAAACATACATACACCTAACATGGGGGCTCCCCATTTCATCATAAAAACTCTATTGGATTTAAACACAGAGATAACACCAAACACAATTGTAGTGGGTGACTTCAATACCCCAATTTAATAAAATGACACGTCATTCTGGCAAAAAAAAATAAACAGAGAGACATCCTGATTAAATGATGTCATGGAATAAATGGGCCTAGCAGATATCTACAGAACAATCCATCCAATTGCTGCATAATATACATTTTTTTTTCTCAGCAGCACATGGAACATTCTCTAAAATAGACTACATATTGGGACACAAAGCAAATCTCAACAAATACAGGAAAATTGAAATAATCCCTTTTATTCTATCTGAACAGAATGGGATTAAACTGCAAATCAGCAATAAGAAAACCCACAGAGCATACAGAAACTCATGGACACTAAACAGTACAGTACGGAATGATGAATGGGTCATTGAAGAAATCAATCAGAGAAATGCAAACTAAAACTACTTTAGGATTCCATCTCATTCCTGTCAGAATGGCTACCATCAAGAAAACAAATGACAATAAATGTTGGTGAGGATGTGGACACTGTTGGTAGGAATGTAATCTGATACAGCTATTGTGGAAATCAGTGTGGAGGTTCTTAAGACAGCCAAAAATATATTTACCATATGATCCAGCTAAAGCACTTCTAGGCCTATATCCCAATGACTCTTCTCACTACCTTAGAGATACTTGCACACCCATGTTTATTGCTGCTCTATTCACAATAGCTAGGAAATGGAA
This sequence comes from Dipus sagitta, assembly GCA_036346955.1. Lineage (NCBI taxonomy): Eukaryota > Metazoa > Chordata > Mammalia > Rodentia > Dipodidae > Dipus > Dipus sagitta. The sequence goes on from CM070772.1 coordinate 121,735,751, forward strand.
CCAGCCTAGATGTCCCTCCACAGATGAATGGATAATAAAGATGTGGTACATTTACACAATGGAGTTCTATTCAGCTGTAAAGAAAAATTAAATTATGAAATTTTCAGGGAAATGGATTGAAAGTATTATACTAAGTGATGTAACCCAGGCCCAGAAAGCCAAATGTTGCATCTTCTCTCTCATATGTGGATCTTAGCTATAAATGTGTAGACTTGTGTGTGAGCTGGAATAAAAAATTGGTAGCAGAGGTCAGTAATCTAGAAAAAGGCTATAAGGGAGGGGAGAGGGGGAAGGACTTAAGGGGCATGTATTGTATATATGTAAGTAGAAGAACAGATTACAGGGAGGGGAAAGGCCTAAGCGAGACCAGGGGAAAAGATTGTGTAAAAGAAGGGGGGCAAGGGGGGTCAATCAAAATTCAAGATATTCTGAATAAGACATATGAAAACCTACTTTTTTGAATAATGGCACATCCAGTAGCCATAGATTGTCAGTAGAAAAAATTTTAGTGACAGAGATGCGTTACTATCTAGTAAGTTGTTGACCAGGGAGGTCCCTGTTGCCTCCCAAACATTATAGGCTATTGCCAAGGCCCTTGGCTTCCCTTGAGAAAGAGATGGTAAAACAATATTGCTGAAGACTTTACATGTCTGAGAGGCAAAGTCACTGAGAAATCAAGCTGGTTCTGAACAGAAAACCTTTTCTCCGTAGACCAGCCAATTAAAAGCTGGAATAAGGTTGCACTGTATGCAGCTCTATGGGAGACTGAAGTCATCAACAGTGAAAACAGTGGACATTGGAAACCTCAAGTTTTGCCAGACAGGCCAAATGACCAAATGAGTACAATAGTGGCATGTCTGCTCTGGGGGAAACCAACTGTTCTCTAATTGGACTGATGGCCTGCTCTATGGGAGGGAATACATGCCTGGCACTGAAAATGTAATCAAAAGCCTATGGCAGGGGAGGTCATGAGCCTTAGGTGTATAAAACCTGCTCTTTTCTGGATAAATGTCTATATTATTCTCACCAAATTGCCCTGAAAGTGTTACACTTAATGTTAATATTCTGATATTAGTGCTACTCTCACTTCTGGTCAGAGAGGCTTCTCTTTTCAGATGGTGATGACCATTGGGATGACCCAAAAGGCAACATAGTGCTAAGAAGGGATGGAGGAGTGTCCAGCACTGAAACATCTCCAAGGCTCAAGGTCCATTGCAGAAGAGATAGCAGAAAGAGTGTAAGAGCCAAAGAAGGGTACAACTCCATACAATGCAACTGTCCAGACAGAAATTGGCCTCGATATCCATGACCTAGCAGCACCTAGCAATACCTATACAAGACCCTTATAGTAGGAGAAAATGACACTAATTTTTCTAAAAGATATTAAATTAAAAGAGAGACTAATGGAGAGAGGGAGGTAGTATGATGGAGAGCAGAGTTGTGAAGGAGAAAGCAGGGGAGAGGAGGGAAATATCATGGTTTATTATCTGTAAGTATAGAAGTTGTCAATTTAAAAAAGTGGCCAACAATATTATGAGAAAGCAGGAGATCCTGCTTTATGAAAGTCACCATCCTGACAATATATACACACCTGTGCAATAGTGGCACACAATCTACATCTGATTGGCTATGAGATCTGCTCAGCAGAAAAAATGAACAACAACAAAAAACATAACTTGGGGCTAGAGAATGGCCTAGTGATTAAGGCATTTGCCTGCAAAGCCTAAGGACCCAGGTTCGATTCCCCAGGTCCCACGTAAACCAGATGCACATGGTGGCGCATGCATCTGCAGTTTCTTTGCAGTGGCTAGAGTCCCTGACATGCCCATTCTCCCTCTCTCTCTCTCCCTCTCATCCCTTTCTCTATCTCTAATAAATAAATAAAAATAAATCTTAACAAAACATGACTGGAACTAGAAACCAAGTCTGAATCCTATGTAGACAAAGATTATGTTCTCTGATGAGAAGCTCCCACTAGTCTTTGTTCAAAAGTGAAGCTACATCCATCAATATCTCTCTCAATTAATATTGTTTAACCCCTTTTGCTTATTCTTATCTCAGTCTCAGAAAAAAATAATCTGTTTTTCTCTTTTAGAAGGTAGCCGGAACTGAGGAAAACCAAAATCTTTCAACAAGATAAGAAAAGATAGCTGACTCCCTGGCAGGAGATTAACCACCCTTCATACAGCAGTCAGGATCCAAATGAAACCACAAAGGAACTGGTAAGATGTGCAAGTGTACTGCTTCCATGGAAGGCCTGACAATCTGTCCCAAGTTGATGGAGACAGACACTGAGGATACTCAAAATGCACCAAAACGCCAATCCCAAAGCTGCTGAGAGCTCAACACTAAATTAGACTTAAAACACACCCACCAAGGGTTAGGGGATTTTGTGGAAGAGGGGGTGGAAAGAATCTAACAGCCACAGGGTAGGAGGAAATATCCAGAGGTATTGCCCCCCACCGTCCCAATGACTGACTGCTGCTTTCACAACTCATAACCCACAACCTCATGGTGAATACCAACAATCCCACTAAGGAGGACCCTCAGTGGAGTGGGGTCAGGGAGGAGGGAAATGATTATACCAACACATGATGTGTCCATATAATGATACTACTTAAAAAAAAAAATACTGAATAGAGCTGGGGAAATGCCTCCATGGCTAAATGCTCTTGCTTTCAAAGCCTATCAGTTTATGTTCAATTAACCAGTATCCATGTATAGCCAGATGCACAAAAGTGGGACATATGCCTGCAGATAGTTTGCTGTGGCAAGAGGCTCTGGTGCACTCATTCCTTCTCTCATTTTCCCTTATTCTCTCTGTTTGAAATAAATAACTTAAATCAAATATTTAAAAGTATTGAAAAAATTTAATTCAGCCCATTGGGACCTGGTGGCAGAGGCCTAATATTTCCAGTGAGTTGGGGAACTGAGTCAGGAGGGTTGAGAGTTCACTGCCTACCTGGAATATAGTTTAAGTTTTAGAATGCCATGGTACGAGTGAGACCATGTCTCCAATGAAAACTTGAAATGAATTATGGAGATGTGCCTCAGTAGTAAACTGCTTGCAATTGGTTCAATTCCCAACAATCCAAAATAAACAGTTGTATAGAAAGATAATGTCCTATATATAACTGATCAAATATGTGTTATTTTTTTCAAATTGAAAAAAAAAAAACATTATTAAGAGTCCCACAAAGATAATTGGTAGTCTAGGAAAAATAATCAATTAAATATTTTGTGTATAAAATGTAATATAATCAACTATTGTAACATTAAGTTTTTTATCATATTCATCACAACTAGCTTATATAGAAAAATATTTTGAAGGGATATTTCGGGGCCCATATATAACTTGAAAATGCCGATTCTTGCAATAATGAATGGAGCCAAATCATTAGGTGAGTGCAGAATTCTTAGGTCACATTTCTTTTTTCTTTTCTTTTCTTTTTAATTTTTGCTTTCCTAGGTAGTGTCTCATTCTAGATCACTATGTAGTCTGAGGGTGGCCTCAAACTCACAGTGATCCCCTACCTCTACCTCCTGAGTGCTGGGATTAAAGGCATACACCACCATGCTTGGCTACATTTCTTTTTTTTTTTTTTTTAATGATACGGGTTTTACTCTATAGCCCTGGATGGCTTAGAATTCACTATATTGGCCAGGCTAGCCTCAAACTTGTGTCTTTCCTTCTGCCCCTGCTTCCCCAGTGTGGAAATTGCTGGCATGTACCACCCTGTCTGAACTCTATCCTAAAATGCAGTAGATGCTTACCATCAGTTCATAATGCTATAAATTTGTTTTCCTTTTGAAAAATGTGTATTTCCCTCATTTATAAGTCTATTTTTGTTAACAAGAAAAAGGTTTTTTTTTTTTCTTTTTTATTTTATTTTTTAAACTGGAGAATTTTTTTTCCTTTTTTTTTTTTCTTTTTTTTTTGGCTTTTCCAGGTAGGGTCTCACTCTGGCTCAGGCTGACCTGGAATTCTCTATGTAGTCTCAGGGTGGCCTTTAACTCTCAGCAATCCTCCTACCTCTGACTCCCGAGTGCTGGGCCATGCCCAGCTTCCATGTTTTGATCATTAAGTTTTGCTTGACTTTACTGGATCCTTCCTTAAAATGCCATTTCTTAATATATGGCATTATGTTATTCTTAATATTCTTTAAAACATTGACTAATTGTATTAGATATAACAACAGTGAACTACACCTAAATGCTCCTTGACATTTAAAGATTATAGTAGGAAATAGAAAAAAAAAACATGAAGAAATTAAATAAACTATATATTATTATTAGTCATATCCATTCATTTTATATCTTTTTAGTTTTATTATCATCTCTCTTTTTAGAGCATTAACTTATCTTCTGCATTATTGGTTTAATTTTCTACTGTGTTAATTTCATTCTTTGTAGTTTCTTGATATATTCTGTCAGTTTAATTACTTTTAAAATTCCTCTTAAATTCTTTCTGCAAATTTATATTTTATTGTATAATCACCTTCATAGGACTCATGACCTTAGCCTTTAACAAGAGTACCAAATTAAAAAAAAAAAATCCTAAAAAATGAAAACCAAAACAATTCAAACTTCCTTATAAATTCTCTGAATGTCCGTGTAGTGGTAAAAGTGGTTATCATGTAAGTATGAAACCTAAAGGGACAAGTAAAGTCTCATAAATGTTAACTTGATGCATTTACGTAGTAGCAAGACAGGGCCATTTAAAGTCATCTGAGTCGTCGGGTCAAGATAGCATCTGCCTGACTGTGTCACAACTCCGGGGAAGGAGAGGCAAGGAATTAAGGGGTCACTGGGAATTTTAGGGCAGATAAATCTCTAAATGATCACCAGTGGGAGGGTGCAGAGGGGCAGAAAAGGGAATTCCCATGCTTTTGGGCAACCCGCCAGTCCCCCAATCCCCCTGAGCAGCCACCCTAGCCAGAGTCCCAGCCTCAGGCTACCCTCGCAGTAACTGCAGGCAAGGAGACCCAGGCCAGGAGTTCCACCTGCTCTGCCAGGCACAGGCGATTGTGGGGATCTGCCCCCCACCACCCATGTGTTCACAGATCCCCTCCTGCGTGTCTTCAGACCCCCTAACCCCCTCCACTTCGGTCCTGTCCACCCCACTCCTACCGCACTGTGACTTCTGAACTGCTGCACTCTGCCCCACCCCTCCTCCACTTCGAACTGCCCCACCCGGCCCAGCCCCCTGCAACTTCCTTCACCCCACTTCCCTTGGCCCCACCCCCGTGACTTTGGATCCATCCTGCTAGCTCAGCCCCTTGGGACTTCTGATCTGTTCTGCTCAGCTTTCGCCCTGTGTGACTTCAGACCTGCTCTGTTCGACCCTACCCTGCCCGCATGCAACTTCGCCCACTCCGCTCTGCTCTGCCCCTACCATACACGACTTCAGACCAGCTCTGCTCCACTCCGCTCAGCCCCCGCCTGGCTTCCCACCCACTCAACACTGCTCCACCCCGCTTTGCCCCCAGGCGACTTTCTACCTGCTCCACTCTGATCAGACCCCAAACTGCTCTGCTCCAACCCTGCCACCTATGACTTCATACCTGCTCTGCTGAACCCCCGCACCCACCCCTGCGAATTCAGAACTGCTCTGCCCCACCACGCCCTGCCCCCAGGTGACTCTTAACCCTCGCCACTCTGCTCTGACTCCATGCTACACGCCAGGCATGACCTCTCCCCACATGGCCTCAGATCTGCTCAACCCCAGCCCCCTCACCCATCTCTGCCCCTGTGAAGCTGCACCACCACCCCCTGCTCATTATGACCGTAGTCCCATTCTCCCTGCCCCCACACTGTGATGGGCAGATCACAGTGCAAAAGAAGAAAACATAAAAAATCAAATGCAAATAAATCCAATAACTACTCCCAGTCCTACCACGGAAGTCTCTAATCAAAACATAGAAGACACAATAGCATCAGAATCCCAAATTGAAGTTATGAGCAATGCAACCCTGACAAAGCTACTGGTAGAACTTGCAGAAAAGCAACAAAGGACTGCAAATCTTGTGGATGCTGCCATCATTAGACCTAATAAATAAGAAAATGGAAGGTGTACAGAAACAAGAGGATCTAAAAAACTAGCTGGCTATGCTAAATGAATACATAAAGAAATGCAAGGAGGAAGCGTCAAGAAAATCAGAAAATGATGTAAAAAAAAAGAACTTGACAGAGGGATGGAAACCATATATGGAAAAGTAGTAGAAAATGCAAACCTAGTTGAACAAGCCCCAAACTCTTTAGAAGATCTCAAGAATAGAGTCAGCCATGTGGAGGATAGAAACTCAGATCTGGAAGACAAAACAGAAGGAACAGTTTGAGAGAACAAGAGTTTCAATAAGTTCAAAAATTTCTGTGAAGATAACATGAGGGAAAGGTGGGATACCCTTAAATGTCCTAACATACAGGATCATGGGAATACAAGAAGGGGAGGAAATTCAGAACAAAGGCATGGAGAAATTATTCAACAAAATAATCAAAGAAACCTTTCCCACTCTCTCAAAAGAAAAGCCCATCAAGAAGCTAACAGAACTCCAAATAGATTGGACCAAAGGAGAAACTCTCAAAGACATATTTTCATTAACACTCTAAATATTGACACCAAAGAGAAAATCCTAAAAGCAGCAAGGAAGAATTAACACATTACATTTAAAGGTAACTCCATCAGAATTACTTCAGACTCCTCAATGAAAACCCTAAAAGCTAGAAGAACCTGGAATGGAACACTGCAAACTTTAAGAACCTATGGCTTTCAACCCAAACTACTCTACCCAGCAAAAATATCCATGATAATAGAGGGTGTAAGAAAATCTTTCCATGACAAAAGTCCGCTTTACAACTATATGACCACAAAACCAAACCCACAGAGAGTATTTTAGGAAATTGTCCACATAGAAAAATCAAATAATCAACCTCAAGTGCCTACAAGAGGCAGATCACAATAGCCTAACTCAGAGAAGGCACAAAAAACTTTAAAGTCCATGAAAACATCAAACTACATAAGCTAACATCATATGACATGGATCAATCAAACCTCACAATCATTACCCTAAATATTAATGGCCTTTATTCACCCATCAAGAGACACAACTAACAGGGTGGATCAGAAAATTAGACCCCTCAATCTGTTGTGTTCAAGAGACCCACCTCACCACTAAAGACAGACACCTCCTCAGGGTGAAAGGGCGGAAAAAGATATTCCAAGAATATGGGAATAAGAAACAAGCAGGTGTAGAAATACTAATATTGGATAAAATAGACTTCAAACCAAAAATATTCAAAAAAGACAAAGAAAGTCACTTCCTACTGATCAAGGGATATTACAATCATCAATCTTTATGCACCAAACACAGGTGTACCACAATTCATAAAACAAAATATGCTCAACAATAAAAGAGAAATAACCAACAACACCATCATAGTTGGGGACTTCAATACACCATGATCAGTAATAGAAAGATCATCCAAATAGAAACTCAACAGGGAAGTGAGAGAGCTCAACAAAACCGTAGAACATTTAGACCTAGTGGATATCTACAGAACATTCCACCCCCAAATCCACAGACTACACATTCTCCTCAGCACCCACAGAACCTTATATAAAATAGATCATATACTGGGTCACAAAGCCTGCCTCCATATATTTAGGAAGATTGACATTATCCCCTGCATGACATCAGATCACAATGCTATATTGCTAAAAATTAACAACAAAACACCCACCAAAAAATCCCATGAGCTCCTAGAAACTGAATAGCACACTTTTAAGCAATAAATGGGTAGTAGACAAAATTAAAAAATGAAATTGAGAAATTTATAGAAATGAATGACAAGGAGAACATATCATACCAAAACTTACAGGACACACTGAAAGCGGTCCTCAGGGGAAAATTAATAGCACTAAATGCCTTCGTAACAAAGAGATAGAGATCCCAAATCAGTAACCTAACCATCTACCTAAATGCACTTGAAAAGCAAGAAAACTACAACCCAAAAAGCTCCACACAGAAAGAAATAATTAAGATCAGAGCAGAAATTAATGAGTTGGAAACTAAGAAAGCAATTAAGAAAATTGATGAAACAAAGAGTTGGTTCTTTGAGAAAAATAAACAAGATTGACAAAACCTTAACCAATTTGATCAAGCCATAAAAAGAGGTGCTTCAAATTAACTAAATTGGAAATGAAAAAGGAGAGATACGACAGACATAAGTGAAATTGGGAGAATCAGCAAGTCTTTCTTCAAAAACCTCTACAAAATTGGATAATATGGAGAAAATGGATAAATTCCTAGACACATATCTTCTACCAAAGCTAAACTCAGAGCAGATTAATCTCCTCAACAAACCTATCACACACATCAGAATTGAAAAGGTAATAAAATCCTCCCCAAAAAGAAGAGTCCAGAACTCTATGACTTCTCAGCTGAATTCTATCAAACCTTGGAAGAACTGAAACCAATCTTTCTTAAACTGCGCCACACAATTGAAGAACAGGGAAAGCTCCCCAACTCCTTCTATGGAGCTACTATCACCCTAATACCAAAACCATGCAGAGATGCCACAAGAAAAGAAAACTACAGACCTATTTCAATGATGAACTTATACACAAAGATCCTAAACAAAATCCTTGCAAACTGAATTCAACAACACATGAAATCCATTATCCACCTTGATCAAGTAGATTTCATCCCAGGAACGCAGGGGTGGTCCAACATATGGGAATCTGTCAGTGTAATATACCACATAAACAAGGCAAAACACAAAAACCACATGATCATTTTGGTAGATACAGAAAAGACCTTTGACAAAATACAACATTGCTTCATGATCAAAACATGGAGAGAATCAGCATGGTCAGTTTATATCTTAACACAATAAAGGCTATATACAAAGCTCCTAAAGCCCAAATAATACTTAATGGAGAGAGACTGGATGAATTCCCATTGAGATCAGGAACAAGACAGGGTTGTCCACTCTCAACTCTGATCTTCAATATAGTACTGGAAGTCCTGGCTCAAGCAATAAAATGGGAGAAAGAAGTAAAAGGGATACAATTTGGAAAGGAAGAAGTTAAATTAGCACTACTTGCAGATGACATGATTCTATATGTAAGAGACCCAAGAGCCTCCATTTCAAAACTCTTAAAGGTGATAAACTCCTTCAGCAAAGTAGCAGGATACAAAATCAATGAACAAAAATCAGTATTCTTTCTATATGCAAATAACAGAGATACAGAGAAAGAAATAAGTGTCATTATTCCATTTTTCAATAGTAACAGCAACAACAACAAAAAATACCTTGGAATATCATTAACCAAGTTAGTGAAAGCTCTATACAATAAAAACATCAAAAAAAAGAAATTGAGGAGGACTTAAGAAAATGAAAACACCTCCCATGCTCCTGGATAGGCAGAATTAACATTGTGAAAATGGCAATCCTTCCAAAGAAAATCTACAGATTTAATGAAATTCTCATCAAAATCCCAACATTGTTCTTTACTGAAATAGAAAAATTGATCTCAAAATTCATGTAGAAAAGCAGAAGGCCTCGGATACCCAAGCATATCCTCAGCAAAAGAAACACCTCTGTATACATCACCATACCTGCTATAAAGCTATATATATGACAAAGCCATAGTAATAAAAACAGCATGGTACTGGCATAAAAACAGGAGTATAGAACAATGTAACAGAATTTAGGACCCAGACTTTGGGTCAAGTAACTACAATTACCTGATATTTGACAAAGGCCCTAACCATACAGGTTTGAAAAAAGACAGCATCTTCAACAAATGGTACTGGGCAAACTGGATAACCATATGTAAGAAATTGAAACTTGATCCACACATCTCGTCATGTACACCAGTCAAGTCCAAATGGATTACACACCTCAATATAACACCAGAAACTTGGATACTACTGAAAGAAATGTTAGGAGGAGCATTCCACGATTTAGGAACGGGAAAATAATTCCTGAACAAAACCTCAGTAGCACAGGATCTTAAACAATCACTCAACCAATAGTATCTTATGAAACTGAAAGGTTTCTTCAAAGACAAACATACAATAAGCAGAGCCAATAGATTCCCCGCAGAATGGGAGAAAACATTTGGTGAACATCCAACTGGCAGAGGCCTAATTTCTAGAATCTACAAAGAACTCAAAATCTAAACAATAAAAAGTCACACAAACGACTCACAAAATTGGGCAAAGAACTGGACAGGCAAATCACAGAGGAAGAAATAAAAATGGCAAGCACAGACCTAAGGAAATGTTCATCATCCCTAATCTTTAGGGAAATGCAAATTAAAAGTATTATGAGATTCTATCTTACCGCAGTAAGGATAGCAAACATCAAAAAATCAAATGCAAACAAATGCTGGCAAGGATGTGGAGCAATAGGAACCCTCATCCACTGTTGGTGGGATTGTAAGATGGTACAATCACTGTGGAAAGCAATATGGACACTCCTAAAAAATCTGACTATAGAGTTACCAACAGACTCAGTTATTCCCTTACAAGGCATGTACCCTAAAACCTCCACACCTCAGGTCAGAGAGATTTGCTCAACCATTTTTATAGCTACTCAATTCATAATAGCCAAGAGTTGGAATCAACCCAGATGTCCATCATTAGACGAATGGATAACTAAGATGTGGTATATCTATATGATGAAATTCTACGCAGCAGTAAGGAAAAACAACATAATGAAATTTGAAGAAAAATTGTCAAACCTGGAACAGATCATTCTCAGTAAACTCACCCAATCACAGAAAGATAACTGCCACCTAGCCTCTCTCATCTACAGCTCCTATCCTGAATCTACCCAAGTTGCCAAGATACCTACCAAGCATCTTGAGGATCAGACAATAGGGAGGGTGGGGAGGGTAAGGGACGGGGTAGAGGACACAAAACTGGACCCAAAAGGCAATGGTACCATGAAACTCTACATCCTAAAAGACAGAACAAATGATTGAACCTCCACCAGGCCCTTAGAGGGAACACTGGATTCACAAGGCCCTGGAGAGAATACAATGAAAACTGACCATTATCTCTTCCTGTTTCTGCTTCTCTCTCTCTCTCTCTCTTTCTCTCCCTCTGTTCCCCTCTTCTCTCTCATTTCTCTCTCTCTAAAGTAGAAGGCAGGGCTGGAGAGATGGCTTAGTGGTTAAGTGCTTGCCTGTGAAGCCGAAGGACCCTGGTTCAAGGCTCGATTCCCCAGGACCTACGTTAGCCAGATGCACAAGGGGGCGCACGCGTCTGAAGTTCGTTTACAGTGGCTGGATGCCCTGGCGCGCCCATTCTCTCTCCCTCTGTCTCTCTCTCTCTCTCTGCCTCTTTCTCTCTCTGTCTGTCACTCTCAAATAAATAAATAAAAATAAAACAAAAAAAATTTAAAAAAATTTAAAAATAAAAGTAGAAGGCAGAACGATCTGATGGAAGGAAAGAAATGAGCAAAATTCATTACTTTGAATACTAACATAAAATTAGCCGGGCGTGGTGGCGCATGCCTTTATTTCCAGCACTCGGGAGGCAGAGGTAGGAGGATCGCCATGAGTTCGAGGCCACCCTGAGACTCCATAGTGAATTCCAGGTCAGCCTGGGCTAGAGTGAGACCCTACCTAGAAAAACCAAAAAAAAAAAAAAAAAATTAATAAAAATACAAATATCTAAAAGGGAAAAATAAATAGATGTGATAATGATTCTTGTTTGTAAGGCCTGATGACAAGTTGGAAATGTGATTTTAGGTTTTGGTGGCCACTACACAAAATATCTGATGCTGGGGTACTTAATAGAAATAGGTAAAGACCTTGGCTTTCCTCTTGTCACTCCATCCTTGTTGCTATTTAAGTGGACTGTCTAGGAGTAGCAACTTTTTAGTTAATCAATTATCTGATACTATAGATAACAGTAACTTCTCCCATAGTCTGGAAAATTTCTGATGGGCTGTTGTAACTTCTGACAATGCTGTGGATTTTTTAATGTATGTGTGTGTGTGTGTGTGCGCGCGCGCGCGCGCGTGTGTGTTCATGTGTATATGTTGGGGGATGCCTGTGGAGGCAAAGAACAATCCTTATTATTCCTCTGCAATTCCATCTACTATTTTTTGTATGTTTTTTTAGAAACAGAATCTCTCATTGACTTGAAGCATGCCAATTAAGATAGGCTGAATGGACAGAGAGCCTAAGATCCTCCTGCTTCTGCTTCTGTTTCACAGTGTTGGACTTACAAGCATGTACAACAATGTCCAGCATTTTTACATAGATTCTGGGAATCAAACTGAGGTCTTCATGCTTGTGAGGCAAACACTTACTGAGCTATCTCCCCAACTCAAATGTTACGATGTTTTGTTTTCGATCATATTGATTTAGAAGGGAAGAAGACTTCATTCCACATCAACTGAATCAGAAACTCTGGGTCTGGCTTTAACAAGCCCTCTTGGTAATTCTGACACATGTCAGAGCTTGAGCAGCACTATGTTAGTGAACAGAGCTTGCAATAGTCCATGTATTGTGAGTACAAGATGTGATCCCAGTACATCTTCTACCATCCCAGCAATTAAGTTGAGAAAACAAAATAAAAATAACGTCCATTATTTTTTATTTAATTATTCACTCAATTGTGTGCCCAGTCATGAATTCAGTGGTGGAGAAACAATAGAATATCTCCCATTCTGGTGATAGATGAGAACTTATATGAACTCCTCAATTACAAAATATTTTGGCAGGCATGGATTGTGAAAGAGAGCCATGAGAAAATGAAAATGACTTTGAGGAAGTAGAAAAACCCTCTTGAAGAATAGAAAATTTGAGAATGTGGATGCTGATACAAAAAAGTCAAGGCTAATGCAAGTTAAGATAGAGGCTAAAAGCATATGGGATTAAGTGCAAGCTCCAGGGAGGTTACAGAATCTAGTATCACTATCAAGAGAGACAACATGAATAGAAACAATGGACCACAGAGTCAGAGAACATAGGATGAGGACAGATCTAGAGTTCAGGGTGAGAGTCAAGGCCTCCAAGAGAGCACAGTGAGAGGAAACCAGATGAGTGGTCCCCACAAGCAGTTCCCAGCACAGTCAGACCATCTCCGTGCATTCTTAAAGTGACAGTGGTGGCCTATGGGACATCGCATTTCAACAGAGCTCTGCCCTGAAGTCTGAGTCTATGTTCTTTTGCCTCTGAGCTTTCTCATCTCAAAGTTTTTTTTTTTTTTTTGTTTTTGTTTTTTTTTTTTTTGTTTTTGGTTTTTCGAGGTAGGGTCTCACTGTAGCTCAGGCTGACCTGGAATTCACTCTGTAGTCTCAGGGTGGCCTTGAACTCACAGCAATCCTCCTACCTCTGCCTCCCGAGTGCTGGGATTAAAGGCGTGCGCCACCACGCCCAGCTCTTCCTCTGAGCTTTCTAATACCTGGAAATCTCTGGGAATGAAGAGACTGTGAAAATTTGCAGTGGGTCTTGAGATTTGGCAATAGGAAGGGGGATCCTACATTTGATTTATGGTGTCACTATGTATTCACATGTGTGAAGTTTGAAACAGGCTGTTTTAGATGCAAGGGTCTAGCATAGCTTGCAGTATAACAGGTCTTTTGGAAATTTTTTTAGCAATAACCTTGAACTTCTCAGATGCATTGAGATTTTAAAAACGATTAGCCTATGTTACTGATAAATAATAATGAATTTCAATATATTTTCATGCACATCTATTTTTAATATCTCCCCAGAATTAGGGTATTTTAATTTTTTTTTTTTTTTGAGAGACAGAAAGAGAGTAAGTATGGTTGAGCCAGGGCCTCCAGCCACTTCAAATGAACTCCAGATGCATGTACTACTTTTGCATCTGGCTTTGTGTGGATACTGGGAAATTGAATCTGGGCCTCAGGCTTGGCAAGCAAGCACCTTTAACCTCCTGAGTCCTGTCTCTAGTGTCCCAGCATTCGGTTTATTAAATGGACTTACTTAACTGAAGAGTTTCATGGTTCACAGAATGGCAAACTACACTGGTGCCAGTGCCAAGTGCACAGTCAGTAATGAGAAGCAATGAGAGAACCTGTTTTCTAAAATTTTGATGTATGTCTTCTAAACTCTAAAGAAAAGAAACTTACCACTTAAAGTTTGGGCCCAGAGAGCATTTTAAGGTGTGTTTGTCTCCATAGAATGGCTCTGGGGCTGTCATAAGAGTATGAAGCTATCTTGAGTGCCAGGCATTGATCAAGAAAGTGTCCTGGGCTGGAGAGATGGCTTAGCGGTTAAGCGCTTGCCTGTGAAGCCTAAGGACCCCGGTTCGAGGCTCGACTCCCCAGGACCCACTTAGCCAGACGCACAAGGGGGCGCATGTGTCTGGAGTTCGTTTGCAGTGGCTGGAGGCCCTGGCGCGCCCATTCTCTCTCCCTCTCTCTATCTGCTTCTTTCTCTCTCTGTCTGTCACTCTCAAATAAATAAATAAATAAATAACAAAACAAATTTTTTTTAAAGTGTCCTATCCACCAAGCTATGTAATCTTCACTCAGGGAGAAGATTAGAAGCAAGAATTAACATCGCCACATTCAGCCGAGAAAACGGATGTGTAAAAAGATTTAGCAACTTATTTCAAATCTCACATAACTGAAAGTGGTAGAACTGACTTTGAAACCAGGCACCCCACATGCCAGGAGCTTCTAATAACTCACTACCTGCCTCCCCAAACTCGTTCCACCCAGCATATCTTCTGTTTTTCCCCTATGCACTTAGCCCTGCCTAAGTAGGCTAAAGGGTCTCTTTCCATATAATTTAAGAGCCAGAGTAGCCAACTTTAGTAGTTTCACAAAATATATCTGAATCAGGTTTCAGTGATTGAATGACTCCCAATTTACACAGCAAAGCAACATTAAATCCTTCCTTTTCTGGGATTCATGGGAGGACAGGCCTCCTCTCGCCAACCAAGAAACAAAGCGGTTTCTCATTTCTCCAAGGCTGCATTTGGAAGCCGAGGCTTCTGAGCTGCAGGAAACCCAGACGAGCAAAATTCCAAGTTCCCACCACACAGAGAAAGCAGACTCAGCAATCACGCAGGGTCTGCCTCACTCTCAGTGGGCAAGCTTCCCAAGGCCGGCAGCAACATCTGGAATTGGACACAAGCTCAGGAAAGGCAGTGGTCAGAGAAAGGGGCAGGCCATCATTCATGTGCTCATTCACTCAGCCTCTATCCTGGCAGGCTAGTAAAAGAGGAAGCAGTGGTAGGTGTCTCCATTCTACTGCAAGCCCAGAAGTTCCCTGAGCTGACCAGGAGCCAGTATTGTAAGAGAGATGCAGTGTCAGGTGGAGAGGAGGGAAAGAGGGGGCCAGATTAAGTTGGTCAGGGCTGCTGGAAAGATTCACAAGCTCACAATGTGGCCTGTTGAAGGTCAGGGCCACACACAGGACACAGTGGTTAGGGGCAACAGCAGGATTAAACCTGCTTAAACCTCCTTCCAAGTTAAACCAGAGGCTTGAAGCTCAGAGGTAGAGAGACTAGATTCTGAGCTGGAGTCACAGCTTTTTGGTCGAGAATGTACAGAATCCTCGGCCTGCCTGCAAAGCAGACCTCTGAGTTGAGGACAAGATCTGATGAAGCAGCTTGGGTGGGGGCAAGGGAGATAAAAGGGCAGCATGCCAGGCCATATGAGCAGCTCTGTAGGTAACCGTGATTTTGGAAAGCGTGCACACTTTGTTCTGTCCCATGGTGCCATGAAGACTCACCCTGCCATGGCATCCAAACTGATACTCCAGGGTTTTGTGAAATCTGATCGAATCCATACTAGAGATGCCAAACGATTAGCAGGCAGATGTCACGTGAGGTTAGGCCTGCTGAAAAGTCGTGCCAGATCCTAAACCCTACCCACTGGAGCAAGCTTTCTTTAGAAATATTTTGTAAAATTACTGTCCATTTGCTGAGTAGCAAAACAGAATTAAGTCTTTGTTTTTCTACTCCACAAATGATAAAAGCATTCCCAAATTTGAAGATTTCCCTCTAAAATTTATCAAAGGAGAAAAAATAATATGTTTTTTTTTTTATCTTAGATTGGGAAATGAAGAACCATTTTTTTTCTCTGTATGTACAATTTTAAATTTTCACATGTTCTTGGAATAACAAAATCTCAGAGACCAGGACTTAAAAATACAGCCACCCTAGGCTGACCAGTGTTGCCCAAATGGAAGGACCACAAAGCCCCATCTCAGCCAGCCTGAGTTGGTGTCTCTTACACATCTGCCACAGTGGCTGAGCCCTGGTGTGAACACCAAGGTTAGATCTCTGTTCTTCATGTCCTCTGAGTTTCCTCCTCCCCTCCTTCCAAGTAGAATGCCCCTAAACACACCTGCAAGTGTTTATTTGTGGTAGGTTTCATTCCATGTGCATCCTAACCCATTTTTTTTTTCATTCACAGAACAGCCCAGAAGAAATTGTAAGAAACTGAGTTCTGAGAAGTTGGGCTTCAAGAATTCCTGGAAATCCTGAGTCTTACAGTACTCAGCCCCTCTAGAAGCCAATTTGTCTAGCACATGCTCACAGAAAACAAAACATTGAGAGGTAATGCTGCCCACCATATCTTCCTCTTTGCCTCCTCTTCTCTTCTCAGCCTGCCTTTCCAAACCACCTGGGGCTTCCTATCAGGCACACTCTTGCTCTTTGTAGAGTCTACCTCTGAGCCTCCTTGGATGACCCCCTGCCTTTCTTCCCACCAGGTGGGTCTGCAGAAAGCAGACATACATATCACAACAGTGAGACAGCTCTCTTCTCATCTACAGATCCCAAGGCAGAGGCTGCTTCCTGGCTCTAGTCTTGCCTGGTCCTTAGGAGAACACAGCTTTCAGAGTCACCTCACAAATGGTTCCAAATGAATGTTTCTTTCTTGTTAATGCACCATGGTAGGAGGAGGTGGCCAGGGGAAAGATGTTGAACAAAGAGATACAGGCTTGGGAGGCGAAGGCTCAAGGGAAATGGAGGGAGGATGAAAGGATGGGATTTAGACGCTTGCTTGGTTAAGGCAATCAATTTCAGCGGTAATAATAAAATAACACAGAGGGAAAAAAGCAGACGTGACAGAAGTGATGAAATGGAAATGAATCCTCATTACCTTGCTGATGAGAGGGACACAGCTGCTGCCATTATGGCATCTCATATCAGATTTTATCATGTGGTGCTGGGCAAAGAAGGAGAAGCAGGGAGAAGCAGGCTTATAATGCTGTGTAACCACACAGCAGTGACACTCTGCCACGTGGTGCTGATGGAGAATGTCACAAGCATTCAGGAGTCACGCCCTCTCTCTACTTATCTCCAAAAGCACTCACCTATAAATGTAGGGAAGGGCACTTTGATCTACTTAACAAAAGTCATTTGAAGGGTCTCAGACTTCTGGAGCAGGGATGCACACAAACTCTGAAATCATGCATGGGTGTGGTGTGAAAGCTATAGGCAATGTGTGTGCAGGAGGTGTGGAGAACAAGTTAAAAAGCTCATTGTCTGGATTAGGTAGTGATGCTGTGGGTGTGGCACATTTTCACAGGCAACCCAGAAGACTCCTTGACATCTCACAGCCCATATTCCTCAGCAGTGGTTTAGGAGAGATGGATTTTGCCATTGGCACCTCACACTCCTTAGCTTGTCATCCAATGACTTTCTGTTAATTGGTCCCAACTGATTAACCTCACTTTCTTGAGTTCTCTGCTGGAATCCAGCATTGTGTTTTCCAATAATTCTTGGAATATGCCTTGTACTTTTCCACACACCCTTGTCTATTCTGCCTTTTCTTCTAGATTTAATTGTTGAAATGTTCTCATCCTTAGAAGCCTATGTTCAGTAGGTATAAATTATGTATTGGATCATTTTTTCCTTGCCTGGCAAAAGAAGCTTAAGGAAGTTGTGGTGGTTTGAATGTAAAATTTCCTCCT
This sequence comes from Dipus sagitta, assembly GCA_036346955.1. Taxonomy (NCBI): domain Eukaryota; kingdom Metazoa; phylum Chordata; class Mammalia; order Rodentia; family Dipodidae; genus Dipus; species Dipus sagitta. Next base: position 121,753,674 of record CM070772.1, read on the forward strand.
TTGGCTCATATATTTCAATCATCAGCTTATGACACTGTGTGGGAAGCTTGTGGAAGCTTGAGGAGGTAGGGCCTTGTGGGAGGAAATTTGTCACTGGGGGCAGGCCTTGAGATTTTATTATCCAGCCTTTCTGGGTGTTCTTGGTCCCTCTATTTCCTCCCTGTTGATATGATGATGTGATCCCAGCTTCCTGTGTCTAACATTCTTTCCCGGCCATGATAGGATCTGTAAGCTGAAATATGCTCTTTCCTTCCCTAAGCTCCTTCTTGTCACGTATTTTGACCCACCTATGACAAAGTAACTACATTTACTTTGGGTTACTGTTGGAGGAGCTAAAGCCCATCATGACAGGAAAGGCATAGAACCAGGAACATGAAGCAGCTGATCACACTGACTGCACAATCAAGAAGTAGATGGTAATAAATGCAGATGCTTAGCTGGCTTGCTTCTATTATGCACACCCTGCACCTTGGAATGGTGTTATCTACACTTAGAGTGAGTCTTCATACCTCAGTCAATCTAATCCAGAAAATCCCTCATAGACATGCACAGAAATTTGTCTCTTTGTTAATTCTAAATCTTATCAAGTTGCATTTGGGATTAACCATCACACTTTTCTACCATGCAAATGTCCTTTATAACTTACCACTGTTGCTTCATGGACTTTACTGCTCCATATCATGAACCATGGTTATTTCTATAATAGCTTCCTATTGTCCCATAACACATTAGATAGATGAGCATTTCTCTAAATGCGAGGAATGACACAACACTTTCATGTGCCAGGTACTTAGTGTGTGTGTGGGTGTGTGGGTGTGTGTGTGTGTGTGTGCGTGTGTGTGTGTGTGTGTGTGTGTGTGTGTGTGTGAAGAGGGAAAAGTCAAATGAATGACTTGACTCCATAGCTGGTCACTAGGATTTCTTCCAGCACTCTGTGGTTCCTTGGAATGTCAACAGCTGCTGATCTCTGACCTGATGGAAGATTCAGTCCTTGACCTTTCCATTTCTCACTGGTGCTTCCTTCTATCTTCTCCTACATGCAACATAATGCTGGCAGGGTGCAGTAGCAGGAACGTACTCATTATCATCTTAAATTGGACAGCTGACTCCTACTTGCATGCACATTTCAGCAGCTTGAGTCACTTTATGACACAGGTACTTTTCAGGCTGAACTTGACTCATGAGAACCATCCTTATCATCATGCAGGTCCTCCCATTCCGCTCATCAACACAGCTTTTACCTTTCTTCTTTCTATGTGGACCTGTGGGCCTCATCCAAATGCAAAAAATAAATAAATAAATAAATAAATAAATAAATACAAACCATTGTCTACATCATCCCGACCTTATAGGACATACAGCCTGAAATACATCTAGTTATTGTCCTGATCACTTGGAATTGAGTTGTAATAATGACAATTTAGTCTCATGAACAGAAGAGGCCTTGGAGCTGTTACGTACTATGTCCCTCTCAAAATTAATGTCAAAATGCCAATCTTGTAAGTTGATAGTATTAGGAGGTAGGCCTCTGGAAGATAATTAGGTCATGAATTGGTGCCTTGTGAGTGGGTTAAGTGTTTTTATAAGAACAGACCTCAGAAATTTGGATTCTAGAGGGAGTGTTTGCTTCTATCCATGTGAAGACAAAGCAAGACCAAGCCAATTGCAAAGCTCAGAGGAAAGAGAGAGCCTTTACTAGAACATAGTGGTGGGACTTAAACATAGTATGTGCTTTTTACTAGCAATGCTATACATGCATTTGAAGAATAAATTTAATTGGGCTAGAGGGATGCTTAGTGGTTAAGGCACTTGCCTGCAAAGCCAAATGACCCAGGTTCAATTCCCACATAAGCCAGATGCACAAAGTAGCACATGAGTCTGGAGTTTATTTGCAGTGACTAGAAGCCCTGGCATACCTAATCTCTGTCTCTCACTTTCTCTCTGTAAAATAAATAATAAAATATTTTTAAAAGAATAAATTAATTAAGTAAATAAGTTCTAAAACATAGTAAATAATACTGAAGGGGGAGCATAACTACCAGAATGTTGAGAAACTCAGGATGAATTGCCCAGTTAAAATCTGCAAGGTTCATCTTCTATCACAGTAATAAACCACATAAAGAAGGGTGTGAACAGAGTTGACTAATTGTTTAGATGCTGTTACAAAGGAGCCTGACTAGACAACCTATATCAGTCACTATATGGAGTGGTAGTTTATGGACTTTGAAATAAACTAGATTTGGCAGGAAACCTTAAATTTCTACCATCAATTCTTCCATTTTCTGAGTTTTTAAAATTTAATTTTCAATTCTATAGACATGGAAAATTTCATATTAGAAATGTGTGGTGATGGAATGAGGTGATATGTACAAACCATTAGTGAGGGGATGGTCTGTGTTAGATTTCTGAAATAAAGAAAAAAATCAGACTTTTTCCTTGAGCATCGCGATTTTTTTCATTGTGACTGAGGTAATTTGAATGTAATATATCCCATAGCTTCATGTATTTATGATTAAGCCTCATACTTTTTCCCCAGAAGATGGAAGGTAGAGCTTTGCTGAAGGAGGAGTGTTGCTGGGGTCAAGCCTTGGGATTTTCTCGTCCTGTATTGCTCGCCAGTGCTAGCTTGCACACCCGTGTTTCTTCCCTGCTGATGTCACAAGAAGCTATGCCCAGCTGCTCACTTACGCCATGCTTTCTCTGCCATGATGTGCCTTCCCTTTGAAATGATAAACCAAATAAAAGCCTTTCTTTCCATAAGCTATTTCTGGTTGCGTGTTTTGTTAGAACCATGTTGTTGTTGTCATCAAGTACTCTGACAGAAATCTGTCTGTCTTTTAGGAAACCTTGTAGGTCTCTCTGATGGAAAGCTCATTGTGGATGATAGCCCCATGCTGGTTCTGGGAGTTACAGGTCAGTGCACACTAAGAAAATGAGGAAAAAGATAACTAATATACAAGAGTTAGAGAGGAGAGAGGGGGGGATGGAGAGGGAGGGAGGGAAGATGTAGAAGATTAAGGTTAGTCTTGATCCTACCCTCTCCAGTGTCTTGTGGTTCAAGTGCTCCCTGTAAGGGCCTGGTGAAGGATTAGCCATTTGGTCTGTCTTTTAGTAAGTAGAAAATTATGGTACCATTTCCGTTTGGGTCTAGATTTGTGTTTCCCACCCCTTTGATGCCCTCCCCTCCCTCCCCTTCCATCCTAGTGTCTAGTCCAGGAGATGCTTGCTGGGTATGTAAGGTATCTTGGATAGATTCAGGTTAGGTGCTGTAGATGAGTGAGACTATGTGGAATTTTTTTTTTTTTCTGTGATTGGGTAAGTTCACTGAGAATGATCTGTTCCAGGTTCAACCATTTTTCCTCAAATTTCATTGTGTCATTTTTTTCTTACTGCTGTACAGAATTCCATTGTGTAGATATACCACATCTTAGTTATCCATTCTTCTAGTGATCTCACCTTTTTAAGCTGTCTCTGGTTGGAAGTTTTGTCCCATAGGGACGTGGTAACTGCTATAGTGAGAAATGATGTGATATGTTCAAAGATAATGGTATGACTGGATATATAGGGTCAATCAGTCACACCTAAGAATTTGGAATTAATATACATATGAATGTTGCTATTCAGTTTATGCTTCCAATCTAGATTCTACCCAACTCCCACTTCTTTTCCAATGGCAGACTCTGAGTATACTTGGCAGGCATTTTTGGGTCTTAAGGATGTCAAATGTACCCATGACTCATAATCCTTGTAGGAGAGCATGAGCAAAGGCAGCACCCACCTTGCAAGGAGAGCTGGGGCACCAGCTAAAGAACCACTGACGACAGAAGGTACATCACGTTTAGAGCTTGTGTTTTATTCTACTTCACCAGTACTAGTTCATCAGAATTAGTCTTCTATCATTTCAGTACGTGAACAATAAAAAAGGTAATATTTTCTATGGGGGTAAGTAGTTTCTCTGTTCTCAAACGTGGTTTAGCTTAGAGAGAAAGGAAAATAAATAAGAAATGAGGTCAGCCAATGGGGAAGATGGGTTCATATTGTTCAATGTCTAACATTACCCATGGTTTATGGCAGAAATTTAATATGTGCTGAATGAATTTGTGAATGAATTCTGAGGTCAGAAAATTTGCTTATTTCTTCTCTTGACCACTCTGTTATGTTTTCCCCATACCCATAACTTATCCCCAGAGTGTGTTCTGATTCTTGGATGTCTGGGCCTAGGATGGGGTAGGCATTTATAAATGTGAAATTCATTTTGATAGGAGCCTCATTTTCTGGGATGATGTTATTCTAAATGTGGTTCGTTGTACATTAGAAAAATGGGGTGGGAGCTCCCTGGTGCTTACAGATCCTACAAAAATGACTATTTATCCAGCATAGGTAGGAGATAAAATGATTGAGGTGATTTTAATAAAACTACAGTTTTACCCTCTGGTTATTCTGCAACCAGCTTTATATGGTTGCATTATCTTGTATCAGTTTATAAATCAGTTTCAGTAAGTTCATAAATTTTGTATTATGTGTCGTAAGAATTTGGCCCTAACTTGAAAACACTGGCTGTGTTGATTAAAATCCAGGCCAGGGCTCCTCCCCAGGCCAAGTTCAAATCTGTATTTCTCATAACGAAAGTCTTAGTCTTGTGTATTTCTTTAAATTTAAACAATATTTCCTATGAACGGATCATGGATTTACACCCAGCTAAATTTGTATCTGAGGAATAAATATGATACTCTGATCTCACTGTCTGGTAGAAAAACTCCTGAGAGAGAAGGAGGGTGGGAAGAGATGAAAGGTAGCTAAAAGTAGTGAAGGCCAATCCCATCCATATTTCTCTGTTGGGGCCTTTATATATGTTGAAGCTTAATATCCTCATGACCACACTATGAGGTCTGTCTTTAGCCTTTCTCACATATGAGAAAGCTGTGTTTCCAAAAGAGGTTTAGATCAGCCCACACTTATGTAAAGCTCGCAAAGCTCAGGATTTAAGACTGCTGCAGAGTTCTTAAAATTAAAGATCTTCTTTCCATAGAGAACTGAAGGCAGGCAGGCAGGGGGGATATCGGATTGATTTAGCTGTCTGCATAGAGAATGGATTATGCAGAGAGCATCTTCCATGACCACCCATGGAAGTGGTTCTCATTATTTGAGAAACTCATTGAGCATGCCAATCACTATCAATTCTCCATGAGAGCAGAGGGCTGGAAGAAGGTCCGTAATGAGGAAGACTTTGGCAGGCAGTGGTTTTGGGGATGTAAGTCTTTGAAGAAGGGATCTTTATTGTTATTTGATTTGGTTTGACTTGATAATCTTGGAAAGAAATAAAAATTAACTGAAATGGGTTAGGGAGTTGGGTCATTTTATGCACAGAGACATGCCTCTCCCCCATAACTCACGGTCCCCCCACAATGCAACACCCAGAGTCCTCATTGGGGGAAGACAGGGAGAAGGCTAAAGATGACACCATCATGGCTGTATATACACTATACACATAACTAATAAAAAAAATTAACCGAAATGAAAAGCAGGAGATAACTGCAAAGAAACATACACACATTTAAATTCCTCAGTGTCTCAAGCGATGGGTAAATACCATTCTCTACAACATAGAAAACTTTCTCGTTGCATGGGCTCAGTTTCCCCATCAACTCCCCTGCTCTGCAGCATATATTACATGGAGGCTAAACAGATGAACTTGCAGCCCAGTCCATGCTCTTTCTCTCCATACCTAGATATGATTTACCTACAATAAAATATACTTATTGACAATGTATAATTTGGTAAGATTTGACTTAAGCATATCCCTGTGAAACCATTACAAATAGTGGACATATCAATTGTCCCCAAATATTTTCTCTCCCTCTCTTATTCCTCCCTGCTTGCTCTTTCCTCTCACTTGGAAAAATCACCTACTTGCTTCTAGTCATCCTGGATTAATTAAATTCTTATAGAGTTTCCTATAAATGAAAACATCCAATTCATACTTCTGTGTCTGGATTCTTTCACTAAGCTTAATTATATATTTTTTTTACTTTCTTCCAGTAGTTATAGTTATAGGTGTCAATATTTTATTCCGTGTTTTTTTTTGTTGTTGTTGTTTTTTGCAGCACCAGGACTCAAACCCAGGGCCTCACATTTGTGTGAATGCTCTACCACTGAACCTTTTTCCTCTGTAATTACTGATCATATTTGTCTTGGGTATTTCATTGTACTAAGGTGAAGTTGATTTATGTAGCAATGTGTCTTGATTTTCTTTATTTACTCTCAGCAGTGTTGGATAATGTTAGTATATAGGCTTTGCATATTTTCATCACATTTATCCTTAAATACTTCATATTTTAATGTTCTGTAAATGATATCTTTAAAATTATAATTTGTGCTTTTGTTTGTTATTTGTCTAAGTGAATTATAATCGTGATGTTGAAGGTCATTCCAGATTCTTCTACAGATAGACAGCCAAATGTTCTTTTATTTTCTCTTTCCCTTTCTCATTTGGGCACCATTGCCTTCTTTTTTTTTTTTTCAAGGTAAAGTCTTGCTCTAGCCCAGGCTGACCTAGAGTTCACTATGTAGTCTCAGTGTAGCCTCAAACTTAAAGCAATCCTCCTACCTCTGCCTCCAGAGTGCTGGGATTAAAGGCACGTGCCTGGCTACCATTGACTTTTCTTGCACTTCATATTTGCTCTAATTAAATGCTAGTTAGAAAGGATGAGACACTAGTGCCTTGCTCTTGAACATAAGGGAAGCTATCCTTTCACCATTTTATGTAGCTTGTATTTCTTTTGTAGCTGTCTATTATCACATTGAAAAAGTTTCTTCTTATATATTAGTTTCACAGAACTTTTAATTTTTTTTAAATATCAATGATGGCTGATTTTTTTCTGATAAGTCCCACCTGACAAGTTCACAGAGAGGATTACACTGTTATGCAGTTTAATTCAATAGTATGGTATATCACAGTGATTAATCTTTGAATTTTTATTTGTGACACTGGGGATTAAACCCAGGGCCTCACACACGCTAGGAAGTATTCTACCACTGGATTATTCATTCTCTATTTATGTCAAATTTAAAACCAACCTTGCTCTTTGCTGTCAATAACCTCTTCTTGGTTTTGGTATATTTTAATTTTTATATATTGTTGGAACTGAGTTGTTAAAATTTGGTTTAGAAATTTTTCATTTCTGTCTATCAGGAATAATGACCTATGGTGTTCTTCCCTCACAATATAAGGGTTTGCATATGAGAGGAATTGTGGATGCATAGAATCAGTTGCTGAGGACTCCTTTCTCAATTTCAATTTTAGGAGGAAGTTGTATAGAATATCATTTCACTTTTAAATGTTTGATAGAATTTACTGTTTTAGCCTCCTGAGTCTAGAAAAATAGTTAAGGAGGAGAATCAAGATATATTAATCTCCATATCATATTTATTTAAACCATATAAAATCATTCATCTTTTGTATGTTTGTTTCTTTTTCAAGGTAGGGTCTTACTGTAGCTTAGGCTGACCTGGATGGAATTCACTATGTAGTCTCAGCATGGCCTCCCAAGTGATGAGATTAAAGATGTGTACTACCACATCTGGTCATATTATCTATTTCCTTTTTTTAAAATTTAATTAATTAATTTATTTGAGAGAGAATGAAAGAGAAAGAGGCAGACATAGAGTGAGAGAGAGAATGAGAGAGAGAATGGGCATTACAGGGTCTCCAGCCACGCAAATGAACTCCAGACACATGCGCCACCTTGTGCATCCGAGTCCTGGGGAATCGAACCAAGGTCCTTTGGCTTTGCAGGCAAACGCCTTTTGCTAAGCCATCTCTCCAGTCCCCCTTATTATCTGTTTCTTGTTGAATGTGTCTGAGTAGTTTTTGTCCTTTAAGGAATTTGTCCATGTCATCCAAATTTGTCATGTTCATTGATTATACTAGAAAATATTCCTAAATTATTCTTTTGATATCCATGGAATTTGTACTTATGCTCTGTTCTTCATGATATGGTCTATCTGTATTCTCTCTTTTAGCTAATTGGTCTGGCTATAGTTAAATCTGCTTAGTAATATACATATACATAAATATGTATACTGATATATTGTTATATAATTATATATGTTATATATATGATATGCATATATATGTCAGAATATATATGATCATATAATGGTTATATATGTGATTATATATTGTTGCTCTCTCTGTAAACATGGCTTTTGGTTACATTTGTCTTCTCTGATACTTTTGCTTGCTATGTCATTCATACTTTATCTTTATTATTGTCTTTCTTATTCTTGTTGTTTGTTTGGCTTTTAAGGCAGTGCCTCACTCTGTAGCCTGTGCTGGTCTAGAACATGCTATACAGCTCTGCCTGGCCTCTTACTGGTGATCACTCTGCTTCTGCTGCTGAGTATTAGAATTTTAAGTGTGAGTCACTGTGACTGGCTCTATTTCTAACTTCTTGAAGAATTAAATAAGGGCTGGAGAGATGGCTTAGCACTTGCCAGTGAAGCCTAAGGACCCCAGTTCGAGACTTGATTCCCCAGTACCCACGTTAGCCAAATGCACAAGGGGACACACGTGTCTGGAGTTCGTTTGCATTGGCTGGAAGCCCTGGGGCGACCATTCTCTCTCTATCTGCCTCTTTCTCTCTCTGTCTGTCTGCTGTCTGTCACTCTCAAATAAATAAACTTTAAAAAAAAGAATTAAATAAAATGATTGACTTTTCTAATATTTTGCCCTAGAGAAAATATTACCTACTATTGTGTCTACATTTTTATTCAGTTGACAATATTATCTTCCCTTTTGCTGCCTTTAATTCAAGAGTTCTTTGTGAGTACTTTTAATTTTCACGTATTTGGTGATTACCCAGAAATTTAATAATAATTATGAATAATTAATTTTCATTTTACTTTACATATTTTGCTTCTTTTAAGCCTATTGAGACTTAGTTTCATGGTCTGGGTCATGGAACATACTTCTAAATGTTCTGTGTTTGCTTCAAGGAATGTATCCCACTGAGCTGGGTGGAGAGTGCTATAAAAGACAATAGGTTAGTTAGGTGACATTGTTACAAATCTTTTATATTCTTACTTAGTTGACTATCATTGGATTATTAATTGTTAACAGAATATGTCAAAATCTATGAGTATAAATTTATATTTATTTTTTATCTAGATATTCTAAAAACTATTTAAGCTAGTTACATATTCTTGATTAATTAATAGCATTATCATCATAAAGTAAATGAACTTCTTGCTTAGTGGTTTTGTAAGCAGAACACACAGTTCATTCTTACTCATAAATCATGATCCCTGCTACTTTAATTGGAGTGTTTACCACATATAGACTGTTCATCACTTCTTTTGGACCTGTGAAAAAGTCGAGAAAAATAATTTAAAGGGGAAAATTTTCTTTTCTTTTCTTTTCTTTTTTTTTTGGTTTTTCGAGGTAGGGTCTCACTCTAGCTCAGGCTGACCTGGAATTCACTCTGTAGTCTCAGGGTGGCCTCAAACTCTCAGCGATCCTCCTACTTCTGCCTCCCGAGTGCTGGGATTAAAGGCGTGCGCCACCACGCCCGGCTCGAAAATTTTTCCATGTTGATTTCAAATATTCTTAGGGTGGAGGGTGTTGTGGGGTGGTGTAGCTCATATTATGACGACCAGGAACCAGAAAAAAGGTCTAGGCTACCTGACTTTATCCTTTTTCCCTTTTATTCTATCTGGAACCCCATCCTGTGGCCTGGGATGGCTCACACTCTGGGTGAGTCTCTTTCACTTAGTTGATCCTTTCTTAAAGCACTCTCTTTTGTTTTTCCCCTGAAAGGAAAGGTAATATAGAATCTGAAAAAAGGCTTTGACAGGGACATGCACAGGGGGACAGGTGAAAAGAGGAAGGAAGGGAAAGAAACCAAGCCAAAACAAATATAAAATTTGCTTACTATGTTGCATAATGAAACCTATTCTTTGCATGCTAATAAAAAATTGAAAAATAAAAAAGGAACAACCAAAAGGTGAGCTTCGCTAATCTCCTAGGTCCCTTTCAACCCAAAGTTGAAAATCCAGATTAACTGTCATAAATAATTAATATGATTACTGATGTTATTAGGATTAAGTTAACCATCTTACTCTTTTTATTTTCTTTACTCCAGCTGTCCTTATTTTATTTTTATATATAATTAATATGATTACTGATGTTATTAGGATTAAGTTAACCATCTTACTGTTTTTGTTATCTTTATCTCAGCTGTTCTCATTATATTTTGCTTTTCTTTTTTAATTGATGATATTTCATTAAGATGTTTTTGTTTTGTCTTGCTCAGTCACCTGCCATAACTCTTTGCTTGGTTATTGCAATAACTGCCTTAAGATATGTAGTTCTTGGGCTTATACTTGTTTTCTTTGCAGTGATATTTTACTATATGCTATACATTAGAATGACCTAATAACTGTATACTTTCAATTATTCCTTCCTGACTTTGAGACATTATGGTGAAACATTTTGTACACATATGTGAGCTCCAAAATATGTTTTCATCATTTTTTATTTAAACAGTTAATTGTCTGATAAAACATTAAAGTTATGGGCTGGAGAGATGGCTTAGCAGTTAAGCGCTTGCCTGTGAAGCCTAAGGACCCCGGTTCGAGGCTCAATTCCCCAGGACCCACGTTAGCCAGATGCACAAGGGGGCGCACGCATCTGGAGGTCGTTTACAGAGGCTGGAAGCTCTGGCGCGCCCATTCTCTCTCTCTCTCTCTCTCTCTCTGCCTCCTTCTCTCCATAGCTCTCAAATAAATAAACAAAAAAAATTTTTTTTAAAAAAATAAAAAAATAAAAAAACATTAAAGTTAAAAAAATACAACTATATCTAGTTACCATCTCAAATCTCCTTCTATCATATTTCATGTAACATCATTTAATATTCCTCCGTTTAACATTTTTATTGGTTTATTGCTATTAAATCCTTTTAGCTTTTACATATCTGATAAATTTTTTATTGCCTTTAGTTTTTTGTTTTTTTTTTTTTTGATTTTCTGAGGTAGGGTCTCACTGTAGCCCAGGCTGACCTGGAATTCACTCTGCAGTCTCAGGGTGGCCTCAAACTTACAGCGATCCTCCTACCTCTGCCTCCTGAGTGCTGGGATTAAAGGCATACACCACCACTCCCAGCTTGCCTTTAGTTCTGAAAAATATTTTCGTAGGGCATAAAATTCTAAGCTGACAGGTATTTTCTTTTAGCATTTTAAAAATTCTTTTTTTTACTCTTTCATTTTGGAATGAGAAATTGATTGTCATCTTTATCTGTATACCTTTCTGCATAATATACTTTATTTTTCTCTGCCTAAAGGTAAGATTTTTCCTATGTCATTGTTCCTGGGCAATTTGACTATGATGAATGTACAGTTTTTCCTATTTTTCTCATGCTTCCAGTTTGCTGAACTCTTCTGGCATAACAGTTTATAGTTTTTATAAAGTTTGGAAAGTTTTTATCCTTTTCTTCAAATATCTCTCCATTCATCCCTGCTGTCTATATTCTATGGAATTCAGTTACATGTTTTAGACCACTTAAAATTGTTCCAGCGTTCAATAATCTGTTCGTCTATGACAGTTTTCATTGGTCATCAAACCTTTCCATTTTTAATTATTTATTTTGAGACTTTAGAGTTGCTTTTTTTTTGTTTTTGTTTTTTTGAGGTAGGGTCTCACTCTAGCTGAAGCTGACCTGGAATTCACTATGTAGTCTCAGGGTGTCCTCGAACTCAAGGCGATCCTCCTACCTCTGCCACCTGAGTGCTGGGATTAAAGGCATGTGCCACCATACCTGGCTTAGAGTGGGTCTTTAAATGCATCCTTTATCTTCATTTTAAATGTTATAACTTATAAATGGAACATATCTATTGAGTGACTATATATATATATATATATATATATATATATATATATATATATACTTTCTTCTAAACTGCAGTTATTTATACACTATTTGAACCTTTCAGATCTTGTTTGTAGAATGTGTTAGGTTTGGGCCTTACTGTAGAGCCAATTACTGTACTGATGAAAGACTCTTCTCAATGTTCTATCTAATGCTCCAAGAAATAGGGGCCATCCCTGCCTGGCTATTAGGGATATATAATAATATGCAGTTTGGTGAGCACACAGTACTATTTCCTTGTATACAGTTATCCTTCAGTATGGTCAGGAGGTGGGATCAAGGACCTCACACCCTCCTTTCAGTAATTCCCTAAATCCATGCATGTTCAAGTCCCTCATACAAAGCAGTGTAGAATTAAACATGACACTCAAGCACATCTTCCTATGTACTTTCAGTCATTTCTAGATTACTAATCATATTGACTCTGATGCAAGTTTAAATAAGTGGCTGAATACAGAATTGTTTTGGGAATGCTGAGGATAAAGTCTATACTGCACGTGTTTAGTACAAGCACACTTTGTTAAAAATATTGTGAATTACAATTGGTTGAATTTGTGAACCCAGAATTCCTATAAAGGGAGGGCCAATAGTATTTGAAGTTCCTTTCTTTTCATTCCCTAGCCTTAGCTTAATTTTTAAAAATTTATTTATTTTTTCACATACATGTGCTTACCAGTACACTGCTTCCCTTTTAAGAGAATCTGTATCTCTCCAGTGTTCTCTCTCTGGGCATCTCTCCTCCAAGACACTGTGAATGTGACACACATAGGTTCCCCAGGATTCTCAGCTCTGTACCCTCAGTTATGCATCCATTTGTCTCTGCATTGCTTCTCCCTTTATTTCCTGAAATTCTTTCAAGGCCTTAAACTGGGTGATGGCATAGCTTACTCATTTGTTTTCTGCCTCTAAGCATTGCTCCTCTTCGTTGCTTTAGTTGGGTGACTTGAACACCATTCTTTCATGTATATTTCCAGTTAATCTGGTATTGTTTTCAGCAGTCAGATAAATCTAGCAGCTCTTAGGAAGAGAAGTATTCCTTTGTTTTTTCTGTCTCAGTATTTTGCAATAGTAGTTTGTTATTTCCTTCCTAACGAAATTATTTTTACACATTTCTGATCTTTATTTGGTCATTTTATTTCTCATGTGGGTGATCTCCCATACTAACTTACTCTACGTTCTTTTTTTTTTTTTTTTTTTTGGTTTTTCGAGGTAGGGTTTCACTCTAGGCTAGGCTGACCTGGAATTCACTCTGTATTCTCAGGGTGGCCTCGAACTCATGGCGATCCCTACCTCTGCCTCCCGAGTGCTGGGATTAAAGGCGTGTGCCACCACGCCCGGCTAACTTACTCTACGTTCTGAGGACACTCTCAATATCTTTGGATAGAATGAGTAATTCTCATCATTTTCCATTATACTATACTAGGACCATCTTGAAGGCACCATGGCAACAAGAAGTGGTTTCTTTTCACTATTACATCCCCTGGCCCTTGTACCACATTTTCCATATGTTATTCAATATTTTTGAAAGTGTGAATAAATACATGGGCCAACTCTTGATTTCTTTAAACTCACATAGGTAACAGATTGAGAAAACAACAACAATAAAGCACATTTGCCAAAGGCATTTTACTGAAACAAGTTTGGAAAACTCTGAGAATATTTGTTCTTGGATGACTTAATATCCATTGGGGATTGATTCTGAGATTTCCTTATATAGCAAAATCTGTAGCTGCTTAAATACCTTATATAAAATGTTGTATTTGAATCTAAATTAAGCACATCCTCTTGTATACTTTAATTCATGCCAAGGTTACTTATAACATCTAATGCAATGTAAATCTATGTAAATAATTGTTATACTGGATTGTTTTGAGAATAAGGGCAGGAAATCTGTAAGGCTTATTACATATACAATTTTGTTTCCAAATATTTTGAATCAGAAACTGCTTGAATTCACAGGTCCAAAACCTATATATGGAGGATTAACTTATATATGGACTCACCTGCCCTAAGACTTCCTCTTGCCACATTAAAGTACAAGAATCAATGTGTGCCAAAGAGATTACCTCCTGGATTGTTGAAAGCAATAGTAACTGAAAAAGCAGTGAAGAGCTCCTTAGAACAGTAGACTCCTCTACTGATGACTGTAGTACTTTTGCATAATCAAAGAAATCAGCAAGTCAGAAGCCCAAGCACGTTCCACATCAGTGGCTGTGTGGAACCCTGCCAGTTTGCTCTTGCTTTGTTCAATGACAAGATGACAAAAGGAATGAGACCTGTGGGATGAGACAGCCTGATAGATACTGAAGGCAGGAAAAGAGGAAGCTTCAAAAAGTCATTTGCGTAAAATAATTCCTAGTGAGAGTTCAGGTATTAAAGTTTGACATCTCTCCAGTGACCTCAGAAAGGCTTCCTGAGGCCTAAGGATGAGACAATTTGTTTCTAAAACAAGTTGGGGATTCATGTCTCTGGAGAGAAAGCACACACACACACACACAAAATTCCTGGCTTCTGCCCCCTACCCCAGGTGTATCACAGCTCAAAAGTATCTATACAGAATGACCAACTATCTACAAACATTAACTCAAGTAATGAAGAATTTGCATGCTACAAAAGTGATAAAGTCCTAATCACAGGAATTTTCAATAAACCAATCCCTATACCCTACTTCTCAGCATCTTTTATCCACTGATGCTGGTGTGGCTTTGAAATTTATGTTTTTTTTTTTACTATTTTATTCAAATATCTGCTTTTACCATTGTATAGAATAGCTTGCACACACTTGTATGTGCCAGTTTTCTTAAATCATATGTGGTGATTTTACCTTAGTATTTTGAAGTTAGCCATGGAGAGAGTATTCATACCACATTGACCAGCTATAGCCAGTGTTAATTATTAAATGGAGAGTTAATTATTAAAACTTTACTAACACACTATTGTATGTTATCTGTTAACAGTGATTCTGAATAATATCAGCCTTTTAATAGACTCTCACATCTGACAATCAGCTGACCTTGCACCTTAAATTTTCTTGGCTTCTATGTCTGGGAACTAGGTTTTATCATCATTTGCAGGTAGTGAGGAAAGGGTGGGCAGTAGTAGTTGGTAAAAGGGAAGCCAAGATGTAATCCCCGTTTCTAACCCAAGTCCCTTGTAGTGGCTCCTCTTCTTATGGTTTCACCAACTCATGAATCGTCTTGCCAAGGTCAGCTTCTGACAGCTGTTCGTGACTCTGTGCTGTCACTCTCCTACCTCCTGCCTGTTCTCAGGAAATGCTTTCTCCTTGCAACTGCTGTTGTCTGCCTTGTTTGTTATCCTCTATTAGACTTCTATGCTCTCTTAACACCTGCGCAAATCTGGAATTAAATTCTGTTGGCTTAAATATTCATGTGGCATCTGAATCTCAGTTATACACTAACTGATAGAGTGCTTAAGTAATTGGCCAAAGTTCACATTGGAATTACTTGAAATTGCCTTGAAGCCTTATATCTGAATATGGAAATGGTGTCATATCCAGCACTCTGATACTTCCTCCAAATTGTCTTGTGGTTTTCAGATCTTCTATTCAAACTATACTCCATTATCTACTTAGAATGAATGACTAAAATTACAGGAACCTACAAGTAAGGTCACCACAGGAAAATGCTGGAGAAATAGACTCACTGATGGCCAAATGCAAAACTCCCAACTTTATATCTGCGTTTGAAATTACAAAATAAAGGAAATAAAGAGCTCTCTAGTGCTTTTTTTGGTATAGAAAGAGTTCATAATCTTGCTATGTGTAGTGACAGTGTTACATATTATTTTCACTCATCAGTGCAGACAATGAGGTAGAACAACCAAACAATGGCTAATCCATCTTGGGTCCATAATCACATTCATTATTGCCTATGAACTCTGTCACATCATCACACAGGGAATGAAGGCTACAGAGTACTTATCTAGTTCTCACTACCTTATTGTCATGGTTCTGCACAACTCACCATTCTGGCTTTAATTTGATTCAGTCTAACCCAGGCTTTCTCTTCTTGTCTAGCCTGCTTATAAGCACAGAATTAAACTCTGTCCTCAGTTGTGATGCATCTCTGGTAGCTTTCATTTGTTTTGTTGTGTTCTGCCTGGTGTTGTAGTTTTTATTGCAAATAATTCCCTAAGAAATAAGGTCTTAAAGTGCCTTTTATGAGATGACAACAAGCTCCAATATTTATTTTTATGGAAAGGTTGGTTTTACCTGCTCCTCATCCTCATATCTATGGTGTTTGCTGTGGCTTGGGTAGGTATTGGGGTTGTTAACGAGGCAGTGAGAAGAATCAATGCAATCTTTTTTCCCCAATGAAAGAAATATTTTGAATATCATGGATCTGCCCATTCTACCCCTAAATGGATAAGGAGATCGTGATAATTTCACAGAGCACTAGTTTCCTTTCCATAACACTTGTCACAAGGGAAGGACATTTATTTATTTATATTTGGCTATTTCTTTCCCTCTACCCTGTCAACTCTATAAGGGAAATGTTGTAGTATTTGCTTTTTTGTTTGTTTTTCCATTGCTATAAGTAATGTGCCTGCCATATTTGGAAAACATTTTCTTTCTTTAACCTGAAAAGAAAGTGCTTGCATGAATTATGTGGTGATATAACTTCAGATCAAATGTTGTACTCTAAATACCAATTTTTGTCTAGATACTCCTGTGCCCTTCTCTTCCCTCAGATGAGAATGAGGAGCCCAGGCAGTCCCAGGCTATCCCTTATCCAGACTTACATCTCTATCATACTAAGTCATATTGTTTCTGACTTTCCTTCTTGAAGCATTCTCACCAATGGTTTCTGGATGAAAAGACTCTGAAAAAAAAATCTGCCTGTGAATTTTAGAAGTAGAAAATAATCTACAGGAATGCTGTGAGTAACTACTACCACCAGCACTGCCCTGGTTAATGTCAGCGCTACACAACTCCCATGTTGTACCACCTGAGCTGAGACAATCAATTTCCCTGACTTCCATTCATTTCTCATGTAAAATGATAAGACATAGTACAAAAATATGGAAGATGTTAGTAGTGATTGTACTTGTTTTTCATGAATTCATGCATTGCAGAGCGATATTTACAGGTGATCTCCTCAGGTAAAATTTTTGCTGTTTCTTCCTCATCCATTTCTCTTCTAAGTTTCTTCAATATACTGCTTCCATCCAAATTCCCAAAAGGGATTCTCTCAAATACCACAATCCCTACTGTGATGAGAATTACTGATATTTCATTCCTGATGTTCTCAGGGAAGTTTATATTATTAATTAGAGTGCATATTTGGCCAAAGAGGTTTAGTGGTAGAAATTCAGACTTGGTTATGCTCATTGAGAAGCTATTTGGTCTCAAAGAATTCAGGTCTCTTAAAAATAAATTACATCTATATCTGAAGTTAGGGTTGCCCAGTTAATAATCCTCCAGATATTTTACACATAATAAGCATTAAGGTTGCTATTGATATGCTTGATGTACACTGAAAATGTTTCCTAAATTGAAAATTGCAAGTCATGGTATACGAACCACCAGAGGCTAGTAACACATATCTTCATTGGACAGAATGATCTTATGGTAAAGCTCACTTCTTAGAAAGTATACTTAAACCTATGACCAGTGAAGAGATAAAAAATAAACTCAAGATATACTCTTGGCCTCAGAAAAAAATATTTAAGTTAATAAACCAAATTAGGGATCCAACTACAACATTTCAGGTAATTTATTAAAACTTATATAACTTAAGGTCTGGAAAGCACCTTAGGAAATTTGTTCAGATTTTGATATTCTAGATATTGATAGAGTATCATATCCACAAACTCTCAGCTTTATGAAGTCATTCAGATACCCAAACTCACATACTGAATATACATATCTTTGCATTGTCAATGATAGATGCCACCTTCATTTATGAATTGCCTCTAATAACTAGTTATATATACTATCTAATTACATAGGGCTAAGCAGGATAGTCTTCTACATTCTTGAGAGTTGACCTGGGCATTAATTCTAATAGCTACCACAGATATCAGGTAACTAGTAGTTCTTAGATCCTACTATTTTGGGACAACAAGATCATTAAATGTATAATGAAAATTTCGTATGAGCTTCCCAGACCAATACACTTTTGTACTCAAAGATTCATTGAGTAAACAGATTCCTCTATTCTTCAATCAGGAGGTAACTATAAGAAGTGTGTCCAAGCTGGAGTTTAGTATAATTTTACAAGGACCACTTGAAAAAAGTCTTCATAATTCTCCAAGCTAGTTGATATTATATTATTAGCATGAAATGACCACAGGTGGAAAATTAATGCCAAAGAAGTTGACAAATACTACCCATCTGCTCTTCCTGCTGCATTGCCCCTCCCCCACCTGCCACACACACGCACGCACGCGCACACACACACACACACACACACACACACACTTTCCGAAGATTTAGTTGCAAAGTATTTCCTAGGACACTAATGCTACCATTATCTTCCTCTTGCATCCATTTAAGCCACCCACTTTCCATGGCAGAGATTTCAAACATATAACTCATAAGAATGTTGGAATTTAGTAAATAATTTTTGGAGCACTGCTTTGAGAAATAGTATGACATTTGAGAAATATGAGTTGTGAATAGACAACACTATCTGATGTAGGTGTCAGAGTGCAGGCTGGAAGCAGCCTAAGGAATCTCTGCTTTCCTGAGTCAGTGGCTTCACTATACAGATGGAGATATCAGGGTCTGATGGAATTGGAGGAAATGGCTTGCATAAGTTCACTTAATGCCATCCACCACTCTTCATGCATATGCTGGTCCGAGCTATGTCTCTGAATCAGCTAGCACCTACAGCAGCCTGGCCTGACCACAGCTTACACAAGAGTCTGGCCATAACTCTTTGGATAATTACATTACCTCAGCCTTTGAAGACCATCTAACACCACTGAGCCTAAGAGAGGAGAGATGTGGCTGGATATAACCTACAGCATTTGAGCTCTGCATCTGAACTGGATATTAGATTTGGAGATCAAAGAGCACAGATGGATAACCCTTTACGTTAATGAGCACCTGTTTGCATGGCAGCATCTCCAGGCTAGCCAGCAAATTAGCTCATTCCATTGCTTACAATAATTAAATCAACTGAACATATTGACCTTGGTTAAGGCAGTACCCAGCATCTGGTTCCCAGGTGGCCTACAATGAGGCAATGAGTAATGCTTGTACTGAAGAGCACCATGATTCCAAAACTTATTAAGGCAACAATAGGAGTGACCCCTCATGCATGGGAATGCATCTCTGTCAGTCCCTGTTAGAAGGTATTCTAAATGAGACTCCCCCCACTTGGTACCTGCTGATTGTGCTTAACAGATATGGAAAGAAAAGTCATAAAAGCTTTGTTGCCAGAGTGAATGACACACCTTGATAGAGCATTGAGTCATTAGTTTTTGTTTTTTTTTTTTTAATAACCCAGACCCAGAACTTACCCTCTAATTCCACATATGGAAATGAGCAATTCAATCTCTGCTTTGATTCCTGGAATTATATTCAGTCTCCTTGCAATAGATGAGTCATAGTCCAGACCAAGAGAGTCTCACTGCCTTTTTAGCTTGTATCCCAGTAGCAGCAAGACTAGGGAGGTTAAGGAATGATGTTTTAATACCTTTTACCCTCCCTGAGATCTGTGGAGGATGACAATCCTAGGAATGCACAGCCTTATTCTGAAATCAGTGTAAAGAAATAGTTATCCCAATTTCTAGTCCAGTATGCTAATCAGTGGCATTTTAAGAAGTTGAAATCATCTGAAATTTTATTGAAAAAAATGACACAATTATGCCACTTTATGCTACTCATTTACAATCATATAATCACTTTGTTTACAAGAAGCATTTCTTTATTTTTTTCCTGATGATTTCCAGTTGTTTTGTTGATTTGACTGCTCCAGATTTCTGGTTTCAGCATGGTCGTCATCATTCTTAATATTCTGGTTTCTTCTAGTCATTACCATGGGAAAAATTAGGTCATAGACTGAAAAAAAAGTAATTAGCAACAAACATATATTTATGCATATGGTACTTTTTTTATTTTACAATGTATTTATACATGTTATTTTCCAGTTCATTTTCAAAGAAACTTTCTGAGGAAAAATTATAATTATGATCTGACCTATTTTAGGGTTGATTTTATGGGGCATAAGAAAGTTAGGTGACATTCACAGAATCACACAAGCAATTAGTAACAAAGACTAGGATTGGCCTTTGTGGGATATAATACCATGCTCTTTCTTTGGAATGCTTTCTGGTTTAATGTGAGTTATACCTCCCAGCTGCTACTAACAGTTCAGAAAGTCCTGAGAGGTCATCAAACCACAACCATCATCACCATCAATAATCTCTTTATGTTATTTCTACGTATTTTTCACTCAAGCTCACCACTTACTTGGGACATTGTCAAGATTGGGCTAAAAAGCAAGATCCTGCCAAAGTAAATATCACAGAGTCCATATTCAACATCATTCACATTTTATTCATAGAAGATTCTGTGAAGTCCTCACCCACAATCATATTACTTGAATTTTGCATGCAAAGCTAATCGAAAGCCAAGCGGAAGTGGAGTAGAAGGAGTTCAGTGAGGAATGGGAGTGGTTAGGGGATGAGACATACTAATGACACTACCGCAGCTACTTTGTGATGACAGGAAGTAATAACTGGGAAGACAACAGCAAGAAAGAAAATCAAGAGTGTTTCAGAACCAAAACCAAGCAAAGCAAGCAAGCTATTATTCTACAAACATCTGGTGGCCAGGATCCAAACTATGAAACCTGGTTGATCCCTGGGTTTTAAGGAAGGTTCAGATCCATTAAGAGCAAGGTAAGTTTATTAAGATTTAGGCTAAGGAGATAGCTCAATGTTTAAGAGAAATTAATGTGCAAGCATGAGCTCAATTTCCAACATGCATGTAAAAAGCTGGGTGTGGCCACACATATCTATAACCCCAGCATTGAGAAGAACAGAGGTGGAAGATCATTGAGACTTCCTGGTCTGATAGTATGACCAAAATCATGGAGCACCAAGTCCCCTGACAAACTCTGTATCCAGAAAATAAGAAAAAAAAATATGATTGAGAATGACATCATCTGTCATCTTCTTTGGCTATGCACATGTGCACATACCTGCACACCACATACACACATATGAATGTATCAATAAAAGAGTTATTCAAAATACAGATACTTTAAAAATAAATTAGAATAAGGTTTTCACTTGTCATGAAAATATTTCAATTTCACACTGTTAAAACTAATTCACCACATAAATTTACCCATACATACAGATGCACACACAATCTTTCTGGGATAAATGCTGATTAAATGTTATCATTTCTTTTATTATTATTGTTGCCTGTTATTTGGGAAGCTTAAGGTTAAACATCAGTCAGCTTGGAATGGTGTAATGTTGGTAAGGCATAAATATTATTTCTCATCTGCATTTTCAATCTCCAGGGAGAGCAGAACCTCCCATCATCACAGACCATGCCCAGTACTTATGCTTATAAAGAGATCCAAAACTTAGTTTTTGGACTGCAGAGATGGCTTAGCAGTTAAGGCACTTGCCTTCAAAGCCAAAGGACTCAAGTTTAATTCCCCAGGACACAGGTAAGCCAGATTTACAAGGTAGCACATGAGTCTAGAGATCATTTGTAGCTGGAAGCCTTACTCTCCCTCTCTTTCTCTCTCTTTTCCTCTTTCACTCTCTCAAATAAGTAAATAACTATAAAATATAAATTAAAAAAATAACATACTTTGAACCAGGCATGACGGCACTTGTCTTTAATCCCAGCACTCAGGAGGCAGAGGTAGGAGGATCACTGTGAGTTCAAGGTCAGCCTGGCTAGAGTGAGACCCTACCTTGAAAAACCAATAAAAACAACAACAACAACAACAACAACAAAATGTACTTGGTATTGCAAATGATAATGGCTGTGATCTGTGATGAGTGGAACTGCTAGAAGAGGGAGATGAGAGACAAGGGGAATGGGAACAGATGGAGGATCAATCCAAGGAGTCATTGCATGACAGCCCAGACATTTGTGAAGCTGACAGTTACTAGGACAATTTAGGAATTGTGGTGCTAGGACTGACCATTACAAATATACCTTTATCTTTTCTTTCATTAAAGATTTTTTTGGTATTTATTTATCTATTTATTTATGACAGAGAGAATAAGAGAGAGGGAGAGAGAGAATGAGAACAGGCATGCCAGGACCTCTAGCCACTGCAAACGAACTCCAGATGCATGTGCCACCATGTGAATCTGGCTTACTTGGGACCTAGAAAATCGAACCTGCATCCTTAGGCTTTACAGGCATGCACCTTAAATGTTAAGCCATCTCTCTGGCCCTACTGTTATTTGGCATGTGTGTATGTGTCATGCTGTGTGTGTGTGTATTTTCTGTACATGCGTATGTGCTCATGCAGTGTCTTCCCACATGCTTACCTGCAGTGGAGGAGGGCTTCTGTAGTGGCCAGAGCGGAGCATCAGGTCTCTAGTTCCATCACTCTTTTGTCCATTGGTACTTGAGCCAGAGTCTCTTACTGATACCAAATCTACTAGACTGGGGATATAGACTCAATATAGCTATGCCCAACTGTACTTATGTGGGTCTTGAGAATGGACTCCAGGCAGACTCTGTAGTCTCTTCTGGTCCTCATGCTTGCATAGGAAGTACTCTTATCTACTGATTGCTCCAGCTGCAAATAAACTCTTTCCTTTCGTCTTGTTCAAAAAAGAACCGATTGGGAATTTTTGGTACTCCATTTGCTAATGCTAGTACTATTTGCTTCAGCTGTCCATTCTTGGTAGGTTGTCTTTGTGATAATTTACTTCTATGGCTGACAGTGACCATTGAGGGCAATTATAATGACTTCAATAATAACAGATCTCTGAATTGTGGTTTCCTTTTGGTAGTTCAGTTAGCACTCTAACATCTTCTCCTTAAGACATTGATGCAGATGGTGTTCCCCTATTCCGTCTTCACCTCACACCAAAGGCAACGTCCTTAGACCCTACTGTTTTTTCATCATAGTATTTTATCATATTATTTAGTGATTTCTTGGAATTTCTCCCTTCCTCCACTAGGATAGGGCTCTTGACCATACTGTTTATATCTGCATCCATCTTGTTTAGAATATCACGTAAGACATGGTGGCACTTAATAAATAATCATGGGGAAAGGATGAATGCATACATGGATGTGTGAGGGTTAATCTGTTTTTTTTACTTTCTTACAAAGTTTCTCCCGTGGACTACTAACCATCATGCTTGGATTTCTCAGTTGGAAATAGCAATACCAAGGAACAGTGATAGCTACTATGAGCCACAGAATGCTAAGAAAATTCCATGCCATGTAGCACCATTTCTGGGTGTAGTTTCTTTTAGAGAAGACAAAAACTACAAATCTGTTATAATACCATCTTATAACTTCAGTGACATACATGAGCACTTTAGTTCCTTCATGAATATTCTTTGTACTTCACCATCTATACATCAATCTTTGGTGGGGACAGCAGAAGCAGGGTTTCATTTGACTGCTTCAAGGATCTTAGGATCTCCTTTTGCCTATCTGAGCCAGGGAAGAAAACTGGAATGTTAGAAGTTATCTCCAGCGACGTAACAAATCATTTCACAATGGAGTCTGTACCTATGACTATTCTGAGATCATCTGCCTCACAAAATAAGACAAGATGTTCTGACTTTGGATCCTGCCTCTGCTACTATTCACTCCTTATTCTCAAGACAGAAGCCAATGTCACTTACCTGCTGATACCTGAGGAGTGCCTTTCCACTTATGATAAGAGATGTCTTGTAAAACTTCCTGGACCCTATAGCATCTGTCAGGCATCATGCCTTTCTGGTACCCTTTCTTTGAACGTTGCTTTAACTTGATGATATATCAATTAAGACCATCTCTTCTCTTTCTCCAGAGCTTCCTGGCTAGGTCCATCACATGATTGTCACTTCTACTCAAGTATCATCTTGTCAGAGAAAGAAACATATTGTATATGTACTAGCTGAATATAATATGTCAAACTATCTGGGCAAAGGGAGGCCCAGATAGCTGAAAAAATATTATTTTGGAGTTTGTCTGTGAGGGGTATTCCTGGAATACATTAGCATAGGCTGATGGACTGAATGGATACTGCAGATACCATTCAAATGTATTAAAGATCCACAAAGAACAAAAAGAAAGGGTGAGTGAGCCAATTTCTTTCTTATCAAGAGTCTTCACACAGGTAACCCCACCCTTGTTAGAAGGCATGGTGTGATTATAATCATGACCTCTGCTGGGATCTAAATCCAGTTATAAAGGCTCATTTCTCTTAAGTCCAAGATGAAGAACTATGACATGCAATTGTATGTGTGTCCTTATATGTTCTATAAAATGATCTATCCTATGACATGATCTGTTATTCTATCCAGCCAAAGAATAGCATGGCCAGACACTGAAAGGTGAACAGATAAGGATTTGTTTACAGAGGAATATAAATACAATTTGAATGAAAACTGGACTTCTGGTGGCCATGGGCTTACCAACCAGGAGGATAATGATGGTTACAGTTGACTCTTAGAGGCAGTAGGTTTGCCAAGGAGAGGAAATAAAAAGTATAGTTCTGACAGGCTTTGTGAAAGCAGACAAGAGGTATTGAAGCAGGAACCAGAACTGCCATAGCCATAGCAGTTCTTATGTGATCAGGAGTCAGAGGCTGTCAGAGCCCCAGATCCTATTGAGTCTCTCTCCTAGGCAGGAGTGTGGACAGGATTTGAGAGTGTAGGTGCCAAAGAAAAGCAGGTCAGGGCTGAGAGCAGCTTTGGTCCTTCAGAGGGAGAGGTAAGTTCAGCACAGAGGAGGGGCAGTTTTGGAGACTCTAAGAGGCAAGAGAAGATGCAGGAGCTCCACTGTGTGAAGCTACAGGGACCTGGGCTCAGCAGCCCACACACATAGAGTCTCGGGGGAAAGTCTCAAATGACTGGTGCTCTAAGCAGGTAAGTCTTTGTTCTAAGAGACTTCTGTCTTCCAAGTCCTGATTGGCACATGCAAATAAATTACATGCAAATAAAGTGGAATAATATGGACCACTTAGAAGAGCCAGTGAACCCATAAAAATCTAATAGTTAACACTAAAATCTCCATTTTCCTTGACACAATCGTGACTGCTGAATATGTGCCAGCATTCAGGGATGTTGGAGTGGCAAAAGGACTTTTAGGCTTGCATGCTCACCATTACCAAGGAAGAGCCCTTTGCTTGCATACTATCCCGCCAGCCAGCTATCAGGATCTGCATTCAGGCATCAATATAGCCCCATGCAGATGCTCATGCTGTTTGTATTTGTGCCTGAAATTTCCTTTAAGATCCCAGAGTAGAAGCTGCCTATTCTGATTTCTGTCTGGAGATGAAGCACCCTTTCTTTCCTGTCTCACTAGCATCCATGTGACTCTCGGGTAATATGGAGAGAATATACAGGCATCTAGCTTTTACCACTCTAAAATCTGAGAATCTCATCAGATATTATCTTAGGCCTATAGGAGAGATTTGCTGCTTTGCTCTACTAGCATACTTGATATGCCCATCATTGTATTTAAAAAATAGCCTTGGGCTAGAGAGATGGCTTAGTGGTTAAGGTACATGCCTGTGAAACCTAAGGACTCAGGTTTGATTCTCCAGGTCCCATGTAACCCAGATGCACATGGTGGCACATGCACCTGGAGTTCGTTTGCAGTGGCTGGAGGCCCTGGCATGTCCATTCCCATTCTCTCTCTCCCTCTCTGTCTCTAACAAATAAATAAATCAAAGTAAATCTTTTTTAAAAAGTCCTGATTTATGACTTCCTTTGTTCTATTACTATAAAATCTTACAAAACTTACCATACTTTGTGACCATGTTAAAGCATGGTATATATGATCACCTGAATCAGTGTTACATTTGGCTCCGGAATAAGCTAGCTCTTATTCTATCTAGATGAGAGGGGTTTTGGTTGCTGTTATAAGTTTGTTTTTCTTTTATTATACCAACAATATCAACTTTGGCTATCCACTAAAAATAATAAAAATGGTATTTTACTTGCAAAACCTGTTGGCTGGGATTTGATTCCCATGTGTAGCCAGATGCACAAAGTAGTGCATGTGTCTGGAGTTTATTTGCAGCAGCAGGAGGCCCTGGCATGCCAATGTGATCTCTCTCTCTCTGTCTCTCTCTATCTATCGATTTCTCTCTCTTTCAAATATGTAAAAATATTTTCAATTAAAATTTATAATGGGAATAAAAGAAAATAAAAATTGCTTCTGATTTGAAAAAAGAAAAAGGAATTGGTTAGGCTTAGCAACTGGACACATTTCCTGGGGCACAGATTAACATCAGTTAAATCTGGGCATTGGTGAGTATTGGGCTTATATTGACTAATGGTGGCCACCAACTTCCCTGAAGGGCAATAGAGGGAATTATCTACAGGGTGGCAGCTATTTATCCAGTCTGGTGTCTTCCTGAAAAGTTTTCCCATGTCTTTACTTCTCCTGTCCTGGCGCTGTCATACCAGTCTCTGAAAATGGAGGTGTGAATCTTAGTATCTAAAACAGTGTGCAGAATTTTTGTCATTGTTTCTACAGTGAGTCACTATCTGTAGTCTATTTGTTGAAGAGAAGGAAGAATGAGAACTAAGGGTATAATTAAAATGATTTAATGGGGGTATAGGTAAAGCTTTTTGATTCTGGAAAATATCATACCACCTTAGATAGATCTCTTCAGTGATGGAATATTGGTTTGTATGCTCAGAGTCAAAGTCAGAGTGCTATTGTAGGCTCCAATGAGCCTAACCAAATGATACCCACTTAAAGCCCTATCCATGACATATGGTCTCATATAATATTAAGCACATGGGAATTACTAAAAAGATTTAGTTGAATGCATCATGGCAAGTGGTCCAGTGAAGAGAATACTACCTCCCCCCAAAGAATTCCCATTTTGCTAGAATAATTTTTGCTGGAAGAAATGTAAAGTGTAAGGTTAGAAGCAGGGCACAATGATGCAGGCCTGTAATCCTAGAAACTTGGGGGCAGAATTGTAGGTTTAAAGCAAGTCCAGGCTACCTACCAAGATCCTGTCTCAAAACCAAACAAACAAAAATAGAAAGAAAGAGAGAAAGAAAGAAAGAAAGAAAGGAAAGAAGGAAAGAAAGAAAGAAAGAAAGAAAGAAAGAAAGAAAGAAAGAAAGAAAGAGAGAGAGAGAGAAGGAAAAACACAGAATGTAGAAGACAACAGGTTGTCTTGAGATATTTTGTTAAATCTTAGTCTTTCTCTGTATACTTCTTTCCCAGGTACTTCTCACCTTCCTGGTGACTGTTTCCCTGTGCATAAGTATGACAAAAGGAGATTCAGTAATCCCTTTAATTTAGCATGTTAAAGAAATACCCTTAAGATGTTGAGTAAAGGAGGAAGGTAGTTGCACACACTTTATATCTCCTTTAGGAGGCTTTGTGAATATATAGGAACATTTTAGCAGATTAATAGCCACAAATGAGTCATAACTGAAGTCAGGTAAAAAGAGGCATGGGACTTACTAGCCAGTATTCTCTAGGGGAACAGAATTGGTAGAGTGAGTGCATGTGTGTGTGTGTGTGTGTGTGTGTGTGTGTGTGTGCGCGCGCGTGCGCGTGTGTGTGTGTTAATGGAGATATATAAGATTGTATTATGGGATACGGGTGACACAGTCCAACAATAGCTATTTGCAGGCTAGAGAGTTAAAGAACCTGGTAATTTCTCAGTCATGAGGCTGGATGCCTTACCAGATCCAGGTTAGCACTGAAGGCTTGGTGGGTTCATGGAGAGATACTGGTCTTCAGTCCACAGTGGAAGGATGATGGAGCTGGGTTTCAATGGCCCCAAAGGATGACAACAACATGGTAGATGCACTCACTAGCAAGTAGCAAAGGTAACCAAGCTAAAGGCCTTGTACTCTTCTGTAGCTTCTTAATATATAATGTGCCATTGGAAGGGCTGTTCACTCTTGGGGAATGGCTTAAAGTTCAGCCAATTCTTTTTGGGAATGCCTTCACAGATCTATCCCAGAGGTGTGTCTCTTGATTCTAATTTGATCAAGTTGACATTAGAACTTACCAGTCACACATAGGGTTACTGGACGCTCTCTTGGCCAAATGATGACGTATATCTCTGGAAGAAATTGCTCCATGTACTATTGTGAAGGAGACTTGATACCTCTCACCTGGAGTCTTCTGCTGACGACTGATCCCATACCAAATCTGCTGACTTAGTCAACACCAGACGCAAAACTAAACAAAACAGAATACTGTCTAAGATAAAACCCATCTTTAATACTAGAAGATAAGAATTTGTGATGACAAGAGAAGGGACTGCCACCCATTTACGTAAGTTTCTATTTACTTTTATAGTTTTAAATATTTTGTTAGTGAATATTCATCCTATGAAGCACTAGGTTCCATGATGATACTTTTATCCAAGTATATCATGTACTCTGATAATACTTCCCAAACCCTGTCCTTCTAATATTTATGCACTTCTTCCCAAGTAGTCCTCCATCTATTTTCGTGATATACACATATCTTTTGGCTTATTTCACTTTGTATGATTTCCACTTTCATTCATTTTCTTGAAATGACATCATTTCATTATTCTTTATGGTTAAATAAAACTCCATTTTGCAGAGATACCACATTTTATTTGTCCATTTATGGACACCTAAACTGATCACATAATGTGGCAGAGAAAATAATGATGCAATCAATATGGATAGCATGTGTCAATGTATATTCCTGTAAGTATAACCTAGGAGTGGGATGTTTGGGTCACATGGTAGTTCATTTTAGAAATCATCACTTATCTAAGGAGTCTTCACTCACCTCCTATAATTTCCAGGGAAAATGGAGCAAGGAGGGGCAGGTACAAATGTGGATCAAAGCCATAATATTGAAATAATGAAATTTATAGAAAATAAGGTTTTTATAACTTAACTAAACTTTAACCTTATAAAAGCAGATTGGGTTTATATTAAACAGAAAAAAAAAATCCCTAACATAAGATTGTGTATGTGTGTGTGTGTGTGTGTGTGTGTGGTGTATTTTCACCTTTTAATTTCAGACCGGCTAGGAATTCAGTACTAATGATAGAATAGTAATTTCAATACTTGAAAATATTTGAGTTATAATTCCTAATAGCACATGCAAAGTTCAAAGAGAGTATTAGATACATATTATTATCCTTCATTCTGTGGGCTGCAGACCATTATGTTAAGGTAGACAGGGTTTAAGGCCACCAAAGAAATGAGGGGAAGAAAAGGTCACTATTTATAAAGAACAACTTCCTTCCTTCAAATCTTTGTATTCATGTTCTGCTAAGTAATTCATTTAGACAAAAATGCATTTGAAAAAGTGCTCAATTGGTTAACATCTTAGCTTTTGTTCAACTCCATGAGGCTATTGTAAACCTTCTTTGTTTTCTCTGGCCCAACTACTCATATGAGCCTTCAAGACCAAGTTGGCTAAGTTGGATAGTCTAAAGACACAAGGCTGATGTGCTATTTGAGTCCTATGCTTGTTCCAGTATAGGCCTAGAGGGCCCTTACCTTGTAAAGGTGTTTGGAATTTGTTCAGTATCAGGAAAGTAGCATTGTCCTACTCCAGATTAAACATAGCACCATGAGGGCACTGGGAAGATTGCTCAGTTGGTAAAGTTCTTGCCTTCCCAGCATGCAGACCCAAGTTCAATATCTAGTACCCATGTTAATTGAAATGCTGAGCACACTGGTGTGTATCTTCGATCCAAGCTCTGGGAGGGAGAGACAAAAGGATTCTTTGATCTCCTGGTCAGATCTGCTGTTATGCCAGGACATGGGAACCATATGGGTTGATGCAAACCTGACAGTCAGACCTGATGTCATCCTGCCCTCTTAGGGTGCTCACCATGTTGGAGCCTCTAAGATTTCAGAGCCATTAGTCTCACTATGCAAATGATGGGAAGTGGTTCCCAGCTTTCCAAAAACATGTGACAAATCAGCTTGTGCATGAGGGAGTGAGTTCAAGCCCAGTCTGCTGGCTTCAGTCATTGCCAAGTGCCCCTTCTTCATCTCTCACTTTGGCACTACATACATGCATACTCATATAACGTGCACCTGCACACACATGAACACTGTCATACACACAAACACACATTCAAAATAAATAAATAACACCATGAGTGTTGCCTTGGTACATAGGTATTTGTTGAAAGTGTGGAAGTACACAGGTGATGGACTGATGAGCATTATTGCTTTAAGATAAAGTGAATTGAACTCCATTCACACCTGGGAAAATAAAGTCAGTTACATATGTTTTTCCCTCAAGGAGATGCAGATCCATTTGTTTTTGGTAACTAATTTGATGATTTCATTATAACTTGAGAAGTCAAAGGACATCACATTTATCTTACTGCATTAAAAAATAGACTACTTACTAACTAATTATACAGCTAATTAGTGAGGTTGTTTTGCTAAAACAACAATAAATTTCCTCATTATTGATAGCTTTTCAAGTCAACTCTGTTTTCTAAATTGTCTGAGCACCTGCCATGTGCAAGATTCTGGGTGTGTCTAGGATTAGCCCCCTGTTATGGCATCTGAATTGAATAATTTCCTTCTGTAGGGCGAGGAGAGAAACTCTTAAGACTCAGGAAGCTCAGAAAGTTACAAGCTTCCCCAGGCCCCTCTCTCAAGGCTATAAAGCAATAAACACTTTCTGGGGAGAGGAGACTGTCTGAGAACAGACTGAAATTTGCTTAGGGAGCCCCAGGGATGCAGTGAGTTATTGTTCCCAGTTTTGCGAGGGCTAGAATCTTCTCGGGCTTAATTTAGGGATGAGAGTACCCTGAAATTGACAGGCACTAATATGCCCCAAAACAATGGCTCTTGAATTATCATATTGTGACCCTTAAAGAATGATGAGTACAGACACAGTAGCAGTACAGACCAAATAAGGTTCAAAGCAGAAAGTGAAAGTAAGGTATAAAGTCACACTAAGGAAGAGGAGCTCCCAAACTGTAAGGACAGCTACTGACTTGGATCTGACTTCATTTTTTTGTACCCTTAGAAGATGGCCCACAAGTGGAGTGAGTAGGCTGGAGCCCTCAGTTCCCCACCTCCCAGTTCCCCAGGTATCTTTGATGAATTTACAATCTCCACAATCTGCATATCTGCACTTATAACCCCGTCCTTCCACAATCTGGTTCTCATTTAAAACAGAATACACACTGAAATTCCTTCAAGGACAAATATTTGTTTCTTCCTCAATAAAATAAGAATTTTACCCTGAGATGGCTAGACCACAGTTCAAAAAAAAAAAAAAAGTCAAAAACAGAGATCTCCACCAAGGATTCCTAGTCCCACAATGGAAGCCTCCAACAAAATCATAGAAAAAACAATGGAAATTAAATTCCAATACCAAATTGAAAACACAATAAGCTATGTGGCCCTGATAAAGAGAATTGATAAACTAGAAACAAAGGATCAAAAAACAATCAACAGTCACATAAATGTAATTGAGCAGAATTGTCTGTTAGAACACTCAGCTTTTGTCACTAGACTTCATTTAATTGAAGAAAACAGAGAAGCCTCAAAAGAGATACAAATGAATTTAATATAAGTCAACAAATAGAGGATCTCAATAGCCAGCTGATTAAGTTTAAGGAAGACATGATCAAATGCAAGAATGAATTCAAGGAAGCATCCCTAAAATCAGAATTCAAACAGAAAATGTACTTCAAAAAAGCAATGGACATGATGCCAAAAGAAAAACATAATAGGAAAAAAAGTAGAGCTTTTAAAACCTCTCTAGAACCCTTCAGTAGCAGAGTTACTCACGTGGAAGACCGAACCTCTGAGCTAGCAGACAAGACAGAAGAAATGGATTGGGAGGCCAAAAACATTGCTAAGTTCAAAAAATCATGCAAACAAAATATGAGGGAGCTGTAGGATACCCTAAGACAACCCATCATCCAACTCATGAGTATACCAGAAGGGGAAGAAATCCAGAGGCAGAAAAAAACATGATCAACAAAATTATTAAAGAAATTTCTCCCAGTCTCCCAAAGGACAGGTCCATCTAGAGACAAGAAGGTCACAGATACCAAACAGACAAGACCATAGGGGGAAAAAAAAAACATCCAAGACATATCATAGTTAAAACTGTCAACAACAAAAACAAGGAGAGTGTTAAAAGCAGCAAGAGAGAGAGAGAGAGAAATAACTCACTACATACAAAGAATCACCTCCAATTTCTCAATTGAAACCCTGAAAGCCAGAAGGGACTGGAATGGAATACTTCAAAGTCTAAAAAACTGTGGCTTCCAGTCCAAACTACTGTACCCAGCAAATATATCCCTCATAATAGATGGTGAAAGGAAAGCTTTCTATGAAAAAATTCAGCTCCATGTTTATATGAACATAAAGCCAAACCCTCAGAGAATACTTCACACAGAAGAGTCAAACAACCAATTCCAAGAGCCTACAAGAAGACAATAAACAAATTAAAGAAGGATTAAAAAAAGTACAAAGCCCAAGAAAGCACCAAACCCCATAAAGCACCCCATCATGGTAGGGATTATTCAAACTTTACAGTTATCATGTTAAATATTAATGGTTTTAACTCACCCCCAAAAAAGACACAAGTTAACAGGGTAGATCAGACAAAGAGAAGCCTACCTTTCCACCAAAGGCAGACACCTCCTCAGGTTAAAAGGATGGAAAACAATATTCCAAACAAATTGAAATAAACCAGATTTAACCTTTATTCCCACAAGTTGCTCTTGGTTGGGTGTTTTCTACCAGCAATGCAAACCTGACTGCAACAAAAGGAGAGGTCACAACAGACATCAATGAAATTGGAAGAATCATCAGAACATACTTCCAAAACCTCTACTCCACAACATTGGATAATCTGAAAGAAATGGATGAATCCCTAGATACATACCACCTACCAAAACTAAACTCAGACGAGATTAATCTCCTAAACCAATCTATCATACCCACTGATATTACCAAAGGCCTTCTCCATGTCTGTTGATCATGTGGTTCTTGTGATTAAGTTTTTTCATGTGGTGCATAATGTTGACCAATTTCAGTATGTTGAGCCATCCCTGAATCTCTGGGATGAATCTTGCTTGATCAAGATGACTAACGCTTTTGATATGTTTATGAATTTGGTGCCAATAATATAGGCTAGAGAAAAGACAGCATCCTCGACAAATGCTGCTGGATAAATTGGATAGCAAAATGTAGAAAAATAAAACTAGAACTACTCGTATCGCCATATACAAAAATCAACTCCAAATGGAATAAAGACCTCAATATAATACCTGAACTATTCAAATACTGGAAGAAAAACTAGTAGCAACTCTCCATGATATAGGAATGGGGAAGGACTTCCTGAATAATACCCCAGTAGCCCAGTGAATTAAAAAATCTCTCTAAAAATGGGATCTCATGAAGATAAAAAAAAAAAAAAAAACTTTCTTACACACAAACATACCATAAGCAGAGCCAACAGTAGATTACTCACAGAATGGGAGAAAAATTTTGACAGCTGTACCACTGATAGTGACCAACTATTTAGAATCTACAAAGAACTCAAAAAACTAAACAATAAAACAAATCCAACAGCCCACTCAAAATATGAGGTAGAGAACTGAATAGGGAGTCCTCAGAGGAAGAAATACAAATGACTAATACCCACTTAAGAAAAATTTTTAACTTTCTTAACAATCAGGGAAATGCAAATTAAAACAGCTATGATATTCCACCTTACTCTAGTAAGGATGTCAATCATTAAAAATCATCAATAGCTGGGTGTGGTGGCTCACACCTTTAATCCCAGCACTCGGGAGGCAGAGGTAGGAGGATCACCGTGAGTTTGAGGCCACCCTGAGACTACATAGTGAATTACAGGTCAGCCTGAGCTAGAGTGAGACCCTACCTTGAAAAACCAATAAAACAAAAAACAAAACCAAAAACCAGCAAATGTTTGTGAGGATGTGGAGAAAGAGGGATGCTCATTCACTGTTGATGGAAATGTAAACTCATACAAGCACTATGGAAACTGATATGGAGATTCCTGAAAAAGACCAGTATAGAGCGACCAACAGACCCAGTTATTCCCTTACTGGGCATTTACCCTAAATGCTCCACACTTCCATAAATATATATTTGCTCAACCAGGTGTATCGCTGCTCAATTCATAATAATAAAGAGCTGGAATCAACCCAGGTACCCATCATTTGACTTTTGAATAAGGAAGCTGTGGTACATATACAATGTGGTACAATGGAATTCTACTCAGTAGTAAGAAAAAGCCATGAAATGAAATTTGTAGGAAAATGGTTGTACTTAGAACAGATCACACTCTGCAAACATACACAATCACAAGACAAATGTGTTCTCATTCATCTCTGGTTCCTAACATAAATCATCTTGAGTTGCTGGCATGTCAGATAGGCAACTTTAGGCACACACAATAGTGGTGGAAGGGTTTGGGGGTTAGGGAAGGGGTGAGTGTGTGTGTGGGGGGGAACAAACACAAAACTAAAGCCAAAATGAACTGGCACTATAGAACCCTTTCTCACTGAAGGTAGATTAAGAATATATGTAACCTCAACAGCAGTATATAGGGAACATCTGAAATGATGAGGCCTGGAGAGGATGGGATGAAGCCTAACCTTAAAAAAAAAAAAAAAAAATTGGCTCTGAACTGTAACCCATAGTACCAGAAATATGTGCTACTCATATTGAGCTTTTGATCAGAGAGACCTATGAGGTTCTTGAAACAAGACAGGCTTCTTCTGTCAAAGCACTTGATGGCCTGCCTGAGATAAAAGGTAAGACCCTATTGTTGAAGACACCATATTCTGCTAGCCAGAACACAGAGAGAGTGTCTGGAATCCAGAAAAAAAGATAGTCCCTGACAGCCCATCTAGTGCTGGAAAGCGCTATATGAACTACTGGGGGAAAGCAGCCAACAATGATGTGAGCAAGCAGGGCTCTAAGCTACTCAGGAGCAACCAGCCTGACAAGAAGTACATACCAGTGCAATGGTGGCACACAGCCTTGGTGGGTAACAGGTTGCTTTCTGATTGCCTAAGAGATCCATTCAATGGAAAGAAGCCCCCCATATCTGGAATTGGGAGCAAGTCTGAATTCTGGGGAGACAAAGATTATGCTCTCCAATGTTAAGCTCCCACTAGTCTTTGGCTAAAAGGAATATATAAAATTATATACATATATATATATATACACATATATATATGTATAATTATATATATATATATGTATATATATATATATATATATAATAACTAACAATCTTAATGCCTATGTTGATAAAATATAGTAGGGACAATACCAGCTCTTTTCAAGAAATATTAATATGTATTACAAAAGAAAGTTAGTTTTCCAGTATACTGGTTTTACATAAAAAAATTGAGATGTTTTTTATCCAGTGGATTATGGTAACAAGACCAGTTGGCCAAGTTGTTAAAACCTGTGTGTGAAAAAGCCTTACTTAGAGATTGACCTACAAAAGACTTGTTAAATAGTTTGGAAATGTAGAGGTGGAAATTGATGCTTAATGTTAGACCTTGAGATTTGACATTCTTGGGTAAAAATAATGGCACTATTAAATTACTTTAATGCCAAATAGAAGGAATTATTTTGAAAGGTCATAGGCAGAAAGCACTTAGTTGAGTTTGTATTGGAAGTGATAGGTATTAGGAATAAGGTTGTCTCCATTTTGTAGGCTGTGATTCAGTGTTACAAGCCTAAAGAGAATAACCAGACAATAGCATGCCCTGACAGAGCCAACAAACCCTGAGATTTTGTAAGTCCAATAAGCAAAGCCGGGGAACCAAAATCCAAAGAGCCCTGATGTCGCAAAGGTCCAAAGCCCCGACTTATGTTGACACACCCGGAGGTCATACAAAGTAGTAAATCCCTTGTCTAATGAAACAGCTTATCAGGGGCCTCTCACATGAATTCAAAGTAACCATTCCTGTCCACCTTGTCTTGATATTTCACTTACATCCCATGGTTGTAAATACCCTGGATCCCAGTCACTGTGAGGCTATTCATAGGGGAGCCCCCCTAGCTTGGGAGTTCTTCTGGTTTTCTTGCAATTTCTTCCCTAATTAATCCTTGTTTAACTTTATTTTCTGCCATATCTGCCTTTGTCATTTCTCACTGCTCACAAGCTTCCAATTCAAATGTTAATGACCTTGAAGTGTCCAACACTCTAACTTCTAAACTAAGCCCTCCAGGGGCAACAAAGGCTTCGTTGATCCCAAAACTAGTCACAAAATTACCTGTATTATTGGTTGCTATGCAAACAAAAGAGTTAGCTGCTGAATTCAGGCCATGTTGATGACTCCCATGGTGAGCTCTGACATGTGAACCTCGGAAGTCTTGGACAATAGAGTTACAGTCCTCAGAATATTTTAGTACAGAATATTTCATGTTAAATGCACACTTGAAAGCTCCACTTTCCCCTGAACATAATGAACAGGGCATGTGAATTAGGAATTATTTATCAGAAGCTTGCTTTTAATAAGTTTTGATTATGTAGAGAGGGTTTGTCCTTTTTGTGATAAAAATGCTCAGTGCAGTGCATGAAATTAGATGCAAAGCATCCTCATTAACACAACCAATCTGGTAAATAATATCTTGTAGGGAAATTATCTTATTAATTAATAATTAAGGCCTTTGCTTAATAGAATGTTATAATCCTGGTCTCATAAAGGAGTCATTTTCTACCACCCATTCTTCTTGTTTAAATTTCTTTTTCATTTTTGTCTGTATGCTTATGAAGCTAGTAACATGATGGAATAATAAAAATAAGTCTCATGGGTGAATTGATATCTTCTTCATTCTCATATTAGCTCCGGAAGCATCTCACAGGTTTGAGATCTCCTGCTTTGAAGAAGGAACAAAGGAAAAGCCTTTTCCTAATCCTTACTGGTCCTCATGGTGTAGAGGAGTTAAATCGGGCAAAGACGATTGTAAACACGTTTCAGTTCCACCACATCCTATGCCCACATAAAGTGAAAGTATATCTCAAACTGTTGGCAGTACAATGCCAGACATATGTATTCTCTTCCCCTTTGTGGTTCCTGCTTATTCTTTTCTCTCCTAGAATGCGGAATCAGCTATCCATGTCCCCATAGTAATCATTTAAATCCATTCTTTCTCTTTGGGAAAATTAATACTGTAGATGCTGAAGAACACCACCACCTCATCTTTTGTAGGCAGCTGGGCAAAGGCCTTTGTGCTCCACATCCAGGCCACTATGATTGTAAGAGAAAGTCTAAATTATATCAGGAATGTCCCATCACAATACACAAAATCTTGTAGCCAACGAATAAGCTAAGTCAAATTTGTTAAGAGAAAAGCTATTCACATATGTTTTGCCTATGATCATAAGTGTTTGATATTTAAAACACAATAACCACATTTTTTGTTTCAATTAGAGCTTCATGAGTTTCCTTAAATTTCACAGAGTTCTCAAGATAGTTGCTCATATTTTCTGCTGAGCTGTCAGGATTTTAACTACTTAGGACAACTGAGTATTGAGAGAATTTATTTATGTATCTTTTTCTAATAGTTTCTTAAATGGTTACCTTATAACTCTAGTTGAATAAGCAAATATTATTTTGGTTGTGATTATATATGACTAAAATTTCATATCTCTGAGAAGTAAAGGCATTGTGTGTTAAGCTTTTTCTAAATGTTATACAAAGGTTATAACTGAAACCCACTATTCTCTCTTCAACACTGGTGAGACTGACCTTCAGTGTTTAACAACTGAAACTTGGAGGTCAAAAGCAAAAAAGGGTAATGCAAGTAAGAAAATAATCAATATTTTGGACTTGTACTCCAAAGTCATCCAGGACCAAGGGCATAATAGAATCCTTCAAAAAGGGTCTTATAACTCTGTTAGTCACCGGTCTGTAAATGAGGATCCATGTACACCCCAGAGGTTGGACTGTAACAAGTGCACATTATTCAAAGAAGAGAGTAATGAGATGGCAAAATGTCCCCAGTGCTTCTAGGGGAAGCCACATGGTAAGATTCTGTCCTGTTAAAATCCATGGCACAACTGGTAGATGAAAAAAGCTGAAGGAATCAATGGGGACCCCATAAGTTCACATGAGTACCTCCAAGGAACATTGACTGACTTTAAAATTAAAAAGGATAAAGGGGCTGAAGAGATGGCTTAGCGGTTAGGGCACTTGCCTGCAAAACCAAAGGACCCAGGTTTGATCCCCCAGGACCCAGGTAAGCCAGACGCACAAGGGGTACACACATCTGGAGTTCCTTTGCAGTGGCTGGAAGCCCTGGTGTGCCCATTCTCTCTCTCTCTTTCTTCCTATTTCTGTATCTCTCTCAAATAAATAAATAATAAAATACTTAAAAAAGATAAAGGCTATGTTTTGGAGGACTGTATAGTCTCAAATACTCTGTGAAAAGCACAAACAAAGCAAGAAATAACTGGTAATATTACCAAATCAAAAGAGCTACATGCTACATTAAAATGGCCATGCAAGTTATAGGATCTATTCATAAAGTCAGCAGTGGACACAGTGCTCAGGAAAGAATTGACAAATTCTTAGAACCTCAGGCCTTAGCATCAACTATAAAAGTATAGATTCCCAGTTCCACTAGTTGTTTTTTTTTCCCAAAAGTATATTATTTATCCCATTTCTGTTTATTGCCATTATATAATTTCAGTGTACATTAAGTAACTGCCACTTCATAAATACCCAGCATTCCTTTCTTGTACAAAGCTTTCCTGTGGTATGCCTCACTTTCCTTAATTTAATTGCTTTCTGTGCATACAGTAGGTTGGCAACAGTGTCTAGTACATATAAGGGACTCAGCCTCATCATAAATTAAAAGGGAAACAATAAAATTGGCCTAAAAATAAAACCTTTAATTACAACTCTACATTTATATTTATTTTATAAAAGAAAAGTCAGATTGTCTGAGATTCTTCATGTTTAGATATTCATGTCATTACTTCAAAACCCCAAAATTACAGGGAATTTGCAAAATTTGTTATTATAGTACACACCTATGAAATAAAATGATCACTTGAAAGATATACTATTAAACACCCCTAACACATCACTAAGAGAATTTATAAAACAGCCTAAACCCCAGATTTTTTTTTTTTTTTGTTAAAGGACTATACAAGTGTTCAATGTTTGCCTCCATTGGGGGAAATCTGAGCATTAGAAACTGCCCTCAGTGAGGTTTTAAGAAAGGAGGACTTTGATACCCTTGTAGAGAGGGGGAGAACAAAGCAAACTCACCCACACTCTCAAGGGACGAAGGACATTCAACTCCACAAATGGCTGCCCTTGAGGTCCAGATCTGCTGAGGTCATCAAGTAAGACCTTCTCCAGCTACTAGAGATAACTATTGAGGTCATCCAGGTTCATCTTGATTTGGAAGGTAAAATATATATAATTTTGGGTAGGGGGTAAGGATATATGCGCAGACACAGTCTTTACTCTGGTCCCTTCTCTTCCAGAGCATACATAAGTAAAAGGTCATTATGAAGATTCATGAATCTTTTCACAGAGAGGGGATGCTCTTCATCATTTAATAAAATATGTATAACAACAAAAATTTACCATCCTCTGACAAGGATTCTGATCTTGACATGCTTCAGTGTCAGGATATTGTACTCCTCAAATCATACAACAACATAGTCTTCCAGGTGAAAAGCTTTAGGACATTCAAAATGATTATTATGAACCAGAGCAGCAGTGAAAAATTCAGCAATTACTAACTGGATTCATCTAGCCTGGAAAAAAACACGCTATTATTAAAAAAAAAAACTTCATGTGTGATATAAGGCAGCTATCTTTGGAGTGACAAACCAATTAAGCACTTACAATTTATCTTCAAAAGGGGGCAAAAAATCAGACCAGCTAATGGCCAAGGGCTCACAATCTATGCTTTTGGGATCATCTTCCTGAAGACATTCTTCATGGTGCCTTTGTCAACCTATGCCACAACTCTAGTCACATGAAAACCTTTAAGGATGTTATATTCTTCCATCAAAACTAATTTTTATGGCTCAGAAAAAAAATCAGGATGTAAGTCTTTATTACTGCTGGGGAGAAAATTTTTCACTGTACTTCCTTCTGTGAGACCTTGTGGCTCAACCTACACTGCCTTCACCTCAGTCTTCAAAACATATCCATTAGCTCCTCACACAAGTCTCAAGCCCACTGGACCCCCCAGGACATCACTGGGCATAGAATACGAACAAAAGACCATGACTAAATCAATCTCCTATGTTCAGTTTCTCCTTCCTTATGGGGAATTGGGGAAAACTCCTTCCCCTGTGATGACAGAATAGGCTCCTGAGTCCCTGTTCACTTTCTGAGTGGCTGATCCTATCCTGTCAATACATCCTGTCTCCTCACTGTCCAGGTTCTATCTTCTTCATCCTAATATGTGGATTCCCTTGAGCTGTTTATCCAGTTCATGTCCAGCTGAGTCCAGTTCTTCTTCTCCAGCAATTCAAGTGATCTCTGTTACCTTTTATTCTCTTGCATTGCTGCTTCCACCCAGTATTCATCAGCAACTAACATTGCTCTTTAACCTTGGCCATTCCAAGATGTCATACCCTCACCTGTTCATCCACTGTCTGCCCTCCCTGTAGGTTGCTAGGGAATTGGCACTCCACATAAGGACCAATAGGAGCCTTGCCCCTTCAGAGCAGGAAGAACTCATCATAGGTAAAGAAAACTCCACCTTTTTTTTCTGACCGGAATATAAGTCTTTCTTTGTGAGGAGGTAGCTGTTGGAGAAGACAAGGAGTTAAGAATGACAGGAAGGGCCTGGAAAGATGGCTTAGTGGTTAAGGCACTTGCCAGCAAAGCCAAAGGACCCAGGATTAATTCCCCAGTAACCACTTAAAGCCAGATACACAAGGTGGCATATATGTCTAGAGTTCATTTGCAGTGGCTAGGGTCCCTAGTGCTCCCATTCTATCCATCCATCTGCTTCTCTCTTTCACAAATAAATAAATAATTAAAAAAGAATTTAAAAATAATTACAAAAGGAAGCAGATTCTCATATAGATGAAGGCTCATGCTTTCAAAGCTAGCTTTTCAGCAAGTCGTTCTCAAGTTGTTTGTTACTACTTAAAAATAACTCCCCAATGAGGAGGTTCCTTCTGATGGGGGAGGACAGGGATGAGGCTAACGATAGTACCACCATGGCTGCTTACACACTGAGTATGCACATTAAAAAAAAAAGAAGAAAGAAAGAAAGAAGGAAAGAAAGAAAGATTGACCCTATTGCTAAAGACTCCACATGCTTGGGCTGCAAGGTCACTGAAAAATCTGTCTGACACTGAAAACCTGTGATGGAGGAAGTCATGAGACCTAGATCTGTAATGCTTGGTGGTGTCTAGCTAAATGTTTATATTATGTTCATCAAATTGTCTGGTAAGTTCCTCTCTTAATGTTCGCACCCATATATTAATACTACTCTCACTTTTGATTAGAGTAGCTTCTCTTTCTAGATGTTGGTGACCTCTGGGATGACTCAAAAGGCACCATAGGGCTGGAGACATGGCTTAGCGGTTAGAGAGGTGTGCTCAGCACTGAAACATCTCTATCACACCTTCCAAGGCTCAGGGTCCATTGTGGAAGAGGTGATGGAAAGAATGTAAAAGGGTAGGACTCCTTACATTTCATTCAACAATGACTGCCTAAAGTTTTTGACCTCCAGTTTGCTTAATTCACATGACTATCTCTCAAGTGTACTTACATTTGCATTTCTCAAACCTATCATTGTGTAATGTAAACATAGGTATTCTCCACAATTTTATTTTATACTTTCTTATTTATACAGACTTTAGGTACCCTAAGGCATTTAAAATTTTGTTTTTGGTCCACTGCAAACTAGCCATCCAACATTAATTGCTGAATATACCTTAGTTATTTCTATCCAGATCTTAGAGGAACATCTGTTTGTCTTTATTCATAGATTATGTAAAGCATTCTATGGATGTGTAATCAATTACATTTTCATGTAAATTGCTATTAATTCTTAATTTTTGAGTAACATGAATGTTTTCCTATGTCATAATATGTTATAATATATTAGTCCAATAAGTTCATGAGGTTGAGATAAAATGACTTTAGTACTCTTCTTATTTTGCAATGGCTTAGCTGAAAGAAAAAAAAAAGAAAGAAAGAAAGGAGAAAGGGAGGAAGGGAGAAAGGAACTTTCTATTCGGAGACTCCTACTGTCTTATATAATCTTTCTTAAAGGTCGAGAGCTATCTACATCATAGGACACTGCAGACTATTGACAGAGTTGACTGTGCCTTGCTTATGTCTGGGCAGCCAGCAGAGTGACTCTGTTCTTGTGTATGACCTCTGTGCAATTGGATCATTTTCACCCATCAGGTTTCAGTACTGATATCAAATTCCTTATGAGGACATGAGGGCATATCTGATTCCTAAAGACTTCATTCACAATATCTACTATTCTGTGTTTCAATATATTTCTTGTTCCCTTACAGGATGTACCATAATTAACAATTACTTGCATTTATTTGATTTTGGCTCCACTTCTACCAGACAGCAGGCTCATGATGATGGGCTGGCTCCTGCCTAGTTGTGTTTTATTTTTGTTTTCCATCAACTTCATTGCCCAACATTGTTGACTGAATAAGTGAAGGAAAGTGTCAATATATAAAAAGAGATAAATGGAAATTCATTAGATTTATCGGTAGAAAGCACTGACTTAAAACTATAACATGATTACTCACATACTTTATTTCTTCATGTAAGTTTTTGAGACTTAGATTTCTCGTCCTAAGTACAGACTTGTTCTAAGATTAGGAACATGAAAATGTCTTCTCTGCTGTATGTCTTGGTGATACCAATTGATTTTTTTTCTCTTGTGACACATTTCCTTTGTTGTTGACATTGCAAAGCATCATGGTTTACTAGGTAAGCAATATAAATACTCAGGTCATATTTGTATGCTAGATGTTAAGAATATATTTGTCGATTAATAGATTGGCTCAGAGAGGTATTGCAGTTTGCCCTGGTGTCTTCTATTGTCGAAGGTGACATATGGATCCTTTTCTGACGTGAAAAGATCCAGGGAAGGGATGAAGCCTTGAGTAACTGGTTCCCTCTATATGGAGGTATTTCCTTTGGTTTTGTTAATCATCCAAATTCATTGTTGCTACAGGTTACTGAATAAGGCCCAGGTTTGATTCTTGAGGTCCCATGTAAGCCAGATGCACATGGTGACACATGCTTCTGAAGTTCCTTTGCAGTGGCTAATGCACAGGCCGTGGAGCGCCCATTCTCCCTCTCTCTCTCTCTCTCTCTCTCTCTCTTTCCAATAATAAATAATTTTTTAAAAAAGAGACCAGAGCGAGAAGGGTTAAGAACTTTAACTAACATAAAAAAATTAAGAGTACATCCTGTGTCTTCAGATTGTAAGTCTGATATCTTTCTTCTAAAATGAAAAGGTAGCATCTGATACATTGTTACTATGTGCTGAGTAACCAACTCATTTAACTTTGACAACAAAGGTGTATAAAAAGGAACTTGACTACCTCCATTTTACTTATGATGGAATCTAGGACCTAGTGATTGATTAACTTGTCTGGGTTCTCACAGAAAAGCCTAGAACCTGTGTGATCTCTATATCAACTGTTCAGTTGTGTTTACAAATGAGCTTGTACCGCTTCTTTTCCTTCACCATAAGGTTAGGGAAAGGATGGAGTGGCGGGCTGGAGAGATGGCTTAGCAGTTAAGCGCTTGCTTGTGAAGCCTAAGGACCCCGGTTCAAGGCTCAATTCCCCAGGACCCACATTAGCCAGATGCACAAGGGGGCGCACACATCTGGAGTTCGTTTACAGAGGCTGGAAGCTCTGGCGCGCCCATTCTCTCTCTCTCTCTGCCTCCTTCTCTCTGTCGCTGTCAAATAAATAAATAAATAAATTTTTTTAAAAGTCATATGACCTCATGGAATCATTTTTCTCTCACTAAATTCTAAGAAGCAAAATTTGATAATTAATTTTGAGAATCCCTTAAGAAAACAACCATAAGTAAGTACAGCCCGAATTTCCTGTCTCTAGACTACTCTAAATAAAGTTAAGTTAAAAACTTGAAGAGGATTCCCAGAGATGGGAGGTGCCCTTGAAGTTTACTTTTGGGGCCATGCTTTCCATTGGTGTTCATTGTAAATGTGCCTGACCACAATCCAGCCTTTATAAGTACTACCTTCTCCTAATTGCCTCACAAACTGAGGTGGTGTTTAGTATGAAAGGTCTATTGGTAAACTTCCTGACCCCCACAAAAATATAACTATTTTATCATCATATTACTGGAAAGGACCAACATATTCTCTAATACATAATTACATTGGAAGGATTTCAATGACCCAGCTACATTCAGTACAGATTAATTTTACCTGTGACAAATGTCATTTCTTAATTGCATGCCATATGTCAGGTATGATAACAAGTATACCTATGCTGAACTTTAGTGAAATGGTAGAGATGTATTTTGAGGAATACACTAGAATTACACTATTTTGCCATTAATCATACAGGGCTATATTCATATATATATATATATATATATATATATATATATGTATATGTATATACATACACACACACACATACATACATAGAGAGAGAGAGACATGGAGGTTATAGATTAACTGCTTGATGCGTTCAAGAGGCATGGTAAACATGAAT
Source organism: Dipus sagitta (assembly GCA_036346955.1). Classification (NCBI taxonomy): domain Eukaryota; kingdom Metazoa; phylum Chordata; class Mammalia; order Rodentia; family Dipodidae; genus Dipus; species Dipus sagitta. The sequence continues at coordinate 121,798,455 of CM070772.1, forward strand.
TTTATGAAACTATTACTAGTTTATGGTAAATGTGTTTTCAAAAGTAGAAGCAGAGTAGGGCCCTCAGTGGAATGAAAGTGGGGGAGAAAGAATAAAAGTGTATAAATAATGGGAAGAAGACCAATTTGCAGTATGTTCAGGTAATAAAAATCCCCAATAAAATAATTAAATATACATTATAAAATGTAACATTTTAGGATGTAAATATAAAGAAGCAAAAGGAAAATAAACAATATACCAACTTAAGACTATTTATATATAGACCATGTAGAGAAATATTTTATCTAAGATAGAAATAAAATTTAAAACATTATAGCCAAGGTAAAAATATAAAAAAATTACAGTAATTACATGAACCAGTAACATTACCATTTGTAATCTTTACCAAGTATTACATATTTTATATAATTAAGTACACTATATTTTAGAGGATTTGCAGTATACTTCTTCACCCCAGGACCTTCAAAACCAAATGTGTATTGCACTGCATCACAATTTTGTAATGGCTCTAAAGTCAGTAGTGTGGTAATTTGAATGGATGCCCCTAACCCATAGACTCATGTGTTATTAAAATTAAGTTTGCTGCTCCTGCCCCTAGCAGACAGACTCCTGCTACAGGGAGTGTTTTACTGGGGGCAGATCTGAATTCTAGCTTAAAGTGTGGGGAGAAATCTTATCTCTGGGGTTCCTGCTGCTGCTGTAAGTTTGTGCTTGTTGTCTTCTGGTTTTGACTGGTGGTGTTTCTCTCTTCTTGGACCCAACAATGGGGGACAGCTCCCTCCACCATTAATGGAATTTTCCCTTTGATCTGCAAGCTGAAATAAACCCTTCCTACTATTATCTCTGTCTGTTTTGAAGTTCATCCCAGCAATGTGGGACTTTCTACAACAAGTAGTTAACAGTTGTTTTTTTTTTAAATTTCATTACAACCTTATGGGATAATAATCATACCTACAGATTATTTTTGTCTAAAGTATCATTATAAGTGCCAAGGTTATCCTTCACATGGTTCATTCTATGTAACACTGTATAAGCATTTCTTATTAACAATTTAAAAATGATGAGTACAGCTCAAACTATATGTCAAGACTGCATCGAACAAAGAAGACTTGAGATGTCTGCCTCCAAAATATGTATGGTATGTGTGCATGTGGGTATACATCTTTGTACGAGTGTGAAAGTATGGATGTGTGGGTGCAGGTACATGTGCATCATGTATGTGAAAGCCAAAGGTCAACCCTGGGTGTCTTCCTCCATCACTCTTCATTTTATTATTTGAGACAAGATCCTTTGTCTGAACTTGGCCCTCACCATTTCAGCTAGATGACCCAGCCAGCCAGTCCAGGGATTTTCTGCCTGCAGTACCCCAGTACTGAGCTTACATTTAGCCACTGAATCCTCACTCTAGCTCCTTGCACCACACATTTTGTACCTTGTACTGGAATTGCTATTTTTAAAAATTCATGTTGGAAGATTAATTCATTAGCAGGACACATTGGGTAGAGCTATTATTGAGAGTCCAAAGGCACAATGAGGAGACAATATATAAGTAAGTCTAATGGGAGAGAATGCAATGATGTGAAAGGTATGGAAGAAGGATGTCTTTGAAGAACAATGTCCCCAGTGTCCATCTCCCATCATTGGCTGTCTCTTTGGAAGCCTCTCCTGTGTAGCTGCACACTTGAACCAGGGAGCTCATAGACATAAAAAGGAATAACATTGCCTCTTCTGAGCATGGCAGCTGAAACAGAATTACTAAGTTTCAAAGTGATAGGCAAGTCTAGATTGGCAATGGTTTTTAGATTTCCCTTTCATCCTATAATACCAAAGAGCAGCATTATCTGTTCTTGTCATCTCACTGTCTTCCTAGAAACTCAGGGAAACTGGAAAGACAAACCTTGGGGCTGAAAGGTAATTCTCCAATGATAATGCTACCTTGTATCAACCAAGACAGAGTTCTTAATTCATATTCTATAATAAAATGTTTTTAAATAGTTCCATATAGAAAAAAGGAAATAATTGCTTTAATATACATAGGAGAAATCTTAGGCTTGAAGACTATATAAGTAGGTGAAGATCATGTAGTTGGTTTGCATATCAAAGTGCACTTTAGATTACATATCCCTTGACTCTCAAATCCTTGCTAATTTCACATATCAAAATGGTAGTTTTTCTTCTTCTTTTTCTTCAGTACTCAGGTTTTGCATTAAAGTGTTAAATTTTGTTGTCTACAACATCCCTAAGCAACAGCATTACATTATGAAACCAAGAGACGCTGTTTTTGACCAGTTTAAGTTGGCTTCTTGGAAAAGATCTGAAATTGTAGTACTTTTATTGTATTGTAATTAAGGTCTGTTCTAGTGAATGATTTGTTTAATCCTGTCATTTTTAGCAAACTGTTACAAGGATGCTTCATTCTCTTGGTCAGGTTTTTTTTTTTTTATCCCAAAGACATGAGTAGTTTAATATTTATAGGCTGAGGAGTGAAGGTAGGAAAGTATTAAGTCTTTCGTAAACATTTTTTTTAGAAGAGCTGAAAACTGTATGTCCAAGGAAAAGAGTTCAGTTCATGACATAGAATAGTCTTGAACCTCAGCTGGGATGTTTCAGGCAGCCTTTGCTTATGTAGTGTACATTATGGCATGCACAGTGCAAAGTCTGTATGTGTGTGGGTGTGTGTGTCAGTGTGCACAGTGCAAAGTCTGCATGCATGTGCATGACCCCATGTACAGTGCAGCCTGCATGTTGTGTAGTCAGAACCCGGCCTCAGTGAAGCCACTTGATGGCATGTGGGCAAGTGATGCCAGAAGCGCTGGCTTTACAACATGCTTTAGTTTGTTTACTATAGCAGCTCCTTTAAGCCAGGCTAGCCTCTGACTCTGTGTAGCTGAGAATGACCCTCCTGCCTCCAGCTTCTAAGTGCCAGTATTACAGGTGCATGCCAGTACTCCCACCTACATGTTTCGTTCTTTCTTTCTCTTCTCAATTTTCCATGATTATAAAAATATACCCCAGGGTAATACCCTCCCTCCCCCGACTTTCCCCTTTGAAATTCCATTCTCCATCATATCTCTTCCCCACCGCAATCAGTCTCCCTTTTATTTTGATGTCATGATATTTTCCTCTGCTTATGATGGTCTTGTGTAGGTAGTGTCAGGCACTATGAGGTCATGCATATCCAGGCCATTTTATGTCTGGAGGGAACACGTTGTAAGGAGTACTACCCTTCCTTTGGCTGTTACATTCCTTTTGTCACCTCTTCCGAATTAGACCCTGAGCCTTGGAAGGTGTGATCGAGATGCTACTCAGTACTCCAGTCTCTTCTTTCCAGCACTATGATACCTTCTGAGTCGTCCCAAGGTCACTGCCATCAGAAAAGAGAAGATTCTCTACCCCAAATGAGAGTAGCATTAATATAAGGGTATGAATATTAAGAGAAGTGCTTACTGGGCAGTTTGTTACACCCCTAGGGCTCATGGCTACCCTTGTTTTAAGTTTTCAGTATCAAGGATGTATTCCCTCCCATGGAGCAGGCCTCCAGTCCAATTGGAGGGCAGTTGGTTTCCACCATGCTAGACGTGCCACTATTGCACCCGTTGGCTCATTTGGTCTGGCTGGCCAATTATAAGGCTTGCAGTGTCCATTGTTGAGTATCTTCACTGGTGGTATCTCTTTCTCCCATTGAACTGCATGTAGAATGGCTTCTTCCAGCTTTCTGTCAGCTGGTCTACATGGAGGAGGTTATCAGCTCATTTCCAGCAGGATTTCTCAGTGGACTTGCAGCCCAAGTATGTGGAATCTTCTGCAACAAGGTCTTACGGTTTATTCCTGGTGGGAAACCAAGGGCCTCGGCAATGGCCTATAATGTTTTGGGGGCATCAGGGACCTCCCTGGCCAACAACTCACTTGAAGGTATCCCATCCCTGGCATTGAAAATTTTCTAGCAATGATCTACGGCTCCTGAGTGTTCCATTGTCCAAAACCGGAGGATTCCATATGATTTATTTGCATCCTCTTAGATTTTGATTAGCCCTCCCTCCACCTTTCCTTTACTCAATCTCTTCCCCTGACCTCACTTTGGGCACTTTCACCCCCATTAATCTATTCTTCTACTTATAATCCATCTGGGCCTGGGATTTTTTTTTTTTTTTTTTCATTTGTGAGATTTTTGATAACTACTTGGATCTCCATGCTTGTTATTGGTTTATTTAAGTGATGAATCTCATCTTGATTTAATTTAGGTAGCTCATATAAATCAAGGAAATCATCCATTTCTTTCAGATTTTCATACTTTGTGGAGTATATTCTTTTATAGTATGTTCCTCTGATTTTTTGAATTTCTCTGGCATCTGTTGTGATGTTACCTTTTTCATCTCTAATTTTATTAATTTGTGTCTCTTCTCTCTTTCTTTTGGTCAGATTTGCTAAGGGTTTATCAATCTTGTTTATCCTTTCAAAGAACCAACTCTTTGTTTCATTGATTCTTTGGATTTTTTTTTTTTTTTTTTTGGTTTCTATTTCATTAAGTTCTGCCCTAATCTTTATTATTTCTTCTCATTTACTGATTTTTGGTTTTCCTTCTTCTTTTTCAAAGGCTTTAAGGTGAAGCATTAGGTCATTTACTTGTGGCCTTTCTGATTTCTTAATATAGGCACTTAAAGCTATAAATTTACATCTTAGGACTGCCTTCATTGTGTCCCAGAGTGTTTTGGTATGTTGTTTTCTCATTATTCTTTGATTCTATAAATTTTTCGATTTCCTTCTTGATGTCTTCATTGACCCATTCATCATTTAGTAGTGTGTTGTTTAATTTCCATGATTTTGTGTATGCTCTATAGCCTTTCTTGCTATTGATTTGTAGTTTGATTCCATTGTGGTCAGATGGAATGCAAGGAATTATTTCAATTTTCCTATATTTGTTAAGATTTGCTTTGTGTCCTAATATATGGTCTATTTTCGAGAATGTTCCATGTGCTGCTGAAAAGAATGTGCATTCTGCAGCATTTGGACGAAATGTCTTGTGTATATTTGTTAGGTCCACTCCTTCTGTGACCTCATTTAGTCCAGATGCCTCTCTGGTTATTTTTTCCTGGGATGACCTGTCAATTGATGAGAGTGGGGTGTTGAAGTCATCCACTACCACTGTGTTTGGTGTTATCTGTGACCTTAGGTCTAATAGTGTTTGATGAATTTGGGGCCCCTATGTTAGGTGCATATATGTTTAGGATTATAATGTCCTCCTGTTGGAGGGTACCTTTTATCAACATAAAGTAGCCTTCCTTATCTTTCTTAACTAATGTTGGACTGAGGTCTACCTTGTCAGATACTAGGATAGCAACCCCTGCTTGTTTTCTAGGTCCATCTGCTTGAAACACCATTTTCCAACCTTTCACCCTAAGATAGTGTCCATCCTTTGCAGAAAGGTGGGTTTCTTGGAGGTAACAAATTGAAGGATCCTGCTTTTTAACTCAGACTGCAAACTTATGTCTTTTGGTTGGGGCATTGAGGCTATTGATATTAAGAGATATTATTGAAAGGGGTGTATTTAATTTTGCCATTTTTTGTAGTTCTTCCGGTTTTGCTTTTGCTCTCTTGTATTAGCTAGTATTTGAGTATTGTTTGTTTTTCCCAGTTCCTTATATGCGTGCTTTTCTTTTTCTTCAGCATGGAGGATTCTTTGAAGTATTTTCTGTGGAGCTGTTTTTGTAATAAAATACTCCTTTAGCTTGCTTTTGTCATGGAATGTCCTTATTTCTCCATCTATTTGAATGGATAGCTTTGCAGGATAAAGTAACCTTGAATGGCATTTGTTATCTTTCAGTACTTGGAATACATCACTCCACACCCTTCTGGCTTTTAAAGTTTGTGTTGGGTAATCTGCTGTAATCCTGATAGTTTTGCCTTTGTAGGAAACTAGATTTTTCTCTGACTGCTTTCAATATTTTTTCTTTGGTTTGTGTGTTTGGTAGTTTGATTATAATATGCCGAGGAGAGTTTATTTCCAGGTTTTTTCTGGCTGGTGTTCTAAAGGATTCCTGTAGCTGCATTGGCACCTCTTTCCCAGTTTGGGGAAAGTTTTCTTCTGTGATTTTGTTGAAGACATCTACTATGCCTTTGGAGTGAATTTCTTCTCCTTCTACTATGCCCTGAATTCTTATGTCTGATGTTTTCATAGAGCCCCGAATACCTTGAAATTCCCACTCATAGTTTTCTATTAGTTTGTCTTTCTGTTTGTTGGACTGTATTAGATCTGCCACCTGGTCTTCTAGCTTAGATATTCTATCCTCTCCTTCATCCATTCCACTGGTGAGATTTTCTACAGAGTTTTTTCATTTCATTAACTGTGTTCTTTATTGCCAATAATTCTAACTGGTTTTTCTTTATTATTTCTATTTCCTTATTTGTGTCTAGTATTCACCTCTTTATTTCATTAAATTGGCATACTGTGTCTTCTTTGCTTCCTTTGATTTCTTCTTTGAGTTCTTTGAACATATTTATAATCATTCTTTTGAAATCTTTCTCAGGCATTTCCACTAACTTGTTCTCACTGGAGGTCATTTCTGATGCATTAATACTTTTTGGTGGATTTATATTGTCTTGATTTTTGGTGTTTCTTGTGTTATAATGTATATATTTTTGCATCCTGGATTATTTAATGATTGGATTTTCTAGTTAGCTGGGTATTATGAGATATATCAATCAATCTGATGTTATATATCTTCAGGGTAGGAGCTTAAGGCACTAGGTGTGGCTCTCAAGACTCTCATAGTATCTACAAAAGAGACCCTATGTGTTTGGTTTCCCTTCTATGAGAGTATTCAAGTAGGCTGTGTGGAACCAAGTACAGATAGTTTCTAAAATTTAACTAAACAATGGACACTTTCAATGAAAAACAGTACAGAGTATTTATCCAAGAGTAGGTATTGTGACCACCAGATCCCCTGTCTGTCCCTTATGCTGTGTGGTGCCTCACCCACTCCCTTAATCCTGACCACAAGGAAGTTAAGATTTCTGGTTTGTTGAGGGTTCCACATCAGCTTGTGACCAGGTGAGAGCCTTCCCTAATGTATAAAAGAAGAGGAAACAAAGCCCCTATAAATCAAGAAGCAACAAATAATAAGCCCAAAATACAGCTTATTTAAGAATGGAAAATCTGACCATCCATCAGATTTAACACATAATTTATCCTGATATGGAAGGTGCAATTAGCACTTCTGGTTCAGGCCTATATACCACGTTTACTAGGCAGGTACTGACCTGGTATAATCCTAGTTCCCTTTTGGGATGATTTTGGCCTCTGCTTCTGCTTGGGTCCCACTGTTGGTTCAAATAGGCATGGCTGGGTCCCTGGACCACTGCTCTCTTTGCTGGAGCTGGACACTGGCAGTGGGGGAGGGAAGGCTGCCAATGCTTCTCTAGTTCTCCCGCTGTTCCACCTGCTCTTCTATGTTGTGATCTACTCCTCCGTTGTTTACTGCCGTTCTCCCTTCACGTTTCTTGAGTTTGCGGAGAGCTCTGGTGTGAGTGGAAAATCCCCTCACCTGGCTTTTCCTGTGGCTCAATCCCAGCCTGGTGGCTGGCTAGCATACCAGCACTGCAGTCCTAAGGACCTGCCGGAGCTGCTTCTGCCAGCCTGTGTGGGCTTTGGATGCTCTGAATCTCTTCTACTTCTCTGCTGCCATTTCAATTTCCTATACACCTCACTATTTAGTAAAAAGTGTGTATTTTGCTGGGATCTTTTTTTTTGCTTTATCCCCCCTAGGCTGCTTTGGCTTGGTACTTACACCACCATATTAACCAGAAGTCTCCAGTTTTTTGTTTTTTTTTTTTTAATTTTTGAGACAGAGTCTCATTGAGCATTTTGCCCAGGCTATCCTCAAACTCACTATGTAGCCAAGGTTGGCCTTGACCTCCTCCTGATCTTCCTACCTCCATCTCCTGTGTCCTGAGATTAAGGTATATGTCATCATGTGATATGGTGTATGCTTCTCTGAACTATGCTGCCCCAAACAGTGGGCTGACTGATGATGCTTCTCCCTAGCCTACTCTGACTGGTTGCTCTAAGGTATCACATAGGACACTCTAAGACTCAGTTCTAATCATAACCTGTTTAGTTGCTATTTTCCTTGATGCAAAATATACAAACATTTAAGTTCACTGGCTTAAGCAAATGGCTCCAGGAATGTTTATACACAAATGCAATGACATTACCACAACAGAGACAAAAGATGAGACCATCCTCAGTATCCAAAAGGTTCTTCATGAATCTAGAAAGTAAATACCATGTTTCTGATGGAAAAAAAAATCCAACATTTAGATTTCTGTGTGTCTTGACTTGTTTTTCCTATTCTTTAGTATCATGTCCATTGAATGGCATGTGCTCACTTGTGTCTTTTTACATCCATCACTATGCCTGTGTGATCCACCCATGTGACTGTATGTTCATCACTGTCTTGTAGTTGCTGAATTGATAACATTAAATTAACTGAATAAACAGACATTGTTTTCCGTCTTCCCAATGACAGACATTTGCATTGTTCCAAGATTTGGATAACAAACACTTTTCAATGTGTCTCCTGGGTAGAATATGCACAAGTTTTTTTCATGGAAATATAACAAGGAATAAAATTGAGGTATAAGTTAAGCATGTGTTTGACTTGAACAGATTCTATCTATTAGCACTCCAAAGTATTTTGACCATTGCACAGTATGTGGAGGTTTCAGTTACTCTACGCTGTTGACAAGGTATAATTTTACTTTCATTGTAGTGTCGATCTGCATATCCTTAATGACTGGTTTGATCTCCTCTTTATGTGTTTACAGACCACTTGCATATCTAATTTTTTAATGTCTTGTCAAAGTATTTTGTATATATTTGATTGGACAGTTTGTCTTCTCATTTTTTAGTTTTGAGAGTTATTCATGCATTTTAGATCATGTCTTTTGTGAAATATTTGTGGTTTGCCTTTTCCAAATCATAATGATGTCTTTTGATAGTTAGAAGATTTTAACATTATTCCAGTGCAAATAATAAATTGTTCAAGTTTAGTGCTTCTTTTTTTTTTTTAGCAAATATATGAAGAAGGCCTTCTTTTTGTGTGCATGCATGTGGTGGTTTGATTCAGGTGTCCCCTATAAATTTAGGTATTCTGCATGCTAGGTTCCCAGCTGATGGAGATTTTGGAATTCATGCCTTCTGGACACAGTGTATTGTTGGGGGTGGGCTTATGGGTATTATGGCCAGTTTCCCTTTGTCAGTGCTTGGCACACTATCCTATTCCTATTGCCCACCTGATGTTGATGAGGAGGTGATGTTCACCCTCTCCTCATGCCATCATTGTGCCCCTGCAATCATGAATCTTCCCTTTGAGTTCATAAGCCAATAAATAAATAAATAAATAAAACAAAACAGAAATTCCCACAAGATCTTCTTGGTCAGGTAATTTCTGTCAGCAATACAAACCAGACTGCAATAGCAAAATTGGTACCCTGGAGTGCAGTCATTGCTGCAAGAAACCTGACTGTGTGGCTTTGGCCTTTTGAAGCTGATTTTCAAGAGGAATGTGGATGAATTTGAAATTTTGGCTTAAGAGATGCCTTGAACTGCTGTAAGTACTGCTTGATGGACTGCTCTGGTCAGAGTTGGAAGAACTTGAATGAAGTAAGAACTATGGACTGTGAGGATTGGCTTATGAGGGTGAGAAAGAGCTTTGCCTGGACTGGGCTTGAAGCAGTTTATGTGAGAGGCTTGCTGTTATGCCCATGTCTTGAGAACTTGTGCAGGGTTGCTCTGCATAGAAACAGACTGGTGTGTGCAGAGGGATATGACACAGAAAAAAAAATAATTATGCTGAAACTTCTGCCCATTCAGCTGCAGTTATATTAGCAATGACAACCTTTGAGATTGGGTCAGCTGACCTGCAATGGGTCAAGAGGAAGAAGGTAAGCTCTTTTGAAAGGTCATGAATCCTATTCTTCAAACTCTGCTTTATCCCTGACCCTCTGGATTAACAAATTGGCACCCTACCTGGTATTGTGAGGTATAAGAAATGTAGGAAAGGGAAGGTCAATGAATTTGAAACAGGGTCTTGTGTTTTGGAAACAGCCATGGGTAGTGTGTAGCACATTTGCTAGATTGTACGCATGGAGAACAGATGGAGCTGTGAGGATGAACTTTAGGTTGCAGTGGAGACCCAGTGGAGATACCAGGATCATGAGAGAGCTGCTAAGGAGAGCTGCCAACCCTGGGAGAAGTCTTCCAGGACTGTGAGTAGCTGGAGCAGCAGAATTAGAGCTCCAGAGACTTTTTTCTTGTTAGAATTATACGACTTGGAGATTTGTAACTGACTGGAGTTGTTGGACTTGGAGCTAGAGTTTGATGTTTTCCTTTTATTTTTTTTTAAATATTGTATTGGTTGAATATTTATTTGCTATGTCCAGTGCCATCTTTCACAGTGTGAATGTGTATTCTGTGCCATCATGGGTTTGGAGGGGATTTTTTTGGAATTATTGCTCAGTTAAAAGTTCTTGGACTATGGGAATGTTTGAACATCATTAGGATTGATAGAAGCTATGGGAACTTTTACATCATGGATGGTTATCAGTTTATGGGGGCCAGAGGTGGAATGAGGTGGTTTGATTCAGGTATCCCCCATAAATTTATGTATTCTGAATGCTGGGTTATCAGCTGATGGAGAGTTGGGAATTAATGCCTCCTAGAGGCAGTGTATTGTTGGGAGGGGGGGTTATAGGTATTATAACCAGTTTCTCCTTGTCAGTGCTTGGCACATTCACCTGTGATTTTGTTGTTTCTGTCTTAAAGAAATGCAGTTCATTTCCTGTGACTGGTGTGTAATTAACTTTAGCTAATCAAATGCAGTGGAAGTATTGATGTGTCAGTTCTGAGCTCCAGTCTCAGAAGGACATGAATACTTCCACTCTCCTTCTTGTATCTTGCAACTTCTTAGAGCAAATTATGTATATGAGACATGGCCTACACACAGAAGCAGGTTCCAACCAATCAGAGACCACCACACAAGAGCAAGTGAGCCTGGCTCAGAGATTCAGACTACTCAATTCATTTGTACAACTGCGAGAAGTAAGAAGAACTTGAAACATGCTAAGTTTTGCAGATAGTTTGCTATGCAACAGCAGGCAAATGGTAGAGTATAAAATTAATTCTTAATTTATGATACTGTATTTTATGATATAATGTTCATTCAATCTCTTTATAGCTATAATTCTCTATTGATATTTGATTTTGTTGACAATTTCTTGATTTCCTTTAATATTTAAATTATAGTTATTTAAAATTCTTTTCTCCTTACTCATCTAGACTATCTTATAGTCTCTATTTTCTGAATTATCATTTTCTGTCAATTTTTTTGCTTTCTCACATATCTAAATGCTGAATATCACTATAAAATAACTTTATGTAATGCAAACTGTGCTGTTTCTTGCAAAAGAGGAATACTTATTTTCTCTTTTGAGATAAGGTAATGAACTGCTTATGTCCTAAGAAATGATTTCTCTGAATTAGAGCAGCTAGGAGATAGAGTAAACTCTGTGATTTGAGTTGCTCATATTCCTCAGCCTTGGCTCTTTAAATAAGAGTGCAGATCTTGGCAGGTCTTTAGCAACTCTGAAATGAAGATCAGAAATTTAAGTGTGGCCTTCAGAATTAAAATTTCTTTCAAAAATGTGGATGTAGAGATTAAGCTCAGGGCATTGCACATGCTAGGAATGCATTTTTATCACTGAGCTACATCCTAATTTTCTGACATTTTGTGCACCCATCCTGCTCACATTAAAATTCAGTATATGTCTTGAGTAAATGATGTGTTGTATGCCCTATGGAGCTAGACAAAATCTTATAACATCCTCTACATCTAGGGTGACACAATCCTGTGAATCCTTTTGATTCTGTGTGTTGTTATTTTGTCTTTTAAAGAAGGGTGAGATGGTCAATCTTATACTCTAACACAATTCAATGACTTACCAATGATAAAAGTTGTCCATAGTTTGATCCCCTGTAGCTTCCAATCTATTAAACCAGCACCATACCAGGCAACCTCTCTGACTCCACTCGTTTCTTTCTGACCCGGAGACAGGGTTTACCGCACTCTGACCAATCCTTACAATCAGAAAAAACAACAAGGAAATAAATATCATTTTATCTTCTTTATCACCTAAACATACCATTTTTCTTCTTTCCTTTTTGAGTTTATAAGTTTTTGCCATTTGATTTTTTCCATATTTATGGGGACAGGAAAAATCCAAAGAGGTACTAATTAGAAAAATATAGTTCAGTGGAATGCAGGCGGGGCACAGCACTGGGCAGAAAAGAAGATTTTGGGAGGGGATTATGATAGTTAGAAAATTGTCAACAAGGTAAAAATCAAAACTATTTTCACAATTTATATTTAGGTCCATACTCATTGTTGTATAAACATTCATTTCTTGTGACCTATGATATCCTACTTGATATAAAAGTTAGAAGTGGGACTGGAGAGATTGCTCAGTGGTTAAAGTACTTGGCTACAGAGCCTGATGTCCTGAGTTCAATTCTCCAGGACCTATGTACATCCAGATGCACAAAGCAGTGTATGCAACTGTAGTTCACATGCAGTGTCAGAAGGCTGTTGTGTACCCACAACTCTTCCTCTCTATGTGTCCCCTTACAAATAACTAAGCAATAATTAAAAATGTATTTAAACATTTAGAATTGTCATTGTTTTTTTTTTGTTAGAAATGTTAAAAATGTGATGACTTTCTTAGGAAGATCTTAAGCAATCATGACAGCTAAGGTGTTTGTGTGTAATATAAATCTAGATTACAGGCAATAAACAGAATTTATTCGTCAGGATCTTTAGATCATATTAGCCAATAACTTCATTTCATGATGAATACTTTTAAGCCTTTTTAGTGAGCTAATCTCATCCCCATGTGTCTTTTAAAACTCTTCTCATACAATCTTACCTTTTCTATTATGTACTATACTTCCAACCCTTATTCATCTCAGAGCCTTGTGGTGATACAGTCCTGTACCATATATCTAGGATTTCTAAGATACATCTTAAGTAATAGCTGGTTTTCAACTTTGTTCCTATGGTTTGTTTATTTTAACTTTTTTTTGAGGTAGGGTCTCATTCTAGCTCAGACTGACCTAGAATTCACTATGTAGTTTCGGGGTGGTCTTGAATTCACAGCCATCATCCTACCTCTGCTTCCCCAGTGCAGGGATTAAAGGCATGTGTCACCACACCTGGCTCTTATTTTGATATATTTAATCTCAGCCAGTAATCACTTAAAAATGGCCAAATTTGTAGCTTTATAAGCAGCTTGGCAAAGACATTCACTGTGTGTTCTAACTTATGATATGTCCTTTATAGGTTGGAAAACTGAGACCCAAGGAACAGTTTCAAATAACATCCCATGTGGTAGTCCCATTTTATTTATTTGTTTATTCATTTGTTTGAGAGAGAGAGAGAGATCAGGCAGAAAGAGGCAGATAGAAAGAATGGGTGCACTACGGCCTCTAGCCACTGCAAATGAACTCTAGATGCATGTGCTACCTTGTGCATCCAGCTTTAATGTGGATATTAGGGAATCAAAGCTGAGTCCTTTGGCTTTGTAGGCAAATACCTTAACTACTAAACTATCTCTCCAGGCTTTGGTAGTCGCAATTTAATATATAAATCTTGTTGGTTAGATATTTTTATTTCATCTTTAAGCCATGGAAATTATGCAATACCAGAATCAAAGTTTAGAACCAGGTCTGTATTACCTTCTGACCCTTCATCTTTTATTATGCTAAGGAAAGTTTGGAAGTTAAGGAGAGGGAGAATCATAATTAATATTGGGACACTAAAGTCAGTGCACTTCATTCCAGCTCACACTGGCTTCTGGTACTGAATACCTCTCTCTGATCTTAGATGCCAATTTGTACAACTGTCAAAGGAAAAAGAAGACTCAAGAAGAGGAAAGCAGAGTTGGTGATAGCACATATTTTGGATGCCTGTGCATTTATTATCTCTTTTGTGCATGAGAAAAATATAAATAAACTCCAGTATTTGTAGCAACCAACCTCTCTGATTAGCACTCTATTCCTGAGGGAGGGCATCTGACAATGTGTATGTTATATCTGTCCAGGCTTCATATGGGTGAGATGTGGGAGAGGGGGCGGATAAAGTTATCTCTGATGTAAGTAATGATTGATTGGTCTGTCCAAGTCATCCTTGAACTATAGCTGGTGCTGCTGGACCAGCCTGACTGATTGTTTTCAAAGTTTGCTTCACACAAGGCTTTCTTCCAAGCCAAGCTCTATCATTTAAAGTCACATATAAGGACAGAGAATGAGAGGAGAAGATAAAAAAGAGACATCATGAAGGCCCCAAGAAAATTAGAAATAGTCCTTTCCTTGACAGCACCAAAAAAGCATCACGATCACCTTTGTCAGAAGAGTCAGCCAGGGCTGAAGATGCTAGTAAGGCCCACAAGGATGCTGCAGCTTCCATGAGGAAATGGGTAAAATTGCCCTGTGATGTGTACCCCGATCAATATTTCATTATCAATGTATTATTGTTTGTAGGAATCTCCTTATCAGACTCCTTACAGCAGTTGGTAAATCTTGCTGGTTAGAGCACCTTCTGAATGAGAGCAATTTTTTACCAATTACTTTGCTCAGATTTGGTAAGATGGGCAGCAATTCATGTACCTTCTTGAGAGTTCTCACCCTACAAGTAAGCCATCTCCTTTCTATTATCACATGTCTCTGCCTTGGGGGCAATCACATTAAAGCCATGAACTCTGAGGCCCAGACAGTATGGCAACAGCCTATTTTGAGTAGAAAATTTAAATAGCACCTAATTCATGAGGTTTCTAAGAAATCTAAAGGTGCAAAAGCATATTTAAGATCATTGTTTTTTTAGTAAGTCTTCCAGTTGATTATTATTTCTGCTACATGTCATGCATTTTGATAGTGTTGTTGTTTCAATTAGGTGTTCCTCATAAACTCATGTGTCCTGAACATTTGAACCCTAGCTAATGGCAATTTAGGAATTGGAGACTTGTTGGAGGGGTGTCTTGTTAGAGGCTGGTTTATGGGTGTTATAGCCAGTTTCCCCTTGCCAATGTTTGGCACACTCTCCTGCTGCTGTTTTCCACCTTACTTTGTCCAGGAGGTGATGTCCAGCTTCTGCTCATACAATGATTTCTCCTGCCATCAGAAAGCTTTCACTTGAATCTGTAAAGCAAAATAAGTACTTTCCTCCCACAAGCTGCCTTTCATTGGGTGTTTTGTCTCAGCTATAAGAAGGTAAGTGCAACATATAGGTACTAGGAACTCTATAGCAAATATGGCATCACTTATATAGGTAATTTTATAAAATGACAGCATCAAGAGCAATAATAGTGGCTTAGATATGAATCATATGGATCTTTGATTAATTAAAAATTTGTTGGAAAAGATTATGATTAAGAAAAGACCTGCATAAACAGTAAGATATACAAAATTAGGGAGATAGACTCAGTGGGTATATCTATAGTTCAAAGTCAAACTTCAAAGTCAAGAAAGCATACATATTCTTTTTTCACAAGGGCAGTAGGAGCTCAGAGTGTCTAGAAATATGTATTCATTAGAGATGGTTTAGACTTTATCATAAACATAGGAAAAATATTTCATGCCCCCCACAAGCATTTCGAACTAAGACTGTCTAAAACAAATGGATTCTCAAGGCAGAGAAGCTTTTATGTCAACCATTTATTAGGACTGGGATGGATAAGAGATACTAAAGAAGCCTCTGCCCTCTGAACTGTGTTTGTGGCTGAGTTCCCTGTGTCAACATAGATCTCCTCACAGTGGCAGATTCCACTGAAACAATGCAGGCTACATGTCCACATTTCTGCACTAATCAGAGAAAATTATAATGTATTATCATGTTATTCATTCTAAAAATATTGATTGAATATGTCCATATACCAGATTTTATTAATCCTCAAAATTATAGTAATGAACAATATGGTCAGTAACTAACAATATCTATTAAATTTATCTAATGAAGGGCATATGAGTGGGATTTTTATTTCTAAGAATATCCCAACAAGACCCTAAGAAGAGGGTCAGACAGCATTACCGAGAGGCTACTACCCACTGAAAAACTGAATGGGAAGAACTTTGATGCCATCAAAGAAGGAAAATTTTCATGGTTGAAGATGTTACTGCTGCTCATGCTGCAGGAGTATTCCAGTTGAGGACCTCATGCATCATGTTGATGGCATCATAAGAGAAGCACATAAGTGAGATAAAGTATACATGAAGAAAGGTAAGAAAAAGAAGGGTCAGTAATAATCCCCACTAAGCATTACCTATTAAAAACCTCACTACCTCTGATCTATACATTGGGGGACCAGCTTCTAATACATGGAACCTGCTTCAATAAACCACACCTGACCCATTACAAACAGTTTTCTGCACAGAAAAAAAAAAAAAAAGGAAGCCAAGACATTTTCATGTCTAAGCCCAAGTGAGTGGATCTAGTGGGTATAGTACCTTTCACCATGCTCAGTCACCAAGTTCTGATGTTTCTGAAGTCGTTGTAATAAATGTAATAACCCCAGGAACCACATTAGCCAGAGGCACAAGGGGGCGCATGTGTCTGGAATTCATTTGCAGTGGCTGGAGGCCCTGGTGCGCCCATTCTCTCTCTCTCTCTCTCTCTCTCTCTCTCTCTCTCTCTCCCTCTTTCTCCCTCTGTCTGTCGCTCTCAATACAAATAAACAAAAAAATTTTTTTTAATTAAAGAATGTAATAAATTAAATTGCATTGATATTTTTGACATTTTCTGGAAGACAGGATTCTGAAAATTATTATGCCATATTATGTTGTAGGAAGTAAAAGAAAAATTTCATTTAAAAACATCTATTCAGGGGCTGGAGAGATGGCTTAGTGGTTAAGCACTTGCCTGTGAAGCCTAAGGACCCTGCTTCTAGGTTAGATTCCCCAGGACCCACGTTAGCCAGATGCACAAGGGGGTGCATGTGTTTAGGGTTCGTTTGCAGGGGCTAGAGGCCCTGGCATGCCCATTCTCTCTCTCTCTCTCTCTCTCTCTCTCTCTATATATATATATATATATATATATATATATATATATATATGTACCTCTATCTGTCACTCTCAAATAAATAAATAAAAATAAACACATTTTAAAACATCTGTTCATGTATCCAAAAAATGAGCCCACTCTACATTGTCAAGCTCCCACCAATTGTGGACTACAAGAGATCCTATAGCTATTCTGTCTAAAATAACAATAGTTATACCATCTATCTTCTGTTGACTTCACTCTCCATTGGAGAATTTGCTTCTTTTTTCCAGATGATCGCAGATCCTGAGGAGAGAATCAGCCCATTGCACCTCAACATGGCCCCAGCTGAAACCAAGAGTAATTGAGGAAATGAGCAAAAGTGCTGCTTTCTAGGTGAACCTGGTACCAGCACAAAGGTGAAGGAGGTAGACACAGAGAACACTCAAGTCCTACCAAACCAGACATCCAGAGACACAGAGGCTCCCAAGACCTCATTACTGAAGTAGACCTAAAATGAACCCAACATGGCTCAGGGAAATTTGTGGAAAAGGGGGTGGAAAAAATGTCAGAGCCACATGTTGGGTCATTATGCACAGAGACATGGCCTCTTACTCATAAGTGATGGCTAACGTCACAATGCACAACCTATATTCCCCAATGAGGAGGGTCCCTTTGGAGAGGGAAGGACAGGGAGGGGGTTAAAGATGGTGCCAACATGACTGTATAGACACTATGTACATAACTAATTTAAAAAAACAATCCTTTCAATGTTGACCAAAGGTCACCTTTATGAAATTTAACAGTAATTGACATTGTAAGTTGACTAAGATAGTCAAGATGGTTTGTAATATGCTTTGTTTTAATATATATCTCAAGTTGCAGAACCCAAAATTGGTTTTTCTTTTTCTTTTTTTCTGGAATTTGTATATTAAAGTTAATCATGAGTCAAACTTTTAAAAAGTTTTATTTATCTTTTCCATTTTTGACACTTTCCTACTTGTGCATATTTTAATATTATCCCCCCCCCCACACTTATTCTCTTCTCACCAAGAGCCATCTTCTTTCTACCCCATTAATTACTATCTCAATTTCCTGTCCTTTTTTTTATTTTTTAAATGTATTATTTATTTATTTATTTGAGAAAGAGAAAGAGGCAGATTGAGCAAAAGAAAATGTGGTGTGCACAGGGGCCTCCAGCCACTGCAGACGAACTCTAGACACATGCGCCCCCTTGTGCATCTGGCTTATGTGGGTCCTGGGAAATCAAACCATGCTCCTTAGACTTAACAGGCAAACACCTTAAGTGCTAAGAAATTGCCCCAGCCCCTTTCTGTCCTTTTTAAAACTCATCGAACTAAATTAGGTCTGCTTGTATGATGTGGAGTGGAAGGTTAATTAATGTGGAATGGATAAGTTACCAATGACACCACTCATGAGCATGATGAATCAACCTCCTTAACTTTAAATTTTTAGGTGCAAAATTTTATTGTTTTACTTATGAACAATTTGCAACTATTGTGATAATGAAAAATTGATTGCTAGTGCATGAGTGGGTGAATATCGGGATGTACGAGTGTACGTGGTAACCCAGGCTCCTAAGTGTACTTGTTACATTTGGGAATCTTGCTCTGTGTCATCTTATACTTCAGCTTCTAATTTTCAGCATGTTCTTCAAAGACTCTTCATAAAAGATAAGAAAGAAGAAAAGCTAATATAAATAATGAATTGGAGAGGAGGTCGGGATTGACAGCCTTGAATCATAGGATATCACATTTTCTTCATGTCACATTACATTTTTAAGCCACTTTTTCAAAACAGCAAACCGTTTCAGCATTCTAAATAGAAATAAAAGAAGAAAGGAGGAAATAAATATTAATCCATGGCTTTCTGAACTAAATAGTTCTTTGATTTGCACATTGCTTTAATACTCTGATTAATAATTTTTAATACAGTGCAAATCAGCAACTCAGAACTAAGTTTGATTCTAACCAGCAGCCTGGACTGGGTGTTGTTTTAGCCAGACCCCAGCATAGCTATGCAGGGATCTATTAAGAATGAAAGTTGAGCCAACCAAGCCTGTAATGGCCCAGCTTGACAAAGAGGAGACTTAATCTGAAACTCCACTGCATTTTGTATGCCAGTCTTTTGTTTCAACCAGCCAGCAAATCAAAAGAATTAAGAGAATCAAAAAGCAAGGGAACCTCATGCATGATAATAAGGCAGAGCTGAATGAGACCATTTCTGGGCAAAGTGACATACACACACACACACACACACACACACACACACACACACACATCAAGACAAATAAATTAAATAAATCGTGCAAACTAGACGAAGGGAAAGAAACATCTCGAGCATATTCCCTTCCCTCAGTTCTTCTCCATCAGCCAATACACAACCAGATGCTTGTCAGGGTGAAAATCCAGAAAAGCAGACAGTCAATTCTCTTGATTTTGGCGTCCACAGAGAAGAGATGTATAGCAAATGTTGAATGTGTATGCTGGAAGGTACATTGATTAGAACATCACTTTTGGAAATAATTTTGGCAATATTATCAAGCCTAAAAATTCCCTTGATCCATTAATCCCACTTCTAGAAATTAATCCTGAAGAATTAGCTCACTATTAACATCAAAGCTTATGAATGTGAAAATGTGCCAAAGCTTGTGCCTAATAGAAAATATAGAAAAAATTACACATATGCCACATAAGAAATGTTAGAAATTCTGTTAGAATAATATATAAACTTTATGTAAACATTTGCATAAAAATAGTGAACCATGCAAAAATAGAAAATAGGTTTATGTGGAATTTAAGGATGGGTAGTAAAATTTGATGTGTTCATTAAATTCTAGGGGTACTCCACTGCAAGTAATGGAAAATGTCAAATACCTTAATGTTAAATATGCATTCGATATGGTTAGTCTTATGTATCTGTGAGTTCGATATTGAACCGAGTATGGATATGCAAAACATGCATTTGTACTATACATGCATGAATTTTCATCCTTATTATTATTTCTTAACACAGTATAGTAACTATGAAAATGGTATTTGCACTGTTTTAAAAATTATAAGGAATTTAGAGATGATGTGAATTATATTAAAAGGATGGATAGGCTGTAGTTAAATACAATTCATTTTCTAAAATCATAAAATAAGATATGTATTTCAACATTAAAACTGGGTTAAATGCCACCAACTACTTATTAGTTTGTTTTCTTTTACTATAATTAAAAGCTTTGTATGGAAAATTTAGTAGTTTAGTTCACAAATATTTATTTGCATTTATACTTATTTATATTTGGGGTTATTTTGGCTCTTTTTCTGGAAGGAAAAGGTCTAAGGGCAGCATTTGGCAATGGCCTTCTTGCTGGCAGCATCCCAAAGCACTGAAAAGGATCATGTGTCAACAGATAAGGTAGGGAGTACGTATTTGTATATATGGTCTCTCTCCTCTTTCTTGTAAAGCCACCTAAATTTAATTATAAGGGTTCCACCCTAATGACTTCACCTGTCTTTTCCAAAAAACCCTATCTCCAAATAAAATGGTCAGATGTAGTTTCTGTCGTCTTGAACCACCCGCGGTTTCATTTTTGAAAAGAAAAGTGCCCTTTCTTGTCCTGCCTCTCCACTCTGATTTTGGCCAGGTGGGATCACTTAGCACATTCTTCCTCTGCAAATGTCAGGCCTTGTTGGAAAGTTGATCAGACCCACACTTTGTTTTCACAAATATTTGTGCTTACTTAATCTCTTCAAGAGCCATATAATGTCTTGTTAACTCTATTTCATGTTGCTAACAATATTTAACAGTGGTTTCCATGAGTGTCAATTCAACTCAACCCATCTATTTTTGGTTAATTTATGTTTCAGCTGCTATACATGATCACTGTTTAGATTTACCATTACAAGGAAGTTCAGCAAAACTATGATATTCTATAATTTATTTTCTCTTATCATCTGTAAGTTTCACCTGTAAATAACTTTCAGTTCTCTCCAATTAATATAACCTGAAATGAATTAGAAATGCTGGATTCCACTTTCTTTAATTTTTTTTTTTTGCTACCTGTTTTCAGGATAATGTGTTTTGACTTTATTTATTTCATAAAATTGCTAGCAATATTTATTTTTGTGTCATTAACAACTCACAAGTTCTAATCTACAGAAAACAAATTAAACTTTGGTAATTGAACTGCTCATTCCTTTTTCATTAACAGATCTGTCACACCGATGCCTAGATTTTCATCTTCTCTTCCTCTTTCACTTTTTTGTTCTTTGCTTCTCCTTCTTCATCTTCATCTTCATCATTTTCTTTAGTGTAACCCAAATAAGTTTCAATAGACTCCATGCTTTCTAGTCAACATGTGTATTGCTTCTTTTCATACTTGTAGATATGAGATAAATAATTTCTCAGAATGGGAAACATTTAGTGATAAGTATTTTGAAATAAAGAGTGGTTATATTGCTACTAGGCATTGTTACTACTTGAAGATCATTTCCATGGCTATGATATAAATCATTTTATTTTGTAAATATAAAATAAAGCATATATTAATAAGGATATTTCCAGTCCAAACTTAAAGAGTATTAACTCATTTGATTATTTTGTCTCATTTTAATATATTCAACTATTGGCTTGCAAGCATGTTAAAATAGTAACAAAAGTTCCACTATTTTAATAGAATGTATGTACATGCATATTGATGATTATTTTACTCCTAAAAATTCTAATGACAGTTTTATAATTAGTATTTGATATTACTAAACTCAGAATTTATAATAATTTAACACTTTTAACTTTAGATACTCCTTACATTTTGAGTTTTTATTTATATTTTGTTATATTGCTTGAAAACATTGTATATATTCAATTGCAGAATAGACGATAAAGATTCCTAAAATTATCTTAATGATCTTTGCTCATGTACAGGTTGATGCTTTAAGAAAAGGCATGAGAGCCCCAATGCCCTCAAATGGGAAGGACCTCTGCCTTCTCACTACCTTTGACTTAACACCGCTACTGCAGCTTTGTCAGTCAGCCTGACTGGCAGGCTTCACAATTCATACTTGACAGTACCATAGCTATCTCACTCAATTCCAATTCCTTTAAATCTCTCTTTACTGTGTTCTCTTTCTGTCTATTATCTATCCATTTATCTATCCCTCTATCTGCTACTTTTGTATCTACTTCATTGGATTGAACTTTTTTTTTTTTTTTTTTTTTTTTTTAGGTAGGGTCTCACTCTAGGTCAGGCTGACCTGGAATTCACTGTGTAGTCTCAGGGTGGCCTCGAACTCTCAGTGTTCCTCCTACCTCTGCCTCCCGAGTGCTGGGATTAAAAGCATGTGCCACCACGCCCAGCGGATTGAACATATTTTTAAAATTTTTTTTTATTTTCTCAATTTTTATTAATATTTTCCATGATTATAAAAGATATCCCATGGTATTACCCTCCCCCCTTTCCCCTTTGACATTCCATTCTCCATCATATCCCCTCCCCATCTCAATCTTTCTACTTACATATATACAATACCAACCTAATTTTGTTTATTTTTATTTATTTATTTGAGAGCACCCGACAGAGAGAGAGAAAGGCGCAGATAGAGACAGAGAATGGGCACGCCAGGGCCTCCAGCCACTACAAACGAACGCCAGATGCGTGCGCCCCCTTGTGCATCTGCCTAACGTGGGTTCTGGGGAATGCAGGTCCTTAGGCTTCACAGGGAAGTGCTTAACCACTAAGCCATCTCTTCAGCCCAATCATATTTTTTTTTTTTTACCAGAGAGGATTTGAGAGGGAGTCAGCAAACTATGTGGGAAGACCTACCCTCAATGTGGGTGTCACCAGGCAGTAGTCCAGGAGCCTGGGTAAATGCAAAATGGAAGAAGGTAGCTCAGACCCACACATGCTCACCTCTGTTAAGCACATCTTTTTCTCCCTCTAGACATCATCTTCCAGATTATTCAGCTGGTGAAGGCAGCAGGTTTGTGCAATGGATCTCCAGGAGTGTCTCTGTTTTGACCTCACACTGGATCTGCTTCATTTATTTCTCTCTCTCTCTTTCCTCTGGGTTTCAAGTTTCTTGAATTGAACAGCTTCTGTTTCATTGGCTCTCCAGGCTATAGGCCCTGTAAGCCAATTTCACAAATCCTCTCTCTATAGCTCTCTCTCTCTCTCTCTCTCTCTCTCTCCATATATATTTCTATTGTAGAGAATACCCACTGTTGCTTGTGCTCACTCTTCCTCTCTCTGATTCCCTCTCTATCTTCACATATACACACATTCTTTGTTGCTAGCTGTTTTCTTTTCTTTTTGGTGCTGGGGAGTGAAGCACAAGGCCTATGACATGCTAGTCAACTTCTCTACTCTACCACTAAGCTTTTCCTTCAGCTGTTTCTTTTAAGTCCTTATTTGGTTGCTTTCAACTCCATTTCACGGATATCATAGTTGATTGCACCAGTCCCTGAATTTCCCTGTGCACACATTATTTAATATTATTATCAGTATGTTTTGAGTAAATTCTTAGAAGTGGGGATGCATATATGATTTTTCTAGTTTCCCAAGAACTTAAAAAAAAAAAAAACTACAACGAATAATCCTCATCCACTTCTGGCTGGTCATAATTCACCTTTTAAATCATCTTTTGATTTTGAAATGGGAGAGTCTTTGTTTATTTCAATATACCCTTGTATATTTTAAGAGTTCCGGTGTAGAGATAACAGCACACTAAATCAAAAACAAGTTATATCATGAAGATCAGAGGCAGGATAAGAATATTTTCTAACACAAGGGGTGTTTGTACAGAAGCAAGAAAATGAAGACTCTAGCTCAACTGGAGGTAGGAGTTTGTCTCTGTGAAAGTAAGTACCATGTGTTAGGGAAATAGGGAAAAATAAAGTTAAACTGAGAAACAGTTTTAAAAAGTCACTCAGAACCAATAAACAAAATTCATCTTCTGTTTCCAATTATGTACGGATTCAAAGTAACCCCATTTGTTTCTAGATAGAATAACTAAAATGTAATTGGATTTTAGGTATCTACTATTTTATGGTAATTTATTCAAAAAGAAGATGATTAGGCTTGGATGTGCAGAAATGAGTACTGTGTCCTGCAGATGCCCTGATGAGCTCAT
Organism: Dipus sagitta; assembly: GCA_036346955.1. Taxonomy (NCBI): domain Eukaryota; kingdom Metazoa; phylum Chordata; class Mammalia; order Rodentia; family Dipodidae; genus Dipus; species Dipus sagitta. The sequence goes on from CM070772.1 coordinate 121,822,675, forward strand.
CTGAAGAAGTGAAATACGAAGAGCCTATGTTTTTGGAAAATAACCTGTGTGTTAGCTTTTTGTTATTACAACGAATTATCCAAGGCAAGCAGCTTGTAAAGAGTTACAGAGGTTTCACTTCCAGACTGTTCTGGGCCTGTGTTGGCATAGTACATCACGGTGGCAGTAGCATAGGGCACAGGATACCTGTTTATCTCATGGCACCTGGGAAGCAAATCAGAGAAAGAAAGGGCACCTTACCCAATGACCTAACTTCCTTCTATTAGGCCCTGTCTCCTAAATATTCTGCCATTTCCCAATAAATCCACACTTCGATGACAATATGTATAATGCATTGGCTTTGAAGGATACTTTGAAACCATAGCAAAAGGCATATGAAAGATTAAGGCAGGGCAAACATACACACTGTCCTGTCTTAGTCCATTATCCTGGTAAAATATTCAAGAAATATAACCTAGTTTAGGGATATATTTCATGGATAGTATTCAGGGGAGTTAATGATCTAAAACTATATTGGAAAGGATTTTAAACTGCAACATTGAGTGTTTTGGAAATCCCATGTAAAGGATCAAAAAAAATAATAATAAAAATTTCACCAAGGTAAATGTGAAGTTAAAAATAAATGTGTTTTTATTTAGTCATATTCTCAATGTCTGAGTAATAAGAGAATTTCAGTAAAACTGTGTCAAAAGAATGAATGAATCAATGAAAACCACACTAGAAGGCAGGGCTATGCCTTGTTATAAGCATCCTGTCATTAGTTGAGTCTTGTGCTGAATATAACTCATAGACTTAGCACGCATTAAGATCTCCATAAACATTCTTTTTTTTTTCTTTTTTTTTTACTTTTTGTTTTTTCGAGGTAGGGTTTCACTGTGGCCCAGGCTGACCTGGAATTTACTATGTAGTCTCAGGGTAGCTTTGAACTCATGGTGATCCTCCTACCTCTGCCTTCCTAGTGCTGGGATTAAAGGCATGCACCACTACGCCCAGCTCTCCATAGACATTCTTTGATTGGTAATCTCCACCTCCACTTTTTCTCAGACTTGATGATTCTAGCATGAACACATGGGCTCACTAAACTGGGTCTGGTTGATTGTTTTATTGAGGTCACCATTTTAGTCTTATAATGTTAAGCTTCCTTTTATACAGTTTTCTTGTTCTCATCAGCTCATTTCAAGATGGGTCAATTAGCATTTGGATATGCAAGCTTCCTTCAGGTTGGTGTCTTGAGCACTTGGTTCCCATCTGGCACTCTTCTTTAGAGATGTTCTGGAACTTCTGGCAGTTGGGGCATAGCTGGAAGAAGTTGGTTATGCGGTATGGGCCCTTTGGTTTATATTATCCCTGTCCCATCCTATCTCTCTTTCTGTATCAGATCCACCATGAGGTGAAGGATTACACATTCTCATTGACAAGATGATCTGCCCACCCACATGGGGTGATCAAAAAATGGATTGAACACTCTGAAATCATGAGTCTGAATAAATGCTTCCTCCTTTTATTTATTTTTTCTGTGAGGTATTTGGTTATGATTGTATTAGTTACATTCTTGTTGCTGTGACAAAACACAATACATAGCAAGAATCAATCATAGGAAGAAGAGTTTAGTTTTTCTTCCAGCTCCATGTTACAGGCCATCATGGCAGGAGAGGCATGGTAACAGGAGCTTGAGGCAGCTAGTCACATTCATTCCACACTGAGGAAGCAGAAAGTGATGAATGCTGGAGCTCAGCCAGCTCTGGTCCGGTACTCAGCCCACAGAGTGATGTCACTAGGAGTTGAAAAGAGTCTTCATACCTCTATAAGCCTATCAAGACAATCTCTCATAGGCATACCCATAGGCTCATTTCCTAGGTAAGTCCAGTCCTGTCAAAATAACAATAAATGAAAACCTTCACGGACATGCCAAAGTAACTAATGCAACTGGTTTGCATTTAGGGTGTCATTTGTTAAATGACACAGAGAATCAGAACACCATGTCCTGTAATGTCCCCACAAAGTGTCTTTGTATCGAAGGCTTTGTATATAACTGTCATTTCTTTTTAACCTTCAAGAGTCAAAACCTAGTTATGGGAACAAATTATGAAGAGTGTACCTTTAAAGAAGATATTGAAACTTTCTCTCTTCTCTGATTCCCATACCATCTCACCATATGACCAGAGAAATGAAACCAGATGACTGTTGACCATGAGCCAACATAAATCAACTGTAAGTTGATTTTTATGATATATTTTATCTCGGTGAAAGAATGATAATATAATATCAAGTAATAAACACATAGTGGAGGGAATGCTTCCTAGGTTTTCAGCTTCAGTTCCTTTGTTCCCTTCCTGAGTTGGAATCTCAATATTCCAATGGCCTCATCACAGATTAGCTTTTACTAAGCTTCTATTTGCTTGAGAACCTCCTGTCCCAATTCCTAACTTGTTCTCCATAAACTAGAGTTAGACTGGTTCTAAGGATCCTCTCCACAATACCAGGTACAGAAGTATGAATAGGATGAAATAGAACATAGGTCCCATCACTCAGACATGTTTTTTTCTGAACATGTGTTTTTGATCACTTGAGATCACAGAGATGAATGACCTTATCATGCATATCATCGTGCACCTTACTAACTACAGATGTTTTGTATCATTTCCTCTTGTAAGCTAAGATTGCCAAACTCTCTTCTATTTTCCTTAGGAAAGTTGTATAGATTTAATATTGTTCATTAGGAATCTTAGCTATATTTTACTTATGTTGGAGCTGTCAGAGAAATTAAAATTAAAACCACTTTTAGGATATTATCATCTCATCAGGTAAGAATGACTATCATCAAGAAAACTGAAAATACATGCTGGCAAGGGTGTGAGGAAAGAGGAATACTTGTGCTATACAACCAAGCAGCCAGACGAGATGTGAAAATGTGTCCACTGGTGGCATAGTGGCATGATTGTTATGGGAGTGACCCAGTCCTCTCTGATTGGAATTGAGGATGCTCCATGGGAAGGAATTCATTCCTAAAATGAAAAACTAGTCAACACTATGGCTGGGAAGGTAACAGATCCTATGAAGAAAGCTGCTAGCATTTGGCTAAATAGATTTGTTTCAATATTTTCAGTATTTCTTTCAATATTTCAATATTTCTGTTTATGTACATAGATTAGTGCTGTTCTTATGTTTCCTCAGAGAATTTGCTTTTTTGTCTAGAACTGACAACCATTGTGGAGACTCAAAACTCATCAAATGCTGAGAATTAAGTGATTGTTGAGAACTCATTAAGAAATTAGACATCTCTTTCACAATCTCCAAAACTCAGAGAACATCCAGAAAAAGGGAACAGAGGAAAGGATATAGGGAACTGTGGTAGCTTGAATGTATGGCCCTATTAATTCAGGCTAGGAGCTTGAGTTTCCAGTGGGCAGAGGTCTATTGGGAATAACTATGTCAGTGGAAGTGGATCTTGATCTAAGATCTAAGATGTGTGGAGAACAGTTGGAGCTCTGGCTATTCATGCTTGTTGGTATAAGCTGTTATATGATGTCTCTCTGCTTCGATCTATGGAAATGAACCAGCCTCTTCTACCATTCATGGTGTTTCCTCTGATTTGTAAGCCTGAAATAAACCCTTTCCTCAGCTGATTTTGGTTGGATGTTTGTCCCAGCAACACATAGCTGATGGCAATGAGGCAAAGGTCTGAGGAGTGCTTTAGAATGACATTTCAGACATGACATATCCATGGCATTCATAACCATAGCAGTTATCTGCATAAGACCTGCACGATATTGACCTCATCAACATTTTGACAAGGATGATGGAGAATGAAAAAGGGGTGGGGGGGCTTCAGATTTTTCAAAATTGAAGAACTAGTTTTATATAAAGGGGTCCACTGGGAGGGTGATAAGGCAGATGGGACAAAATGGTAGTGGGAGGTATGGTAGTATGAATGTATGGCACCATAGACTTGGGTGTGCTTGATTAAGAATTGGGCTTGTAATTAGGAGTTTCCAGTAGCACAGCTGGAGGAGTTATGTCTGGGAGAAGCTCTTGAGTCCCTCCCTAAGGTGTGTGGGGAGCAGTTTGGAGTTCTAGCTGTTTGTGCTTGCTGCTTGCTGCAGCGGTTTCTATCTGCTTGGATCTATAGCCTTGAGCCAGCCTCTCGTGCCATGATGGTGTTCACCTGGATTTTCTAAGCCTCAAATAAACCCTTTCTTTTCATAAGCTCTTTTTGTTTAGGTGTTTGTCCCAGCAATGTGAAACAGATTGCAACAGGAAGTGGAGTATGATCAAAATAAATGATGTACATGTATAATCATTGTCAATAAAAAGCTTAAAAAAAGCATCTCTAAAAAATAATAGGACTAGAACTTCCACATGGCCAAGCTATACCACTTCTGAGCGTAGTCTCTGAGGACTCTATGATCTACTGCAGAGATGCTTACACAGCCATGTTTATTACTGCTCTATTTGCAAGATCCAGGAAATGGCACCATCCTAGATGCCCATTGATAGATAGATAATGAAAGCTTTGTACATATACAAAATGTTATTTTACTCAGTGGTAAGGAAAATCTATCTTCGATAGGTTTTTAATATAGTTTTCAAAAATATTTTGTTTATTTTCAGAGAGATAGGAAGGGAGGAAGGGAGGGAGAGAGAGAGAGAAAGGGTACACTAGGGCCTCTAGCCTCTGCAAATGAACTCCAGACACATGTGCCACCTTGTGCATCATGCTTTACATGAGTACGGGGAATCAAACCCAGGTCTATTGGTTTTTTAGGCAGGCACTGTAATTGTTGAGTCATCTCTCCAGCCCCTTTAATATAGTTTTATTTAAATAGGTTGTTGCCTGAGTGCTCCCTACTCCATTTTAAAATCGTTTAAACAAGCAAAATGACGAACTTGAAATTTATATATTAAAGTCACAGGAGCATAGACTCAAGTCTTACGGAAATCTCAGGAATTATCTTATTAACCTGTCTCCTGTTTCTATATTCTGAGTGTTCCTACTAGATTCTGCCTTCCTTTTTACTTTCAACTTTACCTACTTTATACTTGAATACTTTCTTCAAACTCTCTATTTTTAGTACTCTATACCACATCTTTGGGCATTTTATATACTTCATTCTTTTGCAGCTATTTACATACTAGTCAAACTCAAATATGCCTCTAAAGACCATAATCTTTCTAAAAGAGCTAGCTGGACCTATAAGCACATGTGCATAGATATCACGGGAATTCAAATACAAAATACCCATCTTTGACACATGACCCATTTCCATCATTCCTTACCTTGATGAATGTTAGCACCAATTTTGCAAGTCAGAAATCTAGGGTCTTCCTTAAAAATTTAATTTTTCCAATCCCTTCATTCATATGCCAGTGACCATAAAGGATGTTCAGTTATACCATTTACGTATCATTTGAAACTATGCATTTTCTACTCTCTCATCTTTATCATTGACACTAATTTACGATTGTCTCTCATCTGGACCTTGGATGCAGTTTCATAAGTCTTCCATGTACATTGTTTTTAGGCCATTATTTGTCCTGCAACAAAAGGGATATTGTTAAGCTCAAATTATCATAAGCTGCCCTAATGAAGATACTTTTGCAAAGAAAGTTCAAAGAATTTTAATTCTATTCCATTTTAAGATAAAAAAAAGACATACTTTGGCTTTTGGCTCTTTCTATATTTCTCTATTATTGGCTCCATACTCTGCACTGCTTCCATTAGATTTTTAATTCATTATTTGTTAAGTTGTGTGTTTTTCTGTTATTTTTTTTCACATTCATTCATGCTATCAGACACTTAACTTTTCCTTAATATTAAAATTTTCTATGTGGTGTGTGTGTGTGTGTGTGTGTGTGTGTTACTAAGGATTGAACGTAGCACTGTGCACTTGCTACAACAGCACTCTACCATTGCACTCTATCCCTAGCCATTTTCTTAACTTCTGATTTTGAGACATGTTCTAACTAAGTTGTACAGGTTTGTTGTAAACTCACTCTGTACCCCAGGCTGCCCTTAAATTTGATCTGTAGCTCACACAGTCCCAGGATCTCTGGTACTCCTGCTTTGGCCTCACAAGAAGAAGGAATTTTAGGCGTGCAATACCAGACTCAGATCCTTCTGTGTTCTCATGACTTAACGAACTCAAAATCTTATGCCCTAACTTGCTCTTTGTAGATGAGAAAATGATTTGATATGCATTATAATTTATGTGAATTTTAAATGATAATGACCATCGCAGTACTATTTTACATAGTGAAAACTCAAATATAAATATGTTTATATTGAAAAATTCAAGAAGTCATAAACCACCTCAGAGTACTATGCATCAACTTCAAGCATTCCTTAAAATTTCAATAAATTTGATGATAATATTTATATTATAGTTTGGATATTTAAACTTGATCAAACATGTGTACTTGTTCATATTCTTTACCCCCATATTTAACCTGTGCTCATGGTAATCATATTCTTTTCTATGTTTGTATGTTTTTTTCCCTTTCCAGATTCCACATATAAATAGATTACACAATTATTTGTGCTTTAATCATTGCACTTAACTATAAATACAGGTATAAAATGGATGGAAAATTATGAATGCATAACATATTTCCTGTGTATTTCTTATCCCCTTATTATCAGTCAAATGTGTCTTTATATGTGTGTTCATGCATAAAGCAAAAAATATCTAGCCTTATCTTTGGAAATACATAGAGAGTACATCTTGGAGGTAAAATCATTGTGGATTTTTTTTTTTTTTTTTGGCATTTCAAATGAGGGTGTTTAATTTGGAGGAATACGGAATTCAGAGAACAAATATGAAGCAGCAGACTCTGGATGCGAGACTGGGTTTATTTTGAATTCACAGCTGAGGTAGGAATGGCTAAATGAAAGCTGGAGACAATGAGCCACTGTATGATTGGTGGGTTTTTTTTGTTTGTTTGTTTGTTTTACTTTGTTTTGTTTTTACAAAAGTTTATTGTAATGTGTACCAGGCCCCAAGACAACACTTCATTCTAGTTACAGGTAGCAAAAGATGTTATGATAGAAAATTCAGATGTTGAGATAGGAGTGAATAAGGGGCACCATCTTCTCAGGACTACAGAACAGCTTGCTTTTTGCCAGATTTCTTAATTCCACCTGTGGCCAGGGATCCCTTGCCCGTGGCCTTTGCTTTCAGCTCCTCGAGTTTCTTCTGTTCCTCCTTTTGTTTCTGCTTGAAAGCCTTATCCTCCTCATCCAGCACCTTGGTCTGCTTCTTGGGCTGTTTCAGGGGCTTCTCCTTGCCAGCTTCGCGGCCTGACATGGTGCCAGTCATTGTGGATTTTTTAATCTTCCTTTTTATTTCACACGTTTCATTCTATACATTGGCCAGAGGTACTTTTTAGAGTTTTGTAAGCATTAACCTCAAAATTGTAAGCTGTACAAAGATTTTTAGAGATGGATGGCATTGGTGCTAGATGGGGATGGAGTGGTAAGGTAATGTCCTTATGACTGATTGCCGTAGTTTGAATGTATGTCCACCATAGATGCAAGTATTATTATTATTATTATTATTATTATTATTATTATTAAAGTTTGTAACTTGGGTCTCCAGCCAACCAGCTGGAGGAGGTGTCACTGGGGGTGGATCCTGGAGTCCTGCCCAAAGGTATGCAGAGGGGTCAGAGGTCTGGCAGGGTCCCTGCTGCTCAATGCTTTTTGGTGTTTGCTGGCTGTTTGGTTGTTTCTCTCTGCTTGAATGTATGCAAGGTGGTATGTTTGGGGGTGGATCTGATTCCAGCCCAAAGGTATGCAGAAGGAGGCAGAGCTCTGGCAAGGGCCCTGATGGCTGCATTTTGGTGTTTGCTGGCTGTTTGGTTGTTTCTCTCTGCTTGGCTGCGTGGAAGCAGCTTCTTCCACCATTGACAGAGCTACAGATGGATCCGTCAACTTTGAAATAAACCCCTTTCTGTGTTTAGTTGGATGTTAATCCCAGTAAAAGTTTCACTAGAGAAATCTGGTACCAGAGAAATTGGGTGTTGCTGTTTTGCATCTGGCCACATGGATTTTGGTCTTTTGGAGCTTGTGTGCCGGATAAAGAATAGGTATGGAGTTGATACTTTGCAATGCAATGTGGAACTGACTACTACGTTGATGTACTATTGTGTCAGCCTGGAGTTCAGCTGGCAGTTCAATTGTGGATGTGCGGCATGTGCAGTGATTACCATGCTCTCTGTCCATTGCATGCTTTAATTGTAACATCAGAACATTTTCTTGAAGCATGCCAAAGGACTATACATTATAAACATGAAAAATCAAAGAAAAAGTAGAGCTTAGCATCTGGCTCCTTTTTTTGCTTTGAGCTAAACTCAGCATTTGCTTCTCTTAGTTTGTGTTATCCAAGATTCTTTTGCTATCAAATTCAAACCCTCTTGTTCTTTAAAATTAGATTAAAATAAATTAGAATTATGTGATTTTTTATTATAAGATATGGGCAGGTCTTGTAAATTAGAAGAGAGAAAAACAGTAAACAAGGAAAGGAAATAGGAAAGGGAGTTTGATCTGCTTTTATAATCTTCATCCCACACTAAAGCCAAAATGAATCACAAAGGCTTTTGGGAAACTCTTCACATGTTTGAATGTACAATAACATTTTTCAAAATAAATCTGGCCAAAATACATTTTGATAGGGAGCTATAAAGGTGGATCTTCAGCATGGACCACTGAACTCTGAGTTAGTCTTCCTGGCTTACACAGAGGCATCAGTTAGATTTTTGCCTCTTCTTCACCATATCTCAATGCCAACATGGTACTTACAATTAAAGGTTCTTACAAGCTTTAGAAATGCTGTACATGAAATAACACAATAAATACTTTAAGATTGGGATTTTTCTAGTGATTGATAAGCAGCATTGTGTCTCCCGTCCCTAAGCTCTTCCATCCCCACCATCTACTCTTTCCATAGGGAATGAAGATCTATTTGATTTTACAACCACTGGTAGTTTGAATGTGAGATATCCTTCATAGCCCCCATGTGTTTGTGATTGGGCCTTGTGCTTGGTTCACACTTGCTGGAGCCTAGTTGGAGGAGATAGGTCACTGGGGACAGACTTTGGTATTTTATAATTTAGCCCCTTGCCAGTGCTAGAGCTGGTTCATTCTTGCTATTTTCTCCATCTGATAGATGATGGTTGGAGCCAGCTTCCTATTTCTCTTATGCTTTTCCTGCCGTGAAGAAACTTCCACCTTTATACTATAAGCCAAAAATCACCCATTTTCTTCCATAAACTACTTCTGGTCAGTTATCATTTTCTTCCTTTCTTTGACAATACAAAACGCAGTACATGCTCAAGAAAGCAGGGCGAGCATTTGCTGAACGTTTTGTGCCTTTGCATCCTTTCTATGTCTACACAGTCATGCTTTGCATAACGATGTGTTGGTCTATGACAGCTGTTTATACAGCTGTGGTCCCATGTGGTTATATCATCTAGTGACATTGTAGCTATTGCGGTTTGTGTACTTACACTCTGTGATGTTTGCAGAACAACAAAATTGCCTAATGATGGCATTTCTCAGAACAAATACCCATTGTGACATGACGCATAACTGCAATCTATACACCTCATGCATTTTCTGTTCCTCATGCCCTCCCCATAATACTCTGTTGTACATTTTTCCTGATAGCCAATTTTTCTTTTAACGTTAAAGTTACTTACTCAAATTTTATTTATTTTTAAAAACTTCTGTGCTTTAAAAAAATATTTTAATTTACTTTTAGCACTGATTTTTGTCTTTATTAGTGATATACATACCCAGTGTGTATACAGCCATGTTGGTACCATCGTTAGCTTCCTCCCTATCCTCCCCCCTCTGAAGGGACCCTCCTCCTTAGGGAATGTGGGTCGTGCATCTAGGCAGTAGCCGTCAGTTATGGGTAAGGGGCAATGCATCTGGGCATACTGTCTGAACTTGTAGCTCTAACAATCTTTCTGGCCCCTCTTCCATGAATTTCTCTGAGCCATGTTGGGTTTGTTTTAGGTCTACTTCAGTGATGAGGTTTTGGGAGCCTCTGTGTCTCTGGGTATTTGGTTTTGTAGGAGTTAAGTGTTCTCTGTGTCTATCTCCTTCACCCTTGTGCTGGTATCAGGTGAGATACAGAGAAAGAGAGAGAGAGAGAGAGAGAGAGAGAGAGAGAGAGAGAGAGATTGGGCATGTCAAGGACGTTTCAGCTGCTGTTAATGAACTTCAGTTGCATGTGCCCCCTTGTGTGGATGTGCGACATTGCATACTTGTGTCACTGTATCTGGCTAAGTGGGACCTAGAGATTTGAACATGGGTCCTTAGGCTACACAGGCAAGCACCTTAACTGCTAAGCCATCTCTCAAGCCCCAAATTTTATTTTTATTGTTTCAATCTGGATAAATTTTAGAGGAAATGTCATGAAAAATATAAGAAAGAGCAGAAATAAGGAAGACACTAAACAAGGAATGATCATGAAATAATTAAAAGATTACTATGCATATATAACACATTCTATGAATTATTTGAGTATTTCAGTATCATATAGAAACAACCTATTAAAATTACCATTGGAGAAATGGTAAAAATAATTTGATTATTCTAGATCATTAAGTAGGATATAGATGTTCAAATGTAATATACAACAAATATCTGTGGAATACATGGGTTATCATATTGGTAAATGGGCTTTCAACTCTTAAGCCATTCAATAGCTAACAATTAAGACTGTTCATGTTCAGTCAAAACAAGCCATGGCATTGAACTTTGTTGAGGTAACAGAAACCATGAGCATCCCATTCCTTTCCTCATCACTGTTTATTCATGCAGTGAGGGGTGGGAATACAGGGTGCCATGACAGTCTGCAGTGTCCTTCACTGTCCTGAAAACCTGCAAAGAGTTTGATATTCTAACAGGGATCGAGAAGGGACAGCATGCAAGAAAGCAAATGAAAGATATCAGATCAAAAAGATCTTTTTAAAAGACAGTACATACACTAGCCCAGGGATATTTCAAATATTTATAATAGTCTACATATTTAATCTTTAAGAGTTCTTGAGATGCTATGTTCAGAATCCAATGCTAACATATGTGGCTCTGTGCTGATATTATCAAAGTCATTAAAGGAGCATAGAATGAAGAAAATATGTGAAAAAGGCAAAAAAATCAAAATTAGAGAGTAAAGATGACTAGATTTATAGAAGGACAGACCTGAAAGGAGCCTTAGACCCTTCCTCTCTTTGCTTCACAAATGCACCACTAAGGCATAGTGAGACTTCCCCTTATGCGCCTGTCCCTATTACTGAGAATCAGATAGTTCTGAGGAGACAAATTTGGTGTTTCCTACTGAAAAACACAAATAATAGTTTACCAGAATTTTAGAACATCAACTGTGACATTACAGGACTGGATTGTCCTGATCTATGACATAGCTTAGACTGAAAGTGTTGGTGATTTTTTTTTTTTCATCTCTGTGACAAAGTACATAAGAGGAAAAAAATCCTAAGAATGTTGTATGTTGCTTCTCACATTTATCATGTTTAGTATATTGTCAAGTGGCTGCACTTCTATAACAGAACATAGTGGTGGAAAGTGCATGATGGGACAGCATTGCACCGGGAAGTAGAGAATAGGACAGCATAGACCTGGGGTCAAGAAAAAAAAAAAAAAAAAAAAAAAACCTCTTCCAAGGCATGCCTCTGTTATCACTTCCTTCCCCCACCTAGGTTCTAACTTCAAGTAGGCCATTCAGCTATGACACCATTGATGAGGTTAATGCCCTTGTGATATTTTCACCTCTAAATAGTACACCATCTACAAAAATATGATAAGGTCATGATTCATGGGTTCCAAATAATTTCTATTTTAGTTGGAAAGAAAATGATACATCACAGAAAACTACAAATGATTCAGTATGGCCCAACAATGCTCAAACCAAATTGGGCCATGGCAACATGTCACTCTTACCCAAGCTGCATTTTCTGTTGTCCAACTTTGATTTATTGAATGCATGGATAATCATCCTATAAAATCCAATTCATTCTCATAAAAATATATCCCTAGTTTATTGATAGGCAAGCCATTTTCCCAAAGCAGTGTGTTCCACTAAAGAACATTTTAAAATCTTTCCACCAAGAGTATACCTTTCAATAGATCATGTTGTACATGACACATATACACAAGTTTTGTCAAATTATAAAAACTTTAAAAGGAATATTATAAATGATAGATATTTCCCTTCATATAAATTATGGTTGCCTCTCCATTTTCCAGATAAATAAGTGTATAGGAGAACTGTTTCTATGTTTCTATGAAGGAATCCTTCAGCTATTTTAAGGTATTCACCATAATGTTCTTATACCTGAACTTTGAATTCCTTAAATCACCCCTTCTACATCAAAGACACAAGCCCCTTTACTGAGTGCATTCCAGAATCCAACCCAATACCTGGGTCTGATACCACTGGCTCAGGTAACTGCCTCCTTCTCTGCAAAGTCCATTCCATTTCTGTTCTTGCCTAAGCTGCCATTGTATGCTCATCAAATTACATTTAATTTATGTTTATGTTAATATATTAATGCTATTCTCATTTTTGATTACAAAAACTTCTCTTTCTTTTTATAATTACATATTTGCAAGCATAGAGAGCTAGATACATAGAAGAGAGGAAAAAATAGAGGGAAAGAGAAAGAGAAAAAGAGAGAGAGAGAGAAAGAACTAGTACACCAGGACTTCTTGCCACTGAAAATGAACTGCAGATACATTTTCTACTTTGTGCATCTGGTTTTATGTGGGTACTTGGTAATCAAACCCAGACCTCCAAACTTTGCAAGCCAACACCTTTAGCTGCTGAGCCATGTCTTCTGCCTGACAGTGCCCTTTTAAGAGAGTGAGTACCCCTGGGGAAACCCAAAACTCATCACAGTGCTAAGAAGTGACTGTAGAGTGTTAACAACATTAAGTGAGGCATCTCTATCACACAGTCCAAGGTTCAGGGACCATTGTGGAAGAGGTCAGGGAAAATGTAAGAGCCAAAGGTTGGGCACAATGCTGTCTTCCACATACAAAGGAATCACTGCATTCATGACTATTGCTACCTAAAGAAGTCATACACATTATGTGAGCAAAAATCGACATCAAAATAGAAGGACTAGTTGGAAAAAAGAAGGGGTTCGGTGGAAGGGTGCTAGAAGAGGGAGATAGGAGGGAATTATGAATAGGATACATTGTGTACATGTATGAAGGTTGTCAATAAAAGGTTAATTCTTTTTGTAACTACATCATGAAGATGGTCAGACTGGGCTTGAAGTTAATTAAAACCCCTTCATTGTTTCACATGAGTTATTGATAAATTCCCTCTCATAACTCATATGTGCAGTTGTTGGTAGTTTTCTTTGTAACTTTACATTGATGTCTGCTCAGTTTCATCACGTCGCAGTTAACACAGGCCTGCAGTTTTGGGGACATTTCTTGGACCCTTTCATCAGTTGTACTTCCCAGCTCCAAGTTATGTACAGGCTGATCTGACCATGCATGTTCTCATCCAAGTTAAGAGCCAAAATGATTAGCCTTAGGGAAAATAAATTGTTTAAGAGTTATATCCTTTAAAAATAAAACATATCTAATACTTATACATTATGGTCTTGTCATAGAGAGACTACAATTGGCACAGGGCTTCCTGGGATATGACAACAGTGACCAGATAGAACACTTCAGAGTTATGTTATAGATCTGTTTTTAATCTATCATCTGCCTGTTTACCTATATACCTATATATCATCTATCCATCATCATCTATCTATCATCAATCAATCTATTATCTATCATTACACCATCATCTATCTTTATACTTTTTATGAGGAGCATATATTCTAATACTAATTTGTAATGGAAGTCAGATGAATGGTAATTGGCAGGAATTAAATTGGTTGTTTTAGGAAATCACTTGGTAAAAAGCTTCAATTACTTATGGGAGCATGTACAAGCAAACAGAGAAGTGATCAAGTGTATGATGCAGGCCCACGTGGAGGCATGCTGACGAGTGTGCACACCACTTAGCGTTAATCCTTGGCACTGCAGCTCCTGAGTCTGGAAGGCAGCATAGTGCCCATCTCCACAAGATGAAGTGGCTGAATATTTCACTAGTCCCTGTGGATGAGGGGTGGAGGTGCAGTTGTAGCCATAGAGGAATTGGATAGATCCAGATGCAAATAGCTGTAGAAGCCACCATGAAGCTAAACAATCAACAATTGTTCTAAGGTAAATAATATCTAAGTGAATGTTGTCATAAATTTTAATAGGAAATGTCTTAAATGCTTTGTAAAATTCACTACACTTAGGTTGATATATATACATATATATATATATATATATATATATATATATATATATATATATACATAATTTTGTCTTTGCAATGTTTATTAAAAATCAAAATAGCAAATAATAGCCACCCATTAACAATGATCATTCAAGTAATGGTAGTCTACAAAGAAAAATAGTCAAAAGTCACAAAAATGAAGAAATTAAAGAACAATACTATTTCGAGTCTCAGTGAATAGAATTGATACAAAGTAACATAAGAGAAGCTCTTTCAAAGACCCCTCCAACAACTTAAATTTTACCAGCCATTGACATAAAACAGTGAGACATTTTAAAAATGATGTTTATCTGGTTCATGTTTGGACTCTTTTGGAAATATTTTGTTAACTATAATTATGTGATTGGTACATATGAAAGAGATAATATAGATTTTTTTTAAGGCTATTCCAAATTTCAATCTTTCACTCATCCACAGTACCATTCTTGCCAGTTCCTTCCAGTGATACTGTGCTCAAGGCTTCCTATCCTCCTTCCCTTGATCTTGCATACCAGAGGCAAAGAGAACATGAACACAGACCCTGGTGGACCCAAGGTGGAAGTGAGGCATGGTAATGTCAAGGAACCTTAGGAGACTCTCCAATAATTACACATATTTTCTTTTAGGACCCTTAGATCTGCATGATAAATGGTTGCTGAGGCCAGTACTTGTGGCTACTTTCCTAATGGTTAACAAACTGGCAGAAATTATATTTAAAATATTCTGGGGAGTTATTCCTGAGATGAGAGAAGGTTTGCTTCATTTCTCCCTTTCTCCTTTTGAAGCATTGTACAGAGCTCTATTAAGGGGAGAAATAAAAGCAGAAAGCAAGCAAGTAAATTCTGTTTACTCACTTCAAGCTGGTGCCCAACATTGGCATATTCCTATGTGAGAATTTCATCTGTAGCCTTTCTATGTTAGGCAAGTGTAAGGCCATACCTTCTCAACTCCAGTACCAGTCTGGTTTTTTGTTGTTGTTGTTGTTGTTGTTGTTGTTGTTTTTTGTTTGTTTGTTTGTTTTTCGAGGTAGGGTCTCACTCTAGCTCAGGCTGACCTGGAATTCACTCTGTAGTCTCAGGGTGGTCTCGAACTCTCAGCGATACTCCTACCTCTGCCTCCCGAGTGCTGGGATTAAAGGCGTGTGCCACCACGCCCGGCTCTGTACCAGTCTGTTTTTGCTATTGCTTCTTGGTTTATAAAAATGAAATTAAGAATCACTACACCAGTAGTTCACCATTGCATTTCAAGTGCTTGACACTCCTATGGCTGTTGATGAAACATTCCTGCTAATGTGTTACAGAAACATATAAATTGATTTTTTTTTCCTTTTCTTTATACAACACTGACGATTGAATCCATGGCTCCTAGGTACTAGGCAAGTAATGCTATTATTGAGCTACATCTCTCTAACTCCCCAGATGCACATTAATTAGGGCAAGCTCATGTTCCTATGACATCATGTGGTCCTCCTGAGTTGCATTCCTGCTTCACCCTCCAGCCTGGAGGAAGTAATACCTAAAGCTGCTCCTACCTTCATGTCCCAGAATCCTTTACGGTGCCTAGGATTATGTAGTACCAGGAAGGAGTCATAGTTGATAAACTAAACTAAGCACCTAGATTGCAGGACAGTAGAGACATCTGGGAATTTTGCTTTGTCTAGGGCAAGCAGTGCCCATTTCCAGGTTAGAAGGATCAGCTAGTTTCTCCTTGCTAAGATGGTGCAGCTTGAAGATGGGAACTGAGTCATCATTCCGCCTCCCTTCAGTTAGGTTCCCATGCTACCACCGCTGAAATCAAGAACCACTGAAGAGAAAACCCATTAGCAGGCTTCCCTTGGAGCGCTGGGACCAGAGCAGCCTGTTACCCATGTTTTCTATTCAATTGGTGCCAGAGCGCAGGGAGGCAGTCAAATGGATCAGCCCACTTCGTTGTACCCACTCATTTGACTTATTAGCAGCATGATAATTATGTTGGAAAGAGATGAAGGGCGATAAAGGGGAGGCAAGGGGAGGAATTTGTTGCAGAGGAATGACAGTCCATGGCCCCCTCATGTGAAAGGTGGACAGGAGGAGGAGGAGATGGAAAGTAGACAGTAATAATGCGCAGTCAAGAATGAACATCATGTGCACCTTTCAGGAAACTTGCTTACAGAGAATGGCCTCTATAATCAGGCCATCCACCCACTCAGCCTTATGAAACAGCAAACCACAGCCAGGCCCAGAGGGGCTCCTTTTAATAAAGAGCATGCACTTGCCTGTGGGTTGTTTTTGAAGACAGTGATAGCTGCCTATTCTTTTGAACTAGCTTATTGGTGTCTCTTTCAGAGGAGTTAAGACAAAGTTTGTTGCTAAAGTTAGACAGGCTACAGGGAAGTTTTGTCTAGCTGCTGGGGTAAGGTACACAAAATGAGAAGTAACCCTCAGGGCCATTCAGAAATATTAGCTCAGGATTTGTTATGTCAGGCACTGTCCCGGATACTATGGACACAAAGTTGTCAAGTTGTCAATCAGACAGATATTTCTTTGCTGTTTACTGGTTTTTATGGGGGCAGAAGATAAATAAGTGAAATGGAAAATTATCTTGTATAGTGGAAATTGTTATAATGATAATGAATGGGAGTATTTCACATTGTTCAGTGAGTGAGATGGATTTTGTCCTAGGAACCCCTTAGACAGATCCCAAGGGATAATGGTATTTTTGGCCAAAGGAAAAGCAATATTCAGACTCTAAGGCAAAAATGAACTAATATTATTAGGGATAGTGACTAGACAGAAAGGCTAGAGGCAAAGTGAGAAAACACTGTGCAGTGCAGGGATGGTATCAGAGGGGCGGGCAGGGGACAAATCTGAAGTTAGGACTTGCTCCAGTTTTGTTGCAAGCAAAGAGGAAAGCATGGAAAGGTTTTAATCAAAAGGGAGACCTGTTCACATTTGCATACAAAGGCAGGCTTCTAACTGGTTCATGGTGCATGAATCAGGCGGAGGCAAATAGTAAAATCAGGAATTGCTACTGTACTGAGCCAGGTAGCAGATGCAGACACTGAACCTCAGAAGAAAATAGGTAGATTACTCAAGAAAGGCTCCTAAGAAGGAAAGGTCATAGGACTAAAGCTTACCCTCTGTGTCTGTTTCACACTGGTCACCAGCTATGCATGCTGAGGATTCTATTACTTGTTGCCTGTTACACCTACTGTGGGAGGTTTGTAGCTCCGATACATAATGGAAATTCTGGGGCATATGAATGAATTGTATTTCATAACACCTCATAATAGATAGTAAAACAGAATTTAGAATTCATGAGTCAAATCTAAAGTCAACCATATCTCCTTTGTACCACATTCCCTTGTGTAGGGAACATAGTTACCCACAGTGTTCAGAGCCAGCATGGGTCTCAAGCACAGGCCTCTAGTTTTTCTGCCACTATTATCCCTAAACACAGAACAGTACCTGGAAATGATAGTAGGTGAAGTTCAAAACTAGGTCCAATGTAGAGTACCTCAGCGGAATGGAAGAAGTTCTTGTAGAAAAATTGGTAAGAAGGAAGCAGAATTTGATCCCAGTCAGTCAATGACAACCTCAGAACCCATATGTTCTCAATCGCAACCCAATCTGGTTGCCTGGGGGCTGAGAAAAGATCTAAGACTTAAAGGTAAACTCTAGAAATTATGATCAGTAGATTTCAGTGTTCAACAAGGAAAGAGAAATGACATTGTTCAACACCCCCATAGTGAGGAACAGATTAAATGCATTATTAAAAAACCACAATTTAACATATACATACAAACATACATATGTGTGGATTCACCATACACACAGACACACACACACACATACACACACACACAGAATGTACTTGTATCTCTGAATCTGCTAATATATATGTACCATGATAATTGTATCTTGAATAGTTTCCTTGGAAAAGTTACCACTCACCAATCTATAGAAATACATAGATGCATTTATTAATTTAATGTTATTTTGAAAATTATAGAAAAATGAATGGATTTGTATCTTGGCAAGCTCAGGCCCACATGGAGCAGCAGCTACAGTGAGAACAGAGGCCAGCGGCCCTGCTAAGGATGTATGCTGCTACGTGGTCCGGTTTCTTAACTACATTTTTATTTATGTGAATATCTCTCCACGTTGACTCTAAGTTCTATAATAAATTTACCAAATATTCTTCTCATGTTTATTTTTAACTATGGTTACCACAGTGAAATGTTTGCTGAATACAGACAATATTCCTCTCTATAACTAACCGTTTATAGTGATGGGCTCAGCCCATTTATACAGCTACTTGTGGTCCAAATCCCATGGTGTTGTTTTCATTTCTGAAGGGCATGCTTTGAGTCCTGCTTGTTTTTTTTTTTTTTTGTTTTTTTTTAAATATGGAACGCTTCACGAATTTGCGTGTCATCCTTGCGCAGGGGCCATGCTAATCTTCTCTGTATCGTTCCAATTTTAGTATATGTGCTGCCGAAGCGAGCACGAGTCCTGCTTGTTTTTAATCCTATGGTCTCTTTAGTATTCATATTATTCCATACAAGAATCTTTGTCCTTTACTAATTTACCCCAAATTTTATCTCACCTACAACAAAAAGTACAAGGTTGTAGAAAACTTTATTAAACAGTTAGAAAAGAATTTTGAGACATAGGAAAAATATGCTTTCTTGGGACAAAGGACTCAAAAAATTGAATATTAATATTTTTTAACCTTTTCTGTTCTGACACTTGGAGCTCCTGCAGTAACTCTGCCTGTGAAGTCCTAGCCTCCACACATTAAGTCCTACTCCTTCCATACCATTGCCAAGGTAAGAAACAGACTCATTCGCTGCATCTTTCTTAGCCTCTCAATGAATTTTTGAGTCTCTTAATATGTACAATATATAAGGTCATGTGGTCTTTTCTTAAAATACTGAGCATTAATCAAGATATTGCTCCACCTGAAGGCAATCTGTATTATCAGTAGGAATTCAGGAGGAGCTGTTGAGGGGTCTATCACACCTCAGGAGCATGAGAATATTGAGGCCTTGCTCCACCCACCTTCTCTGTCTCCTTCTGTGTTTGCACTTCTGTGATCTGGCCCTGATGAGGTTTTAAAATATTTTATTCATTTTTGTGGGAGAGAGAGAGAAAGAGAGACAGAGCAAGAGCGAGCAAGAGCGCAAGAGGATACAAGGTTCACCAGGTCCTCACTGCAAACAAACTCCAGAAATTTATGCCTCTTTGTACATGCAGCTGTGCATATTTACTGGGGACTTGAACCTAAACTAGTGAACTTTTCAATCAAGCACCTTTAAAAATGGAGCTATCTTCATGGCCACCCTGATGAATTCGTTATTGCCAGTGCTCATTTGTAGCTATATGTCTTTGCATCTTCTGGTACAAAGCCAGGGGAATCTCAATATCCACTTTATATGGAGAAATCTTATTTAATTTTCATATCATGTTAGAAGTAACCTCCTTTAAAACAATTTCCCCATCACTGAGCAATAGTATCCCTTTCCCTAGAAAAAAATGCAGTGTTCCTATATTACCTCTGCTGACTACAACAATTGGTTTTACCATTCAAATTTGAACCCTTGGGTCACTATCTTCTCATTTCTCTCTCCCCACCCTCAGGTAGCATGCATATCCCTAAGATCTGCTAGCTAGCTGCTGAGCATATGAGCATAAATGAATGAAGTAATGCATGAATGATGTAGTGACTATCTTTCTCAGCTTCTTTAATAATGCCTTCATTTTAAAATAGTATAAACATGAGACCCCAACAAATGCAACATCCTCTTTGTTTTTCTTTTCTCTCTTAAAAAGCTTGCCACAGCTTTGACAGCAACTGTATCTGTTGGTTACAAACACTATGATGTATTTTGGCCCTTGAATCTATACATTATGGCATATGTAAAGAATCATAATTTCAAGATGCTAATCTGAATGGAAACAGATGGGATTTCAGTAGTGGTGCACATAGATTCCTGTATCTTACAGGTCATGTTCCCCACCCCCTGACCAACCCCTTAGGAAAATATTATATTTACCATATTTATTTCCCCACCTCCCTCTCCATACCCCTATGGCCTAATGTTTCATAATGAAGGCACTTAAAATATCATAGAATTGGCCTGTCCTTATGATATTTAAAATATGAGATGTGACAATATCTTAAACATATTTCAAACACATGGCTGCCTGAGAAGAAGGAAAAAGCAATAGGGAAAAAAAAAAAACAACTTTCACACCAAGTTGTTTTGAAGGGAGGTCGGCTAGAAGGGAGCTGGTGTCTTGTTGGGGATTTCAGATAACAGAAAAAAAAAAAACTGGCTTCTCTGGCATAATGCAGGAAAGATGGTGTTTGACAAGTGTGTGATCGATGTTTTTGAGAAACATACTATCAGTCTGAAAATATATATTTGAATTTATAGAAGTGAAAAACCTGGGCAACCCAAGGAGTTTGGCTATCCATTCTGTAGTCTGCAACGGATGTAGGAAAAGGTCACCCATCTGCTTCCCTGGGTGTGATTCTGCTTTGCTGGGCTCAGCTGCTGCTGGGCCAGCCTCAGGGGAAACTTGGCTCTGCTTCACTGTGCTGGCAGCAGCTGAAATATCAAATAGGAAGAGGATAAATAATAAATGAGCCCATTTTTCATATTTGGATGGAGGGAAATGTTAATAGAGTTAGGGGAGGTTTGGATCTCTTGTTCCAAACAGCAAGGCCTGATTATTTCAGGATTGACCACTCAGTCTCCAAGGGCCTTGATATTTCTCTTTGCCAGAATATAGCCCAGAGTGACCTGTAGACGTTTATTCCTATGAGCAGTTCAGCACTGATAAGTACAGCTGTTTCTGTTGTTTTGTTTTTTTTTACCTTCCCCTGGTCCTTGGGATGAACTTAGCTGATATAATAGATAAGTAATAGTAGATCTGTATTAGTAGATATAATCTCTTTATTACCCACCCCCTTTTTTGGGGGAAAACTACCCTCATGTTTATATATAGAGGTATGGGTTGCTCAAGAGGACATTCTGATGTGCAGTGAACACAGATGCTAAACTGAAGACTTTCACAATTATTCTGAAGATAAAATTTTAAAGAACTTCCATGCTTCCAGTGAGACCCCTGTGGACACACTCATAGCCCTGGGACTTTCTCCTTCCTCTCTCTCTCTCTTTCTCTCTCTCTATCTCTATCTATCTATCTTTCTATCTATCTATCTATCTATCTATCTCTCTCTCTATATATATATATTCTTATATATAAATTATATTTATATGTATTATATATAAATATATATATTATACGTATTATATATAAATATATATTATATCTATGTATATATTATATATAAAGAAAAAATATATATATATATTCTTTTGAGGGAATGGAAGGAAAGAGTGTGGAGGAGCTCCACACTGCAAAACCAGTGCCTGGCTTGCCAGCTTAGGAAACATTTCTCATTCCATTGTTTCCCTTCCGGTGTCTATATTGCACAAGCCAAGTGCTGACCCCTATCTCCAAGTGACTGACACTCATTTGGTATTGAATGCTTGGGAAGGGAGTTCAGCTGCCAAGAAGAATCAGAAAATCACCTCTTGGAAAGCCAACCTGCTGGCCAGTTATTTGAGGAATCAGTGCTAGCTTCTGAGCTACGAGTGCTGAGCTGCTTTGGAAGTAATGGGCACATTCAGTGAGTTATGGAGAAGGTGATTACCTTCACCGTTTGCAAATGTAGATGCTGAGGGACAATCCCTAAATGCTGCTCTGCATTAATCAAGCTAGTGCACTTCAACTGAAATGCACTGGGAGAGAGAGAGAGAAAAAAAAAATCAACTAAGTATCGGGCCTCAGGACGTAGATGCTGCATCTGTTCCCTGTTGTATCCTCTGTAATCCAAATTCTGTTTACTTTCCTGTTTCTCTCGTGTTTCTTTTTTTAAAATTTTTTCCCTTTTCCTAATTATCTTTATTTTTTTGAAGGAGGATCTTATTCTATCCCAGGCTAACCTGGAACTAACTCACCAAGATGATCCTGAACTCAGGGTGATGTAATCCTCCTAAATCCTGGCATTAAAGGTATGTGCCACCATGCCCAGCTGGCCCCTCTCTTTTGTTATAATGATAATATCATCAACCAGATCATCCAGGTTTGAAATCTCCTTCTTAATAATCTTATGTCTCCCAGATCTATTTGCTTATTCCCAATAATGCAGCTTGTGTTTTTTTCTTTTCCATTTTCTTTTCCTTATTTTTTGAAGGCTGGGAGGAGGGGTTTCGAGGTAGGGTTTCATTGTAGCTCAGGCTGACCTGGAATTCACTATGTAGTCTGAGGGTGGCCTGGAACTCATGGTGATCCTCCTACCTCTGCCTCCTCAGTGCTGGGACTAAAAGTGTATGCACCACCACTCCTGGCCAGTTCATGTTTCAATTCAGGCTCTCACTTTAGACTCCAGGTAATCTACCTTCAAATTATGATTTCATTTTTTTTTTATCCACATAGATGTCAAAATGATTTTTTCTCAGTCACCTCCTATTTGTGGCGTTTGTGTGATCACAGAAGGCTCCTTCAAGAAGCTCCTCAATGCCTTGCAAGTGAAACTTAAATGTCTTTGCTTTGTGAAATATACTTTGGAATGTGGTCCTCTTTCCCCTGTATTTCTATCAGATCTTTGAGACCTCTAAAGACTAGGTCAACCACTGCAAAGAAGTCTTGTGGGCACTCCAGCTTGCATATGTTGATTTTCATAGGATGTTCACAACATTGGAGAAATAATCACCATGCAAGGCCTTGAGAGAAACATGGTTAGCTGTTTTGTCTTGCCAGCTATATGCAATAGAAAAGTCATTGCTCTGAAGGATATCATTGATTGGTGTGATGATATAAATATACCAAATGCTTAATTAATATTTGTTGAGTGGAAGAATGGATTTTAATTTCCTCAGGAAAGTTGTAAGATATTTCTATTAACCTCCCTTTATTTATCGTTTTATATTAGGGTTTCAGTCACTTACAGTCAACCATTGCCTAAGAACATTTTAAATGGAGAATTCTAAAAACAAGCGATTCATAATTCCACTATACTCGTCCTTCTGTGAGGTGACACAGTGCCTGTGTGATGAGGTGAAAGGAGAGAAATGATGTGATCTCCACGCCCTCAGTCACTGCAGTAAGAGTAACTCAA
This sequence comes from Dipus sagitta, assembly GCA_036346955.1. Lineage (NCBI taxonomy): Eukaryota > Metazoa > Chordata > Mammalia > Rodentia > Dipodidae > Dipus > Dipus sagitta. The sequence continues at coordinate 121,846,206 of CM070772.1, forward strand.
ACACAAGAATTTGCGTGCTGCTCTAAACACTTTGATGGAATGATATGCAGTCCCACTTCTGCAGACTCATGTGACTCCTCACTTTGCCCTTCATTTCCACACTTGATGTTACCTACAGTTTAGTCATTTAGTGGCCCTTTTGGTATCACACTGACTATCATGGTATCATAGGAGTGACATTCAAGGAGCCCTTACTATATTGACCTACATATAAGACCTACATATAACACAGTTTTTTAAAGCTACATACCAAAGTCTGTGACATTTATCCCATATCTCCTCATCACAGAGGTACTATACCACCTCACAACCTTGTAAGGTAGAGCAGGGTAGTATAGTAGAATAATATATTTTGATAGGGAGCACACATTCATCTAACTTTTATTACATTATATTTTTATAATTGTTCTGCCTCATCATTGATGACTATTAGTCTCCCACTATCCCTTGTTTATAAATTAAAGCTTGTTTTAATTATGTATGTAGGGGAAACCATTACATATAATGCAATATATAATGTAATATAGGTGTGTTGTAGTTATGTATGTGGTGTCAGGCATCCATGGGGGTTTAAAAATGTATTCCTTATGAAAAGGGGAGACTGCTGTATTAATATTCCAAACAACAGACTATCATTTACAGGATGAGATGTTTGTTTTAAATGCTGTCTTGAAATGAGATTAAGTGCTCAGGTTAAATTAACCTGCATAGCTGAAAGGTAAGCCTCCAAACACAGGAGAGAAAAGTGAAGTCAGGTCATGAATTAAAAATTCTGAAACAGAATCTAAAACATGGCCTTCTGGAGCAGATGCCTCAACTTACAGGCAGGCTCAGGTCTTGTTCACACCCTAGACATCTGTCAGGAGGAATAGAGTGTTCACCAGGACAGCTACAGAATCCGGTCCTGGTTCCCTTTCAGGTTGAACTGGGGGTTAGTCCATGAGGCATCAAATGCAGCTCTCTTGGAGAATTCCACCAGCAGATGTAAGTGCTTCAGTTTGTTGTGTTAGGCAAAGGAGCCCAACAGCGGAGAAGGGTTTGCTCCCAATGTTTAAGGGCTCGGAAGAGGTGTGGCCTAAGGATAGTTCACAGCAGAAGAGCCATATCATGGATTGAAAGCATTTTAAAAATAAACTAATATAAATTCATATATTTAGTCTAAAATATTTTTACCTAATGCCCTATAACTACCCATTCAGGATGCCCTAACACATTTTGTCATGTTTCCTTCACCCCTAGGAGCTATGACAGTTTCTAGGACATTCCTTCAATGGTTTTAACAATTAATGGTCAGGAATTTTGCAAAATGTCTCACATTTGGGATCTGACTAATGAATTTTAGACTGAGGTTATATGTTATTGAGAAAAAGATTACAGAGCTAAGGTGTGATTTTAATCCCATCACATCAAAGTGCATTCTATCTCCATAACTTCATTTTCCCATCATGTTGAGGGGACATGCTGTGTCCATGACTTACCTGCTTCTTTCATATAAAGGATACATGCTTGAGGTACCATGACTCTCCTACCCCTTCATGTCAAAGGACATACTATGTTATAACTTCATATCAAGGATGCTTACTATCTTTATGTCTCTTCTATTCCGATGGACACTCCTCCATCACTGGAGCACATTATAACTTAAAGGCATTTTTTTCCAATTACTTTTATTGATCTCCAAAGTCACTTAGGCTAACAACTTCACCGACTATTTTATTGAAGTTATTTGATATATTTGTAATAGATTTTTCCATCCTGGGAATCCTTCAATCTCCCTAATACTTTAATTTATTTATTTTTAAAATGCCTGCTTTGTAAGACTTAAGATTCACTCTTCATCACATATAGCTTGTGTTGCCTCTATTATTCTCTTTTATATGATGTCTTGTAATTGGAATCATATAATATGTCCTTTATATCATCTCTACTCAGCAGAATGCATTTAATGTTTAACCTTATTTCCCATAGTCCTGATAGCTTGTGTCTTTATATCACTGATTTATATTCTAATCAGTTGATATTATGGACATACCACCAATTAATTATCCATTGATCTACTGGTTTCTGGAGGGTTTTTGGTTATTGCAAATACAACTTCTAAAGACCATTCATGTTTGAATATTGTGGGGTATATATTTTTAAAAACTTGTTTATATATCTAGAGTACAATTATAAAGCTCCATGCCAAAACTAAGTTTAGCTTGGTAAGAAACTGAACATTTCAAAATGGCAGTTTCATTCTGTTCTGCATCCATTCAGTAATTGGCACTGTAATTCTTTCTGTTTTGGCCCTCCCTGAGGTTTATATTAGCATCTTTTTCTTGTTTCACTTTGTATTTCCCAAAGGATAAATGATCTCAGACAGGTTTTCATGCTCCTTTTTGTATTGTTTTAGTGAACCTGAATCCCCAAATCCATGACCATGGACTCTACTACTCTTAGATATTCTTTGAAAATTGTATCGACATTTTTGTCATTTTCTGTACATAACAATTCATTTATAAACATGTTAGATTTATACCTATATGTTTCTCTGTGAAGTACTTTTTTAAGTGTCATATGTTAAACCAAATGATATTTGTATAATAACTTTGAGTCAGCCTGTCTTGTTAAATTCGCACATTATTTCCAAGAGTAGTTAATACAGAGACATTGGAAATTTCTACAATGGTCATTTTGTCATTAGCAAATAAACCACATTTATTTCTTCTTTTCACAATCTCTGTGTCTCCTACAGTTTGGCATGCTTGAGGGACTATCTGGATAAGGTTAGCATCTGAGTGAGTTTGTGAGGGATTATCTTGATTAGGATAACTGAGGTGGGAAGACTAGACCTAAATGTGGAAAGCACCATTGCTTGTACTGGAGTCCTGGACTACATCAAAAACAGAAAGTAAGTGGAACACAAGCTTCCATTGCTCTCTGCTTCCTGACCATAGATACAGTGTGACCAGCTAGCTGCTTCATGTTCCCACTCCCATGCCTTTCCCCACATGATGGACTGTAACATCAAAGTGTAAGCTGAAACAAATGTTCTTAAGTAGCTGCTGTCAGGCATTTTGTCACAGCAAGTAAAGTAACTAATATAGTGTTTTTTAATAATAATTTTCCATAGTGATGTAGTGAGATGGTATCTTTGCCTTGCTCTCAGTGTTAGGGCACTTCTTTCTCTCTTTCTTTCTCTCTCTTTCTCTCTCTACATATATATATATATATATATATATATATATATATATATATATATATGTATTTAAATCTATTAATTTCTCCTATGCACAAGTTTTTGCTGTGCCTTATACATTTTGATAAATAGAACTTTTATTTTAATTCTTTTCAAAATATGTCTAAACTTTTGATAAAATTGTTTGGGGGCCCATGTGTTATTTAAAAGTATGTTATTTAATTGCAATATATTTGATTTATTTCCAGCTTTCTGTTGATGAGCTATAGTTTAATCGCTTTGTGGTCTAGGAACATATTTTGCATGATTTCTATTTTGTACATCTGTTATGTTGTGCCCAATGGCCCAAAACATACTCCAGCATCATAAATGTTCCAAATGAGTATGAAAAGAATGTGTGTTCTGGTATTGCTGGATAGGGTGCACTTTAAATGCCAATTAGAGCAAGTTGATTGATAGTGCTGCCCATTCGTCTATGTCTTTACTAATTTTCTGCCTTATTGACATCCCAATTACTAACAAACTTTGAAGTTCTCAGCTGTAACAGTGAATTTGTTTGTTATTTTTTTTGGCTGGGAGTATATAATGGTTTTTTTACATACTGTATTTTGAAGGCCTTTGTCTTGGTGCATATATTCTCAACAATGTATGTGACCCTGAATAATTAACCTTTTTTTTTCTTTTTTCTTAGCCAATTATAAACTTTACTATATGAACAAATTGTGTTTGTACCATTCCCCTTGTGTTATGCTCTTATGTTCCCTGTTTCCTACACTCATTCCACTGAGGGGCCTCTTCAGTGAAGTCATTGGTAATCACTTGGGGTTATAAATGTGTCAGTCATTACATAATATTTCCTATTTATTCCTGCTAATCTTCCTTGTCCTAAAGTCTATTCATTTTGAAAATTGATATGTCTACTTCAATTTTATTTTGATAAGTTTTTTCATGATATTTTTTCCATTTATCTTACTTATTTACAATGCTAGAGATTGAACTCAGGGCCTCATAAATGCATTTCAAGCACTTAATCACTGAATTATATCCCTAGCTCTGTCATGCCTTCATTTTCAATTTATACTTTATCTTTCATATGAATTTCTTATAGACAACACAGAATTGGACTTTAATTTTTATTCATTTGAATGGATATTTGTCTTTACATGGGCACCTGTTTATCACTAAGGTATAAAGTGATTGTTAAAATGCTTGATTTAATTTTTTTCTACCCACATGGACTGAGCAGCTACCAGGTTCTTTGACTCTAAGGCTTGAAAACAGCTGTTGTTTGACTGCCATAAGTAATACAATACTGAATTACCTTTTTTAATACCAATTCACTCTATTGGTTCTGTTCCTCTAGGAAACCCTGACTGAAACAATGGTGTTCTCACCAACTTATAGTTCCAAGGACTTCCACTTCATGTAAACAAGGGGTATCTTCTCAGATGTGCTTGACTTTCCAAAGGATACTAATTTAGTTTGAAACCTCAGTGCTCTGAAAAATTCAAACAAGTTGATAGCTTTTCAGTTTTCTAGATTTTTCTTACTAAAAGAATGGAAGTGCTGACTTCTGAAATATTTATATATCAGAGCTAAAACCAAAATTCCCAGTGAACAATCTAGTATCACATAATCCCCTATAGGAAAATTTCTTCATGAAAGTAGACAGTAGACAGATCTCTCTCTCTCTCTCTCTCTCTCTCTTTCCCTTTCTCTTAACAAAGAGAGAAAAATGCCAAAAAGATTGTTCAGGGCACTTGTATACATAAATATGTATATACACTGTGTGTGTGGAAATGTGGGATGTGTGTGTGTGTGTGTGTGTGTGTGTGTGTGTAGCCAATTGGCAATACTCAGCAGCACTCATTAAGCTTTTGATGTCTTAGAGCAAGAACCCTTAATTGTTGACATATTAAATCCTATGGGAATATATCTGTAAGATGAAATTGTTTGAACCAAAGTAAACAACAATCAAATAAAATCTTTTGTGGTAGGATTGAAGCATTGATATTTTTAAAAACTTCTCACATATTTTTTAAAATGCATACCCAGATTGCAAACTTGCCTAGGAAGTCTTCTTAGGATAGGATCTGGACGTTATTCCTCAAAACTTATGTATTGTATTAAAATAACTGCAGTCAAGGGTGGTGGCAAACATATGTCATCATAGCACTTGGGAGGTTGAGGCAGGAGGATTAGGAGGTCAGGGTCATCCTCAGCTAAATAACCAGCTTGAGGATACCTGGGCTATATGAAACTGTTTTCTTAAACTATGCTTCCTCCAAAAAGACAATGTCCTAATATCTACTCAAATAACTGTGATTTTGAGGATGGTCACTAAGTGCTAAATTTTAGCCTAGGCATCTGTCATTTTTAAGGAACATCCAGGATTGTATTATCATGTATGCTTAAGTTTAGGTACTACTGATCTTTTAATATACAGGAAGGAAAAAAGTATGGCATATCTATCATTATATCCTTTCTTGACATTTTATAGCCAGCTAACTACTTTGAACAATTTCAAGTAACCCACACATATTTTGTGAAGATGCAGACATTTATGATTAATTATGAAAGGGATAAAATAATTAAGGAAGCCAAATTTTAATGAGAGAGAAAACTATCTCAAGAATGAAAACATTGGTCTGAGATTGATCTCCTTCCAGCTCATAAAAATCTTGGAATTCTGCAAGGCTGGGGAGGGTTTACTTGCAGGGTCTTCCCCTGTGTGCTGCTGAAATGCAAATAGCAAACACTTGTCCTAATTTTGAGTGATAACTGTTCACTAATAACAAATAAAGGTTCTCTGCAGTCATGAACCAGAGGTAAGATGAGCATTGAGATGCACACTGCCCAGCTGATGAAGAGTTAGAGAAACAGCATCAGTAAGCCTGAAATGGCACAGATCAAGTCTGTGCAGGAACTGAGCTCAAGAGTGCAGTGTATTTCTACATTTGAGAATGCATGATGTGAGTAGATTAGACAAATGGCTATAGGCCATTGAAAACATATGGCCCTATCTTATTTTCTGGCAATAAACCTTGAGACATTGCATTGAAAATGACAAACATGTATGTATATATGTGTATTTAAGTATACATTTATATGAATGTTCATTATCATTGTGATAAATGATATATTCATCCAAAATCCTTTACCTACTTTATATCCTTATATTTCTTGTATATTCTTTAGGAATTTCTCTTCACTGATTTGGAGAGTAGTTTGAGATGAGCTGTTTGATTTGCTTTGGACAATTGTTTATAGGCTGATGTGGTATCAAGAAAATGTGGAGCTAGTCCTGCTGTTGCCATAGAAACATTTCATAGCTTGGTGGTCAAGGAAAATGAGGATCATATAGAGAAGATTCTGAACTGAAGACCTAAAAAGGGAACTATAAATTCTATGGGTAACTAGTTGATCATTAGCACCACCATAACTATTTCAAACTAGCCAGTTTGGTGGTTGTTTGCTACCCAACATAATTTTAACAACATCTGAGTGATTCATCAGTACAACTTATACTATAAAAAAGTTCAGAAACAAATATATACCAATAATATTGACACTTTCATATAAGTAATACATTTATGCTACTAAAATAATATTTAAAACAATATTAATTATATTGAAATTTCTGTAGTATACTTGCTAAATTTATATATAGCTATGAAATTCCATGTGCAATATGCTCTCCTGGTATGGAAACTTCTATTTGTATAAATTTATACATGTGTCTAAAATTTAGTTTTTATATAAGAATGACTAAAATGTTTAAAACTAAAATATTCAAAGTGGTCAGTTCTGAATGCTAATAGAAAATTGTTCTTACTACCCTTGTACATTTTTGTTTTCCAAATTCCAATATTGTAAATAAGAGGAAGAGATTCAATATGATGAAATATTCCCGACAGGCAGCTGTAGATTTGCATTCAACATTTCAAATTTTACGTCAGTTCCTCCATATATTAACATGATTGGAAACATCTGAGAGTCTCTGCACTTGTCATTGTTTATAAAATCTGAATGAATGGCCTTCTGAATGAGGATGCATCATTTGTTGATGTCAATAAATGTTTTCCTCACCATAATGTGTCATTTGTAATTTGTATTCACTTTTTCTTCTTGATTCAGGGTGAAACTTTTGCAAAACAGTTTTTGTGATACAATAGACAGTGTCCATTTAGTGAATACATGAACGAGCAGCTCAAACACTAGGGATGATTGAATGGATGTTATGTGAAGAGAAGCGATCAAACAAAACAATGGCTCTTGTCCAATCATACTTGTCTGGCAAAAAGATGAGGCGGGAGGTAGGACCAGCTGCATGTTGAATCTATCTGTCGAAGTGTAATGGATGACTCTATTATATACATACATACATGCATACATCCATGCCCTCATATGCACGCATATATATGTATGTGTATATGTGTTTACAGATACATACACAGAGGTATAAACATATACATACACACTTATGTATGAATATCACATAGGTGTTACTTCTGTTCAGAAGAAGCATCATTTTCATCCTGTTACCATTAAAGGTACTGTGTCTCAATGTTATATTACATGTGAGTAAGTGACTTTAATAATGCATTGGGTCTTCAAATTTTTGTGTCAACAAGGCATACTGTCCTCAGAATACTGACTGTCTTCTTTAAATCGAAGCCTGAGCAGGATTTGTTTGGTCTAAGACTTTCAAATTGGATGCATGTCTAATACGTAATAAAAATGTTGGGTGACTTCCCTGGGGAGGTGTGTCAATTTCTGTTCACCCTAGTTAGGGCACTGATGATAGACCAAAGAAATGATTCCACTTAAAGGTAGCCTAGTGAATCAGTGAATTTACTGTAGAAACTCCACTGCAGTTCCCCTTAACTTTCCAAAGTTGTATATCCTTGCACCTCCCCACACAATTAACAGGAAGCCGAGAAAGCCCGGAATCTGGTCTAAGCTATTGTTGACTGCTTAACTTGTGGGAGGGTATCGTGAATCTTGTCGTTTTCAGGAACTTTGTGAGCCTTGCAGATTTGTTGTTTTTTTTTTTTTTTCAGGGCCCTGTATGTTTTGTGCATTTCCTGAGTCCTGTCTGTCTCCCCCTTACTTGAAGAAGTGTTTCTGTTCAGAGGAAATAGCTGCACAACAAGCCGACTATCCCAGTAAGTGCCCGCAATAGCTTCCTTCACTTCTGCAAAGATTTTCTCACATTGTCACCAGGCATATGACTGAGGAGCTATAGCAATCCCAATCATATGGACTTCATTAATAAAAACATCAGCTAACAGATAAAAATCACTTCATCTCATCAGGAATCTGTAGCTTAGGAGTATGTGGACATTTTTGTAGATTGCTATCCCTCCTACACATAGGTTATATGTTTCAAGACCTCCAGTGAAAGTCTGATACCTTAGAACTAAACAATGTCAGGGGAAAAAAAGATACATTTCTATGATAAAGTATAATGTAAGAAATTAGACATAGCAAAAGATTAATCATAACACACATAATATTTCTATTTCATTAGGTGTTGCAAAGATGATAGAGATGATTTAAGTATGCAGGAAAGATAGCATCATGCTATATGCAAATGGAAAATCCTTGTATGTGACAGAATTCAGCATTGATGGATGGCAGTCTCTGCACAGGTCCTGGAACCAGTGCCCTGTGAATATCAGGAGATGAGTGCACTGTATTTATCCTTCTTTTTTGATAATATGAACTGATGCAATGCGTGTTTAAGGAGACTATATAGCACTCCATTATACTACTGAAATAACTTCTTTGAAAACAAGCTCCATCATTCCATCTAATAACTGACTATTGAGCAAGTAAGCACATGTAAGGTAGATACACTGGAAAAATAGATAACTCACATATTATACGGCACAGGGTTTCATCATTCAGCTTGTAAGTCTTCACTCAAAATTTTATTTTGTGTCCAATATTTTCTGAATGAAGTTGACAATAGGTAACTGAAACCCTGACATTAAAACCATCAATAGGGAGATCTGGCTGTATGTTCAATTTCTGAGTCATACTTTGGTTCTAACTTTGTGGGTATTTAGGAATGCTGTCTGTTTGTGCTGCTTTGACAAAAATGTACACACTAGTTAATTTATAAGATCAGATATGCATTTCTCATAGGTCTATAGTCCACAATTAAGACAATACTGGATTGGTGCCCAGTGAGGACCTCACTACTGCTTAGAAGATACTGCCTTGCTCTGTACTCATGTGGAGAAATGGAAGAAGGAAATGAAGGCCTGATTGAATTCCTCCCAGATGCTTCATAAGGCAAAGTTATGGTCATGAAGGTAATGGCCTCAAGATGAAATTACTCTTACAAGGTAAATCTATGTCTGTGTGTTTTTTTAATGAAGCAGTGAGTTTAATTAAGGTTAATCATAGTAGCATTGGTCAAAGTTTATTTCCAGAATTAGAGAAGCATGTGCAATTTTCCAGTAGCTACACTACTGAAGAAAATGGTTTCTTCCTCCAGAAACCATTGATTGCCTCTAAATTCTCAGGGACGGTTGGAGCCTTGTGAGTCACTCCTCCGCTCATGAGAGGGATGTTGAACAGGTCAACCTTGTGTAGCTCTAGAAGTCATCACAGCTACTAAGAGCTTAAAGTGTTGCAGTCATGTCATGCTGGGAGGACAGAGGTGTACGTTAATTCACCCCTACCTCTTACATTATTTTTGCCTCCTGTTCTGCAACATTGTCCCAGCCTTAGAGCATTTAAAATAGATGTCTTATTTAAGGCTGATCATTCAGCATTTAGTCTCAGTACATTGACAGTAACAAGTCTCTGAAGCAAATGGTGCTCACTACAAAAAAGAAGTTTCTCTGATCAAAGCTAACATCAGGACTAATTTACATGAAAAATGTAAATATTTAGAAGCCAACTAAATAGGCATATCATATCCACTTAGTGAATAAACTGAAGCAGCTTCCTTACTACTATGAATAACCTCCAAAGCCAGGTGTATAGTATCAGGCATGAATTCCATCCTATAGAGTAGGCCCCAAATCCTGTGAGAAAGCCATTGTTTAAAGCCATAACCATCATACCACTATTGTACCGGTGAGCATATCTTGCTCAACAGGTTGGCACAATAAATAGCACACATGGTCCACATGTTATTAAGACTGTTGAAACAGATTCTCCCAGGTGCTTCCATAGTACTTTCTATCACTGTGCCAGAAGGGAGAAAACGTCCACCTCATTCCCAGTTTGATTTCTCCATGTCTAGAACCAGATGCTGTAGTATATTCACCAATGGAATCTCGTTATTTAATTCTGAGGAACAACCAAGAGAAGTGGAAATGGCCTATATTATTTGTGGATATCTTTGAGGCTTCCATGGTCAAAAACTATAGGGAAGTTACTCACTCAGGCACAGATTTTCATTTAATGGTCTTATGACTTCTAGGAGTAGCTTTTCCTACCAATTCACAGTGCCGCCATTCAATTTTTTTTTAAATGTTGTAGCTTTTAAGCCTTTATACTGGTCTGTACTATATTGCATTATTGAGAATATTCCCCCATCAATCCTCTCATTGCCTCCTTTTTTACCCATACCTATTCCTTCGCTGACTCCTTAAACAACTTTAGTTCTGCTCTTTAATATAGTGATGATGGAGATTAAATTTTGGCATGAGTTTTGGAAAGGGAATATATCCAAACTATATGGTTATATATGGTTATTTCTTTTTGAGGATACTTGTGAGCACTTCTGTGAAACTTTCTGGGAAACTTTGAATGACATACAGGTGAGAAACCTTAGTCTTGCCCCATAAGTGACAGAGTGAATTTTACCTATTCTAACAAATCAGTGAATTTATGTAAGTAAATTCTTCTCCACACAGGAGACTGACCCAGTTCCTAGCTACTATGTAAATACATAGTACACAGCCTGGCATGAGCATTTTCCATGTGTTAAACAATAAATGATTTGTAGCATCCTGTCTACTTTCAGCTCATTCAATCTTTTTGATTCTCTTACTTTTTATGTTTCTTTAGCTTTTTTACATCTTGTATGAGGAATTGCTGATTCAAAGCAGATGTTTGAGAAAGGGGTTCAATATATGGAAAACTCTCTGTTAACACCTCTAGACTTCATATGTTCTAGAATTGAATTGTCATATGTATTATGGATTATTCCTGTTTAAAATAATAAAACATTGGAAATACTGAAATAATTATACCAGGCATTCTGCATACCTCCCACTCATTGAGACAAACTTGATTTTCACTGCTTGCTGACTCCCAACAGGAAACAGCTTTGTGGTGATGCTGCCTGATCTACTAAGGCATATCTCCCTAGTTGGTGATTCATGTGGAATTTTCTGTTAAATATAGAGAAAAAGGTCATGCCATAATTTCATCCTGCTGTTTTCTTCTACCCTTGCTAACTATTCATGCAGTTCAGATCTAGATCAGTTTACTGCAACAACAGAAATGTCTGTCTCTTGTTTCCCGGATTAGACTACTATCTAAGTAAATGGTGACTATCATTTTCTCATGTAGATTAACAATGCCAATCCATCTTCAAAACAAGTTATAAGTGCTCATAAATATTGATAGTTTTTGAAAAGTGGTTAAATTGGTCATGGAGAGAAAAAAGTCAGATGATATAGATAGATAAGACAGATGAATGAGAGAGTGATAGGTTGGATAGATGGAAAATGATATTTGCAGCTACAGGTTCCATAGGACCAGATTATAAATTATTATGATTAATGAATTTTAAAAATTAATTCCAAAATGGCTGAGTAAATTCCAAGGGGGAAAGAGAGAAGAAGAAAAAGAAGAAGAAGAAGGAGGAGGAAGAAGAGAAGGAAGAGGAGGAGGAGGAAGAGGAGGAGGAAGAGGAAGAGGAGGAGGAGGAAAGGAAGAAGTTTGTACCAAGCAATATTGACAAGCTAAAATGTATGGTAGTGGAGTCTATGCCCTCTATAAATTCCTTGAAGATGGATATTCTTACAGGTAATAGAAGATCAGAAGAGTCTCACAGAGATAATGAATAGTAAATGAAATTATACTAACTACATACTGGTTGTGTTTTGGGTCTCATTTCCAGAGCTTGAAACACAGACGCTGCATCTTTCAAGACCCATTTTCTAGTCAGCAGCAAGGACGAAAGTATCCTTTTCATCTCTCTCAGTGTGAATGCTCTTGCTATATCCCTTCCGCATATGAAACAAAGCTAACCCCACAAATTCAACCAAGATTTTTTTTTTCTTATGCTTCTCTTTAGATTTTCTTCTTTCTGAATAACCTACCATTTTTGAAGCAAATTCTTCTAAGAAAGAAATTGGAGGTAGCTCTTGAAATACAGTCATGACTCAGATGAAAATAATAAATATAAGATTATTGAAATCCAAGAAAAAGTTTAATTGTATTTGAGTTACAGTTTTATCTCAGTAGCTGAATGCATTTCAATCAAAATCAATTAGTTTAGAATTAGGTACTATGCCCTAATCCTACTCAGGTGGCAGGACTTCACCTAAACCATAGTTTGTGAGAGGATTGAAAAGATGCTTGGATGCTTAAAATAACAAATTTTATTTACATAGAATTTCATTTTATTTTAAACCTAAGAATTTTTCCATTCATATAGCCCTAGCATGAACCGGATTGGATGGCAGATACTTGGACAATTTTCAGCCTCAGTATAGCAACCCATGGGATTTTCTTTTTCTATGGAAGTCAAAAATTCCACAAGAGCTTATACCAGTTTCCCTATTAAATATTGGATTCTTTTTCCAGGCTTTTTCCAATTTAAATCTTTCTAAATATTTAAATGATCTATCCCTTCCATGATTAACATATCAGGTTAGAAAGGGATTGCTGATGTTTTATTACTTTATGTTTTATCTTCTTTTTTGACATCTCACTACCTGCAGCATCACCAATCTGAGCCCAAGGGTGATGGTTTGAATGTGAATGTATGTCCCTCATAGCCTCATGGGTTCTTTGTTTAATTAAAATTGAGCATGCAGCTTGAGTTTCCAGCAGGCAGCGCTTGGATAAGGATGGAGGTGTCACTGGGGATGAATCTTGTAGTCTAGCCCTACTAGGTATGTGGAGAGAAGCAGTTTGAGCTCTGGCTATTTGTGCTTGCTAGTGTTGGTCTCTCTTCTCCTCTCCTCTCTTCTACTCTCCTCTCCTCCCTCTTCCTCTCTCTCTGTCCCTCCTTTGGACACTTATGGGATTGAGCTTCTTCTACCATAATGGAATTAACCCTGGATTCTGTAAAGCTGAAATAAACACTTTCCTTCAATAAGCTGCTTCTCATAGGACATTTGTCCCAGAAATGAGAAAGTAACTAAGGCATGGAATCTATAACTTTCTAGCTAGTACAGAATACTTAATGAGAAAGCTATGTGTTTTAAGTGCTTGAATATATATCTGATGTCTAGTCATATCCATCCAACTTTTACAATTACATAGCCCCCCCACCAGATCAATTGCATGCAATCTTGTATATAAAGAAAATAGAAAGAGAATCAAATACATACGTACACTATCACTATGTACGACAAGAAAAACAAGCTCTTAAGAAGAAGTAGTTGTTTCTAGAGACTTCTAGTTAAAATCTAGGGGATAATAGAGTTTTCAAATCTTCTTATTTGCATCCATTCCAAAGAGTCTTTTAATATCAAGAAAATATATCCCAAGCACCATTGTGAAATAGATCTAACATTGGTTACTTTTCCTATTGCTGTGATAAAAGATCTGGTAAAGGCAACTGAAAGTATGCAGGCTTTATCTTGGCTTACAGTTTGAGAGCTTGAGAGTATGATCCATCATGGCGGAAAGTCATGATAGCATGAGTAAGGCATTTTTATTCTTGATTGTGTGGGGGGTGTTGGGGAGGTGAATGTGTACCTCTTCCATTCTCATTGTTTAGGACACCAGCACATGGGATGGGATGGTCCAAATTCATGATGGGTATTCCTGGCTCTATTAAACCTTTCTGGAAATGCCCTCATAGACACAATCATAGATATATTTCCTGGGTGATCTTATCAGGTTGACAGTGAAAACTTACCATCACATCCACCTAATCTATCCACGTTGCAATAGGTTTGCAGAGCTCATAGAAAATTAATTTTCTCCCACAGAATGAACTGAGGACACAGAAGACTTTCTCTCTCCTTGCAGTGTTGATGGTCATCAAATTTACAACACACTTTCACACACCACTACTATAAACAAATTAGCTTATTTGAAATGACAGCTTTTTGTAAAACAGTAACTAAATATGATTGATTCTGTTAATTTTCTCTGTAAATTCAATTCATTTTGTTAAAAAAAAACATGAAATTGACTTAAGCTTTATTATTTCCATTAGATGGATGACTGTGTGTACAATGTGGAGCACAAATGCCTGCACACATATCTCTGTGAACTCAGGGATACCAAGATATTGAAGAAAATGGAGAAGTGAAAACAAGCATAAAAGGAAGATAATGCACAGTGAGTCAGGAGGGCAGCACAGAAGAACGGAAGTCTACAAAGGACAAAATCCAGTGAAGCAAGTGGAGTTCGATGCATTATGAAGAGGACATTGAGTGGGTCATTAAGCAGGCTGACTCTCCTAGAGCTCTCACTGTGATCTAGTGAAGTTTAATGCATATGTTAACTAATTTCACTTTCTCTCAGAATAATGAAATGGATGTAGTTACTCTTATACCATTTGCCGAGATGAGAAAACTGAGGGCCAGTTGCAGTAAGCAAGTTACCCAGTGTTATAAATTTGTAAAACATGAAAGCTGTCCCTCGTTCCAGGTATTACTCATCACCACAGCTATGGCTCTTCAGGGTAGTTATAGAAGAATGGAGAAGAGATGCATGGTAACAGGGCTTTATGAAAGGGTGCAAATGAGAGCAGGATATGTGTTAGACACTTTGGAAGTACTCATTATATATTTCGCATGTACTGAAGAGGTCCAGGTGGTAGAGAGTGAGAGGGGAAAATGAGAGGGCAGATGACAGAAAATTAGCAAATGCCAGTGGGATGGAGATTGTGGGTAAGAGAGAAAAATAAATGACTAATTCAGATAACCAAAGACTTGTATTTTACTGAAATGCCAGTCACTCCCACAGAAGCCAAAGCTACTCTGCTTGAGCCCATCCTTAGGAGTGGCCACCACTTTTGCAAGCAAACCTCATATGAATGGTTAGATTTCTGGGGCTAATAATTAGATTTCTGGGGCTAACTTTATGAATATCTTATCAATGCCTATGTCATGCTGAATCGAGCACAATATTTAGCAGAGTATAAACCTCTGGTAAATCTTAGACACTTTCTAAGATTTATGTTATATTTTTATATTTATTATATGACATCAATTATATTATGTTATGTTATTATATTATATTATGATATATACTATGTACCTACTGTAGATACTGTGATACACATACAGGACATAATATATCAAATATGATGTTTGAAATTCAGAGAATTTTTGATAAATCTCTTGCCTTCTGTAGCTGCATTTTTCCTTCAGAAATGTTCCTAATAAGTGTTACTAGCATACTCATGCAGCATGATAGCTCAGAAGCTGTTACATATTCAACATGTTTTTCCATCTTTGTCAGTCAAGTAATGAATGCACAGCCTTGCAGTTGACAAAGCACACAGTTTAACAGGAATGAGAAACATGCAAGCAATCACAGCAGCACATGTCGGATGCCCTGGTGAACACGAGCGTGATCGTCAGGGGATGGATGCACACTTCCCCCCATAGATTAGAGATTCTGTCTCCTCGTCTTCAGGAGGCTGCACACAGAGTTACACACAAGGTCAAAGTGACAAGATAGATACCTTTGAAAAGCTTGACAGATAATAAAAAATATTCCACAGGAGAAACTAAACTTGACTCTTAAAAATATCAAGGAAAATAGCAAGGTTGCATTATATGTTTAAGTATACATTTCATCAGACACTCGGGAAATATTTCTGAGGCTCAGGATTCAGGCTGCATATCTGAAAGCCAACCTTTGTCAAACCAAGAGCTCCCTCACAAAGCAATTCCTCACGTTATTTGGCATTCATTTGTCACCTAGTAATTATCCCATTAATCCAAATTAAACCCTTATCTCAGGCTTTTCATCCAAAGTGTGAATATAACAATTACCAAGAAGGAGGGGGGAGGCTCAAAGGGAGGAGGGTTTCATGAGAGCAGATGCCACGATTTTTGGCAGAGAGAAAGAAATATAGCATTGACATACAAGAAGTCATGTGTGCGAATATACTTAAGAAAGATGGTAAATTATAGGTGTTTAAAGTTCAAATTGTGATCTCTGGTGAGATTCTAGCAGGCCAAGCAGCCTCAGTTATTGGATGTACCATATGCTTCTAGCACTATATTCCAGTGTTTTCTTTTCAGTAACTAAAATCCTCTATAGGAGTTCACTTGGGGCTGGGGATATGACTTAATGGATAAAGTACTTGCTGTCCAAATATAAGGACCTGTGTTCAGACTCCCAACAGCCAGGCGTATATTGGCTGAATGTTTCTTTGCTATACCCAATGCCACCTTTTGCAGTGTGAATGTTTATTCTGTGTCATTATGGGTTTTGGGGGGATTTTTTTTTCTGGTATTATGACTCATTTAAAAGACCTAGAATTGTGGGGATGTTTGAACATCATTGTGATTGATAAAAACTATGGGGTCTTTTAAAGTTGGATGAATGCATTGCATTTTAAGCCATGTATGGTTATCAGTTTATGGGGGCCAGGGGTGGAATGTGGTGGTTTGATTCAGGTGTCCCCAATAAACTTAGGTATGCTGAATGCTAGTCTCCGCAGCTGATAGCAATTGGAAACTAAAGCCTCTCAGGGGCAGTGTATTGTTGGGGGTGGGCTTATGGGTGTTATAGCCAGATTCCCCATGCCAGTGTTTGACACACTGTCCTGTTGCTAATGTCCATCTCATATTGGCCAGAGGGTGATGTCCACCCTCTGCTCATCCTGTCATTTTCTCTGCTATCATGGAGCTTCCCCCTTGATTCTGTAAGCCAAAATACACCTCTTTTCCCCACCAACTGCTCTTGGTTGGGTGATTTCTACCAGCAACATGAACCTGACTGCAACACATGGCAACCCACTTATATTCCCAGTGCTCGAGAAGCAGAGTATGGGATTCTAGGAAACAACTAGCTATCTAGAGTAGCTGAATCAGTGATCTCTGGATTTAAGTTAGAAACTAACAGACATTGTCTCAATACATAAGGTGGAAAGTGACCAAGGAAGACACTTCATATCAAGCTCTGGTCTCCACATACACAACCATCCATGCACCAATGCACATACGAAAATGTACACACATACTCTCACAAACACACATAAGGCCTTCATTTAATCTAAGATACTGTGAAAAGCATCTGAAAGGCCATAGCAGTGAGATTTCCAAGCTTCCCTGAGCTCTGTGTGGCTGCTCTGTAACATTTGGAGAGCCTATGTCTACTCAATAGTTCTGGGATGTGCTTCAGAGATCTGTAAACCTTACCAACCTTGCAGATGGTTCTGAGTGCTAAGAGTGGAAAATAAATATCAAAAACATGTCTAACTATTTGAATCTTAGAACTGGGTG
Source organism: Dipus sagitta (assembly GCA_036346955.1). Taxonomy (NCBI): domain Eukaryota; kingdom Metazoa; phylum Chordata; class Mammalia; order Rodentia; family Dipodidae; genus Dipus; species Dipus sagitta. The sequence goes on from CM070772.1 coordinate 121,864,008, forward strand.
AGAATGGACCATAAAGCAGTCTTTCCTAACCCTAGTGTAGTGTCTGTTTTGCTCTGTAGACAGGTCTGTGTGCTCACCTATTTTACCTGATAGACCCATGATGCCAGCCACACTCCATACAAAGACAGTCTCTAGTGACATGTCTTTGAAATAATCACATATGTGATTATTGTTGTGAGGATTAAAAAATAGCAGCTTTAGAATCCTTTACAAAATTGCCTGGCAGACTGAGTATTGAGTATTCATTTCTTCCAGTGTAATTTAAGTTATCTGTTAATATGAACATAAATTCACTGATAGAACATTTCAATGAAGGACTTGCAATCAAAACAAAAATAAAGTCACACTCCACTGTTGCTAAAAAAGATGAAAAATAAAAGCACTAGTTTCTGATGAGGTTGAAATGAAATGAGTATACTCAGGCATGGCTAAGGACAGTTTCTATTGTCCCAGGATTTTGAAATCCAGTGTGCTCTCAAAGTTATAAAACTGATTAGAATTTTTTTACGTGAACATTTTCCTCCTAAAATTTCCTGAGAAAATTACTTTGAAAGATGGAAAACAGCATATTAGAGGGATGTTCACTATAGCATTATTCAAATGAATGGTGTATTGTGTAGCAACCTGAATGTCCAAGAAGATATTTAAGACAAGAAACAGTTAGGTATCTTATTGCTGATTATTGTGTTTTGTTAAATTCATATGTTGGGGCTTTAATATGTAATACAGTGGTATTAAGAGGTGGCACCTTTAAAAGGTCATTAGGTCTTAAGGGCTGTGTCTTAAGAGTGTTACTCAGTGTGTGACTTAGTGACGGTGGGAATAGGGTCATGGTAAAAGCATGGTCTTTATCTCTCTTCCTTCCTTTCTCCCTCTCTTATTCCTTTCTCCTTTCTCTTTTTTATTCTGATCCCTTCCCCTGTAGATGAATTCAAGAAGTCCAGCTTTCTTGCTATTTCCTAAATAATCTCAGGTATGCATGCTTTAAGAACTTGTTCAGTTCTCTCTCCACTGCTCACTCCTGTGGTTATCTTCCTTGAAATATCTGAATGGCAGCCTCTTTCACATTCTTTCACTAAGACCTATTTTAATAATCCTATTTTAAATTACAGTCCTACCCCTCTTACCACCTATATTTATGTTTTCTTCTATAGGAATTGTCATTTTCTAATACATTCCATAATTTATTTAATCTATTTATTATATTTTTATTGTTTGTTGATAACCACCAAAATATGCATAAGCCAGTTCATTTTTATACAGATTAAATTTCAAGGACTAAGCTGGTACTAAGACATAGCCATGGAATTAACTAATTAATACTTATTAGGTTTTAATGTGAGACACTTGAGCATTATTTGCTTTGACCATTATGTTAAGAAAGGTGAAGAGAGAGAGAGAGAGAGAGATTTCGTTTTTGGAGAAGTATAGGCTTTAAATGCAGTTCTATCGTAAAGGTAGAACTATCTTACATTTACTGAAAATGTATTTGACCCCAGCCAATTTAATATTTTGCATCAAAAAAACCAACATTTTATAGATCCAAAAAGTCAAGTTGAATAGAAAATTGGAGTCACTGGTTCAAGGTCATAGGTCAAATCAGAGAAAGCAAAGGAGTAGCCAAGTCCAAGTCAGTCCAGGCCCCTGTTGAAACAGAGTGAGTGCACCATCATGACAGTCTTTGCTTATGACTCATCCAGACACTAATGTCCCATTCTTCTCTATGTGCCAGGAGAAGTACTACTTTGAGTGTGGAAAAATTATTTCTCAAAAGACAGAGTAACACACAGCCTGATCCCAACTTTTGGCCTATCTCAGTATGAAATAACTAGTACCTCTAGCCAAGTCCATCCTTAGTTCAATCACAGTGCATGTGGCGATTGATCATATATGGGGTATATCTACTTTCATCAGATCCAGATAAATGATCCAGATAAATGTTAAACACTACCTTATATGATAAAAGATGTTTTAAATGAAGAGTACATTATATCTGGGTATTTTTCTGAGTGTGTTTCAGGAAGTTATTAGCATTTGAATTGGTAGACTGGGTAGAAAAACTCCCTTCACACCCATGTGGTCAGATGTCTTCTAATCTCAAGACATTGTTCAAAATAGCAGAAGGGCCTTCAGATTTCTTTCTTTTTTTTTTTTTTTCTTTTGGTTGTTGTTGTTTAAACATCATCTGTGAGCACATTTAGGGGACTCTCAATTCTTCATGGACAGCTGAGGTCTATGATTCCATGTGTGCATAGTGCAGAATTTTGAAGATAAAAGGGTACAGTTTCTAAACCCCAAGGCATACCCCTTCAAATTCCATCTTGAAACTCAAAATCCTAGAATTAACTTCTTCTCTTTATAGGTTCTGCTGTGACAATTCCAGTCCAAGGCGGCAGACACTTCAGAGTCTATTTGAAAGAAGGGTCAGAATTTTACAAATACTGAGAATGAAGAGATGATATCAAAATAGCCTCCTACTAGACACCTTAACCAATAAGGAAAATGTGCAGTCAAGTTCATCTAAACCCCTGACAACCCTGCCCATATGAGCTGTAAGGAAAGTCTCCGTTTTGAGTTCATAGAACTAAGATTATTCTGAGGAACTTCAAATTCAATTACAGAGCCTCTTGCTTCCTTGCAGGTTTGGATCTGTCAAAGGCTGGAAGTTTTATCTTTTACTTTCGCTATTTTCTGTCTAACCTGTCAGTTATGTCCCTAGGTTGCTAGTTCTCAAGACTCTGACATACCTGTGCATCTCATGGGATCTGGTTCAAATGAGATTCAGGTTCAGCAGGTCTAAGGTGAAGCTTGAAAAGCTGCAATTCTCAAGAACACCCAGTGGCTGTAGAGTGCTGTCCATGGGCCAAACTAAGGAGTTCAGGTTGGTTGTTTAGTTTCATATGTGGCACCTCCATAGCATCCTATGTTCAAGTATGAAAAATACTAGTAACTTTAAGATGGCTTATGTTTTATCTACTCTATTTGTTGATTGTAAGATTATCTGCTTATTTTTATTCTTGTTCACTTCAAAGCAAAAATTCAGGTCTTCTGGTCTCTTGTTTCATCTGTTACCTGCTTTGAGACTTTGTTACAACCACCATGGCATAGTATCATACTTAACTTTCACTTTAGATGTTCTTTTTGAATGAACAATTTTATGTGTCCATTAAATACAGGCATTGCTTAATTCCTCTTTTGTCATCTAATACAGTGCATAATCTAAAGCACATAATAAGAAAGAAATAAATGAAGTTCAAGGTTTGATAAATGGGCAAAGATACTAACTGCCTGTACTGTGCATAGTGGGGGGGGGGAAAATCTCTCAGCTTCATCACTTGATAGGAACATATGCAGCTCTGTGTAGGTTGCACAGCCTGTGGCAGAAGTGGGGCCAAACACCATGAGCTTTTTGTGCTGTCACTAACTAGATGAATTAAGGGATTCACCATATACCTATAGCACTCTGATAGGAGGGCAGCCAAAAAGAAGTGAAGATAAAGATTTTCCCTGCTCTCCAAGACTCTGGGGGAAACCTCCCCATGTAGTGCATATCATGAAGGGGAGGCCCATGCTGATTATTACCCTTTGAAGACAGTGAATTCATTTCTGCAAAGCCAATTCCAGGTTTGTCCCCATTAATCCCTTGCTTGACGAGGACGGCAGGGTGTGCTGCTAATGGTTTCTGGTTGCTTTTGGGCTGATGTGAAATGCATGTGATAATTAGCTAACTAAATTAGCTCTGTTCTCATTATTTCTTATATAAAATGGTTTGGTAGGGATGGCGTTTTACAATGATTTCTTCTCTAATTTCTCATTATCACCATTGGAGGAAAAAAAAAATACCAGGAACATGTTTCTCCCTGCTGTAGTCCCATTCACTTCTCCCAGTGCTTTCTAAGCATGCTTATGTATTGCCTGTTACATATGCTATACATGAAAATTCTGGTATGACTCCTCATGACATCTCTTTCGGAACATATAATTATATAATAGTCAGACTTCCTCTCTAATATTCACAGATTAGCAGGTATTTTTTTTTAATGCATCTCAGTACAGAGAAAAGTATATAAGATTTACTCAGAGTTTTTGCTGCTACAAGCACAAAGTTTTACACTCTGACTTGTTAACATCCCAGATGTATGACATGACCCACTCTCTGGGACTTGTCCATCTGTTTCCAGTCTCAACAAACTAGTGATTGTGTAGAAACAGGAGAATGTGGCTCTTTGCTGGTGGCATGAACATTACATTTTAGGGGCATACAAATCCCTGTATATACATTCTGCCCTGGGGAGCTCACTGAAGGGGTTTTGATACTGCTTTGCATGGAGTTGTTCTCAATTAGTTAACACTTCCTTTATAGAAACAGTTTCTTAGTAATTGGGAAAATCTAAAGTGGACAAATGTAAAGAAAATTTCCTAGAGAATATTGTAAATTGTATTTCACGACTCTATCTATATTAATTTCCGTTACTTTGTCACCAAATGAACATAGTGCCTGGGTTTCATTTAATCTAATGTCATGAGTATTGGTATATTTTATGCTTAATCAGAAGAAAAAAAATACATGAACTCATTTATTTCATTGACCACTATTTTCACTAATAGCTAATTCACAGTGACAGAGTCACCAAACAGAAAATAAGTTAGTTAACTTTTACAGAGTTCAATAAGCATTTTGTAATTTTTCTAATTTAGACATAAGTCTTGTATCTTTTAGATTTCTTCAAGTATATTTGCTATTGGGGCACAAAATACTGAGCAAATGTAAATGTTTAACAATTTCTCTCACCATAATCATATAGCTATTAGACAGCAATATTGATATAGCTCCTTCTGTCTTATTGAGTGAATTCAGGAATACTCCTACATTTTTCATCTAAATTTCTGTATATATACATATATATATATATATATATATAGATAGATAGATAGATAGATAGATAGATAGATAGACAGATACATAGATTGCATTGGCAGTATGATTGTTGTTTCTGGAAAGTTCACCAGGGTACTGACAAGATAATAGATAATAGATCAGATATTTCTCCATAGTCCTGTCAGCTACTGCAAGTTGGACAACATGACATAACTCAGTGACCTATTAAAAATTTTTATAGACATACATGCATGCTTCATTATTGAGCACTACCATTCCCTGGAGATGGATAAGATGAAAAAGAAAGAGATGTCTTGAGTATCAGGGATGGTCATATTGAACCAAAGATCCTCTCCCTCTTCATACTTGTTAACATTACCCAAGGACAGTCTCATGAAGATTGCTAATATCAAGACTAAGTATATGTACCATACATTGTGTTAAACTTAATCCTGTGAGCTACAGAATACTATACAAAAGACAGGAAACAGGAGGCAGAAAATTTGAGAGTGTCCCCTATAGCCACACAGGAAGGAAAGAAGAGTTATGATGCAAACCCAGATAGGCAAGTGACCTAGCCTGCTCCCCTACCCACTGCTCCACAGAACCTCTCAAATTCCTGCCCCTTGGTATGGTCATGTCAACCATCAATCTCTTACTCTGCAGCTCAGTGGTGAGTTCTGGAAAACAACATGGCCTGAGGTGGGTCCTCACATTGTATAGATTTCCTCAGATCAGCACAAAGAAAGAATAGATAAAATATTCCTGCAGAAATTAGACACTTTTGTACCCACAAAGGCAGCTACATCTTTCCTGTCCAATGGTGGCTTCCTCATAGTGTTTAAAGCTTTTATGTTTCTTAAACATTTACAATCTTGAAGAAATGCCCCTAAAACTACCTGTTGACTTTTTTTTTTTTTTTTTCTGATTCTGGTCTACTTTTAATTCCTGGTGGGAAATGGTACAATTATTTGTGAAAATTAATTGGAAATATGTAATTGTTAGTTCATCTCATTCATAAGTTATTCTCATCCTTCACTGTCCTTAAATTTAAGTGGAAATGATTTTATAAATTAGAAAAGTCTACAAATGCCACTAAGATATATTGGTTTATGCTGTTAATTTCTATTTAATTTTTCTTTACTTATTTAGAAGAAAGCTCTTTGCCAAGATCTTAATGAAGTTTTAATTCCTCAAATGACCTGTTTTTTTTCACTTTAATGGGACATTTAAAAATACTCCTAGTCATTTTATCTTTAAGTGTAATATATTCACTTAATGGACAGGGCAACTAACCTGTACTTTTAATTCCCATTATCTAAAAGACAGCAGCTCATCTGGTCAGTTTATTCCAGTGGATCCCAGGGGAATTCACTTTAATATTGTTGAATACATAGAATGGTTTTAGATCTAATAACTTTATTACATACATAAATATAAGGATTTCAAAGTGTAGATGGTCTTAATAATGTGACTATACAACTAAAGATCTTCTAAATTTGCTGTTCTTTTTTCCTCTGATTTCCTAACTATAAGAAATAATGGAGTAACTGCTGGCTTTGAAGTTAAAAAAATACTATATTTAAGATGTTTCTGAAAAATTGTCCCATATCAATGTGTTCAATCTCAAATATATTACAGATAATAGAGAGTTGAGATAAAATAATGTTTACTTTTTTCATCATTCCCAAGAAAAACAATAAAAAACATGGAGAAGCACTCTGTGCCTCCAGAGGAACAACTGTGGTGTTGACCAGGCAGTGCAGCTTTGGTAAGGCTCTTCCAGCCGTGGCTGACATCTGTAGGCCTCCCTGCTCCACACCAAGAGAAAGGTCAGGGAGACCTAAAGGGCTGAGTAGGAAGAGCTCAGGCACAGATCAACAGGCTATCCTCCAAAGCCTGGCCTTGAATAAATGGAAGGGAAGCAATAAATAAAAAAGGAAAGAAAGAAAGAGAGAGAGAGAGAGGGAAGGAAGGAAGAAAGCAGCCAGCCGAGAAGGACAAATCTTTGGATAAAAGAGAGGAAGCAAATGGAAGGAAGGAACAAACAGAAAACAGGAAGAAATGACTAAGCCAAATACTACAGACCCACCTACAGAAAATGGAGAAGCTAAGAACAAGGAGAGTCATCCTCTGAGGAAGCAAGGAGAGAGAAGCCTGGACTGATTAATCTTCCCCTGTGTGACAGTGGCCCTGTCTCCCTTCTCTGACCATCTAGCAGAATTCTTTTATCAACTGTTCTGTAAATGCATATTTTTAGATGCTCTAGAAATGTGTTTTAAAAGGAGGGAATCCAATATCATCCCATTTTTTGAGTGTAAATGACTTTTTAAGAGACAAAAATCATTTGCTGGCTTTTTTTTTTTTTTGGTACAACTGAAAATAGTGGGATATTGAGTTCTGGGATATTTTAACACTTTTAAGGGTCAGCTTAACATTCCATAGGTGGGAGATTATTTTTATATCCTATAATATAAAATGTACTAAATGGCAATTTGAAGTCACATTCATTCATTTAGTACATCTTGAATATTTCAACTACTCCTAGTCCATGTTTTTAGCAGAACCATTTTCTAAAGAAAAACACTCCTTGGTCACTGTCTTGTCAGCCCTGTACACCTCTGCAATGTCTCTGCTCATGCTATTCCAGTTTTACTGCCGATTTTGAGAATGTACTCTGAAAGACAGAAAATTTGATTTTGCAGTACATATGATATTTAAATTGCGAATCAGTAGGAGTTGGGCAAGATTGTCAGCGTTTTAAGATGTTTGTACATGAGGTCCTCTTAAAGAAAATTGCCTACAATATTGAAGCTGGAATGTCATTGAAATGACTTAAAGAAACTACATGGTTTTTAGGTTTTAAGTACATTTGTTAAAATTTGTGGATGATTAAAATGTTTGTGTACTGCTCCTTAGCACCAATGAAATCATGAAAGAATAAAATAAACAGAATTTATAAATAGTTAATTTTGGAAATAGTTCAAAGCTTGACGGAATTACAGAAAACAAGCCATAAAATTCTTTCAAGTCACTAGTTCGTAAATTTTGTCCAGAGCAGATGACTAGCTTAAGAATTCTTATTATTTGAAATAGAGCATCAATTTCTAGTTTTATATGAGTATTTTGAATGATGACCTTAAGCATTTTAATACTCTTTAATTATAGCCAACTTAACCAAACAATTAAAAAAGTATACACTTCACTCCCACCCTCTACAAACATTTTGCTGACAAACTTTACCCCTCAGATTTTGTATTTCTCTTCCCAAGTTTTACTTTGAAGACAAAACTGAATTTTCCCACATAACATAATTTATTCAAATGAAGCATGCTCTTTATATGTCTGCAAGACCCTTCATTTTGGATAATATTCTTCCTTATAGTTTCTTGCCCTATATGCCATGTATAGTTTTTGTGGATTGAATCTAAAATGCCCCCTGTGAGCTTATTGTTTGAGCAGTTGGTCCCCAGCTGATGGCCTTGTTTGAAAAGCTGTTAGGAGTTAGATCCCTGAGGGAGGATGTCACTGGGGGTGACTCTTAGTTTGTAGTGTCGAAACACTTCCTGTTCCTTCTTTGCTTCCTGCCTGCCAATGTGACCAGTTAGAAACCTATAGCTTTCCCTGCCAACATGGAAAGTATCCTCATGTAACAGTAGGATAAATTGAACCCTCTCCTTCCTCGTTTTTTTTTTTTTTTTTTTCCTGTCTGGTATTTTGTCACATCCATGAGTAAACTAATACCAGAGTGAAGTCTACATGCTGCACATGAGAGAACAAGATCTGTGTGTCTGCCTCTCCTGGCATATTTTACTTCCTTTGATGAGCTCCAGTTCCATCTATCTCCCTGAAAAAAAATGCCGTATTCTTGCTCCTCTTTATGGCTGAATACATCACCATTTTGTGTGTATACCACATGTTCTTTACCCAAGGGCCCATAAAAACCACTTGTAGGTGGCTGGTGGACGTGTGAGAGAGCCTTCCATCCAGGGGCTGGCTGGCTGGCATCTTTCACCCAAGCACGTGCAAGCAATCCTGATCAGGAATAAACAGAGACTTTGTCTTGTTGCTGCTGGGAGTGTTGCTAATCACCTCCTACATCACAAGAGACCGAGACATTCTATGCCTTCCCTGAATCCGTTACTCTGTCCTTTCCAGCTTGCCAATAATGCTGAAAATGAGTGAGTCTCTGTTGTGTTCAGACATCACATTTTCTTCAGCTGTACTTCTGATGTATACCTATGCTTAATCCATATTTTACATGATTCTGGGGCTCAATGAGTCTCTATAGTGTTCAGTCTTCACATCTTCTTCACCCACACTTCTTAGTGGCAATTTTCTGAGTCTATAACTTACCTGGACTTGCTCTTCTTTGTGTTGCAATGAGTCTCTGTTGTATTCAGACACCACATCTTCTTCACCTGTACTTCTGGTGGACACCTATGTGGAGCCCATATGTTGTATGTTGTTAGTAGTGCTGCGATGATTATGGATGTGCAGGTTTTCTGTGGCATGATGAGTTTAATTCATTTGGATAGCCAGGATTGGTTTAACTGGGTCACAAAGCAGATCTAGTTTGAATTTTTTGAAAAATATCCATACTGAATTCTAGAGTGGCTGCACTAGTTTACATTCTTGTAAGTAGTATAGAGTAGTTCATCTCTTGCCAACATAATACACAGATCTAATGGCATTTATTTATTTATTTGATGATAGCCATTCTATTTGGAGTAAAATAGAATCTAATTGTAATTTTGTTTTGCATTTCCCAGGTGAGTGAGAAATTTGAGCTGTTTTCCCCATAGATTTACCAACCATCATTTCTTCTTTTGACAATTGTTAAATTAAGTTGTATATTGGTTTACTAGACTCTAATATTTTATATTGCACTTTTTGACTTTTTTATATTTTCTAGATATTAGTCCACTGTCAGATGAGTTATTGGTAATTCTTTCTCTTTCTATAGAATAACACTTTACAGGGCTTCTTCCTTTGCTGTGCAGAAGCTTTTTATTTGTATTTATTTATTTATTTGACAGGGAGAGAGAGAGAGAATTGGCATGCCAGGGCCGCCAGCCACTGCAAATGAATTCTAGAGGCATGCACCACCTTGTGCATCTGGCTAACGTAAGTCCTGGGGAATCAAACCTCGGTTCTTTGACTTTGCAGGTAAATGTCTTAACCACTAAACCATCCCTCCAGCCCAGCTTTTTAAATTTTCATTTGCCAATTCTTGCTTTTTTTTCTGCCCTGTTGACTAACAGTCAGTGCCCATGCTAATAAGTTAACATGCTTTCCTATGTTTTCCTTTAAAAATTTCAAAGTTGAAAATGTTAAAATAAGGTCTTTTGTCTTTATTTTTGTGCAAGATAAGAGATAAGAATCTTCTGTCATTTATCTGTATGTGAGTATCCTGCTGATTTGCTAGTAATGTTTTTTCAATTGTTATCTTTTCCTCATTAGATGTTTTGGCTGCTTTATTGAAAATTGTGTGGCTATAGATTCAAGGGCCCCTTTTTTGTTGCTCTAGTCTCTGCCACTTTGATGAGTTTGTACTTGGAAAGGCATCGTGTCACTGAGCTTCTTCATAATTTTTTTTTTTGTGTGTGTGATTCAGCACTAGTTTGGGTATGAACATCTTTTACAAGATATGTATTTGGGGAACTTCTCTTTGAGCACTTTTCTCTGGAGTGATCAATCTTCAGAATTATGAATCATGCACAGAAAGATACCTCAAGTAAAATGAGGTATTATATCACTAATGGCTATAGAACAGAAAAATGGAAAAAAATAATGTAGCCAGTGTTATGAAATTACAATTTGTTCAGAATAAAAATAAATACAGTAAGTGAAGGAGATTGAAGAAGGGAGCAGTGAAGTGGGAAAAGAAAGGAGAAGCTGGGTTGAAAAAAAGAATGTGAAGAAAGGGTGGAGAAGAGTGTTATGAAAAAGACAAAAAAAATAAGAGACAAAATTCTGATTCACAATAAAGAGTTTACACAATTAGATAAACATGAGAAGAAAAATAAAGCATCATCTATAACTCTTACAAAAATAAAACCAAGTTCAGTTGCACTGAGCAGCTCAATTAGCCAAATCAAGAACAGTTGTTTACCCACCATGGCTGTGTGCCACTATTGCACTAGTATGAGCATCACATCGGGTTGTTTGCTACTGGGTAGCTTAGACCACAAGTTGCTTGGACAAACGTTGGTCAGTTTCCCATAGTCACTCATGTAGCACCTTCAGGCACTAGACAAGCTAACTGTGTGGGGACTGACTCTTCCAGATTCCAGCCAGGTCACTCCATGTTCCTTATCAATGGCATATGGTATCTTCAGCAGTAGGATCTTACCACTAACTTTTGGTGGGTCCTCAAGCACTCTGACAGAAATATGTCTACTTTTGGGAAACCTTGTATGTCTCTCTGATCAACAGCTCATTGGGGTTGTTAACCAGATGCTGGTACTGGGAGTTATAGACCAGCACCAAGGAAAAGAGGGAAGTAAATGTAGGTCATATAAAGGAGATAGAGAGAAATAGGAGAAGACTAAGGTCAATCTTCATCTTATACTCTCCAGGGTTCTGTGATTCAGGTGTCCCCTCTAAGGACCTGATGAAGGTTCAACCATTTAGTCAGCCTTTTAGGATGTAGAATTTTATGGTACCATTGCTAGTTTTATGTCCTTCACCCCCACCCCACCCTCCCAATTGTCAGGGCCTCAAGATGTTGATTCAGATTAGGAGCCACAGATGAGTGGGACGGAGCCCATAGCTGGAGCTGAGAAACAATCAGAACCATATCCAAAAACCAAGCAAACTCTCCACTATCAAGCCCCCACCAATCTTGGCATACAAGAAGGCCTATACTTATTAAATTCTCTCTAGAATAATAATGGTTATTCCATCTATCTTGTTCAGTCTTCACTCTCCAGTGGAGAATTTGCTTCTATTTTTCAGATGGATGTAGATCCTGAGGAGAGAATCAGCCTATCACACCTCAACAGGGCTCCAGCTGAAACCAAGAGTGATTGGGGAAATGAACAAGAGAGATGCTTTCTTGGTGAACCTAGTACCAGCACAAGGGTGAAGGAGATAGACACAGAGAATACTCAACTCCTACCAAACCAGATATCCAGAGACACAGAGGCTCCCAAGACTTTATCACTGAAGTAGACCAAAAATGAACCCAACATGGCTCAGGGAAATTTGCCGAAGACTGGGTGGAAAGATTGCTAGAGCCACAAGTTGGGTCATTATGCAAAGAGACACTGCCTCTTACCCATAACTGATGGCTAACCCCACAATACGCAACCCATATTCCCCAAAGAGGAGGGTCCATGTGGAGGAGGAAGGACAGGGAGGAGGCTAATGATTACCAACATGACTATATACACAGTGTGTACATAACTAAAAATTTTTATATCCCCATAAAAATAAATAAAACCAAGTAAACATAACACTAAATTGTACTACAAAGCAAAAGGTGAAAACTCAGAGGAGAGAAAAGTTCATGACAAAGTATTAGAGTCAATCCTGTCTCCATCTTATAATACTAGATTCACCAGCTAGGGGGGACTGTGAGTGAAATTACAGTTGCTTATCATTCTTGCCTTTTTCCCTGATGCTGAGTCTGGACCTCTCAGATATCACAAGGCTGGATTCCATTTAACATCATCTCTTCTTTGAGTTATCAAGAGACTCTGCTGGCTGCACTCAGCTGTGTAGCCAGTAATAGGTGAACGTTCTTATAGACTCCAGAACTTCTGCTGTTGGTTCATCCTGGAGTGATGAAGGAACAAACCAAGCACTGTCTTCTGTGTGTGTTAGAGAGTAGGGGAAGCATGTCGAGTTACGGTCCATACTTCAGGGCCAGTGTGACCTTCCAAACCTCACCCTTGAATGTATGTCAGGAAGTAGAAGGCTCTGGAAGCCCAAGGATCAGCTGGACATGAGCTTCCAAGTTTTTAGCAAGGCTGGCATGGAGCCATAGATCACAGATATGTCTCTCAAGGTTAGGCCACCAGCCGATATGAGCTCAGGACATTGTGACTTTGGTTATTATCTGGTGATGACATCAGATCCTAGACACACAACATGAAGCTCCTAATAACACCACCTGAAAGTCCTGTTGTGTACAGTCTCAGGATGTCTGTTTCAGCACCGCACATCTTCATGACTGGCCCCTATCATGATCTACTGCTCAGGGGTTTTGACAGGTTATCCTCAGACCCAGCTTTGCATGTCCCTTCTTCTCTGAGCCCAAAGTCAAACAAACAACAGGCTACCTTTCAAGATGAGTCCCAGCCTCAGGTCACTGGGACATGGGAGCTGATGGCATTTCTCTTCACTGCTGACCAATCACAGAGGACTATCACTCTATCTCATAAAAAATCACTACTTGATAGAATCCTATGAGGACAGTGGGTTATTCCTGAGAATTTCCTCAGCAGAACTACCTGGCTTAACTTTAGGATGAACGTACCACCTTCCTTCCTCCCATGGGGATCCGTGGCTGTAAGTTGTGCTCTGCTCATTTTGGCTGCTTTGCCCTTTTACTTCTCTGTGCCTTTTCAGAGGCTTCAGAATGTCTGCTGTTCTTCACATTTCCTCACTTCTGAAAGGTCTATTGCCTTGATTGTTTTTATCCATTGCCTCCCATGGAGGCAACTTCTAATCTGTCACCTTACTACACAACTCCCTGTAAAAAAAATCACCAAGGAAGAATTCAGGCAAATTTTACCTTAGTTTTATCTCTATAGTACTGACTTGGGATTGTGGTGAGGCAGGGATTGTGCCTGAGTATATTTTTGTTTCAATATTCTTACCCATTATATTAGTGAAGCAAAACTAAACATTTTCTGTTTTTAAAAAAGGTTGCAAAAATGGCAAAACTAGACAATGCCATAACTAATTGAAATAAAACGTGTTCTTTAATATGATGCTTGGAACTTAACATTGAATTCATTTGTGCTGGTGGGCTGAAATACTACATTGAATTATTTAGAAAAAATTGAGAAGTAGTTACATCAAATAAATGACTTATCAGTTCTCTAATAAACATTGAACCTGACAAGAATTTCAAACCCTGGTGACGGTGAGGCAATGAGCTTCGATGGGTAATAACTTCCTGTTTGCAGACATGGGAAGTGAGAAAAGGTATGTTTTAGGGTAAAGAGTAATTTCTTTAAAAAATAAATAGCATGTAGTCCTCCATATACAAATTTATTGGTATTTTTGCAATGTGTGTATTTATATGCAATATGTTAAATAGGATAAAGGTCTGTATGCACATGGGATATATTATGCAGTATAAAGGTAGTAACTATCCCACATAAATTCTCTGTAGCCATGCCCTACAAAGGATGGAGCAAACATGCAACAGAAACAGCTTTCATAATTGAACCTAAGGGTTATATTTCTGTAGACTTTAGTTCCACTCAGATAGCTGGGGAAAAGTTCTCTACCTTTTCCCCATAAGTCTGAAATATCTCAATTTGGAAGTGTCCACATATCCAATTGTAGTCCCAGTTATATTATTATTGAATAAAATTATTGAACTTGGAGATATCTTGGGAAAAGCTTGCCTATTTTACCCTTTATCATTTTTCTCCATGACCTCCAATAATAGTGGTCATACATTTTACAAACATATTTCAAAACAGTACTCTGGGTGGACTGGAGAGATTGCTTAGTGGTTAAGGCCTTGGCTGTGCAGCCTAAGGACCCAGTTTTGATTCCCACTATGCACATAAGCCAGATGCACAAGGTGGTGCATGCATCTGGAGTTTGTTTGCAGTGGCTGTAAGTCCTGGCACACCCATTCTCTCTCTCAATCTGCTTCCTCCTTTCCCTTTCTCCCCCCCAAAAATAAATATGATATTTAAATGAAGCAGTGCTGTGATGGTTTGAATGTTAATGTATGTCCCCCATAGTTTTAAGAATTTTTTATTAAGGTTAATCTTGCAACTTAAATCTCCAGCAATCTGCTGGAGGTGTCACTGAGAGGGAACTTAAGTCTAGCCCTAAGGTGAGTTGAGTTTTAGCTACTCACACTTGCTGTTGTTGGCTTTTCTTTCTCTGCTCTGGATGGATCTATGGAAGTGAACAAATTTCTTTTGCCCTGATGAATTTCCCCTGAATCTGTAAGCCCGAAATATACCCTTTCCTTCTATAATCTGCTTCTGGTCAGATGTTTATCTTAGCAACAAGAGACAAACTGCCACAGAAAATTGATGCCAAGACATGGAGTGGTTGGGCTGATGAATATGACCATGTGGCTTTTGGTCTTTTGGAACTTGTTTGTGGGAAGAATATTTAAGAATTTGGTAATTTGGACTTGAAAAGTCTTGCAGTACTATAAACAGAGCTTAATGGGCTATTCTGGTGGGAATTTGAAGATTCTAAAAGCAAAGCAAACTATGGAGTGTGAAGGCTTACCTTATGAACTTTTAAAGTGGGAGGAGAAAACTTGTTGGAACTGGGCTAAGGGACCATATCCACAGAGTTTGATTAAGGTTGAATTTAATAGTAATGTACTGGTGTGCTTGGCAGAATGTACAGAAGAGAAAGATATAAAAAAAATGTATGGTTTATCACAGGAAAAAATTAAGCAAGTTTATTGGCACAGACACTGGTCTTAAGTTACTGACATTGCAATTGTTGAGCAGATTAACACCATTAAAGATGGGCCAACTGCTTTGCATTGAAACAATAGCAATGATGCCCTGACAGTGAGCCATTGGAAAAAAGGTGGCTTGAAGGAAGAGTTCTAAAGGAGTATGGTGTTGTTCAAGGTCAAGATTTATTCCCTAGCTGGATTAACAAATTTGGTAGCCTATGTTACTCTACAGAGTATGACTAATGCTAGAAAGAAAGGGTCATTACTTTTGCTTTGTCGTTTTTGTTGTTTTGTTGTTGTTGTTGTTGTTTGTTTGTTTTTGTAAATGGCCCCTGGAAAAATTGAAGCAGAGTTGAAATCCCTGTGTGGAACCAAGGAAAGACATTGTAGGAAGGTGAACAAGAGCCATTGAGATTTGGCATGAGAAACAAGGTTGTTGAAATCCCCATGAGGAGGCCAATACATAGAGAAACTTTTAAGCATCAGAGTTACCAAGCCTTCTCTATCACTAGCCAACAGAACTTTTAATTGATGTATTCCATTTTAATGAGAAGAGAAACAGGAAGACTCTAGAAAGTACAAGAAGGTTTTATGTACTGATGTGTGTTGTAAGTTACCTGTGGTTACATATTTGAGACTTACATATGTCCCATATGAACATGCATATTTATGTGTGTATATCACAATATACATATATATCATGCATGCAAATTATTGCACATACATCAAGATTACTTAAATAATTGAATGCTGTTAGGTATGTGTTGACTGTTAAAGCTATTTGAGCCTCCATTGTGCTGAAGATGTATACTTCAAGCACTAGGGAAATTAAGGAAGGAAGATATACAGTTTAAGGCTTGCCAAGGTTATATAGCATGATTAAGGCCAGATTGAGCTTTAGAGTGAGATCTTCCTATAAGAAAAGATTGAGCTCTGTTAATTTTATTTATTGATTATTTATGTGTGTGTATACATTTGTATGCATGTGTACTGTGGTGTGTGTAAATGTGAGGTATATACATGTGTGTGCCCTTGAGGAACCCCATATACTCCCAGAAGCAGAAGCAGGGTAAATTCCTGCAGTGCCTACAGAAGAAAACTGAGTGTTCCCCTCCATTGCTGTTCCTCCTGGTTTTGTTTTGAGTCTGAGTCTCCTTTTACTTATTCCAGAGCTGGCAGAGATTCTTGGGTCTCTATGTCCCTGGGAGACTGGGGATGCAGGCAGCATGACCACATGCATGTGTTTTACTTGGAAGCAGTGTGTTTGAACTCCTATAGTCTCAGGGCCCATGAAGCCCTCATACATGGCATGAAACACACATAAACATTGAATCATCTCTTCAACTCTGAATCCTGGCAATTTTAAGTAAAACATGTGAAATAATTTACTAACAAATCAATTTTGGAACTACTAAGAGTGTTGGATGAGATCATTTGAACATAGACTTCATGAAAATCTGGAAAGTCAAAAATTCCTTTTGAAAGTACTCAATATTCTCTTTGGTGGTGTGTAGTCTATTAACTAAAACAGGTTTGTTAACCTTCCATGAGAAAAACTGTTCCTATAGCTGTATTTTCCTGAAAACATACTGCTATCACTTGGGGGTCTATAATCAGGCATTACATTATAAGTCACTCTCCCAATATTTTCCACGCATTCTCATTTTCTAAAATAGACCTAAATCTTCAGCAGAAGCCATCTTTCACTATGTGCACCCTAATCTTATGTGACCTCAGCTGTTACTCAAAGTACCCATGTCTGTGCAGCTAATTCAAATTCTAGGATGTGTGATAACTGGTCTTTTGGGAACCTAGTATATGTGAACTAGGCCAGGAACACTCAGCCATGGGGTTTCTTATAAAAATAGGGAATAACCACAAGGTACAACCTAGGGGAGCTAGTCACCTAGAGCTCAATTATAAAGCTATTATTTTGTTAGATTTCAAATAAGACAATACAAAACTCTATATCCTGTCTGCTAAAATCTTACCTCACTCCCCACAGGAAGTTATGATACCATATAGGGGTGTTGGTTCATTTTCTCTGTGGATCAAAGCATTAAAAGGCAGGATAGGGTTTAAGAGGATAAAGTTTATTTTAAAGTAAGAGGCAAAGAAAGCAAAAAAAATAAAAAATAAAAAAAAATAAAAATAAAAAAAAAAAGAAGCACAGAGTCCTTATAGATGAGGAGATTCCAGAGCTGGAAAATTAAGCACCTCAGTGAGAGCTGGACTTGTATCAAATAAGAAATGCCACCTCATCCAGAGTCCATAATAGGTCAGCTTAAAGGAAGACAAAGGCACTAGTTGATCATAGATGCATCCAGTAAGGCACAGGTCCCAGAAGCCCACCAAACAAGCCCCAGTGAGAAAATGCACTTAGGCCAGGAAGAGGAAACTGGAAGTAGGATCACCTCTTTCACCATCTTAGGTTACAAGAGTGACCTACCCTTTCTGTCTGCCTAGTTGTGGATGTTGAGCAGTTATAGAAGAGGAGACTGACAACTTTCTATAAAAGATAATTAAAGCTTCTATACAAGTAAAACTTTTATGTATCTGGGTTTTCAATCATTTCGGAGCAAAAATGATGGTAGAAAATAACTAAGACCTTATATGACAACAAAAGAAGGATTTAGCATAATTATCATGAGTTTCTCTGATTGTATTTAGCTGATGATCTTACCACCCTTTAGTGTAAGGAGAGAGATTGGTATTAACAGCAAAATCAACATGGGAAATTTATGGTTTCCTTTATATTTAGTCCATTGCTCTTAAATCAATTCTATTTTTACGATACTACATTAAAGTGACCATTTGGTAAAATTTTATGCTGAAATTGAACAGAGCAGAGCTCATCTGCCAACTACAGCCAAAGTTCTGGTGTACAGTGAAGGCAGTGCAGAGCCCCAGCTTCTTTCCTACAATGTGCTTCTACCAGGATCTGATTGTTGTCTGTCTAGAACACCTGGCAGGGCCTTTATGTTGCAGGTAAGGATGGACAACAATAAAAAAGAGCAATTCCTGAGCAGCTGAAATGGCAAAGAGGTGATTCCAACAGGGTTAGTTATTGAAAAAAAAATCACTGGAAAATAAAAATCATTGAAAAGAACCACTTAACATAAGCATTCACATATTTATTTCTTGACTCATAAACAGGTAATTCTTATGATATCAAATCAACCTTTGTGTATTCTCATATTTATATTAAAAAGAATTAAGTTGAAATGACTCCTGTTTTTTTTTTTTTTTTACTATGACTCTAATCTTCCAAATGGGAAGATAAATATGCTTACACACCACTTAGAAAGTGTGCAATTGTGTGGTAGAGTCCACTGATGAAATGTTCTCCCTCCTCCATGATTTTTCTTCAGTAAGTTTCATTGCATTTCTCTCTCTCTCTCTCTCTCTCTCTCTCTCTCTCTCTCTCTCTCTGTGTGTGTGTGTGTGTGTGTGTGTGCAGACATTACAGTAACAGATGCTTGTCAGCATTGCTGCAGAAGAAGTATGAATGCTAGGGCTGGGATATGCTTTTCTAGTTGAGTCTGGTTCAGCACATGGCAAGCGTGAGGGAAACAATCCTCATCAATTAGAAGGTGCATTGGAAAAGTATGTTCTGAACAAGAGTCTGGTGTAAGGGGACGCAGGAAGTAGTCTCACTTCCCTGACAACAGACCAAACAGAATGTGGAATCGTGCTGGCCAACTGCTCAGAAGCAGCTTTGGCCATTCACTAGTTGGGAGACTCAAGAGAGAAGGTTGTTCTCCTGCTATATCGTTAAGTTCTTGAGGCTCAAGTGACAAGAAAGTCCAGAGTGGGTGCATAGCTTGGGTCTGGAGAAACGGGGTCCTCTCTTGCCCCAGCAACCTTTCAGCCTATCTCCTCATAACACCACACAAGTGTCATATGGGAGCCTAGGCCATAATGCTGCAAGCTAGATCACCATTCAGATACTACCAGGAGCCCTCGTGTATCTCAGCAGGTGTGGGTGAATGTGAACATGCAGTAAAGCTCAGAATGACAAAAGGGTCAGTTAGCAGTTTGTAACTATTTTCTTGCCTCAAAACTCCCACTTTGTCCCTTCTCAGTATAAAAATGAATGTGCCCCAAACCCCAGTGAGACCTGAAGAATGACCCAAAGGGATGCAAAGTTGACAGAAGATAGCCCAAGAACGAATCCCACATGCAAGTTAACCACAATGGTGTCCCCAGGGCTGCCCAAGAAACCTCACAATGTCTTCTTGTATGAGAGAGAATAGTGAAGAGAACATTCTATGTGGTTTTCATAGCATGGCCAGGAGTCACAGGGCATTCTGCTATCATTTCTCTAACTGAATCTATCCTTCTGGTTCCTCCTTAGTGTGAAAATGAGTCTTTCCAGATGCTCAAGGAAATATGCACTGTGACACAAAGGGACAAGAAAGTGAATAAGGGCAGCCAGTGGAAGGAGCATGCTGCATATGTAGCCTTCTCATCCTCCAAAGTTCTCTCAAATTACTCTTTGGGGTTTGGGAGTGTGAATATCCAGTAAATCTCAAAATGACAATGACTCTCAGTAGCTGGCCACCATTTTCCTGTTTGAACTTCCCAAACCTTGGTTCTCCTCAGCAAGATCATGAGTCTACTTCAACCCAGCATGATTTCTACAGTCACCAAAAGGGACTCCATGTTGACAAAGGCTAGCTCAGGAGGAGCACACTGGCCAGGTGAACACACCCGTAACTGAGTTGCTCCTGATTCCATACTGAGTGTATGAGTATGAGCATGACAATGGAAGAGACCCTGCAAGGAGGGAATTGGCCAATAGGCTTACTCCATATCTGTTAGTAAACCTTCCCTCCTTCTTCCTCAGAGTGAGGAAGAGTGTGCACTTACATTGGATGATCTCTGCAGACATCACACATCACTTCAAGCCTGCTGGAAAAGCTGGTAGACAACCTGCTACCTTCTCTGGAGAGCAGGATGAGATTACTGTGCCTGCCTGCATGTATGTCTACCGAATGTTTGTTACCACAGAGCAGGTTCCAGACATCCTATTCATAAGGTGAGTGTTCAATCAAGCCCAAAGATCTCAGCTCCATGAGAATAGCTCTTAGGAGTGCCTTGCCCCTCTGTGAGGCCATTCTTTATCTATATACTTGCCAGGATCCAATGACATAAGCCCAGGCAATGCTTGCCTAGGGAAAGACCTTGAAGAGTGATCTTCCCAGGTCTGGTGTCACTCCTGTGAAATACATTGATAAGACATCCTCTTACCCATAAAGAAACCCTGTTCTGAGCCCCCACTTATCCCACACCTCAGGCAGAGCAGTTCTCCCTTTGTAGATGAGGTTCTCAAACACATTTTGGACAGACCCATCAGATCTATATCCATAGAAGAGGACCCTGATGGGGCTGCCAAGGAACACTGCACACTGAGGTTTGTGGTATTGAGATGCTGGGGGATCACTCATCAGAAACACATATAGAGTTTCCATCCCAAGGATTTCAGAGAATTGACAAACTTCAAATTCCTCTGGACTTCCATTCTGCTTTAGTAATCCTCCTCCCAGGCAGAAATCTTGACAGGTAGGGGTCATAGGATGCTTCGTGCTATCCCCTTGACCTTCTTTAGGTGGGGGATTCTGTCACATGCCTTTAAAAGAGGACAACCAAGTAAAGACGTAAGCTGGATAAGTAAAGACGTAAAGCAGAGGGAGTCCAATTGCAGAGCAGTGTACCTGGGTTGGGGAAAAAGAAGTCACTAAGTCCTACACACCTAATATCCACCAGAGTGCTGAGACCTGGCTCGTTACCCACAGAAGCTAGAAAGAAGAGCTGGGTTAGTAGCTGGCAAGATTAGGGGCTCAGCCCTCAGCCCTGTGAGAATCCATCCTGACCTTAGCACTTTCTAGGCAAGTTTCCTTTGAGTTACTCTCCTTGTGAGCCTGGACGGGAGTAGTGTGGAGCTCTGTGCTCACATGGACCTCGCGGCTCTGCCAAACATGTGCCCGTTCATACGAGCTAGTTCACCTCTGCATGGAGCACTCTCAGTAGGGGAAAGTAAAGGACAGGCAAGCAAGGGCCAGAACTCTGACTCAGCTCCCAGCATCAGCCCCAGCACCATCTGTACCCTCCTAGAGATGTGACTGGACAAACATCCTTTATTAAGTCTCCGTGCCAGTCAGCCTGGCACCAGCTTAAGGTCTACCTGCTCCAGCATATGTCTCTCTCAGATCCAGTAATCTGTGTCAATTATCTTCTGGTGGAGCTGGAGGGAGAGGAACCCAGATAAGCAGAGTGCAGCGGAGAGGAGGCCTGGGCTAGATGCCTGGGTCCCCATGAGGAGAGGTAAGTACTAGGGGAGCATCCAGAGCCTGGGCTTTGTAGGAAATGTCAGTGGAACTTGGTGTGACCGATATCTTGTTTGATAAAAGGAAATGGGTATTCTCTGCCATGGATAGGACTTCTCTGTCATTCAAAGCCGTAGGAAAAGGCCATCATCATGGGGATATTGTTTTATTGTTTTTAATTGCAACTCCACTTTCATCCTCTTTCACAAGTGCCTCTATCTGCCACACGCCTTTTTCTGTCCTTAGATTCAGAGGCCCTTCATTCTGCATATGCTGTTGATCTCAAGGTTCATTAGAGAAATCAACCACTCTGCAACCATAGCAGCTTTGGTACCACAGGACAGTTGTGGCAGGCAGCCTAGCAGGCAGATCTGCTGGCTGCTGGGGAACCTGCGGTGTCTCTCACCACATCAATAGAGAAGGAAACCTTTCACATCCGCTCTTTCTGCAGTGTGTCTGCCTCCTGCAGAAGGGGACACAGCAGACCCATTTCTCTGCTGGCAGCCCTTCTTCTAGCAGCTGTGCAGACAGCACCAGTCTGTCCTTTGTCATCCTCTGTCATAGACCTGCCCTACACCCAGTACCTTTCTCTATATTTACAAGGCTTAGACAAGTCCCATTATCTTTGGAATGCATTACTCACCCAAGTTTCATGCCATGTCCCCATCTAAATCTGCCACCATGAGCAGCATAGTCTCTTTCTGTCCTTACACCCCAAGAGCCTCACGTCAGAAGAAGCTGAGCTGGAGGAACACTATGCACTGCTCTAGGGAGCACAGAAGTCATCAGCTCTGAGCGGCAGCTTAGCCTGCCCACCCTCTGTCGGGGACGGACAGAGCCAGTTCTTCCCCCAGAGCTACAATCACCACTGAGTTCCTCCTCCCACCAACCTATTGTACCAACGCCATAAGTCCTTTTTAATTTCTTTCTAAAATAAATGCCTTTTGTTAAAATGTCCTTTTTGAAATTTTTAATTTTCTGTGGATTTCTTTTTTTTATTTAAAATTTAAAATTTTGTCATTTCACTTTTCATCTTACTGTCATTTACTTTTTTCTACATTGTTCCATTCAGTGTCGTGAAGCCCACTGACCATGCTGTACAGTACCTAGCAGTTTGTCCTGCAGACTAAAGGCCCCCACCACAGAGCACATGGGTCTACTGAGGAGGATAAGCACAGTACGCCCCTCAGGAAGGGAACCCTGGTTTGAGAGAGAACAGTGAACATCAAGAGAGATCCAAGGAATCCAGGCTGAGCATGAATGCGGACCCAAGCAGGGGAAGTGACACACGTGGTTAGGGACACACGTGCTATGTGGTCAGGAGAACAACCAGTGTGTCCCTGAGAAAAGCTTTTCACTGTAGTCTCAGGCTTCTCATCTGTTAGTCATATCAGCAGTCCCCTCTCAGGCTAGGGTGAATATGGCTGAAGTGCCTTGAGTACAAGTCTGTATACACCACCATCCCTGCCAGTATACAAAGCATACTCTGAGAAGAGAGATCAGTGTTCAGGGTGTTTCATTCAACTGAAGATGTTTAAGCCGTGGTGGTTTTCTTAAGATACCAAGCTTGAACACAAGTGCCATGGAGAGAGTGAAAATGAAGGAGGCAAGGTTGTGAGAATTATATATGTGCTTTTCATCCAAGGACAGCCTGAAAAAAATCCACTTCAGTCACCATTTACACGTGACTGTCCTCAGTCCAGTGCTATCTCATACCATCTCCAAGTCATGCCTAGTATTTGTACTCCTGGGCAGGTAAGGTTCCTTGGAACACTAGCTCTTGGACATGACATAGAGGGTACATTTATAAACTCACAGTGGCTGTGGTTACTTGTACAAGACCTGCACAAGGGAGGGCCCATCAACATTGATTCATAGAGGGGCCAGAGGCTTATGAGGCACTATCCTGCCCTGAGGGGTTGTTGGCAGTTAAGTTTTGCTTTGGCATAGGAAATCATTCTCCTGAATCCTAGTATATGAGCACAAGAAGAGGAGGGGGAAGGTGATTAAAGATAGTAACAGGATATCTGTATCATCAAATACTACAGATACATAAATATCTATATCTGTAAATTTTCGAGGAATATACAATACACACCTCTTTAACATCTTTATCTCTGAGGGTTATGAATATTTTAATCATATATATATATATATATGGTGTTAAGCATATTATGGTGATCTAAAGCAATATTTATTTACTTAGGGAAGTAAGTTGAACATTCAGACACCTTTAAAATGGGTACTGAAAAACAATTTAGATTATGATCTAGCTCTCCCATTGCCTCCACCATGGGTCCCAGCAATTCGAGCAACTGAAGGACCAGTGGTGGAATGGCCCGGCAACACTATTTCTGGAATGTTCTCTCATTTCTGCCTGTAGCATCCCCACTCAACCCATTTTTTGAGGATAAATATTTTTTTAATTGGGAAAAACATTTGCTAGTCATTTTTTTGTGTGTATTTCATCACATTTTATTTCACTAACCCTTAGAACAAACATTCACTCCAACCTAATTACATGGTTTGTATTTCCCCAATTGACACATTCTTTGTCACCGTTCCAAAGCATTCTCTGTCCTGCTTTGACCCCTTCCTGACTCCATGTCCTCAGCCATGCTCCCATGCCCTGGTGTAAGCCCCTTCTTTGTAATCTTCACTGACTACCTCTTTGGTGGCCTCCTCTTAGGGTGACTTCTCCTTTGGTCGTCAATTCAATCCCCACAGTGTAACCTGTGTTTATTCATATGTGTACTCTTACCTCGTCATGTGGAATTTGAAGTCTTTGGAGACCATAAAGTGTCCTGTAACTATGATTCTGTGATAAACTCTGGATGGACAGGAGGTGGTCATAACTAATAATACATAAAACTAATAATATAAAAAACTAGTATGTTTAGCAAGCATATAGGAGACTGAGCTGAAGCTAATCTCCAAAGATAGGAAAGGTTTCCATTCTGTACTTACGAAAGAAGTGCATTCTACCAGGCCTGGAATAGGTGGGGAATCTTATGTGTACCCTCCCATAAAACCAGTAAAACCTCTGAGATCCTTCTCCCTTTCAAAATGGGTGGATTTCTTTGTTTGTTTGTTTTTTTAATGTTACTTCGTTATGAGTTTTTTTGTTGTTGTTGTTGTTTTTTTTTAGCTATGTACACAGTGTGTATACAGCCATGTTGGTACCATTGTTAGCCTCCTCCCCACACGCCCCCTTCCACAGGGACCTGCCTCATTGGGGAACGTGGGTCATGTATTTTGGGTTTAGCCTTCAGTTACTGGTAAGAGGCAATGTCTCTGTACATAATGCCCCAACATGTGGCTCTAACAATTTTTCCACCCCCTCTTCCATGATTTTCCCTGAGCCATGTAGGGCTCATTTTCGGTCTAATTCAGTGATGAGGTCTTGGGAGCCTCTGTGTCTCTGCATATCTTGTTTTTGTAAGAGTTGAGTGTTCTCTGTGTCTATCTCTTTCACCCTTGTGCTGGTACCAGGTTTACCCCAATTACTCTTTGTTTCAGATTGGGCCCTGGTGAGGTGTGATGGGATGATTCTCTTCTCAGGATCTGCATCCGTCTGGAAGATAGAAGCACATTCTCCAATGGAGAGTGATGTCAGCACCAAATAAATGGGATAACCATTATTATTTTGGAAATAATTTAATAGGCTTAGGCTCTCTTCTAGCCCACAATTGGTAATGGGAGCTTGATAATGGAGAGTGGGCTCATTTTTATTGGATATGGTTCTGACTTGTTTCCCAGAACCAGCTTTGGGTTCTGTTTCATTGTGTGGATCCATTAGCCAAATCAAGAGCAGTTGTTTACCCACCATGGCTGTGTGCCACTATTTCACTTGTGTGAGCATCATGTCAGTGTTGTTTACTGCTGAGTAGCTTAGACCATGAGTTGCTTGGACAGATATTGGTCATTTTCCCCTAGTCTCTTAGGTAGCACCTTCTGGCAATAGACAAGCTAACTATCTGGGGACTGACTCTTTTTCTGATTCTAGCCAGTTCACTGCATGTTCCGTACCAACAGCATATGGTGTCTTCAGCAGTAGGGTCTTACCACTAACCTTTGGTGGGTCATCAAGTACTCTGAAAGAAATATGTCTTCTTTTGGGAAAACTGTAGGTCTCTCTGATCAATAGCTTATTGTGGATGTTAGTGGATGTTAACCACATGCTGTTACTAAGAGTTACAGGCTAGTGCCAAGGAAAAGAAGGAAGAAGAGGGAGAAGAGGGAGAAACAGGAGAAGTTTGAGGTTAGTTTTCATCATACCCTCTCCAGGACCCTGTGGTTCAGGTGTTCCCTCTAAGGACCTGATGAAGGTTGGACCATTTAGTCCTGTCTTTTAGGATAAAGAGTTTTATGGTATCATTGCCATTTGGGTCCAGTTTTGTTTGCCCCCCACACCTTTACCCTCCCTCCTGCCCCACCCTCCCTATTGTCTGGTCTTCTAGATGTTTATGTCAGCATCTCAGGCAGATCTAGGTTAGGAGCCACAAATGAGTGAGACCATGTGACAATTATCTTTCTGTGATTGGGTGAGTTTGCTGAGAATGATCTGTTTCATGTTTGACCATTTTTCTTCAAATTTCATTGTGTCATTTTTCCTTACTGCTGTGTAGAATTCCATCATGTAGATTTTTTTGGTACAACTGGACAATAGTGGGATGTTGAATTTTGGAAGGCTTGGACTGTTTGGGGGTCATCTTAACATTCCATAGGCAGGGGTAGTTTTATATGCTACAATACAGAGTATACTAAATGGTAACTGGGAGTCACATTCACGAATTTAGTACGTCTTGAAAATAATAGTATTTTCAATTACTCCCAGATCCATTTCTAAAACTGTTTACTCAAGAAAGCAACTCCTTTGTTACTGTCCTGTCAGCACTGTGTGCCTCTGTGACATCGCTCGTCATGGTGGTCCAGTTTTCCTAATAACTTTGATAATGTGTTGTGAAAGATGCAAAATTTGAATTTTCAGTGAATATGATATTAAAATTATGAGTCAGTGGGCATTAAGTAAAGATTGTCAGCATTTGAAGAAGCTTGTGCATGAGATCCTCTTAAAGAAAATTGCCTCTAAGACTGAAGCTAGAACATAATTTAACTATCGTTTGAAGGAGCGAGAGATGATTTTTTTTTTTTTTGGTACACGTTTTAAGACTTGTGCATGTCTCTCTCTCTCTCTCTCTCTCTCTCTCTATATATATATATATATATATATATATATATATATATATATACAATTGATAGCTAGAAAAGTAATATACAGAACATATGAAAAAGGATAAAGCCAGCAGACCTTAATTGCTAGGACTCAAACATAGGCATCTCTATGTGGAAGAAGTAGACATCTATTTCAAAGTGTATAAACTTGAGATTCTTAGTCTTTTTCCTAAGTATGGTCTGATGGATTGAACCTGAGTCATTATTCACAGCTGCTATATCCTAACCAGATGGAAAGCCATGTTCTTATCCATGGTGTGTATATTTCTGTAATTTGGCGATGATTTTAATAGACATTATTAAAGCCACTTAAGGTTAAACTACACTCCTCCTAAGTACCTCCATCCTAACTGTCTGATATTTTGGCTTTGGGTCCAATGCAGCTCATTGTCAGTGCTTGATGAACTGTACTCAGTTTGATGACTGCAGAATAGCCAGGTTTCACCCATTTCCTCTTCTGTGATCAGGTAAATTCTATATGTTCTTTACACATTTCAGCAGTTTCCCCACTTCACTTGTCCTTCCATAACTTATGATAATCAAATAACATTCTTTTAACCTTCAGAGTTTCATGTGTTCTCCTGTAGTGGTCTAGTGTCCTCTGGGGTACCTTAGATTAAAAAAAGATCATAAGAATTCAGATTATCCCTCTCCCTTGGCCCCCCTACCCTTCAACTGGTGAGTGACAGCACTGCTGAAGGAGTATGACTCACAGCCAGAAAGAGAACAGAACAGTCCTCAGAGAGAAGTGGTAGCAGCACCATGAGTCAGAATTCATACTGACCTAGAACCAAGACACCATGCCCATGGATGTGAAGACTCGTGGGCTATATTCTAAAGTAGGAACGTTACATCTCAGGGGACTCTTTATTTGATAATTTGATATTTGATTATTTATTAGACATGCCTAAGGCCTTGCTTACAATTAGTATTTCTAGACCAAAGTCTACTGTGTATAAATTAAACCAGGGAAATCAACTATGTGGGACAATCATCCAAATAACAATATTACCAAAATGCTAAATCCAGACAAAGACATCACAAGAGATGAAAACAACAGATCAATATATCTTAGGGATATGGACTCAAAATGCTACCAAAAGAAATAAAAAATCATAGTCAAAAGGTGATGCTGGGCTGGAGGGATGGCTTAGCAGTTAAGGCATTTGCCTGCAAAGCCAAAGAACCCAGGTTCGATACCCCAGGACCCACGTTAGCCAGATGCATAAGGTGGCACACACATCTGGAGTTTGTTTGCAGTGGCTGGAGACACTGGCGCACCCATTCTCACTCTCTCTTTCTCACTCTCTTTTTCTCTGTCAAATAAATAAATAAAAATTTTAAAAGGTGGTGCTCTGTGACATAATTGTATTGTCCAAGAATGACAAGGCTTCTTAAACATATGAACATCAAAAATGTATTTATTTATTTATTGTTATTTATTTATTTATTAGATACAAAGGGAGAGAATGGTTGTACCAGGACCTCTGGCCACTGCAAAGGAACTCCAGATGCATGCACCACCATGTGCATCTGGCTAACGTGGAACCTGGAGAATTGAACATGGGTCCTTAGGCTTCATAGGCAAGCGCCTTAGCCACCAACCCATCTCTCCAGCCCAAAAATGTATTTATAAAGTTATAAAATCTGAATGATAATTTCATTACATGAAGAAAATATATTTCACAAAATTTCAGTATATTTCATGATAGAAACAGTCATCAAACTAGGAATACAGGACACATTTTATGCAGTGGTGATAAGCATTCTGCTTACAGTGTAAGACTGGAATAAAGCAGAGATGCCTTTCACCTCTCTTATTGGACATGTTTTAACCATGGTAATTAGGCAAGACAAAGAAATGAATGTCACCCAGACTGGAAATCAACATGCAAAAATATCCCTAATTACAATAGAAAAAATCTTACAAACACAAAATTATAAAAACAAAAACTCTATATAAAGTATCGAGTTCAGTGAGGTTATGGTATAAGCAAAGTTAAATATCTCTAAATACATAGAAATATTTTAAAAAATCAGTGTTGCTGTACCTTAGCAACCTGAAATTAAATTTTAAATTATCCAATTAGTTTTAATTTCTACTAAAAGAGAAAGTGCAAAATGACACAATTAAAGGTACGCTTAAGAAGTGTAAAAATTGTACACTGAAAATTGTAGCGCATTTTGAGGAATTAAAGGAGATCTAAATAAATGTATTCTAGTATTTAAGAACCACTGTCATTATTAATTTTTATTTTTATCAAATGTCTATTTTTAATGCATCTTTACAAGAATCCAACCTGAGAAGCTATGTAATCTGACATCATCCACCTTACCAGGGTCTTGGCCCAGATCAGTTCACTTGTCTCAAAGCTTTGACTTTTGATGTTGGTGAACACGATGCCATCCTCACACCCTGGAAGTGACCGGAGAAAGGTGCTGCTGGTATCTGTCTTGCGCCAGAAGTGAAGATGTGGCCAGAACAAGATTCACCAGAGAGGGAGTGCAGATGGAAGTACTGCCAGATGCCAGGGCCTGCCATGCGGGTCCAGGCCAAACAATGGTGTCTGAGGATTGAGCTGTTAGTGGGAGATTCTAATTAAGCAATGGAATAATTAGTTTTTACTTCTCATCCAGTCAGAGCTGAATTGTCTCTATCCTTATCTGAGGTATCCTACTAGTGATAAAAATCCACACAGTCTACTACAGAGTCCTGGTACATAAGGGCCACTTCCACTGAGACAGTCATGGAACTGGCAATACAGATGAGTGAAGTTTGAGGAGGAAATGGGATGGAGACTTGCATTAGAATCTGAAAGAAAAATAAAGTGCTGGTGTAATGATTTTAGAAAGCTATATTACTGTTACAATTTGCACAAACCCAAAATGAACCCTTCACCCTCATGTGTTCACATCTTATCTTTATTACACTTCTTTCTCTTAATTTGCTTTAAATCTTTCTTACAGCGTAATCTTGTTATATATCTCCTTTGGACCTGCAGTTTTTTTCTGCTACCCTTCTCAGATCGCTGACTACAAGTAGGCAAGCAAACCTAGAAGTATACATAACCTTCAGCATCCACACTTAGTAAAGACTAGAAAGAATATCATTTCTCTTCATTTATTAGCACATAAAATATGTTTGAACGTTATTTGTGAATAAAGTACAGAATACACTGATAGAGAAGCATCTTCTCGTGAAGACCATAGGGCCATGAACACATGCTTATAACCTTTCTTTTAAGGGTCACACAGTAAATGTTTCAGCCATGTGAGAAATAACATTTCTCCAGATGCAGTGGGAAACTGTCATATAAATAGTGACAATAGGTAAAATGACCACAGGTAAAGGAATAGGCATGGCTGTGTTCCAATAAAACTTCATTTATAAAAGTGGCAAGCCAGATTTTACCTGTGGGACATGATTTTCTGACATTTGATCCTGACAGCCATCAAATAAGGAAATGACAACGCAATATGTTGTACACATGAATGAATTACCAACAAAAGAACTTAATATTTATACATTGCTTAAAGGTTCTACTGGTAAGCTAATTAAATAGCTTTTCATACTTATCTTCTTCTGGCATTTTGAAAATATATACCTGAGTTTAAAGATAAAAACTTCAAAAAAAAAAACAGTGTCCATTCTAGATGACTGATTAGCATTCATGTTACATATATATATATATATATATATATATATATATATATATTGTTCATGTTTTCTGATGAAACATGAATGCTAATTCATTAATAAGACTTGGTTTTAATCTATATATAGGTTCTTAATATACTATATATTTGTAATATATAATATATTATATATAATTATAATATTATTGTATTTTTATATTTTTGACATATAAACAATATATAAATAAATAAATATATATACTATATAGATATATAAAATATAAATAATATATAAATTAATATATTTTATATGCTTTCAATATACAATTATTATATTACTATTTATATTATATATATTGCATATATATTTGTACACACGCACATATACTATATATTCCTGGTTTATATATTAAGAACACACACACATATATATATATATATATATTATATTTCCTGGTTTATATATTAAGAACATATAATGGAAGCCACTCAATTCAAAGCTCCATGCTGTGACTTCTTTGTCCCTTCTCCTTCCCTGAGAACCCCAGGACCCCTCCATTTCTTTGAGATACCCAACTTTTACATTGAATTCATAGATAAAATTATAAATCACTTAAAATTTACACTACTGAATCTTTCTGTACATCATAAATGTGTTTTCTCTTTTTAATTTTTTATGCCTCTCAGTAGAATTGTATCATTCTTTCCCAACAGACACTGAACATTTCTCCAGTTGATTTCTAGGTATTTTATCTTTTATGATGCTCTAGCAAGTGAGATCTTTTCTCTATTTGATTCTGTAATATTACTGTCTGAATCTAGGAAACTATTTATTTTCAGATATTTATTTTAAGCAGTCTATATGTAAATTTTTTATCATTAAAATGTCTTTGCAATTGCTTATCATTCAAAGTATACATTTATATCATGTGAAAATCATAAAATATTTGCCTACACTTTAATATTTGATTCTTTTAATTGCTTTTCTTACATATTCTTATTGAGTGTTCATTTAGCTACTATTGTTTCCCACTTATGTGGGTGGGTTTTGAATTGAACCCTAAACAACAAGCTTTGCAAGCAAGCACCTTTATGACTGAGCCATCTCCTCAGCCACCAAAATAGATTTTATTAAAAATATTTTTATTTATTTTCAAGAAAGAGCGAGAGAAAAAAAAAAAAAAACTATTAGAGCACCAGGTCCTCCTGACAGTGAGTGGAGATTTTAGAGACATATGCCACTTTGTGCATCTAGCTTTATGTAGGTGCTAAGAAATCAAACCCAGGTCATTAGGCTTTGTAAGCAACCACTCTAACTGCTGAGTCATCTCTCCAGCACCTAAATGGATTTTTAGTAAAATTATTTCAATGCAAATGACAAGTAAAGGGGTAGTGTTTTAATGTCAAAAGAAAATCTACTTACTCAACTGAATATATATATATATATATATATATTTTCTCTCTCTCTCTCTCTCTCTCTCTCTCTCTCTCTCTCTATATATATATATATATATATATATATATATATATATATATATATGGACAAAAACAGAAAAGACAATGCACAAGAGATATAAGCAATTCCCTAAAGAATATATTCAAGTGGTCAACAAATAAGAGAGCCTAAAATTCTTTAGCTGGGAAAGAAATGCAAATTTAAAATCTGTAAGGATTTGGCTTCACACATATGATGGAATCTGAGAGGAGTAGCAGCATGAAGTGCCGCGCGGGAGTCAGGTAAAGAGCTCTTCTGTCCATTGTATAGGTGTGAACTGCCATTACCTTGCAGCAACGCCTACTGGCGGCATATGATGAATCTTTAAATCCACATATTATTCAATCCTGGGGTTCACTTCCATTGCACTAAACTTCTAATCTTATAGTGGACACTGTGGTCCACACACTGGGCTACCCATTAGTACTGTGTCTCCCTCCATGATCTCAAGACTGCTGCATCAATCTGCTGTATAAGAGAATCAGATCCTCTTTGGGTAAAATAATACAAAAATAGCCAGGCATGGTGGTACATGGCTTTAATCACAGTATTTTGGAGGCAGAAGTAGGAGGATCACCATGAGTTCAGGGCCACCCTGAGACTACATAGTAAATTCCAGGTCAACCTGGGCTAGAGAGAGACCCTACCTTGAAAGACCAATAATAATAATAATAACTGCTATTATTATTATTGTTGTTATTATTATAACATATATTTCAGAGTCTAGACTTGCCATAATGATGGGAGGTCATTGAGATGTTTGTTGGCTTACATCTGTGCTTGTACCTGTAGTCAATACAGACCAGTGAGGTGTAAAGAGTGAGAAAGAGAAACACATAGCAAAGCCATCCATGTCTAGAACAAGAGACACACTAGAAGTGCAATGCCAGAAGACATACTGGAATCTCTGTCTCTCACATTTTTCCACCTCAGTGCCATGTGATGCAGCACTGTGGGAGAAGCTGCTGCAAGTCATCATGTAACTGCATGTTCACTTGCCTAGGGCCCAGAGAAGATAAAGCAGTAGGTAGGAGTGGGAGTGGTGAAAGTGAAAAGAACAGTAGGCGCAACACTAATCACAGGGTGGTGTACAGTTCCAAAAGGTTTATAAGATGCTAGTGTCTGGCACTCTGTGTCAACTTTCAGACCACTCACCAGTCCAGCTCTACTTCTGCCTTCCAAGATAAGCCCAGGTTTCTTTCTTTTTTTTTTAATTATTTTGCTCATTTTTATTTATTTATTTGAGAGTGACAGACAGAGAGAAAGGGGCAGATAGAGAGCGAGAGAGAGAATCGGCAAGCCAGGGCTTCCAGCCACTGCAAACGGAACTCCAGATATGTGTGCCCCCTTGTGCATCTGGCTAACGTGGGTCCTGGGGAATCGAGCCTCGAACCGGGGTCCTTAGGCTTCTCAGAGAAGCTGCTTAACCACTAAGCCATCTCTCCAGCCCAAGCCCAGGTTTCTTGCATGCATGACAATAAGAGAGAATTTACACTATAGGGAAGAGACCTCTAGGAAATGTAGTTTCCGCTTAACTTAGTTAATATGAGCTAAAATTCTAAAAATTCCATCCAAATTACTCTGCTCAGTCAAGACACAGTTTTTCCCCCTATGGTAATGACAATATCTATGGATAGAATAAACTGGGATCTAAGGGTTTCTCCTCATCGTCTCACTGGAGATAAGTTTGAGCAAATAACCCATTTTAGATCAGCCTCAACTCTCTTGGGTCTCCGGCATAACTGCACGGCAATTCAAAATCTCTTTCTGCTGAGTCTTGTCCTGTGTGCCTCACCGACCTGGATTCTGGGAGTGAGTATCTCCAAATAAGCCTCTTATGCAAATTCTCTTGGCAACCACAATTTATTGTTTAGAGAAGTTGCTACAGGTATATGTAAATATTTCATATGTTTGAAAGTATATAGAGAATACACTACAGATATATACAGATTTTTTTTTGTGATGACAAAACATGCCGGGCAACACGGCTCTGCAAGCTGGAGAATTAAGTAGTAAGTAATAACTGAACCTACAAGGGATACATATTTGTATTCAAACCACCGCATTCTGTCCCTGACCCCCACAGACTCACAATAATTTAATACACAATGTACTCTTTCTGACTTAAAACATCCCCATAGACTTTCCAACAAGAGCACCATTGAAAAGTCCAAAGTTTCATCTCCAATTCAAGAGTATCTCTTAAATGAACCTTCTAAAGTCAAATCACACGTTACATATTTCCAACACATAATGGCACAGAGTAAACCTTTCCATTGGAAAAAGGAGAGACTGGACCTATGAAAAAAATCAATAACCAGTAGGCAAACATTAAATATCTGCAGTTCCAATTCTGTCACCCATAGCCAGATATGAAAGTCTCTGGATTTTAATTCCATCCCTCCATCTGTGCTGAGGATTCTGGGAATAACTCCATCCTAGACCAACAGCTCTCCATGGCAGCCATTCCAGTCATAGTATATCCTAAACATCCTTAGCTCTACACTGCAAACCATGGTTCATCATCATAGTTCCATACAATGGCCTTCCCGAGTCTCCCAACAGGGATTTCAATCCCAGTTCGCCTGCCACCTTTCAGTGGCTTCCTGGAATGATGTGCACTTTATGAAACACTTCCCTGCACTGGTCATTCTTCCAAAACCAGTAGCAGGTGGGGGGCACAGCCAAAACTTTAAAATCTAGGATGGGGAATAAATCTTGAGCTTAAAGAGTAGGATACTTTTTCACCAGTTTTTCCTTCAAGCTACCTCCTTTCAAAACATAATTTGCATTGTTACTAGCTTGAGCTTTCCATAGCTCACTATCAGGGCATGACTTCCATTGTTTCAATGGAAATGAGTGGGCCCATACTTAATGGTGGTAATCTTAACAATTTCAGCTTAAGTAACTTAAAACCAGTCTCTGTTCCCATAACTTCAAACTTGCTTGAATTTTTCCAGTGATAAATTAGTCTTTCACATCCTTCTGTTCTATACTTTTTGCCAAGCACACCAATCTATTACTTTTAAGTTCAATCTTGATCAAACTCTCAGAAAAAATAGGGAAAGATACAGCCCAGTAGCCCAGTTCCGACAAAGTTCTTTCCTTCACATTTTTAAAGTTCATAAGCCAAAGAATTAACAGTCCACAATTCTCTCTGCATTTAAAAGTTTCAAACTCTCACTAGAATAGCCCATAAATATCTGCTCTCAACACTGCAAGACTTCTCCAGTCCAAAGTACCAAGTCTTTCCACATTCCTACTACAAACACATTTCAAAAGACCGAAATCCTTATGGTCGGATTTATAATGACTACACTTCTCTGGTACTTATTTTCTGTTGCAGGTATCTTTGCATTACCGGGAAAACCATGCAATCAGAAGCAGCTTATAGGAGAAAAGACTTTATTTTAAGCATACAGATTCCAGGGGAAGTTTCATCATGGGTGGAAGAAGCTGTCTCACTCCAGCTTTCACAGGAAAGAAAACTTTCCTGAACCAACAAATGCAAACAGAGCCCATCCTGGCTTTCTGTACACTTAGGAAGGCTGGACTCAAGATCTGCTCCCAGGGGCATGCCTTCAGCAGCATAGATTTGCTTGCTGGAGAATTAAGTAGGTAGTTTAATGAAAAACACCAGAGTCTATGGGGGACATACATTTGCATTCAAACCACTGCATCGGCTAAATATTTTATGTAATATTCAAGCCATAGAGAATTATGCCAGGAAAAAAAAAATGCTTCAGTCAGTTATGCTAGTTGATGTGCAGGGATTCCATCCAGATATTCTGTGAGCTATAAATGTATATATATATATGTACATATATTCTATATACTTATATACTTAGGGTGTATTTATCAAACAATGCCAAAAAATTATAATCAATACATTTGTGTGCATGTATTTATGTATAAACATGTTTCTCTATGTATGCAATTCATGTATATACATTTGTATGTAATTGTATATGCTTGTTAGACTTCCCATTGCTGCAACAAAAAGTCTGTAATAAATAATGTTGAAGAAAGACATAGTTCTAACGGCTTGTGATTTCCCAAGATTCAGCCCATGGTTAGTTCATTGCATTTTTATGGGTCTGTGGAAAGAAACAATAATTGTGGAAGGAGTGTATTTTAGAACCCAGAAGCAGAGAGAGAGAGAGAAAGGGAGCAGGACAGGAATAAAGATAAGGTAGGGCTTTCCAGGGCATGTCCCCAGTGATCATTCCTCCCACCTATACTATTCACAGCTCCACTGCCTCCCAATAGTCTATTCCAATTTTGATTCCATCAATGGATTATTATATTGAGATTGATGAAGGCAAGAATACTCATTTTCAGTCACTCCCATGGACTGCACCTTTGAATAATTCTGGAATTGGAGATGAAGCTTTCTATTGTTTCCAGGACATTTTTATATTTAGAACATACTCTTCCACCTCTTGTCTCCAAAGTCTCAGGTCTGTCTCATCATTGAAATTGCATTCTGTCCATTTCTAATTGTTCTCTAAATATTAATAGTTCCAATATAGTTCAGAAGCCCAAGTCCAAATTATCTGAATGCTAGTGACTCAACATGCTTGGGCTTCAGGTCACTGAGAAATCAAGCTGGATCTGAGCTGGAAGCCTCTTCCCTGCTGAATAATTGTAAGGATGCTGGAAATACCTAGTCCTAACCAGCACAGGACCCTGAAAGCTTTATTGTCAGCAAGACCAAATGTACTAAATGGTGCAATGATGGCATGTCTGTTATAGGGGAAATCAAATGCTCTCTGATTGGACTTGAGAGGCAGGCTCCATGGGAGAAAATCCCTGCCTGGTACTGAAAACCTAATGAAAAGTCTATGACTTAGGATGTCATATGCCCTAAGTGGGAAACTACTACTATTGTCAGGCCAAATGGATATAGAATGTTCATCAAACTGCCCTCTGGATAGCTAAATACCTAAATACTTACATTTATGTCCACATAGTAATGTTTCTCTCACTTTTGGTTAGAGAATCTTCTTTTTTTCTTTTTCAGATGTCAGTGACCACTTGGATAATTCAAAACTCACCAAAGTGCTGAGAAGAAATAACAGCGGTGTTTTCAGTGCTAAGTGAGACATCTCTCTCACATCCTCCAAGGTCAGGGTCCATTGTGGAAGAGGTGACAGAAAGATTGTAAAAGTCAAAGGAATGTGGAGAGAGAGAGTGCTTAAAATACTGCTTGCAGACACAAAGTGACTTTGATATTCATGATCTTACAGTGGCTGATGCTATCTACACAAGACTTTCATAACAGGATACCCAAACAGAAGAGGGACTAGCTGAAAAGAAGAAGGGTTCCAGGCATGGGGAGGGTTCAGAAAGGGAGAAAAGGAGGGTGGGTGAATGGATTATGAGCATTACGGATTATGAACATTGTCTATGTTTATGGAACTTGTCAATAAAAGTTAAAGATTCAATAGCAAAAAGGGCTGGGAAGATGGCTCAGTGACTAAAAGTGCTTGCTTGCAAAGCCTGTCAGCATGGGGTTTTGAACATAATACTGGTGCAAACATTTTGTGCCATTTTGAACAACAAAAGGCTCCGGCATGCCTACACACACAGAGAGAGAGAGAGAGGGAGAGAGAGAGAGACACAGAGAGAGAGGGATGGAGGGAGGGAGAGGGAGAGAGAGAGGGAGGGAGGGAGAAAGAAAGAGAGCGATTTCTATTACAAATGGGAACAATAGGAATAGGAGAAACATAAAGTCAGAATAGGATCAAAGCAAGAATGACATCAAGCAGGGCAAAAACTGCAATGTGTAATCCCATGTCTGGTTTCTGCAGCACTTGATGGAATGATGTGAGCTCTGCAGGGCTTGCCAGCACTGCCACTGTTTGCTGTGTTCCGTCCCAAGGATCTCTCTCCTGAGCTCACTGCTCACTTTTTGTAGCCTTTCTCAAGAGACAGTCTGTGTTCCTGGAGTCTCAGATCTCATGGGGTGTTTGTTATATCTTTGGTCACAGCTTACAGTTTAACACATTTCTCTCAGGGCTTACCTATAGGAATTTTGTCCTGACCACACATGACTTGACCTCTCAGACTTTCCTTTGAAATCCATGTCGAAAACTTTATGACCTCATTGTTAGGTGTCATTATCCATACCTGCAAAACTTCCATCACATGGACAATGCTGTGTGGTCTGTCAGCAGTTTAAGTGAAAGCCCAGCCCCCAATGCCCTCAGCTGCACTGTCTACAAAATGCTTGGACAGCAGAAGGCTAGAAAAGGCATCCCAGGGTGGCTATTTGAAAGCAGGGCACCCTGGAACACTTTTCCTAAAGCACTCTCTCAAAATCTTTAAATGACTGGAGTCTATAGTAGCAGGTGAGTTCTAATTATACCACAAAAGTCATCAAGGCATCTATTGTATCAAGGCAAAGTCCATTATTTTTTCTTTTTCTTTAAAGGACACACAGTCATCAGCAGTCACACATTCCTGGACACAACCTTCCATGCTCCATTTTTCTCGTCAAGCTAAAAGATTTATTAAATTTTTCCTAGTTTGATTTTTTTGCTCATAATTCTCATTCCAAATCTGGGTAAAACTTGCCAGAGCTATCTAAGCTGCAGCCTGATTGCTGAGCTGCCTT
The DNA here is from genome assembly GCA_036346955.1 of Dipus sagitta. Lineage (NCBI taxonomy): Eukaryota > Metazoa > Chordata > Mammalia > Rodentia > Dipodidae > Dipus > Dipus sagitta. The sequence goes on from CM070772.1 coordinate 121,902,822, forward strand.
GAAATTTCCTCCATCAGATTAATTAGTTCATTATTTTATGCTTAGCCTCATACTGTAGCCTGCATAGGCACTGAATTTGTGATTTTCCCACTGCCTTGGCTATCTGTATAAAGTGGATTATAGGACAACATCACTAAATCAGCTCAAACTCAGCAGTGCTCAAAATTCTCAAGAAAAAATAAAAATGAAAAGAAAAAAAAAAGAAATGTATAAAATGTAGGCAAGTTCTTTGCCAACAATGGACCATGAATGTCCACTAGTCCAACCTCTAAGCCCTTCTCACATCAGAAATGCATGAGCAGTTTTAACTGCCTTCATTCCTATCAGCTTTCTAGTGTTCTGATCTCACACTAGAACCTCCCATTAATCTCTGCTAATGGTATTGTGGGGCTTCTTTTGCTCACCTTCCCACACTTTCCCAAGTTCTTCACACAAACAAGTAACAAAGCTTGGAACCCCATGACCAGACTTAGTGAACAGAAACCGCTCCACTTCTAGCACACAATTTCTGGTTAGATTTTTTTCCATGACAAAATACCCAACATACCATCTTAACAGAAGAAACCATTTATTTTGGCTCATTCAGAGTTGTGTCCATGACCAACTCCTTCCATCGGTGTGGGCCTATTGTGAGAATCGTCAAAGCAGAAAGAATGTAGAGCAGATCAAAGCTGCTAAACTCACAGTGGCCGGTACACTACGAGAGGCACTGGGGACCAGGTATATCTTTCCAAAGCACGCCCCTAGAGACCCACCTCTTCCGAATAAGCCCTGTTTTACACAGTTCAACCACGTTTCAATACGTTCTATTTTGGAATCCACTGATAGTGCCAGAACCTGTGGGATCCAATCAGTCGTCCAAAACCCCACCTCTGTACATGAGCCTTTGGGGCTCACATTTCATATTCAAAGTATAATAACACCTACAAACAAAAATAAGATAACTTATGGACAACACTAACTGTGAGACACTCAGTTGAGAGGATAAATTGGAAAGCGAGCAAAGCTGATAGAAACTTATAGTGATACGAATATATTTACAGATTTCCTTCTGTGTGCATATGTATGTATGTATGTATGTATGTATATATGTATATATATGTGTGTGTGTGTGTATGTATATATGTATGTCTATATGCATACATATATATAGCTATAAAATATAAAATATATATGTGCAGAAAGTAAAAATACAAATAAAATGTGATATATACACAATAAATAAATCAAGATATGCTAAATTTCAAGGTTGGTGATATTAGAGTGGGAAAGATTAGAAATAAATGTTTGATATCATGAATAATATTTGTGGTCCACATGAAGATGCTCATTTATGAATTAGACAAAAGAATTCCTAATACTGAAATAGCCCATCCCTTCCTGGTGGTGCAGGGAATTCTAGTTAAACACCGTGTGCTTTCATTGAGTACTTTTACTTATGATTTTGACCTACTATTTTTAAAGATTAGCTTTTATCTTTACTTATGGGGAGCTCTCTTTGTTCATTGGCACAACATTAAGTTTGGAGAATGGACTGGGGAAGAGCAGTTAAGCAAATAGTGGAGGAGTGTCAGCAAAAAGCAGTGATTCATCGTCAACCAGTGGTAAGAGAATAGAAATACAGAATATGAGCATTATCTCGGGCCGGATAAAGAAGGGGTTTGTTCTTGGATTCCATGTGAGGAATGATAATATGACAGGAAACAGAATGGCTCTCAGGTTTCTGTGCTTCAACACAGAACACATGATGCACTTCCTGACAAGTGGAAGACTGCTGCATACAGCACGCTAGCCTAGAGGACAGGAAGATTCCAAAGAAACACAAGACAAAAAGTGGATGCTCTGTATGACTGGGCAATTACAATCTGTTTCACAGAAACTTGTTTAGCTATAATGAGATATTTTTAGGGAAAAGCAGTAAATTGTTTTACCATGATAATAAGAAAACAATTTGAAGAACAAACTTTTTTTTCTCTTATAAATTTATACTTCTCAAATACACTCAAATGAAATTAAATTAAATCTTTTAGAAAAGACGTAGAACCACTGATTTAAATTAGGGTCATGTGCATAATCATAGTTGGGGAGGTTATTTACAGTGGAATGGGTATTCCTCCAGTGGTTGTATACTAAATAAATAGAAATAAATTTTTTAAAAAAAAACAGGGAAGTAGGGTGGTGATCTAATGGGAAGAAGGGTTTTAGTGGAAAGTGATAGGGGTGGAAAAAGGTATAAATAATAATAGAAAACAAGACTCTTGAGGAAGTATTGCCTAGACAGAGTGGAGTTTTCAGGCTTTTGTTTGCTTGCTGCAAGCAGATCAGTGTGTGGGAATTCTCCAGAAGTTTACTCACAATTCTGCATTTCTCATGGGTGTACTAATTACATGGGGCTTCCTCAAGGGTGTGGTTCAAGGGTGGAGCACCTCTGCATGGGCACCAGCTTATGCTGAAAATCTTCTCAAATAAAAGATGTTTTTTTATTAGGGTAGGGGAAAGTAAAGAATGCAATGAATGTATAGTAACGAGGATAGTATAAACCACTTGTTGACAATATGCAGTCCATTGTACTCCCAGAAAATAAATAAATATTCCATTCAAAGAAGTTACCTTCAGGGTGCAGAATGAGAAAGCGTTTAGCCTGTCTTTGTTGACTCTGCCTTTTAAATTGCACTTAAAATTCAATTTTTCTTTTCTTTTTCTCTTGATATAGACTTGCCATATTGCTCTATCTGGCTTTAAACTGATGACAAACATGCTTTAGCCTCCCAAGTGATGATATTATAAGCATGAACCATTATTCCTATCTTTAAAATTCATTATGTAAAATTTTAAGTGCATCAATTATGTTAGTTATAGAATGGGAATGAACAATTCTGTTTTCATTAATTGGAATCCTGGGCTCTACAGTTTAATGTTTGGTTCTTTGGGACATAAACACAGAAGCCTTTGAACTTCTTTGTGTCAAGGTTCTTTACTAAAAACTCTTGCTTTGTCATTAAGTTTTGTCTCAGACTTAACTTATTCTACTCTTAATATTTCAAGCTTTGACTAATTTATGCATTTCCCTGTGTTTTGGCATATCTTTTCAATTTCAAAATTTTGTAGTCTATTTCATATATGTTATTAAGTTTTTCCTGTTATCATGTGTCTTTTTCTTTTAATAGGCTAGTTTATCCTGTAGACATTTATTGCCATAACATTCAGTTTTGATCTGAATGCTGTCATTTATCTTGTTCCCTGTTTTTGTAATGCTTCTTACATTGTCTTTCATATTCCACAGCTTGGGTTTATTTCAGTCTTGTATAGCAGCTTTCCATTTTAATTGTAATCTACAGACTCTATTTCTCATATAACAGCCTTTATAACTAGCCATAGAACTATCAATGCCTCTTGAATATGTAAAATATCCTTATTAACATATTAATTTAAATTAGTATCAAATAAAAATAATACTTTCTGTCAACTTCTCTTCATATATAACATCAAATCTTTGCATCTTACATCGTCATTCTTAATTTGTCAAGATAAAGTACATTTACATTTTGGTAGTAAAAATACTCCTTTTGTTTAACCACATTTCTAAATAAAAAATGGAACTAACTGTTATCACACAGCCTTTTAACTCACAGATTCTGCAGGCCTAAACTTTTAATGTTCACCATTACATTATTAGGATGTTACCATCTTTATAAACCACAGCCCCAGGCTGGAGAGATGGATCAATGGTTAAGGCACTTGCCTACAAAACCTAAGTGCCTGAATTTGATTCCCAAATACCCCTGTAAAGCCAGATGCACAAAATGGTACACACATCTGGAGTCCATTTGCAGTGGCTGGAGGCCCTGGTATACCAGTATTCATTCTTTCTCTCTGTCTCCTTATAAATAAATAAATAAATAAATAAATAAATAAAATAAAACACAGTCCTAAGTCACCCTATACCTCCTTTTCCTCATATTGCTTCCATGTTTTCTACTTTCTATAGGTTTAGACCATGGAGAGTAGCATTACATTAAGGTCTGGTTTGAATTTATTCCTATGTATATTTTGCCCTCATCTTCAAGTTAGTATCTAGTTGTGTCAGGAGACAGGGGTCTAAGTGGTACCACACACCTCTAGTATGCATACAGCATTGGGTTTGATCCCTAGCACTTCAAAAAAAATTGCATTTGTTTTGCAGAACTGTTTAGAGCTTGCACACATATCATTTTGTTTTATGTTCCTGAAACTATATTCAAATTATCAAATACTAACTCTCCCTGCTTTATATTCTGTTAATTATAATTAATTCATAAATACTCAGGTCAGAATCTATTTCAAGTAAACTTTTATTGCAATATAACTTTCCCATAAAAATTATAAATACTGAGTGTACAACTTAATTAATTTTTATACACAGGCATACAAAAGCATAGGACCATATAATTCACAATCTATAAGAGGGAGTGCAAAGTTTCCAGTGTGCCAAAGTATCCTTTTTACACTCCTAGCCTTTGGATCCTTCCCTAAAGATATCACTCTCCTAGCTTGTCTGTGGTTGGTACTTATTTCTGCATGTAAATTTATAACTTATAAAATTTACATGAGTAGGAAGATGGTGTATGTGAACTTTCATATCTGACACCACAGGCTGCAACACCTTTAGTCAGTTCCTTGACCCTAATTATCTTCTCAGCATTAACCCCTGAAGCTGGAGCAGTCCCAGGTACTAACCCAGCCCTGGCTGCCTTATTAACCCTACAAGGCTAGGTGATACAGGGCATCTCTTCAGCCTTGGTGGTCTTATTTGTCAGAATCCACTGACCCTAATTGTCTCAGGGAATGGTAAAGTTGCAATTTTCTAAAAACATAGAACATAAAGAAAGGATAGCAGAAATAAGGAAAGACCACAGCTGTAACATTCTCATTTTAAGTATTAAAATATTCAGATTCTAGGAGTTTATATTTAAATATTTTATTGTTTTACTATTTGAAAGCAGAGAGAGGAATAAGAGAGAGAAAGGGAATGGACACACCAGGTTCTCGTCACTGCCAATGAACTCCAGAAGCATGACACACTTTGGGCATCTGGCTTTATGTGGATACTGGGGAATCAAACCTGGAAGTCAGGCTTTTCAAGCAAGCTCCTTTAAACACTAAGCAATTTTTTGAGCCCCAGAATGCAGAAAGATGTAGTCACCAAAGAAAATGTGCATACTTTCTAGTAAAATTTTACAACTCGACATCTATTTTAAACATATTAGAATATTTTAAGCTTATGTCTGATGACTGATATTGTATCAAACTTGAATATGATTATTCTAATTATTCTATTTCTTCTCATAGCCTTTTTTTTCTTGGAATTTGAGGTAACTTTTAAGAGAATGGCAGATTCTCAGCGTGCAAACAAGTTTTAACCAGTACATATAGGGTCTGTGCATGATGCTCCCTTATTTGAGTGAGTGCATTTAGATTAGCAGTGTGGTTAGATTTGTAGTTAATGGTGTCTTTAGCCTGGCACGTCACCTCTAGGTTCAGATGTTTGAACGCAGCTCCACTTGTCATGCTGTTTTGGGAGATTATGGAAGCTTTGGGACACAGGGCCCAGTTGGCAGAGGTAGATAAGGTTGTAGTCATCTGTGGTTCCAGTCTGTGTTCTCTGCTTTCTATTGGTCTTAATGTGAGAAGCATCAGCATGCTCCTACTGCTGTGGGCCCAGCAGCTCCCACTGCCAAATCTTACTCGTTGATGGGTACACCCTCTGAAAGGGTGAGCCACAATAAACCTTTCCTCCCTTGAGTTGTGCTAACAGGTACTTAATTGCAACAGAAGGCAGCATATACAGTAGGGGAACACCCATCTGGTACAGAGCCAACTGGGGGCTCATTTTTAGGCCTCGTAAGGTATGGCTGATCTGCTCTGTTCTTTGGTCTTTCCAAGGTGACTGTGTGAAACTGTGGTGTGTTTACTACATCTCCTTTACCTTGAAGCTCTCTGAACTATAATGTTCTGTCTTTCATTGTACCAGGCTGCTACTGGCCCTGGTTCTCTTAGCTTCTTAGTCTCTTAGCATCTAGATCTTTCTTTTTCTTTTTTTTTTTTTTTTTTCCTAGTTTAATACTTCCTTTATACTTAGAAGTATTGGGTTTTTAAAATAATTTTTTATTTATTTATGAGATGGAGAAAGAGAGAGATAATTAATAGAGAGAATGAATGAGTATGAGCATGGAGGGCCTCTTGCCACTGCAAACGAAATCCAGTTGTACCAGACGCATATGTCATTTTGTGCATTTGTCTTTATGTGAGTACTGGTGAATTGAACCCCAGGCTGAAGAGCTTTGCAAGCAAGTGACATTAGCTTCCATCTCCCCAACTCCACAGATGGATTAAGGAAATATAAATTTATACCTGGAGTGAGAAATAACTTTGCAAGCATCATTAAATTTAAGAAAATTAATCAAATAGGCATCTAAAATTCAATATAATTCTCTCCAACATTACCCAAAGATTTACCTTTTCATTCATTGTCTCATTATCTTTCACATATTCCCAAAAATATTCATCTCTCATTTTTAATGTCTAATACCAATAGAGACCAATACTTGATTTCTAAACAGAGTTTTCCTTCTTTTTAAAAATTTTATTTATTTGCAAGTAGAGAAAGATAAAGAGAGGAAAGAAAAGATAGGCATGCCAGGGCCTTCAGCTGCTGCATACTAACAACTCTACACACATATGCCACTTGGTGTATCTGGCTTTACATGGGTACCTGGGGTATTGAACCCAGGTCCTTAGGCTTTGCAGGCAAGTGCCTTAACTGTTGAGCCATCTCTCTTGCCCCCAAATAGATTTTTCAAAACACAAATTATTTTTTAAATTTGATTGATGAAAGATAGTAATGAAAATCTGTAAGATTCATGTTAATATCCTTTCTAGTTCAATACACATTTTATTTCAAACATTTTAAATTCACTCAGAATGTATTTTACAAAATTGAAGATTTATAGCTTCTATTTGAATGTGTTTTTAAAGATTTTATTTTTATTTATTTATTTGAGAGAGAGAACAAGGCAGAGGAAGAGGGGGGGGGGAAGAATGGGAGTTCCAGGGCATCCAGCCACTGCAAATGAACTCCAGATGCACCTGCCACCTTGTGCATCTTGGTAACGTGGGTCTTGGGGAATCGAGCCTTGAACCGGGGTCCTTAGGCTTCACAGGCAAGTGCTTAATTGCAGAGCCATCTCTCCAGCTCTATAGTTTCTATTTAAAATTACCAATACACAGTGGATTTATTTTGTGATCATGGCATTGGGTACTGTTTTATTTTCTGTGTATTGATTTATTTATTCATTTTATGATGTTGGGTATCTATCCAGGAAAACCAGTGTTAAAAAAATCATTCTGAATCCAATTCCTGAAGAACTGAGAATTTGATTATGTAACGTGGTAGCCTAAGATATACTTAGGTTTTGAGATAAGTTCTAGAGTGCAAAGACTAGAGAACCTGGGGCTCTGTGGTCTGAGGTCAGGAGAGGATGGAAACCTAAGCCCTAGAACAGAGTCAGTTCTGCCTGGAGGTTCCAGATGTGGGTGATGCCTCATTTTTTTTTCAGAAAAAGAAAACATCATGCACATACCATGATGTAATGTTTAATCAGCTATCTGAATATTATACATCCAATTTACATGGACACCTACAAATAAATAACTACCTCAGTCATCCATTTGTATTTTTTAATTTTTACCAGGATTCTTAGTTTTACTGTGTATTTCAAATATTCCACTGATTTCTCCAGACACATGTGCCTCCATGTGCATCTGGCTTACGTGGGTAACTGAGAGTCGAACCGGTATCCTTTGGTTTTGCAGGCAAATGCCTTAACTGCTAAGCCATCTCTCCATCTCTGAGATCTTTACTATCCCTGAAGAATTTCTTTTGCTTTCAGATTCAATTGGCTCATTTGTGCTTAATGGTTGCGTACATGTCCATGTGAATGTATATGTTATGTTATGTTATGAATGTATGTATATGTTATAGCTTTCCTTAGGTGTTTGATGATCTGAATTTTTCCTGTCATAGAAACTTATTTTTATTTCATGAGTGTATGTGCAGGCATGTAGTATGTGTTGTGTGATGAGTTTGGTGCTATGCATGCTATGTAAAGGTGTGAATGCAGATGTATGTGCCCCTTGCACACACATGCGGAGGTCAGAAGAGAACATCAGTTATTTTTCCACCATCATTCATGTGCATATTTCCTTGAGATGGAGTCTGCTACTGAATCCTGAGAAAGCTGTTTTCACAAGTCTCAGTGATTCTGCAGTTTCTGCTTCAAAGAGGACTGGGATTAGGGAAACACATGGTGGGTCATACCTACCTGGGTACACGGGCACTGCAGAATCAAACTCAAGCAGTCTCTGACCCAGTTGGTTCCTTATGATTGCCTGGGAAGCACTCCTGTTGCTAAGCCATCTTTCCAGCCCTGAGAGGCTATTTTCATATATTTTCTCTGTATGTGAAAAATCCTTACTGCTTATGGTTGTTCTTTATATTTAGATAATATATGTCATTAACATCAATAAATAGTTTTAGATTTCCCTTATGCCAATTAATGTTATTATGCTTAAGTTTTCAATATATTCACTGTAAGTTGCCAAAAATATAAATATAATCTAATAAATTTAAAGATATTTATAATATATAACATTATATATATTACATATTTAACATATATTTTTCCTAGGATTTGGTCATATTGGGATTAGCTAATGATTTTGAAGGCTTCATATACAGTTAGTGCAATTCTTTTTTAGGTATTCTTTTATTTATTTGCAAATGTATATATAGAGAGAGTGAGTGAGAGAGAGAATGAATAGGCATGCCAAGACCTCTTGATGCTGCAGATAAACTCCAGATACATGCATCACTCTGTGTATCTGGTTTTATGTGGGTACTGAAGTATCATACCCAGGTTGGCAGGCTTTGCAAGCAAATACATTTAACTACTGAGTCCTCTCTCCAGTGCTAGAGTTAATGTAATTCTTTAAATTTTTAAATATTTAATTAATTTATTATTATAGAAAATTATATATTGTTATATTATATTATATAATTATAATAAAATTATATATTATTATTATTAGTTATTATTTTAGAGAGAAAGAAAAAGGATGGGTGCAGCACGGTCTGTAGAAACTAAAAAAAAACTCCAGACATATGTGCCACCTTGTGCATCTGGCTTTATGTGAGTACTAGGAACCTGAACCTGGGTTTTTGACTTTGCAAACAAGCGCCTTAAGTGCTAAGCCATCTCTCCAGCCTAATTAATGTAATTCTATAAGCAGCTTCTTTAACCCCTACCTTTTATGCTATTATACACAAAAAAATTGGGCTAGTAGTTCTGTTTGCTGAGCAAAAAGACCTGGCATACACATATACTCTCTCTCTTCTTCCTCCTTCAGTCTTTTCACAAATAAGTAAATAAAAATATTAACAAAATATAAACAACTTATGCCAACTTTCGTTAAATTAATTTTGATACCTATAAATATTTTCATTTTTTGCTTGTTAAAATGATGAATTATTTTAATGTATGTCCTTCTATTGAAGTAGCCACATATTCTTCTGTTTATTCATTATTTTAACCTGCTAGTTTAGATTTCTAGTGTACTGTTAATTCATTCTCCATAATTTCTATTCTTTTTATTAGTTATGTACACAGTGTTTATACAGCCATGTTCATACCATCATTAGCCTCCTCCCTGTCCCCGCCTGACAGGGACCCTCCTCATTGGGGAATGTAGGTCGTATATTGTGGGGGTAGCCACCAGTGATGGGTAAAAAGCAATGTGTCTGTGCATAATGTCCCAAAATGTGGTTCTAACAATTTTTCTGCACCCTCATCTACAAACTTCAATTCTTAAGAAAACAATCAGTCTTTAAATTTTTGAGTGACTTTCATGATTTATTATAATAATTATACTTAATTTATAAATTTAATTGAAAAGAACTTTATTCATTTCCAGAATACTGAAAAAAAATTAGACATCATGAAAATCATTTCATTTTTGATTTTTATAGAATGTGGAGCTCTCAGGACCCAGAATTATATGGCAGGTCTGGGAAAACATGTTCAAATTCTTCCCTTTTAGCAAATTTATTAAATTAAATCTTGTATGTTAAAATATAGAGAGAACACACTTTCCATGCAGATTTTCCACATGGGGTTAGATTATTCCTACAAGTTTCTCTCATATTTGTGCTATATCACTAATACGTGAATATGGAATGTTTAATTTTCTAAGTTTTCTTTTATTATGTTTATAAAATTTTGTCTCTTTTTTAAAAATTACTCAAAATACTAGTTTATGTTTTTGCTTATCTTTTTATTTTTACATGTATTAATTTCCAGTGTTATCTTTATTATTTGTCATGCTCATGTTGATTTTCTTTTTGAAGGTGTTATTCTTTGAAAAGTTTATTTTCATTTCTTCTTATTCAATAATCAGGGTATTTGAGATTATGAGTAATTTTCTAAACATACTCATTCTTCTGGACCTCTAAATTTTAACATGTGACTATTATTCTAATTGGCAATAAAGCTGAGATTAGAACTGGTCTTACTATTTTTGTCTTTGATCCTAGAGCTGGTTTTCTTTCTATTTTTATTTCATTTCAATTTAATTGTGTATACTTATTTCCTCAACATTTTACTATGATTTTTTTCCATTTTTATTTTTTATTTTATTTTTTTTACAGTCAGTTTGGTACCATTATTAGGCTCATCCATGACCTACCCCCTCCCCTTAGCCCCTCCTTGTTGAGGTATACGGGTCATGCATTGTGGAGCTAGCCCACAGCTATGGGTAAGCTAAATGTCTCTGCATATCATGACCCAACATGTGGCTCTGACATTCTTCCCGAACAATTTTATTTATTTACTTGAGAGAGGGGAAGAATGAGAGAGGGGAAGAATGAGAGAGAGAGAGAGAGACAGGGAGAGAGGATGGGCATACCAGGACTTCCAGCCACTGCAAACAAACTCCAGATGCATGCACCACCTTGTGCATCTGTCTTCCATGCGTCCTGAGGGGTTGAACCATGGTCTTTTGGCTTTCAGGCAAGTGCCTTAATTGCTAGGCTATTTCTCCAGCCCTATGATGTTGTTTATTATCATCGAAGTATTTCAGTTGCATATATTTAGCCCTTTCCTTTCTACTCTTTCCCTTGCAATTATTAGACTACCAATTCAGATTCAGCTCCTGCCATGATGTTCAGCAGACAGTCACGTATCTAGCAATCAACCTTCTTCCTAATATGGTATAATTGGAAAAAAGTATATCTCTAATATGAAACATTAATATTTAATAAACCCAATGTAAAAGTTTATCAATTTTCATCACGAAATTTGTATACCATTTTTTGAAAGTCTCTTTTGTTGTTTTCTTTATAAAACCAAACCAAAATTCAACCAAGTTTTCAAATGCAAAACTATGTGGATTAGAATTAATCATGTGCTATCCAACTAATGAATTACTTCTGATAATAATTCTGAACTTCATCCTCCCAAATAAAAAAACAAGCATGGGAGGGAGATGAAGCTTAGCAGAACTTGTAAGCATTTTGTCAACACATCACAAATACAGGGAAAATCTATACTGCTCCAGGTTATTCTCTGTCGACTTCTCAACAGAGAAATCTCAGTGAGAGCAGCCTCAGGGTTATCCTGGTGCTCCTGCCTTGCCTCAGCGTGTCCATGACGGTTGCCATGAAGATACCTGAGGGCGTGTCAGCGAGTGTCCAAGCGCCTTTGAAATCGTACATACTAAAGAGAGGCTGCTGCTGCATTCCTATTAAGCACACGAGTACAGAGTGGCCCATACTTTCTAAACTTCACAAGTGTAGGAGAATACATAGATGGGATGAGGCTCAAAACATGATTTAGCCATAGAACACTATTTTATCAGATGAATTATTGGAAAGTCAAACAATAAAATACTACTTTTGGATTCCAATAATCTGTATAATGTTCTATATTTGTTTCCAAGTAGCCATAACTCAGCCTTCTCATCACCTTTTTGGCATGAAGGCTGAACTCACTTCATTATCTATGTCATGATTGTGCTTGCACTTAGGTCTCTCTCTGAGCATCAATCTGCAGATGTACAAATTATTCTTTCCCTCCTAGTTAAAGTCAGTTCTTAACTCTCATCTCCATCTTATAGTACTTTCATTTTTATGAACAGCCACTTTTTTGGTTTGGAGCAGCAGGGAATATTCTTAACTATTATGATTCTGTGTCAAACTCCATTTGTAAAGAATCTAGGGACCATTATTTTGTCTATCATTTGACAGGAACAAAGTAGGGACATTTCAATCATTTTCCTTTAAAGCCAAATGCCTTTAAAAGAATGTCTATAAAAGAATCAAAATCTAAGTTTTTGTTTTTTATTAGAGACAGAGAGATGGAAAGAAAGGGAAATAGTAAGATAGATAGAGAGAGAGAGATATTGAATGGGCATGCCAGAGCATATACCCACTGCAAATGAACACCAGACACATGTGCCACCATGTACATCTAGATTATAGGGGCCCTGGAAAAGAGTACCTGGATCCTCAGGCTCCGCAGGCAAGTACCTAAACTGCTAAGCCATCTTTCCAGGGCCCAAAATCAATTTTTTTAAATACTATTTTGATAACTTCACACATGGACATAATGTATTTCTCATCTTATTCACCCTGTACCCCCTTGTGTCCCCCGCCCCATTAAACCTCTTCCTCTTACCAACTGGTCTGCCTTCTGCTGCCATGTTTTTATTGTGGCCCATTTAATTTAATTCGGGGAGCTTGTATGAGCATGGGTGGGTTTTATTTATGAAAGCATGAGCACCTTACCAGTGGCTACATCCTTGAAGAAAATATTTCACTGTTGCGTCATCCTCCACTCATGTTGTGATGTCAGCAGGTCCAATGCTGTACAAACCTTGTGCAGGTAACCACAGCTGCTGTGAGTTCATGAGTTCAATAGCCATGCAATGAATGGAATATAGTGTTACACCAAGCTTTTCCTCATACTTCTATTTTTTTTCTCCCCCCTATTTTGTCTTCCCTGAGACTTGAAGGAATGACATAGATGATCTATTTAGGACAGAGAACACAATAATCACTTATTTTTAGCACCAGTGTTGAGTCCCCAAAATAATACACCCCCACACACATACATTCACACATATACACATACTGCAGAAAGAAGCTTCTCTTCCCAAAGCTGACTGCAGCACTAACCTATGTGAAAAAAAAATAGATATTGAGAAGTGCAACATCAATTAAGCAAGATAACAGGAATATCTTCCCCTCTTAGACCTATGAATTCTTCAAAATTGTGTGTTTTATTAGGTTTACAGTAGTAGGCATGAATAATCACTTGTAGAGCGAGCTTTAAATTCAGTCAGAAAGAAGTTAGTATAGTAATTACCTACTCCTTTCTGAGAAAAAAAAATTTACCTGACTAAAAACAGTTTATGGAAGGAAATATTTTATTTACATGTTACAGTTTTGTTTTAAACATTTTATACATTATTTATTTTGAGAAAGAGAGAGAATGGATATGCTAGGGTCTCTTACCACTGCAGACAAACTGCAGATGTATGCTCCACTTTGAGGATCTGGCTTTATGTGGGTATTTGGGTATCCAACCTGGGCTGTGAAGGTTTTGCAGGCAAGAGCCTTTATTTGCTAAGCCATCTCTCCAGCCCCAGTCTGATAGCTTTGAGACATTTCATCATGGCATTGAAAGCAAGGCAGGAGCAAATAACCAGGCTTTTCATCTCCATAGCAGCAGGGAAGAAGCAGAAAGAATGATCCAAATGTGGCAAGTGAGGCTAGGCTATGACACCCCGTGGCACACTCTCAGCATACCTCCTCCAGCAAGGCTCCATGTTCCAGAGACTCCTCCACACAGGGATGAAGTATCAGATTTAATCACAAACATATGCCTAATGTTCCTTGACCAAGCCCATTCCCTTTCCTATAATAATATAATATAATATAATGTTTATTTTTCCTAGAATTATTTTATACCAACATTTCTTTGTTCATCACACATGTATCTGGAAATTTCTAGTTCATCTTCCAAAAGCACTTTCCTTTGTAAGAGCTGGTTCTCATTGCTCCTTCAGCATTCTTGCCCTCCTTCCTTTGCAGCATTGGGCTCCAGCATTCACACACACACACACACACACACACACACACTAATAATGAGTTTGGGAAGAGCAGTTACATTGCCTCTGGTATGGGTGATAACACATGAACCTGAAGCTAAGCCATTTGAGAGTGAGAGCCATCTCAGATGGCTGTAATGGTGTAATACTAATATGGCCGTCCTTCCCATGTGATATACAGAAATATGTCTCCTTGTTGAAGTGCTGTAGGCATTGCCCTTGTACTGATTGTCTAAACATGCAAGAGATGCTCAACTGTCTGCGCAGAAGAAAAAAAATGTGTAACCAAGGGAAAATTATAATTGCAAAAAGACATGTAGGTGGTATCCTCCCAGTTAGCCTATGATTTTTTATTGGACAAATTGGAATAAAAGAGAAAGCGAGATGTGCTGAGGCCCAGCATCAGCAGGGTTGTAGATCTCGAAGGGGATGTGTGGAGTCGGCGTTGTGAGGAAATGATGTGGACCAGTAGTTCAGGTGAAGCACACTGGACTCAGAGCAAAACTCTGCTTCTTTATTTATACTTTGCAATACATTATTAGTATTATTTTTATCATTATTATTATTTGCAAACAAGACATAGCAATTTATTCATGTAGCTTCTATTCTCTAAGAAATCTTGCACAATATTCCTCTTTTCCCTTGGTTTCCCCTGCTTCTGTTTAACTCATGAACCTCTTGCCCCATTGACATTCTGATAACATCTTAAAAAAGAGTGTCAAAGATTGTAAGCTGGTTATTATCTTACTCAGGTTCATGGAAACTAGCAAAGAGCCCTGGCAGGTAGCTCTGTATATGGTGAAATATGCACCTGTGTATGGTAAAAGTTGATCTATCCAACCAGTGTTTTACATTGATGTCTTCCTTTAGGAGCCTACCAAACTCTATTGTTAATTCTGAAAGTTACACATTCTGTTTTACTTCCTTGTATGGGCCCAACCCGATTATTTCAAAGACGTTTACTTTTGCTCCCTAGCATTTCAGGCTCCTTTTCTAGTAACTCATCTGTAGGTTTAGGAAATGTTTCTGTTAATTCCTGTAATCATAAATAATGTTTCTTGGGAACAATTGGTAAGGCATGAGACATAGCATTGTGAGGAACACGTCTCATTAGGTGAAATATATGTTTGTGGTGTTAAGAAACTTTGTACATTCAAACTAGTCGTAGTTTCAGGATCCATAATCTGTTTACCTGTTTAAACATTACACCCTCAGAAATTTCTGTAGAAACATAATTTTCCTAATTATTTCCTATCATTGGTGACTACATAAACACATCTGAATTGGATTCCCCTATTATTACTGAGAAGGGGAAAATGAAAGCAAAAATAAGTAGTAATAAACTTCTAATAATTACAAAAATTTCAAGAAAAAGATAGCAATAGCTCAAAATGTCAGACAACAGGCACTCCAGGAGGTCACTGAAAGACTTTGTGTCCCTGACAAAGAGAGTCTTGGATGCCACAGCCCTGCTGAATGGTGTCCCATCAGCGTCACACTCCAGAGCTGACCACTATTGCCATTTGGCCACCAACAGAGATAAAAACACTTACATGCTATTTCTTTATTTATTTAAATTTAAATTTGTATTTATTTGTTTGAGAGAGAGAGAGAGAGAGAATGGGCAGACCAGGCCTTCTACTTGCTACAAAAAACAATCTCCCAACACATGGGTCACCTTGTGCATCTGGCTTACATGGGACTTGGAGAATTAAACCTGGGTCCTTTGGCTTCTCATACAAGTGCCTTAGCCACTAATCCATCTCTCCAGCAACTTACATGTTATTTATTATGACTGAGTGGGGGAAAAATGAAAAGCTTAGACATGTGCAAGATATTCTCCATGGAGTTCTTTATGCTTCTTTATCCTTGGACTCTGCCATGGAGGCCACTGTGCATCTCAATACCCCAAAGGTACACAGGTGACTCCAAAACAGCTGCATGATCAAAAAATCCCATCATAAGCATGTGTGAAAATTTCCTAAATAGCTAAGAAACTGAAGTTCCTACTTAAGTTAACTTTCTACCTCATAGCTCAGACAGGAGTATATGTACCTGAAAATAAAGTGAGTGGCTGCAATTTTGGGTGAGAATCTTATGATCCTCCTCCTCCTCCCCCTTCTATGAGGGAATGTTGACAGGCCCAGTCTTGTTAAGGTCTCAAAAGTACATAAAATCACAGCTCCTCTGATTTCAAGATAGTAGTGACCAAGTTCATATCATGCCCAGAGGAGAGAATTCAATAACATAGATCTATCTGGAGTATTGATCTTTCAACAGAGATTTAAAGGAATAGAAGCCTCATTAGAGACCTCAGGTCAGCAAGTAAGGAACCCACAAAAGCAACCTTAACAGCTGAGTAAACTCAGAAAACACTTCCTACAGCATTTGTTAAATTCTCCAAGTACAAGCAGCCTGCAGAAATGACATCCATAAAATATTCTAATACCATAGCTGTCTCCAAGATGAATCTGGTCTATGCATTTTAAAGATAGCAAAATATTTTCATCACCGCAATGCTTTGCAAAGATTTTTAAAGATCAAGGAAATTGGCCAATTTGGAAATGTTTAAAATGGAACATTTTTACATCACCTTATATATTACCTATCACTTAGTGATACATTTTGTGCTGATATCAAGGGTGCAGTTGTGCCCCTTTCACCTCATAGGATGAACAAGCTGAGTAAATGCTGTTGGTAAAAGGCCCAATGATGAGAGATTCGCGACAAGTTCTCTGGAGGTTGCTGTGCTTAAGATAGGCTGATGTTCCCTTACTTTGCCAGCTCCTATCAGATTTTGCTACTCGTAGAAAATTGACTTGGGCAGAGCTATCATTATTATTACCATTATTTTATTCTTGCCAGAAACTGCCATTTCAAAATGTGTTCCTTTCTGGATTGAAAAACAAAATAATGAGCCTGTATTTTTATTTCCTGGGAGGCCACATTCATTTACATTCACTTACTGTTTAGGCTTCCCAGTTCCTATAATTTGCACAGTGCTTCTAGAAACAGGCATATAATCACAGCAGGGGAGAAGTGAGTCCCCAAAGCCTACATATTGCAGGCTGGTTAGGTTGTGCTTATGTTGGCTCAGGGGTCTTCATGGCTTCTGCAGTATATCTCTATATATGTGCTGAAACATTTAATATAGAGAAACTGGGTCCCGGCTTATTGTATTAAATCTCTTGTGCATCTGATCCTATCTGCTGATGAGTCTACTATAAAGGCCAAGCCCTCGAAGTGATTTCTGCTGCATGAATCAGCAAGACCCCTGACCTTTCATTTTATTTTTATTTTGTGGTACATTAATAATACCTACTATGTATACATGTACATATATGTGTGTGTATATATATATATATATATATATATGCACTATGAGATGACTCTGACTTTTACGAAACAATCCAGTGAATGAATTTATTTGAAGCCTTTCTATGACCCCATCTATTCTTTTATTTTAATTATTTATTTATTTATTTGAGAGTGACAGAGAGACAGAGAGAAAGAGGTAAATAGAGATAGATAGAGAATGGGCGTGCCAGAGCCTCCAGCCACTGCAAAAGAACTCCAGACGCGTGTGCCCCCTTGTGCATCTGGCTAACGTGGGTCCTGGGGAGTAGACCCTCGAACCGGGGTCCTTAGACGTCACAGGCAAGTGCTTAACCGCTAAGCCATCTCTCCAACCCCCATCTATTCTTTATTACAGATACTTCCAGCCCACCCCACCCACCTCTGAAACTCTGCAAGGAAATATCTGGATTTCAGCTGAAGCTCGCATGTGTTTCTTTTCACCGTGATTGTGATGATTTTCCTTAGCTGCTTAAGCCTCTAGCAGCCAAGCATCATTTCTGTTCTGGTTATCTATTGCTGCCTAACAAACACACTGAAATTTAGTGGCTTAAAACAATAGCCATTTTATTTGTTCATGATTCTAATTTGTGGGCTGGGCTCAGCTGGACTTGCTAGTGATCATTTCTGTGACCGCATTCAGCTGGCAGCAGGGCAGTTGGGAACTGGGCTCAGCTGGCACGCTGGCATGGCTGGGCATGGTTCTCTGCCCTGTGTGGACTCAGCTCTCTCTTGCCTCATGTGCAAAAGCCCCTTTGTCTTTCCTTGTGATGGGGACAGACATGGCTGGAATTCTCACATGGAAGCTCAGGGCTCTCAAGAGCTTCTGGGCATTTATAAAACTGAGGGCCCTCCTCTGTGGGGTTTGTGGTATGCATTGTGGGGTCACAAATGCACCTGTTGGTCTCTGTGAGGTGGGGGTAGGGTGGGGGCCAATGCCTCAGAATACCCTTGCCCACCTGGTAGGTCTTATACTTTTCTGCTCTCCTTCCTCAATATTCCTTGAGTTTTGGCATGACGTGTTGTAAGTCTCCTTTAGTTTAGAGCTCTCAGCAGACTTTGATTTTATTATTTAACCAGTTTTGAGTCTCCTTAGTGGAATGGGGGTGGGGAGTGAGAACATAAGAATTTAACTTGATAGAAATATGAGCAACATGTAGTAGATTCATACTATAAAGATCTCAATTAATATGCTAATTTTTTAATAATTCCTCAATATCTCATTTGTCCACATATATTAAAATTAATTTCATGGAAGTACCATTTCCACAAGCAAAGCTTTATGGGTCTATGAGGTTTGACAAGGCATATACAGAATTAAATGGAACCACAATTAACATAACGATCATTTGTATCATTCTTTCACAAAACCTCCTCTCATGTTCTCCTCTAGTATGCCTGTCTAACAACAATCTTCAATCACTAGGGATAATTTGATGTTTTTTTTTCTTTTATGCCTAATACATTAATTTGGCCTGTTATGGTACTTCATATAAAATATATCATAAAGCATGTACAATATGTTGCTTGACTTCTGCAACGAAACAGCCTTTTGAGATCCATGTATACTGTCCCTAGTATACTGTCCCATGTACCCCAGCTAATTCTTTGTCTTAGTCAAGCAGTACTCAAATGTACCAATAGAGCAGAGTATTTATTGGTGAGCCTATTGGGGTGCACTTTTGAAGAAAGCTGCTACAAATGCACATGTCCTTATATTGTTACCTTATCTTTTAATTTCTCCTGGGTAAATACCTGAACATGGAAAAGTTGCACAGTGAGTGGTACATGCTTAATCATCTTACATTCTAATCAACAGTTGAATATTATAATTGCTCCTCTTTCTTCCCAAAAATCAGTACTGTAAGCCCTTTTAGGGTTAGCCATAGTAATGATATTAGTGAGATAAAATATTATAAAGATAACTTGCATTCTGATAAACAATAATGATGTTGAGCACATGTTATGTATTATACATTAGCCATTCATATTTTTCTGTAATAAATTCTTTTATCAAAATTTCCTGTCTGTTATATAGTTGTCTATATTTAACTGAATGTCTAGAGTTTTTTCATATGTTTTAGATAAAGGCCCTTTGTGGAATATAGAAATATAAATATTTTTCCATCATGGCTTTATGTTCCTTAATGACATATTTATTTAAAATGTAATGTAAACAATTTATATTTGATATGAACCACTTCATTAATTTTTTGTCTGTTCTTTTGTGCTTGTTTTTGAAATGGGGTCTCACTGTGTTGCCTGAGCTGCCTAGGAACTTTCTATGTACTCCAGGTTGCCATCAGGTTTCTCCTACCTGAAATTTCTCAGAACTGGAATTGCAGGTGTACATCATCTTCCCCTTTATCAGTCATTTTTATTGATTTCTAGATTTAAAAACATCTTTATCTCATGTTTCCAAAGAATCTGTTTCATATTTTCCTGTTAAAATGCAGCTTCTTCATTTTGAGCTATGATTGATTTTGTATGTGTGCTCATGTACATCTGGTATGGTCTGAGGTAACAACCTATTTTCTTTTCTCTTTGGATAGCTTATCTTTCAAGACCAATTTTGAAAACTTTTCTTACTTCCCACTAAGTTGCACTTGTCTGATTGTCAAGATTTATCTCACAATAAGTACCCAGATGGCCATTAGTTCTTTCTCTTTCTTCTGAAGATCAGAGTGTCTGTTTCTCACCAACTCCACACTGTTGAAGTTGGGTTCTTATCCACGTCATTATAGTTGAATTTCTTTCAACTAGTCTGACAATATCAGCATTTTGATCAAATTATTTAAAATATTTATATTTGACACAAATATTCATGTATGGGCAGGGTAAATAGCTCAATTGATAAAAGTGTTTTCCTTGCAAGCATAATGATTAGAGTTATATCCCCAGAACTCATGTGAAAAAGTAGGTTGAGAGGCATGTGCATTTAATTCCAGGACAAGGGAGGTAAAGACAGAAGGAAACATGGGGCTTGCTGGCCAGCTTGTCTAGCCCAATTGCTGAGTTTTAGGCCAGGGATAGACCCAATCAGGAAGAAAGAGGATGGCATTTCTCAGGATTATTTCTAAAATTGTCATTTGTCCTCCTGATGCAAACATGGCACAAACTTTTGTACACACATGAATGCACACATACATACATATCCAAAAAGTAAATATTTATGTAACAAGATCCCAATTTATTGTTATCCTATTTGTGTTCTTATAGATTTATTTGCAATTTACTCATGTTTTCATTATTGCTGGAGTTTAGGGGGTTAATTGAACAGGGTTTTTTTTTGCATGTGTAAACATACCTGCAAGTGTGCAGATGCCCATTTATGAGTGTGGGTATGGAGGCTAGAGGTTGACATCAGGTTCTTTCTCAATCATTATCCTTATTGAGACAGGATCTATCACATGAACCTAAGTCAGAGATTCAGCTAGTCTAAAAAACAAGCTTGTCCAGAGTTCCCATATTTACCTCCCAGCCCTGGGAATGCAGGTGAGCTACCACATCCACCTGGCATTTACATGCATGCTAGGAGTCCAAGCTCACGTCCGCATACTTTCAGAGCAAGTGTGTTCCTGATGGAGCCATCTCTCTGAAACATTCAGTATGATTTGATATCCCAATTTTCCAACCCGTTTCTACTGTTGGTTTATTTGGTGTGAAATTTTTTAATTTAATTTTTGATGGTTTATTTATAATGTAAGACATTCATCTTTAAGTTATTACATGTAAACTTAAAAAAATATAATACACATTATATAGTATAAAAACTTACAATAGAATGCTTATATGTTTCCCACATATATTGTTTTGCTATTGTAATACATTTTTAGATTTCATATTATCTGTTGTAAACCTCAACATATTTCATTATTGTTTTTACTTTAAGTGGTAAAATATTCTTGAAGTAAATCTCAAGGTAGGAAAACTGTAGGTATGAAAATATATTTAATCTCGGTTCTCATGTGACATCATTTTTCTTCTGTGTGAAGAACATTTTAAAACATCCCATGTACTACCACCTATTGGTTTTGACTTATCTCAACTTTTGTTGTTAGAAGTTCTTCATTTCATTTATTTTATTTAAGACAAGTTTTAATCTACAGAATTTGGTCTTCATGGATTTATTTTGTCTTTCAATACTTCTAGAATGCTGATCTTTTATTATCTGTTTTGCATTGTTACTGAAAAATGTCTATGTTCATTTTTTATTTTTAATTCCCTTTTAAAAATATGTTTTCCTATCTGTTTATAAGATATTTCTTTTTTTTGTTTTTCTTTTATTTATTTATTTATTTGAGAGTGACAGACAGAGAGCAAGAGGCAGAGAGAGAGAGAGAATGGGCACGCCAGGGCCACCAGCCACTGCAAACAAACTCCAGATGCGTGTGCCCCCTTGTGCATCTGGCTAACGTGGGTCCTGGAGAATCAAGCCTTGAACCAGGGTCCTTAGGCATCACAGGCAGGCGCTTAACCACTAAGCCACCACTCCAGCCCTATAAGATATTTCTTTATGACTGAACTAAGAAACTCAAAACTGAAATGCCAAAGCATTCTTTTACAGCATTCATTTATATTTTTTTCCATGATATTTGTCAAATTTCTTCAACTAACAAATAAGTAGTATCAGAAATTAAAATTTGTTCTTGCCATTTTTCTGATATTTTCCTTTCTATCCTATTCTTTTACTAGACTCCAGTTGAGCATGTTTGGGTTGTGCAGTGTCCCTGGTCACTGCAGTGGAGTTGTGGGCTTTTGGGTCCTCACTCATGGTGCTTCTTGACAGCTTTTCTCACTCTGCTTTTAAGCTGGCTTGCCCTTTCCTACTCACTGCTTAATCTCTTGCTTATCCCATGTAATGGATTTTTCAATGTCAATATTGTACTTTTAAACCATGACTTTTAGTAAATCAATTATGTATTCATTTTAACTCCTCCTAATTCTTTTTTTTATTTTTGAACATATTGATAATAATATTTTTTAAATATTTGCCTGTTACTTCTGTCAGTCGGTTATGTTTCTAATGTTTGTTTGTTTGTTTTTTCTGGTAATGCTCACATTTTGCTATATCTCCACTCATACAGGAATTTTGTTAAAGGAATAATGTTATGAATTCTATGTTGTTGAGTGTTTACATTTTGTTTTTACCTTTATGGAGGTTGACGTTTTCTTCCTTCCCTTCTTCCTTTTTTCTTTTTTTTTTTTCCTCTCTCACCCCCAATCTTTCTTCCTCTCTTACTCCCTCCCTCACTCTCTTCTGGAAATTAAACCCATTGCCTTACACAAGCTTACCATATGTTGTATCACTGGGCCAAGCTCCTAACCCCTGTGACATATTTTGAACAGATAAATCACTGGTGGATGAGCTCCTTCTATTTAGGTCCATGTTTTGGTTTTACTTGTGTGCATGCTTAGCCATAGGGCAGTTCTGTCCTACTATAAATAGACATTTTCTGGGAAGTCCACCAAAAGTCAACATGTCAACAATGCATTTCACTTCGGCTCTTAAGGACTTGAATGTGTCACAGCCCTGTGGGAATTTGGAAATTCTCCACCTTCCTGGAAAATTGTTCTCTTTTGGTTTAGTGAAATATCACCTATGATTGTAGAGACTGGTATTGCCAGGGACCCAAAGGGGACCCTGCAGATTTCTAGGGCTGTGACTCTGAGTAGCCCTTCCTCTGGTGTTCAGTCTCCTCAAATTTGGGCTACATCAGTCCTTCCAAGAGTTCTTGTCTTCGCTCATTATCCAAACTTCAGAGGTTTGATTTGATCCCTTCTTTCTGTGGTATAGTCAGGTAATTGGCTTACTGAAGGAAACTGGCATGATGCTCTAGCGGAACGAGATCTTTTAATTCTCCTCTCTGTAATCACACTATTATACTACCTGTATTATGTTGTCTAAAATTATTTATAATTCTCTCCCTTCTTTGACTCATCCTTTTTGTAGTATGTCAGTTTGGATCTTTTATCATTGTATTTTGTGTATTCTTTTAAAGAAACTTTCTTAATGGTTACCATAGGCATTACAGTTAAATATCAAACTTATACCAATCTAATTTGATATCAGACAAATTCAGCTTTCACATCTGCTATTATGTAACAGCCACTCTCTTAGATTCTATTTTTTGCATAATATTTTTATATTCATATATAACACGTGACTTAAGTTAGGTAAATGTGGTCTCACGGACTGTTTTAAATTTCACAGAAAACATAAGAGCTGATTGAAACTAAAAATATGCACTAATGCTGGCTGCTATCGTCTGCACATCTAGTTAGCTTTACTAGTTTATTATTCTATATATCCTATATATGTCTGAATTCCTGCTTGTCTTTCAGTCCACTAGCAGTTATTATAGCACATGAACAAATATTCTCAATTTCTTTATTTTCATCTGGAAATGTCTTAGTTTCTCCATTTTGAAAGATAGTTGTCAGCTACAGAATAATTTATTGAACGTTTTTATTCAAGTATTTTACTTTTTTAATATTTTATTTTTATTTATTTGTGAAAGGGAAAGAGTGGGAGAGAGAGAGAGAGAGAAAATAGGTGTGCCAGGGTTTCCAGCCACTGCAAACAAACTCCAGATATATGTGCCACGTTGTGCATCTAACCGCTAAGCCATCTCTCTAGCCCTTATTGAACTTTTTAATTTTATTTTTGGTACTTAAAACAGGTTATTCTACTTCCTTTTATTGCCTGGTTTCTACTGAGAAATTTGTCAAACTTCATGAGACTCCTTGTACATGACATATTGTTGTTGTTGTTGTTGTTGTTTTTCTTTTCTGAACTTAAGGTTTTCTCTTTTTGCCTTCCTTTAGTAAATGTGATTAGAATGTGTCTTTCTTCATGTGTACATTTTTTTTATCCTTGGAACTCACTAGGATTCTTGAATGAAAGTATGTATCTTTCATCAACTTGTAATAATGGGCTATTATTTTTTCGGATACTTTCCAGTTTTTCCTTATGTATATGTTAGTATGCAGAATGGTGCCCTACAACTCCCTTATATCTCTTCATTTATTTTGACTCTTTTTCATTCTTTTGTTCTGCAAACCAACTAATTTCATTATACATTTTTTTTCTTCACTTACACTGTTCTTTTTGGTTGTTGTTGTTATTGTTGTTTTCTGCTCACCAAATCTACTACTGGTGCCTTCCAGAGAGCTACTCAATTCAGTTATACCTGTATCTCCTTTTCTTATTATGTATTTTATGCTTTCTACCTCTTTGGTGGTACTTTCTATGTATATGCATTTATTCTGGTATCTTTTTGCTTTCAGTGCATGCATTGCTTTGTGCTTTGAATCCATTAAATATATTCGATTTAAAATTTTTGTCCAATAAGTGAATATATATATTTTTTTACATGGAGAATTTTTGTAAATTTGTTCTGACTTGGTCATGGGTGTTTGTTTCTTTTCATGCTTCCTAAGTGAGAGGGTGTGTTTCAGGCAGGAGATTTGAATATTGAAAAGAAGTTCTGGCAATTAGATCCTTCCCTCTCTCTGAATTTGTTGCAATTATTTACTGCAGGCTGAGGATTTTTGGTTAGAAATTATGCTGAATTTTTTTGTAAGGTGTAGTTTCTATCTTTTTTTTCTTTTAATGGAAACATGATTGTAAATATTCATAATGCATGTGTACAACATGAAATAAAGAAATCTTTACACATTTCCATATACTTATATGTATATAATCGTTTCATGTTTGGAGATTTTTTTTCTTTTTCTTTCTTTTCTTTTTTTATTAATGAGTTTTGTGCTCAGTGAATACAGTCAATTTGGTACCATAGTTAGGCTCATCCATGTCCTACCCCCTGCCCCTGGCCCCTCCTTGTTGAGGTATATGGGTCATGCATTCTGGAGTTAGCCCATAGTTATGGGTAGGATAAATGTCTCTGCATATCATGACCCAGCATGTGGCTCTGACATTCTTTCTGCCCCCTCTTCCGCAAAATTTCCCTGAGACATGTTGGGTTCATTTTTTTTTTGTTTGTTTTTATTTTTTACTTTTTTTTCTTTATTAGTTAGTTTTGTATTCAGCAAATACTGTCAGTTTGGTACCATTATTAGGCTCATCCATGACCTACCCCCTCCCCTTGGCCCCTCCTTGTTGAGGTATATGGGTCATGCATTGTGGAGTTAGCCCACAGTTATGGGTAAGCTAAATGTCTCTGCATATCATGACCCAACATGTGGCTCTGACATTCTTTCCGCCCCCTCTTCTGCAAAATTTCCCTGAGCCATGTTGTGTTCATTTTTGGTCTGCTTCAGTGATGAGGTATTGGAGGCCTCTGAGGCTCTGGCTCTCTGATTTACTAGTAGTTGATTTTTCTCTGTGCTGATCTCCTTCCCCCTTGTGCTGGTATCCGGTTCATCAGGAAAACAGCCCCCTTGCTTGTTTTGCCAATTTTTCTTAGTTTCAGCAGGACCCACCAAAGGCTAGTGGTAAGACCCTACTGCTGAAGACATCTTATGTGATTGACATGCAAATTAGAATGGCATGGCTGGAAGTTGGAAGAGAGTCAGTCCCCAGACAGTCAGCGCATCTAGTGCCAGAAGGTGCTACATGGGCGAATGGGGGAAAATGGCCAATATCTGTCAAAACAACGCATGGTCTAACCTACATAGCAGCAAATAACTTGTTGTGATGTCCATACAACTGCAGTAGTGGCACACAGCCATGGTGGGGAACCAACTGCTCTCAATTTGGCTAACTGATCCCCTCAGTGGTATGGGACCCATAGCTGGAGCAGGGAAACAAGTCAGAACCATATCCAAACATAAGTCCACTTTCCAAAATCAAGCTACCATCAATTGTGGGCTACAAGAGGACCTACACCTATTAAATTCTCTATAAAAAAAAGTAAGGGTTATCTCATTTGTCCTGATGCTAACTTACTCTCCGTTGGAGAATCAGCTTCTCTTTTTGGGTTCATTTTTGGTCTGTTTCAGTGATAAGGTGTTGGGGGCCTCTGGGACTCTGGCTCTCTGATTTGGTAGGAGCTGATTTTTCTCTGTGTTGATCTCCTTCCCCCTTGTGCTAGTACCCAGTTCACCAAGAAAACAGCACCCTGGCTTGTTTCGCCAATTTTTCTTAGTTTCAGCCAGGGCCCTTTTGAGGTATGATGGGATGGCTCTCTCCTTAGGATCTATATCTATCTGAAAAAGAGAAGCAGATTCTCCAATGGAGAGTAATGTTAGCACCTGACAAATGAGATAGCCCTTACATTTTTATAGAGAATTTAAAAGGTGGAGGCCCTCTTGTAGCCCATGATTGGTGGTAGTTTGATAATGGAGAGCAGGCTTATGTTTAGATATGGTTCTGACTTGTTTCCCAGTTCCAGCTATGGTTCCCCTTACCACTGAGGGGATCAGTTAGCCAAATCAAGAGCAGTTGGTTTTGCACCATGGCTGTGCATCACTATTGCACTTGTGTGAGCATCACAACAGCTTATTTGCTGCTAAGTAGGTTAGACCATGAGTTGCTTGGACAGATATTGGCCATTTTCCCCCAGTCACCTATGTAGCACCTTCTGGCATATACAAAGCTCCTAAGGCCCAAATAATACTTAATGGAGAGAGACTAGAGGAATTCCCATTGAGATCTATACAACGAAAATGTAAAAACACTCAAAAAAGAAATTGAGGAGGACTTGAAAAAATAGAAAGACCTCCCATGCTCCTGGATTGGCAGAAATAACATTGTGAAGATTGCAATCTCACCAAAGGCAATATACAGATTTAATGCAATTCCAATTAAAATCTCAACAGTGTTCTTCACAAAGATAGAAAAAATGATCTCACATTTTATATGGAAAGGCAGAAGGCCTCGCATATCCAAACATATCCTCAGCAAAAGAAATACCTCTGGAGGCATCACCATACCTGATCTAAAGCTATATTACAAAGCCATAGTAATAAAAACAGCATGGTATAAAGTATAGATCAATGGAAAAGACTTGAGGACCCGGACTTTGGGTCAAGCAACTATAGCTACTTGATATTTGACAAAGACCCTAACAATATAGGCTGGAAAAAAGACAGCATCTTCAACAAATGGTGCTGGACAAACTGGATAACCATATGCAGGAAATTGAAACTTGATCCACACATTTTGACATGCACTACACTCAAGTCCAAATTGATCAAAGACCTCAATAAAAGACCAGAAATTCGGCTATTAAGGGAAGAAAATATAGGAAGAACTTTCCATGATATAGGAATGGAAAAAGACTTCCTGAACAAAACCCCAGTAGCTCACAATCTTAAACAGTCACTCAACCAATGGGATCACATGAAGCTGAAGAGTTTCTTTACAGACAAGCATAATATAAGCAAAGCCAATAAATTACTCACACAATGGGAGAAAATATTTGCTGGTTATCCAACTGACAGAGGCCTAATCCCTAGAATCTACAAAGAACTCAAAAACCTAAACAATTAAAAGTCAAAGAACCCACTCACAAAATGGGGCAAAGAGCTGAACAGGCAGATCACAGAGGAAGAAATACAAATGGCAAACACACATTTAAGAAAATGTTCATCATCCCTAATCATCAGGGAAATGCAAGTTAAAACAACTATGAGATTCCACCTTACCCCAGTAAGGATAGCAAACATCGAAAAACCAAATGAAAATAAATGCTGGCGAGGATGTGGAGAAGTAGGAACACTCATCCCCTGTTGGTGGGAATGTAAGATGGTACAACCACTTTGGAAAGCAATATGGAGTCTCCTGAAAAAGCTGACTATAGAGATACCAACAGACACTGTTATTCCCTTACTGGGCATCTACCCTTGTTTGGAGATTTTAAACTCCTCTACTATTCATTGAAAAAATTGTATGTACTTTTTCTTGTGTAGTATCTGAAGTTTTTAGTAGTTTAGTTTGTGGTAAGCTACCCTATTGATAGATATTTCATTCACCATGATTTTACCATTCAAAAAAGAACATAATTTTAAACTCAATAAGAAAGAAGGAGAAGAAACAAAGGAGTAAAATTATAGCAAGATTTATTCATAATCTTTGCAGCTTTGTTATTAATGGGACACTCACTCATATCTTTACCTTAGCCTTAATATCCTGCCTGCTGTAAGCCAAGTTTGGCCTGTCAGTTACCCTCTCATTGCTGGGACAAAATTCCTCACTACAGCTTATGGGAGGGAAAGGGTTTAATGTGGTTTACAATCTCAAGGGGAAGTTCTATCATAGAGGAGAAAACATGGCAGCACAGAGGATGGGTATCGCATCTTTCCCTAAACAGCTGGAAGGTAGCCAAAAGCAAGAGTGTGTACATAATGAACACCTAATGAGCTGGACTAATAAACCTCAAGGTTCACCCCCTCTTACACACTTCCTCCAACAAGGTCCCACCTACTCAGGGCACAACCATCTTCCCAAATTGCAACCAATTGGGAACCAAATATTCAAAACACATGAGTCTATGGGAGATATCACATTCAAAACACCACACTTGAATTCCTAATTCTCACATGAGTAAATTGCAGTTGTTAGTTCTATGGGTGGCTGTCCAACTTTCTGAGTACACACAAGTGTTTTGGAGTGCCACATTAAAAAAACAATACAAAAAAACCCATGAAATTATGGAATATATCACATTCAAAACACCACACTTGAGTTCTTAATTTTCACATGAGTAAATTGCAGTTGTTACTTCTATGGGTGGCTGTCTAACTCCCTAAGTACACACAAGTGCTTTGGAGTGTCACATTTGAAAACAAACAAACTAACAACAAAGAATAAAATCAGCCTCTCTTTTCAACATTTTCTCCCAGGCTTTTTACCTTTTCCCTTATACCTCTAGTTATTATTATTATTTTTTCTTTTGCTGCAGATGGGTAGATTGCTTATTTTCTTTACAATTAAGGAATGCTTGCCATTTGTCAACTTGGAGAATTCCAGATCTGGAAAATCAAAGACAAACAAGTTGAGACACTTCTTCAGAGAGCACCCAACAGACTAGAACAAGCAAACATAATTTCTTGCATAATATGGTCTATTGTTATTCCTCCAGAATCTGTATGTAGGACTGGGGATCAGAGGTGATACCTTCAATATCAAGCTGCAGAGATGTGCTGGATATGCCAATTTAAGAAGGGAATAGAACTAGAGGAAATAAAATCACTGTACATATTACTCTCATTTTAAGTGATCTTTATCTTAAGTGGGTATTGACACAATAACTTTAACTCTCTTATTTTTCCCACAGTTCTGACAAAGCTGACTTTAATAAACATGATTAATTTTTTCATGTTCATGCTGAGAGGATATGATGAAACTGCCTATACCATGTTTGCTGGCATCACTGGTCTCATTTACTTTCTGAGATGTCACTAAAGGACACGAAGAAGGAACCTGAGATAAAGTTTAGAAGAAAATTCCTACATTTCTCTCCTACTTGTCAAATGTATTTTGCAATGTGAAAAAAGCTTTCTATAAACACAATAATAAAAGTTAGATAAAACTATCCTGAAATGATTTATAGAAATGTTCTAACTATTCACAAATAGCTCTTGTTGGTTTCTGATCTCTCACAATTATATAGGGAAAAAGTGCAATACATTTATTTTTACCTGTAATATAGGAATGTGCCTAACTAACTTACTTGTTTTGAGTCTTAAATAATTATTGGGCCTGGAAAGAATCATCATTCATCCATGCAACATATCTGATCACATATTATGTAATTTATGTTTTAAATATAATACTACAATATCACAATATTATGTAAAGTGCATATTATATTGTATTACATTAAATTTATGTAGTTATATATATATTAACATAATTAATATATCTATATGTTGTGCTTTAAATATATGTTAGTTTATTCACCCTGGTATATATTAATGAATAAATTATCTAATGAGGGTTCACATGAAGAATGCGAACGCAGCAAATGAAAGATGCAAGGGCCAATCTATGAAGGAGGTTCAGTTAGGATATGTGCTCTAAGGTGGAAAATACTTGACTCATGTGAGACAGAATGACAGATCCTGTGCAGACAGACAAAGAAGAATCCTTGGAAATGAATCAGATCAGAGTGCAACTTAGAAGCCAGATCTTAAAGAGAATTTTGGATGATTTTGTATAATTTACTCTGATTGATATTTTACTCAAGAACTATTTGATGTTTTAAAGGGATATAATTTGAATATTTTTTTCACAAGAATTATTCTGTCACTTTGTTCAAAATAAGCCCCATGTAAAAAGGACATAAACACAGGTTTTGCCTATTTCCTTCTAGGTAAATGATCCTGTTCCTTTGCTCTGTTATGTATAATTCTGCAGAATAGGTCCACATTTTGCATCTAAGTCCCCTACATTCTGATCAATGGCATCTATTGGTCACGGCATATTCAGGGCAGTGGATATCAATGTCAGTTCATTGTCTTTTTGCTTCCAGTGTAGTATGAGCAAGATGCATTGTCACTGGTCATGGCTCAATCAGGTTCAAAGTGATTCTAAACATTAGGCAACAATTTACTTTACTTGTTAAGATTCATTCAATTATAAACCATTTTATAAAAGCAAAAAAAAAAAATGTTGATGGTTATAATTATATTTCATTGAGGCCAAGAGCACAAATGAAGGAACACCTTCTAGAATCAAAATCTGAAAAGCCATTGGAACCATGCACCAACTCCTTTCGAATAGTGAACAGTATTGGCCCTCCCCTAGGTCAAGGTCATCATAGTATCTTTTCACCCATTAAGTCCAAATGGAGAGTCACATTTGAAAAGATGGCCAAGTGTGGCCCCCTAGTGGAAGCAGAGAGGGTGTTTCTGAAAGAGTGACCAGTTCAAGTTCTACAGTTAGTGTAGAGAAATCTTATTTTCCATAGAACATGTCTTCTTTCTGACTATTTCTTGTTAAAATTTCAAAAGATCAACTCATGAATACAGCTTCTCTTATGTGGTCTAAGCTACACATGATTTACTTAACACAGCCTAGTCCAAACAATAATATATACACTTTTTAAATATTTAGTTATTGTGTGTGTGTGGCCTTAGGCCACAGCTGGTTATCCTTCATATCCATGTCTAGCACCCGTTTTCTGAGTTTTGACTAATGGTACAGTGGAAACTACAGGGGAGCTCTCCACAGGGCCAGCAGGTTAGACTTGCCAGAAACCACACAAAAATTATCTTCCTGCCCTTCCCGTCTTATACCTGCCATTTTCCTACCCTCTCATCCTGGTAATGTGACCTTAATAAATCAATTGTAAACGAGCCCTCATCTCACTGTGAGCTACTACAGAGCTTATATGTATGTGCACATGGTGATTTCATTTCAGTGTGAAATTAGACATCTTTCACATGTGCGCATGAGTGAGACAGCATGTTTATGTGAATGGTCATATGTGTAGATGTTCATATGCATGTGTGCACCCACTTATAAAGGACAGACAACAACCTTGAGTATGATTCTTTAGATACTGTCCACCTTTATTTTATGAGGCAGTGTTTGCCCCTGGCCTAGAACTCAAGTAGTGTAGAGACATTAGCCAACAAGCTCTGGAAATCCACCTGTCTACACCTCCCCAGCATGGTTTACAAGTACCAAGCCTGTTCCCACCTGTATGAATTTTAGAGACCAAAATTGGGTCTTTATACTTGTGAGGCAAGCATTTTACCAGCTGAGATATCCCCCAGACCTGAACACACATTTGTGATAAGCCACCACTCCTGATGAACCACATTCTATCTTTTGATGAGGAGAGAGTATGGAGTCAGTGAAAGCAGAGTCCTTATCAATAACTATTTTTACATGAAAGAGTAGTTAGCAAATGCAACTCAACTGCTAAGGGCTTTTATTCTGTTACTGAGAAAAGAAATATTCTTTCAGAGAAAACCAACTTGATCTAAAAAGTCTCCTTGAGTTTATATAAAAGTGTTTGGGCTACAAATGCCAAGAGAAACTGCAGATCATCATGTTAAGGAAAGAAAGACCAGGCTCAAAAAATAAGTTTCCCAAATTTTCCCTCATATGTGCAATTTATGGTCAATGTGGATATGAAATTGGGGGCTCACTGTGATATGGAAGGGGCAATGAGAGAGAAGACATGATGGGATAATAGAGGTGGTGGAAATGATCTACATACATTCTGTGCATGCATGGGCATGTCATAATGAAGCTTATCATACTGCATAGTTAAAATAAGCTAATAAAATTGGCAGATGTGGGTACTGCTTCAATGGCATGTGTGGCATGGCGTGGCAAATACTTGACTAATAAGCTAAGTGCCTTAGTTATATTAGAATTCTCTTTCTTGTTAAATATGGAACACTCCAAAACTTTTATATGCCAAAAGCAAGTAAAGGTAACAAAAAATGAAATTTTAAGACTGTAATAAACCATGCTAAAAGTTACCATAATAAACATGGAAGGTACTAAAACACTAGAAATTTAGTAAAGAACCAGTAATGCAAAAAAAAAAAAAAAAAACCTGAACATTTAAATCAATTCTTTCATCAATGTTTTAAAATCTCATTTTAAATACATGTTATGCATTTATTTGTGCTTAAAGCTAATTTTTATTATTTTATTCAATAAGTAAACTATTTATTTGTGCATTGTAAATGTATATCCCATATAAGAACTATCTTTTTATCCTGTTATCATCCATGCTTTTACTGATTAACCCCCCACTTCATTGGCTAAAAGTATTTTTAAAAAAATTAAAAATGAAGCAAAAAAAGAAATTGTCAGCAATATCATAAACTATCTGAGACATCATTTCCTTTCATACACAAAGCTGACACACAGAAAAAGGAAGGTTGAGTTTGTTCTGGCTTACATAAAACCAAAGGTATTGCAGTGGAAACTCAAGAAATAGGCAAATATGTTTGTCTGAGAATGAAAAGTCCTTTTTGTTATAACAGCAAATATTTATCTCTGGTGGAGAGCCAGTCAATGTCTCTGTTCTCTGAAGTACTGCTGATTGTTTTGAAAATGGGGACCCTGATATGCTGTCCCCTCATTCTTCAGTTCTGCCACAATGCCCATGAGAGGAACATCTCTCAACAGGGGAGGCTTATATGTTGTGGACAAAGGTCTGGGACAGAGACAAGTACAGGGATGGAAGTCAAACACACTGCTGATTAGGGAAAGTATGTCCAGTGATGGAATCTGGAGGGTTTCCAAAGGGAAACAGTAACAAGTTGTTCCAGTTCCCCAATATGGCCAACAATGTCATCTCACAAATTTATTTTAAAATAGAAGAAAGGAAGCGGCTCTAGGTGGCTGAGGTCACATCCCTGTCAGCAGGAAGGGCTTGACTGGGCATGCCTTCAACAGCATCACACTCCTCACTCGTTTACCATAATGAAAAACCTGATCCTTAGTTTTTACATGCTGAAATCAACAATTTCTTAGCAATGCAATCCATGTGTCTTCATTGGGTTGTGAAGATGAAGAAAAAGAATGAACAAATAATTTTATGACTAATATATAATATGAAACATCTCTTCATCTTGCAACTGATAAGAATATTCAGCATTTGATTCTTAATGTCACTGTTACTTAGTTATTGGCATTTAATGTTGTGATTGGTAGAGTCCTCAAAACAGAAGCAAATGTTCCATTAATTTTCTCCTTTCCATTGGTTAGCCTAAAATGTCTAAATGCTTAGAAGTTTTAAAAAGTCATAAATATGGAGTAGATACATGAAGTAGTAGTAATAGAGATACATTTTGATTTATAGTTACATGTTACCTTATTCAATGTATAAGTAAATTTTCCGGATATTTAAAATTCAGTGTGTTTTAAGTAGCATATTTATTAAGTTTAAATAATTTTGCTTAGGCATATTTTGAGAACCCTTGTAATTCTCCAATTTACTCCTCAGCAAAAGAATCAATGAAGTGACACTTTGACTTCAGTATTCAGTGTTATGTTTATGTATCTTAATTATTGTGCTATCCTAGGAGCCACTAAGAAAAGGGAAGTTTTTGCCATACGATAAAATGCATCGAACTGTGGTACGTCAATACCTTATTTGTTCTCTCTTTCTCTCTCTCTCCAGAGAATGTGCTTATGTGTCTTATTTGGACTTCAACTTTTAGCTATTTGGAGGTAGGAAAGCATATATTTGAGAGGAAATTAAATTCTATAGAAAGACCAATATAGAAAATTATTAAAATCCAGGTTCTACCCTCCAACTTTGTGACAATAAAAACATATATTCAAACTTATAAAATCAATTAAGTCAATATAAAGAGGTTGTAATTAATTATGTTCACTTTGTGAGACTTGTGGAAGGATTAAATGCTATATTGTATTAAGTGTCTGTAAAGGGTATTCCATTTTTGTCATCATTGTGATCATGTAACTCAGTTCATTTGAAGAAGGCTGTGAGCGGAATGCTGAGAGCAGAGACTGAGCACATCAGAGCATGCGTGAAGTAGGCACATCTTTGTTGGCAGCTTAGATACATCTAATTCTTGGATTGTCGTTTTAGTCTCTGTTAAAATTAATGGGCACTCCTGGCAAGTGACCTCTAGATAAATGAGTCGCTTCAGTTCCATGCAGGAGCCATTGATCCCCTAGTATTAGCAAAGCAACTCATGTCTGAGCCAAATAGAGGCCCTGTCTCAAATATGAAAGAGTTGTTTCAATACATGAGTAGAAAATGTACCTTTTAATTTCTTTTGTGTTAATTTCATTTATTTATTAAACAAATATTTATTTAGTATTAGTTCTGACCTACCATTATTCTGAATTCTGGGAAATGAACCACATAGTGGAGTCTATTTCAAGTACACTTGTTTGTACTTATGTGTTCTTATGTAGCAAGGAGGACTAGATAGTGGAGTGTGAAAACAAAGATTCCT
The DNA here is from genome assembly GCA_036346955.1 of Dipus sagitta. Classification (NCBI taxonomy): domain Eukaryota; kingdom Metazoa; phylum Chordata; class Mammalia; order Rodentia; family Dipodidae; genus Dipus; species Dipus sagitta. Next base: position 121,938,246 of record CM070772.1, read on the forward strand.
TAAGAAATTATATAATATATATGCACGAGTGTGTGTGTGTGTGTGTGTGTGTGTGGCCTTTATTTTACTCATACACCAGAAGGAGTTGACACAGGACAAGAAAAATGCATGCCCATTTACAAGGGTATCAGAAAGTCTTTACAAAACTGACTTACATTGAGGAACCACTAACATGTGAATCACATTTGGAAGCTATGTGACTTCTTTCACAATCTTAATGAAATTAGTGACTTAAGAAAGATCAAGGGGGCTGTTTTCCTGATGAACCGGATACCAGCACAAGGGGGAAGGAGATCAGCACAGAGAAAAATCAACTCCTACCAAATCAGAGAGCCAGAGCCTCAGAGGCCCCCAACACCTCATCACTGAAGCACACCAAAAATGAACCCAACATGGCTCAGGGAAATTTTGCAGAAGAGGGGGCGGAAAGAATGTCAGAGCCACATGTTGGGTCATGATATGCAGAGATATTTAGCTTACCCATAACTGTGGGCTAACTCCACAATGCATGACCCGTATACCTCAACAAGGAGAGGCCAAGGGGAGGGGGTAGGTCACAGATGAGCCTAATAATGGTACCAAACTGATTGTATTTGCTGAATACAAAACTAACTAATAAAGAAAAATAAAAATAAATAAAAAAATTAAAAAAAGAAAGATAGATGATGTATTTCCCTCATTTATGAGCTTGAATAATTATGTTTGAATTTATATTATTTACAAAAGGCAAACATAGCTCCAGCTGTCCACAAGATTGGAATCTATAAGGGGTGAGGATATTTTATTTTTAATTTTATTATTATTTTTTGCTTACTTTTCCCCGGTATACAGAGTAGTTCCTGATAACTACAGGAGTGCTTGTTCAATGAGTGGCTGATTTTAAGAATGCTCAGAATTGCTTAAACTAAAAAGTTTTAAAAAATCATTGAAATTATCATTATAGCTAAAATGATATTCCCTTTACACCTGTAATTATTACTTAAAATCTCTAGATGAAATTGACCAGTTGGATCATTCACTCAGTTATGCAATAATCCCATTTGAGTGCATACAGGCCAGGTTCCCTGGAAGGCAATTCAGACAGAAGAGTGAATAAGAAACATAGTGTTTCTGCCCAAATGAGTTATGATAATGCTTTCAATATACTTCCATACAAAAACTGGCATAAAAAATCTTGTAAATCGCTGTAATGAATGCTTGGTGGATCAGAAAGCAAACAGCACCACAGTTACCTCTTTTCTAAAGTTATCATGGAAATAGAGGATATCCAAGGAGGAAGAGGCCTTCTTCTTAGTGTACAGAAGAGAATGGAGGTCATAGACATACGGATCTTGTTGGGATCACCTGTTTTAGAATGTCACTTTACTTTCCACCCCAGTGCCCTTAGCTTGACCACCCCTATTCATTCTTCTATGCACAATTGTGAGAAGACCCTTCCCTTGACCCCTCTGGAAAAAGCCAGTGGTTTAAATGTATCTGAACATGAGAAGCACCCAGGGCACCCACTAAAGGCCCTCATGGGTAAGCTCCATCATGAAATCAGTAAGTCATAATCTCTGAGTGTAACCTGAGAGTCTATGTCGTAAATAAGAACCTGAGGGCACTCTCATAATCATAAGATGTTTGAACAAAAGTTAAATTAAACCAGTGATTAGTTAGTAGGATTTTTGTGTTGTGTGTAAGGGAATCAAAATGTAGTTTGGTATGGGGTGTGGGATGCTTTATGAATACCAGGCTTTATTTTCCCACAGAATTTTCAGTACGTGTCACTCCTAATATTTCAATATTCAAGGCTGGTTAAGTTTCAAAACCATCAATAGCAATTGGGTGGAGTAGGGTGGGAGATAGAGAATAATGTAATTTAATCGACTAGAAATGAGTGGCTGTGAGAAATAGCCATAAAATGTTTTGGAGATAAATAAATGAATTTGTATACAACATCAGGGCTCTTCCACCAAACCATTTTCAACTGAGGTCAAGAATCTTGTTACCCTTTTTCCTTTATCTATCCCACAAACTCTGGAGGTTCTTAATATTTGATGGATGGATACATTTGGAATCACATAGGCTAGTGAGAGCCTAACTGCTAAAATCCAGTGCTTTCACTCCCATATCAGCACTCTTGCCTACACATCAGTAAGGATTTGAGTTTAGATAGACTTGTAACACACAATGTAGGGAAAGTAGGGAAAGCTGAACCTTTTCTAGTGCAGACAATTTGTTTAGCAATTCCCCCACTGAATCTGACAATGCAAAGGATAAAAGAACTCCTCTGTCTAGAATGTTCAGAAATGAAAAGCACTGAATTATCAGGGTACCTTTCCATACTTTCTGTACCTTTTCTGTATCCTTCCTGATTGTGCCATAGTAATGGACTTTGTAATCACATATCTGTTAATCTGAACACTTCTTGAAAGGTAATCATAATAACTTGCCTAGATCTAATGCTGTAGAGAAACATTTTATGGCACTAGGATACATTTTCATTCAAGTTATTAAAGCCCAATTACATCATGTTTTCGTCCAAGGAATGCCAAGTACTTAAGGGACAATATCGCAGCCACTCTTGCTTGTCTCTTGGAAATAATTATATAGATATTGCCTTGATTTTGTAGGTGAAGTTCTCTGCCTCTCTGTCCCCAAAGTAATAGGAAAATGCACTTGCTTACTTAAGATCACACAGTAGTACTGGAGGAAAAACTGGAATAAGAATGAAAAATCTCCCTTTCCAATGAACACATGTAGCCTTCTCTGTGAAAATATCATACCTGTGTTTTGTATTTTTTATTTTATTTTATTTTTTTGTTTGCTTATTTATTTATTTGAGAGTGACAGAGAGAAGGAGGCAGAGAGAGAGAGAGAGAATGGGTGCGTCCGAGCTTCCAGCCTCTGTAAACGGACTCCAGATGCGTGTGCCCCCTTGTGCATCTGGCTAACAAGGGTCCTGGGGAATTGAGCCTCGAAACAGGGTCCTTAGGCTTCACAGGCAAGAGCTTAACCGCTAAGCCATCTCTCCAGCCCTGTTTTGGTAGTTTTTGATAAATAAAAATCATGTGCAGTAAACAATCAAAGGGCATAAACTTGAGGTTTTTTTCTCATCACTCTTCTTGGGTTATATCATGAATCATATAACAAGTATCTTGCTTGAACCAATCAGCTTACAGGAAATATTAATATAAGCAAATCTGCATTTTTCATGACATTAGTTTCATTTTAGTAATATTATAATATTATACTTTTAGTACATGGAAGAATTTTTGTACTCATAAAACCCTGTGAAGTAGGCTTTATTTTGGTTTGATGTAAATTGAATCTCAGATGCTATTACATGGAAGGTGTCTACCAAGATATCACCCTCATAAATCCAGTGTGCCTATGCCCCATGCTCATTGGCTCTGTGCCCCTATGTACTGCACTAGAGTAGTTGACGTCGGAATTCAGCACAGCTGTATTCTACTGAACCTAAAAAAAGTGACTTTAAATCTCACTGCGTGGACTTTCATATGAGGACAATATTCCCCAGTTCAGATGTAAGTGTGTAGCTTCAGTCAATTCTTTAAGAAATGCAGTTTACACCAAACAAGGGATGAGCCCTTGTTACAAACTAGACACAGATAAGGCACTTAATCATCGTGGCAAGAGCATCCATGTGGCATTATGTATCCTGTCTCCCTGTTTCTCTGATCAGAGTAAATCCTCAGAAACCTATGGCAAAACACTTCTGAAAACAAAAACAAAGATCATTTTATTTCTGTGTTCTAACTATGTATGGCACTTTCAGCATTGTGAAAAGGCGAGACAATTTCCTCTGTATGTGTTAAAAATAATGTAAGACCCCTTTGGGTGTGAAGATATAAGCTCTATGGCTATCAAGACCTGGGATGAACTTTGCAAATGGAAAATCCACAGAGTAGGAGCACAGGGACCATGGGATTGGACAAACTTCATCTAGTGTCTCCTTTTGGTAGGCTTTCAGATAACAGAGCATGCATGTTTAAATGTGAAAGGATTTTTATGATTATTTAATAAAGCAAGGATGAAGTAAGCAAATAACTATTGAGAAGTAGCATTTAATTTCTAAGAGTGCCCAGAGAGACTTAGCATGGAGTGAAGCCATTTCAATTACTTGAAAATTCATTGTCAGAAACATTAAATTAATTTAGGCTACAGGAACATACCCAACAGTATTATGAAGTAAGTGTAAGGAGCTCCTGGTTAGAAAATAAGTATTACAGCAGTAGCATCCAAGGCAGGGTTGAAGATTAGAAATTCAAAATCAAAGTCAAAATATTCAGCCAATTATTCCCTAGCTCAGAATCTCATAGCATCAAAGTTCAGGGCCTGGAAGAGATTTGAGATGCCCTCAAGGGCAATGAGTTCCTTCTATGTAGGAATATACTTCAGCCTTACTGATCTCAGGGATTCTGATAGGTTTTTAATTTCAAGTTTCACTTTTTATTTAGGTTTCCAGTTTTCTATTTGGTCTGTTCCATTGCTCCGAATGCATTTTTTTCATTTGGCCATATTGGATATATTTAGTATAAGCTATGAAAAAAGTGGTTCTTCTCTATTTAAGTGGAAAATTTGAATGGTTGAAATGGCAGTGAAAAACTATAGGAGATGGGCAGTTTCCTTGGCCAGGGAGACTAGGGAAAAGGGACCTTGGATAGATGACCATATTCTAACCCAAGATGGTGAATATAGAGACTACACTTCCTCCTTCTTCTTGGTCTAAGTGAATTTTCCCACTGACCAGATGGGTTGGTGGTCTTTCTGCAACCTGTGCAGTATTGGACACATCATGGAACAATAAACACCTTCAACTTCACTTATGCTGACCAATTACAGACTCTGGACCAGTGGGCTTCTCTCATTCAATAAAAAGCCAGTTCCTACTAGGAAAGCAGATTTTCCAGCTCTGGTTCCCCCTTCTCCCAGAGGAGCCACTTCTCTCTGTTTCCTTTTGCACTTACTTTGGAATAAAATGTATTCTTTTTACACATTCCTGCCATTTAATTCTTCACTCAGAAGAAAAAGTGAACCCAACATCCCTAGATTGTATCAGCAAGATACAAACTCACTTAACTATCAACATTCCCTTTGACATCTCAAATCCCCATTATGAACTTTTGCATAAGCTCCTTTTGTCAGCTAACTGTAGACAAGATCCTTCAAGTTACACTCTCCTATACTATTGATTGTTAGATTTCACTTTTACCTTATGGTACCATATATTGTTATTAAAATTTAGTACATTTTCTAAAATATTTTTATGTGTATAACCTCTCTGTTTCCCTGTAACTTATGAAAGTATGCAATAAAATTTGGTTAGAAAATGGGAAGTTAAGAAATGAATTTGTGTTTCTATATATCCCTGGATTTCAGTTTTGTTTTATTTCTGTGAGACAGAGACTTGGTGTACAGCCTTGGGTCTCCTTGAACAACTCACTATGTAGTCAAGGTGGGCTTTGAATTCATGGTCCTCCTATCTCAACCTCCTGAGTTCTAGGATTACAAAAGTCATCACCATGTCTAGATCTTCTTACATTTTTTAATATTTCTTGGAATAAATGTGATATAATCTTGTGAAATATGTGTCTGTTTCTATCTATCTATCATCTGTATATCTATATATTATCTATCCATTTTCCACACATATAAGCTTTTGGGGAGAGAGTGAGGAATGAGGTTGCTTGGAATAAATATGAAGGGTCAGCATGATTTAACATATTATTCCTACATGTGCTCTCTTCAGCATTAATATTTCCAAATAGAGTCATCTCTATTAAAATTAGAGATAGTAGCCTCTATGAGGTCTTTTGTAAACCTGAACAGAAAAAAATTAAATTGACTTTTTTTTTTAGAAAAGAGTTTCATGGGGAGATAGCTGTATGGAAAGTAAATGGAATATGTACCAGTTTGTTCTCTTCTTTAAAAATTTGATGACTCTTTTATATATTCTCTAAAAAGTAATTAAAGTCCAATTAATTGGAAAAATGTATATAATGGGTATTCTGAATATTATATCTCTAGCAGAAGCAACTTTTATTACCTTAAACAAGTGGCTAACCCAACGAAGCGAGTTTAAATATTATGTTCTCAAATATTTCAGAAAATACAGTCTTTCATATTATTGACTACAAAACAAACTCCTCTCCAGCAGAGAGCCATCTCACCTCCCTTGGGAATCTATTGCAGTACAGTCTGTTTGGACAGCATGCCAATCTCTTTATACTTAATGACCATACCCACAAAGTTAGGCTGCCAGTGCAATACTTTTAAGTGGTCAGGAGAAGCTGGTCACAGACAGGAATCTAAGAAGAATACTTTTGTGACAAAAAGCATTATCAAGTAATTGATCTGTTCTCTGAATGCTTTATATCATGTCTCTATTTAAATTCAGTCATGTTCCACTTGCAAATAATGCTAGCTGATGTTATAATTTCAAATTTTCAATACATTAACATAGTCCAAGTTTCTCATTTATTCTCCAGTCCAATATAATATATTACATATAACATATGGGGATTAGCATCTTCTCCATGCAAGCATTTAGGGCTCCTGTCATAGGTGTCAATATCTGTCTTTTGTTAAGGCATGCTTTTGTGGAATTTGTCACTTAAGAGCAAATAGAAAACTTTTTGTTCTACTGTCTACTGACAAAGAAAAAAAAATGCTCATGTTATCTTTCATTGAAAGCTGTTAGTGTGGATTTTATCTGCCTTACAGGAAAAAGAAATAGGCTTGGTAAGCATCTTGTCAGACCCCGCTCCACAGTCTAGTTTTGGTCTTGCATAGTGGTTGATCTCTGGTTGTCCAATCGACAGGAGTTAGAGTTATCATGGAAACAAATCTCTGAGAATGGCTGTGAGGAATTTTTCAGATTAGGTTAATTGTGGCGATAGGACCCACCCTTACTGTGGGTGTCACCATTCCACCTGCCTACCTCTGCCACCCAAGTGCTGGGATTAAAGACTGAATAGAGAGGAGTAATTGGGCTGAATGAATATCAGTATTCACTAGTCTGTGCTTCCTCACTGTGGACTGAATGTGACAAGTTACATTAAGCTCCTGCCATCATGCCTCCCCTGCCACAGTGGACTGTAAGCTGACATAAACACTTTCTTCCTAAAGTTGATTCCTGTCAAGTGTATGGTTACAACAACAACAACAACAACAACAAAAGTAACTGATATACCCTGTTTTAACTTTTCTTTCTCCATTTCTCATTGTATTAGATATTTCTATAGAGACAGAAACCATAAGATGAGTGGATAGATGGATGGATGGATGGATGGATGGATGGACGGCGTGATGATTAACATATATAAGTGAATGATGGGTAGGTGATATACAAATAATAGATTTGTAGAAATATAAATAAGATAAATACAAAATTGGCTCATGCAATTATGGAGAATAAACATTCTCACACTTAGACCACTTAGAGAATGGAGAACAAAATAAACCAATGGTAGGATTCCCAGTTCCAGGCCAATGGTTGAACAACTCTGGAGAGGAATTGGATGCAAAAGAGAGGGATTGATATGTGCCACAGAATCCAAGGCTTAGGAACTTGTGCTTCTGAGACCCAAGAGCAAGGGACTGTGCCTTAGATCCATAGAGAGACTAGTCCCCTTTCCTTAGTCTTTGTGTTCCGCCTGGGCTCCTGCTGGACTGGCTGTGCCCACCTGCAATGAAGACAGATCTCCATGACTAAGTCCACTGAGAGTGCTCTTCCAGAAGCACCTTCACAGACATGACCAGGAACAATAAGTATTATCTATCTGCCTATCACTTAATCTGGTTGGCATCTAAAATCAACTGCCACTCATTTCCACATTGCTCAATAGAGAAGGGGATAATCCAAATGTTCTTCTTCATGACTTCCATTTTTCTCTTTAAAATGTTATATAGATTCAGTTTCAGATTTCACCTCAGATCTCAGAGTATACTATCCTGTCAGCCAGGCTATACAGAATTGCCATATATAGAAGCACACATAATAATCTCAGTGTTAAGATAACAAATCTGAGACTTAACACACAGAGCATGCTTGTTTCTTGTGTGATGGACTACCTTGTACTTCTAGCTCTGCTGATTCTTCAATGGAAAATCCTTCTATGTGCTTTTGATGCTCAGTTGCTTTCTTGATTGCTTTTTTCCCTGCATTCTCCCTTCTAATTTATTATTCAGTTATCTCCTAACAAAATCACCTCAACCATCCTGTGTCCCTACTGATGTCTATTACAAACAAGACACGTGCTGGCAACTTATGAATATCCAAAGAGTAACTTGTTTTGTAAAGAAATTAGAAATAACAATATAGATTCATTGATATCAGTTTTAAAGGTCACATCAAAACACAGAATCCTCACCAATTTTCCATTAGTACTTATTTTCTTGATGAAATAATTAAGTTACACAGTTTATTTTATATCCTGTTGGCTTCATCTTGCCATTATATCTAATGTGTATCGTTTTAAGAGTCTGATGTCCCATTATTTTCATTACAAGTGTGTAGTATTTTGGCTGCATTACTGCTAGATATATTCCTAGTGAGCTTATGAGCCTGTTAGCAATTAACACATTGCTTTCCAAGCGAAAAATGTACTCTGTACTTTGCATTTTACTTCATTAACTTCTTTTTCTCACTCCTTTTTGAAATATAAAAATGACAGATTTTGTAGTTCATTTCATATCCTTTGTGAAACTTCATTAGTGAATGTATTCTTAGTACAAGAGAATTTAAACTGATACATGTTTTTAGTTTCACACAATATTATTTAAATAAAGCATCACTTATTTTTTCTTTGCACTGTTTCATCCTCTGCTGTATTGTAAGTATATCAAAATCCATGCCACACAAAGCTAAATATTGGGGCTAGAGAAATTGCTCAGGGGTTAGCACCTAATGACCTGGATTCTCCGGTACCCATGTAAAGTTAGGTGCACAAAGTGACACATGAGTCTGAAGTTTGCTTAAGGCAGCAGGAGGTCCTGGCGCAACTATTCTCTTTAAATAAAGAAGTAAAGAAAAAAATGAAAAAAATAAATATTATTATTTTAAAATAAAATAAAGCTAATACCCAATTTTATTTCTAATGTATGAAACCATTCCTTTTCTCTCATTTCATTTTCCAGGGCTGGGCTGCTTGCCTTCCAAGCTTAAGGACCCAGGTTTCAGTCTCCAGGTTCTATGTAAGCCAGATGCACATAGTGGTGCATGCATCTGGAGTTCGTTTCCAGTGGCTGGAGGCCCTGATATGCCCATTTTCCCAATCTCTCTCTCTCCCTCTCTCTCTGATAAATAAAAAAAATAAATTTCATTCTCCAGAGCTGTCCCTCATGTCTTGTGTGTTTTGGCAAGTTTAGAAAGGCTCCCTGAATATTTTGTTGTTGTTGTTTGAGGTAGGGTCTTGCTCTAGCCCAGGCTGACCTGAAATTCACTATGTAGTCTCAGGCTGACTTCAAACTCACGGCAATCCTCCTGCCTCTGACTCCCAAGTGCTGGGATTAAAGGTTTGTGCTACCTCACCCACCCAATTTTTTTTTCTTCAATTTTGTGATTTGGAGTTCTATTAAAGCTTTACCATTCAGAATGGTTGTTACCAACAAACGAGAAACTCTGCGTCAGATTCCCTTTTCATTGCTGACTTCTGAGTATACACTCCACATAAATGGCCTTCCTGACTAACCTGTTTTATGCAACAAGGCCCATCAAACTTATTGGCTTAAAATATAGTTTCCACCTACAGTTTCTATGAGAGGGACCCAGGGCATAAATTTGCTGTGTCCTCTATTGCAAGGGATGGCCAGGGCTGCTATCTCATCTCCAGGATCACAGGGGAAGATCCCTTGTCCAAGTGAAGGTGACACTGAAAGAATCCAATTCTGTGGGGCCTACTGGGTCTTAACTTTATACTTAATCTTAGCCAGAGGATATCCTTGGTTCTTTTCTGCATGGATCTTGTCAAGATGACAATTTTCCTGATAAACAATGCCAAAAAAATCTGCTAGAAATAGAGGTTACAATGTCTTGTAAGCAGTCACTAAGGAGGCATCCTACCACATCTGATACCTTAGCGTATGTCATTAGAAAAACATGACACAAGTCAGGCAATCAGTGATCACTGGGAGTCCTTCAGAAGCCACTTGGCGTGACTCCCAACTGTATGTTCTCTTGGAACATTACTGAGGTTCTCACTCACTTTCTGTCACTCTCACTCTCTCCATATCTGCATATACATATATTTATGTATGATTTTGATGTAATAATTAACTCATGTTATCTCTAAAATGTAAACATTATACAAAGGACAAAAGAGGCAGGACATTTATTTATTTATTTAAGAATCTGTGTGGGTCAGAAGAGGCTCAGCATTTAAGAGCACTTACTGCACAAGCATCAGGGCCAGAAAGGGCATGAGACCACCTGAGTTCAATCCTAGCACCCAAATAAACAGTAGTGCATGGCCATGCATTTGTGCAAACTGAGTCCTGAGGGAGGAGCAGAGATCAAAGAATCACTTGCTGTTGGAAAAATCAGTATAAACACCAGGTGTGGTTTGAGTAAGAGACTGTGACAAAGTAACAGAGAGATGAACAAAAAAAGGGGGGACATTCAGTGCTCTCCTCTGGCTTTTGGAAGTGTGCGCACAAGGCATGCTCATCTACACACACATGTGTACACACTACACACATCAAATCACATGTCACATCACACATACTACTTACATACACATGCATACATGTATTTATGCCAAAAATAACAATAATAAATATGTGTATATAAAATGTAGATGGCAGGGAAACATCTACTGTGTCTAGGCCAATATATTGAGAGTTTTGTGTATAAAAGATATGAAATGCATGTTCTCTTGTCCTTAAGGAGCATGCAGTTCAGTGGTTTATATTGGCTTTTCCATTAAGTCTCATATAAAAAAGCAGGGGTATTATGAGTTTGGGTTTTCAAACAAGCTTAATGACTCTCTCTGTGTAATATAATAATAAGATATTGAGAACCCAGGAGGAAAACCAAAGTAACCAAGCTAGTCCATCAATCACAAAATCATGGACTAAGCCTGGAGGAGACAGTCTATCAACTAATAATCAATCTCTCTTCTTTCTGTTTTCAAAGCCCCTTGCTGGTTGTCGAAGTCCCAAGTTTGAAGAGTTTAGAAAGACATAAGAATGGAAAATGAGCTTGAAAAACTGAAGCTGAGAATTAATTTAGTGTTCAATTATTTTGATATATAAACAAATGTTGAAGCAGCCTCCATAGGGACGGGGATAATTGAAGGAGAGGACACTTCAGAGACAGAAACAAGGCAAAAACGTGCCACAAAACTGAAAAGATGTATGGAAGAGAGGACACTATCAGGAGGCCACTGGTACACGGTGACTTTCATTAGCAAAGTTGGCCCTTCCTTTAGTTATCTCTACAATACAATATATGAAAATAAGAGGCAGGGATGCATAGTTAGACTACAGAGTGTTCTGGGACTAGGAAGTATGATTAGATCACACAGAAATCATTTAAGTTCAGAAGGGTTAGTGGTTGAGGGACTAGGTTTATTCAGCTATGCATAATTGAACAAATCCAACTCAAAACAGCAAGCAAGAAAAAAATTGGCTATGGAATTCGTTCATTCTTTTATATTTCTTTCTTTGATTTTTCCTTCAATTGAAGCTTTAGAGAGATTCTTAAGTTCAAGATTTTAGAAAATAACAAGTTTAATAATAGATATTTTCTGTACATGGTTTTCTTAAGAAATGTTTAAAGCAAAATATGCATTGGAGTATAAAAGGAAATGAAAAGAAATTTTCAATGTTTACAAGTTTTGTTGTGGTTGGTAGTGATGGACTCAAAATTACTTCATTTGGTTCAAGTGAGAAACTTAAAGTATGAATAATATCAGCATTGAATACAAATAAATGGTAGCTATCAGGCACAATTATATGTTATATTTTCAAGTAAAAGATGGCAGACTGATCAAGTATTTTTCTATTTTTGTTCATTTATATCAGTTACCTTTCCATTGCCTTTAAGAAATAACTAACAAAACAACTTATGAAATGTAATATTTATTGTGACTCACATTTTCAAGGCCTACCTTCCATCATGCAGGGAAGACATGTCAAAGTAATTTATGTCATGGTGGACAGAAAGCAGACAGTGAGACCAGAAGAGACCAAGGACAAGACACCTGCCAAATACAGCCCCCACACATATGCAGCATGACCTAATTCCTCTATACAGGCCCCACCTCTTTATGTTTCCACACTCTTAAAACAGTGTCAGCAAGCATGGATCAAGCAAGCATTCAAAACATCAACCTGTAAGAGACATTTCCTATTCACACTATCACATCATTCTAAAACCTATTAAGTTGACAGCAAATGTTTAATAGTGAAGTAAATCAAAATCAACAATTCTATCCTTAGTTATGTGCCTAATTGAAATGCACGCATATGTTCAGCCAAAGGCATGTGATAATAGTATATCCACAGCAACCCTATTCGTAATATCAAAAGTAGCACATGATCTAAATGTCTAGCAATAATAGAAAGTAAAGATATATTGCGCAATAACCACATGATGAAATTCTGTACAACAGTGAGTCAAATGAGGTACAGCTCTCTACAATGAGCAGATCTCCAAACACATGATTGAATGAAGGAAGTCAGACTCAAAAGGGGATGGCCTGTGGGATTGTGCTTATGCAAAATATAAAAACAGGCTAAATCAAGGTAGTGATAGAGGTTAGGATAGCGCATAAACTTAGGGGTGGGTTCTTGTCTGCAAAGGCTCAGAAGGTAAGATTTGTCAGTGCTCAGTGGGAATTAATTCTTTCTCTTGAAGGTAGTTACACAAGTATAAACAGTACAAATATTTTTCACGTTATATACATATATACTCTTTCTTTATAATATTTCAATAAAATACTGGATGTGTGAATAAAACAGTAAATAAATAAAAAAATCCATACTAGTTTGGGAAAGTTAAAAGAATGCCAACAGCCCATATAAATCATTGTACAGTAATTAAAAAGGTTGGAAGCTGATAGAAATAACCAAATCACAATAAAATGCAACGAATTTGAAAAATTGCAAGGTTGTTCAGGTGAAGGTTCTCTCAAAAGTTGTTTATCTCTATTGTATTTTAGAGATGTGGTCATTTGAACCAGATGTTACCCATAAACACATCTGTTCTGAATGTTTCTTTTGTTTTCTGTATTACGTATTTTCTATATGGCATATGTTTATTATTTTGTTGTTGTTCTGAATGTTTGATGCTTCACTATGCAGGTAAGAGCCTGCTGGAGGAAGTGTGTTGCTGGGGCTGGACCTTGAAGATTATAGCCCCTAGCTTTCCAGTGCTAATTTCCTCACTCTCCTGCCGCTGTTGTCCACTTGATGTTGGCCAAGAGGTGATATTTAGCTTCTGCTCTACAATTATGAAGCTTCTGATTGAGACAGTAAGCTGAAGTAAAAATAAAAAAGTTTATACAAAATAACAATAAACTTTCCTCCTATGAGATGTTTTTGGCTAGGTACTTTTTCCCAGCAAGGAGAAGGTAGCTGCAAGGGAATAATTTTGCCTGAGCTTTAGGACATAGCTTATTACCAAAACAGAGAAGTGAATATCATGACTACAAATCCAGAAAACGAAGACTTTATCCTTTCTTGAAAGAAAGAGTACATAAAATTCAAATATAAAAAGGAAACTGTTAAAGAATAATTAATATATTTAGAGACACAAGTGCCAAAATGATATCCTTGTGGTTGGAAAATTATCATATTGTTTGTTTCTTCAAATATTTTCAGCAGGTTCCTGTGTACATTTCTTCTTGGAAACATACTCAAGCCTGGCTAGCAAGAAATATTCAGACCCAGGCAGGTAACAGCCCTTCCATGGCCACCTAATGTTTCATGGGAGTGTGCTCCAGATGCGAAAGTGACATGTAACTGAAGCATAATGCCAGGACCTGTCTTTGAAGACTGTGATTAGGATGGAAGTCTAATTCTAGCAAGTGCCTAGTGACTGGAAAATATATCTAACAATATATCCATTATGTGTTTAGTAAATGGGTTAAGCTGAAGATTGCTGAAGGATGGGGAGTAGAATGTTAAGATTTAGAGTTAAATATGATTCTAGAATTATATTAACTGAACGTTTGCTAAATAAAATGTATTTGGCAAGGAAAATAGATACAATGTACCTGCAGAGAGAGTTCAATGGTTAAAGATGCATACTTGCCATGTAAAATCAGATGGGCATTCGTTTGCAACACCAAAAGACCCTGGGACACCCATTACACACACACACACACACACACACATGTATGCACACATACACACAGACACACACACACACACACACAGAGAGAGAGAGACAAATAAATAAGTAAATTTATTAAAAAAGAGATGTGAATCAAAATGTATTGACACACTTATTTCCAGCTGGTAGACATTGTTCAGTGAAGACTTGTCGCCGAGTTATTAGACCATATTGACGTGAGGCTGAGATTCTGCATGAACTTGTTGATCATGTTAAACTACTATAAACCAGAATATTTGGAGCAATCAGGAATGGATGGGAGGGGCTTTGTGCTGGCACTAAGAGACATGCATTCCTGTCCATCACCATGCGCAAGAAACATGTACCCTTGTGCTCTTCCTCAAAGCCCTGCCTAGCCCTTCAGTCAACATTTTATTTTCCTTCCTCTTAAATTGTCTTATTGCCTAGCTTATCCTTATGGAATGCATACTAGAATGTGTTAGTTTGCCTTTAGAAAGTCCTGTCAGAGTGATAACAGTGTATAGCCCCACAATACAGCCCTGGCATACCTCTCTACCCCTACCAGGTTACTTCATACCTATTTGTGTATAGTTAATCTGAAGTGCTGACATCTGGAACACATTGTTCTAGATTCTTGTGTAGTGCTTTCATCTGATCATTATGCATTCCCACTTAGTATGTTAAACCATTTAGATCTGATTTTTTTCTGTCACCAATTGGTTCTCCTTACATGTAAAAAATCAAAATTATAAACCAAAATGCAGAGGTGTGGCTCTCTATTAAATGTTCTTAATGATTTTGAAAAATTCTCAACCTTTGTATACATTATGCATTACATCAGCTGTTAGTATAAATGTAATCTTATATAATATTGTATATCATGTGCTATAATTATATCATATATATATCATATATATAATACATATATATAACATATATATGTATTATATATGTATGTATAAATATATATTTATGTATTTATGATACAAATGATTTTAAAATATAAATGTATGCATATATTAAAGCTGGTTTCCTAGTAACTAATTTTTAAGATATTTCAAATAAAACTTATTTGTTAGAAAGAGAGAGGGTATAGGTAGTCCAGGTCCTGCTACTACTGCAAACAAGCTACAGACACACGCACCGCATTGTGCATCTGGCTTTACATGAGTGCTGGGGAATTGAACCTGTGTCAGTAGGAATTACAAGCAAGTATATTCAACCACTTAGCAACCTCCCCAGTCTGGAATTAATTTGTAAATAAATAACTAAGCATAAATCTTATATGAATGAAAGAGGCTTAGTTGGAGGGCATCACTAGAGAAAAGGACAGAAATAAGGGAGTAGCTCAGATGTGAGTAGAAACATACGAATGGGAGCTTTTAAAAGGAATAATATCATGGTTTCTTTACCATCACATAAGCACTGCACAAAAATAAAAATGCTTTTGAAAATTCAGATTCAGCTTTTGATTATGAAGAAGTGATCATTCAGTATGGACGACAGGGGGGATACAGCAAGAGCTCAGACACTCTACTTCTTCTTTTTGGCCTGTGTGGCTCAAATACAAACTAAGCATTTTTATCTGATACAACATTCTTAAGCATATTTATTATTATATACCATATTATGCATATTTGTGTGTATGTATTTGCTTAGTGGATGCATTACATATATGTGCTTTGTGTATGTAAGCACAAAGAGACAACTTTAGTACTATTTCAATTTTACAAAATACTTTAATATGTTCCCATGTTCAAATATCAAAAGAAAATCTTTATTTTTATTTTTTTAAGAAAATCTTTATAACCTCATCACAAGAATGGAAAACTACAATTGTTTTAAACTTAGATTCTATTTATTATAAAAATAGCAATAATAATAAAAATAATGAAACATTTACAACATATATGGTGTGGAACAAAACTTACTTAGTCTAACATGGAAGAACCGCTTTAAAAACCATAGGGACTAGAGACATAGCTTAGCGATTAGTGTGCTTCCCAGAAAAAACAAAGGACCCAGGTTCTATTCCCCAGTGACATGTGAAGCCAGATGTGCAATGTATCACATGCATCTGGAGTTTGTTTGCAGTGGCTAAGAGGCCCTGTTATGTTCTCTCTCTCTCTTTCTCTTTCTCTCTCTCTCTCTCTCTCCCTCTCTACCTCTGCCCACTCTCTTTCTCAAATAAATAAAATTAAAAATGACACTAAAATCATAAACAACTAAGGACTTATTTCCAACAGCTCTGTTCAATATTTTATTAAAAGTCATGCTCAGGGGCTGGAGAGATGGCTTAGCGGTTAAGCGCTTGCCTGTGAAGCCTAAGGACCCTGGTTTGAGGCTCAATTCCCCAGGATCCACGTTAGCCAGATGCACAAGGGGGTGCACGCATCTGGAGTTTGTTTACAGAGGCTGGAAGCTCTGGGACGCCCATTCTCATTCTCTCTCTCTCTCTCTCCCCCCCTCCTTCTTTCTGTCACTCTCAAATAAATAAATAAATAAACAAACAAACAAAAAATTTTAAAAAGTCATGATCAGTAAACTAGAAAAAAATACCGGCCAGTCTTATGATAATATTAATTATTTATAAAAAGAAGTATGAGTCTCCATAGTCAAGTTCTTAAAATTGATCATTAAAAAATCTAACCAGGCATCTAGCAATAGAACAAAAAATGTAAAATGTAGTCCATTCTTGTACACTCACAGTAGAGTAACAAACATGTCTTTAACATCCTCCTACAAATGTCAAAATACTGCCCACTGAATAAGAGATAAATTTAAGAATGTCAGAGCCACATGTTGGGTCATGATATGCAGAGACATTTATCTTACCCTTAACTGTGGGCTAACTCCACAATGCATGACCCATATACCTCAACAAGGAGGGGCCAAGGGGAGGGGGTAGGTCATGGATGAGCCTAATAATGGTACCAAACTGACTGTATTTGCTGAATACAAAACTAACTAATAAAGAAAAATAAATAAATTAATTAATTAAAAAAGAGAGATAAATTTAAGAACAGAGAAGCCTGGAAAAATGAAAAATCATTATTTTGTGGTATTAGGGAGAATAAATAAATGGTTTTAATAGATCTGTGTCAAATAGATATGAGTTGTTTTCTTAAAGAAGGAAATCAAGGATATATAATAAAAGGAAAAAAGTAGGGGCTGGAGAGATGGCTTAGCAGTTAAGCACTTGCCTGTGAAGCCTAAGGACCCCAGTTTGAGGCTCGATTCCCCAGGACCCACGTTAGCCAGATGCACAAGGGGGCGCACGCATCTGGAGTTCGTTTGCAGTGGCTGGAGGCTCTGGAGCACCCATTCTCTCTCTCTCTCTATCTGCCTCTTTCTCTCTCTCTGTTGCTCTCAAATAAATAAACAAAAATAAATAAAAAAATTTAAAAAGGAAAAAATAGTAAAGGAGGTATGGATAAAGATTTAATAAGAAATAAAAGTGCAAAGGAATGTTAGAATACATGGAGAAAACTGACAGCAACATAAGAAAGGCAGAGCCTGCCATTGTGTGCATAAAAGAATCAGTAATCTTGTTGATTCGTGGGAATAAAAATTGGTTCCACCACTGTGGAAGAGAAGTTGGTACTGTCTTGTAAAGCTCACCAGGCACCTTCAGCATTTGTTGTTGTGGGTTCTTCCATTAATTTTGTCACTTTGTTCAGTCCCAATTTAATTACAGAGAGGTTATTTCATCTAACAATTCCTTTCTTGGGACTATAAAATTATAAAATGTTGACATGCTTCAGTAAGTTTTCAGAAGTATGTTCATGGTGAAGAAGTTTACAATTTCCAAAAGTGGCAATCAAACCACACATGCTCTGCCAGGAGACAGGGCCATTTTAATCTCTGCTGTCCACAAAACTGAATGTTACAGATCATGAAAACATATGACTGAGTAGGAAAACAATTTTCAGTTGAATACATATGATAGTAAACCAGTATTATGAGAAACACACCTATAACTGATTCACAATATTTTGCTTACAGAAATATCTGCCTCTATGTTTATAAAGCATAATAGTCCAAACAGATAATAAAAATACATGATTAAAAGAGTGATTATCTGGCTGGGAATATGGCTTAGTGTTGATGTAAACGTTTCCCTCTGGAGAAATGGACACATGTCTTCAAATAGGGCAGAGATGGCAGAACAAAATTCAGTGAGACAATAATTTTATTAGGGGGTCAATTACAGAGCATATAGGAACATGGGGACCCCAAAGTAGCCACTGTGATGGAGATTCCTGCATCAAAATTATTCCTTGAATGCTCCTCCCTCAGCCTCAGGATGAGGGCTTACTTACAAAGCATTGGGATCTCAGAGCAGCCACACCACAGAGAGGTCTCATTCCACCTTGAATGACTTCTCTGTGGCCACTTTTAGAAGCTCCTTGTCCCTGTCCAGGAGTGTGATACCACAGAGCAGCTTTCAGTGGGGCTCACTGTATTGGGTTTACCTGCAGAGGATGCTCCTTCCTCAGTCTCAGGGTGAGAGATTACTTTATAATAAAAGCATGGGGAAAAAAAGTATGGAGACTCGAAAGAAACGACTCTGTGGAGTTCATTGTTCCTAGATCTTTTCCTCTCTATATACTTTATCTGTTCCCCCACTACCACCAGGTCTGGAGATCTTGTACATAATTGTATACAGCTGGTGCAGGGAGGAGCTAAATCTCAGGTGGGGGTCTGATGACTCCCACACCATCTCTGGTGAGTTGACCCAGCTGCTTTTTTAAATATTATTGTTAATTAGTTTTGTACTCAGTGAATGCAGTCAAGTTGGTATCATTGTTAGCCTCCTCCATGTCCCCCCCTCCTTTGATAAAGCTGGCAATAGCTGTTCACACCTTCCAATGCGGAGAAAACTTGCCATACAACACTCAGTTAGTAAAATGCTTACTACATGACCTGAGTTTGAATCCCCAGTCACCGTGCAAAGCCAAGCACATAGTTGATCCTGTAATCCCAGTGCGGAAGAGGTGAAGACAAGAAGGATCATTTCAGCCAGTCAATAAGCAGCAGATTGAGTGAGAGACACATTATCAAAAGTAATGTGGAAAACAGATTAAAGAAGACACCTCTCTTGACCTCTCTTCTTCACCTACACATGCACATATGTGCACACACACACACATGTACATACATCTCTCTCTCTCTCTTACACACACACACACACACACACACACACACACAGAGTTATTATCAATAGAAATGGATCTCTCCAAATTCACAGAATCAGGGAAAGGAAACAATCACATAAGTAGGTGTATAAAATAACTTGATAAATTTGAATACCTAATAATGATATAAAATTAAATTAATAATAAAAGGAAAATTCTTTAACCCTGTAGAAGACAACTATCAAAACCCAACAAAGTGCTACTGTTTCTACCTACAAAGAACAAACTAGGATTTCAGAAATAGGGCTGGGTATATAGCTCAGTTGCTAGAACATTTGCCAAGCATACATGAAAACCTGAATTCAATCCCTAGCAGTATATAATATAAACTGGACCCCAGGGCATAACCCCAGCATTTGGGAGGGTGCAACAGGAGGGTCAAAAGTTTAAGGTCATTCTCAGCTACATAGTATGTTCAAGGCCAGAATGAAATATATGAATCTCTGTCTCATAAAAAAGAAGATAAAACTATATACAGTCAATTGATTTTCACAAAGTTACCTAAAGAATTAAAGAAAGAAAATATTTCATTATTATTTTTAATGAATGACAAAAAGATGCTAGTGCAATTGCCATTTCTATCTCACATTGTGTATACATTAATGAACTCCAAAATTCTAGAAATAAACCTAATAGGCATATATATTTACAGTTTACAAACATCAAGAAAAGTTGATAAAATCAACTTCATTATATTTAAACATGTTTCCTCTTTTTTATTATTTGTTTTGTACTCAATGTATACAGTCAAGTTGGTACCATCATTAGCTTCCTAGCTGTCCTCTCTCCTCCGCAGGGACCCTCCTAATTGGGGAATATGGGTTTGTGCATTGTGGGGTTAGCCATCACTTATGGCTAGGAGGCAATGTCTCTGTGTATCATGACCCAAAGTGTGGCTCTGACATTCTTTCTGCCCCCTTTTCTGCAAATTTCCCTGAGCCATGTTGGGTTCATTTTAGGTCTGCTTCAGTGATGAGGTCTTGGGTGCCTCTGTGTCTCTGGATATCTGGTTTGGTAGTAGTTGAGGGATCTCTGTGTCATTCTCCTTCACCCTTGTGGTGGTACCAGGTTCACCAAGAAGGCAGCACTCTTGCTTATTTCCCCAATTACTCTTAGTTTCAGCTGGGGCCCTTTTAAGGTGTGATGGGCTGGTTAACTCCTCAGGATCTGCATCTATCTGAAAAAGAGAAGCAAATTCTCCAACAGAGGGTAAAGTTAGCACCAGATAAATGGGATTACTGTTGTTTTTTACAGAGAATTTAATAGGTGTAGGCCCTCTTGTAGCCCACAATTTGTGGGAGCTTGATAATGGAGAGTGGGCTCATTTTTGGATCTGGTTCTGACTTGTTTCCCAGCTCCAGCTATGGATCCTGTACCACTGAGGGGATCAGTTAGCCAAATCAAGAGCAGTTGGTTCCCCACCATGGCTGTGTGCCACTATTGCACTTGTGTGGGCATTACATCAGGTTGTTTGCTGCTGAGTACCTGAGACCACGAGTTGCTTGGACAGATGTTGGTCATTTTCCCCCAGTTGCTCATGTAGCACCTTCTGGCACTAGATGAGCTAACTGTCTAGGGACTGACTTTCTTCCAGCTTTCAACCATGTCACTTCATGTTACGTGCCAACAGCATATGGTGTCTTTAGCCATAGTGCCTTACCACTAACGTTTGGTGGGTCATCAAGTACTCTGACAGAAATCTGTCTTCTTTGGAAAATCTCGTAGGTCTCTCTGATCAAGAGCTCATTGTAGATGATAGCCACAGGCTGGAACTGGGAGTTTCAGGTCAGTGCCCAAGAAAAGAAGGAAGAAAAAGATAAGTAATATAAAAGAGATGGAGAGAAGAGGGGAAGAGAGAGAGACAGAGGAAGAGAGAAACAGAAACAGGAGAAAGATTAAGGTCAGTCTTTATCGTAACCTCCCCAGGGCCTTGTGATTCGGGTGTTTTCCTCTAAGGGCCTGGTGAAGGTTCAACCATTTAGTCTGTCTTTTAGAATGCAGAATTTTATGATCCCATTGCCCTTTGGATCCAGTGTTGTGTCCCCCACCCCACCCTTGCCATCCCATCCCTCCCCACCCACCCTAATGTCCAGTCCTCAAGATGCTTGTTAGGTATGTCAGCATCTCAGGTAGATTCAGGTTAGGAGCTGTAGATGAGAGAGATTATGCAATGATTATCTTTCTGTGATTGGATGAATTCACTGAGAATGATCTGTTCCAGGATCGACCATTTTTCTTCAAATTTAATTGTGTCATTTTTCCTTACTGCTGTGTAGAATTCTATCATGTAGATATACCACATCTTAGTTATACATTCATCCAATGATGGACATCTAGGCTGATTCCAGCACTTAGGTATTATGAATTGAGCAGCTATAAACATGGTTGAGTAAATCTCTTTGAACTGAGGCATGAAGCTTTTAGAATACATGCCCAGTAAGGGAAAAACTGGGTCTGTTGGGAACTCTATAGTCAACTTTTTAGGCATCTCCATATTGCTTTCCAAAGTGGTTTTACCATCTTACATTCCCACCAACAACGGATGAGGGTTTCTATTTCACCACATCCTAACCAGCATTTATTTTCATTTGTTTTTTTTTTGTTTTTGTTTTTGTTTTTGTTTTTTTGTTCTTTTTAGAGATAGGGTCTCACTCTAGCTCAGGATGACCTGGAATTCACTATGTAGTCTTAGGGTGGCCTCAAACTCATGGCAATCCTCCTACCTCTGACTCCCAAGTGCTGGGATTAAAGGTGTGTGTCACTACACCTGCCTCATTTGTTTATTTAATGTTTTCTATCCTTACTGGGGTAAGGTGGAATCTCATAGTTGTTTTAATTTGCATTTCCCTGATGATTAGGAATGACAACATGTTCTTAAGTATGTTTTTGTCATTTGTATTTCTTCCTCTGAGAACTGCCTGTCTAGTTCTTTGCCCCATTTTGCGAGTGGGTTGTTTGACTTTCTTATGTTTGGGTTTTGGCAATCTGTATAGATTCTAGAAATTAGGCCTCTGTCAATTGAATACTCTGCAAATATTTTCTCCAATTTTGTGGGTAATCTATTGGCTCTGCTTATTGTATGTTTGTCTATGAAGAAAATTTTCAGCTTTATGTGATCCTATTGGTTGAGTGATTATTTAAGATCCTGTGCTACTGGGGTTTTTTTCAGGAAGTCTTTTCCCATTCCCATATCATGGAAAGTTCCTCCTAATCTTTATTCCAGCAGTAACCAAGTTTCCAGTATAATATTGAGGTCTTTGATCCATTTGGACTTGAGCATTGTGCATGAGGAAATGTGTGGATCAAGTTTCAATTTCCTGCATATGGTTATCCAGTTTGTCCAGCACCATTTGGTGAAGATGCTATCTTTTTTCCAGCCTATATTGTTAGGGTCTTTGTCAAATATCAAGTAGCTGGGTCCTCAATTCTGTTCCATTGGTCTATATTCGTATTTTTATGCCAGTACCGTGCTGTTTTTATTACTATGGCTTTGTAATATAGCTTTAGATCTAGTATGGTGATGCCTCCAGAAGTGTTTCTTTCACTGAGGATATACTTGGATATGCAAGGCCTTCTGCTTTTTCATAGGAATTTTGAGATCATTTTTTCTATCTCTGTGAAGAACAATGTTGGGATTTTGATTGGTATTGCATTAAATCTGTATATTGCCCTTCGTAGGATTGCCATTTTCACAATGTTAATTTTGCCTATCTAGGAGCATGGGAGGTCTTTCCATTTCCTCAAGTCCTCCTCAATTCCTTTGTGAGTGTTTTTATGTGCTTATTTATTTACTATTATTATTAGTTTTGTACTCAGTTCATACAGTCAAGTTGGTACCTTCTCTAGTCTCTTCCCTATCCTCTCCCCTCTGCAGGAACCCTCCTTGTTGGGGAATATAGGTCATGCATTGTGGGGTTAGCCATCAGTTATGGATTGTAGGCAATGGTTCTGTGTACCATGACCCAATGTGTGGCTCTGATATTCTTTCTGTCCCCTCTTCCACAAATTTCCCTGTGCCATGTTGGGTTTATTTTAGGTCTTCTTCTGTTTGTACAGATTGTTCACTTCCTTGGTTAATGTTATTCCAAGGTATTTTTGTTGTTGCTATTGAAAATGGGACAATGTCACTTATTTCTTTCTCTGTATCTTTGTCATTTGCATATAGAACGGCTACTGATATTTTGTTCATTGATTTTGTATCCTGTTACTTTGTTGAAGGAGTTAGTCACCTTTAAGAGTTTTGAGATGGAGGTTCTTGGGTCTTTTATGCATGGAATCATGTCAGCTGTGAATAGAGCTAACTTAACTTCTTCCTTTACAATTTTTATCCCTTTCATTTCTTTCTCCTATCTTATTGCTTGAGCTAGGACTTCCAGTACCATATTGAAAAGTAGAGGTGAGAGTGAACACCCCTGTCTTCTTCCTGATTGAAATGGAAATTATTTCAGTCTCTCTCTATTATATATTATTTGGACTTTAGGCACTTTATATATATCCTTTATTATGCTGAGATATAAACTGACCATGCCAATTCTTTCCAATGTTTTGATCATGAAGTGATGTGTTGCATTTTGTCAAAGGCCTCTTCTGCATCTGTCAAAATGATCATGTGGTATTTGTGTTTAAGCTTATTTATATGGTGTGTTACATGGATAGATTTCCATATGTTGAACTCCCCTCCCCCTGCATTCCTGAGATGAAGCCTACTTGATCAAGGTGGATAATGCTTTTTATGTGTTGTCGGATTCAGTTTGCAAGGATTTTCTTCAGGATCTTTGCTTATAAGTTCATCAGGGAAATAGGCCTGTAGTTTTCTTTTCTTGTGACATCACTGCCTGGTTTTGGTAATTAGGGTGTTTCCAGCTTCATAGAAGGAGTTGGGGAGCTTTCCCTGATCTCTAATTGTGTGGCACACTTTGAGAAAGATTGGTTTGAGTTCTTACATGAAGGTTTGATAGAATTCATCTGAGAAGCCATCTAGTCCTGGACTCTGCTTCTTGGGGAGGTTTTTGATTACCTTTTCAATCTCGATAGGTGTGATAGGTTTGTTTAGGCGATTAATCGGCTCTAAGTTTAGCTTTGATAGATGGTATGTGTCCAGGAATTCATCCATTTCCTCCATATAGCCAGTTTTGTGGAGTATAGGTTTTTGAAATAAGTAAGTCCTGGTGATTCTCCCAATTTCACTTATGTCTGTTGTGATCTCTCCTTTTTCATTTCTAATTTTGTTAATATGAAGCACATCTTTTTTTTTTTTTTTTACTTGATCAAATTGGCCATGGGTTTTTCAATTTGTTTATTTTTTCAAAGAACCAACTCTTTGTTTCATCAATTTTCTTAATTGTTTTCTTGGTTTTTGGTTCATTCATTTCTGCTCTAATCATATTTCTTTCCATTTGGAGCTTTTGGGGATGGATTCTTCTTGCTTTTCCAGTGCCTTTAGGTGGATGGTTAGATTATTGATTTGGAATCTCTCTCTCTTTGTTATGAAACCATTTAGTGCTATGAATTTTCCCCTGAGGACCATCTTCATTGTGTCCCATAAGTTTTGGTATGATATGTTCTCATTGTCATTCATCTCTAGAATTTTGCAATTTCATTTTTTATGTTGTCTAATACCCATTTATTGTTTAAAAGTGTGCTGTTCAGTTTCCTGGAGTCAATGGGATTCTTGATGCAACTTTTGTTGTTAATTTCTAGAAATATACCATTGTGTTCTGATATCATGCAGGAAATTATGTCGCTCTTCCTAAATATATGGAGGCAGGCTTTGTGACCCAGTATATAATCTATTTTAGAGAAGGTTCCGTGTACTTCTGAGAAGAATGTGAAGTCAATGGATTTGGGGTGGAATGTTCTGTAGATGTTTGTTAGCTCTAATTGTTCTATGGTTTTGTGGAGCTCTCTCACTTCACTATTGATTTTCTGTTTGGATGACCTATCTATAGCTGATAATGGAGTATTGAAGTCCCCAACTATGATGGTGTTGGTGGTTATTTCTGTTTTATTATCAAGTAGGATTTGTTTTATGAACTCTGGTGCACCTGTGCTTGGTGCATAAATATTTATGATTCCTGATATCCTCTTGATGGATCATTCCCTTGATAAGTAGGAAGTGGCCTTCTTTGTCTTTTTTGATTAGTTTTGGTTTGAAGTGTATTTTAACTGATATTAGTGCAGCTATGCTTGCTTGTTTCTTATCAAATATTGTTTTTGACACTTTCACCCTGAGCAGGTATCTGTCTTTGGTGTCGAGGTGCGTTTCTTGAAGACAACAGACTGAGGAGCCAAATTTCTGATCCACCCTGTTAATTTGTATCTCTTCTTCTTCTTCTTTTTTTTTTTTTTTTTTTTTTGAATTGGCTTCACAGTGTGGCAGTGAACATTTTTTTAATTTTTAATTTTTTATTAATTAATTTTTGTATTCAGCAAATACTGTCAGTTTGGTACCATTATTAGGCTCATCCGTGACCTACCCCCTCCCCTTGGCCCCGCCTTGTTAAGGCATACGGGTCATGCATTGTGGAGTTAGCCCACAGTTATGGGTAAGATAAATGTCTCTGCATATCATGACCCAACATGTGGCTCTGACATTCTTTCCGCCCCCTCTTCCGCAAAATTTCCCTGAGCCATGTTGGATTCATTTTTGGTCTGCTTCAGTGATGTGTTCGGGGCCTCTGAGGCTCTGACTCTGTGATTTGGTAGGAGTTGATTTTTCTCTGTGTTGATCTCCTTCCCCCTTCTGCTGGTATCCGGTTCATCAGGAAAACAGCCCCCTTGCTTGTTTCGCCAATTTTTCTTAGTTTCAGCCAGGGCCCTTTTGAGGTATGATGGGGTGGCTCTCTCCTTATGATCTACATCTATCTGAAAAAGAGAAGCAGATTCTCCAATGGAGAGTAAGTTAGCACCAGGACAATGGGAGAATTAAGGCCATTAATATTTATGATAATGACTGTGAAGTTTGATTTCATCCCTGCCATATTGTGTTGGTTTATGTGATTTAGTGTTTTCATGGACTTTGAAGTTTTATGTGCCTTCTCTGAGTTTGGTTATTGTGATCTGCTTCTTGTAAGCACTTGAGGTTGATTATTTGATTTTTCTCTGTGGAGAATTTCCTAAATTACTCTCTGTAGGTTTGGTTTTGTGTTTACATAGTTGTAAAGCTGAATTTTGTTGTGGAAAGTTTTTCTTTGACCATCTATTGTGATGGATACTTTTTCTGGGTAGAGTAGTTTGGGTTGGAAGTCATAGGTTCTTAGACTTTGCCGTGTTCCATTCCAGGTCCTTCTGGCTTTTATGGTTTACATTGAGAAGTCTGCAGTAGTTCTGATGGACTTACTTTTAAATGTAATGTGTTATTTTTCCCTTGTTGCTTTTAGGATTTTCTCTTTGGTGTCAATGTTTAGAGTCTTAATGACAATATGTCTTTGAGAGTTCTTCCTTTGGTCCAATCTGTTTGGAGTTCTGCTGGCTTCTTTAACTTGATGGGCCTTTCTTTTGAGAGAGTGGGGAAGTTTCTTTGATAATTTTGTTCTCCATGCCTTTGGTCTGAATTTCTTCCCCTTCTGGTACTCCCATGATTCAAATGGAAGGGTGTTTAAGGATATCCCACAGTTCCCTCATGTTCTGTTCACAGAATTTTTTTTTTTTTTCGAGGTGGGTTCACTCTAGTCCAGTATGACCTGGAATTCACTATGTAGTCTCAGGGTGGCCTTGAACTCATGGTGATCCTCCTACCTCTGCCTCCTGAGTGCTGGGATTAAAGGCATGCACCACCACACCTGGCACATGTTTCTTCTTTGAAAGAGAGTATTGAAAGAATTAGAAAGCAAGTCATAAAGTGGGAGAAATGGGCTTCAGAGATGGCTCAGTTGTAAAGGCAGTACCCTGAAAAGCCTAATGACCTAGATCGATTCACCAGTACCCATCTAAAGCCAGGTGCACAAAGTGGCACGTGCATTTGGAGTTTGTCTGCAATGGCTAGAGGCCTTTGCATGTACATTCTCTCTTCTTTCTTCTCTTCTTCTCTCTGTTTGTAAATAAATAAAAAATATTTTAAGAATTAAATTAAAAATAGAAGAAAGCATTGGCAACATACATAACTGATGAAACATTTTAGCTAAATGAAATTGTTGCAAAAGGAAAATTAGAACACAAACAATAATATAAAACAGGAAAAATTGTGAAGTGACGCATTGCCAAGGAAGTACCAGGGATGCTGATGTGCATATGAAAGCTGCTCTGCAGCATTAGTAATGGGGGAAAGCAAATTAAAACCATAATACGATGTCATTGAATGAACTTAGCATGCTAAAATTATGAAGGCTGATGAAGCCAAATGCTAGCTAAATATAGAACAACTGAAGTTCTCATCAATTGCTGCTAGGAGGGGCAAGTGATAAAGCTATGAGGAAATCATTAGGAGGTTTCTGATTATGTTGGACTCAACCTACCATATGAACCAGCTATTCCATTACTAGCTATTTTCCCATAAGGAATGAAAATAGTTTCCTGCACTTGAGCATGTGCATGAATTTTTATAGCAGGGTATTTCATAATATTTCATAATAAGCAAAACCTAGATATAATCGACAAAAACCATAAGAGTACAGAGAAAGACAATACAGCACATATGTGTGATGGAATCCTCCTTTGCAATATAAAAGTGGTACACAACATGCAACAGTATGGGTAAATGTTCATGCCTTATTCCTTATGCTAGGTTATACAAAATCTAGAAAATGCAAATTAATCCATTTTGATAAGGGTCAAATCTTCATTTGCTTGTGACCAACTAGGTGGGTAGTGGTGGTGTAATAAGTGCATGTCAAAATTTGCCAAATTATTCACTTTAAGTAGATGTTGTTTATTATATATCAATTATACCTCAATGCACTTGAAAACAAATGACACAATTAGAAAATATCTGACTTCAAAAACCAAGCAAATATGTAAAATAGACACATTGCAAAGAAGAAATATGTGGAGCAAGAAGCACACAAAAAATGTTCTATATCATTAGTCCTTAAGGAATGAGAATTTAAATTATAGTAGGTAAAATTAAAAACAAACAGTGAAATAAATATACCTATTGAATATGTATTATCTGAATTCATCATGCATTTCTGATGGAAGTGTAACATGAGTATGAAAATGTTAAATATATTCTGAAGTTACACATGGACTAACCATAAAATGCCGTTAGTTTCTTTGTCTAGGTAGACAAATTAGAATCTGCCCACACAAAATGCATATCCATATTTATAAATAAGTATGGGGGGGGGCTCTTCTATTTTAATTGCCAATCTTGTATTTCCAGAAGTAAAGATTAACCTGGTCAGTTTGCAACTAACAACACAAAAACTGATTGTGAGCTTGATTCATATTATATAAGGTATTTATTTATTTATTTATTTTAATGAAGTAGAAACTTTGACTGGACACACCATGTGTTAGTTCCATCATATCCCTCCTCCCTGCCCCCATTCCACTGAGGGCCCTCCTTGTCAGTGGAATTTCTGGTACTTCCCATGGGGTTGTAGCTTTTGAATTGTGAGAGCAGCAGTCATTGTGTAGGGGGGTTGGCAATGCCTCTGCATATTCTTTCCCACTGTGTGGCTCTTGTCCTGTTTCCACCTCTTCTTTCACAAAATTCCCTGAGAGATGGTGGGTGTGTTTTAAGTCTACTTCAGTATTGAGCTCTCAGAAGTTTCTGAATTTTCGCTTTGGTGCATTTTGAGTGTCATCAGTTCCTGTCTCCAACCCCCTGGTGCAAGTTGTCAGGCTCACTGTGGAAGCTGCGCTCTTAACTCATCTCGCCAGTTCCTCTGTGGTTTCACCTGGATCCTGGCTGATGTGCAAAATCATCTCCTGACAGGGAGGCAGCTCTATTTTCTTATCTTGTTGATAGATTTTTTTTTTTTTTTGGGTCCTTGGTTCTCGCTGACTTCTGCAAAAGAACATATTCTCCAATGGATTTTAAGTAATACTAATAGCAAAGAAATGAATAAGAACTCACAATATTTAATGAAACCTCAAGGCACACAAGACTCTTTAGTATGGTGTCAATGTTGTATTGTGTGTGACTACCAGAGTATATAATTCTGTACTTATGAAACAAATGAAAAATGCATATTTTTCTAAACAAATCTCGTTCATATCTCCATTTCATCCCACAACTAAGAGACAAGCTATGACCAGGGAGAAATGGAAGCTGCTTTTTAAATATCATTGTCAGGAGATTACACCTCACAGGCAAGCTGCTTTGCCAAGATTTTCTGGGTCATTTCTCCATCAAAATTTTTACATTTTGCAGTATGAAACTGGCCCTGACATTTATATACACACCAACAAGTCCTGTAATGTGCAATGTTCCCCATGTAGACAAGACAACCCCCATTTGACAGAGAGATTAAAATCACAAACACACATGGAAAAAATAATCAGTTTGCTATTCTAGGCCCTATATCTACCTTATAAATTCTTACATCAACCACCTCATCAAAGGGAATTTGTAAAAATCCATGGCTGAAATCCACTTTTGGCTTAACACTATAGGCTCATCACTGTCTTGAACTGCTCTAGGAGAATTCAGAATGCTGGGCTGAAAGTTGAACAAGTTGGTTATGAAAATTTGTTTGCTTAAGGTAGTTTCTACCGAGACTTCAGTTCAAATAATTGATCCATATTTGAGGATATTTGCATGAAAGAAGAGTAAGGAAAATTTATAGAAAAAAATGAGCTTAATGGCTACAAAGTTTTTGAATGGACTAGGAATATGGCTCTGTGCATAAAGCAACTTGCATGAGTACCTGGTTTGGAATCCCCAGATGCAGAGAAGCCCTGACTTGAACAGGTGGAAAGTGATAACCAACATTAGTTGTTCTTCTGATTTCTACCTGCTTATAATAACATGTGTGCACTCACATGCATGAACACCACACACATATATACCAAATACAAAAAAAAAAAACCAGAATTATGAATGAAGCCCCAGCAAATATTCCTTCAGTAGATATTTTTTTTCTAGTGTTAGGGGATGAGATAAGAGGAAAGAGACATGGTTAGTCTTAGACAGGATATTTTAGGAGCAGGACTTATACTTTTGGGGAGAACTTGCTGTCTCTTGTGCTGTGTCATCTGTTACAAGTTCTTTTCTTGTTTGTTTGCTTGCTTGTTTGCTTCTGATAACCCTCTCTAAGACTGCAAAGACCTGGCTTAAATTAGTTAATGTTGCCCAGCATTCTTCTAGGTAAGTCAGAATAAACATTGCTCAATCTACTGCTAAATAAATCCCTGCCTCAGCTCTGAGGCTTCAACTGCTAGCTGCTAGTTAAAAATACACTGGTAAGAAGAAGCACAATTTTGATCTGCACATGTGCAGGAATGTGTCTGTGTCTCACATCTAGAAGCCATGGCAAATCTCTCCAGTATGAATATATGCATGCCTTCCCTATCAAGTCTCCTTCCTTCCTTTGCTAGGGAAATACTTCTTGAGTAGTTAATCCTCTTCCTTCTCTTCTTTCAGCCAAGTAATAATTTCTGTCCTCTTGTGGACTGAAGTTCCCTAACAAACAAAAAAAAAAAAAAAAAAAGAAAGAAAGAAAAAGAAAAAGAAAAAGCTACAACTATTGGGGATTCTGCACAGTGATTGATTGCAACTTCTATGATCATGGAGTTGGGTTGTTATAGAACAAGGACCAAAATTTTCTTAGGTTATCTTTAGTCCCCTTAGTAGGCATTTATTTCCGACTTCAGCATCTGAACTGGTATGTTTTTAACTAGATGGTCATACCTTTTCGTTGTAGTCTTTGCTGATCACTAATTTGCATTCACTCCGGAGTTAAGAGTGCCATCCAATTGCACATGTTACCCACAGCAAAGATTTCTCTGATTGGCTGCAACTCACCTACCTAATGTTACCATCAATGCATTTGGAAAGAAGAAAAAAGCCTTGATTTATGAATTACCTTTATGTGTGGCCATGAAATGTTCTTGAACCACGTCCACAATAGAGTATGCCGTTTGGTGTGTGTGCACGGGAGAGGGAGGGAGTGCTAAATTTATGTTCCCAGGCCATGTACATTCATTGGACTCAGAATAAGTATCTATATTGTCTTTGAGGTGGGAATTGTTTTACATTGTCAGTTTTTTTGGTTTTTTTTTTGAGGTAGGGTCTCACTCTAGCTCAGGCTGACCTGAAATTCACTCTGTAGTCTCACGGTGGCCTTGGACTGAAGGGGATCTTCTTACCTCTCCCTTTTC
The DNA here is from genome assembly GCA_036346955.1 of Dipus sagitta. Taxonomy (NCBI): domain Eukaryota; kingdom Metazoa; phylum Chordata; class Mammalia; order Rodentia; family Dipodidae; genus Dipus; species Dipus sagitta. The sequence goes on from CM070772.1 coordinate 121,970,013, forward strand.
AGTGCTGGGATTAAAGGTGTGTGCCACCATGCTTAGCTTTATCACTCTTAAAAAAAATTTTTTTTTAATTTATTTGAGAGAGAGAGAGAGAAAATGGGCACTCTAGGGCCTCTAGCCACTGCAAATGAACTCCAGATGCATGTGCCTCCTTGTGCATCTGGCTTACATGAGTCCTGGTAAATCAAATTTGGGTGCTTTGGCTTTGCCAGGCAAGTGCCTTAACCACAAAGCTATTTCTCCAGCCCATATTGGCACTCTTATATCCTTAGTTGTGTTTACTGGTTTTGCATTTCATTGCAAGATATCTGACAGGACAGATCCTCCATTCTATTATTATTATTATTATTAATTATTATTATTATTTAATTTCAAGAAAGTACCACTAAATTACTTTTAAGTATTGGCTAATTTACCTCTGTGTTTTTGCTGGGTCCTCTGGCAGATAGGGCTGAAGAAGGAGCCAGTCCAGCTGGTTCCTCCTTGGGGCTGAACGGGATGGTGAGTGTCGATGACCCAGACCTCCCTCCTAGGCACCGGAGAGAAACCACACTGAGTCAGGAGACTTGTCGAAGCAGGATCTCACTTTATCGTAACAGGCAGGTGCTTATATAGCATTGAGAACGAGGTCGGGCATCTCAGGATGGGGTGAGGTGTAAGGGCCAATAGCATACCGCGAATTTTGAAATGATTGGTTCTAAGCTCTAGCACGCGGGACTGATTGATTCTAAGTGCGTTCGTGTGCACGGGAATTCTAACTTCCTACATGGAAGTAGCAGGCCAGAGGTAATTTGGCACCCTGTTGAGTCATAGCTGGCCAGAGACAGGTCGCCAAACTTTAGCTAGGCTCAGGAAGTTCCATTAGGCCTCGCGTCCGGGCCTCTCAAGGCCCAACATGTTTTTAAATTAGTTTTTGAATAATTATAAGTACATTTCTCCTCAGCACTTAAGTCATATAGTAAGTACTGGAAAGCAGCTGTCAACTGAGGAAATATAGGAACACATGTGCTTATGAATGTAGATACTCAGTGTGCTAGAAGCAAGGCATACTGTGTTTCTGTTTAGATTTCAACATTGCTTTGCCTTTTCCATGTTGTCAAAGTAGATTATTCTCGAGGACATGCTTATTTCATGGTTCATATTTTAAATGCTCACATAGATGTTATTTTAGCATTTCAGTAGTTCAAGGCCGAAGTTTATAGAAGTGATTTGGTTTTAGTGATTGCCTAGAGGAAAGCAACACCCAGCATTACAAGTGGGTCTTGAACATTCATGCAGTGCCATGAGCCAGAGAATAGGATGAAGGTTTTCTGAAGTCATGGCCTGCGCCAGTTCCAGATTGCTCAACACAGGATCATTTGTCTTTCCTCAGCTTGAGTGAGAATTTGACAAGCAAGAATCTTCTGGGTTCTCACAGTCTGCATTCTACCTCTGTTCCCCACTTCTCCTGGCTTCCTCTTACTAGACCCAACAGGACATGTAACTGCAGATTTGTATCCAGTACGCAAATCAGAAGTGCCTTGTGTCTCGTTGTCTGTCACGTGGGAGGTCTTACTATGGTGTTTTTCAGAATTACCAAATATTAATAGAGAATGACCTGATCAGTCCTTTCCTGCTGCATCATACCCTGACCCCAACAGATCTGCTATGATCACAAGAGCTTTGGTGATCATCTGTCCCTCATCTGGGATCCCTCATTGGGGCTAGGTTTCTGGTCTGGTTCATATTTTCAGCCTAGACCAGTAAGTCTTCTGAGTTTTAACTTTTTTGTATGTAATAACAGAAGTGGCATGTCAAGATCATATGAAACTCTATATTAAGTTCTTTTGAGGACCATCCATACTGATTTCCTTTAGTGGCTTCTCTCATTTGCATTCCCAACAGTAATGTGTCAGTAATGTTCCTTTCCCCACTTCACACACATACTTTATCGATTCACTTGTTACATATATGATGTCAATGGTCTGCTATTCTATGTCAGAAAACTATCTTCACTCATAAAGATTTATAATATAATGATATGAGGTATGTTCCTCAATATCCTTTAATTTTACTTAAAGAATTTTATGTTACTTAAAGAACTTTATGTTTTCTTTTTGTGATACCTTATTTTTATATAAATAATTAATTGGCTTGACATCACAGTTTATAGTAGATTTCTACTGTTATTAAAATATTTTATATGTCTCCAAAAGATGTTCATTTTTTATTGGTAAATGAAATGGTTCTTCTCAAAAGGTAAACTACAGATAGCCAATTGATACATGAAAAATTCTCTCCAGTCTTAACCCTCAAGGAAATGCCTATTAAAACTGTGGTGAGCTTCTGCCTCATCCTGTTGAGGAAGCAATAGCCAAAACATGGGAATTAGCTTAGTGTTTGCCAATAGATGAACACTTGAAGAAAATAGGCTTACATTATACAATGGAGTTTTATTCAGCCATAAAGGAAAAATATAATTATGTCATTTGTACGGAAGTGGGTAGAATTAGAGATTGTCATATTAAGTAAAATAAGCCAAACCCAGATAGAAAAACATTGTATATTTTTTTGTCATAAGTGGACATGAAAATAAAACAGGGATCAGTTGAGAAAGGGAAAGGGAGAAGGGGTATGTAGCCATAGGAGAAGACATTGACTATTGTGTGTTTACATATATTCATAATCAAAATGTTATCATGAACTACATTGCTTTATATGATGTATATACACCAATAAATAAGTGCATTTTTGGTATGAGGTTTTTTTTTGTGTGTGTATAGTTTTCATATAATGTATATACATGGTGTGGAGATATAGGTGCCTCATGTGTACATGCGTGGAGCCCAAAGAACACAAGGTGTCCTCCTCTATTGCTAAGGATCAAACTCATGCCTTCCCAGGCCCTCATCTTGCATAGCAAATTGTCTTTCCTTTAAGTGAGTCATTACCCCAGTCCCTAAAGCTATTTTATATAAGTAATATTTGATGAGGCAACTCAAAATTTATGAAAAACTTGAAATATGTTAAAAGAAGTATGAAATATTTATTAAAATGTAAAATACATATATGTCACAAAAATGCCTGAAAAGAACATTAAGACAGAACTTTTGGCATATTAAACTGAGTCACTGTCAACAAACCAATAAATCAAAATTTTTAACAAGTTGAGAAAATAGATTATGTTGCAAAGGTTATATCAGCCTCTTTAAGACATAAATAAATGAGTATGTTTCTATTTGTATGTGTCTATGTATAACTTCAGCTCTGTTTATATCAAGATGATAAAATTGGATCAAATTTAAAATTTGTGTCAGCTTGAACACATTTAGATGAATATAAATAATTCCATGAAGATTATGTGACTTGATATTCTTACTTTCAACCAGTGTGGGTGAGCACTGGAGTGAGTTGCCTTTTATGGAAAATTTGGCAATATGAAGCAAAATACTAGACTCTAAACTGGGTAATCCTGCATTTACAAATTTGTTTTAGGAAAAAGGCATGTAATTGGAGCAAAAGGGTTGTTTGTTACAGCTTGCTTATAGTAAAATATTTATAAACAAATACCAACCATAAACTATTAAGTAAGTAAATTGAGATACTTGAAAAATGTAGCACTAGTTATCTATTAAAAAGAATTTTAGTAAAGAATATTTAATGACTTGAATTTTTCATAATGTATTTCTATTATGAATATAATCTTATGAACATTATATTCTCAGTAATCTAAAATTATACATGTATAATTATTTCACACATGAATATATCCTGCAATTACACAGCCATTTATATTACTAAAGTACATTATAATATTTTAAATAATGTACTTTATTAATGTATAAATGAATATTAAGTAAAATGATAGGTGCATTAAAAGATAGTGAGTATTCAAATGTGATGGAAATAAAATAGTTTGTCTCATTTATCATTACATGGAATTTGTATAATTACCATAAATTATGATTTATAATTTTAAAGTAAATACTTTGTTTATTTCCTCATTCACTCATTTCTGCACTTAGCATTTACTTTTAAGTAGCCATGGACATTTTATTTGGAGTCAGGTAAAACTGCTTTTGCTGTTAGGGAACTTGTTGCTGCATATAGTAGCCAGGACACAGTCCTGTAGGAATCCATGGCTTCACTCACTTGACCTAGAACTATTGAGCATTGAGACCTAGGATCTAATACAGTCTGGAAACTCACAGAATGCTTTCTTGAAGAAGTGACATGTGAGCTAAAAGACAGAGGCTCAGTGTGGGTTCACTAGATAAGTTAAGGAAAGAACTCAATGAACCCACCACCATTTACATTTGTGGGGGGGATAACAATGTAATAGATAAATTCTTGTTTTGGGGGGGCTTTCTGTGGGGAAATAGAATAATACTTTAGTCAATATCCAAAGAACCATGGGAATTCAATGAAGAAATTTTCAATTAAGAACATATTTTGGACGGCCAAGGTGGTGTCGCCGAGGAGGAGGGAGTCCTTGCGAGCGGCCTGGGCTTGCTGCAAAGATGCTGGGCCCCAGTCCTATCGCGGTTGTCCTCCTGGCCGGCGTTGCGACCTGTGCCAGAGGGCAGCACGTGCCGCCGGTGCTGAAACTACAGGAGTGTGTCACCATGACTGGACTGCAGCAACTCTTATTTGCAAATAATTTCAGTGGACTGAAAATCAGTCAGTGCAGAAAATCAGCTTACCCTCCTTCTGGACCAACCTATAGAGGACCAACTCCATGGTACACCATAAACCTTGATTTACCACCTTACAAAAGATGGCATAAATTAAGGACTCACAAAGCACCAATGCTAAAGATCACAGTTAATTCCATGAAGTATTTAGTAAATGCATTTGTGACAAGTGGGAAAGTTATGCAGATGGTGGATCAAAAGTTGCCTGGCGTACTTGGCAACATTCCTGGCTCATATGGAGAGGAAATGAAGGGAATTGCAGTTGTCACTGGGTTACCTTTAGGAGAGATTATTTCATTCAACATATTTTATGAGTTGTTTACCATGTGTACCTCAATAATAACTGAAGACACAGAAGGTCATCTACTACATGGAAGAAACATGGATTTTGGAATATTTCTTGGGTGGAATATAAATAATAACACCTGGGTCATAACTGAGGAACTAAAGACTCTTACAGTGAATTTGGACTTCCAAAGAAACAATAACACTGTTTTCAAGGCTACATGCTTTGCTGGATATGTAGGCATGTTAACAGGATTCAAACCAGGACTATTTAGCCTTTCACTAAATTAACATTTCAATATGAATGGTGGTTATCTGGGTATCTTAGAATGGATTCTGGGAAAGAAAGATGCTACATGGGTAGGATTTATTGCTAGATCAGTTCTGGAAAACAGCACAAGCTATGCAGATGCCAAGAATATGTTGACTAAGACCAAGATAATGGCCCCAGCATACTTTATCCTGGAAGGCAACTAGTCTGGGGAAAGTTGTGTGATCACACGGGAAAGAAAAGTGTCTTTGGATGTGTATGAACTGGATGTTAAGCATGGTAGGTGGTACATAGTGCAGACAAATTATGACCGATGGGAAAACACCTTGTTCCTTGATGACCGCAGAACACCTGCAAAGATGTGCCTAAACCGCACAACCCAAGAGAAGCTCTCATTTGCAACCTTATATGATGTCCTATCAACAAAATCTGTCTTCAACAAGCTGACTGTATTCACAATTTTGATTGGTGTTGCTAAAGGTTACTATGAAAGTTACCTGCGGGATTACCCAGACCCTTGTATAGGCTGGTGAGCACGTACCCAGCCTACTGAACTGATACCTGAAGACGGGTTCTCCAGTATGACTGACCAGTGCATCTGTCTGATCTTACAAAGACTAAGACTCAAGGCTTGTTCTTTCCAAGAGTCATGAGAATGCCCTTCTAGTATGTTTACAGTTACAGACTGTTTTTGCTAAAATAATCAGTTATTTAAAGATAAATTCTTTTAAGTGAACTGATGTAGAGTTTGCTGAATTTCATTTCACTTTGCTATTGGGAACCCTAACCTGGATGGAATAAAGCAATATTCCTTGATGGTGTTAATCCAGTGCCTCTATGTGAGTACTGAAAGAGTAAATACTCCACATTATTCAGTTGTCCATTTTTATCTACATATTTATGTTTTTCTGGTTTGAACTATTAAAATCAGCATACCATCCATTACCTTTGCTGCTATTGATAGAAGTTTAATTTCATTATGTTTGATGGAGGGATGAGATGGACATTTGATATTTCTTTTAAATAAATATACCTTTGACTATGTAAATAGTGCTTTTTGGGGTTCACAAAGTAATTAGGATGCAAGGCAGTCTTTTGTGCAGAGTTGAAGTTGTTACTTTTTTATAATTACTCTACCTCTCAGTAACCCCAAGAAGTTGCTAACTTTAAATAACTTGAGTCCTAGATTCTACGAATCAGTAAATAAACATATCAAGATCTTGAATATAGAAAAAGCTCATTATTTCAAATTCTTACATGTTTCATTCATTTAATAAATGATATTTTCATTTTTTCTTCTAATCAACATATTTTTAACTTTTTAATACACTATAGCTATCAAAATGTTTTCAGAAATCTATTTATGAAAAGTGGCAATTGAAATTGTTAATCCTTCTAACTTTTACAATTGACTGTGAAATGTATGCCAGTTGTACAAGACTGTTTCCACTGTATTTTGTACGATCTAGTTGTATCATGATACTCAATAAATAGTCATTGGCAGGCATGTTAGCACTCATAAAAAAGAACATATTTTGTATGCATGTATTTTGTATGTATCACGTGTTGATACTATCTTCCCCCTCCTTCCTGCCCCAGTCCTCAGGGGACCCTCCTCATTGGGGTTGCTGGTATTCCCCATGGGCTTGTGGGATATACATTCTGGGAGCAGCAGTCAGTTATTGGGGGGAGGTAGTGCCTCTGGTCATGACATACCAACCTGTGACTTTTATAATCTTTCTTCCCCCTCTTCCACAAAATTCCCTGAGCCTTGATGGGTGTGCTTTAAGTCTGCTTCAGTGAGGAGCTCTTAGGAGCCTCTGGATTTCTGCTTTGGTATGTGTTAAGTATCCTCAGCATCTGTCTCCTTCACCCTGGCGCTGCTTGTCAGTCTGTCTATGGAAGCAGCACTCTTGCTCATCTCCCCACTTCCTCTGTCGTTTCACTTGGATCTTCACTGAGATGGAAGGGTTGGTTTATGTCCTTGGGTCTCACTGTTTTCTGGAAAAAAAAAATCTCTAATGGAGAGTGAAGTCAGGATAGGTTAAATTTGATAAGCATTATAATTTAGGGATAGTTTGATGGCTGAAGCCCCTCTTTTAGCCAAAGACTAGTGGGAGCTTGACATAGGAAAGCATAACATTTTTCTCCATAGGATTTAGACATGGTTCCCAGTTCCAAACATTGGTTCCTTTCCACAGAGCAGATCTCTTAGTCAATCAAAGTTATTGGTTACCCACCAAGACTGTGTGCCACCATTGCACTGGTGTATACTTCTCATCAAGCTGGTTGCTTCTGAGTAGCTTAAACCCCTGCTTGCTCACACTTTCCCTGAGTAGCTCATGTAGTGCTTTCCAACACTAGATGGGTTGTCTGGGGACTGGCTCTCTTCTGGATTGAAGCTAGTTCTGTCTGTGTTCTGTGTCAGCAGCATGTGGTATCTTTATCAATAGGGTCTTACCTTTTACCTCAGGTAGATAATCACGGGCTTTGACAGAAGTGTGTCTTAATTTACGGACCTCCTAAGTCTCTTGGATCAACAGCTCAAAGTGTGTAGCACCTATTTCGGGAACTGTGAGTTACAGGTCAGAGCCAAAACATTTTAAGGTTAGGCTTCATTCTACCCTCTCCAGATCCCTTCATTTTGGGCACTCCCCTTATACTCCTGCTGAGAGTTATATCTTTCACGCTACCTTCAAGGAGAAATGTTTCTATGGCACCAGTTCATTTTAGATTTAGTTTTGTGTTTATTTTCCCCCACCTTCCCCTTCTCCTTTCCACTCCTCCCAAACCCTTCCATCCCTATTGTCTGAATTTTTATCTTACCTGTCAAAAGCTACCTCACTGGGAGAGGTATTCTTGGTCCTATTTCCAGTGACTCAGATAATAATGAGAAATAAATAACAGAAACCACTTCCAGAAGCTTCTTATTCCCTTGATAAAACTCACAAACATCATGAAAAGGCCCCATCTTGTTGACACTCATTCTTCTTTCACGTCCTTACTCAACTACTATAAAACATTTCCCAAAAGTATGATTTGTCTATTCATTGCTCACTCAGTTTTTACTATGTTAATGCACATAAAAATTCCCCCAAACACCCCCAGCTAACTTCCTTGAAATTCTTTCGTTGACCTAGGACAAACTAAGAAAAACTAAGAAAATCAAAAGTTAATACTTAAATTTTATGTTATTGCTCATGGATCCTTTATTCTGAGCACTTTTTTTAAAAAGTTAAACTTTTAGCAGAAAATGAGATGGAAATAGCCATAGTCCATTGCAGAAATTTTCAAAGTACTGAGAAGATCAGGAGTTGGGCAGAATTTACTATTCTACCTTTGAATGACAAAACAGATTTAGTGGTATAAAAAGAGTTTCTGAACAATAGATCTGGGGAATCTAAGTTCCCTCTGTACTTTGTTTTTGTTTTTCGAGGTAGGGTTTTGCTCTAACCCAGGCTGACTTGGAATTCACTATGTAGTCAGAGAGTGGCCTCTCACTCATGGCGATCCTCCTACTTCTGCCTTCTGAGTGGTGGGATTAAAGGCAAGCACCACCACATCCATCAACCTCCCTCTAAACTTTAAAAGTTGTGCTTTTTACCACAACATACTAGTTCTCTAGAAGCCCAAAGATCCTCCCTTCTTCCTAGTATAAAGAGATACAAGGCATTATATCACCAGATTATGTCATTGGGATTCACTTTGCAACAAAGTTAGCATAGCACCCTTCTACTCTAGTGTTTATTAAATACTTCTGGATGATTGAGAGCTAGTTTTTTTGTTTGTTTGTTTGTTTTTTGTTTTTTGTTTTTTCTTTGTGTGTGTGTGTGTGTGTGTGTGTGTGTGTGTGTGTGTTCTGATCTTGCCAGGCCAACCTGACATGGGAAGTCTTCAAGAAACTATTTCCCTGAAGACCAGGTAGCTTTCTGACACTGAGTGACTAAAAAATGGCATGAAGTCATTTGAAATTGCTACCATAGTTAAAATACCCTTTTAAGTAATTACATGTAAAGTAGATTTCTCCTTATGAAGAAGCTCCACTATTGATGGTATGCAACTAACAAGAGTTGATTAAGTCATAAAAGTAAGTTTAAGTTTCTTCGGCATAAAATCATTAGGGATACACTGCTATTCATATGTCACCATGTTCTCCATGTGGTAATTTAATGTCACTGGAATTGCAAAAAAGGAATAATGACAATAGATAATATATACTAAGTGCTAACTAATGGGACTGCTAAGTACATCTATTCATCATTTCGCAAAATCTTTACACAAGCTCACAGCATTATTAATACACATGATTACTATTACTTCACAGACTCTAACACTGTATCTGAGAGAAGTTTTAAGGTTCAATGAAGGTCACACAACCAGAAAGTTGCATCAATTCAATTTATCTGATCCAAATTCACTGCACTTAGCTGCTTAACTCTACTGTTTAAGCCTGGGTTACAATGAATGAAACAGGCAGCTACTCTGGAAAGTCAGTTCTGCGTAAAACTTACTGAGTCTTGAGATCTATGAAAATCAGAAAAACAAAGGATTCAAGATTGAATAAAACTAAATGTTGTATAAAGAAAAAATATAATTACCAACAATTAAGTTAGAATATGAATTAGAAATCTAATTTATATCACAGATTGCCTACATTGGCATGCTCAATGCATGTTCTGCCTATCATGAAAGGGGGGAAAAATAAATATACCAATGTGTACTGAACACAGAATCTGAAAAATACAAAGGAGTTTCATGCTTTCAATATTTAGGTCTACTTATCTAGAAGCTTGGCATATCAATATGTAAAATGAAGACACCCTTAACAGCAACATCCACAGAGTAAAGACACAATAGGCATGGTATTCTTTTCCACTTCAGAGCTTATAAAGTCAATACTTTCAAAATAAAATGCTTTATTTGAAATAAGCATTCTTATAGTAAATCATTCATCATCTGAGTCTGGATGAAGCATATGTTCTATACACAACAATGATGCCACCAACCCTTTGGAGAAGAAAGAATGTCCCTCTGTCTTTCCCACCTCATGTGCTGGACTATCTCAGCCTACTTGAGAATTGCAGAATATTGCATCTGTGCTTCCTCTCCTCATTCCACACAGAGTTGACAAGAAGAGTTCATAATGTGAGAGTTACCTCTTAGAAGTGGCTTTCTGAGGTACTTTATTAAGAAGGATTCTCAGGACTTATGCATGGCAATGGAAAACAACCATAGTTAGTTAATGCAATTGGCTGGTGATTTAGAGAAGAATAGTGCCTGGCATGTTTACAGATAGGTGTCATTTTTTTGAAGTGAGATAGGACTTTATTGGCCTAGGTAGTTTCAGATTGGCAGATAATCTGCTTGGTTGATATGTCTATTTTTGGTTGTGGGGTATTGAAGTGGAGTACTGATAGTATTGAGACTTATTTCTCATTTGTTGTCAAGTAGGTTTTGCTTTCTAAATGTGGTACAAGTGTTAGGTGCATATAGATTTATGATTGTGATGTCTTCTTGTTGAATCATTCCGTTGATGAGCAAAAGTGGCCTTCTTTGTATTTATTGATCTGCCAAGTATTAATATATCATACATCCACTTGTTTCTTATTTCTATTTGCTTGGAAAATCATTTTCCATTCTTTCACCCTGAAGAGTTGCCTATTCTTGATGGTATAGGTGGGTTTCTTGAAGACAGCAGATGGAGGGGTCCATTTATACTATCCACCCTCAAGTTCTATTTGCATGATTTATTGAGCTTATCAAAGTCCAAAGTTTTTGAACTACCAATGAATTTCATCTTGGCTACATGAGTATCTTTATTTAAGTGGAAATATTCTAAAGTATAGTATCCTATATACTTCAGAGACATAGGAGAAAGTTTCAGGAAACCTCTATCCATCTAATTTACATGTAGAGACCAAATGTAGTCATACTGTTTTGAATATTTGGAATGATTTTCTCTTACTAGACTTAGCCATCAGATATTTTTTCCTGTGTTATTAAATTAAATCAATATAGTACTTCAGAGAATGAATCCTAAGATGTAAGGGTATTTGGATACATTAGACTTGAGTTCAAACCACTGTTGCACCACAATGACCTGTTCATACAGCAAAATATCTGAAAACATGATTTGCTGCCTTGGTAAATTGCACCTATGAATATAGACCTCATTCAAGTTGTTATAATAACTTATTTAAATGGGATTATATTTTAATATGCACAGAAAAGTGCTTCAAATAGAATTGGAAATCCAAAACTTAGTATCAAGGAATAACAGTGAATTTGAAAATTTTTTAAATGATCCCCATTTGTATGCTAAGGCTCAGATGGAAATCAGAGTGAATTTTGTGACATGGAGTTAAGATTGTCAGGGAACTTACAGACACTTCATTCAATAGAAAATTGTGAAAGAAAATTGTGTAACTTTCACCTTTGCTCTTTACTTTTCTTTCTTTCTATTTTTGAACATTTTTTTTAAAAATTGCTTATTTTTATTTATTTATTTTAGAGTGACAGACAGACAAAGAAAGAGGGAGAGAGAAAGAGAGAGTGAAAGGGGAGAGAGAGAGAGAGAGATAGAGAGAGAAAGAGAGAGAGAAAGAATTGGCACACCAGGGCCTCCAGCCACTGAAAAAGAACTCCGGATGCATGCACCAACAAGTGCATCTGGCTTGCATAGGTATTGGAAAAACAAGCCTCAAATGGGGGTCCTTACACTTTACCAGAAAACACTTAACTGCTAATCCATCTCTCCAGCCCATTTCTTTTCTTTTCTTTCTTTCTTTCTTTTTTTTTTTTTTTTTTTTTTTTTTTTTTTTTTTTTGAGGTAGGGTCTTTCTCTAGCCCAGGCTGACCTGAAATTCATGATGTAGACTCAGGCTGGCTTTCAACTTAGAGCATCCACCTCCTTCAGCCTTTGAAGTGCTTGGATTAAAGGTGTGTGCAACAATGCCTGGCTACCTGTGCTCATTTCTATCCATTAAATCATGGTATGTAAGCAACCATATACAGGCTTTGCAGCAATCATGATGTGTGAAGTAATCATATTTGACTGAGTACTTATATTTTTCTCATTGAGTACTTTACCTACACCTTACATCATCCCAATGAGACGGACAGAGCTTATGATTGTGAGTATACAAGTCTGAAGCCTGAGTATGAAGTCGATAAGTGAATGGTTCTTGGAGGATGAAGATACAGGCACCACTTAAGAAGACGGAAGACCTCAGCCTTCTTCCTCACTCAAGACAAGTGCAGCTTCCTTGCCTATCCTTTTGCCTATATGTTTAAGAAGGGGCTCCTTGGGCCGAAGAGATGGCTTCGTAGTTCAGGTGTTTACCTCCAAAGTCAAAGGACCTCAATTCAATTCCCTAGGACCCATGTAAAGCCAGATGCACAAGGTAGTGCATGTGTCTGGAGTTCATTTGCAGTGGCTGGAGGCCCTGGCACACCCATTCTCTCTCTTTCTGTCTCTCTCTCTCTCTCTTTCTCACTCTCATTCTCTCAAATAAATGAATAAATATGTAAGTAAGTAAATAAATAAAATTAAAAAATGAAGGGGCTCCTCACCCACCTGAAGCTGAGCTAAACCCAAACTCTGCACAAAATGTCATCCAAAATTTGATTGTAAATATTTTAATGCCTTGCCTAAATCGAAATTTGTCATAAAGTTTCCTTATAGGTATTTTCACATACTTGTTTCTTGCTTTTTATTATAAAGTAATAGAGGCCTTGATAACCTAGCCAATTCTTAGTATTCTATTGAATTCTGTACACTAGTTTATTTGTTGTTGCTCTTTAGATAGGCAACAAAGTCCAGTGGTTGAACTAGGTTTTATGCTGATCATAGAGAACAAACAGCCCAAGACAAGCTTTCCATTCTTCCTCGTGTAGCCTTCAAGCCAACAGTAGGTCTGAGTGGGGTTTTGTGACTATGCAAAAGAATCATGAAAAGGGCTTTGTTCTTGAAGAGACACAATGAAGGTAGTCTTAAGGGGCAAGTATGTAGCGCTAAATGCCTCCATAACTAAGACAGAGAGATCCCAAATTAATAACCTAACTCTCCACCTAAGGGCACTGGCAAAACAAGAAGAATCCAACCCTAGAAGCTCCATATGAGAGGAAATAATCAAGATCAGTTCAGAAATTAATGAATTGGAAACTAAGAAAGTAATTTTTAAAAATCGATGAAATGAAGAGCTGTTTCTTTGAAAAAATAAACAAAATTGATAAACTGCTGGCCAATTTGATCAAGCAAAAAAAAAAAAAAAAAAAAAAGAAGTCAATTTCCAAAACCAGTGAATACTTCCAAAGTCTCTATTCCACAAAATTATCCAATTTAGAATCTGGAAGAAATGGATGAATTCCTAGACACATACCACCTGCCATAACTAAACTCAGAGCATATTAGTCTTCTATACAAAACTATCACATCCTTGAAGATTTAAAAGATAATCAAAAACCTCTCCAAAAAAAAGTTCAGGACTGGATGGCTTCCCAGAAAATTTTATCAAACCTTCATTGAAGAACTAAAACCGATTTTTCTCAAACTATTTTACATAATCAAATACCAGGGAACCCTTCCCAATTCCTCTTATGAAGTTAGCATCACACTAACACCAAAATCAGACAAAGATGTAACAAGAAAACAAAAATATAGGCCTATATCCCTGACGAATTTAGATGCAAATACCTTGGACCAAATCCTCAAAAACCGAATTCAACAACAAATCAAAAGCATTATCGACCTTGATCAAGTAGGATTCATCCCAGGGATGCATGGGCATTTCAACATGCAGAAATTGGTCAACTTGATACACAACATAAATAAACTTAACCATAAGAACCACATGATTAGCCAGGCATGGTGGAGCACACCTTTAATCCCAGCCCTCAGGAGGCAGAGGTAGGAGGACTGCCATGAGTTCGAAGCCACCATGAGACTCCAATAGTGTATTCCAGGTCATCCTGGGCTACAGTAAGACCCAACCTTGAAACCTACCACCCCCCCGAAAAAAAAAAAAAAAAAACAAGAACCACGTGATTATCTTAATTAATTCAGAGAAGTCCTTTGACAAACTACAACACCACTTCATGATCAAAATGATGGAAAGACTAGGCATGGAGGGTTTATGTCTCAACACAATAAAGGCTGTATATAAAGCACCTGAAGCCCAAATAGTACTTAATGGGGAAAGACTCCAGGAGATCCCATTGAGGCCAGGAACACATATGAGTGCCTGCTCTCACCTCTGCTCTTCAACATAGTTCTAGAAGTACTAGCACAAGAAATAAGACAGGAGAAAGAAATAAGAGGGATTGAAATTGGAAAGGAAGAAGTCATGTTAGTCCTATTTGAAGGAGGCATGGTCCTATGCATAAGTGACCCTCAGATCTCCATTTCAAAACTTCCAAAGGTGATTAATTCCTTCAGTTAAGTGGTGGGATACAAAATCAATGCAAAAAAAGTCAATAGTCTTTCTGTATGCAAAGGACAAATATACAGAGAAAGAAATCAGTGAGGCTGTCCCATTTTAAATAGAAACAAAAAATTATATATCTTGGAATAACACTGACCAAGGATGTGAAAGACCTATATAATGAAAACATAAAAACTCAGGAAAGAAATTGAGGTGAACATGAGAAGATGGAAAGACCTCCTATGCTCCTGGAGAAGTAGAATTATTATTGTGAAAATGGCAATACTACCAAAAGCAATAAACAGATTTAATCCAGTACCAGTAAAAATACCAGCATCATTCTACACAGGATTTAAAAAAATGATCCCAAAATTTATATGGAATGGTAGCAGGCCTCAGATATCTAAATATATCCTCAGCAAAAAGAAAAACACCTCTGGAGGAATCACCATAACTGATCTAAAGCTATAATACCAAGCCATAGTAACAAAAACAGCATGGTACTGGCATAAGAACAGAAACATATACTACCTACACAAGACTATCATAATAGAAGGAAAATATCATGACATCAAAATAAGAGAGACTGATTGAGAGGGGGAGGAGATATGATGGAGAATGGAGATTCAAAGGTGAAAGTGGGGGGTGGGAGGGTATTACCACAGGATATTTTTTATAATCATGGAAGTTTTTAATAAATAAAATTTGAAAAAAATTAAACAATAAATAACCAAACAATCCACTCCAAAACTGGGGCAAAGAATGGAATATGGAGTTCTCAGAGGAAGAATTACAAATGCCTAACACACACATAAGAAAATATTCAACATCCCTAACAATTAGGGAAATGCAAATTAAAACAACTATGAGATTCTACCGTACTCCAGAAAAAATGGCAATCATTAAAAAAATCTAACAATAACAAATGGTGGTGAGGATGTGGGGAAGAGGAACCCTCATCTACTGTTGGTGGGAATGTAAACTTGTACAACTACTATGGCCATCAATTTGGAGATTCTTGAAAAGAATGAACATAGAGCTGCCAACAGACCCAGTTATTCCCTTACTAGGAATTTATCCTAAATGCTCCATGGATGATTACAGAGGCATATGCTCAACCATGTTTATAGCTGCTCAATTCATTATAGCTAAGAATGGATTCAACTCAGATGCCCATCTTGGGATGAATAGATAAAGAAGTTTTGGTACACTTACACAATGGCATACTACTCAGGAGTAAGAAAAAATGATAGAGTGAAATTTGGAGAAAAACAGACAGACTTGGAACAGATCATGCTCAGCAAACTCACACAATTACTGAAAGCCAAACACCATGTGGTGTCTTTTATCAGCCGTTCCTAACCTGGATCTATTCAAGTTGCTATCATACATGATAGGCAACTCAAGACCCAGACAATAGGTATGGGAAGGTGTGGGGGGAGTGGAGTGGAAGGAGAGGGGGGAAACAAACACAAAATTAAATCCAAAATGAGCTGATACCATAGAAACTTTTATCTTTGGAGATAACCTAAAAGGTATAACCCTCAAAAGGAGTAAGGGGGTAGCACCTGAAAAGTAAGGCTCTGATGAGGGTGAGATGAAGCCTAAGCTCAAAGAAAAAAAAAATTCTGTCACTGACCAGTAACTCCCAGTACCAGACATTGGTTGCTACCCACATTGAGCTGTTGAGTGCAGAGACCTATGCAGTTCTCAAATCAAGCACTTGATTACCAGTCTGAGGCAAAAGCCAAGACACTATTGCTGAAGACACCATATGCTGCTGACAAAGAGCATGGAGTGACCTGACTAGAATTCAGAAGACAGCCAATACTCAGACAGTTAGCCTCTCTAGTGCTGGAAAGTGCTACATGAGCAATTGTGGGAAAATGGCCAACAAAGGTCTGAGCAACCAGAGGTCTAAATCACTCAGAAACAAACACCCTGACATAACAACCTCAGTGCGTAACCAATAGCTTTCTGATTGACTAAGATATCCACTCAGTGTAAAGGAACCCATATATGGAATTAGGAACCAGATCAGAATCCAATGGAGGCAAACATTATGTTCTCCAGTGTCAAGCTTTCACTAGCATTTGGCTAAATGAGGGATTACATACATCAAATTCTCCCTAAAGTAATAATGCTTATCCCACTTAAACTATGCTGACTTCACTCTCCATTGGAAAAAATCTGTTCTTCTTCTTCAGAAGGTAGCGAAACCTGAGGAGATAAACTATCCCTCACTTCAGCCAAGTCACAGCTGAAACCACAGAGGAATTGGGGAGATGAGCAAGAGTGCTGCCTCCATGCTGTTTCTGATGATCACTGTCAGGGTGTAGGAGACAGACCGTGAGGTTACTCAACACCTACCAAAGTAGAGATCCAGAGGCTCCTAAGAGCTCATCACTGAAGTAGACTTAAAACTCACCTGCCATGGCTCAGGGAATTTTGTGGCATTTTTTGTTGAGACGTCATGCCCGGAGGCATTCCCTCCTCCTAAAAAATAACTGACTACTGCTCCCACAATGCATATAATACAACTCCATGGGGAATACCTGCAACCCCACTGAGGAGCATCCCCAATGGAATGAAAGCAGGGACAAGGGAAAAGATGGTACCATCTCATGATGTATCCATAAGAAATATCTTGTCAATAATAATAATAATAGTAATAATAATTTTAAAAATGTTAAAAAGCTATGACTTTCTATAACTATGAAAATAGCATAATACACATTTCAAATTGTTACACACACACACACACACGCACACACACATGCGCGATGTTGGCTCTGGTTTTCCATTAGCCTAAGTGCTTACAAAGTTCTGCTCTTAAATTACGGAAATGTTTTACACTTGGATATCTCACCATACTTTCCCCAGCTCTGTTATCCCTGGCTTTACAAGTGTGAACTGTGAGCCCCATTCTAAATAGTGCTGATATAAAAAAAAATCAGACACTTGTCCACTAGGAACCTACTGTCTTCAGAGAACCATTGTTCAGAAAAATCATTGAACAGTTGTTCAATGGAAAAGGCAGTAACTCAAAAGGACTAACACAATGACTCTGGCAGAAGAAAGTCTCTCTACTCTCTCTAGTCTGAGCACTCCACTGGCTCTCCAATAAGTCCGAGGGATGTGAAGACACACATATAAATATGCAGTTGAGGATTTTTCCAAGTCCTTAATCATACAGTATGTAACACTAGACATTTGTCAGTACATGAAATACTCCTTATTTATGGAATTATTTGCTCCAACTCCACAATATTCCTGCTTTGAATCTTAGATTATTTATAGGCCATATAATTTTCCAGTTTTTGTGGCCTCCAATTGGAATGTTTATGTTTTAATCATTCTGAGAAATAGTTGTAACACAATATAAGCATTTGTAAAATGATCAAATTAAGGAAGGAATAAATGTTAAGATAAATATTTTCACACTATTGAACAGCTTTCAGTTTGACATTTATTTATATTAAAATGTATAAATGGGGGATAAAGAGATAGCTCAGTAGTTAAGATGCTTGCTTGCAATGCCTAAAGACCCAGGCTTGATTCCCTAATACCTATGTAAATTGGGGCTTGTTTATAGTGGCTGGAAGGTCTGGTGCACCCATTCGCTCTGTCTCTCTATCTCTCTCTAAAATAAATGAATAATAATCTATTAAAAAGTGTATAAATTAAATGTGTATAATATATAATATGTCAATATAACAATATTAAATTGCTCTTAAATGGATTTTCCTTCTTATTCTGGCTTTGTTCATGACTTTTCTAATTCTATTAGTTTCTTAACTTATGCTACTTCAGCTATTCTGAGCCATCTCTAATGATTATTCTAATTAGTCACCTATTCAAAACTAACATGATATTTTAACATGTTTCATTTAGCAGTTAACTCTGTGATTCTCAATTTCTAAATATATGTCATTAATTAATTATAATGGTCTCAAATTTATTTTACAATTTCCATGCACAGATTTCTGAAATCCATTGGCTTCGGAAGTATTTCTTCTAAAATAGCCATTTTTGGGCTAGAGAGATGGCTTAGTGGTTAAGCGCTTGCCTGTGAAGAGTAAGGATCCTGGTTCGAGGCTTGATTCCCCAGAATCCATGTTAGCCAGATGCACAAGGGGCACACACGTCTGGAGTTTGTTTGCAGTGGCTAGAAGCCCTGGCACCCCACTCTCCTCTCTCTCTCTCTCTGTCTCTCTCTCTCTGTCTGCCTCTTTCTCTCTGTGTCTGTCACTCTCAAATAAATAAATAAATAAACAAAAAATTCAAAAAATAAATAAATAAAATAGCCATTTTTATACATGCTTGGATATGCATAGGCACATGTGTATATTCAGATATTCAGATGTATGCAGGTGTGTGCATGTATGTATGTGTGTGTGTGTACCAGAAGTTGATGTCAGGAGTCTCCCTCAATAATCTCTACCCCACCTTGAGACAGGATCTGTTGCTAAAGCTAGAGCTCACCAATTAGCCTAATCTAGCTAGGCAGAGAGCTCCAGGGATTTCCTGACTCTGCCTCCTTAGCTCATGGGTGTATACCACTATGCACAGAATTTTTATGTGGGTACTGGGTCTCCAAAGTCAGACCCACAATTTATATGGCAAATGTTTGGCCAACTAAGCTAGTGCTCTAGTCCCCTGACATAGACTTTTTCAAGTGAATGTCTTTGGATATTAGATCTATAGTCATTGGTCATCTATGATTTAATGTACTTACATGATTCCTTCACGCAGTGAGATCAACAAAAAACAAGTTCTGAGAATTGTTAATCAGGATTCCTAAGAAATGTATTTTTAATTAACATGAATTAATTGTACAGAGTAATTGGTTTCACTGTGACATTTCCATATGTACATGCAAGTAAATTATTGGCTCATATTCTCCCCTTTATTGCCCTTAGTTAGTCATTCCTCCAATGTGGAAGGAGAAGTACAGGAATTGCTAAATATCCAAAGATACATTTCAAGAATTTAAGGATATTTTAGATCTCAGCTATGTTGGCAATTTTCTGAAGGACCGTAATAAACTAGACCTTCCTGGGCATCCTTTTGTAATGCTGTTTCAGAGAATGCATGCTACAAGAAGTCTTATGACACACCACTAAAAATGTTTTGCACCCCCTTCTTCCCCTGGCCCCAAACTGCAAAATGGTCACTTTTTGTTTTGCTGAGGCTTGCCTTTAATGGTTTAGAATCTGCATATGTGTTTATAAGCCTGGATGCAACTTGTCCTTCTCTTCAAACACAACTAAGCTTACTGGTTGGCTTCTCTAGGATAATTGGATTTGAGAATTGAATTTCAATTTGTAATAGAAAATGCAAACTCCACAGGACTATAAATAAGGTCTCACCAACACATATTAAGAGACTGTTTTTTTTTTTAAGTTTTGTTGGAAGAAATGGGGCAGATGATGATTTATCCACACACCCAGTCTCTTCAGACAATACATTGTAACACTGGCCTCAGGTCCATAAGAATTGTGGCTGGTTTGTGCCCTTCATTTCCCTCTTCAGGAAAGCTAAATAAAGACTATTTTAATCTCCATGGGGACAGGATCATCACTACAATGAGTGTGTCTAGGAATTCTGCAGTAGAACTGCAGTCTGGATCATATGTGTCTTTTTGGTTTGTTTTACACTAAAAGAGAAGAGAGAGAGAGAGAGAGAGATTGTAATTGTGGTACCCAGGGTGAATTTATAAATATTCCTAACCAAGTTCGTGGTCCTCCCCTCTTCTCTCTCCGCTCTGTCTAGGTTTACTGAGGTATTATTGACAAATAAGTATATCAACATAAGGTACACAGCATGATCAGTTTATACATATACACATTGTGACTCAAGCTTATTAGATGTCAATTATTTCACATTTACTAGTGTGCATGTGTGGTGAGGACATTCTTTTGGTAAATTTCAAGTATACTCCATAACATTGTTAACTATAGGAATCATCAAATTGGTGTCCACAGTTATTCGTCTTAACATTGAATGATTATACCCTTTGACAGTAATTTTTCTATTTTCCTCTCATTTCAACACCTGGAAACTACCATTCTAGATCTATGAATTTGATGTTTCAGGTCCTTCATAAAAGTAAAACAGCACAGACTTGTTGTTTTGGCTGCCTTCTCCTGTAGCATAAGATTGTCAATGTCAATCAATCAATCAATCAATATATATATATATATATATATATATATATATATATGAATTAATAAAAATGAATATTTTATTTTCTACATAATCAAAGACACCTCTCTTTTGACTTCTTGAAAATACTTACCCTTCCATCAATCCAAGTCAATTGGTCTTATATCCTAAAGAAAATAAATCAAAAAAATGTGGATATGGCTCTTTTCAATCAGATATTTCATACTTCTAAATATATGGAATTATCTATAAACTATAGATTTTAATGGGTATAAAATGAATGATAAATTATGAAATATAGTGAACGACCTGAAAAAGGACAGAAGTGGCTTCATTATAAGGAAAAAAGTGACATTAACTCCCATACTTAATGATTAAAAAAAACATTAAGAAAGTCTGTTTGAGAATACATTGGAAAGATTATTCATTCAGATCAAGTAGGCTTTATCCCAGAGATGCAGGGATGGCTCAACTCATGCAAATTGATAAATGTAACACACTATATGAATGGACTGAAAGACAAAAACACATGATCATCTCAATAAAGAAAAGGCATCTGACAAAATCCAACATCCCTTCATGGAAAAACTCCTATAGAAACTGGGAATAGAAAGAATATATCTTAACATAACAAAAGCTACTTATGACAAACCTACATCTAGCATAATACTAAATGAAGAAAAACTTGAAGCCTTTTCACTAAATTCAGGAACAAGACAAGGATGTCCACTGTCTCAACTTTTATTTAACATAGTACTGGAAGTTTTGGCCCCCATAGCAAGAAGGCAATATACACTCATAAAAGGGATACGAATTGGAAAGGAAGAGATCAGCATATCATTATTTGCAGACAATATGATTCTATACATAAAGGACCCTAATGACTCTACCAGCAAATTATTAGAGCTGATAAATACTTTTAGCAAGGTAGCAGGATACAAAATAAACACACAAAAATCAGCAGCTTTCCTATATACTAACAACAAACAAGCGGGAGATGAAATCAGGGGATCTCTCCCATTCACAATTGCCTCAGTAAATAAATAAATAAAATACCTTGGAATAAACCTAACCAGGGTAGCAAAGGATCTCTGCAATGAGAACTTCAAAACACACAAGCAAGAAATTGCAGAATACACTAGAAGATGGAAAAACATCCCATGTTCTTGGATTAGAAGAATCAACATTGTGAAAAATGTCAATCTCACCAATAGCAATCTACATATTTAATGCAATCTTCATTAAAATGCCAATGGCATTCTTCACAGAAATAGAAAAAAAATAATCCTAAAATTCATTTGGAAGTACACAAAACCTTGAATAGCCAAAACAACTTTTAGCAACAGAAATAAGGCTGGTGGTATCACCATAACTGATTTTAAGCTATATTACAAAGCCAGAGTAACTAAAACAGCATGGCACTGGCACAAAGACAGACACATAGATCCATGGAACATAATAGAGAACCCAGATGGTAATCCAGGCAGCTACACCCATCTGATTTTTGACAAAAATATTCATTGGAGAAAAGATAGTCTCTTCAACAATGGTACTTAGAAAACTAGGTATCTATATGTAGAAGAATGAAAATAGATGCTTGTTTTTCTCCATGCATAAGAATCAAATCCAAGTGGATCAGAGACCATAATATCAGACCCAAAACTCTGAAATTGCTAGCAAAAGTTAGGGGAAACCCTTCAGCATATTGGCATATACAATGACTTTCTAAATATAACCCCAATTGCTCAGAAAATAAAAACACTAACCAACCACTGGGATCTCATGAAATTACAAAGCTTATGTATAGCAAAGGACACTGTGAATAGAGCAAAGAGACAACCTACAGAACAGGAGAAAATCTTTGTCTGCTATACATCTGACAGAGGGTTATTATCCAGAATATACAAAGTACTCACAAAACAAAGTATTAGAAATCAAACAACCCAATTAAAATTGAGCTATGGAACTAAATAGAGAATTCTCAAAAGAAGAAATACAGATGGCATATATACATCTAAAAAAAGTATTCAATGTCCTTAACCGTCAGGGAAATGCAAATTAAAACTACTGTGATATTCCATCTCACTCTTGTAAGAATGGCTGTCATCAAGAAAATAAATGACAATAAATATTGGTGAAGATGTGGAAAAAGGGGAATGCTTCTACACTGTAAGTGGGAATGTAATCTGGTGCAGCCATTGTGGAAATCAGTATGGAGGTTCTTGAGACAGCTAAAAATAGATTTACCCTATGATCCAGATATAACACTCCTAGGCATATGTCCTAATGTCTCTTCTCTCTACCTTAGAGACACTTGCACAACAATGTTTATTGTTGCTCTTTTCACAATAGCTAGGAAATGGAACCAGCCTAGATGTCCCTCAACAGATGAATGGATAACAAAGATGTGGTATAGATTTACACAATGGAGTTCTATTCAGTGGTAAAGAAAAATGAAACTTTCAGGGGAATGAATGGATCTGATAAGGATTATATATACTAAGTGAGGTGACCCAGGCCCTGAAAGCCAAATGTTGCTTGTTCTCCATCATATGTGGATCCTACCTACAAATGTGTAGAGTTGTGTATAAGCTGGAACCAAAACTCAGTAGCAGAGTCCAGTAAACTAGTAAAAAAGATATAAGAGAGTGAAGATATGGAAGAATTTAAGGGATGGTATTGTATATATGCGAGTAGAACAGATTACAGAGAGTCGAATGACCTAAGCGAAGCCAGTGGAAGAGATTGAATAAAAGAAGGGTGGGGGGAAGGGTCAATCAAAATTTAAGATATTCTGAATAAGATATATAAAAATCTACTTTTTTGGATAATGGCACATAAAGAAGCCATAGATTGTTACTGGAAAAATTTCAGTTTCAGGAATGATATACTTTCCAGTGAATTGTTGGCCAGGTTGGTCCCTGTTGCCTCCAAAACATTACAGGATATTGGTAAGTCTCTTGGTTTCCCAAGAGAAAGAGATATTAAGACCCTATTGCAGAAGACTTCACATGCCTGGGCAGCAAGGTCACTGAGAAATCAAGCTGGGGCTGAACGGAAAACCTCCTCCCTATAGACCAGCCAACTGAAAGCTGGAAAAAAGTTGCACTATATGCAGCCCTATGGGAAACAGAAGTCATCAGTGGTGAAAACAATGGACACAGGAAGCCTCCAGTTTGGCCACCCAGGCAAAATGACTGGACCAGTGCAATAGTGGTGTGTCTACTCTGGGGAAAACAACTGCTCTCTAATTGCACTGGAGGGAGAAAATACATGCCTGGTACTGCAAACCTGATCAAAAACCTATAGCAAGGAAGGTCATGAGCCTTAGGGGTATAAAGCCTACTCTTGTCTGGTTAAATGCATATATTATGCTCACCAACGTGCCCAGTAAGCACTATACTTAATGTTCGTATTCATATATTAATGTTACTCTCACTTTTGGTTAGAGAAGCTTCTCTTTTCATATGTCATTGACCACTAGGATGACCCAAAAGGCTACATAGTGCTGAGAAGAAGTGACAGAGTGGTGTCCAGCACTGAGACATCTCTATCACACCCTCCAAAGCTCAGGGTCCATTGTGGAACAGGTGGTGGAAAGAATGTAAGCCAAAAGAAGGGTACAATTCCTTACAGTGCAATTATCCAGACAGAAATTGTCCTTAATATCCATGACCTTCCAGTGCCCAACATCCTTCACAAGACTCACACAATAGGAGAGAAAGATAACATCAAAATAAAAGGGAGACTAAGGGACAGAGGGAGGGGCTATGATGGATTGTGGAGTTGTGAAAAAGAAAATGGGGGAGGAGAGGTAATTAACATGGTTTATTGTCTGTAAGGATAGAACTTGTCAATAATAAAATAATACATTAAAAAGAAACAGTTGAGATGAATTATAAAGATATATTTAACTGAGTTAACTCAGTTGGCCTCCAATATAAGACTTGATCACTTAAAAAAAAAGAAGAAAGAAAGAAAAATTAAAGTCTGTTTGGAAAGGAAGACAAATGGTACTGTGTATTTTCATTTTGCTTTCTCTTGTTTTAAATTCAACACAGAAAAGTTAAAGAAATGGGGGTGTTTCTGTTGAATTATTTAAAAGTATTTATGAAATATATTCTCTATATATTTCCCTCAATCTTTAAAATATGCTTGTGTATCTTTAAAGATGACACAGTTAAAGAGCTAATCCTGTTCCTCCTGAACAAGACAAATGGACAGAGTAATAAAGATCCAGGGTGGCTCTGTAAGCAAGGATCAATGATCTACTGGTTAAGCTGAATCCATCCAGGAAATAGGGAAGTATGGAGAAACTCAGATAAGAATAATGTGCATCATTATTTCACATTGTTTTGTGAGAAAAGATAAGGCTGGTGAAAGAACATTAAAGTAAATGAGAAGAGATGAATGTGCTGAGGTGAGAAAAAGAAGAAATGAGTGAACAAGAAGAGATGGTCTCATTAGTAAACAGGGAAGGAAAAATAATCAGTTTATCAGTTGTGTGAAATAAGGAATTTAACTTTTAAGTAATCCTTGCTTAAAATTTGCAGAGAAAAATTAAAAAAGACTTCAAGTGTGTGTGTGTGTTTGTGTGTGTGTGTGTGTGTTCGCGCGAGTGTGCTTGTGTGTGTGGTAAGGATCATCTCCTAAATAGAAACTCCTTAAAGTAAGGAGAAAACACATATTGTGAATCAGAATCACTCCATGTTGAGGAATCGGGCACTTCTGTTGGTAAAACTAGAGAATATATCACCTTTCACAGAGGGAAACACTTAAGAAAACTACATCTCCCACACAGATTTACAATAGAGAGTTCTCCATCTCCCACACAGTGAAACACTAGAGAATTCCCAAACCATTTCCCACACAGACACATTAGCGAATGCCACATCTCCCAAAATAAGATACAATAGAGAACATCTAACCTCTCACACACGGACACACCAGAGAATGTCCATCTCCCCCACTAGGACACACTAGAGTATATCTCATCTCTCACACGGGGGCATGTCAATAGAGAAATGTCCATCTCTTACAAAGGAACAGGTAGCTAAGAGGCTGCCATACGTGATGATCAAGCATTTAAAACCTTTAAAATGCTGCCAAATTTGCTTAAGTAATTTTTCAGATTATAAATCTAGGTTCATCTGTTTTTAAGGTCTGACATCATCTATGCACCTGTCTCCATTCCTAGGAAAACAGAAGTTTTCCATCCCAGGGTTCTGGATATTTAGTATCCGTGACATTAATTATAAATAATATGCGTTATGATTTTCATATATTCACTTTATAAAGTAATAGTTCACTGCATGCATGTTTTGCTACTTGTTTCCTTTGTGATTTTTATATTGATTAATGGACATTTGTAGATCCTGCCAACTTGTTTTTCACAGCACAAAACTTTTGCACTAAATTCAAAATAAAATTTATTTAACTTAATGAAGGACAGTTAAATTGTTTGCATGATTTTGTTGTTGCAAATTGTGCCAAATGAATGTTTTCTTAAGTATCTCTTTAAATGTATTTGTGAAGTTTTTCTGGGATGCATTCATAGAAACAAGAATGTGAGTCAAATGTTATATTTTTCTTAATTTTGTTATAGGGGCCTCATATTTAATCATCCAAGAAGATTTTTTAATTAAGTAGAAACTTTAAATAGATAAATAATTTGTTGGTACTCTTCACCTCCTGCCTACCCCCATTCCACTGAGGGCCTTTTTTGGCTGTAAGCAATGGCTCTCTGATTGGCTTAGAGTTCTACTCAGTGGGAAGGAACTCATAGCTGGTACTGGGAACCAAGTCAGAATCCAATGGGGAGGAGGGTCATGGACTCCAGTGAGAAGCTCCCACTAGTCTTTGGCCAAAATAGAGGCTACACACATCAAAACTCTCTTAATTAACTATGACTATCCTCTTTTACCTATGCTATTCTCACTCCTTATTGGAGGATCTACTTTTTCTTTTACAGAAGGCAGAAATTTATTTTATGCATAGCATAGACACTTTTTAATTTACCTTTTTACCATATGTTCTAATTATTCTAGGTCGCTCTATTGAATGTTTCTTGTTGGTTTTTACTAATGCCTCTATAGATGCCCATTTTCTGAAAGTGCAGGTCTGTTACTATTGTCTTTCTCTTTGTAATTAGTGCATAGCAGTATATGTAACTGACATTCTCATCTACCACCAATATCAAATTCAGCTCTTCTCAAGCAGACAATCTTTTTCCAGAGGACATTTCCCATATCAATCTTCACCACCATGGAGGCAGAGGCCAGATCTGCAAACATCCTATAAAGCACGAAAAACTCCATTCTTCTATTTTATTTTTCCTCAGAATAAAGGCGGATTGCCTTGGTTTTTAAAAATTCCTTAAGATGCGTGTTAAGATTGATTTCCTAAATTTCAAGAAAAGCTATTGAACATTTTTACTAGATTAACATTTACCTTATGGTTTATTATGGCAATAACTTACAGTTTTATTATGTTTACTATTCTTTATTATAATATATATCCATATATACTTTCATCTTTTTTAAAGCCCTTTAATTAAATTTTATATTGTTTCACTGAAAGGTAAGTCATATTTTTGTAAGGTATATTACAAGATTTACCTGGCTTCTTATTTTCAGTTTCATAGGTAATCTTTTCAAGTACCTATACTGTTGTTTGTTATTGCTATAGATAAATTGGTTTGATTTTATATATCTAAATTTTATATTATATATTAATCCAAAACATCACTGAACTAGATCATGATACTTAAATATTTTTCTCTCTTAGGGTTTTTGACACATTCCTATTCTTTGTTTATCCATATCTATCATCTCAGAAAAACTGAGGTTTCTTTATTTGTTGAAAATTTTGTACATGTATACATTGTATTTTTTTCATAACCCCTCCTATTACCTTCTCTTGATGTCCTCTCCCCATTGCCCTACCACTGAACTCTTATTTCTTAAATTTAAATGTCTTAGGCTTCACCTATGTGTGATAATAGGAGCAGCAGTGTCTCAACCTTCAGGAGTGAACTTTCCTTGTAGTTTCACTGAACGCTCTTTCATTGCATAGAATATAGTTCTATGTGTATGGAATATAGTTCATTTGTTTATTGAACTATGATATTATGCATGATTTCATTCCCCCATGTGCATAGAACTGATTTACTCATGTTCTTCCATTCCTAATAAATAGAGTCCCTTATCATTACACCATGTGTGGCATCTCTAGTGACTCATATAATTTTTCTTTTTTTATGCTTCATTGCTTTTGTATCCTCTATCATAGATATCTACTTTCTTTTTAATTGTCTGTGTCACTTCAATCTAATTTGTATATACATGTATTTGCAATATGTAGCCTTATTCATTGCAGGTGTTTAACTTATCATGGGTATTTGTTATTCCATTCAGTTTCTTATTTATTTCACAGATAATAATTTTAGCAATATTGTTACATTGCTCTATTCAAATGGTGTTCCTTACTTCTGATTAAATTGCAATTCACTTTTGGCCTACATAGTCAATTTTATGTACCACTTTGGCTAGACAATGCACTTGGTGTCTTGGTAAAATACTAGTGTAGATGGTATTGTAAATTATTTTAGGTATGATTAACATTTAAAGTCTTTTAGTTTTAAACAAAGCAAATTATCATGCATAACATGGATGGCTTTATTCATTCAGTTGAGGTGCAAATATCCATGTGTTCCAAAGAATAAATTCTGCCTTCAGTGTGCAATGGAAAAAAAAAATTCTACCTGTTTCCAGCCTCTAGACTCAATATTGCAACATTAACTTGTATGTGAAATCTGTAGCCTACTGGCTGGCCATATGAGTTTTGTGTTTGAAGTCCCCATGACTTCGTAAAAGTCAAAAACTCCTCTCCTCTTCTTTCCTTTGCTCGGCTCCTCTCTGCTCTCCTGTTCTCCTCCCCTCCCCCCCCCCCATGTCAGTGTTACAAATTCTGGAAACAATCTTTCTTTTTGTAAGATATTTGAGAAAATCATCCCTGCCTGCAGCAAGAGATGGCCCTTAATGGTTCAGAGTCAATATATGTGTAGACCTGGATGTACCCACTTATCTACAAACAACTTTTGTGCATTTATATAAATCATTCCTTATACTTATACTGCTATGTGTAAACATCACTTGTGTTATGTAAGCCTGTTTAAATAGTTTGGATTTTTCCACTTGTACATTCAATTTTTTTTTTCTTTTCTGATGGATTATAGTTATATACACTAAGTATGTGAAAAATGTGTATCTTCTGTTCTGTTCATTGGAGAGCTCCGACTGATATGCACAGCATTTTCCTTTTACACTTCCATGAAAAATGGCTTTTGTTGACACAAATGATATTGCAGGGGATGCCTTTTGATTTGTTGCTTAGGAACAGCACTCCTTGTCTTACCCAGATTTGGCCTATAGGATCTACAGGTACTAGATTTCATTCTAGAGGGCTACACTGCTTTCTAAAATCACCACTGATGGTACTAATCACACTCTCAGTACTGAAAGTCCATAAAAAATCACTTGTGAGTGTGTATGTGTGTGTACATGTGCATGTGTGAACATGTTCAGGTGTGTGCATGTACACACAGGTAAGTACATGCCATGGAACACATACGGAGGTCAGAGGAAAACTCTTGCATCTGTCCTCTCCAGTGCATCATCTTATTTAGGGCAGAGTTTCTCACCCCGGATTCTTCCTCTGTTTATTTATTTTTCTGCTCTTGCCATAAGTTTCCAAGAAATTCTCCTGTGTCTGTCTTCCATTTCCCTGTCAACATGTGGGAATCACAGAAGCCTGCCATGGTTTCTAGATTTTTTTTTTTTAAGCTTGGGTCTGGGGATAAAATTACTCTAGCTTGAACCACAGAGCCATCTTCCCAGTTCTAAGAGGCCCTGGCATGCCCATACTCTCTATTTCTCCCTTCCCTCTATCTGCCTCTTTCTCTGTCTGTTGCTATCAGATAAATAAATAAAAACAAAAACAAAAAATTATTAAAGATATTTCTTACTTCATTAGCTTAATGTCTATATGCTATGAATTTTAATATTTCAATACTTTTTGGCCAAAAGTTGCATTTTCTAAAATTTTGGAAAAATTTGGAATAGCACATTAATATCTTAAAATGTAGTCTACTTTATTTTTTAATTGTTCCTCTTCAAATCTGGTTACTAATGTATTTTCAGAAGTTAATTTATTCCTATAATTTTATGAACTTAATCATGTATATTTCATAGTACCTTTTCAACACTTTAAAAATCTGTTAATTTTGTCATTACATCTGATTTACATTCTGTGAGGCTTCTTTTTGCTAATCATTCTTGTCAGGGTTTCCTTCTCTTTTCCTTTGTAAACCAGACATTAGTTTGATTTTTTCATAGTCTTTTACGTTCTTACATTTCCCCCTACATTTTTACCAGGACTTTTATGCCTCTTTATTTTTATTTCTCGTTCTTCGATTCTTAGCTCCTTTGTTTCAGAACTTGTAGTGTTTACAGTTTGGATTTTAAATATCTCCCAAAGGCCTATAGGCTAGTCATTTGGTCACCAGCTTAAGTGGCTATTGGGAGGGGGTGTAGTGTTTAAGGAGTAGGAAGTTAAGATATTAGGGACATGCCTCTGCAGGAGACTCTGATCTCTCTCTCTCTCTCTCTCTCTCTCTCTCTCCTTTCTTCCCTCTCCCTTTCTCCTTTTCCCTCCCCTCCCCCAGTCCCTCTTAGCCACCTTGAGGTGAACTAGTCTCTTTCACTATGCACTCCTCCTGTGATGTACTAGATATAAGGTACTGCCACAAGCTCCAAGTGACAAAGCCAAATGAATTTAAAATAAAACGTCTGAGATCATGTGCCTAAATGAAACTTGTTCAGACTTTAAATTGTTCACCTAGATTATTTTGTCACAATGACAGAAAGATGAGAACACAGACTTTTAGGGTTATGGATTTGTTTTCAGTACTATTTGTAATACACATGCATTTTAACCTTTCTGTATATGGTGACAAGGTTCAGAACAGCACAAGATATATGCGTGTATCTTTAGTAGACTGTGCCCAACTATTTGTCAATGAGGTTGCTTCACTTTGCGCTTGTACTAGCTCAGTATTATCTCCATTACTCAACCTCAGGCTCAGGAGCATGCTGACTTGCAGGCAAGGAAGTGAAGATAGACAGTCTCAGAATTTGCTGACTGTCAATATCTTCTGCCTTTGCATTGCTGGTGTGAACCTGAGAGAGGGTATTTCACTGAGAGAATTAGGCACTTGGGGTGCTGGTTTTAGAAGTAGCAGCTTCTAGAGTTGTACAGACTTGCTACCATATGAAATTTGAGCATAAATGCTTTCCTAAAAAATTTCACCATCTATACCTCACCTACTTTTGTCCTGTTTTCAATCCTTTGTAGTGGTTTTCTTTCTATATTTTCTTGTATTTTTCCCATCTCTATGTCGTGTGTAGTGCTATCGCATTTTGGTTTTTATTTATATGCCCCTGATTATTAATGATGTTGAGGACATTTTCATGTGTTTATGAGGCATTTTGGTATCCTCTTTGGTAAACAGCCTCTTCAAGGCCTTTGTCCAAGTTTAATTGGATTATCTATGCTTCCATTTCTTAGTTATTATAAGTCCTTTTGATATAGTCTTCACGAATACTCTGCTGCAGTTTTGTATTGCAAATGCTTTCTGTGAGTTCAACTTTTCTTTCACAAGTGAATGACTTCTTGTGATAAATGGAATTTCTTAATTTTAGTCAAGTTTAATTCTTAGGGACTGCTTTTCTGTCCTTTTTGTACAATCTTCCTTATTCATTTCTGCTTGTATTTGAAAAACCTTTGCTGATGTTCTTTTAATATTGTTGGCAATGGTAAATTGTTGAACTCTTGGTTGAATTTTATAAATATAATTAGTTCTTTACAAAATAAAGTTATTTATATTCTCTGCTGAACACTTGCTTTCTAATCTGTTAGTCCGTCTTATTTTTACTACCTCTTTGTTTTAAATTTTTTGCGCAGTTAATTAAGTATTCTTTCCCAAGCTTCTTAAAAGTCATGTATGTGTCATTGGCTTTTATCAAATTTTAAAATTATATTCATTTAAATATCCTTAGAGATATTTCTCTTCTGCAGAAAGTTAACTTGATACATGTTTTAATTGAGAATACTTATATTGTTATTTACTTAAAATATTTCTAACTTACAGGGTGATTTCTTGGTGCCCTATTTAATGTAAAAACCTTCAATACTTGCTTTTCTGGTGCTTATTTGCAGCTTGATTCTATCGTGACCAGAGAATATTCAAAATATAATCTGCCCTCCAGAATTTAGATAAGCTCGCTTTGAAATCCAGTATATGATTATCTTTTATAAACATTACAATTAATAAAAACAAAATATGTATCTGTGGACATAATAGTTCTCTACATTTCTAATAAGTCATGTTCAAAAGTCAGGACAGGATGCTCCATGTTCTAGATAATGTGCTTCATACATGTTCTGTTAGTGATTAAGTATGTTAATACTAAGAAATGTCATCTTTCAAAACATAATTACACATGTCCAAATTTAAAAGTTTTGTATATTAGTGTGTTGTTCCTTTGTGATTATGTAAATATTCCTTTTCTTCAAAAATATTTTCCAGGGGGCTGGAGAGATGGCTTAGCGGTTAAGCGCTTGCCTGTGAAGCCTAAGGACCCCGGTTCAAGGCTCAATTCCCCAGGACCCATGTTAGCCAGATGCACAAGGGGGCACACACATCTGGAGTTCGTTTGCAGTGGCTGGAAGCCCTGGCGTGCCCATTCTCTCTCTCTCTATCTGCCTCTCTCTCTCTCTGTCACTCTTAAATAAATAAATAAAAATGAACAAAAAAAATTTTTTTAATAATAAAAAATATATTTTCCATAGAGTCTATTATACACATACTTAAACTACATACACACATAAAGACATACACACACACGTATTTATATATACATACATATATGTATATAGTTTATTTTTTTATTTTTTTGAACAAGAACATTGGTCTATTTCAATCAATTCTATGAAAAAAGTGAAACAAATCTCAAGAACTCATCGTCATTATTTAAGAAAATGCTTAGCCAATAACATTTAGTTTCTTTTTCTTCTAAACTATCATCTGTTAAGATTTTTAAGGATTTTTTTTATCGTTTTTTTCTCTCAGTTTCTTTATCACGGAGCTTATTTTTAGGTCACAGTTTAGCCAATCTTTTCCCCATACCTTAGGAACATATACCTTAGGCTTTATGAAGGACAGCATCTTTGCCTTCTTGTCCACTGTCTCCACTGCTGTGCAGCACAGGGTCAACCATATTCAACACGCGAACAAAGGCTGTGGCTGGGCTCCAGTGATTTTTCTTTTCCAGAGAGTCTTGATATTTAGCCCCGCTTACATTCTAAAACCCAGTCTTTCCTCTCTATCACCCAAGGACCAGAATTTCAGGCAAGCACCAAGAAATGTGCCTCTCCAGTGATAGTTTACAAATATAAAATATATTTCTTAGTTTTATAATTACTGGGGTAGATATTAGTTATGTAGCAAATATCCTCCAATTCTCAGTGGTCCCAAGCATGACTTGTTAATTTTGCTGATCTCTTTTTCAGGAGACATACTCATTTTAGATTCATCAGAGAACTTCTGTCCATTGTAGTTAATCAGGGGCATTAAGGGATTCTGTTGGCCTTCAAATAGAAATTAATGCCCTAGCAATTAAATGTTTACTTTAGAAGAAATATTCATTAGTGTGTACATTACATCTGCCAGAACTAATCTCATCATCTCACTTGTGCATAAAATGACCAGGAAGTGCATTCTATATGTACCATAATTACAAAGAATAAATGAGTTTCATGTGTGAAACTACTACTTACTTTTGTGGATTTTAACCTTTTAAAATAGCTTTTTAATACTAATATCTATAGATCTATCATTTAATTTTCCAGTTCTTGCCTCAAGCATATCTACATTTTAATTTTAAATGTCCATTAAAATTTAATGTTCAACATGAGTTTCTAAAAATACTATATGACTCTTTTTCAAATCTACCATTTTTTAAATGTTCTGCATTTTCTTTAATGTGTTCTAAAACTTCATTTATTCATTTAGTCTCTATGACAGTTTGCAACATATTGCATGGCTATTTTAACCAGTCATGTGCAAGATACCACAGAGACATCAGACTTGTTCTTCCACGTCTCCTAGCTCTCTTTTTAATCTGTAATTCTGAGTATTTTCATATAGTATATGCCACCAGGTTGCAGAATTTAAAGTCCTATTATTTCATCATCAGAGGTAAATAATATATTAAACATCATATTACTTTGGAAAAAATCATGAAAGTAATTTGAACAGAAAAAATTTCACTTTAATGTAAATTTTTTAATCATCACAATTTAAAGTGGATCTAATACCACCATAGTTTTTAATGTAAAATTAAAAAGTAGTGTTGGAGGGGGTGAGTACATACTCCATGTGAGACTCTACATATAGATTATTTCATTAAAAAACCTCATGACGGGGCTGGAGAGATGGCTTAGCGGTTAAGCACTTGCCTGTGAAGCCTAAGGACCCTGGTTCGAGGCTCGATTCCCCAGGACCCACGTTAGCCAGATGCACAAGGGGGCGCACGCATCTGGAGTTCGTTTGCAGTGGCTGGAAGCCCTAGCACGCCCATTCTCTCTCTATCTCTATCTGCCTCTTCCTCTGTCACTCTCAAATAAATAAATAAAAACAAAAAAAAATTAAAAAAAAAAACCTCATGACACCTTCAGGGGAAAAAAAAAGGTGAAAAATGCAAGGATAATTCTCCCTGAGTCATTCAGATGCTAAATGGTATAAACTGGAATTTTTTTTTCCTTTTTTGGTTTTTCAAGGTAGTATCTCACTCTAGCCTAGGCTGACCTGTAATTCACTAAGTAGTCTCTGGGTGGCCTTGAACTCCCAGTGATCCCAAAGTGCTAGGATTAATGGGATGTGCCACCATGGCTGGCTGTAACTTGGATTTTCAAACTGCGTTTTATTCAAACCAATACTCATTAATATTATATTGAAGTTTTCCCCCTAGGTGATTCAAAATAAAATCCAATTTTATTTGTTTGCTATTTAATAAAATAATTATGACACTTTTTAATTTGAAAGCAAATTAATAATAACAAAATTCTTTCCTGGAATTAGCTCAAAAATTTCCTCCCCTCCCACCTGAAGATATGGTCAGACAATCATTTAAATACTCTGTAATTTATCTGGAAATGATTGAGTCTAAGAACCACATAAAATGTGAATGTCTGTCATAAAGTCTTCCTAGAAATACCTGATGTAAACTTTAAAGGGATATTAAATATTAAAAATGGATATAAATTTTGGCCAGGTAAATAAGACAAAATTTTCAAGCCTAGAAATCATGACCCGTGAGTAACTGTCCCCATTCTGTGAGCATCTTTCCAAGTGCTGACTTACAGAATGAAAGTATCTGCCCAACTCCAAGCCTGCACATCCTCAACAGGAGCTAGCTGACTCAGGCCTGTAACCACAGCATTTGGGAAGGCGAGACATGAGCATCACTGTTCCTTGAAATTATCCTGGAGTGAAGAGTGAGACCTTATCTAAAAAACATTTTAATAGCATATAAAATAAAACACAAAAGGGATTTGGAGCATTTTGTTTGGGTAATATAAACAAATATTTCCTACTCTTCTTCTCAAATTTAGCACTAAATGTATATAGAAGCAGTAGTCACTGGCCATTGTGTTTCTAGCTGTTTAATCTGGTGTTCCCTGGCTGAACTGGAGCTCACTTCTTCAAATGATGTTTCAATGAACTAAAACCCCAGAAGAGAAATTACATGGTTTAGTCACACGCAGAGGGCACAGGGAGAGTTGAATGAATGATGCTCAATTCCCATCACTCCTCAGGGCACTACTAGCCTCCACAGGATGCCTCAATATTAACAAAAACAACACACCTATTAAGAAGTGGTTGAAAGGTCATGATCTAATGTATTGATATTTGGGAAGAAAAAGAAACTAAACAAATAATACAGACTATGTAAACTAGTGTTAGAATGAGTTCAGCAAGTAAAAAAGTCAAATCCTAAATGTTACATCATTTAAGTTTAGTGAAGTATTCAACCTATAAGAAGGCATTTCATTTTTAATTTCCATGCTATTGAAATTGAGTAGTGATCAGGCAGCTTCCAGTCTGCTGAGCACATATCATGTGGTCGTGAATTTTTATGCAATATAGGTTTGCAAAGATCTCTTCCATTCTATCAGCTTTGTTGTCCAGTTAATAATGAAATTTTGTTCAAAAGTAGTGATCCAAGGGCTGGAGAGATGGCATGGTGCATAGGGCACTTACTTGCAAAGACAAAGGACCCAGGTTCAATTCCTCAGGACTCAGGTAAGCCAGATGCACAAGGTGGCACATGTGTCTGGAGGCCCTGGCATGTCTATTTCCTCTTTCTCTCCCTCTCTCCCTCTTTCTTTCTCAAATAAGTAAATAAAAATAAAAATATTAAGAAAACTAGTGATCCAAGCTGTGCATGGTGGCACATGACTTTAATCCCAACACTTGGGAGGCAGAGGTGGGAAAACCAGTGTGAGTTTGAGGCCATCCTGAGACTACAGAGTAAATTCCAGGACTGTCTGGGCTGAAGTGAGATGCTGCTTCTACTTCAACACAACAAACAACCACAACAACACTTAGTGATCAAGCTTAACCTTAGTTGGCTTTCTTAGAGATAAACTTGTACTTTGATTTGGAAGACAAAAGTTACAATTTCAACTATACATCAAAATACCTGTTTGACTTTGGGCAATTAAGTTTTAATCTTATAGAAATTCTGATTCTGAAACTATAAAATGAGAACTATAATACCTGTACATTGTTGAGTGGATTAAATCAGGTAATGCACATGAAAGCACTTTAATGTGAAAGTGACATATATTTGTGAAGAATTATTATTCTTTGACTCTGAGCTGCCCTTCAGCTGAATCCACTTGTAAAAGTCTGTCCAAAAGTGACTTTTTAAAGTATAAACTCCACAGAATGCTGACTGGTTGAGAAAAAAAAAAGAAAGCATCATGCTTTAGAATAAAATGGAAGGAAGAAAAGAAGGCAGGAGTACAGAGAAGGAGAGAATGGGAGGAAAAGATTGATGATAATGATCTGAAGGGTTGTACTCCTCAAAGGTCAGATGTTAGAACTTAATACCCTGCATGATCTATTAAGAAGAAGGTATTTTTCCTCAAAATGCATATTCCATGAAGCCTCCAATCTATGAATGCGTTTGGTGCCCTTATAAAATATGTTAAGAGAGTTATCTTGCCCCTTCTGTCATGTGAAGACACAATGACAAAACCCATCAATGGGGAAGAAGTCAGTCTTACTGAATCCCCTAATGCCCTGACAGTGAAAGTTCCTCATCCCAGAACTATTAGGGAGGGATTTGTGTCATTCACAAATTTCTAAGTATAAGGCCTTTTGCTATAACAGAAATTAATATGTATAGACATAGGTTTACATTATACATCAACACACCAGTACACCACTCAGGTTAGTAAGTTAAGTTAAATATTTGAGTGGATTGTTCAGCTTTTCCCCTTTCACTTCACACAGGCACAATGAATGAAAATGGCTTTTCAAGCTTGTAATTTATATTGTCTTGTTGTTATGAAACCCTTCATAAAATTAAATTATTTATTTATAAATCATTTTATCAGCTAGCTTACTATGACATAAGCTTGCATGCAAATAATAATACCTATATATTACTGTTATTTGCTCATTTACTGTGCTATTGTAAATAGTTACATGGCAAATTTCATGATGCCTTATTTATATGGTAATCATACCTTCCTATATCCCAAGATAGAACTAGTTTAAA
Organism: Dipus sagitta; assembly: GCA_036346955.1. Classification (NCBI taxonomy): domain Eukaryota; kingdom Metazoa; phylum Chordata; class Mammalia; order Rodentia; family Dipodidae; genus Dipus; species Dipus sagitta. Next base: position 122,007,739 of record CM070772.1, read on the forward strand.
TCTGTTGTCCTGTTGTAATTATGAAGAGCTTGTAAAAAAATAGCACAATGTATTAATAAATTATGTTTTCTTTGTATTTTTGTGCTTAATTACCACCCTTAGTGAAGAATAAAACTATTAAAAAGGAATTGCTGTATAAAAGATAACACTTAATTATATTTGCTTTCTGGTTAATGTAGAAAGTATATTTATCTCTGAAAATGAAGGGACTAAAATATTTGGATTACATATGTACAGGTAGGTTGCACAAACTCAAGGAAGATTTCCAACTGCATGTCCTTCTCCAGTTCTATTTCAGGGCTACCATAAATCCTACCTGACATAAACCTTCCTAAGTCCTGGCAATGAGATGTCTAGTTAAGTAATGTATCTATTCATCATCAATAATTATTTTGGGATCTGGGAGTATAGCACTGTGGCATCAGCTTGTCTAGCAGGGTTCCATCCCAGCTCTTTTGAAATGGCTTCCTGGCTCAGCCTAGTATATTCTCAAAGTGGCTGAGTTCTCTCTCCACACAATGGCTTCCATCCTAGAACACGGCAGCTCTCACTCTTTGCTTGTTCCCTAATTATACATATAGCCTTGCCTTGATATTGATTTGGCTTTGGGAAGTCTTTTTGACTAAGCACATGCAATTTCATGCACTGTTTTCAGAGTCTTAGCAGTTAGTCATAACTACATGACTACTTCAGGCCAATGAGCTGGCATTAGATGCTTTTGTGTTGTGATATTCCACAATCAATATAAATTGTTTGCATTGCCTTATAAACTTAATCTTACTATATTGATAGTTCGTGTTTCTACATGTGGGTATAAAACCCACACAGTCTACCCTCTGCTGTGCTCACCTACAAATATATGTCTCCCAGGTGTGTAAGCCAGATAGAAGAGTACTGGTAAAGCTACATCATATTTGGATTAAATGAGAGGTTTATTTTAATATTTTTATTTTTCAAGTCCCTGAGATTTTAGGACCTGTGTACCCCAACATTCATTGTCTTGACTAATATGAATATTTGTTCCTAAATTGTACTAACATTAAAAATTAACATATGCATGATTGGACATGAGGTTGACAGAAAGCTATAAGGAGTCTAGTACTAGAGACTGAGGAGATAGAGATCCCCACTTAACACTGAAAACACCCAGCAAATGTATAAAGTGGTTATAGTGGTAGGAAAAATATATTTAAAAAATTTGCTAGGGGCAATTGGTAGAAAGGGAAGGTATTATAAGATGTATGATTAATAAATGATTAGCCCTCTTACATACAGAGGCAAATTAGAATGAAACAATATATCCAGAAAATCAAAGCCTTGAAGTTTTGAGAAGCATAAACAGGGAAGATTGGCAAAAACTTTGGTTGACAAATGTCCTCCGAGGTAAAGTGATTCAGGTCAAAGATCAGATAGAGTCTTACAATGATGAGAGAGAGAGAGAGAGTGAGCACGCTCTGTGAGGGCGATATTGAAAGGGAATATGATGGCTCTCAAACCTCTATTATGGTAACTATGCAGGGTTAGTGGCAAGTAGAACTAAAAGTAAATTAATCAGAATGTGAGAGTCTTAGAAAACTAAGAAGTCTGAGGTCTAGAGGTCCAGAATGGAAAACAAAAATGAATTTTCTGAAACTATAACAGTCATTAAAAAATTTCTTTTGTTAAATTATTAGTTCACATGGACCCGCAAGGTAACTCAGAGCCATAGGAATGCCTGGATTTCTGCCTTCATTCTACATGTCACCTCTACTCCCATCACCCATTTGCTTCACTTGACATAGCCATGTTAATCTCTCGAGTAGTGTTTGCTAAAACCCTGAGATAGAGCCTGGAGATGGGTCAATGTTTTAATGTACTTGCCAGACAAACCTGTAGACTAAAGTTTAGACTTCCAGGACCTGAAAAGACAGATACAGTGGTACATGCTTCAAAAATCCCAATGTGGGGCTGGAGGGATGGCTTAGCAGTTAAGGCATTTGCCTGCAAAGCCAAAGGACCCAGGTTCGATTCCCCAGGACCCATGTTAGCCAGATCCACAAGGGGTGCACACATCTGGAGTTTGGTTGCAGTGGCTGGAGGCCCTGGCACACCCATTCTCTCTCTCTCTTTTTCTCCCTCTCCCTCTTTTTCTGTCAAATAAGTAAATAAATAAAATATTTTAAAAATATCCCAATGTGCCAAAGGCAATGGAAGGCAGGCTAAGATGATGAGCTGCACCCTGGAGCAGGTGTCATCATCTTACAAGAACCAGATTACTTACCTCAACTGATGACAGCCTCCACAAGATCTTGAGACCACCTTGCAAAACCAAAACTGAAACAATGATCAACCAGATCTCCCTCTGAGCAAGGCTGCTGACTTACATTCACCTTCTACTCCTGGCCCCAAGTTTTTCCCTGTTTCAATCTAAAACTCATGTCAGCACCCTGTAGATAAACTCTGGTCACTAAATCCTTTCCAGTGTTACTCTTTCCAGTGTGCCATATTGTTAAAACGTCCTGTCTCTATTCTGTACTATTACCTGATTGTGTGTGTGTGTGTGTGTGTGTGTGTGTGTGTGTGTCTACATATTTGTGTACGTATGATTGCCCATGTGTGGGTAAGTACACATGTGGAGGTCAAAGGAAAATCTCAGGTGTCATTCATTTTAGGCACCATCCATATTTTGAGATAAGGTATCTCATTATCCTGAAACTCAGACTAGATTGGCTGGACAGTAAGCCCCAGGGATCCAGCTGTCTTTCAACTTCCCACTGCTAGGATTATAAGTACACGCCACCACAACTAGCTCATTCACATGTTTTCTGGGGATTGAACTGAAGTCCTCATAATTGCAAGACACATATCTTCTATACTGCCTCAGGTGAAAGAGTGGTACAGACCTCCCACAGGAATCAAAAGCTGTGAGAAGAGACAGCTATAAATGTTCCATGTCATAACTTTATTCTTATCTGTTTCACCATTGAGCTCTGAGTTTGTAGGGGGGGCAGTATGGCGGGAGGAAGCTAAGGAGGAGTGAAGTTCTGGTTCCCAACTAAGTCCAGCATTGTCACTTCCATCCTAATGTTAAAGACTGTCTAAATGGCCCTGAAATTCATCCATCTACTTCTCATCAGCTCCAAATCCATCCCTTTCAAATGCCCCATAGAATGGATCCAAAATGTTGGCTCTGTTTGCTTTTGCAACTAGCAGTGATGCAGTACAGGTCACTGAGGAGATGCCTGGAGAAATAGGGCTGTGTTCTGGCTCTGTTTTCCCGCCTGGTCATGCTCCTGTAGGACAGACTGCTTCTCCAAGATCAGAACACTACAGTGCACACTTTCCATAGTGCCTAGCACCTAGAAGCCTGTCTGGCATCCCCTCTATGAACATTTTGGAATGGGGAGCCACTGGTGAGATACGTCCTTGTTAACAGTTTTCCTGGAGTGCTTGTCTTCCAGCAAATTCCAGATGACGAATTTCCAATCTATCGCTCCAGCCAAGCACCACAGGGAATTCTTTACCATCAGTGTTCTGCAAGGTGGGCCATAGTTCTGGAAGGGTAATAGCCAAAGCCAAGGCTCTTGCTTAGGTATGTTATTTTAGCCACACTATTGTATCTGCCCCTTATATCTGCTATGCTTCTATCTCCCAGCATTAGTAGTAGCTGATCCCTCCAATCTCCTGGTAGAATTTGCAGTTCTATTCTTGCTTTTCCTGTTCAAATAATTGAGTGGATTCTAAAAGTGATCCCATGGCACAACATATACCAGCTGGGTTGAGTGGGGAGCTGCATAAGTAGAGAAGAGTAAATATATTACTCAGTGAGGGCAGAGAGCTTTGGAAGATTTCCTGACCAAAAAAAAAAAAAAAAAAAAAAAAAAAAATCACAAGGCAAGGATGTTGTTCTCCAAAGACCTTCCTGGACTTTTATGTAATTGGAGACATTTTTTCAGATAGATGACATGACACCTTGTATAGCAGGAACCTTTTCATTGATGGGAAAAAACACCCCACCAGGAGCAATTTATGAAGGGTTTAGTTTGAGGAGAAGCTTTATCTTGGCAGGAAAAGCATGGCAGAGCCGACATCCACATCTAGTCATATCAGCTGAGAGGAAGTAGAAGAGTGAGCTCACTGGCTCTGACAAGTGGGGCTGGATTATAAAATCTCAAGTCCCTCCCTTCAGTGACACAACTCCTTTTGCAAGTCACCACACCCACCAGCTGGGGTTGAGTAAGAGGCTTAATCACAAACATATGAGGCTATGAAGGCAATTTCATACTCAAACCACCACACTTAGCACCTAATTCTTGTTTTTTTTTAATTTATTTTTTTTCTCTTCTGCCATAGCAAATATGGCCATAAAAAGTGTGTTTATCTATCTTTTGAGGTAGGCCCACAGCTACATGGTCAGTCTTATATTACAGATGACCAACATGTAAATAATGACTACTAAATATGTTAATCTCATGATGACTCAATGTGGTTAGACTTCTCAGATATTTCTTATGTACTAAAAGTATTCAAAATGCTTTGATAAACTATCTTAGCTGAAAGAACTCTATGTGGTCTGTGTGTATTGTCATTTCCTATGACTTGCTGATTAACATTTGAGGAATTCCATTTCCTTATCCAAAGGCCTTCATCATGAGCAATCCTTCACCATGTGCTCCCTGATATCCATGAGGACTCATCATGCAGGTGTGGTGTATTTGACATAATTCTTCTTGGCTTCCTTTAGTCCTCTCGAGCACTCGGTGAGTCCTGGGGAGAGGGGCCCGGATGGAGAAGGCTGATGCTTACCCACAACCTCATGAGGCAACATATGTTCAGGGAATCTATGTGTGAGCCTTGGAGGGGGGAGAAGAGTTTGCAGACAAACTGTTCTGGGATCCAACTAGGAGCATATACAGCAAGATTCCAAGTGACAAGGGGCACCTGTGGGCTGGAAAAGCAAACAGGATTGATGAATCAGTGAAAGTAAGCCACTCCCAGGGCCTTTTCTAGCAAGACATGAAACTGATTCATGACTCCAAGTCCTGAGAGAATCCAGAGGGGTTTCCCCCATTTGATTCACATAATTTTAGCACTGTTCTACAGTTAGTCATGGGAAAAGCTCAATCTTTCTTTTTGTGTTATTCAACCTCCACCAGGACCAGGATCTGCTATTATATTTCTGAACTAGATGCTCAGAGGATTCTGAAAAGGCTTTTCTTCATGCCTCAGCTAGGATCTTTAGCCATCCCAAGAACTCTAGTCTTCAAAATATAATACCTCCCCTCACCCTTAAGAGTAGAAAGGTCCTGCATCAGTCTTGCTTTTGCACTGAGCCTTTGTGTGGCTAAGTGTCACCCAGAGAGAGGGGGAATGGCCCCAACCCCATCTACTATGTCACTTAGGAATATGCATTGTCATGATAATAGTAAATTAGACTGTTTAGGGAACAAGGCTTTGATGTTCTCCCACAGTAGATACAAAGGTAGGCAAATACTTCTGACATATTAGTGGCTCAAGCATCATATGTCCAAATTCTCCACTAATCTCTTGGCTTTACTCCACTGGTCACAAGATGACGGTAGCAGTTTCAGCCCACAAATCTACATACAAGAGCTATGGAAGAGGAAAGAGATCTTGGAAGATGCATCTTCTTTTTTTTTTTTTCCATGAATCAAGATAAGAAACACTTTCATACCCTATCTCTTCATATTCCCCTACTAGCAGATATCTTTGGGTTGCAAGTCTTCCCACAGGTATAAAGTAAGCTGAGAAATTAGCAATCAGTTTATGAGAATTGCCTCTGAGGATATGTCTTAGATTGTGCATGTTATTGCTGCAGTACCAAAACGCAGGTGGTTTCGTAGCAAGGCACGACAAAATTAACAGTAGATGAGTAACTGAACTTGTTGACTGAATTTTTTCATGAATTTAAACAAGTGGGCCTCATTCTACTTCCCTCAACTCTCTGTCTCAGCCCTTACAAGCTAGCTTTGATGTCCATGTATGCTTTTACTTTGTGTCCAAGGACCAGGCTCCAAAAGGAATGGGCTCAGCTGTAGTAGTGCAACAGAGCACTTTGCACACACTTTTAATCACTCTAATAACATTCCTCTATATTGATATGAGGAATGTGGGGGTGCACAGTCTGCTCTTGCACCTGGTGCAGTGTTGAGTCTGGTTCCTTTGTCAGGTGAGTCAGAGGACTTTTCAATCTCACCCCACAATAGCCAGTGTGTTACAGTGCATCTATATCTATATCTATATCATCTATATCTATATCTATATCTATATCTATCTATATCTATATCTATCTATCTATTTATGACTAGCATTTCCATAGTCTCAGTGGATGACACATAAAACAGATTTTACTTTTTTTCTCTTGCTTCCCCCTTTCTCTCTTTGTCTCATCTTATTTCTCTCTTTCCCTCTTCCCAGCTCTCTTTCCCTCTCTCTCCTCTTGTCCCTTTTTGTCTCTGTGTCTCTGCACACACACGCATGCACGTGTCTGTGCACTGCTCTATTTTCAGTTTGATGGCTGCTTTGTTTCCTGTCAAAAGCTTTGGTTGACTCAGCTGGCCACCTGCAATGGCTGAGACATTCTAAATTAATTGCCACAGCACACAGACTAGAACGCAAGGCACCATGAGCATCAGCCCCAACACTTGCCCATCAGCCCATGCTTTCCTGCTCCTGCCTGTGCAGCCATCATCCTACCGACTTCTCTGCTTCTGGCCAGGGCCCCTAAAGCCCTGGGAAAGACAAGCACTAGAATATAATACTGTATTCTAGACTCGTGTTGAGTACTCCACAACTGTGGTTAGGGATCTTTGTTTATATTTGTAAACTAAGTGAATTTGACATGGAAGTCACCAGGGGGGAATACATTTGGAACATTGAAATGCTATTTTTACAGTCACATTTCTAATCATAACTGCCCTTTCAAACCCACATAAAATCGTCGCCTCCAGACCCCCTGTTTTCTAGCCTCCATGTGGCTCTCTTTGCACTCCCACAGCATGACAAGAACAAGATTTCATTTTGAGTCAGACTTGACACAAGCTAAACACTAACATGGGCTCTTTATGTTTTAGTAAATTCGCTGCTTACAGCACCATGGATAGAGCAGAGAAACAGAGGACTAGGTCCAGCAAAAGAGCACTGTGCTGACCTGCACAAGGCTTTTAAGAGAATAGGAAAGGGAAAAATATTGAGACAGTGCACTACAGCTTGCCTCTGGAGAGCTATCATAGCTAAGCCCACACAGGGAAATTTCTCCCATTTGATAGCTTACCTTCAGGCTTAGAACTCCCTCATAGCCTCTCCTGAGTCACGGCGCTCTCTTTCTCTCCACTTACTCTCTCCCTCATCTGATGTCTTACAGTTCAGAAATAGTTTGACAACTAATTTTAATGCCACGTGTACAATCACATTTCCTGAGGCTACTCCCAGTGTCTGCATGGTAAAACACAGAACCATCTTTTCACTGATCTCTAGTGTCACTAAAGTGTGAGGCGAGATGCTAGGAAGGATGGGAGAGGAGAGTTAGAAAAGTAGTCAGTAAAAAGAGTTTGAGGACAAAAACAGATGAGTCAATTTCTATACTCACAATGAAAAAACATCTTATTCAGTCTGGAGGGTTGTAGAACAGGGCAAGATCCCTGACTATGGTGGCAATTCTTAATATGACTCACACACCATATCTTAAACCTTATGTTGTCTAATTTCTTATGACCCATGAAGGAAAGGGAAGAACTGTCCAGAATAACTGATATGCAGACAATTCATATGGCTACAACTTTGCTAAACACATTTTTAAATTATACATATATACTTTTAAAATTATATATATTACTTACATATATATAATTTTAAAATTGTGTTTAGCCATAGATAGATAGATAGATAGATAGATAGATAGATAGATAGATAGATAGATAGATAGATGTAAGACTTATTTAGGCTGTCATGACAGGAATCAATTTTCTTCGCCATCTTTTTTATACACAACATATACTAACAATAAATGACAAGCCTGTGGTGAAGTAACATATACTGTGCTCTGTGAATCAGGAGCTCTTTTTTTCTTATTAAGAATATACTTTGTATGGACACACCATGTGTTGGTAACATCATCATTTTCCTCCTCCCTGGCCACAATCTACTAAGGGCCCACTTAAGTGGGATTGCTGATATCTGCCATGGAAGAAGTCACATTGGGGTTGTGCCTCTGGGTATGCCCTCCAACCTGTGGCTTTTATAATCTTTTTGCCCCCTCTTCCACAAAATTCCTTGAGCCATGGTGGGCATGGTTTAAGTCTACTTCAGTGTTTAATTCTCAGGAGCCTCTGCATTTCTGCCTTGGTAAGTGCTGCGTATCCTCAGTGTCTGTGTCCATCAACCTGGTGCAGACTGTCAGGCTCATCATGGAAGCAGCACTTAGTTAATCTCACCAAATCCTTCGTGGTTTTATCTGGGCCTTGGTTGAAGTGTGAGAGATGATTTACCTCTTTGAGTCTAATTACCTTTTTGTAAAAGAACAGATTCTCCAATGAAGAATGAAGTCAGCATAGGTTAAATGGGATAAGCACTGTTGGTCAAAGAGTAGTGGGAGCTTTTCATGGGAAACCATAATCTTGGTCTCCATGGGATTCTGACCTGGTTCAAGTTCCAGCTATGGTTTCCTTTTCACTGAGCAGTTCTCTTAGACAATAGGAAAGCCGTTGGTCACCCACCAAGGTGGTGTGCCACCATTGCACAGCTGCATATGTCTTGTCAGGCCAGTTGCAATTGACTAGCTGTGACCCCTGCTTACTCACAACATTGTTGGTCATTTTCCTCCAATAGCTCATGTAGTGCTTTCCATCACTAAATGGGCTAACCATCGGGGGACTGGCTCTCTTCCAGATGCCAGCAGGCTCTCTTGGTATTCTGTGTCAGCAGCATGTGGTGACTTCAGCAATGGGTCTTGCCTTTTATGTCAGGTGGGTGATCAAGTGCTTTGACAGAAGCCTGTCATTTTGGGGGGACCTATTTTTTAATTAAGTAGTTATTTTTGTTTGTTAGTCAAATACCAGACCTTTTACTCCCTAAATAACGATAATTTCAACAGGTGTGCAGATCTAGAGTTCAAATTTATGGAAGGAATACAATGATCTTTAACCATTCTTACTGAGAGATTTAATGCATGAACATACTGTAATTTGATTGTCTTCACATCCTGTCATCTTTTTTTGTCCTCTTTCCTCCATCCCCAACCCACTGAGAGCTCTCCCCCTTTCAAGTCATTCTTCTTTTGATGTCTGAATGCCTCATTCTTCTTGTCCTCCATCTTCTTTGTCAAAATGTTGATGGGCTCGGGATTGTGGAGATCTTGTGGTGACAATAACAGCCCTTATGAGGTTATGAATGCACCATTAACTGTCTCCAAGAGCTATAGTTGTATCAGTGATGTTATACTGACCCTTCAACTTGCATATATACAACATAGTGAGTTGTTAATAAATATTTTTAGTTACATATGACTAAAAGGAACAAACATAAGGATTTTGGGTGACATTTGTTTCTTTGGCTACTTCCCTTTTTACTTAAGTATAATCCCTAGAGCACCTGGATGTGGTGAATGTAGGAAGGATCAGGGGTTTGAAGCTTTTCTGGGCTACATATGCCCATAGCTCTAAAAGCAAAGCAAAATATAAGTCAATCAAAGAAGATCAAGGTAATGGAAATGAAGAATGCTCACAGCCCAGAAACAAGCTCTTTCTCTCTGAGCTACACATTTAGATCTGTTGTTTTAAGTTTATGATCCCTGAAGACTTATTTGTTCTTATCTAATGAGGAACTATGCAACATTTTCCCCATTTTAATAGCATTCTGGATACATAAACTGAGATCATAAGGAATAAAACAGTTGATGCCCCAGCATTGCCATGGGAAACATTTGGCTATCAGCATGCCCTCTTGCAGAACAAGTCTCTCTGAGAGGGGAGTTTATTCTCCTGTCTCCATAGCTCACAGCTGTATCTCACTGCTTATGATTATGCTAAGCTTTGAACACAAATTAAAAGAATTATTGGGTGACATATCCCCCAAACATAAACATAACATAAACATGTTATGAAAAAATATACTACATGAAGTATTATTATCTGATAACTGCATTATTTTTTATCACAAAATATAACAAAATTATAAAAATGAGTGGCAACACACATAGGAGAGAATGTTCAAATTCAACTTGGCAACGGAGAAAGTGAAACTCAGGAAACATGTATTCAGACACAGAAACTCCCATACAAGGTATGTCTTCAAAACAGAGTTCTTTCCAGTACAGCAATGCCCAAGTCAAGGAAGCACATGTTGTCTGATTTGCATGAGGTGCCTGGGATTAGAGAGAAAAGAGTTTAAGAAAGGACACAGGAGTGGATGGCAAGGAGCGACTTAAAGGTACCAGATATGTTGAAAACACGACAGTGAAATAAAACAAGCAGTTAGGAAGAAAAGCAGCAGGTAGGCCATGGTAATTGAGGAGGGACATGGTTAAGGTCATATTTAGCGACCAGCTTGTAGGTAAGCTGCAAACTAGTTTGTATAAAGTCTCAAATAATAAAATTAAAGGTAGTGATATATTCTTGATAATTTTATTACTCATTCAATTGTACATTCACAAATTATACTTCAATATTTAGAAGATTGATTCTAAGTTGGCCTTTAAAGAAATCACCATGGAGACCACAGCTATCTAACAATTTGGGTTCCACTAGGAAGCCTCTCCTACACAGTCAAGCTCAGAATATTTTTATAAGCATTTAAATACTGCCTAAAAATTCTTCCAATCAGCAAGAAAATCAGTCTGGATTCATATAACTAAACTTTATGGAAGAAATTTTTCTGAAAGGTTAATTTCTGCCTTCAGCAAACCATTCATAATGGGCTATTATATGGCAAACAGTGGAGCAGTGGAATAAGGAGTGTGCCATGGTTGATGTCCCAGCAAAGCCATTCTGTTAAAAAAAAAAAAAAAATACAGCACCGAGAGGCAACCCGCAAGGAGCAATCCTGGCCTTGCCTCAAGGGGCCAACATGTGACCTCATTGATTGTTTGCCACTGAAGCCTGGTGATTTGATTTATTCTCAGCAGATTTTTACCCCTAACAATTCTCTGGTCTCTACTTTCAGGCAGAGCTACAAAGCAAGCAAGGAAGTGTTTCCAGGCATCCTTGTACCATAGGCCCTACACACAGTCAAATCGATTTCTTGTTCACATTACAATCCACTGTTGAAGCTGAAAGAACTTAAATGTGGGCATTAAAAAAAAAAAAAGAGTAATGCCAGAATATTAGCTCCTAATTTTTTTTCTTTTTTTCTTTATTAGTTACTTTTGTATTCAGCAAATACAGTCAGTTTGGTACCATTATTAGGCTCATCCATGACCTACACCCTCCCATTGGCCCCTCCTTGTTGAGGTATATGGGTCATGCATTGTGGAGTTAGCCCAAAGTTTTGGGTAAGATAAATGTCTCTGCATATCGTGACCCAACATATGGCTCTGACATTCTTTCCACCCCCTCTTCCGCAAAATTTCCCAGAGCCATGTTGGGTTCATTTTTGGTCTGCTTCGGTGATGAGGTGTTGGGGGCCTCTGAGGCTCTGGCTCTGTGATTTGGTAGGAGTTGATTTTTCTCTGTGTTGATCTCCTTCCCCCTTCTGCTGGTATCCGGTTCATCAGGAAAACAGCACCCTTGCTTGTTTCGCCAATTTTTCTTAGTTTCAGCTGGGGCCCTTTTGAGGTATGATGGGGTGGCTCTCTCCTTAGGATCTACATCTATCTAAAAAAGAGAAGCAGATTCTCCAACGGAGAGTAAGTTAGCACCAGGACAAATGAGATAACCCTTACTTTTTTTTTATAGAGAATTTAATAGGTGTAGGCCCTCTTGTAGCCCATGATTGATGGTAGCTTGATATTGGCGAGTGGGCTTATGTTTGGATCTGGTTCTGACTTGTTTCCCAGCTCCAGCTATGGGTCTCGTACCACTGAGGAGATCAGTTAGCCAAATTAAGAGCAGTTGGTTCCCCACCATGGCTGTGTGCCACTATTGCACTTGTGTGGGCATCACAACAAGTTATTTGCTGCTAAGTATGTTAGACCATGAGTTGCTTGGACAGATAGGATCAAGACTAACCTTAATCTTCTACATCTTCCCTCCCTCCCTCTCCCTCTCCCTCTCTCTCTTCTCTCTAACTCTTGTATATTACTTATCTTTTTCCTCATTTTCTTAGTAGGCACTGACCTGTAACTCCCAGTACCAGATGGGGCTATCATCCACAATGAGCTTTTGATCAGAGAGACCTACAAGGTTTCCTAAAAGACAGACAGATTTCTGTCAGAGTACTTGATGACCCACCAAAGGTTAGTGGTAAGACCCTACTGCTGAAGACACCTTATGTGGTTGACATGCAAAATAGAATGGCATGGCTGGAAGTTGGAAGAGAGTCAGTCCCCAGACAGTCAGTGTGTCTAGTGCCAGAAGGTGCTACATGGGCGACTGGGGGAAAATTTATTTTTATTTTTATTTATTTATTTGAGAGGGACAGAGAGAGAGAGAAAGAGGCAGACAGAGAGTGAGAGAGAGAGAATGGGCGTGCCAGGGCCTCCAGCAGCTGCAAACAAACTCCAGACTCATGTGCCCCCTTGTGCATCTGGCTAACGTCGGTCCTGGGGAATTGAGCCTTGAACCGGGGTCCTCAGGCTTCACAGGCAAGTGCTTAACCGCTAAGCTATCTCTCCAGCCCAAGCTCCTAATTTTCTAAAAATATGTTGCCAGAGCCTAAAGTTAATGCTTGGGTCTATTGTAGTAAGTCCTTAAAAATTATTTGGTTAAAACTCCATTCTCCATCATATCCCCTCCCCATCTCAATCAGTCTCTCTTTTATTGTATTACCATGGGATATTTTTATAATCATGGAAGTTGTTAATAAAAATTTGAAAAAAAGTAAAATAAATAAATAAATAAAATAAAAATTATTTGGTTGATTTGGTGTATGTTAGGGAATTTTACATGTCATATTTATTGAAGTTAATATGACAGGGCAGTTCAAGGGAGAAGTGTTGGAAAGAGCCATTTGGTAGGTTTTGGGGTGCCTCAGTTCAAGCCTTGCCTTGCTACCTCTGAACTTAATGGCTGGTTTTTCTTTAGTCACAGTTTCCCCATCAGAAATGACATGCAAATTAGACTCAATGAAATTTTAATTCATTTCGGCTCTGCAATTTTTTGATTCCACAATTACATTAATCTTGTCCTTTAGAATACTAAACAGAAACACAAATAGGCATTTAATAAACATTGCTAGAATGTATTTTTTTTAACTTTTACTGCTTGTCTTCTCCTAAATCATTTCAGTTTTTTAATGCATTCAACTTAAGATTCTGCAAATGGTACATTTCATTTGGTTTATGTAGTTAGGCAACCATGATGCCTTCAGGGTTATGGTCATAAATGATGATATTGGTTTGTTTTAAGAAGCAAATAACTGTAGGAAAAGTGAAATGTGTCCCAATAGAATTAAAAGTGCTTATGCCCTATGTTCTCGTCATCCAAAACACACACACACACACACACACACACACACACACACACACACACAATAATTTCAGAATCAATCAAATAAAAAAGATCTCCATAGCACAGGGAGTATCAAAAAAACACTGCAGAAAACCACTACTGATCATCTTATCATCTTGCTGCTGTATGTTTTCCAATGAAAGAATTTGCCACTATTTATGCAGATTCCCAGGACAATTATTATGTTATCCTGAGTATGTTCTTTGCAATAATTCTGCTCCACAAATAACTGAATTCTGTAATGGATCACTAGCACGAAGCATACAAATGTGTTTCCTTTCATTCAGTTGCCAAAAATAATTGGGTATTTGTTTAAAGGGAGTTACGTACATCAAGAGAAAATATTTATTTAGCATAGGGGTCAAACTGAAAAGATCACCTGTAATTAGTATCTCAGAGGTCTCTCTGTCTTTTTTGCAGTTATGGTAAAACATCTCTTCTAAAATAGTGTCCCTAACAGAATGGACGCCACCACCGCCCCAACTAAGCCTTCTTGAACTGATCCCTTTTTACATAATAGTGAAAACTAGATTGTGATATGCATCATTACATCTGTTCACTGTTGTTCTAGGAAGAAGATAGGACTGGGTTTTATCTCCACTTTACATTGTCTTTTAGAGATGGCTAACTTGCCTAATTCATGATGCTAACATTTAAAATGACATGAAAGCCTGGGTCTCTGTATCAATTACTTTCTTATTGCCGGGGTAAAACACCCACCTGGGGACAAATTAAGAAAAGAAAGGACTTATTTTAGTTTATAATTTTGAAGGGAAGTTTCATTATGGGGGGAAAAGCATGGCAGGAATATATATACATATATATATCTAGCATCAGATCTTCATATTAGCCAAATATCAAGCAAGGCAGGACCATAAAAACTCAAAACCCACCCTCAGTCATGCTTCCTCCAGCAAGGATCCATCTCCCAAAGGTTCCACAATCTTCACAAATAGCACTAACTAAATAACTGGGGATTCAGCATTCAAGCAACTGAAGCTATGGGGGATATTTTACATTTCAACCGCCACAGTCTCCAAACTTCCCAGACTCCGCTATATTCTGTGGAACGGGAAGGAGTGAGCCATCGACTTTATAGTTGCTTGTCATTTATTTGTGCCTTTTCTATTCACACTAGTGGAACAGCAAATAGCAAGATTTGTGGTATGTTTTCTTGGGTAAACAAGCATGATAACAAAGAGAAATGGTCACAGATGACAAGCACCTTTGCCTCTGCTTACTAAGTTATTAGCATGCTAATAGTTGATTGTATAATTGAAAATAGTCAGGTATGTGATCTTCACGGACAGGCATCTGTTGATTTACAGGATCCAGGGAGCATGCCTTTTTTATCTATATATACAAATATATAGGATTTGGTCAGATGCCAGAGATGAATGCCAATGGCCATAAAGAAGGATATTATTGGAAGTTTGCCAGTGATATCCAAAGCTGAAATATACTAGCTCTCTGGAAAGACAAGATTTTTCTCAACATCACCAGGCTGATCAGTAATATAAAACAGTCTTGACATTTTGGAAACCCTCTAGTGCTGAATGGCTTCTCTCAAGTTTGGTTCTTAGTTAAGTTGGGAACTTTTAGACTGGTGCCTTCCTCTCCCGTGAGTACTGGAAATCATTAACTGCTTCTCCTTGAGTAGCTCCTACTGAACACATGGATCAAGGTGATAGAAAATGGTGGGAGGCCTCAGGCTTTGCACATGGCTTGGTATGTGGAGAGTATCTTCAGTTTCAGGAACAGCATATAGCATGCTTCCTGTGAGTCCAGAGACATAGGGAAAGACAGTGTAAAGCTGTTTTCTTTATAAACATACTGTTGATTTTTTTAAATCCAAACTGCAAAGTTTAACCAGTGAAAGTATGTCACAACCTATGATCTTCCCTACTGAAAAAAGCTAGACAGGCTTTTTTTTTTTTTTTAACCACTAATATTTACACACGTTCTGTTTTCTGGAGACAACTTCAAGACCTGATACGAATGAACTGAATAATGACCAATTAAAGTGAAATAAACACATAATGAATAGTAGAGTGGGAAGAGGAAGTAGCCAACACTGGAAAAGATAAATAGAAAAGAACTCATAATTTACAATAGTGAATAATTCATCAATTAATATCCAGGCTGGGCATGGTGGCACTTGGCAGGCAGAGGTCGGAGAATTGTTGTGAGTTCGAGGCCACCCTAAGCCTACATAGTGGATTCCAGGTCAGCCTGAGCTAGAGGGAAACCCTACCTCAAAAAACCAAAGAAAAATATCAATATCCAATAACTTCTTATATAGAAAAAAATAGATAAAACAATTTAAATTTGACATTTATTAGTTTTATTTATTCAATTAAGACACACTTGATTTCAGGAAATGTCATTAGAAGATGTTAGAAGAGAAGAGTTTGGGGGATATTCTGAGTAAAAGTAATTGAAAGTTAAAATTTTCACACACATGCACATAACATGTATGGTTCATAAAAGGAAATACGTGTAAGTTTAAGTTTTATGGTTTGAAAGGCTCATGTATTTGAACTCTTGTTACATGCTGGTGACACTCTTTCAGAGGGTTCCACACCTTTACAAGGTAGAGCTTTACAAGAAGAATTGTGTTACTGGGGTCAGGTGTTGATATGTTACAGCCTGTTCTGGCTTTGTGGTCTTTATTTCCTTCCTGCTGTTGTGACAATGTGACTCCACACTTTCTTCTCGATGATGGACTCTCACCAGTGGAAATATAAGTTGAATTAAATCCTGTCCCTTTCTTAACCTGTTTCTGGTCAGGTTTCCTGTCCCAGCAACAAGAAAGTAACTGAAACAGTAACCCATTGTAAGACACCCATTGCAAGATTCAGATTCTTCTACAATTGAAAGGCTCTGTGATATGCAGAAAGAGAAATAGTCAGGAAAAACCACTGCATGCAGAGTGAGCTCAGTCATCTCATCTCTGAGCCTGATGTTGAACATGAGCATATTGTCATGATTTTCATGGTCTTAGACCAGACTAGCAAACCTTGCAAACAAGACATCAGGAGAGTGAAACCCTTCCCAGTCCTCCCACATGAACCCTGTGCGTCCTCAGATGTGCTTCTCTCTTCCTCTTCTCATGCCTGGTCCACACTCTCCCTTTGTCCTGACTCTTTCAGTTCAGTGAAGAGAAAGTATATTCTGTCAGCACAGCTCATGTTCATCTGTGAATATTCAAGTCCTTTATATAAAGTGGTGTAGTGTTTGCCTGTAACATAAGCACATCTTACTGTATACTTCAATACTTAGATTAATTATAATATCTAACACAATGTTAATGCTATTTAAATGGTCATTACACCACAGTGTTTAGAAAATAATGTCAAAGGGAAAAGTCTGTAGTTCAAGACAGAAGTAATTTTTTTTGCCCTGTTGTTTCTAATCTGTGATTGGTTTTATCTGTAAAATATAGAAGCTGTGGATAGAGAGGCTGATTATGTGCATAAACACATATAAAATTTGTTATCCTTGAACTAGTCCCTTGCTTCAGGTTCTAAAGATATAAATAAGAGGGTTGGGTCATGTTGTTACAAGATTTTAACCTAAGTTTGATCTTTCACCAATGACTTTGAGAAAAGCCATTGACCCAGAGATCTGTAATAGGCAGAAAGACACAATGGTTGATATGACAAATACATTACTCTATGAGGATTTTCTTCAATTATTATTAATACAGTATTATATTATATTACTAATCCTTTATGTATGTATTAAAACTTTCTACCTGGTTTTCAATCTAAAATAACTAACCTTATCATTATGTATGTCTAATTTTATTGAGGCAAAACTTTCTCATTTTATGTCAAACAGAGGTTTATAATAACATACAAGTATGCTTTCTAGAGATGCAGGTTTTATTCAGGCCACTGCAGTCATTCTATACAACCAACAGTTACTCAGATGGTGTGGAGAAATGTTGATGGTAGTTGCTTTGCAATGTACATGCCTTCATAATGTTGCTTTAATGAGTCAGCAATTTTTTACTTCCCTTTCTATTGTTAGTACTCCTTTTGTATGATAATTTCACATTTCTTACTTCACCAACAAAAAAAAAAGAATCAAGTTGCTATGGAAAGTCAGCATCCAGTAAGTGGCATTTCTGGCCTATAGAGCTTCCACATCAAATCACTACGTAATGCTAAGGACTACTCTGGTTGACCAGCTCCTCTTGCAGTAAGATCCCAGGGTTCATGGTCCTCATTACACTTGGCAAATCTATGGTGTCCTATTATATGGAGACCCTGAGAACGAGGCTGGATATGTAGAAGGCAGGCTATCTTATTCAGAAGAGGCCATGAGACCTATTTGTTTCCTGCTTGGCCTGAGTAACTCAAAATGTGAATGAGTTTCTAAGATAAGAACCAATGGAGCTGGAGAGATGGCTTAGCAGTTAAGTTGCTTGCCTGCAAAGCCAAAGGACCTTGGTTTGATTCCCCAGGACCAGATGCAGAAGGTGGCACATGCATCTGGAGTTCATTTAAAGTGACTGGGGGTCCTGGGGCACCCATTCTCTCTCTCTCTGTCTCTGTCTCTCTCACTGTCAAATAAATAAACTTTAAAAATATTTTTTAAAAAGAACCACTGACATTCATTCTTCTGCCTAACTTCTTTTCATCTGTAGGAGAAAGGAGGCAATAGAAAGATGTTCATAGAACAAAAAGAAGTAAAGAGGATAGGAAAGGGGCATGAGAGAAAAGCAGTGGAAAGTGAAATTGAAAGAAATAGAAGGTAAGGAAGGGAAGTAGAGTGATGTTTCCCTTCCTATATATGTTTTTCCTGGACCAGCACTGCTCAACTTTCCTTTTAAGACAAGCACAGTGGCTCCCACTGTGATAATAAGCATGCCAGCACCTGTTTGGTAGTCAGATACTCAAACTGCTTAAACCATAAGAGATCATGAGTTTCCCTGTAATAGAGAAGTTCCCCATATTGACTGAGATATGAGCAAGTATACTAAAACTTAAACAGAAACAAATATTTGGGATTCATGTTAGGAAAAGCTTCCTAAGTTTCACAGTTAGAAGACATTTTCTTAAAGAATATGGTATTCCTATAATATATGGTCACATACCATGCCAGTTAGGAGGGTGCTTCTTAAAATATAGGCCCTGTACCATCATCACTATGACAGGGGAACTAGCTAGAAGTGCAGCTCAACAAACTCCATCACAGACTGTGAGATCACTCTGCAGGATGGGGCTCAGCCGTGGTTTTGTTTTTGTTTTTCAATGTAGGATCTCACTCTAGCTTAGACTGACCTGGAATTCACTATGACCTGGAATGCTCTATGTAGTCTCAGGGTATCCTCAAACCCATGGTGATTCTCCTACCTCTGCCTCCCGAGTGCTGGAATTAAAGGCATGCACCACCACGCCCGGCCTTCAGCCATGTTTTAACAAGCTTGTAAGTTCATTCTTATCACTGAAAAGGACTGAGTGGTGACAGACACAATACAGAGAATTAATGGGATTCTGTTTGTGTACATGTGCATTATGTGCTTGGTGCCAGATCGTCTATAATCAGACTAAATCTAGTTCCTTTCAGTGCACAGTTTCTTCTCTGCTTGCCAGGCTTCTTCTCACGCCTTAATAAGTTGCAGAGCCACCGTGCCTCTTTCTGCTGAATAGAGAATGAGCTGGGAACTTTAACAAACAACGTGCCCGCTGAGCACTCTTCCCATTCATTACTTGGTAGGATCATGATTAATGGAGGAATTGACACAAAGCTTTTTAATACAGGAGTCTCTTTGAAGCTAATAGTTCTACAAACGTGGCCCTAGTTCAAAGTAATATGCTGACCATAAGCCTAATCAATACACTTCAGGCATCCTGGCAATAAAATTGAACTTGTGATATCCCATTACAGTTATACACATTTCTCCCTGAATAGGACAAAGGATTCCCCATGTCCTTGGTGATGAAGAACACTGTGCTATTGGTATAGCAATCATCCTTTCAAGTAGAACCACAGGAAGTACTTATCAGCTAATTATGGTGGTACACGTGTGTGTGTGTGTGTGTGTGTGTGTGTGTGCACGAGCATATGTGTATGCATGGTTGTGAGAGCAGGTGTGACTATAAGCATGTGTAAATAAGCATTCATCCCAAGCATTTGCTAACTTGGAGATGCTATCATTATATAAAACATGTATTGAAATGAAGCAAAATAATCAAAGTTATGAAGCATTTTTGCATGCATGTGTATGTGTGTGGTATGTTTGATGTGTGGTATATATGTATGTGTATGTGCATACCTGATACAGAGGTCAAAGGAGAATGTTTCCTTTTATTACTGTTCAATTATACATTTCTTTTCGTGAGGTAGTGTCTCTTCTTCAACTTGGATCTGCTCTCCATCACTCAGCCCCAATGATTATCTGTGCCCCCCGCCCCACTGAAGTGGTTTACCTACTTGCATGGCAATGTTCGGCTTTTTATCTTGGTTCTGGGGAGTCAAATTTGGTGGGTTTTGGCTTGAGACATTCATATGTAAAATTCAAACTTTGCTAACAACTGAACCATCTCGTAGTCTCAAGAAATAGCTTTATATGTGTGCACATTGTCAATATTTAATATTGGTGCAATATTTACAGTAATGGCTTCAGAAATGTATAATCATGGAAAAGGTAAAATAATTTTTTTCCAGTTCACATTGGTTCCTATCTTAATGCTTCTGATTATTAACTAATTTAATATTTATTTATTTAAACTTTTTAAAATATTTTTATTTAGTCTGCGTATGGAAGAAAATATTATTTAACATAAATTTCATAGTGACCATTAAATAAGATAATAATATCAGCAAACAAATTGAAAATAAAAGATTCAAAATAATAATACTTTTAAAGTGATAGACGTCATTTCTGGGTGTGTGGAGAGGAGGCTATAAAATATCTCCTTGTCAAGGCATTACAAACATATATGAACTATCAAACCACAATAAAAGAGAGAAAGAGGCAATTAGTCAAGCATGGAAGGATATGGCTAATCACATAATAAATGCTTTAAGAGGTCATAGACATAAGAACAGCTAGAGCAGGAGTTATAGAACATACTCAGATTAAAGGGCATTTTGAGATTTGAACTGGCATTTGAAGGTTGGGAGAAAGAGTAAGAAAAGGTGACGAGTTGAAATTCCATAGGAGAGACTTTGGAGATCGATGAGAAGCCATTTTGCTGAGAAGTTGGTTCCTTGTCCCTGTACATTTCCAGATAAGCCTAGCAAAGCAGGCAGAGGCGGGGCAAGGCTTAGAGGTCTTTGAATGCCAAGCTAATGCATCAGGTAGACAACTGAAGGAGACTGTCTTTCCAATTTAGTTTAATCTGTCCAATGTCCGCATAATTCAACATATCCCATTACCTTCTCCGCCTATTCATCATGTTTTGAAGTTATCTGGCTTAAAGGGAAAATGAAGGATGAGCACTGTAAGCTAGGCTTACCATGGCGTTCATTTCCTGAGGTATAGACAGGACAACTGCATCCCTTTGGTCCTGGTGGTCTCTGGGTGGTTGTAGTTCTTGAAGTTTTACCCAAAGAACTGAAGAAAGATGCACACACAAATAGGTACAGCCAGCGAGGAACTTAACTAAAAGGAAAGCAAAAGCAAACGTATGAATGCACTGTCAAAGGGGCAGTGGGCCATTGGAGTGGCCCTAGGAAGTGGCCTGGAGCTTCTCTTTACAGGACTTTTAGGAGATGAATCACTTGCTGGAGGTAGTTTGAATGGTGCTGTGGGTCCAGTGTGGGTTTTATAAAATTTTCTCTTCTACACATTTTCCTTCTCATGATGCATCTGATGTTTATCATATATATTGCAAGATATGTATAGGCATAAGATGGTAAATAGAAGTTTGTAACTAAAAGTTCACTTTGAGAACACAGATAGCCCTACTGTGTGTGCCCCCCCACACACACTTGAAGCTGGCTGGCCCCTGCTGTTTTGAACCCAGAACTATTTGATAATATATTTGAATGGGTGTTGATCATGAAGAAGGAAAGAATAAAACTGTTCATTGTGTGGAGCAAGTGTAGCTTTTTGTAGATAGGGTTCCCAATAGGTTGTTAGGTACATTGTGTAGGACAAAGATGTGTTTTCTGGTTAAGCCAAACAGTGTCCAGGGTAGCTAAACTATTCCCTGTGCTTTCGAGAATCATGTTTAGACAACAGTCTCTGGTCCTACACCTATGGCTCCTGTAGAGCTGCTCTGAATGACAACCTTTTGGCATTTGCTGTCTTTTTCTGGTCACATGCTTATTCAGTCACATTGAGAAAGCCACATCTTGGTTGGCAAGGTCATCTACAGAAGCTTAGATATGAAATGATTCATATTTCTCTCAGATCCCTCCCCCAGGCCTTGTTGTGCCTTGGTTGTTTATTCTAAACTTCAGAATGCGCTGTCTAATTCTTGTCATTGGTAATTGCTCCCTAGAAATCTTCATTGGTTACAATCTCTTTCTTACCTAGTTTCATTGTGGACATTTTCACTTAAATTTAGATAATGAATAAAAATAATTTTCTGTTCCTTTCCCTGATCATGTTTGGTATTCTGCCTTATTCTGTGGCATAAATTCATGGTACTAAAATTTATAGTTATAGCTAATGCTTTAAGTTTTCTGACTTCTGTTCTGTTGTTTTGCAGATGCTGGGGAATGACATTTTTATGGTGTTTTTGGTCAAATGTGATCTTGGTGCCTATGCATAGTATATATGATTGTGTGCATGTCTTTAGGGCAAGTGTGTGACATGTGTGTGCATGGAGGCTTAAGATCAACTTGGGTGTCTTCTCCAATTGTGTTCTGTCATATTTTTTGATTCAAGTTATGTCACTGAAACCAGATCTAACTGATACAACTAGACAAGCTAGCCAGAAAATCCAAGAGGTCCTCATATCTCTGCTTCCCCAGTGATGGGATTGTGGGCATGAGCCATGGTAGCTGGATTTTATGTAGGTGCTGAGGATCCCAATTCAGTTCTTCATGTTGTAGAGCTGTCACTCTACCAACTAAGCTATTTTACCAATCCTTTGGTGATTTTTCTCTGGTCATAATATATTCATATATCACTATTTTTTCTATTACTGAAATAAAATTTAGTTCATAATTTTAGCCTTTTTTTTTTACTAATTGTGATTCAAATCTAATATGTAAGACTATGTGTGTATTTCCTAAGTTAATATAATATCATAGTCAATTGTAAATTGAAAAAAAAGTTAATTTCCTACCTATAACTCAGCACAAGGTGCTTTAAAATAAGTCCATTTGGAGTACCCATGTCCTTAGTAAGTCGCTTTTTGGCATAAATCTAAGCACCTAACCAACAACAAAATCTTCAATTAAAGTGGGAGCCATGCCCCAGGCACACAGAGATGTTTTGATCTGTTGCATGAAAACCTCACTCTATACCCTGAACCTTTGTTATCATTTCCTGCTCCTAAAGGACACATTGGGAGAGGATACACTAGGAGAATGTTCATTTTTTTATATATCTAGCTAAGACTTTGGATATAAGATGTAGAATCAGGAGAGGAAATAATGTCACATGGAGGCTGAAAATTAAAGCAGTAAACATACTGTACACCTTCTCACTGTACCCTGTCCTATCATGCTACACAACTGTAGGCCCCATGTCTGGATAATGTATGTCTAAGACAACTATATGTCTAAGAGAGTTAAAGTTTAGATAGCTCTAGGGAGACATGGTTAAGAAATCTACACAAACCTGGGTTCAAATTCCAACTCAACCACTGTCTAGCTAAGTCCATAAAATGTACCTAATAGTATCTACTTCACAGGACTGTCAAGAGTCATAATCATGATGCTTAAACTGGTTTTAACTAACAGAAAACATGTAATATTTGCAACTGCTATGTGTAGTAATCACTATTGTAAAACTGAGCTCTAATGATTTTTGCTCTCTTCCCTTTAGACATGGATAGATCTTGTGACTATAAGATATCACCTTTTTGGTGATACCAAGTAATAAGACAAATGGGAGATTGTCAGATTGGCTAAAATCTAATTCCACTAATCAAGTATTTTCCCAGATAATGAAACAAAAAGTCAAAGACTCAATAAAGGAGAAAGGTACAGCAGGCTATTTCTTACTTTGTAGTTTTTTGTTTGTACAACATTCCAAGGAACATAGGCATCCCATAGAAGTTGAGAAAGGTGTGCAGATGACAGCCAGCAAGGCAGAGAATGGGGAATTCATTCCTACCCTTCAGGCGAAGAATTCAGCCAACTCTTCTACTGAGTTCAGAGGCAGATTCATGCTCAGAGCCTCTAGCTGGATAACACTATGATTTCACTTTGGAATCACTTGAATAAAACCAAAAACAACAAACAGACAAACAAAAGCCCCTTGGGTTCCCTGAACTTCTGACTTATGGAATAGTAAGGCAACACACTACTTCAGGCTGCTAAGGTTGACATGATTTGTTTTGCAGCAATGTAAATCTAAGGCCAGATATCAATACCCACCTCTGAGAGGCTGCCCTACACTCCTGGGGCTCATAACTAAATTCTGTCTGCTTCTTCTCCCTGTCCACTTTCTGTCCCACTAAAATTTCAAATGGGGTGGGAGGTTGATACTGGGCTAGAGATATCCTTTTGTGATATCCGTACTGTCCAGAAGAAAGTATACAAACACCAGTCAAAGACTGGAGAGATGACTTACTAGTTAAGGCACTTGCCTGCAAAACCAAAGGACCCAGGTTGAATTCCCCAGTATACACTTAAAGCCAGATTAACAAGGCGGCACAAGCTTCTGGAGTTCTTCAGTGACTGGAGGCCCTGGTGTGCTCCCTCTCTCTCTCTTCTCTCTCTCTCTCTCACACACACTCTCTCAAATAAATAAGTAAAATATTAAAAAAAATTCAAGAGGTTGCCATGGTTACTTTATTTATAATATTTTTCCTGTTATCATACAAGATCTGTTCTTCATAATAGGCACCCATTTTCCAAAATTCATTGGAGCAAGGGCTCCACTTTCTTCATCCATCTAAGTTTTTCTTAGGGAGAGACAGACAGTGATGGTGACAGATAGAGAGAGAGAGAAAGAGAGAGAGAGGTAACACAATTTGGGTAGATAATTGCCAGTGGCCTCCAAAGATTTCAGTGTTGGCGTCAATCTACCTCTCTGAATCTTTTTGTTCCTTATCTTTTGTATGGCTATGTGTCCCTGATCCTGTCATCTCAAAGACACTTCAGATGAAAAACCAACAACAATAATCAAAATTCCCACAAGAGTGAAATTATTCAGGAGAACAGAAGCATGGCTCAGGGAAGCTGATCCTCTGGATCACTGATGCCTTATGCCAGGCTCTCTGGAAACCCATTCTGACCAAGGAGCCAAAAGCTAAATCCAAGTCATGCTCTTCCTATCGTCTTTGCTCAGTGTTGAAGTAGCTGGTTCACATAGAACACTGAATTTTAAGTAGATGTTAAGTAAAGTTGAGAAGTTGTTTTGCTTTAGAATCAGAAATATAAAATCCTAGTCTCACTAAGTAAATTGAGAATCAACTGAAATTAGATAGTGTTGACCTGTTGCCTTATAGTTATGATCATAAGGGGAAAATGGATGTCTTACATCTTCATGACAGATTTGCTGAGAACATATAGTTTGATGAACATATAGTCA
Organism: Dipus sagitta; assembly: GCA_036346955.1. Lineage (NCBI taxonomy): Eukaryota > Metazoa > Chordata > Mammalia > Rodentia > Dipodidae > Dipus > Dipus sagitta. The sequence goes on from CM070772.1 coordinate 122,033,011, forward strand.
CCAGAGGAAAATGTGACATGATTCATAGCACTCATGGATGTGAGGAATAGAGACCTAGATAAAATCATCTCCTCACCCATGGCATACAGCCTGAGGGGCATGCTGTTTATCTCAATCCAAAGCTGATTTTGTTGGGATCATATGTAATAATAATTCAAATTCTGTTTGAAATTGATTTTCATCTTTAGAAATATTGCTTTGAACATTTGTTTTGGGAAAATGTACAGTTTGCCTCATATGTTTCCTCACATATCACCATCTACCACCATCAACACCCTCAGGGGTTTTATCCAAAAGTCACAAAGCCCTTTACTCAAGAAATATGAAATTGTGACTGGGAAAAGTTAAGATTGCAGGTACATATGGAATTAATAGATCTTGACAAAGTTTGAAAATAGAATTCTGAAAAACCTCTGATCCATTTCTAATTGAAATTGAAGAAGAAAGTGTGAAGACAACTTTGTATCAAGAAAAAAAAAAACAAGAGAATAAGAGAATAAAGGCACTTACTTGCAAAGCCTGATGGTCTGGGTTCGATTCTCGACTACCCACAGATGCACAAAGTGGCAGATATGTCTGGAGTTGCCGTGGCAGGAGCCCCTGGCTTGCCCATTGTCATCTTTTCTCTCTCATACTCTCTCTCTCTCACTCACATAGATAAATAAGCAAACACTTTAAAAACACAGACAAGAAAGTAAAAGGCGTCACTGTCATGAAGAGTGCCTACATTACACAGATGCCACGCTGCAAAAAGTGAGAAAAGCATCGGCCACACAGATCCTAACTTGGCCTCTCTAGAAGCCACTCACCTTATAAACACTGCTGAATAATGCAAAACCATTGTTTGTGCATATGCAAGATGTTGGTCATAACAGCAGCTTACCTTACAGGAGCTATGTATGTAATAAACACTTAGCCTATGAACCAGCTCATGGTGACTTCTCATGGAACATTGGCTCTATTGGTGCCATCACTTTCCTAAAGCATTAACGAGATGAAACTCTGATATCTTAGAAATGAATTTTTCAAACTTCTTGCACCAACTGAATTTGCTTTTGTGGCCTCTACTCTTACTTCCATACAAACAGCAATCTCTTCTTCCATCTATTCCAAAGATCTTTAGACTATAGTTACTTGAGAATAGATTTTACTGAAGAATTTAAGAGCTAGGAGTGGGATGAAGTGAGATACCTCCCCTCCACAGGAAAAAAAAAAAAAAAAAAAACAACAGAAAATGTCTTAAAATTGGATAGTAGATGTGATGGTTTTATGACTTGGGATTGTTTAGATTTCCTTATTGAGCTTGGGCCCCCAAGCATGCTGGGAAGTTCTCTCCCCCACCCCCTCTTCTCTTCTTCTTTTTCTGCCCATTTGCAACCTTAAATATCTGTTAATTGTCCAATGTATAGCAGGGCAGCAATGGATCACTTGCCCAACAGTGTTCATATTGGCATAACTCCAAATCCATACTTCCTAGCTAAGGGAAGTTCTCATCCAGCTTGGATCTACACCTTCGGAATCTCAGACTTGGAAGAGTGACCAGGGTTTGTAGGGAGGATTGTTCTTGATTCCACTCTGCAGTTCTAAGTGTCTGTAGTCTCCCATGTATGCCGCATGAGTGTCCAAAAGCTGAAGCACTAGGACTACTTAACAGCTACGAGCTCCCTTTGCCTAACCCTCTTGCACACATCCTGCCCCAAACAGCCAAATCTGAAAGTCATGTTGATTGAAATCCTCAGTGTGGTGCAAAGAGGCAAAGAGGAAACTGGGTCCCAAATGCTGAGAGAAAAGGTCGATGAGGGCAGCTGGCCTGGGCCCAGGAGGAAAGGCAGGGACAGGAGAGGGACTGTTTAAGAGCTCTTTCTTTGAACAACCAACAAAGAGACAGAGAGGAGGAAGGGGCCAACTGTGAACAGAGAGGAAATGGACCAAAGAGAGCCACCACGCCTCTGCTCTGTCCCATGCATCCCTCCCTGACACACACACACATGGTGGCATCAAACTCTCCTTTTCAAGAGCACTTCGCATTTTAGAGTCTAGCCACCTCACAGGCTAATAAATGCAGCTGAAACTGAATGTTATTCTTCCCTACATTTTCCCCCAAGTTTGCTGACTCAATCCATCTCCCTCTCCTTTTACTCTTTATATTTGTGTTGTCACTTCATTTTATTATTTATTTTTAGTCCTAGTTTCGGAAGCTTTTATTCTGCTGGGCATTGGCAAGGTGTCAAGGGCATTGCTCCCAGCTCTAAAAGGATCCTTGTGAAGAAACAGAGAGCCAGTGTAAGCCACCTCACGCTGCCTCTTCACCCGCCTGGCCAGCCCATGGTCCAACAGTGGCATGCTCTGCAGGCTGTCCAATGCAGTGCTTGTGACTATTAGAAATGCAAGAGACCTTAGATTTCACCTTGTACAGAACCTCACTCTCAAATGGAAAAACTGACATCCAGAGACATGGCAGGATATCAAGGTGACATCCAGGACCTTGGCTCCTAAATTTCCTAATGCAATGCTTTTTGTAAACTCTAGGCAATGTCCTGTGAAACATCTTCACTCCCTAAATTTCCCCAGAGGGCTTACTCATTTTGATTCGCGGCATACTTGTGCTGGACACCAAATGTACTCGCATTCATGAGAAAAAATTAAAAGGCAAGAACATCAGTAAGAGCCATGCACAACATATCCATGCTCTTTTCTCTTTGTTATTTTTTTTTCTTAAGAAATACACTTTTTTTCTAATTTTTATTTTCAGTGAGTCAGGAGCAGAAAGCTACTGGGACTTTCCTGCTTGGACAGACTGTAGTGGCAATGAAGGGACATGCTTCAGTTCCTAGGACAATGGTCTCTTTCACTGGGAATATACTGAACCAGAATTACAAGTGTGCAAGAATAAACAAGGCCGGAGTCAATCTAAAGTTGTTTTACACTCTGTTTTATTAAAGTCAATGCATTTCCGTTCCTATGTGCTGAGCCTCAGCTTGCTTAATTATACACACCCGGGCGAATTCTAATGGGGACAGTGGACAGTCCATGAGTCGAAACCAAGGCCCTTTTCTGACCTCTACAGGCCATTCAGAGAAAAAAAAAAAGTTACTTTTGGAAATGATAGACCAGGATGCTAACTAGACATGAGTGAGGAAGACTTTTGTCTGAATATTTGTCTCCTCCAGGTTTGCTGCACACTTGGCCATCCTGCTTTTTCTGTGGCTTTCCCAGCCATGCTTAACAGTTTACTGAAACAGGGCAGGTCATTCTCAGGAGATCTCCTCAATGGAAATTAAGATCTTTATCATTTAGCACATATTCAATGAAAGGCCTACCATGTCTCAGACACAGGCTTTAGTTCTCAGGGTGTAACTGTGAACAGATTGTCTTTGTTCTCCAAAGAGCCATCATCTGCTGGGAGTAGAGGGGTCCATAGGCAGTGGCATGTATTGGAAGCTTACAGGATTCCTTTCATACACTGTAGACATTAAGAAAGTATGAGAGACTTCCCACAGGGTCTTGTGTTCATAAAGGAGACCCAACCAGAAATTTGGATAGTGGATCAGGAAGGGTTCAAGTGTCAGCCTCCTTTTGCAATAGGGTCATAGGTGTTCACTGACAGGTTATAAGAAGCAGAGCAAAAAAGGATTTTTTTCTTTTTTTTTTCAATCTAAATACGACCTGGCTACCCAAGAAGAGAGTTAAAGAGGAGGAAATGGCCTCAGAGAGGAGGGTAAGGGAGAACTAGTTGCTGAAACCCAGGTGAAAAATGGCCCGAGGAGAGTGAAAGGTAGACAGATGCATGATGGCTGGGAGCTCATGAATCTTGAGCACACAGCTGGATTCATCTAAATCTAAGCTTTCTTCCCACCCACAGGATCAAATTTAGGAACTTGGAGGTAAAGATTTATATAAGACAAAATGAATAGTTGGAATTGGAACTCCATGAGTTTGAATTTAAGCGAGATGTTTCACAGAGATACCTAGTAGAAGCCATTTATATGTGGATTAGGATAGAAAACAACTCAAAGGGTATCCTTTCTTGGAGGCAAGGAGCTAATCTCTGGCCTCAAAAAGTCTCAGAGATCTTTGAAGAGCACTTTTTCCAAGTATGCTCATGAGTCAGATTTCCTGTATAATTATAGGTTTATCCTCCTTGCTGTCTGCATAATCTGAGACGTGTTATCTCCTTCTTTATATCTTGGCATCCTTCTTATACAATGACCAACACGAAAGGGCTCAGCTCCTAGGTTTGTGCTTCGTGGGTTAGACACTTTAGTAGTTATATTCAGCCACTTACTATGGCTCCATCTATGCTCACAACATTTGGTGATGTGGAAGTAACATGCGTGGGGCAGACCTGATTTATTAAAGACAGATCACAATCTCCCTTTTACAAAAATCATCCCTGTAAGGAGAACTGTCATTTTAAAAATGGTGGCTCCAGCTGGGCGTGGTGGTGCACACCTTTAATCCCAGCAGTTGGGAGGCAGAGGTAGGAGGATCGTTGTGAGTTCAAGACCACCCTGAGACTACACAGTGAGACTACAGGCCACCCTGACTAGTCAGCCTGGGCTAGAGCAAGACCCTACCTTGAAAAACAAACAAGAACAACAAAAAAATTGGTGGTCCCAATGTTTAACTTCCTGAAAATTTAGAAGTATGAGCTAAGTGAACTTCTCAGTATAAAAAGTTCAAATTCAATGCTATCCTCATTGTAATGAAATGCATGCAATAGATGTTTTAAGTTATATACAGTGGTATCTTTCTTTTTATTAAGCATTGCAATCTATTTTACCTCAAAATTCCCTTTTACAGCTCACTTTTTCTAAACACTTTGTTATCCAGGATACATTGGGCATGCAGGAAGCCAAACTTCAACACACACAAAAAGGGACATCTGCTGGAGAGACAGAAGCAGGCTCCAGGCATGATGAATTATTGTTTCCCAAAAAGCTCTCATGGTGAGTACCAGACGCTGTCTCTGTGTCTTTCCAAGTCTAGAGCCTTTGGGACCCTGGGTAATAGGTACAAGTGGGGCAGAACAAATCTATCACTCTAATGTAGTTGATTCAAATGTTCAGACCTACCCTGTAGGTCACTGTGCTGAGTTTTAACAAGGGTGACTTATTATCAGATATTTCTGGGAAGCCTCTCTTCTTGGCAGAGGGCATAGGTTCCTCTTGGAATATGAAATCCACCCCATAGCTGAGATTTCCAGCCTGACACATGGAAGTAATATGTGAGGATTTCTCCTTCTTTTAAGTTGTAATGTTCCCTTTCTTGTATTGTCAACCCAAGAGGTGGCTCTGTAACTCAAGGATCAGGGTATTTTGAAATGTACTTTTTGACTCTGAATCCTGTCTCTTGCAGTTCAGAAGAAACTAGAGGTGAAGGATGAAATTCTGGGATGCAGAACTTCAAGGAAGGGACTGCAGCATGTGCCCACCCACATGGAGTTTCACACCAAAATGAGTGTGAGATCTGTAGCACTGACATGGATGCTGCAGCCACAGCATACATGGAGATTCTGTCCGGCCATGAACATCTGCATTTTACAGACAGGACAAGGCCACCAGCTCCTTAAGGCTTGTTGTGTAGGAAACAGCCCCTCCATGGCAACCACCAGCCTAAGTAGTGGAGCTGTGCTCTTGCTAGATGTCCTTTGAGGGAAATTAATCTGCCTTCCTATTATAAAGCCATGAATTAAGTCAGAACATGCAGGGATTTAAGGAAAACATATAGGAATCTATTAGGCAATTAGATATCTTGTTTAGAAACTAGGTTGAGGGTGGGGCACCTCAAGATGTCACGAAGTATGCTAGGTGAAAGGAGAAATGCCCCGGTAATGGCAGTAGTATTCATGTAAGAGACCCTGCTCGATAGTGCGTGGGGTGGAGGTATAAAAAGCATATAAATCATGTTGGGAATGGTAAGCATGCTATAAAAGGGATATATAAATAGGGGTATAAAGGCAAAAAAGAGAAATTATAGAACTTGACTTGGAGTGATAAAGAAAGATTTTACAGAAGGAAGGTGAATTTGAGCTGGGTTTTGATGGCCTGGATCAGGTCCAAAGACACTCATCAGAGACCAGAAGTATGAAATGATTTGGAAACCCAAAGAGGGCATTTGGTGTGTGTGTGTGTGTGTATGTGTGTGTATGTGTGTGTATGTGTGTGTACAGGGGTAAGACTGTACTAATTCTATATCCTGTACATGTTTATCAGATCCTCTTCAACTCAGTGTCTCTTAGCTTTCTAACACTCAACACAGCGCCAGATCAGACTCTTTGTATAAACCTCCCTACAAACATTCTGCTCTGCAAATGTAATGCCATACCCATGGATCATCCTATCTAGTGAGCAACCTGCCTAGTGAGGATTTGAACCACCTATCTATAAATATGTGGCAGTAGCATGATATATATATAAATATACTGAAATCCATCTTGAGCATGCTTATGTCTCCCAGCACAGGCATAATAAAGTTGGTCTTCCTAATTGTCATGCCAAACATGGTCTTATTTCATTGCTGTCTGTGTTTTGAATTTCATCCCTTGACACTCTCCCCCTTCCTCAACATACAAATCAACAGTCATACCAAATATTCTATTCAAAACTCTCACCATGCAGCATTTGCATAAATATTTTCCATTTCTTAACATGTCTTTCTGCCCTTTTTAACCTGAAAACTTACGTACATTTGTCAACAATCAGTGGAATCATTACCATCTTCTGGGAGGATTTTATAACCATACATTTTTCTATTAGGTTAAATGTTCTCTGTGTTATCTTTTGCAGTCTCATAATGCTTGGTGCCACTGTAATTAAAATATTTATTGTTTACACATCTCCAAACACTGTTTTGAACTTCAATGTTTTAAACTTTTCCTTGGAGTTTAGTAGTTTAGTAGAGTTTAGTGCATGACACATAGTGGGTACTTTATAGCATAGATGAATGAATATTCTATTCCTTTCCTATGTCTAACACTTTCCCTGTAGAAGTCAATCCTGTCCTTATTACTTTCTCTCAGGTCTGTGCTAGGTGATTAGAAACTAATGAAATGAACTAATCTGGGGTGAGGTAATAATTGCCGCTGAGGTGGTAGTCTCATTCACACTCATCACAGTGTTTTCTTTCTGACAAAGTTGCTTCTTTAACTCCTCAAAACAAAGGAAAACCAGGAGAAACAGATCCTTGATGTTTCTCAGGTAAAAAATAAAAGTAAAGAGATGTGTATGAAAGAAATTAAGAAATGCTGAAAGATTGAATTTGACTTCAGCCTTAATTATTTTATTTAAATTTCATGTGTATGTATAGAAATGTACATGTTTCAATACAAAGGAAAGATGTGCCATTTCTGAGCTATCTCAAGAAAATTTTGAAAAGAAATGAAAAAAGAAAAGATCATTCATATTGTTATCATATGTGTTTCTCATCTCTAGGTCCTGAAGCTAGACTGTGGCAAAATTTTTCTGTGTGTGTGTGTGTGTGTGTGTGTGTGTTTCTAGAACTGTTCAAAAACTCTATTGTTAGTGGTTGACAAACCACAAAATGAAACTTTGGCAATTATAAGATCACAATATGCATTATTCAGATTTTCTTTAGTATTAAATATTTAAATTTCAGATCAACAATATCATTTATTTAGTTTTAGTATTATTCACATCTCAGATAAATAGTATTTCCCAATCTTCCTTGCAGCTACCTGTGCACTTTCTTTTTTAAAAATGGTTGAAATGTTTTCTTTTTGTTGTTGTTGCTTATTTTTATTTATTTTTTTAGAGCGTCAGAGAGAGAAAGAGGCAGATACAGAGAGAGAGAATGGGAGCACCAGGGCCTTCAGCCACTGCAAATGAACTCCAGATGCATGCGCCCCCTTGTGCCTCTGGCTAACGTGGGTCCTAGGGAATCAAGCCTCAAACCAGGATCCTTAGGCTACACAGGCAAGTGCTTAACCACTAAGCAATCTCTCCAGCCCATACCTGTGCACTTTCTTATTGGCCAAATGATGCAGCAATGTTGAAAGGTGAGGAATATGTTCCTTTTGCTTACTTTACTAAGGTCCGGGATGCCGATGTAAAGGCAGATGCCTTTGCAATGACATTTGATCACGAATAGAAGCCACACACCATAGAGCTAGAAAACTGCAGAAACCAACTCCCTGACACCATGTATCCATGATACCAGTTCTTTCCTCCCTACATCTGTAATTCCACAGAAAGAAAAACAAATATGTATGACTTATAAAAGCCTACTATTATTTTGAAATTTCCATCTCTTTGTAGTAACTAAATATGATCAGCATGTGAACAACCTACATGTGACCTAGCTTACACTATTTATTTTCTCTCTCATTTTATGTTTATGTCCCTAACACTTTCCATCCTTTCAAAATCCAACCTCATATTTCATATCTCTCAGCTAATTCTGTCTGCATGCTGGAAAGCCTTGCTCCATTTCCCTTTGTATTAATTCTTTCCAACTCCTGTGCTCTTCTATGGAACTCCCTTCCCCAATCCCTTCCAGGAAGGAATACGTTTCAATCATGTGACCCCAGAGAATGCTTCCTCAGAACTGTGCAAGTACTTACACTTTGTGCTGTAAGGGACTCACATATTCTGTGAGCCAATATCAGTGTGTAGTGAGTGCCAAGCCACACACTTTTATACGCAATGTCATTTCATCTTTACCATAACTCTGTGGTATAGATATACTCATTCCCATGGCATGTATAAAAAAATCACACACAACCAAATTTAGGTGAATTTAATTACTTGCTTAAGTTCTAAATATAAGCAACTGCCAGATCCAGGATATGAAGCACATCTGTCTGTCTGATTCTGAAATGAATGAATTTTCCAGAACATTGTGTGTCTTCCAACATGTGTTTAAATGGCTTGTGCCTACAGGAGTTTAAATGTGAAGAGCAGTGAGCAAGTCTTTTTCCATGGTATCTAGTCTATCTACTGGTATGTGCCACCTCTGAAACAATTTGTTTGATTTCAGACAAGAACCATTTTTGCAATGACTTGATTGCATTGCCTTTTATGTTCAGTGATCCAAGATCTGCAAGGACTCTCTGAGTCACCAAGGTGCATGTTTATGCTCAGACGCTGTGGTACCAGTCAGTATAACCTTCATGTTTGAAACAACTTAAGCACTTAAATTACAGCTGAGTAGACAAGAAGACAGCCCACTCCTTTGCCTCCAGACATTTCTACATCAAGCATAGGACAAGAAGAGACCTTAGGACAATCTATAAAGATCCATGGAAAGCTTACAATTACCCAATAAGCCCAATTGTAAATCCAAAGATAGCATTCAAAGGTTCAAGGAGCTACTAATCTGTGTATGTAGAATGTTACAATTATGAATTTGTCACACACTAAGCATAGTATAACTAGAACAAAACTTGGAAACAAGGGGACTAAGTTTACATAGACCAACTTTTCCACTAACTTACACATTTTGTATGTGATATTGAAGAAGTATATTATGACCTCTAATCTAGTGGCTAGGGACACAGCTGGCTATGTTCTTCAGGATTATGGGATAGCTCTTCTTTGCCGCCCTGTTCCCTCTTCTTCTTCTTGTCCTTTGTTCTTGTTAAAGGCATACTCCTGGATCTGCTTGTCCAGCTCAGAGAAGCTCTGCTCCTGGTCTGAGCTGTTGTCTCCAATGTAGTCAATTTCCTCCAAGCAGGGTGGCTCATCATCCAACTCAGACATGCTCCTGCTGCTGAACCTGGGGCACATTCCATCCACACAAGCAAAGAGACAGGAAGGAGAAGCAGGAAAAAGTAAACAGGGGAAAGGAAATAAAAAAAGAATGGTAGAGAGAGAAGAAATGGAAAGGAAAAAAAGTTAGCTAGAAGGAAGAACACAAAATAAGAAAAGAGTAGTCAGTCTATTTTTCTATCTGAGTTTTAAGACTCAGTATTCCCTTAAATGTGTTTCACACACTTTCTTGTCCTTGACCATGCCCTAGAGTTTGGGGATCACATAATTCTAAATTTGTGGGCTGTTTTTATCCTCTGTCAGCTAAGACTGCATTTCACCACCAGTCAATAGATTTCACCTTTCATAGATAGTGTTCTCAAGATAGGTTAAGCTAAAAGTGACCAAGCCGAGAGAGCTGTAAGTGAGAGTCTGAGACTGTCATGCCATCCAGTCCCATGGCAAAGGGAGATTGGAATTAAAAAAGAGGACTCAAAGTCCTACTGTTCTCATTCTGCCAAAAAGCGGTAGGGGTCATATTGCCTAGCTGTCCTTTACCATGATGGATGGTTCATTGAAAACAAAATTAATCCACATTGAAATTAATAAATGAGAAAGTAGCAGTCTAATTCTGTTGTTTATGATTTCTCATTATTTACCCTCCCTCATTTCAATTTATCAACAAGTGGGTGATCAAGAGAGGTTGACCAGCAATAGAGAAGAGAGAGAAATAGCAATGGACCAAAGGCCACTACATATTATGAGCAGGGGGAATTTCCTCCCAAGGAGCTATATATCTCCCTCATTTGCATTAGATACCTGAAGACTTTCTAATCGCTCCCTACTTAGGACTTAACCAATTAGGATTAGCAGCATGCTGGGTTTCTACTCTGTGATTTATAGAAGGTAAGCACTTCATAAATCAGGCAGTGATGTTCATCCACCTGCCTCTCCATAAACAATGAAAATGGGTAATCAGCAGCATGGTTACATGTTAGCTCAGGAAATGAATCAGAGGCCAGTTTCTTAATTGTCTGCTGACTGATGTGAACGTCTTCTGTGCTCTCATACACTCTGTACTATAAACTGAAGATCTGGTGGGACACTGGCTGAGTGGGGAAGAAGAAAAGAAATATGAACCTTGCTTACACAGCCCCACAGCATTAAATTGACATTATATTTTCACAGGCTGAATTGTGGGTAATAATGTCACTGAATAACTTTAAGTTAGCAAGAACTTTGAGTGCCTGAGACTCTCCAGATATTATCCTAGGTACTGAAGTGACAATACAGTGCAAACTCAAGGACTTGAATTCAAACCCTGACCATTGAACTTTGAAAATCTCCTGAATCTCATAATAAGACTTTCATAGTTGAGGTGCATACTAAGAGACATGGATGTTTGTAGCCCAGTGCCCTGAGAACTAAAGATGACAAATTTTATTTCTCTTGCTGTATTGGGAATACGAAAGCAGCTACTAAAACATGGTATGGAAGGAAAGCATGCATTTAAATTTATTGTTATTCAATAGGGTACTGCAACCATTACGAACTGTGGCAGTTCATGTGTAAAATGTGGCCCATAGACTCATGTGTTTGAATGTCATTTCTAATTAGTGGCACCACTTTGGAAGGAAAGGGAGGTTTTTGAACTGAAGGGGAGCTTTGTGAGAGGAAGTACATACTTGAGGTTTTAGTCTAGCCCCACTGGATGTTTTTGCCTTTTTGTGATTTCCTCCCTGCCAAGTTTTCCATGAGATGCTGGCTGTCTGCTCCTGCCATGTTTATCCCACTAGGTTGAAAATTCTATACAAACAGGAGGCTGAAATAAACCCTTCCTTCCACAAGCTACTTCTGGTTTGGTATTCTGTCTGGGCAAGGAGAAAGTGAATGATACACATACCTATCAAAATTTGTACTTAAAATCATTTCTCTAAATCATAATGTTTATTATGTCATTCATAAATTTAAGAACATGCGACAATTCTCCATTGCCTCTGAGGGAATTATCAGTGCCTGCACTTGGGACTTTCCCACAGGGCTCAGTTTTTAAGAGTCTGAGAATAAGCATGGTCAGTCTCACTCTACAAAGATTCTTCTGTCTTCATGAAAAATCTGATCCAGACACTCACAAGTTTGGAACCTCACAATACAGTCACATTGATAACATTGTCTTATTGAGATCATTCCAATATACCAGACTTCATATCTTTCTGGTTACTTATTCATACAATAAGCTTCACATGACTACACTGATCTTCTGAGCCCTCAACATCCAATTAAATAAACAATATCTTCTTTAACAAGCCTTCCTTACTTGCAACCAAATGATGATTTTGATGACCTCTCCATCAAATATTGATCTGTAGTCACTTAATTTGCTTTGAACCATAACTTGTCTCTAGTCCTATTGTGAATAAGATAAAACCCAATCTCTACTAAGCTCACAGCTATTCAATTTTATAGAATTCATGGAATATATTGAAAAAGTAATAGACCTAAGAGTTTCTAAAATGATTATGTGAGAGAGGTATGTATTGAAAAGTCTTTTTGATTCTAGGTCATCTTTTGGTTAACTACTTTTTTCTTTTGATTTTCTCTACTTCTTCAAAAGTATACTTATTGTTCAAGGGTTTATCCATTATTGATTACACAATTATAATGCCTGTACATTTTAGTAATGTAAATCAAGATAGCGCAATTGTAATGTACTAAAGATATAACATACAAATCTTGCAAATCAGTAAATATGGAAGCTGAATAAACTTACTTTATAGTATAAACTATAAAGTAAGACCTTGCCTCAAGAAAACAAACAGAAACAATATATGTAGAGATCTCAAATCAATAACTTAATAATCAATCTGGAGGCCTTGGAAAAAGAAGAACAACCATAAACTAAATGTTCCAGAGTGATAAAAACCAAAGATCAGGACAGAAATTAATGAATTAATTAATCGATTAAAGTTACAACAAATTTTAGAAATCATGAAATAAAGAGTTGATTCGTCAAACAGATAAGCATGTTAAATAGAACCATAGCAAATCTAAGCAATAGAAATAAATAGAAAACCCAATCAATAATATTAGGGATGAGAAAGAAATATAATAGACTCCAATGAAATTGAAGGAATCATAAGGACATATTTCAAAATTCTGTTTTTGAACAAACTGTAAAATTTATGAAGTGGATGAATTTCTTGATACATATGACCTACAAAAGTTAAACCCAGAAGTTAAACCAGAAGAGATAAATCATTTATATAGAGCTATAATAAGTAATGAGATTGAAGGTGTAATTCAAAATTTCCCAACCAAGGGCTGGAGAGATGGCTTGCTTTCTCTTCCCCTCCTTTTCTCTCATAAATAAACCAAATATATATATTTTTAATTCCCAAGCAAAAAAGTCCAAGTTCAGAGAGATTCACTGTTGAATTCCACCAAACCTTTATAAAAGATATGAATCTGGGCTGGAGAGATGGCTTAGCAGTGAAGCGCTTGCCTGTGAAGCCTAAGGACCCTGGATCAAAGCTCGGTTCCCCAGGACCCACATTAGCCAGATGCACAAGGGGGCGCAAGCGTCTGGAGTACGTTTGCAGTGGCTGGAGGCCCTCATGCGCCCATTCTTTCTCTTTCTCTATCTGCCTCTTTCTCTCTATCTGTCACTCTCAAATAAATAAATAAAAATAAAAACAAAAAAAAATTAAAAAATCTGAATCCATTGCTTCTCAAGATATTTAATAAAATTAAAAAGGAAAGATGCTCCCTAGCTCATTCTACAAATCCAGCATTGCACCAATATCAAAGCTAGATGGAGACAGAAAATAAAATAATATAAAACACAAATTTGTAGACCCATCTCCCTCATGGACCTGCAGGTGAAAATTCTCAATAAAATACCTGCAAATAAAGTTCAAGAATACATTAAAATATTACTCACACCCATCAAGCTGATGTCTTTCCAGGGATTTAGGAATGATTCAACATACAGAAATAAATAAACATAATATATCATATAAGTGGACTTCAAGACAGGAATCACATAACATCAACAAACATAGAAAAATATTTTGATATATCATCACTTTATAATAAAAATGTTGGCAAGATTAAAGTTGGAGATATCATATCTCAGTGCAATAAAGCCTATATATGACAAACCTAAAACCAATTTTATATTAAAAGGGAAAAACTTTGAAATATCCCCACCAAGATCTGGCATAAGACAATGGTGTTCACCCTTAACCCCCATACACTGTTATTTACCATAATAGCTGAAGTCTTTATCTTTTCAAGAGAAAGAAATAAAAGGGATAAAAATCATAAAGGAAGAAGTCTAACTAGCCTTATTGGCAGATTCTGTACCTTAGAGTCCTTAAAATCTCTGCTAAAAAGCACCCCTAAACCTGACAACCTCTTTCAGAAAAAGTGGCAGGATATAAAAGTAACACACAAAAGCCAATAGTTATCATATATGATGATTACAAATATCCTGAGAAGGAAATAAGGGAAATAGTCCCATTTATGATAACCACAAAATTAAACATCTATAAATAGCCCTATCTAACGAAGAAAGAGCCCTCTAAAAGAAAACCCCAAAGAAAGAAATTGAGAAAGAAATGAGAATATCCACAAATATAATACATTGTACTAAAGGCTAGTAAGTAAGAAAAACAAGGTCATATAAATCTATGCCAAAAATAATTTGACAGGGGTTGGGGATTTAGCTCAGTGGATGAGCGCTTGCCTAGCAAGCACAAGGCCCTGGGTTCGGTCCTCAGCACCGAAAAAAAAAAAAAATTTGACAATGTGCTATAATCATTAATGATAAGAAGAATAACAAGAGCTCTTCAAATAGATAAAGAACATCAACAAAGACAATGGTTAATGCAATATGTAATAGAGAAAGATCATGCTTTTCTTCAAAGATTAAGAGGAAGGAAAAAATATATTTTTATATCATTGTTATCAAATCCAAAGTCTTAGCTAAATAAGGCAAGAGAAGAACAATAAAAGACACACAGATAAGAAAGCAATTAATGAAACTGCCCCTATGTGGGATAGACAAAAGAACACCAAAGACTTAACCTCTCCTAGAGCCATAAGTGAGCCATAAGTGAGGTCTGATAATTTCAGATTTTGAGATCAAAATGCAAATATAAAATATATTTTTATTTAGTAACAATAAGTCTGTTATAATGACTCAAAATTTGTAATTACTAACTGAAATGAAGTGCTTGAGTTTTAATTAACAGAATATATGTCAGACTTATATGCTAAAAGCTATAAGAAGCTGGCCACAGAATGAAAAAAAAATCTAAATAAATGATTTAAAAAAAGATTTTGAGAATTCAACATAGCAAAGACTGCAATTGGTCCAAAAATGATATTGAAGTTTAACTCGATCATTCTCAGAATATCAAAAAGATGTTTGATCTTTTCTGAAATTTATTTTGGAAGGAAAATTATCAAAAAATAGTTAAAACAATACTGAAAGCAAGACTAAAGTAGGAATGGTCACAATCTCTCACTCTCTTTTTCATTCTTCTTTTTATGTTTTTTAGATAGGATCATCATGCAGCTAATATTGATCACAAGCTATGCAGCCAAGCATGCTGGTATTACAGTCATGTACCACCAATTTTGGTTTTAGATAGTGCTAGGGAAGCAGATCCAGCACTTCATACATACTAGACAAACCATCTACTACAATAGCTACAATCCCAACCACTGATCATTAAGTTTCAAGATTAACAGAGCAATAGTACTCAAAAGAATTTATAGCATGACAAACACCTAGATCTATAGAGGGCAGAAAACAGAAAAATACATTCACAAAAACAGGTGAACATTTTTTTGACAAAAATTGAAAAGTAATTGAATACAGGAAAGACTGTCTTCAATAAACTTAAAGTGTGTTAGTTATGGTAGAAGTTACACAAATCTACATGCCTGACACAGAAGTATAGAACGATAAACATGCTTTATACCAATGTCGGATTCCTGGCTTTGATGTTTTTTAGCTTACTTAAGATGTTACCTCTGGGGAAAGCATAAAGAAGTCTTTGTACTGCCTTTACAACTTTCTCAGAATCTAAAATAATTACAAAGGCTGTGCATCTCAAAGAATTAAAACATCAAAAGAAAAGGCAAAAGTTAAGACTTTACAAAATCTAAATAATGCACAATCTGATTTTCCATAACTAATATTTAGAATTTAGTTATCCAGGGATGACTTAACATTCCCAAGCTACAGAACAGGACTTCTAGCCACCTGGCTGGTATCTCCCCTTGGAAGCTCCACGGTCTTCCCCAACTCAACCTAAAAGAAAATTCTTCAGCATAATTACCTCTGCACAGTCTTCCATCCTCATGTAAAAGCCTGCTCGCTTTGGTGCGTTAAGGACTGGCACATGGTGTTAGACCTCTCTCTCCACTTCCCTCATTTTCCACATCAAGCCAGCCATTAAATTCTCCTCCTTCTGTGTGTGTAGATTCTCTTGATTGTTTCCTCTCCACTTGCCCTAACTTTCATTTCAGCTTTCTAATGCTTCAGCCCATAAGCTCTTTTCCACAGTCTATTCTATTTTCCCTTTGCCCCTACAGCTTCAATCCACAGGCACATTATTAGTTGTGATGCCATAGGTGGGCCTCTGGAATTTTGAATCTCAAGTCTTCCTGCTTATTCATGTGTCCCACGTGTATCAGACTAGATCTGCAGGCAGTTCTAGAATGGGCTGGCCTGCTTCTAATATATATGGCTCGAACTTGCTAGGAGAGTTGTCACCAAATACACCTCACTCTCAGAATCAGATGGGTGCAGTGGCTCATATTTCTGCTTCCTTATCTGAACAGTCACCCCATATTGGTATTCCTTGGGCATGTTTCCATTATTGAATTAATATTAATGGGTGCACATTGCCAGCATGTCATTGTCTAGGAGTGGTCTTACAGCCCCACTCAAGGACTAGCAAGAAGCTGAAGCTTGGTAGGCATTATAAAACAAATGATTAAGTAAGAATTAATGAATTAATTACTTTTTATTTCTTCAAAGAGAAAAATGGCTTTGATTCTATTTGGGAACAGAATATCAATGAAGAAACATATTATTTGATTTGGACTTTGCATGTCAGACTCATTCTGAAATTTTGACTATTTGTCAATCTCTGCAACTTAATTAATTGAAGAGGTCTACATAGATTTTCGTTCTATGGCTTTTCATGTTTCTTTGTTTTCCTTATTTTATTTTCTATTAAGATAACATGTTTTGTGACCCAGACAACTGGCAAAGTGGGCCTGTTTTAAGATATATCTGGCTGTATGTTAAAATTAAAATATTTATATAATTGCTGCAAGTGAAAAAGTTCAAGATCTCATTTATCCTGCACATAAATACAATCAAAATAACCTAAAATTGAGAAAAATATTCAAAGTAGGCCTTGAGAAAGTTAATGCATCATGTAAGTTTTCAAAACAATTCTGGTAAATTTAGAATTGTGTGAGTCCCACAGACTGATGAATCTGGCAGCTTTTCAGAATGGTAGAATGATTTCATTCAGTCAGTTCACTGGGCTGGAGAGATGGCATAGGATTAAGATGCTTGCCTGTGAAGCCTGAAGACCTAGGTTTGATTCCCCAGTACCCACATAAGCAATATGCACCAGGTAGCATATGTGTCTGGAGTTCATTTGCAGTGGCTGGAGACCCTTGTGCGCCCATTCTCCTCTCTCTCTCTCTCTATCTCTCTCTCCTCCTCCTCCTCCTCCTCCTCCTTTCTCTCTTTGTCTCACTCACAAATAAATAAGTAAAATATTTTAAAAAATTAATTCTTGGTATTAGAAATTAGAAATAACCTCTGTTAATACTACCTTTTGAATTTTTCCTAATGATTTATGTTTAACTAACTGGTGATAGTGGTCACCTGAAGGTGGCTACATATGCAATGATAAAAAAAAACATCTATTTTGTGTCCTAAATATTGACTCTGTCCCTCAACAGCTCATAGCTCTGAGCAAGATATCAAATACTTTATGGACTTTCCTGTCAGTTTCAAAGTCAGTTTCTAGATATGTAGGGTAAAAATCCTAATAAAATCATTTCTCTTATCTATGACACACTGCAGCTATCAAAATCTCTATTCTCAAGAGTATTTGTAAAAAGAAAAAATCTGTGTATATCCTTGCATATAATTTAAATCATTTTATTTATTTATTTATTTATTTATTTATTTATTTATTTATTTATTTATTTATTTTATGTATTTATGACAGAGAGAGATTGAGAATAAGTGCCCCAAGGCCTCTAGCCATCGCAAACAAACTCCAGACACGTGTCACCATGTGCATCTGGCTTACTTTGGACCTGGAGAATCCAGCCTGGGTCCTTAGGCTTCACAGGCAAGTGCCTTAACCTCTAAGCCATTTCTTTGACCCTTAAATCATTTTAGCTCATATATAACCATTAGTAGCATGTAAATTTCATGTAGATCATAGTTACAGCATGTTTCTTAGGGAATAATAATAAGCATATGTTGAAGTGCATATATTCAGTTCAGGTACAACTTAATTTATTTGAAATTGATTTTTGGTTGAATCCAGGATGTAGACCCCATAGTTGTGATAGGACAATTATATTTACATGCAGGGTGTTTTAAGGTTTAACAAGACAATGTCTATACAAATGTCATGCAAAGTTCTTAAGTGCATTAGGAAAGAAGAGACAAAACACGAACAATGAAACTTCAGGATTTCTGGATAAATCAGTAGTTTCCTCAATATCCCTCCTTGGCCTCCCACTGCTACTGTTCTATAATAATTAGCATTATAACATGATTCATCTTATGTTGTGATGTGTAATTAATTCTTTTATTCTGTTGCAGGAAAGGCTTGTTTTGTCTTTTTTTATCTAGCATGACCATCCCATCTTTCTCTCTGACCTTTCTCTACTCCTATCAATAGAAATCCAATTTACTGTTTAAAGTCTAACTCAGATAATGCTTAACTGCTCAATCCAATTATATCATCTTGATATCTTCCTCATACTAAAAATATGTAATACACATGTAAAAGTCACTGGTCAGCTGATTCCCAGTACTGGCCTGTAGGTAAATAAGCCTAGGGAATGAAGTTCATTCTCTATTCTCTGTAGCAGGGCTTCTAGCCTCAGCAGGGGTCTAGCCTCAGCAGAGGTCATTCTTTATCATAGGGGCTGTCCTGTTTCCTGACACTGGAGAATGGCTGGCAGGCGTGGGCTGCTACACACTAGATGCTAATCTTGCAGCCTCCTTCCACCCCAAATGACAACCAGATATGTCTTTAGACACTGTCACAAATTCCTAAGGGTGAAAACCATTGCATAAAGAGCCTAAATCTTGAGAAAACCTGGGGTAGGGGGATCAAGCAAAAGAAGTAAACTGTGGGAAGGATGTCGTATGAAATAAAGAGAAAATGGAAGTGAAAATCCTGAATCAGTTTATTGTGTGGTAGAAAAAAGAATCTAGGAATAGAAGGGCTTTTCCACACCAAAAATGATGGAAAGCATCAGTCAGGAAAAAAAATAATAATAATCTTGTGAAGTTGTCAGGTTCCTACAATTAAACTAGAATTTAATACAATCAAAAACCAGTTTCCATTTTCATATGTAATACAGGGATCATGACAGATCACAAGTATTTTGCTTAAATTCAATATCAGGATTCTCTTGAAAAATAGCAGCAATAATTATCATTGTTTTCTGAATGTTCAATTTAATATAATCTGTAAAGTAAAAGTGGAGTGCTTAAATATAGAAAAAGAATTATATACCATCATTTTGGATTAAATGATCATGTGACCCAATGATGCAAGAAAATCAAAGACTATTTTAGAAACAATAAATGCTGTTTTAAATGGCTATTGGAATATATATTATAGAATATATATAATATATATTATAATATAAAAATATGTATATATATATTATATATAAACAGTTTTGAGCTTTGACCACTAGCTAGTTAAAACATTAATGTAAAAAGAAAATGTCTTATTTATAACACAACTAGAGTATATGAACTGGTTAGCCACAACCTGAGAAAGTATGTAGGTTTGTAAGAATAAAGTAACAGTTATCACTGTAAGTGTAAACACAACACTTCTAAAAAAACTATTTTGATGTGCTGATGAGCACAACTCTGTGTTAAATATAAAGCTAAGACTATCCAGAAAAGAATATATAGAACAGAATACCAATGTTATAAAACTGGACAGCATACAAAATGTCATAAAATCCACACTTAGTTCAAAAATGAATACAAAAAGTAAAGCTTCAACTATAAGAAAGTAAAGTTAGACATACAATAGTTAGGAAAAAAAACAATTGATAAGAAACAGAAAGACTCAACAAAAGAAAAAAGGCAATTATGAATGATAAGAAACAGAAAGACTCAACAAAAGAAAAAAGGCAATATAGATTATGTTGAAGATTTGGAGTCCAGAGTTATATTGTTTACCCCTGAGATTCCCATCAGAAACACACATAAAAGTGGCAAGTAGGGAGCTGGGAGATAGCCCAGTGGTCAAAGGCACTTTCTTGCAAACTTTGATGCCCTAGGTTTGATTTGCCACTACCCACATAAATACTGATGAACAAAGTGGCTCATCTTTCTTCCATGGCCAGAGGTCCTGATATCTTCTTCTTTCTTTCTCTCCTTCTCTTTGTTTGTCTCTCTCTCCCTTTCTCTATCTCTCCTTGCAAATTAATAAATAAAAATATGTTTTGTTTAAAAGTGGTGCGTTGGAGTCTGAAAACCTCATGGGCATTGCAGTCTGCAGTCTGCTACAGAGGCACAGGGACAAAGGAAAGTGGCTTAAGGAGATGGTCCTTGAATTAGAGCCAAAACATTTAACCAGCAGCAAGCATACAAAACCAAGACAGACAGCACAAAACATGGCATAATATGACCAGTTGACAAAGTCCATATAAAAATTGTGTTTAAAGTGATTGCATAATTTGAATATGTTTTGGAAATACAAAAGGGAATATAACACTTTCAAAAGAAAAATTAGGCCTAAATATTAAAGGAATTCTCTCTAAATAAAAACCACAATAAAACCATAATGCAGTAGTTAAATGGTAGACAAGATGGAGCACAACAGAGACTTGGATATAAGAGAATACAGATTTATGGGTCAGGTTTAGGATAAATTGATAAGAGGAAGTAGTCCAAAAGATAATATCTGACTGATGATAATCTTTCAATTAAAGAAATATTCCAAGAAAGAAAACAATTTAGAAAAAGGATTAAGTGTATTATATATGTATATATACATATATATTTGTACATATATATATACATATATATATCTTAATAGACATCAACAAAGGACAAATATAAAAATGGACAGACATATTGCTCCTAAATGGATGAAACTTAGATCAACAGTAGATTTTCTAATTAAAAAGGACAAAAACAAAAACCTAGAAGATAAAACTTTCTGTGTGAGAGGCTACATTTAGACACAAGTGAGCAGGATGGCCCCTGCAGGATCTGACATCACACCTTGCCACACCTGTCATTTCTGCTTGCCCTTCCTACCTCAGCTCACCCTGTCTGCTTCAGACACAGGACTCAACTCACCTAATCAACTCCCTCTCCTACATGTGCCCTGCCCAGGTGTGGATGGATTTCTCCCGTGAGCCCAGGCCAGTTGGCTGAGATACCTGGTGCAGCTTTACCTACTTCTTCTGGGCACTGACTGTAAAATATGTCTTCCTCCCCAGCTCTTGAGCTACACCCAACACTCCTGGGTCTTTGTGTCAGAAAGATTATACCTCTCCCCTATCCCAACGAAGATTTAATTTTTTTTATTTTGTTTTATTACTGCTTTTATTTTTACCTTTTTCAAAATTTATTTGACAGAGTAAGAGAGAGAGGGAGGGAGGGAGGGAGGGAGGGAGGGAGGGAGGGAGGGAGGGAGGGAGAGAATGGATGCACCAGGGCCTCTACCCACTGAAAACGAACTCCAGACGCATGTGCCACCTTGTGCATCTGGCTTACATGGGTCCTGGGGAATTGAACCAAGGTCCTTTGGCTTTGGAGGAGAGTGCCTTAACCACTAAGCAGTCCCTCCAGCCCTGTTTTTACTTTTTCATTTCTTTGATTTTTTGCTTTTTAATTAATTAGTTCTGTATTCAGAAAATACAGTCACTTTGGTACCATTATTAGGCTCATCCATGACCTACACCCTCCCCTTGGCCCCTCCTTGTTGAGGTATATGGGTCATGCATTGTGGAGTTAGCCCACAGTTATGGGTACGCTAAATGTCTCTGCATATCATGACCCAACATGTGGCTCTGACATTCTTTCCACCCCCTCTTCCGCAAAATTTCCCAGAGCCATGTTGGGTTCATTTTTGGTCTGCTTCAGTGATGAGGTGTTGGAGGCCTCTGAGGCTGTGGCTCTCTGATTTGGTAGGAGTTGATTTTTCTCTGTGTTGATCTCCTTCCCCCTTCTGCTGGTATCCGGTTCATCAGGAAAACAACACCCTTGCTGGTTTCGCCAATTTTTCTTAGTTTCAACCAGGGCCCTTTTGAGGTATGATGGGGTGGCTCTCTCCTTAGGATCTACATCTATCTGAAAAACAGAAGCAGATTCTCCAACGGAGAGTAAGTTAGCATCAGGACAAATGAGATAACCCTTACTTTTTTTATAGCGAATTTAAAGGTGCAGGTCCTCTTGTAGTCCATGATTGATGGTAGCTTGATATTGGAGACTGGGCTTATGTTTGGATATGGTTCTGACTTGTTTCCCAGCTCCAGCTATGGGTCCCGTACCACTGAGGGGATCAGTTAGCCAAATCAAGAGCAGTTGGTTCCCCAGCATGGCTATGTGCCACTATTGATCTTGTGTGGGCATCACAATAGGTTATTTGCTGCTAAGTAGGTGAGACCATGAGTTGCTTGGACAGATATTGGTCATTTTCCCCCCAGTCGCCCATGTAGCAACTTCTGGCACTAGATGCGCTGTCTGGGGACTGACTCTCTTCCAACTTCCAGCCATGCCATTCTATTTTGCATGTCAACCACATAAGGTGTCTTCATCAGTAGGGTCTTACCACTAACCTTTGGTGGGTCATCAAGTACTCTGACACAAATCTGTCTGTCTTTTAAGAAACCTTATAAGTCTCTCTGATGAAACACTCATTGTGGATGATAGCCCCATTCTGGTACTGGGAGTTACAGGTCAGTGCCCACTAAGAAAATGAGGAAAAAGATAAGTAATATACAAGAGTTAGGGAGAAGAGAGAGGGTGGGGGATGCAGAAGGAAAGGGAGAGGGAGAGAGAGAGAGGGAGGATGTAGAAGATTAAGGTTAGTCTTCATCCTACCCTCACCAGTGTCTTGTGGTTCAGGTGTTCCCTGTAAGGGCCTGGTGAAGGTTCATACATTTGGTCTGCCTCTTAGGATGTAGAATTTTATGGTACCATTGCCGTTTGGGTCTAGATTTGTGTTTCACACACCTCCATTGCCCTCCCACTCCCTCCCCATCCATCCTAGTGTCTAGTCCAGGAGATGCTTGCTGGGTATGTGAGTTATCTTGGGTAGATTCAGGTTAGGTGCTGTAGCTGAAGAGACTATGTGGCAATTTTTTTCTGTGATTGGGTGAGTTCACTGAGAATGATCTGTTCCAGGTTCAACCATTTTTCCTCAAATTTCATTGTGTTATTTTTTCTTACTGCTGTATAGAATTCCATTGTGTAGATATACCACATCTTAGTTATCCATTCTTCTAGTGATGGACATCTGGGCTGATTCTAGCTCTTAGCTATTACGAATTCAGCCGCTACAAACATGGTTGAGCAAATCTCTCTAGCCTGTGGTTTGAAGTTTTTAGGGTAGATGCCCAGTAAGGGAATAACTGGGTCTGTTGGTATCTCTATACTCAGCTTTTTCAGGAGTCCCTATATTGCTTTCTAAAGTGGTTGTACCATCCTACATTCCCACCAACAGTGGATGAGTGTTCCTACTTCTCCACATCCTCAGCAGCATTTATTTTCATTTGAGTTTTTGATGTTTGCTATCCTTATTGGGGTAAGGTGGAATCTCATAGTTGTTTTAATTTGCATTTCTCTGTGATTAGGGATGATGAACATTTTCTTAAGTGTGTGTTTTCCATTTGTATTTGTTCCTCTGTGAACTGCCTGTTCAGCTCTTTGCCCCATTTTGTGAGTGGGGTGTTTGACTTCTTACTGTTTAGATTTTTGAGTTCTTTGTAGATTCTAGAGATTAGGCCACCATCAGTTGGATAACCCTCAAATATTTTCTCCCATTCTGTGGGCAATCTATTGGCTTTGCTTATTGTATGCTTGTCTGTAAAGAAACTCTTCAACTTCATGTGATCCCATTGGTTGACTGATTGTTTAAGATCGTGAGCTACTGGGGTTTTGTTCAGGAAGTATTTTTCCATTCCTATATCATGGAAAGTACTTCCTAAATTTTCTTCCAGTATTATTCGAGTTTCTGGTCTTATATTGAGGTCTTTGATCCATTTGGACTTGAGTGTAGTGCATGGTGAAATGTGTGGATCAAGTTTCAATTTCCTGCATATGGTTATCCAGTTTTTCCAGCACCATTTGTTGAAGATGTTGTCTTTTTTTTCCAGCCTATATTGTTCAGGCCATTGTAAAATATCAAGTTGCTATAGTTGCTTGACCCAAAGTCTGGGTCCTCAAGTCTATTCCATTGGTCTATACTCCTGTTTTTATGCCAGTACCATGCTGTTTTTATTACTATTGCTTTGTAATATAGCTTTAGATCAGGTATGTTGATGCCTCAAGAGTTATTTCTTTTGCTGAGGATATGTTCGGATATGCGAGGCCTTCTGCCTTTCCATATGAAATTTGAGATCATTTTTTCTCTCTGTGAAGAACACTGTAGGGATTTTAATTGTAATTGCTTTAAATCTGTTTATTGCCTTTGGTAGGATTGTCATCTTCACAATGTTAATTCTGCCTATCCAGGAACATGGGAGGTCTTTCCATTTTCTCAAGTCCTCCTCAATTTCTTTTTTGAGTGTTTTTATGTTTTCATTGTATAGCTCTTTCACTTCCTTGGTTGACATTATTCCAAGATATTTTATTTCCTTTAGAAAAATCTCTTCTCATAATTTTAGGGTCCGTGTTTGTTTACATGGACTCCTGGGCCACATGGTATACTTCCCTCCTCCCACACCTTTAACTTCCCTTCTCTGGGATATTTGAATAAAATGTGGTGATTTAAAAATAATTTTGTTTAGTCAGGATTGTCAATTCTTTAGTTAATTAATACACACAAACTTAGGACTTGGAGTTTCAGGAAGCACTCTGTCCTCTCAAATTAATCAGTATCACTGTGATATCTTTTTACACAAGTTTAAATTGTTCTAAATTATAAAGTTTACTTTTTGAAAAAAAATAGTTTATTTACTTTTTTGCAAGAAGGGAGAGGGAGGGAAAGAGAAAGAGAAAGAAAGAGAGAGAGAGAAAATGTGTGTGCCAAGGCTTCCGTTCACTGCAAATGAACTCCTGTTGTATGCATCACCTTGTGCATTTGGCTTTACATGGTACTGGGGAAACAAATCCATGTTGTTAGGCTTTGTAGACAAGCACCTTAACCACTGAGCAATCTCCCCATCCCCCAAAGTTTACTATTAAAAAGTATAATTATATTGTATATTATATGATGTAGCATTATAATATAGTGATAATAAAGTTAAAGCTACACAGAGAAACCAAAATCTGTTTCTTGAAGATGCTGAAAGTGAATTCCAAAATGGCACCTAAAACAAACAAAAATCTCCCCTTTTCATCAAAGAATCAATAAACTTTTATATAACCAGACTATCCTGAAAAAAATAGTATAAAATTTATTTCTGTAAAAATGTAATTGAACCTACAAAAAAGAGATTAAATTGTAAGAAATCATTTGTGTGTGTGTGAGTGGTCATATGTGTTTGTGTGTACACGTGTGTTTATTTGTGTGTAAATGAAAGCTAAAAGACATCCTAAGGTGTTACTCCTCAGATATGTTGCCAAAGATACAATTTAAATATCAACCCTTTGGGTAGACTAGAAAATTGGTTCCTATTTATATGATGGTGTTTCAATTTCAATGATGGGAAAAGGGCTAGCAGAAGATACAGAATGAATCTATTTATCAATAATTTCTGTATGCCTCTTAAAGCCTAAAATGATCAATTTTAAAGTATGGAAAAGAAGGTTAAAATTAGTTTAATATAAACAGCAAGACAGGCATGATAGGTTATGCCTAGAATCCCAGCACCTATGAGGAAGAGGCAAAGAATTGTAAGTTCAAGATCATCCTTGAGGGCTAGAGAGAAAGATTAGTGGTTAGCGCTTGCCTGTGAAGCCTGAATACCCCGGTTCAAGGCTTGATTCCCTGAACCCACATTAGCCAGATGCACAAGGGGGCGCACACGTCTGGAGTTCGTTTGCAGTGCCTGGAAGCCCTGGAGCGCCCATTTTCTCTCTGTCTCTCTCTCTCTCTCTCTCTCTCTCTCTCTCTGTCTCCTTCTCTCTGTCTGTCACTCTCAAATAAATAAAAATAAACAAACAAAAAACTTTAAAAAAAGATCATCCTTGAATACACAGTGAGTTTGAAGCCAGCCTGGGCTATATGAAATCTTATCCAAATGTCCTCCACCAAAAATATAAAATCAAAATGGAAATGCAAGGAGATAAATGAGAAAAAATGTATAGGAGTAAAAGGAGGAAAAGCAGAGAGCAAATGAATATTAAATTGCAAAGAGAAAGGAAAGGAAGAGAGAGACCCAGGAACAAGAAAAGGTAGGAGGGGTGTGTAACAGGCAAGTATAGATGGCAGATGTCATTGTTAGGAGGTCATATATCTGCATATCCTTCTACTACTCATTACAATATCTTATTTCCTTTAAACAGCATTACTCAAATTTGGAAAAGTGCAATAAAATCGTCCTTGACATCCCTGCAAGTTCTACCCACGTGAAAGACCAATCCCTATTACCCTACTGGTTTGAAGCCCTCCCTGAGAACATTGGTAAGCCTCTCCTTCCATTCACTTGCTGAAGTACTTACTTTGACTACACTTCGACATGTCACTTTTCATTTTTCTGATGCTTGTCCATGGTATTGTGTGTGCTGACTTGCCTAATTCTGTTAATTGTACATGGAGGGGTACCTCAAAGGCACCAGATTGCCCATCTCATTAATTATTTGTTCATTCTAAATAACTCCCCATTCCTCATAAATTGTCTTGCCCTGTGGTTTGACTAGCAGACTAGAACCATAACATAACCCCAATGTCTAGAAAAAACAAACAAAACAACATCAAAACAAAACAACAACAACAAAAAAAAACATGGCTCAGAGCAAACCAAAGTCATTAGGGGTGGATCTTTCTATAGCTCTAGATTCACATCACTCAATGTGGAACATGTGTGGAGAGAAAGGACTACAATAACTTCAGTAACACTCTTTCTTGTCTCCCCGTCGCTCTTCCTTTTTGAAGATATTAAATTAAACACGAATGTAAGGTTTGGAGATATTGTTCAGCAATTAAAGGTGGTTGGTTGCAAAGCCTGACACCCTGGGTTTGATTTCCCAGTTCCCATGTAAAGCCATATGCACAAAGGGGCACATGTGTCTAGATTTTATTTGCAGCAGCTAGAAGCCTTGGGGTGCCCATACCCACACTTTCTCTGTCTCTCTCAAATTAATTAATTAATTAGTTAGTTAATTAATTAACTTTTCAAAAAGAATGTACTAGCATTAGCTAATATAACTAAAGGGACATAGCATGATACAGACATCAACCTGTGGTTCCATCAAAAGGATAGAGTGCACCTTAGTATCGTGAGGTAGAAATTCTGAGAAGCAAACATCCACAGGTTGTTCTAATTTCTTCCTTTTCACCTGGATGCTTTCATGTCTTATAGGTACACATCCAAAAGTTACTTTGAGTTGAGTCTTGTGGCACAAGAGAAAAATGTAAACTAAAAACAAGATATAAACTTGTGATCAATTAATTGGGGGGTTGAATCCATGAGCCTCGTTGATTCCATTTGTAAAATGGAAATCTTTTATCTTTTAAAAATGAAATAAATGGAAATGAACTTTAAGACCTCTTACATATTTACTCAACTAAATTTCATCCTCCTTTCCTTGCCATAGCAATTACAGAAAAGGTGTAGAAAGAATTTTATTTTGGCAAGCTCATCATCTTCACCCTCGAATATCAACCTATAGATGCAGCTTCAAACACAGTCTCTAAGAAAAGCCATTAAGAACTCTCTATCCCTTGCAATTCTTCCAAGCCAGCCTGTACAGCAATTTGCAACTTTATGATGTGATAAATATAATTTCTTTGTTTTGATTTTTCATTTGCATATTTATTGAGATATGACGATCTTAATTAGTTCTGCTTTTCTGTTTTGTTTGTTTTCTTGGTTGGAAAAAGATAGCTTTCTATAGTGTAAAAATAATTTTGCATGCTAACAGGGTGAAGAAAACCCAGCCTGTGGCATTCCTTGATGTTGATGCTGCTTAAAAAGCAGCACTGTGGATTCCTTGTGCACTTGTTTTCTCTTTAAATGCTGAGGTAAGGCTCATGAGTTGGGCGAGTGCCAGGCCTTGAGAGGTAACCACCTGCTGAGAGGCAAGAGGGGAACACTTTTAAAATTCTAGACACTCATATTTACCCAACATGCTCTCCCCAGCTGTCTATCACCCATCTCCCTTCTGAAAAAGCTGAGCCCCAGCGGACGTTTCTTTCTAATGAAATGCAGCTCTGCAGCTCTCATTCCCTGGGAGGCTGAGTTTAGGGTCTGGGGAGTATTTGGACAGTTTACCCACATTACACAATCCTTCCTTTACTCACCATTTTTTTTTTTTTTTTTCAGGAACAGGGCTGTGTGAATGTGGTGCCTGCTCCTGGGGGCATTAGCAGCTTAGTAAACAGCTTGGAAACACCTAAAGCAATTCTGGTTCTTCCCACTCTGAGCAGCTCACTGTCTTCACCCAAGACAATTAGTATGGCTCCCTAGGCATTGTGTTTATCAGGTTCCTCTCACCTTCACCAAGTCTGTCACTGATTCTACAGATTTAAGAGATAGTATAATTTATTATCTCCTCCCTTTTTTGTCTGTCTGTTTGTTTTTAGTTAACTCCAGGAATAACACACTTCCTATGCACAGGAAATAAAAAAAAATGCTCTAGGTGTTATAAGGAATAGATGAGAAACAAACTTGCTGGTCACCTACTGTGTGACTTGAATTTATTCTCATTTCAATAAAATATAAACAAGCAAGTGTGAGAGTAGCTATTATAAGTCCCATTTTAAACTAAAAAAAAAAAAAGAGATGCCTTAGAAGTTCAGACATTTCAATACCTTAAACCTACACATGGTTTAGAAGATACATGATAATCACATAAGCCCAAACATTCCTGTAATTCATTATTCAACCAATGTATGTCTATGGAGACAGTTTACCTTGCTGGAAAGGTATCTGGGATGAAATATTAGGAAAACTCTAAGTCACTGACTCTATTGTATGTAACCTTACAGTCTAGGAAAAATTCATTGTCACTCACATAAAATATCATGGAAATAAATGTCCTTGTTAGTATTGAACAACTGTACTCAGAATGGTCTTGGGTGTTGTGGGTGAAATTTTCCACCAAAACAGAAATAGAGAAATAAGGAAGAAGGGAACAAAAGGGAATGAGCTAGTGATAAAAAGCATG
This sequence comes from Dipus sagitta, assembly GCA_036346955.1. Lineage (NCBI taxonomy): Eukaryota > Metazoa > Chordata > Mammalia > Rodentia > Dipodidae > Dipus > Dipus sagitta. Next base: position 122,062,474 of record CM070772.1, read on the forward strand.
AAAGTAAAATAGTGGAAGGATAAGGGGAGATTGTACATGAGGTTTTTAAGGAAAGCTCTCCATCCCTTTTCCAGTATGAGCTTTTCATAATATATATGAACATAGGTTGACCTTAGTACCCTGAAGGAAAGGATTTCTTTTACTGGTTCCTGGAGTAGGGGAGTCAATAGAGTTAGGGAACCCTTTGCCATAGCGAGTGGTATACTGAGGTTTCAGCAATGCACATTTCAATCATATAATTGATAGACTCCACCTAGTCAAACCACTTGTCTTTGCTCAATTCTTTGCCTTAACCTCACTGAGTGGTAAAATAGAGCTGAGTTTGGTGAACATGGTTGCCTGTGCCCTACAGCTAAAGGACCAAGGGAAACAAATTAATCCGTGGTGGGCCACAACCCACATGAACCAAGGCTGCAAAACCAATTTGTTACTTTAGAAATGAGGAGATGGAGAGATCTCTCGGTGGTTACAGACATTTGCTTGCCAAGTCTGCCAGTCAGGTTTTGATTCCCTAACACACATGTAAAGCCAGATGCACAAAATAGCACATAGATATGAAGTGTGCTTGCAGTGGCAAGAGGTGTACTCATTTATCTCTCTCTGTCTCTCTCTTTATTGCTCTCTCAACTCAAATAAATACATAAATATAAAAAATATAACATAATATTTAAATATTTTAATTATAATATAAATAAGAAAAAACAGATGGATGATGGTGGTATTATTCATGCCATTGTTATAGTATGCACAAGACAACCATTTCCAAGCCTGATTTCTACTATGTCCATTGTGTTTTCTTGTTGAGTGGTTCCAGATGCTGTTTTTACTGGTCATTGCTGGAAAGCAACAGTATAACTGAATGCAGCTAAGACCTGTTACCACTTGATAACAGTCCCTGGAGCCATGGAACACATGGTACAATATAAGTTTCAATGAGTCAAGAACGACATGGGACATTCAAACTGTGGTTGTATCTAGCTGAACAACAATCTTGCAAAATTCATCATTACCTTTCTGAAACTTACAAATGAGCATTTTCTTCTTGTCTAAAAGAAGCCAGAACATCTAGGAAGAAGTATACATTTGCTGAAATCACTTACATTTTGTTTAATTTTCCCTCTTTCTACACTAAGTGGTGTCACCATTCCAATTTTATATTAGGATCGTACTTCAAAACCACAAATAAAGAAACATGATTATGAGACATAAACTCATATATCCTTAATGGGCTGTGCAATAAGAAAGGTCAGGAGTAATTTCTCAGTGTAAAAAAAAAACAAATTATAAAAAATGTAAAAACTAGGTATGACTTCTAACTGTTGAAGAAGTTGAAAGATATTTAATTTGTATATTTACTCTCTGACTCATAATTTTTTCTTAGTTATGTACACAGTATGTATATAGCCATGTTGGTACCATCATTAATTTTATACACGTCTCCTTAAGCGCCACTTTGCTTTATTCACTACATAACTCTTAATGTTACAAATACTTATGTATTTTGTACTTGTACCACAATAGACCAAGAAGCCAAGCAATGAATGTAGCACCATTTTGTACTTTCCTCATTATACAAGTGCTAGACATTTTGTATGCATGCATGTAATCATAAAACTTGCAAAGCGGAGGCAGGGGAGTTAGGAGTTCAAGGTCATACTTGACTACATGAAAGACCAGAGTGAGCTACATAAGACTCTACCTCAAAAATAAATTTAAATTAAATAATAGAAATGCTCATTTTTTTTCACTCCTTTGTAGTTTTCTTTTTTAGGGAGAAATTTAATGTGACTAGCAATATTGACTCAGTGGCTCAAGGGAATCATGCAAAGAATAGTGCAGGAAGGAAGAAGACTGGCTGCTACAGAATGCAAGTTCAAAAGCAGCTGGAGGCCATGAGTGCACTTAAGAAAACAAAGGGTAAGAGAGTACACTGTCAATGTCCAAAGTCAATTGACAGCTCCAGTGTGCTGGCTGTAAAATATGTAAGACTGGTATTAGGAACCACCACACTACCTCTCATGTCCAGAAAACTCTATTTGGTACCATTTGTTAATCATCTTCTCCCTGCAAAGTATTGCTTGGCAAACCTTAGGTGTAACTCTGGCTGACAGAGTTTATGAAGGGTAAACAGTTTAAATTTTAGTATTAATGGTATCTTTAAAATGTAGGGACATGATTAATTACTATATTTACATGAATTTGTGAGGTACTTTAGTTGGGTTTGATTGTTGCTTGGAAAATTTCAGTCCCTTGGACATTTAGTTTCCACTGGACACCTCAGTCTCATTTTATGAAGTAGCCCTGAAGTATATGGCTGATGACCATATTAATTGTGCTATAGTCAGTCCTCCTAGGCTGGCTGGTTGTAGAACAGATGATGTTGAGGATGTCTCTGTGAAGCCTAAGATCACAGGATGGGCCACATATAGTCTGTCTTGTTCCCTCTTACTCCTGGTCCCAGAAACTGAAGTCATTTATCATTATCATTATCAAATGATCCCCAAAGAAGCACTCCTCTTTCAAAGTCTTGGCATGCAAACGCACCAGGAGTAGTGAGAGACTGTAACTCTAACTTCCTCTTCTTTGTTTTAATCCTCTCATCCTTCCCCAGAAGGTTTGAAGTAAGTGCAAGGCAAATTAAATTTTTGCTGGAATTTATACACATGGTTATGAATCTGTGTCTGTGTGTGGAGCACTCCTTATCCACAGGATCCTGAGGGGGGATATGTTTTCATTCTATCTATTCATATTAACTCAACTGGAAAACTTTGGAAGTGCTTTGATATTGTAAATAGTGCTACAGACTTCACTGTACCCTGAGATCTACCTATCTCTTGTTGAATGATCTCTAGTTTAAAAAAAAAATCAGGGAAGAGCATGGAACAATGCCAGGGGATAGAACACCCATTGTAGAGTATAATATAAGGAAATTATCACCATAGGGACAGTGCTCAGAGGATTTGAATAGCATGAATTCAGATGGCATCCTCATTTTCACAAGCACCTCCTTCTCACTAAACTCAAGAAGCCTCTACATACTAGCAGACAGTAACTTAACATGAGCACATAATAAAAAAAATAACTTGGGTGAATGCTAATGCAATACTGGAGGGGCAGGCATTAACCTGAACAACAGTAGTAGTGAGGCACAGAGCTTAAGGACAAGTGGGTGGCCATAAAAGGTTACATAATCTGTTAAATTAAAAATAAAATGGTAATTATAGTTTTAATGCTGAAATGCCTGGCCTAAATGAGGGGAAGCATTTAAAAGTAACAACCAAGGTAGAGAGCTAAGTTTTGTATCCATAATATGCCCCAGAGCTTATGAGATGAAGGTATGGTTGCAGAGCCACAGCTCCAGTGTGAGCGAGGAAGCTTTAGGAAATGGGGCCTAGTTAGGAAGTTAGGTCACTGGAAGCATGAACTTGAAGAACTTACTAGGACTCTAGGTCCCCCTCTCTTTTTTATGCTTCTTGATTACCATCAGGTGAACCTCTTTCTCTGTCACATGTTCCTGCCATGATATGCTGCCTTGCTGCAGCCCAAAGCAATGGGCTATATAGCAATGGACTGCAACCTTTGGAGCCATGAGCCAATCTTGGGTGTTTTTTCATAGCAACACAAGATGACTGACTAACAGAGAGAAAGAGAGAGAGAGATGGTTGACCTGTGATAAAGATAGATAGATGATACATTGATAGGTTATGGGCAGAATGGTAAACTGATGCTATTGTTTATGTGTATAACTTATTACTTATGTTTGTCTTAGTAATTCTTTTTTGCAAAACAAAATCTTAACTTAAACAGCTTAATTAAAATGAAATTATTATCAGTATCTTATAGCCTGCATGAGCAAAGAATTCTTGACATACTTTGTGAGCAGCTCAAACCTTGGTCACCTTTATCACCCCTTAACTCAATAGAGTTTTACTATATGATCATCTTCTATTTTAGTGACTTGCTATTACATGGTTGGCAAGAAAACTGAGCTTGCACAGTCTGTTCTCTATTTATTTCTTCCTTTGAATGCTCAATATATGTTCTTAGATAATCCCTCTATCAATGGTAATTCAGTCTTACCCCTCCTCGGTATTGATTTTCCTACATGGACTCTAAATGGGATACAATCCTTTTCCATACAGTTAGCAGAAACTTCCCCTCAAGCCTTAAGATCAAGCCCAAGTATTCACTTCCTCCATGAAAACTGTCCCTGATCATGAAAGCTAGAAATAATTACTCTGGATCTATTGCAATTACTCAACTTCTTTTTCCACTAAGCTCAAAGACATGTTCATGGTCCTTGTTGTGCATGTGTGTCTGTGTGTTCGTATGCATGAGTGTGAGTATGTATACCATGGGAGAAAACAACTTGCTGGTGTAATCCATGCCTTTCACCTCCTTGAACGCTGGGTCTCATTTTCACAGTTGCCTTCACCAGGCATGCTGGCTCCAGAGACATGTTTTGTATTAGGTTATAACTATCATAGACTGTATGCCTTGTTTTATGTTGAAAATAAATGACAATTATAAATAGCAAAACAACTTTTCATGTTTAAATACACAAAGAAATGCATGCTGCCTTGCCATTATTGATAACCAAACATCTCTGCTGCTCTCTACTTGGAGAACACACAGGAACTGAAGGGATGAGAGTGCTAAGGAAAATTCATTCCGGGAGTTCTTTTTTTTTTTTTAATGCACATGTCCTAGACATGTTGAATTTTCTCTTTTTTTTAATTTTTTGTTCATTTTTATTTATTTATTTGAGAGTGACAGAGAGAGAGAGAGAGAGAGAGAGAGGCAGATAGAGAGAGAGAGACAGAGAATGGGCGTGCCAGGGCTTCCAGCCACTGCTAACGAATTCCAGATGTGTGGGCCCCCTTGTGCATCTGGCTAACGTGGGTCCTGGGGAATTGAGCCTTGAACCGGGGTCCTTAGGCTTCACCGGCAAGCGCCTAACCACTAAGCCGTCTCTCCAGCCCCATTCCTGGAGTTTTAAAACTGCAAGAATGACAAGTGCTAGTCTGGGACATTTCTTTATGAGATCATTTGCAAAAACTTCAAGTTAATTGCCAATTTTACACGAGATTCCATTTCGCTTGCCATAGGCAGATATTTGTGTTCTATTTTACTTCATGGTCTATTTTATTTTATGTTCTATTTTACTTCTTCCTTCATAGCTATAACAATGTAGCTTGAAGTACAACAAGCTGTTTACAGTTAAGATGGAAAAAGGAGAAAGCAGAGATAGATAAGTGTCCAAAATTTGCAGGATGGGGTCAATGTTTGAGAGCCTACATGAAAAAAATAAAAATAAAAAAGGAAAATCAGCAATGCTATTTAAAGACTCTATTTTATCTTGGGAACTGTCTTCCAAATTCTGTGTTTCTATCAAGCTCTCAGGTTTCAGATAAAAGGATTTAGTGTTGCTATTGTTACAGACTAAAAGAATTCTTTACACAGGCCTTTTTGTTGTAAGAACAAAATCAAATCTCCTTGCCTTCCAAACACCAGGGGATTCTGAGGAGTTTACAGAGCAATGAATTCTCATCTCAGTTGTAGGAAGGAAACCAGATGGCTCTTGGTTCCAAAGCATAGATCCATCTATGCTACCATCTAACACTGACTCTGGAGCAAGACAGTGTTAGGGTTATTTTAGTCTATTCTTGTTAGATGTAACAAAGCTATTGTTTTACTTATAAATTATCTATTCCAGCACACATGGTTTTCCTAACAGTGATCTTGTATAACAGTTAGGAGAAGTTTCCAAGAATATTGGCACCATAAACATCTCTGGGAGAAATCACTGTGTTAATGAAGTAAGAATGAAGGTAGTCATGCTTATGAGATATTGTATGGCATTGAGAGTATGACTACCTTATGACAAGAAGGTAATAAACCAGTATATAGTATTTTAGATATGCAAAATGTTTGAGATGGTCCCCTGTGTTCAATAAGCTGCTGGTGAAAAAATCTAGTCATTTTACAAGACTTATGAGAGGAAGCTGTCAGAAACTTCTAAGCTTGTCTTCCCTAACTTGAACAAACCTATTTTAATTTATTTCTTATATAATTCTAAGGTAGTTTAATTAATGGAGAATTAACTGAAAGAATCAATTTTCTTATAAACATAACTATTGACCTTCAAGGAAACATTTTGATGTAAGCAGTTTTGAAAAGCACAGCTTGAATGGACTAGTAAAAATGGCATAATCATGATAATGTCTGAGAAACAGGGTCCTGCATTGTAAGGAAATCAGAAAGTTTGTCACAGGGACTCAAGAAATAAGTTTCATTGGAAGAGGAGCTGTGGTCCTTTATTGCTAAATGATAAAATGTACCATGTAATATATTATAATGAAATTTAATGTAATGGGTAATATGTCACAGCATGTGCCAGAATAAGTACATTAGTATCTCCAGGCAAAACTGGTAGTCCACTGCAAGAATTATGACAAACAACATTATCTATGTGAGTATAAAGTTGTTTTATACATTATATGTAATTAAACTGTTATGTATTAAAATTTATTTCAAAACCTTCATTAACACAAATGAAGATGGCACTATTAAATAGATGTTTATCATCATCTGGTAGCATATGTTCTATTAGGTAGCTTTGTTCAATTGCTAATTACTGAGCAACATAGCAATAACAATGGTAAGACTCCCAATAAAACACATCTACTGTATTTGAGAGCTTCTGAGAGGCACTTGCTAGATTCTTCAAATAGATTACCACATTTAACTCAATGGCATTGTTTTATACTATGTCTTTAACTTTTGATTTGAACATGTAAGCAGTTGGGATCTAATTCATTATTCTGTGTGCCTAGACCATATAAATCTAAAACCCACTAAAATTTTCAGAGCCATACATTTATTTAGCCTGTTCACTCATTAAACAAACATTTATCATGTGTCTACAAATTTTCCTTAGCTTGTTTATATAGGCATTAATTTAGTGAAAAGGAAAGTTAGTCAAAAAGAAAAGGACTCTGCCATTCATCCACCACGTGCTGGGTGCTAAGGCTACCTGACAAAACAGAAGAATGCAGGAGTGCATTGCAGGTCAGACAAGCTTAGAGGCCAGTAATAGTATTGTACAAAGAATATTCTAGCAGGGACCAGCAGATAGGATCAATGACTAAATCACAGAGACTTGGAGAAGCTACCCCAAAGGAAAGGAGGGGAAGTTTCAACCAAATAAGTGAGAAAAAGGCACCCTGGGGTGGAGAGTAACACATATAGAAGGCCTGCATCATGGGAGACTGCTGTGTGCACCACACCTGTGAGGACTTGCCAAGCGCTGGAAGCAAAAGCTACGAGGGGGGTCCAAGAGGGACACAAAGCTGAGGAGGAGGGTGCCAGAAGCTGGGGAGCTGAATAGTCAAGGAAAGAAAAGTTGTATTTAACTTTACAGGCCATTTTCTTCTGCATTTATAACGAAGAAACTAACGCACACTCTATTTCATTAGCATCAGACATAATTATTTAAATATAACTTGTTAGAAATTAGATGTTCAATTTTAAAACATAATTAATTGGAGCAATGTATTAAATGATAATATTTGGCATCTATTAATGAGGATATAATTATATGTGTCATTTAAAACTTCGTGCACTACCAATATTTTCACATAAAATGAAGTGAGGCAGACTAATGACAAAAATAAATAAATAAAAACACCCTCAACAACGTGAGGAAATGCTTTATGGAATCCGCATCTCTGGCAATAACCATTCAAGTTGAAGTCTCTAAATATGAACTTACACAAGTATAAGAAAAATCTATTAACACTTTCATAGGAAATATATTTTCCTAAAAGAAAAGTGGAGAGGGGATGTCCCTATCAGGTTCATGTAGTCTTTTGTTTGTTTGTTTGTTTGTTTGTTTTTATATAAGGCTCCTCCTTATTTGAAAATGCCTCTTGAGTGTTGCAACTTACAGAGTTCTGCAAAGGACCAAGATGTTGATCCTTGAAGAGCTGGCCTCATAAGGCTGATTTGGCTACATGACACACAGTAAGTACCAGTCACCATATTTAACATTTTATATCTATAAGTAATTTAATTTCCAAAAATCTCACTGCATTACCAGATCACTACTACTAATAATACCTAATTTTCTTCTGACCAAGATGAAGATTTTTAAAAGGTAGGATGTTTGTTCAAGGTCACTGCTCTAATTACCTTTGTGGTTGCTGGACTAACACCCAACCAGAAGCAGCTTATGAGAGGAAATAGTTTGTTTCAGGCTTACAGCATTCAGGGGAAGTCCCATCACAGCAGAAGAAGCTGGCTCACTCCAGAATGCATCATAGGAGAGAGAGAGAGAGAGGGAAGCCAGCACCAACAAACACCACAGCCAGAGCTCCAGCCTTCTCTTTACACATGTTAGGACTGGACTACCAGCTACACTTCTAGTGATACACCTCTTCCCCAGAAGAGATCTGCTCACTGCAGACTCAAGGTGCAAGTTCAAGCTCAATTAAAACTGCTGAGTCTATGGGGCCATACATTCAAACTACCACAGCCATGTAGGAAGTAATTAGTATGGCCAAACCCAATGGTGGTTTGCAGGGACAATTCTATACCAGTAGAAACTGTGTTCTAACTTCACACAGGAATTCATGCAATCACTAATACAGGGAGGGATTAAAGGTGTACATAAAATGTCTTACTCTTTGAGTTGAGTGAAGCATTTCAATGACATAAGCCTGGTTTTTTTGTTATCCATTAAAAAAAAATAACATCTGGGCTGGAGAGAAGGCTTAGTAATTAAGGCGCTTGCCTACGAAGACTAAGTACTCAGGTTCAATTCCGCATAAGTACCCACATAAACCAGATGCACAAGGTGGTACATGTGTCTGGAGTTTGTTTGCAATGGCTGGAGGCCCTAGCATGCCCATTCTCTCTCTGTCTGCCTCTGTCTTTCAAATAAATAAAGTAAAGAAAAGAAATTATTAAAATATAACATCTACAGGAAAGAAAGTCTTGGATTATTTTTCTATGCTATATTTTGGATATAAAATACATTTAAAGGCCCATGTGTGTTAAAAGCTTGGTATAGCCTGTGGCACTGTTGGGAGTTGGCAAGACATTGAAGAACTATGGAATACTGGAAGGAAGTTAGGTTCTAGAGAGTGTGCCCTTAATGGGGTATATAAGATCCAAGCTATTCCTTGCTCTATTTCCCTGACACCATAAGCTAAGTAGGCCTCTTCTGCCACATACTCCAGCCATCATGTTCTGCCTTGATGTAGGTTCAACTTAACAGGGCCAAGCAACCACAAATGAACTGAAACTTCTACTCCAAAATAAACCTTCCATGTCAGGCATTTTGTCACAGATATGGAAAGCTGGGTAGTATACTATGTTCAGAACATTCTTCTCACAAAACTACTATCATGAAGGGCCAACAAAGACATATACCAGAGAAGTGCAGGATCAGTTGACAATCTCTATAGGTACAGAGAAAAGTTGGATAGTATCAGTTTCACGTTTTTTTTTTGATTTCATGCAGTTAGGCTTTTCAATTGAAAAGTAGCCTTGACCCAGGGATAGCATCATGCAGAGGGAATGAGAGTTGGTGGGTTGGGGGTGGGTGTTGGGGCGTGTAATTTCTCATGGTATTACAGGCGAGAGAGCATGACTGCTTTCATAAAGTACTGGCTATGATGGAGATATTGACTACGTTCCTGAATAGCTTCCAAAGTAAAATAACAGATAACCAAATGGATGTGAGGTGAGAAAGTGAGACCCACGAGGAGAATGTTGAGATTTTCACCCAAAGAAACTGAGAGTATTCCATGAGGTATGATTTTTCTAAACATAAGGGATTTGGGGAAAATATTTTCTTCAGATTTCTTCAGGGCTTATTCTATATCTGATGTTTGATTCCACACTGATTTAAGAAATGCATTTTTGTTTGAAGATAAACATAAAAAGAAAAGAATGGCAAAACAGAGGATCCAAATTTGCAACCTGGAACACAGCATCTTTGTGAGGAAGCAAGTAAGATGAGAACGGCCTGCCTGAGGGCTAGAGAGATGGCTCAGCAGTTAAGGCGCTTGCCTGCAAAGCCAAAGACTTCGGTTCAATTCCCCAGGACACATGTAAGCCAGATGCACAAGGTGGCGTATGCGTCTCAAGTTCATTTGCAGTGGCTGGAGGCCCCGACATGCCTTTTTTTTTCCTCTCTCTCCCTCTCTCAAATAAATAAATAAAATATTTTTTTTTAAAAAAAAGAGAGAACTGCTTCTCTCACACGCTAACCAGCCTCCCACACTCATCAGTACGGTGTGCAATTTCTCCACTCTGCAGGTGTTTAATCATTGCAACCAGGAGCCAGGTTCAGGGCCAGGCGCTAGTTGTGCAGAGGAAGAACACATTGCCTCTCCCCAGTTGTGGCCCTCCCAGTGGTGGGGATAGTGGCTTTGAAGAGCTATTACAGTGAAAAGTAAGTGGGAAGTAAGGATGGAGGATGGAGAGAAGTCAGGGGTCTTATCTTATCCAGTGTGTTTATACACATGCATGCATGCATACCCCCAGGTATGAACACCCACCCACCCATACCTCTACACATCCACACCTACAGGTGTTCATGCCCATGTACAATAACACAAATGCAAATACTGCCTAGACATACAGCCATACATTTATACAAATAAACATATACACATACACACAAAAAATGTTGCACATGTAACCTATAGACACTCATATGCATACAAACATTTATATCTCCACACACACACACAAATACTGCCCTATGATATGTGAACACAGACAAGTAAACAAGTTCCAAAATTGCATGTATCTGTACTCGTGTACCTACAAACACACACATGCAAATGATTCATGTCTACACTCCATATACACACATTTGTGGGTACCCTCGTGCTCACACACTGTCCAGCACATTTTATCCATCTGTGCATGCACACACACACACACACACACACACACACAACACCCACCCCATCCCTAAGTTGCCCATAGGATACTCCCTACTTCTACTGAGTGTCCAAAAACTCTTTTTTTTTTTTTTTAATGTCAGAAATCCTCTCCTGGCACTTATAATTATGTCTAGATGTTTGCATCTGTGGTTTTCACACTTGCAGTGTTGACAAGTTTGCTTCCCTTATTTCTCCTTTTGTCCTGATAATTATATTAGCAATTTTGAATGACACTCAGCATGAATGGTAGTTTTCAGTAAAGGGTCTTCAACTGTGAGGATATGAGCTCTGCAAATGAAATAATTTCCCACTTTATTACTGATATCAGTTTAGTCTCCTTTCCAGATTCACTTAGCTCAAGGAAAAACCTGTGCTGGTGTCTGGGATGGACGCTCACCAGGCTTTGAGAATCTGTCTGTTGGTGATGTGGGGAGGGGCACAAAAGGTTACAAGTCTTCCTTTCATTTCCTCTCTGAGGGCCTCTCCTCTCTCATTTTCTATGTTCTCTGGTAACCAGTTACTTAGCCCAGCCTCCCTGTGGCCCAGACCCAGGCCTCTTTCCTTCCTCAACATTCCCCATACCTGCCTGCTTTCTACTGTCTGTTGACTCTGTGTTTTCCAAGTGAAGTGAAGTCTCGCTTTGTGAGGAAAGGGGCAAAGCAGTCCCATGGGCATTTGGCATCTTCCCTCAACGTAGCAAAAGATGATGTGGTTGCCACTCCGAGACCAGACACTGTCAGTGGCCACTTCTGACAAACACCCACAAAGAAACAGGAGAGCCAAAAAAGAACATATTTGTGATAGGTCCTGGCCAGCCTGAGCAATAGTATTTCTCCAAGCCTCCGCACGAAACACATTTCTGGGACCTGAAGTCAAATAAAGGTGTAATTTATTGTGAGGGTTGTGAATTAATTAGTTTTCTGGGGTTGCGTGGATAATTACAATGGTAACATTTGTAATTGATTTGGCGAGATTAAAAATGGATGTTTTGCACATCACTGAAATTAACTAGAAGTCTATGGAGGCGTGGGAGTAGGAACCGTCTTACTTTAGGAGATCAGGAGAAGCTGGGTTCAGGCTCACGTGATACGTCCTCAGGGGCCAAAATCACAGCAGGCTTCTGAGACTGCACACTTAGCAAGTTCAGTTCTTTCCCAAGGAAAGACCATGTGGTGTTGACAAATGTCTCCTGCGCAGCTCTACCTGGCTCTTTAAACATTAGAGGAGCTGTTGTCCCATGGGCATGTGAACTCAGACACTTACCTCAGCCCCGATTTGTCAGTAAATGGTTAGCCCACAAGTTCTGTGTATTTAAAAATCAATTGTTTTGCGAAACATGATGAAGAAGGAATAAGGGTTAAAATATGGTGAATAGGGCCAGGATGTGGAAGGGAAGTTGACTCCTACCAGGCATACATTTGGTAGTGTCTCTGAGCTGAGCCATATGAAAAGCCCCCTGACATCTAGGACCTTCATGACAGGCTCTCCTGAACTCTGTCTAGCCCGTCTGTCCAGGGCTGCTTCATTCATCCACTATAGCCCCTGAGCTGCTGTGAAATGTAAGAGACTGGGAGAAACTCTGAATGACCTCTCAGAGACTACCCCCCAGTGCTGAGAAACCCAAAGAAAGAAGGAAGAAGGCACTCCCAGGACCTGGCTGAGGTAGAAGTTGTGGGCAGAACTGACACAGGGAAAGAACAACGTATCTGATGTGAATGGGTTTATTAGCTAACATGTACTAAGTGTGTTTAAATTATGACATACTGTAGGAAAACACAAATTTAAAACAGTGCCTTAAAGTCTAATCATGGACAGATCTTCAGTGTAGACAAGTAGAATATGGGAAACAGGAGCTTTATTTTAAAGAAATACAGATAAAAAGAAATTAAGGACATGAAAGAGCGTAGAGATGAGTGGGGAGGGGAGATCAAAATGGAATCGAGAAACAGCCAAATGGTTAGGACCACCAGCACTGAGCTGTATCAAGAACGTTTTCTTCTGAAACGGCTGGGAAGCAACTCTGATCTGCAGGACAAACGTGGCCCACTGGCTGTTTTTCTATGTAAAAGTTGTTGGAATATAGCCACACTCACTTGTTCACTTATTGTCCTTGGCTTCTTTTGTGTGATGGTGACATAGCTGAATGCTTGCAAGAGACACCATATGATGTACAAAGCCAGACATGTTTCATGATTTTCCCAGAAGTTTTCCATGTACTGCTCTAGAACAAAAGCCAAATCCCAAGCCCATGTGTTCATGTTCTCTCCAAGTCTCAGAGCATGGGATCTGCTTTTGTGGACAGCCTCACTGGGCTACTGACCTCCATACCAAAATAAGTTCTTGTGTATTGGGGGAGATATTGTACATGCTGAGACAGAGATAGTCTTTCCAATGTTCTCTGTGTATCCTCAGTATAAACGTGGAATAGAAGGGGACATAAGAATTATTTTGGCACAAGTGTCTCCATTTTATAACATAGAAATGTGTCTGTAGAAGGGTCGTGCTATTTTGCTTTGCCCCTGGAGAGTAAGAAAGAAGTAAGGAGAAAGAAACAACTTGGTGAAGATACTACATGTTATGGAGTGGTCATATCCTGGAATAAATATTTTTTGTATGCATCAAAGAAGGGAACAGAGGGAGGTTCCTAAGCTATAAAGAATTAGTAGCCTTCAGGCTCCTTTGTGTGCATTTCTATGAGAGAGTTACAAACTATGCATAATGTTTACTATATCCAGGTTCAGTGTGAGACTTCTAAGAGAAGGAAGAAGCATAACTGTACTTGGAGGTACTTGGAGCTCTCTCCTCTATGGGGGAGGCACATGTCTTGTCATGTATCTGTTCCTCTACCAGAGACTTCAGGAATGATAGTTTCCAAGGATCTTTTGACAAGTAGTTCTGTTCTCAAAGGTCAGCTCATTTCATGCTCCCATCACTCAGAAGAGCACGCTTGAGTTTCCATCAGAAAGAATATTATTTTCCCAACACATGGAAGAGCATGACTGATACCCAGGTCTAGTGACATACTTTACAGTGATTCTTATAGTTAAGTATAAACACTTGAAGTATCCACTTAAAAAAATGACAGACATGAACACCGACTGTCCTCTTGACATCCATGCTGGGGTTGAGGGAGGGCTGTGAGTCTGTTTTCTCAGTGTGTCTGCCACTGGTGGTCATGAAAACTTAAGGGAAGTGAGAAGACATAGATGACAGCTAGTCTGATTACAGCTGTGTCCATAGTAGCATTAACTCCAGGCTTCAGAATCATCACTATGTATTGTCTGTCATTGCAACTTTCTGTCTCCAGCCCATGGTTCCAAAATTCCCTCTAATTTCCTATTAGGCCCAGAGTCCAAACATTAATCATGGACAAGGTTATTGGGATAGGATCTTCTTACCTGCTCTTGTCTTTCCTTAGGGTTGAGCTCTGCCTCCCTCATTGCCTTCACTGGTTGGATAGAACTCGCATTACAACTTGATGGCCAATGGGATCAAAGACAGCATCTCCTTACAACATGAATCTAAATATTCTACACTTCAATATCTGAGGCAAAAATACTGGCTCAGTTCAAACTGGACTTGGCTACACTTTCTTATACTTAGTGACGTAAACCAACATTTATGACAAAAAACTATAATTCTGCATGGCAGTGCTTTTGGGATGCTTTCAGAATGAGGGAACCATTTTAATTCATTCTTCACCGCTTATCTGATGGTCCGTAAACATTCCCTGATGGTGGATAAAGAGTGTTGAGGAGGAAGTCGAGCCTACAGTTAAGGTAACATAAGAGCCCAACCTTGATCCCTTAGTCCATTTCCCTGATCTCTACCAACTTCTTAACAGCACCCTCCCCTTGAGACCCCCTTTCTGATTGCTACCTTTCATCCAGCCTTTGAACATAAGGACCAGAAATTTGGAAGAAAGCCAGGAGTTCAATATCCTATGTAATCGTTAATTTCATTCTCATAGAAAACAAATCTATATGTCAAAGCCGTGCTAACACTGCATCTTTAACACTGTGGCAGCAGCTCTAGGCCATCAAGCATTAATAAAACAAGACTTCTCGAACAGATGCAACTCAGACACTAAAGAGAAAGCCAAAAGGCTTGATGCTGATTGCAACCACTCACTCATCTGCTCTTTTTCCATAGAATCTTCTCCTGAGAAAGAAAAATTAAGAACTGCAATTACACTACCATCATTAACACTGTCTGTGTCTAAGAAAATCTGCCATATTTGGCACTCAGGGGCAAAATTCAGAGTTCTGATTTAACTCGGGGCTTGTCCCAGGTAGTGGGCTCATTTGTAAGTCCTAGATCTTATTTGTGGTGACGGGGGCAAAGCCCGATGGAGTAGTTGCCACGAGCAGTGTGTGTGGAGACTTAAGATAGATTTCATCCTTTTATTGCTATTAAAAGATTCTTAGCACTTAGGGTAAAGAGAAGTTGAGGAATGCAATTATTTTTTTCCTCTGGGAATCATTAACAAAATACCCAAGAAAGAACAGAATGCATCATTTTCTCTTCTGTATTTTTCATGTTCTAAACCCACAGACCTGTTTATCACTGCTTTGTTCTCTGAATTTAACAGCAATAGCAGTTAGTTTCGCCACTTATCAGAAAAGGACATCTTAGGGAGTGGCAAAAAGTATGAGGAGCTTTTTAAAACTGTTTTATTTTTATTTATTTATTTGAGAGAGAGAATGGGCTTATTGCAAATGAACTCCAGATACATGTGCCACCTTGTACATCTGGCTTATGTGGGTCCTGGGGAGTCAAACCAGGGTCCTTTGGCTTTTCAGGTAACCAGCTTAACCACTAGACCATCTCTCCAGCCTTGAGAAGATATTTTTAAATAGTTGGATTGCAATCCTAACATCCTGTTTATAATGAAAATAGGATGTATGGATTATAAAGTAACATGCATTGCCAAAAGTAAAAAAAAAAAAAAGAGAGAGAGATTACTTCATCAAGTTTATTTAATTATATGTGTGCATGTTTATTTACATTTAGGGACCATTGTATAAATATACTTCATTATATGGGTTACTTAAAAAAAAACACACAAATATATCAGAGAAACCGGCTCAGTGAGTAAGATCACTTACCACAAAATGTGAAGAGCAGATTTTGATGTCTAGCATACATGTTAAAATCTAGGCATGGCCACACATGCCTAGAATCACAGTCCTCAGTGGTCAGAGATAGAATTGCTACTGCGTGGTAGTAAGCAAGACAGACTAAAAGGCAAAATAATAGCTGTTCCGGGTTTAATAATGGACTATCTAAAGAAAAACAAACAAACAACAGCAACAATAACACCAGAAGTAATAGATGACATACAACATGCTACTCTGGACTTCACAAACATAGGAATTTACTATACATACATGACACACAAAAGAAACATGAAAACTCCTGGATCAAAAATTATCCAGGGCTGGAGAGATGGCTTAGCTCTTAAGTACTTTCCTGTGTAACCTAAGGGCCCAGGTTTGACTACTGAGATTCCATGCACCCACATGCACATGGTAGCACATGCATCTGGAGTTTGTTTGCAGTGGCTGGATACCTTTGTGCACCCACTCTCTCTCTCCTGCTTTCTCATAAATAAATAAATTAATTAAATATATATAACTAAAAGGACTTCCAGAATAGATGGCAAGACACTGTTGCTGAAGACTCAACATACTTGGGCTGCAAGGCCACTGAGAAATCCTGCTGGAACTGAGCTGATAACCTCCTCCATGTAGACCAGCTGACAGAAAGCTGGAAGAAGCAATTCTGCATGCAGTTCAATGGGAGAGCGAAATCACCAATCAAGATGCTCAACAGTGGATACCACAAGCCTTACATATGTCCAGCCAAGCCAAATTAGCCAATGGGTACAATAGTGGCACGTCTGACATGGTGGAAACCAACTACCCTCTAATTGAACTGGAGGCCCGCTCCATGGGAGAAAATACATCCCTGATACTGAAAACTTAAAACAGGGGTAGTCATGAGCCCGATGGGCATAACATCTGCTGCTGTCTGGCTAAATGTATATACTATGCTTATCAAACTGCCCAGTAAGCAGTTCACTTAATGTTCATACCCTCATATTAATGCTACTCTCACTTTTGGTAGAAAACCTTCTCTTTTTGGATAGCAGTAACCTTGGGATGACTTAGAAGACATCATGGTGCTGGAAAGAAGTGACCAGAGTGCTCAGTACTATAACATCTCTATCACACCTTCTGAGGCTCAAAGTCTAATGCAAAGAGGTGGCAGAAAAAATGTAAGAGCCAAAGGAAGTGTAGGACTCCTTACAACATGCTCCCCCAGACACAAAATGGCCTGGATATCCATAACCTCACAGTGCCTGACACTACCTATGCAAGACCATCATAATAGGAGGAAACAATCACAACATTGAAATAAAAGAGAGACTGATTGAGATGCAGAGGGGATATGATGGAGAATGGAGTTTCAAGGGAAAGTGGGGGGAGGGAGGGTATTACCATGGGATATTTTTTATAATCATGGAAGTTGTTAATAAAAATTTGAAATAAAAAATTGATAACACAGAAGGGGAATATATATACATATATATATATATAAAGATTCTCCTATAAAAAATAAATAAAAATTATCCCTAGGCCAGTGGAAATACAAAGAATTTTGGCATTTCTTTCCCATGTTGTTTTTGCCTTATAGAATGATTTCCATGACTTTCGTCAATATAACATTCAACTGGTAGCTCCTATTTCCCAGATTTTGTGACAGGAATCCAGGCTGTCATTCTGATACTCCCTTCACAAGGCCAGGGTCTTTACTCAACCCAGGAGCAGATTGAGTGAGTCTCTGACCTGTGTGGAGATAAGGAACTAACAGTGATTTAATGTTTATTGTGTACTGGTTACCATTCTCAGGATGTGTGTGTGTGTGTGTGTGTGTGTGTGTGTGTGTGTGTGTGTGTGTTTATAGAAGGCATTTTTACTTCGTTTTTTACATAAGTAAACTGGTGTTGAGAAATATGGTATTATCGTTTTTTGAAGATCCTTATTGTCTATATTGTATTTTAAATTACTTTTCCTTTTATCTAATAACATCTTTTATATAATAGAATTGATTGGGAAATGTTGACAAACTGTGTCTCTCTATTATAACACAATTGACAGTGGGTCTTACATTAACAAGGTGCCTGTTCAGTTGTCTATGTTGACCTTACTATGACCCTGTCAAGTCGTAAACAATATTGTTCCCATTGTACAGAGTAGAAAATGGAGATGGTAAAGGGAAAATGATACACAGAGTTAATAAGCAATAGACTTGACTCTGACGCTTAAGTCTTTTTTCCAAATATTCATTTTTCTCCTATAATTTATCAAGTTATAAAACATAAAGACCACAGAGTTTTGAATTGTATTTTTCAGTTTTTATTATATTGGAGACAAGAAAAAAAAGAACTTAGACCCACAAAAAGAGGGAGTACCTTAGTACATTTGAACTAAAACAAAGCACCATAAAATGCATATTTTGTAAATGAAATAAACTGTCTTGTCAAAGTTCTGAGCCTGGGAAGTCTAAGATCACAGTGAGGGCCCCCTATCTGATTCGTGGATGGAAACTCTCTGTCCTTTCGTAAAGGAGGCGGAAAGAATATTGCTGTATTCTCTTTAGTAAAGGCACTAATACCATTCATCACAGCCACTCTCATGACTTACTTGCCTCCCCAAGATCCCACCATCCACTACCATCATTATGAGGGTTAAAATTTCAACATATGAATTTTGTAGCTGGGGGATAGAATCATCCAGACCATAGCAGTGACGAAACTGGACAATATTAGCACTGTGAAGGAGAGGCTTTATAGTATCTTTGAAAATGTTGAACAAAAGGGATTCATAAAAATTTTAGTATCATTATTAATATCTTGTGACATTCAATGCTAACTAACCAGATTACTCACTTCTTAATAGAATACTGAAGATTTTGTTCAGAAATCAACTCATCTGGCCCAGCAGGGAAGGAAGAAAGATCAACATGTCTTTGCTCTCACACAGGAGTCCCAGAGCTCTTAGAATGAAAAGCAAAGATAAGGGTTTTCTCTGTCACTTTAAACAGGGAAAATTAATTGCTCCTGTGGAGATGAAAACTTTATGTTTGAAAAGAAACCGGTGCAAAATGCCCTTTTTCTTTAGTTCCCACCTGTGGAGACTGAGGTTTTGGCAGCAAATTGGAGCTTAAAGAATGCATTCACAAGACAAATGCCATTTCCATCACTAATTAGACATGGCTCATCTAGTAGATATTGAGGCTTTAAGGCTAGTGACAAGTATAAGGGGATGAGGTGAGGTATATAATATTTTCAGTTTGGAAATGAGTTTTTTCATATCTACTCTTTATGCATCATGAATAGTAAAATTTAAATAAACAAGGCATACTGGTCATACAGTTTTGGGTTTGCAACTGGTATACAGAGTATACCTATATATATTTCTATTTTGCCTGCAATTCTTATAAACAAGTTGCAATACCCTTAGCAACAACATGTCATTAGTCTATTCATGAATGGGGGAAAGTTGGCTTAGGATTCAAGCCTTGAGGTTTTGATTTTCAGTTCTCTATTAAAGCAGTTTTAGTCAAATGCATCCATCAGTCCATTACTCTGTTCACTACATTTGAAAAAAAAAAAATAAAGGATTGCTCCTTTCTTTGACTCCAAAAAATCTATTAAGGAGAAAAAAAAAATGCAAGAGTGCTTTGTGGGACTTCATAGACACTGCTTGAAATTCAAGCAAGCAAGCCTTCTATGCCAGCAGTCTAATCACCGCTGCTGTCTTGACAGAGTACCGCCAGGGCAGTGGGCTGCCTGGCAGCTCTGGGATCCGGGCTTTGTGCTTTACTTTTCTCTTGATCAATATGAATTGGAGAAATTCATTGCAACATCACTTAATCCATTTTCTCATCTGAATGTGGACATTGGGAATATGATTATCACAGGGTTGTCTGAAGTCCCAGATGTGAAAATACATACCAAAGTATTTCTCTCATGGGAGCTATAATTTAAAGCTAAATGCATCATGTGGCAGTTATTAAATACAATCCAGCCAATCGTGTCTTCCCTTGAGGAATGATGGGAAAAGACAAAGTACAACTGTCCCAACTCTGACTTAGTCAACTTTTTATTGCTGAGACAAAACAGTACATGAAATCAGGGTAGGGAAGGAAGTGTTTATTTCAGTTTACAGTACAGCTTACAGTCCATGATGGTGGGGAAGGCATGTGAGCAGGAACTGCAGATAGCCAATCACATTCAGCACAGCGAGGAAGCAGAGTGCAAAGAATGGTTCTTACCCCATTCTCTCCTTTTTACACCAGCCCATGGAGTGACAAGGCCCACAATTAAGGCTGGTCTTCCACCTTAATTAACTTAATATAGATAAGCCCTTAGAGGTGACTCTAAATCCTATCATGTTAAAATCTTTATAACCCATTATATTCTCTTTTGACACATGTGGACATCTTGAGCTCACTGCAGAAGGAGTTCCAAGAGGCAAAGCATAAAGATGAATTCTATCAAATAATACAGATGCAATATTCAAGTAAAAACATGAAGATGAACAAAAGAATCAATTATTGGAAGAGGCCAAGCAGCCCTAACTCTGAGATACCAAATCACCCAGACATCCCTGGATTTAGAAGAGAAGGAGGGAAGAGAAGTGTAGGTCAAAGGATGGGAAACATGAGGAGCTACAGAGCGCAGCACCTGTACCCCAGGCTTGTGCAAAGGAAGACAGAAAGGAAGGGATGTCAGTTTGTTTACTGTGCAGACTGAACAATCGCACTGATAATCACACTAGTAACACCACTACTTATGGGAAGTTAAGATGTTCACTCAGACTCGTTTGATGAATAATACATCTAGGCTTCCTATAAGAGAAGTTGTCAACTTGACAGGTTAAGGTTAAGCCTGATCCTTTTAAAGTGTGCAAGCATGCGGGCATTCCCTTTGATGTACCAGGCCCTGTAAATGAGAGGTGTGGGCTCTCTACGGACCAAAGAGCTGAAGGTGCTGTGTTGTGTTTCCTTTCCCCCTGCTCACAGATAGAGGAGAAGTTGCAGGGGAAGAGGGGGAGGGGAGGAAGAAGGAAGAGAGGAGAAGAAAGGGAAGGGGAAGAAAAGGAAGGGGACTGGTAATGTCAGTCCTTACGTTGGCTTCTTAAACTGACATTCTGGGCTAGGTGATTAAGAGAGGTTGTCTAGTTTAATGGAAGCTTTCCAGCACTGATGCATGAGAGAGGTAGTAGAAACAAGGTCTAAAGTATAAACTCTACCACAGGCAAGTATCCAGTTTCTTTTCAAAGCAATTGCATCCATCAAATCCATGTTTTAGATATTCACTTAAGTTAAAAACTTTGCTTGGAAACTAACAATGTTGTCCCTGCAGCCAACTGGCCAAATTGAAAGATCAGATGCAATATCATCTTTGATGAAATAGTCATCTCAGTACATCAGCTGGGTTCCCTGCAATGCAGACAACACCAGCATGCTAGCTTAGCCCAGGAGGGATCAGGGCTATGATTACACTGCATCATGTTTTTTACTTCCTGATTTTTCCTGCTCCCCTATTTATCAGATTTTTTTTTTTCTCCTCTACTTTCTTGTTTTCCATGTATCTATTTGAGATATGTCTGAAATAAATCCCCAGGCTCACAGGAATATTTCTGCTCATGTAAGCATGTGTACAGTTCCATCTTAGTGTTTTCATACAACAAATGTTTAAATGTCAAAGGGAAAGGGCTTTTGTTGTGTTTTGTTCTTTCTTTTTCTGTACAGGTATGCTTTTATTTATTTTTTTCTTTATTGCAGTTATATATAGGCTACTGATTCTTTTCAAAATGTTATTTCTGAGGCAGGAAGAGGTAATAGAAAAGCTTAAATCTTGGCTGCACCACTCACTTGCTATTTGACCTTCAACATGTGACTTAAATTCTATAAGCCTCAGATTTTTCCCTTTCAAACTGAGGGTAAAAGTAAGACAGAGCACTGAGTCCATAGAAAGCCCTGAAGAGTAGTGACTATAAATGTATTCCTTCCCTGTTCCTTCTCTGTTGACACTAACAGATTGGTCATATTGCTTAATCTTAAATGCAAATCTCTTATTCATCAAGGTCACCCATGTATAATGACGGGGGTCTGTTGAAGAGTTCAGGAATGTAGTATAAGGAGAAAGGAGATTCTAAACCGTTGCAGCTGTCTAAAAGCAAAGACTTGTGGGCATTGGGGTGGCATTTTTTCCAGTTCAGTTGGATATAAGCCTAGATAATCAGCCAGGTACTGTCACGTCGCAAAACAATGTTTTTGTTTGTTTGTTTTTTAATAAACTCCCTTGTAAAGTGGGGAATCTAATTAACATGATTGCCATGCATAGAGGAAACTCAAAAGGCAATGAGTTCAGTCCCTGTCCAAATGAGATGAGATAGATGAAGTACTTAGCATAAGGCCTGAAACACAGGCCTTCCCCTGGGGGCTTGCGTTAGTTGAGCTGGCAGGAATAATTGTTGTTATTGTTAGTATCAATTTTATTGTTACTGTTGTTGAAAGTATTTGTTTGCCATCCAGTCAGAGAGATGTTTGATAATACTTGTTTTCTCCCTCTAGGCTATGCCTACATATCAGATCTATAAAGTTTCAGTGAATCTTCTAGAAAGTGTACCTCTTCTGGCTTTTCTTCTATACCCAAGCAACTTGAACACTAGAGTCCTATTCAATGTTACCATATCTTAGATTAAATTGTCTATGGAGTCATTTTATTATCTTTGTGTATGTGAACATGTGTGTATAATATGTGTGAATATGCTCACACATGATAACACACACATGTGAAATTCAGAGTATATCATCGAGGTGTGGGTCTTTTCTTTCCACCTTGCGTAAATAGTCTCCCTTGTTTCATTTGCAAATGGGAAGGGCAGACTAGCTGGTCTGTGAGTCTGGGGCTATTCCTGCTGACTGTCTCCCAGTCTCAGGGGTGCACCTGGGCTTAGAGGTGCTTGTGGCAATGCTCATCCAGCTTTGTGCTGGGGATCTGCACTCGGGTCATCAGTCTTGCAGAGCAAGCACCTTTAACCACTGGGCTATCTCATCAGCCCTCTGCAGTCATTTCCACAGAAGGAAATTGAAGCGCTGTAAAGTCCTGGATGTGACCAAGAAGTTCCACAGCTCTGGAGAGGTGATACCTGAGGCTGGAATCTGCAGTGATTAGTCATGACTAAACCACCCGGCTTTCAGGGAAAGTGATCAGCCAGCCCTCCCCCCCGCCCCCCCCCCCACAGGAAAGACACAGTGGGTGGCTTTTGAATAGCTAGGTCCAAATCCCCTATTCCCATGCCAGTTTTTTTTTTTTTTTCTGTGACATACCACTCTGAATTCTCTGGCAGAGAGTTGGAGAACTATTAAAGCTTCAGTAGTCGTTCGAGCATGGTTTCATAGATTTAGTCTGCTTAACTCAAATTCAGAAGCATTTATCACCCTGCCACCAAGGCAGTTGACAGCTAGGATAAAAATCCTCTAAAAAATATTTTTAAATGATGCCTTTGCTGGGTCCTTGAGGCTGTGTGATCTATGACTCTTACATTTGGAATGTCCTAAACTATGAGCCAAGATGGGCATGCCACTTTCTTACATTACCATGTACTAAGACCACTTAACTTATACATAGTGTTACAAGTTTTTCTTCCTATATTTTCTCAACATATGTTTTCTATCAGAATTTCATTAATTTGTATCACCCTACCCTTATCTAATAGCCCACAGACTCTACATTTTAGTGATTTCATTGGATATAAGTCCACATTACTAACCAGGTATTGTGGTGTTGCAGGATGAATATCATCTTGCTTTAATGAATTTCCAGGGTGGGGGAGAAACAAGTTAATATGACTCTAGGAAATAATTTTTACTTGCAGCATCATCATTGTGACTCCTCCTCTGCATTTTTTTTTTCATTTGTTTTATTAGGTAGAAATTTTGTATGGGCACATCATGTGTTGGGACCATCATTTCCCTTCTCCCTGCCCCTATACCACTGAGGTCTCTCTTCAATGGGATTACTAGTATTCACCATGCCTGCACTTTTGACATATATGTACATACACACATGTGTATATATGTGAATATATGCAGATTCATGTGTGTAGCTACGCATCCATGCGTGTATGCCTACATTGAAAGCCAGAGGGTTGCTCCTCAAGCCATCCACATTTCCACTGGTCAGGAGCTCACAAAGTATGCTAAAGTGGATGACTAATGAGTCACAGGGTTGCTCTGGCCTCTGCTTCCCCAGGATAGGATTATAAATGTGAACCACCATGCCCAGCATTTTCACTGGGGATAATCCTCAGGTCCTCATGCTTGCAAGTCAAATACTATACCTATTTAGTCATCTCCTCAGCCTGACACCCTTGCTATAAAAAAATAATAATAATAACTCCCTCTAGGGTTTAAAGTATGTGGAGTTCTGTGCTAAGTGGCTGTTTCCTGTGCAATGCCATTTTGGAGAGGCAAGGTCCCAGGTTCTAACCAGGTTTCTAACAGGTTTTAGAGATTTGTAAGTTACTTATGAACGAAATTCCTCTTACTGAAAGACCCAAGAGTTCACTGCTCTTGTGGGGCTCCACTGGATATACAAGAATCTTGTCCTATACAGTTGGTATCACAAATAAACAGCCCTCAGTGTTTGTCATGTTTCTTCTGACCTATTAGACAAAACCACCAGCGCTATGTATCTGTTCCCATTTATGCGAAAGTGTTTGTGTGTGTGTATGTGTGAACGTGTGTGAGTGAGAGTGTGTGTGAGTTTATGAGTGAGTGTGTGTGTTTGTGTGTGAGTGTATGAATGTGTGTGTGAGTGTGATTGTGTGTGTGTGTATGAGTGTGACAACTGTTTATAACTTCTACTTCACCTGATATTACATCCTAACTACCATTTTTTTTTTTTTTTTTTTTTTTTTTGGTTTTTCGAGGTAGGGTCTCACTCTAGCCCAGGCTGACCTGGAATTCACTATGGAGTCTCAGGGTGGCCTCGAACTCACGGCGATCCTTCTGCTGCTGCCTCCTGAGTGCTGGGATTAAAGGCGTGGTGCCACCACACCCAGCCTAACTACTATTTTTAATCTTCCACAAAGTTGGTCACATTGGTACATCTTTACTTTGGTGAATCATAAGACATACGTTATCTAACTTCTCTGAGATAGTGATCCCAATAGTACAACGTGGACAGAGGCATTTATTAAGCACCAGAGTGGTATTCTCCTTTCTGTGGTGGGCGCTCACACTCTTCCCATTACCATCGCACAATAATGGAGACTCAAGAGGATCCATACACTTGTCATTCATAGCAAAATTTAGAAATTGGGATGTAAAGGGGTGGTCCAGTGTTTCAGATCGTTTAACCTATCCTATCCACTTTCCTTGTTTTACATTGCACCTGTTACTTTACTTTCCACCATGTCACACCTATGGATAGGTTGTTACTTTTCAATAACTCTATTTTATACAAAGGTTTTAGGTTTTGCATACTCTCTAAAATGCTATAAGCAATAAAATTATCTATCAAATACCTACCACTCATAAGCCCTACCTACTCTGTTTGCATTTTGCTATTTTATTTGTCTAGTGTTCAGATTCTACTCCAACTCACAGGTTGCCTCACACAAGATGATCCCACATCAAGCACTATACACTTGACTCATAGGGCTGGAGCAATGGCTAGGGCTGGAGAAATGGCTTAGTGGTTGAGGCATTTGCCTGAAAAAGCCAAAAGACCCAGGGTCAGTTCCCCAGGACCTACATTAGTCAGATGCACAAAGGGTAGCACACATCTGGAATTTGTTTGCAGTGGCTGGAGACCCTGGAGTGCCCATTCTCTCTTTCTCTCTCTCTGTCTCTCTCTCTCCCTCTCTCAAATAAATAAATAAATAAATAAAAGCGTCCAAACTCACTGCTCAAAATACAATTAAACATGTTCAATGAAATGTTACACTTGAACTTTTTTTTTTTTTATAATTGCTTCTACTCTTGCTTCATACATACAGAACTGCTCAATTTTGAGACAACCAGTGTCTTAAAATACATACCTCAAACATTTACTTAGCTATTCTCTCCTACCTACTGGGTGAGTTGATTTGTAAAATGTAGAGTTAGCATAATGCCAACTCTTGGTGAGATGGAAATTGAAGTGTCAGCACTTTCAGCATGGTTTTGAAGGAGGTGTTAGGCTGTGACCGACACGAGCACAGCAAAATGAGGGCAGAGTATACTGTGGTGGATTCTATAATTGTAACCATTTGTGGTTATGAAGCAGAATTTTCTCTGCCCTCCACAAAAAGATAAAGTTTAAATCCATCCAGCATGGAAAGTGATTTGTGACATGACCTCTCTCTTTCTTGTCACTTGTCCCACTCCTAAACTCCACACCACTGCCACTGTGATACACACATGTCTCCTGAGAGCACCATGCCCTTTCACCTGGGGCCTGCACAGATTTTATTTCCTGACGTGGAACTTTTGCTCTTTCTCTCACCTAACTTTTGTGCAATGTTCCCAGTGTCTTCTGACATGCTATCCTCTGAAAAGCTTTCTTGACTTTCACAGGCTTTTTTGGATGGACACTGTAGCAGACAGCTTCAGGTTCGCTGAGATGAACTTTCAGACCAGACACAGTTATAGAGGAAGGGATATTTATTGAAGCCTACAGATCCAGGGGAAGTCTTAAATCTCTCAGTCTAATATCTTTAGCCAAGCACATCAGTCCATTACAAATGTAACCTTTATCAAACTCTCTGGGCCTGGGCAGCAGGACGCAGCCAGCCCTTATGCCAGTAGCCCAGTTCCAACAAAGTCCTCTATAGTCTTTCCTTCCCCTTAGAAAGCTCATAAGCCAAGCCTCGACATTCAATGCTGTCTGCACTTAGCATTTTCAAACTCTGATCAGAATAGCCCATAAAACATGGATTACCACTCCAGAAGGCATCTTCAATTGCAAGCACCATGTCCATGCCCATTCCTCCAAAACAAAGTTTCCAAAAGATCAACATCCACATGGTCAGGATCATCTCACCCCACTCCTGGTACCAAGTTCTGTAGCAGACAGCTTCAGGTTCGCTGAGATGAACTTCTAGACCAGGCACAGTTACGGAAGAAGGGATATTTATTGAAGCCTACCAATCCAGGGGAATTTCCATAAATGGCAGAAGAAGCTGGCCTGCCTTCACAGGTCCAAGCAGAGAGAGAGAGAGAAGTACAAGCCTAAAGCCGAAAGCCACAGAGCACACTTCAGGAACTCCAGGTAGGCACACTTTGCATATTTTTAGATTGAAATCTGAAACCCACCACCACACCTTAAGATCCACCCAGTGACACTGCCTCCAGCCAGGTGGCTGCAGATGCAAACTACAAACAATAAAGAACTGAATATATTGGGAGCCATCTATTCAAACTACCACAGATCCACAGTGAAACCGTCATGGTTCCGTTATAGAACCTTCTGCATTGTATAATGGCCCAAATGCTTCATCATCTCTACAATAAACAATTTTCTCCAATGGGCTTCTTGTTGATTCCCAAGTTTCTAGAAGAATGCTTTCTTTGGCAGATGGTAAATACCCAATCATTTCTTCCTGTATAAGTGTATAAAAAGTAGATAATTACTGGGTTATCCCCCAGTCACTATCACCTATGGCTGTATGATCTAAGCTTGCATTATGTCCTTTGAGAATGGGGTCGCTGTTACAATGACATGAAGGGCATACTGCTCAAGGCATTAGGAAATGACACTTGAGACATAGGTCTAAGTGTCAACCCAGGAATGTTCCATGAGGAAGTGATATGTATTCAATGATAATGTCACCACAAAAAATCTGCTGTCCTTCATTGTCAAGATGGTTCATCAATTTTTTTATAGCTTGTACATTTGAGTTAGCCTGGTTATAAAAATGAAAATGTTTTTTTTTTCATATTTACAGTCCTAGTGAAAGGAAATTGTGTTTTGAGAACTTAGAAGGCACCTATGTATAAAGGGCAGGTTAGGTAAAAATGTTTATTACAGTGCAACCCCTGGGGGAAGGAAAGATGGCTGAGGCAAGGTCATCTGAATGTTACAAGCTTGAAAATGATAATGATAACACTTCAGTGATACCAAACACTTGAGAACATGAAAAGCATTTCATATGTATTAAATCATTTAATCTCATTACTCTGTGAGGGTTGAAGCAGAGGGAGTTTCACTCACTCCAAAGCCATGCAGGAAGAAAAAGGTGGAGTTTGAACCTGAGCACATTAAGGCTGACTCTGCTTACTTCAGACAGGGGAAACTATGCAGATGAAGTGGAATGCAGACCTCTGCTGGATTATGTCTCACTGTGACATAAGGTTTCAGTGGATAAGCTAAACTTGTGCTGTGGGAAGGAAATATCATGATTAGTTTGGGTACATGAGATCCTCTTATTTATTTTGTGAAAAGAAAACTAAATAAAGTTTACATAAACTCATGATCCGCCTTCACCATTCACACTCTACATTTTCCCAAAGACTATTATGGAACTGAGAAAGCAGAAAGTGCTGCTTTCTATCCGTATTTGTTGTATCATGGTCTTATACTTCTGAAATGTACAGTGCCGTCAAGGGTTACCATCAACATGTCATCACAGGTTCATTTGTGATGAGATATGATATAAACTGTGGGGCTCAGATTCAAAAACACTAGATTTATTCATTTCATTTATTATTATGGATAATTCAAATAAAGTCTCTTATTTTTCTGGTTCTTCTTCCATAAAATGAGGAGTGCAATTTAGCCTTCTCCTGGGGCTGTTGATGAATACAAGGGATATTATATTGGGGAACATTTTCTAAACTTAAAGGAAATAATATAAAGCACTATAACCAGGGTTTATTGCTGTTATGTTCATTCACTGTTCACTTAACATCTATGTATGTAATTCCCACTGTGCGCCAACACTATTAAAGGTTCTGGAGATTCTATAGTGAATAAGTAAACAAACACCCCTGCCCAGAGAGAGCAAGTGTTTCTATTGGGGTGGTAAACTGAAGAAGAAAATACATGTGTAAAAATGTAATACTTTCAGATTCTGATTAAAGCTCTTAAAATGAAAACAAGTAGAGGTATTATACAGAACTGACAGGTTGAGCAATGCTTTCATGAGTGTCCCTAACATAGTTGTATGATAGCCGGGTCTATTGATTACATTTAAGTGTCCATTGTAACTTCTGGCTCTTGGTTCCTGGTAGGTACTTGGACCATGTTTGTTAACTGTTCCACTAACTGTATATCAGTCAGTGCTCATTTCCTCATGTCTTTTCATCATGAACCAAGAGTCATAGGTTTTGCAGTAAAAATGGGACTTAAGGTTCACCGAGTTTGATACTGATAGAACAGTTTGTTAAAATAGTAATAGAAAGCTTGGAAAAACCAGGATTTACTCTCAGTTCTAACAGAAATTGCTATGGCCAAGCTACTTAAACTCTGCAAATCCATTTTCTCATCTCTAGAAGGAGCCTATAAGAAGTATCTTAATCCATAAGATTGCTGACAGTGTGATGTAAACTAATGAAAAGAATACTTAGCACGGGGCCTGGGTATATTAAGACATCAACACATTTTTACAGGAGATGGGAAAACTAAAAGTAGCTTGAGGTATTTTTCCATGAGTCAAAACAAGTTAGTGTAAAAATAACTAGAAATCAGTATGCTGTTCACTATTTCCTTCACTGAAGTTCACAGCCATAGGCTAAGGTGACCCTCCAGGCTTGGCTTATGTTTTCAAGTGTCAGGCTGGCCTAGGCAGTAAGTGGACCTTCTTATAAATAACTCCGGATGAAAGTTAACCTAGCAGCTATCTGCTGCATAGGCACTGTGGCTTGCCTGCACACAAAGTAAGAAGTGTTGAGCATACTCAGATGCTTGCTTAGGAGGGAAGTGGGCAAAAATTTTATGTTCTGAGCATGGTAAATAATGAAAACAATCATCTTTGGTAAAAAGCCTTCCATTTATCAGGCCAGAGGAAAACTAGTTTATGTGAGCACATATCATTTAATTTTCAGAACAAGTAATAGCTATAGGTAACATTATCCCCATTTAAAGTCAGCTGTGCAACTTGTTTGGAATACTATCATAAGTTCCCTGTCTATCTAACTTGAAAAGCTATGTGTTTTCCCATAGAATATTACATAGGTATGACTACACTTTTCCTACTATGACTCTGACATGCACATAATCTTATAAAACTTTGCAGAATTTAAGATATAAAATGCTAGTCACTCATAAGGGAAATCTTATCTAATAAACAGCAAGACACATTTCCAGTACTTATATCCACCAATCCCTTTGCCTCTCAAAGACACAGTAACTTCCCTGCCTTATCATAGCAAGGGACAATGAGGGCTTTTCAAAGAAAACTGAGCTGAGAAACAAACATTGATGGCAAGCTTTCCCCAGCAGCTATGACTATAACTCTCAGCCATGCCATAAATGAGACATCCATTAGGCCCCGAGAGCTGGAGCCTGAGTCATAGTTGTAGCTGCTAACATGGCGTAAATGCTGAAAGCTCTAATCAGACATCCAGTCATTGCTTTCATGGGTGTTTTTGCTTTTGGTGTGGAAATATGCAATTCCTTAGGGATGAAGATCAAATGTTTATAAATAGAGAAGCATCTGAGATATCTATGAGTGATATTTATTTATGGGAATAAATAGCTCCAATATCTATCTGTGGCATTATCTATCATGTATCATCACACAGCATCCATATCCCCACATGCAACTTCTATTTATATGCATGGAGTCTATCTCTCTAACTGCTTTCAAAGCTCTAACTAGTGGGCACAGTTACTCATCTGCTGGAAGCAGCACATGCTTCCTCTTCACTGCTCAGTCTACCCACGTTACACATATGGGAAAATCATTTGTCTCTCCAGCCACAGACATACCCTGCAGTCCTTAGCAACTACAAGCCTTTATATCTACAATAGCTGATCCAAACATTGTGCGACTCTCTTCCTCATAATGTGTATTTTCCATTTCCCCTTTTAATTTTGTTCTTCTGACCAGTTCATACATGTCCTCAGAACAGTCATAGTCAAAGAGTGAAAAATACACTCATCTTAGTAAAGGATATGCAAGATCATACCATGTGCTCAGTTTCATGGTTGTGTCACGTTGCACTAATTTCATAAACTACATACATCACTTCATCTATAGGACCTGATGGTAACTCAGTACAAAGTTTACAGTTTGGGTTTTCTTATGGAGTGTTATGTGTTCATCCTGAAAATGCTAGCTTTCTGCACAACACAAGAACTTATTTACCTGAAGGCCACAGCTTTTTATTTTCAATTGATTTTTCAAAATATTTTATTTATTTATTTATTTGACAAAGAAAGATGGGGAGTGAGAGAGAGAGGGTGAGAGAGAGAGAGAATTGGCATGCCTAGGGCCTCCAGCCACTGTAAACAAACTCCAGACGCTTGTGCCCCTTGTGCATCTGGCTAACGTGGGTCCTGGGGAATGGAACCTGGGTCCTTTGGCTTTGCAGGCAAACACATTAACTGCTAAGCCATCCCTCCAGCCCTCAATTTATTTTTATTGGCATGTGTCTTTCTAAGGAAGCATGTATGTATGCATGTTCTCATGTGTGTGGGAGCATGTATGTGTGCAGGTGCTTGAGTGCATACACATGCATGCATGTGGAGGTCAGAGACACACTTTGGGTGTCCTCAGTTGTTCCCCGCCTTATTTTTGATAAAGGGTCTTTCACTGAATCTAGAGCTCATGATTTGGCTAGACTAGCTAGCCTATTAGCTCAAAGGTTCTATCTGTATCTCCATCACCGGCACTGATATCACTGGCCTGTGCCACCATGCTCAGCCTTTTGAGTGGGTCCTGAGAGTGGAAATCAGATTCTCATGCCTGCATGACAAGGACTTTACACACAGAGCCTTCTCCCATGTCCCTTAAAGGGCAGTTTTAAATCATGTAGTTGATAGAATTTGTACTGAACATCTTAGTCAGCCTTAAATTATTTGTAAGAAGCGTATTTTGTTGTTACTACAATTTCCTAAAACAAGCAGAGTGAATATCATTTACTACACTATTATTACTCCTCTTTTATAAATGATAAAACTGAATACCATAGACGTGCATATATCAAGTATTTAGTATTGATATATAAAAGGTAGTAAATCAGACAAGATTGCACACATAGGTAGAAGAGAAAGCAAGATTATAACCCTGGATTTTCTTGTATTTTAACCTTTGATTTTCTAAGTCCAAAATGCCATAAGACTTAATTACTGAATCCCAGCATCTGGACCTGGACCTGTGCCTGGATATAAAGATTTGATTTGATTTCCATGAGCTATTGATATCTTCAAAGTTAAAGCTGTATTTGTGCTAGCTTATGACTATATAGCTGGTTTGGTCTTGTGACTAAACCTGACAGTTGGCCCAAGTGAGCAAATTAATTATTTAGAACTGGCCAACTCAAATGTATTTCCTCAACAGTATCAATGGCATATTGAGGTCATTAACAAAGCAAAAATAATGAATATCTAACACCTATGGTGTGTTCACTATATTCCAGTGCATAATAAACTTGTTTGATTCTTATACAAAACCTCTAAATTAAATAACCTTATTATTTGTTTGTATAACCATGGAAATGGGATAACAGAGAGGTGTAAGTCTCACTGATAGTAACTATTAAGCCCAGGGTTTGAGTAGTGAAATTTGGGCTCTGAAACCTTCCTCTAGTTGAGATAGTCTCTAACCCTGTTTAAGCTCCATTATATGAATATGATGGGGCATTTTTACCCCTCAGAGCATTGTGAGAAATAGATGACACCTTCTCCTTGCGATGCTTCTTGGAACAGAGAGATGAACTCATGCCATCATAGCCATCACAATTGCTTATTTGACTTCAAGCTCTCTGAGATCATGAGCCATATCTGGTTCACTTTATGATTTTTTTTTTTTTTTTCTGATTGCAGCTACCCAGGTTTGTGCCTCGGGTTTGTGTATGTTCGATGTTATTGAGTGTGAAACTCAGGAGACAATATACACTTGTGATGTGCATCAGGATTACATAGAACAACTTCAGAAGAAGTGGACTTTAAGACTCTTAGAGAAATGGGGGATTGTCTAATAAATACTCTTTAACCCTTCCAGTAAAATCAACTTCTCTATTAAGAAGCTCCACTTCTAGGAATTCCATCAATATCTCTAAGGCCAAGAGCAAGATAGTCATAGCATCCTACCTGTCCACAGCCCCCTGCATTGGCTTGAAGCAAGAATGGGAGCTGCTAAAAGCCAAAATTATAGTAGATACTGAGCTTCTTAACCAGGCCCTTCCACCTCATTACAGCCTTCTGCCCACAAAGATGCAGTGGAGCAGAATACAGTCATCCAGATGGATGTCTGTACACACACACACACACACACACACACACACACACACACCACACACATACATGGGTAGGAGAAGACTAGTGATGAGAGAGACCACCAAACATCAGGTTTCTTGGCTTCTTGGGACTGGGTGTTGAGTGGCAAGACCTGCTGAGGGTCCAAGGATAAGGCACAATCTTCAGTCATGTGCTGTTCACATGCCTATATGTCAGTATAAAACATTAAGAATGCTGTCATTCTGGCATCTTCCTCTGAACAGTTATTTCTCCATTTCCAGATTTTTGCATTTTTCTTGTTATTCTGTCATATTCCACTAAACACCATGTCTCCCTCCTTGGAATTTGTGTTGAAACCTCTCCCATGGATACTGTAGCACCAGTAAGGCTCTTACATGTGACCTGCCAAAGTCATGCTTGGGAACCCCAGCCTGTGTGCAGGACTATAAGGCATTAGCTGGGCAGAATGAAGAGAGGGGACTGGAAAGATCATTCTGTATGGAAAGAGAATGTCTGGCAAGAATTCACAATAAAGGCATGGCTTCAAGACTGCAGTGTCAAAAAACTGGGAATACAGAGACGCAGATGTGGGATATGGTAAAGAACTTGTGGAATAATGAGAGAGCCACAGAATAAGTAAGCAAAGAAAAGGCTTCTCGATTATATTTAGTATGTGTTCACCTCTCATGCCAGGCAGTGTTGACTGAGCCCCTTCTAGGTGTTAAGTTACATAATTCCTGCCTTGGTATCTCATAGCCCACTCTGGAGCCAGTGATTAATGAAGTAGTCACATGAGTATTTAAAGTATAGTTGATGGGAATGCAAGTATGTCCCAGGATATTTGATGTCTCTGGGAAGGCTCAGAACAGGTCTCCCTGAAGGAAGACTTCTGGATTTGAGACTCAGAGATAGAAGACAGTTAACCTGGCAAAAGAAAGCAGGGAGAGTTGAAGAATGTTCCAGCCACAGGGGGGAACGTACACAAATTTGGGGG
This sequence comes from Dipus sagitta, assembly GCA_036346955.1. NCBI lineage: Eukaryota > Metazoa > Chordata > Mammalia > Rodentia > Dipodidae > Dipus > Dipus sagitta. The sequence continues at coordinate 122,096,897 of CM070772.1, forward strand.
AGAAGATATGAATCATGGAATGAAGGGAAATCAATGGCCAAGGAAACCAGCTCCTAGGAAGACCAGAATCATGGGGTTCTGATTGTGTGAAGAAGAGGATCACAGGTCATGGGCAGAGTTAGGGAGGATAAAAAGCATTCAGAAGTGTTTATGCCAGGGAGAAGCATGGCATTTGCTGGTTTGAATTCATTCTGGTTCATTTATAATGACTGAGTAGCAGGAACAGTGGGCTTAGTTAGTTTGAGACTGCTGAGATGAGTTGAGAGAGAATGATGGTGGGGATAGCATGCTGAAGGATAGAGGAACAAGGGAACACTGGAGATGCAGTGAATATAAAGCACAAAGATGGATGAAGTTTCCATCATAGTGTCTGGGTTTATGGATGGTTTACTTGAGTTTCTGGGGATAAGGTCTTTGGGTCCAATCAGTATTCATCTATAAAATTCTGGGACCAAATATTATTTTCATAGTCCTAATTGGAATACACTTTACTTCTCAGAAATCATTTCATTCATTTGCAAGGTAAGGACAATGTCCAGTCTATAGGGATGATGTACAGATAGGCTTCATGAAGCCTCTGGGGCATGGTCTGGCACTAACTTTACATTCCAAGGACATTAGTGGTCACTGCATTAATAGCTATGTAATCTCAGGCCACATTTTTCACTTCTTTCTATATCCATATTCTCATCTGTGGGATGGAAACTGTAATGGTAGCTATATCACCCTCTGCTGTGAAGAATAATAAAGAAATAGTGACTATCACACAGTAGATACTCAGTGTACATTATTTAGTATTACTTGAATTTTAGGGAAAAAATGTCTATTTTCTGCTTGATATGGGCAGTAAAGAATGACTATGTGATTCAGCAAGTTAACTATGAATGACATAATTAATACACAGGGGCATGTGTCTGGCTTTATTGGTGTCTGTCTTTGCTAGAACTACCTTCTAGATGTAGACCTGTACTTTCCAAACTATAAAGCGAGCATAAGGTTTGTTTCCACTTCCTTTGCCTTCAGCAATGGAGAAGGTCATTGAAGAAAGGACCACCCCAACAACTGGGGATGTTTGTGTTGTTAGGGATGCAACAGAGTGATACTTGTACCCATGTTCACAGAAAGAGGGTGTTATCCTTCAAAACCCTCAAAGACAGCTTCTGAGGTCTCAAGGAGGCCAGAGCAGAGAAAGCAGGAGTCAGTGAACTAGAGGAGGTGGATGAAGACATAGTCTGAAGCTAACTGTGAAAGACAGTCAGCCTGCCTGATGTCCACCCCTTCGCAAAAATGTCACGCAGGGTCCCATCAACAGTGATAAGAAATCAGCCACAGGGTCTCTGAGAGGGTACATTCCAAAGAGTGACTTATCTGTGGGGGCTAAGCCTCTGTAAGGTCCTCACTGATTGTGCACTCCAGGGTTATAGAGCTTGCCATCAGGAGTGAGTTATGTTTCCAGTAAGTCACTCTCCTCATCAGTCCCTCTCATCAGCAGCTGTTTGAGAAGAGGGAAGAATGAACAGCTCAGGCTGCTCCTGATCAGATTTCCTGAATAAGGAGAGAATCCTTGGCAAGGGCCTGTTCCCTAAATGGATTCCACCACCTCCCACCCCTTTCAGCACCAGCACAGGGGAGAACAGAATGTATAAGTCCATGCAGGAAGATGAAGGGATCTGTGTTTGATAAGGTTATGATTAAATCAAGGTTTTTGCTCTAATTACACTGCATTTAAATAAATGCAGCCTAGTAAGTAATTGTAATTGATGTGCAATTAAACATGTATTTATATCACCATTGCCTTCCCCCGTGCAGCTGTCTCTTCCCACTCATTGTGGCTGGGGACAGTGAAATGTGCCTGCTGCTCAGGAGGCAGAAGCTGCACTCACTGCATGTGGATGCCCGGCTCCAGTAAGCCAGGAAGAGCTCTCAGGGAGATGGCTGCTGTGCTTAGAGGGCCTCCAAGTCTTTAGGGAGTAGGTCCACACATAACATCCAGGCCCTGGAACTCTCAGGACACTCTGAGAAACGCCCCAAGAGTCACAAGTATATTATCACTGAAGTCTTCCTGGCTTAATGGTAAGCTCTCTGTCTTTGTGTATGTGTATGTATATTTGGGTAAATGTGTTTGTTCACATGTGTGGGACCACTGTGCACTTTTTTTTTAAGTCATGGTCTTTCACTGGCCTGGAACTCACCAATTAGGCCGAATTGGCTGGTAGGGGGCTTCAGGTGTCTGCCTCTATCTGTCAGCACAGTGCTAGAATTATAAGTATATGCCTTCACACCAGCTTTTTCACATGGGATTTGGGGCTCAAACTCAGGTCCTCATGTTTGCAAAGTAAGCACTTCATACCTGGGCCATCCCTCCACCTCATCTTTTGTTTTTATGTTCCTGCTTTGTTGATATCTCACTGCAGGTCTCATATATGTTTTCACATATAGTAAAGGTCCCATTTTTCATGCACAGTAACCATCTGACACATATTTGTAGAAACAAACTTTAAATGCCATGGACACTTGTTCCACTAAGTGTTAGTAGTTCACCCTACTTCACTCTAAATAGGCAAGTCACAATGAAGAAGTCAGCCAATCATGATACTCAATATTTAGACCTTTATTGTCAAATTGAAGGTGATCTAGTGATAGCAGCCTCACTATCAGATACCAATAACATGGCTATTTCTGCTTGAATCTATGGCCCCTTAACTTCTAACTTGAAGACAAGTCTCTTGTCTTCTCTTCATGCCAGATGGGCCACTGAACAGGAGCACCATTATGAGAGCAGGGTAGCCAATCACAGCTACATGAGGTACCATGGAAGTCTTCAGAAAGCAGAGGTGAAGAGCACCCATGGTTGTGTGTCTGAAGCTGTGAGTATCAAGTAAGTAAAACCACATAGGAGTTATCTAAAACAAGTGATGATAATGAAGCTACATGGAATGTTTGAGCATTTCTAAGTATTTCACCCAAATGGAAGATGAGGGTCAAATACTGCAAGATGGACAGAGAGACAGAGAGGGACAGGTAAGATAATGCACAATGACTTGAGCACTATCAATCACTGTATAAGTCATAAGGCCAAAGAAGTTCCAGCTTATGTTGCTCCTGGTCTGTGTTCCATGGAGGGAGAAAACCAGCTCAAGCAAAGGATTAAAATATGGAAATAGAAGCAGCTTGTAGAAGCATGTAATTCTCAGCGGAGTTGACCGTTTATTTGAGACCTAAATAAATGAGATAATCCTTTGGTCTGACTCTCTGGTGGCTGTGATGGAACATATCCAGTTGGACCCCTGGTCACCCATCACAGTGCTAATTAAAGAGCCAGAAATACCACAGTGCGCCTACCTCATCTGTTTGTGTTCTCCTGCTGAAAGGACACCATGCATCTCCCTGACAGTTAGTCATTACAGTAGCACTCGGGCCCCTCGGGCTTCTGCCAGGGACAGTGAAGGCCCTAAGAACCCAAACAAAGCTCTGAGCCACTCTGTCCTTCAGTACCAACTGTCACTCCAGTGGTCAGAAAGACGTACACCATCAACCAACACGATTGGTACAACTTTGGACTCCCAGAGAAGTGTTGTGGGACAAAGCCCCCATGGAACGAGATGGTAGGTAGAGGAGAAGAGTGACTTAGAGGGAGAAATAGCAAGACCTCTGTTGTAACTTTCTGAGTTTAGTTTCATATCCAAGTCACTTGTAAGGTTCAAAATGATTTTCAGCAGTTCAAAAAAATATATAGTACTCTACACTTTTATAACTCTTCTCTACGCAGCACTTTTTATGTAATACTTTATTTGACCTTTATCCTCTGCAGGGGGGGATTATTATCTCTGGGTGACTAATTAAAAAAAAAAAAGCATGAGAAAGAGAGGTTAAGGCATTCTTCAAGGTCAGATTACTAAAGAAAAGACAGGGCTGGGAATAAAGCCGAGGTTTTCATATTTCTACACCACTATTCTTTTAAGCCAGTCAAATAAATGGGCACAAGGGATCTTTTAAGAGTGATGGAAATATTTGAAAAGTAGATGTGGCAATGGCTGCAAAATCCTGTAAATTTTCTACAAACCATTGTATGCTTGAAACAGTTGAACTTTATGGTATGTAAATTAAATTTCATTGCAGATGTTATAAAATAAAGGAAGTCAAGTAAAGTAAGTGGAACCTTTGGCTTTGATGTCATTATACCAGAGTCTAGATCATATATCCAACCCTTCCTCCTTGAATAACCTTGGACAAGTTCCTTAATTTCTGTAAACCTTAGCCTCATCTTTCTCTAAAGTTGGGATAATGATATATGCTTTCTAGAGTTGCTGTAAGAATCTGAAATTCACACTGTAGTATATAATTTTATTTCTGTTATTTCTTTTAAAAACATTCTTTTAAAAACATTTATGACAGAAAGAGATAGATAGGCATGTAAAGAGAGAGAGAAGGACCCACAAGGGCCTCTAGCCAGTGCAAATGACACATGTACCACTTTGTGCATATGGCTTTACATGGCTACTAGGGAATGCAGAGCCAAGATCCTTTGGCTTTGCTAGCAAGTGACCTTAACCTTCAAACCATCTCTCTAGCCCTATTCCTGTGATTTCTGATGTGTAAGAATCTTGATATTAAAAATAAGGCAATTAGCTCTGTATTGCTTGATTACCTGATAATGCTTAGTCATGTCAAGATTGGCCTTGTATGAGAACCAGATATGGATAGAAATTTGGTCAAAAATCTGAATTAGTGTTTTTAATTGGCATTCATCTAGCATATGAGGATATGTCAGTATACCAAGGACATATGCACCACTGCCTACTCCTAAACTGTACGTCACACTTGATTGGGACCATCAAAGGAACTCTGAGAATGCAGATACCTTTTGCCTACTCCAGAGATTCTGATTAAATTGATATAGGATATGCCCTGGGCTTTGGGATTTTTTAAAAACATCCTAGTGTGATTGTAACTGGAGAAAAGTTAAAGAACCACAACTCATTGGTTTTCAACTATAACCACAATATCATCTGCCTGGGGAGCTTTAAACATGACCAAGCCTGAGCCTCAGACCCATTGATTCTGATTTAATTGGTCAAGCAAGGGTGCAGCTTTTGCACATTAAAAGTTCCCCAGGTGGCTGTAACATGCAGCTAGGGCTTAGCACAACTGCTTCAAGCCTCATCAGGCAAGCTGCCTTATAGACAGGGGATCTACTGCACAGGATCCTTTGACTACCACATTAGATGTTGATACTGGGTAACCAGTCACACTTTACTACCATAAAGCAGGCCAGGCCATGGAGCATTTACAGTATCTAGGAATTTAGAAAAGATTTGCTAATGGGGATAATCTACCTTGCTGAAAAGAGCATGGGGAGAGTTATTAAGAGTTCTACAAGTAATATAGTCTACATGGTGTGTTACAGGCTGCAGGTCAGACAGAATGAAAAGTCCAGGTAACTTCAGACTTCATAAAGTGTTTTAGGGGTCTCTTGGGAAATGATGACCATCCTCACATCCATCCTACTCTGCCCAGTGGAGTATGTGTTACAGAGGTGAACAAAACAGACACAACATAGCAGAACTCAATAGTAAAAAGAAAAAAGTCAACATTGAGGCAGGCCAGTTAATCGTTAAAATGAGTCTGAGCTTCCCACCACCTCCCTCTGTCTATAAACCCCAAATCTCTCCTGGCTACTGCAGCAGCTCCATCAGAATTTACCCCATGGCCACTACATATGCATGCATGTCACAGACCAGAGCAGTCACCATCCCCATTCCTTCCTGATCAGGTTCTAGTTGATGCTTGGCCTTTCTTTCCTACAACTGTCCCTATCCTGATCCCCTACTTATATGTCAAGCTAGTTACCACTAGAGACCTAATAAGAACATGATTTAAGAAGCCCAGGAATTGGAAATTATCTTGGCAGATTTGATAAAGAATGAATTGCTCTTTTCAAGGAGTTTTCTGGAAATTCTGGAAAGATAGAAAATTTTATTCACTGGACATGTCTTGTTACTTCAATTTCATCCCAAGTCATCAGTACCTAGGGCAAAGCAAAGATACTGGGGCCTTGACTAGGTGGTGGGCTTCTCTGTGTCCTGCATCAGAAGTTATAGCAGCCCTTCCCAGGGGGGTTAGGTAGAGGGAGTGAGCCAGTTCTAATACATTTGGCTATGAGAAAGGGTAAGTACCTGCCCCAAATTCTAGGGGCTTATAGTCTTAGGGGCTAGAGACCCCACAAGTCCAGCTCTTGATTTCCTCCCAGGGTTGTGCCCTATATTCCTTCCTTCCACTTCTTGTCCTCATTTTCAAAATCATGCATACCAATGATGCTATCATGAAGAATAAAGAACGAATGAGTGGGCAACCCTTGTGTTGTGATGTGTGACATCATTCATCCTTAATTAGATGGTCTCTTGGACCATAAAAATGTAGTTGTTTCAAAAACTGACCCCAACCCCCTCTCCAAGTACATTTAGAGATAATGGTGGGAAACTATTATTGATTTTCTACAATCCGGTATACTTAACAATACAATAGGAATAACAATAATTAATGAGATAAGATGTTTCACACTGTACACAATTAATATAAATATTACCTGTTATTAATGCTGTTGATAAAAAAGATTTCAGAGTTAGTCAAGTGATATAAAGAGTGAGGGAAACTTACAATGTAGCCTGCGTTTTGAGCACTTATAATACTTCACATAATGCTTAGACTAATATGTCTGAAACAATTACTTAACATTGTGGTCTTATAGGTAAGAAAAATGGCCACACAGAATTTAAATAATCACACCAAAACAGATGTGGTAGCAAAGACCTGTAATCCCAGCATTTGAGAAGTACAGGCAGGATGATAGGAAATTAGTATTATCCTTGGCTCTATAGTGAGTTTGAAGCCTATCTTGGCTACATGAAAACCAGTGGTAACTTAAATACATGCCTCCCAACAAATTCATGTGTTTTATTCAAGCTTGTAACCTGGATTTCCTGCCACCTGGCTGGAAGAGGTGTCACTGTGGGTGGATCCTGGGGTCTAGCCCTAATGTATTTTTATTTTTTGGGGGGGAGGGGTGCTATCTGAATTCCAGCCTAAACGTATGCAGGGAGATTTTTGAGCTCTGCCTGCACTGTTTGTGGTGCTGGATGCTTGGAGTGTCTCTCTGCTTGGATTTATGAATGGGGGGGGGTAGCTTCTCCTACCATAAGATATAAAACTTCACCTGGATCTAAAAGCATGAAATAATAAACTGTGTCTGGTTTGGAGATTCATCCCAGCAATGTGGAGCTAACAAAAGCAGACCCGTGTCTCAAAAAAACAAATGAATTGATATCAAAATTATTTTAATACTAGTAATTATGTAGGTTTTTTGTTTTGTGGTACAAATTTATAAATATCACAATATTGTCCTGAAAATCTTATTCTATGCATTACCACAAAGTTTGGGCAGAGAACAGAGGCAATAAGAGAAAGAACAAATGGACTTTGGAGGGAAAAGAAAGAGTAGAAGCAGGATGATTCTGAAAAGGCAGTGGTGTAAGGCTGGCAGTCTGAGGAGAGCTGGATCCTTGCTAGTTTAATTAAGGTCTGCTCACAGAAATGACATGCAATGGGTGCTGTAGAACATGAGTGAAACAACAGCGGAGAGAGCAGAAATGAGAGTTGAGATGGGTAAGTCAAACACAGCGATGAGCATACCCTCTGCATATTGGTGATTCTGCCAACATTTAATCCGGGCCATGTACAGACATTGTTTAGTAAAATAATGGATGAAGGGATGAATAAGTAATGCTCCTAGCCTAAGGCAGCAAGGACAAAGACATCTTGCCACTTCTCCAGCCTTGAAAATGACTGCCCCATTGGGATCTAGTTAGCCATGCATCTTAGCCTATACTTAACAGGTGTTTAATGATTTAAAAAAATAGCCCAACAGCTGTCTTATACTTCCCACTAAGCACAGTTAGGCAAGGGAGGCTAGATATAACACCAGAACATAGACAAGTGAATTTATGCCCTTGGGAATTTTAAGACAATGCCACCAAATTCTCCTAAGCCAGAATAATTGGACAAAGAAGTATGGAAATATTACAAATTCTTCTTTATTTTCAAACTTGTAAAAAGATCAAAAGCAACAGTTTTCTTTTTCTTTTATTCTTTTTTTTTTTTTTCTGTGACTTGTCATTAAAAGTAAAGCATGCTGTAGGCAGAGGCCTGTGGTAATGCAAGGCCAGGTTCCATCAAGGCCCAAAGACCCATGTTTTCCCAAATCCTATGCAAGCACTCATGAACCCAGGATGAGGGCCCAGATCCAGCCTAATGGGAATGGCCCCTGTTGGTCACAGAAAAGAAGCCTTGGAACTTGGGAATCAAACTTCCTAAAGCATCCTATGTTCTCTTTTCTAGATATAATTCCATTTTCCATCAAAATAAAGTCTATTCATATTCAGCAATTTCATTCTCATGTGATTTGCTATTCTAAAATTTTTCATGTAATTGGCATGATTTGGCCAAAAAAATAATTTCTGGAGGCCACCCCCTTATTGTTATAAACCCCTGTTCTACTTAGTGAATGCCCTGATAGCCAATAGCTGCAAGAAAGTCTGATTGGAATTCCCCAGTCCCGTGCTGGCATGTGTGCAGCCATAGTGGAGGGGATAGCCACTTATCATGCTGGAAGCATTGCCAATGTGCACAGCAGCCTGGAGCTTCAACAGCCAGGGAAACTGCATCTTGGGGACTCTTCTTACAACCTTGCAATTTGCTGAGGCAAAACACAGAAATCTATGTAAACTGGAACTGCACAACACTAAATTGTGCTGTAAATTGGATTCATTTAAAGTTTTACATCAGTCACCTCTTCTCAATCTGCTTTAGAAGTAGAAATGGAAAAACAGGGCATTCTCAGATCATTGTCCAATGAAAAGACACCTCTCATGAGGTAATGAGCAGCATTGCATATCCAATAGGCACACAGCTCTCCATCCAGGGCATCCACCCTCCAACTCCAGCCCTCCTATGTGTGGGCTCTGTGAGTTTAAGCATGCTGCTTACTTCACTGAGATCTGTAGGACTGAAGAGCAGAAACGAATGGTGATTTGTAAAGCACTTGGTTGTGCCTATAACTTGGGATGGACTATACAGACATTAGATTTTATAGCATCATCATCATCATTATGGCTATTATTATGATGATAACCTTATTTATCCCTATGGGTATGTCTGTCACTATCATAAAAAGAATTCCAAGAAAAAAAAAAAAGAGGTAAGTGATCCCAAATTCTTCCCATGAAAATCTTAATGAATGGCTTTTCTCATCATTTATCCTCATTTTAATTCACTAAGGTCTTTATTTAGATAAATAAGAAGACATTTAAACAAGGTTTTAAACACAATGAAATGTAGAGTAGATATCCTCTTTCCAAAATTTGACCATAAAACTAGTAAAAAAAAAAATTGCTTCAAAACTTTGAACTTTGGAAATTAACAAAATGTATACAGCAAACTAAGCCTTGTTTATATATGAAAAAAATGCTGAAGTTCAGTAAGAATGTCAAAGTTTATGCCATTCTTGCTTTGAGCAACTTCTACTTTCTATTCTAACTCATTTGGCATGAAAGTTCTACCACAGCTGGGCCAATCCAAAGAGAAGATAGACTTTACTCAATGAAATCTGTGGACTTGTAGTGAGTGGGAAAAAATCACTCTAGACAGTATTGTCAGCAATTTTAGCTATCACTGTCACAAATGAATTAATACTCAGTAAGCTGGGATACAGCTAGTTGAACCAAACAAAAAGCAGCAAAGTAATGTAAAATTTAAGAGGAGGATCAGAGAAAAGAGACAATCATAAGGTACCTTTGTAAGTTCTATCAACTCCCAGATGACTGCTGAACCACACATACATGCAAGCTGGCAAAATCCAAGTTACTCACCTGATGAAAAAGTACACATATGTACATTGGGACCTGCAAAAATGTAAAAGCTAAACCAACTTCAAATCTGAAGGAATTTGAAAGGTTGTCTCAAAACATACATTTGTATTAGCAGGAGGCTGATATTTCTTTGATTGAGATATTAGAGCACAACTTAAAGCCATACAAATTAATAATGACATATGGAAAGAAATACATAAATATGATAGAAGTCATATACCACAGGGGGAACATGACAGGGACTTAGTCAATATGAGTTGCTGTGAACAATATCAGCCAAAGCAAAAAATCTTTGGCAAATTAAGATGCATTCCAATTAAAAGTTGACACAATATACTGTCTAAAAGTTTGTGGTTTTCAGCAAAACCATGGGCAATTCAAAAGAAAAGAGAAATATAACCCATGCCCAGGGAAAAAGTGTGATGAGGCACTGTCTTTGAGTGAGCCCAGATGTTGGATTTAGGAAAAACATCAATTTAACTATTGAAAAGATGTCTGAAGTAAATAAAGGAAACAAGTAAACAAAAAATGCAAATGTAAACAAATATGCACACACATTCTTTTCCTCTTCCTTAACTTTAAAGATAGATGAAATGATAACTACAGCACTATTTGTTTGAATTGTGGACATACCCATATATAACACAGAGTAATTACAGCACCACGGATAGAAGAAATGAAGCCATACTGTAGCAAGTTCCTATATTTTACCAGTGTGTGGTCTAAATTACTTTGTGGTCAGTGAAAATGTGCAATGTAATCTTCAGAGCAACCACTAATAAAAAACAATACAATGAAAGTAGTAAGAAAACCAACAAAGGAATTTAAATTATGCAATTAAAAATTTCCATTAAACATAAATAACATAGCAAGCACACAAGAAAAGAACAGAGAAAGTAACAGGCCTATGGAACATAAAGGTGAGATACCAGCAGTGATTCCAGTGCGTCAGCAGGGACACCAAATGAATGATATGGTCCCACCAAGAGCAAGAAAGTACTAACTGTATAAGTAAACTCACAACCATCCCTCCCAGAAGCACTTCAGATTCAAAGATTCAAGTTTGTATGAGTAAAACTATACACCACATATGCCACACAAACACAGCCTCAGATATTTCATGCAGTTATGTTAATATTGGATGTGAGAGTAAAAAAGATAGAAGATATGTACCATGCAAAGGCTACTGCAAATAAAATTGTGGTGATTATATTAATTTCAAACATTTTGACTCAGGAAAGAAATATTATTAGATCAATAAGAAACAGTAATGGTAAAAATGATCAGTTCATTGGGTTGTTATAATAATCACAAATATACACACTTAATAACATAACTTTGAAACAAATAAAACAAAAATTAATAAATATAAAATATATGTTATAAAAATACAAAGGGACTAGAAAGGGAGGGAGGGGAACTTAAAAGGATGGTACTGCATATATGTAAGTAGAAGAACAGATTAATGGGAGTTAAAGGGCCTAAGTGAGGTACGGGAAAGAGATTGAGTAAAGGAAAGGTGGAGGGAGGGCTAATCAAAATCTAAGAGTATATAAATAAATCATATGGAAACCTACTTTTTTGGATAATGGAACACACAAGAGCCATAGATTGTTACCAGAAAATTTTCAGTGCCAGGGATGGGATACCTTCTAATAAGTTGTTGGCCAGGGAGAGCCCTGATGTCCCCAAAACATTACAGGCCATTGCCAAAGCCCTTGGTTTCCCACCAGGAATAGATGGCAAGAGCCCTATTGCTGAAGACTCCACATATTTGGACTGCAAGGTCACTGAGAAATCCTGCTGCAGCTGAGCTGATAACCTCCTCCATGTAGACCAGCTGACAGAAAGCTGAAAAAAGCTACGCTGCATGTGGTTCAATGGGAGAAAGAACACCAGGAAGATACCCAAGAGTGGATACTGCAATCCTTATATTTTGCCAGCCAAGTCAAATAAGCCAACAGGTGCAATAGTAGTACATCTATTGTGGGGGGAAGCAACCACCCTCTAATTTGACTGGAGGCCTGCTCCATGGAAGGGAATACTTCCCTGATACTGAAAACCTACAACAGGGGTAGTCAGGAGCCCTAGGGGTGCAATGTCTGCTCGTGTCCCAGCTAGACGTATGTACTATGCTCACCAAACTGCCCAGTAAGCACTTCTTTTAATGTTCATACCCACATATTAATGCTACTGTCACGTTTGGCTAGAGAACCTTCTATTTTTAGATGGTAGTAACCTTGGGATGAAACAGAAGGCACCATGGTGCTGAGAAGAAGAGACAGAGGAGTGCGCAGCACTGACATATCTCAAGCACACCTTCCTCGGCTCAGGGTCAATTGTGGAAAATGTGGCAGAAAGAATCTAAGAGCCAAAGGAAGGGTAAGACTACTTACAATGTACTCCTCCAGACAAAAAATGGCCTGGATATCCATGACCTCACAGTGCCTGATACTACCTACACAAGGCCATCATAATAGGAGGACAAGATCATGACATCAAAATAAAAGAGAGCCTGGTTGAGATGGGGAGGGGATATGATGGAGAATGGAGTAGCAAAGGGGAATGTGGGGGGGGAGGGAGGGCATTATCATGGGATACTGTTTACAATTATGGAAGTTGTCAATAATAAATTTAAAAAAATACAAATAAAATGAGTATTTGAAGATAATATTCTATCCTCTAAAATGATTAGAGCTACTGAAAAGAAAATAAAGATGCAGAAGACCTGAACAATGGACCACAAGCCCACTATATTTAAAATACATACCACTTTCTGCTCAGAGACTGCTAAATAGATATTCTTTTCAAGAGTATTTAGAAGATCTATTATAATAGCTCATGTGTTAGAATCAGCACAAGTATTTCAAAATATTATAAAGACCTGAAATCATCCAAAGTATGATGTCCAGCCTAAACTGAATTCAATCTGAATTTCAAACCAAGGGAAAACAAAGAGGGGAGTATAGCCACTTCCAGATGTTGAGAAATTAAGAAATGCACAAATGAAATCCTCATAGGTAAGCAAGTAAATCACAAGAAAAAAGCAGACAATATTTTGAGCTGCTTGAAAGGGGAAAATAATATATCCAGATTTAGAGGCTACAGTTAAGGCAGTGATTAGAGAGCATGTGTAGCTTTGAGTAACTCCATTACAAGAGCAGGAATGTCTCCCATCACTGCCTTAACTTCTACCATAACATGCCAGAAAAAATAAACACAAACAGACTAAGCTGTAATCAAGCAGAAGGAAACAGATAATAAATATTCTTGTGGGGATGATTAAAATAGAAAACACAGTGGTGTAAATCCTTGACATCAAAAGTTCCTTAATTTGTAAAGAGCCACAAGGTTGGTGAACATTTAACTTGATGAACAATGGAACAATGGGGATGATTGGAAGGCGGAAAATCAGAAAAAGAACGTGACTTGAAAATTAGATATTTAAGAGAGTAAGATAGAAAAGGATTTAAAACAAAAAGACACATTGCTAGAAATGGAGAATTTATCAAATCTGTCTCAGGAGGTATGGTGGTTTGATTCAGATATCCCCATAAACTTAGGTGCTGTGAATGCTGAATTCCCAGGTGATGGAGATTTGGGAATTAATGACTCCTGGAGGCAGTATTTGTGTGGTATGGGCTTATGGCTGTTATAGCCAGTGTCACCTTGCCAGTGTTTGTCACACCCTCCTGTTCCTGTTGTCCACCTGATATTGGCCAGGAGGTGACTGTTCACCCTCTGCTCATTCCATCATTTTCCACTGTCATCATGGAGCTTCCCCTCAAGTCTATAAAATAAACTTTTTTTCTTCCCCAAAAGCTGCTATTGGCTGGGTGATTTATGCCAGCAATGTGAACCTGACTGCCACAGTGACGTTGGTACTGAGGAGTGGTGTAATTTGCTGCTAGACACCTGACTGTGTGGCTTTGGCCTTTTGGAGCTGATTTTCCAGAGGAATGTGGAAGGATTTGAAGTCTTGGCCTAAGAGATGCCTTTCAGTGTTGTAAGTACAGCTAGATGGGCTATTCTGTTCAGAGTTGAAAGACCTGAACACAGTAAGAACTACAGACTGTGAGGTTTGGCTTATGAGAGTGAGAAACAGCTGTTCTTGAACTGGGCTAGAAGCAGTTTGTGTGAGAGGATTACTGTTATGCCTGTGTCCCAAGAACCTGTGCAGGCTTGTTTTGCATACACACGGACTGGTGTGAACAGAAGGATATGGCACAGAAATTAAATCTTGGTGCTGAAAGTTCTACCCATTCAGCTATAATTGAAGGGGCCTGAATGCTCAAGTGTGTTTATTCCTCCATGGATTAACAAATTGGCACCCTTCCTAGTATTATGGAGTATAAGAAATGCAGGAAAGAGAGGCTCATTGAGTTTGCAACACAGTCTTGTGTTTTGGAAATGGCCATGGGCAGTGTGAAGCAGGTTTGCTGGATGCCTGTATGGAAACCGGATGGAGCCATGAGGATGAACCGTGGGTTACAGTGGAGACTCCGTGGAGATGGTGGGACCATGAGATGGCTGCTAAGAAAGGTTGCTGCCCCCTGGCTGAAATTTTCCAGGACTGTGAGTCGCCTAGCTGGAGGGGCGGAATTGGAACTCTAGAGACGTTGCTGGTTAGAATTATCAGACTTGGAGATTTGTCATTGGCTAGAGTCATTGGACTTGTAGCTACAGAGTTTGATATTTTCCCTGCTTAAACCATGTACTGGTTGAATATTTCTTTGTTATGTCCAATGCTATCTTTTGTAGTGTGAATTTTTATTCTGTGCCATTATGGGTTTTGGGGGGTTATTTTTTGGTATTATGGCTCAGTTAAAAGACCTTGGATTATGGGGATGTTTGAACATCATTAGGATAGTTTCAAAACTATGGGGACTTTTAACATTGGACTGAATGCATTACATTTTATATCATGCATGTATACCAGTTTATGGGGGCCAGGGGAGGAATGTGGTAGTTTGATTCAGGTATACCCCATAAACTTAGGTATTCTGAAAGCTAGGTTCCCAATTAACTGAGATTTTGGAATTAATGCCTCTTAGAGGCAGTGTATTGTTGGGGGAAGGCTTATAGGTATTATAGCCAGTTTCCCCTTGCCAGTGTTTGGCACACTTTTCTGTTGTCTACCTAATGTTTGCCAAGAGGTGATGTCCACCCTCTACTCATGCCATTGTTTTCCCTGCCATCATGGAGCTTCCCCTCAAGTCTGTAAGCCAAAATAAACTTTTCTTTTTTCCCAAAAGCTGCTGTTGATTGGGTGATTTCTGCCAGCAATGTGAACCTGAGTGTAACAGGAGGAAATAGAAAATTAAATGCATCTGAAATAAACAAAGCAACTAAATTAGTGAAAAGTTACTAGATAAAAATCTAGACCCAAATGACTTCACTAATATTCTACCAAAAAAAAAAAAAAAAATCCTGTATCAATACTTGGGAGCCTGAAACAGGAGGATTGCCATGAGCTTGAGCCCAATCTAGGCAATGTTGTATACACCAGGCCAGCTTGGGATACAAAGTGAGAGCCTTTCTCAAAAAACAAACAAACAAACAAACAAAAAAACACTATTGGTAATCTCTTTTCTGTTGTTGTTGTCATTGTTTTTTTTTTTTTTTTTTTTTTTTTTTTTTTTTTTAAGTAGGGTCTCACTCTAGCCCAGATTAACCTAGAATTCACTAGTCTCAAGGTGGTCTTGAACTCTTGGTGATCTTGGTGATTGTCCTCCATCTACCTCCAAGTGTTGGGATTAAAGGTGTGTACCATCATGTATGGCTCCCAATGGTAATACTTTATATGGTTTGATTTTAGATAATAGAGAAGGGAGATAAATTTCTTTAAGTTTTCAGAGATCAGAGCATAAAATACATAGTCTGAGTAGATGGCTTAGTCAGTAAAGTACTTTCCTATGAGCTTGAGAACAAATCGCCAGTGTCCATGTACATTCCAGGTGAGCCTGTGTGGTGGTTTGAATAGAATACATGGCCCCCAATATATTCAGTTGTTTATTTGTTTGTAGTTTGCCTCTCTAGCCATCTGGCTGGAGGCAGTGTCATTGTGTAGATCTTAAGGTGTGGTGGTGGGTTTCAGATTTCAATCTAAAGATATGCAAAGTGTGCCTAGCAGTACTTCCTGAAATGTGCTGTGCTGTGTGGCTTTTAGGCTTGTGCTTCTCTCTCTCTCTGCTTGGGCCTGTGAAAGCAGGCCAGTTTCTTCTGCTTTTATGGAACTTCCCTGGATCTGTACGCTTCAATAAATCCCTTCCTCCATAACTTTGCCTGGTCTGGAAGTTCATCTCAGCGAACCTGAAGCTGTCTGATACAGCCTGGCAGCCCACCTATAATTCCAGTCTCAGGATACAGAGATAGGAAATCCCCATGGCAAGCCAGCTGGCTACACTAACCAAATCAGCAAGCATCTCAGTGAAAGATTCTGCCTCATTAAATAAGCAGGACCATGACTGTGGAAGACACTGGAAGGAAAACCTCCAGCCTCCACATTCACACATGTACATGTGCATCTGCACCCACACATGTGAACATGCATGCATATATACACATCATGCACATGAAACAAATCACAAATAAAAAATATAAAAAATTACAAATTCAAAATAAAATTCAACATAAATGCAGATCATATGTTTCATGAATAGCATAAAATACTTAACATATTCCTAGTTGATTTAATCAAGCAATACATTAAAAATAGTATTTATGAGCTACATTCTAGGAATTCATGATTAGTTTAAAAGTCAAAATTCGGTGTAATAAGCAATATAACACATAGTATATTTTGTACAGTACACCATGTAAAAGCATAGATGAGAACAAACATCTGAAGAACTACATAGGAGTGGATTAACAAAAATCAACACTTCTGCAAATTGTAAATTTAATTTTAATAAAATGGTGATTATCCCTAGGATGATTTCCTGAGCCAAAGTGGCATGAATCATTTCCTAACCTAACTTCTGTGAAAAAGAAAAACTGATTGAAGTATTTCATGAGGAAACAAAGAACCCAAAATAACTAAAGCTAAACTGAACAAACAAGTTAGAGAACTTTGATTTTAAAAGTCATTATAAAATTGCAATAATCAGGACAGTGAGTCCCGGCTTAAGGACGGCCTACCAGTCAAACAGGCATGAGTCCAGAATAACACTTTTCATGTGTGGTGGATTTTTGTCAAGTGTGAGTCTTCAACAAATGAATCTGTGACCATTACATATACATGCGCAAAATAAATTAATACACAAATGCATGAATAAAAATGAAATTAAGACTCTTTTTCCTACTATGGATGTAAATTAACTCTCTACAAAAGTTAAATCCAGGGCTGAGCATGGTGGCACATGCTTTTAATCCCAGCACTAGGGAGGCAGAGGTAAAAGGATGGGCATGAGTTTAAGGCTACCCTGAGAATACTAGTAAATTCCACACCAGCCTGGACTAGAATGAGACACTATCTCAAAAAAAAAAAAAAATACAATAAATAAATAAATAAATAAGAGTTGAAACTATTGAACTTCTAGGTAATAGTACAGGAGAAAGTTTTCATAACTTCAGTAGGCAGATTTTTTTTTTTTTTCGAGGTATGGTCTCACTCTAGCCCAGGCTGATCTGGAACTCTCAGCGATCCTCCCACTTCTGCCTTCTGAGTGCTGGGATTAAAGGTGTGTGCCACCATGCCTGGCTAGACAACAATTTTTTAAGCATAATATCAAAACATGATCACAGATAGAAAGTTGTCAAAATTTAAATTTTATAGCTCAAAAGTTATCAATAGGAAAATAAAATCTTTGTGGTGTGGGATACATCTCTAATCCCAGTACTTAGGAGGCAGAGGCAAGAGGACAATTAGTCTAGGTCAGTCTGGGATACACAGAGGGACCCATCTCAAAATTATAAGAGCTGGGGTTATAACTTAGTTATAGAGCAGGATTTTAATTTGAATTTAAGGCCTTAATCTCTAGCATCATTCCCGGCGGAAAGAATGTCAGAGCCACATGTTGGGTCATGATATGCAGAGACATTTAGCTTACCCATAACTGTGGGCTAACTCCACAATGCATGACCCGTATACCTCAACAACGAGGGGCCAAGGGGAGGGGTAGGTCATGGATGAGCCTAATAATGGTACCAAACTGACTGTAAAAAAAATAAAAAATAAAAATTAAAAATTAAAAAAAATTTAATAGAATTTAAAAAAAACATAAAAACAAAAACAAAAAGAAAGAAAACTATAAGCCAAAATCAACATTAGAAAAATTATAATCTGGCAAACCAGTAACAGCATTTAACATAAACACTTATAATTAATGTATACAATAAAAAGCTTATTTGAGAAATGGACCATATATTTGGAAATACATTTTACCAAAAAAATGAAAAGGTGGCTAACATGTGCTAGAAAAGATGATGTGTACAATTAAAGCACTGAGAATTACACATCCAAAACAAAATGAGAGGGCACTGCACAGCAGCATAACCATAGTAAGACAATGGTAAATATTGCCAAGGAGATAGAGAAGCCAGAATCCACAGACATCCCCTATGGAATTATCAAATGCAAAGTCATTTTAAAATGTCTGGGATTTACCTAATCATTGAAAATATTCTTACCAATGGCTCTTTGACTGGCTATGAGGTCTGCTCAGTGGAAAGGAACCCATAACTAGAACTAGGAACCAAGTCAGAGCCCAATGAATACCAAGCTAATGGACTCCAATGAGAAGCTCCCACTACCCAAAAGTGAGGCTACACTCATCAACATCTCTCTAAATTAACAATGCTTATCCTCTTTAACCTATCCTGATCTCACTCTCCAATGGGGAATCCAGTTTTGTTTTCCAGAAAGCAGAATGAACCAAGAACAACCATCGTCTACCAACAAGACAAGAATAGAAAACTGATTCCCTAATGGGAGATGAACTGCCACTCACACAGCAGCCAGGGCCCACGAGAACCACAAAGGAACTGGCTAGATGAGCAAGTGGACTGCTTCCACGGTGAGCCTGATGACCTGAGTCAGGGTGATGGAGACAGACACTGAGGACACTCAAAATGTACCAAAGCAGAAATCCAGAAGCTGCTGAGAGCTCAACACTAAAGTGGAATTAAAGCACAGCCACCAAGGCTCAGGGAAGTGTGCAGAAAGAATATGAGAGCCACAGGTGGGGAGTGATATTCAGAGACATAGGTCTCCTCACAGTGACAGACTGCAGATCTCACAACTCATAACCTGCAACTACATGGTGAATACCAGCAATCCCACTAAGGGGGGCCCTGTGTGGAGTAGGGGCAGGGAGGGGGCAAAAATGATGACACCAACACATGATGTATCCATACAAAGCTTCTACTTAATAAAATGATAATAAAATAAACCCATCTTTTGCATTAAAAAAGATATTTTTACCATAACACCCAGCAATTTAATTCTTGTCAAATTAAAACATATCTATCCAGTACTGTAGTTGGACAGTTGTTTCAGAGCACATTGTCCATAACACCACAAAACTGAGAACAGTCCCAATGTCTGTCAACCACTGAGTAATAAAGTGTGGTATGTCCATCGGAGGGAATTCTACTCAGCACGATAAAAGAAGCTGCATACCAGGACACGTGAAAAGATGGATGAACCTGAAAACCTTATGAAGAGGAAGAAGCTAGATGCCACAGTTTGTGTATTATAAGAACTTTCAGGAGGAAAAGTCTTCAAAAGAGAAAGATGATTGGTCTTCTTTTTAAAAGAAAATATTTTGATTTACTTATTTGCAAGCAGAAAGAGAGAAAGAGAGAGAAAAGAGGCAGACATAGAGAATGGATGCCACAGGGCCTCCAGCTGCTGCAAACAACCTCTAGATGCATGTGTCACCATGTGCATCTGGCTTTACATGGATACTGGCGAATCAACCAAGTCTTTAGGCTTTGCAGGGAAATGCCTTACCTGCGGAGCCGTCTCTCCAGCCCCATGATTTGTGTTCTTGCAAGGGCTTGGCAAAGGGGTAGAAGGATGACTTCAGGTAGCTACAGCAAAAGCTGCAATGAAGCTAATATTCTTTTTTGTTTATTTTTATGTGTTTATTTGAGAGCGACAGAGAGACAGAGAAGAGAGAAAGAGGCAGAGAGAGAGAGAGAGAGCAAGAATGGGCACACCAGGGCCTCCAGCCACTGCAAACGAACTCCAGACGCATGCAACCCCTTGTGCATCTGGCTAACGTGGGTCTTGGGGAATCAATCCTCGAACTGGGGTTCTTAGGCTTCACAGGCAAGCATTTAACCACTAAGCCATCTCGCCAGCCCGAAGCTAATATTCTTAAAGTGAATGGAGCTGATGATCTCACATCTCTGTACATTTGCTGAGAATCAGTGAACCTTACTCCTGTCTATGTGGAAACGTACAGCATATAAACGGTAGCACAATATAGAGTCGTAAAATATATATTGTGCCATATGATTCTTTACATCAGAATCCAACCACGGGGCTTAGTTAGGAGACAAAAATAAATAAATAAGTAAATAAATAAATAAATAAATAAATAAATAAATAAAAGCAATGAAATTTGATGTTTGATTTAATTTTCCAATATTATATATTCATCAAATATTCTCTCCATGAATGCCATCTTCCAATCCAACACCACCTCATTTTATCACACTCATCTTTAACTGCTTGCTTTAGTAGCCTAGTACTTCACCATCTGAAAATCATTGTTTAAGAAAATAATAATAATAAGTGAAAAGAAGCCCAGACTCTACATTGCCTGCATTTAAGTTACTCTGGTCTTGAGGTCACTGTCTCCACAGTAGGGCCACCACACTGTCAGGGCTGATGAAGTTTTGCTGATGCTGTTTACTCCTTCTTTTGGAGATCTCTGTCAGAAGCCCTGGGCTGGAGGGAACACAGATGCACACTCCTTAGGCACCTTACATTTATGCCATTGTCCACTAAGGATGCTGTTACTCTTTCCTCAGCTGTAGCTAGCAGGCAGAGAGGCACACAGGCGACACTTGTTGCTCTTTGCCTGAAAACCTGCTCCATTCCTCCCTGCCTACCACAATGTGTGTCATCTGACCTGTTTACGCGTACTCTAAACCCTATCCTGGGTACAGTTACAAGTCCAGGACACTTATAAGAATTTTCCAGAATGAACTCATAGCCTATGAGATCATTAAGGCAGCAAAGGGCAGGGGCAGGTTCTCCAAAGAAAATTGCACATTGGCAAAGCCCACTACCCATCTAGTCAGCAAGCCCTCATAGGAAAACCAAGTCCTCTGCTTGCCATTAGAAGGAAGGGATGTGTTCTTCTAGAGCATATTTGGATAATTGGGAGAATTGTGGACAAAATGCATTATTTCCTTTGGATCCAGCACTAATTGCAATGAGCCAAGTAATCAGCTGGGCAGCATAGACACAATCCTCACCTTTCTGCTGCTGGGAGGAGCGTTTCCCTACATCAGGAGTCCCTCTAGCCCTTCATCAACTGTTGATTGCCTGCTACTCCAGAGCACCCTGTGGGATTTTCCCAGACCATTTTTCCTGCCAGATGGTTTCTGATTCAGAGAAAGAAAGTCTCCTAATTGCATTGAAATGGAAAAGGAAGCCCAGCCCCAGGAGCTGGGGCTTTGCCTGGCCTCAGAGCTCAGGCAGAGTGTGCTTGAGATATCACAGAGCAGGTTTCAAAGGTTTGATTCATTAGCGTGAAATCGATCTACCTGAGGGCGTCAGAGTCCAGAACAAAGATCTTAGGTGATCTCTGTGCCACCACTTCAATGAAAGCCTGCCACATCCTAAGAGAAAACACTCAAGGCAGTAGAAGAGTTGCTCTTTGTTGTTTTCAATATTGATAGCTGAGGTCTCACACCTTTCCCAAAGAGTGAACACTTCATTCTTCCACACTGACAAGGACAGCCAGCAAAACAAAGCTCTTTCCTCTGGGTAAGAAGTCAAATTATAATTTTTCTTCTGATGGAGGCAGAGTTTCACATTTTTCTCCCCACCCCCTCCACCATTTGTGTAACCTGCTTTGGAGTAACTAACACGAACCAGATTTGGTTCACTGTTTTGCTCTGCTTTACAGGTGAAGGAACAGAAACTTAGGCTAATTGAGTGACGTGTTCAAGTCCCACACCTGGTAAGTGATCAAGCTGGTGTTTAAACTGAATTTGTCTGAATTTCAAAGCCCAAATTCTGAGTTATTTGTTAGAATGGTCAATGTTCAGAGACAGACTGACCAAAAATAAAATTTGAGGGCTGGAGAGATGGCTTAGTGGTTAAGCACTTGTCTGTGAAGCCTAAGGACCCCAGTTCGAGGCTCGATTCCCCAGGACCCACGTTAGCCAGATGCACAAGGGGGCGCATGCATCTGGAGTTCATTTGCACTGGCTGGAGGCCCTGGTGCACCCATTCTCTCTCTCTCTACCTATCTGCCTCTTTGTCTCTCTGTAGCTCTCAAATAAATAAATAAAACAAAAATTAAATTAAAATAAAATAAAATTTGAAACAGTAAATTTGAAAGATGCATACTAAATAAAGACATTCATAGAGTCCCCCAGACAGACACCACGAACAAGGTTTAATCTGAGACTCTCACCTACGTTCAGCATGAGCCCACAGGCAGTCCATTTCTTCTGCTCACAGTTCTTCTATGCCTATTGCAATAGTTTCTCTGCCCCTGATTCTTGAAATTGCATCTTTTCTCTCCTCTTTGCTAACAGAATCTCAGCCAACTCAAAATGAAGGATATGTGTTTGGATCATGTCAGCAATACTTATATTTTATCTGTCCAGCCAACTACACTCTCCCTTGATGTTAAAGAGGAACTGCCAATAAAATGCAGATTCAATCCCAGTGACTAAGTGCAGACAAATACCAGCCCCCCAGCCCCCTCCTTGCTGTTCTGTTCCTCGCAAGTAAAACATCAATAATTTGACTCTAGAATATTTTAACTAGTAGGGATTTTTTTTAAATCAGTTTTGGCAAACAATGATCTTTTTGTCTTACTTTCAGTGGATAACTTTCTTTGTCAAACAGAATTTTTACTGCTATTTGTGAACTGTGGCAAAAGAATATATACTTTGTGGAGAACTACCATGATTGGGGCATGGCTTAAGGGGAAGCAAAAAGGCCGGCCATGGAAGCTATCTTCAAACAGGATAGAAGGAAGAAGGGAAAGATAGAAAAGAGGAAATAAATTAGATGATATTGATCTAAGAATAGAATATGAAAGTGGACAGAATGTCTTGAGTTGCATCTTTTAATATTGCAATTGTAAGCCCAGGGGCATCGTGGTTAAAGGGTTAAAAAGCCTAGGTTCAAACCTGATGCAATCTATGTTTATAACAGACTATATAGCATTTACATGTTTAGAAACAGTCATAGGCATAAAAATGCATCCAATATCTTATTCAAAGTACACAAAATAAGAAAATGTAACTAAAAGTCAAACATATTGGTATATACTGAAACATGTACTTAGCAGGCTAAGGCAGGCAGGTGGAGAATTCTTGGTCTATCTGGGCCACATAGTGAGTTCAAGGGATACCAGCCTGAATTATATAGCTAGACCCTGTGGCAAAAACCAAAAACAAGACGAAGACTTCTGATTTCAGACACTACATGGAAGAGGCTTGAAACTTGCCACTCTATTCTAGCAACATGTAAAAAGCTTAACATGCTTAAAAGTCATCAACTCTACTAGGACTGAGAATGAGGTGAAGACACCAGGCAAACCACTGCTAACAAGACTGAAGAGACCAACAGGAGGGAATTGAATGAACACAAAGGGAAGCACACAAGAACAGGTGGGCAACGTAAGCAGAGAGAGGCTAGAGTGGAAAATCTATATTTTACCTCTTTATGAAGAGACATAAGGATAAAAAGGAGATAAAAGATTGTCTGGAGAATTGGCTCAGTGGTTAAGTCATTTGCCTGCAACGACTAATGAATCGGCTTTGATGCTCCAGTACCCACATAAAGCCAATGCATGAAGTGGCACATGCATCTGGAGTTCATTTATAGAATCTAAAGGCAATGCACTCATTCTCTGTCTCTTATCTCTCTATGCTGGCAAATAAATAAATAAAATAACTTTAAAAGAGCTAAAAGAAAAGAAGAAAAACTTGGAACAACAATGGCTGAGAATTTTTTTTAATTAATGTTGACATTAGTTAATATCCCAGAGATCCTCAGAGAATTTTGAGAGGAAGAAATCTAAATATCACATACATATAGAACAATAAGCTATATGTAGGCATATCATTTCCTAACTATAGAAAAGCAATAATTAAAAAAAAAAAAAAGCTTCGCCAGGCATGGTGTTGCATGCCTTTATTCCCAGCACTCCAGCACTCGGGAAGCAGAACTAGGAGGATCGCCATGAGTTCAAGGCCACACTGAGACTGCATAGTGAATTATAGGTCAGCCTAGACTAGCGCAAGACCCTACCTCGAAAAAACAAAACAAACAAACAAAACAAAGGCTAGTGGTAAGACCCTACTGCTGAAGATACCTTAAGTGATTGACATGCAAATTAGAATGGCATGGCTGGAAGTTGGAAGAGAGTCAGTCCCCAGACAGTCAGCGTGTCTAGTGCCAGAAGGTGCCACATGGGCGACTGGGGGAAACTGACCAATATCTGTCGAAGCAATGCATGGTCTAACCTACTTAGCAGCAAATAACTTGTTGTGATGCCCACACAAGTGCAGTGGTGGCACACAGCCATGGTGGGGAACCAACTGCTCTCAATTTGGCTAACTGATCCCCTCACTGGTATGGGACCCATAGCTGGAGCTGGGAAACAAGTCAGAACCAGATCCAAACGTAAACCCACTCTCCAATATCAAGCTACCATCAATTGTGGGCTACAAGAGGGCCTACACGTATTAAATTCTCTATTAAAAAAAAAAAAAGTAAGGGTTATCTCATTTGTCCTGGTGCTAACTTACTCTCTGTTGGAGAATCTGCTTCTCTTTTTCAGATAGATGTAGATCCCAAGGAGAGAGCCACCCCATCATACCTCAAAAGGGCCCAGGCTGAAACTAAGAAAAATTGGAGAAACAAGCAAGGGGGCTGTTTTCCTGATGAACCGGACACCAGCACAAGGGGGAAGGAGATCAGCACAGAGAAAAATCAACTCCTACCAAATCAGAGAGCCAGAGCCTCAGAGGCCCCCAACATCTCATCACTGAAGCAGACCAAAAATGAACCCAACATGGCTCAGGGAAATTTTGCGGAAGAGGGGGTGGAAAGAATGTCAGAGTTACATGTTGGGTCATGATATGCAGAGACATTTAGCTTACCCATAACTGTGGGCTAACTCCACAATGCATGACCCGTATACCTCAACAAGGAGGGGTCAAGGGGAGGGGTAGGTCACGGATGAGCCTAATAATGGTACCAAACCGACTGTATTTGCTGAATACAGAACTGACTAATAAAGAAAAAAAAAAAAACCTTAAAAATATCAGAGTGTTTCTCTATAGAAAATGATATTAAGAAATACATGTAATATTTCAGAAACCATGTAAGCAAGCAGATTAATGCAAAAAATTCCTAGAATTCCATCCTTTGCTAAATTGTTCTTCTAAATGAATGAGTAATAGTTTGTCAGGCTAACAAAAACTTGAGAAAAATTGTTTCCCAAAGATATACCTGGTACAAATAAGACATAAGTTCAAAGAAAGAAGAAAAATACAGATCAGGCACCTGTATTTACATTAAAAAAGCACTGAAACAGGAGTAAGAAAGGGAATTTTTAAAAGTCTTTAATTTTTAATATTAAAGCTTCTATCAGAAAACAGGTTTTTTTTTTTTTTAGAGTGATAACTGGGTCTGGGAGATGACTCAGTGGTTACTGGTGCTTGCTAGCAAAGCCTGCCAGGCATGGTTCAACTCCCCAGAATCCACATAAAGCCAGACACAAATGGTGGCACATACAACTGGTACACATTTGTAAAGATGTAAGACCCTAGAAAGCCCATAAGCATGCAAATAAATAAATAAATTTATTTTTTAAAACAGAATGACAACTGTAAACAATGTATTTAATTATATGTGCTTATGTACATAAGTACAATATATTGTCACATAAGCAAAATTTGTGACAGTATTATCACAATGGATGAGAAGAAGAAATTAGGACTCTTGTTATCGTAGGGTACTAACGCTGACTATGAAGTGATATAGTTTTATTTGGAATTAGACTGGGCATAGTCATAAAGGTATATTGCAAATGCTGGGGTAGCCATTTACAAAATAAGTAAAACAGGCATACTAAAATGGAGATAAAATTGAATTATATAAAATTGAATTAAATATCAATTTAAACTACCAAAAGCACAAAGAGAATAGAGGACAAAAATAGGAACAATGAGCAGACCAACAAATACAAAATAGTAGCAAATATAATTGATGTTACTCCAACTACATCAATCATTGTTTTGTAAGTCAATAGGCTAATTGCACCAATTAAAAGACAGATTGTTAAGAATGGACAAAAGCAACAAGGCCAAACAATATGTTGTGTTGAAGAAAGTGTAAATACATGCTAAATATGAAGGAGTATGCCTGTAATTCTGGACTCTACCCTTTCCTCCCCTCAAAGATAAAAAAGAATAACAAAAAAGGCAAAGAGATTTAAAATAACAATGCATGAATATTGAAGGAAATGAATGGTGAAACATGCACCATTCTAATATTGCTTAAAGAAAAATAGGAAGCAGGAGTATTTATATTAATTTCAGACAGAACAGATTTCAAAACAAAAAGAAAACTGTCAGGGCAAAGGGAAGACATTACTTAATAAAGAAATCAAAGATGATATACTAATTCCCAACAGGAATGCACATTACAGAATATCAAACTGTATGAGGCAAAAAAATATACTGAAACTGTAAGAAGAAATAAATGAGCCCAGTATCATTGTTGGAAACTTCAACCCCTCTTTATCAAAAAGAGAACCACCCAGTGAGCAGCAAACTAGTAGGAACGAAATGATACCATTAATCAATTAGAATTGGCACCTATGGACAATGTCATCCATCATTTGAAGTCTGAACATTCTTCTCAAGTTCACAAGGAACATCTGCCAAGACATCCCACACTGTGAGTCATTAAACAGATTCCAACAAATTCTCAAAAAACAAAAACATTACGTTCAGAGACCACAACGGGAATTAAACTGAAAATGGATAACAGAAATATAAGTTGATAATCTCCAAATTCATAGAGATTGAGACCATGTTTCTAACTAATACATGAGTCAAAGGAGCAACTCTAGCCAAATTGAAATATTTGAATTAATTGAAGATTAAGATGCAACTTGTCAAAATAAGTGGGACATAACGAATCCAGTGCTTATAATGAAACTTATAGAATTTGATGAATATATTACAAAACAAGGAAGAGCTAAAATAAATCTCTAAATTCATACCTTAAGGAACTAGAAAGAGAAGAAAAAAATAATATCAAAGTAAGCCACAAGCAATAAGAAATAGAACATAAATCAATGAAATTCAAACTAAGGAATCAACAGTAACAGAATTAAGTAACCAAAATCTAGTAGTATTGGTCAGTTTTCCACACCTGTGAGCAAACTGCTCTGCAAGAAAACAAAGTAAAGTATGGAATTATTGCTTTTGACTTATGTTTCAGGTTTTCAGTCGATCAATTCAGGGAAAGCAAAATCGAAGCATCACTGTGGTCAGGAAGCAGACAGAATGCATGCATGTGGTGGCTTTCCCCCTCCCGCTTCTATTCTATATTTAAGCTAGCCTATGGTACGTAGCTCCCATATTTAAAACAGTTCTTGCCCCTTTTGTTAAACATCTCGGGATCTCATAGGCATACTCAAAGATGGATGCCTATATCCATTCTCTCTCTCTCTATCTTTCTCTAACTCTCTCTCTCTTTCTCTCTCAAGTAAATAAAACAAAATAACATAATTAAAAGAAAAAAAATTCAAAAGAAAGTTACATACTTTCAACAATGGCCCAGAGATAACATTCTCATTCGAAAGGGAAGAATGGGAGCATAGAAATCAAGGATCAGATCAAAGCAAGGCTAAAACCAATCAGGGAAAACACTAAATAATGTAGATCTATGTCAAGAATCCATAGTAAGTGGTGGTGTCGTGATGACATCTGAATGGCTTAGGCCACCCCACAACCATGACTTTGCCAAGTACACCCCCTGTGTCCTTTCAACTGGACTGGCTCTGTTTGCTGCCTGCAGTTTTTCTCGGCTAACTTTCCACTCCATGTTTCTATCATCCACAGAGTCCTATGGTCTCTGCTGCATCTTTAGTTTCACTCTCACAATTTCACATACTGCTCTCAAGGGCAGCGAATCAGCCTGCCCACATTGCCTGGCCTCCCAGGCCTAACCTTGGAATCTGGGTGGAAGTGCTCATGACCCTGTGACACTTACATTTTATATGTCTGAAAACCTACTATCCTATGGATGATGCTAACATCTAACACCAGCCTGAGCCCTAGATAAGCCCATTGGGACCATGGCTTCAGTGACCTCTGAGTACTTGGGTAGTGGCTTCACATGGGGAAGAAATTCTCTAGGTAATTTTGTTCTATAAGGCAGCACTGTTTCACTTTTATTTTTTTTTTTCTCAGAGAAAAATATTTCAAATTAATTTACTCATTTAAACCTTTGATGCTGATATAGGTGGGGTTTGGCCAGTTCCTAAGATTGCCCTTAATGATCTTTTCTTTTGCCCTGGTGCCAAGTATATAGCTCCCTTTTAATGACTGCAATTCCTTCAGAAACCATGTTTTCCTTAGTTTTGACTTTGCACAGGCTTTTAAGGCCACACTGCAAGGCTTTCAGATCTTCCCATTCTGCTTCATTTGATTTCAAATCTCACTGTAAAGCTGGCTAGGATTTGGGTGTAGTGGCACATGGCCTTAATTCCAGCCCTTGGGAGGCTGAGGCAGGAAGATTACCATGAGTTCAAAGCCAGCCTGGAGCCACAGAGAAAGTCCAGGTCAGCTTGGACTGTAGTGAAGCCCTGCCTCAAAAATAAATAAAGGGTTGGAGAAATGGCTTAGCAGTTAAGGCACATGCTTGTGAAGCCTAAGGACCCAGGTTCAATTCTTCAGGTCCCACATAAGCCAGATGCACATGGTAGCACATGAGTCTAGAGTTTGTTTGCAGTGACTAAAGGCCCCGGCATGCCCATTCTTTCTCTCTCTCTCTCTCTCTCTCTCTCTTTCCCCTTTCTCTTTCTCCCTCTCTTTCTCTAAAAAAATTAATAAAAATAAATCTTAAAATAAATTAATAAATACCTGGCTCAAGTTGCCAACCTTGTCCATTCTCAGGCTATAATCTCATTCAGAGACAGAATCATTCTAATACATCCTATGAAGTCATCCTTATTTTAATATCAAAACTAGACAAATACCTTTAAAAATAAACAACAGATAAATAATGCTTAAGAACATAAATGCAAAAGACTTCAAAAAATGTTAGTGAATCAAATCTGACAATTGATGAAAATAATTAAAACTACAACAAAGCAAGATCTCTCTGAGATATGCAAGACTGGTTTAACATTTGAAAATCAATTAGTGCAACCCAGCATTAAACTAAATGAGAAAAAGAAAGCATCAGATGCTAATATTGAAAAGGGCAAAATAAGAGTATTTTTAAACAGCAAGATCCATCATGTTTCAAAAAGAAAACCAACTATGATAAAACTGTAATAGAGTACTACTTCTTTAACCTGTTCAAAATCATAACAGAAACCATAGGAAAAACACAAATCTCACCCCCCTAATATATGAGGCAAGGGTGAATCATCCTCACCAATCCTTTTAGCACTATACTAAAAGTTCTACATATGTGAGAAAACAAGAAAATGAACTAGAACATATGCAGAATGGGAAAGAATTAAATCTGTCATTATTCACAGCTGGTATTTTGTTTTATAATATCCAAAAGAATCAATAAAACTGAAACTAAAAAGTGATCATAACCAGTTTAAAAGATCAGAGAATAATATACAAAAGCCAATCACTACATGCTAGAAATGAACAAATAGAATCTGTTGTACATTGGCTGGAGAGATATCTCAGTGGTTAAGATGCTACAGTGCAAAGCCTAACTACCAGGGTTCAATTAATCAGGGCCCACATATAGTCAGATGCACAAGGTGGCACATGTCTCTGGAATTCATTTGCAGTGGCTAGAGGCCCTTGTCTGCCTATTCTCTTTCTCTCTCTCTCTCTCTCTCTCTCTCTCTCTCTCTCTCTCTCCTAACAATAAAAAATAAATAAATTTTAATTTGTATTTTTCATTAGTTATGGATATACTCAGTAAGTAAATAGCACATGTTGCTACCATCCTTACCCTTATTCCTGCCTCCCCCCTCCAAAGAGACCCTCCTTGTTAAGGATGCTGGTTATCCCCATGGGGATTGTGGGTCATGCATTGTGGGGGTAGCCATCAGTTATGGGGAAGAGGCAATGGCTCTGTACATAACGTCCCAACATGTGGCTCTAACAATCTTTCCACCCCCTCTTCCATGAATTTCCCTAAGAATCTGTAACACAAGACTGAAAAAAATGCTGATGAATGAAATCAAGAAACTGATTAAATGAAAAAAATCCCATATTCAAGGGAAGGAAGATGCAATACTGGAGAAATATTTCCACTTAAGTTATTTTACCCATTCAATCCAATTTTAATAAAAATTTTTAAAAACATTTTTATAATGAAAGTTTATAAGGTGTGACAAAAGACCTAGCCTAGCACTAAAAAGAACTGGAAGATTAAATGGTAGGATATGGAGAAAACTTTCAAGAATAGTACCAAGCATAAGATGTCAATCTGAAAAAGTGACAGACTGTATGATTCTGACCATATGACATTTTGGAAAATACAACATGTTAGGGGTTGCCAGGTTTTGAGGTGATTTGGTAGAGTGGTGGAAAGAATAAGGAAAACACACAGGAACTTTAGGACAGTTAAAATATTCTAGATGATTAAATACTGGTGGATATATGTCATTACATATTTTCCCAAACTAAAAATACACTGTAATTTAGGGTAATCATAACACCTCAATATAGGTTTACCACTCTGGGGGATATTATTAGTAGGACAGAACATGCATGTGTGAGGTTAGGGGATAGGGGCTTTTCATTTTGCTCTGAAATCATTAAATAAAAAATGTAAATTTTCTAATCTATTGAAATATAATTTAAGGTATATCCTTAATGATCTTCTGAATTTTATTATCTGTTGTAATGTGTCCATTTTATTAATTTGGATTTTCACTTTCTTTTGGTTAGTTTGGCTAAGGCTTTGTCAAACTTCTATTTTTTTTCTTCCTTTTAATCACTTCCCAATAGTTTGCTTTTACTTTATTTTATTGAAAATGTTAATCCCTGAACATACAATAATTTGATCATATCCCCATCCTATTTCACTTTCTTCCCTCTACTCCCATTCCACTGAGGACCCTCATCTTTTCAAGTAGTTATGAATCTGTTTTTATGTTTTATACTTTGATTCTTCTCCTGTCTTCTATGTCAAAATGTTGATGGTCTACAAGGATTGTGCAGGTCTTTGGGGGATGATGACATCCTGTTCCAGAGAAGATGGGCTGGCAGGTCTTGTGCTGTGCTCCTTGCAAAGTATATTGCTGAAGAGTTCTGACTGCTTTGATTTAACCTCACCATCCCAGAGGAGTCTGTAGGTCTCTGGGGTCACATGGAGAAGGTGAAGGGTTTTATTCTATTTTTTCAGTAAAGAACCAAAATAGTGTTTCACTGATTATTTGAATAATTTCTATTCTTGTGTGCCCATTCTCTCTCTCTCTCCTCTGTCTCTTCCTTTCTCTTTCAAATAAATAAATAAAAATAAATATTTAGAAAAAAAGAGCAAAGTAGACCTTGCTGATCATAAAATCTATATGGGTTGTGTTGTTGTTTTTCTTTGTTTTATTTATTCCATTTCCACTAAAAAAAGCTTCTGATACCCATATTTCTACTTCAATGGAATTGAAATGCATGTTAGGATTCATATTGGAGTCCACAAAGGCTACTGATGGACACAATACATAGGTCAAATTTTGAAATATTTTCTCTTCCAATATGTGCATTTTGCTCTATATAAGTAAATAAAATTCTTTACGTAGATATCATGCACTTTATGTCCAATTGGATATAACAATATGTTAGTCAGCTTCGCATCACTGTGAGAAAATACCTGAGATAATCAAGTTAAAAGGAGTAAAACCTTTTTGTAAGCACACTATTTTAGAGGTTTTAATGCTTGATCACTTAACCCTGTTGCTTTGGTTCTGTGATAACACAGTTTATTTTGGAATGAGTTCATGATAGAGGGGACTTACTGCTTCATGATGACCAGGCAAAATAAAGACAGATAAACAGTAAGGGTCCCAGGTCTCAGTATTACCTTTAAAAACATGTCCCAAATAACCAAACTTACTTCTACTGGGTCCAACATCTTAAGTGTTCCACCACCTTCCAACAGCACCAAATTTTGGAGCCAAATTTTCAACACATGAGCTTTGGAGGATGTTTCAGTTTTAAACCATAACAACAATTAACCATGATTCTTTCATGGGAACAAATCTGAACTAGGATTTGATTCTTAAGTGAGCCTTGGAGGAATCTAAATAAATTAGTCAAATGACATGAAGCTGGAATCCAGCTTTGCTGAGGTGAATGCTTTTGACCCTAAATCTTGACAAGAATCCAAAAGGATATTCTCTCTTTAGTCTCACCATATACTAGCAGTTTTTACAGAGAGAGTTTTGATGCCAGAAAACATTTGTAAATATTAGGAAATATGTTTAGTTGTCAAAATAGTGAGGGAATCATGGGGGGGGGGGGCAGTTACTGCTGACAGCATGAACAGAGACCAGGGCACTACTAAACAGCCTATGAGTCAAAGGACAGCCCCTTACAACAAAGCATTATCTATCCTAAAATGTAAGCAGTGTCAAACTTCAAAGCCCTTCTTCCTATTGATGGAACAGAGACAGCAGTGATACTCCAGAGCTTTGGGAGTCTGATGCCTTTCACATGCAATGGATCAAATAAGAAACACTTAGTTATCATCTTCAGAGGAAGAGCAACCC
Source organism: Dipus sagitta (assembly GCA_036346955.1). Lineage (NCBI taxonomy): Eukaryota > Metazoa > Chordata > Mammalia > Rodentia > Dipodidae > Dipus > Dipus sagitta. The sequence goes on from CM070772.1 coordinate 122,129,952, forward strand.
TGTCGCAGAAAGAGTGGTTCGATGGGATCATTGTTTGCCTGACAATGACTGAAGCAAGACTATTTCCACAGAACGCATGTAGAAATTCAGCAACACAGTGGTCAGTCCTAAAAATAGTCACCCAGGACTTTTCAGAGTATGAGTGGCTCTAACCCACAGTGTGGCTTTCCAATTGTCCTGGGATGGTGCAGCTTACAAATGGGAGATGGGTGTGGCTGGATATCCGCTGCAAGTGATATAATACCTCCTCCTTCAATCTCAATTTTTCACTCAGCAAACCAGTTTTTGTTTTGCCTCCTATAGGAAACATAAGTGTGGAATAGAAAGATAATCAGTCCCTGTATTATAATTTTCATAACATGTTGATGACTTGATATAATTGTCTTCTCATATGCATAGCTCGTCCTATAAGAAGAAAATGTTCTGAGTAGGAAGATATAGTAACTTTAGATATTGTATTTCATATAGTGATTTGATAAATCGATAGTTTTATAACTTCATTCCATGAAACCTTATGATTTTGATATAATAGAGTGAGGCAGTACAAAATTGGAGGACCTGGGTACAGGCAATAGTGAGCTTGCAGGAATAATGTTATCATAACACATACACAAACATTATTCCTAGACAGTATATCATTCATAGCTTAAAAATTATAGAAATTGGAAGTAAAGAATTAGAAAACTGGGCTGGAGAGATGGCTTAGCGGTTAAGTGCTTACCTGTGAAGCCTAAGGACCCTGGTTCAATGCTTGATTCCCCAGGACCCACGTTATCCAGATGCACAAGGGGCACATGCGTCTGGAGTTCATTTGCAGTGGCTGGAGGCCCTGGCGCACCCATTCTCTCTCTGTATATGCCTCTTTCTCTCTCTGTCTGTCACTCTCAAATAAATAAATTTTTAAAAAATGAATTATAAAACTGCATTGCAATTTTGCATTTTACTAATTGATCTACATGGGGGGGTCTTTAAAAATAATTAGGGTTTGCTATGTGACTTCTCTGTAGCTTTAATGTAAGAATTTTGATGCATAGCACATATAGTAATAGGTCAATAATATCTCATTTTATTTAAGAACAGTGTGTTTACTGTAGAAAAAGAATGTTAAATATTTTAAATGAAAATAATTGCTCTTAGGTTGGAATACAGAATAGACTACATTGATCAATCATAAAAAAAAATCCTATATCGCAAGATAAGATTCTCTTGTGGAAATGCCTTAAGGTAAAGCCAGTTCAATTACTTTTCACAACGTAACTGTCAGGAACCAAAAACTAGGTGGAATAATGAACTGTAATTGTAATTCAATGGAGGAAACCATTCATCACAGATGGCTATTGCACAGGGAAGAGATGTTAATATGCTGGGACTAGGAGCTGTATGAGAAGTGGAAGAGAACTGTTTTTCTCATAGGAAGAAATATAGAATTAGCATAAAAGGGGAACTAGATATTTAGCTAGCATGTCTTTGATTTCTTTGATTTCCACTGAAGTAGAAGTATATTTCCCTTGGGCTGGAGAGATGGCTTAGTGGTTAAGCATTTGCATGTGAAGCCTAAGGACCCCGGTTCAAGGCTCAATTCCCCAGGACCCATGTTAGCCAGATGCACAAGGGGGCACACGCATCTGGCATTCATTTGCAGTGGCTGAAAGCCCTGTGTGCCCATTCTCTCTCTCTCTCTCTCTGTCTCTTTATCTCTCTCTCTCTCCCTAATTCTCTCTATCACTCTCAAATAAATAAATAAAAATAAACAAACAAAAAAATTAAAAAAGAAGTATATTTCCCATGCTTCAATACAAGACCACATTGAGAATACATTTCTAACTTCAATCATTATAAATTTCCCTGGATTTTACTAAAGAAAATATTAGCCAATGCGCACATTGCACCTATGGTATTTTCCAACTCCTACTCTCATACAGTTTCCATATTTGAACACATACTGTTTTGTATCAAAGAAAATAAATGTTTTCTAAAGGACTAGACAGTGAATGTTTTCAGATTTGGATTACACATTATCTTTGCTGCAGTTCTTAAATTCTGCTGTTGAGACACAAAAGGAGCCAGAGGAAGCATGCAAACAAATGGGAAGCTGAGGTACAGTAAAACTTACATAAATATAAGTGGTGAGCTAATCCTAATCTGTACTTTGATGACTCATGCTTCATACAAATAATAATCATTGACCAATAATGCTATATGTATGTTTAATACTTAATACCATTAACATGTATTTATGCAAATCAATAAAAACAAATGTTTAAGATATAAGTTAACAAATAAAATGAATGTTCAATATTTAGCAAGTGTTCTGTGGATACTAGAATTTCCTCGGTTCTTTAGAAGACATGATGGAAGCTTTATATAAAATGTCCTTTTCCTCTGAAAACAAGGGTGATTTTTGAATTAGCATGGAGTAGAAGCAGTCATCAAATAGAAGATGGCTCAGTGACCAAAGTGCCTGCCACACAAAAATGAGGACCTGAGTTTGGATCACAGATAAACTTCTGGGCATGTGCCTATAATTCCACTTCTGGGGAGGAGCCAGGAAGATCCTCAGGGCTTACTGGCTAGCTGGTCTAGCTGAATCAATGAAGTCTATGTTCAGCAAGACACTCTATCTCCAAAACTAAGGTGGATAGGACAGAAGGTACAACTCAACTTTATATACACCCACATGTATACACACAAGCATACCCATCAAACACATGCAGAGTAAATAAAAACAGAAATAAATTCAGGAGAACTGGTAGAGTATAAGCTGAAAAATGCATGAAGACTGTTTAGTTCATTCACCCTATCAGTTAGCAATGCTAGTTTGGGGAAGCAGGTATATGTGGCTGTCTAATCCAAGTAGGTTGAGGAGCATCCTAGTGAATGTAACAAAAGTGGTTCTTGCTCTTTTGAGATCATGTGTGGCGAGGCAGGCAGTGAACAGATAAATACACAAGCTAGGTAGTTTCCATTCTTATAAATTACTACACAGGAAACAAAAATGTGAAATGTGTGAGGACAAGACATAGATAGAAGAGCTGCTACTGTCTGGGAAAATGGACAAGGTCTCTCTAAGATTGAAGCTTTAAGCTGTGACCCAATGATGATAAATTTTCCACAAGATGATTAAAGAAAGGAAGATGTGAAGAACTCCTACTATGGTTAGAGAATGTATTTGGAATAAGAGGAGAAAGGCAGAATGGGACCAGGACTAAGAGTGTGAATTCTATTTCTGACATAAAAGGAAGATTGTGTGTGAGTAGAAGGAGACAGTGGGATGTATGCTGACCTTCTAAGGACTGTCTGTTGAAGTGTGAGCATGGACTCTTAGGGCAGAAGAGAAAGAAAATAAACTTTGATTACTGCCACAAGTTGGTTGATTATCTGGAGTATTTATTTTATCTTGCTATTGTGTTAATTTATTTAGAGTTGAGATTATAGTGTAAACTGATATTTTAAATGCTATGACCTTCAAGATAACATTACTTCTACTGAAAAGCACCACATCTATCACCTGAGAACAGCTTCTCGGTTATAATGACTCAAATCATGACCTACTCTACCTACCCCCTCTTGATTCCATCTGTTTCTGTTTTCAGGGTTACCTATGTGAACCATTTGACAAGTTAACTATTGGATTTCAAAGTACCAGAACAAATATTTTAACATCAGTGAATATACTTTAAATTTTTTTTGTTTATTTTTATTTATTTATTTTGAGTGACAGACAGAGAGAGAAAGAGACAGATAGGGGTAGAGAGAATGGACATGCCAGGGCCTCCAGCCACTGCAAATGAACTCCAGATGCATGCACCACCTTGTGCATCTGGCTTATGTGGGTCCTGGGGAATTGAGCCTCGAACTGGGGTCCTTAGGCTTCACAGGCAAGCACTCAATCATTAAGCCATCTCTCCAGCCCAAGTGAATATACTTTTAACTCAGCCTTTCATTCCAGATGTTTTTTAAACATAAAGCCTCTGTTAAGCAGTAGAAAATTGAACTTCTATACCTATGATGTTTCCTACAGGTATGAATAGTTTTTCTCTGTGAGACTAAAGTGTATGGTTAAGTCATGAACTAAGCTACCAGTCACCTGTTATATGGGGAATGGTGCCCAATAGCAGACAATCAAAGACTAGAAACTCTTCCTATCACTTTTACATTTGTGGAAGAAATTGGGCCCATAGGCCTGTATGAAAGATGATCACTTGCATCATGCTACCTGTGATAAAAAAAATCAAAAGAAGTTGAGATATAATATATGTACAAATATGTCTATGTATGTATATATGTATGTATATGTATGAAATAAAATCCAGCTCATGCCTTTTAGATTTTCTTTAGGTTTTCCTTACCTACTAAAAACTATTGCTGAACATGCTTAGCTTGCGACCTAGGCCTGACCATCATCATCTAGGTACCAAATCAGCAACTGTCAGGTCAGTTACATCTTACCTAGTAAAAGCTCTTACCACAGCCAAGTATTTCAACAAGTTAGAATTTCCTTGCAATATAACTATGGCTTAATCTTTTAATCTTCTCTATCTTTCTCCTCTCTCTCTCTCTTTCTCTGACACACACACACACACACACACACCCACACACACACACACACACACACACACACATTGTCTAATTAACTCTACCACCTTCACTTTATAAAACCTCCCTTACTTTACATACCTCTTACAGAATTCTTTCCTAAAACTGCAGAACACTTTTCCTATGCTGTCCTATGAGATGCAAGAACTCAAAGGCCCCTTGTTTACTCCCACTGATAAACCATCACCTTGACTCTTTAACATTTATAGTTCAGGACATTTATTACATACCAACCCATCCAAGCCGTTCTTGCTTACTCCACAGGATTGATTTTTAACATCCCAGCTGTTGTCAGCAACTGGATCGTGTTTGTCCTCTATTAAATACATTAATTAAGAACTGGATTGTAAACAGGGCAGAGGCAGATGTGAAGGACATAGATAGGTAACCTTCAACAGGCTGCTTTTTTGTTTCAGTTTTTCATCTGGAGATAAAAATAGTATACATCTGTCTTAGCATAGATTACCCAGAACAAAGTGCCTGAGGCTACTAATCAACAAAGAAAGTATAACTCCAGGGAAACAAGAAACTTGGAGAAAAGGAGAATGCATCAAGAGACAGCTAATGTGGGCATAGCTTTCCAAGCTGGCCAATGCTTGGTGGCAAATTTAAGCAACTAAATGGTGTTGTGGGGTTACATTTAGAGTGGTTATAAGAAGTATTTCTTCCCAGGAAAGTCCATAACAAAGGAAAGAAACAAATGTCTATTAATGCCATATTCCATAGGCTTTCCCCAGAGAAAATTAACGTGTACACTTCTAGATCCTGCCTACATGGCTGTCACACCAGTTTGATGGTATCCCTTTCTTGGTGAAAATAGATAACAGTGAAATTAAAGGATAGGATGGAAAACAAAAGGTGATCTGGAAGGAGCCTAAGTCATAGACATTGAGGTTATACCTACATGAAGTGGCTAACATTCCACATGGAATGGTTGCCTAGTTGTAGCTGGGCAAAAATGAAAAAAAATAAACAATCAACAGAGTCATGAAACCAAAAAAGATCTGAGATGGACCATAAGCAATCTCCAGTAGAGAACCCTACATGGAGCCCTCAGATCCAGAGAGCCCTCCTCTTATACTTGTCTGCCACAATTCTGAGACACTACACATTTCTGGGCGGGTACTAATTTCATCATTTTAATTGAGGGTAAAATTTCAGCCATTCTTATAGCTCATTTTATGTGATAGCAGTTATCACCTCTGAAAAGCCTAAGCCAAGGTATTCATGAAGCACAAAATTTCCTACTACCATGGGTGAAACAAAGTCAGGCATTCACAAGCTTTCCTCTCCACTCTCCTTGCTTAACTTCCTCCACACTTGAGCAACATCTAAGCTGGTCTGGCCTGCTTGTTTGATGAGGCTCAGAACTACATTCCCAAAGGGCTAGAACTCTTTGTAGCCCTGCAACAGTTATGGAATTGGCATCATGGTTGCAGACACTTCACTTGCTCTTCAAGTACATACACACTAAGGTATCAACGGATCCTCTGACATCCAAACACATAATCTTCCTTTCCTCTGTTGTGCAGTAGCAATTAAAGCTTTTCATGCTGATCAAAGTCAGTCACCTACCACCAGTACTGTAGCTACTTTTGCTATTCTTCTAACGGATGTGAAGAGCTCAATGTTGGATTATTGAAATGGTTGTTCCAAGTTTTGTAGAAAAGTAAACATGTCCCTTGGCACCAGGCTTCTTCTTTATGGAGGAAATAACTTTAAATTGGAAGACGCCAGATACTTGAGGATAGGAAACACAAATTCTACAATCTGGTCACAGGGAATGAAAATGATATACAAATCTTTCTTCTTTTCTTGGATATTGGTGACTACCAGGGAGACTCAAAACCAGTCAAAGTCCTGACCTAGGTGGCTAGTGAGTGTTCAGTAGTGAATGAGATATCTCTATCATAATTTCCAAAGCTCAGGGAAATCACAGAAAAGGGAATGGAAAGAATGTAAGAGCCAGAAGATGGGGAAGAGTGCTTAGTAATAATATCTTCTGGAAATGAAGTGACTATTTCATTCATGACTCCTCAGCATATATTGCTACCTGCACCAGACCTATACATCATTGGGCCCATCAACATTTTAACATTAATGATAAAAGAGCATCGCCCACAAAGGACATCAAAAAAGAAGAGTGCAATTGGAATACAGAAGAGGCTCAATGGAGGTGACAGGAATAGGGCAACAATAGAAGGTAATATGAGGGAACAATTGTCAAAATATGTTATGCACATGTTTTAAAATTGTTAACAAAAAGTTAAAGAAATAACTTCCAAATATTTGAACTTTTATAGGTTGTAGTTAGAATGTTCATTCTTTTTGTCATCTTCAAGGCAAATATGTTTGACTTTTGTTTATTTTTATTTATTTGAGAGAGACAGACAGAGAGAAAGAGGCAGATAGATAGAGGATGGGCATGCCAGGGCTTCCAGCCACTTCAAATGAACTCCAGATGCATGTGCTACCTTGTGCATCTGGCTTACATGGGTCCTGGGGAATTGAGCCTCAAACTGAGGTCCTTAGGCTTCACAGGAAAGCACTTAACCACTAAGCCATCTCTCCAGCCCAAATATGTTTGATTTTTTAAAGATTTTTTTTTACTTTATTTATTAATTAGAGAAAGAGAGAGGTAGGGAGAGGGGAGACAGAGAGAGAGAGAGAAAGAGAGAGAGAGAGAGAGAGAGAGAGAAAATGGGCTTGCCAGGGCCTCTAGCCACCACAAATGAACTTCAGACTCATGCACCCCCTTGTGCATCTGGCTAACGTGGGACTTGGAGAATCGAACCGGGGTTTTTAGGCTTCACAGTCATGTGTCTTAATGGCTAAGCCATCTCTCCAGCCCCATGTTTGAATTTTGGTGGACATATTTCAGTGTGGATAATGTGTTAAGTGTCACATCTTAAACTTCAGTTAATTGCTGAATAAGCATGAGACATAAGTCAAGATTTTTTTGGTTTGAGTGTTGCTTTGTTTTCTTTTTGCATGTCCAATTGTTCCAGTGCTATTGGTTAAAATGACTTCTTCCACTCAATGACTTTTTTTCCCTTTGTCAAACTTATGTGAATATATTTAGGTTGATCTATTTCTGTGTTCTTTATTCCTTTCTATTGAACTATGCATCTATCTCTTTGCCAGTACCAGGCTATCCTGATTACTATAGCCATAAAGTAAGCTGAATGCTAGACAGAATGGTTTCTCTCATCACACTCTTTCTTTCTTTCTTTCTTTTTTTTTTTTTTTTTGGTTTTTCAAGGTAGGGTTTCACTCTCACCCAGGCTGACCTGGAATTTACTATGTAGTCTCACAGTGGCCTCGAACTCATGGCGATCCTCCTACCTCTGCCTCCCGAGTGCTGGGATTAAAGTCGTGCGCCACCACGCCCGGCTTCATCACACTCTTTCATTAGGATTGTCTCATATATTCTAGGAAATAGGCCTTTCCTTGTAAACTTTAGAATGTGCTCATTCATGTCTACAAAAGGTCTGGCTAGTGTTTACAAAGGACTGTTTTTAAACTCATAGATTGATTTGGGTGATAACGTTCATCTTAACTATAGTATTTGAGTCCATGAACATTGACTCTCCATATATTTTGGCTTAGTTGATTTCCATTATCTATTTATTTTAATTTTTACCATATATCTTAAGTAGGTTAGATAAGTTTTGTCTAGGTGCTTTGTTTTTGAAGCAATTAAAAATGTTATTATTCTATATGCAATTTTAAGCATGCTTTAGTGTATAGAAATGTGACATTTTTGTGTGCTGAGCTTTTATCTATGATGCCAAAATAGCATTAAATGAATAGCCAACAGGGAAATGTATTAAAAAAATAGTGGCAATACCAAACTTGATGAGGACACAAAGATCTTATCCACAACTGACCACATATGAATTAGGGTTTGTTTGAAGATGGTAGGATGATAAATGTCATATATTTTATGTAGCCAATCATGTCACATTCAAACAGACTATGTGTTTCTACTGTTAAAATTTGTATACTTGGCTGAAGGCTGGAAGAGTGTTAGTCCCCAGACAGTTAGCACATCTAGTGCCAGAAGGTGCTATATGATCAACTGGGGGAAAATGACTAATATCTGTCCAAGCGACACATGGTTTAAGCTACTTAGTAGCAAACAACCTGGTGCTTACACAAGTGCAATAGTGGCACACAGCCAGGGTGGGAAACCAACTGCTCTTGATTTGGCTAACTGATCTGTTCAGTGGAATGGAACCCATAGCTGGAGCTGGGAAACAAGTCATAACTATATCCAAAATTAAGCCCTCTCTCCATTTTCAAGCTCCCACCAATCGTGGGCTACAAGAGGGGCCTATACCTATTAAACTCTCTCTAAAAAATAATGGTTATCACATTTATTTGGTGCTAACTTTACTCTCTGTCAGAGTATCTGTTTCTCTTTTTCAGATAGATGCAGATTCTAAGGAGAGAACCACCCCATCATACCTCAACAGGGCCCCAGCAGAATCTAACAATAATTGGGGAAACATGCAAGAATGCTGTTTTCTTAGTGAACCAGGAACCAGCACAAGGGTGAAGGAGATAGACACAGAGAACAATCAACCCCTACCAAACCAGATATCCAGACAGAGAGGCTGCCAAGATCTCATCACTGAAGCAGACCTAAAATGAACCCAACATGGCTCAGAGAAAATTGCAGAAGAGGGGCAGAAAGATTGTCAGAGCCATATATTGGGTCATGATGCACAGAGACATTTCCTCCTACCCAAAACTGAAGGCTAACCCCACAATGCATCACCCATATACCCCAACAAGGAGGGTCCCTGTGGAGGGGGGAGGACAGGGAAGAGGCTAACAATGGTACCAACATGACTATATTCACTGAGTACAAAAATTAAAAAAAATGTATAGTTATGCTGGAGAGATGGCTTAGTGGTTAAGTGCTTGCCTGTGAAGCCTAAGGATCCCAGTTTGAGGCTCGATTCCCCAGTACCCACATAAGCCAGATGCACGAGAGGGCACATACATTTGGAGTTCGTTTGCAGTGGCTGGAGGCCCTGATATGCCCAGTCTCTCTCTCTCTCCCTCTTTCTCTCTCTCTGCCTCTTTCTCTCTCTGTCTATCGCTCTCAAATAAATAAATAAAAATAAACAAACAAAAAATTTGTATACTTTATTTTATTTTCTTGTCTAGTTCAAGTTGTTATAGCCTCTAATACTACACTAAATAGCAATAGCTAAATAAGACATATTTGTTGTGTTCTAAATCTTGAGGGATAATTATTCATGCATCATTAAGAAAGAAATTAACATATACTTTGTAATAGAATCCCTTTATTGTTTAGGTATTTTTCTTTCCTAATTTTCAGACTATTTTACTTATTTGTTGATTGTTATTGATAATTTTATGTATGGTATGAACATATTACATACTAGTCATAGTCCCATCAAGTTATACTCTTATGTTTCTTCTCCTTTGACCCCATTCCACTGAGGACCCTCCTCAGTGGGTTATCAGTATTTATTGTGGGGACATAAGTGTACCAGTCTGTCTCTGTGTGTTGTGGGGTAGTCAATGAATCCCTCAGAGTATACTTCAAGCTGTGTTTATTTATTTGTTTGTACATGTATGGTTGTTTTTGTTGGGGGGAGTTGCATGCCAAGTTCTTTTGCCTCTGCAGACAAACACAAGACATATTCAATGCTGAGGAATTGAAACTGGGCCAACAGACTTTGCAAGCAAGCATCTTTAACTAGAGTCACCTCTTTAGCCCATGGCTATTTTTTTGACTGTTGTTTTTAATATCACTAGTGGGTATTAGATTTGAGCTAAAGGTGTTTATGCATCAAATGTATAGTCATGTGAGTTTTCTTCTTTAGACCATTGATATGAGTACACTGTAAGGTTTTAGAATTGTCTCTAGATAACATTGATAAAACATTAAGCAAAGTCCCTAACAACCACTCCTATGTCAGTCAGTTATTCATTGTCCAGCCTCCCATTTATCTGGCTCTACCTAAGGTCACTTGTGCAAGGTTTACCCCATTAAGATTCTCAGGCTTCTCCTTTTTGCCCAGATACAACAGAATGGTGTGTCAACCATTCACATGTACACTATGTTGTCCTGAAGCAAGAGTGTATTGTCTGCACTAAGATCTGTCCATGTTAGCCTGGAAACAATTAAAATAGAAAGCAGAAGCCTAAAGAATACATGTTATTCTTTTCAATGCTACTTCATATGACATCATTGTAAGGATTTTATGCAAAGGCAAGTGGGAAGGGTACTTTTGCTAGCCTAGAAATCTTAGAAAAATTTAAGCACTAAAGTCTTAGCCATATTTCTCCTATGTCACTATTCTAGTCTCATGTCATACCCTTTTTCTGTCAAAGCCCTAGTTTCCAAAGGCAACTTATTGAAGGGGAACATTTAGGTTCATTTGCAGCTCTTTTTACCTTTATCTTAGATTTTGTATCTGACTTTCAATATACTATGCCTCATAGTTATAGAAGATAAGAGGCTCATTAAAACCTGTTATAATGGCACTCCAGGTTTCACAGAAGGACTTTAGCTAGAAGATGAGTGCCTTGGGCCTATCATTTTCTGTTGTCAAGGTGACCAGTGTTGTTAAGAGAAGCTATCCTTCTCTACAATGGTTACATTTGTCTGTGCGTCTATAGTATTCCATCCTCATAACCACCGCAATATCCCCTATTTCACCTTCCACCTTACCTCACTAATTATGCAAAGTGAAGAGCGCAGAGATGGTGCTGTCACTGCACAATATATGAGTCAGCATCCTAGAACCAATGCTTTAGCCTGTATCAACATGTGAATTCTACCACATAGCCACATAGCACCTTTAACACCACTGCAGGAAAATAGTATACACTTAACCAATAACAACTGTTACTATTATTGTTAATATTGAAGACATTATTGGTCTTTTACAAAATCTATTCACATCCAATGACATCAAATAAAAAGGCTAAAATTTCATCAACTTAATTTACTGCTCTGCAAAGCAGATGAGTCTTTTGGAGTGTTTTATTTTCATTGTCTCCTTATTCATTGCTATTTCTAATCTTGGTCTTGTTCCTCATCCATCCTCTCTCTATTAACTGAAATTTCTTTCAGGTTTTCCACTTGGAATAAAAATATTGTCCTTTGTATCAATTGAATTGACTTTTCAAACCTGAATTTCAAATGTGTATATATGGTCTCTGATGTAATTAACATTGCATTTATACATATAAAACACACTGGGAATGCCAGAAATATAGTAATCACTTAACAAAAGCACTTTTTTCCTCCTTAATCACATCTTCTTTCTATTACTATGCTGGCTACCACGAGTACTGCTTTTAGACCTGACTCCATTAACTCCATGGTCCTGTTGGGGAGCAAAGTGTTTCAATGTTAGATTTTTTACCTTCATCACTTTCTTTCTGTACTTCCTCCACATCCAGACAAAAATGTTGCTAGAAAAAGGCATATAATGTTGAGAGCATAAAAGAAAACTGTAAGTATTATGACCACTTCTAACTCACCTAAATTTATTGGGCACTAAAATGGCACTGTGGTAAGCGCTTTGCATGTCTCATGCCATTTAATCTTCATAATATTCCTATGGTGTAGGAATTATTGCACCCATTTTGCAAATAAGGAAACAGAGCCTAACCTTAAATAATAGTCTTAGTGTTTCCATGCCTAAAAGAAGCAGAACAATGATGTGAACCTTTTGTGTTCAGATTGAAAATTATTATACTTAGCAACAATGGATAAAAGCAGAGAAGATCCATTGTGAATACTCCAAGAATGTGTTTTCTGTGTTGTGAATGCCAATATTTGCGATCCACACTGACCATTTACATCTTCTCATATGTGCTCTAGTTTTCATCAAATTCCTGTTGAATGAGATTTTTACTGGTTCCATAACAAATCACACACAACCAAGTGATTTAAAACAACAGAAGCATTCTGTCTCATATTTCTGTAGGCATAACCCTGAAATCAAATTATCACTAGAGCCATGGTCGCTCTCAAACCTACAGAAAAATTCATCCTTGCCTGTTCTAGTTTGTGAAATGTTTGGTGAGGGCTGGAGATATGGCTTAGCAGTTAAAGCACTTTCTGGGAAATCCCAAGGACCCAGGTTCGATTCCCCAGTACCCACGTAAGCCATATGCTCAAGGTAGCACATGTGTCTGGAGTTTATTTGCAGTGACTGGAAGTCCTGATGTACACATTCTCTCTCTCTCTCTCTCTCCCCTTGCAAATAAAGAAAAGATATTTGTAAAAATGTTTGCTGACAGTTCTTGCTATTGCTTCCCCTACAGAAGCATCACCCCAATGTGTCTCCATCATCACCTGCTGACTTTTTCTTTGTGCATCTGTTTCTATCTCCTTTCCTCAAGTGAGAACTCCAGTGTTATTAAATTAAAGCCTACTGTACACCAGCATAGCCTGATCTCCAGCTATGTTTTAATTAATTTACCTTGATTACATTTGCAAAGACCATATTTTTCAAATAATGTCATATTCACAGTAAGCAGGAGATGAAGACTTTACCCTTTCTTTGAAAGGTACATGGTTTAGGTCCAAACATTTCTAATCACACACATGCACATCTCACACACATTATTTAAATAATTTGAGTCCATGTTACACAATCAATCCCAGTTTCTTCAATTCATATTTCAACACATATGTAGAGAAATATATCAAATATAGAGAGGACTTGGCCACTGTCTCATGATGTAGGAGTAGATCTGAGATCCTAGCACAAGTCTGCCATTGCCTAGATGAGTAACCTTGAATTTATTTGCTTTAAGATGTAATTTACTGTATAAGATAAAGACAGTAATGCTTTCCTTATAGTAAATTTGAAGGGTTAATGACTAAAGAGAATTTTTTAAGTAAAAAACTGTATTTATAGTTTCTATGAGCAGTGAGGTGTTTTCAAAGGGAAGATAATTCATAGTCACTTGTATTCACCTACCTTACTCTTTCAGCCATTGATCTCACATAGGCAACTAGAGCTCCAATTGTCTGGAGTCTGTTCTGTTTTCCTAAGTGAATTTTGCTTCCTTACTATACTCAAATTTGATTTGATTTTGGAATCACTGGATTTCTCCCCTCAACTGAATTTCCTTCACATCGAGTACATTTCTTTCTAATTTTGAAATGATTTTCCAATGACCCTATCACTGTTTGTACTTGTTACCTCCTCTTCACAGCCATACTTCCAAAGGAATATTCTAGAGCTGAACTTCCATTTTATTTTAGCCCACCATCTCAGTATTTCCTTGGTGTCTGTGCCACCTGTCAACCCAATGTCCTTTGTGAAAGTCAAAATGGCATTAAAATTTCTATGCAGTGAAAGCAAATAACTAGGTACAAACATACTTTTCCTGGCCCACAACTTTATTGTTGCTGCAGATCCCAGCTAACCATCCTGCCTGTTTCGCTCTATCTTTCTTTCAACTTCCTGTTAGGAGACCTTGCCTTTCTATTTACACCTACAGGGTTTTGTTGTTGTTGTTGTTGTTTTTATCCCTATCATTGGGTGTTCCCCTGTTCAGGCTTTCATAATGTCCTCTCCTTGATTCCTCTGGAAGAAATCATTCTTTCATCACTTTGACATCTAATATCCATTGTCCAGGCTTATCTTCTTACTGTGAATCCACACCATGTCTGACTGAAAAAGGAACCTGCTCACCAGCACATGAATACACATGCTGCTCCTGATACCTCAAGTATAAATGACAAGATTCTTTTTTTTATCCTTCCCATCATCAAAGTCCCTTTTGCAAAGTTCCCTATAGCTACTGCAGTTATTTTAGCCTAAAACTCTGGACTCAAGCCAGGCACAGTGGTACATGCCTATACTCTGAGCACTTGGGTGGTGGGGGTCGGGGAGGATGAACTTTGGACTCACTTTCTACCACTCTCACTCCATCATCCATGGATTTTGTTTTGTTTTTCTATTCAAGGCCTTCATGACAACTTACCAAAACCTGAACTGTGCCACCTTCCATCTGTGTGCCTGTCTTTCCTCTTTGTTCCAGTGGATCATCTCAAAGTGTTACAGATCCCTTTCCTGCTTCCATAACCTCTGATAACTTGGGGTTTCATCAATGCAATTACCCTGACTGACTTCTTGAGAGTCCCACCTTCCCAATATGACCATTTTGATCTCCTGACATCCCCCAATCTCTTGCAGAATGGCTATTTTAGAATATTTTACAATTAATACTAATAGTATGCTGGAAACTAGGGTTGGAACCTATAAATTCCTATTCACTGAACTTGCCCAACTCATCTATAGATTGTAATCCCATTTGAATACATATAATTTTAATATTAAAGGATAAAATATGCATTATCTCTTAAATAATTCAATTAAGAAAGTGTTCTTGAGCATAAGCAGTTAGATCACAACTGCAAAGAGCTAGTTTCTCAGTTAATTATGTCACAAATAAATGTCACTTAGTTACCAGTAGACAAATATTGCATTATTCTGTCTCATAATTCTTTCTTCAGGTGTGCTCAATTCCCATGTGAGATTAACAACCTAATTATTGGCTTATTCTACATAAAGTACAAAAGGACCAAAAGGGAAAAGAAAGAAGTCAACCAACATTGATATCTGTTTATTACCAAGACTGTAGGTAGGTATTATGGTGGGAGCACACATGCTTTAATGAGGTGGTCATCATGAGAACCTGCTAAATATTTTCCACCTTGATATTACAGAGGGGAGAAAAAGTTGAACAGCAATAAATGGCCATAAAAAATGAACTCAAGAAATCATATAACACTTTAGTGCCCCTTCATTCCCTTCCTACCTTGTTTACAATGGGGCTGGAAAATTCATTCTGAGCTGCAAACAGTGTCTGTGTGACCTGGGCATGTACAGGGGAAGTGCTTGTGAATACTTGCAACATATTAATAGTCATTGATCATTGGAAAAGTCCTCTATGGCTTCAGTCCCTGCCTGTCCATCCCATTCGTTCCCATCAGTCCACAGCAGCAGGCTTCCCAGACTAATGGCCAATCCACAGGAAATAGTTGGCAGGTTTGGCCAGAATCCAAAGTCAGTTCATGATGTTGAGGATAGTTTCCACTCACCTCTGGTCTTGGCCCAAATTAATAACAGATGGGAAGGAAGGTCGTGTTTTCCTCCCACACAGAAGACACATGTCTCACTGGATTTGGATTGACAAATGCCATATCTTTATTGAGTTCCAAATTTGTAGGCCTACAACTCAGCTCCATGTGCCATGTGTTTTGTCAAGCTATTAAATATTTTCTTAACAGGAACAAGACAATTCTATCTCTAGAATGCAGCTGCTCATGATATAACTAGCTGAGAACTTGAATCTTTATCAACAGATCTCTTCAGAACAAGATGCTGCCACCCACAAAGACAGATCCAGGTAAGGGCTGGTACATAAGATGGCTGGACAGCAGGTTGAGGATTTGGATAACAGCCTTCAGTGTTATCTGCCTTACAAGACAGCCAAAGAATGGCCACAGTTGTCTGCTTTAGAAGATAGATGAAAAAAAAAAAAAAACTGTCTCAGCAAACATGTGTGATTCTTATAAAAAGATGGGAGAAAAGTGTGATAGAGATTCTTTTATCAGAAGCTGTTTTGGGGGGTTCTGAAATGTTATTAGAAATATGTCTTCACTTTGCTTTATATATGAATTTTCCATGTATTTTAAAAATATTTCTATAAAAAAGAGAGGTCAGAGAGCCATGCTATGCATGGGACATAACGTAAGAGCTCTGAGCTTGATACCTGTGGCACCATGGTCTCCTCTCCTAATCCAAGGAGGTCTCCACTTTCTGAACTTTGACTCATCATTGATCTCATTAACCTAGGGGTCCACTCTGATCCAGGTTGGTACAAGACTTCTTAAACACACATATACATCTTCCCAGAATATTTCCTTTCTACTAGCAGCTCTACACTCTCCATTTTCACTGGTTTGACTCATCATTAAAGAAAATTTATTTACTTCTTTAAGTGAGAGGGAGGGGAGGGAGAGAAAAACAGAAAGAGTGAATGTGGGCATGCCAGAACCTTCTGCCATGACAAATTAGACACATATGCCACTCTGTGCATCTGTCTTTCCATGGGTACTTGAGAAGCAAACCAAGGCTATCAGGATTTGCAAGTAAGTACCTTTGAATGCTGAGCCAATGCTCCTGCCCTTTGACTCATCTTTTGCTTTGTATACAATTTTCATTCATTTTTAAAATGCTGCCCAATAATTTTAACACCTTTTACTTCTTCTCCACCTCCCACAAATAAAATTCTACCTGCTTTTGAATTATTCTAGGCTTTTACAAAGCTGTGTTCACTGCAAATACCCCATGCTCATTAAGTTCACTTCTTTATATGCCATGCACAGCCCTCGGGTGCCTTATGGACAACAATTGTATTCATACGTTTTCATTTCCTGTATTATTTCATACAATTCACACAGTAACTGTGAATCTGAATGGGAGCTCATGTTGAACATTTCCAACAGAGTGATGCTTGTGAGGCAGAGGGTAGGCTGGTGAATATTTACAGGACGTAGACTGTGGGGACCAACTGGTAGACATAAGCATTGTCACAGTAACCTCTTTAGCTTAACCATGTGTTGAGGTTTAATCACCATGGGAAATTCAAGACCTGTGATACAGGAGGCATGTAGCAGAACTTGGGCATTGAAGCTCTTTTATTTAAGAACTCCATAGGTATTTCTAACTCCTAAGCAGCATTGAGAATTCTATTAGTCATTTTAAAAAGGCAATTTAGCAACCTTTTTATTTCACTTTGTAGATTCTTCAAAAGTAAATTTAATCCCACCGCCTGACCAAACAATCTCAAATATCATATAAATGAGTGTGAATTAGGGAGACACTCTGATGTCTTTTATATAGGAGATTAAATTTGCTATAGGAAAGAAAGTATTTGGACTCAATTCTATTTGAAACTGGGTAAAGTACATGTGAAAACATTTTAGAAGTAAGTGAGAAAACTATCATGCGAGTTTAGGCTTTGGGAAACTCACAGGAGCTACTGCTTTCATCTTGGCTTTGTTATTCACCAATGATCTCAGCTTAGACCCTACGATTTAATATGAGGCTAATTTAAAATGTACAGAATATTTTCTCACATGGAGCCGAATTTGAGAGGGGAGTAAGGCAGTTATTTTTCCATTTTCCTCTGATTTTCAGAGTTAAATAAACTGAGTCATGCAGTGGGCTTGGACAGGGGGGATAACCAATTATCATGAATTAGCCCACATGGTTCATGTGGAATGAGTTTGAAGCCTAAATCATGGCCTTGATGACCTATGTGTTTCCAATAATCCCCTTAAAACTCAAAGATGCCCCTACTGTGTGCATGAGGAGCAAAAAAGCAAACAAAAACCCACCTCACAATACATGTTATAGCTTACCGTTGTTTTGTTGTTGGGTTACCAATGATTTTCAATATCAAGGATTTTGAAACTGACCTCTCTAAAAGATACAAAGGTTCATCAATTCTCTTTTCCTGCAGACAAATACCCAACCAGAAACCAGTTAGAGAAGAAAAGGGCTTATTTTCAGCTTACCATTTCAATGGGAAGTTTTATGGCAGAGAAGGTGTGGTATTAGGAGTGGGAAGTCAGCATCATATCAGTAGACAGAACCAGACAGTGAACAGGACATGAGGCCAAACTATAACTCCTTAAGGGCTGCCCTCAATTCCCATATCCTCCAGCAAGGCTCCACCTCCTAAATTTCCACAACCCTTGCAAACAGTGCCACCAGCTGGGGACCAAGTGTTTAAATATTAACCACATTTTGCCCATGATTTCCACAGGCACATGTTCATATGATGATGCAAAATCCATTCAGTTCAACTTTAAAAGCCCTTATAGACCTTAACAATCCTCACAATATTCAACATCCAAAGTACAAACTCTAATCTGATACTCAAGGTAGTGTCTGAACTTTAAGCCCACAAAATCAAAACACAAGTTACACGATTCCAACATACAATGGCACAAAATAACCATTCCCATTCCAAAGGGGAGAAATTTGGAAATAACAAGGAAAGATGGCATTAAAATGAGAAGAAAAGTTAGCAGGATACATATAAAATTTTCCACTTTCCATGTATGGTATTCTACCAGAAATCTTCCACATCTGATAGTCTAATTCCTAAAAAAAAAAAAAAAATCTGGGGCTTGAGAGGTTGCTCAGCAGTTAAAGAACTTGCTTGCAAAGCATAATGACCCAGGTTCAATTCCCCATTATACTAAGGACAGATACACAAAGCGGCACATGCATCTAGAGTTCATTTGCAGTGGCTGGAGGCCCTGGAGCACCCATTCACCTCTCTCTCTTTCTCTCTTCCCCTACAAATAAATAAACAAAGAACTTTTTTAAAAAAAATTATCTGGGCTCCAAGAAGGATTTAGTAGCTGAGTTCTCCTGCTTTACTGCTTGTAGTACACATAGCTTTACTTGTGCTATCTACCTCTAAGCCCATAGTTTTCCTTGGCAGGTGGCCGATGGTCCTGGCATCTCCAACATCCTGGGGTATCCACTGCAACTTAGTTTCCATACCTTGGCATCTCTGGGACATCTTAAGGAATCCCAAACATACCATTGACTAGAATTAGTAGTTCTCAGAAATTTTGGAGCAAAGGTACTGTGACCCCCTCAATTTTCATTTTTTTAATGCCTATAAAACAAATGCCCTGAAGATGACACTGCCAAATTTTTCTCTCAGTTGAGAATGAAGCCTGGCCTTGGACCACAATTGTATCAGCCCCTGTGTGCTGAAGGTGGGAAGCCCAGAACTCATTTAACATTCTTCTCTCAAAGTGATGTATCATTAGTAACTAGAGCCTTCTGTGGGTTATGTCTTTCCCTCAGTGTATCTTTCTACTATTCCAGTGCAGAGCAGTAGTCATGTCTGTAATGTACTAATCTCAACAATTAGAGTCATTGTGTTAGCTGTAGTGTATACAACTTTCAACTTGCTCACATGTCTTTCTTTGCTAAACTTCACATAATTTTTATTTTTTTCTAGTCAGCATTTTGATTTCTTTCATGGTAGTTTTGAATAAGAATAATCAACCAAAGTCA
The DNA here is from genome assembly GCA_036346955.1 of Dipus sagitta. NCBI lineage: Eukaryota > Metazoa > Chordata > Mammalia > Rodentia > Dipodidae > Dipus > Dipus sagitta. The sequence goes on from CM070772.1 coordinate 122,149,673, forward strand.
TTCCATAGACTCAATGTTGTTTTGCCTTTAAATTTCCTCCACCACACACAGTCATCATCACATGTAATTTTAATCCCATTGAAGTTCTTAAGAAATGGGCAGAATACAGCCAGGTTCTCTTCCTGAATAGCACATGAACTGTCTCTATTAAATCTCTTAATAGAGTTCTCATTCCCCTCTAATACCTCATAATCCAGATTGTCACCATTCATGATTCTCTTGGCATTCTGTTCTTCAAAATTCTCTCCAAAAGGACTCATTTACCTTTGCATCCAACATTGTAAGGACTCTGTAGCTCAAGGTCCAAACACTTCTACATTTCTGCCACAAACCAGTTCCAAAGGCTTCAAGCCACATGGCCAGCTTTATCATGCCAACAATACTCTTGTCTTGATATCAATTTTCTATATCATCTACATTCTCTCTGTGAACACATGCATGACAAGAAGCAACATACAGAAAGAAAGGCTTAAAAAGCCAGGTATGGTGGTGCACGCCTTTAATCCCAGAAGTTGGGAGGCAGAGGTAGGAGGATTGCTGTGAGTTCGAGGCCATGCTGAGACTACATAGTGAATACCAGATCAGCCTGAGCTAGTGTGAGACCCTACCTTGAAAAATAAAAATAATAATAATAAGTAAATAAAACATGTTGGTTCATGATACACAGAGAAGAGACATTTCCTCCTACCTAAAACTGATGGCTAACCCCATAATGTATGACCCATATACTCCAACAAGGAGGGTCCCTGTGGAGGGGGGAGGACAGGAAGGAGGCTAACAATGACACCAACTTGACTGTATTCACTGAGTACAAAAATAAAAAAAAAAAAGGAAAGAAAGAAAGCTTTTATATTTGGTGAGCAGTTTCAAGGGGAAAGACATAGGGGCAGAATCAGGAAGCCAGAATCACATATGCACTCAAGAAGCAGAGGAGGGGCAAGAAGTATGGCCAGGCCATAGTAAGTCAAGAACCACCCACAATGATGGAGTTCCTCCAGCAGGGTTCTACCTTCTAGAGTTGCAAGACCTTCTCAAACAGCTCTACCAACATGGAACAAAGTGCTGAAATACATGAGCCTATGAGGGACATTTTACATTGAAACAGTAATATGTAACTTTCTTTTTTGATATTGCATTCCCAATGACATGTCTAGTAATATAGTATTTGAAAGTGAACTTTCTAACATCCTAAGATTCTAAAACTATCCTATGGTCATTAATGGATAGTTTTTGGTCTACATGTGTATGTGTCCATATACATGTGGGCACACATGTTCATGGATGTGAATATATGTGGAGGCCAGAGGACAACCTTGGGAGTCATTCCTCAGGAATGACATTTTTTTTTTTGTGACAGGATCTCTCATTGGCTTGGAACTAAAAATTAAGATGATCCTCTTGGCCATAGTCCCAGGATCTGCTAGTCTACATGAACTCATCTCAGGGATTACAAGCTCATACCACCACAACTAGATTTGGGGATCTTGAGATAGGTAAGTCCTTATGCTTGCAATGCAAACACTTTTCTAACTGAATTACCTCCCCAGCTTCCTTTAATTCTTTTATCAACAAGAACATATATTAGAAGTCTAAAAAACAGGAAGATAAATACAGGGAAGATAAATGAACCCTGGTCTCATCTATAGCCCCAAGTTTCACAACTTACTTACCTCATATGTGACCATTTTATAACCCCTTACCTGTCATCCTCATTTAGGTTTTGCCTTCTGTTTCACCAGAGGTATCTTTTAAAAATCATTTCTTCTAGAACATTTCAAATAGTCCACCATGACCTACAGGACAAGGATCCTGTTCCTGAGTATCAACTCCAGGGCCTTATGCTTGCTAGACTCTTTAAAGATTCTTTTATTTATTTATTTAATTATTATTATTTTGTTGTTGCTGTTGTTGTTTTCCAAGGTACAGTTTTACTGTAGCTCAGGCTGACTTGGAATTTACTATGTGGTATCAGTGTAGACTAGAACTCTCAGTAATCCTCCTATATCTGCCTCTCTCCAGAGTGCTAGAATTAAAGGAGTGTGCCTCCACACCCAGCCAGGATTCTTTATTTAGCTGGTCTTAATGCTAATCTTTTACTAATGTTCTATCTGATCCTATATTTTGGGCATATTGAATTTCTTCAGCTCCGTTTAATGCTCTAAGAATTATCCAGACATTTGCACATCATCTCCCCCTCATAAATTCCCTTTCTTGTCCACCTGGTTGGCAAGAAAGAAATCTATCCCTTGAGATTTGAGTAGTGCGGTGGTTCCTTGGGGATCACAGGAAAAGTTACATGCTTCCTCCTGGTGTGTACAAGTGGCCTGGTGGCATCAGTTACCCTTAAAGACTGAGAGTTGACTGAAAGAGAAGCTTGGATATTGCTGTCAACATGCGCAGACCCTAGCACACACTGGAATGTAATCTTATATATTGATCAAATGAAGTTTTTAGAAACAAAAGCTGGAGTACACAAGGAAAGATACTGTTAAAACAAAGGAAGCACCAGATGAAGATAATTCTCTACAAAGGTGGTCACTTATAACTCTTGGTCCACAGAAGAACCTGAATTCAAGGACTCTGAGACATGGGTAATTTTCAAAGCAACATCAGAGACTGAGATGACTTTAGGTCAGTAAGTCCTATCATGATTGTATTATTCTTCACAGTAGATTTCCTAATATTTTATCCTATCACACTTCAAATATTCCCAACAATGGGGTCCTTCAGAGGTGCCGATAAACCAGGTTTAGAGAAGGAAGACAAGAAGAAAGCAGCATGTCCAAGAGCAGACAGAGCTCAAAAGACTTCAAGGGAGAAGTGAAGGCAGAAGGAGAGGCAAAGAAAAAGGGGCAGAAGACGAGGAAAAGTAAGGAAAGAAGAGGAAGGGGGAGAGGGAAAGGAGAAAGTGCAACAGGAACAATGCCATTTCATTTCATGTCTTTGGACTTAGAAGAACAAAAGAACATTCCCTGTGGGAGATGTGTGTCTGAAACAGGCAAGGAAATATTGGGTAACTTTGTGACTAAATGGAAGATAAGAAGATGCATAATTCAGAGAAACAGTTTCATCAAACACTCGGAAAAATGGTATCATCTGATGGATTGTTGCCTCTCCTCAGCTCCCCTCTTTCACTTTCAGACTCATTTGAGACATACTAGGGTTTCCAAATATCTGACTTCAATATAGGGTGAACTCAAGGATGAATTAATCTGGTGCCTTAATGGGCTTAAAATAATGTTTCCATCCCAAATAGTTTTAGTAGAGGCACTAATTTATTTTAACAAGATAATGACCCAGCAGAACATATACTACACAAACATTTTACAAAATTCCAGCCAAAAAATGTAAAGCCAACTTCACAGATATGTGTGCTGTCTGAAATTTTCCAATTATTTCTGGGTGGCTTCAATCTCAATATTATATGGAAAATTTGTGGTCTATCCAGTGGTTGTAGATAACGTTATGTTAAGTCTTATTCACTTAAGTCAAGTAAACTTGAATAACTTTAGAAAGTTCAATTGTTCATACTGTGATATTCCTAGTGACTCTTCATATGTCAGACAATATTTTTGGGCTAAGATAATATTTCTTAGTAATCAAATAAAAAATAGGTGCAAATGCGTGATCAAGACAGTGTAGTAGTTTAAGGACAAGGGAAGGTTTAGGTGCAAGGAACTGGGATTATTGCCTGATAAAATATGACAGGGAAATGGCTATAAACTGATTCAGGTAGGCTTAAGGAGGACAGGCCAGGATGCCATTCAGAAGTATTAACATTTGAGGACTGAAATGTACTGCCTATAATAAATCAACAAAGTAAAACTCTCTCAATCTCATATCTTATCTCACTAGCAAATACTTTTAACTAACTATCTCTGAAAGAATAAAAATGAAAAGAACTACAGAAATTATTCCACTGCACACACAAATTAAAATGAGCCACTGTGTTTTAGTGAAACAGATTTCAGGCTGAATCATGAATCTGTCACTTTCTAGGTAGTGACCTTAGACAAGTTAATTATTTCCTCTAATCCTTACATGGATGTGAATGAAATGAGACTGCGTAGGCAGCGAGCCTCTCGTTCTTTAAATGTCCCTATGTAAGTTTTGAATAAAAACAGCACCTAACAAAAGAAACCATAAGGTGACATCATTTTCCCTTCATCAGTATCTCTCACAGTCTGCAATGACTAATCAATAAATAGTTTGTGAGTACATAATTGAATGAATTGAACAAAGCAAGAGAAAATCCATCTGTAATGACAGAGGACAAGGAGGCAGATAACTGAAATAAAGTTATTAAGTAAGAATATGGAAGACTCCATGATTCAGATGAGAGTGGACACTGTAGGTGGACATGGTGGCTCATGCTCATAACTCCAGCTCTGGGGAGGCTGGGACAGAAGGACCAAAGATTGTCACTTCTAGGCCAACTAGGGATACAGTGTGAGATGCTAGGAGAAAGAGAGTGAGAGGAGGGTGCAATAGGGAGGGGTGAAAAGAGCAGAAGAAGGAAGGAAAGAAGGAGAAAAGAAAGAGAAAAAGGAAATGAGTAAGAAATCAAGGAAGAAGAGAATAGAGGGAAGGAAGGAAGATAGTAGGAAGAAAAGAAAAGGAGAGAGGGAGGAGGAAAGAAGGAATACAAAGAGTATAAAATATTCAGTTTTCTATCTTAGCAAATGTGGAAGGCGTTTATAGCTATCTTTATTTTCCCCATTTAGTTTCTTTGAAGCATTAATAATTTTTAAAAAAGCAGACATCAAAATAGAAGGGCTAGTCTGAAAGAAGAGAAGGTTCAGTGGAATGGGGATCAAAAGATGGATGGAGGGCTTGAGAGATGGCTTAGTGGTTAACCACTTGCCTGTGAAGTCTAAGGACCCCAGATCAAGGCTTGATTCCCCAGGACCCGCGTAAGCCAGATGTTCAGGGTGGCACATGCATCTGGAGTTCCTTTGCAGTGGCTGGAGGCCCTGGTACACCTGTTTCTCTCTCTCTCTCTCTCTCTCTCTCTCAAATAAATAAACAAAACATTAAAAAAAGATGTATAGGGGGTTATGACCCAAGTACAGTATGTTCATGCATGGAAAATGTCATTTAAAAAAAGCTAAAGGAAGACTAATTGGCTTAAGACAGGTAAGATGGTAAGGATATCTCAGCCAGTTCTGCTGGGACTTCAGAACTGTTGTGGACCAACATGGGAATACCTTACAGAGAGCACCAACATCTCTGTGGGAAGCTCATGAGCTGTCTGTGGGAAGCTCATGAGTCATGTGGACAAGCACTCCTTTAGATGTTCCCTAGTCTAAAAAATAGGGAGGATACCTGAAGACAACCAATGCTATTTTTCCAGATGCTTATTCCGTATAAGATTTTCTATTGACAATTCAGTGGAAGAAAATGATTAACAGAGAAGGAATGAGTGAAAATAATCCAATGGCTACTGAACTAATAATGGAGTAATTTTATTTTAAATGTAATCCTTTCAAACCCATTAAGACTACTATTATTATTATTATTTTATTGATGATATAATTGAAATTCTGATATTCTCACCCACATTTACATAACTTCCAAGTGTAAATCCTATATGATTCACCTGATGATATCTTTACCTGGAATTGGCATGGAGCAGAACACTGGGATAGCATTTATTTTATTTCAGTAGTACCTCAAGCACTTTATACATAGTCTCATTTTTGGTAATGAAATCCTAGTAGAGCTTTGTTTTTCTTCTTTGACAAGAAGATATGATTCCAAAAGGGCAAGTGACTTCATAATGAAGATGCTCTTAAATGCAAAAGTTTCATATTTTCAAAAGCCCCAAATTCTAATAAAAATTGGCCAGCTGGTCAGTACATCCTCATCTCTCCAAGGTCAACACACTTTCCCCATTCCCAGGACTCCTGAGGTATGTGGACCACACTGGTGGACTGTGTGGCCCATTGGCTTAGAAGAGGATGATTACAATACGCTCCAACTCCACTTGTACCAGAAATGAGATAACCAAAGAAAAAGGACAGCTCTTTCTTTCCACCTCCTGACACAGTTGCCTTTGCCAACCATAATGTAATCACTTTGGTGCACCCACTAGGTGCCTTGCCTGATACTCAAGGCTTCTTATATATTTTTTCTCATTTCTATCCAGTGGATTTTATTTTGTTTAATTATAAATCCGGATAAACTGATAGTGCTTTTAAGAAACATGGTAGTAGAAGAATACTGTGGTCAGAGGCAAGGTCAAATGTTATCTGTTTGGTCCTCTTGTAGCTCACACCCAGCACACTGGCCTGGCAACTCTACTCTAGATTATTCATTCTTTATCTCACCCTATTTTTATTTTTTTGATAATTATTAAATTATCACATATTGATGGAAGTACAGAGCCAAGAAAAGGCACCGTGTGGCTACAGATCCCACATTGGAGGGTCTGGGAAAAAAGCATGGAAAGAAAAGAGAAAAGAAATTTCAAGGAGCTTCTGCCATCTAGGAGCTGGAGGGGATAAAGAACCCATGTAGAGAGTAAGGGCTAGGGGGCCTTCCAGACTATGCCTGGGCTAGGGCTTAGACTGAGCCCCTACCAGTTGGGCCTGGGCAGAGCCAGTCCAGGCCCAGCTGAGGGAAAAACCCACAGCTGGAAGCTCCCAAGTGAACACAGAGCCTGCCTTCCCCTTGCTAAGGAACTTTTAACCTTTTAATGGAGGTGAACTATCTTCCAGCTCAGGTGAACCAGAGGAACAGCTGGTTGGTTAGGGCTGGGGGCTCTCTCAGGAAGAGGTTAGTCCTGGCACCAAGTCCCATGGGCTGAACTTGACCAACCACAATGTTTAAATCCTATGAAAGACCTCCCTCCCAGGAGGGGTCCCGGATGTTTGTGGAGAAACAATTCTATAGAACTAGGCAAGAGAGGTAAGAACTCAGATCATCTTTGATTTCTAGCCAGTACAAACTTTCTTGCCTTGTTTTTTTACCTTCAGGGGTTCAGTCACCCTAACTCTATGCCCCTCTCAGCTCCACCTGAGAGCCCTATAAGGGAAACAAGGACCTGCTCACCCTATTTTTAAATCAACAAACTGGAACATAAGCATTTTTATCCAAGTCCCATCGTTTTTTTTTTTTTTTTTTTGATCCAGATTACTTGAAATTTTCCTCAGAAATTCTAGAATGCAATTACAAATTTTGAGGGAAAATAGCAGATATTTAATATCAATTTAGCTTTAAAACTACTATGTATATGACATCACTTAAAATAATATATAATGTAATGCAGAAAGCAAGGCTAATTTGAGACCACCTCCTGAGAGCTTAGGCTCAGACATATCTCATAGAGCAATAAAATAATGATGATTTTTAAGGAGCTGCAGCTCTGGTTGGCAATTCTTAAAGTAAAATTTCTCCCTAAATTCTTTCTTATTATTCATATTTTTGTGCTTCTGGTGTATTGCTGGTTAACCTGGTAGGGTCAGCCTGTGGAAGTGGCATAGAGCATGTTTCCCATTGGTGATGCCAAAGTTGATGACTCGCTGGAAAGGTGGCTCTGAGGAACCTGTGCCTGAGATCAGCATGGACAGCAGTGGTATCTTCTGTTGTTTGGACAGATGAAAAACCCTAACTATCATTTTCTTCTTTTGTAAAAATGTTCTGATTTTCTTCTGACTTCTGTGGGCCTGTCATGAACTAATTAGGACTTATTTGTGGTATGAAAGTCTGTTAGGATCTTCAGCTGGCATGTGCTATATTTGGTGGTAGAAAAGGCTGTCAAGGAATTTCCTGTCCATTTTGAGCAAAATTAACATTTTGTTTTGAAGGTCCTTCCTCATATAAGTAAAATTATGTACAGATAGACATACACAGAGCAGTAGGAAAATCAATGAGTGTGTCTCAACAACCCTTGGGAATTCGTATTAGATCCACATGTCCTCATAACAACTAAAATTTATTCCAAGAAATTCATAATTGTGACTTCTCTGGCATACAGTCTCAGCTATTTTCTTAATGAGAACACATCTGCCCCATGATATTCTGCACATTTAACTAGCTCCCTTTTGGCAGGTGCAAAAGAGAGGGTCAGTTGCTGAATGTCCTTGGCATTGAAACTTTCTTCTCACATTAACTGCTCATATTGGTCAGGGGGCGATGTGAGCTCTTGCAGAAGCTTTTGCGGCAAGCTAGAATAATTAATGAAGAAAACCCTTACACTGTTTTTACTTAAGTAAGTTGTTGTCCTGTGAGTTCATAGAAAACTTAAGCCTCTAGGGTCTGTGTTGCAGTCAATTTCACATTGCTGGCAGAAATCAACTGACCAAGAGCAGCTTATGGGGGAAAAAAGGAGTATATTTTGGCTTACAGGCTCAAGAGGAAGCTCCATGATGGAAGGGGAAAATTATGGCATAGGCAGAAAGTGGACATCACCCCCTCGCCAACATCAGGTGGACAACAAAAGGAGAGTGTACCCAAAACTGGCAAGTGGAAATTGGCTATAGTAACCATAAGCCTGCCTTCAAGAATACACTGTAACCAGAAGGTGTTAATTCCCAAATCTCCATCAGCTGGGAACCTAGCACTCAGAATGCCTAAGTTTTGGGGGGACACCTGAATCAAACCACAACAGTCTACTTGTCTGATGCTCCTTACAGTCACACGATTCATTTAGTGCAAGAGGACAAAAGTGTTTTTTTTTTTATCCCTTTGTAAAAATAATGGACTGTTATAATTTTCATTGGTCCATGGGTTAGACAGGCTATGATCAGCTCACCAATTATCTCCTGGGGCCAGCAAGGACCACTCAAGCCCTTTGCAATCATTTATCTGATATGCAGTAGAAGCTGTGCACAAGGAGTACCTCAGTCCTTCCCAAGAGACCCTGCTCACTCCCCTGATGGCTCTGTATGAACGGTTATCGCCCTTTCTGGCAAATATAAACTTCTCCTGCCTCAACTCTGAGCTCTTGGCTCACATTCTATGGTTTCTGGTTGTCAATACGTTTTTTCTTTGTGGAGAATGAGCCTGGAAAATAATAATTGTTCCAAAGTGGCTTTGATACTTAAATACTAAGAACCTTTAAGATGTGCCTTCCACACTGTCATAAACATTTTGTACCTTCCTTCCTACCTCACTTCCTTTTTGTACCCTCTCTATGCCTGCTATGCCTCCTGCAGAAACAGTAATCTAGGTTCCGCCAAGCAAGAGAAAACAGCATGGTCCTTGATGTTTGAGGTGCGCCTTGGGCCAGAGCCTAGAAGTGAGCATTTGCTTGTCTTTCTAATCAGGGTAACATTAAATTGTGATCAGGGAGCAAACAGAGCATTCACATTTGGCTTTGCTTCCCCACATTCCGCATCTTTCCTAAGCCTGGATTTACTGTTGTTTTTGAACTTGTCATTATTTCTGATTTGCAGTTTTTATTGTGTTCCTCCTTCTACTGTTGGCTTGAAATAGAACACAAGATAAAGAGGAAACGTGGTGAATAGAAATGGGTAGAGTTCTATATTAAATTCTGCTTATTTTATTAATGAACCCTTGGTATCTATCAGAAGCACAATTTCACATCAGTAAATAATGCTACTTATCCAGCCTGGTGTATGGTAAGTAACATAGGACAACGGACCTACAGCTTGTCAAGGAACATGAGCTTAATGCATGCAGCTCTCTTTCACACTTTCTCTGATTGACTGATATCCAAATGACTCCTAGGGGAACATATAGTACTTCTTTTCTATTCCTTAATATTTTATTTTAAATTTAAATAAGACAGTACTGAATTTCCTGTGCTTGCCCTTGGTGCCTCTGTTATCTGGCCTCTACTAGGCATGGATTTCTAAGGAGTTGCTTTCATTCCGGTCTCCTTCTCTGTAATCTATACACAAAGCATAGGAAGATGTTGCAGTTATTTTATCATTACTTGAATGAAATACCCAAGGAGAAGCAGGTTAATGGAGGAAAGGTTCTCAGCATATGGTTTAGAGGGGATGCCCTAGCATGGCAGGGAAAGCATGGCAGAGCAGACAGAAGGGCACCACAAATCGTCACATCAGCTGGTGGGAAGCACTTTGAGTGAGCTGCCTGGGTGTCACAGTCAGTTTCAGGTTGCTGGGATGAGCCTCCAGACCAGACACAGTTTACAGGATGAATGGAATTTATTTCTGGTTTACAGATTCAAAGGAAGTTTTCATAATGGCGAAGAAGCTGGCCCCCTTCCACAGGTCCATGCACAGAGAAATATCCCCACCAGAATTACAAGCAATCACACTCAAGGAACCTATTTCCAACAAAGTCCTCAGCAGTGCTTCCGTCCCTGTAGAAAGTTTGTAAGCAAAACTGCCAAACACAATTCTCTCTGCACTTAGAATTTTCAGACTTTCAACAGAAAAGTCCATGAAACTTGCCTTACCCCTCTGGAAGGTGTGCTCAATTGCAAATACCGAGTTCATAGCCATTTCTCCTAAACCAAAGTTCCCAAAGACCCAAATCTACATGGTCAGATTCATCACCCAGTGACCAATTCTGCCTAAGGGGAGGGAAAGCCTGCAGAAAACTTTGTTGGCTTGGAGTGTGCTTTTTTGTGGTTCTGGTAGTCTCTCTCTCTCTCTCTCTCTCTCTCTCTCTCTCTCTGTGTGTGTGTGTGTGTGTGTGTGTGTGTGTGTGTCTGCCAGTGAAAAGGGGCCAGCTTTTTCTAAAATTGTGGAACTTCCCCTTCATCTGTAAGCTTCAGAGAAATTGTATTCCTCCTATAAATTGTGCCTGGTTTTGAAGTTCATCCTAGCAATATGAAGCTGACTGTGACACTGGACATCATATCTCCAAAGCAGCAAGAAAGACATAATCTAAGTACCAGGCTTAGAGATGGGCTATAATATCCAAAGACTGCCTCCAGCCACACACCTCCTCCAGCAGTTTTACCCTCCAAAGTCCCCACAAGCTTCCCAAATTTCTACAAACTGGGGATCAATTATTCAAAACATGTGTCCCTATGGAAGACAAATATAAATACTAAACCATGGTTACCGAGTTTTTCTACTTGTGACACTTTTTTATGACCCTAGACATATACATAAATGAAATAGGTCCACAAACCAAACAATTACTGATGTTGAATCATAAAGAAACTTATTTTTGAATACTTCTTTGTCATACATATGCTTTATTATTTTTAGAGGCAAACTCACGGTTGAATTCTAATAAGATAGCTATCCTTATTTAGTTTATCTAGGGAATTAAGTCTTGGCCTAATTGATACTTCAGGACATAGAGCATCTTCAGTGTTCAGAGTTCCTTGATATCTTGATTTTATATCCATCAATACTAAGATTACTGCTGTATATAGCTATGACAAAATGACAGAAGTATATCTGAGGTCATTTCAGAAATCACTGGATATTCTGTCCTACTTCGAAGACCAAATTCATTGAAGGATTTCTCTTTAGTTTTACAAAACTCAAGTCACCAACACAAATAGCAACTTCAAAATGAAGCATTCTAACATAGGACAACCCAAAGATACACTAAGTTGTTACTTACATACTGAGGAATGATGGTAGAACATATTGAAAAATATTTGTTTTCTATAGCTCCACCATTTGGTTTCTGTAAAGGCAGAAAATTTTGTACGGACAGGAAAACCATACAGTATGCAATACGCAGTAGTCTTGACTCATGTGGAGGTGCATCAGGCAGTGTTCATCACCGTACATGACAGCACGGACAGTGCAGAGTGGCACATGTTATGTGTTCAGAACCAAAAGCTGAAGTGAAGTCACATATATGAGTGCTATCAGAAACACCTCAGATTTGCTACACATTTAAACTTTAACCGATTTCTGCTTGTTGAACATTCAGAAACTTTCATCAGTGCTGGATCTTTTTTTTTTTTTTTTTTTTTTTGCAACCTCCATATTCGGTTACACAACCCCATGTTGGGGGTCATAAACTACAGTTCCAGAAACTGTGTACTGTACCATATTCTCTTTCCCTGTTCCCAGGGTCCTCGGTGGTAGCCTTAGTGATATGCCAGAAGGTAATTATTTATTGTGTGTGGACAGGGACAGTCCTGTGCATCCTAGAATATTTATCAGAATCCCTTCCCTCCACTCATCAGACACCAACAGCATATTTCCTACCCAAGTTGTGATGCTCCTAAAACATTTCCAGACATTGTAAAATGCCTCTCAGAGGCCATAAACCCAATTGAAAACTATTATACTATACCCTCCCCAGCAAGCCCTTCCCAGTATCTTTATTTCAAGGCTTGTATAATAAATTTGCCTCTTATCAAGAAGCAGAAGTAATCCACTTAGTAGGTTCTAATTATCTCTATGATCAGAGAAAATTCAAACTAGGGATGGAAATAAACTGATACAGTGCAATTAGATTGCTTATATGATACCAGATTGACTCTAATCTGTTCTGAAAAGAGATAGTACTGATATTCTTGATATGCATATCAGTGTCCATATTAGCTTGTTGGGATAAACCAATCTGAATTCCTCAGCAAACTATTCTCCCCTTATTCAGGTGGGGCTTGACACAAAGAAAAGATACAAGAAAGCCTCACTTTCCTATAAGTTCTCCCTGATTTAGAATTAACAGTTATAGTAATCATCCCAAAGTGTGTCAGATACTGTCTTAAGCTTCATATATTTCATGCCATCAGGACTTCATATTATTTCTTTCTTATGCATTTTATTATCTTCTTTTTAAAAATATGTATATATTTCATTTATTATTTATTTATTTGGGAGAAAGAGGGAGAGAGAGAGAAAGAGAATGGTCAAACCAGGGCATCCAGCCACTGCAAATGAACTCCAGACACATGCATCCCCTTGTGCATCTGGCTTACATGGGTCCTAAAGAATCGAACTGGGATCCTTTGGCTTTGCAGGCAAACACCTGAACTGCTAAGCCATCTCTCCAGCCCATTATCTTCTTTATAGGAATTAAAAAAAATAGAGCTCCTAAACGTTATGGAGCAATTTCATATATCATGATTTGTGAATGAATGAGCTAGGGTATGAATCCAGGTTTTGTTACACATGCTTATGCTTAACTCTCTCTCCATCTTCATGTCCAATAGCTCCATGAATTGCACTCTTAGCACAATATTAAAACTTTCTCTACATTTTTCTGTCCTTCACAGATTGTGATGTGAAGTCAGGAACAATGATACCTTTATCTGAAATTTCTAATGTAGATAAAGGAATAAAACATTTCTAATTTTATATGTTAAGTTAACATATTGAGTACTATGCACATGCTAGATTTAAAATAAAGGCATCAAATCAAAGCACCATATTTGATTCTCTAACATTGAAATGTGATTCCACATAGCATAGGAAAAATAGAAGTAACGATATGTGATTTATATTATGGAGTGCTCTAATTGGTTTGATCATAAATCCATCATGTCATTTGACATGTACCAGTGGAGATATTAATACTTTTTCTGTGGTAGGGAGATATGTGATTTCATTTAGCCACTGAAGTATATAGATCAAGATATCTTTATAGCCGGGCGTGGTGGCGCACGTCTTTAATCCCAGCACTCGGGAGGCAGAGGTAGGAGGATCGCCGTGAGTTAGAGGCCACCCTGAGAATGCAGAGTAAATTCCAGGTCAGCCTGAGCTAGAGTGAGACCCTACTTCCAAAAAAAAAAAAAAGATATATTTATAGAGTTCAAGCCAATTTCACTGGGATACAAGGTTGAATCAGGAGCCAACATGACTACTACAGATTAGTGAAAATAAGAGATTTCTAAAACTACATAGGGTTCATTTTATAACAAGAACAAAATTCCTAACTCTAAACCAATATATGACTCAAATTGAGTGCTGGTGAGGTAAATTTGGAAAGAATTATGCCGCCTGTTGATTCTGCATTTGAAACCACTCAAGGAGACTCAAAAACTTAGTCTCCTCCATGGGCACAAACAGAACTATATGAACCTCAATGGCTTACTATCATGAAAAACAGGTTCAAGAAAATAAATAAACCTTAATATTTCTAAAGTTTAATTTTGTCCTTGACTTGTTAGCTGATAATGAATGTTTTTAATCTTTAGCATAAACTGACCCTTTCCAGTATCATCCTCTTTCACGTTCTCAGATCTCTGGATTTTTTTCTATGACATTCTTCAGATTGCCCATGCAATGATCATAGCAACCATCTTTCCTACTCATTGATTCTTTTCTATTATAGAGTGCTCTAATTGGTTCGATCATAAATCCAGCACCATTTGACATGTATTGGTAGAGGTATTAATACTTTCCTGTGGTAGGGAGAGCCCCAGGATGAAGGCTCGTAACAACCCAAGATTGATAGCTAGAGAGAGACAGCAGACAAATGGGTAGGAATATTGATGGATAGAGAGGTGAGAGATAGATAATTATAGATAAATTATATATATATATATATATATATATATATACATTTACATATATATGTAGATAAATGATTGACAAATAAATATGGATAGGTAGATAAATTTATGATAATCATGAAGATAGATGGTAGATGTGTGGTAGAGGAACAGATAGGTAGATGTAGAGATCAACAGAAATGTAGCTATAGGCATGTACCAGAAGTTCTTGGAATGTACTGTCATGCATCTTTAGAAGAAGGAAATATCTTGTAAAGAAATAAGTTCTGAATGAACATAAATGGAGATCAGGCTGTGTAAGCAGATGAAATGGGCCAGAAATGGCTCATCATAAAATGACACAGTATCAGATTCACAAGGAACCTGGAGTGAGTTAGACTCATGATCAGTGTTACAGACTTTTGTATGTACTTGAAGGGAAATTGTCGTGGTCTGAAGCTAAGGAAAAAATATGGCTATTTCTATTCTTTGCCATTCCCCAACAATTTTTAAGGAAAGAGTTTTGCTCACAAGTCTCATTTAGGAAAGACACTTAGAAGGCATGAAGGGGTGATGACGGTAATTCCTAAGGGAAATTGTGAGATGAGGAAGGTGAGGATTATTTTGAGACTGATCCCTAAAAAAGCACTGTGTATGGAAGTTCTAGATTTTACTTTTCTGAGGAAAAGAATATTCTGAGAAGAGATTCCTATGTCACACTAAATGGAACTTTGTTGGAGAAATTTGTCTTTAAATAAAAGTTACCCAACACTTAGTGGCCCTTTAAAATTCCAATCAGCAACTCTCCTTCAGGTAAAACTCCTCTATCTTCCATCAGGTAGCTCAGCACTCCTTTTCAGGGTTTTGTCTCACCTTCTATTCCTTGCTTTTAAGTGACCTTCTTTTTTTTAATCAGGTAGGAATCTGTTGAGCAAATATTTTCAAATGAGGTAGACAGCATGCCAGTGCTGTTCTGAAGCAAGCTTGCCAGGTGGTGGTTGGTCGCTAGCATATGGCTGCTGCTTGAACCTGCACAGCTTGCCAAATTCAATTCTTGAGTTACATCTCACTTTCTAAAATTCCTCCAAAACTTAAGAGAGCAGCCTGCTAAGCTACACTTGTGAACCAATCATGTAGGTTAAGAAAGGCAATACAATAGGAACTGTACTGATCACTAAAGACTTATAGAAAGAAATATTCCTAATGATCAGATTTCATATTTCCCTTCATCCAAATAATACCTTCAGGAAAATTTCAAACCCTTATTATAATCTGTACTCTACAATGTAATATACCATTTGTAATGATGAGAGCCTGTAGAGGTAAAATAAAATTCAAAGACCCTGTTCATTTGGTACAGTAATGAATTTAAAAGATGTCTACAAATTTATTTTCTAAGTACATATATATATATATATATATATATATATATATATATATATATATATTTGGAAAAAGTTTTCACAGCTATTAAATAATTTTTGCCAAAAATAATATGTGTAGGGTGAAGGAGATCAACACACAGAACAATCAACTCCTACCAAATCAGATATCCAGAGACACAGAGGCCCCAACACCTCATCACTGAAGCAGACCAAAAATGAACTCAACATGGCTCAGGGAAATTTTGTGGAAGAGGGGGCATAAAGAATGTCAGAGCCATACGTTGGGTCATGATATGCAGAGACATTTCTCCCACCCATACCTGTGGGTTAACTCCACAATGTATGACACAATACCTGAACAAGGAGGGGCCAAGGGGAGGGGGTAGGACTTGGACTAGCCTAACAATGGTACCAACTTGACTGTATTCACTGAGTACAAAACTAATGAATAAAAATAAATAAATAAAATAAATAAAAAATAATAATATGTGTAAGTAACCTGCCAGTTAGTTGCCAAAAACCATGACAAAATCAATTATAGCCTATCATGTTATCTCTTTGACCATGTCACTGCAGTGCAGGTGTTTACTAAAGGGAAAGTGTCTATCAGAAGCACATTGGTAAGCAAGCATGATATTGGTTATTCTATGAAAGGAAAGAGAATAATAATAATAAACCCTACTGATGCTTTCAAAAGAATTCTACGTGTTTTTTTTTTTTTTTTTGAGGAGCCCAGATTCCACATTGTATTAAGCTGCATTTTATACCTTAGTAATTATATGGATATTTTCTGTTCTTCACTGGAACCTTAATTTTCTGATCTAAACACTTCCAGTTACATGGTAATTAATCTTTGAACTTTTTTGATGACTTCAAGTATTATTAAGCAGTAATTTGCAGAACCATTTCATTACAAGGTAATGATTAGTTTTATATGCAATTCCCTAGCACTTTTCACAAAGAATTTGTAAATGGCTTGCAGACTCACGAAGAAGATGGTGGAACTTCATTTTTTCTGGCCTAAAGTCAACAACAACAAAAAATAGAATTGAAATTTAAAATACTTATTACATTTTTCCAACTTCCTGATGCCTATGTAACTCACCTAGTGCAAGAATCTTAGCATTTTTCTGATTCAATCACATTAGATGCCATTTTATTCAAAGATAAACTTCATTAGGGCAATTGAGAAGGAACATATAAAATATTAAAAATGTTTTCAGATAATTTCATTTTTTGTCATATGCTCAGAAGAGGATTTCTGAGTCATCTTGTAGCCTTGCTTTAAAATTTTTAACAAGCCTCCATCCTATTTTCCATAATGACTTCACCAATCTATATTTGCTCTAGATTGGATCTAGTGTGATACTCTAAAGCCCATGTGTTAAAGCTGTTTTTCCCCATCTTGGTATTTTGAGGATATTATAGAAATTTCAGTAGAGGGTCTAGTGGGAGGACTTTGTATAACTGGAAGTTCACCTTTAATGGATCATGGAAGCCCTGGTCCATCTTCTCTACTTCAGCTCTTGGCCATGGAGTGAGTAGTTTCCCTCACCATCCCCACCATGGTCTGCCTCCTTGCCGCAAGACTAAAAGCAATGTGACCAATTTGTAATAGACTGGGAATAGGAAGTCAGGGCCCTAAAAATATTACCTTTTTTCTTTATGTAAGTTGATCATCACAAGTATTTATTACAGTGACAGACAGCTAACAAAGTAACTCCACAAAATTATGCCCAAGAGTTTATATCCTTACATCCCTGAATAGACCTGAATAACTTGTTATCTTTTAAAAAGATATTTGATTTATTTTCTTATTCATTTGAGAGAGGGAGGGAGGGAGGAAAACAGAGAGACTGGAAGAGGTAGAGAGAAACAGAAAGAGAGAGACAATGGGTACATCAGGGTCTTCAGGCACTGGAGATGAACTCCAGATGCAAGTGCCACCATGTACCTCTGGCTTATGTGGGTACTGAGAAATTGAACTTGGGTGCTTAGATTTCATAGGTAAGCACATTAACCACTAAGCCATCTCTCTAGTCCACTTATTATCTTTTGATTCATTTTAACTTTACTTTTTAAATATACATATTAATGTATTTTATCATAGCATCCTCATAAATGTGTCATTGTACTATGTTCTCATTTGCTTCCCTCTCTCAGTGCTCTTCCAATTTTCTTCCTTCCCTCCCCAGATGGTTCCTTTTCTTCCCCTCAGCCCAAGCTCACTACATATGTTTCATACAGATGCTATTTCTCACCAAATCTCCTCTCCTCTCATGATCTCTTTCCTTGTTTCATAACTTATACACACACACACACACACACACACATTGAGAGAGAGAGAGTTAAATACACTCATATCTATAAATATATGTGTGTGGTGAGCTATAGATTATTATTGTTTTGTAATAATGCCCAATTAATGGGTCACAGCCAATCTCAGTGAAAATAGAAAGCAGAATCTTCTTGAATTAAAAATTTCAGAGTGGGCGGATTCTCTTGGCATGAAAAATGACACCGATGTGGTAGGCTTGTCTAATTTATACCATTATAAATCGAATCATTCAACCCTAGCCCAACATGGGTATAGACTGCATTTCAACTCACTCAGGGCTGGGAAGTTTAAGTTAGTACTACAGAAATCACTTTGCAGATAGGGTCCCATCAGGATTCAGGCATCCATGATTTTGAAGGTAGAATTAATATTGCAGAGGCAGATATTTTTCTATAGAAATCATACTCTAAGCCGGGCGTGGTGGCGCACGCCTTTAATCCCAGCACTTGGGAGGCAGAGGTAGGAGGATCACCGTGAGTTCAAGGCCACCCTGAGACTCCATAGTGAATTCCAGGTCAGCCTGGGCTAGAGTGAAACCCTACCTCGAAAAACCAAAAAAAAAAAAAAAAAAAGAAATCATACTCTATGTTCTATGTGGATCTGCACTTTAATGGGTACCAAGGAACAATAGTGATAGTCTTGAAATTTTGATCAGAATGGTCACATGAGCAGTTACATATTTTCTCTATGTTGCATATGGCTGGGAAAAACCTAAGCATGACATAACAAGACCTTCAAGACACGCTGTATCCAGTTGCCATTTATGAGTGTCTTTCTGCTTAAACAGAAATCCTAACTGCTACATTAACAATATTATTGTACATAGAGGTTGCATCAAAAAAGCAGGAAGGAGGATGAGGAGAAATGGCGACACCAATCAGATCTTAACTTGATCCGTTACTTTTACTACTCTCCTGTTGCCAATACAGGTTGACACTAGGCCCTGTCTCTCTGAGATCTACTGATGGAACACTTCCCTTCCTATTCTTACCCTTGACATGAAACCCTAACTTGATGGTCTTTGCCTCTAGAGATGAATCTATTGTTGATTTAACTTCCAGCAGAGGCTGGGTTTTTCTAGCATAGAAATGTTTAATTGGATATTCCTCTGTCCGGATCCACCTCAACTGTGATTAGCTATTACAAATTGAGCCACTATAAACATGTTTGAGCAAATACCTCCAGACTGAGGCGTGAAGATTTTAGAGTACATGCCCAGTAAGGGAATAACTGGGTCTGTTGGTAACTCTATAGTCAGCTCTTTTAGGAGTCTCCATATTGCTTTGCAAAGTGGTTGTACCATCTTACATTCCCACCAACAGTGGATGAGGGTTGTGATTAGCTAGAAGGGTAGCTCAAGTGATTTGAGATTTTTGAGTCAAATGGAGAGAAATCAATAAGGAAACATCTAATAGCAATTAGCAATTGCCTGGTAGATTTTTATCAGAGCAGGCAAGTTGAGATGCCTGCAGGATACCAGGTTCTAGCATTAGAAAGGCAAACAAGGGAGATGAGAGAAGAGACCATTTTCCTTCTTCTTTGAAATGACCATGCTTTTATTTGTCAGTTTTGGAGCACCCTGTGGCCATTCATTCTTAGGGTGTAAACAGTAATCTGCTACCCTTGGCCAGCTCAAGAATAATGACAGCTAGTGAGTATAGCTCACGAAGCCAGCCTTAATGAAGTCTATGTTGTGAGAAGCAGTCATGTGAGAGTAACATAAGAAATATTATTTATTGGGACCCACTATGTGCTTGACACTGAGCTAAGCACTATAGATATGACATTTAATTTAGATTTCAAACAGTTCTTCAAGGAAAGAACTCAGCTGGTTCACTTTACAGAGGAGAAAACTCAGAGTACTTGAATGACTCGCATAAGAGTATACAGTGAGACATCTACTAATGTTTAAACTCAGGGTTGTCTGATGTTCACAGTCTATATTCTGGGACACTTTGCTACCCTCTCAGAGGTAACTAACTCAGAACTGCATGACAGTGTATAAGGAAGCCCTCAAAGGTCCTATCTCATAAAGGCAGGGCTTGAAAAATTTACTCTATGAAGAACCAGATGGTAGGTATTATAGATTCTGGGCATAACGTAGTCTCTGATACAACTTTTCAACTCATTCTTAAAGAAAAAAGTCATGTCAGATAGCATGTAAATGAATGTATGCAACTATGTTCCAATAAAACTTTATTGAAAAGGGTAATTGGATTTTTTTTTTTTTTTTTTTTTAGGTTTTTCGAGGTAGGGTCTCACTCTAGCCCAGGCTGACCTGAAATTCACTATGTAGTCTCAGGGTGGCCTTGAACTCACAATGATCCTCTTACCTCTCCCTCCCGAGTGCTGGGATTAAAGGTATGTTCCACCAAGACTGATTTCCTAATTTGCTTTTGTAGTGTGTGTGTGTGTGTGTGTGTACATGTGTGCATGTGTGCATGTGTGCATGTGTGCTTATATGCAGTGTGGGTGCACTTGCATGGTGGGGTGCCAGTAGCAAGTAACCTTCTAATTAGGCATTTTCCATGATGTGATATCACAGTTCATCACGTGTGCTCTAGGGATATTTCTACATAACTAGAAATAGTTTATACATAACAACAAAAGTGGCTTTTCAGTTGTCTGTAATCAGCCCAGCATTCAGGGTTGGGTGCCTCATGCTAACCATGGAATTCTCATTTGGCTAAACATGAATGAAGCTAAAATTTCTATTATATGTGCTTTAGAAATAATCTGCTTTAGAAAATCATTTAGCATAGACAGTAGAGGACAGGGCGCTGTTGTGGACACATGACACATAATACTCCGTGTGTTTTCCTTCCTACTGAGATTATGTCCATACTACATGCATTACTCATCATAACTGTTGTAACATTTCCTCTTCAGTGGCTTTTATAACATTTATAGTGTTGTGCCACTATCTGCCACTGTCTAATCCTAGAGAATTTTCTCCACACAAAAAAATACCTATATCTATCAATAATCAGCCACTCTCTGCCTTTCTGCCCTTGGTACCACCTATCTGCTTTGTGTCTTGATGACTCTCCCCATCTTGACCACTTCAGGTCCATCTATGATGTAACACAAGTCAGTATGTCATTTTCTCTTGTGACGAAATAGTATTCCATTTTATGACTAGATCACAGTTTTGGGTTCATGTTTAATCAGGTAGTGGGAATTTGAGTTTCTTCCTTTATTTTGCTCTTGTAATTTTTTTTTAAATTTTTGTTGTTGTTGTTCATTTTTATTTGTTTGAGAGTGACAGACAGAGAGAGAAAGAGGCAGATAGAGAGAGAGAGAGAGAGAGAGAGAGAGAGAGGGAGAGAGAGAATGGGAGCGCCAGGGCTTCCAGCCACTGCCAACAAACTCCAGACGAGTGTGCCCCCTGTGCATCTGGCTTACGTGGGTCCTGGAGAGTCGAGCCTCGAACCGGGGTCCTTAGGCTTCACAGGCAAGCGATTAACTGCTAAGCCATCTCTCCAGCCCTGCTCTTGTAATTTTTGTTGCTATGAACATACATATTGTAAGGTTTGGTTTGAACTATGTTCTTGATCCTTCAGCTATATTCCTAGAAGATTACTATGTATATCATGTTATTTTATGTTTAATTATTTGAATAGCCCTCAAAATTCTACTTAAACTAATTATATTATCTTGTATTCATAACAACAATGAATTAAGATGCTAATTCCTTGATAATTTTATCAATACTTGTTACCTTTTATTTTGTTTTATTTTATTTAGTATATCCATCTGTATAGATGAGAACTGGTATCTCACTGTAATTTTCATTTACATTTTTCTAATGACTAATGAGGCTGTGCATCATTTTTATGTATTGATTAATTTGTACATCCTCTTTGAAGTGATATCTATCAAGACCTTTGATCCATGTTTTTAATTTTTCAACATGTATTACCTCATTATATATAGTAAAAGTGTTTAATGTTCTCATTCAATACATGCAAAAAATGTACATGGATCAAATCAGCCTAATGGGCAAAACTTACAGTATTTTTAGTGCGGTGCCTTCTAGATAGGCACAAATATGTTTATTTATTCTGAACTAGATTGTCCCGACTATCCTTCAGAAGGACAGACTTAATTTCTAATGTTTGTATTTTGATGCTCAATATCAAACCTTGTTTTATTAGTCATTACTCCTTTACCAATCATTATTCTACATTCAGTTTGACTTGTAGTTTTCACATAGAGGCAAGAATATGTGATATGCATTTCCTGTGTTTGGCATATTTCACTTAACATGATATACACTGTTTCCATTCATCTTGCGGCAAATGACAGGGTTTTACTTTCCTATGAACCTGAATTTGTACATATATATATATATATAGGTTCATATATATTCATTATATATATATTCATTATATATATATTCATTATATATGTATATAATGTATATATTATATATTATATCTATTATGCATTATATATATATATATATATATATATATATATATATATATATTCATTCATAGCTTACCTACTATGAGTGCATCAATAAACATTGGAGTAAAATTATCGTTTTGGTACATCAATTTATTTTATCTCTTATCATATATAGCCTAAAGTGGTATATCTGGATCATATGTTAGAGGAATCTCTGTACTGTACCTAATTTTAAAATATACTGTTATTTTGTTATTGAGTTGCTGCATGCTTAGTATACTAGGCCATTATTAAAATTGTTATTAGTAAATATTTCCCACTCTATTGCTTATCTTTCCTCGCTTTGGATAATGTTCTTTGAGATAAAAAGAAATCTTAACTTTTAAGAAGTCTAAATTATCTATATTTTCTTTGTTCTTTTCTGCTTTCGGTGCCAGATTCAGGTTACAAAGATTTACATCCATTTTTAAGGGTATTGTATTTGTACCTTTTGCATATAGTTTTATGATTAATTTTATATTCATATTTGTAAACAATGAGAGGTAGAGTTACAAATCTATTCCTACTGCTTGTGGAATAGTTTCCCAGCACTAATTATTCAACACTATTCATTCTTCACCTAATAGTTTTGACAATTATAAAAAAAAATCAATTGACCATAGATATATGCTTGCATCTGTATTTTCAATTCTAACACACACACACATACAAACACACATTATGTATATATATAGACCTCTGAAAATTTCCCTCAAATGATATCTGTTTTACCACATTTTTGAATCTCTGACTTCTCATATCTGAAGAGTGGTTTGTGTGTATGTATGTGTGTGTGTTGGTGATTTAGGTTCATGATGAAGATTCTACAAATGCCTTCATAATTCCCATACTGAATGTTGTATCATAAAATTTGCATGGATTACTATTTAAACCCATAAAAGGAATGGAAAGCCAGGCTGGTGGCACATCCTGTCTGAAATCCTAACGTTTAGGTGACTTAAATAAGGAAATCACTAGTTTGAGGACTGCTTAGCTACACAGCAAAATCTACTCTGTCTCAAAAAAATGTGAGTTTATAAGCTAAATTCTATTCATTAAGTATGGAGTGAAACATAAATATTAAGAATGATTAAGAATGATATACAACTTAATGTCTTAATGTTTTAAGTTAAAATGGTATAAAGGGCAAACATCTATACAACTATTAACACATACATACATATATACATACATCCATGCATGCATACATACACATACATGTTTGGTTTGAGGGTGGAAAGGACAATTATCTATGATTTTACTAGGGAGTATAAAAATAGGGCTGGAGAGATGGCTTAGCGGTTAATTAACTTGCCTATGAAGCCTAAGGACCCACATTCGACTCTTCAGATCCCATGTAAGCCAGACACAAAGGTGAGGCAAGCACAAGGTTGCACATGCCCACGAGGTGGTGCAAGCATCTGGAGTTCTATTGCAGTGGCTGAGGCCCTGCCATGCCAATTCTTTCTCTGTCCTTCTCTCTCTCTCTCTCCATCTCTCTCTCTCTCTTTCTCTCCCTCTCTGTCTCTCTGTCTAAAAAATAAAAAATAAATGAAAATACAAAAATATACCTATGAATCAATATCTCTAGATGTTGTCAAATTTCATAAGGAATAATTCAAAAGCATATAAATCATAAATCTAGGTCTAGTGGGTAAAGACTTCAGATTGTCTTTAACTTCTTTATGCTGCTAAATACATTTCTTCATAATCTAGACAGATATTATATATCCAACTCATGTAATATTCCTAATAACGTGTTTAGACCATTTCTGATTGCATGATAACAGAGTGTGCTTATTCATTTCTTGATATTTCATTCATGTTGTCGCTACAACCATCTTGACAGTTTTTAAGTAAGAATGAAGCTATCCAAATGATAAGCAATGGGCTGGCTGTATCAGAAACAACTAGATATTCTTTGCCAAGAGAAGACTATTTCAGAATCTGCTTCTATAACTGAGAAGATATATTTTGGAAGGGGAAGAACCCTTTAGAAGAAGACAATGAATCTAGTGTTTGGGTGTGGAGATGTAGTAAACGTTCATAATTTTCAAAGTTAAGACATGGCTATCTCAAAATAGTTTTCAGCACTATAGCCATGTAGATTCACACAATGATAAACTTATAAAATCAGATGACGAATGGGACAAGGAATTATACTATAAACAATATGAAACTAAGAAAGATGAGTTTCAAATTCAGATGAAAGTTCTGAGGAAAAGATTAAATGGCTACTGTCTGCATTAAACAGAAATGGAGGTGTGTAAACAATCTTCATGGCAGAGCTTCCGAAGAAACAACGGAAAGGCAGAGAACATCTCTTCTCAGAGAGTTCCACTGATGTCATTCCCTTTGATAGGCTTATTTAGGAGAAAGCCCAAAGACATCCTGATCAGTCTGCCTGTATAAAGATAGCAGGACCTGCAGTGGGTCAGGCATTCAGTATGAACCGATTATACAAATTAACATCATTTCTAATTGAAAAAGGAGAAAAAAAGGTAGCTTTAGGAGGTTGTATATTTGCCTGTAGCAGCGAAAGTAGCACATCATTCCTATATTTTTTATTTCCTTTTTCCTCACATACCCTAAAATCCAATGTGACTCTTTGTAGATATAGGACCTTCTGGTAAATGGAAGGTTGGAAGGTTATTTGCAAAGACCTTCATCCAAATGTCTGATGCTTACTGTAAGAAGAGACACCAGGGAGGTATACATGCAGAGATATGGCTGCAGAAGGACACGGTAAGAACATGGTAATTTATAAGCCAAGGAGAAAGGTCTCAGGGGAAACAGAACTGTTTCGCTGCTGCTCATCCTTGAACTTTGAAAATTCTGACAAAATTCGATCTTTCCCCTCTGTCATTTGCAACAAAAATCATGTCTGTTACTTTGTCTAATGGATTTTTTTCCAAAATAGTTTTTGTATTTTGAGTTTTTGAGACTTATAACAAGTTTACTCATGAATTGTTTCCTGTGGGTTATAGAGGGTATACAGTTACATACAGAAGCTGCTATGACATGGAACTATTATATGCATTTCATCACTTGTCTTATCCAGCTAAAGGCTGCTGGATCCTTTTGATGGAAGGGGCATTTAGTCACACAAGTTAGATTTGGAGCAGTCATTAAATAGACTGTTAAATTCCAAAACCATACATGCTCCATGCCATAGCCCTGTTGTAGCTCCTACAGATGTGTCTAACAAGATCTGAGAGAGATCAAATGCTGATAAAAAGTGTGTGTGTGTGTGTATGTGTGTGTGTGTGTGCGCGCGCGCGCGTGTGTGTATTTGAAGGGGAAAAAAATAAATTCCTAGCTTTTATGCTGTTAAAATCAATACACAATGCATGTTCCTTGCCTCAGGTTGATAATGTCCCCTGGATTTCTTGATGGGATAATCTGTATATTATCTTACTTCTCTATAAACATAATGCTTTCCCTACTTGAAGCTTCTATGTGCTCTGTGGTTTGAAAATGATTGCTAAGTGACAAGTCTGTATACTTTCTTCAGCAGGCTTTGCCATCCCTGGGACGAGAATCTAATTATGAAAAGGTATCACTAATACAGAAAGTAAAAACAAC
This sequence comes from Dipus sagitta, assembly GCA_036346955.1. NCBI lineage: Eukaryota > Metazoa > Chordata > Mammalia > Rodentia > Dipodidae > Dipus > Dipus sagitta. The sequence continues at coordinate 122,175,783 of CM070772.1, forward strand.
AAAAACAACCTTATTTTTAAATAATGCTTAAACTTTAAGAAATCAGATAAGAGAGGAAGCAAAAATAGTGAAAATCAGAGATGATGGTGTGTTACTGATTAAGAGCTATGATATTGCCTCGTCTCCTGGTGACTATTTTCATCATCAGAAACTATTTAGATGATTGAAGTCACTTAACTAGAACTAAGAGCTGTAAAGATAGAATTGAGAAGATGTCCCAGGGCTGCCTCCAAGGGAGGGTAAGGTATTTTAGGTACCTTACCATCAGCAGCATTCATCTGGTCAAGTGAACATTTCCTCTCTTTCAAAAACACAAGGAGATATCCAAGTACTGCAAAGACTGCTAAAACTTTCATGGAGTGAATGATAGGTTGAGAGCCACTGAAATAGGTACTGTGGCAATTCACATTGGCAGAGACTGGATTGCAGTTTGTTTAGACTTGGGCCATTGTTTGGGAAGTATATTTGTTCTAAATTAAGCTTTAATTTTTGGCTTTTTGAAACTCAGTTGTTTTATGCATACATGTCCCTCCCCTGCTCCCTGCCTCTTTCCCCCAAGTGCCCTTTGCACCTGTACTTTTCCTCCCTTCTGTTTATTTTTCACATGCATCCTTTTGCCGATCCCTCCCCTTTCATCCAGTATATTTTTTATATTGTATTTATTATTTGAGAGAGAGAAAGAGTGAAAGAGGCAGATAGAGAGAATGAGTGTGACAGGGACTTCAGCCACTGCAAATGAACTCTAGTTACATGGACCACCCCGGGCATCTGGCTTATTTGGGTACTGGGGAAGAGAACCAGGGTGCTTAGGCTTCTCAAGCATGTACCTTAAATTAAGCCTCCTGTCCATCTTCAGTCTTCCAGTAAAATTTAAACAGCTGTTTCAGTCAGATTCACATTTGTGGTAGAAATCACCCAACGAAGATCAGCTTGCAGGAAAACAAAAAAGAGGTTTATTTTGGCTTACGGGCTCAACGGGGAAGCTCCATGATGGCAGGAAAAATGATGGCATGAGCAGAAAGTGGATATTGCCCTCTGGCCAACATAAGGTGAACAATAGTAACAGGAGAGTGTACCAAACTTTGGCAAGGGGAAGCTGGCTATAATACCCATAAGCCCTCCCCCAGCCATACACTGCCTCCACGAAGCATTAATTCCCAAATCTCTAGCATTCAGAACATCTAAGTTTTGGGAATCAAACCACCACAACACCCATTGTTTGTTTCCTCTTGCCGAGGTTTCTGAAAACCTGTCAACAGATCCAATTCTTTTCAACTGTTTCTGCTCTGCAAAGGGGTCATTCATTTGGTTTCATGAAATATGTGGAAATGGAAGCTTAAAGAACCTGGCAACAAATATAGATCCAAAACTCAAAGCTGTGCTAATGGGAATTTAGCTCAAATGATCCCTTTCTCACCATAGCTTGATATTTTCTGTCTGTATTCTACTATATACATTTCCCTGGGACAAAAAAAAAAAAAAAAAATCTTTGCCATGGCTAAAAGGGAAGGCTCTTCTAGTCTAGAACTTCAGATTAGGAAACACAAGTGTGTGGATAGTTGGGCTGAGCCAGACATGAAAAACCAAAGACTTGTAGGGTTTTTTGTTGTTGCTTGAACATGAAATGTCCCTATGGGTAATACTATATGCAAAGGTTATGGAACCTTTCGAAGCTGAAGCAGAGGTGAGCCACTGGAGGAAGCACTTTAAGTATCATAACCCAGCCCCAATTCTTGACCACTTCCTGCTTCCTGACTATGGATACAATGTGACCAGCTGCGTGACATTCCTCTCACCACGCCTTTCCCACTGTGATGTGCTGTAATAAGCAAACCCCTAGAACTGTAAACCAAAATAAACCCTTCCTCCCTTAAGATGCTTTCTTTCAGGTATTTGGTCATTATAATGTGGAAATTAATAATACACCTTACTTCTGACTCTATACGCACATAGATAATTCAATTTAGACACAAAGACTTTGCCCTTGTCGTAGCAAATGTTTCTAATGTGTGCTTATGTATTTCTTCCAGATAATTCTATAGCTATTTCCTCTTAAGCTATTCTCCATCCTTCCAGATTTTGCCCATTTGATCTGCTTTGCAAAACATGCCTTAAACCTCAAACTGTATTGTCTACCAGCCGTCTTTTCTGAGAATTCTCCTAGTCCATGAATGTCAAGTTCCGGCATCTGGCAACCTTGCCTTGACCTTCTTTTGACAAGAGAATTCTCCTCCCATAATATATGTCTGGTTTCTGCTCATCCTACATAACTGAGCTCAAATGTGTATGCATTGGAGACACTGTCTGTGGAGGAGCCAAGTGAGGCAGATCTTAACAAGTCCTATTCTGGTAACCTATGTAAGTTATCCTCAGCACATGTCATCATTATGTAAATTATTTTGCTTATGACCTTACCTATTTAATACTTAGCTATGTGAATAACTTTTGTGTATTTATTTACTGATTACTTAGGATGATCTCACATTTTTAATATTTAAATAAACACAGCTTTTGGATGTCATATGCTCCCACCATGATATGCTCTTTTTACCACCACAGGACCACAAGAAAGGGGGTCTTCCCAATTATGAACTCAATCTTCCAAAGCCAAAAACAAACTTTTTTTTTTTCTTTGTGTAAGCCAATTATCTCAGGTATTTGTTATGGCACTAGGAATCTGGCTAACATACACATAGAAGTAGTGAAGACATGACAAGTGTAAGAATGCTGAATGCTAAATACAGAACAATAGATATCTTTGGCCACAAAGCAATGATGCTGAGATGGAGGTGCAGATAACAGTCTGTGCTAGTGAAGCAGAAATAGGAGAAAGCTAGGTTCTTTTAGGTGGTCTCAGTTAGGAACAGAGGCCCACTCAGAACCCATGTCACCTTGACTTGACAGGAATGGAACCCACATCTGATTGAGATTCATATACAACAGCTGCAGCGGCCCCTTCTGCCCAGCATCTAGCACATTACCTACATGGGCAGCCTTTACTACCTGGGTGGGCTGGACCTAGGGGCTACCCTTCAAGTCTACAAACAAATCAAGTCTTCCTTCACCTTTACATACCTAAATTTGACTAAAGAATACATTTTCAATTGACTATAAAGGCTGCCTTTTGGCCTTTTTATTTCTCTCTGCATCCCTTCACTCTGCTCATTGATTTCTGCTTGGATACTGGCTTTCCTCCCACCCAGCCTAGCTAGGTGGAAGAGAGCAGAGTATTGCTTCTTTTTCTGAGTTTTTATGCTTGCCTCTGCTTTACATGTTGGGGTAACTTCTCACTTTACTTACATGTGTGATTTTCCCCTGGTCTTTGAATCTACCACATGTGTATTTCCCTTACACTCTAAGTCTACCACATGGGTGCTTTCTCTAACTCTGGTCCTGTTACCTGTGTAATTTCTCTAAACTTTGCGTAACCATGGATACGACTCTCTTTTCTACTCATTTCTTTTCAGAATTTCATGGTTTCTGCTGTGATATTTTTTCTCTGATGTTCTTCCTTGGGCCACCACCATTTGTCCTCTTAGCTTTTGTCCATGGGGAAGCTCAGGGCAGATGTGATGTATGTTCCTTCTAAATCTCCCTATATAAGCTCCTAGGTTCTATCTTCCATGTCACTGGTGCTCCACTCCAGTCTTTCCCTATAAACCTCCATTCCTTTTAAATGAATCACACGAACTATGTTGTGCTTTCCACTTGAGTACATGTTTCCTACCATGCGCATGCTTATGGCTTTGCTCCAGCCTTCCTCCTAGATCCCAATCCCCCTTAAATAAACCCCACAATTTGTGATTCCACCCTAAATAAACTTACTAATTCATAACATTTTTTGAGTCCATTTTTAACAATTCTTTGTTAAAAATAGGACACGATGCAAAATTGGAGTTCATAAACTTGCAGGACACCCTCCTGAACCCCCAAATCCTACATCAATAGTTTTGTTGTTGCTGCTGTTGGTTAAGTTTATGAGCAATCTATCTTATATTTTTGTTGTTGTTTGATTCAGGTGACCCAACATCAACTCAGGTGTTCTGAATGCTAGGTGCCCAGCTGATGGAGAGTTAGGAATTAATGCCTCCTAGAGGTAGGGTATTGTTGGGGGTGCTTATGGGTGTTATAGCCAGTTTCCCCTTGACAGTATTTTATACACTTTCCTGTTGCTATTGTCCATCTGATGTTCGCCAAGAGGTGATATCCACCTTCCATTGATGCCATCATTTTCCCCTGATAACACAGAGCTTCCCCTCGAGTCCATAAGTCAAAATAAACCTTTCTTTTCCCCACAAGCTGCTCTTGGTTGGATGTTTTCTGCCTGCAATGCAAACCTGACTGTAACACTAAAGTTGGTACCAGAAGTGGAGTCATTTGCTACCAGACACCTGACTATGTGGCTTTGGCTTTTTGGGCAAGAGAAACGTGGATGAATTTGAAATCTTGGCTTAAGAGATGCCTTGCAGTGCTGTAAGTACAGTTTGATGAACTATTCTGGGCAGAGCTGAAAGTCTTGAATGAAGTAAGAACTACAGACTATGTGGTTTGGCTTATGAGGGTAAGAAAGAGCTTTGCTTGCACTGGGTTAGAAGTAGTTTGTGTGAGGGGCTTGCTGTTATGCTCATGTTCTGAGAATTTGTGCAGGGTTTTATGCATAGAAATGGACTGGTATGACCAGGGGAATATGGAACAGAAAAAAGTGAAATATTGGGCCAAAACTTCTGGTCATTCAGCTGCAATTATATGAGATACTACAACCATTGAGATTGGGCCAGCTGACCTGCAGTCTTTTGAAGGATCCGAAATGTTGAAGGAGTATCCTTTTCTTCAAAGTCTGCTTTATTCCCTCCCAGATTAACAAATTGTCACCCCACCTGATATTATGGAACATAAGAAATTCAGGAAATAGAGGCTGTTTGTGTTGGAAATTGCCATGGGTAGTGTGAAGCAGGTTTGCTGGTTTGCTGGTTTGCTGGATTGCCTGCATGGAGACTCGATGAAGCCATGAGGATGAACCATGGGTTGCATTGGAGACTCAGTGGAGATGCCAGGACAATGATGGCTCCTAAAGAGAGCTGCCAACCCCAGTTGAATTTTTCCAGGACTATGAATAGCCTAGCCGGAAGGGCAGAATTGGAACTCCAGAGAATTTTGCTGGTTAGAATTATCAGACTTGGAGATTTGTCACTGAGTAGAGTTGTTGGACTTGGAGCTACAGAGTTTGATGTTTTCCCTATTTAAATCTTGTATTGGAAGGCAGCTATGCTCACCACTATACCACAAACATCGCTAAATCTTGTATTGGTTGAATATTTCTTTGTTATTTCCAATGTCATCTTTTGCAGTGTGAATGTTTACTCTGTGTCATTATGGGTCTGGGGGAGGATTTTTTTGGGGGGGGGTATTATTGCTCAGTTAAAAGACCTTGGATTATGGGGATGTTTGAACATCTTTGGGATTGATAAAAACTGTATGGACTTTTAAAGTTGGACTGAATGCATTGTATTTTAAGTCATAGATGGTTTTGTTTATGGGGGCTAGGGGCAGAATGTGGTGGTTTGATTCAGGTGTCTCCTATAAACTTAGGTGTTCTGAATGTTAGGTTCCCAGCTGATGGACATTTGGAAATTAATGCCTCCTGGAGACAGTGTATTATTGGAGGCAGGCTTATGGGTATTATATCCAGTTTACCCTTACCAGTGTTTTGCACATACTCCTGTTCCTGTTGTACACTTAATGTTGGCCAAGAGGTGATGTCCACCATGAGCTCATGCCAATGTTTTCCCCTGCCATCATGGAGCTTCCCCTCAAGTCCATAAGCCAAGATAAACCTTTTTTATTCCCCACAAGCTGCTACCAGCAATACGAGCCTGACTGCAACAATTTTATTTATTTATTTCAAAGAGAAGGAGAGAGAGAGAGAAAAAATGGGTGTACCAGGACCTCTCACCACTGCAAAAGAACTCCAGATAAATGTACCACCTTTTGTAACTGACTTATTTGGGTACTGGGTCCTTAGGCTTTATAGGCAAATACCTTAATTGATAAGCCTTCACTCTACCTCATCAAATATATATAATTCTCTAAGTACTTAAATATAAATAAAAATAAAAAATACGGTACAGCAGTGAGTAGAAACACCTAGGTAATTTCTAGAAAGCAGGTTCCTCGACCCCAGGGCAGGTAAGAAAACTCAAGGGATAATCCTGTAATCTCTGCATTTGTAACCCACTGCTAAGAATTTTTTTTTTATATACTCACAATAAAATCTGAAAACCAGTGGGGCAGTGAATATGCTCTGGCAAGCTGAAATAAATGCCAGCTATTATTTCCGGAATTTGCATAACCACCTCTCCTCTCTTCAGTCAACCAGTTCAAAAAGCAAATTAACTTTCCGGCTATATTTTTCCTGAATACCTTCAGTGGGTTGGCTCTGTGGGGAACAGAACTCTCTCTCTCTCTCTCTCTGCTCCAACATTACTAATATTATTATGAATATTTAAGATAGCATTAGGAGCTTATAACATGCCAGACCTGTTCAAAATACTTTATATAAGTTATCTCATTTAAAATTAACAACACTTTTTTATGGCATGTATTGTTAGTATTATTCCCATTACAGAAGGGGAACAGAGATTAAGAGACTGCAAAATTTCACAGCAAGTAAATATTAGTGCAGGGGATTTAAACTTGCTTTATTGCAACATCAAAATCCACCTTCTTACCTCTGTTCCAGTATTGTGTCTCCACCAACCAGGAGTTTAATTTTCTTAACAAAGTGGATGAGAGCCCCCACAGAATCTCACAGTGGGTCCCTATAACTTCAGTTTACAAAATAGACAAAGAAACAGAAGGAAATCATTCACCTTGGAGACAGAAGTACATGAGTGTGGATATAAGAGGGTGATATGCTCACAAACCCAACATGTTTCCTATTCCTGTGTCTTTTCCATGCTGGGGAGGAAGACTGTTTCTATTCCAAATGGGGAGATGGGTAAATAAAAGATGGAAAGATTTATTTAAAATAGTTTTTTTTTTTTTTCCTAGAAGGCTCCAGACATTAGAAAATGCCACAGTAGCTGATCTACATTAACCACAGAACAGGTGGGTGTCTTTTTTGAAGAAGAGAAAGTAAACACAATAGGAGATCAGAACTTAATCTAAAGACTCATGGTAGGAGGGTGGCTATGCATCTAAATAGATTAACAAGAAGGAAATGGTAGCAGTTTGCACTTAGTAATGGGGTTACCTTTATAACAGCACTCTCATTCACAGAACTTCCTGTAACTGGAAAACATAAGCAATTTGCAAGGAATGAAGCAATTTCATGGGTTTAGATCCCCGGGTTCGGATGTTTTTCTGCACCTTCTACCTAATTACATATGTCAGTGGAGAGACTCAGCACCCCTTTAAACCAACAAACAAGGAAAAGTTGACAAAAAGTTTAGCTATTGCAAGTTCAAACCTATTTCACTTCAATCTAAATCTGACATGGAAAGTTGTTAGATTTAGGGTTTATCAAATTTAGCAAAGATGTCCTCAACTGCTATTAATTCTTAAAACATTTCATTGCTGACCTTCTCAAGAATAGGATGTTTACTTTACTACTGTGAGACAGATTTCCAGCCAATAGGAATGTTTTCTAGGACTTTGTGTTGATTTTTCTTTCTTCTTCTCTGCCACCTATAAACTTTGGTTAGCCTTGAATTTGATTGATGTATTCAATCTCTAAAATCAACTCAAACCAGAGATATTAATCAATTGTGGGAGTGTGATACATGATTTCATTCATCTGTCATTTTCTAACCACCAGTATCATCATACCTTTTAAACACAAACATCAAAATAGAAAATAACTGTTTATGGATTGTCCTTGCAAATTTAGAATTCATTGCATAGCATTTCTCATGCATTATGTTAAAATGAGAACCAGTAAGTTTCCACTGTATTTCCTGAAGATATTATACTGTACTTGTCCTATTTGCTTTTCGGGGCGGGGAGGGAGGATGTTGGAATGACAGACATTTACCAGTTATCATAGAGTCAAATGATTCTGACATCCTATCCAGAAGGCAGTACTGTCCTTTGTATCTAAGAGTCATTGCCAAATTATCTTCAAATAAAAAAATAATGAAGAATTTGAACCAAATCAAGGGCCCTTGTAGCCTATCTTTTTATTTAAAAGATGTGCACTATACAATACACAATTAGTAAATAAATATCATTTTATTCTTTACTGTAACAGGGCTGATATTTGAATGAAGTGATGAGATGGTGTCTTCTGAGCTAGGCTTTTCATAGACTATTACTATAAAGCTCACAGTCTATAGCCGATCTTTTGTGCCAGAAAAACCTACGGTGTGTGATGGAGAGCACACAAAGGCCAGAGGGAAATTGCAGTGAAAATTAACAAGCACAGTTGTTTATGGACCAATCTTAAAACATTAGACCAAAATGCTTTGTGTTAGTACATAACCAGTGTCACCATACTCAACCCCATTAGGTGAGGTTAAAAAAAAAAAATTGTGTCAGCTACAGGCCCCCTAACGCCTCATGCTGGGATGTCACCATTCGTGACCTGGACAGTATTGTTAGGAAGTTATTCTGTACAGAGCCACCCCTAGTGCTTTCTCTGATTCAAATGGATTCTAATGTGAATTAACTTACATATCAAAGCCCTTTTGATACACAGAAAGATACAGAGAGAGACTGAGAGAGAGAGAGAGATTATTCTTGCATTTTAAAAAATGTTCTAGAAGTCCCAGAACCACGCATAATGATAATTACTGTTTTTGAAAACCTATCGTGGGTCTTGCTCTGAGAATACATTGCCTCATTATTGCTACTAAATTCCCATTTCAACTCCCACAAAGGAGGCATTGTACTGAAATATTAAGGAAAGTCTATAAAATAATAGAAGCATAATGTGTGATTTTCAAAACAGTAAAGTGAAAAGTACTAATAAATAAAATAGATTAAGCTTATGGGGCAGAAAATATGATGGTAAGAGTGAAGACAACACTTGACAAGTAGAAAATTCAACACAAGGTGAGAGAAAATAAATTAACACATATCAATAACATAAATGACCACATGTGTCAGGTGAACAAAGAAATGTTCAGGTTGAAAAATCCTCATGGTATTTAAGAGGGAGGAGACAAGACAGAATAAATAGATGCAATTTTTCAAAGATATTATTTCTAATGTCATCAAAAAACTTCAAATTTCTTTGAGTAAACTCATGAATGTTTTACATTCTTCTAAACTGGACAATTTTAACAATACTGAGAAATATTAAGACTTTATAAAATAAAAGGCTATTTTGTTTATGAAATATAATCTATTGATTAACTACCATTTACCAAAAAGGTCCTAGAATATTTGTTTGGTAGAAGTTTTCAAGTTTATTATATTTTTTATTAAAATGAAAATAGAAAATACCCCATATTGGGCAAAGTAACTATGAAGAAGAAAAACATGGAAAGACATACCTAAAAATATGGAAATACCTCTTACAAATCTATATTAATTGTGATATTGTGATAGTGTCCTGGTAACAAACAAATGGACCAATGGACAGAATAGAATACAGGAATAGTTTCTGATATATGTGGTCACCATATATATGGTAAAAGAGACACTACAAGGTAGTGAGAATGAGGCAGTTAGGGTGACTGGACTCTAAAGGTAAACATCAGAAATGTTTTCAGGCCTGCCCTTGTAGTCTCCACTTTGCTACAGATCAGAGGAGAATCCAGCTTCTCCTTAGCTCTTGCCTTATCTAAACAACCTGAGTCCCTCCTTAGGAAGGAGTTCTCCTTTCCTAACATTAAGGTTTAAAACTGATCCTGGAATTCTGATTGGTTAAGCTCAATCCCTAAATTTGGCTTCATGGCTGGCCTCTTTATTGGCCAGCCCCAGCCCAGACCAATCAGCGCTCAGTCAGGCTCACCTGAGCCTAAAAGTAAAGCCCACCACAGTAAGGTTATAAATAGACACTTACCAAGTGGACAGGCTCTCTGGTGGCTGTTCATTCCTCCTGAATTTTCAGGTTCCTGCCCTGGTAAGCCTCCTCTCCCCCCAGCCAGCCCAGCTGAGACAAGGAGAGTCCCCTGGCCCCTGTTCCCAAGTGCACTATCCACCCCTCGTGCCCTCCACATGACAAGAGCTCTCTAAATGTTCTTCTCTTTCCTAAATTCCTTTTGTGTTTCAGGCTCATGATCACTTTCCAGGTGAGCTCTCAGACCATACGAGTACATTCATTCCCCCTCCTTTGGTCAGTGGACTCTTCCTCATCCCTCCTGACTTGTGAATAAATGTAATAAATTAATAATTATCTTTCTCAGTCTTGTTTTCTTTCAATTCTTTGTAAAACAGACACAAACTTGGTGTTTGGAGTTTAAGGACACTTTCTGAACTCCAAAAACTCCCTTAGAAGAACAAAGATGGTTTTCAACAAAAAGTGCTGTGCAAATGAGATGCCTGCCGATGAGAATAAGATGTATCCTAATGCCTACATCAGGCTGTATTTAAAACTAAGCAAAGGAGATAATGAACTTATATTTGAAATGTAAAGTGATAAAGCTTCAAGAGCACATGTGAAGGTCTGGAGCGATGGCTCAGCAGTTAATGCATTTGCCTGCAAAGCCTAAGGACCAGAGTTTGATTTGCCAGTACCCATGTAAAGCCAGATGCATAAGGTGGCACATGCCTCTGAAGTTTGTTTGCAGTGGCTAAAGGCCCTGGCACACCCACTCTCTCTCTTTTGCTCTTGCTCTCTCTCTCTCTCTCTGCCTCTCTCTCATTCTCTCAACTAAATAAATAAAATATTTTAAAAAATGAAAAAAAGAACACATATGAATACTAACTTCATTATCTTAGAATAAGAAAGATTTCTTAAATTGAGCACAAACTGTACTTCCATTAAGCAAAACAGGAAAGTTATATTACATGAGATTAAATATATACTCATCAAAAAAATATACTCATAAGGAATTGAAAATTCAGTATATGCATGTGTCCATATCTACTTCTCTAAGTCAATCATTAAAATACAACCAACTTAATAAACAATGAATGGGAATTTGAAGGTTCTTCACAAAGAAGCATGTTTAAATGAATAATAAAATATAAGAATGAAATTCTCTATTTCATTAGACTTCTGCCAAAAGGTTAAATTAAACCAGGATGACATATCTTTATTCCCTACTAGAATAAATCAATGAAAATGAAAATAAAACCAATACCAATAATTGAGAATGAGGAACATAAGAATTCTCCACACTGTGCTCAAAAGCTTTTGGCAGGATTTACTGCTAGTCAAATATATGTGTACCCAGTGGCTCATAAATCCTGCATCTAAATTTATACCAAATAATTTAAAACAATTTTCATCAAAAGACAGGTATGGCGATGCTCCTAGTAGCACTATTCATGATGGTTCCCTCTGGAAATGGTGAAAATGCTCATTGGAGATTCACTGGATGAACCCGACGGGTAAATAGATAATAGAATACTTACTGTCTTAGTTTGTGATGAAATTACATAGTTAGAAGCTGACATGCAACAGAAAACTATGACAGGACTGAAGGCTGTGAGGTACTGGCAGACTTGTGTCTGGTTTGTATAATAGATGTCTTCTGACCTTGTCACATGGTAGATGAGGCAAAGAAGCTCACATGGGCCTTGGCAACAAGGGCAGTGTGATTCCATTTGTGAGGCCTCCCTTTGTAAGACCATTAAGTTGTGACTGAGGAAAACATGTATGGATTTGAGGCACACACAAACATTCAGATCCTAGCAAATACTGATCAGTAATAAAAGTATATGAGCTACAGACTTATACAGCAATGTCAATACATTTACAGACCCCACAATGAGAGATAAAGTTTGATCTATCAAGTACATGATTCCACTATGTAAAACTTTTAAAAGGCAAACTATTCAATGTATAATTATATGGGTAGTGAGAGACCTTGTTGGATGGAAAATAACTCAAGGGGACTTCAGAGGACTTCAAAACATTTTCTCTTTTATATATATATTTTATTCATTTATTTGTAAGCAGAGAGAGAGAGAGAGAGAATAAGAGAGAGAGAGAGAGAAAACACCAGGGCCTCTAGTAGCTGCAAATGAACTCCAGATCCATGCACCACGTTATGCATTTGACTTTATGTGGGTATTGGGGAATCAAATCTGTATCATTAGGCTAGGAATCATAAGGGAAATGCTTTAACTACTGAGCCATCTCACCAGTGCATATCCTCTTTTAACTTTTGGTACATGAAGTATAGTTTTCATGTTTTGCCTTTTTTAATCTCTTCTTTTTTAATTTATTTACTTTGAGAGAAAGAGTGAGAGCGAGAGCGCGCACGAGAGAGAGAGAGAGAGAGAGAGAAAATGGGCATGCCAGGGCCTTCAGCTGCTGTGAACAAACTCTAGACACATGTGCCCCTTGTGAGCGTGTGCAACATTGCATGCTTGCATCTGACTTACATGGGACCAGGAGGTTAAAAAATGAGTTAAACTTCACAGACAAGTGCCTTAAATGCTAAGCCATCTCTACAGCCCTAATCTCTTCCTTTATTAGTGACCATTTTTGGTCATGATGCTTTTGTAAACAATGCTTACCATAATGGCTGATTCACTTATTTCTATTAAGTATTAATAAAAATTTATGAATGAGCAGAGAACAGGAAAAAGGCTGTTGCAAAATGTAAATGAGCAATTATTTTCATGACAAAACATGTTCTAAATAATATATATGAAAACTTTATGGCCCCAAAATAAAATTTTATTAAAAAACTGATAGGAAACCCTGAAACAAAACCAAGATATACCTAAATGGATAGTAATTATAATATCATAAAGACTCCAGTCCTCTAAAACTGAAGCTGCAATTCAATGTAATTGCAGTCAAAATTGCAAAAGGATTTTTCTTAATCTGAACACAAAGATTCTAAAGTTCCCATGGAAGCTGAAAAAAAAATAATGACTAAGAGGACCTTGATACGAAAAGAAAAATGGGTGTGATTGGCAACTTTAACGCTAAGAGAACAAGGGAAAGGAATAGGAGGAATATATATTGATATCAATAAAATTTCAATAGGTAGTATATGAATATATTTATACTACAACTAATTCTAAATATTAATTAAAATGTTAATATATTTATCTGAATGGTGTAGGTACAAAAAAGTAAATAAATGACTATATTATAAGAACAGGTTCATATATACACCAGTACAAAGTATCTTTAAAAGATTTAGAAGGTAATGTTGACACTACTCTGGTTAATCATATGAAGACCAAAGTTACAACTCTATCTCTTCCTGTATATATGATAATATTCTAACTTTAAATATTTCAATATGAGAATAAATCCACTAATACTTTCTGAAAAAATGTGGAATCTAAATCTTTATTGTGTTTGATTAAGCAACATCTTCTTCATGAGTATAAAAGACATATATACCCTAAGAGAAAATTTTAATACATATATTTCAGCCTATATTAAGTACAACAAAGAAAAATAAATATTTTTCCATGAAGAAGAAATAATGTTACAACACTGTAAAGAAAAGTTGCAACCTAGGAAATATTGTAGCCCTGGGAGAGACAAAGACTGAGTCCCCCACAAAGTAGAATGAAATTTTACAGATTAAAATGCAAGAATATTTCAGAAAGAATAAAGCACATCATCAGAAAGTTTCTCAAAACAGAATAAATTCAGGTGGATAATATGTGAGGGAGCACTTCAGTCACACTATTAACCAGGAAAATTATAATAACAGCAATGACAAGGCACCATTTCACTTCCAAATGTCAAAAAGTACTATATACATAGTGCCAAAGGTGCATTTCAATAACTGGTATAGAATGATCTTCATGCCAGGAAGAGAATAGAGGTATGTTACTGCCTCTCAGTAAAGAAAATGAATCTATCCACTGTGACCACCTATGCAACGGGAGATGCACAGCTATCAAAATGAAAGAAGTTCATGACCTCATAGTTATTTTTACCCTAACAATACCTGCACAATTCTGAGCTCATCAACCTTTTGACATGGAGGACAAGAAAAAATGAAACATCAGAACAAAAGAAGGACTCATTGCAGAGAAGAGGGTAGGAGAGGGAACTAAAGAAGTTAATAGAATGGGAATGTGATCAAATTGCAGTATGCTACTGAATTAAAATTCACAACAAAAATGCTTGACCCTGAATGAACTGGATCCACTTTGATCAGCATGGAAATGTCAAGAGCAGCATGTTGAATGAAGAAGACATGTTGGAAAATGATCCAATCTGATGTAATTTAGGTAGGATTTTAAAACAAACTATATGTTACTTGTGAATACATGTAGGTCCAGAGAATATAAAAGACAGTATGCAGCTTGGTAATCACTGATGGAATAGAGACAGTTCATTCTGAGATTTAAGGCGGATAAACAGCAGCAATGGTGATCTTTTGAAACTTTGTGTGTCTGTCTGTATGCTTGTGTATGGTCACATATATACACAGGATACACAGTACGCATGTGCAGGTCAGAGGACAACCTCGGGGTGTGAGGCCTCTCCTTGCTTCTTGTAAGAGACAGGGACTTTCTTGCTATTTGGGGCTGCCTGCAAGGTTTGGGATTCTTCCTCCTTGGCCTCCAGTGGCCATACCTGTGTTTGGATTACAGATATATGTCACTTTGCGCTCAGCTTTATGTGGGCTCCGGGGTTTCTTAGGTTGGCAGACTTGCAGAGAAAGTAACTTTAACCACTGTGCCTTCTCCCCAGCCATGGCAATGGTGATATAATTGGACTTCAACTTCTTTGAAAAGAGAACTGAGGCAAATATTGCACAAATTTAATTATATTTAATATCACTAATGGATGGATGATAGATGTCTGTCTTATCACTTTGCTTCATTTACTACATGATGTGTGTTTGAATTATCAATAATTAAAACTTAATATAATTTTAATATAACAGAAAATATAAAACCTCTGATATCAATTAAAAATGCAAAAATAATTTTTCATGGCAGGAGCTGAGACCCAAGTGTAGCAGTTACCTTCAGGTTTCTGGTACAGAATGCCTAACCACAAATAACTTATGTAAGGAAATGGTTTATTTTAGCTTCCAGTTTTAAGAGGAATTTTCATCATGAAAGCTTCGCAAATTATATGGCATTACATTTCACAACAGCAGGGAGGCAGTAGAGACAGTGAACTTAGTGTGCACACAGGCTGGGCTATAAGACCCCAGGGCCTTCTCCCAGTGGTACATTGCTTACAGCAAGGCTCCACCAGCTAGGGATTAAGTATGAGGTAGGGGAGACATTCACTATCCAAACTATCACCACCTAAAAAATGGTCCTCATATGAAAATGTAAACATAATTGTAAATCTTAAGCCTTTTATAAATCAGTCACTCAGAAACTAGTTATCCCAAGTGAACTTCTGCATACAATGTGATATATTGATAGCTTTTCAAATCATGGTACAATCTTGAATTTCTATGTCATAATTTACCAATGGCCAGATTTAAGATGAACCAATGGATTTGCAATGCTTGAATGGGTTCATTTCTGTTGTGGAGCAAACTGAGCCTCACCACAGTATGCATTCAAGAGTTTATGATTACCAGGAATTCCCAGTCACTATTTATATCCTTCATATATTCAGTTACAGTGCCCTATGGCATCAAATTAAACACCATCTCAATACTATCTTTTGAAGACAGATAATGTTATATTCAATTTCATGTCTCAGTATGCAGAAAAAAAAACTAAATAAGCATTTGCCCATGAGTTAATGAAAGAGAAGACAAAGATATGAGATAGAACAATCTCCGCTCTCTATGCCCTAGTCTTATCTAGCAGTGAGCCTTCAAACATTCTTCAATGTCCTTATTTGAAGCCATCCACCATTGATAGTCACATGCCAAATGAGAAGCCCCAGAGAGGATTAAACTAGTGAAGGGAGAGATCCAATGTTGGAGATCTGTTGTGCTTTCTCCAACTTCTTATTCCTCCTAGGAAAATCAGGGGTACACAACTGTGTAAATATGCTGGGCTCAGATTCAGCATCTTCTCTGAACACTGTATATTCCACTGTGACACTTCACACTTGTAATTCTTTCCTAGCATGGAAGTTGAAGTTTCTCTCGGTTACAGTTGCTAGGCAAAGCCTTCTGGGACGGAACCACTTGCCCTAATTAATAGGCAAACATTTCTGAATGTGGGTCATTGGGGCTCACCAACACCCACTTGGCTGAGAATAGATTTCAGTGACAGTGCTACCCTTCTCAGAGCCAACCTATTCATTTTCCATGGTTTGTTAAATAGGCTCCCATCTGTCGGAGGCTTCCCTGTGGAGCTGGTGTATTTCATTTTGAAACCCATGGAGATAAAACAGTCTAGGAAAGCTTCTCGACGCACACCTAGACGCTCTGCCTTTTCCTTTCTCAATGGACATAGCGCCAACTAGTGGTGGCTGGATAGCACAAGTGCTCCGGAAATTGGCGGTGCGTTTTTACTCATGCCTGCGCGTGTGAAGGTTAATTGCACTGACATCTATTTTTTTATTTTTAATTTCCTAATTCCAAAAAAGGAAGAATTATATTTCCAAAGAGAAAAATTTAAATCCTTAGAGATTTTTGTTGTCTTTCTCTTCTTCCAGCAGGCCTTCCCTGTTTCCCTTAGGAACTCCTTTTCATATTCCATCTCTCAATATCCATGATGAACTATAATACTCTCTTCCCAACTCTTTTTCCACATTTAAATGATCAGTTTCTCACAGCTAAAAACAAAATCTGGTGCAAAGTACATGTTCAACAAATGTTGGTTGAAAAGAACTAAGCCTTGGACAAAAAGTCAAGCATAACTATTAGTAAATACTTCCTAGTGCTGTAAGAAAATATATGAAACAGTCAAATTAAGGGAAAGATTTATTTGGGGTCACCATGAGAAGTGATACAACCCATCATGATGGGGACAACTCAGCAGTGGGATTGCTGAACACATTGTCTCCACATTCAGGAAGTGGAGGAAGACCAATGGTGATGCCCATGCTCCTTTCTTTCCTTTTTATTCAGACTGGGACTGTAATCCATGACATGGTGACACCCACATTAATGATGAATTTTCATCCTCAGTAAAACCCTCACCAACACCCCAGATGTGTGTCTACCACGTGATTCTGAAGTCAGTCAAGTTGACAACAAAGATTAAACATCACAACTGTGCTCTTGATTCTGATAATCTGGACATATGTAACCTCACACCTAAATTTGTCAAGCATATCAATATATACATATACATATTATTTATAATGATTTATAATATATACATATACATATATATTACTCATTTACTTATTTGTATGTGTATTAGAGAGAGTTGGGCGCACCAGGGCTTCTAGCCACTGCAAACAACTCCAGACACATGTGCCACTTTGTGCATCTGGTTTACGTGGGTATTGGGAAATTGAACCTGGGTCCTTAGACTTCGCAGGCAAGTGCCTTAACCGCTAAGCCAGCCCTGTATCAGTATATTAATTAAACGTAAACCCTAACTATCTGTCTGGTCTCTCCATTTTGTCTTCTAGCACTAAAACCCATGCTATAAGTGACCTACATTCCTATAAGCATTTCCTAGTCTACTCAGATGTACTCAAGCCCATGCTATAAGTGGTCTACATTACTATAAGTACCTCCTAAGTAGTCTACTCTGATCTTTCTGCCTCCCCGTACTATTTCATCCTGGTTATAGTTAGCTTCACAAACTTGAACAATGTCCTTTACTTACATTATCCAATCATTTCTTGGCACTCCTAAGAAAAAGTTCCAATTTTCTACCTTGTCCTCGAGAACATGAACTATCTGTACTGTTTAGGGGTTGCAAATGAAAAGACCCAGACAGGATAATTTGGACAGTGCATGGAATGTATGAAGCTGTGAAGCATTTGACTGACTTTATTTATCACAATACTTAACAGCTATTCTCTGTTAACAAGCATGTTTTACCTGTTTCTCAAAAAAATTAACTTTTTTAATAAAAGAGGGAGAACTCATTTTCATTGTATAAGAGATTGAACCCACAGCTTCACACATGCTAGTTAAGCACTCTACCATTGAGCTATGTCACTATCCCTCTTTTTACTTTTTAAAATCTTACCCAGACTGATCTTGAATTTATGATTCTTCTGCCTTAGTCCCCAAACTAGCTCAGACTACAGGTACACACCACCAGCCCAGCCTAGGAGTCCCCTAGTACTGCCTTGTTCTGTGAGGCTGTATGCATAGACAGCCTCTTCCTAAGGAGGTGTGGGGGCACCAAGGGTAGCCTAGAACAGTTAGAAACTCTGCATTGGACAGCACCCTGCTATCCCAAGGGCAAGGCCTCTCTTGTTGTATAGGTACTATGCCCAATCCCGTTAAGTTGACTGCTCTGGAGACAACGGTGGGAGATGGGTCATAAGGAAGCAGTGGACCAATTGTGGATCAGGTGTGAAATCATAGAAGTTGTAGGTAGTGCTCAGCCACAATTTGATTCCAAAGACTAAGAATAGAAGCTGGATTCCCCCAGAGCTGCTCTGCAGACTAAAAACAAAACCACTTCAAGTCCTTCAAGTCACATGTCTTATACCCTGAGAATGAGTTATAATGAGCTGTTCTGCTTTTCTTTCTTATATTTGCTCTATCAAATATGGACGCACCACTCGTCGGGCCCTAACTCATTCCTGTCCCATAAGAACTTCCAGGACTTCGCAGTGCTGATACATGCAAACACAAGTGGCCTTTAATGACTCTGTCTGCTACTGGCAACATTGCTTCCAACAACCTTAGGGACCAATAATCTCGCTGAATGGGAAATGAAACTTGGCTTCCAGCAGCCAAGAGAGGCAGAATGGTGCTTTACTTCATGAACATTCTCAGTTCATTGAATAAAAACTGTGTAAGTGAAATGGCAAGCAATCACATTTGTGAAGGCTTTCTTTCTATCCATATGCAGCTGATGAGAAAGTTATCAATTATAGCAGTGTAGTTACTATATACCAGCTACCTGACCTTAGACTAAATATTTTAGATAATGTGAATGCTGCATGGGTGTACCAAGTCATTTACAGAAACAAGGGGGAAGCTATTTACCACCATTTATATACCAGAAGAACCAAAGAAAGGTACAAAACTCCATGGAGAAGTTCCTTCTCAAAAAAAAAAAAAAAAAAATCCTCCCCCAGAGTGATTCAAAACTCAGCCTAATAGAGAAGAGTGTATAGCTTTAACCATCCTAGAAAAAGCATGCATCAGATGCTTGATTCTCTCCACTTACTAGCTTATGTTACTTAGTTACTTTGAGTCCCTCTCCCTTATGTTTAAAATATGGGAAATGACATCTGTATTGCAAGATTATTGAAAAGATTAGGGGTAATATAGCTAAAGTACCTGGCACTATCTGCATTATTTATGGTGGCATGCCCTGCTATAACAGAAAAATTTTGAAATCCCAGTGGCCAAAAAACATAATAAAATGTATTTTTTGCTGAACCAAAGTACAGTGCATTTTTATTTACTTTTATATTTATTTATCTATTTGATAGAGAGAAAGAGAGAGGCAGAGAGAAAGGGGTGGGGGAGAAAAAGGGCATGCCAGGGCCTCCAGCCACTGCAAGCAAACTCCAGATGCATGCACCACCTTGTGTGTGCATCTGGCTTACGTGGCTCCTGGGGAATCAAACCTGGATCCTTTGTCTTTATAGTCAAGTGTCTTTACTGCTAAGCCATCCATCTAGCCCGTGGTTTGTTGTTGTTGTTGTTTTCCCTTCTCATTCTTTCTTCTAGGACTAGCTTCCTGTAATTAAGGCCTCTTGTTTTTCCCAACTGTGGGGGAGAAAAGAGACCAAGGGCCACACATTGGGGAAATCCTTCTGTTAGGCCTGACAATGAACACTTCACTCCTGCTCACAGTATATGGGCTCTCTTCATCACTGATTACATCCTATTACAAATTGCTTGAGATGACTAAGAGGTACAGAAGACAGAATGGAGACAATATGGCCAGGGTCCCACTGTGTCCTTAGAAGCGTAGATATCTGAACATAGGTATCCATGCTATTGCTCTGTGAAAATGAGCACACAACAGAAGTGCCTTCAGCATGTTCCTAACATAATCATGACTACTTGTCTGTGGTACCCAATTTTCTTTGTCAGAAAATGTACTGATAGGACAGGAGAATAAAGCTCTTCACCTCAACCCTTCGGAGAGCTTGCTGTATAATACCTGCCATGTCTGTTTGGAAAGCATCTAATTAGCCTTTAATAGTTAGTGCTTCATGTCACCTTGTGTGATCAACCTGGCCATCCTTCAGTATGTCATTAATCCCTCCATATGTGCATATTGTTTCTTTTGCTTTATAGAGAAATCCTAATACATCCTCATAGGCCTTCTTCTGAATTTCAGCCACATTGATACATTGGATTGTTTCTTTTCTGTTGTTATTGTTGTTAGAGACTGACCTATAAATTTTAGAGTGTTAAGCGGCATCCCTCGCCTCTACATATTAGATAATAGTAACAGTCTACTTTCCTCCAGTCATATGAAAATCAACAATGTGTCCAGAGATTACTAAATGTCTCCTGACCAGTAGAGGTGCATATTAACCCTACATTTACTACCCATGTCTTTTGTTATATTCTTATCATTGGTGATTGTTTGAATGTATAGACTCCATAGACTCAGTTTTCTTAAAGCTTGTAACTTGGATTTGTAGCTATGCGAATGGAAGAGGTATCACTGAGGGCAGATACTGGGATCTAACCCTAAGGTATGTTTGAGGGAAGATCTGATTTTCCAGCCCAAGGGTATGCAGAGAGGTTTGATTTCTGCCTGGGGCCCTCTACTGCTTACTGAAGGTTTGTGCTTGTTGCTTTCGGTATTGCTGGCTGGTGATAGCTTCTCTCTGCTTGAATGTATGGAAGCAGCCTCTTCTGCCATGGGTGGAAGTTCCCCCTGGATCCATAAGCTTGAAATAAGTCCCTTCCTCCCCTAAACTGTGCCTGGTTTGGATGTTGATCCCAGTAATGTGAGACAGTCTACAACATCATTCATAAAGTAAATAAAAAATGAAAAGCAGAAGAACCGCTAAGGACAAATAGGGCCAAAAGTGGTAAGTACTTTAATCCTGTTACAGAAGTAAGGAGTTAACATATATTAAAAGTAAGAGAATTAATTTGTGTTTAAAGTGCAACAGATTCTTCATAATGTTCTGTGTATAGCCAGTCCCCTTTTAAGGGCTACATGTAAGAGTTCTATATCTACAAGACCTTTAGTTTTTTTTTTTTGTTGTTGTTGTTTTTTTTTTTTTTGGATTCTTTTCCAAGGTCTTCATTAGTAATTTGAAAGAGTTGACATGTGAAAGTGAGAAGGAATGAAACTCGCTTATCCTAAGAATTGTCCTAAACTCCAGCTTCTTAAACTGAGGTTTGCAATTCCACATGGGTTTGGGTGACTGAATGTGGGGGTCATAAGTACTTGGCAATAATAACAATTACTGAATGCGCAACGACTAAAATTTTGTTCTAAATCATATTCCTCATGAGTGTGCAGCATTTCTGGCAATCTAGGATGTTGCATATGGTGGATTTCTTGCAACCTTGGTCCTGAACACCACATGCATACTTTGAACCACTCACCCTGGCGCACCATGTAACTCCAATCAATACTACCTGACATGCCTCAGTTGAGATTGACAGTGATATGTAATTAGCTACAGTGCTTTCATTGGCCTCTGAACATGTAAGCATCAAATTAGCATAGCATTTCATTTTATTATGTTAGAAGGATTTTAAGAGCGACTGTTTGTGAGAATGACGTATATCTCAGTTGCTAGAGTGCTAACTTACTATGAATGAAGTGATGGGTTTAATCTGGGCACATGCATATAAATCCTGTCACTCAGAAGCTAGAAGCAGAATCAGAAGTTCAAGGTCATCTTCCAGTACATAGTGAGTTTGAGCCCAGGCTGGGTTACACAAGACCTGCTATGTTAAAAAAAAAAAAAAGCAATTATCTTTGAATTGTTGACTGGAGTTCCACTGAAAAAATTATTGAGTGAATTTTGGCTTGGGGTTAAAATAGTTTTCACCCATTTCTAAATAACCCTAAACATACTTATGTCATTTATTACTACACATATATGTGAAGCAAAGCTATCAGCATTGACAGTTATAAAATCAAAATATCTATCAACTTAAAACATAACAGAGATGCAAGATAGCATGTTGTACTACATCCATGGATCAGACACTGGGAACTGATGGAAGATTGCAAGACATGATATGATGTGATTGATGTGATGTGATATGATGTGGCTCTGACTGCTGCTTTTACTGATAGTAAATGGTCTCTAATTAATAGCAAGAAGCCTAAATATCTCATTAACTTTCTTAGCATTTTATATGATACAATGTTGTATTCTTTTGATCTTTTCAATAACTTCATTTTGTGAGTGTGTGTATGGGGGCACATGTTTGCATGTATGTCCCATGTTTGTGGGTGAATGTGCATAGGTGTACATGCCTAGGCATATATGGAAGCTGAAAGTTGAAACTGGGGGTCTTAACTCTGTTGCTTTCTACTTTATTTCACTGAGGCAAGGTCGCTACCTTGAACACAAAGCTTGCTTATTCCACTAGGGGAGCCATCTTACCCTGGAGATCCCCTCTCTATATCTCCAAAGAACTAAGATTGAAGGTGGGCTTCTGTACCCAGCCAGGCATTTATGTGGGTGCTGAAGATGTGAACCAGGCCCTCTTGCTCACAAAGCATCACTTTAGCCACCGAGACTTCTCTCTATCCCCTTTGGCAGTTTTTATAGGACGGCCAATTATTCCCTCAGAGATTGTTCTATGTACTTGGGACACATGGATGAATTAAATAGAAAAAGGCCTCAGATTTGACAGCATTTATGTACTAGGGTATAAGTAAGCAATAAACAGTAAGATAGGTTAAGATAGTAGTAACTTTTGTGGAAAAAAAAACCTAAGAATGTTCCATGTAAAATATGACTTCATGTTGGGCTGGAGCTGGCGGAGACCTCTCTGAAATGAGGTGTGATTTGAGCTAGCCTCAAAAGGGAGGCATGTGTGTTTCAGTGGGAGGGTACCACAGGTAAAATCAAGACAAATCTGAAGTATCTGAAGAACTTAAAATGAGACCGGTGCAACTGCAGGATGAGGGTCACAAGATACAGATGAAGGGAAACTAACAGCTGAATGGACTAACCAAGATTGGAGTCATGAGCCGGGCATGGTGGCGCACACCTTTAAACCCAGCACTTGGAAGGCAGAGGTAGGAGGATTGCCATGAGTTCAAGGCCACCCAGAGACTAAATAGTGAGTTCCAGATCAGCTGGAGCTAGAATGAGACCCTACCTCAAAAAAAAAAAAAAAAAAACAAGATTGGAGTCATGCTAGTACAATATATTTGATATTCAACAAAGAGTTGTGGTAAAACTAAACTACAGGGAAAAGACAATGGCATGAAGCTAGACTAAGAAAACTGTATTAGTCCTTGCTGAAATAAAATGCCTGACAAAAATCAGTTTCAGGAAGGAAGGACTTATTATGTCGCTTTACAGTTCCAGGTTGGAGTCCATCATGGTGTTATGGGCATGGCAGCAGCAGCTTCAAGCAGCTGGCCCTATTCAATCCACAATGAGGAAGCAGAGAGTGATGAATGATAGTGCTTAGCCAGCTCTCTCTTTCTATAGAATCCATGGAATGGTATCACCTCTAGTTAATCAAGGTAATCCCTCATAGACAAACACAGAGATTAATCTAACCTACATCCAGGTGATTCTAGATCTGTCACATTGACCATCATTAAAATCCATCAAAGAAACATGGGGAACAGGACAGAAGAATGTAGGACCATTTGCCTCAATAAAAGTGTCAAATTCTTACACAGACTATGCTGGCAATTTGAAGAGTGGTGGGGCTGGCTTTTCAATAAAGACAGTTGCTTGGCACTTGTGCATCCTCTTTTTTTTAATAGAGGAAAGAAGATTCATTGTATCATCTGTGAGTAGTTCTGATTCTGTTCAACTGATGATTTTCATAGTTCAACCGAGAAAGCAAATGCAAAATGGTTGATTTATGCAAAATCTCACATTTGAATAGAACATAAGCTTGTTTGACTTCTCAGTTTGGAGGTCTTACATTCTGAGAGAGAGAGAGAGTGATTGTGGCATACTTCATAGCATGCTACCAGTAAAATTAAAAAAAAAAAACAGGAAAAAAATACCACTGGTCGTGACATTAGTAAATCTGATTTTAAAACTGCAATTCTACCCTGATAAAATGTGATCTCAAGAAAAATCTTAGATGCAAGGCTCTGTTTCCTCAACTGTATAACAGGAATATTTGTATAATATAATGACAAGCTACCAAGAGCAGTAAGTCATAGGAGAAGACAAATACAAAACTTTGGAGCCCAATAAACAGTGCAGTATTTCCTTCACTGGAAAGTGTGAGATCCTCTGGCTGTTTGCCTAGAGAATATTTGCAAATTCCTACAGCTAAAGCTGTGCTTTGAATAGCATGTCTGTTGTGCATCTGTGGCCAGGGATCTAATAATAATAGAACTTGCTGTGAAGGTTTTATAGGAAGAGTAAGTTGCCCAAGCAAATGGAGGAGGAAGGCTCTGTTTCATTTTACTAGTTTCATTGTACTTACTTGGGCAAAATACATTACAGCACACAAGACAGGGATCCGCCAGTCCTGCCCCTGCTTCCTTAGACATAGCATTTGAACTCCTGCATTACTCCAAGAGATAATGGCTGAAGACCTATTCTGGAGAATCAGTTCCACAGTTCTCAAGATTCACCTCTGTACGTTTCATTTTAATGAATGAACTTTTAAAAGCATAGATTAAGTGAACAAAAATTGGACCAAAATGTAAACTCTACTTTTAGTGCCAATTGAGTCTTTAAAGGGTTGACCCTTAAACAATAGTTCAAGAGAGGTAAGCATAAACTACAAAGGAATACTTTACCATTAATTTTTAAACACGATTATTATTTAATATAACATAAATTTCCTACTTAAAGTTTAATATACCCCCTTTTACTAACTTACACTAAATCCTCATGTCATGACTCTATTTTATTCCTCAGCCAGGTTTTTAAAATATGCTGCCCATTAGCTTATAGATTCTTAGAGCTCTCTCTCTCTCTCTCTCTCTCTCTCTCTCTGTGTGTGTGTGTGTGTGTGTGTGCATGTGTGTGTGTGTGTGTGTTGGTTCCTTTTTCCCAAGATTTTTCTTTTCAAAAATCACCTAATACAAAAAAGCCATCCTTCACAGTCATCTTATCTGATATTCATTGTTACATTTACAAAATAAAATGGAACTCTTGCTCTCTAGATCTCCTGATTTGTTTCCCTGATTTCTTCTTTTGGTAAAAACAGAAATTTGGGGCTAGAGAGCTGGCTTAGTGGTTAAAGTGCTTGCCAGTGAAGCCTAAAGACCCAGGTTTGACTCTCCAGATCCCACATAAGCCTGATGCACATGGTGGCACTTGCATTTGGAGTTTGTTTGCAGTGGCTAGAAGGCACTGGTGTGCCCATTCTCTCTTTCTCTCATTCCATCTCTCTCTTTCTCTCTAATAAATAAATGAAAAACAAAATGTTTTAATAACAAAAAAACAGAAATTTGACTAAGTCCTAATGATGAAGAGATCTTCTGGGGTTACAACTGTGTCTTTTTGGATTGTACATCTAATATATAATCAGAGTCCAGCATAGAATTGATAATCACTAAATATTTGACAAATGAATAGATGACTGAATGGTTGAATGTGAGAATCTCTGCATAGAAATATCAATCATTATGACTTCTTCCTTTATATTAGAAAAAAATCATATAAGGCTATCTATCTTTTCATATGAATATTTTATCTCTTGTAATTGATGAGTCTAGGAGGAAATAAAAATGTTGAGTGAAATAATTTCATTATCAATAACTTTAATGAAGATATCAATTATTAACTTGTCTGGGATACATAGGGTTAGACCTACAAAATCCTCAGCTAAAATCATCAATAGTTTTATGACAGAGCACTAGACTAAAAGAAAGGAATTACAAATGACATAACATGGTGAGAAATAAGAAAAGGTAGTGGACTGGTTTTGTAGATGGCAAAGTTAATGGTTTAATACAAGAACCATGGACATGGGAATAAAAGTGAAGACACTGTCTGTACTTCTTCACTGATACATGGCCCTGGGCAAATTATTAAGTCTTTTTCTGTTTTCTATGAAATGGTATGACAGGTGTAACCTGTTTCATTGTGTTTTGTGGGAGTTTTGTGGCAGTGAACTCTTAGAACAACACCTGGCACTTAGCAAATATCTGATACTGACCATTGCTCCTGTTACTATTGTGACTGTGAGAAATTGGAATTCTGTCTGACAACAAGCAATAAGTACTTTAAAGTAAATAACTGCTCACTATGCAAGGTCTGGCCCTATCTTTTCTAAAAAATAATGTTGAGACTCTATCCAGTTTAGTCTCTTTTAAAAAGTATTTTCTAAGATCTCTATAACCTTTGTTACATTTAATCTCTCTCTTGAATATAAACTATTTCCCAGCAAGAGAATTCTTTTTTGTCTTTAGACTCAACCACCAGCAAGAAAACAACTACACTACCACAAGAAGAGTTTCATTTCAAGTCAAAAATGCATCAACAATACTGAAATCAAAGTGCCATAGGATTAGTATCATGCGTCTGCATCATGTGCTTTCTGCCTAGGTTTCATTCATACATAATTACACAAAAATGAAACTGACTTTTATGTACTTGGATATTGGGTCCTACTTTTACCATTCAATATTTATTCTTGTACCTTGTTTCTATCTCTATCAACCCTAACCATATTATTTTAGCACTTCTCTCTTTACTTGCACAGTTCACTGGAATGCATTCACTTTGATTCACATTCAATCCTTCTACAAGAGTTCAACAAGAAGGAGCACCCTAGATATGTGGAAACTAAAATATTCTCAAGTTAAAAGCACAGAAACATGAAAATATAGTTAAACAAAGTTAAATGACTCTTTGGTGACATGACCAGGGCTAGAATCTCATCTGTCTGACTCAAATTAAGTACTTCTTCTTATAGTATTTGGCTTTAGTGGGCAGTTGTCCAGGACCCCAGTTATGACTTCATTCTTCATAGCTTTATAGGAAGCAGAAATAATCCCTGGGATGGAGGACTGGCTCATTTTAAATTTTTTTATCCTCCCCTCAGTTTTCCAAAATACTTCCTCAAAAGCTCCTACAGCATTAAAATCACTTGCATGTTCTATATAGATTTCAAGTTTCAGGCCGTTCATCTTTCTTGCATGTACAAACTGGGGGCAGTTGGGAGCTCAGAGAGAACCAGGCCGGATGAGTAGGGGCAAATTTATCAGGATAACTGACAAAGCCTTAGCAACAGCACCCCTCACTTTCACATGCCCTTTCTGCAACACTAGCCCTACAATTGCATTCCTAAATTTTAAAATAATTTTATTGGGAACTTCAATATTCATCTTTTATAAATTGTTCATTTTCCTATCAGTTTATTCTGTGTTCCCTCTTCCCTACTCCCTTGCATGGAGGGCCCTCCTCAGTGGGGTATCTGTAATCACATGGGGTCATGAGTGCATCAGTTAGTCCACGTGGGGGAGGGAAATGCCTTACCATACCCCTTCTCATCCTTTGACTCCTATATTCTTTTTTTTTTTTTTTTTTTTGGTTTTCCGAGGTAGGGTCTCACTCTAGCCCAGGCTGTCCTGGAATTCACTATGGAGTCTCACAGTGGCCTCGAACTCACGGCGATCCTCCCACCTCTGCCTCCCGAGTGCTGGGATTAAAGGCGTGTGCCACCACGCCCGGCTGACTCCTATATTCTTTCTGCATCCTCTTCCACAGTGTTTCCTGACCTTGAGATGCCTGCTATAAGTCTCCTTCAGGACTGAGCTCTCAGAAGAAGCGAATTTTCTGCTTTGACACTGAAGAGATTCAAAACCCACTCCTATGTGTTTGTGGGGTACCTGCAACAGTACAACATTTGGGGCTCACAGAACTTAATTCTGACCTATATAAATTACATGAACCTAGGAAATCATTACCACCACCATCACCAAGTTTTCTACCAATAAAATTAAGATAATCACCCTCACTTTGTAGTGTAGTGGTACAAATGAACTCTTTGGTGGTACAAATGAACTCTTTTGGCATAGGTCAAGTTTCTTATTATGAATTCCTGATGTATGATGATTCCCTCATGAGCTTGCTATCACTGAACTTCATAGCTGTGCCCATAAGAAAGCAAATAAGAGCTGAAAACTTCTATGATCCAGGACAAAAAGTAATTAAGCAAATAACAAGAGCCCCAAATTTGAGGTACTTTTCTAAGAAAATAGATTTTTCTTTCTACTCATGCATTAGTACATTATAGAAATATAAGACCAGGGTAGAATGTTTTCCTCTCCTATAAACTGCTGAACATATCATCATGGATCAACTGTTGAAAGGTAGGTATGCATTTTGTCAATTAACCTGATTGTCCTGTCCACTTCGCTCTTCTGAATCCTGCTGAAGCTTCAGAATGTGTTTGTCTTTTCTAGAATGGGGCAAGGGGTGATTTGGAGAGACTCAGTCTCCCTAAGCTAGTATTCTTCTACTAAGTATCCAGCCTGTCCTTGTCCAATGTGAGGTTATGAAAATGAAGAAAAAGGGCTGGAGAGATGACTTAGTGGTTAAGCGCTTGCCTGTAAAGCCTAAGGACCCTGATGCGAGGCTCAATTCATGTTAGCCAGATGCACAAGGGGGCGCACGCATCTGGAGTTCATTTGCAGTGGCTGGAGGCCCTGGCGCGCCCATTCTCTCTCTCTCTCTCTCTGCCTCTTTCTCTCTCTGTCTGTCTCTCTCAAATAAGTAAATAAAAATATACAAACAAAAAATAATTTAAAAAAAGAAAATGAAGAAAAAGACAGAACTGTTTTGCACACAGCCAAAGGGAAGATATCTAAGGAGGGAACAGTTAATTATCTTTGCAGAGGGATGAACTGGAGGCAGAATCACACTTAGTTCATGCAGGAGCAGCTGGCTGGCCAAGTGATTTATCATCCATTTCTTACATTGCTCCAATTTACATCTACAAGCACAGAAGGCAAGTGGCAAAGACATCTCTCCGTTGTGTGTTTCCTTAACGTTTCCCCATCCTTCACTTCTTCTGTGGCTTTTCTCTGCATTTAGAAAGTCATTGAGAAATGCTAATGGTCTGGGGGGAGAGTCACATTTGTAAAATGACGAATTGGTAAGCAGTAAAATGAGGGTGTGCAGCTAATGATTTCCTACAAGTGATGATTAAACATCTTTCCTCCATCTTTCAGCACCTAATTCTCCCCATGGCTGATTTATGGAAGACACCCTAACGTACAGTTCCTGCAGTTTTATTAGCTCAGAACAATTTTGCCATGAGAGGTAGTCTGTCTCTGCTTCTTATTTTCTTCCTGTTGAAGAAGAAAGACATGGAAACGGGTAAAGAATGCCTGAATTTCATTTTCTTAATACTAAAAGCAAAATAGCATAATACTGAGACTGCTAAAGAATCAAGTCATCATCCCCAGGATAAAGCTTATGATGACTAAGTCCTTACTTGATACAATTCATTATCTCATGGCAGACCTAAGAGGAGTTTCCTATAAATGGCAAGCCCTTGCTGCTATTTCAGTCTGTCTAAAAATAACTGCACACTTCAATTTCCCCAGTGCTAGAGCACCCACTGTCATTCTGCCCTGGAGGAGGTTATAAGGTTAACAAATTACAAAAGTAATGTGAATGTTTGTGATCTGAGAAGATGATTGTGATAAATGCTTCCACTGTGGGTGAAGAGGGACTAGCATCTTGTGAAGATCATGAAGAACGTGGAGTCACTTGATTTCCCCTGTCTCTAGATGTTTCTACTTGCTTGCTTCCTATTGGAAATTTTAATAATCTTCAATACGCCACATCTAGAACTTCCATGAATATCTAGGTGTCATCTCAAATCAAACCTTCCTAGCAGTAGCTACTTCAACATTGGTTATAAGAGAAAAATGATCCTGTGATTTGGAGGAGAAAACTTAGCAACTCAATAGTTGTTTATTGGTTTCTAAATATTTAAGATTGATAAACCCTTGCTTATCTAGCTACTATTATTGGACATTTACTTGATAATCAGTATGGCACTATACGATTTGCCTAAATTATCTTATTTAATCCTTATCATTTTTATTTGGAAGTTGCTGTTATTTTGTATTACACAGGTGAAGAAACCTTGTTAAAGCATAAATGAATCCCATTATATCACTGAATTCTAAACTAAATCTGAGTCCTGTAATATTTTAGAATAGAGAACTGATCTGATATGAATATGGACAGGGTTCAATAAGAAGATATTTTGAAAAACTCCTTTGATTCACAGAAGCTTACATTAAACATATTCATAGGCTCATCTTGTGTAATATTAGTTTAAATACTAACAAAGAGTGTTTTCTTGTCACTGGGATAGAACAATTCAAATAACAATTGTGTCATCCATATGAAAATCCAGAATACTCATTCAAACTTTCAGTACATGATCACATAGAGCTCTAAGAACATGTTACTGGGACTCTGGTGGTGCTCAAAAGGTCTCTGTCATTGTAAGGCTTACAATCTAGTAAGTGATATAGACATTAATCAATCACAACATAAATACAAATAATTATATACTATAATATGCAGTAAGTGGGATATATACAGTTTGGGGGGCTATTTCTGAGACAAGAAGATACATTTTCTGAGACAGTAGCCATTGATTGAGATAAACAAGAATATATACTAACTACAGGTTTTGTAAGAAATTTCCAGGAAAAGAAATTAAAAATTATGAGAAGTAGAAGGAGGATCAATAAATATGGAGTGCAGGAAGCATAAGGTTTCACAGCTCCAGTTAAGGTAGTCGGAGGCACAGGGTCATTATCCATAGTGGACTGTGAAAGCTGTAGCAGAATACTATAAGTTGGAAATCTGAAGGTGTGGAGTTCACTGGCTTGAATTACAAATAAGTACATGAAAAAAATGCAGGTGAAGTTCTTACTAGCAAGTGTGAGGAAAAAGTTCAAATTGCAAGCACCCATGGAAAAGCTGGGTGAGATGGCTCATGCCTCTCATTTTCACACTGAGGAAGCAGAAACAGTAGGATTCCTGAAGGCTTGCTGTCAGCTAGGCTTGCAGAAATCAGTGAGCTCTGACCCTGTCTCAAGAAAACTAATGTGGAGAGCAACTTAAGAAGACACACAAGATCAACCTCTGGCCTTCACACCCACATGCATGTATACTCATGTGTGTGTAACCACATGTACATAAACAAGACCACACAAAAAATTCCCCCCTATACTTTTGATAGAGAAAGAATTGCTAAGTCATGCATCAGTCATAAACTGCACAGGGCTTCATGAAATAAAATACAGTGTCCAGGATTGCTTGTCTTACATTTCATTATAAGAAGCAGAAAGATAATCAAGGATCTTGACATCAAAATCTGCATTTATTTCCTGTTGCACTATGGCAAAGAACAAAGAATCATCTATGGCATAAGGATTTGTACTTAAGACAAGAAACTACAATTCAGCTTCAAGAGACATAACAGACCACGTAATACATTAGGGGAAGAAATACAGAAGAAGGAAAATCTGAGAAGTGACAAGAACAGAGCCAAGACAACCTCATGAAGTGGAGAAAATGACAAGTGTGAAGAAACAAGACCATTTGTTGTTTAAACCAAATACATTTACTGCCTTTTCTGTTTTCTAACACTCCAGAATGATGTGATTCTTGGACAAGTCATATCACCTTGCTAAGGCTTGGTTTTCTCCCCTTAACACTCAGAGTTTTAGTAAATTATTACAAGAACAGTACCTTTGAAAGAATTCAAATAAATGGCATTTAAAAGTATGGTTCATGTTGGCAGTCTCTCAATTAATGGTAAGTCAATCTTCTAGTTCATAGGAGGGTGGTAAGATTGCTAGCTAAGGAAGTGATCCAAGTCCCCCTGTGTGAGATCAAGAAAACCAAGTCAAATTCACACCTCCAACTGTTAAAATGAGACAAGTATGGAGGCAACTTTGATACTCTGCATGTGCTTAGGCTCAGCAATAATAACAGTATCAAGCTCACATCTACTAATTGACATACCCACTCTACTAATTAATATATCCTAGTGGCCAACACATAGAAGTTTCTCTAGAAAAACCATGCATGAATAATTAACTGGATGCAAGAAAAGGAAGTTGAGGACTTCTGGTCAAGATGGCAGACTTGTTACTAGATTTCACCCCAAAGCTACAGCTCTAGGGGTGAACTCAGAAGGCAGAAAAAACAAACAACAACCAACCAAAGTCTACCAAGAAGATAAGAAAAGATACCTGACTCCCTGGCAGGAGATGATCCACCCCTGACACTTGAGCTTGGGCCCACGTGAAATAACAAAGACAATGGCGACATGAGCAACAGTGCTGCTTCTAATGCAAGCTAGACAGCCTGCATCAGGGTGATGGAGACAGACACTGGGATACTCAAGAACCACCAAAGTAGAAATCCAGGAGCTGCTGAGAGCTCAACACTAAAGTAAAATTAAAACGTACCCAGAAAGACTATAAGAGCCACAGGGTGGGAGGGAATATCCAGAGGCACCCCCCCCAAAAAAATGACTGATGCTCTTGAAATTCAAAGCCCACAATCCCATGGGAAATACAAGCAATGCCACTGAGTGGGGCCTCCCATTGGAATGGGCCAAGGAGGAGGGAAATTATGGTACCAATAAATGGTATAGCCAGACAAAGATCCAAATGGCAATGGTACATAATTTTTTACTTACTAAAAGACAGACCAAATGGCTGATCCTTCACCAGGCCCTTACAGGGAACATCTGAACCACAAGACACTGGAGAGGGTAAGATCAAGACTAACCTTAATCTTCCACATCTTCCTTACCTCACTTCCCCTCTCCCTCTCTCTCTCTCTCTTATCTCTAACTCTTGTATATTAGTTATCGTTTTCCTCATTTTCTTAGTGGGCACTGACCTGTAACTCCCAGAACCAGCATGGGGCTATCATCCACAATGAGCTTTTGATCAGAGAGACCTACAAGGTTTCCTAAAAGACAGACAGATTTCTGTCAGAGTACTTGATGACCCACCAAAGGCTAGTGGTAAGACCCTACTGCTGAAGACACCTTATGTGATTGACATGCAAATTAGAATGGCATGGCTGGAAGTTGGAAGAGAGTCAGTCCCCAGACAGTCAGCATGTCTAGTGCCAGAAGGTGCTACATGGGCGACTGGGGGAAAATGACCAATATCTGTCGAAGCAACGCATGGTCTAACCTACTTAGCAGCAAATAACTTGTTGTGATGCCCACACAAGTGCAGTGGTGGCACACAGCCATGGTGGGGAACCAACTGCTCTCAATTTGGCTAACTGATCCCCTCACTGGTATGGAACCCATAGCTGGAGCTGGGAAACAAGTCAGAACCATATCCAAACATAAGCCCACTCTCAAATATCAAGCTACCATCATTTGTGGGCTACAAGAGGGCCTACATCTATTAAAGTCTCTATAAAAAAAGGGTTATCTCTTTTGTCCTGATGCTAACTTACTCTCCGTTGGAGAATCTGCTTCTCTTTTTCAGATAGATGTAGATCCTAAGTAGAGAGCCACCCCATCATACCTCAAAAGGGCCCCGGCTGAAACTAAGAAAAATTGGAGAAACAAGCAAGGGGGCTGTTTTCCTGATGAACCGGATACCAGCAGAAGGGGGAAGGAGATCAGCACAGAGAAAAATCAACTCCTACCAAATCAGAGAGCCAGAGCCTCAGAGGCCCCCAACACCTCATCACTGAAGCAGACCAGAAATGAACCCAACATGGCTCAGGGAAATTTTGCGGAAGAGGGGGCAGAAAGAATGTCAGAGCCACATGTTGGGTCATGATATGCAGAGACATTTAGCTTACCCTTAACTGTGGACTAACTCCACAATGCATGACCCGTATACCTCAACAAGGAGGGGCCAAGGGGAGGGGGTAGGTCATATATGAGCCTAATAATGGTACCAAACTGGCTGTAAAAAAAATAATTAATTAATTAAAAAATTCAGGATCTCAAAGAAACCTCACCTACAGCCTGCAAAATTTGTATGGAAATGACTGTATAGGTGTATTTGTACTTTTGTTTCTGAATGGGATACTACTTGAAATTTTTGAGAGTTTAGTTCTTTGTGTGGGCCTTGTCTGCGTATGTTAGAATTTTTGAAAGGGCTAGTATCTGGCATTAAACACTAGTATGACCCATTTGTGCCTCAAATCATCAGGAAAACATGCAATTTACACTGACACCACTCATGGATGTGCAGTACAACGAGAGTTAGACCATTGATTATGGAGAGCCACTGGGAGAGTGTGCCAGAGAGAGCTCATGGTTACTTAAAGAATCACTGGGAGAGTGCACCAGTGTGAGGATCATGGTTACATGGAGAGCCATGGGGAGAGTGTGTCAGTGTATCATTGTGACATGGAGAGCCACTCAGAGATTGTGCCAGTGTGAGGATCATGGTTACATGGAGAGCCACTGGGAGAGTGTGCCGGTGTGAGGATCATGGTTACATGTGTCAGGAACAGCCCAGCATCTGGCTGCCTTCTTCCTTGCCAGGCTAATATTTGTTCTCTTAATGCTTGTCTC
The DNA here is from genome assembly GCA_036346955.1 of Dipus sagitta. Taxonomy (NCBI): domain Eukaryota; kingdom Metazoa; phylum Chordata; class Mammalia; order Rodentia; family Dipodidae; genus Dipus; species Dipus sagitta. Next base: position 122,210,588 of record CM070772.1, read on the forward strand.
TGAGGAAATACATACAGCTGTGTATGTCTGGCCAGGTGCTCCTGCAGAGGCTTCACCCTAAGTTCTTCGTTCTTGACTATTCTTTGTAAAGGAGAAACTAAAACCTGTACTAGACTGAAGTCAGTTAACAATGATGTTAAGCTGGCGGGTACCACAGTGTTCCTGGGAAGAGGCAAAGGCTGGAATTAAAACGTTGGCTGTCTTCTCTTGGCACACAAGAAGTGGAGCCTACAGAACATAGGTTCCTATGCTCTTCCCGGATGTTTCTGAAATCAGCAAACGGGGTCAGGTGGAGGTACACAGAGGGAAGCATGGGAGAGGATTCCCTGAGGAAGGAGGTTTTCAGGCCAATGTAAAAGAATTAGTACATTTTTTTCTCTGTAAATCATAAAAAGCCTTTAAGAAATAGCACAGGCAATGACTGTATCTGAGAAATGATAAACATTCTGGTCAAAATTTATTTCTATGAGTTTGAATTTTCTTGCATTTTTGCCTACTGTAAACCCCAAAACGGAGATGGCTTCCCTCCCATGGATTCTCTGTGCCCCAGTTTCTGTGCTACATCAGATGTAGCAATAACCTTGAGTAAAGAAAGAAAAATAGGGTCAAATTTCTCGCACTCCCTAGCCTATACTTTACTGAATGTTTCTTTTTAAATTCCAAACAGTGGCAGAATGAGCTGAGTTCTCAATATTGCATAGAGAGGAAGCCAAAACATGAGGTGACTCATCCCACTTTTGTTTTCCTGTATCTTTTTCCTTTCCTATTTCATTTTTAACTTTTCTACAGAGCAGAGAGCTCATCATTTTGTGAAAACATATTCTCCATCTGGAAATTTTACACACACACACACACACACATACACACACATATATATATTCATATGTCATCACTGTGTCATGAAAATTCCCTGGTAAATTTCAAATTTCACTTCATTCTCTTTGTCTACTAAGGCTCCAAGTATAGAACAAAGAAGAAAATAAAATATAAATGCTGGAAAAGAAAATTATGGGGTAAGGGGGAGAGAGAAAGAGAAAGAGAGAGGAATGGGCATGAGACACAAATGCCAGTTAAAGGAAAGGACAGATTAGATTTCCTCTTGAGCTTGGCAAAGCATGCAAGCTGAAAGGTCAGCAGTGCTGAGAGACAAATACAAAGGATAAAAGAATGGCAACAAAGAAGCCACTTTATGCAGAGGTATTACTGCTATCAGCAGCAATAAAACTGTTCAGCACAACTGAACATCAAAATGAAAGATGTCATGGAGAGGAGGCCGGGTTGCTGCTTTCAGGGTGTACAAAGCACTAGGCCAGTGGGGAGAGGTGTGCACATAACATAGAAAGCTCTTCCAGGGACGCATGGGGTCAGGAGCTGTTTGTACCCAAGAACAGATACAGCGGAATTCAAATGCATGCCCTCTTCTTGCCAGTAAGCACACTCATACAGGTTACCATTCCTTGAAAAACTTGGGCCAAAGTAAAATCGCAGGCATCAGAACCCACCCACTGACAGTGCCATTAACCAATCAATACTATTTCAGCATCACTTGAGTTCTTGGGTTCTGTGAGTGATGAAATCTGCCTTCAATAATCTTGTAGTCTTACTTAAATGCATGCATGAAAGATGGATGGAAATATTAAATAACAATGTCTCTCAAACAAGGAATAAACATTAAACCCTTTTAAAACTGTTGACTTGACTTTTAAAATAATAGTGTTTACATCTGTATAAACATGAAGTATGACATTATATTTAGAGTTTCATATTACCAAACTAATAAAATTTGAATTACCCATTATAGTTTACTGTAATAGAAACTTTTACTTGGCTAGAACTGAATTCATGAGATAGTTTTCAGTATTTAGGTTTCTCTTGTGTTGAGCTGAGCAACAGTAGTTACAGCACAGAGTGATATAAAGCTCTCAACATGCCTCCCTGGGACATGAAAGTGGAAAACAGACCATGGGTTGGGGCGGGAATCAGTTTCAAGATGGGAGTGCTAGAAGGTGGGTGAAAGACAAGGGGAAAATGTATGAAAGATGTCACAAGGAAACTTATTTATCTATATATCAGCATGCTAAAAGAAAATTAAAGAAGCAAACAGCAATAGAATACCAATTAAAATATAACTGATTGCTTGGGACCTGAGACTTGTGAAAGAATAATAGACGTAGGTGTCAAGTTGCTTATGCCTAGCTCTCCAGAACACAAGGGACCTGAGAGGATGGTACCACACACGAGATTGCCCTTTAAAAACATGACAGATAGGTGCTTCATACTGTGAGGGTTTATGTTCTAACATTCCAATTTTAGCTTGGAAAAGTGTTGTCAGGTGACAAAGATGTCCTGTCCCATCTCTATTTTCAGATGTAGATACGTGCAGTGGGAAAGCCAGCCTTGATTCTTGCCCCAGATCACTATATTGTGTCTCTTAGCACCTATGAGGAAATTAAATTCCTTAAAGCAGACAGGGAAATGTTTCAGGTACCTCCGCATTGGCCAAAGTACTTGGTTAACATAGATAGAAGGGAAGTTTGAGTCAGAGAAGCCCTGGGTCTAGAGTTGCCCATGTCCATAATTAAACCATATGATATAATAATACCCCTAAGTTAGCATGTATATAACATCTATACTCATCTTCTAAATGTACTGTTTGCTTTGGTCTTAACTAAATTACATGGAATAGGAGCAAGTTTACAGGACAATTTTTTTTTAATTTTTTGAGTGACAAGGGAAGGAGTGAGGGAGAGATAGGAAAAGGTGATATATATATATATATATATATATATATATATATATATATGCACTAAATTACAGTCCTCCCCCTGCTAAGTATTTTTATCATATGCTATAGCTCCCACACGGTAGAGTGAATAATAATCATAATAATTCTCTCTATATTTCAAAAAGTAATAAGAAATAGTTGTTATGAATACTTTTTTTTTTTTTTTTTTTTTTTTTGGTTTTTCGAGGTAGGGTCTCACTCTAGCCCAGGCTGACCTGGAATTCACTATGGAGTCTCAGGGTGGCCTCGAACTCACAGCGATCCTTCTTCCTCTGCCTCCCGAGTGCTGGGATTAAAGGCATGTGCCACCATGCCCGGCTTTTATGAATACTTTTTATTTTTATTTATTTTTCAATTTTTATTTATTTGAGGAGAGGAGGTAGAGAAAGAGAGTGAGAGTGTGAGCACAGCAAGGGCTCTTGCCACTGCCAATGAACACCAGATGCATGTGCCATTTTGTGCATCTGACTTTATGTGGGTCCTGGAAAATCAAACTTGTACCATTAGGCTTTACAAACAAGCACCTTTAACCGCTGAGCAATCTATCAAACCCCCAGAGTAAACCCAAGAGAAAGATTGTGAACATTTTCATTTTAATGAAATGATAAATGTTTGATGGGATCGACATGTTTACTTTAATTTAAATATTATGCGATGTATACATGTATGAAAACATCTCTTGTTACTCTATTCAATTTTATATTTTATTTATATCAGTTAAAAAAAAAAAACAAAGTAGGGAATTGTTAGGAAGCAAAAACCAGGATGCTCTCTTATAAACAACACCCTGTTTTTAGAAGGATTGAAGAAAAGAAAATGTTCAGAAAAGAAGAAAATATAGATCTTCTTATAAGAAATTTTGCATGTGAAAATTTTGATATGCTAGGCAATTAATTTAGCAAATCTACTGTCCTTCAACTAATTGTGTGCTCTTGGTTTCTGATTCAAAAATGCATTCACTAATCACATAGAACACGTAATTGTCTCTCTTACACATGACAAATAATGAAATAAAGTAACAATAAATCTGGCTCCTAGTCTTTATTTGTCCCTAGTATGGTTCTTGACATATCTGCTTCTTGAAGGATAGATAAAATCTTCACCCTTAATGTCATTCATAATGTTTTGGCTCTCTATATATGTCCATGGACAGATGATAGAAGACAGAAGATAGATAGATAGATATTAATAAGAGGGCTCAGGGATCCTTGGTGCCTGGACTCTCTTTTAATATTTTAATTTATTTAACAGAAAGAGAGGGAGAGAGAGAGAGAAAGAATGGCTGTGCCAGGCCTGCAGCATCTACAAATGAACTCCAGATGCATGTACCCCTAGTGCATCTGGCTTACGGGGCACTGGGGAATCAAGCTTGGGTCCTTAAGCTTACCAGGCAAGGATCTTAACTGCTAAGCCATCACCCCAGCCTTTTTTTTTTGGCCTGGACTCCTTACCTGAAAATGGAACACAGATTCACAGGGAATAAGGCTGAATTGCTGATCACTTGCATTTCCTCTGGAGTGCGGGATCCAGCAAGTCAATGACAGTGGGCAAAGAACCCTGGGCCTCTTCTACCCCAACAAAATTTGAATCAAACCCATGACCTGGGGAAAAGCCTGAAAGCATTTTGTACACTAGGTAAAATATGAATGACCCTGCTCTAAGAAACTGGATGTGTAAAGGCACATTTCACAAATGTTTCTGTATGGTTTCAGCACCCAAAGCACCACAAACCCATGGGCTCCACCCACTGCAGAAAACCAGCAAAGTGAAAAGGAGAAAGGTGGAGAAGCACTCTGAGCTCATGGAATCTCCAAGGTACAATCCAAGGCTTTGTTTAGCATTGATTTCTCACCCTGGCAAATGCTGCACACAGCCAGACTAGAGGAGGTTCTAGAACATCTGCCTGTGGCACATTAACTCCTGCTGAGATGAGCCGCCGGAACAGGCATGCGACTTACACAGTGGCTTAAGGTGAAAGTTAATTTATTCCATATATAGAACAAATGTTGCCTAGCAAAGGCCATTACAGAAATAGTACATAAATATGTGAGGGTCATTTATAAATAGAACATCAGACATTCAGTGCTAAAAAAAAAATAATCACTTAAGTTTTAAAGACCTGTGATTAAAATGTGATTTTTTTCACTCAAAAAGGATGTTAGACGTTGTTTGTATAATTCTGTATGCATTAAAATGTACAGACCAGACCATGAATGATTAACTAACCTTATTTTTCTGGTTTATCTGAAGTTGATTAAAAAAAATTCAGGTACCAATAAACAATAGAACCGTGAAACATCATTTCTAAAAATGTTTAAATTAAAACATTAATGGTTAGGAAGATAACTCTGTGGCCAGGCCTGGGGAGGTAGAACCAAGGGACCGCTGGGACAAGGTGACTAGCAAAGATTAGTTGAATCAGCAAGTGAAAGACTCTTCCTCAAAAATAAAGTGGAGAGCATTTAAGGAAGATATAAGATGTCAGTCTCTGGCTTTCCCGTGCATACACTCATTCACACATACAAATGCTCCCACATGCATACACACACACACACACACACACACACACACACACACGTATCTATGCACACAACACACTCATGTTTCTAAAAACAGCTAACAACATCATATATGAGTTATCACTTACTAAACTAAAGAGCATACCATGTTTCTGGAGACACTGCAAGAAATAGTCTGCCCCTTGCTGAACAATGCGACTAGAGGGGCAATTTAGCAAAATCTAACAAAACATAAAATGCTATGCAATTTACCACCAATTCTCTTATTTAATGTTTATTTTACAGTCACACTAGATGAAGAATGCAAATGAATGTTCCTTGTGACATTATTGTTCAAAACAAAACTAAATGATTGCAATAAAAAATTGCAAACTGAGTACCTGTTTGTACATTAGTAGGGGCTATTGAAATAAATGAAGATGTAGACATTAGAGAGGATACTATACTACCTTTTAAAAGATCAAGGTAGGTATGTGTGTCTTATCACAGGCAAATGAGCATTGCACTTAATTGCCAAGTTGCAGAACATTAAGTTTTTGTGTGATATCATCTACCTAGTAATTGCTAGGTAATGACGTAAGGTAATCTGTGATTTAAAAATCTACGTAACTATGTTGTACATTCCCTTCTGTTTTTTTCATACAGAAGTTTCCAGACTTTTTAGCTGTATTTTTTGGGTATGGTTATACTTATTGTTTGCAAATGTTTGCCAATGGAAATCAGTACAATATTATTCTTTTTCCATTTTTTCACCACTACACAGAAAGTCTGGCACAAAATATACTAAAATGAAGAAAATATCTGTTCACAAGATGTCCACCATGTACTTCTTCATTTACCACGTATTTTTCTAGTATCTGCTATAGCTTAGGATTTACCAGGAGTTCCTGAGGTATAATGTGAAGCAGACAAGCATAATCTCTTGCCTTACTGGTCTCATGGTTGATGGATGAAGGCTGAGGTACGTATTTATGTAATCCAAGATGGAATGAAAAGTCTCAGCCTGAAGTGTGTGCAAGAGATATTCTGAGCACAAGAAAAACAGTCAAGGGTGAAATTCTTGAGAAAAGTGATGCTCCTACCAGGATTCCAAAATGAATCATGGCTTGGCCAGACTGACGGAGGAACATTAAGTCATTGCTCAGAGGCAAAGGTTACAATATCATGTCTGAGGAGCTAAAACCATTTCACTGTGAGTGAGCAGTACAGAACCAGAAGAGGTGTCTCTCCCAGGCTTCTGAGTTATCCCATTCAGGGTTGCTGACAATTCCAACTTCATGGTTTTGGTAAGGATGGAACATAGCCAATTGTGTTTAGAGAGCTATCATTAGCTACAATGGTGAAATATAGGTCCTATTGGGTCTGTCTCATGCTGCCTTGGCTTGCCAGCTTCATATCAGAGGGAGAGAGAGGGGAGAAGAGAGAAAAAAAACTCAGAGTATCTTGAAGAGAAGTAATAGTGCCTGCGGGAGACTGGTCCATGGGCTCCTGTCCCAAATCTATCACTGATTGCAGGCCTGAGACCAAATCCAAGTGTTTGGGACCTCCCAGGCATCATGAGGAAGATAAGCTAAATGTATTTTACCTTCTATTTTTTTCCATTTTTATTTTTTATTTTATTTTTTTTATAGTCAGTTTGGTACCATTATTAGGCTCATCCATGACCTACCCCCTCCCCTTGGCCCCTCCTTGTTGAGGTATACGGGTCATGCATTGTGGAGTTAGCCCACAGTTATGGGTAAGCTAAATGTCTCTGCATATCATGACCCAACATGTGGCTCTGACATTCTTTCCGCCCCCTCTTCCGCAAAATTTCCCTGAGCCATGTTGGGTCTGCTTCAGTGATGAGGTGTTCTAAAACAAAATATTCCACTCTGGCCAAAGCAAAGGTTACTAATGCAAAGGCTTACAAAGACCACAGACCCAAATGACAGTTCTGCCCCTGTGTCTCAGTTCTCACAGTGCCAAAGTGAGGAGGGGTAGATGAAACTGAACATGCACCTCCTGATATTTTAAAATACTAAGACCTCTGTGCCATCTCACACTGGCCAGGATGTTACATTAAATTTTATTTATTTATTTCCTTATTTGTTGAGAGAGCTAGAGAGGGAAAGAGGCAGACACACACAGAGGGAGAGAGAGAGAGAAAGGGCATGTCAGGGTCTCCCACCACTGCAAATGAACTCCAGGCGCATGAGCCCCCTTGTGGATCTGGCTTACATGGGTCCTGGGAAATCGAACCGAGGTCCTTTGGTTTTGCAGGGAAATGCCTTAACTACTAAGCCATCTCTCCAGCCCCCAAGACAATACTTTAAAAGTCTGATTATAAGTACCAAAAGTGTGAGTCATGCACTCTACTCCATGGACTATTTGTAGGTGATTTGCTAAGATCATTTCCTATAATATATAAGCATGCTTGAATGAGTGGACTGAGGGGGCAGAGAAACCTAAATAAAATACATACTATGAAGTGAATATGTACTCATGTGATCCAGGGCACATCAATAACACTTAGAGTTTTCATAGAATCATCTTTAAAATGGGGATAATAATGTCTACTTTTATAGGCTAATGTGTTCCAGAAGATGTGGCACAACACCCAACACATGGTAAGACACCAGTAAATAGTAGTTATTATTATTAGAACAATACATATGGGTATTCCTAATAGGCTAACATAGTTCTACCTTTATTTTTACTGATGTGTCATTATGATGAACATATAATAAATGGACCCAGATACCATCAATATGTCTGTGCACAGAGATATTCCATGCAAAAATCTTGATTTAGTGGAGTTAGAGATCCTTGACACTTGTTGGCCCATATTTAGTCCTATCCCTAACAAATACCTATCATGAGAGAGCAGTGGTCACACAGAGGACAGGGTGGAACAGAGCAAATCAACAGAATGACATCTAACACCTGCGTCTAGCATTAAATTCACACCAATGATACAATGAGACACAGATGAATAGCTCACCTTTCAAAAGTATGAATTAACTAAGTTGACAGAAAATAACAACCAAGAAGCATGTTAGGGAAGTGTGACTTTTCTCCTTTATTAGTCCTAAGAATCAGTGCAAGGCATGGGCTGGAGACATGAGGGAGGAGTACTGACCTATGTTTAACCCTTCCTCCTCTGGGGTGGATGCCTCCCATGTTGCTTTAGTCTAATGTTGATCTATAAGGAAGGGTGTCTTTGCACTTTGCTTTCAGAATTGATGGTCTTGGACTCCACTGCTATTGCCCTAGTTCCTGAAAGGCTCCTTGATTTATTCCCTTTATATTAGAACACCATATCTGCTCATTATCTGGGAAGGTCACTGGGAGGGAGATATTTCTTCTGGCTTCAATAGCAGATCACTTGGCCTTTTTTATCCTCTCTCGCTCAGCACAGCAGCAGCTCCATGAGAACAGGGGAGGCCAGGACAAACATAAAGGCAAATTTATTTCCCAGCAGAAAGCGCAGGGCAAGGACCAAGACGAATAAATAAATATGCAAAGCAGCCTCATCTCATCGGCTAGTGTCCTCGGTTGCTATTTCAACTTTTATTTCTAAAGCTAATTATTCCTGTCAATAGAAGTCCTCACTTAGCTAAGGTGGATGGAGACTATGAGAGTTAGCAAAGAGGTTTTAAGTTTTAGACTTAAAACCAATTCCAATTCCAAATAGGAATAGCATTTTGGAGAATGGAGATATTTTACATATGTAGACATATATACACACTTTATATAAATATATATATATATACAATGAAATATTTATGTATTTATAAATATATATGTACAATAAAACATATATGTATATATACATGCGTGAAATATTCTAATTTTTACAAGAAATTGAAAAAATTTTCTTTCTACATTACAGTTTGAAACTTATCTATATTAGTTTCACTGTATTTTACTTGCGTCAAAAACAAAACGTGAGCTGGGCATGGTGGTGCATGCCTATAATCCCAGCACTCAGGAGGCATGGGTAGGAGGATTACTGTGAGTTTGAGGCCATCTTGAGACTACAGAGTGAATTCCAGGCCAGCCTGAACTAGAGTGAAACACTACCTCAGAGGGGTAAAAAAAAAGTGTATTGTGTAATTATATACACTAGAAGGTCCATGTTGGGAAGGTAAAACTAGCAATGATTATATATGACAGTCAACATTTCTGATCTATAGCCATTCTAACACCATGATAAGTTGAGCTGGTCTCTCAGAATCCTTTAGAAACCATCTACTTCAGAATCCCCTTAGGGGTATTGTTTAAAATTTAGATTTCTTTAGCCTAAAACTACCTGTCATAGTTGCCTACATGTTGATTGGACAAAACACCCAACCAAACAAGCTGAAAGGAGGAAGGGTTTTATTTCTGACTGAAGTTTCAGTGGGCAGCTTCATGATGGCAGAGGAAAGCATGGCATGAGCAGAGGTGTGGCATCACTTCTGCCACAGCATGTGGAAAACAGCAGCAAAGAGTGAGCCGAGCTTTGGCAAGGAGAGGCTGGCTATCACAACTCTAAACCTGCCCCCATCAACACACCTTTCCCAGCAAAGCTCCTCCTCCCAAATTGCCACCAGGTGGGCATCAAGCATTTAGAAAACAGGAATTTATGGTGGACACCTAATTCAAACCACCACACTATCATGCACCGGGGATTTTAGAGACAGAACCTGTGAAAAAGCATTTTAAACACACTTCTGCTGTTCAATTCCATTAGATAGTTGGAATAAAAATAATCCAGGGCTGGGATGCAGTTGGCAGAGTGTTTGTCTCGCACTCTCCAGAACCACACACATCCAGTGATGAAGCACAGTTCCACAAACCCAGTACTCAGGAGTTGGAGACAGGAGAATCACAAGTTCAAGGTCATCCTCAGCTACATAGTGAGTTTGAGGGCAGCCTTAGCTACCTGAGACCACATCTCACACAAATAAGCAAACATAAAGAACAAATGAACAACCTCTCCAGTATTCCAGTGTGGATGGAAGGATGTATGGAGCGGAATATATTAGTACAACCTTTCCTTCATCTCACAACATGACACTAGGGGGCGCGCTCCTGCCAGCAGGCCAGCCTTCATGAGCGAGATGCAGACCCAGTGATTCCCACAATTTACATAGATCAGAGATCATGGGGTGAATTTGTCAGAAAGCTATGTTCCGGAGATTCTAAGGAAGCTACAGCTTTGATGATAATGCCAGTCTCCTTGAGGGTCCCTCACAGCTTCAAGCCACACATGTTCTTCCTTTCATCACCACATGTATGGCTCTAGGATGCTTGCAACATTGACAGTCCTTTTAAATGAGTGACTCTCACAGCTTAATGAAGCTGGTAAAATAAATAATTGTCAGGAATATTTTAAGTAATAGAATTTGAGTACTTAGATGAGTCCAAGCATCTGAGCCTTTGGTATACTCCAAGGCAACACGTTTAAATGCCTCAAGATGCTCCGATTCATCCAACTAAAGATAACTGAATCTTGATCTCTTGACAACTTAAGACTAGGTATTATAAAAATCAAGTGAAATGCTTCCAAATAAACCGTGTATGTGATTGTTTCCCCCACAGCAGCTATGGAACTTATCTACATAACAAGCGTCAAGAAATGTAGATCTTTCAGTATGTTTTCTCATTATTTCCTAAGCAAAGCTACCTGTGGGTTTCTGACTCTTCCCAATGACTAATTTAATTTAGTGAGTAACAGACCAAAGCAGAGAGAGCACCAGGGACAAATTTAATCTGCATATGGAGACTTGTATTTACCATGATCCTCTTAGAGGGATGAAAAGCACTCAGGGAAAGGACTTCTTTTTGATGACATAGCTCATGACAGGTTTCTCAGGGTCTCCCTTGCTGTGGAAAAGCATGCATATCCCTGGCAAAACTGAGGCTCAAAGTGAAGGTCAGGGAGACGACAGGACAGGCTGGATATCAGAAGAATATGGGGCAAGCAGAAGACATGGAGTAGATACTTAGCCTTCCTTCCTTACATTCAATGACTGACCTCATCATGATCCAGACCTTCAGGCATAAGAAGCAAGAGCAAACAACAATGTTTGTTTGTTTGTTTTCAAAAATGTGAGTTGAGAATGTTCTCATCACACCTGTCATTATTTCTGTACAAGGGGACTCCCTGAAAGCAGAGGGCATTGTTTCTTCACCCCATCTTTCTGAGACTTCAAGGCATTGGACAAAGCCATGCAGTCTGATTCCATTTGCAGGTACTCAAAAAATAGTGCAAAATGGAGACACTCAATGAAAGCAGCTCTGACACCACTGGGGATTTGCAGTCTCTTTAACTTCCCTTTATTTCTGCCCGATATAAGAGTGTACACACCACCAGTGATTGCACATGGTTCAGTGCCACACTGCTGGATTGATTTCACTGTTTGATCCTCAGCCCTCTTCTCCACTCAGAGAAAGTGACTCTTCCCTGGCACCATGCTGAAACTGACCTAGGTTATACACCGCCATACTTATAAAATAGTGCTTAAGAACAGTTAAAATGGACCTCAAGTGATGGAGAGATTGCTTAGCTTTTAAGGCACTTGCCTGTGAAGCCTAAGGAACCAGGTTTGATTCTCCAATACCCAAATAAGCCAAATGTACAAGGTGGCACATGTGTCTGATGTTCATTTGTAGTGGCTGGAGGCCCTCACACACCTATTCTCTCTCTCTCTCTCTCTCTCTCTCTCTCTTTTTCTCTCTATCTGCATAATAGTCTCTCTCCCTCTCTTTCTCAAATAAATAAATATATAAATGAAAAATTTTAAATGACCTTAATCTAAAGATGAATAAGGGAATGGAGTTCACGTTTGTCAAGTACCTACCTTATGGCAGGTATACTAGGCACATTGCATGAACCACTAAAGCAACTCTTCCATATAAGCACTGACCAGCTTTTCTAACTTGATAACCAATGTAAAAGAGGGGCTAAGTAAAATGCTTAAAGACAAATATTAAGACAAATTTGAAATTTGAACACAGATAATTTTCCATCAAAGAGTAATGTTTCAAAATTCAATAAAGAACTTGATGCATTTCCTGAAGGTCAAATAGAACAGTACATCAAATTCCTTCAGATTGATGATTGATCACTGCCTAGTGAGTTAAAGCTCACTGTGTCTATCAGCTATGCCAGGGGCTAGAGTTTCATAGTAGGGGGGACATTTGCTCTGGGGTCTGGATCCTCCAGAAAGAAATGATGGACAGGCTGGCTAATGGCAAGTGACATGTAAGATTCTGAGCCATGGAGAATTTTACCAACTGGAACATGAAGCTTCCTTTAGATGGATTTTTGTGCAAGATAAAGTGTGAAAAGTCTGTCTTCTGTCTGGGCCCTGAGACAAAGACATTGAGAAGGAATCCATTCATTCACCAGTGTATTCTCTGAGGCTTAGAAGGAAAGTTTGTCAGGGTCCTGGGGCTTTCCAATTCTTAATTGCTAGTCAAGTAAACTTTGGTTGGATTTCATCTCCAATCTGAAGTCATAGGTCATCTAAGCCTTGAATTTCACTTGTGGCATCTTAAGTCAATTCCTCATTGTTACAGGTACAAGGGTCCTGCCTAGAAACTTTGCTTTTTCTTCATTCACCAAAACCTCAACAATTCAGTCCCCCTTATGGAGACATTTCTGAACTGATGGAATCTCTTTGTCTACCAATCTTCTATACATACTTGTAATGTATATCACAAGTAACACTCACCTTCACACTGGCTGGTTGTCCTCTGTTAAGTGGCATGTCCCTGTCTAGATACCTATCTCCTTAACTTCAGGAACAGTGTTGAATCAACTTGAATTTACATGAATGGAGGCCAATTTCCCAATCTTACTCTTTCCATCAGGTTCCCAGACTACCATATGGAATTTAGCTACCAACAATTTTGTGTCAAGAATTCTTGAACATTTTTTATGGACAAGTCATAGCAAGAAATATATTAGGTGCTCAAAACCACATATGTAGAAGCTTAGAACAATTGATGGTCACCCAGCTAGTAAGATTTAGCATGATCTTTTACATCTCGGAGGCAATTCCATTATAGATGAGCTAGATAGAGAATGCTATTCTATAGACTTTGTAATGAAAAAGATGATTTCCCAGTTTCTCACTGGTAGGAGTCCATGTGAGCCACAGTGAATGAATCCCACCGGCTGTTCCCTGCTCTCTAAATCACTAAGGCTCTTGCCTGGGCACTTTTATTCCTTTATTTAAAAAAAAAAAGGTATCACCTCTTTAAAGCTAGGTTATTTTTATAGCCATACAACTCCCGAAACAGTAAACAGGAGGTGAATGTATCAGGCTGTAAAGGTGATAGGGGTTATTTAACAGTGTTATCAGAACTAGCCACCTGCAGACACACACAGCATTCGAAAACTATAAACCTCTCCCTTCATAGCAGGAGTCAGTTATTCATTAGTGACGTTACCGGAAGGGAAGGTTATAGATAGACTCAGTGTCACAAAACTCTTGAGGTGACCAGATCTTCCTGCCATTTTTGATGCATAGATGAATGGTTTGAGGAATGATAATTGTCTCTCCATCCACCCAAGTACTTATAGTTTTGAAAGTGATTACAACAAAATTAATAATGAAAATGACTGCAATTTTCTGACATTTCATAAGTGTCAAGATAAATCTATTATGCTAAAGTTAGTGGACTGACTTATAAGAGATGTTACAGTAAGGTAGTAGCAGACTTACGATTTGAACCCATGTCTTTTGGGGAATACAAATTATGATTTTTGCCAGGCATGGATGCATACACCTTTAATCCCAGAACTCAGGAGGCACAGGTAAGAGGATCACCATGAGTTTGAGGCCACCCTGAGACTACATAGATAATTCTAGGTCAGCCTGGACCAGAGTGAGACCCTACCTTAAAAAAAAATCAAATTATGATTTTCACATTCTTACTCTGAATTATTAAACTCTTGCCATAGAATAACACTCATCTTCATCATTAATCCTTTTTGGGTAAATATGAGAGAAGTCAAGAATGGCTTATTGCTTATTAATCAATTGATCTGCCATCACATAACAAATACCTTTTGTAACTTCACGATGCAGTCTAGCATCAAAAGACTCCAAGGAGTCCTCTACCAACAAGGTATTTTTCTTGCATAACTCATGTTGCACAAGTTCATTTAACTTCAGAACTCCATGCAGAACAACAAGCAATGATGGTGCTTTGAGGGTAGAGGCACATCCTGGAGAAGACTGCAGACCTAAGGGGTACCCATGAGTATTATGTAGGTAAAATGAGATCCTAATTTGCCTTATGGAGAACTATAAGACAGGCAAAGCAATAGCTGATGGGATTTTAACCATCAGTCTCCTAGATCTCATTCTCTTGGGCATATCCTTCCAGAAAGCCCTCTGGATTTCTCTGTTTAGTTCTTTCTATGTAGTGTGGCTATGGAAAAAAGACTGTGGCCTCAGAGTCTCATACCAATTCTCACAACTGAGGTATCATAGGTATTTTATTTGGCTTATGAAACTTCAGGTTTCTCATCTGTGAAGTAGTTGTTAAAAGTACCTAATATTGACATTTCCTAGGCATACCCATTTTCTTGCAAATTTCATAATTTCATTTTTATATACTGCTGAGTAGAATTCCATTGTGTTTATGTACCACAAAATACAGTGGGGAGGGAACTAGGAGGACAAGGAGGATGGGATAAGTGGAGGGACAAGAATAAAAAAAATTGCATTTGAAAATGACATGAAGTTTAGAAAAGAAAATACTTTATTATGCAGCAATATCACAAGAACTAAAAGTAATATGTTTAAGCACCAGGAATAAGTTATCACTGTTATAACTCTCATTGTGCAAGTATTACATAGTGATGTTTCCGCTTCTTGGAAATTACACTGGCTCATTGGCATGCAAGATCCTGTTCACCAGCTCAAACACAGCTCACTGGTCACCTCTGCTGAAAAGTTTGCAAAGGTGTAACAATTCCATATTCCTTCCTCATCCACCAAGCTGCAAAACACTCATTGTTTCTCACCTTCATGGCTTCAACCACATTCTGTATGTGTCTGTCTTCTGTATCAGCTCTTTGAAGACAAAGTTTGTGTCACACAGTTTCTTCTGCACCAAGATTTCAGCACAGTGCCAGAAATATAGATGTGTAGAGAATATTATAAGCATAGAGAAATGAACTGAAGAATATGTGATGCTGTCAAATATGTGAGTTAAGAGTTAAGGGATAATAAATAACTAAGAGTTTGGAGGGTGTTAAAACTCTCAAAGGATCTGTAAAAATGTCTCGAAGCCAAGTATTAATGGTACATACATGTTCATATTTTTGAACATATACTTATTATATTTTCTTATCACAATAATCATTATCAAGAAAACTGATGGTGAAGCTCATTTATAAAGTCCCTCCTCTTAGAAATGGTTTTCAACTTCACATAAACATTGCAAGCAATAACTCATCATATCATTGGTGAATACTATATGGTAATTGAAAGAGGTATGTGATGTCACAGCATGATCAAGTACATTAGGGTATTTTTATTACATAAGCATAGCCTTGCCTGACAGTACTATCACTTACTACCTTAATGGCTGTGGTCATACATTATACAATTAAACCTCAGCCACCCTCTCTATACAAAAATGACAATAGAGCCCACTCATGTAACGTTCCATGACTTCAACTGAAAGCAATATACACAAGTGCCCTAGGCATAGTATCTAATACAGTACAGATGTACAATAACTTTTACTTATAAATAATTGATATGTATCTCTCCTGAGCTCATTAAGGACATAGACCTTATCACAGTAATCTTTGTATTCTCACTGCCAGGCACTGCACCAAGTATGTGCAATTAACTCCAAAAATATTTGTACAATAATTGAATGAATAAACAATGAACACCAAGAAGAAAGAAAGTCATCTACCATCCCCCCTTTTTTGAAATTCTAGCAGCTCTACCTGTGGCAGAGGACACCCTTGCTATTGCTTAAGGAGTACTGCATGCCAGGCCAAAGAACAAGTCCATTTATATTTTAAAATGTGGCATACTAGTACAACACATTTTTAAAAAAATTGTCTCCACTTAATAATATAAGACATTCATGAGATAAATATGCAGAAAGGCATACATATGGATACACCTGTAAATATGTAATTATACATATAAATATCAATATCATTAAGGTCTTTGTAGAATTACATAATACAAACAAAGTTTACCACTATATTTGATAGTAGAAGTTAGCAATATAAAGCACAGCCAGATTTAGGGAAGAAAGGCTTTATACATATATATGAAATTGTTCTAATAATTTCCAATATATATGTATGCATTATCCTACTAAATATGCCCACTCAGCATTCATTAATTTTAACATTGCACATGAAAAAGGTCTGATTTTATTATCAGACAAGAAACAACATCTTTATTTCACACAGAGTGGGAGAGAAGCCTGCAAACATATCAAAACATGAGCATGATGGAAAATAGAGTCCTGGAGGGGACCTGCCCTGAACGAGGTGGGGAGAATGAGGACAAGGTTTTCCTCTTGTTCCCTCAGTGGTTTCTCCACCCACTCCGGAGCATGTATCCCAGCAGCTCAGTCAAGAAAAAAATGACAGACAGGCTGGAGAGATGGCTTAGTGGTTAAACACTTGCCTGTGAAGCCTAAGGACCCTGGTTCGAGGTTTGATTCCCCAGGACCCACATTAGCCAGAAGCACAATGGGGCGCACGCATCTGGAGTTCGTTTACAGTAGCTGGAGGCCCTGGCATGCCCATTCTCTCTCTGTCTATCTGCCTCTTTCTCTCTCTGTCACTCTCAAATGAATAAATGAAAATGAACAAAAAATTTTTAAAAAAGAAACAATGACAGACGTGGGAAAATTGGTTTGCTCTTTCATCTTCTCCTTTTGGCCACAGAGGACCCATCTAAGATCATCCAACAATGAAGAAGCATCAGCCACATGAACAGCAGTGGTCCAGCCCTGTTCCCAGACACCACTGTCTCTGTTCTATTTTCTCTGAGGTGATTTCATTGCTTCATGACAATCAAAAGTCTCAGATGCCAACAGTAATACTGACCCCATAGCATGAAGACCAGATGTGCCTCTGAGCAGGCAGGAGAACAAGCAACAAGGATGTAGTACCCACCTTAGTACAGACCTAGGTCAACATCCACAATTCTCTTTGCTGACTTCAGTGTTCTGCCTCATCTTTCCTCTTCACCCGAGTGTTCATCCTAGTCTCTGAATCTTTCATCACCGAAGCTCTCCTTGTCACGCCGTGCAGTAAAGTACATAAAACCCATCATGTCATACTTCTTCCTACAACTTGAGTTATGATTTCATTACCACTCTAGTCATCTTTCTTATTGGATTACCTGACTCAGGGTCATATTACATCAGAAAAAAAAAATATATATATATATATTTGTCACAGAAGTCTGCTCTCCATCCTGACTATACTTATAGGTACCTATGTAACCTTGAGCAAGTCCCATTTCTTTGAAGAACCCAAGTTTCTTGAGTTAAAATTCAATGTAGTTTCTGTGCTGCTGTGGTTTGAAGTGAAATGGCACTTGTGTTTGAACACTTGCTCCGTAGCTGGTGAAGCTATTTGAAGAAGTTGTGGAATTCTAACAAGTGAGTCACGACTGATAGAAGAAGGCCTCTGGTAATTGCCCTACATGTTTAGCCTGAACGTTTTCTGATTACTTATCTGCCAAGATGTAACAATCTGGGTTGCACAAAAGGAGCCCCGGATGCCATACTTTCCCTGTCAGGATGGAGTGCACTTTCTCAAGCCATAAGATAGAATAAGTCTTTTCTATTAAGTATTTCATCACAAAATGGAGAACAGTAGCTAATATACCTGTGCCCCAAGGTTGCATAGAGCCTGAATATTTGCAAAGAAAGCACACTAAAAGAAAATATTTGCAAAGTATGACTTCAACAAATGTCGTTTTCCTCTCCACCAAGAAATCAATAAAGAGCAGACTCCACATATGTGCCATAGGCCTACACCAGGTATAAGAATTAATGATAGGCTGGTGAAAAGAACTGGTGAATCTGAACAGCAGTAAATACACAAATGGAGAATGCCCGCTCTCTCTCTCTCTCTCTCTCTCTCTCTCTCTCTATATATATATATATATATATATATATATATATATATATATATATGTGTGTGTGTGTGTGTATATGTATATGTATATATATTCCCATGTGATTAATGGTTTTCATTAACAAATTACATCAGTGGATGACAAAGGGACTTGACAACCACATAAAAACATAGAAATTGCCAATTTTTTGTTAGATTGTGTGAAAGAAAGATCTTATTACGTTCTGCACCTTATTGTCCTTATTATTGTCTTTATTTATAAACATGACTAATGACAGTTCTCTACCATACTGCTATCAGCACCTGGAGATCATTAAGACCATGACTTTTACTTAGCAAATAATCAATGCATGTTAATTATGTTAACAAAAGAATAAATTCCTAGAATTTAATAATCATAGTTATTGTTTATGTTGCAATTAGCTAGAACCAGGTGATATCCTATGTGGCTATGGAATTTTCTCATACTAGTCATTATACATCAACTTGGCTGAGCTAAGGGATGATAAGGTAGCTGGCAAAGCATCATTTGATAGTGTGTCTGTGAGGATGTTTCTAAAAGAAATTAGTACATGATCCAATAGACTGAATAAACTGCCTGTATCTTCACAACACTTGAGAAATACACTTTCTGTTGAGGTAACAGAAAGAAAGGACAAACTTACTGTCACTCATGGTTAGTCTAGACATGGTCCTCTGCCTTCAATGTCAGCACTGCTGAGTCTCAGGCATGTCAGCTCAGTCCGCGAACGTGCCCCCACCTGCCTTCTCAACAGCTGTTAGGCCTTTGGACTCATATTGCATTGCTATACTGAGTTTTCTAGTTCTCCAGTTTGCATATAGAAATGTTAGGACTTCTGTCTTCCAATTTTTTGAGAGCTAATTTCCACAATATTATCTATCATCCATCTATTGATATCTCTATCATACTTTATGAAATAATTCACATATTTATATGTATGTTCACACATATTGTGCATATATGATAAGCACATTATGTTCTTATAGAAAATCCTGAATCATATCCCATCAAATGGCCAGTGACAAGGATATGAAATGCTATCATTGCTGCTGTTTTGAGATAAAGAAAGTGCTGTAGATCCACCAGCAAAATCATCTACATCACTATATCACACAGTACTACATGGTGCAGCCTAGAACCAAGCCATCAAATAAAATCAGTTTAAGTCTTAAAGTCTGTATATTACATACTCTGCTCTTCTAAAATTCTGAAAATGAACCCTTGCCTGTTTTATTTTTTTCAATCATGCTCATTCTGACAGGGATGAGATAAAAACCTCAGGAATGTAATGGCTTTAGAAGTTCAGATCCTCGTGTAAAAAACAACAACAAAGACCCATAAATTTGTCAAATCTAATTGCCTTATGGATAAATGTTATCATGTGAGCAAAGGAAAGGATTCTCTGTGGCAGAAGGCAAAATGCCACAGAACCCCTGCACGTCTCCCTATGTGCATCTGCAGAGAAGTTACCTAGCGTCTCTGCCTGCCACTTATAATACCCCAAGATACATCCTTTTTGACTCACTGACTGCCAGATTCTTTGCCAGAATAGTTTCCTAGAGGGGAGAGGGATGTGCTCTTGGCTCTATGCAATACCTTTGGAATGAAGGACACAGTTAATATTGCACATGTGCAATGTTTATGCTTAAGAGATGGTTTAAACAAAATCTCCTTTGATTTTATTTTCACATTGGTAAATATAAAACTTGCCCATTGCAAAAGCCTACTCCTGGTGCAGAATAATTCTATGTAGGAGCTAATTATACATCCAGGTGTTCTCATCCAGTCACAAGTTCCCATGCCACCCACCCAACTGAGTGAGTCATCTACGTCAATCAGAATCTTTCTAGACATCAGTCCTCTCACATAGAATAAAGGGATGCATTTGATCTGTGGGATTAACATTCTGTGATTCTCGGAGTCTATGAATTGTTTCCTCCTTGTGTCTGTAAGTCAGGAAATCAGAATGAAGTTCATGTCCCATAAGAAACATTAGATCCTTATTAATCAAATACATTCTACCTTTTTTGGTTTTAGTGCACTCAGCTCAGATGATCTTTCTTTACCTTTTAGTTTAGAGGAATAATGAATTAGAAAACAATTGGTTCATTTATCCTGGGAAATGTAAACAAGATCTAGGAATAGGTTGTCCATTATACGATTTCTTTATTTGGATTCTCCAATAGAGTTTGGCAGTATAAGAAAAGAAAAAGTTCTAGAAAGGCGCTATCTCCAGACCTTTCTTTTATCCAGGAAGGACCATTCTTATTAATAATTACCCTACAGGGTCATAAGACATGGGTGCCAGTCTGAATTTTTTTTTAAATCATGTCATCTCAACGGGTGCAATACTGGCATGTCTCTCATGGGGGAAACAAACCACTTTCTAATTGGACTAGAGGCCAGCTTCATGGGAGGGAATACATCCCTGACACTGAAAACCTACAATAGGGGTAATCATGAGCCCTAGGGGTATAACATCTGCTAGTATCTGGCTAAATGTATATATTATGCTTACCAAACTGCATGGTAAGAACTTCTCTTAATGTTCATACCCATTTTTTTCCCCAAGGTAAGGTCTCACTCTAGCCCAGGCTGACCTGGAATTCAGTCTGTAGTCTCAGGGTGGCCTTGAACTCACAGCAATCCTCGTACCTCTGCCTCCTGAGTGCTGGGATTAAAGGTATGAACCACCACACCTGGCTCATACCCATATATTAATTCAACTCTCACTTTTGTTTAGAGAAACTTCTCTTTTCAAATGGCAGTGACCTTGGGATGACTCAGAAGGCACCACAGTGCTGAGAAGAAGTGACAGAGGAGTGCTCAGCACTGAAATATCTCTATTACACCTTCCAAGGCTCAGGATTCATTGCAGAAGAAGTGGCAGAAAGAATCTAAGAGCCAAAGGAAGGGTAGAACTCCTTACAACACTCTCCTCCAGACACAAAATAGCCTGTGTATCTATGACTTCGCAGTGCCTGACACTACCTACACAAAACCATCATAGCAGGAAGAAAAGATGATAACATCAAAATAAAATGGAGACTGACTGAGAGGAGAAAGGGGTATGATGGAGAGTGGAGTTGCAAAGGAGAAAGTGGGGATGGAAGGAATTGCCATAGGCTATTGTCTACAATTATAGAAGTTCTCAACATAAAAATAATTAGTAACACAATTTTCTCAGACATTTGTTACAATAGCAGAAATTTGACTAACATAACACACAAATAAAACTTAGCTAACTTCTAAATTCTCATGTTTTCCATCATGCCTGATAATATTAATTGAGAATAAAAAATGAATGAATACATGAGAAGGAGAAAAAATATAATTGAGAGAAAATGGAAGGAGTGGGGAAGATGCAGGTATCCGTTCCTGAATAATTGCTAGTGTCTCAGAAAAATTTCAGAATGGATTTTCCTTGTACTGGAACATTCACCATGTTTCATATGAATAGAAGAGAATTTGATATTTCCTAATAAAGAATTTCAATCAGCACTGTATGCACACTTTGTTTTTTTAAAAAAGATTGGTAGATTTCTTCCTACCCTATTTCTACAACACTTGTCTACCCAGAACTGGTATTAATTATCTCACTCTAAGTGAAGTGGAGAGCATGAAAGACTTGAGGTTATACACGTATGAAAAGAAATCGTATTGCTTCCCCTGCTGCTTACTTTCCTTAACTATTGTTCTTGTGATTTGATTAGGGAAGGCAAAGTTACCAAGTGGGCATGATTTCTCCCTGATAGACTTGTGGTTTGGCTTCTGATCATTATTCTTGTATTGTCAAATGCTTCAGATTTATTTTGTTTGTTCCATGACTTGCTAAATATTGATTTTATGTTTCCTATCAAGTCATTCCCATGAACATTTTAGAGAGGAAAGAGAAAATCCTGGTGGCATAAGGGGTGTCAGGGTACCAGTTATTGTATTAGGCAGTCCTGTGAGTATCTGGTACAGAAATTCCAGCCACATTCACTCAGAAGTGATGCAGTGGGAAAGGGGTAATAGTTATTTTAGTGAGATCATAATTGTTCCTCAGAAGTGATTAGATACAAGGGTTAAGGCAGTGTGAACAGGGTAATAGTTATTTTAGTGAGTTCATAATTGTTCCTCAGAAGTGATTAGATTCAAGAGTTAAAGCAGTGTGAACAGGGTAATAGTTATTTTAGACCATAATCATCCCTCTAAAGGTCTTCATTTGATTTTTTTTTTCTGTCCAAAAGACAGGTGAGCAAAACGAAATTCATTATAAAAAAAGAAGTCTAAGCCCTTCATTCCTCTGGCCTCCTGCAGCTATAGGAGTAGTACCATCTCCCTGCTGTGACCCTTAGTTTCTCGTCATAATTTCAAATGCTGTTCGCTTCACTATTCTAACCAGCCAGCTCCTTTCGCATCAGATTCCTCCATTTCCTTGAGGCTTTGTGAACATTGATCTTTGTCTGCCCCCTTCTGGAGCTGCCCTGTTTATGTTTCCCTGGGCTACGGACCATCCTCAGCCCCATTTCCATGGTAGGATCCCTAGAAGATTGTTTACACCCAGACAGTTAAATATTCCTTCTCCTGTTCCCCTGTTCCGGTGGAATTTGGATTTTCAATTATTCTAAACAACTCTCTCTAAGGTAGTTGTTATGCGGAACCCATTTTCTATCTGGGCGGTGCTACTGGATAAGAGGAGAGAGAGAGGCCAAAAGCAAAAACCATGCAGAGGAACTACACGCAGGCATCACGGAAACCCAAGTGTGGTTTGGGACAAAGTTGAGGCCACATCTGCTCTCTGGACCAGTTCACCTGTTGCTGACATGAGAATGTTCTGGGAAAGTCTACAAAAGAGAATGAGGACTTCCAAAGGAGAGACACAGTACAGATAATTATTAAGAAATTTAATGCGCTCATTAGACTCACAGTGGCCTATAACATCTGCTCTTGTTGGTTCACACCGAAGTGCTTGAAAATGTGCCACTTAGCCTACAAATCCATTCCGTGGTATATTATCACCTCAGTTCAGTTGGTGAAGCCATCCAAAATAATAAATGGATAAATAAATTGAGCTTGTCAAGTTGTGTGAGTACCCTCCTAACCCACTGCTGTATTCACTAATACATTAAGTTGTTTTTTTTTTTTTAAGCAGAAATGGAGACAATGAGTAAGAAAGTAACATTTGTCCTTCTCTATTCCTGTGGCTACAGCTCTTATATCTCCTCACAAATTCCCTGTGCAGTGCCCTTCCAAGAACTCCCATTAGGTTTCTTCTGCCTCAGAAACATATTCCCTTGGACATCTTTCCATTTCGTCTTAACACTAATCATTATTTTCACACTTAACATACGCCAAGTAATTGCCTAACGGATTTGAAATGTATTGACTCAAAAATATTCCTTGGGTTAAGTTATACTATCATCTCTGACACATAAAACAAACAAACAAACAAAAAAAGCAAAACACTCCTAAACACAGAGTGACAAAATAACTTGTATCAAGTAATATACTTAATAAAATAAACGACAGAGCCAAGATTCCATCCCAGGCCCCAGAGTCAAATGAACTTGTTGCACCTTTTCTTACTCAGTGAATTTAGACTTTCCATTCTACCCATGTGCTCCTAATGCTTTACTTATAATTAATAATTTTAGACAGAAAATGGGGCTCATGTATCTATTCTTCATCTTAATAATAAAAGCTTTGGAATGGTTGCTATCTATGTTATGAGATCCTGAATCAAATGTGTGGATTGATTCCTATCTCGGCCTTATTCTGAAGTCTAAAAACAGAGTACTTTTTTTAGTGAGAGAGAGGGAGAAAGAGAGAGAGAGAAGGACAGAGAGAGAGAGAGAGAACTGGTGCACCAGGTACCTAGCCATTACAGTAAAACTCCAGTTGCTTGTGTCATCTAGTGGGCATGTGTGACCTTGTACTAGCCTCACCTTTGGGCATCTGGCTTATGTGGGATCTGGAGAGTTGAACATGTGTCCTTAGGCTTCAGAGGCAAATGCCATATTCTGGCCCAAAAGAGAGTATTTGCTGAACATATTCACTGCTCTTTTTCCTGCCACCATTTCCTTTAGCTTTTCCTCATACTAGTCTTGGTTAGGGCCTTCAGTATTTCTCTGCTATCTTCTGAAGTATAGAAAGTTTAAGCAACTGTTTAATGATATATTAAATCAGATTGAGTAGAATGTCACATGAAATGAATGTAATAATGTGTACCCTCCCTGGACCTGGGAGAAATATTAATATTACGCCATGGGAACTTCTTCTCCTTCAGCAGGACTTCAGATTTCTCTAAGTAGTCAAGCATTTGTCAAGTCTGAGCATACTTTCAATGAAATTCTCCTGAGAAAGACAAGACTATGAATGCTAAGAGGGCTCCAGAAATGAATGAGAAATCTTTGGAAGATCTGTAAGGATAGTAATCCACTATTGGATCACAGACATTTTAGGAAATATAAGGCAGGGTTCATTTTCAATATACACGAAGTCATCACTATTGGAGACAATTATTTAAATGACTGTATTTCAGAAAACTAAAGGGAAAATTAAAAAGTTACTCTTAAGGCATATGTTAATTATAAATACTACAAAATATAATAGAACTACTAAGAGGCTACTGAATTTGCGAGAATGCAATATAGAAAAATAGCTGATTTCTTCTTACAGGGCCACAAATAGATTATTTAAGCTTATCAAATAGGTTTTTTCCTGGGTTTCACTTACCTGTTCCTTCCTATCTTCTTTTTACACATACAGCCTTTTTATAATACTTTTTAAAAATATTTCTGTTTATTTAGTTAAGAGAGACAGAGAGAAAATTCGTGCACCAGGCCTCCAGCCAAAATGAACTAGGTATGCATGTGCCACCTTGTGCACGTGGCTTACGTGGGTCCTGGGAAATCGAACCGAGGTCCTGTGGCTTTACAGGCAAGTGCCTTAAATGCTGAGCCATCTCTCCAGCCCTAAAGGTACAACCTTTTAAAAAATATATTTATTTTTTATTATTTGCAAGCAAAGGGCGAGGGGGGATGGACACAAGAGGACTTCCGCTGCAACTGACCTGCAGATGCATGTACCACTTTGTCCATCTGGCTTTATGTGGGTACTAGAGAATGAAACCTCAGCCATCAGGCTTTGAAAGCAAATGCCTTTACCTCTGAGCCATCTCTCCAGCTCCTTGTATCTTTCTATTCATTTTTTTTTTACTTATTTATTTGTGAGGAGAGTGAGGGAGGAAGAATAAGCATGCCAGGGTCTCATGACACTGCAAGGAACTCAAGACACATGTGCCAATTTGTGCATTTGGCTTTTTGTTGGGTGCTGAGGAATTGAAACCAGGTCATCAGGCTTTTCAAGTAAGTGCCCTTAACCACTAAGATGTCTTTCCAGCCCCTCTTCTTTTTATTTTCTCATAATTGTTTTAGATATTAGAATTTAGGAGCACACACTGAAATTAAAACATATCTATAAAGCTACCTTCTATCCTAAATGTTTTCAGAGGATAGGATTATTACAGTTTTCTTTGTTAATGATCGGCTACCCATCAACCAGTAACTATTCTTCTTGCTAAAGACACAAAGAAAGGTAAAGTAAATATACATCACCAAGTAAATGATAAGTAAAGTTACCCATTCACTTACAAAGTAAGGAATGGTAAATTTCTGCTCTTCAGTATTGACTACTGTGGTTCACAATTTTTTTTATAAGTTACGTACACAGTGTGTATACTGTCATGTTGATACCATCATTAGTCTCCTCCCTGTCCTCCCCCTTCCTCAGTGAGCCTCCTCATGGGGAATGTGGGTCATGCATTGTGGGGCTAGCCATCAGTTATGGGTAAGAGGCAATGTCTCGGTGCATAATGACCCAATGTGTGGCTCTAACAATCTTTCCCCCTTCTTCAACAAGACAGAGAATAGCTATGACTAGTATACAAGCTGCAATGCCAAGGACCAGTTCATGAGCGCTATTTCCTTCCGACTTTTCTGGTGTGGGTGTATGTGTGTGTGTGTGTGTGTGTGTGTGTGTGAGAGAGAGAGAGAGAGAGAGGGGGGGGGGGAGGGAGAGAAAGAAAGAAAGAAAAGTAAATGCCATTATAGGAATAGTGAACACAACAATAGCAGGTACATATGTCTTTGCCACTAATTCACTAAATAGGATTTAAACCATTTTCCCCATTCTTTGATTTGAGAACTAGGATAGTTCCATTCTGAACATTTTGCTTTACTGACATTAATAAGTTAAGTTTCAGGGTCAGCTCAATTTCCTCCATTTTCCCTTCCTAAAAGCATGTTTAAGCTCCCAGTCTGGGCCAGCTGAAGAGCACAGGGGTTGGGGGTGATGGTGTATAGAGATGTGGTGTGATATGGAGGCAGGTACATAGAGAAGATGATTAAACCACTTAAATTTATTTGAAAGATCCTAAATTTCAATAATCCAAAAGTTTAAAATGGTGAGCATGCCACTGAAAGCACTTGGAGTGTAGACTGATTGCCTGCCTGCTGGGAGACATCAAACTAGGAAGATTGCAAAGAGAAGGGATGCTGGGTAGAGTTCCCTTAATCAAAGGTTTCTATTTCTCTCCCTTGAGAATATCCTTTATGACTTAGTAGACCAGGAGGGGGGGAAAAAGCCTGGGAAGGTCAGTAAGAGCTTTCTGTTTGTCTCTCTCTATATATAAATCTGCATATTTCTTCTCTCTCTCTCTCTCTCTCTCTCATGCATGCATGTTCATAGATGTGTTTCTGTGCATGTGGAGATAGACCAGAGATTGATGGATTGATGTTATTTCTCTTCTTGGATCACACTCTACATTATTTAATGAGACATGGGTCTCTCATTCAAACTCACAGTTTTGGCTAGTCTAGGTAGTCAACTTGATCTTAGAATCCCATCTTTACCAAACAGAAGAGATCTGAGACCTCAAAATCTGTCTTTTGTGTGAGTGTTAGGAATCAAAACTCAGGTCCTCATGCATCCATAGCAAGTGCTTTGCCATCTGACCTGTTTTTCCCTTCTTGTAAGTTGTACTAACTTTGAAAGGGTTGTTTACAACAAGGTCACAACCTCATTCCATGATAAAGGTCTTTGTTGTAAGTGCTGAGCCCTCTTGGATCTGAAAACCCTCCCTGATCTGGACAGTCAGGGTCTATAAGCTATATTTTTTCAAACATTTGAATTTTAGTAGTTTCTTGCAGACCCCACACAACTTCTTCATGTGTCAGTCCTTCAAGTCCAGCTTTTAAAAAGTAGTTATTTCTTTATCTATTTATTTACTTAAGAGACAGACACAGAGAGAGAGAGAGAGAGAAACTGCATAGGCCCAACAGGGCCTCCTGCTACTGCATATGAACTCCAGACACATGTTCTACAATGTGCATTTGTCTTTACATGGGTGCTGGGAAATTGAACTCTGGCCAACAGGCTATGCTAGTAAGCTCCTTTAACACACAGAGTAGTCTCCCCACCTAAGTCAGGGTTTTCTTAACACACTGAGAGCTTTGCTAAAGAAGTCTTTGCCCCAAATTTCTCAGCTCTTTCAAGTTACAGAAACATTCCCTGAATCATCTCTGGAGATCGTTTAGTGATTCCTGACCTTGTCCCCTATTCACACCTAATACTTCCCAAATCTCAGCCCATAGATATCCAGCTGCAGTGTACACTCAAGTTCTGATGTCATATCCAGTAGCCCCTAAGCCTTGAACTTCTTTGACTCCAGTGAAATGTGTGCTTACACTCCTCTGAAATTCAGTAACACATACATTGTATTGCTTGGGCCCCTTTCTGTTGCCTCATAACTAATTCACTGTCGATATACATCCAACCTCCCCAACACTGTATGCTCTCAGAGGAAACAATCATAGCAATCACATTTATAACTCCTGGCCCTCACAGCTAGTATTTAATGTGGTTGAAAAGCAAGAGTAAAAGTTCATTTATTTATCAGTGGTCATCCACTCCTGTTTTTTGTTCATTCAAAGAAAAGTATGCATTACATTTTACGTAATTTTGTAGTCACAATTGGATGCTAACTGTGAGACAATGCCAAATAATCAATGAACTTTCCACTAATCTATCCCTACTTCATGATTGATTTAATGCTAGTGTATTTCTCTTAGTCATTGCCCGGTACAGTAAAGAGAGTAAAGAAAGAAAGGATAGAAGGGAAGAGGGCAGGAGGAAGGAAGAGCAGAAGGGTGAGAGGGAGGGAGGGAAAACACACTCTACCTTATTCAGTTTAACTCTTGCCTCTTGTAACAGGGCTGAAGGAATTCCTGAGTCATCTCCTGGTGAGTTATGTGCCCAGAAGGATCTGCTTTAGCCCCACAAAATGATTTATTATGCAGACCTGAACATCTTTGAAGAGTACTGGAGTCCAGTTCTACTGCTCATGAGTTTGTTCTCCAGTTTGCATGATCCTGTTCTTTTCCTTCTTGCCCCTTCACTTATTAGAGTTTTCTTTAATCTCATCTAACACTCTGAGCACTAGAGACACCAATACAATACTGATGTAATTCCAGCATTATAATTCTAACACTGTAACACTAAAGACTATGCAGCCTAGACTAAGAGTGTGTTATGTTTAAAGAAATTCACTTCAAAAGCCATAATTGTTTTAAAAAGCAACTTAAATTTGTATCTGTGCAATTTAGAAACCAAGAGGCTCTGTTCATAGTCCATTGCAATGCATCATGGTGTGTCTTTCATATAATTTTAATGTTCTTTATTACCCCAACCCCAGCACAAAATTCTTCCCTAAACATGCTGCCTGAATTTTTTCTCTTTGTCCTTCCCTGGTCTCCTTCATAATTAATGATGTAGCTATACTTAGCCTCCCTCCTTCTTTTTGATGAGGGAAAGGGGAAACTAAAAGGGCAGAAAGGAGATTCTTGGTAGCACAATGGGAGTCTAAGGTCTAGTAATGCCCATGTAACTATGATAGAGCCATCAGCACAAATAAGTATGTACCTCAGTGGGGAAACACATCCACACGAACAACTGTACTCCACATGGTGAGATTATAGTAGACATAACTATATTATATAGAGACATGACATCTGTCTGAATCTGATTATGGAAGCATGGGTGAGCCCATCTGATAAGCACAGGGCTGCCACCCAGAAGGGCAGGATAGTGATGACAGGATCCCTGTGTATAAGTAGTGGAGTAGATCCTGTAAGACCTTTGTTCTGATGTTCTGTTTCTGCTCCAGTTCTTTCTGCTGTCTTTACTAAGTGAACAGTCTTCACACTCTTGGAAGACATGTTTAGTTCCTGGAAATAGACTTCACATAATTGTGTTACCTAATGAGTCCAGAATTGGACCAGATACCTTGGTTTGTTCTAATCAGCACCTTACAAAGGACATGTATCTCAGCACTGATAAAATGGCCTCTGAACACGCGTGGACTGCTTTTAGCTCTTTCCATCACTGCTGTGTACTGAGCCTGCCATGAAAATGTTCCTTTCTGGAGTGTGCTCAGATCTGTTCTCCTCTGCCATATTAAATAATTAAGCATCATTTAAACTGTACTTAAACTGGCATTATTTCTACCCAAGTGCATCAATTGGCAACATTAAATTTCATATTCCACTTTGAAACTCAATTACCTAATCTCCCAGAATTTTTCTTATGATGCAATCTCCATTTTTTTTTATCATTTTTCAAGACAGTGGTACAATTAAAAAAAAGGAATCTACATTGTCTCTGTTAGTCATTTCCATTATCAGTAAATTTTCTCATTTTTTTCATTGTTTTGAGATTATTCCTTCCCTGAACCCATGAAAGACAAGGAAATGTAAACGCCATCAGTGTAAAGCACTATGAGCATTCAAAATACCTCTAGTAAAAGTGGTAGTCACTTGGGTTAATACAAAGAGCAGACACTCTGGAGTTAGATGGGTTGGGGAGGAGGTGGACAGAGAATTAGCTCAAATCTATGCTCTGTGACCTTGCATGGCCCCAGAGTGTCACTTTCCTCATTTTCAAGAGAGCAGAAATAACACCCATCATGCAGAAGCTCTTCAGAAAGCAATCAAAGGCACCTCACATATCTGGTCCCTATGAGAACTTTGTGATAGCTGCTTTATTGATGACATCATATCACATTATTGGCATCTATTTTGTAAAGAAGTATAGACAATCTTCTTCCATTATGTGTCAGATAGACTTTGTGGGTCATAAGACAACATACTCTTGCATGGCATCAGGAAATCTAATGTAGACAGTGTGTGACTACATAATCATGGCTCTTTTTATAGGCTATTAAAAATAGATGTCAGGCTGGACTTGACCAGAAAGCCATAGCTTGTGCATTACCATTTTATGCCATGACCTATTAATTCATTCAACAAATATTTACTGGTTGCTTACAACTACTAGCTAGCCTCTATACCTGGACAAGAGACTGTAATGGTTAATAATTTTTGGAATGCAGCAATAAATACATTGAAAAATTTATCTTATTCTCATAGGATCTACCTACATTCCTTGAAAGTAGGCAATCAGAAAAGCAGCACACACACGACATAAACAGGAAGGATGTTTCATAATGCTTGGGCTGTGCAGAGAATTAGAAGAGACAGTGTGCATGAGGCTTCTTACCACACTTCACCCACCACACAGAGCAGAGTACTGTAGAAGTTATTTCCTGAGAGGTAGTCATTGATCTTGTCTCAGCTTTTATCTTAGGATTTTCACAAAATTTTTAAAGTATCTCAAGATTCTTGTTTCCAAAGAATCAAGCTTCTCTTCACAGAGTTGAACTCTTGAACAAATGTTCCCAAGGAGGAAAATACTTGAAACATATATGAGGTACTAAGGGCAGCAGAACACAGCAGACCTTGGACCTCAGTATTTCCCAGAACCCTCCAGGATACGGAAGCATACCCTTCCCACATTCCCTGGGTCTTATGTGGCTAGGAGAATCATCTTATAAGAAGGCATCACCGGGACCCATACAAAAATCACATGGACACCGGCTGTAAGTTAGTCCCTGAGCTGTGGTCTTTAAAATCCATCTACTATTATCCTCTTTGAAGGCCTAAAAAGAAATATTATGATCTTTTCTTTAATTTCCAGACAATAAAATTGAGGTTTGGAAGTTTGTGATTTCTCATAAAGTCAATAACTACCTACCACTGCCTTTATTTGACCTTAAATCTGTCAACCTACATTTCCCTCAATTCCTGATATTTTGTTTGTCCAACCATAATGAAGAAATGTTTGTTTTATTCTCTAGATTTTAAACCCTAGTGTCCATTGCCCATTACCATTTGGCTATTTATTCCTACACCTACGTGAAACCTATCCATATGCTTCACACTGATAAAAAATGTTGCCGAATGACTTCAAAAATCCACTTGCATTGAATTTACTTGTTTCCTCTTCTAACTAGTCCAATAGCAATTTAATTTTTAAAAGTAATCAAATGTGTTTGACATGATTCATTTTCACAAATCTATGTAACCTCACAGCAATTAAGTTGCATTCTTCCAGATACAAAGCTGAGCAGAGCCTTATCTATCAGCTCACATTATTCTTCCATTGGAAATAAAAGGACTACCTGGGCCCACAATCTTCATGCTTTATTTAAAATATAATGATATTATTTTCAGTTCTATCATCGTATGCTATATACCCTGATTTGAAAGACTTTTAAAAAGAGATTTAATAGGTATTACTAAGTGGAAAGATGGAGTCTGTTACCAAGTGTGCCACACCAAGATGTAATCCATCGATCCACAGTATTTTGTCTAATTATATCCTTTCAGAGTCATTGTAATGGCTCTACAGAATTGCTTGCCTCATTTTTCTGCTTAAGTAAAATAAATATCTCTTTCATTGTAAGACATGATGGCCATGATGAAAACTGCTTGTAAATGCAATCTTTTGATTCTGTAATACCTTTTTTGCAGTGCATCTACTCCATATAGCTTTTCTGTTTATTGTTTTGTTTGGTTTTGTTCACCTTTGCCTCAATCAGAACCAAGCAGTAAATCTCACTGTGTGTTTAACCTAGTTAAATATGTTTCTCATCTTTGAGACAGGGAAATGTTAGGACAGTGATGGCCATCACAAGAGTAATGGGAAAGGAGTAACAAGGTTCTTTACTAATGACTTCCAGTGGCTACAAATATTATTTAGGAACCTGAACACATGTTAGTATTTACTATGAAACAGACTCTCTGATGAGAGTTTTTATATATTTTCCTTTATTTACTTGCAAGCATAGAGATAGATAGAAAAGCAATAGAGAAAACAGACATACCAGAACCTCCAGCCACTGCAAACAAACAAAAAACATGCCTCTTTGTGCATCTGGCTTTATATGGGTACTAAGGAAGTGAACCCAGGTCATTAGTCTTTGCAGGCACATGCCTTAACCACTTAGCAATCTCTCCAACCTTCTGTTGAGAGTTTTAAACATGGAAACTATGGTTTTGAAAAATTCTGTACCTGCTTGACATAACAAAGTAGGAAAAGGCATAGAGAAATTTTCACTCAGTTCTGTACAATATCTGCATAGCTTCCATATCATGCTATCTTCCTGGGCATTAAATACTTCTCCAGTTGTAAGCCCTTATTGGAGCTACTGGTGTGGGGGGGCAAGGATAATATCATGTTGCAAGTCTTCTTGAGCCCATAGAAGTAATATTATCATACAATGAGTGGCTTTGGGGCACAGAAATATACTCAAGAAAAGAAAATATTGTTATCAAATGTTATCTTTATTTTGCAAAACTTTGTTCATTGTAAGTGATTAGCAAGTATGTATTGATTACTGAGTTCTTTGTTTGGTTAGAGGTCTGATAATGTATTTAAGATGTTTCTTTCTTTCTTTCTTTCCATATTTTTAATCCTCCCAAAAATACAACAACTAGGGTATAAACTATAACTAAGTAGTAAAGAAGAAATAAATTGAATTTTAAAAGAACCTTGGGAAGAGTCCTATGCTTGGGATCACCATAACTGACATAAGAAAAGTTTTATGTAACTGGTTTACTGAATTTGGTCTCAGGCTCTGAGGAGAATTTGGGTGTGTATATGGAAGAGGAAAGCATTTCCCAGGAGAGGGAATTCCATGGGGAAGATTTTATTAAAATACACATGTTTAGCCGGGCGTGGTGGTGCACGCCTTTAATCCCAGCACTTGGAAGGCAGAGGTAGGAAGATTGCCATGAGTTCGAGGCTACCCTGAGACTAGTTAATTCCAGGTCAGTCTGGGCTAGAATGAGACCCTACCTCGAAAACCACAAAAAAATACATGTTTGAAGATGCCATGATGAAACTCATAACTTTGTATTCTAACCAAAATAACATACTATAACATACTTGAATTTTTTATTTAGGACATCCAGCCACTGCAAATGAACTCCAGATGCATGCCCAACCTTGTACATCTGGCTTATATGGGGCCTGGGGAATTGAACCTGGGTCTTTTGGCTTTGTGGGCAAGCACCTTCACCACTAAGTTATCTCTGTAGTCCACAAATTTAAATTTTTGAAAGGATGCAGTATACTCTTGAGCAATATGATGAGTAGGTAACTGGACATATGGGCCTTGAGAAAGTGTTAACACACTATAATTAAGTGGGTTAAATTTCAAAGACAGAAATTGGGGTGTGTCTTGGGAATTCTCTAGAATGCTTAAATGAGATTGGATAGTGGAGATGTTAGGACTTAGGGAGAATATAAAATTGAGAAGAGTGCAAGAAGCTCTAGGAAGTTTTTGTGAACCAACACAAGCCTAGAGGGTTGACCTTGGTTAAAAATATCAGGAATAGCATTGAAGAAATAGAAGTCTGGAATAGAAAAAAGACTCAGATTGTAGGTCTGTCTTTTTTGACTTTGACTGATTGGAGGAAATGACATCTTTGAATAGCAAACTCTTCATCTTTGTTTACTGATAACATCACAAGACCTGTACTATGCTGAGTTCATCAAATTTTAACATGAAAGACAGAGTGGACTAAAGGCATAAGACAACAAAATGGATAAAGACTACCTAGAATGAGGAGTGTCTTCAATAGACTAGGGACAAGGGATAGGAGACAAAAGTAGATAACTGGATGGGAATATAAAATTGTTCTATATTTATATATTAAAATTCTCAATAAAAAGGATCATGCAAAAGAAGAAAAATCTCATGTTTAAGATTTCAAAAACTAGCATAGTGCATAATAGAATTGCTTCTGAAATACTGTTATTAGACTTATCTTAGCTCAGGTTGTCTTAACTAGTGACATAGACTGTGTGGCTACACAATAAAAATTCACAGTTTTAAAGCTTTTGCTGTCTTGCAGGTGATAACTTAGGTTCTGCCATAGCCTTTCCTGAGTGGGTACATTCGTGGAAAAAAAGGAATGTTTCCACTGTTTCTTCTTATTAGAACACTGATTATATCAAAAGAGGGTTCTACCTATATGACCTCATTTAACATTACTTACTTTCATAACAGTGTTATCTCCAAATGCATGAAGGATTCAAGCTTCTACAGATGAAGGGAAGAATGAACAATTAAGTTAAGGGCAGTCTGTATGCATAGGTGCCTATATTATTTAAAGAATTAGTATCAACAGATGATTTCCTTGATTTATATGACCTAACTAAATTAAATCAAGATGAGATTAATCACTTAAATAGACCTATAACAAGCATGGAGATCCGAACAGTTATCAAAAATCTCCCAACTAAAAAAAGCCCAGGCCCAGATGGATTTACTACTGATTTTTACCAGACCTACAGAGAAGAGCTAACACCATTGCTTCTTAAGCCTTTCCATAAAATAGAAAAAGAAGGAATTCTACCAAACTCCTTCTATGAAGCCAGCATCACCCTGATACCAAAACCAGGCAAAGATAGGACAAAAAAAGAAAATTACAGACCAATCGCCCTCATGAACATAGATGCAAAAATTCTCAACAAAATACTAGCAAACAGAATACAAGAATATATCAGCAAGATCATTCACCTGGACCAAGTAGGCTTTATCCCAGAGATGCAAGGATGGTTCAATATATGCAAATCGATAAATGTAACACATTATATAAATGGATTGAAGGACCAAAAATTACATGATCATCTCATTAGATGCAGAGAAAGCATTTGAGAAAATCCAACATCCCTTCATAATAAAAGTCCTACCCAGACTGGGAATAGAAGGAATATATCTCAATATAATAAAGGCTATTTATGACAAGCCTACAGCCAACATATTACTAAATGGGGGAAAACTGGAAGCTTTTCCACTAAAATCAGGAAAAAGACAAGGGTGTCCACTGTCCCCACTTTTATCTAATATAGTACTGGAAGTCTTAGCCATAGCAATAAGGCAAGAGAAGCACATAAAAGTGATATAAATTGGAAAGGAAGATATCAAGTTATCATTATTTTCAGATGACATGATTCTATACATAAAGAACCCTAAAGGCTCTACCAGCAAACTGTTAGAACTGATAAACACCTACAGCCATGTAGCAGGATACAAAATAAATACAGAGAAATCAGTAACATTCATATATGCTAACAACAAACACACAGAGGATGAAATCAGAGAATCACTCCCATTCACAGTTGCATCAAAGAAAATAAAGTACCTTGGAATAAACCTAACCAAGGAAGTAAAGGATCTCTACAATGAAAACTTTAAAACACTCAAGATAGAAATTGCAGAAGACACTAGGAAGTGGAAAAACATCCCTTGTTTCTGAATTGGAAAAGTCAATATTGTGAAAATGGCAATCTTACCAAAAGCAATCTACACATTAGTGCAATCCCCATCAAAATTCCAAAGGCTTTCCTCATGGAAATAGAAAAAACAATCCAAAAATTCACTTGGAATCACAAAAAACCTCAAATATCTAAAATAATACTGAGCAACAAAAATAAGGCTGGTGGTATCACCATACATGATTTTAACCTATACTACAGAGCCATAGTAACAAAAACAGCATGGTATTGGCACAAAAGCAGACATGTATATCAATAGAACAGAATAGAGGATCCAGATATAAGTGCAGGTAGCGATAGCCACCTGATATTCAACAAAAATGCCAAAAATACTCACTGGAGAAAAGACAGCCTCTTCAGCAAGTGGTGTTGGGAAAACTGGATATGTATCTGTAGAAGGATGAAAATAGATTCTTCTCTCTCTCCATGCACAAGAATTAAGTCCAAATGGATTAAAGACCTTAACATCAGACCGGAAACTCTAAAACTGCTAGAGGATAAAGTAGGGGAAATCCTTCAACATATTGGTCTTGGCAAAGACTTTCTGAATATAACCCCAATTGCTCAGGCAATAAAAGCACAGATTAACCACTGGGACCTCATGAAATTACAAAAATTTTGTACTGCAAAGGACACTGTGAATAAAGCAAAGAGACAACCTACAGAATGGGAAAAAATCTTCGCCAGCTATATATCAGACAGAGGATTAATATCTAGGATATACAAAGAACTCAAAAAGTTAAATAATAAGAAATCAAACAAGCCAATTAAAAAACGGGCTATGGAGCTAAATAGAGAGTTCTCAAAAGAAGAAATACGAATGGCATATAAGCATCTAAAAAAATGTTCTAGGTCCCTAGCCATCAGAGAAATGCAGATTAAAACTACATTGAGATTGCAACTCACTCCTGTCAGATTGGCTACCATCATGAAAATAAATGCTGGCAGGGATGTGGAAAAAGAGGAACCCTTCTACACTGTTGGTGGGAATGCAATCTGGTCCAGCCATTGTGGAAATCAGTGTGGAGGTTCCTAAAACAGCTAAAGATTGATCTACCATATGACCCAGCTATAGCACTCCTAGGCATATATCCTAAGGACTCATCTCATTTCCTTAGAAGTATGTGCTCAACCATGTTTATTGCTGCTCAATTCATAATAGCTGGGAAATGGAACCAGCCTAGATGTCCCTCACCTGATGAGTGGATAATGAAGATACCGCACATTTATACAATGTAGTTCTACTCAGCGGTAAAGAAAAATGAAGTTATGAAATTTGCCGAAAAATGCATGGATCTGGAAAGGATTATACTAAGTGACATAACCCAGGCCCAGAAAGCCAAGCACCACATGTTCTCTCTCATATGTAGATCCTAGCTACAGATGATTGGGCTTCTGTGTGAGAAGGAAAAAAACTCAGTAGCAGAGGCCAGTAAGCTAAAAAAGAGATACAGAGGGAAGAGAAGGGAAGGGAGGAGGGTACTTAATAGGTTGTATTGTATATATGTAAGTAGAAGAATAGATTAATGGGGTGAAAAGACCCAAAGTGAGGTCAGGGGAGGAGATTAAGTAAAGGAAAGGTGGAGGGAGGTCTAATCAAAATATAAGAGGATATAAATAAATCATATGGAATCATCCAGTTTTGGACAATGGAACACTTAGGAGCCATAGATCATTGCTAGAAAATTTTTAGTGCCAGGGATGGGATACCTTCCAGTGAGTTGTTGGCCAGGGAGGTCCCTGATGCCCCCAAAACATTATAGGCCATTGCCGAGGCCCTTGGTTTCCCACCAGGAATCGATGGTAAGACCATATTGCTGAAGACTCCACATATATGGGCTGCAAGGCCACTGAGAAATCCTGCTGGAACTGAGCTGATAACCTCCTCCATGTAGACCAGCTGACAAAAAGCTGGAAGAAGCCATTCTACATGCAGTTCAATGGGAGAAAGAGATACCACCAGTGAAGATACTCAACAGTGGACACTGCAAGACTTATAATTGGCCAGCCAGGCCAAATGAGCCAACGGGTACAATAGTGGCACGTCTATCATGGTGGAAACCAACTGCCCTCCAATTGGACTGGAGGCATGCTCCATGGGAGGGAATACATCCCTGATACTGAAAAGAGAGGTAGTCATGAGCCCTAGGGGTGTAACATCTGCTGATGTCTGGATAAATGAATATACTATGCTTATCAAACTGCCCAGTAAGTACGTCTCTTAATATTCATACCCTTATATTAATGCTACTCTCACTTTGGGTAGAGAATCTTCTCTTTTCAGATGGCAGTGACCTTGGGAAGACTCAGAAGGTATCATGGTGCTGGAAAGAAGTGACTAGAGTACTGAGTAACATCTCGATCACACCTTCCAAGGCTCAGGGTCTAATGAGGAAGAGGTGGTGGAAAGAATGCAAGAGACAAAGGAAGGGTAGGACTCCTCACAATATGCTCCCTCCAAACATAAAATGGCCTCGATATCCATGACCTCATAGAGCCTGACACTACCTACACAAGACCATCATAAGAGGAAGGAAAGATCATGACATCAAAATAAAAGAGAGATTGGTTGAGATGGGGAGGGGATATGATGGAGAATGGAATTTCAAATGGGGAAAGGGGGGAGGGAGGGTATTACCAGGGGATATTTTTTATCATCATGGAAAATCTTTTAAAAATTGAGAAAAAATTAAATTAAATTAAATTTTCAAAAAAATAAAGAATTAGTATCATAAATATTAAGAGGACTGGATAGATTACATAGTGGTTAAGACATTTTCTGGTAAAGCCAAAGAACCCAGGTTTGATTCCCCAGTACCCACAAAAGGCATATGTACAAGGTGGAGTATGCATCTGTAGTTCATTTGCAGCAGCAAGAGGCCCAGGCATGCCCATTCTCTCTGCTCTAATTCCCTCTTCCTTTCTTTCCCTGTCAAATAAAAAATTAAATTAAATTAAATTAAATTAAGAATGGAAACTTGAAAGCTGTGGCTACTGGTTACAAAAGGAAAATGTGGGAAGAGAACAAGGTGAATAAGATGTTAATGTTTCAACTTTGAGTAAATGCAGGGATTGTGTTCTGTGCTAAGTTTGTCATCAGTCAGCCACCCACTCTAGTCCTTGATTTCCAGAGGAATAGTCATTTATGGTCCAACCACGTATGGGGCTCCTTAAAATGGGTCAACATATAGCTATCTCCTTTTCTCCATTAAAAAGAAAGCTCAGTCTCATCTTTTATTTTAAGGTAAAAAGTTTTCAGAGGATCTGAAGATAGCAGTAGTCTTTTAAGAAATACGCTTTTTCATGGAGGAAATTTAACACACTCTTTATTCAATGTTGCCTTAATATTTTATACAAGTTCAGAAGAGACTATCATTGAACTTCTGATGCTTTTCTTTTTCACTGAGGTTTGCATAAATTATATTGACTTGGCTTTGCCACTTTTCCAAATTATGGAAAAGATATGGGAATAATACATGTTGTAGTCAAATATATTTCTACCATGAGATATATCATTTATCAGTGCTGTAGTGAGCAAGATATTTTGTTGAAAAGGTTGTTTTTTTCTATCACTGATTTTATAAAAAAAAAAAAAAAAACAGGGCTATGTGGTTTTAAGGAAACATTTTTTCCTCTGTGACAGAGTAACAATGCTTTCAGAGGTATCTCCAGTTCACATACAGTGGGAGTCATTTCTATAAAATAATTGAAAAAATAATGTTGGGCAATAAATCTGAAATTATTTAATTGCTATTATTTTCAATTTAATCATGGGAGCAGGCTTTTAGCCTGTGTTATTGTGTTTAGCACAGTGGTGAAAGTGGTTTGTTGCAAGTAATAGAGAGATGGAGTTCAGGAGTGGAGAAGAATCCCCTCATGTTGTGTACTCTCTGTGTGGAGTTTGTCAATAGGTTCCGGCACATAGCTACCAAAGGGAGAGAAATGAGCAGGTAGGCTTGTGGCTCTGAGACAGAGGAGAGATAAGCACCCTTTGGTTCATGACACCTTGCCATTACAGACACATTCAAACTTTCTTTCTTCTTATAGTTATTCGTTTATCCCCCTTGAATATAGTTTCCCTTCTTAACACTTTTTTTTTGCTCTTCAAAGGAAAATGCCATTTTATTGCTCAATTACTTGACTTTAAGAATTAAAGTCAAGTCAATTGAATTAAGAAGGTTTACTTTTTTATTTATTATTGATTTTTTGTTTGTTTGTTTTGAGGTAGGGTCTCGCTCTAGCCCAGGCTGACCTGGAATTCACTATGTAGTCTCAGGGTGAGCTTGAATTCACAGAAACCCTTCTACCTCTGCTTTCCAAGTGTTGGGATTAAAGGTATGTGCCACGACACCTGGATAAGAATGTTTCTCTGATATTCCAAAACAAATTAATGCAAGTGTCTGGAGCAAACTGAGTTGCATATTGCACCAAACATGATTATTTTGTGAAATCCTCAATGGTCGATCAAAATACAATATATGTCACAAAATTTCCAAACAATGGGGCATGTTTGTCTCATAAGGAGAATTGTGCAGAGTTAGGATGGTAGGTAGGAAGTCAGAAAGAATGTTTCCTGTGGATGTATACCATTTAGTACCCTTTTATGAAGAATCCATTATGAGTCTCAGGAACCTGTAACTAATCAAAATACCTAAGACTTTCCCAAAAAGGACACTCTGTAAAAGGTGAGCCCAGGGCTAAAAGAGAAGGCAAGCTGTGTTCACAACTCTTATACACAATCTCAAAAGTTCTACCTATTAGGTTTCCCCAAAATTAAATCTTTTTATATTGTTTGTTGGAGGGAGACCTCACTATGTAGCCCGTGCTGCCCTGAAGCCTGCTGTGCAGACCAAGCTGGCCTCCAACTTGTGACAAACCTGTCAGTACCTTCAATGTTGCAAGAGAACTGGCTTGTACTGCCTTGCCAGATCTAAGAATATGAATTCAGCCTCTTTGGATTCGGGGATCAATACAGCTTCAGTTAGCATTTTTTTCAAACTCACAGTCACATATAATAGTGAAAAAAATTGTAAGTTTTTAAAAATGTTTTGTAAAGCTGGGTGTAGTGGCATACGCCTTTAATCCCAACACTCAGGAGACAGAGGTAGGAGGATCTCCGTGAGTTTGAGGCCACCTTGAAAATACAGAGTGAATTCCAGGTCAGCCTGGGCTAGAGTGAGACCCTATCTCAAAAAAACAAAAAAAAAACAAAAAAAAAGTTTTGTAATTTTTTCATTGTTACTATAAAAAGTGGATTAAATAAAGTAAAATACTTTAGCTTTGATAAGACAGTATGGTATATGACAGTTAACTTCTAGTAACCTTCAATAACTTTTTAAGTTTTTTTATGTTTATTTTTATTTATTTATCTGAGAGTGACAGACAGAGAGAGAAAGAGGCAGAGAGAGAGAGAGAGAGAGAGAGACTGAGAGAGAGAGACTGAGAGTGAGAATGGGCGCGCCTGGGCCTCCAGCCACTGCAAACGAGCTCCCCCTTGTGCATCTGGCTTATAAACCATATGCAAACTTGCCTTTTTCAATTTAATTTTTTTTATATTTGGGAGAGAGAGAAGGGGGCCATTAGAATAGGTGCACCAGGGCTTCTAGCCACTGCAAACAAACTCCAGATGCATGTGCTTCCTTGTGCATCTGGCTTATGTGTATACTGGGGAATAGAACCTGGGTCCTTAGGCTTCACAAGCAAGCATCTTAACCTCAAAGCCTTCTCTCCAGGTCCCCTTTTCCATTTAATATTTAATATTTTATCTCAGATTGATGTGAAATTAAATATAATATAATTTATGCAAATTATATTTTTGTATTATTCAAATTTTTCTATTGCCAAATATTCATTGCACATAGTGTTGGATTTCACAAAGACAATTGCACTTCTCATATAATACCAAGATGCTTTTGAGGATAGTCGCAGTTCTCCCAAACTGCAAATCAAATTGCATGGAATAATCACTGAATTTTCTTTCTTATACATTAGTTTTCAACACACTCCAGGTACCTCGATGCACTCTAGGAGAATTCTCATCAGGTGCAGGACTGCATGTTACAGATCTGGTGGAAACATGTGCACATCAATGCCCCTGTGCTTCCTGTCGTCAACAAGCTGGACATCATGTGTAGACAAGAGACGACTTGAAAAGAAATAACACAAGGCTATGTGCTGTTCATAGCCCCATAGCCGCTAGTGCTGACGGACAAAATGAGTGGCAGGGTCATTTAATGCCAATACCAAATGGTAAACCTTCTTCTTAGTAAATCAGCCAACATGTATGCAGGTCTTACTGTGTATAGATAACTTTGCATAGATAAAGTAGTTTGATTTTCATCGTTAGTCTGTGAGTTTGGAACACTGTAGTGTGCCCATCAAGCAAGCAAGGAAATTTGAAGTTGTAGAATGACAGTCACTGAGTGCTGGGTTTACAGCACTGCCTATGCCCTTGAAGTATGTTTCCACATTTAGCCCTGAAAGCAGCTAAATCATGCTCTCATTCCTGTTTCACACGTTAGAAAGTCAAACTTGTAAGCAACTCCTCTGAAATCATATCGTCTACTTACCAAAAAATAAAAAGCTAAGGCTGGGGCTGGAATGATTGCTCAGTGGCTAAGGTGCTTGCCTTCAAAGCCAAGCAACCCAGGTTTGATTCACCAGTACACACATAAAGCCAAATAACAAAGTGATGGATGAATCTGGAGTTTATTTGCAGTGACTAGAGGCCCTGGTGTGCCCATTCTCCATATATTCTCACTTTCTCTCTCTTTCTCCCTCTCTGCAAATAAATAAAATGTAAAAAAAAAAAAAAGAAAGAAAAAGAAAACTAGGATTGTGATCATATGGCTCTTCCCACCATGTTGTGTTCATAAGAGGCAGGAGTATTATGGAAACACAATTTATCAAGCCTGTTTGCCTTCCATCTCTCTAACTATGCATTCAAACAAATGAAAGTGATATTATTACAACTTGTAAGAGTTTGCTGAAGTACTATATTCATGGTTTTGACCTCTGACCTACCGTCTGTCACCACTCCAGCCACGTGATCCAGAACCCTTTAGTGCTGCACTTTGGAACTCCTTCTTCTCTTGAGCTCCGAGCCATAACCATCTCTTGATTTCTCTGCAGTGTCTCTGGCCACACATTCTCAAGCATCTCTCGAACTCATCCTCATTGCCCGGTCCTTAAGAAGTTGGTGTGCGCTGGAGCTCAGTCAATGGGCTACCATTTTCCCTCTATCTGCACTCACTTCTTTTTAAGTACAGAGATCATAGTGCAAGTCTTGATGTGATCACACAGGATAATGCGCACAGGGGAGAAGAAAAGAAAAGTCAGCTTAAAGTTCCTGGAAGTAGCGGCTGGGAAAGACAGCCAAGTTACGGCTGAGGAGGCTGGACATTGAGAGGAGAACAGGAAGTGTAAAAGCAGAGAGTAAAGAAGTCTAATGTTGGAGGAACCAATGAGCTACCTGACGTCAAGAGGAAAGAGAACAAAGGATTTAAAATAACAAAAATTGAGCAATAGCGTGGTGTCCCTGCTGAAAGTAATTCCCACAGATTTAATCTGAGAAAAGAAGGAGCTTAATGAAGATAAAGGATGTAAGTACATTAATTCACTGATTCATTTGTTATTTACTAAGCATCTACTCTATACTCTATGCATAGAACTATTCAAGTGAACTGGGTACAAAACAAAAAGATGGGCCCTGCCTTCCCATGGGTTCATTCTGGCAGATTGGATGAAAGGAAATCAATAAATCATTTTGGTAGTTTATGGAGGGGGTGGATTATTAATAGTATTTACGTTGCCTGCCAGTTCTTTCTTTTACTATATCCATGTTCAATTTGCTATAGCTTTTTATTCAATTTAAGTTGTCAAATATAAAACAAAACCTTATTTTATTTCTGTGTCAACTTCCAATATAGGTTGATACTTGAACTTGTTTAATATTAACAATGGGTTAGAGGAGAGAGTGAGAGAATTTGATAAAAATCTGGAAAGACAGGGAGGGAAGAGAAGGGAGGAGAGCTTTATGGGTTTTTTTTATTTTATTTTGGTTTTCATCCTGCTCTATCTTTTCTTCAGGTAATTCAAGAAACAAGATTCAAACCTCAAACCTTAAGGTCAAACAGAAGGCAGAGAAGATCTTGGCTAAGTGGTTAAAGGTGCTTGTTTGCAAAGCCAGACAGTCTGGACTAAGATTCCACAGTACCCACTTAATGCCAGATGCACAAAGTGTTGCATGCATCTGGGATTCATTTGTAGCAGATAGAGGACCTAGTGTGCCCAAACTCATTCTCTGTCTTTCTTTCTCCCTCCCTCTCTCTCTTTCATAAATACACATTGTTTTGTAAAAACAGCCACCTCTTGATGTTTATGTCTTATCTATCCAAATGTATGATGATATATGT
Organism: Dipus sagitta; assembly: GCA_036346955.1. NCBI lineage: Eukaryota > Metazoa > Chordata > Mammalia > Rodentia > Dipodidae > Dipus > Dipus sagitta. Next base: position 122,255,172 of record CM070772.1, read on the forward strand.
CTGCACTTAGCCAAGTAATGCTTGGACATCTTAACACCAATGCAAATACTTCCACACATTTGTTAAGCAAATGTATTGGGAAGCAGAGCTAGAAGGTGGTGATAGGTTAGATTTCATGTAAAAATTTCCTTGAGAACAATGAAATGTGAAGGGGAAAAGTTGGGAATGTATGAGGTACAAAATGCAATACCAGGCACACATACAAGAAAATCCTTGCCCACAGTTTTGGGATGTCATATGTATTTCCCTAGTACTAATTACCTTCAGCTGAAACTAACATATTCTGAGATTCACCTGGAAAACATTAATGGCAAATGTTTTTTGTCTCTTTAAAGGAGGATTTCCTTGTTCTTTTCAAGACCATGAAAGGACTGTTGAAGAAGAATGAGTGCATGTATCAGTCCAGTCTGTTTAAAAAAAACCTGACACAACAGACACCCAGATCCTAGTCTCTGAATATTATTGACCCTAACAGGAAGAGGTCCTTGGAAAAAAATGAGAGATTCATATGTGTATCAGGAAAGTATAAGATGACTTTAGAACATGCTGCTCTGAAAGAATATAAAAACGTTCTTAAAGAAGGGTGAGGAATAGCAAAAGGATTTAGAAGCTATATGAAAGAATTTCTATAGTCAAAACATAGGGCAGATTGAGGGATGGAGAGATTGCTTAGCGGTTAAGCTCTTGTCTGTGAAGCTTAAGGACCCCAGTTTGAGGCTCGGTTCCCCAGGACCCACGTTAGCCAGATGCACTAGGGGGCGCATGAGTCCGGAGTTCATTTGCAGTGGCTGGAGGCCCTGGCGTGCCCATTCTCTCTCCCTCTCTCTCTATCTGCCTCTTTCTCTCTGTCTGTCACTTTCAAATAAATAAATATAAATAACAAAACAATAGGTCAGATTGAGCAACAAAATAAATAATAGCACTAATAGATTGCAACTTGTTGATGGAAATAATAACCTATAAACCCACAGAAATATAATATATAAATGTCCATTTAACTGGAGGGAGTAATAATAACTCATGCTTTTTTTTGTTTTTTGTTTTCTTGTTTTTTGAGATGGGAAGCTGCTGTATGACTATGATTAGCCTGGGATTTGCTATGTAGACCAGGCCGGTCTAGAACTTGTAGCAATTCTGCCTCCTGAATAAAGGAATTATGTGTATGCACCAACATGCCTGATAGTAGTAGCTCTTTCATACAATAAAACTCCAAGTAATATATGAGTAAAAAATAGTGGAATCAATAAATAACCATATGGCATTTACTATAAAACTGTTTCAGGCAAGAAAGTAAAATAAAATCAGCGGATGCTAAAACTCGTAGGTGAATTGTAAAATTGGAACACTTGCATGAGCTCAGTAAATTGTTACATAAGACATTAAGTGATTACAAAGGGAAAATGGAAAATTTAAAGTGACAAACTTTAAATAAGAGATCAAAGTTAACATCAAGTGTAATAAAATAAAAAGAAATCATGTGCCTCGTTCTTATAGTATTCTTGACTGAAGTATATAATCTAAGTTTAATCATGAAAAAAATGCCAGGAAGACTAAAAACAACAAAAATCTTAATATAGCTGACTTAAAGTCTTTTTTTAAATTGCTAGTTATGAAAGTCCAAGTAAGATTTAAAAAAAAAAAACTGTTTTAGTTCAGGGAGAAGCAAAATTTGACAACAAATTGAATCTTACTTAAGGTTGACACATTATTTTTATTGTGTCAGTTACTACTGGTTTTTATTATGCTGTACTTATGTGTAGTAATATCCTTGTTATTAAGAACTGGATACAGGGCTGCAGGGATGGCTTAGTGGTTAAGGTGTTTGCCTCAAAGCCAAAGAACCCAGGTTTGATTCCCCAGGACCTACATTAGCCAGATGCACAAGGGGGTGCACATCTAGAACTGGATTGCAGTGGCTGGAGGCCCTGGCATGCCCATTTTCTCTCTCCCTCTCTCGCTTCCCCTCTTTCTCTGTCAAATAAATAAATAAAATAAGTTCTTTTTTTAAAGAGGTGGATACAGACACAAAGGAGAAAAATATTTTAAGCTGGCCGTGGTGATTCACGTCTGTCATCTTTGCACTCAGGAGGCTGAGGCAGGAGGATTATCATGTGTTTGAGGCAAGCCTTGTCTCTGTAGTAAGATTTGGTCCTAGAAAATAATTCAGTATATTTGTATCTTATTCTCAAGTGATAAAAATATTTTAACGTATAGGTATGTGCATATGTGTATGCGACTATGAGAGAAGACACAAGTGTGACAAATTAACATTTGAGGAGTATAAATGAAGACATATGTGTATTCTTGCAAAAAACATTTCAAGAAAAAACTTTAAAATAAGCTGGTCATGGTAATTCATGCTCTTAGAGGTAGAGGTGGAAAGCAAAAGGATCACTGTAATTCTGAAGCCTGGTCTCCATAAGCAAGTTCCTGGCCAGCCAGACCTGCATTTTACAATATTCTCTCAAAACAAAACAAAAATTTTTAAAGAGAAAAGTTAAAGTTTGAATAATGAGACACATCACTCAAAGTTAATGATACCTTTCTACCTTTTATGATTCAATTATTTATCTTCTCCACTTCATTAAACAAAAGTTGTGAAGGCTGTTGGTGAGATCCTAAAGACAGATTTTTGCCTCACCTTACTAAAATGTAACTACAAGAAGTCTAAACTACTTACATAACAATGAACATATTGAATAAGTGAATAAGTCTATATGTTTTCCATCTTGATCTGTCTAAAACATTCACAATGTACCTTCAAAACCCGTTTTACTATTGACAGCCAGATCCCAAAATGGCACTCCAGGCCTGGCTCTGAACCTCTCACTGAAGTTTGTTGTATCATTTATAGACATTCCAGAGAAGCTACAGCAGTGGGCAAAGGGCAGTGTTGAGTATTCTGAAGTAGTAATGAGCTCCCTTGTCCTAGAAACTCAGGTCTGTTCCTTTTTATTGATTTGACTTGTCTCTGTTCTGCACACAATGATCATCATTATATTCCAAGTAAAATCCAGTAGGTAAGAAAATTGGTACATGGTATTTTTCTCCCTCTGTAGGTTTCCTTCTCCATAGAACATCACTCAACTAGAACAACTGTCAGAAATGGAGAGGAAGTGGCAGCAGAAAGTGTCAGGAAATAGAACATAAATTAAAAATTGGACAGAACTTCATTCCCCACCCTGAACCTCAGTATCCTTATCTAAACTTCAATATTATTATCTGTAACAGTATGGAAACTGGTCATTTTAGGGAGTATGTCGAAGAACACATGAGCTGTGCGGTCCTCATTTTCTCCTCCCAGGCCTGTTCCATCTTCTCTCCATCATCTTCATGAATCTTGCTCTGTATTTGACCCAAAGAACGCTTTGAACAATTGGCCTTGCCTTGGTGTACCAGCTTTGGTGAAGGAAAAGTTGGCATACTATGGAAATTAGAAGTGAGCAACAGAATGTGGCATGTTTTGATGCCCCAGTTTCCTTCCTTATAAACCCATTGCCAGGGGGCACCACACCTCTGCTGAAGGCATATGGCCATCCCAGGTAAGAACAGATCTTCTAGATTCACTCTTTCCCCTAACTAAGGACAATAACCTTCCCAATCTCATGTTCTCCAGGGACCTAATCACCCTATGTTCCTTCCCTTGTCCTTACCTTTCCAAACAGACTCCTTCATTGAAGTCTCTTTAGCTACCCCTTTTCATGTGTCTCTATTATACCAGATCATGAACAGAATCAAGAGCAATCCCATTTAGACAACCATTACCTCACCTGTCTTTGCTATAGTCAAGTGGAAGACTGCTCATGCCAAGGAAAAGACAAACCCTCCAGATGCATTCTGAAGTTGGAAGGAGGCTGTAGCTATGATGATTTTGTGTTCGAATGGAAAAGTTCTTATCCAGAACCATGTTCAATATTGATAATAGATGGGAGTCAGGGCACAGAAATAAAAAACTAATAATCTCAGTCTGGATTTTATTTACATATGATTGTGTGGAAAGTATGAATTGGTTCTAGTTCATGTGTTATTTATTATGAATTAGGAACAATATATTTTAATGTTTTCTATAAGACTACCAGGCAAAAAGGGAGAGGGGGAAAGGAGTCAATCAGTTCAAAATAGTAAAACTCTATGACTGTTAACCTTCTAGAAAGAATTCATGTTTATGATTATATTTGGTTTTTTTTACTATGAAGTCAATAAATTTTGTACTGTCTCAAACTCACCTAAACTTACTACTTGTTCCTGGAATTTTCCTTCTCTTACATCAAATATCTGGGAACATTTTACAAGGCTTTCCTGTAATCTGCCAAACTCTACAAACATGTGCCTTTCAGGAGTTCAATTTTCTCCACCCAGTAATTGGCCAATGCAGAAAAACAAAGTATCATTTTATTTTACATAATGGTACTATGTAAAGTGATTTCCTAATTCACTGCTGAAAAATAATCATCACAAGTTGGGAGATTTAAAAGCACATGTGAGAGGCGTGCACCCAGGGAAATCTAGTTTCTCTGTGTGTACACAAGCTCACTCTTGCCCCCTGCAGTTTGCTGAGGAACAAAAGAAGATTGTGTTAGTAGCTTTGTGTTTTGCTTACAAACTTTAACTGAAATATTCATTTGCCTTATAAGGAGCTGTCAGTACCTCCAGGAATGCACCACTCAACAATATTATTCGCAAACATTTGCTTCCTCATCATGTAACAAATATGTTTTTGTTCATCCTCTGTCTTCCTTCTTGTTAACAGAGAAATTTATTCAGATGCCTCCTCCCAAAATGCTACCTACTAATTAATGTGGATGTGTTTTGTGTCTTTTAGAATTTGAAATGAATGTCTGTATACAAAATATAACAGTAGCTAATGTTTTTTCTCTGAGAAACAATACAATGTTTGGAAATAAAATGCCTCAGAAAATAATTTTGGGCAAGTTTATCTTATCACCTGCAGTTTCATTGTACTAATAAGATTGGTAACAAAACTTCCTTTCCAGGGCTCTACAATTCAGCACCCACGTGGTGGACAGTACCCTCTCAACCAGCATCCACTCATTCAAAGGGAAATTGAGAAAAAAAAAGTGTGTGTGTGTGTGTGTGTGTGTGTGTGTGTGTGTGTGTGTGTGTGAAGTTTTGGCCCTGATAATTCAGTGCCTTAAGCAATAACTCCTTATGCTACCAGAAACCATTTCTCTCACTTAAAAAAAAAACTATTATCTTTTATTATCCTAATGGTGCAAGATAAATACAAATAATTTTCAAACAAATTCCAAGTCCTTTCCACTCTTAGAAACTTCGTTTGTGGTGGTTCATGCAAAGTTTGCAAAAGGTCTTGCAGGACACACCAGTAAGTGTGAAGAGTGACTTAGACCATAGCATATTCAAGGGCTGTTACCAATTCTGAGATATAAATTAGGGCATAACATAAACCAGCAATGCAAAACTTTCATTTAATGCATGTGGTGTGAGACTTGGAATTTTTCAATGCTTTTAACAGGTGGAGCCCTGAAATATATCCTCAGTTATTTATCAATATGCACTCAATAAGAGCTTTGTTCTATGTGGGGCATTTTCAACCACCGCAGGAAACTTTCTGAGCAAGAAGGGGAGTATTAGAAATTAATAAATATTACTTGATTGCAAATAACGAAGACTGCTTTTGATTTCCTTCTACTGTGGGACTCCTTGAAGACAGCTAACAGAATTAACACTGTTCTGTCTATCATTCTGTAGACACAACTCTTTTTACTCTTGTGAACAGTAAACACATGATGCTCTGATCCTGTGTTCATTTGGGAAATTCAGAAATGAACTATAATTGTCTAAGTTTTATACCAACCAAAGCAAAGCAGAAGGTGATACTTTTTCTATCTACTCCTAGACTTCATATTTCTTCCAGGTTCAACAAAGTATTATCAGAACTTTGGAAGGTTCAGCATCCTGAGCTCATTGCTGACTTTTTCGAACCAAATTTCCAACCTAAGCAAATGTGTGCTCTTCTGTGTAGGTGTGATTTTGTTGATGGTAATCTTGTTGTTTATTTTTATTTATTTATTTGAGGGTGACAGACAGAAAGAGAAAGAGGCAGAGAGAGAGAGACAGAGAGAGAGAGAGAGAGGAGAGAATGGGTGCGTCAGGGCCTCAGGCCACTGCAAACGAACTCCAGACACATGCGCCCCCTTGTGCTTCTGGCTAATGTGGGTCCTGGGGAATCGAGCCTCAAACCGGGGTCCTTAGGCTTCACAGGCAAGCGCTTAACCACTAAGCTATCGCTCCAGCCCATTGACGGTAATCTTTAAGCAGAGTAAAGTAACATTGTTTATCTATCATTTCAGTGTGTAAATAGTTTGCAGAATATCAATTACCTCATCATTATGTACTGTAGTGTCATATTACATGGAAAGGATTAATTACTACTTCTATTAATATAGTTAAGCATTCTTTAAATATACAAACTGTTCAGTGGGGCAGGACTTAAGATAAATCTGTGACTATAAAACAAAACCCAAGTTCACAAATATTTATTAATCCATATACTTAGAATATATTCCTTCAACTAATATTTTCATCCCATAAATCTATATGTTTTCCCATAAGCATGTGATTAGAGGCTTAGCAGGGATTTATTTGTTCATTTATTGATTTATTTCCTCGTATTCATAAGCCATTGTTCTAAGTGCTAGAGATACAGTTTTATACAAAGCCACTAACATTCTTTCTTGGATAGACTATAGAACTGGAAGAGGCAGATAGTATGGAATTTGAGATGTTATAGTAGTAGCAACTAGGAATGCTACTTTAGGCAATGTGATCATGAAAAGTCTTGCTGAGATGGTGTAAATTGAAGCTGAGATTATGACATTTAACCTGAGTCTTGAATGTCAAAGAGGAGCTGGCTATACATCCATCTGTAGGAAATGCAGAATAGGCAGAGTGAATAACTGGCTAAAAAAAATTAAATTAGGACTGATGCATTTCAGGCTCATAGAGAAACAGGACATCAGTTGAAGTCTAGATGTGCAATTTCTTCCACATTTTTTCAGTCTACTGGCTAGTAACATAAAAATGAAAATCAGTCTAGAACATGAATAACTTTCCATATCATTAGACTCCATGAAAAAAGGCTAAAAAAGTATAGAATGCATACTGTATGAACCCATCTATATAAAATCCTAAGATGCAGGCTACTATGGAAGGACAGAAAGCAATGGTTGATTGGGGAAGCAACATTTGAACCAAGATGGGAATACAGAGATGAAGGCTAATGAAGGGAGTGATTATAATCTAGATTACTGTAATTGTTTCACACACGTGTGTTATATGCCAAATTCATAAGTGTGATGCATTTGCAGTTCACCATATACCCAGTGTAGCTCAATAAATAGTTGATAGCTTTTTATGCTGCTCATTTTTCAATTTTATATTATTTTATATTATTTATTTATTTGAGAGAGAGAGAGAGAAAGAAAGAAAGAAAGAAAGAAAGAAAGAAAGAAAGGAAGGAAGGAAGAAAAACGAAAGAAAGAAAGAAAGAAAGGAAGGAAGAAAAACGAAAGAAAGAAAGAAAGAAAGGAAGGAAGAAAGAAAGAAAGAAAGAAAGAAAGAAAGAAAGAAAGAGAGAGAGAAAGAAAAGAAGATAGAGAAATGGGCATGCTGGGGCCTCTAGCCACTGCAAATGAATTCCAGATGCATGTGCCACCTTGTGCACCTGGCTTATGTGAGTTCTAGGGAATCAAACCTGGATCCTTTGGCTTTACAAGGAAGTGCCTTCGCTGCTAAGCAATCTGTCCAGCCATAAATATATTATTTTTTTTGGTTTTTCGAGGTAGGGTCTCTCTCTGGCGAGGCTGACCTAGAATTCACTATGTAGTCTCAGGATAGCCTAGAACTCATAGCCACGCTCCTACCTTTGCCTCCCAAAACCTGAGACTAAAGGCATGCTCCACCATGCCTAGGCCATTTATAAAATATTTTTATTTATTGCTTTTCAAGCAGAGAGAGATAGAGAATGAGAATGGTCATGCCAGTGCCTCCTGTCACTGCAAATTAACTCCAGACACATATGCCACTTTGTGCATCTGATTTTACATGGGTACTAGAGAATCAAACCCAGGCCATCAGACTTTGAAAGCAAGTTACTTTAACTGCTGAGCCCTCTCCTCAGCTCCCATACTGCCCATTTTTAAAAGTATTTACTGAGTTTCTCTTGATAACCCATATTAGGCTGTCCAAATATCTCGGCACGACATTCATATCTGTAAGACTATTCTTTTTCAGCTTGCTGTACTAAAAATATTTGACAAAGCTGTTTGCAAACATTTCACCTAAAAGATTCTGGACAAGAATTAGTGAATTAAATTTGCATATTATTTCAGAATTGCATTTTAATTCAGCTATTCTGGAAACCCTGAATAAAACTTGTCTTTTATCTCTGTCCACTTGAGGCCAGGTTCTGTGGTTCTTTGCCTCATCCCCTCTTTCTATCCTCCTACCCCTGCTTTTTCATCTCTTCTGCCTTCTCTTATTTTTTTCCTCCAGTTGAACATTACCTTTTAGATGTATGTGTGTATGCATGTCCCTGTGCCTATGAGTACACATGTGTACACATATGTATGTGTGGATGTATGTCCCTGTGACTATGTATACACATGTGTACACATAGGTATGTGTGTGTGCATATCCCTGTGACTATGAGTACATGTGTGGAGGCCAGACATGTCTTTCTTCTCCAGTGCCATCCACCTTTTGGAGACAGTGTCTCTCACTGGTGTAGCCCTTACCAATTGTGCTAGACTGGCTCCTCAGTGAGCCCCAGTTATCTGTCTATGTATGCTTCCCCATACTGGGGTTCAGGTGCACACCAGCACTGTTAGCATTTTTGTGTTGATTCTGGGGTTGAACTCAGTTCCTCATGCCTTTAAGGCAAGCCCTTTACTGACTGAGGTATCTCCCTAGACTGAGTATTATACTTTTGTTGTTGCTGTACATGTGTGTGTGTTTGTGTGTTTGTGTATGCATGTTTTGCTGGTGCTAAAGAAGGTTGGCAACACCTTGCACATATTAACTGAGTGTTATTCATTATGCAGAAAAGAAAGAATTCCAGAAGTTAGGGAAAACCTCGGTCCTAGAACATCAGTCCCTACAGCACCAAGTGTGTCTTCCTTTCAGCCACATTTTGGCGTTAAAAAAAAATAGGTAAAGGTTTTATTTCTTCCAGCATTGGTTTCAATTAGGCATTCCAGCTTTGTTAGGAGATGTAGGACTCTTGAATTTATTCTCCTTTATACAGTAAACACAATTGTAGTCTTGAGGAAGACACAAGTTCTGTGCTGAACATGAAGCCTCTAACCATCCTCTGGGATGTAGAGACTCTGCCTGGGACACCAATCATGAATTTCAGATGACTGTGTAGAGCTGGCTGCCCATGCATGGGTGTCTCACTCTGTCACCATTCCAGTATCTAATGAAGGCCTTCACAAAGTTTCCATGCATAGAACCAGAAACTCCAGAATACAGTGAGTAATAGAATACTAAAACCATTGCTCAGAAAGTAGTGCGCTGACTTAAATTCCTATTGTCATACTCCTTGATAACTTCTGAATAAATATAGCCTATACCATTTTCTTAAGGCACTCAAATCTCTGCTTTGAAGCTATGCATCTATCTCTTTGCAGGCCATGATTCCCAAAATCATTCACGAATCTAGCAAAGTATGACAGAGCACATAATCATATAAGAATCGTATCATGGGCTAGAGGGATGGCTTAGTGGTTAAGGTACTTGCCTGTGAATCCCAAAGACCCAGGTTCGATTCCCCCAGGACACTCATAAGCCAGATACACAAGGGAGTACATGCATCTGGAGTTCATTTGCAGGGGCTGGTGGTCCTGGTATGCATATTCTCTCTATCTGCCTTCTCTCTCTCTCTCAAATAAATAAATAAGCAAAAATATTTTTAAATGATAATTTTACAAAGTAATTTCCACTATTCAAATTGGCACAGTGGTTGAGCTCATTGGTTCCAGAAACCACCTGCCTGGATCCAAGTTCTGCCTCTATCCTTTATGATCTACAAGTCCTTAGACAAGTTATTTAAAACCTCATACCTTTGTTTCCATCTCTAAAATGGGGGCAATAATATTTACATTTTACTACTATTTTGTGGGATTTTAAGCACTTATATGGATATTAACATGGAATATTATTTCTACTGTGCCATCTAATCAATAAACATTGTCATCATTATCAATCAGTGTAATTTACTAATTCCTGTTATATGATAAGAATACATAATTTCCAACTGTTTATTTCCCTAGATCACTAATGCCTAAGTGGTTAATCTGAAGCCAAGTTTGTGATTCAAATCATTTCAACTTTCTCTTTTTAATTGTTTTATCACTCTTTCTAAGGCTAACCTCCAGAGTTAATATTAGGTAGATTTAATGGTAAATTCATATCCATTCCTTAGAGTAAGCTTATAATTGAAAGATTTTCCTAGGATAACCCTAAGTAATTAGTGCATGAACATGATCTACAACAAAGTTATGTCAGCTACTTTTGCTTCACAGCCTAAGTACTTAGTGAGATAAACATTTAGAATACTGGGACTGATTTTTTTTATTATAGATATACTTACTATAGATAAATCATGTGTTGGTACCATCCTTTCCTTCATCCCCGATCCCAATCCAATAGGAACCCGGCTCAGTGGGGTTGTAAATGTTCTCCATGGAGTTGTGGGTTCTGCATTGTGGGATCAGCAGTCAGTTATTGGGGGAAGAGAGGTAATGCCTCTGGGCGTGATATCACAACTTGATTTTTAACACACATGATTCCCTACCATGGAGGATGCTATACTAAACTTGAACTTTTCACTACACTTAGACAATTCAGTCACTTGAAGAAGGTTTGACTTGTATGAATTATTTTCTTGAGCTTAATTTTATTTACGGATATATATATATATATATATATATATATATATATATATATATATATATGGTTTTTCGAGGTAGGGTCTCACTCTAGCTCAGGCTGACCTGGAATTCACTCTGCATTCTCAGGGTGGCCTCAAACTCATGGCAATCCTCCTACCTCTGCCTCTAGAATGCTGGGATTAAAGGCCACCACACCCAGCTCTGGTTATATTTTTAGAATAGCTTGAAATGTTTCAGTAAAAGAATGAGGCATTTGAATTCTGGTTTATATGAATCGTTTTAAATACTAAGCCTCTTGTAGCCATCTACACAATAACAACAAATGGTACTAGCAGTGATAATGACATCCTAAGGATAGCTATAAGATAATGCACATCAAATCTTCATCAAGTCTCAAGCACATGGTACTCTGTTGCCATCATTCCGTCTCTTCATTGCATTTGCATTCCTACCCACTAGCAAGGCCCAGGGAAGTCAAGTCATCAGCTTTCCTGAATCAAACCCACATAACAAAGTGCTGAATGCCAAGTCATCATAAACATATTGGTCCTAATTCAGTTTCCCTTTCCATTGTCCTGAAACAATATTGGCTTACACTAAATTATCTTCATTTCTTACAGGCTAATTTCTCATTGCAAATAGAATCAGTAAGACCATAATGAGCTATCACATGGTTAAAATTTTCTTTTATTGTTATTAGGACATATGTGAGGACTGACAGGGGCAAAACTGTAGAGAGAAACATCAGTGGGCCAGGGCATGCAAGTCATAACTTCTGTCTCCTGAAATCTTCACACATCGCCAGGAACAGTCACAGCCTGCAGCGGAATTCCCAGTAAGAACACTGAAGCCCCATTTTGTTGTAACACACGTGCTTTTGTTTCCTTCCTCTACATCTGATAAACTAACTCCATAGGTCAAATTGCTTTGAACCATAATACTAGGGATCTGGCCAGAGGTCATGGAGTACCTAAAGTGAAAAGTGGCATAACTTGGTAAGAATAAAGGGAAAAGTAGAATGCTCTAAAAATCATGAAAAAGTACTGGAGTAAATAGGCTATAAGAAGCTTTCGTAGATAAACCAATTTCTCCTGTTTAGAAAAACTTCAGATATTTTATTTGCTTTCCATTTTATAGAATTAACAACAAAAGACAAAAGTTGTTATTGATACAGAAAATGGGAAGAGTTTCTTGATTGAAATCCTTCTCCAGGGGCTGGTAAGCTGTTCTATTTCCATGTATTTATAGCTTCGTGGGCATGAGACCAGTTATTCATTTGGCTGAGCCTGAGGCACAAGAGAATGAGTTCCCAGTGTTGACTGGCAATGAGCAAGACACTTAAGTACTTCCAGAGATCCAGAGAATGGTTCACATTCCCTGGGCTCACATATAGTCACTCATAAGACAGGTATATTCTTTCAAGGGTATGATTAGGAGGAAACATGTTACAAATGTAATATGGAGAAAATGCACTTTGATGCTTTTCTGCCTGTAACAATCTTTTGCTTCCTCATAGGTTCTGACCCATTCAGCCAATGATGGCATATGTAGATCTTTTTTTTTTTTTTGAGATATATTCAGTTGATGATTCAAAATGAGCCTCAGTCACTCCAAGTTAAAACTTGCAAACATACTGTAATGGGCATGCACTCAACGCATGCTTTCAGGAAGGTACAGATAAAATGAATTAATAAGATAAACTATAAATTATGCATTTAACATCCACCTCACCCCTGTCAGTGTTCCTTCAAGATGGTAAAGTGACAATTGGTATGTGCATGTCATTCGCCATCCACATTTTGTTTTCATTTATCATTTGAGTGGCTGAAAGTAATCAAAAATATGAACTAGAACCTTGGATTTGGAAATATACTCAGAAGCCATAATGGTCTCTTAAAAATTATGGACGTGGTAGATTTCTAAACTTGTATAAAAATGTGCTTGTTTGAAGAAGGATACCAATAACAGTAGCTGCCTTAAAAGATCAATTATGTGAATAAAGTAAGATAGCATGTAAAATACTTAAGTAGTTAGATATTAAGAAGACACTAAATTGTTCTTATTATTATTTCTTGATCTATACATTGAAATATTCATTGATTTCATGGTTTTAGCGTACCACAGACATTTTGTCAGCAATGTTCCTTCTTTATTGCCCTTTTCCTACTGCTAGTCATTTAGGATATTTAAAATTGTTTGGGAATAGGTTATTGTTCCTATAAATAGCTACATATTAAGTATTGTTTTCAGTTGTGTTTATTTTCTTCGAAGGTAGTATGCAAGCTATAAATGTAATATCAAGTGAGAAGATTTTATAGACCTTCTTGTAACGAGCCAAATTACCCTCCAGAGGAAAGGAAACCAATTTGCAGATCACTGTATGTTGTTATTAAACTTCTTTTCTCATAGGCACACTAACATTGGATTTTCATTATTTTGATATAGTTATTACAGAAGAACCAGCATAAAATTATACAAAAATTTTGATTTTTGCTTTTGTTTAACTGCTAATAGAACAGTGTTTCTGTTGTTGTTGATGTTATTGTTTTCTCAGTCTAACTTTAGCACTTCTTCCAGAATAATAAGTTAATTTTACCTGAACTGTTAGGGAACCTTTTGCTTTTTTAAAGGCATTGTGTGATCCTAACACTCACCAAACATATGTAGGCTGAGTTGCATTCAAATGCTCCCTTCCATGTAGCAACAAAATGAAGCTAAAAGTATTCTGAAACATTACACATGATAGAGTAATGTTTATTCTGAGATATCGCACACCATAGGAATTAATGTGACTGAAAACAGTTAAAGATGTCAAAAGAATTGTCATGCAATTTAGATTAATTTGAAATTGGTGGAAACAAACCTAATTTGAAAACCAAAGATCCCACTTAGGCACCATTGTATTCATATATTGAGGCATTTACCCAGATTCCAGATTTCTCTGTTAGGCCTGTAATTGATGCAATGTATTATTTTGCAACCTCCCAGACTCCTATTTGGCCTCTCCCCTTGCACCCCCCAGTGCAATCATACCAACTCTATTCTGTCAGGTTACAGCCCACATATTATTAACAAATTTCTAAATGCTTGTTTACTGAGCAATTACTAAGCTCCATAGAAGTAAACTGATTGAAAAATTAATAAGTAAAAAAAAAAAAAAAAGGAAAAAGAAATGGGTGAGGAAGAAGAAAGCATGACACCAACCCAGAGCTGGTGACGTGCTCTGCATTACCTCAAAAATAAAAACAGGGAGAAAGTAAAAAAAAAAAAAAAGAACATTTTGTTCAAATAAATTGTATACAAAGTTTTATAAGTAATGTGTTCATGCTCAAGGTATAGGTAAATCTAACGAAAATTTATTAAATGTAGAACAAAACAGACCAAGCACAGGCTTCAGTCACTTAAAAACACAGGCACAAACCTCTTCAATTCAGACTAAGTAACATCTATTTCTGCTCAAAATAATAGTTTCAGTCAAAGACAAGTATCTTTTCCTTAGAAATTAGAAGATGACTGGAAGATCAAAAAATGTCTTAACACAATCTAAATCTTTTAAAAAGAAGAAATCATAGCTTCTCTAAATACCAATTTTTTATAAATTCATCATCCAACCTTGCTGTTGTTACATGAATATGCTACAAAACAGAATAGTTAATAAAGAAGGTATCGAACATGAATTTCAAACCAACAGCCTTGAGCTACTACTAGGCAAGTGCTATAGGGCTGGCCTACATCTTTAGCTTCTGTTTTATTTATTTTATTTAGGGTCTTGGTGAAGACGGTTATAGAATCCCTACCCTTCCATGTTATTCTCAACACTCTAGGCAACATTTTAAAGTGGGAAACATCAATAGACCCTGCCTCAACAATTTGGAAGGTAGGGATTAACACCCAAGATTGTCCTCTCATTTCCACATGTACACCATGACACACACACACACACACACACACACACACACACACACACACACGACTAAAATGAAAGTGAATAAAATGGTCTGGCAGCAGTAGTGCTCACCAGTAATCTCAGTACATGAAAACTAGAGGCAGGAGAGTTGGGATTTCAAGGCCAGCTTCTGCTACATAGTGAGTTCCAAGCCAGACTGGGCTACATGAGACCGTATCAAAAATTAGAATAAAGTAATGAAAGAAATAAGGAAATCTGATTGTCAAAAGTTATAATAAATGATTCTATTATCTGCCTTCAAAAGTCCACAAGAACTATGTTTAACTAGAGATTTCAGTGAAGTTACAAATCAATACAAATTGATGCAGAGGATTTGAGGATTCAGTTCAGGGAAGGTTGTTTGCCTACCAAGCCCATGACCCTCGGTTTTATCCTCAGCACTAATAAAAGAAAAAAAAATCATGCAAATTTGTCCAATATAACTAAGATATCAACTTAGAAAATAATAGTAAAAAAAGATTATTTTCTGAGTAATAATAAAGAGTTAAATATTACACTTAGAAGCTTATAGTGGTTTATCAAGGAACCATGTGAAAAGGGTACAAAATCTCCTATAGTATTTTCTGGATAATATCAGATATCTGAAAAGTATACAACAATTTCAAATTTTGCAATAATATAAATGAGTAGTCAATAAACCAAAGAAATTTATGATGTTAATACAATTCAAATTGAAATCTCACTGGGTTAAGTTTGGGCAGTTAACAACTCATTATAGAATTTACCAATAAAAATAATGGAGGGAATATAACTGATCACTTTTTCAAATACAGAGGTAGTACTTCCAACACCAGATCTTTATAATACAAAGCTACAATCTTGAAAACTATGTGGTCCTCACAGGCTAATTGTAAAAACCAAACACATAATCAGGTGCATACACATATGCTGTATAGTAAAGTGATATTACTAATCAATGATACAAAGGCAGACTTTAATTTATTTATAATGCTGGGGATTGAGCTTGAGGCCTTGCAGATGCTAGATCACCATTCTTCCACTGAGGCTACATTCCCCATACTCTTACTTGCTTTTTTAAAATGTGTATATATGTGAGCAGATGAGCGTGTGTAGAAGTCAGAAGTTAATATCTGGTGTCTTCTTTGATTATTTTTTACCTTATTTATTAAGACAGAATTTCCCACTTGAATATGGAGCTCCCTGATTAAGCTGAACTAACCAGCAAGCTTGGCCTAAGGATCCCCTTAAGCACTTAGATTGCTGGCATGCTGCCACCCCCACCCAAACTTTAAATGGGTATTAGGGCTCCAAATTCAGGTCCTCATACTTGCATACCAAGCACCCATTCCTGAAGCCCTTGTTTTGATTTTTGTTGTTGTTGTTTGTTTTTTGAGACAGGGTCTCATTAAGTTGCTCAAATTGGCCCTGAACTTTGTCTTTAGTCCAGACAGACTGTTAACTTTAAATTTTCCTGGGGTATCTGAGTTACAGATCAGCACTTAGGGAGTACTGGCTGGGAGGGGGGGGTGTTTTCAAATAAAAACGGGATGTAGCACAGGAGCAATTAAGCAAGTTAAGGTGCTTGCCTGAAAAGCCTAAGGACTCATGTTTGTCTCTCCAAGGTCCCAAATAAGCCAGACACACAAAGTGACACAAGCATGCAAGGTCACACATGCACACAAGGTGTCACATATGTCTGGAGTTTGATTGCAGTGGCTGGAAGCCCTGGCGTGCCAATTTTCTTTCTCTCTCTCTGGCTCTTTCACTCGCACTCTCTCACTCTCTCACATTAAAAGAAGGCCATGGGCTGCAGAGCTGGCTCAGCAGTTAAGGTGCTTATCTCCAAAGCCTAACAACCTGAGTTTATTTACCCAGTATTCATGTAAGCCAGATACACAGGGTGGTATATACATCTGGAGTTCATTCTGTCTGTCTGTCCTCTATATCTCTGTGCTTGCAAATAAATAAATAAATAAATAAATAAATAAATAAATAAATAAATATTAAAAAGAAAGGTCAGTCTGTTGGGCTTAGGCTCAGTAAAACCTATGGTGTAAATGTATTCATTCTTAACCTTCACTGTGGTTACCTGAATGATTAAAGGCATGTGTACTGATGCTGTTTTACGTCTTCTAAATTATACTTTTAGATTCTGAGAACATAACTAAAGGTTTTAAAATGATAATCACGGAATTTTAATTATTAAATATTGTTATTTTCAAGAACTATGGAAGATTTTTTTGTTCAGTTTTTTTTATTTTTATTTATTTATTTATTTATTTGAGAGTGACAGAGAGAGGAAGAAGCAGATAGAGAGAAACAGAAAGAATGGGCGCGCCAGGGCTTCCAGCCACTGCAAACGAACTCCAGACGTGTGCGCCCCCTTGTGCATCTGGCTAACGTGGGTCCTGGGGAATCGAGCCTCGAACCGGGGTCCTTAAGCTTCACAGGCAAGCGCTTAACCGCTAAGCCATCTCTCCAGCCCTGGAAGACTTTTTTAATAAAATTATTTTTTAGAATTATTTCATCAAACTAAATCAACACGCCAGCAAATTCTCTGAGTGCTGAGGGAAGTGCAGCCTAAAGCTCACACTGTAATTAGAGAGAATACATGAGATACCTGGCAAGGTTCTGAAACTCTGAGCGTTGTCTCATTAGTAATGGAGGGAGCCATGGAGCTAGGGCTGCTTAGCTGAGAAGATCAGGAAGCAGTGGAAGTGTACAAATAGACAGTGTACAAAATGACTCAGCAAAACTGCTAAATGACTGCAAAGGACCCTTCGCCGAGGATAAAAAGTGCCTCCAGAGGAAACAACATTCCCATACTGAACTCACCATTATTTCTAGAGAGAAGACTGAGAGGAAGGAGGAAGGAAGAGGAAAGAAGATGAAAAGTTGCCTGATAAAGTGGGCAGTCACTTCTTAACTGATCAGCTGGGAAGAAGACTAAGGTAAAAGAAACTCCAAAGCAAAGTGCCTATGCGTTTCATTTCACTAGACAAAACCACCAGGGCGGCTTTCCCTCTGCTTCTGAAAAAATGGCCAGTTGCCCTGTGGAAGCTGACTACACTCTAATTGTTTTTATGGTAAATGAGGCATGAAACCTATTGTCAAAAAACACGCTGTCTATGTGTACAGCTACACTTTGTCTTCCCAGCAGGTCACTTCCCAGGGGTTAATGCTGTCTGTGGAGCCTGGAGACTCAAATGCCACCTCCTTGCATTTATTAAAGTAGACATTTGGAAAAGATCATCTTCTCCCCTGTTAGCTCCTTCTGTGCAACAACAAAATCTTTCTAAAGGATAGTGGAAACTCTGCTACACCAAAGGGAGAGATGGGATGTGGGAAGGTTGCCCAAGATCTCTTTGAAACATGTGGAGAGTAGTTTCACAAACATTAGTTTTATTTTTGGCATTGTAATATATGACCCAGTGTTAACTGAAGCACTAGGATTTGACCTTCTCACTATTCTATTAAAAAAAAAAACAAACCTCTATTAAACAGAAACTAATCAAGTAGCACTCAGTCTATACTTGGCTTCAAATCAACATGTTTTATTAACTTATAAATGTTGATCTGTATAAATATGTTGGTTAAAATATTTGAGGGTCAAGAAATTTTCACAATGATTTTATCCCAAATCACATTGTCTTTGAGCAAAAACCAAAGTCTGTTTTTGTTTGTTTGTTTGTTTGTTTGTTTTTGAGGTAGGGTCTTACTCTAGACCAGGCTGACCTGGAATTCACTATGCAGTCTCAGGGTGGCCTTGAACTCACAGCAATCCTCCTCCTACCTCTTTTGGCCTATTGCTTCATGATCAGTTTTTGTGTGTCTGGATGTGGTGCATGTGTGTACATGTTTGTATGCTTGTGGGTACATGACTGAGTCATCACCAAGCCCGCTAATGCTTTATTACAGGAAAAATACATTGTGACACAAACCCAGGTGAAATAGTTTCTCTCTTGCTGCATCCTGCCAAACTCCACAACTCTCAAGATTAATCCAAATATATTCCAAACGGTCATAATATTCAGGCATCCTTTATTCAGGCATCCTCTCCTTAAGTTGCTGAGTCAGCCTGAGAAGAGGAAGGGGTCCTGGGAAGGCCTCTAGCTTGAGTATCCTTGGACTGGTCACGTGGGATGTCAGATGGTACAGGTAACAAACCTATCTTCCTATGACAACCCACACAGCAGCCACTGTACTTGAAGCCTGACACTGAATTCTTTAGACTCAAATTAGAAAAGGCATTTCTTTGATAGATTTCTTCTTGTTCTAGTTTACAGGCAACTAATCCTCACGGCACTGGATCAAACAGACGGGAACAATCAATTCGAGGAAAGCAAGCGATGCCAGTTCTGCTCAATCTTCCCTCAATGAGCACCCGAAGACAGAGGGGAAAGAAAGGGAAGAGAAAATTCAGACATGCCCAAACCCAAGCTAACTTAGCAAAGGCAGAGATGAAGAGACAAGTAGAAATATACATCTTGACAGGTGGAAGCACTTGCTGTCAGAGGGAGAGAGTGCAAACACCATGAGATGCCAAACATGCCCTACCTTTGGGGCCTGAGGGTCCCAAAGGGAGCAGGGACCTAGGGAAGTGCCTATGATGGGAAAACAAAAGCAATCAGTTGCAGCATCTCTAGGGAAGGAGGTCTGCATTCACTTAAGTCTCCATACTATAAGATCTGTAGCACAGCGTCTTGAGCTAATTAATTACTGCATTTAGATAATTAAGTCCCAGAGAAACAGGGGCCTCCAAAGCAGTATAAACATATGCTGCTAGATCTCTCTAGGCTTGAGTGGCCATTTGGTGAGAAGTTACAGGGAAATAGTAGTTTAATGGTGGTAGGAGGAAAAACTAATGAAAATGAGCTGGAAATAAGATGGCCCTGTATTAATTTTTCTCTCTGCCTTTGGACATGAAGTACATGGTGAGATGTTTCCTCATTTACCAGCTGATACTTAATTCCCCCTTCATCCAGTTACTCAAAGTGAAGGCCATGATATGGCCTCTGAATTCTCTGGTATCTCTTTGTCCTTTCTCCTCCCACATAACCATTATGTCTACTCTTCTTGCCCTTGAATTGTCCTCCTGGTCAAGACTAAAGTATTTGTCCACAGGAAATGGTGACAAAAGGCTCATTTGGATGATGGTTCTCTATCCTTTGACTTACTAGTGGTTCTTAGTTCTCAGAGATCCAGGCTTTCTCCTACCCAATGGCAAATCATCTAGTTCAGTATGGTTTTGCTGGAGAATGGAACCCTTGTTCTCGAGTGTCTAGATATTGGCAGTGAGATTCTTCCCCATTCTTTATTGAGTAATGACCCAAAAATGTTGCTGACATGCATATAAATGTGTAACTGAGTAGTAACTGTCTGTAGATGGGTATGCATCTCACCAAGTTGCACCTTCATTATCATAAGTAATATGTACTAATAATATATATTTATATATGCATGACATTTTACATTCACACACTTGTATACAAGCCAGCAGCATCCTGTATGTGTTCAGCAGGAGGCAAGGATAATGTACCAGATCTGGCTTTCTTCAGAGAACCACCATACCTACCTTCTTTATGCAGCTCATGCTATTTTTTCTTCCTTTTTTGTCTGTCAAGAATGCTAGCGATCCACTTCACTTACTTTGCCAAAATACATTGTACTGAAAATACCAAGGACCCCCATATCCCTGTGAGTATCTTACCGCTGGAGGTGGTGGTCCAGAGTGTCTTCATTTGCATTCAGCAGAGTTGTAGCTTGAGCCAGGAGCTGATGGCTACATCCCACAGATTTGAGTTCCAAGATGAGGAGGCCCAAGCAGAACATGGCCCCCATCTCCTCTAGTTCACTGGTACCAAACTGTAGACCCTGCCAGTTAAATAAATCAGTCAGTAATAACAGAAACGGAGTGGTGACAATTTGTGACTAGGAAGAAAAAATTCTAGACACATCCAATTATAGAAATTGAGGATTAATAGAGCTTTGCGGTCACTGTCCACTGTGTTTTGCAAAGCACATTATAAGCTCGTGGTTCTCAGACTATGTTACATGGACATTGTGGGTTCTATGATCCATGGTAAGCTATTTGGGGAGATAAATGCCAGCAGTTGGGAGAGGACAGTGCTTCCCAGTGGCAGCTAAAGTCACAATGTTTTCATCTGTATTCTGAAAAAGATATTTACTGTGGCAACAAAGATTCATTATCTCACTAGACTATATTTCAAATTTCTCTAAATTTTAACAAACAATGGAGAACAGGGAAATCATTCTTATATAAGTAATGAAAGTAAAATAAGCCATATTTACTTAAAATTATTTTTCCAGTGCACTGAAATAATGCAAGTAAAGCAAAGCAAAACCAGGCTCTCTATAGTACAGTACATAAAGTAAGAGAACATTGCAGCAGCCAGGTGTGGTGGTGCAGTCTTATAATCCATATTGAGAGGTAGAGATAAAGAGATCCTGACTTCAAGATTAGCCTGCCCATCTGATAAATGGAGTCATAATCCTCCCCTCCAGATAACATAGCATCTGATGAAGATAAGCTCAACTTTTCTTGCTCTCTTCCTGATAAAGATGTTTAATGTGATAGAACACAGTGTGGTCCTGAGATCAACATATTTACATTTTACTTAAATAAAAATGATCAACACTAGGTTATTATTTTTACGGTGTCATTGAACCACCCATGATCCATTCGTGACCCCACAGTGGTTTCTGGTACCCCATAAGACTTGCATAGTTCTGAACCCTTCAACATTCTGACATGGAGGATAGAAGAGGGCTAAAAGAATAAGACATCAAAATAGTGGAATGGGAGTGGGGAGGGGTTATGAAAGAGGGAAATAGAATGGGAATTGATCAAATCATAGTATGTTCATGCTTTGAATTCCTCAATAAAATGTAAAGACTTTAAAATGGATTATGACTGTCACAAAAATGTTCTAGGAGGATCAACCTCACAAGTTGTATCACAAAGTTGAGGGAAGATGATTTGGGAGAAGAAAGACCATGGAGGAAGCTTTTGCAAATATGTGGTAGAGAGGGATGGAGGTAGGAGCTTTGTAACTTCTCAACTGGTAGACAAGAAGAAATAGGTCCACTTCTGGTACCTTTTTGGATTTTCTATAGGGACTTTAATTTAGTAATGGAAACAATGTGCTGTGATAGAAAATGCATTATGTTGTTCTCATCTTTCATTGTCCTTGAGCTATTTTACAACTCTGTAAATTGCAGACAGCTAATTGAAATGTTAAATGATTTTTGTCCATTGGCCTGTCAATTTTACCTAACAGAGTTTCAAGTCATTTTATTTCTCATTGTGGAAAAGAAAAGGTTTGCCTCTGTTTGTTCATTTACTTCATTTCTAGGATAGAGAAATGGCTTATAAGTTAAGTCAGTTGCCTTACAACCTGGGTTCAATTTGCCAGAACCCACATAAAACCAGATGCACAAAGTGGCACATGCATCCGCAGTGGCTGGAATCCCAGACAAACCCATTCCCTCTCTCCCTCTACTTGCAAATAAATAAAAATAGTTTTAAAAAACATTTATAGCTGGGCATGGTGGTGCATGCCTTTAATCCCAGCACTCAGGAGGCAGAGGTTGGAAGATCGCCGTGAGTTTGAGGCCATCCTGAGACTCCGTAGTGAACTCCAGGTCAGCCTGGACTAGAGTGAGACCATATCTCAAAAAAAAAAAAAGTTCTATGACACATAAGCTTAAAATTAATCTTATGAATTGGTTGAAACATTATAATAATTTTCTCATTAAGGAATTAAATAATTTAATTTGTGCTAATATTTTATAGAAAGTCATTGCATCATCATATTGCCAAATATATTTTATTATTACATAGCTATTTGACAAAATAATTGTCTTCACTGAATTACTGTAATGGCACAGTGAACAATTTATTGTATATTTCAAAGCAATCAAAAGTATTTTGAGTGTTCCCAGCACAAAGACATGATACGTGTTTGATATGACAGGCATAATCATTCTGCTTTTATCATTACACATTGTATAACATGTATTAAAAGATCACACTGTACCCCACAAATATGTAAAAATATGTGAAAATTAAAAATGAGAATGTTGTATTTTGAATCTAGATAATAGTGCTATAATAGACAAAAGTGATATAGCAGATAAGGCACTAAGAATTTCAAAAGACTGGACTAAAGCATTCCCACCCACCAAAAAAAAATGCACAAAACTCTAAATTGGAAGACCCATGGATCACAGATGTCTTTCTAGGTAGCAGATTCACTGTGGAAAGTCCTTGTTTATTTTAGGTGCTTGAAAATTGAATTTGCTGCTTGTTTTGACACCTGTTTCCTA
Organism: Dipus sagitta; assembly: GCA_036346955.1. Lineage (NCBI taxonomy): Eukaryota > Metazoa > Chordata > Mammalia > Rodentia > Dipodidae > Dipus > Dipus sagitta. Next base: position 122,278,383 of record CM070772.1, read on the forward strand.
AAGAAAGGAGACATTACTTCAGAGTCAAAGAAAGTCAGCTCCTCTGTAAACAGCAGCAGTACAAGGGAAAGACAGATGTTGAACAAATTGCTTCCCCCCACCCCTTAAATCCACAGAAAAGACCATTTTTGTAAAGAGAGAGAAAAATCCCAGAGTCCTTTTCAATGCACTGAAGTTCTAAGATCAGACTTGTTGCTCAGCCTCTTTTGGGACCTCTTCTTCCCTACAGAAGGACTGGTTGGGACAGGAGGCGGGAAGTGAAGGTCATATCTTTCTGCTCCATTGGCATCTTCCTGGTGGTCAGGGAAGATGAGCAAGGAGATTCCAATCCTCCAGGCAGGGAACAGCCCTTACGCACTGGAAATCTCAGCGTCTAGTAGAGCATATAACATGACAAGCCTTGGGGGAAACAAATTTAATAGCTTGTGCCCTGGGCTGAAGGCCATTCCTTCACACCAGTCTACATCTATACCACAGTAGCTAAAGGGATAGCAGTTTATAAAGTGAAAATAGCTTCATATACCTAGTATTGGCTCACATATTCCAGACAATAGTTGGTGTCATAAAAACAATAGTCCAGAAAACTCCAAAGGAATTCATATCACTTTTTATTGGCTGGGGGGACGTAGGTGAGTCTGTTATTTCATTTTTCCCTATTGTCTTATTTTTCTTTACTACTCTATTTTTAACTCCCATATAGCATCTAAATGGTTTGTTGATAGGAATGAACTCCTCACCTTCATCCCTTGGTCTGAAAATAAAACACTTCAGGGCAAGGATTGTGAAGTATCTGTTTCTGATTTATCATTATCACATCCTTGGCATGGACACCTGCTAGATGGCCATACATGAGAGAAGGCATGATTTCTTCCTTTCCATGGGCGAATTTGGACAGGCCCTAGCAGATTTTCCCTCAGGAACATAATTAAATTTTCCATGTTGGAATATGACTTCTCTTGGTAGAGAATTCATGAATGCCTTAAAATTGTGTTCACCATGTCACAGTACATGAACATTTACAAATTTATTTTATTTTTGGCTTGAAGAGATTGTTCTTTACTCAGTTACAATCTGGGAAACAGATAAATAACCATTGGGAATTTTAACCTCTACCTTGTTCACTTATCATGGGCTTATAGTAGAAAGTTTATAAATAAAGTCATACATGTGTTAGTTTAAAAATGAGTGTTCATAAAACAGAGAATTGACTACCCTCTCAAACAGCTCAGATGTGTTAGGTAATGAATTTTGTTCCACAGACAACAGCAAATCTAGCTATGGTGACTGAAGGGCATTTAGGAGGAAGTAGAAGCTTTGTGGCATTATTTCAGAAATTTAAAATCAATGCTCTGCTAGCTTGCATCTTTCCTGGTTCTCTCATCCTAACTGAAAGGTAACTGATATTCTAGCTCCATCTGGTACACCATAATTCAGGAAAAAGAAAAAAAATTAAAACGAGCCAGGCATGGTGGTGCATACCTTTAATCCCGGCACTTGGGAGGCAGAGGTAGGAGGATCTCTGTGAGCTCGAGGCCACCTTGAGACTACATACTGAGTTCCAGGTCAGCCTGGGCTAGAGCGAAATCCTACCTCGAAAAACAAAACAAACCAAAAAAAAATGTGGAATCACCAGTGTATATTTGCTAACATCTCACTGGCCATAACTGTGTGATAGAACCACTCCCTGTTTATGGCCTGTGATAAATGAACACTGTAGCTTGCTTAGCCTCATTAAGGCTAAAGGAGGTACAAGAATAGATGATAGAAATGAGAGTCAAGTGAATCAACAGTGTGTGCCAGATTGGTATTTTGATACCAATGTTACTAAAAAAAAATTCCACAAACAAAATTCACTTGCACAACCATAAACATGTTTGTTTTAAGTTTACTTGACAATGCTCCATCTAAAAAGAGTTTTTGTTATATATGTGTGAGACATATGGAATCCAAAAAGTGATAGTTTTAAATCATATAAGGTGATAAATGATGAACAAAAAGGAAAAAAAAATGATTACTACAATAAACAAATGTCAGAAGATGTTCACTAATACATTATTTAAATAAAAGTGCCTTTTCATTCAGCAAATCAATAAACATATATTCAAATTTGTAATGCTTGCTGCTGACCTCCTTTAATGCCAAAGGCTGCCAGATATCAAAATGTATGCTAGAAGTTTAAATTGATTCATACCTTTTGGGAAATTACTCAATAACATTTGACATGATAATGTCACTTCAGGGAAGTATTCCTAAATGAACTGATTGAAAATAAAAGTCAAGTTATATGCATGAAAATGTAAATTATTCCAATGTTATATGTAATAATCAAAATTTGAGGGAAATAAAACTGTAAATGTATAATAAAGAAGAAATTACTAAGGGGATTATAATGAAATAAATTTGATAGGATTTAATGAAGCCATTAAAAAGATAATTATAACAACCATTTAGCAATATGGAAAATGCTCATGATTTAATGATAAAATAAAGCCAGATACAAATCATGTAATGATGCAATTTATATAGAAAGAGTTAACAGAGAAAGAAAGGTGGCTGCCCAGCCACCAAATGCTGTCAGATTTTATGACTATAATTTTCTGGTAAAATATAGACATGTGGAAAAGAGAGGACTCTATAATTGTATCAAGAGACCCATAATAAAAAACTCTTTTGAATCTGCTGTGCCTAAACCATTGTGCAAAGCTGTAGTATGACAATAGATTGGTTGTCAAATTTCCACTAGCTCTTAATAAGACCCCCTTTTAATTTTTAACTTTCTTAGGAACATTTAGATTTTCATTTCTTTTGCTTGAAATTATCAACACTATCATTGATTTTTCAATAATTCTCCAAAAAAATCATTCATTAACTAACTGAGTATAGCCTTCTTAAATTTTATATTATCTGACAAAGAAATAAAAATATATGCTACCATTGGGCTTATGTTACTAATGTTATTCCACCTTTCCTATGTCTTCACCTTAATATAATATTTTCTCTTTCTTCCTTTCACTATAATAATTCTGCGTACATTTGTATAAAATGTTCCACTTTAATAATTCTCTCTCCAACTGTATTGAATTTTCTTATAATGCCTACATCTCATAAACTCTTTCTGAAGGAGTCCTAGTAATTTTACAATGCTATATCTAATTTATTCATTCGATTTTTCTGTGATGTGAGAACAAAGTACACTTTTTGCACAATAGTTTTAAGATTTTTTTTTAATTTTTCGTTTATTTTTTTATTTATTTATCTGACAACGACAGACAGAGAGAGGAAGAGGCAGATAGAGAGACAGAATGGGCGCGCCAGGGCCTTCAGCCACTGCAAACGAACTCCAGATGCGTGCGCCCCCTTGTGCATCTGGCTAACGTGGGTCCTGGAGAATCGAGCCTCGAACCGGGGTCCTTAGGCTTCATAGGCAAGCACTTAACCGCTAAGCCATCTCTCCAGCCCAAGATTTTTTTTATAAATTCTAATATATTATTTTTTGAACTTTGAAGAAATTCTTTGTATATTGGTTTGAATGCTTTCTTTTCCAGCCTCATGCTTGTGTTTTTCTTCTCTACATACTTAGAGATTCTATCTATACAGTATCACTACCTACTACATCTTTGGTTTGAGTTGGTTTGGTGCTAGACTACAGACAAGGATGATTATGAATTCAAAGCTACCTGAATGGGGGTTGTATCTAGGAATTACAAATGAAGATTTGTCCATTATACCCAGGTATTCCAACATTGTCCCTTTGAAGAGTGTATTTTTATTAATTAGCTGATGACTTTTGCCATCTATGATAGGCTTGTCCTCCTGTGATTGTCTTCAGTTAATTTTTAAACTGCATGGTCCACTGACTTTTGCCACAAAACCAATGACATAAGCATACACAAAATGCTATTAGCCCTGTATATCATTCAGCAACCTATGGAAAAGCCTATTTTTATAGAACTGAGCATCATCCAACACTCCTTTATAAACATAAAGAGAGAGGTTAGGTCCGGAGACATGGCTCAGCTCTTCGGTGTGCTTCTGCACAAACATGAGGTCCCAAGGGGGCTTGAGACTTCCCAAGTTTGTGTAAACACAGCTAGGCATGGCTATATATACCTGTAACCCAAATCCAGCAAAGGAGAGCAAAGAGCAAGGAATTGCCTGAACTTGTGAAAAACAACAAATCCCATATCAGTAAGACACTCTGGCTCAAATAAAAACAGGCAGAAGAGCAATGGAACATGTCACCAGATATTTTCCTCTATCCACTGCAGGTGGGTTGTCCCTGCCTTTTGTAGGTCAGTGCATGGTGTGCGGTAAGGACACACACACACACACACATATACATGCACACACCCCACATTATATACTCACAGATAAAAGAATAAATTACACAGAGAGAAGTTATAAACCTATGAAGAAGTATTACAGCTAAAATGGAGGCACTCTGAATATGCTAAGCCAAGGTCATTTTATTAAACAGATTTTCTGCCAGAAGTGAGGGAAGTAGCTGGAAAAATTCTCATTTATGTTCTCAGAAAGAAACAATAGTATAATGCACTGATGAATATAAAACAAAAAGATAGGAAGAGCATAATAAGAGATTAGAAAAGACTGCACTATTGAGATGAAAAAAATGCAATTTCTAGGTTAAAATAAGAAGTGGAAAGAATTTACAGACAAAATACATAATTGAGATGACAATTTTTTGATTTTTTTCCAATCAGTATCTTAAGGGAAAGATAGGTTAAAATGATGAGTAAGTATAAATATTAGTGTTTTAGACAGACTAAGGAAGAGAGGTGCAGTCTGTTCTTGGGTTTCAAATTTAAACAATGCTTATTGTCAAGATAAGAAGAGGAAGAGGAGAGGAGAGAGAGGGAAAAAGTGTTGGCTGTAGTCCACAAAATACCTGAGCTTACAGATCAAACAGGATCACCAAACACATTAAATATAAGGAAAATTATCAGGATAGATATAAACAATAAAATCAAGTAGGATGAGAGTGTTCACACTATAACACACTTAGGCAGTTAAGAAAATATACAGAATTTTGAGGAAAAAAATGCATCTCTAAAATCTTGTTTATATGTTACAGCCCCTGGAAGCCAAGCCTAAATAAGAGGAAGTATTGAATGTATACCACTTACAAGTCAGCAAAAGCTTTATCAACTCGCTCAAAAATGTTTGTATGGTTTCATGTCAATTCACCTCAAGTAAGGCACCAATGACAGATCAAAGAATTAGTTCCATCTGTGTCTAGTTTGGTAAGCCAATGAGTTTACAGCAGCATGGGCGACTCTCAGCAGCTGTATCATTGAAACATCCACCCCAGCATGATGGCAACTCAAGAAAGCTGTATCCCTTGAGCTCTCTGTCCAACTTTTAGGCAGCTCCTTAGAAGAGTTTTCTCTCCCCAGCAATTGATGAGTCCTTATATAAATTTGGGGTGCATAATCTTGTAAACTTTGTAACTTTGAAAGTCTTATGGCATGCTAGTTTCCTGAGCTTCCTGAGTACTATACAACCCCTTCCTCCTTTCTGAAGAAACTTGTTCAATCCAGGGGAAAATAACTGCATAACAGGAGCTGGAAGCAACTTATCATTATAATTTAAAGGAAAATGATGGCATAGTTTGGCTGATTGAATAGACAGATAGATAATAATAATAGATAGATGATAGATAGATAAACAGATAGATGGTAGATAGATGACAGATAGATAGATGATAGATAGATAGACAGATAGATGATAGATACACAGATAGATAGATTCCCATTAAAGAAAAATGACTCCAGAATTAAAACACATGAAAACATATATAAAACTGTTTACTGTGAACTGAAAATTCCATTTTGTTTTTTTTAATTTACTTGAGAGAGAGAACGGTAGAGAAAGAGAGAGAGAATGGATGTGCCAGTGCCTGCAGCCACTACAAATGAACTCCAGACACATGCACCAACTTGTACATCTGGATTACTTGGGTCCCGGGAAGTTGAACCAAGGTCCCTTGGCTTTGTAGGCAAATGCCTTAACCACTAAGCCATCTCTCCGGTCCTGAAAGTCTATTTTCACTAATTCCATGGAGACGGCATCATTAGGAATTTCACTATGATAGATGTCATTAAACCAAGAAATTAAAGGGACCTATGACAGGTTCACACACTCCTGATGCAAGCCACAGCATATGAGCCACAAGGACACTATAAACCTGAACAGTTGGTATGCATGTGGGTGTGAACACAGGCTTTAGGCCCAGAGAAGCATAAACTTCTAACTTTATGTTCTGATGGAAGGCATTGGAGCTTTTGATGCCTCAGTTTCTGCTTCTGTACAATGGAAATAACAATAATATGTAGTTCATGGAGCTTCTAGAATCATCCATTGACATATATAAATTTTGATCAATATTTTACCCATGGCACATTAAAAAACTGTCCATTATTATCAACAATAATAGCAAATGCTTATCTAAAAACAATAGTTGAAATTACACTCAACTACTATATATACCTTATTAAAGAAACATGCCAAACTTTAGGCTGCCTTTAGCACAATTATTTGCCATTATTTGAAAAGTTCTAGAAAATTTGGGCTGGAGAGAGATGGCTTAGCGGTTAAGCGCTTGCCTGTGAAGCCTGAGGACCCCGGTTCAAGGCTTGATTCTCCAGGACCCACGTTAGCCAGATACACAAGGGGGTGCACGCATCTGGAGTTCTTTTGCAGTGGCTGGAGGCCCTGGCACGCCCATTCTCTCTCTGTCTATATCTGCCTCTCTCTCTCTCTCTCTCTCTGTCCGTCGCTTTCAAATAAATAAAAATAAACAGTAAAAAAATTAAAAAAAGAAAAATTCTAGAAAACTCAATGAGAAAAATGAGACATACAGATGAGAAAGGAAGGAATCATATCATCATTATTTGAAGACTGATGATATACTAAAACAAAACAAAAGAATCAACTAGAACACAAAATGTATTAGATGCAAGAAAAGATCTAAGTAACTAGAAAGGGTTGCAAGTAAAGCACACAAAAATCAATTTCCTTTCTATAAAGCAGCAAAATAAATTATGAAGTATAATAAAAATTCTATTCAAAACAGCAATTGAGCTATGAAATACCTGAGAAAGGAATTATTGATAAACATCCAAGGGTCATGTGACATGTCCTGGGACTTTACCAAGAGATAACAAGAAAGTTTTAAAAAGTAAGGAAATATATTGAATTCTGGAAAACAATGACCAGCATCATGCAATATCAGTTCTCGTCACATTATTCTATAAAATATTGAGAATCAAAACACTATTGGGGGCTAGAAAGATGACTCAGCAATTTAAGTCACTTTCATGCAAAGCCTGATGTCCTGGGTTTCATCCCCCAGTACCTATGTAAAGCCAGACACATGAAGTAGCACATGCATTTAAAGTTCATTTGCAATAGCAGGAGGCCCTTGCATATTTTTACTTTATTCTTCCTCCCTCTCTCTCCCTCTCTCCCTCTCTCCCTCCCTCCCTGTCTAATTCTCTCATAAATAAATAAAAATATTTAAAGAAAACAACACCATTAGGGAATGTTCAGATTTGGCAAACTCATTCTACTTTCAAAGAATATATGGCATGAATTCTAACCCCAGAATAAATTTTGAAAACAAAGTAAAAAATAATAATGTGGTTTGGTTTTGAATTGAAGACAGCAAAATCCTGTTAAAAACTTACAGAGAAAAATATGCATATCTCACTTTACTTTCCTTTGTTGCCCTTTAAACATTGTTTAATAACTTAATGACTGAGGTAACTCTTGGTTAAGCAAGTCAATTGGCACCTATTTTTCTAACAGGTCAGCTAATCATTAGCAGTTTTAAAACTGCAGCATGTAGATTCTCTAGACATACATAGCACATGTAAGAGACTAAAGTCTAGAGTAAGTATAATTTCCTATGCATTAGGAAACCAAAAAGCTTGTGTGAGTTATGACAATTGCCTTATTACAGTGGTCTGAAACAAAACACAAAGTATCTCTAATGCATGTCTGTAATCCAATGTGATGGTATTGATGCAAATAGCAGGCAGGTGAAGAGAAGAGTACAAAAAGAATGAAAACCTTGGAAAATGTAAAGGTTTGATGTGGCTAATATGCCTTTTGTGCTATGATAAAGCATAAGAAGTAAGGTTAATACTTGTGGGGAAAATATCTCACCCCCCAATATACAAATGATATAATCCAAATGTTAATTTTTCAAAAATTTGAATTATTGTCAAATTAAGTAAGGATTCTTGTTTATCATCCCTAAGCTACAGGTCTTGTAATGCACGTCCTCAATGGAAAAAAAGAAAAATAATAATGATCAAAGGAAACAAATTATGATATGTTAGAATAGCCTTACATGTCACCAACTAAATTAGAAACAACACAATAAATGTTATTACAATGGTGAAAAATTGAAATTCTTTGATATAAAATTCAAATAAATATTATAAAATAGCATGTTTTGCTTCTCCACCAAGGCTCACCTTTCCCCTCCAAATCATAATCTTCAACTGGCAAAAGCCGGAACATGGCTATCCTGACATTAGTGGGAGTACTTACTGTGGCACTATTTCTAAAGTGCAATTTGGAAATCTATCTCAAAAACCTTCAGATGTCAAAGTTCAGAAAATAATTTTAGGAAAATAATCATAAGACGAGCAACAAGAGAAAATCTTAAGTCAGTTTTTCTAGTGAAATAAAGGTGAAATCATCATATCATAGAGTATTAACATCATGATGTGTTCAGAATAGACTACACAATGTGGATAGTGCAGATGTAACATTCAAATGCTATAAATTTAATCCAGGACATTGTTTCCCAATTTTATTTTCAAAATTATACTTGTGTCCTGAAATGTTAACCATATTGAGAAATGTAAAATAAGTTTGCGTGACTCAAATATCTCCTTTGTGCATTAACTTTCATGATTTTAATCATGAAAAATAGGTAATTGCTTTTACCAATCCTAACTCCTTAACTCATACATATAGGTCTAAACATGAATATGCTACTCTATCAGTAAAGTTAAATCTAAACTTATTTTTGCAAATTGTTAAATTCAATATATGATAATGACAAAAAGGAAAGCAACAAGCTTCCTAAGGAATATCTCATTTTTTATTGCCATACATTCATTTTACATAGCACTGTGTTTCACAACGACATTTTCAAAAATGTATATAATATAATTTAATTAGATTCTCCCCAATCTCCCTACTTTCTTCTTTCTCTACCATCTCCCATTAGTCTCTTTCACTTTCTCAGTTTTGGTTCCATTTTCAGTGTGTGTGTGTGTGTGTGTGTGTGTGTGTGTGTGTGTTCAGGGGGTGGGGGAATTGTGTATGTATTCTAATAGATACAAAAGGAAGAATGAAATATTTATCTTTCTAAGACTGGTTTAATTCATTTTATATGATTTTGTATTGTATCCATTTTCCTGCAAATTATATAATTACAGTCTACTTAAAGACAGAATAAAAGTCCATTCTGTCAGCCCTCATAGTGCTGGAAAGACCTATGTGAGCTGCTGCAAGACAGTGGTCACCAACGGCATGAATAAACAGGGGACTCTGCAGATGATGAAATCAACTAGCCAGACAAAAAATACACACTTGTGTAATAGTGGCACAAAGCCTCTACTGCTAATCAGCTGTTCTCTGATTAGATGTGAGGCCAACTCAGTAGGAGAGAACTTATATCTGGTACTGGGAACCAAGTCAGAATCCCATTGTTAGGAAACACATAGACTTCATAGAGAAGCCTCCACTGCCCTCTAGAGAAGAGTGGTTTGCACAAAAAAAAAAGTTCCTCAAAAATCTTTGAATACCCCCTTGGACCCCAGTTGCCCTCACTCTTGGTTGGATAATATGTTTTATTTTACAAAATGCAGAGAAAATGAGGGCAACTAAGATCCATCACTAACACAAACAGGTAGCTGATGCCCACCATGAGATGTGTCACCTCTACCACATCTGCTGGAACCCAAGAGAAATTACAGAGGAAGTGGTAAAATGGATATTTCTCTTCCTATTAGCCTGACAACCCGCTCCAGGGTGATGGTGACAGACACAGTGATGAATCAAACCCATCAAAACAGAAATCCAGAGCCTACAGAGAGCTCAACACTAAATCAGACTGCCAAGAGGCCTTCCATAGCTCAGGAACTTTGGGGAAGAGGAGGTGGGAAGACTGTTAAGAGCTACAGAGGAGGTAGGAATACCCTGAGGTACGGTTCCCCCAGTACCCCATAGAGACTGACTGAGGCCTTCAAGATCTGACAGGGAATACCATAATACCTAAGATCCATCACTAAAACAAATAGGTAGCTGATACCCACCATGTGATGTGTCACCTCTACCACATCTGCTGGAACCCAAGAGAAATTACAGAGGAAGTAGCAGGGAGTAACAGGGAAATATGAGCAGGGGTGAGGGGATGAAAGAGTATAACCTGTTACATATATAATAAAATAAATTTTAAAAAATAAAATAAAAAGTTCAAAAAATTCCATGATGTAAATATACCACATTTTCTTTGTCTGTTCCTCTGTTGATTGACACCTAGTTTGGCTCAGGAACGTAGCTATTGAAAGTAGTGCTGCAGTAAACATTTATGTGCAAGCATCACTATGGTACATTGAGAGTCTTTGAGTACATACTCAGGGGTGACACAGCTTTGTCACAGGCAGACCTATTCATAGTCTTTGGATGAAACTCCATTCTTTGTCCACAACGATTAGATTAACGTATATTCCTACCATCATTGTATAAGAGTTCCTTTTACTGCATTCTCACCAGCCTTTGTTTATTGTTTATTTGTTTATAGTGATGTTCATTGTTCTGACTAGGAGGAAATGAAATTTCCATTATATATATATATATATATATATATATATATATATATATATATATATATATAATATGAGAGAGAGAGAGAGAAATGGAAGGAGGGAGGGAGGAGGAAGGAAGGAATGATTGACTTGCCAGGGCCTATTGACACCACAGATGAATTCTAGGCACATGTGTTACCTTGTGGGTACTGGGGAATTGAACCCAGGCCAGCAGGATTTGAAAGCATCTTTAACTGTCGAGTTATTTCCCTAGCCACCACTGTTGTTTTATTTTACATTTCTCTGGCATAGCTAGTTTCTTAAGGCTCAAGTTTTTCTTATCATGTGCTCCCTGGTATCCTCTAGATTCCCTTTAGCCTCATTTTGGTCACTAGGCCTGTGCTGTTTTTCTTATGGTATAAATAACTTGTAACTTAAGAAGAAGTTACACTACACCAAAAAACTCTATTCTCTTGGCAGTGTCCCTGGAAACATTATCATAATCTTTACAAAGTGCCAGCATGAGTTGAGAGACAGTGATGCTACAGTTTCAAACAGTTTGGAGAGGGTGTGAACTAGAATTAAGTTTGTACATTCCCCCTACCTTGACATGCACCCAGCAGAGAAGTTACAACTGAGCCAATCCAACCACACTGAGTTTAGAGTGCTAATAGGAGGCAGGAAAGAAAGAAAGAGGCCAGTGGACAGGCTCAACGGAATTCCCACATATCGACCCCATCAAATGGACTCTAATGCTTTCATGCTGGGAACCTAATCAATCACTGAGCACGTGGGTGTCTCTGCCAGGCTCCATCTGATGGGCTCCTTTATACAAAGGCCTCTCTGTGACCATCCTTTCAGCCCAAGCTTCCTCTTCCATTACTGACAAGTGTTTCCTTAGTAACTGCAAAGGGCCATAGATTCACTGGACCAGCAGGGCTGATGGCTGACGGTGTGAGCTAGATTTCAAATATGTCCTTCAATTCTGTATTGGCCCCTCTGGGTCTTTTATTGCTGACATTGTCCCTATACCATGAACGACCACACACCACACAACAAAGTTCTCTGTGGTTGCCTTTCAAGTCTTTCTGGGAGTTTATAGCCATGGGCAGTTGTGAAGCAGAGATTATATCTTTAAATACCCTAAAGTTTGACCAAGCTTATCTCTCTGATCCATAGATGCATAACTTGGCAATGCTGGGTACAAGGTTATGTAGTTAAGGAACAGGACAACCAGGCTAAAGCAACTTGTCTACTGACTCTAAGCTATTTCAACACACAAGTCTTTAAACTTCTCATATTTGCTTTCCAAAAGCTCTTGGAAAAGCTTTTGGAGTGCTGGAGGTCATGTTTTCTTATCGAGTTTATGTCCAAGAGTTCTACATGTAGATTTGCCACTCCTTCCCTCATGCGATCACTGACAAGCTGCAGGGCTCTCTCAGTATGGATCAAGGGATATGTACAACCCAGTCTTAGGCAATAATCACGACCTCTCTTCTTCACTTTTCCTTCCCTCTACCCTTCACTCATCTTTGCTGGCCTTTTGATCCCTTGGTTTGGCTCTCTGGCTTCTGAAACCTGTCCAAGGGAATTTTATGTGATGACAAAAGCATGATGTCTCCAGCTCTGGGTCTCTGGATTATTTTTTTCCAGATTTAACTTAGAACTTTCATCTAGTCCCACAGATTGGAGAGATAAAGGGGAGCTGTTGCTGTTCCCATGGTGATCATGAATTATAGCAATCATTTTGCAAGGCTCATCTATAAACTGCAATGATCAACTGGAAGAGTTCTGGTCACAGCAGTGGGAAAGAGTTCTGCTGTCTGGTCTTCAACCCTTTAGTGTCTGAGTTGAATAACATTAACATGAAGCTGCCACTTTGACTTTCCTAGCCATATAATGATCTGAGAATAGTTAACAATTCCCCTCAGATTGCACAAAAGTTGCCTCGAAGGTATCTTTTTACATGTTCCTGTTTAATAAAAAATAATTGCCAAGTTTTGTGAAGGTTAGTGATTGGGCAGGGTCAAATAATAATCACCATAAAATAGCTATTAAAGCCTTATATCCACTCCTGCATTTAATACACATTTATTTAGTGATCACTGTGTTCTAGTGTTTGACCTGCAAGAAGCATAGCTCCAGTTCTCAGGCATCCCTCAAAGACTCTGTTCATTGGTTTTCTTTCTTTTGCATGTGAATGTGTGGCATATGTATGTACACATTTTTATGTTTTTGTGTATGCATATGTGCAAACATTTGCATATTTGTGGATGCAAAGTATGTGGGTGAATGTGTACATGTATGTGCATGCATGTGAATACCAAAAGTTCATACCAAGTGTCTTCCTTGATTGCTCTTTATTGTTATTTACTGATAAAGGTTTTCTCACTTGAACTCAGAGCTAGCAGATTCAAGTAGTCCAGCTAGCCAGCTTGTCCCGGAAAGCTCCTTTCTCTGCCTCCTCAGAGCACAGTGATAATATCCAGACAGCCAGGTAACCCAGCATTTGTATGGACACTGGAGGGCTCCAACTAATTAACCAATTGCTTTACCCATTGAGCCATCTTTCAGTCCAGGCTTCCTCCATTTTTATATCTCATGCACAGTGCTTGGTGTCAGGTATGATTTTTAACATTAGATGAACACTTAAAAGGATCATCAGAAGTGATAAGAAAAGGTGGTTTTTTTGTTTTTGTTTTTCTATTTTCAATTTATTTATGAGATAAGAAAAGATATTAATCCTAAAAAGAAAGAAAAACTTATAGCTTATTAGAGAAGTAATAACTTCACTAAAATAGAAAAAGACTCGGGTGTTCAGTGCAAGCAAACTTTCTCTGACTTAAGCTGGGCTTTGGAAAATGTGTACCAATCAGTATATTTCAATTAGCCTCATCACATGCACCTGCACATAGTTTTAAAGGTGATATAGCTAAGTAGATGTAGCAGCATAAAGTGCTCAAAAAATACTCACTTATACATTCTTAGTCCCCAACATTTATGGTCCCTGTAGGCATGAATATTGTAGCACTTCTTGTCATTCAAACTCTCCTTCATTAATACTTTGATTATGTTGCTTCAGGTTTTGGTGGACTGAGTGCTTTTGAAATTGATGGAGTATGGATAAAATGACTATAAACAGGAAAAGGAGCTCATATGCATTAGGGTCTACATATTGCTGTGTGGCTAGGAATTGCTGTTTATTATGATCCAAATGCTAATATGTGAACAAAGGCAATATAACAACTTTATATTCAGTTCAGTCAATGAAGTCTGACCAAATGCAGAGGAAAATCATCACTCACAGCTTAAAAGCAATGAGATGGCTGTATAAAATATCCTTATATTTGAGTCAATAAGTTAGCAATAATGGCCTATTTTAAAATGTTTGAACTAAAACACTCAATAGGAAAAATTATTGTCAGCATTGGAATATTAATATTATTAACCTCAAGTATGATTATTTCTTATTATTTCTATAATGTTACTCTGTTTTCAGACAATGTAACCTGTTTAATCACAAATACATTTGCAAAGATGATATGTATAAAAGCAAATAGTAAGAATGGAAAGCTTTTTGATCATTCTAAGGGGGAAGTTTATTTGCATTTTTTCTCATAAATTCATTTATGAAAAGTTTTTTTTTTTTTGCTGTGTGAAAAGTAATGATGAAATATCCATTCTGCACAGTTTTTCACTGAATATGCCTCTGAGCCCCAAAGCAAGAAGAAAATCTTGGTCTAAAAATACAGGTATACCTTTTCAAAGTGAAAGAACAAACTGTACACTCCCCATCCTGTGCCTGCTTGGGGTAGAGAAGTGACATTTTCTGCAGGAATTCTTCTTTACTTTGGATGTAAGTCTAAACACCTTTGGTTCTGCTTACCAGATAAAGGGAATACGCTAAATTCATATCAATCCAAGAGCAGCGGAGCGGTGGCAGCAAAGCACAGTGCCTGTGGCTTGGTGATTCCCCGGGGTTGGTGTCTGTGTAGACAGACCTTCAGAATCCATGAGCAGAGAAGTGATAATAGTAATAAACACAGTAGCAGACCTGAGCACCACCAGGCTGTAATTGCTCTGGCAGACGAGCAAACAGTCCTACTGTCGGCCCACACTGCCTCGATACCCGGCCACTCAGGAAAGAACAGCAGGAAACCCCAGCAAGCAGAATATTTGTTAGCAGACTTTATTCACTTCAAACAGGGATGAATATTTTATTTTTTAATGAAATCCTTTCCAATCAGCCCCATCTTCTTCCTTCCTGCTCCCAACCTCGTTTAGCTGTCTCATTCTTACATAAGGCAGAATGCTCAGGTTAGTGTTTGTTGTTGGCAGAAGGAATGGGATGCCGTTGTCAATCAAAGACCGGAAGAAGTTCAAGACCCAGTAGCAGCACAGCTCATGAGAATGCTGTGGAAATTCTGGAGAGAAGGCAAATGCACTGTACTGGGGACAGAACACCCTGCTACGGGACATGGAGATAAGTCTTCTTCTACACCAGAGTCTTCCAAATATTCAGGCTATAACATCCGTAGCTATCAGTAAATTCTCTCTGCCATAACCCTCACAGACATACCCTGAGGTGTGCCTACTAATCTACAGATTTCGTAGGTGATTGTAAACCCACTCAAATTGACATTCAAGATTAGCCATCACACCCATACTATGTCTGGTTTTTCTTTACTACTCCAGCAACCTGAGATACTCCAGGTATCTAGGTTGTATGGAGACCCCTTTTGTGGCACCCCTCTTGCTCAATTAATATACTGATCCTCCATCTCTTTCCCAATTCATAAACTGCTCCTCCACCAGAACATACAACATGACTGACAGAGTCCTGATCCCAACAGAACATGGTCTCTGGCCTATCATCAATGTGATTATTCAATACATTGCTATCTTCTAGACTATCTGGGTGGGAATCTAATTGCAACCCACTTTGGCTTTCAAGCTTCAAAAGCCCCATGTTAAATACAACAGTTGTAAAGATGAGTCCAAGAGAAGTTGAGCATCCTATCTGTGAATGCCAGTCAGGGAGCTGGGACCCAAACTCAGCTCCTCAAGTTGTAAGGTCAAGACCCACTCCAGCAAGACACCATGGCTGCCACCCCATCAGAGACTCATGCTTCCTACTTCCCTTCTTGCAGCATTATGTCTGTAACTAATTTCGTCTATTGCACAGAAATGTGTTCTTCCCAATCATTTTTGTATGGGTCACACAAGTCCACACATAAAGAATGCTGTGAGTTTACATAGGACACATTGTTTCTGGATATAACTATCAGCTATGAGTTTTAAAAAGTGACTTCCATTGGCAAAACCATATCTTTCCTTGGTGTTTTTCTATCTTATTGTCAATTTCCCAAACCATGAGGTAAGAGGTTTCTACTCTAAATATGTTCTGAAGTCATTATGTTTATACATGCATGCGCAGAGAGAGTATTTTCTGCATCGCATTAAGTTCTACAAGCACAGTTCTTTTGCCCCAAGGCAGGGCATAAATAAATTGAGAGTCTGATTTCCCACTCATGCCATCAGAGGTTCTTTCAGAATGTTAATCAGAAACCCTCACAAAGTAAGCCATGCTTGTGACAGAAGCAGGAGGAAGACTTTCCTTCCAAGTGTGGGGAAACTAACTGGCCGAAGATGTCAAGTGACCTTTGGAAGTGGTACAAGTGGCTTCATCCTATTTGGCTTCTTCCTTCTAAATTATTGAGGGGAAACCTAAGGTTGCTTGGAGCTTAGTGAAGGGGCTGCAATGACTAATGCATATAAGCAAAGAAATCAAACTCATAAATGAAGAGAGTGAGAGTCTTGGAGACAGAAACTTTGTGATAAAGAAACCCAGTGATCTGCAAGGAAGTTATCTATAGGCCTGGGAATAAGCCTGACTAAAAGCAGGTCAAAGCAAAGGCAAACAAAGATAAGATTTCATAAAATTAAGGGTGACAAGAAACCCAAAATGTGACACACAAAAATGGCTCTCTGTTTTGTTGTTGTTTTGTTTTGTTTTGTCATTTAAACTCTATGTGGGAAATTCCCATCCTTGTAGGATATTCCTACTTCTTTCCCACTGCATCCTATAGCTAGGGATCTTGAGAACAAAAAAGAAGGGACTTTCTAATTAGCTGAGGAGGAAAAGTGCCAGTAAGATTATTAAAGAGGTACCAAAGTTTATGGCTAAACTTTACACTACAAAGGCCACATTAGCTTTGTGTTCATTTCCTATTTCCAGCCTTCTACAATGAAGAGTAAACTATGGAGATCATGTAGCCAGGGTCCAGGAAAGATTAACTCTGTAAGAGCAATGGGAAGGAAAAGAGAGAGAGACAGAACATCTAATAATGAACGGGAAACACAAGTTGGAGAGAAAATACCGTCTGTCAAATCAGAACTGCATCATATGTTAACAAATATATATATATATATATATATATATATATATATATATATATATTAAATTTTTGTTAGAGGCAAGCCCAGCAGAGCAGCCTTTTTTATGTGAGAGAATGAGAGAGCGAGAGAGAGAGAACTGGCATGCCAGGGCATCCAGCCACTGTAATCGAACTCCAGATGTGTGTGCCACCTAGTGCATGTGCAACCTTGTGCACTTGTATCACCTTGTGTCTGGCTTACATGGAACCTAGAGAGTCGAACATGGATCCTTTGGCTGTGCAGGCAAGCACTTTAACCACAAAGCCATGTCCCCAGCCCTGTTATTTTTGATAAATAAAAAACTTAGAGGGCTGGAGAGATGGCTTAGCAGTTAAGGTACATGCCTATGAAGCTGAAGGATCCAGGTTCGAATTCCAGGTCCCATGTAAGCCAGATTAACAGGGTATCACATCCATCTGGAGTTCGTTTTCAGTGGCTAGAGGCCCTGGCATACCCATTTTCTTTCCTTCTCTCTCTCTCTCTCTCTTGCTCTCTCATTCTCTCTCTCATAAATAAATAAAAATAAAAACTTTAAAGGAAAAGAATAAAAAGATCTTAGAAATTCATTACCAAAGTCTGGCCAAGTAAAGATAATCAGGTATTCCCTTCAACCAAGAAACAGGAGTAATTTATAATTAGAATCATGCAACTGTATATGAGGAATGAAATCATGATCTACCATGCCCCTAAAACTTCAAGTTGGTATCTATTCACTTTGTAAAGCAACATTAAATTTGCATCATATTATTTCATTCTAAGATAGCCCATCATGCGATACATAGACATTTCAAATAACTGAAGTAAAATTTAATATTATATATAGATTCTGCCCCTTTCCAGTTGTAAAATGGTTGAAATGGTTTACAGGTGTTTAAAAAACAATATGAGCTCCCTGTAAGTCACAACTTCCATTATCAAAAGCCAGTAGAAAATGATCAAACCCATCCAATAAGACTTTCATGATTTGCTCTATTATAAGGGTGTGGAAAAGTGCCTGGTCATAACTGACCATCTTATAATATTTCATTACTTACTCTAGTTACTTATAGCAGCTGCATAATTATGTTGAATGTATATTGAAGAAGTTGATGAACAGGGGAACAAACTGATTTGTCCAATATTGGAGTTTTCTTTCAATCTTTCTGACAATCACACATACTAGCTATAGAAATCCACTGTTCCAGCCAAACCTCTCTTATACAGCCAGACATTCCATAGAGTGCCTACACAACCTCACTTGTAACTGTTTTCCCATGTATCCACATTGCATCCTTTTTTATAGTGCTTATTTTTGTTTTAGCATATTTGTGTGTGTGCATGTTCACATGTGTGTGCAGGTCAACATCAAGTGTCTTCCATTTCTTTCTCCTCAATTTATTCTTTGAGAAAGGGTTTCTTTTTTTTTTTTTTTTTTTTTGGTTTCTCTTTTTTGGTTTTTCGAGGTAGGGTCTCACTCTAGCCCAGGCTGACCTGGAATTCATTATGGAGTCTCAGGGTGGCCTCGAACTCACGGCGATCCTCCTACCTCTGCCTCCCGAGTGCTGGGATTAAAGGCGTGCGCCACCACGCCCGGCTAGGGTTTCTAATTTAACCTACAGCTCACTGATTGATCCAGACTACAGCAGATATTACCTGTCTAAGCCTCCCCAGTGTGAGGATGAGCTGCCATCCTGACCCAGCAGTTATGTTGTTGCTGGGCATCAGAACTCAGATCTTCACGATTATGATGTAAGAAGCTTGCCCACTAAGCAATCTCCCCAGCCCCGTAAAATATCTCCTAATCACTACAAGTTGACAACGATTTACTTTCTTCCAACGACTATAGCAAGAACATTTATTGGATATCTAATGACACACAAGCACCTCTTTAATTTTCTGAGTGATGTATGCTCTTGTCAACATACATGGACTTAATAGCAAGGAGGCCTCCTCCAAGAAGGTAGATATAAGATGATGAACAACATAAAATGATTGACAAATATTAGAGGAGAAAGAAGACAGAGAAGGAAAAGAAGAAAAAATATTCATCTCATATTTTAGAATGTTACTTTGAAAATGTTTAAATTCTACTTATGTGTGTACATTCTTTTATTCTAATGCTACTGAGTATACCCATGCATATAGTAATAAAATAGAAACCAGAGTCAATTGGCTGGGTCCAATATCAACCTAATGACTTTACTACATAAAGCTCCAAATGTTAAGAAACAGTGGAAGGCAAATTGCTAATAGATGATCAAAATTCAAAAACAAATGAAAGGAAGTGTGGATTGCATTCCCTGTGTGTATATGTCTCCTCAACATTAACTTTTCCAGGAAAAGTGCCTTCCTAAAGACTGAATTTTGCCCCAGATATGTTGCACTGGATGCACCTGGAAGGAATATGTCAATGGATGTAATAAGCCCTTCCTGTACCCATCCTCCATGGGTAGATGTATCTATCCCCTTTCCTTCTAGAAGGCTGTGTGTGAAAATTTTCAATTACACAAGTCATTCTCCAACTCTTTTTCTGCAACAGTGTTCTGAAAAGTAGAAACTGATTTGATGTTATGTAAAAATTGAGCAAGATTTTACTAAGCAAGATTTCAGAGTATCTATCTCATACTGTCTGGGGCTACATGGAACCCTCATTTGATTTGGATGGCTACCAGAAACTTTAGTCAAAGAGAGGTTGTGCATTATAATCTTTGTTTTCTTGCTACACAAAGCTCAGTCATCAGGAAAACCTTGCCATAAAGGAGAGCTGTGGATCAACGACAACAGCTCCTATCAAACAGAAGGAGAAAGGGTGAAAATAAAAGCAAGACTAACTTAATGGCTTTGGTACCTACCATCAGCCCTCCTACACAAATGTATGAAGACTTTGAACAAGAATGCTTGAGTAAGGCCAGGCACAGTGGTGCATGCCTTTAATACCAGCACTAGGAAGGCACAGGTAGGAGAATGGCCATGAATTCAAAGCCAGCCGAAAATTGCATAGTCATAGCTATGACATACATTACATAGCTGAATTCCATGTCAGCATGGGCTAGAGTGAGACCTTACATAAAAACAAATAAACAAACAAAAAAGGATGCTAGAGTATACGCCAGTGTACTTTATAAAGCCTTTATCAAGGTCCTAGCATGAGGGGATATTACTAATTCTAAGAAGCATGCATCATATTGAAGTTGTGGGCAGGAATGGTGTCTGTATGGCAGCACATAATGATCCTGTTGTAGAAATGCACTGCATACAAAGCTGTGGGAAAAAATGTGGTGTCTGCATGGCAGGCAGGTTCCAGAGATGCCACGTCTTTGGATTAAGCAGACTTTACACTGTCAATATTCAGAAAGAAATTACATCTGTGAATACTATTTGTTTTATTGTCATTATTTCCTAAATAATACAGTCAATAACCATATAGTACTCGTATTTGATATTATAAATCACCTAGAGCTTATTTCAAGTATGAAGGAGGATGTGCATATTTTGTATGCAAATAATATGCCATTTTCTGTGAGAGAATAGATTCTTGTATCTTTTGGAGTCCTATAATCAATTCTGTATAGAGATCACTGCATATGCAGGTGACCAAACAGCCCCCCCACACCCCCCCCCACACACACACACACCCGCTACTTTTCTTTTGGCCTCCTCCATTTCAGTCATTTATATTATCTACTTGGGCCATAGAGGCTTCGAAGTTTGTGGCTCCAAAAAAAATCTTGGTGGGTTGATTATCAGACAAAAATATGTATTATTTTAGTATTTTAACTGAATAGCTCACACTCATCTGCTCTACTCTGTTTTTAGCTCCGTCATAATGTTAAGAGTTGAAAAATACAGCAGGAGGAAAAATAATTGAGCTCCAGGACTTGGTCTTGTTTTGTGTTTTGAGCATAAGGCATCAGCTAGTCTCTGTTCAAGGTGATGGTATTTAGTTGTCTGTAGCTATTGACCACCAAAGTGGAAAGTGTCCATGATTAAAGGCCTATTTGAAATTAATCTTGGAAAATTTGGCCTGTATCTCTTCCATGTGGGTGCAAAGAAAGCCTGTGGTCATTCGGGGAGCAGTACAGACAGGGTACTTCAACCCATTAGCGACAATAAGGGTAAAACCTTGGCGCTTTTATTAGCTTTGATTTGTGTTGTTTTCAGGGCTCAAGTGCAGTGTTTATATATAAAAAAAAGAAGCAAGTGGTTATAGATTGTGTACTGCTCGTCGCTATGGTTTATAACCAATGTCTGTAGAGGTTTATTGGATTATTGGTACTGTGTTTATTTGCCTGAACATAGAAAGTCCTGCTAGGACTTGCCTTGGGAATAATTCAGAGAGGTGAGGCTCTGTGGTATTACAGGATCTGTGAAGATCTCTGCACCCTTCATTCTGGGTGGAAGAGAAATTGGCAATAAGCAGATATCAGAGAGCATAGTATATGTATGGTAAGTTAAGAGAAAGTCATTGAATAGATGTGTCAAGATCCCACTAGGCCACAGCTAACGATTTGGTATTGCACATTGGGATATCTGTGTGATAAAGTTTATGTTGAGAAAGTTGTAGAAAGACAAAGCAAAAAGACTACTTGCCAATAACCTAACTGAATCATGGCAGAACTATTTTTTTCATGAAGTGAAAATGAACGTGCATTCTCATGGATACATTTTTATGTTAGCTTCTCCACAGTGCTACTGACATTTGGAGAACAGTCTCTATTGTGGAGACAGTCTTGTGTTCTTCTAGCATCTTTTACCATATCCATGGCCTCTACCTATTAATTTCCAGCGATGTCCCAATCTAGGGCAACACAAATTGTCTTTAGATGTTTTCTAATGTCTCTAGTTGGGTAAAGGAAATCCTTGCTACTTTCAAAAACTGAAATTTGTATGCATGGGTTCAAGAGATTTAAAGTACTTATCCACTAAATTTCAAAGAGGTCTGTAAAATTTCAGAGAAAACTCCATCTACAATTATTTAAATTACCTTAATTTCTTCATAATGAGTCTCAGCATGGAATCCTAGTTTTAAAGTTGAAATTTGCCAAGAAGAAAACAACATGGGCAGAGTACCAGTGCTAGTCAGGCCTTACCACAGCAATGCTTCAATGTACAGCCAAAAGAGGGAATACACATAGCTGTGAAATATGGAGCAGGATGACTACAGATCAGTGTGTTAATATTGATCCTTAGACATCTTTGTAGAAGCTGTCAACAGGAAGGAAGAAAACATCCAGTAGCCAGGTAAACATTCTTTTCTCTTCTAGCCTCCATCACTAAAACCTGGCTCACATCTTTGGATATTCAACACCAATAAAATTAAGAGGTAGACACCCTTGTGCTTCTCTGTGAGAACTACAGAAATGGACATTGATTTTGCTTAGTGGCAGCTGCTGATACTCCCCGTGATGCTTAAGTTGAACAAGATGCACAGGAGGAGGGGGAAGTAGTTTGCCTCTAATATTTCCTAGCAAGTTTTTTTTTTTTAAAAAAAAAACCCTTTGGAAACATAAATGGGGTTATGTCCAAGTGTCACAATAACCACTTATGCAGAAGTTTTTATTTTCTTACATCAAAAAAAGACTGGATAATGATCACAAAGACAGGCATTTGTTTAGCTGTCTCAGACAATGAACCATTCTACACACGCACAGTATAGTTGGGCTGGAAAAAGAACCAAACAAAGCTACCTAATTTATTTTTGTTTATTTTTATTTGTTTATTTGAGAGAGACAGACAGACAGAGAAAGAGGTGGGGAGAGAGAGAGAGAGAGAGAGAGAGAGAGAGAGAATGGGAGCACCAGGGCCTGTAGCCCTGCAAACAAATTCCAGATGCATGCGCCACACTGGTCACCTGGCTTACGTGGGTACAAGGAATTGAGCCTCGAACCGGGGTCCTTAGGCTTTTCAGGCAAGTGTTTAACAGCTAAGCCATTTCTCCAATCCCACTACCTCATTTTTGAAGTTTCCTTTTTCAGAGCTATGAATCAAACCCTGGACCCCACCCATATGAGGCAGGATTTTCTACTGAGCTACACTGTCAGGCCAGTGCCTTCACCTGAGTATTTCTTTATATTGCAGAGGTAAAGCAACCACATGAGGAGCCCTAGATCAAAAGACAGCATCCATATAGACTGAGAGCAAGCAGTGCACAGTGGCAAGTAATTAATGCCTTATCAGACATTTAGAAATCAACGGACTTCAGTGTTAAGAGTTGACATACTTGGTAGTAGATTTAGTGATAGAGCAGAATTCTTGCAAAGATCAACAGACAGAATCAACAATGCACTGATGGTGGGGCTAAAAGGTTTCCAATAACTATGTAAATGGGAAGAAAGAGGGATGGTAAAACACTACCTAATGTCAGTGTCCCAGATGCCAGGTATGGTATTCCAAGGATAATGTCACACAATAAAGAAAGGGGAGACCACACTGAATATCACAACTCTACTGAAGAGGGCCCACAGGATAAAGAGAGTAGGGGTGAGGGAATAAAACAGTATAACATTTTATAATATATAAAATAAATAAAATATGTAAATATATATTTACTTCGTTGCTATAGCAAGAAAACCTGGCCCTGAGAAACCATGGTCATGGTCAGATGTGACATATTTTTATCAAGATTTTATGCTCATTAGAATTTAAGTACTGCTTCCTTGAGTTGAATGTTGTGGAAGTATAGCGACTGGAATGACTGGAATGAGTAATATCAGAATTCCCTCCCAGAAGCTGAGCCATTTTGAGGATTTGAACCATAAAGAGCTAGGGGATTCATGGACTACAAGGGATTTTCAAGAATCACTGCTGGTGCTGGACAGATGGCTTAGTGGTTAAGGCACTTGCCTGTGAAGCCTAAGGACCCAGGTTCCATTCTCCAGGTCCCACGTAAGCCAGATGCAGATGGTGGCTCATGTGTCTGGAGTTTATGTGCGGTGGCTGGAGGCTCTGGAGAGCCCATTCTTTCTCTATCTATCTGCCTCTTTCTCTCTCTTTCTGTCTGTCACTCTCAAATAAATAAATAAAAATAAAAATAAATTTAAAAATACGAATCACTGCTTTGTCAATGAACAGTAAAGTCAAAGAAATCCTGTCCTATCTTGGATATGTCCTTGATAGAGAGCAGCACAGGTGAGACCAGCCACAGGATATGAAAGAGTATACCTGTGTTTAAAATCCACTAGTTCAAAATGCCGAGCATGGTGATTCATGCCTTTAATCTGAACACTCAGGAGGCAGATGTAGGAGGATCACCATGAGTTCAAGGCCATCCTGAGAACCTCAGAATACATAGTGAATTCCAGGTCAGCCTGGGCTAGAGTAAGACCTTACCTCAAAAAGAATCCACAAGTTCAAGAGTGGAGAGAACTGAGTAAAGATGGATCAAGTGTGCTAATGTTTGCTTTCCAGTGTGATTTTGATGTTAGCCACTAGAAAATCCTAAACCTATAATTTATAGACATTTTGCCTTATAGTTGTCATGGTTTGAATGTAAAATATTCCCCTGGCTTGTGATTTAAATACCTGGACCTGAACTGATGAAACTGTATGGGAAAGTTGTAGAACATTTAGAAGGTTTAGCAAGTAGATTAGTAAGGGTGTGCTTTGATGCTTATAAGTGTGAATCCACTATCTTTCTCAACGTGACCAGCCACCTCCCAATCCTGCTGCCACACACTTTCCATGCCGTGATGAAATGTATCCTTCCCAACTGGACCCCAATAAGCCCTTCTACATTAGTTGCTTCATTTCAGGTTTTTGGTCATCGCAGCAGGAAAAGTAACTAACACAGTTACTAAATTCCTTTTCCCTCTTATATATAATCTCCATTTGTTTTGGTTTTATTTTTGGATCATCTCATGTAAGCTAATGAGAAATAAGAAATAGGACAGTTGTCCTACGGGGGATAAAGGATGCAGGCATTTTGTACTCTGGTCTGGCTATAATTTAGCTATAAGTCCATAAAAGGCTCAAAATAGCACTGGCTTATAAAAAGAAGTTATTTCTTCTTGATAGTCATTTTAGCCAGAGGTGTTACCACATGATGTCAGAGAGCCAGGCTCTTTCAACCACATAAATGTATACAGCTTCTATTGTGAACTTTATGCTCTCGGATGACTGATAGACTTCTTCCACTTTCATATTATTGGCCAAATTTGATCACATGTCCCTATAAAGAAACTGGAAAACACAATCTTTATTGCAAATGGCAATGTATCATGCTAAAAATTGGAGAATGGATTTTATTGCTATTGAAGAAAAAGAGAATATTTGAAGAAAACTAGCAATTGTCTTCACAAAACTATATCCCCCCCACACACAAAAGAATTAGGTATACATGTTCTAGCAAATTTGGAAACTAGGGTATTTTTAAAGCCTATAAAAAATGCTAAATGCAAGGGGAAAGTCCCCAGAAATTGTTACTATCTCTTCAAAATCCTGTCTACCCAGTGCATTAAGAAAGAAAAAAGGGCAATAAATTTCTAATTGTGGATATACCTACTTTTCCATACATAGCTTAGATTCTAAAGTCAGCTAAGGTGATCATAGGTTTGTATATATTCTGAGCCTCCATTTCCATAGTTACCCATGGTATGCCTATTTTCATACAAATGAATGGAAGCAGGGCAAAGCAGACCATCTCACTTCATATTCACCATCAAGAAAACCCAGTGGATTACTATAGTTGCCAAGTTGTCCTAGCATGTTTCTATTACCTATCCACTCTCTGAGCCTCTCAATAAAACATTCTGTTTTATGCTATCTTGAAAACGTCAGAAACTCTTCAAATATCTCCATTCTCAGTTGACAAAAATTTTTGTAACTGACAATACTGAAAGAATCAAAGGGGTTCTTCCAAAAGATCTCATAAGCAATTCTGGCCATCTCCAAGATGTTGTTTCATAAGTTCTCCCTTCTTCATTCCAACATGAACGAATAGCTATGAGTCTCTCTAAAGCTAATTGCTCCATGAATACATCAAATTATTTCTGCTTGCCTCTATTCAAAAACCTTCACCCATCAGTTCTTGCCTTTCTTCTACTAGTTTTTCCTCTTTGCCAGATCATTCTCTTCAATGTAACCAACATGGCATCATTGAAGACATGTGTTTTAGAAGAGGAAGTAACTCTTAAAAGTAGAAGCACAGCTCCTTCCAACTTATGGCCCTGTCTCTTTTTCTTCTGTCCTCTCACAGTGAAACTTATGCCAGGTATCATAAATGACCTTCATTTAATAAAACTCCATATTTTACCTTACTTGTTAAAGATTTCCATTCATTCTTTGTTAAAATAATATATTCATACTGGGGAGATAGCTCAGTCAGTAAAGGGCTTGCCACACAAGCTTTATGACTCTTGCCAATGTAAAAATAATGAATGTAGTGGCATGCACCTATAATGCTAGGACGGGTGATACACTGACAGGAAGAGCCCTGAGGCTCACAGCCAGCAATCAAGCATAACAGATGAGCTCCAGACCAATAGAAGACCCTGTCTCAAAGAAGGCAGACTGCATTTTTGAAGATGATGTCCAAGGATGTCTTCCACATGCATATACACACACATTAAAACATGTTACCTTTTCAAGCACTCAGGAGGCAGAGGAAAGAGGACTGCTGTGAGTCCAAGGCCAGCCTGAGACTACATAGTAAATTCCAGACCAACCTGGGCTAGAGAGACCTTACCTCAAAAAAAAAAATGTTATCTTACCTGGGCTTCCAGCACATTCTACTACTACATCCTCTCTTGATTTTTCTCATATTTCATCCCTAGTTCTCCTATGACAGATCCTCTACTTCAAATATTGGCATTTTTTCAACATCAGTGTTCATACTAAAACATTCTCTTCAACATACAAACCTTGCATTATTTATTCATCCTAACATGGAGAGTATCTTTTACATCAAGCATTCTTTCATTTCCTTAATGGCCCATGACTAGGTCATCCAGATATCCCCAGTCTAGTCTTTTCCTCTGAGTTCTTGCTCATTATTCATGACCTACTTGACATTGCCATTTAGATGTTTAACAAAAACCACAAACTGAATATTTAGGATTGAATTGTTTATTTTTTCCCCAACTACTCTGTTAAACCCAACTTCCCCATCTCAGATGTCAATTCTGTCCTTGTCATGACAACAATCAAGATTCCCAGGTATGCTGTAAGATTCTTACTCTTTCTGACTCTCACCACATCTCACCCTATTGACCTGATGGTCCAGAGAAATCAGGAATCTACTACTCTCTATTCATTTTTATGTTTACCACCTCATACAAGACTCACATACCTCTCACTAGGACAACACAGTAGCCTCCTAAAGTCTATAGCTGCTCCAAACTTCCCTTTTGCTCCTCCCCTCACCTGTGTGTCAATTAGGTTGTCAGCAGGGCATTAGCATGAGACCTTCAAAAGGTTAAGTCAAAGCATATCACTATCTTATTTCTCTCAGAGAAAATGTCAAAAATTTTATCTTTGTCTAAAAGACTATAAAGGATTTGGTTCTTGGCCAAGTCCCTGACTACTTCCTACTTACTACACTTACATAGAATGGTCAGTCACATTGACCCTTGGTCTTCCTAAGAAATGTCAGGCCTGACTGTACTCTTTCAATGATTCTTCCTCCCTCTAGAATATTTTTCCATCACATACCTGTGAGGCTCATTCTCACATATTTTAAGTGTGATTCAAATGTCATCTGTCTCACACCACTCCAAGCCATTCCATGCCCTGTATCTCAATTGCTTTTTATAAAATCTACCACCCTAGTAACCAATAAAAAAATCAACTACACTAGTAACAAATACGTTTCATATATCTGTTATACATTATATGTTGCAAGTTATACATATTATACTCAGATCTTCATGGGAAGAGGATAATTTTTGTCTATATTGTTTATCTGTATAGTCTGTTCCCTTAAAACAAGAGCTAGCATACAAGCAGTAATCATTGATTTTGTCATAAACAAACATGAGACATGGCTTCCATAGTTTCAGTGATATTTCAGTTTTTATGTGTCAGGGGTTTATTTTATAAGTTGCCTATAATGCATCAACAAATACTAAATGTTTAATATACATAAGTCAACAAATTTGTTTCACTTTTATATTTGTCTTTTAAAAGGTTAGTCTTGCTTATCTGAGCTGAGGAAGAATTCACGGGGGAAGACATCATCACCACATGTGCAAATACATGAAGGCAGACAAATAGATGGGGATACTCAGACGATTTTTATAATGAGACAATAAAAATTTAATTATCCTTAGAAAATTAAGCATTGATTTTGAGAATGTTCCTATCAGAATATATTTTTATCTTTGATTTAAATATAAACAAGTAAGGCCTATTGATACACCACCTACCATATATACACGAAGGCAGAATCAACCCCTCAGCACTTCTTACTTAGTGATGAAATAAAATGCTCAAGGTCACAGGACTGAATAACAGCAAAGAAGATGTCATAGTCCCATGACTTCCAGGCCAGAGTTCTTCCTCGTAATATCATACAGGATCCTACTGGGAAAACATGTGCTGAAGTGAGGCAGGGTATACTATTGCAGAGTGTGCCACAAAAGCTTAACACCAAATGGAGGACAAAGTCTTAAGTCATGAAACGCCAACTAGAATCATTTTCTTCTCCTCAGGGTAGACAGGGAGCTAAAGAAAATTAAGCAGATATGATCATAGAAACAAAGAAGCTGAAAACAAAACCTTTTTCTTTGAGAAGAGGACAAATGATTCTGGAAAGTACTCTCATGTTCCAAAGGGCTGTCTAGAGTCCAACCTACCTATATCCTAGAAGCCTGCTAATAGTCACTAAACTGAAATTAACAAGGCCCAACATCAGGAAGCCTTCTGTTTAAAGTTTTATTGCTGCCATGCAACTCTGCATGGCTCTCCACAGAATTATTTACATGAAATTACCCATAATGCTTGACACCATGATAATTCCCTTCTGCCCCAATGCATATTCTACTGACAGAATGGAAACTCTGTCAGTGGGAAAAATAAATGATTCAGCAAACTGTTGAGGTAAGATGGTGAAATAAAACAGAAATTCTGAAACATGCTCCCAACCTGGCCAGAAAAGAGGTAAAGCATCCTGATCTGAAGAGTTTTACAAAATGCTCCCAACTCAAGCAGAAAACAGTGCCTGATTGACACGTGGTCAGAAATCAAACACAAACCTGAAAGAAAGCAGAGCAATTCCTTTTGTTTTTCTACTTAAAAAATAATAATAATAACTGTGTTGTCCTAATGTTGCATGCCTGGAATTCTTCCCGCTCTTATTTTCAGATCTTTGGTGCTATAGTGAAAGTAATATTGATTTAAAACTCAGAAACTCAAGGCAAGCTCCGACATCCCTTACTGTGTGAACTCTGACAGACACTTGATCCTCTTAACACTTTTAAGATTCTGGTATCCGATTAGCTGGTTACTTGACACCCATTCTACTGTAAAATTCTAGAAGGTCTTATAGCTTTTACCATTCCTGACTGTCTATCAGCAGGGTCCTGGTGGCTTTCTTGGAAGAAGCACAGGAGACAGTCAGAGGATCTGAACTACAGACCTCCAGGGTAACACTTTAGGCAGTTTTCAAAAGTTCCTGAGCCTTAGTACCCATATATGCTGAATAAAATCACCATAAAAATCTACTTCTCAGGCATTTAAACTATCAGGATTACGTTGCAATGCATGCCTATGTTTCCCATAAAAAAAATTGCCTATCTCTTTCTCTCTGTATCTCTCTGTTTGCAAATAAAAAATAAAATATTAAAAAGTTCAACTCCATAGAAACGCTGAGAAAATAAAACAATGAATACTAATATATCCTTCAAGAGGAACATGATTAACACTTTATCCCAGTAAATGTTAAACTATTTTCTACACACACATATATGAATGTGTATTACTTTTACTGAATTTTTTAATATAGCCTGTTTATTCCACAGCATTGGACTCCTAAACATGTCACCTTTTAATCTCCTAAGAATAGAGATAAACTTCTAAATAATATTATCATTTCACACCCCAAAAGTTAGCATTGCTAAGAAAATACGAACAAATGCACATGTCTTATTTAAATGTTTCTGATTTAGTCACATGTTTGATTATCATAACATTCCCTTTACTCTAAAGAAGCTCTTCAGTTTTTTGTTTGTATGCTTTTATGACCTTTTATAATGTTAATTTTTAAGAACTCAGGTGAGTTATTTTGAAGAATATTCCATGCAGTTCATATGAACAAATCTCATAAATATAACATTGAATGAAAGATACCAGCATATAATACATTACAAAATAGACAAAAACCTGCATATGGTGTTGGCATTAAACATAGACTTTAATGGTAGGGGTAAGTGACTGAAGGGAAATGTGAACATGGTATCTAAATGTTTCAAGCTTTGATTTATGTGCTGATTGTATGAATATGTGTCCTCATGTTACTTATAAAATCAATTTTTTTGTTAGTTTTTTTCGAGGTAGGGTCTCATTCTAGCCCAGTCTGACCTGGAATTCACTATGGAGTCTCAGGGTGGCCTCGAACTCACAGCAATCCTCCTACCTCTGCCTCCCAAGTGCTGTGATTAAAGGTGTGCGCAACCACGCGGAGCTAAAATCAATTTTTTAAATTAAGAAAATGTCAGAATAAAGTTATTCAAGAAATTTAATTTTAATTTCCTGTAATTACTGAGACACAAGCTTGCATTAGCCCCTGAATTTGTTTCTGGACAGGCAACATTATTTCATTAAGAATGAGTTGTAGTAAAATTTTCAAAAACAATGTTACAATGCTTTACCATAGATATGGATAGTTATAACCTAAGATCTTATTAAGTAAAAAGCAAATCCATAATAAACTAGTGAACTATGTGGAAATATCTAAATAAAGACATTAACAACTTTATCAAATAATATAGTTTTAATCTCAAAAATATGAAAAGATATAAAAACCACCTAAAGAAAAAAATGAAGAAACGGTATAATGCACTAGAATGATTTAATTAATTTTGAAATTTCAAATCAATTATTTTAAAATGTGAGAGTCAGCAAATATGAGAATCTGAGAGCAAATTCTTAAAAAAATGTAAGACACAAAAATTTGGTATAATGCATAAATATAATTAAGAAGATATGAATATTATAAATATTACATGGAAGGTGCTTTCATGGTCCCTAGCCTGAGCAAGTTTGTTTTCCTTATTTACTATTATTACTAATTTTTAAAATAACAGCACATTCATTATTACAGACATAGTGGTATTTAGGTCACTAAAAAATAACTAATACAGCTGGGAATGGTGGTGTACACCTTTAATCCCAGCCATCAAGAGGCAGAGGTAGGGGAATCACTGTGAGTTCAAGGCCAGCCTCAGACTACATAGTAATTCCAGGTCAAACTTGATAAGTCCCTACCTCAAAAAAAGAAGCCAAAGAAAGAATACACTTTAAAATGTTCATTTGCATATTTTGAAATCAAAATGAACAATATGCTTGAGATAAATACACTTACACAATAACACTAATAAGACATAAGAAATCTAACTAAGGTCGAGAGACGGCTCCATGGGTGAAGTCTTTGCCATGTAAGCAAGAAAACCAAAGTTTGGATCCCCAGAACCCATGAAAAAGCTGAGTAGAGTAGTGTGTGCCTATAATTCAAGCTCTAAGGAGGTGGAGACAGAAGAATGTCTAGGGCTGACTGGCCAGCTAACTCAGCAGAATTAGTGAGCTCTGGGCTCAATGAGAGATCCTACCTTAAAGTATAAGGTGGTCAGCACTTAGAAAGATATCCAGTGTTAACCTCTAGCCTTAATGTTCAAGATGCACACACACACATGTACATGCACACACACGCACACATGCACATACAACACACACGTACCATGGGCATGTGTGTGTGAATGTGCACACACACACATACACACATACAACACATACACATACTAAAAGAAAAGGTTGAAAATAAAGATGAAATACATCAATAAACAGAGAAACAAATAGGAAAAATTATCCAAAATTCAGTAGATGTGAAAATAGTTTTAAAGCTAAATAATTTCAACAATTAAAGGATCTTATTTTGAAATATTATTATACTAAAGGTTTTTTATTGTAGGTATAAGCATGGTTTCTGTGTTTGTGTGCATGAATGCAGATGTATATGACCCATATGGAAGACAGAGGACAACCTGGACTGTCAGCCCTAGTCTTCCTGAGGCACGGACTCACTTGTTGATCACTGTTGTATTTGCCAGTGGTAGGCTCACAAGTTCTGGGGGGGGTCTCCTGTTTCTGCCTCCTTTCTCTCTGTATGTGCACTGGGGGTATAGCCTGTTATATGTCCAGTTCTGGGGAATGAAATTGGGGTCATCAATCTTTGTGACAAGTGCTTTACCCATGAAGGCATCTCTCCAGCCTGAAACTACTTTTTTATATAAAAAGTATATATCTATTTGTGAGAGAGAAAGACACATACACACACATATATATGTGTGTTTGTGTGTGTGTGTGTATATATATATATATATATATATATATATATATATATATATATATATGTATATGTATATGTAGAGAGAGAGAGAGAATGGATGTGCCAGCCAGGGCTTCTAACCCCTGCAATGAATTCCAGGCACATGTACCACCTTGTGCATCTGGCATACACATGGGGCCTGGGAATTGAACCTGGGTCCATTGGATTTGTAGCAAACACCTTAATTGCTAAGCCATCTCTCCAGCCCCCAAACCACTTTTTAGTTGCTCTTGTGGTGACTCTTCAAACTCTTATATAGACTCCTGCCCCACCGTTCTCTAGATATTGTCTCTCCCACTGGTACTTCCAGGATAGGATTCATGGATTTTACTGATTGAGACGAGGGTTCTTTATTAATGTGATTGGATGAGGTGCCCCATCTGTAAGAGCATAGCTGTTCCCTGACCAGAAAGTACTTTTTCCCAATTTAAAACAATAAGGGGAAACTTTCTATGGATTTCACAAAAGAAGATACCTCTATTTTACGCAGCTGGCATGAAAATGTCCTGCCCTTACCCTTGAACAATGTCACACCTGGAATTGCGGCAGCCATTTTGTTTTCATGCAAGGACTCAGCCTGCAAAGCTTGTCACCCCAGAAGACAGAATGATTAAATAATTAAACCAATTGATTTGGATATATGGCCAGTGAATAAAACCCACCTCCAACACAAAAACCACCCAATCTCTTCTCCATGCCAACATAGATCTAGAGCAATATTTATTTTTAAAGCCTATGATTGAACTTGTTGAATGTTTATCATATAAATATAAAATAAGATAACTGTCCTAGAGAACAGGAAAAGTTGCTATCCATCCGTCATTTCTGGTGAAGGTAGTGCAACCCTAATCATAGCAGTGAAAGAAGAAGATAAAGTGGGATGACTAATGTTTGCTAATGTAGATGTAAGATCATTAAAGACTTTTAAATGCAATCCAAAAGATAACTCACTGCCACCAACTATGAGTTATTATGTGGTTATAATGGCAGCTTAATTATAGTAACATAAACTCAATAATTTAATGACAATAAATAAAAATATAATAAACTCATAAGAATTTTAAATGACCACAATAAATTTAAAAGACAAAAATTGAATGTCGATTAAACCTTTTCAGTAAACTAGAAATATGATGCAATATGAAGAAAAATAATCCATTTTTTAACTTTAACAGCCATATCATTCTTACTGGTAAAATGTTGGAGGAGGAAAACAATAGTATAATCTTGATTACCATAATTTTTCCATGACCAAAAATTTTAATTGTAAAGCCATGAACTCTTACTCTCAATTATTAGCCCTAAAATGAATGAATGAGATTTATAGTAATAAATATTGATATTGTAAAAAAATTCTGTTTTACTTTAAGAAATATACAATCCTTGGCATTTCTCATTATTTTTCCAAAATCTTCATCCTCCTGCTTAGATTTACATCAACTATGTGCACATCATTTTCCACATGATTTTGTGGTCCCACTAGTAATCTGTGTACATTTCTTTACTCACTGAAGCTGAGCTGTGATACTTGTGTTGGTCAAGAGAATACGATTGGACACTGAGGTAAGTGAGCAGCGTCTTGAAACGCACTGGAATGGTAGGACTAGTTGAATCTTGCACTTTGTTACAAAAGCCATAAAATCAGACTCAAGACAGCAGTCCCATAATAAGCAGAGATAAGGAGAGACAAGCTTGGGTTCTGTGTATGGCCTAAAGCAGGGCTGACCTTTCCAAGACTAGCCTAAGGCACAATGAACCAGTAGACACAGGAGCCTAAATTATTTTAATTCTCTGGGTGGTCAGTGCTTTGTTATACAGCACAATTGCAAAAAAAAAAAGTTGATTGATACAAGATATCTCTTTTTAAACCACAAATTGGAGTTCTGTCTAAAAAACAGTGCTGGAATATTTTGTATAGCTCATCAAGACAGGGAAGAAAAAATGAAAGTTAACATTTTGGCAAAGAAGGAAACAAAATGTCTGTCCATAGAGCTATACACAGTTATCTCTATGTTATCTTTTAAGTAAAAGATGTGGTATAGCCTGGTACTTAATGCCAAATCTGTTACTGTTTACTCATGTGGACAATAGAATAATAAGGCACTAATCCTGTAAAATTGTTAATATGAATGAATGAATTGACAGTTCTTAAAGACTTGTAACAATATCAGGCAAATATAAAGCAGTATACAAACCATTAAAATCAAATTAAGAGGAAGTAAGAAGCCAATATGGCCAAATAAGATTATTAAAAGCTTGAGATATTAGTTAGAGAATTAGGAAACCAGACAAATATACTCTTCTTTTTTCACTACTGGGGATTGAACTCAGGGCTTTGAGACATCTGGGCAAGTAACTACTGTTGAACTACATTCCCTACAAAAAGTTAAACTTTAAAAATGCGACTTTATAAACTGATTGCAAAGGTACATGGAATTTTGTACGGCATGATATTTGTGAAAATGAAAAGCAGGGTCTGGCAGCAGCTGCACCAGTCAAGATTGATTATAAAGTTACTAGTTAGTACTTCTAGCCATGCATAATTATTGTGCATTTTATTTATGGTCAAATTCAAGCAAAGATGTGCTACACATAAAGAAGAATGTAAAGTACTTTTCTGATATAGTATAAAATGATACTATCTTAATTTCATACTGATTACATGTTAATATATTAAGTAACTATACTGAGTCATATAATAGTTGGTGAAACTCTTGTCATCATTCATAATTGCACTTTTTATAGTGACTCTCCAGTCTAATTGATATTTAGTAATTGCACATTGTTGTGGGGTATGCTGTGACATTTCAATACAGGTATACCATATGCA
Organism: Dipus sagitta; assembly: GCA_036346955.1. NCBI lineage: Eukaryota > Metazoa > Chordata > Mammalia > Rodentia > Dipodidae > Dipus > Dipus sagitta. The sequence goes on from CM070772.1 coordinate 122,314,012, forward strand.
ATGATCAGATCAAGGTATCTCACACATGTATTACTTCTACATTCATCTTTTCCTGGGGAACATTCAAAATCCCCCTTACTATCCATTCTGAAATATTTGGGTAAATGCAGGCAACCATAGTTATCCAACTATGCTACGGAATGAATATTCAAAGTTACTCTTCCTACACAACTATACCTGTGGACCTTAAACTACCTATGTGGCTTTTATGTTTTGCTCATATGTTTTTGCTGGACAGTTTAGAAAACTGAATGCATTAAAGAATAAATATTAGCTAAGGGAGAGAATAGAGAACAGAACGCAGTAACAAATTGATAGAGGAGTATATCTTGTGATGGAGCAGACATTCAGATCACTGGGGAAGGATAAAAGACTGGCACAATTGCTTACCCATATGAAAAAAGAGATAAGTCAGATCCTTTTCTGAAAGCCTAAAACAGAATTCTTCTTTCAGTGTCAGAGTTCAAACTAAAATATCTTAACATAAGGCAAAAAGAGTCTTAATGGCTTGGAAGGCAATGAAGGAATTTTTTAAAGTAACACACAAAAATAAAATTTCATAAAGGGAAGGTTACATAAATTTGCCTATGGAAAATTTAAGAATTTCAGTTCATCAATTAAAACAGACTCAAAGAGAGATAAAATTATACACAAGAAAAATATACTTTCAATTATACTTGCAATGGTGATAATGACAGAAATTAAAATAAATATAGCTCTGATACTCAATTTGAAAAATCATATAAAAGTGAATAAATGGACAAAAGTTTTCAATTCTTCTCAGTAAAAAAAAAAAAACATGCATGACTTTTAAAGATATAGAATATTATTTGTGGGGGGTGTACATGTGCGTGTACGTACAAGCAAAGGCCAGAAGATAACCTCAATTGTTGTTCATCATGGACTGTCCACAATTTTGTGAGACAGCACCCTCCTGAAACTCACCAAATAGGCTAGACTGACTGGCTAGTGAACCACAGGAATCCTCTGATCTATGCTCCCCAGCACGGAGTTTGTTCACCTGCACTAACACACATGACTTTTTTTTTTTTTTTCGGTTTTTTGAGGTAGGGTCTTACTCTAGTCCAGGCTGACCTGGAACTGACTATGTAGTCTCAGGGTGGCCTCAAACTCAGTGCGATCCTCCTACCTCTGCCTCCCGAGTGCTGGGATTAAAGGCGTGCGCCACCACACCCAGCATGACTTTTTTTAATGTGGTTTCTGAGGGCTTAGCTCAGGTCCTGATGCTTGCAAGACAACAACTTTACCAATTAACCTATCTCTTCAGTCCTGGAATGTTCCTAATCTCCTCCCACTAATGAGAAAAAGTATCATTAAAATTACGTTCAAGTGATATTTCGCATCTACTATATAAACTTAAAATCAGAAATGTTAAAGTTGTTCTAAAAATTTGGCAACATTATCTATCATGAGGAAAGGAAACTAAAATCATCACATTGGGAACCAGCTTGGCATTTATACAATAAATTGTCACATATTTAGGCTCTTAAAATATATTTTCCAGAGGCTATTTTGCACCAGAAGGCATATCCTGTATATGAATGCTCAAAGAAATGTTGTCTATAACTGGGGGGAGAAACAGAAAGATAAAAGCAACCCAAATTTCTATTAAAAGTAGAATGACTCCATAAATCGTGGCACATTCACTACATGGCAGTGAAAAAGAAATACAGTGACATCAGTAGTAAGAGTGATTTAAAACCACGGTGTTTGATGAAGAAATGCAATGCATAGAAAAATGGAATACTGTGTGGTTATGTTCATAGAGACAAATCCAAAGACAGGAAAAACTGGACAGTATGTTAATCAGAAATGAAATTGTAAAAACAAGTAAATGAATAAATTCCATAAATTATCATAAAAATCAGAGCAGTGTTTACAGAACGCTTGTGGCATGTTATGTACCTAGGAAGATCATATGAGGTCTGCTAAGTACTGGAAATGCTCCTGCCCTAAATTGATGGTAGAAACCAGAGGGGCCATTTTATCATAATTCTTTAGTCAGCAAACACATTCTAAATATTTTTTATCAGTTCCATATATTCTATACACTCATGTGTACATGAAAAAGTCCCCTATTATCAATATAAATATATAAGATTGCAGAAATATAGGTGAACAAATTATGTAATCCGCAATAAACACACACAGGAAAGTAATGTATTTAGCTATCAACAATATCATACGTAATGTATTAAAAGCCAGTAAAAGTAGAAAATAATTACAAGATTATAGCCAAAATGTAAAAATAAGCCATTTAAAATCTTTGCAAATTATGAAGTGAATATTAAGACTCAAGTAGGAAAATATCACAAATAAACCATTAACAGAAAATCATATGCAAATGGATAAAACATAGGAAAACTCAGTCTTATTAATTAACAATAAAATTAAAATAAGAAGCACTATTTTTCTATCAAATTAACCTAAATGTTAAGGTGATGTTATCTGATGCAGTTGAAGATGAAGGGAGAGAACCAATCTGAGAATCATGAAGTCATGTCAATTGGTAAATTCTGTTCAGGAAAAATTCTTTTCCAAATTTTATAGTTAGTTTAAATGTCATATATTGACATAGAAACCAAAATTACTGGACTCTGTGGAAATCATTAGGGATGTAGAAGATGCCTGATTTTGAACCCTATTAGGCAATCATTTACCATAGTAAAGAGATAGAAATGTGAATCTCCAAATGGTTGATCTTTTTGTAACATATTTGGAGGATACATTATGTCACCAACAAAGTAATAGTCTCAAGTGTACTTAGTGACATAGGAAAATGCTCACAGATTATAAACACTGTGATAGAAGATATTTATGCATAAACTTACATTCACACACATGTATGAAGGGCTACTTAGGAAAATAATAGAATACAAACACAAGTTTCTTCTCTTTCATAATCTCATTTTATTTCACAAATTTCTATAATAAAAAAAGAAACATTTAGAAACATGTACATGATAATAGCAATCCCACTTTTATAATTCTGGATTTTAAGGGCAGAAGATGGATTTATAAGTGTATTTTTGGAAGTGATTTTTTGATGTTATTGAGCTCAAATTGTAATGGTCTAGATGGAACATCAGTACAGGCAAAGGCCTATTTTTGCATATGCTGTGTAAAAATTGTGCTGGATCATCATGGTGATGGGGTAGGCAGAGAATTGATAATCATGACATGTATATCGAAGGCTACAATTTACATAACACTTTCAGACACATTATCTCTTTCAATCATACCATTCCACTGAGAAAATAAAAGTCACAACCCATTACACATGCCATCCAGTCCTCCACCCTCAGCCTAACATATGTTGTTGGGTAATACAAGAAAGCAGAAGATAAGAACATGTTTTCCAGGAGTTTGCAGTCTGGTTTAAGAGATAAAACCTTCACCTAATATATGTTGTATGACACTAAAAGTATTAATATATGCAGAGTTTCCAGCTTTCCTCTTTCCCTGACTGCTAAAGAGAACTTGCTTTGCTGGCTCAGGTTTTGCCCTCCTCACTCTCCTGCTGAGGGATTAGCAATTTCCAGGTCATTTCTATGCTGTAGCCAGACCTTTCCCCTGTTCTTCTGTCCTCTGGTATAGGAAGAAAGACAAGAGTTCCAGGAAGTTGTTTGAGAGAGAGAGAGAGAATAAGAAAAATGTTAGAGCAACCACAGTGCTATGTGCAATTTAAGTAGATGGTAGAAGAGGAAAAGGAATGCTTCTTGGATTACTATAACGTATATGATGCATGGGCTCCATGGTGCTTGAGAAACAGTAATAAATAATTTAAGTCACAGAGAAACCACATTTAGCTACCATGCTGCTTCTTCAACCACCGTTCATCTGACTTGAGTGCTAGAGTAACATTCTGAGTTTGTTTTTGTTCAAATGGAAAGGTACTTGCCACAAGAAAGTAACAAGGAAATTTCTTCCTTCCTGAGCCACAGCTTTTTGCAAGTAGATCTAATGCAAGGTCATTGTATGAACAGACATCTATCTAGGACAATCCTCAATGAGCACACATCTACATGTTGTCAGTGCCCTCATGTAATAGCCTCCTTTTGAGGGTAGACTAACACTAGTGATGAGCTCTGAATCAACGGAAGATAATGAGGTGTCGATCCCATGACACTACAAAGGCTATGATGTTGGCTTGGCTTGAAGTCTCTCTATTGCCTTCTCACTCGCCAAGAAGAATGAACAGAGTGCAGCATCAGTGAAGCAGGAGACATACCTGGCAGGAGCAGAAGCGGCCTCCAGCGGACTGCCAGTGAGGAACAGAATCCTGCCAACAACTTGAGTGACCTTAGAAAAGGGCCTTTACCAGGCTGGAGAGATGGCTTAGCGGTTGAGACACTTGCCTGCAAAGCCAAAGGATCTCAGTTTGATTATCTAACACCCACGTAAGCCAGTTGCACAAGGTGGCGCATGCATCTGGAGTTCGTTTGCAGCGGTTGCAGTCCCTGGCGCGCCCATTCTCCCTTTCTCTGTCTGTCTTTCTCTCTCTCTCTGCCTGTCTCTCTCAAATAAATAAATAAAAATAAAATATAGAAAAGAGAAAAGGGTCTTTACCATGTTGAGTCTTGAAATCACTACAGAGGAGCCAATACACTGACAAGAGCTTGAGAGACACAATACTCTTAGCCCAATGATGCCCAATTCATGACCCACAGAAACCATGAGTTCATATGTGTATCATTCTAAGCACTGAGTCCTGCTGGGATTTGTTGTTTAGCAATACTGAAAACATGGAAATGTTCTCACTGCTTCTTTTGTGCTTTTCTTTTCCTTAGAAGTTTCTCTCTTCTTCTCCAAATCACACCAATTCTCCCCCTATGACAAGTTGTCCATTTGAATTGCTCTAGATGTTAAAGCTAATGTGAAGAACACAGTGTGGGACAGAAATAGGTCTCTGAGATGGAGGAGAACAGGTTTTTACCATGGCCATCCACCAAGCCGATCACACACACCAAAGCAAATGTTTGGCCCTCAATATGCATTACTCACACGTGCTTCCCAAAACATAGAGTAGCAAAATGAATGCAGCTCCAGTGTGGTCCTCCCAGTCCTGAAATAAGCCAAGTGGTGAAGATGGGTGTGGAAAGTCAGGACTTCACTTTCTTTGTAGAAAAACAGTTAAATCTATACCATACTCACTGAAAAGTGCATAAAGACTTTAAAGCCATGCTCATTCGAATCTTGTGCAAAACAATAGATTGGATGGCTTTTGTTGAAGTAGTGCCATAGCAGAATACACTCACAAAAGGAGGGCAGATGGATCACCAGCATGTGCTACATTGGGAGGGAACAGCAAGGACATCACAAGTACAAGGTAGGAAGGATGTATTCTTCCTCTGAGGTCCTGATCAGGAAGCGAATACACAGCAACATGACAGTGCTGAGAAGCAAGGGAGAGATGCAGTACATTTTCTATCTTATTTTCTTGTTTTTAAATTATTTACTTATTTATTTATTTGATAGAAAGAGAGAATGGGCCTTCTAGGCCTCTTGCCATTGTGCATCTGATTTTATGTGGTCACTGGGGAATCAAACCAAGACCAACAGACTTTGCAAGAAAGCATCTTTAGCCACTAAGCCAACTCTCCAGCCTTCCAACAGTACTTCTTTCCAGCTTCTATATCCTCAGTACTGCAGAAAGCAAACATGCCCATTGTCTCACAGAGGCTATAGCCTTGTGACAGGTATAGATAACAACATAGAAATAGTCTGGTAGGTTTCTTGTTGCTCACTCCCCTACCTCACACCCAAATCCTACTTTTCATGCCTCTATATCTAATTTCTCCTTACTCCCAATTGTCCTTTCTTCTACCCTAGCTGAACCCATGATCTCCACTTGGCTAAACCACACTAATCATTTCTTGCCAGTACAGGCTTAGTATGCCTTTTCTGAGATGGTTATCAGAAATGTATTATATCTCTAATTTTTCATATATTTTCAGTATTTGCACATACATAAAATATCTTGGGATGGGACTCTAATCTGCAAACAGAGTTCATTTTTATTTTACATATACCTACTACACATAGCATGAAGATCATCTATACAATACTTTTTAGAGCATCTGTGTTTAATTCTGACCTATTCTTACATGATAACAAGTATAGAATTTTTACTTGTGGCATTGTGTGATTACTCAAATTGTAGGTATTTTGGAGTATCTGATTATGGGTTCTTAACCTGTACTGTTTCCATTCCTATCTTTAGGTTGTACACAAGTAATATTTTGAAACTCTAAGTGAGCACCTTGGAACAGTTATTAAGTTTCCTATATGTTCCTCCAAGATTTAGCTACAGCACAACCACTCTAAGCTACACCTTGCCACCTTAACGGACACTTCCTTTCCTTCAGGTCCATGAGCTCACAGAGCTTTCTCCAGCCCCAGGACCTTTCTCAGATGATCCTCTGTCTACCTGGAGCCTTCTACACCATACCCCATCACCTAAGCTACTCAGAACTCAGAACTCAGCTCTACAACTCAGTATTATGCCTGGACTCACTGTCAATATTTCTAAAATCTACTTGAACATAACACACCACTGTCGAAAAAAGAAAAAGGCAGGTTTGATGAAAGGTAGCCGAGACAGTCCCTATCAAAGGTCAAGCTTTTGTTAGAAGAGTTGGAAGCATTAAGCAGGGTGGCAGAGTGATGTCTGAAGCCAGAGAGGGAGAAAGATGCCCTAGTGCCCCCTTTGTGGGTTTATGGGGAAAAGGAATCTGTTTGGATGCAAACTGGCTAAGAGAAGTCTGGAGGGAATGATGAACGGGAGATAAAGAAATTTTCTATTCCTTCAAGGCCTCTCAGAAGAAGGGTTGTTCTGTACTGTCCTCTTTGAGAACTCATTAACCCAGGTAGCTTTAAGTTTCCCTAGCAGCATGACCTGGTTATTGTTTTCCTGCCTGGCCTTGGTATCCCTGCCCCCACTCCCTCTTAAAATAACCGCATCTATGTTCTCTCAATCATAATCCATAGTTATATAACAACATGTGAGTTTTGTAGCTCTTACCTCCATTTGAAACACTCCCATGGAGGGAGGAGGAAGGCTATTAAGACTCACAATGCAATGGAATTTCCAAGGCTCAGGAAACAGGCTCAGACAGGTCAGAAAGTCACAAAATTTACAAGCTCCATCTCCAGCATTATAAAAGTTATAAGTAATAAAAATGGACAAGATACTCCCTTTGATGGTATTTGTTCAGAGACCTTCAATGATGCAGCTTTTTGTCCTCCCCATCCTGGGTGGGCTTTGTGCTGATGCAGCTATCTTTGAGTAACCTATGCTCTTGTAAGCAGCCCTGATAAACTCACGGGTTCACCAAGCTAGCCTGGGGTAAAATCATTTTGGTTTGGGTCAGTGGTCTACCTTTGGTCAGTAAGCCACATAACAGTGTGATTTAAGTTATTTATTACTCCTCTTCCTTAGGAGTAGGGCAGGAAATGCATACATTTTATTTACTTCTTTATCTTCAAATTTATGATCAGGTGGTATCCTTTGTCTCTAGAATTCATAGTATTTTATATCTACCTGATACCCAGTGTTTTTATTGCTATTGCTGTGTACATGAGTGACACTGCCTAAATTTTCATAGATCCTTAAAATGATAAGTGTATCTTATGAATCTTTAAACCTACCTGTAGCAATTATCTTTTCATTGTTGGGACAACACACCCAGCCAGAAGTAGCCCATTGAAGGAAAGGATTGATTTAGGCTTATATATTCCAGGGAAGTTTCATCATGACATAAGTAGCCAGCCAGCCAGGTATCAAGTTTCCCACAACAGCTGGAAGGAAGTAGACTGAGTAGTTGGCTTGGAGCTGGGCTATATTACTCCAAATCCTGTTGCCCTACTCCCAGTGATATACTTCCTCCAGAAAGGCTCAACCTCCCAAAGGTATCAACTGTTCCAAATTGTCACAATCTGAGGGCCAAGTATTCAAAACACACAAACCTATGGGGAGCATTCCATTTCAAATCACCATACTACTTAGGACCAGCAATATCCCTTGGCACTAATAAGTATGCACTGAATGGGTGAGAGAACTGAAGTATACCTAGAGCATGATCCACAAAGATTCTATACCTTTTTTCAGTTGGCTCTATTACAGAATCTTTTCCTTCCTTGGAGATTTATGCTAGTGATGGTAAAAGTCTGCTGTAAGCTGGTGTGATAAGATTTAAGGCTTCTGACTCAACATGACTCAGTAATCTAATAATACTCATACAGTGAGGACATTACTATGCATTCACTTTAAAAACATATTTTAAGAAGAGGAAAGAAGTTTACATATTTCTCCTTAGGAGCAAAAATTTCTAAAAAGCAGGAAATATTCTAGGGAAAATATTGATAAAGAAGTATTTTCTACAGCTGCATCTTCTTCTGGATTCCCTCTGTATTTTAATTTTGGATGCATTAAATACCTGCTTGTAGGCATGCCTGATAGCACTTAAAACTTCTGAGATCCTCAGAGATATGGTTTGTATCTCATTACTCTGTAAACCTACCTTGATTCCAATAATAGCATTCCTATATGTTCTATATAAAATGGGGGGATTTATATGCACTGGCATTTGCAAAATGTCTTTGTCAAAGAGGAGGTATGGGGCTGGAGAGATGGCTTAGCAGTTAAGTCACTTGCCTGCAAAGCCAAAGGAGCCAAGTTTGATTTCCCAGTACTCATGTAAAGCCAGAAGTACAAGGTAGCATATGCATCTGGAGTCCATTTGCAGTGGCTATAGGCCTGGCGGGCCCATTCTCTTTCTCTTTCATTCTCAAATAAATAAATAAATATTGTTTTAAATAAGGTTTAGGGGATGGAGGAATGGCTTAGCAGCTAAGGTGTTTGCCTGCAAAGCAAAAGGACCCAGGTTCGATTCCCCAGGACCCACGTTAACCAGATGCACAAGGGGACACATGCGTCTGGAGTTCGTTTGCAGTGGCTGGAGGCCCTGGGGCACCCATTCTCTCTCTCTTTCCCTCTTTCTCTGTAAAATAAATAAATAAATAAATAATAAAGTTTTTTTTAAAAAAAAAGGAGGCTTGGTAGAGCTATCATGAAACTTTACTTTGATCCATCTTATATTTAAAGCTGAAGTTTTAAGGCCCCTTACTGACATACTGATCCCAGAATCTTATAACTGTAAAATTTGCAAAGTGGATTATTTTAGCTTAAATTAAAATCATTGTAAGCGTACATAAAATCATATCTGTTACACATGTTTATAAGGTACCATGGATTATTCAGAAGTGGCTATTTTAATAGTGATGGGCTAATTTTGTCACCCTACTTCTCTGATATTTTCCTCTCTGATACTTCCCCTCTCCCCTCTGTCAAATTTACTCTCCTTATTATGGTAAGGTAGTAGGCATCTGGAGCATCAAAATCAGAAGGAGCTGAATTGGGAATGCATTTCACTGTTACAGGTGCCCATTTTCAGGGTTTTAACCTGTTTAAAGCATTTTCATGTGCAGACGTCATTGCTACTATTTTACTGCTAGAAGAACTTCTAACAATATTGCTAGTCATCACTAATCATTTTACTTATTCATTTAATAATTCTGACTTTGCTAACTCATCTAATACAAAGCTTAGTGTCAGGTGCTCTATCATATTACAAACATGTCCCATAGCACTTGGCACTGAGAATAAGGAACAAATGAGACAAAATATATGAAATGAATTATGCTATTGGATTTCATGCTGTAATTTGGCAACACTTTTGCCAGTGTAATTTATATCTTTAGTCATTCTAAGTAAGTGTTCACTCCTGTAATCATTTCTATATTTGTAACATGTAATCATATTTCAATGTCAGCAGGTGAAGGCCTCCCTGCTAACGAAAACACTTACTCTTCCTAGAATAAGAGTTCATAGTAACTGTCAAAGCCATCAGCATCCTATGTCATCCTTGGCAGGAACATCAGATATGATGCTGAATCTGTTACATTAGCCTTAAACTGGTGGGTTAAAGCCATGCCATCTACCTAACTTCCCTACACAGCAAGCTGAATACCAATTCAAGCAAACATAAATTGGCTCTCGATAATTAATTAGAGCTAAAAAGAAACAAAAGCCATATTCCCATTTCCATTAAAGGAATTATGAGAAATCTCTGAATCTATAAGGCTTACGTAGAAAAAAAATGTGAACCATTTATTCTTCTGTCTTCTCCACAGACAACATCTCATTATAAATCCAGTGAAATTGCTTTACTTCTAATTCATAGAATAATGTGATTAGTTTATCCTGTGTGTCCTCATTTCTTGCTATACATATAGCATGTCTCTCTGAGACTACCAGGAAGGGATGCAAAATGGAGTGTGCCATCTTTTTTTACATCATTGCTCATGAAAATAATGTAAAGAAAAAGTCTTTGGAGACTGTGCCACTTCAAAGAGAAAAAGAATAGATGCTGCAGTATTAACATATGGCTTTTCAGTTGTGGTGGCTCTGACAAATTTATATAAATTGATCTCAAACAGTGATTCTCAAACATATTTTGTAATAATAATATTGTTGAAATATAACTTACATATTGTAAGACTCACCTTTTCAAGACACCTAAGTGTTTTCAGTATATTCATAGAATTGTACAACCCTTGCCTCCCTCTAATTTTAGAACACTTTCATCCTTGACCAATTGGAAACTTCCAGCTGTGGGTGAGTTATTCCCTCAGTTGGGCCTGGGAAGGTTCAGCACAGGCCCAGACCCAGACCCAGCTTGGAAAGCCCCATAGCACTTACTCTCCACATGGGCTCCTTTACCCCCTCTACCTCCCCACATGATAGGCGCTTCTTGAACTTTCTTTAATCTCTTTTCTTTCCATGGTTTTTTCCAGGCCCTCCACATGGGATCTCTAACCATGTGGTTGCTTTTTTTGGCTCTTTATTTCCCTCAGTAAATATAATAATTTAATAATTAAAAGAAAAAGAACATTTTCATCATCTCATGAAGAAACTCCTTGTCCATGAGCAGGTACTCTACATTTTCCATTTCCCTCAGCTCTAAGCTACCATAACTGTACTTTCACCTATATGGATTTGACTGTTCTAGATATTTCCAATGAATTGAATCCTATAATATGTAACTTTTTTGCATCTGGCTTCTTTCACTTAGCATGTTTTCACATTTATCTATGATTTGCGGCAGAGTTTATTATTTCATTCTTTTGCATTGAATCTACTGTGTTGTTTATTTTATGATACCAGTTATTGGATTTAGGGATCATTTATGCATTTTAGCCATTACAGATAATGTTGTTTTGAGTATGCATGGACATATGGTCTCATTTCTCTTTCATGTCTACCCAGAAGCAGAATCTGTGGGTGATGTGGTTACTCTCCTTTCATCAGCCAAATAGCAGTACACACTGATTTCCAAATTGATTCCACTGTTTTACATTCTCACCAGCAAATCATGAGGGCTCTATCTCCATATCTTTGTCAATACTTGTTATTTTCTATGGTTTTATTTTAGCTACTTTAACAAGTATGAAGTGGTATCTCAAAGCAGTATTGACCTGCAATCCAGACATTTTGATTTTATATTTTGGCATTCACTCATTTTATGTGTGATTGGTTATTTATAAAATAATATGTAATGGAGTACAAATGTGATGTATGGAGTCCAAGACATCTTGTAAAAGTATGTTTAAAATACATGAAATTTCTAAAGCTGTCACCCAAAAACACAGAAAATATTTCTTCTAAAATTAATTCATCTCACTTAAAAAGTATGTATACTAAGTACCAATGATTCTAATATCCTTTCAATATCAATTATTTATGGAGGGTGCATACACTGTTTATGAAGCATTCTACTAAGGACTTTTCAGTGAAAGATGTACTTCAAATGCAATCCATACCAGATCATAGTACACATTATTTCATATACAAGGTTGTTTTTTTATCAATTAGTTTCGTATTCAGCAAATACGGTCAGTTTGGTACCATTAATTAGGCTCATCTGTGACCTACCCCCTCCCCTTCGCCACTCCTTGTTGAGGTATATGGGACATGAATTGTGGAGTTAGCCCACAGTTATGGGTAAGATAAATGTCTCTGCATATCATGACCCAACATGTGGCTCTGACATTCTTTCCGCCCCCTTTTCCACAAAATTTTTCTGAGCCATGTTGGGTTCATTTCTGGTCTGCTTCAGTGATGAGGTGTTGGGGGCAGCTACCTTATCATTGCTGGGTCAAAACCCTGACCAGATGAAAGGGATTTTTATCATGGCAAGGAAAGCATGACACACCTGACAGAGAATCCTGGGTCACACATCTCCACATTAGTGGGAAGGAAGAAGTCAGGGTGTTCTCCATCACTGGCAAGCTGGGCTGGGCTAATAAACTTCAAGAGCCACCCACAGCAGCATATCTTCTCCAGCAAGGATCCACTGCCAAAGGCTCCACAACCATCTGTGGACCAAGTACTCAAAACAATAAGCCTATGGGGGATATTTCATTCAAACTGCCACAATCCTCTTGATGTAGAATTTAAAGTTAGAACTGAGTGACTATATTCTATTTTAAAAATTCATGCTGGAGTGATGGCTCAGCAGTTAAGGCACTTGCCTGCAGAGTCTAATGGCCCAGTTTCAATTTCCTACTACCCATGTAAAATCAGATGCACAAGGTGGCACATGCATCTGGAATTGTTTTTTAGCAGCTAGAGGTCCTGTCATGTCCATAATCACTCTCCTCTCCCCATCCTCCATCTCTCTGCTTGCATATAAATAAAAATATATTTAAAACAATGCCAAGGAAAACAATTCTTTATGTACTCAAATATGGAAAACCTAATCTGATGCATCTTAATAATATAGACAATAATTAACAAGTATGTAAAAAATCCATGAAAGCTAATGATTCTCTCCAAATTCTATCAATTCATTTTCACATAAATTAGATTGTCCTTCTTGGAGCTGTACTTCTTTAAAAGTACTAAATACTTGCTGGATAAACTATATTTATATATAGTTTACATATTATATATGTTTTCCAGGTATTTTCTTGTTCTTTACTGGAATTTTTACTACAATATATCTAAGTATAGATTTAGTTTGACTAGAAGTACAAGAATATATTATGTCAACCCAATGTTACTTTATGCAATATTTATCTCCTAATTTTTGTCTTCAAATGTTGCTTTTATGTGTTGTGGACATTATTTATATTAATTATTGAGACATGCAAATGAGGCAAGGATGATTACTGTGAAGCAAAAGTTCCCTATAATGACAAGAATGATAGGACAATAACACTAACAGCATTATTGAACCTGTGTGTAAATTAATTGTAAAAACAAAATTATGCTAGTGGAAGACAACTCTCACATTTTTCATGCATCTAGAGAGCAATGGTATTTAATATACTTGTTCAGTCCCCTTAATTCTAGGCAGCACCTTCAAAGGCTATTTGAGATTGCAAAGAAGGAAGCTCTTAGGCAAAAGGCCATGATGTGATTTAGTCATTGTCTTGATCCTAAGCATGGCAATTAGAAATGATCATACCTGCCATGCAGTGTCTGAGCAAGTGGAATCGAAATGACATTAAAAATAGCTTCATTCTTTTACCAAGTATAATCGTTACTTTTCTAATTGCTGTAACAAAATATCTGGAAAAAGCAGCTTAAGTCAAGACAGTCTAATATCGATTCATGTTTGAAGGTACAAGTAGCCCACCATGATGGGGGAACCGTGGTAGCAGGAGCATAGGGCAGCTTTGTGACAATGTGCCTGCAGTCACGAATCAGAGAGATGGATGCTGGTGTTCAGCTCACTTTCTACTTTTCATTCAGTCCAGGTTCCCAGCCCAAGAGATGGTGCTACACACACCATCTCATTTAAACCACCTCACTTAACCCTTCCTGCATCTACCCAGAAGTGTATCTCCTAGATGATTCTCAATCCAGTCAAGTTGACAGTGAAGATTAACTATCATACAATCTGTGATAGCTATGTAATTTAAATGAACTCAGTTCACTTTTGAAAGAAAATGAAGTTGGTACCCAATGAGACCTAAGGCAGGATTTCTAGTTGGTAAAGTCATCAGATCGATGCGCTAGAGGCAGGAGTACCCAGAGGAGGCTCTCGGCTCTGCTGATGGCTATCAGTTCAGAGAGGATGAAATTTAGGACCTGGCATATGGCTGAGAGAAACCACTGGGCATCCCACAATCTCCCATAGTCTGCTTATGCTTGGGGACTGTTGGGAAATAGTACCTCTCACCAAAAAATACATTCCTGACCAGGTGTTGAGGACCATGCACACCTGTACTCCCAGGACTCAAGAAGCAGAGGCAGGAAGATCATGACTTCAAGAGCACCCTAAATAAACTACAGAGTAATACCCTCTCTCAGCTTCCTCCTCTCCCTTCAAAAGACATGTCATCTCGGCACTCAACCTGCCACACTCTGCCCCTGGGAAATTCTATAAGAGAAATAAAAGATTGTAGTAATATTCAAGTCAAAATACAGATAAGGCATTCATGAGTCAAAAACACATTTTCATTATAAATGGAGGAATATAGGCTCTAAATCTTCCCAGGACAGTTGGCTCTGGGCAAGCCACTAAGTCTTTTTGACTCTCAGCCCTTCTGTGTTGCTTTTGGTTGATATATGATATGACTAACCCCTTACAGCTGGTGCTAAGATTAAAACGTGAAGTGTTTGGTAAATTCAGCTCAAGGAACTTTCAGTTGATGTGAGTCCATTTCTTCTGTCTAATCCATCTCTCACGACTGCCTCCCAGGAATCTGTGACATGGGGGACGCCATTCCTAACACTTAACAACTTAGATATACAGTGAGAACAACCACATTAGCAGCATTACCCAATGGCTACTAAATCATTTGCTTACTAATCTCTACATTTGGGGCATGGCAGTCAAAATGATGACATATGTATCCAATATTATTGATCATCATGCTATTTTTTTTTAACTTTGAAAGAAAAGCTCCATGCACCTCTCACACTATTTGAGTAAAGCTGAAGTTGTTCTTGCCAGAGAAGACATAGTGTTTAGTGAAAGATGCTGAAATTTATTATGGGCCGGGACAAGAGAAGGGAGTTCTAAGACAAGCTAAAGTACAATTCGCAAACCCACAGTTTCTGCACCCAAGGCTGGTCACAAATTTCCCAAGTGATCCCTATGCATGTTAATTTTTATGGGGCAGTCCCACCCCTGAACCTCAACACAATCGCCCATAATTTCCCTCCTCTAGTCCTGAACCACAGTGCAGGAGCCTTTGGTTTGCACTCCAAACCCCAGCTCATTCCATCGTCAAGGCAAAGCCTGGCTGAATTTCCCAAAAACAATCATGAAGCACTTGCTTGTTTATGCTGGAATGACCATCTCATCAACAGGCAAGAACAGAAAAAGATTTGGGGGCAAAGAATCTAGTTTCACTGTGCTCGGGGGAGACAAGGCAAGGCACAGTCACAGTCCTTGTATTCTAATGCAGCAAGATCAAAATACCCACTTCTCCTCCTTCATGTTCTCATGAAAAAGAAGGATAATTATAAGGAGAATTTTTATTTCCCTTCTTCCAAGCACCAAATTGCAGGCGTAAAGATGCTGGATGTAGGAAGAAACAGAATCAATGCATATGCAAGTGCAATAGCAGTTTCTTTGGTTGCTGCCTGTTGTTTCCATATTTATTAATGTAATGCAAATTAATTCTGTTAATGAGAATTAGAAGGAAAATGATCAGAAGCCCCACATTAGTTGTTCGTCTGTTTTCTTTACTCGATCCCTTCTTGATTTTTCCTGTTAGCAATGAATTGATTAGGGCTTGAACTGAAGGAAATACACTATGTGTCAACTCACTATAAATATGGACGGGAAATTGTGAGAGAAGGTTTTTTTTTCCTGTTTCTTTGGCATTTGTTTCAGTGCTGCATGGATTTATTCAGAAATGAGCTGAGAAGCCAATACTATAAAAATGACTAAATGCAAACATAAAAAATTAAACCTTTGTACCTTGGACCAAGATTATGGTTATCTAGCAGTATCCTCATCTCCATTTTTATTGGATTCAAATGATGCATCTATGTGTGAATCAAAGGGCACATCATTGCATTCTCCTCTTTCCACGTGCATGAGGTATGGGGGCTCTGCCTAACTGTGTATGAATGAAAAATAAAGCTTGCCTTTAGTGTTGCATATCCTGTCTACATAGAAGGACTGACAGATATATGTATAACCATAAGACTAAGAACAATTCAGAAACCTAAAGCTCATCCACAGGGCCCAATTAATTCAGACTGTTTTTTGCCCATAAACTTATGCAGATTTTTACATTGCTATTTGTTTTATTGTCTTGTTTTGTCTCATTGATATAGGGTCTCATGTAGCCCACGCTAGCCAGAAACATGCATGTAGCCAAGTGTGACCTTGCACTCCTTGCCTCTACTTCTGAGTATTAGGCTTACAGACACCCATTGTCATATTCAGCTGCATTTTTGATATAATCAAAATGTTTTAATCCTTCTTTCTACCTTCTCAAGCACCAACTATCTCAGTTTCATTTTAAATTTTTATTGGAATGTAAAAACATCAAACACATAAAAACTAAGTGGAATAGTGGTTGCCAGGGGCTGAGGAGTAAGAGAAATTGGGGGATGTTGGTTAATCAATGCAAATTTTATTTCCTAAATAAATATGTTCTGGAGAGCTAATGTTGGCCACAATGACTATAGTTAATAGTCAGTATGCCTTAAATTTGCTAAGAAAGTGGATCTCAAATATTGTTTCACACACTTACATATGAAATAAAAAATAACTTACTATTTGAGCTGCTGTATATATGAATTTGCTTGATTGAAGTCATGAATTTGCAATGTATATGCATATCAAAATTCATGTAGTAAACCTTGAATATGCACAATTATTGTCAATTATAGTTCCACAAAGCTGAAACACTAAAAATTAATTAAAGGAAAACTTTGAAATGAACATATTTTAGGCAAATATCTAGGGATCTCCTTACACACCTCTCATAGCCTTGTGTTGTTTGTAAGACAACATGTAGTAATATGAGGAAACAGAGAAAGAACAAACAGAAAGTCCAAGAGCAATGAAGGGAGATTACTAGGTTTCCATATCTGTCTTCTTACTAAATATATAGTGATCTTCTCACTAGCTGTTCTCAAAGTATGACCAGTGGAATTTAGCAGCAGCACCCAGAAACTAGTGATGAAAAGACTTCATTTGGTAGGATCCTCACCTCACTTCTACTGAATGGGATACTTTAGGGATGAAAGCTCATAGCATACATCAACAAGCCTATAGGTGGTTCTGATTGAGAAGAGCCACACTACCCCAGAGCTGCCCCCTGAATTTTTCTTATAACCATGTGCATGGATTATGGATACCATTAAAACTAAAATTTCCAGGCCACAGAGATACCATAGTGGTTAAGGTGCTTGCCTGTGAAGCCTAAGGACCAATGTTCAACTCTCCAGAACCCATGTACACTAGATGCACAAAGGTGAGGCAAGCACAAGGTGGCATATACCCACTAGGTGGCGCAAGCATCTGGAGTTCGATTTCAGTGGCTGAGGCACTGGCATGCCAATTCTCTCTCTGTTTCTCTCCTTTGCTCGCCCTTTCTCTAAAACAAACTTTTGAAAAATAGATAAGATTTCTTTCCTTGAATAACTTTGTTTTCATACCTCTAGCTTTCCAAAACAGCATTTATGTGTGTGTATGTTTCCCCTTATAGCAATAGCTATTTTATGCATCCTATGAATAGGACTGGGACACTGCTAGAATCTATGACTTTAAAGGTGCAAACAGCTGATGACACTCAGAGAAGATAACAGGGCTACGAAACCAACATTCATTAATAATGTTCTCATGAGCACTTCCAATAACCTTGCCTTGGTGTCCCTTAACTTCTAGACTCCCGGTAGCTAATGACCCTGTGTCCTTTCATCCACTTGCTACCTCTGTAATATGCATCATATATACTTTTTTCTCTAAATACATCTCTTCCTGCTAGTTATTTTCTCAAAGTTTGCTTTTGACTCTTCCCTCGTACCTCAGCGGGATCTTTGTCTTCTCACCTTGGCTGTCTCTTTGCCCTCTCTTCCAAACTCCAGAATAGGTATTTAATTAGAGTCCTTATCCTTGGCTATGCAGCTTGGGGTCTCTAGCATCTCCTCCAGAGTAGTTCAAGGGTATTTTCCTGACTATTTTGACTGCCTGTCTTCTTTCCCCTCTGTCCAACACCAAAAGAATGCCAAAATCTGATTTCTTTTCATGATACATAAATCTTTGCCTTTTACCCAAAACAATAGACATGATGTAGTCATGGAAATTTCATTGCATTGTTAGTTTACTTATTTCAGAACTTGCATGGGTTCTTCACCACCCCCTCCCCAAACTCAGAATTTTCCTTTGGGAAGATTCTCTACAATTTGATCCCAAGTAAATTTTCCCCAGGCATATTTCTTGTTCAGGCTCCATGGATTTCAACAGAACAGCTCCATTTTCCAAATGCGACTTTTTTTTTCTCTTTAAGCTGTTTGTGTACTCCAGTTACTTCATCCTTTGTAGTACTACCCAGCAAAAATATCACCTTCTCTGTGGTATTTTTCTCGCTCTGCCATGGGATGTGCCTTCATCGACTTTCTGTAGAACTTTGCTTTCAGTTTCCTGACCCTGTGTCACTCTTATTTGCATTTGGATATTGACAGGGCTGGATTACCATTTGCCTCAAGGACTGGATGTCTTTTGCTGCTTTAGTAAGTAGCATTTGCAGAGAAACTCAATACACATTGGTTGCATGTGGTAGAAATTTGTTTCCCTCCTTCTGTGGATTCTTCACCTACCATTCTTGACCATAGTTGTTATTAATACTTGATTGACAAATGCACTTCGCTTTTATGCTTCTATCCTGAGTCTACTTCTCCTGAGTCTTAGTCAGTTATATTATTTGTGCCTTTTGTCTTACCATGTTTTAAAGTTAGTTTCTATTACTAACAAGATGTTTCTTTATTGTGAATACATTAATTTCCTGGTGATCATGGAGTAAATCTGGATAAAATGAAATGTTTCTCAGTCTGCCTTCCCTCTACCTCTCTGAAGTCCCACCCAGCCTCAGTTTATGTGTCTGCTTAAGGAGGCTAAGTCCTCCTACTTCTCAGGCTTAATGTCAGTGCCAAATAATACAATGAAATTGAAATGTCTACCCAAATAGCATATGGCAGATCCTTCCGTTTTGTTTCTGAGTTGAAAGGATCCTCTTTGACATGACACATGGAGAAAATGAGACTCAGCTCTGTGGGTGGGGCTGTTGAAGGTAATTGTGACGGTTTGAATGCATGCCCCCCCATAAACTCAAGTGTTTAATTAAAATTGAGATTGTAACTTCAGCCCCTAGCAAGCAGATCACTGCTACAAGGGCTTGTCACTGGGGGTGGACTTTGGAGTCTGGCCCCATGGTGTGTTTGGGGGCAGATCTGAGTCTAGCCCAACTAGGTGTAGAAATAAGTTTGAGCTCTGGCTATTCTGGTGTTGGTGTTTGCTCCTTTGTTTAGTGGTGTCTCTCTGCTTGGATCTGTGCAAGTGAGCCAGCTTCTTCCACCATTAATGGTGTTCCACTGGAATGTGTAAGCCTGAAATAAACCCTTCCCTCCATAAGCTGGTTTTGGTTGGATTTTTGTTCAACAACATGAAGCTGAGTACAACAATCATGGTCCTAGATGAAAGACAGTCATTGTCTCTCAACCCCATCCCTGCCTAGTGCTTCTCCAAATAAAAGATGCAAATCTCTTTCCAGGAACAAACTGAGTCCTATTTTTGGAGACCTGTCAAGGAGTCTGTTCTGAACAGGTGTGGAGCTGTCCTCAGTGGCTCACCTCACTGGCATGGCAGCCAGAATTTAGCATATTGCCTGTTCCAAAGGAGACATATAAGATCTAGTGAGCAATTTTGATAGCCTCTTGTCAGGCTCCTAGCAGCAGTGACATTCAGATGATTTCTGCAGAAGCTGGGCTGAATCAGGGCTGACTCACTGGGCCATGTGGGCAGGAATGGCTGCTTCACAATACTGGCTTCTGACCTTATAGACCTTGTATGTTGAAGAGTCCCTGAGGCAGCTATGACACCCTGTGGCCAGGTCTGCTCTTCACAACAGAGTACCCCTTAATAAAACAAATAACATATAACATAGGTAGAGAAGGGAAGGCTGCTGGCCCAAGAGTATGGGGTTTCTACCTTTGGGGCTTCAACTCACGCTAATTGCTCTCCACCTTCAAGCCACACTTGCATAAATAATTAGACAAATGGGACTTGAATAACACAGAATAATCCCAAGAGATTATATAGAAATAACTGAAGAAAGTGAGGGCTGCAGGAAATCATTCAGAATCAATACCAACTGCTTCCAGAGGCTGAGGCCATGTCTTCCTCCCCATGGATCCCTATCCAATTCCCCAAGGGCAGTTGATATCCTAGGTGCTCAAGAGACTGAACACTAACTGTGTCCCATGCCCAGAGGCCTAACAAGAAGCTAATCAATGTCATGCTGTTGTGCTTACTATATTCCTATGAATAGCATTATATCTTGAACTTCAACAATAACATATAAGGTTTGACCTGCTCTTGAATATGAGTTGTCAACAGTGAAGACGAGAAGCTTTTCATTTCTTGGTTGGTTTAGAAAAACTAGACAACTGACTTTTGCATGTATGCATTGACCTAAAAATAAATTTTTGTAGAGCAATTACAAGGGTCATTCACATTTGTTTTAGCTTTCCTCCTTTGACTTTCCATGCCTCTGTTCAGCTTTCTGCCATTCTATCCCCTTAATTTGAAAAGGGCCCTTAGTTTTATGTTTTATGCTTGTTTTTATCCTATGTGAAAATACCATTTTAATGAAATAATTGAGCATAGCAGTTGCTGAGACTAGAATGAGAGTCTATCTGACTGTTTTCTTTCCTTGGTGAGCTGTCCCAGAAAGAACTTCAGAGATTAGTCACAGAAGCATAAGTAGTAAAAGTATGCTGTGGCTATAGATCCATGGCAAAGTACCTGCATGGCATGTGTAAGGCCCTGGTACCATCCCCAGAGCTGCCAAACAACAACAGGAATAATAACAATTATCACAGCAACAGATGCATAATGGTGTCCTTCAATGTAAGTAAGTTCATTTAACAGTATTTGGAATTTTAGAAACTAACTTAGAAAAGGAGTATTTAGTCATTTATACTAGAGGAAACAACAGCCCAGAGTGCACATTTTGCCATATGTTGGCTTCTATAACCCTTACATTAGTATTATCTACTTCTAAAAGATAATAAAGGAAAAAAATAACATGAAAGAGAGCATAAGCAAAAGGCATGCACAATATTGAGCCAATCAACATTTTGACATACCTGAAGAGCAGGTTCACTGGAATTGAGTTGGGAGGAGAGTGGAAGAGGATTAAGATCAAATTACTGTAGGTCCATGTATTAAAATTCTCAATAAAAATGTGAGATATCTAGTAAAAGAAAGAGAGAGAGAGAGAGGCACAGAGAGAGAGAGAGAACGTGCAATAGCAAGCATCAAAACCTGGTGATGTTCTCAGAACAAGAGAGTAGTTTGATGAGTAGGCAAAGAGAACAGTGATATTCCCTAGAGTTGGGAAAGGAGAGAAATGTCTGTGTATCCCAGAGAACTGCCCCAGTGTCCAGCGAGCAGGCACAGAGGTAGCAGTCCATGTCACCTGCATCTGTACAGCTGGTGGTAGCCATTGTCCTTGGGCTGTGCTTTATCTTCCACACTGAACATTTCTACCCACACCTTGACACTGCATCCCAACCCTAGTCAGTCAGGCCCTACATGGTCTGGCTTATGCTTCCTTCCCAAATGCCAGTCCATATACCCTTTCATTATATATCCTAGCAATGCTATTTTTTCTCCTCTTGGTAGATCTTTTCACTTACTGTTCCTTCCACACATAGTATGTCTCATCCATTCACTTGCATACAGTGACCCTTCATTTATGAAGAACCCCATTAAATGCTCCCTTTTCAAAGCTTACCATTCCCATCTTCTATCATGTTTCACCCCTTTTTCCTATTTCATTTTTCTCTATTTTATTTACTGCTGCCTGAAATTATATTACTATTTATCTTTATGCTATAAATTATCTATCTTTCCAGGAAAACTCAAGTATGGTCTGTTTTGGTCAGTGTTCAGTTAATCACTGCTCATTAAGTATTTATTGATCTGAAAAATTAGTCCCATAAAGCATTTGTCTAAATCGTCCCTGTTTAAAATTATCAGTTCCATCTTGCGGAAGAAGTAGGAGAAGGAATATATTCTAAACTTCATGTGGTAATGTATTTCACACCTGAACACATATGTATATCACACCTACATTTGCAGGCGTGATATACATGTGTGTTCATATATGCATGGGTACACATGTATGTAGATATAAATGCATGTGTGTGTAGACCAAAGATCCATGCTAAGTGTCTTCTTCAGTTCTTCCTCACCTTATTTTTAATTTTTAAAATTTATTTATTTGAGAAAGAGGGGAAACCGAGAGAGAGAGAGAATGGGAGAATGGGCACACCAGGGCCTCTTGTCACTGCAAAGGAACTCCAGGTGCCTGTGCCACTTTGTGCATGTGGCTTCATGTGGGTGCTGGGGAATCAAACATAGGCTTGCAGGCTTTACAAACAAGTTATTTTAAACACCAAGCCATCTCTTAGCCTTTCTTTGAGAGTATAACAAGATCATCTGTTTTCTAAAATGTCATATTAAAGTAGAAATTTTAGAAAAGATAATTCAATTTTCCTGATCTGTAGATAATTCTGACACTTTCCAAATCTTTTATTATTTAGTTTCCTGAACAATTTATGATTGGCTACATTATCTTTTTATTTTAAAGATGAGAAAACTGAGGTACCAAGACAGTACATACCATGATTAAAGTACTAGTGGGCATATCCACCAGTAATTATGCCCAAATTCTAGCCTCTTATACTTTTGAATATTATTTAGTTTTTGGAAATAAAGCCTTTTCCAGTATAATTAAAGACTTCAAAATGCTATAAGACTTGATTTAAGTGTGTCTGATACCCAGTGACTGGCATCTTTATAATAAGAGGAGAGACAAACTGACTGAAAAGACAGCCCTGAGGGGGAGATTGACATAGACTGGTGTGGTGCATCTATAAGCCAACACATGCCTAAGACACCCATCTGAAGTTAAGACAGAAATGTAGACGGGGACTTCTTGACCCTAGATCAGTAAGAGAATATGTTTTTATGTTAAGCTCCACCATTTGCTATCATCCATTACATTTCCCATGGTGTATTGAACAAATATAAAATATTTAGCTGATATATCCAGTTATAGGACTTGAATCCTAATTTGTTAGCTCCAAAGTGCCTGGAGTCATTTCACTACCTTAGATGACTTCCCAGAGCTCTATAGAAAGAAGTCCCCCATGTGTCCAACATATTACAGCTGGGTAAAAGCACTGAAAAGCAGGGCATCATAAGCACATAAAAGGAAATAAGCAAGATGAGTACCTTAGGTTTTGTTATCATCTGTATTAGTGGCCAAGGTGCAAGAGGACCTCACACTTTGCAAATTCTCAGGTGATTCCAAATGGAAAATGTTGAAAATGTCGGGACACAAACAAGAGAGGTGCAGAGGAACTTCAGAGCCATGGTAAGGAGAGCAGAAAATTATAGAGATTTAACCAGAGAGAAAGAGCAGCCACTTCCTTTGAAGGGAAATATTCAAAGCATACAGCGAACTTGAAAAGCATTCACGAAGAGAGACACGAAGCCAGTGAGTCAGATTTAGGCCAGTCATGTAATGCTCTAGCAAAAGAAGGAGGTAATGTCATTTTGAAGGTGAAAAACTCACATAGCTGGCAGGTTGCAAAGTCCCTTTTTACAAGGCTCTAATGAGAAGATAGATTATTTCTGAGTCAATTTAAACCAGAACATGGAAGGAAATGTACCAGAACAAGACAGGGAATGATGAAAGGGTTAAGTTAAACCAGTGCTTAGTGGATGAATTGATTTCTAGGGACAGATTAAAAGCACTAAATATGTATACTTGACGAGGTGATAATTAAGGTCACTTGGGAAGCTGTGAAATCTGTCTGGGAGGAAAAGAGGGAGGTCCCTGAACAGCGAGTGTAGAATAGCATACAGCATCACACACAGGCAAGTGGGTAAGTGGGAGTGATGGGGTGCGATCCACAAAGGAGCATTCACAAAGTCTCAGTGCAAACTTCCTGACAGGGAGAAGTTTATTGCATCTCTGTGTAACTCAGATTTCAAGTGACCTTTCACCATTCTGTGAGTGAAGTCATTTCCTTTGAGGAAAGGTGCTATATCAATATAAACATGTAAGTTTGAGCTGGACAGAGTGCTAGAAAATAAATATATCCCGGAATCCTCCTGCCTCAATCCCCCTGAGACGGGCTGGATGTGACCTCATAGATCTTTCTTTTCATCTTCTGTTTATGGGAATTATACCTGACACCACGAATTTGGCATACTCTTTCCATTTGAGAAACTCACAAATAAGTGATATTACTTGAGACCACACTGTTTTAATAAAAATAAAAAAAAAAAATCCACTCTGAGGTCAGTCCTGACCCTGCTTGTCTGGAAGAATAGTTATGTGACTAATATTGGTGAGCCTGAAAATCGCTTAATCATGGAAAACACTGGGTTCTGATAGAAAAGACTTAACTGTACAGAAATATCCAATAGTAGAGTTAGTAAGATTTTGCTAAAATCCAAGTGTTTGCCTTTATTTTTATTTTCATTTGTTTGCGTGTGTGTGTGTGTGTGTGTGTGTGTGTACCTCAGTTCCTTTGCATGGTCTCTATCTCCCACTGGGAATATCCTCTTTTCCCCCACCCCCACCAAGGCCAAGTCATCTAGTATTAAATGCATAATATGAATATCCCCTCTTCCAAGGATCATTTTCTGATTTCCAGGACATTAGGAAGCCCTCCTGCACTAGGTGACAACCTCTACTTTAGTGTTTGTCACAGTCTAAGTTGTTACCTACTGAACTCAACTTTTCTATTATCCAGGGTGTGGGACTCAGAAGTACAATGGATGGGAGCCATATTCTGCCTCTGTTTAACCTCACAGCACAGTCTACCTCATTGAGCCATGCTGACCAGTGAGTATAATTACCCATAAATAGAAAAGTCACTAAGGATGATTTTCTTTCAACTGTGAATTAACTAAAAAGGTCATCCAAAAATGTGATTTTTTTTCCCTCAAGGAACAGTAATATCAAAAGCTAATGAAATCTGAACTTTATCATTTCCCACTGAACTTTTCACTGTGCTTTAGGATAATAAGAGAGAGAAATGTGGTAAAAGGAAGAACTTTGAAGCAGGAGGTGGATGTTAAGAGGCCGTTCGTTACTAGGTAATCTTCGAAATAAGGCCACATACCAAGTATGGTTGTGTTACTTGTAAATTTTAAGACATTGCAGGAGTGGTGAAGATAGGTGCTTCACCTATTAAAATATATGCTGAGGGCTATGGAGATTGGTCAGTTGGTAAAGTACCACAAGCATGAGGACCTGAGCTTGATCCTTAGAATCCACATAAAAATACCAAACATGGTAACGCAACATCATAATACCAGCATTGGAAGGTGTAGACAAGTGGATCTCTGGGACTCACTGGCCATGCAGTATAGCCTAATTGATGAACTTCAGAACCATGAGAGACTCTGTTTCAAAAAAGATGGATAGCATCTAAGGAACAGAATTCTTTTGGCCTCCAAATGTGTTTGCACACACACTCACCTGCGTACACTCACACATTCTTACCCATATGTTAAAAAATTACATAAAAATTATGTATTAAGTTACTGGAACAGGCTTGACACTATATTGACAATAAACACCTGAGTCTGTTGTAAGACTTTGGTTATACCAGGCAGCTGACATTTAGCGGCTTTTAAATGAGTGATTGGATGAGTTTGAAGTACATCAGGGTTTCTCCTGGCTAAAGAAGCCTGTTGTTATAGAAGATTTCACAAAATTTTCTGACCCCAAAAGTCACAATTTTGAATCCTTATGGAACTAAATGATCCACAGTGACACTGTGGCCATTCTCTGGAGTGTGCGTGTAGCCCACAGAAAAAAATTGAAAGTCAGAGTGTTTGGCAAAATAAAGAAGTGGCTCAAGTGTCCGGATCTGGGGATCTGTTATGAGATGGGACTCTCAAATAAGCCAGAATCTCCTTGCCAGAGATTCCAGTTAATGAAGAGGTTCCTCTTCATCGTTATCGAAGGTGGGGTGGGAGCCCAGAGTCAGATAAACCTCCCTGTTGTCTTGTCACCATACTCTCTGCTTTTGCAGCTATCAAATGTGAGGCTCCTGAGAATTATTGGTAGTATGCACATTACAGTATTAACTTTTGTTTATACATTGCTAACTAAATTCTAGGCTATCATCCAGAGCCTCTAATTCCATTCTGAGTATTTCAACTAGAGCCCATAATTTTATATCTTTAAATTTAAAAAAATCCCAAGGAGAGTGTGATGAGGGTGGTCCTAGGACCAAACATGGAAAATGATGTTTTAACTCAATTTTCTTTATTGCCTTAATAGACTTGCCTGTTTTGTCATAAATGCAATGAGCCATATCTAGACAGAGAAGTGGTTTTTAAGTCACATTAATTTAATCCTAAGAGTTTGCAAATGTGAAAACCATAGCACAAAACATGTTTGTTTTCCTTAACTGGAATTGCAGTTATGTAAAGGCAAGACTAGGCAAACACATTTATTACTTTTAATTACATTAATTATATTTTCTTCTATGGCATCAGAATCTGAGCCATTTGGAATTAAAAAGTATCTCTGTTTATTGTGAAGGAATAAATATAATTGCCAAATTATATTAAATACTATTATGGAATTATACTAAATACTAAATATGGACCTTAATCACCAAGATACACAATGAAAGTCATAGGTAGAAGCATAATGAGTGATGATCCTTGGTCGATTAATTCCTACCTCACAAAAATATTATGACTGAATAAAATATTTAAAACATTTGACCCAAGGAATACTATCAAAGTTCTATTGCCACATATTTACATTTTGAAGTTCTCTCTCTCTCCCATTGGACCATATGAAATAAATATAGTTGATCATTTTTGATCAACAAAATAGCATTTTCATAAATTCTCCTAAAATGTAAGTGATGGTGATTATATTGTAGCCCCATGTTTCAGTTTATCATAAATTATACTGGTGTTGACTGGTAAGTGGAGATAATCTTAGGCTCAACTCCACTGGAGAATTTTACATTTTTAAGACCAAATTTATCTGACTTTAGTCCAAGGTAATATTTCTGTCACTGTCAAAATGAGCTTGGGCAAATTTTGAAATCTCTTGTATCCACTCCTTAAAGCAGAAGAAAACAGTAGTGCTGAAAGGTCAGGAGAATAGTATTGTTGACTATCAATGCTGAAATCCAAACAGCCGTCAGAATTCAGAAAACATCTATTCTGTACAATGACATGAGCCCAAATTCCCATCAAATGGTCAATATGTTGTATGAAGGCAGGAGCCTTATGGAATGCAATTAGAAGTCATAGATCAAAGGTTAGGCCAGAACAAATGTAGCTCACCAAAGCTAAGAAGGGACTGAAAGACAGATTCTCCCATTTTAACAGAGTAAAGATTAAAGGAGGCAGCACTTACATTGGAAAGGTGGTAATAATGTTTATTAATAGTGAAGTATTACATCACAAGTCTTTTCCTCCCAGCAAGTAATTGTTCCTGGTTACAAAAGAGACTTAGTAGTGAGCATTCTTTTTCACCAAGCTAACTCTGAGATACAGATATACAGCACTAGCCCTTCAGGAATTTTTCTCCTTTTTAAAAATTTTTATTTTTCTAGTCAATAAATACAGTCAAGTTGGTATCATTGTTAGCCTCCTTCTTGTCCTCCCGCCTCCACAGGGACCCTCCTTGTTGGGGTATATGGGTTGTACATTGCAGAGTTAGCCTTTAGTTTTGTTTTTTCCCTTTTGATTAGTAAGTGGCGAGAATTTCTTGAAGCATAACTTACAAATGTACCAGTAAATTGGGGGGGGGGGTAGAGATGAACAGACAGTGTTATTACCTACAAAGCAAATTTATGAGGGAAGGGTAAAAATTCATTAATCAACTGAATATGCTGTCCTATGAAGATAAATATGTCAATAATTTCAAATTTATGTTTTTCAAGAAATAGTAAGTGACTTGACATTATCTACATGTAGGAAATAGCTTTTCTGGGGTCAACAGCAAGTGAAATTAAAAGAAAATTTATTTGATTTTTGTTTGTTTATTGGATGGGAATTTTTAGAACACTTTTTATTACTTGCTCCTTTCTTATTTCCCCTTTGTCACCAAGCCTCTGCAGTGTGTGGAGTCCTAACTACCACAGAAACTTGTTGCATAATGAACATTCCATCCAATGCCCAGTACCCACGTTCATTTTACTCTGTGCTAGCCACTGATAATGTAATCAGCTTTATCTCTCTACCTCCACCTCTGAAAGTCTTTTCTTTGGTCATTTAGCTGCCATTTCCTCTAAGATCTGTTCTCTTTTCTTGTTTATGCTTCTGCCTTTGTTGAAACCATCTTACTAAGTATGTCTCCTTTTTCAGTTTTAATTATACAAACATCTCACTTTTTGAGAGGACTCCTCCTTACAGAACTGTTAACTCTATTGCTGATATGTAAATGCATTTTTGTGCTTTTGATGTTCACTTATTCAGACTCAGATTTTTATCTCAGTGTCTTTGCAGTCTTATGTTAGGTAAGAACCCTGTTATTGAGTTATATGCCCAGCATTCTTTTTTGTTTTTAATTTTGAGACAGGGTCTTATTAAGTCTCCAGGTGGCTCTTGAAATTGAGGATCCTCTAGCCTCAGCCTCCTAAGTAGCTAGCAATACAGACCCATGCTACCAGGCTCAGCGTGTTTTATGTTTTTCTTTCTTTCTTTCTTTCTTTCTTTCTTTCTTTCTTTCTTTCTTTCTTTCTTTCTTTATTCATTATTTATGAGAGAGAGAGAGAGAGAGAGGCAGGCAGAGAAAGAAAGAGAGAAAGAGAGAGAGAGAGAGAAAGAGGACACACCAGGGCCTCTAGCCACTGTGAAAAAGCTAGAGACAGATGTGCCACCTTGTGCATCTGGTTTACATGGGTACTGGGGAATCTAACCTCAGTCCTTTGGCTTTGCTGGCAAGCACCTTAACCACTAAGCCATCTCTCCAGCCCTGTTTTACGTTTCCTTTTTTTAATGTGCCAGTTAATTGATATCAAGTCTATGTCTTCATATGCCAACTCAAGAGTATAATCACCCTGTTAGTTCTAGATAGAACCACTGTGCTATATATTTAATGTCATGTGCCTTCCTCATGTTCAACCTATCACCTATCACACTGTTCACTTCCTCTCCATCTGGTCTTGCGATATTTTAGCTAAAACTATAATAATCATTAGACCTGCAAAGTCCATGACTATCTCCCCTGCTATCTCTGTACTCCATACCCCATTGTACCACTTGCATCAAGTTTAGTTATAAACAGCTTTCAACTCTCATTACTTCATTCCTGATGAAATTGGGCATGTTCAGGGTGGTATGTCCATAGACTCATTATTTCATTCCTAGTGCTCTGGTCTTACCACAGTCCCTTATCATATCTTTTCTATACTGATTTTTAGTGTATTTTCTTGCTTTGAGCCTCATGGACCTCTATTCTACCTTCAGTGCTAGAAATAACCATTTACTTTCCTGACAGTTTTTTTTTTTCTAGTATGAAAACTTGCTAATGTTATTGTAATTTTTACATTTCATCATTGCTTTTCCAACCATTTCAGCATGCCAATTTAAAACAAATAGGTTCTAGTCTTAACATCTTTTGAAAGCCTTATTCTTGGCATCCTAATTGTTTTATCTAAATTGGCACGCCATGAATTTTCACAGCTACATTTTTCTTCGGTTGACCCCCCATAAAAACCTCACACATCCCCTAAAAACTGTGTTTATTGACTGGTCAATGCCATATTCAACTGGGCTGCCACCTCCATAAAGGACTTCCCAGTGGGCCTTTGAAGGTATAGTTGTCTCACCTGTTTTCTGATTTTCATAGAAGATATGATATTTACTTCTGCACTCCATTCCATTGTTAAATACATCACAGTATTGCATGAGCATCTGCTCAGTGCTGCCACTGTTCTAGGTGCCGGAGAGGAGCTGTATGATGAAGCCAGTTCAAACAAGCTCACAAAGGCTCAGTTGTATATATTGTCCAATACCAAATTCCGTGAGATCACAATGGTAGCTTAGAGAGGACAAAGAAATATTCATGCCACAGAAATCAGCAAACACTAGAACTTCATCAGCTAAACATGGGTAAGAGTCTTACTCCATACATAGTCTACGGAAATAAAGAGAGAATATACACATGCTGAGTGGGAAATGGCTTTCTTTTAGTGTTCCAAAGTGTCATTCAGTTACAGGAAGTGGTGGGGTGGGGATTAGAATAAGGAAGAGTAGTTCAAGATATTGCAGGCATCACGAAGAGTGAAGAAAAGGTCAGGGAAGGAAGGCAATGACAATGAGCTGTTGTTAATGTATCTAGAAATATAGTCGAGAGCTTCAGGGTCAGCACATGATTTTAAAACACAAGAGTCAAATATAAATACTCTAGTACATGGAGCTCAGTGCATAGATTATTCATTTCTTTATCTTCCTAGTCATTGACAGAGTACAATTAAGATGTGCTTAATAAAGGTGCTAACTTTTAAAATAGATGACAATATTCTGTTTGGAGTCAGGTAACTAGTTCTGGGTGCACATTTTTCTGTCTTGAAGTTCTGTTTTGATTAAAAAAAAACCATTCAGAAAGATGAGCTTCTTCCCATAAAGAGCATAAAGCACCTTCCCCCCCACACACACACACACTTTGGCCTGCTTCATGATGGAAAGGATTGCAGCTGCCCACTAACTGTCTGTGTTTCCTTTAATTATATTTCCAGAGTCTGGTCATTCCACTCAGGACTTCTCAAACTTTAATACGCATATGAATCACAGGAGATACTTTATGTTGTCATGTTCTACTTCAGTAGATCTGGGTGGGCTCTGGGACTCTGCCTTTCTAATCAGCTCAGAGATAGAGATCATGTTATTCTGAGGATCAGACTCTGAGTAACAGGGAACATCTGTTTACATCCTCAGTAGGAAAACTCACTCCTGAGAAATGCCTTGCCTTCGGTGGGACCTGTATTCTCTTGCAAAGTATTGGCTCCTGGCAATTTCTTGCCCCACGATTCCTAGATCGAGCCTTGGTAAACACAAAGTGCAACTCTAATATCACTCACACATGACACCCCTTAAGTATTTAACAGCCAGTCGTCCCTGCCTGGGTTAAATGTCACCAGCTTCTCCAGCCACTTGTCAAACTAAGCAGCTTTAAGGCACATGCACATGGCAGCCACTGTCTTGGCACACAATTCTGTGGTCTAGGTGTCAGCCCACCCTGGTGGGTCCAGATACTGTCACCACCAGGTTGATGGAACCCTGCATATTTACCATGGCACACTTCTGGGGTAGCCTTTGATCTCTCAGTCAAACCTCCTTCTGACTTTTGTTATTACCTTCTCTTTTATGTGGCTATTTATATTGAGGAGATCTTTCCAATCCCTGTCTTCACAAAATCAAAGCAAGGTATATAAAAGGTATCATTTATTTGCAGAGAAAGCTTGGGAGGGAGGCAGACACACAATTCTTTGCCCCCTAACTCTATCACCATCCACACTATTTCTCATCTCCTGTTTCAGGCAAGTTTTCTCCCCATTTCTTTTCTTAAATTCTTTATGTTTTCCAGTCAACACTGAGAAATTACTATTCGTCTAATATGACCGTGCCCAGTTCAGTAGACAAACAGGAAACAGACAACATATTGTTAGGTACTATTGATTGTCAGGAAGAAAAACAAAAGCAGGTTAAGGTGTAAACGGAACAAGGAGCGACCACTCTGGAATCAGAAGATCATGCATGAGCTCCTGGACAGAGCATTTTGAATGAAGAACATTTTCTCTCAGACTCAGGTCCATGGAAGAGAAACAACATTTTACCTCTAAATTTTTAAGGACATTGTGCTCGGCATAAAGAGAAAAGCATACATGTCTGTTTAATATGAATCTTATGTGGAGCTGGGCATGGTGATACATGCCTTATATCCCAGCACTCAGGAGACAGCAGTGGTAGGTATATTGTTGTGAGTTTGAGGCCAGTCTGAGACTATGTAGTAAATTCTAGGTCTCGGCTAGAGCAAGACCTTATCTTGAAAATCAAAACCAAAAAATAAAAATTATGTGTAATGGGGAGTCCTTGTAAGGAAAAGAAGACCAAAAGATGCACTAAAATCTAAATGCTTTTAAATTAGGTTGAACAAAGAAAGGCAATTATGGAAAGTAAAGTATGTTGGGAGGCAAAAGAAAGATAAAGGTTATTTTAGCAAGGTCTGGTTGCATAGAATTCTCAGTCTCTGCTTGCCATTCTTCATGATCAGAACTTTATTCTCCTGGTTCAAGCGAGGCATTGCTATATGGGGTACTATCTCTTGCTTTCAGAAAAAAAAAACTGCAAAAGTCAGAGTACACTTACAAAGTACGTGCTAGCTTAAAAATATATCTTTCACTCAAAATAATCCTTACACTGAACTGACATAATTTGGGGCAGCATCCACCACCCTTCAGTAGCTTCTATTCGCATAGTCAGACTCCTGCAGGTGACTCATTCTGCTGTTGGTCACAGTTACCTTATCTCCAGCACTAGTTGTCCTTTCTCTCCACACAGCTTCTTAGCAAGTGCTGAACACCACACAAATTTTACTCCCAGCTGATCTTAATGATCCTTGCTTTCTCTTACTCTTAGTAACAAAGAAGTTAGTGTGACTGGGTTTGGACATTTGGAATTTATTTGTTAGAAGTACTTTATAGAACAGGTAATGGGCCAGAAGGTATGTTTCTGACCTCAGCTGAACCAAGGTCTCTTTCTCAACCTGCCCCTCATTTTAAATACCAGAGGCTTATGCATACAGGGCAGGACCAAATTAACTTCCCTGGTAGTCTTGTCCTTCTGTTGACTCACCCTGAGTTTACAGTAAGCACCCACCTTGGAGGCTTTCTCTGGTAGCTGCTGTTTTCACACTATCTTACAAATGGACTCCCTCCTCTAATAAGAGCCACTTCTCTGGCCGCTGTTGCCTGCTGAATATCATGCTTTAAAAATAATATAACGATAATAAAAATCCCACAGAAATGTAAATTGATTTTTCTGATTAGATTACCAAGGGGGGGGGGGAACACCTTGCAGAAAAAGCTGCAACAAATCAGGAAATATGCCCTTGTAAATTGCTCTGGTATCTTGCAGCATCCAAGGTTAACCCTTTGCTCTCCACATTGGTAAATATTCCTCTTTTTTTTTTTTTTTTTTTTTGATTTTGCAGTGGGTTCAAATTGCAGGCCTTCCAAAAAAAAAAAAAAAAAAAAAACTTATTGACTACCCAATGGATAAAAATATTGAAGGAATGTTTCATTTGCTTTGTGATGATTAACTTATGTTGTAAACTTGATGGCATCTGGAATCAAGTAAGAGACATGCCTCTTGGGTAAGTCTGTCAAGGCACTTCCAGCAAAGATTCACAGAAAGACCTTTGCCCAAAGCGTGCAGCCTTCCAGTGGCAGCCGGTATGTAAAGAGTGGTTCGTAAAGAGGTTCCAGGAAAAGTCCTTACGTGGTTATCCTTGCTACTTGCTGCAGAATGGTGCATGGAACCTGCTGCCACTATCCTTTTTAAACAATGGAACCTAGCATCTACATCCCTTCAAGGTGGCCAGAAGGCCAGAATTGTCTCTAGGTTTCCTCCAGGCCTTCAGTGAGCCGAGGCTCTCACACTCTCTGACCTACAGATAGCCATTGCTGCTCTTTCCATTCCATATCCAGAAATTCACTCAAATAAATCTCATATACATACATATATAAATGCATGCATACATAAATACATACAACATACACACATATACACATTCTCGAGGTTCTATGCTTCTTAAGAACGCCGACTAATATAGTCTGTATTGAAAAATTATCAAAGGGAACTAGAGGACCTCAATGTATGTATTATAGATAGCCAGTGACTAAAGAGTTTACTAACTTTTCAGGGTTATATCTTATACATATATAACTGAATCCTTCCATAATAATAGACAATGCATTTAAAGCATCCCAGAAGTATTTTTCCCACATATCATATAATTTATCATGAACTAACTAGTGATTTCCATACCTAACTTACAATCTACCACTGCAATAACATCACTTGGAGTACCACATAGATTGCTGAACTCAACATTTAGTTTCTGACTTAGTAAGTCTTAAATAAGTCTGAGAATTCACATTTTCCATATGTTCCCAGGTGGAATTAATGCTACTGTTCTCAGGACCACATTTTGAGAACCACTGGTCTAGAACATAAAACTATTTTATATCAGGATCCCTACAGATATTTAACTTTTAAAAGCAGGAGAGTTCAGGGATAAAAATAAAGGAAAACCAATATGATTAAGAAAGTGGAGTCAGAGCCTATTTGGAACTTTGGTCTATCTTGACATGTATCAAGTTAGGCAGCTCAAATATTAAACTATCACAAGACAGATGTATGAAATCCAAACCAAGTATATTTAAAAGCAAGTTTTCAAAGAAATAAGTAGTTTTCTTTTTTTCTTCAGAACTAAGAGAGCAAACAGTAGTCATCTTTGTATTTTAATCCATTCTCATAATTAGCTAAATTCCTTTACAATAAAATGATCAAAGACTAAAATAACTAAAAATAAAAGAATGTAAGAAGAGTTGAGCCGGGCATGGTGGCGCATACCTTTAATCCCAGCACTTGGGAGGCAGAGGTAGAAGGATCACCGAGAGTTCGAGGCCACCCTGAGACTACATAGTTAATTCCAGGTCAGCCTGGATGAGAGTGAGACCTTGAAAAAAAGAAAAAAAAGAATGTAAGAAGAGCTTTACATTCAAACCCTGAAGTATGTTCTTTCCTTTCTAACTCAGATTTGTTGGAAATGATTTGTATTTTAGCATTTTCCAGTTTGAACACTCACTCTCAGTAATGCTAAGAAACTGAGTTCTGCTCTGAAGGAATGCTTTAAATGAATTGCATTGTCTGGTTAGGACCAGACACTAGTTAATTCATCTATTTCACTCAGGCAGAACAGTGATCAACTATAGGCTAATTTCTTACCTATCACCATCACACATCACATTCAAAACCAAGAAAATGTCCTAATAACTAAGGTTCCAATATATACATTTCAAATCTATCTACTTATGACATGCTATTCAATTTAATTTGTCTTAAGGTGTTTGACCTTGCTTTATTTTGAATTTCTATTTAGTATCATGTGAACCAAAAAGTAAAGTCAGTTACCTGAGTTTTCTCTTTCTCCTATCTGTCATTAGTGGGCTGGTTTATCACTTACGCAATAGCATAACACTGGAGAAACTGGTTACCCACATGCATCACAGTCATAGTTCTCTCATGGTAAAGAGATGTAATAGCTGTCTTTTTAAAAGGATAGACTATGATGTAAAATGGAGAGATTATGTAGTTATTAAACAAATGATCCAAATAAATACACACTAGAAAAAAAAGTAAGACGTACCGTAGGCCATTAAAATTTTGGTGTGCCATGTGAGGAAATGTCCTTTCAACTTACAGTTCTGTCACTTACTTACATTTTGGACTTTGAACAGGTGACATGCTTATTGGAACTTGAGCTCCTCTATGAAAATGGTTATAATCAAAGTTAAAAGAGCTACAGGTGTTGGTGCACAACTTTAATTGTGGTACTCAGAAGTTCAACAGACCACTCTGGGTTGCATATTGGGACGGTTTTAAGAGTGAAAATGAAAATTTGAGAAAAAAATGAGATATATTTTATCAAACGGAATGCCAAATTGTAGCATACTGATGACATTTAATGGTTATAGAAAATCTAAATGAGTTGCTAAAGGCTCCACTAAGTTGCTGGGTGGTTTTGTTTTGTTTTGCTTTTTCTATAAGAGTATGTTATTTATAAATCTTCTTCCACTATGCCTTTGTGAGACAGCATCCATTGTACATGTGGCTTTTGTGGTAACAGTTCTTTCTCTTATAATTCCTGCTTACCTTGCCAAGGCATTTGTTAGAATAAATAGCTATTTTTTTTTAATCAAGGAGCTTTACATAAAGGTAAGGTATTTGGGAGAAAAAATGTTAAATTCTGTTTTGAGCAGACTGAAGCAATTTCAAGCCCAGGACTTCTTAATCCCTCCATGCATGCTGGAAATTTGTATATAGTACCAAGCCTCATGTATATTGTTTTTATTATGCATGAATACCTGGGAAAATATAATTCACAAGTTTGACACAGTATGATATTAACAATAAATAACAACATTATATATGGAATAATTATAACAATTTGATAGTAAGCCATATATGAATGTGGTTTCTATTTAAATAATCAAGATGGACAGTAATGCCTTTGGACTGCAGCTGAATGTACTATAATTAAATGCAGAAAGGGGTGAGGGAATACTGCAAGCACCTGTCACTTCCTAGAACCCCACATGCCTACACTGGTGTCTACAATCCCTAGCACAGCTATTTGCACAGAAACAAAGTATGTATGAGCCCAGGGAACTAGACTTCTCTGCCCAGAGCAGTGATCTCAGACAGCCAGGTCCATCTTCTGAAGAGCGTTGGATATCTACCATTTCTGCTCTGAGTTTCTCTATTTTAATATTTTAAACAATGTTTTTATTTCCCATTGGCATTGTGGCAGTTAGCTTCTCCTTGCTTGTAGAAAGCACCCAACCAAAAGCAGCATGTGGGAGGAAAGGGTGACTTCAGGGAAGAAAATGGCATGAGCAGAGGGTGGACATCACCTCCTGGCTAACATCAGGTGGACAATAGCATCAGGAGAGTGTCTGTAATACCCATAAGCCTGCCCCCAACAACACACCTCCAAAAAGTTTACAATTTCCAAATTTCTATCAGCTGTCATCAAGCATTCAGAACACATAAGTTTAGGGGGGACACCTGAATCAAACCACCACAGGCGTATAATTGTACAACATGATGCGGGGTTACATAAAGGCATTTTCATACAGTTATATAATGTGCATTGGGTGTATGCCCAGCTCCCCTCAGTTCCTCTGCATGATCCTATCATTTCTTCTTTCTCTACAGGCCTGAGATCCACAAAAGGAAAGCCTGGAGGTGCATGCATACAATGCCAGCTACTCGGGGGACTGAAATAGCAGATTTGCAAGTTTAAGTCTTGTCCTTGAGTGAGCTCAAGGACAGCCTAGGCAAATAAGCAAGACCTTGTGTAAAACTTCAAAAAGAAAGTGCTTCTAACATAGCTCAGTGGTAGAACTCTTGACTAGCATGGAAGAGTCATCAGGTTTAATCCCAAGTGCCACAAAAATGATGACAATACCTTCAAAACCACATCTCTCCATGTGAGTTGCATGTGTTGTATCACATAGTTTATAAGAAGGAAGTAAAGGATTACCTCTGCACAGGAACTAATATGTTGGCTTAAACATGTTTTGAAATAAAATCATGTGCCTGCAAAATTAAACTGAAGTGCTTCCTGGGTCATCTTCCATGTTGCCACCTTGTGTTTGTTAAAGTGCAGTTTCTCATCAAGAAATCGCTGACAAAGTGAACTCACACACAAAAAATACCACAAACTGAAGTCCTGCATGAAGCCAGATCTCATCCACAAATATATCTTATGAATCATATAGGGTTTTAAAAAAGATAGAATCCAATCCAAGTTTTCAGAAATTAGAAGATTTCACATTAAAATCAGAAAAAAAATGGCTCACATTACAAAATGCAACAGCAGGGCCAGAGAGATGCTCAGCTGTGAAACATGCTTGTTTGCAAAGCCCACTGATCTGGGTTTGATTTGCCCAGTACTGACATAAAGACAGATGCACAGAATATAACAGCAGACTGAAGTGGACAGTAGCTTCTCTTTCTTCCATCATTCTATGTGGGTACCTGCCGGGTGTCTTCTGGTTAACCCTATCACTCCAGCATCAGGTCACACAAAGTAGTCTCTCAGGCAAAGCAGCTCAAGGGCCCCTTAATTCTTCTACCAACTCACATTTTATCTCCCAGCATCCAAGCATTTTCACCTCTCAATGGGAAGTTGCAAACTTTGTAGTTGGAGCCATAATTGGAGGTATAGAGTCTAAACAGTAGATTGAGAAAGTAAGCTAATGTTCAGACAAACGCTCTTCATTGCTCTTTTATTTAAATGATTCAAGAATCTGTGATTAAGAAGTGAATTATGGGGCTGGAGAGATGGCTTAGTGGTTAAGGTGTTTGTCTGCAAAATCAAAAGACCCAAGTTGTATTCCCCAGTACTCACAAAAAGCCAGATGCAAAAGGTAGCACATGTGTCTGGAGTTTGTTTGCATTAACTAGAGGTCAGGGCCCATACATTCTCTCTTTCTCTCTATCTATCCTCCTCTCTCTCACTCTCAAATAAATAAATTAAACACCTTTTTTAAAAACAAGTGAATTATGTGAAAAAGTCAAAACATAGACCCTCTACCGGTTCTGACACATGCCTGTCAGTAACTGAAAATTTCACCTTTCATAGTGCAGATGATCACAGTTTGGGAAGGACTCAAAGATATGTTTCTAAGGTTTCTCACTAGTGATTACAGGGATAAAACTCACCTATCCAAAATAATATATCTTTATGTTTCATAGAGAGAAATTATCCATAGTAGTTATACTTTAGCTTTTAATGAATGAGTTTATTAGGACTATATTAAGCAAAAGTAAAAGAAATGGCAAGCAGCATGGAATGAACAGAACATCAAGCCAGCATTAAACAACATCCAGCAGAAATGACGGGAGAAGCCCATGGAACAGTCTTCTGGAGTAGCTGATTGAGGGTTCCAGGCAGAGGGTTTCTCCCTGGGTCAAGTTTCCAATTACAAGTTTCTACCAAGGCATTTTTATATTATAGAATAAAAAAATGGTGATCTCTATTCAAATAAGATTTGAGGTGTCGGGGTAAAGAGCCTGTTTTCAATCTTTGGACTGCAACATGCTAGGATCTGAGACTGTACATGGGGGGAAGTACTTACCCCGTCCTCAGAGTCAATCCTCAGCAAGCTGTAACAGCACATGGCAATTTATGAATATAAATTTTATATAACTTATATTATAATATGCTAGCAAAAGTATATTGATACTACATTGAAAATGAGTGCCTGAGATTGGATCCCCACCTCCAATGTAAAAGCCTGTATCCTGTATCAGATGAATCCCAGTGTGTCTACAGCTAGATGGGTGGTAGAGAAGAGGAAAATTTCCCAGAAGCTCATGGATTAACTAGTCTGGTGAACACATCAGAGAACAACAGTGAGAAAGCCTGCCTAAAACAAAGTGGAAAGTGATGATCGACATCCAAAGTTGTCCTTTGACCTCCACATGCGCACTGTGGCACAGGCTCCCCCCGCCACACACACACATTATGTTACAGTTTTGTCATCACTTGACATTAGAGCAGTTGTAAATGCTAGTTGAAAAGCAAATATACAAGAAGATTTTAGTAGTTGGTGAAAAACATGGTCCTCTAGCTTATTCAGTGCATGCTCCTTTTATGATTCATAGACATAATCTCAAGTAAGAATTATATGTAAGCCTCTGTCAGTAAATACCTGCACTGACTCAATTTTTCTTACCTCATTTTGAGATACATAAGATTTACATAATAGTGATAGCTCTATGGAATATTCCTATTGATGAATCAGAAATAAAAAACAAACACATCTTCAAATTCAAGTGTAGAAAACAAATTTTTTAAAACAACAAAAGACTTGAAGTGACCTTTCTAAAGAGGATGCATGCATAGTTGGCAAGTAAGCATACAAGAGCCAAAGGAAGGGCAGCACTCCTTACATACAACTGTCTGGGCAGAAACTGGTCGATATCCAAGACCTCACAGTGCCTAGCAGTACCTACATGAGACCCTCATAATAGGAGAAAAAGATGATGACATCAAATTAAAAGAGAGACTAATGGAGAGAGGGAGGGGATATGTAGGACAGCAGAGTTATTAAGGGAAAAGCAGGGGAGGGGAGGGACATAATGTGGTTTGTTGTCTGTAAGTATAGATGTTGTGAAATACATATATATATATATATAGTTATATCTATATATATATTTATATATTTATATATATAAAGAACACCAAAAAATACATTCAAATAAAATAAATAACATAAAAATATATCAAAAATTATATATCATTAGGAATTTTCAGTTAAAGTGTTATATCACTGGTATCTACTGAATGAAATGCAAAATGTTAAATACCAGCAATAATGTAGAGTACTAAGGACTCTCACTCATTGCTACTGGTAGGAATTCAATCTGGCTAAAGCCCCTTGAAAGACTGATTGTTTTTATGAAGCTAATGTTTTTGTCATATGATAGAGCAGTCATACTCTTTGGATTTTATCCATGTGAAGTGAAAACTTTCATTCACACAAAAATCTGCACACAGATGTCCATAGAAGCTTTATTAATGACTACCAAAACATGGAAAAATTTGAGATGTCCTTCAACATATGGTTGGATAAACAAACGGGCATATCCAAGCAAAAAGCTATTATTCCATGCTAAGGAAGAGTAGGTTCTCAAACCATGAAAAGAAATGGACAGATTTTCAATCAATACTGCTAAGTGAAAGAAGCCAACATAGACAAGACTACATCCTGTAGGACATTGAGGATATGGCACAGCATGGGTTATAAGGGCAGTAGAATAACTCTACATGATGTAATATTATTCGGTAAATATAATTTTGCATCTACCAAAACCCATAGACTATATAACACAGAGAGTAACCCTAATGTACACTATGGACTCTAGCTAACAATATCACATCAGCATATTAATAACTGCAAATTTACCACAATAATGCAGGGTGTTAATAGAAAAAAAAAACTAGTGTGAGGTGGATTTATGAGAATTTTGTTTTCTGCCCATTTTTTTGAATACTAAGACCTATTCATAAAAATGACGTCTAGAATTTTTTAATCAAAGCATGTGAATTTTTTCAGCAAGATGAGGAAAAACTCAATGATTGCCTATGAGTCTTGTCTCCAAGCCATCTCTACTTTCTCTATTCTCAAAAAAGATATATGTTAAGTTCAACTTAACAATTTGTCGTTAGTTTTATGGTGTCTAATATGTGTGAGGTAGGTTACCAAACAGCTTTCTCATATGCCCACCTCAAAGTTAGTGTAGATGAAGAAAATATGGATTATAACTCTATACAAACTGGATACTTTACCCTTACTAATACAGATAGGAATCAAATATGATTGAGAGTCATTGACAAATCTAGCATGTTGATTTCTGTGTTTCCGTCACGTAGAAGGAATGTCACTACTTCCCTGAACATGTGCTTTCACTTAAGAAGAGTCATGGCAGTCAACTCTCAGATCTTATTCATTAGAGCCTAAACTGATTTAGAAATTAAAAGATTCTGTCACCCAGATTCTTTTCTTTTCTCATTTATTCGAACACACACACACACACACACACACACACACCCATAGACTCTCTATGTCTAGTCTTTTTTGTTTTGCCATATTCTGCAAAATCAAAGTCTGGTTCAACTGGAGACTAACATTGGACTAGCAAAATCAATATCTTAACCCAGGAGAATGATTCCTATATTTTATATGACATTAAGAATAGGCAAAATGCAACAAAGTTTTGAGAAGAAAAAGAGGGCTTGCAATCCCCAAATTATTCTATCAGGCCCCATGCCAGTTTCTCACAGTGGAAAAGCTTGTGTTTAGGACCTGCCTGTATCAAAGAATGATAATTTCTGCTTCTGCACAGATTTGTGCAATAGGAGAGACATCTGAAATCAAAAAGCAAAGAATGCTGACTTCACAGAAAACTTCAGGAAAGTTATGTGATTCTCCTACCACTTAAGGAGTCATCAACAAGACAGAATACCTACAGTGTTCCCTTTGTAAAGAAGCAGATTTGTCCTCACTCTGGAAGCAACATCTTATTTCACAAATCTGAGATATCATTGGATTTTGTTTTCACTGTTGAACACATATTTGAATGACACATTACAACTTGACATGAAAGATAGGCAAAATAACAATGATTTTATTTCACCATTATTTATAGACAATTTTAATGACCCTACAGAGAAATAGAAGAATAAGATTTATTCCCTTTTCTTTTCAATTGCAAAGGCTAAGGGTGCAGATATTATTAAATGGTGAAACATAAAACTGTTTGCCACTGAAAAATAAGAAGGCAGGTAGTGAAGTATGGTGAACTACAAGCTGGCCTAGGCTCTGTGCAAATGTAAGCTAAGGAGTCCATATCATCTGGCTTTGTGATCAAAAGACATGAGTTCTTTGTTATCTGGGTGACTTCAGCCAAGTCCCGCAATCTTAGTGAAATCTTGCAGCTTTTACTGAATCTATTGCATAGGAATATGACCATTTCCCTGGGGTCTTCATGAGAAATAATTATAATAAACCACAGAAATATTTGTAGACTAGATTTATGGTAGGCAGTTGATAACTTGTTTAATGACAACATTGTCATCAAATTGCCTATAATTTTATAATGAAAGTTTCCAATTTTTATTTCCTTTTCTTATTGAACTTTTGTTTCCCTTTCTATTTCAGTATATGCAGAGGTGCCTCCCTAGGTTAGAGGTGGATTCATTTTAATATTCTGCATATGGGCAGATGGTTAGCATGGAGAGCTAATCATGTCAGCAAATGTTCACCCTATGTTTAAGGGTCTGTGCCTCTTGTGTCTTCATGCAGAAGTATTTAGGATGGCTCAATAGTTCTGTCCACAGTAGGAGGTTCTAAAACACTCTTTCCATGTCGCCAAGGGATAATCTGTCCTCATTCTTCTTGGAAAGGAAAAGTGGAAATTTGCTACTCAGGGGCTAAAGAAGGAAAAAAAACGTAAGAAAAGAAACAACAAATGGCAAACAGACTGCTGCACATGTCCAGAGGGCCCTCTGGTTTCCTTCCACTGAAGGATAAGCTTTCACATATTTTGGCACTTTCAATAGAAGTAATTAAAC
The DNA here is from genome assembly GCA_036346955.1 of Dipus sagitta. Taxonomy (NCBI): domain Eukaryota; kingdom Metazoa; phylum Chordata; class Mammalia; order Rodentia; family Dipodidae; genus Dipus; species Dipus sagitta. Next base: position 122,357,287 of record CM070772.1, read on the forward strand.
TTTGGCACATTCAAAATTTCTCTGTTTCTCTTCCAGATGGATGTGGTGGGAAGAGAATAAAGGGATTGAGCTCCTCTACTTCTGTCTGAAAAAGATTCCTTCCCTGCTATGTAATGTGCCAGTTTTCTCCCATTCTTAGGCAGAATGCCCACCTTGGAAGCAAAGTGGATGGGTATCAGAAAGCAGGGGGCTGTAGGAGACAGGATGCATGCATGGCTGCTGTGTTACAGCACACCATCAGCCAAGAGCCCAGATGCTGGAGACAGAAGCAAAACAGTACTAGTAAGAGAAGTCTTGAGTAGATTTTATATCCTATCCTCACCTCAGTTTTCAACTATTTCTCAAATAATATGGAATGTGGTGTTCAAATATACAAGAGAGTGGGTGCCTCAGAAAGAAAGACTGTGCTGAAAGTGAGAAAACCTGTATTCAGAAGGAAACAGTCCAGAAGTGAAATGGTTGACAGGTAAGGGTGAACTTGAGGGGTAAGAGATCTTCCAGTTCTGAGAATAAGCCAAAACCATCTTCTTCAGTTGAGCAATACCAGAAAATTGTCACACATTCCAAATGGATGTTGACTTATTCTTCCTTTCTTTTCTCATTGTTTTTACTGAACTGTAATTGCACCATTTGGCATGGAGGTTCATCTACCATTACAAGACAGGTCTATACCAAACAATGTGTCAGCAGCTCGGGTAAGAGGTCTGTTTTAACATGTGTCATTATTGGGAAAGCAGCCTTAACTGCTTTGACTCTGGAGGAGCAAGAGACAAAAGTAATGACTAATAGCTACCTTACCTCTGGGTGGACCTCTTTTTTTCTCCTACTGTATTTTACTACAGAAATCTTGCTTTCGAATTCTAAGGACACTTCCCCTATTAAGCCCTGATTTTTAAAAATCGCCCACAATGTTTTTAAATGCCATGCCTTCTGATAAATTCTGATTCTGATCCCATAAAAATATTGGGACCTAGAGTATTTGCATTCCAGCTGTACATTCTTGAGCCCACTGAAAATATTTCCTGATGCAGAGAGGGTGTTAGAATTCACTGACATCTGCCCAGAACTAAGTGAAGATAGAAACCTTGAGTTTGTTCTCAAATCAATGTTGCATATACTCTAATTCTATTTGCTACTTTCTGAAGTGAAGACAGATTACTATCTTTATTAAAGTTCCAATTTTATTGTTACTTATTGAACAAATCAACAACACAACTTCCATTTACTGGGTACTTATGTCTTACAACATACCAGGGGGCTGCTAAACTCTTCATATTAGGTTCCAGTGTAATTCTCAGAATAATTCCACAAAGAAGAAAATTTGTTACACCAATGCCATCCTCACCATACTGTGTGTGACAAATTAAGCATATAAAGTTCAAAGTTTCAGTTAATAATTGAGGATTGGAATTCCTCTGACACGGAAATCACTGATGTCTACCAATGTCACAGTATTACAAACAACAACAGAAAGTCAAGGAGTGATTGAAGGAGAGAGGGAGAGGAGGAAGAAAGGAGGAAGTTGAGAAGGAAAACAGGGAAAGGAGAAAGAAATAAAAATATAGTTAACTTCTAGAGGCATAAAATGACTGTAGACCCTTGTCGAAATTTGAGTGACAAGAAAATCTGGTAGAAACTTGTGGCTAAACCATGAGACTGCAATCCATTTATAAGCTAGGTAGGTGACTATAAGGACAATATGTATTCTGTGTTTTGTTATATGGGAAAATAACTATAATCTGCATAAATCATTCCAAAATCCAATGACATATGATCATAGAATATGTCTACATTTCTTTCCTTTTGTTTCCATAGCATACCACTGGTGTGTTCTCCTTAGGGCTTAATTAGCTGAGCAAAAATTTTGTCTGTCTTTCCAAAAGCAACACCTTGTTCATATTCTTTAAAAAGCACGTGTTTTCTCATTCATTAAACTAATTAACCCACTTATGACCAACTGAAACACTATTGGTGTTTAACTTTAACTTTACTACTACATTTTTATAGGTATACAGATCTTTTCAAGCCCTTCATTCCAACTGAAAGATTTTTTCCAGAAATGAAAATTAATTGTATTATTAGCATACATAATGTATAATAAGAAAAGGAAATGCCTTGAAAAGATCTAATAACGTATAACCCAGTTGGCTTTCGTTATCACTGCCTTCAGTGGTTAACAACCCATGGCTGACTACTAGCTCTCTGTCAAAGAATCTGCTCATCTTAAGTCAAATCTACACAAACTTCTTGATTTAAGTGAGTTCAGCCCAGAAGACTTGGGCCACTTAATGTCCCCACATCTTTAACAAGAAGCCATCCTGTCAGGCTATTTAATCTTATGGGAGGTCATTGTAAACAAGCAGATGGGATGCAATGGTTTCAGATACCTCCAATCCTAGGGTATTTCGATATCCAGGAAAATTTCACAAAGGGTGAAGTCTGCAAAAATTCCAAGTCAAGCAGTCTCAGGGTCCTTGGAGAATGTGAGAGCTGACAGGGAATGGTGTTACGGACTTCCTCCTCTGACTTGATTAAATTAGCACCAGCTCTCCCTAGTCTAGTACGGCATATCCAAAATGTTTAAGGTATAAAATTCCTTGGGACTTTGCCACTGAATGCACAAGTCAGTCCAATTTGTCTCTCGTTGATATTCTCTATGATATTGCTTAGCTTTAAGAGTAGTTCAGGAGTAGTTTGGGGGTGATGGAAATGATTAGTAAACCAGCAATCCCCTGTGATTCAGCTTCCTTTCTATTGCTAGGCTCTGGGAAACTTTTCTTCTTTATATACTTAAGGTACCTTCATCAGGAAAACAAAAGAACAGATTTTTGAGTGACATTCTAAATCTTCCCAAATATTTCCAGGGAAATATATTCTTACATATGTCTACTACCTAATAAGTTCTCTTGATGCAAAACAAGATCTAAATGCTCCTGCTGCATGATTTGGTGATCCAGGAGGGGAGTCTCCCAAACTTGTGAACCATAATTTTGAGTCCTTATCCTAGTTTTAACAAAGAATTGATAAAATGTACTTGAGAAGGATAAATTGTGAATTACTGAATTTATTTAGGGATAAATCATAATTTCTAAGGTTTATTTAGGGGAAATTTGAGGTAGTTCCACACACAGGTGGAAGATTAGGCATAGAAGCCACTTCACATAACAGACTAGAAAGGGTTAAGAACTAGTAATACATGCATTTGGAGCTGGTTTGCAGTGGCTAGAGGCCCTGGCACACCCATTCTCTCTCTCTCTCTCTCTCTCTCTCTCTCTTTCTCTCTCTCTCTCTCTCTCTGTTTCTCTCTGCTTGAAAATAAATAAACTTTTAAAAATTGGTGAAGGACTCAGATATCAAAGATAAATCTTCCATGTAATCAAAGTGAGAGAATACCACCAGAAAAAAGGCAAAGAGTAAAATACCCATGCCAAAATAAGAATTCTCCCCTTTCCAGCCATGCTCATCCCAGGAAGGGTAGGAAGGAGGGACAGAAGCATGTGGATGCTCAGGCCCAGTCACAGGGCAAAAGGAAAATAGCAGGGAAACAGAGAATGGATCATGTGGATAACCTCCTTTTTTTGGATCAGGCATTCAGTTCAATCGGGATGAGTCTTGTTATTGAGAAAAAATTAAGATATGATTGGTTTGTGGACGTAGAGGGCTGACCTGGAGAGACTGGCTGTAGAGGTAGGAAGTTCCTGCTAGCCATGTCACTGGCAGCCATCTTGGAGAGATAGGGGTAAGACCCAAGTTTCAATTTTGCCAAGATGGACAAAATGGCATGTCCTCATTCCCTCCTTGGGCTCCTGTCCCTGACTGCTTGCCTGAAAGATGCTATCTTACTCCTATTTCTCCTTCACTGTCATTCAAGTTGCTATTAACCAGTCCAATTTCACTGTAAAGTATCAGTATTCAGATTGAGGCTGTGGCTGGGGTAATGAAATTTAAAACGGAAGCCTAGACATGGAAAAGATGCTTAGAATGTAAAGTCAAGTCACTGGTGCTGATATGGATTATAGCTTGGCTTGCTAGCCCATCATGGGATATGATAATAACACTAATTACAGGCTCTTACCAAGAATAATAACTACTTTCCAAACCATTATACATGCTTTAACTTATCAATGCATTTATCAATCTTATTTCTCCTTTCCCAAATGATTTAAGTTACATAAAGTAATGCATAGTTGAGTAAATTGCAAACAAAAATAGAGTCAGGTAGTGTCAGTTATAGGGTATTAAGACTTAAAAGAAGAAAGAAAGAAAACATAAAAATAGAGGCAACTTGAAAATACACAGCTAAATTTTTGTTGCAAATTTACCCTTGGGCTTCATGGTTACTAAAACATAAATGGAAACATGTTCAGTTACATGATTCTCATCATCTATCTATCTATCCATATAAATTATCAGACTGGGGAGATGGCTCAGTGGTTAAAACGCTTGCCTGTGAAACCTAAGGACCCAGGTTTGATTTCCCAGGACCCACATAAGCCAGATGCAAAAAGTGGTGCATGCTTTTGGAGTTCATTTATAGTGGCTGGAGGCTCTGGTGTGCCCATTCTCTTCTTTCTCTCTCTCTCTCTCTCTCTCTCTCTCTCTCCCTCCCTCTTTCTTTTTTTTCTCTCTCTCTCTCTCAAATAATTAAAAAATAAGTAATGGCACACTCCTTTAATCCCAGCACTCGGGAGGCAGAGGTAGGAGGATCGCCATGAGTTCGGGGCCACCCAGAATTCTAGGTCAGCCTGGGCCAGAGTGAGACCCTACATTGAAAAACCAAATTAAATAAATAAATAAAATAGAAATTATTAAAACTAAGAAAATATCAAACTTTTAGGATGTGAACATGACTGCAGAATATACTTTATGGCAAATGAAGCAGCATAAATTTAGTAAGTGTCCCTGTATAACTATGGTTCAAACACTAAGAAGTGCATTCTAGGTGAAAGAAAGTCATTTCAGTGTAAAGCCTATCTCAATTCTATATTCTCTTTTCTATAAAGCAGTTAGTCATCATTTCAACATTTCTTAAACACCATTCTGAGTGATAGACTCTTAGCACTGAAAAACACAATCGAGCTAACCTATTTCAACCTCTCACTCAAAGCTCAAAGATTATACACCATCCCAAAGTCATTGCAGCAGTGGCTAACGCGCTGTAAAGTGTTCATTCCTGAGAAGCCTGCTGACTTCCAGAGGAACTGCATGTGCCCCATTTTCTAAGTTCTAGTTAAAGTCAAATGTAACCATAACTTGACAATTCTACAAATGTGACTCATTTTGTTTTCTAAACAGCTACCAAATCTAAGTTGAATTTCTGTAGTTTAAAAACACTACTGTGTCTATAAGTCATCTCAAAATAATAACCTTAATATAGGTGCCAAATTGGACCATCTTCTACATTGATCCATTATTTATAATGATCAGAGGACTGTTCCCAACAGTGACAAACATATGCATTAAAGTAAATATTTATCCCTAACTTATGTATAAGCCATGAAGCATGCTACCTCGCTTGTTGATATGAAGAGTAAGAGGCAAATACACTGTTCTGCCAATTCTTCCTGGAGAGACCTGTGTCACTGCAAACACTTTTTGTGTGCTTGGATCAAACAGAAGAGGAGAGAGGTTGTAACTGGCATTAAGGAGAAAATACTTAGATCCCTAAATCTGATCCCCATAGTGAGGCAGGTTAGGGTGACTGGGCCCTGAAAGTTAAAGTGGGAAATGATCTTGAGCCTGCCTTTGCAGTCTCTACTATGCTAGAAGTCAGAGGATATAGCTTCTCATTATCTCTTGCTGCCTAGAGGAGATCCCTAGATCTGTTTTGCCAGGAACTTAAGTCCCTCCCAAGGCAGGAGTTTTCCTTTCCTAGAATTACTAAAAGGATTAAACCTGAATCTGCATACCTCAGATCCCAAAACTTGGGATCAGGACTGATTATCTCATCTCCCATTTAGAACCTATAAATGAGCCCATAATAATATCATTAATGCTATGCCTAACATGAAATAAATGCTTCAAAATAGATAGACAATGGTATTTAAGCAGACATATATCTTTCTATGATGGCTGGGTAGAAAGATGGTCATATAGTAAATCCATCTTGTTATGGAAAACCGGGGACACCCTGTCTTAATTATTCATTAAATATCAATTTATTGAACACCTTCTAAGTGTTGATTCCTGCTTCAGGTGCACAGTAACAATGATCCCAGATTTTGAAGGTTAACTTGAAGGTAGAGCACAGGCAGTAAATAATAAACATAATAGGTAAGTAAAATGTATTTTATTTATGTATTATATTTGAGAGTGATGAGCGATATGGGAAAAAGAAAAGGGAAATCAGAGTAAATGAAATTTAAAATCCTGTAGTAAGGGTGAGGCATTTGTAATACTCAACAGGATGATTGAAGCATACTGTATTGGGAAGATGAGTTGGATGGTAACTTGGAAGGTTAGTATAGGCAAGTATATCTCTGAGAAAGGAGTAGTTAGGATAAAGCCGTAAGGCAGGACTGTACCTGGTGATGATTTTTTTTTGGGGGGGGAGGGGATTCTAATGAAATTACTAAGACTTCAGCAGTGGATAAATTGGAGATGCACTAGAGGGAAGGGCATGTAGGGAATTATAAACCATTACCAGAGCAATGGACTTGAATCTGAACAAATCAAGGAAACACTGCCATGTTTTGAGTGTAGGAAGGACTTCACTGGCATTGGGTTTTAAAAAATATCGTGCATATGTTGAGAATAGTTTTAGTGTTGGGATTATTATAGCAATCCAAGGCAGAGATGATGGTGCTTCAGGCTCAGACAGGAATGAAAGGAGTGGAGAATGGGGTGATAATACCCTGTAATGTACATGTAAAAAGTGAATGATTTTCAAACTGTGAAGGCATGGGGATTAATAGTCCTCAAAAAACTTTTTTTTCTAATATTTTTATTTATTTGAAAGAGAGAGAGAGTGAGACAAAATATGAGCATGCCAGGGGCTCCTACCACTAATAATGAACTCCAGATGCATGTGCCACTTTGTATATCTGGATTTACATGGGTAATGGGAATTGAACCCAGGCACCTTTAACCACTGGGCCATCACTCCAGCCCCTCTAAAAGCATTTATTAAGGAACTGCTAAGTCCCAAATGGTTTCGTTGGTGAATTCTATCAAATATTTGAGGGAGGAAATAACACCAATGTACCCTAAACTATTAGAGGAAATGAAAGAGAAAGAGGGCTGGAGAGACAGTTTAGCGGTTAAGGTGTTTGCCTACAAAGCCAAAGGATCCCAGTTTAATTCTCCAGGACCCACATAAGCCAGATGCACAAGGGGGCACATGCATCTGGAGATTGTCTGCAGTGGTTGGAGGCCCTGGCATGCCCATTATCTCTCTATATATATCAATCTCTCAAATAAATAAATAAAATTACTTTAAAAAGAAGAAAAAATGTTCACATTTTATAAGACCAATATTAATCTGAGTGTATAGGATGATAAATGCATTATAAGAAAGAAAATTAAAACAAGATGTACTTCAAAAGCATATATTTTTATCTTTAACAGAATATTTACAGAATTACTCTCTGTCCATATATATCTCTAAGTCCAACAACTCTAACCAGTACCAATCTCCAAGTCTGATAATTTTAACTAGTCACTAGTCTTTGGAGTTGCAATTCTACCCCTCCAGCTAGGCTACTCACAGTCCTTGAAACTTCACCCAGTGCCAGCAGCTCTCCTTATAGGCATGCCATAGTCCTGGCATCTCCATTGGGTCTCCAATGCAAACCACAGTTCATCTTCATGGATCCATCAGACCTCCATGCAGGTAATCAAACAAGCCTGCTTCACATTTTCCATAGTCATTTCCAAAACACAAAACCATGTTGCAAATTCAATGATTGTCTCTTTCCTGCACTTGTTATACTCCATAGTACCAGATGGGCTACCAACTTGTCAATCCAGCGGAAAAACAAATCAGAATCTGAACAACAGGACACTCCTTCAACATTCAGGCCCCTTTAAAAGAGTTTACATTCTTCTTGTTGTACCAGTGCAGGTCAGCTAGCCCAAGCTCAGTGGTTGCAATCTCTCAAACAATTGCAGTTAGTAGCAGCAGCAGTTTCTCCCAAAGATTTCCTTTTTTTCTGTGCCATATTCCTCTGCTCAAAACAGTCTATTTCTACACAATACAACCCTGCATAAGTTCTTAGAACATGGACATAGTAGCAAGCTTCTCATACAAACTGCTAGCCTAGTTCTAGCAAAACTCTTTCTCACCCTCATAAGCCAAATCTCACAGTCCATAGTTCTTACTGGATTCAAGTGTTTCAACTCTGACCAGACTAGTCCATTAAGTTCTAAGTACAGCACTGCAAGGAATCTCTTAGGCCAAAGTTTCGAATCCTTCCACATTCTTCCTGTGAATCAATTCAGATTGACAAAAGCCACTCAGTCTGGTTCCTAGCATCTACAACCCTGCTTCTCAGTACCAATTTTACTGTTATAGCCAACTTCTTGTTGTTGGCAGGAAGCACCTGACCAAGAGCTGCCTGTGAGAAGAAAGTGTTTATTTTTGCTTACAGACTTGAGGGGAAGCTCCATGCTGGCAGGGTAAAATGATGGCATAAATAGAGGGTGGGCATCACCTCCTGGCCAACATCTGGTGGACAATAGCAGCAGAAGAGTATGCCAAACACTGTCTATAATTCCCATAAGCCTGCCCCCAACCATACATCATCTCCAGGAGGCTCCAATTCCCATTTACCTAGCATTCAGAACACATGAGTTTATGGAGGATATCGGAATCAAACCACCACACCATCCATCCATTCACCTATCCTATCTCATATGTGTGCACAATAACATATGCCAATAGCAATGAGCATGCCTCATGTGCAGATCTTGGCCTCTAAATGCTTTTCTTCCATTAAAAGAGCAAAGTTCTTGGGGGGGGAATGGATCCCACAGCTAGAATGGATAAAGTATAATATTCATGAGGACTATTTTCTGGTGCTCATGGAATGATGAGGATATGTCAAAAGGAGAAGGAGGTGTCCCTTTCTCATCTGCCTGGGGGTGATTTGAGCTATAAAATAAGTAACAGTGACAGATAGTAAACCACTGAAGAATCCATGAACCCATCCTAAGGATGGGTGGAATAGTGGATGATGGATGGATGCATGGATGGAAGGATGAGAAAGGACTGTTATTTCATCACATAGAGTACTAACTAGTAAACATGAACTAATTGCTGAGTTAGAAAATCCTAAGCACAACATTACACTAGTGATTTGCTCAGAAATAAGATTTTCACATAATCTCAAAACATTTACCAAGAGGAAAATTTCTCATTAAAGTGGGAGGAAACAATAACTTTATAATTGAAAATGATAGACAATATCTCATCCAAATGATCAAATTTAACATCTCCAATTTTGGAATAACCTCTGGATATGAGGTATTGGGAAGATAATAGCACTACTTTTATGGTAGTTCCATGAACTGAATCTAAGGATGAAAAGAGTATGAAAACAAATGTTAATACTAGGAGGCATTTCATTAAAAAAAATACCATGTCTACTAGTGTTAAAGGATAAGAAATTGTTTGAAATAACTAAAGATACTGAATAAAATGTGATGTGTGATCTTGCACTGAATTCCAAATGAAGAGAAGTTACAGTATTATTGGGATAATCAATGAAAGTTGAATATGGACTCTAAATTGGATACCTATTTTACTAGTGTTCATTTCCTCATATAATTTTACTGTAGTATGGAAGAAAATAATTTGCTATTGCTTTATGAAAGAATATCTTTGTTTTTAGAAAATACAAAAAATAAAATTCTGAAAAGATGGATCTTGAAGTTAATTTCAAATGATTAGAAAAATTGTGTGGACAGATTAACCATTTATAGATTGGAATGAAGAGGTACAGAGTGGATAAAGAGATAGAGTGATAGTACAACTAGAAAGGAAAGATTCTACATTGTTGCAAAATGCAAACTATTAGCCAATTCAGGTGATCAGCAATTCATACTATTCTCTAAAAGTGAACAAAAATGAGAAGTTGGAAAATAACAATTATAAGAAATTCATATTTCAAAAAATTATTTGCTCTTATATAACTATTTGCAGAGTATATCTGTGTATATACATATGCATAAGTGTAAGTATATTAAATATAATCTTGGAAAGATAATACATGATAAATATTCATATAAACATGTTTGCAAACACATAGACATGCATACATACGTGTGTACATACATATTGGTATGGATATGTGATGATTACTTTCTTCTTTTTTTGATCAACAAATTATTAGTTTCCTCAATGAACACCGATAAAAAATGTATTTAGAAAGAATTAATGGACGTTTCATAAAAAAGCAAGAGACATCTGTTTCAGTTTCCTCTAGGAAGGTGTTACTTTGAGCAAATATAGGTCTTTGTTGAGCTTTTGCTTCTCATGCCATCACATTTAGTTCTGGCCTGAGAGGGAACTGAAACTAAAGCTTAGCTGGACTGCAGACAGATGCCAGGAGTGGAGCTCTGCTGTGGAGCCCAGACTGCTGGGCATCATCTCAGAGGGCCTGACACCCACTCCAGGGGTTGGATTTGATCTGATTGTGGTTACTGTGGTTTCTGACCCCAGGCAAATGGGTTCTGCATCCCTGTGAGCCTCAGGCTGATTAAAAATGTTGAAAAGCAAGTCTGACAGATCTTAGCACTGCCTGCAGTAGCTTCTAATATGCAGGCACAGCAAGCAGGCCTGTCCTCAATGGCAACTGCTGTCAATTTTCCTCTGGTGGAGGGTGGGGGAGTAGTGTGTCCCATTGTTTGAGTCTGCAGGATTCCTATTGGCCAAAGCTCCTAAGTCAGTGATAACTAGAGGAGACTAACTATGTGAAAGAGCCTTTGATATCATCTTTGAGCAACAGGAACCCTCAAAGATCAGCTTCTTTGTTCTTTATCACTGAAGAGATAGTATTCCCTGTTAGTAGTAGTGCAATTAACCCAGGCCCATTCTGATTTCAAACACTGAAATATTGTTACAAACACATAATGGGGAATTTTAAAATTCTCCTCATGTAGTTTATTCTTATATATAAATATAATTAGACATTTCAAGAAGCATTATTTTACCTTGAAATAATTTTATATTTAGAATTACAGGGGATAGTATCTACTGTGCATATGTTAAAATGGATACACATTCATAGATACATATGTGCCTACCAACATATATGATGTTACTACTACATATATACTGTTGTAGTTACCTTCACATTGCTGGGACAAAACACTTGATCAAAAGCAATAGTTGGGAGGGAAGGGTTTATTTTGGTTTACAATCTCGAAGGCAAGCTTCATGATAGCAAGGAAAAGATGGTAGAGCAGAGGCTGGACATCACAGTCCTGACACAGCAAGTTGAAAATAGCAACAAAAGAGTGAAGTGACTTATGGAAAGGGAGAAGCTTGGTTATAAGACCCTAAAGCTTGTCCCCAGTAACACACCTCCTCCAGCAAAACTCCATCCCCAAATTTTCACTATCTGAGGACCTAGCATTGAAAACACATGAGTTTATAGGGGACATTGGATTCAAACCACCACATATACAAATATTGCTGAATAAGCCTTACATCATCCCATAGACCTAGGGCCCATGTTCAATGAAAATGTAAGAGAAAGCCAGCCACCGCAGAAACTCATATTCTCTCTAGCTCACTCTCTCTCTCTCCCTCTCCCTCTCTCTCTCTCTCTTTCTTTTTCTCTCTCTCTCCCTTCTTCCCTTTCTCTCTGTCATTGTGTTGTTGTGAGCATCTCTGCTCCTCCCTATCCTCCCTGACATGAAATCTCTGAAACTGTGAGCTTAAATAAATCTTCCCTCCTTTTAAGTTGTTCTGTCAGGTATTTTATCATAGTGACAAGTAGCCTGAGTAACATAGTACTCATATTTCTTTCTAACTCAAAAGTACTTCTGATTTCTGAGTTCTCATGAATCACTGTACTTTCAGGAAAAAACAAAACAAAAAAAAATCCTTATGAAAGACATAGCACATCTTTTTCAGAAAAAAACATTCATGTGTCTCAGTGCCTTCAACTCAATGAGGAGCTAAGCTACAGCCTTCTGGGGAGCCACCATGTGTCACTGGGCTTTGTGTCTGTACCCATTCATCTAAGAAAGCCCCAGTTGCTGCTGTAAAAATTAAATTCATAGTTCATAACAGCCCCTCCCCTTCATAGGATATCTTCCTCCTTTAACCAAGGAAATTATGACACCATCTGTGTGTTACTTCCATAGGCCTCTGCCTTTGCTTTAGAACATCATCTTGCAGCTCTCCACAAAGAGGCAAAAAGCTGGAGAGGAAGAACAAAGTTTTAGAGCCAGCCAATAAAATTTGAATCTTGATTTTTTTTTTTTTTTTTTTTTTGGTTTTTCAAGGCAGGGTTTCACTCTAGCCCAGGCTGATCTGGAATTCATTATATAGTCTCAGGCTGGCCTCGAACTCACATCAATCCTCCTACCTCTGCCTCTCTAGTGCCAGGATTAAAGGAGTGTACCACCACACCCAGCTTGAATGTTGATTTTTACTTTATTTCTATATGGCTATAGATGAACTCTCAAACTTTCCCATCCTTCAATTTACTTTTTGTTGTTGTTTGTTTTGCTGTTGCAAGGCAGGGTCTCACTGTAGCTCAGGCTGACCTGGAATTCACTATGTAGTCTCAGGGTGGCCACAAACTCTTGACAATCCTCCTCCTTCTGCCTCCCAAGTGTTGGGATTAGAGGCATGTGCCACCATGTCTGGCAATTTCTTAATCTATAGAATGAGGATTAAAAAATAATACCTATAGCTAGGTGTGGGGGTGCACAGCCTTTAATCCCAGCACTAGGGAGGCAGAATTGGACTGTATTGAGTTCAAGTCCAGCATAAATCTACATAATGAATTCCAGATCAGTCTGGACCCTATCTCAAAAAGAAAAACTGACTAACTAACTACAACAACAACAACAAAACACCCAGAATGAAGCAAAGGTGAGGGTGAATGAAAATGATACCTAGAGCATATTCAGGTGACACTGTATGCTAGAGTAATAGGAAGCAAAGACTTAGGTCTGGTTGGGATCAAATCTTACCTCTCAATTGATTCTATATGTGATGTGAACCATGTCACCAAACTATTCTCAGTGCTAATTTCTTTATTCTAAAAGGTCAATGATTAAAAAATAGCAAATACCTTATAAGTTCATACTGACACATACAAACCAGAACACAATATCATATTTAAATAACCTTGGGTATTACAAGTCACAGTCATGAACACCTGTGCATGTCCATGAGAAGTTGTTCTGCTTAGATAATTTAGCACTACAAGTAAGACAGATACATATGATGTGAAAATGTAAATGAGAAATAAGAGTTTTGATATCTGTTCCTCATCTTTTTGATTCAGTTTTATCAAGAGTTGTGTCTCAATGAGGATGTTCTTATCTGAGAAGCTGGATTTAATGCATGAGTTCAGTTGTAATGAGCACACAGGCACACTAAGAGGTGACATGCTTCCATGTGCAAACAGACACAGAGCACAATAGCTCTCTCACGTTGAGGTCAATGCAAATAGGAGTACAGCTGTCTATTTTTATCCACTTCTGGGGATCAAACCCAGGACACTGTGCAGGCTACATAGATGTCCTACCATGAATTGCATCCAAAGACCTTGTGATTCTTTTTAAAAGATATATATATATATATATATATATATATATATATATATATATATATATTTTATGAGAGCTGGGGAATCAAACCTGGGTCCTTGGACTTCATAGGCAAGCACTTTAAGTGCTAAGCCATCTCTCCAGCTCCCCGACCTTGTGATTCTTAATCACTTTCTTCCTTCTCCTTTATCCTTAGAGACAGCCTAGAACTTCTGAACTCCAAAGTCTCAGCACTATTTAGAAGTCGATAACCATTCCTTTTTATTTACCCTGAAGTCAATCATGAATTTCATCTTAGTCTTCAGTATTTACAAAATATAACCTCCCAGTGTTGAAGAACAAGAGCTGTTAGAAGCATGAGCTTTTAGAACCACATCTCTGTGAACTGGTATTTTCTTGCCATTGTTTGTATTTAAAAGAAGCAATATGTATATTTACACACTTGAATCTATTTGCTTAGTTTTTGCTTTCATTTTCCCCTTGGTTTTGGCTGGCTTTCTTCTATCTTCTGACTTCATCATGCCTGAATCCAGTCAATATTAAGGGAATGAACACAAATAAAATTCCTTTCCTGCACTCTCTTTCTCTCTCTCCCTCTCTATGTTTTGTCAAGGTATGTTCTTATTCTATAGTCTAGCCTCTAACTCACAGCAGTTCTCCTATCTCTGCCTCTGGGATGGTAAGATTAAAGGTGTGTACCACCAGGCCTGGCTCCATTATTGTTCTGTAAATATTGTTTTCTCTCAGAAAAAAAAAGGCAGTTCCTCCTATTCCTCTCAAGTGTTAACGCTATGAGTTCTCTCCTAAAACATTTCAAAACAATGAGATCTTTAAACTTTGGGAACCATAAGCATACAGGGCTTGAAAGATTTTGTAGTGCAGTAGGTCCATTTTCCTGGGCCAAGCATATGGAAATACCTTTAGAGTTGAAAGACAATTGCATATTATTCAATTAAATATGATGATTTCTCAGCTCAATCTTAAAGGCAGGACCCAAGAAACTAAAGATTTACAGCTAACAAATGGGCCTTGATAACAGGTAATTCTGACCCATAATGGGAAACCGGCCATGTCGAAACACAGCTGTGATTGTCAGAGCTACGGAAATATTTGCTGGCTTCTAGTGGATATATAACAGACCAGGAATGCTCCTTAAAATATTACAATGCATAGGTTTGCCCCTCTAATAAAGAACTACCCAGCACACATGTCAGTAGAGCTGAGATTCAGAAACAAGCTAGAGAGATCACCTTGCTTCAGTAATCCTTTCTGTGTCTCATGCCACCATATATTCATCATTATTCAATAAGAATTTTATAATCCAAATTAAAGTCATGTCTCTTGTGTACTTCATGAGGACAAGAAGAGGGTTGGTTTTATCTTCCTTGATAATCCTTTTAATTTTTCAAAACTGAGACTTACACATTTTTTTTTACTTCTGTGCCTTTCATGCACCAGTGAGGAAATAGGTATTTCAGGGAAGTTTGTAAGAAAGAAAGACTTGGTCCATCAGCTATATGTGTGTACTGATCATGACAGCTATGCTCAACCTATCCATGGATGACCGAAGAGTGTCTGAGGAGGGTTAGAACATACAAATTGATTTGTTATAGTAACTTGCAATGAATGCCAGTGGTAAATGAAATTTCAAATGACTCCTAAAATTGTGATCCAATTTTGAAGTCAGTTTGTGGTTTCAATAACCTCTTTTAGGATCCTATTTCATAAGAATCAACACATAAGCAAGCAGACTCATGAACACTTTCTATTGGAACATATGAAGATAGTTATAAGAAAGGTTGGGGCAGGGGCTCAGGAGGCCCCACCCGTCCCCAAGGAACTATTGGCACTAAGTGGTTGATGGAGTAGGGAATGTAAATTTCTTCAATGGTGCAGACACTGGTAAATGGCCCATGCTTCTTCAGTGAATAGTCTCCCATCCATACTCATAAAAGTAGGAGGGGAGTAGTTGGTAAAAAGAAGAGGTTCATCAAGATTGGAAGGAGAAAGGAATGAATATGTTCAAAACACAACATATGTGTGTGTAAAATTGCCACAATTAAATTAGAAATATCCCTATAAGACCTGCACTGTTCTGAGTCCATCAACATTTTGACATGGAGGAAAAGGGAAGACAAAATGAATGAGACTCTAAAACAGAGGAAGGACTACTTGGAAAGAGGAGGGTCCTTAGTGGAATGAGGAATAGGAATGAGGGACAAAAGAGAGTAATGGGAATAGGAATAGGATTAAATTACAGTATGTTCATGTATTAAAGTTCTCAAAAACTGTACAAAACAAATAAAATTAAAATTAAAAGGAAGAAGTAACTATGTCTTGCATTAGCTAATTGGAGTGGGATGGGAGTTAAGAAGGAGCCTGAAAAATCAAAAGATGGTGGACATTGAAGAAAACATTTTTAAAAAATTGTCTTAAATAAATAAATAAAATATTTCAATTTTAAAAAGGGATGGACACTAGGATGGAAGGGGAGAGACGGGAGGGCATCAAAGGGGTGGGAAACACAAATCTAGACCCAAACGGCAATGGTACCATAATTTTCTACTTACTAAAAGACAGACCAAATGGCTGATCCTTCACAAGGCCCTTACAGGGAACACCTGAACCACAAGACACTGGAGAGGGTAAGATCAAGACTAACCTTAATCTTCTACATCTTCCTTACCTCACTTCCCCTCTCCCTCTCTCTCTCTCTCTTATCTCTAACTCTTGTATATTACTTATCTTTTTCTTCATTTTCTTGGTGGGCACTGACCTGTAACTCCCAGAACCAGCATGGGGCTATCATCCACAATGAGCTTTTGATCATAGAGACCTACAAGGTTTCCTAAAGGACAGACAGATTTCTATCAGAGTACTTGATGACCCACTAAAGGCTAGTGGTAAGACCCTACTGCTGAAGATACCTTATGTGATTGACATGCAAATTAGAATGGCATGGCTGGAAGTTGGAAGAGAGTCAGTCCCCAGACAGTCAGCGCAACTAGTGCCAGAAGGTGCTACATGGGCGACTGGGGGAAAATGACCAATATCTGTCGAAGCAATGCATGGTCTAACCTACTTAGCAGCAAATAACTTGGTGTGATGCCCACACAAGTGCAGTGGTGGCACACAGCCATGGTGGGGAACCAACTGCTCTCAATTTGGCTAACTGATCCCCTCAGTGGTATGGGACCCATAGCTGGAACTGGGAAACAAGTCACAACCACACCCAAACATAAGCCCACTCTCCAATAGCAAGCTACCATCAACTGTGGGCTACAAGAGGGCCTACACCTATTAAATTCTCTATAAAAAAAAGTAAGGGTTATCTCATTTGTCCTGGTGCTAACTTACTCTCCGCTGGAGAATCTGCTTCTCTTTTTCAGATAGATGTAGAACCTAAGGAGAGAGCCACCCCATCATACCTCAAAAGGGCCCCGGCTGAAACTAAGAAAAATTGGAGAAACAACCAAGGGGGCTATTTTCCTGATGAACCGGATACCAGCACAAGGGGGAAGGAGATCAGCACAGAGAAAAATCAACTCCTACCAAATCAGAGAGCCAGAGCCTCAGAGGCCCGCAACACCTCATCACTGAAGCAGACCAAAAATGAGCCCAACATGGCTCAGGGAAATTTTGCGGAAGAGGGGGCGGAAAGAATGTCAGAGCCACATGTTGGGTCATGATATGCAGAGACATTTAGCTTACCCATAACTGTGGGCTAACTCCACAATGCATGACCCATATACCTCAACAAGGAGGGGCCCAGGGGAGGGGGTAGGTCACGGATGAGCCTAATAATGGTACCAAACTGACTGTATTGGCTGAATACAAAACTACCTAATAAAGAAAAAAATTTAAAAAAAAAACGGGATGGAGAGATGCTTAGTGTTTAAGGATCTTGCCTGTGAAGCACCCAGGTTCAATTCCCCCAGATGGCCAGGTGGCACATGTGTCTGGTGTTTGTTTGCCGTGGCTAGAGGCCCTGGTGCACCCATCCTCTCTCTCTGCCTCTCTCTCTCTCTCTCTGTCACTCTCAAATAAATAAATAAAAATGAACAAAGAAAAGTGTCACTCAATTTCTATGCCACCTTCCTTCCTCTACTGAATTTTCTGTTCATTTGGCTTTAATGTTCTACATGAGACTAAACAAAAAAATCCCATGTGTAAATTCAATTTCTCCAACTTACCCAAAGCAGGAAGCCAAGGCCAATCCAGGTTCCTCTGGATGAATAGCATTTATAATATCAAGTTCTAAATTTTTAAAACAGTCTGACCTATTTGGAATTCTGAAAATACTGAAATACTGAGAATAAGAGGGAGAAAGTTTACATATGAAGATCTTTTTCCTAAGGATGGATAATATAGCAAAAAGTTTTGATGGAACCTAACTGCCCCCAATTTTAAGTAAATGGTAGATTTGTCAATGTATTTTTAAAACAAAATGCAAACATTGGAAGTATGAAATATCCAAATTTATGTAGGAATTTTTTTGTCTAGTACTTGGAATTTAACCTAGGATATTTTTCATGCTTAGGAAAGTGCTCCACCACTGAGCTACATCCCTAATACTATGAGCCTCAACTTTATCACACTATGTAATTAAACATTAATTAACCATGAACATGTGTACATATTTGTTACCAGTATATTAAAGATATGCTTATGAACAATCTTTAGAATAAAGCTTCAAAAAGATAAAAAGGAGAGAAACTGGCACAAATACACAAATATTCATCTAAAATAATGCATTTTTTATTTCCCCTGACATTCCTATAATACAGTTAGACATACACAGAGAAAACTATATGTGTGTATATATATAAAATGTGTGTGTATACTTAAAATTAAGCTTGACCTAGTGTTCCTTTCTTCAGTCAAAATAATAACAGAAGAATAGATTTGCATTTACAGGAAGCTAGTAGTAACAAGAAAATGTATAATAAGAATTTTGGTGAGCACAGAAGAATTAGCATTAGAATTTAAATTAGGCTGCAACAAAGATAAGGTCAGTTGTGCTGAAGCAGTAATGAGGGTATGTTAGAAAGTCTCTCTGAGGTTAAGTCAGCAATTTCAGATTCTTTTCCATTAATGGCTTGATTACAGACTCCAGAACATCACAGCAGGAATTGGCCATGGAATTTATCTATCAAGTCAAATTTTGCATCTTTAGATTCTTCATGAATATAACCAAAGATGATAGGTTCCCTGGAAATGCCCTTCTTTCAGACATAGTTGTCTAAACATGCCCACAAGATGATTTGTTTTCTTATAGTTCTAATATCAAGTCCAGTTAGAAACATGGGATTCATGGAAGTTTTCCAACTTATTTACCCATCAACACCTCCATCAGCTAGTTATCATGCCTCCTAAATATCTTTTCATATTCAAATATGAATATATTTCATATTTTCTGCTTTTCCTCCAGCTGTGGGTTATATGATAGCCTTATGTCTGGTCTCAGACCTTATTTTCATCCCATCCGCTATGAAGCTGTCAGAAAACACTACAAGAGATGTGGGGAGATTGCTCAATAGATACAGCACCTGACAAGTGTGAGGACCCAAGTTTGGTCCTCCAGAACTCACATAAATTCATTGATGTCAGGCACGGCCAGCTAGACTAATCAAATTTTTAATCTATGATTTCAGTGAGAGATCCTAACTCAAAAAGAATAATAATATGGGGAACAATTCAGATAAATGTTGCAGTTACTTTCTAATGGTGACAACAAAGCACCGGACCAAAGCAGCTTGTGGGAGGAAAGGATTTATTTTGGCTTACAGACTGGAGGGTCAATTCCATGAAGGCATGGGACAACATGTTCTGAGCAGGGGCTTGAAATCACCTCCAGGCCAACATCAGGTGAACAATAGCAGAAGGTGAGTGTGCCAAACTAACACTGGCAAGTGAGGACTAAAAATTTTAAGGTTCATCCCAAATAACACCAGCAATGCTCCATCTCCCAAACTGCCACTGATTTGGAACCCAGCATTCAAAACACATGAATTTATGGGGGACACCTAATTCAAACCACCACAGTGAACAACCAATGTTGACCTCTGGCCTCCACATGCACACATAGTCACACATGTGTGTCCACATAAATATGCATATATGAACATGTGTACACACACTCACACACACCACACAATGAATGTTAAAATGGTGGTATAATCCCATGCCTTCTGCCACTGCAAATGAACCAGACACATGTGCCACTTTTTGCATCTGGCTTCGTCGGGGAGCTGGGGAATCGAACCCAGGGTGTCAGGTTTTGCACAAAAGCTCCTTTAACCTCTGAGCCATCTCTCCAGACCCAAGTAAGGATTTGCTAAAGGTAAAAGTGAAGATTAGCTAGCATTTCATGACAAATGCTAGCATGCTTCATATATTTATATTGAAGGCGATGCACTTACCAGCCTTTTTTCCCCCTTTTTTGTATAAATTAATATATTTATTTCTTTGCAAGGGGGGAAGAGAAAGAATATGGGAATCCAAAGACCTCCAGCCACTTCAAACAAACACCAGATATATATGACACATTATCAGTCAGATTTACATGGTTGCTAGAGAATCAAACCAAGGTCTTTAGGCAATGCATAAAAGCACATTAACCACTGAGCCATCTCTCCAGCCCATCATCTTACCTTATTCCCCTCTTTACTTATTATTATATATGGACATATTTTGTATGTAAAATCACATGTTGGTACCATTCTTTCCCTCCTCCCTGCCCCTTTTCTGAAGAGGCCTTCCTCATTGGGGATGCAGTTCAACCCCATGGAGATTGAGGGTTGTGTATTATGGGGGCAGCAGTTAGTTATGGGGGAGAGGCAATGTCTCTGTTTAAAGTATCCCAACTTCTGGCTCTAACAATCTTTCTGCCCCCTCTTCTGCAAAATTCTCTGAGCCATGCTGGGAGCATCTTAAGTCTACATCAGTGATGGGCACTTAGGATCATCTAGATATCTGGTTTGGTAGGTGTTGAGTGTCCTCAGTATCTTTCTCCATCACCATTGTGCTGATATAAGCTTAACTAAGAGAGCAGAATTCTTTCTCATTTCCCCTATTCCTCTGTGGTTTTAGTCAAGGCTGAGGTGGAGTGCACTGGGTTATTTATCTCCTCAAGTCCAGTTCACATCTGAAAAAGAGAAGCAGATTCTCCAATGGAGAGTGAAGTCAGCAACAGTTAGATGGGATGACCATTATTAATTTAGAGAGAATTAAAAGGGCTTGGACATTTTTATAGTCTAAGGTTAGTGGGAGCTTGACAACGAAAGCAGACTCATTATCCGGATATGATTCTGACTTGTTTCCCAGTTCCAGATATAGTTTTCCCACCACTGAGTGGATCTGTTAGCCAATCCAAAAGTAGTTGGTTACCCACAATGGCTGTATGCCACTATTGCACTGGTGTGAGCATCACATCAGGTTGTTTGCTTCTGAATCGCTTAGATTTTGCAGTGTTTGGACAGATGTTGGCCATTTTCCCCTGGTAGCTCATGTAGCACCTTCCAGCACTAGATGGGCTAATTATCTGAGGACTGGCTCTCCTCCAGATTCCATCTAGGTCTCTCCATGGTACATGCCAACATCATTTGGTGTCTTCAGCAGTAGGGCTGTACCATTAACATCTGGTGTGTAATCAAGTGCTCAGACAGAAGTCTGTTTGTTTGGGGAGATTTAGTAGGTCTCTCTGAGAAACAGCTCATTGTGGATATAGACCACATCCTGGTATAGGGAATAAGAGGCTAATGCCAAGGGAAAAGAAAAAAAAAAAGGCAGAGCAGAAGGAGAAACAGAAGAAATTTGAGGTTAGGTTTCATTTCAGTCTCTCCAGAGCCCTTTGATTCAGGTTCTCCCTCTAAGGTCCACTTGAGGGTTCCATCTTTTAGTCTGATTTCCAGGATATGAGATTCCATGGTACCTGTTCAATTTGGGTTCAGATTTTTTGTCCCCCTACCCACACACATTTCCCTTCCCCCAAACCTTACCCTCCCTATGCTATTCAGTTATGTCAGCAACTTGGGCTGATCCAGGTTAAGAACTAAAGATGAGTGAGAGTAATCTGTTCCCAAGTTCAACCATTTTTCCACAAATTTCAATGTGTCATTTTATCTTACTGCTGAGTAGAATTCCATCATGTAGATATACCACATCTTGGTTATCCATTCATCCAATGATGGGCACCTGGGTTGATTCTAGTATTTTAGATAGTATGAATTGAGCAGCTGTAAACATGGTTGGGCAAATGTTTCTGAACTGAGATGTGGAGCTTTTAAGGTAAATGCCCAGTAAGGGAATAACAAGGTTTCCTTGTTACTCTATATTCATCCTTTTAAGGAGTCTCCAAATTTATTTCCACAGTGGTTGTACCAGCTTACATTCCCACCAATAGGGAATGAAGGTAAATGTTTCTCCACAGCCTTGCCAACATTTGTTTTTTTAAAAAATTAATTATTTATTTATTTACTTATTTGAGAGCAACACACAGAGAGAGAAAGAGGCAGAGAAAGAGAGAGAATGGGTGTTCCAGGGCCTCCAGCCACTGCAAACAACTCCAGACATGTGCGCCTCCTTGTGCAGCTGGCTAAGGTGGATCCTGGGGAATCGAGCCTCGAACCAGGGTCTGTAGGCTTCACAGGCAAGTGCTTAAACACTAAGCCATCTCTCCAGACCAAGCCATCTCTCCAGCCCTCATTTGATTTTTTTAATGATTTCGATCCTAACTGGGATAAGGTAGAATCTCACAGCTGTTTTAATTTGCATTTCCTTAATGGTTATAGAAGTTGAACATTTTCTTAAGTGTGTGTTAGCCATTTGTAATTCTTCCTTTGAGAGCTCCCTATTTAGTTCTTTGCCCCACTTTTGGAGTGGGTTGTTTCATTTTTTTATTCAATGGAATTGGAAGAATCATTAGGTCATCTTTATCATTTCTAATTAGGTCCTTTATCATTTCTAATTTTGTTAATTTGAGATTTATCTTTTTTGTGCTTGATCACTTTGGCCAGGGGTTTGTCAGTCTTGTTTATTTATTTATTTGTTTGTTTTTTGAAGAGCCAGCTCTTGGCTTCATTGATTTTTTTAATTGTTTTCCTAGTTTCCAATTCATTAATTTCTGCTCTCATCTTGATTACTCCTTTTGTTCTGGAGCTCTATGAGTTGGATACTTCTTGTTTTACCAGTGCCTTTAGGTGGACAGTCAGGTTATTGATTTGTGATATCTCTGTCTTTGTAATGCTTCATTGAGTCACATATGTTTTGGTAGGTTGTGTTTTCATTATCATTCAAATGTAGGAATTTTGCAATTTCTTTTTTGATTTCTTCTATGACCCATTCATTGTTTAAAAGTGTGTTGTTTAGTCTCCAAGAGTTGGTAGAGTTTTTGATTTGTCTCATGTTAATTTCTAGCTTTAAAGCATTGTGATCTGATATGATGCAGGAAGTTACTTCAATTTCCCTCAGTTTATGAAGACATACTTTATGGCTTAATATGTGGTCAATTTTTGAGAAGGTTCCATGGGCTGCTGAGAAGAATGTGTATTCTGTAGAGTTGGGGTGGGGAGTTCTGTAAATATCCATTAGGCCTATTTGATCTATGATGTTGTTGAGCTCCATTATTTCCCTGTTGATTTTCTGCCTGGATGATCTGTCTATTGATAATAGTGGAGTATTGAAGTCTCCAACTATGATGGTGTTGGTGTTTATTTTTGTTTTATTGTTGAGTAGATTTTGTTTTATAAATTGGGATGCCCCTGTGTTTGGGGCATATATATTGATGACTGTGATGTGCTCATGATGGATCCTCCCCTTGATGAGTAAGAAGTGGCCTTCTTTGTCCTTTTTGATTACTTTTTGTTTGAAGTCTATTTTTATGAGATATCAATATAGCAACACCTACTTATTTTGTTTTTATTTCCATGTGCTTGAAATATTGTTTTCTAACCTTTCACCCTGAGGAGGTGTCTATCTTTAGGGTAAGGTAGGATTATTGAAGACAACAGACAGAAGGTTCCAGTTTTATTTATTTATTTATTTATTTATTTATTTGACAGAGAAAGAGGGAGAGAGGGAGAGAGAATGGGCATGCCAGGGCCTCCAGCCATTGCAAATGAACTCCAGACACATGCACCCCCCTGTGCATCTGGCTAAGTAGGTCCTGGGAAATTGAACCTGAGTTCTTTGGCTTTGCAGACAAATGCCTTCACTGCTAAGCCATCCCTCCAGCCCGGGTCCAGTTTTTTGATCATCCTGAGGTCTTCTATTTCTTGATTTACCTTCAGTCTATTCATAGATATTTGGAGGGTTCTAATGTTTTCTTCCATCAAGTTAATCCTACTGTCAAAAGCTGAATGCTCTGAGAGACAATTCTTTCAATTTCATTGATACAATTGTTCATTCTTTGATAGTTTGCTACAAGTTCAGCGATTTTTCTAAATCAGGGTCTCGTAGGTTGTTGTGTTTTCATTTTGGGAATGAATTTTTGCTAATTTCTCTATGATTTCATTGGAGGATTCTGTAATAGAACAAGGCATTCTTCATGGAGATTTCTCAGTTTTCTGACTTTCATTGGCTTTTTTGCATTTTTGTCTACCCATTTTAGGAAGACTCTTTATTTTATTGAGGAGGAAGCAAGTTTTTGTCCTTTGGTCCATTCACCCTCTGACTCAGGTGAACAGGGATGTTGGTACTTAGTGGCCAGTCAAGATACCAGAGTAAAAGGCCTGATTCCACAGCTCACACAGGGGCCAGGCCTCCCCAAGCAAGGCACAATGGCACCTACCAGGACCAGGGGACTAGGAGGAGTAAGGGAACAGGGATCTGGCCTAGTTGGTGCTGAGACTAGTGCAGGCAACCTAGACTGAGCAGGTGGGAAGAGCCCATATACAGGGGTCTGGTCTACTCACTCCAGAGGGCTGTGGCCACCCACACACTGAAGTGCAAGGAACTCAGACCTGGGCCATAGGTGGGGACCAGAAATCGGTCTGGCCTACTCACTCCAGACCTCTGTGTCCTCCCACTCAATGACATCACAAGGAACTCAGACCCAGAAGGAGGTGGGAGGAGCCTAGATAGATATGGGCCGAGCCTACTAGCTCCAGACTGCAGCACCTGCCCACACACTAACCACGCAAGGAACTTTTTTCTGATGACTACACTAAAAATTAATAAAAGAACAATTAGTCAATCTAAAATAGTCAATAAAAGATGCATCTAGTATATGCCAATATGTAAAACCAATTGAGTAACAATTACCTTCTTTCTATTTTGTTTGTCATCTATTATTCAAAGTAACAAATATTTATTTCACTCCTCTTCTTGGTGTGTGTGTGTGTGTGTGTGTGTGTGTGCATATTTACATTTGTGTGTGCGAGTATGGGCACACACATGCCACAGTGTATGTGGACATCAGAGTACAACTTTTGTGTGTCATTCCTTCTGCCTCCACTGAGGCAGTGTCTCACATTATTTACCACTGCTTTTCCCTGGCTACCTGACCCTTGAGTTTCCAGTGGATTCTCCTGTCTACACTTCCCTTTATAAGCCTAGGCATTGTTGGAATTTCAAACACCTATCACATCTTCTGGATTGTACAAGGGGTCTGGGGATCTGAACTCAGGCTTTCACACTTGCATAGCTAAAACCTTATTCACAAGTTAATCCCCCCACCCAGCTCACTATTTTACTAATTCTGTTGATGGGAATTCATTTAGATTGTTTCTATGCTTCCACCATTAACAAGAAAAGACTTTGATGTACATGTTCCAGTTTTCATTTCTAGAAAATTTCTGTAACTATATCTTCACAGTTAAAAATATCACATATATTTTTGTTGGATAATGCCAATGTGTGCTATAATTAACTTACCATTGAGATATTAGAATTTTTGTAGGAATTCTATCGAATCCACTTTGGAAACCTAATCAGATTAATTACGTGAGCTCCATGGTCCTCTACAGTGAACTTTACCTCACATGCTTCCAGCTGTGGTTGGGTCCCCATAGTTCCTTCCCTGGACCTGCAGTTCATGCATGAGACGGTCTTCCATGTTTGCTGCCAACCAGCCACACATCCCAATGTCCTAGCTGATACTACCATTCTGAGCATGAATGAGGAGCCATAGGAGGCCCAGATGGTAAAACCAGAACATGCCAATTTAAATATTCTGGTGACTTAGCCAGGCGTGGGGGCACAAGCCTTTAATTCCAGCACTTGGGAGGCAGTGGTAGGAGGACTGCTGTGAGTTTGAGGCCACCCTAAGAATACAGAGTGAATTCCAGGTCAGCCTGGGATAGAGTGAGACCCTACCTTGAAAAACATATATATATATATACATATATACATATATAAAATAAATTAATTAATATTCTGGGGACAGACACACTCTGATTAATGGAAAGCAGGATAGTGGGGGTGGATAACAGCTCACAGGTAAGGGTTCTGCCCTTTTTCCTCCTCCATTATATGAAGCTATCCAGAAACATCCACAAATCTGAGGGTAGCACTTCCACTGCTTTCACCAGTACACCAATGCCACACTTTGCATTGTTTTCCATTTCACCTCCAGACCACCTCTATCCCTCATGTCCATTTCCCGTCATGTTATCTCTAGAAGCTTTGTTTTGGCTCATCCGAGATAATGAACGCTACAGAAGTGCTTCAAAATTCTATAGGTATTTTCAGAGGGAAGGTATTTTTTTTCTATTATTGTTTTCAGGAAAACATGATTTGGGGCTATATTGTCAGGATTTCATTTGGAACAAAATAATTAAGACAACTATTATGTAAATATGACAAGTCCTTATCAGACTAAGGACTTTGAAGCCTTTTTGATCTTTCTGATTCTGCGCCTCCAAGGAGGCATAGCTAATTATAAAGTGCATAGTAATAGCTACAATGCATCAGTGCATTTCAGTGTGTTCCTGAGGAGGGTATCATGTAGTATGACACAAAACCCCAGGACAAAATCCCATGGTGAGATTTACAAATACAAAATGAGATCAGAGGATGAAAGGAATCCAGGATGAAAGAAAAATCAAGAACTTCCTGACCCCATCCTACTTTCAAACAACCCTCTTCTATTTTACCAGATGTTATCCTCTTCAATTTTGCACACACCCCAAAAGTCTGCAGATAGTTCATATTCAATTAAACCAAAAGTTTCCAAAGTTCTCAGTCATCTCCTCTCGCTGCTCTGTTATGGCACTGTGATCTCTTCCTACCACTCTCTGCTGTTGTTCATGGAACTATCCACCTTTCTCTGGCTGGATGACAAACTCTGCGGGATGAGGAAGCTGCCAGTTCCACCTTCTGTCATACTGTGGGCTCTTAACACGTTGTATACTCTTAAATTGTTTCTTGACTGATTATGAAAGAAAAGTGGAAAATGAACATGAAATTAATGACCATATATCTGGTTTTGGAGGAAAGAAAATATATGTTTGGAAACCTCCTCAGATTCCTTCAGCTCCAGGATCCTCTGTGGTGAACTTTACCTCACATGTCTCCAGCTGTGGTTGCCCCCCCCCATAGTATATATTAGAGAACATATGAAGTTTTGTTCATATATATATATTCTCCAAAGTCATTAGCCAACTTCAAAGTAGTTAATAAGTGTATGTTGATGAATGATCCAATTATGAATTTATATAAAAATATCTAATGCCTGTCTTCTGACATTAGGGCTCAGGAGTTTCTAAAGGTTTTCTTCTTGTTTACAATCAGGGAACACATATGATAAGGAGAATTACTGCCTGTTATTAAAACTGGAAGTCCTTAAGTTTGTACTATTGCAATGAAGACACACAGAAGAATGTCAGGCTTCAAGTTTGAACCTTCACTTTCCCCACATAGTCAAATAGTTACTGTGGCTCAGGATGCCCACTGTTTTCTACACAGGGAATGTGCTATGGAAAACACTTCCTAGCCTGGGCAACATTAGTATGGAGATGCTACTCCACAGACTCAGTCATGCACCAGGGGCAAAAGAATCTTCCCAGGTGAGGTCAACCCTGTGTCTCAGGGCTACAGCTAACTAAAACCCTGGATGAAGTCTGCTTTCTTTGGTTTTAGATGTCTGTTCCTTCAGGGGATCTGGCTTACTGCATTTACATCAATCTCAAGAGGAGAGTAAGATTTACAGAGATAAGCCATCTTTTCTTCCCTGTCCTATGAAGTCAAATTGTTTTTAAAGGACTAGAGGTCATTTGAGGCTTATTGTATTATTCTAAGTGTCAGATTACCTCCTTATTTCTGATACAAGGAATCATTTTCTGCAATGGGCATTTAAAATTCAAGCTCCCAGGGTGTTAGTAATCCCAGGAAAGGCCCCTGCTGGCAGCCTTATTAGCATTGCTGCTTCTTGATTTTTATTTAATTCCTTTTAATATTCTACTGCAATACTGACAGACATGATAGAGCTGAGGGCTGTAGGATGAGGGCAATATTCCACTACATCATGAAGCCTGCAAGGAGTCAATAAACTGTTCATGAAGTATTTTGAGATCATGCAGCAAGAGGTTAATAAGCCTGAGACTATAAATCAGTAGGACACCATGTGCCTAGCATGTGCAAGACCCTGGTATGAATGGCAGCACCAAAATAAATAAATAAATAAATAAATAAATAAATTCAGCAAGAGAACAATAAGTGTGGAAACACAGTTAATAAGAAAAGAGGGAGTACTAACATAAACTCTTCAAATAGTGTTCACATCAAAATGATAGATTAGGGCTGGACAGATGGTTTAGCAGTTCAGTGCTTGCCTGTGAAGCCTAAGGACCCTGGTTCGAGGCTCAATACCCAAGGACCCATGTTAGCCAGATGCACAAGGGGGCGTACGCGTCTGGAGTTCGTTTGCAGTGGCTGAAGGCCCTGGCACACCCATTCTCTCTCTCTCTCTCTCTCTCTCTCTCTCTCTCTCTCTCTCTCTCCCTCTTTCTCTGTTTGTCGCTGTCAAATAAATAAATAAAATGAACAAAAAAAATGATAGATTAGCATAAAAGGAATCAAGTGGCAGGCCAATAGCAAAATCAAGCAGTTGGAAAACTGTCCTCTTTCCTAAGTTCTAGAGAAGACAATGCTGTTAGATTAGATGGGTGAAGGAAAGAAAAGCTTAGGTAACATTAAAACGTCAACACAGATCATCAACATGTCTCCTGTTGGGGATTCCTTACAGCTTTTGAAACATACTCCCATTCACATATGGCATTTCATGCTAGTCAACAGCTAAGTATTCTGAGAACAATGTTCTTGCCCTAAGAAAAAGGCTATAGCTTTTTTCCTCTGCTTGACCTCTGACCCTTGCCAGCCTACTTAGCATCCCTCAAGATCTAGGACATACTGAAGCAGACCTTCTTTCCCTTCTCTGGGAACAGAAATTAAATGGGAATCTTCTTTCAGTAGTGATTCTGCTCCAGCAGGTGAGGCCTGAGAGTTTGCTTCTGCACCAATGCCAGGTGAAGATGATACTCCATGGGCAAATGCAACCACTGTGAACAAGAACATCTCCAGGAGACCAGTAATCTATGAGACCACAGAAGCATTAGAGTGGAGTTAAGCCAATACACACTTCATCAGGTGCATCTTTGTTCCCTGCAGTACTCAAAGCGCAGGCAGTGATGCTCAGTGATGACAGACTCCAACTGATTTTCACAATGTCTGCCAAGCCAAGCACTTCAAGAGCCAACCAGAACCAAGAAGCCATAATGGAACCCCTAGAGATCTGTAATCCAATAACCTATATCATGAGCTCTTTGGGGAGGAGATAGATCACACAACCTCTCAAGAATATCATTTAAACTATAAGAACTCTAAGTCCTCTCCCCAGAAAAAAATGAACACAAAACCCAACACACAGTTTTTATATATAGTTATATATTTTTTTTTCCAGGCTCCTGTAAGCTCACTAGGAAAATTGTTCAGACATGAATTTAAGGTTACTTGACCAGAAGCTAGGAGAAAAAAAAAAAAGCAAAACAAAAAATGGGGGGCAGGGGGCCAAAAAAATCTGTATTTTTCCCTGGAATAGTAGCTATTTTAAGATATAACTCTTACAAGAGAATTAAACTAACCACCCAAAAGCACTAAGAGGGGAGCAGAGTAAAGGTGGCTAGACCCCTGAAGGTGAAAAGCACAGGAAAGTTTGCACTTGCTAGAAAGCCAAGATGATTTGACTTCTTATCTCTTGCCTAGTGTTACAGACCTTTTATTCCACAGTCAGGAGTCCTCCTGGGAGGGAGGTCTTTCATAGGATTTAAGCATTGTGGTTGGTCAAGTTCAGCCCTGGAAACATGGTGCCAGATGTAATCTCTTCCAGGGACAGCCCCTAGCCCTAACCAACTAGCTGGCCCTTTAGTTCACTTGAGCCACCATCCTAAGGTTATAAATACCTTTGTAAGAGAGCAGGCTCTCTGATCACTTGGGAACTTTTATCTATGGGTGAGTTTTTCCCTAGGCTGGCCCTGCCCAGGCCCAGGCCCAACCAGGAGGGGCTCAACTTAGGCTCTAGCCCAGGCCCAGCCTAGAGGCCCCCTAGCTCTTACTCTGCGCATGGGCTCTTTATTCACTCAAGCTCCCCAAATGGCAGGAACTCCTTGAACTTTCTTTTCTCTTTTCTGTCCATGTTTTGTTCCCCAGGCCGCCACATGGGATCTCTAGCCGTGTGGGTACCTTTCTTTGGCTCTACTTCCCTCAATAAATATAATAACTTAATAATCATCCTTCTCGGTTTTCTTTGTTATTCAATTCTTTGACTAAAATTAGAAAACAAACCTAGGGTTTGGGGTGCAAGGATTTTTTTGGACCCTTAGCACTGCATATAGTATAGGGGAAGAAAATAAAATGGCAGAAAAAGTTGTGATTTTATGATATAAACCATGGGAAATTCTCTATGGTCCAATGAGGGCCAGAACCAAAACAAAAAATTGAAAATCATCTTGCCTTTCATATGTTCTTTGGATGACCTGCCTCAGTTTCTCAATGACTAAGACATAGGTAAGCGATCCCTAATGTCCAGAATATGATGTAATGGTTCATGACTATAACCCAGCATGCAGATGGCTGAGGCAGGAGGATAACCATAAATTTGAGGCCAACTGGAGTTATGGTGCGAATTTCAGGACATTTTAGAATCACAGCAAGAACTTGTCTCAACAAAACAAATGAAAAACTGGAATAGTAATGAGAGAGAGAAAGAGATAAAGAGAGAAGCAATTTCTTGGGCCATGCCCCAACTCAAGAAATCTCTCTGAATGCATTGTCCCATAGTTCAGATATTTCCATTGTTTATACTCCCCAGGTAGTTCTAATACATGTTAAAATTTGAAGAGATCCTTAACTTTCCTCAGATTACATTAACAGAAACAAAATCTATCACCCAGGGCTGGAGAGACGGTTTAGCGGTTAAGCGCTTGCCTGTGAAGCCTAAAGACCCCGGTTTGAGGCTCGACTCCCCAGGACCCATGTTAGCCAGATGCACAAGGGGGCGCACGCGTCTGGAGTTTGTATGGTGTGGCTGGCCCTGGCGCGCCCATTCTCTCTCCCTCTCTCTATCTACCTCTTTCTCTCTCTGTCTGTCGCTCTCAAATAAATAAATAAAAATAACAAAAAAAATTAAAAAAAATAATCTATCACCCAGCTGTCATTCACAGGCAAAAATTTATCTCCATCCTCAGGTTATAGAAGAAGAAAGTGATAACAATGAAAATTCAAATTTTTTGTCACAGTTAGAAGGCTCTGTTGTAAATTTGGCTATCTTTGGAGAAGTTTAAGTCTGTTCCCACCCTGTCATATGCTCCTCATTCCTTCCCTTCTGGTTCCTTACCAGGAGACTCTCAAATTCTCCTATTCTTCATTCTTTATCCATATGAAATGGCTCTAACATATATTATACTATGTGACAATTTCAATAGACTAAATAGATAATAAAGGTAATGTCTAAGCAATACGTACAGAATTGTCTCTAGTGTAAGTCTATGAACATAGACATGGATATTGGTTTTCAATGCTGGCTAGAGATTAGAGTCCATTAAATCAGAGTCCTCATCTCCTACCCAAATGTTTGATTAAGAAGATCTAAAGAAGAAGATTATGGTGAAAAGTTGGATTCTAAATATACTTATCATAGAAAAATAACAACACCATTAATAATTTTTAACATCAGTAATAATAAAACTAACCTGTATGGAGTTTAAACATGGAAGTAAGCTTTCAGTATGAAAATGGTAGTAAATATTCTACAAGCAGTAGCTCATTCTTTTTCTATTCTTCTTATTTTCCTTCACTTTTTACTTTATTCAAGTTTTTGTGAGAGAAGGGCTTACTATATATCTCATACAGATCTTCAACTCACAGTCCTTATGTCTCAGCTCCCTGAGTATTAGAATTACACGCATGCATCATTATGCTCAGCTATTCATTCAGTCTTCATAGATCTTGCTAAAGTCAGAAATATGGAAAACATCATGTTTGTCACTAAAGATCCTATAGGTCAGGAGTATCTCAACATCAAGATTATAAAATATAAAGAATTCTCTCATGTGTGATACAGGAACCCATGGAAAATAACATGTTATGCTTCATATATGAATTTTGAATTGATATACTGTGTAGCAGACAGCTTCATGTTCACTGAGATGAACTTTCCAACCAGACACAGTTATGGAGGAACGGATATTTATTGAAGCTTACAGATCCAGGGGAAGTTCCATAATAGCAGAAGAAACTGGCCTGCCTTCATAGGACCAAGCAGAGAGAGAAGTACAAGCCAAAAGCCAAAAGCCACAGCTCACTTCAGGAACTCCAGCTAGGCACACTTTGCATACCTTTACATTGAAATCTAAAACCCACCACCACACCTTAAGATCCACCCAGTGACACTGCCTCTAGCCAGGTGGCTGCAGATGCAAACTACAAACAATAAAGAACTGAATATATTTTGGGGCCATCTATTCAAACCACCACATACTAGTATGCTCAAGTGTATGAGTATGTGCATATGTGTGTATTATGTATATACAGATACAAAGACAATCACACAGCTGAAGATGCTTTGGGGAAGACTTGTCCTCAACCTAGGTTGTACAAGTTTAAAGAGCTATATGAGGAAATAGATCTAGGATAAGATATTAGAAAAGTCACTGGGAAAGAAAGCTTCCTACAAAGTTAAATTGTATATTTTACTGAAGACTCAGCTCCCACATTTCCAAGCTGATACAGTTGTCATATCATCAGCATTACATTTCTCCTTCCCACAAAGGTTAGAAGGAAAAGAGAGAGAATCAGCCTTGATAGTTTAAAAGGAAAGTGAAAAAAAAAAAGGTGGATTCAACAGTCATTTGGCTACTGGCTAATTGGTGTTAAAGACAGAATCTTAATCCAATATAATTGTGCTTATCAGAAGAGGAGAAGAAACAGATGTAAAATATATACAAATGGATAAGTCCAAAAGATAAGTGAAGAAGAGGTTGAAATTGTAAGTTTATAAGCCAAAGAATACGTAACATCATTGGATTGCTGGCAATACCAGAAGCTGAGAGGAAGGTATAGAGCAGCTTCTTCAATGAAGCCTTTAGTGGTGAGGTGATCATACTGACACCTCAATGTCAGCCTTCTACCCCCAGAACTGTGACAGAACAAAGTTATGTTGCCTGAAACCAAAATCGTCATCATTGGTATGTATGACAGCCTCACAAAAAATAACATGCCATCCTTCATTTTATGTTTAGTGCTAGAGATTGAACCCAGGACCTTATTTATATACAAGTGCTCTACCACTAAGCTATACTCCGAGGTAGCCCTTGGGGTTTTAAAGCAGGGTCTTTCTGGCAACACATACAGGCCTTGTACTCAATGTGCACCTAAGACTGGCCTCCAGCTTACATCGTATTTCTTCCACATCCTAAGGCTGAGGTTATAGGTGTGCCAGGCTCCATTCTACACCACTGCAAGAAAACAAGCCCTGCACCAAGCTGAAGTAGAAACATCATGCCCAAAATAATTAACATGAGCAGAATGTGAATGAGAGAACCACGGGAAACTCTGATGCTGCGTTCAGATGATCTAACTTCCTAGATGAAACTCAACCTTATCAAACCATCTTCAATAGTTTGAGTACTTAGCCCCAACATTTATGTTTTCTAATATAAGCCCTTTTGAAATGTTGTTATAAGTTTTTTTTTCCTTGGGAAACATCCTCTGAGACCCACAGACTTGCACTTTGAGTATTTGAAGATTGCTGTCTGGAACATCTGGGAGGTGTGAGAAAACAGAATTGTGCAGGGTTGGGGGAAATCAACCCTCAGTGAGCTTGCAACAGAGGCCCTGGCTGACAGGACAGGGAACTTGAGAGCTTTTGGAGCCTTTCCCATCTGAGGCAACCAGGCCAGGCCTTTGTCCCCCACATGGACCTGTCATTGCATGCAGGCTGCTCTCAGAGAGGATCCAGAGCTTTGGGCAAGGTAACTTCCCTTCTACTGGCAATGTGTGGTGATGGATACAGCTGTGAACAGCCAAGGGAAATGAGTGCCTGAGTCTAAGAGAGACCCAAAGGATGGGCCATAGCATCTACCTCTTATATGAATGGAAGTCTTTCTGCCTAATCACCATCTGTTATTAGAATGTGGCCATGAGAGATTGCACACCTGGACCAGAATTGCCTTATTCTGGGAAAGAATCCATTCGATGCTCTCAAATCATGTACACAGTGACAGGTCTGAGAGGTCTCAGCTCTTATTTCTATACCTTTCTTTCCTTCACCCACGCATTTTCCATTTCCACACACGGCAACAACTCTCAAAATCTCCATATTCACAATGGCTTCTGATCACATTTGGACCAGTGGGTTTTTGTTTTTTTTCACTAATTACCTTTGGATATAGAGGAAAATCATCTAACCACCTATAAATTGCTAGATCATTTGTTCGCTTACTTATACACTTGCTGCAATTTGAATAATGACTCTATACTATACTAAGCACTGCGTACTTCAAAAAACAAATTGAGATATTGCAAAAGAACATAATACCATGGTAAAGAGTTAGCTTTTACTTAGACATAATAAAGACACTTGG
Organism: Dipus sagitta; assembly: GCA_036346955.1. Classification (NCBI taxonomy): domain Eukaryota; kingdom Metazoa; phylum Chordata; class Mammalia; order Rodentia; family Dipodidae; genus Dipus; species Dipus sagitta. Next base: position 122,392,095 of record CM070772.1, read on the forward strand.
ATTGTGTTAGGGAACACTGTCATGCCTGACATGGCTATTACCATTTTAATCAGAGAAGCTGTTATTACATGCACAGGACCCTTGCAATGCCAAGATTGTTGAAACTTCATGGTAGAAACAGTGGCAGGAGAGTCATCAGACTCTCCTCTAACATTACAACCATTCCTTTCTTCCTGCCCACCATCTTACAAACTGAATGTAATTCTGTCCTAGCTGCTAGTGTTTTCAAAACATGGTAGAGTACATAGGAAGTAAAGGGTTAATGATAGGGGGAACTCTATCTATGCACTTTTGGGTAGGTTGTCACTGATTCAGTGGTGGGAATTTTCAGTGATTCAGCTATTTGCAGTCTCCCATGACCCTGTAAATATCCCTTCTCCAATACTCCTATAAGTATTCCCAACAAACTTAGTGGTTCATGCCCAGAACTAAGGTGGAGCCTGTTCTTTGATCTCTTGTTGGTGTCCTATCTGTGGTAAATAGGAGTTGGCTCAAGTTCCTCTAGGAAAAAGGCATGGGACCATGGATTTATGGGCAGTGCCATGATTCGAATAGATTGGGGTAAGGAAAGATATCTCTGTGGGATTGGAGATGGTGGATCACATGGAGGGTCTGCAACACAAAGGACGGAGCTCACAAGTAGGGGATTTAAATGCCAGTTGAGTCATCTTTCAAGGCTCAGCTGAGTCACTCATCTTTTGTCCTTCCCCTAACAAAGATCATGTGGCTGTCCCACAGGGTCATCATGTTGCCAAGAAGCAAGTCAACAGTCTGCTTTCGTGGGAGTGCTCACATTACCCTCATTAGCCACTAGTAACCCAAGGGACCCAGCCACATGCCTTTGTATGTACAAGCACACCACGTATGTGACCCGAGGTCACAAACACTCAGTGGGAAACCCACAGCTGTCCACACACACTGGATGGTTCTAAAATATGATCCCCTAAAGTCTGCCTCATTCCATGTTGGCTTCCACAGCCTCAGTCCCCAACAGGTAAAGTAAATCTCTCAGTGGGTGGGACTTCCACGTTAAATACAAACCATGGATCTACATGTATGGCTAACAACAGAGACAATATCCCAGGGAAATACAAGCAGGAGATTTTCTTTATTTTAATTTGCCAACTATAGACTGGAAAATAGAAGGGAAAATTGTCATATTAATAATAATTATCTGAAGGTAATAGTGTATGTTCTTTAATACAGTTCCAACATAAATGTCACTGTAAGAAATGATATTTCATTTCACTGCTAACAAATCAGGTACTTAGTGTGCTGGGGGAGAAATGATTGGAACTGCTTGAAAGCCATGTTAACCAGAGAAACTGCAAAAATATTTATATTCTTATGAAGGAAGGAAGGAATGCCCCTCATGGGTGTATTTAAGTATCCTCCATCTTTTGGATAAATTGTAATGCTAAACAAAAATGGAAAGATGACCTTAGAATAATAACCTCAAGACCCAACTGGGATTCAGCTTCCCAATGTTAAAAAATCATTTGCAATATGTTCAGGATGGAAATGTCTATACTGCTTTATAGCTTATAGACTTTATTATATATCTCAAACAACAAAAAAAATCATTCCAACACCAAACTCTGCACCGGCTTTCCTTCCCTTAAGGTGGGACCTTCCATATGTAAAATTATTCACCATCTCTTACTCTGTCTGCAGTTCTGCTCACTTACTCCAAAGTGTTTGCAAGGATAGGAAAATAAAGGGAAGAAGAAAACCAATCCATTCATAGAGGTGTTTCATATAGAGATTGGGTTTTCTAAACCAAAACCAGTCCTGGCACTGTTGGGGCTTTTTGTAGCCAGTTCTCTCTCTATTCTTCCTTCTAGGGACCCCATGCAAAGGCCATGTGGAAAATTTCACAGGATAAATGCTGGGCTGATGCCTGAAAGCCATCCCATTGGCTGAGTCTCTTTCATCCTTTGTCATTTCTAACAGCTATTATGTATGTTGCATTAGAGGTTGGAGAGCTAGAGAGGACCCAACCTGTGAGCCATTCAGTTTTCAAAAAGCTACAAAGAACTCTCTGTGTCCAGTCCATTTATCATGAGTGGCATTGATACCTATGTGACTAGAAGCTGTTAGTCTGAACTGGTACTTGGAGAAACAAAGTCAACGAAAGTCACCAATTCAATTAATCTGCAAAACGTTTCCTAAGATGTCTTTGAAACAAATGACCAACCCCTTTCAATAAAGACACATTCAGCAAGAGAGGCACAAACCTACATCCATAAGACTATAGGTTCACAAAAGTCCGGGCTTATTTTCCTTCTGATCCCATATGTTTTGATTTTAAACAGAGCAGACAGATTCCAGAAAAAAAAAATAACCTTAGAGAACATTCATTCATGCATTTACAATACTCTTCTTGTAAAGAGGGCAGAGAGACCGTCCCCTCGATACCTGCACTTGATTGGGGGAACACTTAGGTTCATGAAAGTTAAGTGGGCCTTCTAATTCCTATCCAATGATCCTGGCTCCTCTTAGTTTGCATTTGCATTACCATGAGTAAATGGGATGCATTCAGTCTAATAATACTAATCTAGTAATAAAATAATTGTTTGAAGCAACTGTTCAAGGCAGAATTAATGATTCAAACTAAGTGGTTCAGTGGCCCTGTGTCAAAAATCTTTGACTGGGTGGGAATATAGGTAGTGCACATCATCTGCCATTTCCTGAACTCCCTTTGATAGCTAACAGATTTCTACAAGCTCAGAATTACTTCGATGCCAAATGCTTCCTGGCTGCTCCAGAAGATTATCAAAGCCAACACACAATGAGCTTTAATGCTGGTGAGGTCCTAGGTATTGTTGGATTGAATAGGAGTCAGTCACCAAGGAGTTGTCTGTCAGCTTGCCTAAGAAATTTAGAAGAGTCTATTACCCTGGCACTGTCACAATGTCCCTTATTTATGCTTCTCAATGGGAGAGTGGGAAGAGAAGCCAGAGCAGCGTGCTATAGCAGCTATCCAGCTGCTCGTGCAGTTAATATAGCTGTAGAAAGAATATGATTTATACAAGAGCACTTCCCCTCAACACCAGCGAACGAGTCTGAGACCTGCTCATTCTGGGAACCCCACAACCACGCAAGCACGTCTGTATGTTCTGTGGTCAGCAGGCTAGCACAGAGAGACCTTTTGGTAAACACCAGCACAGAAGAAAACCCCAAAACACAAATGTTTTGACACCATCTATAGACAACTTATGCCCTTGATGATGTAGGATGGACTAGGTCACTTGCTGCAAAATACAACAGATTTCCATGCATATAAGAGAGTCAGGCAGAGGTTCTGTAAAACTTGGGAGTATGGATCAGTAGGAGGCTCCCTGCTGCTTGCCAGTAAAGGCAGCTGATTGAAGAACTGAATTAGAAAGCATGAACGCATTGCTTCCAGGATCAACAAGAAGCTGCTGCACTTGAAGGCAATCACTGAACCTGTTCTCTCCAGAAACAGAGCAGAGACAGCCTCAGCTTCGAGCCTCCTATGCCTTGCAGGAGAGAAATAGGATGACAGGTCTGCTATTGCTCCTCATTTCCAGGTCCTACTACTGAGAAGAAAGAATGGCGGGGGAGGGTGAAGCCTCACGTACCTGATAGGGGCCTTGGTTACAGCCGCAGTAACTGCTTTCCATGGTGTAGCTCCTGGATACCCCCATCTCTCGCCACACCACCACCCGGGCTGTGGAGGCTCTGGACTTTTCCACAAGGAAACTGCAACTGCTCATGGTGAATGCTGGTGCTAGCTTATCCAGGATTTTGGGAAGCATCTAAAATTTAAAAAAAAAATTATGATAAGTTGCAAGTAATTAAGAATATTCATTATTAAAGAATAGCTTTTCAGCCGGACGTGATGGCCCATGTCTTTAATCCCAGTACTCGGGAGGCAGAGGTAGGAGGATTGCCGTGAGTTCGAGGCCACACTGAGACTCCATAGTGAATTCCAGGTCAGCCTGGGCTAGAGTGAGACCCTACCTTGAAAAAAAAAAAAAAAAAAAAAAAAAACAATAGCTTTTCAACACTTATTAAGAATCTACTACTGTTGTTTGGATTAAATGGATATATTATCCTCACCACACTGCCCTTTAAATACTTACATTTATGCTCATAAGTTAAGGTTATTCTCACTTTTGGCTAGAAAGGCTTCTCTTTTTAGATGACAGTGACCACTGGGGACACTGAGCACTCATCAAAGTGCTGAGATGATCCAGTGGCGAGAGGACAATAAATGAGACATCTCTGTCACACCATCCAAGGCTTGGGGACCATTGAGAAAGAGGTGGCAGAAACAGCTAAAGGAAGGAGTGCTTTGCAGTACTCTTTCAGATATAAAGTGGCTCTTGCATTCATGACCTCACGATGGCTGACACTACCTATACAAGGCCAGCAAAATAGGAGAGGAGCAAAAACAATGGCATCACAATAGATCATGGGCTAGTTGGAAATAAAGGATTCAACGGTGGTGGGAGGAGATCATGATTCATGATGTATATGTATGGAGGTTGTCAATAAAAGTTGAAAGAATCACTGTCCATCAAATACTTATTGTGTGCTGCTGTGTGTCACTTACCAACGCTAAGAAATTGATATCAACATATAGTTAAAGATCATTTGAGAGATGGAAAAAGTAAGGCTTAGAAAAGACAGAAATAAATAGCTTAAGGACCACAGAAACTAGAATGAGATTCAAAAGTCAACCTGGCCAATTCCAGACCAAAATCTTTGGAATTTCTGTATTACCAAGACTGTACTGCATACCTTCCCCATAAATCTGGCACCATACATTCCAATTGCACCAACTAAGTAGTCATACATGCCACAAAAAGAAAGCCACATATGTCAAAGAGACCTGAAATTTACAGCAACTCCATCTAGCTCCTCTGCTTCTTATGGTTCGCCCAAGGCCCATGGCACTTATCTCAGAAAGTCACAGGGGCCAGTGAAGATTCTTGAGTAGGAGCGCAATGATACTTATTTGTTTCCTGTGAATTAGAACTGCCGGAATGAATTTTGTTATCTCATCCTCCAGGCCATAAATCTGAAGCTGGATCAATTATCAAATGCCTAAAGATCCATCCCCGTGGGGTTCATATATCCCACCTTTTCTTGGACTAAAATTGCTTTATGAACTTATAATCTCCATCTAGAAGGCAGGTGTCGACCCTTGCAACTCTGACTGACAGACACAGACTTCCAGCCATGGATCTACCCCAAGGGGACCACTCAGAATTACTAGAATATACAGTCCTTGGGTCAGCAGGAAGGCTAAGCTTAAGCAGGTTCCAGACTGTTGCAACATTAAAAAGTACATTACTCTCAATCAGTACTAGAAGAATATACACAAAATAGCACATAACATAAAGCCATGTACACTTCCTGATAGTGAGCGTTCAGGCTTTTAGTCAAAATGTAAGGAAAGGGTAAAGAAATATAAGTTCTTTGTGAAGAAACTCAGCATGTTTCATTAAAAGAACATTGAGCAACTTTCTATTGCTGTGGTAGCTATTGTCCTTCTGTTTAAGCTAACTTTATTATATAATTGTCAATGTTAATTTTGTGTTATATGAGTATATTAACATGATTATTAATATAACTTATAGTGTGTGAGTCCCTCGTAGCCTCCAGACTAACTGTCATTTGGAAAAGAAAACTAAATGCTAAAGTTATTATCATTGTGTTTCTACGACTGCCTTCTAAATGACTGTTTTATATCCAGTCTGGCCACACTTTCCCTGTGATCTCTCACTCTGTTTGTTTTCCCTTCAGTGATCATCACACTTACAACTAAACTAATGTATATGTACTATGTGCTTAATTTTATATTTCCATGATGGCAGGTTTATGTCTTATGAGAAAATCCCTGCACATTGAGAAATGCATTATCTTATAAAATGGTACTCTGTAATTATTAGCTGAAATAAATAGAATCTTCAAGTATAGTTTCTTAAAAGACCACATAATAGCCATAAATGTACTATTTACATTATCTACATGTAAAGTTATTGAGAATATTTGAAATTAGTTTTAACTTGTTCCAGAAAGTTTATTCTTTTTAAAAAATATTTTTTAACTTTTATTTATTTACTTAAGAGAGAGAGAGAGAGATAGAGACAGCCCACAAATTTTATTCCTATTTAAATAATATCTTCATTATATTTGTAACCCTATTTGCTTATTTTGCTTTTATATTTTGCAGGGTTATTTTGTGTATGTGTGTGTGGTGTGTGTACATGTATATATGCATGTTTGCATGGTGTGTATGTGTGTATTGTGTGTGTTCCTCAACTGCTTTCCACTGTAGATTTTATGATAGAGTACCTCACTGAACTTGGAGCTCACCAATTAGAACAGCTGTTCAGAAAGGCCCAGGAATCCACCTGTCTCAACTCGCACCCCCCCCCCACCCACCCACCGCTGGATTTCAGGAGCACTGCTACATCAGGCTGTTTAACTTGGGTTAACTTGGGGATCTGAACTCAGGTCACCATGCTTATGCAGCAAACACTTTAAGTACTGAACCATGTTGCCAGCCCTGTCTTTTGCAGTTTAATTTAACAGCAAAACCAAGAGGAAGGATAACGGACATACCATAAACACAGTGGTTCTCATTGACATACCCTCTTTTAACCTCCTCCACTAGAATCTCACACTTGCAGTAATGATAAACATGCACTGAAACGTCATTCACATTCAAAAACAAAGGGCAATGCTAAGGTGCCCTCTTGACCATGTACATTCCAGGTCCTTTAAAAGAATAGTTTCACTGCTGTAAAAATCCCCTCTGTTCCATCTATTCACCTCTCTCTCCTTCCTTTTCCCAGGGCCCTTAATAAACCATGGCTCTTTTACTGTCTCTTGTCTCCATAGTTCTCTTTTTTTGTATGTGTGTGTTCATATATGAAGTCTGTGTGTGAACATACATGTTTGTATGCGTGCGGGTGTGTGCATGCCATGGTGCATTTGTGAGGGTCAAAAGGCAACTTCAAGTGACGGTCCTCACCTTACACTCTTTTTGAGGCAGGGCCTCCATTGTTTACCACTGTACTAGGCCAGCTGGCCCATGGCATTCCAGGAGATTCTCTTCCCCCTGCCTCCTTTCTCACTGCAGGCACACTGGGATTACAGAGCTTTGTGTGACAGTTTTTGCCTTTAGGTGGGGTCTGGGGATCTAAACTTAGGTATTAATGCTTGTATAACAGGTGCATTATCCCCTGAACCATCCTCTCAACCCCTGTCTCCATAGCTCTATCTTTTCTAGAATGTCATGTACTTGGAATCATACTTTAGAGATAGACTTCTGTTAGTTAGTAATACTTAATTAAGGTTACTTCATGTCTTTCTATGGCATGATAGTTCATTTCATTTTAGTATTGAGTACTATTTCTTCATCAAAATCCTGATTACCTAAGTTTTTGCTATTATGAGTAAAGCTGCTATAAATATCAAAGTACATTCATTTATGTGGATATGTATATGTTCATTTTTTTCTAGGTAAATACCAAGGAATTAAAACTACTTGGTGTAATAGCAACCATGTGTTTAATTTTGTATGAAGCCACCAAACCGTCATCCAAAGCAGTTACACCACTTTGAATTCTTACCAAAATTGAATGAGGGGCTCTGCTGCTCCAAATCCTTGTCAAAACTTGGTCATGTTTTTTGTTATTCTTATAGGTATACAGTGGTATTGCACTGTATTAATCAGTATTTCCCTAATTTATAATTGGGAATATCATTTTCATATGTTCATTAGCCATTTGTGTATCATTTTTAGTAACTATAATTTGAGAGTATTGGTCTTTTAAACCAGGATTTTTTGTTTGTTTGTTTTTGAGTGTTAAAAGTATCTTTTTTTTTTTTACATAAACTCTGACCTTATATAAACTCTTTTGTTCTAGGTAACATTCCTTTATCATTTCTTTTGAAATATTTTCTTCCAGTCTGTGTATTCTCTCTTCTCATTGTCTTGACAATGTCTATTTTTGAGTAGAAATCTAATTTTATTGAAATACAGATTATTATTTTTTAAGGATATATATTGATACTGTAGTAGACAATTTCAGGTTAGCTGAGATGAGCTTCCAGACCAGGCATGGTTATGGAGGAAGGGATATTTATTGACACTTACAGATCCAGGGGATTCCATAATGGCAGAAGAAGCTGGCAGTGCATTCACAGGTCCAAGCAGAGAGAAAGAGAGATTCCATAAGCCAAAAGCCAAAAGCCAAAAGCCACACCACAAAGCATACTTCAACAATTCCAGGAGGAACTCAGGCACTTTGCATACCTTTACACTGGAAAGTCAAATCCACTAGCACACCTTAGGGCTGGACCACCCAGTGACACCTCCTCCAGCCAGGTGGCTGTAAATCTAAATTACAAACTGTAATAAAACACTAAATATATTGGGGGCAGTCTATTCAAACTACCACAGATACTATATCTAAAAGTCATTGTTAACCCCCATGGTCATTTAGATTTGTTTTCTAGGTTATCATCTAAGAATTTAATTCTCTTTCATTTTATAGTTTGGTCAACCTTGTATTTTGAGTTAATTTTTGTGAAGTCTGTGTCTAGATTTTTTTTTTTTTGCTTTTATGTTCAGAATTCTCTCTACACATATTTTTAGAACCATTGATTGAAAACACCATCTTCTCTTCCCTGTATTTTCTTTACTCTTTTGTCAAAACTGGGTGACTACACTTATGTGGGTCTGTTTCTTATCTTTTTATTTTGCTCTATTAACCTCCTTTTCTCATCTTTTCCTGGTCTCGTCCTGCCTCATATTCTATACCTTTATAGTAAGCCTTGCAGTCAGTTAATGTCAGACCTCCAGATGAGCTTTTCTTTATGCCTTGTCGGCTACTCTAGGTCTTCTGCCTCTCCATATCATTTTAGAATCAGGTTATTGATATCCAAAATATAATGGAGATATTATGATTGAGATTGTAGGGACTTTATAGGACACATTTGGAAACACTGAAACTTTGATAATATTGAATCTGTCTAACCATGAACATAAATACTCTAATTTTGTTTTTGTCTTGTTTATTAGATTTTGAAGTAGCTTTGCCTGTATAGATCTAATGCATCTTTTTATATTCATACCTAAGTATTTCATTTTAGGGGGTAATAATAAAAGAACTGATGCATACTTTTTGAGACAAGACCTCACTCTATATGCAAGGCTGGCCTGAGACTCACTATGTACCCCACCATGGTCTCAAACTCACAACAGTTGTTTGGGTCGCATCACCTCTGTGAGTGAAGAGCACTACAGACATAAGCCATCATGCCCTGCTTGTATTGGGATTTTCAGTGTCAAATTCCACTTGCTTACTTCTGGCTTACAGGAAAGCAAGTGGACCTTATGTAGTGCCCTTATGAGCTACAAGTTTTCCATCATCACTTACCCTAATCAGGATGCCTATATTTCCTTTGTTTTCTTACTTCACTGCTACAGCTTCCAGCCACCATGCTAGAAATGAGTGATGACAGGGGGAAATCCTTGCTTTCTCCCTACTTAAGCAAGAAGCTTATTTCTGAACATTAAATATGCATAATGTTCCCTATAGATTTTTCTTGAAGATATTCTTCATCAAGTTGAGAAAGAAAAATCTATCACTACATTCAGAGCTTCTATGATGAAAAATTGATATTTGTCGAATACTCTTTCTGAATCTATTGATAGTGTTATGTGATTTTTTTCTTCTTAGCCTTTTGATTTGATGGTAAATATAAACTAATTTGCAAATGAAGGACCAACCATGCATACCTATCATAAATCTTGCTTGGTCATGGTGTATAAGTGTTTTTAAATATTACTATATTTCATATACTAATATTTTCTTCAAGAAGTTTGCATTTCTGTTCATGAGGAATATTGATATGTTATTTTCTTGGCCTGGCTTCAGTATTAGGCTAAAGTTAACAACATAAAATTGATTTAGAATTCCTTCTGGTCTGATCTTCTGAGAGAGCATGTAGAGAATTGTTATAATTTCTTCCTTACATATTTTGCAAAATTCACAATGAACTCAACTGGACATAGATTTTTGTTTATGATGAATATGAATTACTAATTTATCCAGCTTCTTCCACATATAAGCCTGTTCCTACTATTTCTTTCTTATGTATGAATATTGATAGTTGTGTTCTTCAAGGAGTTAGTCCTTTATATCTGACTTTCCACATTTGTGGGCAAAACTTTTCACATCATTTATTTCTTATCCATTTAATGCCTATAGAGCTATATTTGTAGTCCATCTCTTACTTCCAATACCAGTAATTTTGTTCTCTTTCTTTTTTCTTCCTACTTAATGTACTTATTGATTTTTCAAAATGTCATTTTATGGCTTTAATTATTTCTTTTTTTGATTTTTTTGTTATTGATTTTGTTGACTTATGATATGATATTATATACAAATAAAATGTACATATTCAATGTATACAACATGTTTTTATATGGCATAATTAAATAAATTCTTCCTTTTGCTTGTTCTAAATTTATTTGCTTTTCTTTTTTCTAGTTTCCTAACATGGCAGCTTAGATTACTTTAGAACTTTCTCTTGTATTAAATATGCATTGAGTGCTATAAATTTTCCTCTAAGCATGGATATTACTGCACACCTAAAATTTATATAAGTTGCATTTTAATTTAGATCAAATGTTTTCTAATATCTCTTGAATTTTTTTCTCTGCCTCATATATTATTTAGAAATCTTATTATTCTTCATGTACTTGGAGATTTATACTTATTTTGCTATTGATTTATAGCTTAATTCTAGTGTGTCTATGGGTAAGTACTATGTGATCATGTTCTTTTAAGATTAAGATGGTTTAAGATTAAGCCTGTGTTGGTGAATGTTTCATGTGAGCTTAAAAAGAACATATATTTTGTGCTGTTGGATGACGTGGTCTATGGATGTCAATTATGTCCGTTGATGGTGCTAGCTGACTCAAATATGCCCTCACTGATTTTCTTTCTATTTCATCTGCCTACTTCTGGAAGAAGAATTGTGAAACAGCAGATGTAATAGTGGGTTCATTAATTTCTTTTTGTCTTTCTTGTACACTTGGCCACATTTGCCTCTTGTATTTGATGTGTTTATGCACACACCTGGTATTAATTGTTATGATTACCTGGAGTCCTGAGTCTTCTTACCTTTAAGTCTAGTGTCTTTTTTATCTGCAGTAACTGCCCTTGTTTTGCAGTCTCTTCAGTCCAAACTTAATATAATTGCTGCATCTTTTTACTGACGTTAGCATGGTATGTCTTTCTCCATCCATTTACTTTTAATCTGTGTTTTCTTTGTATCTAATGTGGATTTCTGCTAGGTAATACATATGTGATTCATATGTATTGATCCACTCAGACAATTTCTATTTGTTAATTGATATGTTTAGACCATGGCATTCAAAGTGATTTTTGGCATAATTGTATTAGCATCTACCATGCTTTTCATTATTTTTTAACTGTAATCCCTGTTCTTTTTTGAACTTTTTTTTTTCATTCTGATTTTTCTGCTCTGCATTCTTTTCTGGAATTTATATATTAAATGAATATTTTATGTCATTTTATTTTCTCTCATTTTTTAGCATACCAGACCCTTTAATTTCACCTTTTATTTCACTTTTTATTGTGTTTGAGTGTACAACCTACATTTGCAACTAGTACAAGTCTACTTCCAAACAACAGAGTAGCACTTAACAAGTAGTAGGAGTACCATTTTTATTTTTGAGGAAGAGTCTCACTCCAGCCCAGAATGACCTACTACTCACTTTGTCACTCAGGCTGGCCCCAAACTCATGGTGACCCTGAGCTCAGCCTCCTGAGTACTGGGATAAAGGCATGAACTACCACACCTGGCTGTGAGCACTTATTAATTACTAAATAAACTGAATTCCTCCTTCTTATCTCTTTCATCCTTGCTGTCATTCACTTCACTTCTATTCCAGTTTGCATATACATACATATATATTTCTTTCAATACAGTGTTGCCCTTACTATTTTGAATAAACTACCATCTGTTAAATCAACTAAGAATAAAATGTTATTTCATTCTCACTTATACCTTAAGTGTCCTTCCTATCTTTGTGTAGACCCAGCTTTCTGACCTTTTCTCCAAAGATCATTTTTTAAATTTTATATTGATAACTTTAATATATGAACACATTGAAAATTGGTCATATTCCCGTTAGGTTATCCACTTCTGTCCCCTCTCCCACTACTTCCACTCCACTGAAGGCCCTTTTAAAAATCCTTGCAAACAGGACTGTAAGCAACAGTTTCTTTTAGAGTTTTGTTTTGTTTTTGTTGTTGTTGTTTAGTTTAGTTTTTTTTTTTTTTTTTATCTGAAAAGGCCTTTACTTTGCCATCACTTCTGAAGTGTAATTTCACAAGCTAAAGAATTCTAGTCTGGTGGGGCTTGGCTCCACAAGTTAAATATTTTATTCCACTATTTTCATGTTTGCAAGGTTTTTGAGGAGGTCAGATATAATTCTTTCCTTTTCTTGTCCTCAGATAAGGTAGATTCCCCCTCTTCCAACTAGCTTCAGGATTTTATTTATTTAGTTTTGATTTTCAATAGCTTGGAAATGGCATTCCTACTCTCAGCCTTGGTTGTTCATTCTGCAGGATGCTATTCATCTTCTCTAGCTCTGTGGATTCAAGCCTGACATAAAGCAAACCCTGTCTTGTTAGCTAATGTACCTCTAGTGTGATGCACACATTCAAATTAGTTTTGTGAATCTTGGGGAGCTTTACTAGCTATATCCCTTCACTGAAGCCTGAAAGCAGAGGATTTGTTTAGGTGAAATTGAGGATCATCCCTCTTATATTTCCACAAACAGTAACTTATCCCTTCATTAAATAACTGACATTTATAGAAAATCTTCATCCTGTCATTCCTTTTCTCTTCTTATTTTTTTATTTTTATTTTCATCCATTTATTTATTTTTAGTTTTAGTCTTTTATGTATTTATTTTATTTTATTTTATTTTTTTCGAGGTAGGATCTCACTCTGGCCTGGGCTGACCTGGAATTCACTCTGCATTCTCAGCATGGCCTCAAACTCACAGAGATCCTCCTACCTCCGCCTCCCAAGTGCTAGATTAAAGGTGTGCACCACCATGCCAGGCTTCCTTTTCTTTTCTTAATCTTAAATAAATGAATCTGTGTCATAAGGAGGGCAATGATAGGAATTCAAAGAAGGAGCTTTCAAATGTATGCTGAGAACTCTGTATAGCATCTAGCCCAGAGTTCAATTCTAGGGAGGGACCTTATTACTAGAATTACTAGGTCCCTCTCGTCAACACGGCAGAACAAAAAAGTATTCTATTCTATTCTCTGTATGCCATTCTTTATACCTTGATGTACAGAATGTGATGAGTGTGGCAAAACAGCACACAGAACCCTCAATAGCATGAATACTGTTCACTGTTTAAGAGTTTGCTGATGAATGAGGCTTGGACGGCAGGGAAATAATATTGCTCAAATCTTCAACCTTAGAATATTAAGATACATGTGAGGTTTCTCTTTGTATGTCTATTTACCTTCTCTGACTCAGGCAAGCCACCATTTTTCAAGTTCCAAAGAAGCATTTATTCTTTCTTTAAATATCTGTTTAAGTTCAAAGTATAATCATTTGATTCAGGGTTTCTCTCCACCAAGCACACACTTTAAAATATAAAATTTCAAGGTTGGAAAGATTGATCAGTGGTCAAAGGCAATTATTTGCAAAACCTGATGGCCTGGGTTCACTCCCGTGGTATCCATGTAAAGCCAGATGCAAAAAGTAGTGCATGCATCTTGAGTTTATTTACAGTGACAAGAAGCCTTGGTCTACTCATCTTTACTCCCTTCCCCCATCCCTGTCTCTTTCTCTCCTTGCTAATACATAAATACATTTATATATTTTAGGATGTTCTGCTGCCATCTTGGGAACACACTTCAAGCCACATGCAACATCCTGCAAGTTTATTTTTTTTAAGTTTTTCTTTCTTTATTTGTTTGTAAGCACAGAAAGAGAGAGAGAGAGAGAATGGGTGTGGCAGGGCCTACAGCCACTGCAAACAAACTCCGTATGCATTCTCTACTTTGTGCACCTGGCTTTACATGGACACTGGGGAACTGAATCTGGGTCATTAGGCTTTGAGGCAAGTGCCTTAACCACTGAGCAATCTCCCTAGCCCTAAAATACATTAAAAAAATACAAGATATCTGTGGTTAGAGTCTAAAATTTTGTGGCTGGAGAGATGGCTTAGCAGTTAAGCGCTGGCCTGTGAAGCCTAAGGACCCTGGTTTGAGACTCGACTCCCCAGGACCCACGTTAGCCAGATGCACAAGGGGGCGCACGCATCTAGAGTTCGTTTGCAGTGGCTGGAGGCCCTGGAGCACCCATTCTCTCTCCCTCTATCTGCCTCTTTCTCTCTCTGTCTGTCGCTCTCAAATAAATAAATAAAAATAACAAAATAAATTTAAAAAATTTTAAATTTTGGGCTTGTGTTTGACTGACTGGGTATCCGTCCTGACTCTTTCTAACTATATTTGCTATGTTTTTGATCCCTTTTTTGTGGGGGGGAATAGGATGTTGCTGTAAATTCTTGTTCACTCAAAAAATATATGTGAAATATCTACTAGTGCTACATGGTACTAAATATAGTTGGAAAGAATAAATATATTAATGCATGTAGAGGACTTAGAATAATGCTTGTGGAATGTTCATCACTATGCATGTAGTATTGGTCATGACTCCTCAAAATTGTCACTCCTCAAAATTAGAAATTTATAAGGAGGATCAGTATCACAAAATGTCACTGGAAAGGAATACATCCTTAAGCACTGATGTCTCAGATTTGATTTCAGCTCATTTCTACACAGCACACTGTCATTCACAACTTGCAGTTCAAGATCTTTGAGGCTCATATTGTAATTACTGGAGGATTTATGTGCTTGCACTACAGAGTTATCTTGAAATCACACTTGAATTAAAAATATTCTCACGACTGTTTGTCTTCATGTCGTGTCCTCACAGCGCTCACCATATTGACCCCGTAACACATCTAAAGAAGCCAACTAGGATTATTTACTCAAACCCAGGTCAACAGAGAATCAATCGGTTTTCTCTGTTATCTCACAGTTAGAAGTTCTGTTCTTGTACTTAGTCTTTATTTTAAATGTATGACTATCTGCCTCTCTGTTATTTGTTCGAAGTAGAAATTTGTGATTTCCACATCACTACATAAACATAAGCACAACACCTAGCTAGCACTGACACATAATGAATAAATGTTTGGTTTAGAAAGTATCACCCTTAATAAGGTGTTTATACTGGTTGGTGCTGTTTAGTAAATGTGTATAGTCTTGTAATGATTGTCATAACTCTTGTTTTAGAACTCTTTTATGACTCTAAATTATTATAATCACTTGAGGTCAAACATTGCCTTCGTTTTTTTTTTTTTTTTTCAGAAATGTTCTATGGATTAAATCATAGTAACTTTTCTTTCTGATTTTTTTCACCAAGTATGCTATTTTTAACATCTACTTTTTTTAGTCATTTGTATAGTATTTGAGCTTTTTCAATCTGAAATTATTTCTTATTTCATTATTGTACCATGCTTTGTCTGTCCACCAGTTGCAGACCTCCATGGGTAGTTTCCAGTTGTAGAATATTATGTATCATGTTTTGGGCATTCAGAGTCAAGGAATTATTTGCATACATATTTTCTCTTCTCGGGCGGATGGGCATGGGATAGTTGAGCTATGTGTTCCAAGTGTATTTAACTTTTCAAAAACTTCCACAGTGCCGTGCTATTTTATATTTCCACCAATAAATTTTCCAGTGTCTAAACAGTCTTCCCTAACATCATTGTACATTACGAGTTGTAGCATTGTTGCTGAATATACAGTTTTCTCCTCTTATAGAAACATAAAGCTTACTTATAGAAAAAAAGACTTATTATTTCCTAATGTCACTTTTCATTATGTAGTTATCAAACTAGAATACCTCATATCATATTGTGTTAGAAAGTTTTATTTCAAAAACTGTATTTTTGCTACTGATAGGAGTTTCATAAAAATCAGATGAACTTGGACTTGATATTAAGACAGAATTTCTAACAATTTTACCCATGAACATGCTTCTGTCATTGTGTAATACATCTTCAATACATAGTAAAATTCTATGTACACAAAATAGTTGTTTTTAATGCTTCATTATCAGAAAATGTTGGATTACATAGCTATTATCTGTGCTTACATACCATGGATATAAAAATTTCCCAAGGTTGAGAATGGGAAAAGTTAAAGAAACCTTGATCAATATGTCTATCCTTAGGCCATTGCTACATTTTCTTTATTTCTATAGAAATTTCATAAGTTTTAAAACAATACAAAGTATATCCTCCAAAATTATTCTTCGCTTTCAAAATTGCTTTGGCTACTCTAGTTTTTCTGAGTTTAAGATTGACTTGTCAATATAAGCAAAATGCCTGCTGAGATTTTGATAGGAATTGCATTGAACCTACAGAAACATATGGAGAAAATACCATCTCAAAGTATTGAATCTTCCAATCCATTAATTTGGGATCTCTTTCTATTTATTTGGGCCTCCTTCAATTTTTATCTCTGTTTTGTTTCACATATAGATAACATACTTTTTAGTTTTAAAACTGTTACTTATTGTCTTATTTTGATACTATCGAAAATAAATTTAATTTCTTATTTTCATATCTGGATTATTCATGGCCTATTTATAGTGATAACATCAATTTTAGTTTTTATTGAGAATTTCATTAACATATTGCAAATTGGTCATACTCCCATTGGGTTGTAGTATTAGGTTTCCTTTCCCCTACCCCCATTCCACTGATGGGCCTCCTCTGTGACATTACAGGTAGTCAATGTAGGGTCATGAATGCAGTTTCAGTGAGGGGGTCAGGGCAGTACATTAGTGTATACCTTCCCACCCAGTGGCTCTTACATTCTTTCCACCCCCTCTTCCACAATGTGCCCTGGGCATTGGAAGGTGTATTGTAATTCTGTACTGCTGAACTCCCAGCACCATCTGATTTACTGATTTGATGAGTTTTGCACCTCCTCATTATCTACCTCGACCTCCCTGGAGGAGGTTCTCCAGCTAGCAGTGAGGGCAGCACTCATATTTAACCTGTCACTTCTGCTACAAATTTTCCTAGGCTTTGAATGACTGTTAAGAGATGACTCATCTCCTGTTAAGCAGTCAGCTTTCTTTTCTTCTCTTACTGATGGGCCTTGGGTCTCCCTGGTAATTACCACCATCTGTGAAAAACAGGATCTCTAGCCAAGAGTGAGAGCAGCATGCATCAAAGGAGAAACAGACATGTAGAACACTTTTGATGGCTATAACCTCTCTTTTCAGACAAAGGACAGTGGAACTTCCTCTAGGTTCCATGATATTCCAAGCCATAGCCTACTGACTTGGTGCTTAATATGAGGTATGAATTTCCTTCCACTAAGCAGACCTCATATCCAAACAGACAACAGTTGATTACCCCCATAGCCTATATTCCACTATTACACAGGTTTGTACATCTTGCCTGGCTGGTTGATTTTGTAGCTTTCAGGTTCTACTGCTTATTTATGCTATTGCTCCCCCTTATCCCTCAGCAACTTGCATAGGGCTTTTTAGCACTATGAGGGCTAACCAACAGGGAAGTGGCTTATTGATCATGTGTCTTGCCCCATTGCTAAACTTGCTTATTAGTTTTGATACTTTGTAGATTCCTTAGAATTTTCAACATACATATATCATCTATTTATAAATGCATTTTTCCTTTCCCAAACTGATTATTATTAACATTTTGCTTGCCTTATTGTGCTGGCTAGACTGTTTAGGAAAGTCTTTAAGGGTATTTGTGAGATCATTCATGTCTTGTTCTTAATTTTATGGGGAAAGCATCCATGCTTTTACCATTAAATATGATGCTAGCAGTTATTAGTTTCTTTTCAGCTGCTCATTTTCAGGTTGAAGAATTCCCTTTCTATCCCTAGTTAGTTAAGACATTTATTTTGAATGAGTGTTTAATTATATCAAATGCTTTTTCTGCATATGTAGCTGCTTGTCACTTGTTTATCTACAAGGAATATAATAGCGTTTGACTTCTAATATTAAACCAATTTTGCCTCTGTGAGATAAAGGCCCATTTTGCCACAGTGAAGAATGCTTTACAAACTGCTAGATTGATTTGTTAATACTCGGAAAAAAAAATTTGCATGGGTATTTGCAAGAATCATTATGCTGTAGCTGTTCTGTTCTTGTGATATCTTTTCCTAGCTCTGGCATCAGGATAACACAGGTATAATAAAATGGGTTGACAAGCATTTCTCCTCTATTTTCTGAATAACATTATTTTTTCTTTTTACAATGAACAATATTTATATCTTGGGAGTCTAAGAACTTGCCAACAATGTTATTTGAGCTTAGTTTTTAATTTGTGGGAAAACTTTTATGTTCCAACACAATTTATTGTCTTAAAATATGCTTTAAATTTTCCGTCTTTTTGAGTTAGTTTTGGTGGTTTATGTCCTCTAAAGAATTCATTCATGCATTTTCACATACTTATAAAGAAATTTGTTCTATAATTTGTAAGTTGTGCAGATTTCCCTGCAGACTTCTTAGATCCATGAGTTAATTTAAAAGATGTTGCTTAGCTTCCAAATATTCAGAGATATGACAGTTTTCTTATAACAATTGATTTATAATTGAATTATGTTGTGGCAGTTGAACATATTTAATACATTTTAACTTTAAAAGATATTTTACTATTTGTTCTACAGGCATCATAGTCACTCTTTGTGGAAGATATTTGTGTGTATTCTGAAAGAATGCTTACTCTTTTCTTTAGTGGAGAAATATCTTGTATGTGTGGCTATGTCAGGTATTCTCTATAATTACCAATTTTCTGTTGAGTAAGTCTATCATTGACTGGGAAAACATTATAAAACCTACAACTAAATTTTAACAGCTCCTTTCAATTATAATTCTATATTGCTTATTTTGAGATAATATGTACACATGTATGCATTACTCTCATTTCTTCCTGATGAACTATTCTTTTGAAAATTATGAATTATTTCTTTCATCCCCTACAATATTCCTTCCTTTGAAGTATATTTTTCTTTTTTCAATATAATCACTACACCATTAATATGCTTATCATTTACATGATATGTATTTTCGAATCTTTTAATTTTCAAATTTTATATATTGTTGAATCAAAAGTATGATAGCTTATAGAAAATATATTATTAAAATATTTTTGAATTTCTTATATGAAATTTTACAACTTCAGACTTTTGAATGAAATGTTTTTTTCAGTCATATATAATCTCATCATTTATATTTTTGGATTTGATTCTCTTATTTTGCTATTTTTTGTGTATTGCATGCATTTGTGTGTCTTAAAAATACCCGTTTGGCTGGGCATGGGTGTACATGCCTTTAATCCCAGCCCTTGGGCAGCCAAGGTAGGAAGATTGCTGTGAGTTCGACCCTGGCACTATAGTGAATTCCAGGTCAGACTGGGCTAGAGCAAGACCATGCCTCAAAAACTTACTCCTTTTATATTTTGTTATTTTTTATTCATAAGTTTTTCTTAATATTTCTTCCTCTATCATTGCAAGTCTTCCATTGCATGTAAATTGCTAAATTTGCTGATATCATGTATGTCTTTAAAGCTGTTTGTTTCTTTTAAATAATTTTTCTCTACATTTCAAATTGAATAAAATGTGACAGATTCTCAAGTTTACTGATACATTTCCCTGGAATCTCAAGCCAGTACCTTTAACAACTGAGCCATCTTTCCATCCCTCACCTGGAATCTCAGATCTGCTGCTTAAATTTTCACTTTGTTTATGATACTTTTCAAGACTAGAATGCCTTTATGTTCCTTTCTCATTTTTTTTCTTTTTGTTACTAATTCTATATTAAATTGCCTTCTGTGCTGAGACATTATTATCATTTTTGTCACTAATCTCCAATACATTTTTCATTAATGATTTAAACATATTTTAACAGTGGTATTGATCCTGCACGAAGATTAAATGTTTCTCAGGTTGTCTGTACCTGATCAATTTACAGAGTCTTATAATGGTAAATATGGCAGTTTTGTTCTGTTTCATATTTGAGTTTGCAGGAAAAGTTCACTGACCTGTTTATACCAATATAGCTAGAAGTAATTCAAATGTTGATTACCAAAATTAACTAAATGCTATAGAGTGAATGTGAAATAAGCAGGGTATTATAATTGTTTGGCTTTTTTTTAGATTAATGTTAAAGGATAAGAAAGCTTCTGCTAGAACTGTTCTATTTCAGATGTAAATATACTCTCAAGCTGCTGACTCAAGGCAGTCATCCTTGTTATCATGCAAAACGTGCATAGATGGACTTCCCTGGATCCCCATTTCCTCATGATAAAGTGAATGACCCTTCTCAATTCTGAAAAAAGATCCTGTTCATACATGCAACATACTCTTTATTCAAATCATCATAATCAAGGTCATTATTGACAGATCACTGTGCTCTAGGTTTAAATTGTCAGGGCTGGAAGGAGAGACATATGCTGCAGGATACAAAGCACAAGATTGTTTGAGCTGAGCATAAAGGAAGAACACAAACATTACCTATTTCTGTCCTCATACAGTAATAGTAACCCATCAGTATGCTTCAAAGATACCTAGAGCACCAATGAACTCTAGTAAGGTTCTTATAAATTTTGACCTTGACACTTTGCAAGCAAGAAAACTGAAGTGCTAGCAATTAAACAATCCAAAATAATAAACGGCATGGATGAATACCAGAATCAAGGAGGATTAATCTTATGAACAGCATCACTGTGAAATACTATTGAACATGTTGTTGGAGGCAGACACTGACATATTTACCTGTTGTGCCATGTTACCTTACCTGAACCTAAACTGGGCTTAAAAATACTCGTTGAGTCAGCGTGTATAATGCTAGAAGGTGCTACATGGGCGACTGGGGGAAAATGACCAATACCTGTCCAAGCAACTCATTTCTCTAACCTACTCAACAGCAAATAACCTGTTATGATGCTCACACAAGTACAATAGAGGCACACAGCCATGGTAGGAAACCAACTGCTCCTGATTTGGCTAACTGATCCGCTCAGTGGAACAGGATCCATAGCTGGAGCTGGGAAACAAGTCAGAACCATATCCAAAAATAAGCCCACTCTCCAACACTAAGATACCACCAAGTGTGGGCTATAACAGGGCCTATACCTATTAAATGCTCTCTAAAAATATAAGGGTTATCCCATTTATCTGGTACTAACTTTACTCTCCTTTGGAGAATCTGCTTCTCTTTTTCAGATAGATACACATCCTAAGGAGAGAACCACCCCATCATGCCACAAAAGGGCCCCAGCTGAAACTAAGAATAATTGGCAAAACAAGCAAGGGTGCTGTTTTGTTGGTGAACCTGGTACCAGCACAAGGGTGAAGGAGAGTGACACAGAGAACAATCAACTCCTACCAAATCAGATATCCAGAGACACAGAGGCTCCCAAGACCTCATAACTGAAGCAAACCTAAAATGAACCCAACATAGCTCAGGGAAATTTTGCGGAACAGGGGCAGAAAGAATGTCAGAGCCACTTGTTGGGTCACTATAGCAGAGACATTTCCTCCTACCCATAACTGAGGACTAACTCCACAAAGCATGACCCATATACCTCAACAAGGAGGGGACAAGGAGAGGGGGGAGGACATGGAGGAGGCTAACAATGGTACCAACTTGACTGTATTCACTGAATACAAAACTAATTAATAAAAAAATATTAAGAAAACTACTCGTTGAAATAATTAAGTAAATAACATGAACCATAGCTAAAATTGAAAGGCAGAAGATTAAAAACCCACTCCACAACTGAGCCTATCCTCTGTCCTGTTCCTGTTCTGCTTTTATTGGAGATGTTTTTAGATTATGTTTCTTCTCATCTCTACATTTGTGTAGAGCATTCTTTAAAATATTGTTAGTTTCTCTTGGAAAAGAAAAGGTTAAATACACAAACACATTACATCTATGCATGATAGAATAATATTTCTTAAGAAATGTTTGTACTCAGGTTGGCATGAGCTTCCTTTAAGGTTATTATGATATACCAGTTTTCTAAATCATATTAAAGCGTTAAGTTTAATCATATTAAAGGGTCAGCCAGTATGTCTCGATAACTGATCAATAGCTATCTATTTCCAATGATCTGGATAAAGAAGAGTGAAGAAAAAGTTAAGAAATATAGCTAATCATTGGGTGCATTTTTGTTTGTTTTGGGGTTCATATTAGTTTTTGTGGGGGGGGGAGAAAAGAGACCAATTTATTTAATATTTTTTTGTTTTGTTTTTTCAAGGTAGGATCTCACTGTAGCTCAGGCTGACCTGCAATTCACTACGGTAGTCTCAGCGTGGCCTTAAATTCACAGTGATGTTCCTACCACTGCCTCCCAAAGGCTGGGATTAAAGGCGTGTGTCACCATGAGAGGCTTGTATTTTTGATTTTGAGATGGATGCCACCATGAAAGTAGTCTTTCCTGGAACTCACCACGTAGTCCTCATGATCCTTCTGCCTCAGCTTCCTGATAGCTGCGATTATGGTCATGAGCCGCTTCACCTGCCTAGTCTAATGGATATTTTTTCTTTGAATACTGTAGTTCAACATAGAGATAAAGCTATTTTGTTCACAATATATCGGAATGCTCAGAGTAAGTTATTTAGGAGAGTAAGATACTATATAAATTTTCCCCCATTCTCTCTCTTTCTCTCTCTGCCTCTTTCTCTCTGTCTGTCGCTCTCAAATAAAAATAAACAAAAAAATTTAAAATAAAAATAAAAATAAAAAAAATGGGCTGGGGAGGTGGCTTAGTGGCTAAGCACTTGCCTGTGAAGCCTAAGGACCCCGGTTCAAGGCTCGTTTCCCCAGGACCCATGTTAGCCAGATGCACAAGGGGCGCACGCATCTGGAGTTCCTTTGCAGTGGCTGGAGGCCCTGGCACGCCCATTCTCTCTCTTTCTCTCTCTGCCTCTTTCTCTCTGTCTGTCGCTCGCAAATAAAAATAAACAAAAAAATTTAAAATAAAAATAAAAATAAATTTTCCTACTTTGCTAAACCCAGTTTTTATTTTGCTCATGGACAGCTTTACTTATTCTTTCTCTTTCGGTTCAGGGAACAGTAGCTTTGTACTAACATGACAAGGACCTTTTCCCCTTCTTGTATCCCTGTTTCTTTCAGTGCAGGGACAGTCTACCACTAACTGTAGGACCCAGGTAGGGTAGAAGTAGCAACAGTGGAGTACTGCCCTGCTTTTCTAAATGCTCCTGCACAGGGGTGAGGATTGTTGAAGACCTTAGAGTCACTCATCCCACTGAGGTGCTTTGAGTCAAGAGTCCCCCATAAACTTAGGTGTTCTGATTGCTAGGTTCCAAGCTGATGGAGATTTGGGAATTAACGCCTCCTGGAGGCAGTGTATTGTTGGGGGTGGGCTTATGGGTATTATGGCCAGTTTCCCCTTGCCAGTGTTTGGCACACTCTTCTGTAGCTATGGTCCATCTTATGTTGGCCAGGGGGTGATGTCCACCCTGTGCTCATGCCATCATTTTCCCCTCCATCATGGAGCTTCCCCTCAAGCCTATAAGCCAAAATAAACATCTTTTTCCCACAGGCTGCTCTTGGTTGGGTGATTTCTACCGGTAATGCAAACCTGACTGCAACAGCAACATATTAACTTAAGGTCCTTCTGTGTACAGCATGAATGTGCTCCTCCCATAAGCTATGTAAAAGAGACACTATTTTTATTATCTTCATTTTGCAGTTGACAAAATGATATTCAGGAGGTAATGTTAATGCTTATTGTCACAACGTTAATACTTGTAAAGCAAACATTACAATAAGACTTCCTGTCTCTGTTTCTCATGCCCTTTATCATGTAGAGAAGACAAAGTATCCAAATAGTAAATATTTAATTAGCACATATGTGGAAGGTTACACAAACCTCTAGCTTGCTTGTGTTATAGCCCTATAGTTATAATAATTAAAAGGCTTACTTCAGAAAAAAAAGTGAGTGTGAAACAAGGGCATAAGTTCGTGGTATAGCACTTACCTAGAAAAATGGGGTGGTACATGGGTCTCACAGGAAGACTGTAGTTATAATTTGCCTCAGGGTGACTTACCCTGTAGCTGACATCCTCCACCAGAGCAGATCCACCTGCAGCACACCCTGCTTGCCACAAGGTCTCCTTCATGCTGCATCCATAAAGGAACACATTCTTCTTTTGGGAGTGACCATGGAGATCACAGAACACCTACAATTCCAATTAGTGGAGAAAATAAATGAAGTTCAGGTTAAATGTTTTTACACATTTGAAATGTCACCCTTCTTAGAAGGATGGTGTTTACTCAGCCAAAGCAGCCATATGGGGACCACTAGTGACACTGGCACCTTTGCACTGATATAGCACCTGGGACAAATGTAGATTGCAGAGCACTTAGGAAGGAACAGAATATGAGCAAACACATATAATGCATAGTATTTTTGAGAAATTGATTTGAGCTTTGGAAGAGGCAAAAATCAGTGGTAAAAGAGATAATAGGATTAAGAATAAAATAAAATAATAAATAAAATAAATGTGAGCCGGGCGTGGTGGCGCACGCCTTTAATCACAGCACTTGGGAGGCAGAGGTAAGAGGGTCGTCGTGAGTTTAAGGCCACCCTGAGACTACATAGTTAATTCCAGGTCAGCCTGGGCCACAGTGAGACCCTACCTCGAAAAACCAAAAAAAATATTAATAATAAATAAATAAATAAATGTGAAAATTTTTAATAAAAAGACTATACTTAGCCTCTCTCTCTCTCTCTCCCAAATAAATAATTATAAATCTATTTTAAAGAAATAAATATATAAAAAGAGAAGTTGGGCTCAAGGGATGGTTCAGCTGCTAATGTACTTGCCTTGGAAATATGAGGACTTGAGTATGATCCCTAGCACCCATGTAAAAGCAGGGCAAGGTGCTCCATACCTGTAACTTCAGAAGCTGGGGGACAGAGAGACGAGGATACCTGTGTCATGCTTGCTAGATAGTCTAACTGAATCAGCAATATGTAAGTTCAGTGAGAGTCCTTGTTTCAAAAATAAGATGGAGGGCTGGAGAGATGGCTTAGTGGTTAAGGAATTTGCCTGCAAAGCCAAAGGATCCTGGTTCTACTCTCCAGGACCCATGTAAGCCAGATGCACAAGGGGAAGTCATGAGCCCCAGGGGTATAATATCTGCTGGTGTGTGTAGCTAAATGCATATATTATGCTCACCAAACTACCTGGTAAGCACTTTACTTAATGTTTATACTCATATTTTAATGCTACTCTCACTTTTGGTTAGAGAAGTTTCTCTTTTCAGATAGCAGTGACTTTGGGATGACTCAAAAGGCACCATAGTGCTGAGAAGAAGTGACAGAGGAGTGCTCAGCACTGGAAATCTCTATCATACTTTCCAATGCTTAGGATCCATTGTGGAAGTGGTGGTGGAAGGAATGTGAGAGCCAAAGGAAGAATAGGACTCCTTACAATGCACTCTTCCAGACACAAAATGGCCTGGATATCCATGACCTCGCAGTGCCTGGCGTTAGCTACACAAGACTCATAGTAGGAGGAAAAGATGATGACAACAAAATAAAACAGAAAGTGATTGTGAGGGGGAGGGTATACGATAGAGAGTGGAGTTGCAAAGGGGAAATAAAGGGTGACAGAATTATCATGGTTTACTGTCTAGAATTATGGAAGTTGTCAATGAAAAATAAGATGGAGAGTGATTGAAAATGATATCTAACATTGACATTGGCTTCTCTCTCTCTCTCTCTCTCTCTCTCTCTCTCTCTCTATATATATATATATATATATATATATATATATACACACACACACACATGTGAACACATAGTTGCAAAGACATATATGCCCACATGCATAAACACACACACACACACACACACACACACACACACACCCAAGATATACACCCCAAGAAAAGAGATGATAAAAGAGCACAATTGTTGTCCAGGTCCTGATGCAATTGCTGAAAATTGGTTTCCAAAAGTCAGGTTTTTTTTCATATAGTTTTAAAGTTTAATTAAATTAAATTTATTTATTTGATAGAGAGAGAGACATAAAGAGAATAGTCATGTCAGGGCCTCCAGCCACTGCAAACGAACTCTAGACACATGTGCCACCTTGTGCATCTGGCTTACATAGGTTTTGGGGGAACTGAACCAAGGTCTTTTGGCTTTGTAGGTCAGCATCTCAACCACTAAGACATCTCTCCAGCCCTAGGTTTATTTTTTATTTATGCTACAGATCAGTTGCTAATATTTTCTATGATTTAGCTATGAAGCCATAATTTGGTATATGCTATCTGTGGCAGAGAGAAAAAATGTCAACAATAGAATCATGTAATGGCTATTAAAGCTTCTGTGGAAGTAAAACATCCTACTTGCTTGTCAGTGAAGTCATTGGCTCAACTTATCAATTGTCAGACAAAGTATATATATTTTTATTTATTTATTTTCTCTGCAAAACACAAGACGGATGCCAATTTCGATGGCTCCTCTCTTGTCATCTTAATTGGATCTAGAACCCCTATGACTCAAATCTCTAGGCATGCCTGAGGGAGGTTCTAGACAAGGTTAATTGAGATGGGAAGACTAACCCTAAATCCAACTAGTATCATTCCATTGGATGGGGCATATATATGCATATAAACAAAAAAGAGATGGGTTTCTGAGCACTGGCATTCATTACTCTGCTTCCTGACTGGATAGAATGTGACTAGTTGCCTATTGTTCTAGCTTCCTTCTCCAACATGATTGACTACAGCTTCTGGATCTGAAAGCCAAAATAAAACCTTCCTCCCTTTCACTGCTTCTTGTCATAAAGCAAGAAATATAAATAGCACAGCAATATTATGAAATCTTAGTAAGAACAAAAATGCAAGTTAATAATTCAGAGAAATAATAAAATCTAAAAGATACCCACAAATTCCTCCTATCCCTATCGGCATCCCCTTTGCACTACACTCAGATCCTAACAAGAAGTAGAGCATATTTATATCCCCTTTGAACTTGAACTTGGCCATGTGCCATCTTCCGGCAGAATTGGACTAGCTGTAGCTTATAAAGCATTTGCACTAGAGTTTGCTGTCCTGACATGAGTAAGCATACACTAGCAGGCTGGAGGATGAAAGGCAGGAAATCAAGTTATTCCCAGGGACCCAGCAGATTCCAGACATAGAAATGAATCCATCTTAGACCATCCAGACTTTGTGAAGAGTATCAGACGAGAGGAATCACCCAGGTGACCTGGTGGTTCTCACTCAAAATCTTTAGATACAATGTAGATATTTTTTGAAGGCACTAAGTCTGGGAATCAGTTGTTATCTAATGACAGCTAAGTGTTCTAATTATCTGTCCTTTTAATTTAAATGAAAGGGCTTCTTAATATCATATGTTAACAATATAATATCCTCCCAGGAGGATAACACCAAACATCCTATCCAGTCATAGTAACAGACCTTTAGTCTAAGATTCCACTGTGGTTTCTATATTCCATGTGCATTGTCTTGTCCCCCAAACGAGAAAGGCAAGTCCTATGCCTTCCGCAAAACTGTACACACTACTGCATGAGGAAATAATACTCCACTCAGCACTCAGATTTGAATGGGCTAAAAAGGATGAACCCAGCAGTCAGCGTTCAATGACAATTCTGAAGTGCTAAGGTGAAAAGTTCAAAGTTCCTACATCTTGGTCTCCAATGACCATCATCTGCAGAGCTTTTCCAGGATGAAGATGGTCCACCCACGAATACACTTCTCAGTGCTGTGGTGGAGATGTCGCTTCAGAGCTCTCTCCTGGAGAAGAGGTAAGTCTGGTCTCACAAGATAAATCCACTACACATCCCTGTTTTCCTAATACTTTGGACATGCTTTTTACTTTATGCCAAGGAACCTCTATTATCCCAATCTAACTAAATATAGGTGAAGGCTAAACAAAAAGTTCAGGGCTGGAGAGATGGCTTAGCAGTTCAGCGTTTGCATGTGAAGCCTAAGGATCCCTGTTTAAGGCTCGATTCCCACTACCCACGTAAGTCAGATGCACAAGGTGGTGCATCCATCTGAAGTTCATTTGCAGTGGCTGGAGGCCCTGATGCACCCATTCTCTCTCTCCCTTCTTCTCTCTCTCTCTCTCTCTCTCTCTCTCTTTCCCTCTCTGTCTGTTGCTCTCAAATAAATAAATAAAATAAACAATAAATAAATAAATAAATAAACAAACAATTTTTTAAAGTTTCAGCCAAGCAACCAATTCAGTTGTTAGATGATGTCCAATTGCCCAGGCTAACAAATGATCCCTTGATTATATATTCTTATCAATGATGGTAACCCAAATTTAGCAGGTTATTTTTTCATTCTTTGTAGAGCAGCCTTAGACTCCATCAATACCTGTTCTGTCCAAGTTTCTGATGATATCTTATTAGACATTTGTCATTCTCCTTAGTCATTCTATATGTTTATCTTCTAGTATTATGGTGACACTTGACCTTAGATAACAGATGTGAGCATATTAGGGTAGTTGTGACAGGTCTTAAAGAAATAAGACTATTCCTTTTAAACTTCTCCTGCAGGTGAGTAATCTTATGATTTTTCAGCAGGAGAATACTCTCTTCTTTTACCATTCCTACCAATGAGTGAAATGCATATCATGTTCAAGTTCTGACTCTGTAGCAATGGGTCTCACATGTTAAGGGGCATCAGAATTAACATGCATACTTCATTAAACAGCCTCATGAGCCACACTCCAGAAATCCTATGATCCAGGTAATTCTGAGTCAGGTCCAAGAATCTAACAAGCTCCAAAGTGAGACTGATGGGCCTGGTCCCAGAACTATGCTTTGAATTTCTCCAGAGGAACCAGCAAAATAACTGTTTAATCTTCTGCCACCATGAACTTTCTACCAACCTTTATCTATTACACCTCTGTTTCTCTGTGTGAATAAACACCCACCATTCTTATGAAAAGTGTGCAAACAAATTAAGCCTGTGTCTTAGCAACAGATTTCTCAATAAAGCCAGAAGCCTACTTGGTGATAGGTGCTCTGTGAATGCTGGATTCAGCTGAAGATAAAAGCTGTCATTTTCTTTCCTGATCCTTATAGTCTATGAAAGCTGAGGTAAATGACAAATTACAGACCTATTCACCCATGGGAATGAGCACTGCTGAGCCCTAGCAGTTCTGGTGGCCTCAGAGGATTCAGAATGAAGGGGATGGAGACATCGGCCTCCTTATTGCTCAAATGGCATCCCTAAAAATAAATGTTTGTTAATTATAATCAGAAACATATGTTCCTCTAAGTTGTAAGGGGCAAGTAAAAGACAAATTATCAAGACCTGTTCAGTTGAGGAAGCTTTTCTTTCGTATTGGAAGATTTAATAATATTTTTCTTACAGTAAAAATCTGTACTAGAATGTTAGGAACTGTACCCAGTTTGGATGCTCTGTATCCATAGGTTAATTGATTACTTTATACCACTTACTACTCAATTTATCGGACAAATATTTTACTCCATGTCTTGTACGTGTCAAGAGAAATTAAAATTTTAATATAATATAGTATCAACCTCCATAGCAACAATAATAATAATAGTTATTTTATTGAAGACTTATAAAGCTTCAGCTACTAATATATAAAATGTATATTCTGTAGCATATAACTATATGATAGTCTGCTAAAGTTTATATATATTAAAACTTGTATGTCTGAATGTAGTGGTACACCCCTTTAATCCCATCACTCAGGAGGGAGAAGTAGGGCTGTAAATTCAAGACCACCCTGGAACTGCATAGTGAATTCCAGGTCAGCTTGGGCTAGAGACAGACCCTACCTCAAAAAAAAAAAAAAAAAAAAACCCTTATAAAATAGATCAACTCATGATGAATATATATTTCTCCATTTTCTATGTAAATATGCTGAATTTTATTTATTTATCCATTTGAGAGAGAAAGAGAGAAAGAGAGAATGGGCACACCAGGGTCTTTAGCCACTGAAAATGAACTTCACATGCATGCACCACCTTGTGCATCAGGCTTTACATGGGTACTGGGGAATTGAACTAGGTGTTTAGGCTTTGCCAGCAAATGCCTTAACCATTGAGAAATCTCTCCAGACCATGTATGCTGAATTTCAAATAAAATAAATAATTTACCCAAGTTTTAACTGTAATTAAGTATGCGAGCAAGTATTTGAACTCTATTTACTCTGTTTCCAAGGCATTTTTTTTCTTTCTGCATTACTTCATCCAGGCATTATGAAATGGGGATGATCTCAAAAGTGAAAAAATCACAGTCACTGCACTATATCCAGAGGAGAACTAAGGTGGAGATAAGCTCAGGGCTCTCTGGGAGTCCAACTAAAGGCTCTTACAGGGCAGTGTTCATATTGCATTTTAAATGAATGGCACCACAGAAGGTGTGCAATACGGTGGTCCTGTATTTACCATGAACCTCAGATAAATCTAACCAAGTGTCTCATTTAATTCACAAGTTCCTGTAAAAATGACCTAACCAAAACAACTTAAGGAAAGAAGGGATACCTTGATTCCCAGGCTCAAGCTTTCAGTCCATGATGGCAGGATGGGCATGGCAGCAAGAGCTTGAGGGAACTGCTCACACTCAGCAAAGCGAGGAAGCAGAGAGTGATGAGTGTCTGTGCTCAACCCTTTTCACATAGCCTAGGAACCCAGCCCATGGACTGGTACAGACGATGGGTCCTCCCATCTCAACCTAATAAATATCTTCCCTCACAGGTGATTTTAGGTCTTCTCAAGTTGATAATCATTATAAACCAAACAAATGGGAATTTTGGAAGAATAATCAATGTGTTTAAGGAATTGAAGTAATTCAGAACAGCAGCATGGAGTGAAAGGAGACTGGGACTTCAATAGCTACAGAAATATACGGTATGTGGATTTTTGTATGTACTTGAATGTCATTTTAGGATGTTTGGACATTTTTCCTAAAAGTGATCAAGGAACCTTTAAAGTACTTAAGGTAGGAGGAAAACTGGGATCTATCTCACAGGTCAGGAGATTAAGAATGAACTGAATAATGAGACAAAGCAAGAGAGACAAGGGCCAAGCTGAAGACAGCAAAGGACATTTTTAGGGAAAAGTTTTGAAAGGAAGTAAAATGTACACAAATTGGATACTATGTGAATTTAAAGTCTCGGTGAGGAAGAGGTTAAAATACTATATGAATTTAGGGTTTAACTAAGTAGTCAATGTTCGTGCTTTTCATCAAGGCAAAGAATATTGGAAATGATGCAGATTTAAAGGGTTCACACAGCTTCACTTAATATTCTTTGAGCTGGAGTGTTTTGTTTTGAATGTTGACCCTTTGGCTAAACTGATTCCCTACCCTGGGTCTTAGTTTCTTCAACAGACATGTATATGGTGTGGATTGTATTACAATTTGGAAAATCTATTTCCTATGCATCTCCCTAGGACCTTTGCCTGTGAGGTCTTGTATGAGCTAAATTGCAAGGTTAATTTAATTCATGCAAATGGGAATTCTATTGCTTTTCACTCTTCCTAGGAGCTGATCAGAACCGCATTGCTATGCTCTGCATACCCCTTCCCCATCTTCTTTCTATCTCTCATTCTGGTTCTTCTGCAAGTTAATTGGGCCCCACACTCATGGAGCTAACCCCACCCTATTTTGAGCATACTTCCCTTAGAAATTATGCTGCTCTTCACTTCTCACCTATTACTTTCTGGTATATTCTGGGGGTATTTACTGCTCTGCTTTGCCAGTTTGAGCTGCTACATTTTCCATTCTTTTTTATTTTATTATTATTTTTTATTAATTAGTCTTGTACTCAGCAAATACAGTCAATTTGGCACCATTGTTAGGCTCATCCATGTCCTACCCCCTCCCCCTAGCCCCTCCTTGTTGAGGTATACGGGTCATGCATTCTAGAGTTAGCCCACAGTTATGGGTGGGATAAACATCTCTGCATATCATGACCCAACATGTGGCTCTGACATTCTTTCCACCCCGTCTTCCGCAAAATTTCCCGGAGCCATGCTGGGTTCATTTTTGGCATGTGGTTCTCATGCCTTCTTCCCAGTACTGAAACTTCAGCACTATTTATACAATCACCACAGGAGAATGAAGGCAAAGCTGGTGCCTGAGAGAGAAAAATTCTGGACAATGTGATAGACTCCCAAAAGAGCAACACTTTCAATTAAACCAACCAAGCTCACCAAGCCATAGAGACTACTCCTGCACAGTATTAGGCAGAACAGCAATTAGTCTGTTTCTGAGAGTAGTAAAAATCTCCATGAGGGAAATGAGTACAATTACCTTTGAGAGTCCAGTTGACAAGACTTCATTCCCAGTTATTTTATTGACTGCCATATAGTCTTCTCAGTATCTACAAGGCATGGGTCCCAGAATCTCCATGGGTATCAAAACCATGAATACTCAATTCTCTCATATAAAATGGTATGATATTTCCTTGTAAGCTATGCCCATGCTTCCCAGTACTTTAAATCATCTTTATATTATTTATAATATCTAATACAGCTTAAATGCTGTGTAAGTCATTATGATACTGTATATTATTTGTGGAATAATGACAGAAAAAACATACTTGCAATGTTCAGTAGAGTTACAATTTTCCTGAATATTTCCAATCTGCAATTGGTGAAATCTGTGGATGCAAAATCCGTAGATATCGAAGACTGACTGTATTCTCTCTATATGCACCATTTCATGACTTATAGCAAACATTCGGTCATTAATGAAATTAGTCACAGGGGACCAAATAAATTAATAGAAAGCAACCAGTCTAATATGTGGCTTTGTTTTACATTGAATACCTTCCTGCTAACTCAGTAATTTTTATATCTGCTATTAATTTGAATGTCTGATATGTGTCAGTTACCATGCTAGGATTTTACACTGATCTATAATTAGTAGAAAAGTCACATTAAGAAGATGTTGGCATTCAGCTTCTACTAAGGTTACAGGAAGTTAAGCAACTTGCCCTTGGCTACTACTCATTAAAAGAAAGAGATGTGTTATACATCAAATTCTGATCAGTCATGTTCCAAAGTCTTCCAAAATAAAATGTTTAAAAAATATTTTTCCCACCAATAATAAAGAATAATAGGACCAGTTTGCTAATTACTAAAATTTAGAATGACCTGCCAGGCTTTCCCTGATGTCTTCTGTTAGCTGTTTCCTACTGTCTGATCCTGGCCTGTTGGCTGTCTATGAACCATAAGCTCACCACTCTGTGAGAACAACGTATATAGTGAGCTCCAGGAGGGCGCCTCAGGACTGAAACCATGCCCTTTCCCTGTTTATAGTCATTAAGATGAGGGAACTGTGGGCCCTCCTTGACACTTTCAAACATAGTCTATGTAATCTCTCAGTCTTACATGAGGCCTTGGCCACTCAGTTGCAGGTTTCAACTTCTCAAGTAGAAGTTTAACCTGTGGATTTCATTCTTGTGTCCTGTCCTGTTAGAGATGATGATGCACTGAATCCTTTTTCTTTACCAGAAAGTCGGATCTAGACTACAACATGTTTCTAAATTTGGGGAGGGAGGAATGTGAATGCTCACCCACATGTGGATATGCTTTATGTGTAAGGAAATCTACCTTAGATTTCCCTGAGTTTCCTGAACTGCACTCCTATTTTTGAGGAATGTCACCTCTGTGGCTGGACTGCATTGCTCTGGCCAGGTCTTACTTGATAGTGTAGAACATAGAGCCCTTGGCCAGTACTACTGGCCATGAGCATCTCAACCTTGACCCACTCACAGCATTTCTCCTTCGATGTACTGATTCGGCAGATGAGGTATCCACAGCTTCCACCAGTGCCTTCCTCTGAAGCCTCTGCTTTCATGGTTGGCCCCCCCTCAGAAAACAATCTCCAAGAATAACTCATTTGTCGGATATAGGCAGGGCCCTGGGTTAAAGCAAACCTAAACTGTCTGACAGGAAGGCCCCAGGCTATGGAGAAGTTGCAGCGGCCTGAACTGCCAGTCATATCTCCAGACCTGACACACAGGCAGGGGAGCTCCTCCCCCCATTCTCAGGGGTTGCAGTGAGCCAGGATCCTCCCCCCATTCTTGGGGGTCACAGTGAGCCTGAACCCCCAGGCAAAATCTCCAACCGGAAAACGGCAGGAAGTAAGGCCACTCCCTCTCCAAGCACGGGATACCTGGACATTCAGTTAAGACTTAGGCTTTGCCTATAAGCCTGTGGCTTTTGGCCAGTTGTCTAGGAAACTCCTCATATGGTATCAGCCAGCACCTTTGCACAGCCCGTTCCCCTGCTATTGCCTAAGTGTTGGAATGTATGTCCGCATATGCTAATTAGGCATCAGCAAGCAACCTTGTGCATCCAATCCCCTTAGGACCCTCTTCCCACCCTCAACTGCTTATATACCCATTTCCCTGACAGTAAACCAGGAGCTGTTCACTAAAACTGTCTCCCAAGAGTGATTCTTGGCTGCTTACCTCCATAGTTGCTTGGGAAGCTTTGGGGGACCACGGCCGCCCAAGGACCCAGGAACCAATGCTCATTTATCACACACTTATTACTACCTTCTTGATCCTGCCCAGCTTCTACCAGCTCTGAGCACTGGCACCTTCACAGAGGCTTGCAAAAAGCACAAATGCAGGCACCTGTCCTTCTACTTTTCTCTACACCTCACTCCATCCCACGGAGAGCTGAGATGCAAGGAAAATATTCAGACATATTTGACTAACCCTTCCTGTGCATGAATGATCTCAAATTTCCAGCTCCTGTGATATATAGAATCAATAAGGGGAAGCTAACAATGCCCTTCAGTTTTCAACTGGAGTTTATCCAAGAAATTAATAATAATAATTCCCTATCTGTTATCTATGTCAACCAAAGTATACATCTGCCATGATATGAATATAAAATTACTCCCATTTATGTTTGAACACTTGCTGCCCAGCTGATGGAACAAATTGCGAAGATTGTGAAACCTTCAGGAGGCGAAGCCTTCAGTTGAAAGTTAGCTATCAGAGGTGAGACTTGAGGTTATATAGCCCATCCCACTCCCTGGTTATTCTCTGTTCCCTGCCTATGGATGCAATGTGACCATCTGACTGCTCCTGCTGCTAAGCCTTGCTGATGGAAACTTACCCTCAAACTGTAAAGCAAAACAAACCCTTTCCTTCCTTAACCCACTTCCCTTTTTTAAATATTTTATTTATTCATTTGAAAGAGAAGAGAGAGAGAGACAAAGACAGTGCACACACCAGGGCCTCTAACACTGTAAACAAACTGCAGACACATGTGCCACCTTGTGTATCTGACTTATGTGGGTACTGGGAAATTGAACCTGGGTCCTTAGGCTTGATAGGCAAGTGCCTTAACCAGTAAGCCATCTCTCCAGCCGCCCACCCCCACCCCTTAAGCCACTTCTTGCCTGGTATTTTGTAATAACAATGAGTAGAGTAACTAATACAATACCCTAAATGGCTTACGAATATCAGGGAAGCATTGTTTAATCTTTGTTCTGATATCATAAGAACAATTCTAAAGCAGATTTCATTTTTATTCACCAAGGACTTATATGGGCATTTTATTTTCCTCCTCTGACTGTGGCAGCAAAGTACGAGGATGATTTTTCCCATTGTATTTTCAAGTGCAAGAAGAATAATGTTCTAGATTTAATATCACCACAAGTCAATGAAAATAAGCAAAGGCACTACTTGTTCTTTTGCCAGATCTAAGGAATATCATGCAGATAAAATAAACCTGCACCATGTCTGAAAGCCTTTGAGACAGGATTTAGGAAGGGACACCCCATCCTCATTCCTCTTCTCTTTTTCTGTTTCTTTGAAAGTAGGCTGATTAGCTGATCACATGTGTCAGGGGGGATAGAATATGATCAGGACAATCATTTGATTACATAACAGTCCTATTCTGTTGGGCCCCAGAAAAGAAAACAAGAAATGTACCTGCCCTGTCCCTGGCAGAAGGCAGCCCAGTTTGTGTGACTCATAAATAGAAATCAATGAGCTCTTCAGAGCATCTTGAAATCTCTTTATCAACATGCACTCACAGCAAGAGCCCAGAGGATGGGAATCAATACCACTCCAAATTTTCATGCCCTGGATCTTTATAGCAGCACAAGACCCAGGCCAGCTGCAACATGGCCACTTAGAAGACACTGTTCATCTGGCTTCCCAGGAGCTTGCTGAAGCCCAAGGCTTTCTTTCTCTGGTGAAACTGTGCTCAACTATCCCGCCTCCCACCTTACACAAGTGTCTTCTCTCCCTTCGGGGAGCTGCACAAATAAGAAATGAATTGATGTTTCCTGCTAGCTGACTGTAGAGGTTGATTGCTTCTTTAGGCTTCCCCTGCTAGCATACCTCCTCTATGGCTGAATCGTCATGACTTCTAAAGAGACATTCTAGGGGCGGCAGCGGTGGTAAAACAGGCAAGAGTGCTTGCGGTGCAAGCATGAGTGACTGAAAGTTCCTGAACTTGATCCGCAGCCTTCCTGCAAAAAGCCAGAAGTGGCCATGTATGCTCTAAACTCAGTTCTGGCCGTTGTGGTACAGGGTGGGGAGGTGGTGGGACAGGGTGCAGAGACAGAAGAATCCCTGAGGCTCACTTGCCAGACAGTCTGATAGCAATAATGACCACTTCAGGATCTGCAAAAGACTCCACCTCAAGCAAACAACACAGAAGAAGGATTGAAGAAGACACTTAGCAGTCTTCTCCAGCCTCTGCATCAGAAATAATGGCAGCTTCAGGATCTATGAGAGACTTCATCTCAAGCAAACTATGCGGAAGAAGTACAGAGAACATTCAACATTTTCTTCTGGCCTCTGCATCCATACAGATTGGATACACATATCTGCACACATATGTGCATACAGTATACATATATGCTCACAACATACAAACTATACATGTGTGCCACACACAAAAGTCTATAACCTTGTACTCTGTTCTAGAAAAGATGTTTACCTTAATCTGACCTATACACCTGTCTGCTGGCCAGAGGTTGGGCAGTCTTACTTGTGCACCCATTCTCATTTCCTGGCTCTCTTTAAAGCTCCACATTCTTGCTCGCCATGTATAATTATATTTTTTGTAGTTAGGTAACCAAGTGAAAAGCAGAAATCTTGAATATGCAGTTGATGTTTAGTATAACTGATTCTTTAGTCATCACACAATATATTTTCAGCACCTAAAATATTTTCTTCTGAGCCCAGTTATTCATCACCCTTCCCCCAAGGCAAAAACTGCCCTAATTTCTAGTTTTATAAATTACTTTTACTGGTCTTAAACTTTATAAAAATATAAGTGTAGTATATGTAATCTTTCATGTCAAATTTCTTTTACTCAACATACTATTTATGAAATTCGTTCATGTTATTGAATGTGTCACTATTTTATTGGTGGTTTTAGTGGTGTTTTTATTTATTTTTTTTATATTTCTTGAATTTTGGTTCTGTTCACCTAACAATATTCCAATGTGTGAATGTACTAAAATTTTCAACATGTGTGGACTTTTGAGTCCGACATCTGGACACTCTCTAATAAACAAACAAAATAGGAAGTCTAGGTACAAGAAAATGATAAGTGGCTACAAGAAGGTCTGTGTGATATCAGGCATCTGACTATCGGTAAATGGGTTAATATAGATTCCTAGGAACAATGGGGATGTGGGAGACACACAGAAATCAGTGCTGTGATTCTTCTAGAGATTTTTGAAGGCAAGAGATGTCATTGGGTTAACAGGCAATATTCTCAGTCTTTCCATTCATCCACTCACCCTTGAATGTCATCTCATCTGCCCATCCATGCACCATGTACACTACATCCATCCACCTCCCCAGCCATCTGGTCAGTTATCTGTTTTATCCTTTCATTTATACCACATCTTGGTAATTATTTTGGTATTTATATTATTTTTTTAAAGATTGACATTTAATTGGAGGAATTCAAAGGCTACTGTGCTGGGAAGTAGTGTTATTTCTACAAAGAATGAATGTTTTCTGAAACACTGGGAATATCCTTTGAAGTGGTTTGGAAGATCCGCCTACCCTAGTTGCTACTCAGTTTCCTTTCCTTTGCACTATGCAGTATAGAGAATTCATTGCATCTCCAATTTCACAAGGCAAAAGAATCAACACATCATATTGATACTTATATGCTCATTGATGAAAGAATATTTATTGTCCTTAATATAATAAAGAATAAATAAAGAGAAATCCAATCTTGTTCTTCAAGTCTGGCCTAAATGGCACTTTCAGTCTCTGAACATTCCTGAGCAGGTTATGGAATGATTCAACTCTTTATTTATAATCCAACAAACCATACTTAGTCTTTATTAATTTTTTAAATTATTATTACTTTGTACCACATTGGTTCTTTGCAAAACTAAATCTATTTCCCAACACAGTAGCCTTTGAATTCCTCAAATGAAATGTCAATCCTTTTTTTTAATATTATAAATTTGCTTTGTATCCTTGGTACCTACCAGAATCATTACCACCATATGGTGTAAATGAAAAGATAAAACAGATAATTGTCCAGATGGCTGGGGAGGTGAATGGATGGTTATGAATTGGTGCATGGATGGGCAGATGAAATGGCAAATACAAGGGTGGGTGGATAAGTGGCACAATTGAGAATATTGCCTGTTAACTAAACAACACATCTTGTCTTGAAAAATCCCCAGAAGAATCAAAGCAGTGATTTCTGGGTCTCTCTTACCTCCTCATTTGTCCTAGGAATTCATATTAACCCATCCACCAATAGCCAGATTGAGTAGCAACGACGTTAGATGGATCTTCCTAGCCACTACAAAGGATCTTCCTGGTGTTTCAGAAAAAATTTTTACATCAGCCAGAAATTGGGCAGAGACAGCATTAATATCCAACCTTACAGCCCCCAAATCAGCATGGACACAGAGGAAATCTTTCCCAGACAGGCCAGTCCTAATGCAAGTACGTGGCAGCAATGCTGGCAGGAGGCAAATTAAATATAGCCCTGTAGGTAACTAAAAGGTGCCGTTGAGCACATTAAAGAGCTCTGTAATGCTGTGAATAGCATTTAGTCCTCAGCTGTTTCTCACGTACTGTTCAGATGGTCCCAGCAGGAAACAAGTCTGTGACTGTCATGTTTATAGCTAATTAATGTTTATTTATATTTTTAAACAAGCCTTTCACCTGTCACACTTTAAAATAAATGTTCTGTTCTTCAATTAGAGATTGTCAGAGCAGAGAAAGCCTGTTTTGTTGTGGATTTAATGTGTGTGTGTGTGTGTGTGTGTGTGTGTAAATGTGTATTAGATATAGAGTTCCTTCCCTTCTAAATTGCTCTTTTCTCCTGGAGGCTAAAGCTTTCCAATCAGAGAAACATCCTTTCTCCAGCTTCCAACTATGAGACTGAAGCCCTGCTATGCCAGTCATGAGATTCCTTAAGAACATAGACCGCAGAGATTATAGTGCCCCCTATGATAAAGTAGGAAATGCCAACATAACAATATTGTATGTTTTAATCATTGCAGAACTTGGATTCTTAAGGAGGATAATCCTTTGCTCTATGTGCAAAAAAAAAAAAGTTGAGACAGAAAATCTGGAGTACTCAAAGACTTCAGGTTGTAAAGAAAGGTTTGCCACTTAGCTGGCTCCTAGGAGGTAAATTATACTCACTTGGAATAACCTACTAGATAATCACATTTCTTTAGCTGGATTTTGGACAGTAACAGATGGCCAAGTTTAGCAATCTTGTTTTAAGTGAAATCCTATGTCTGTGAGCAATCAGTTTGATCTCTGGGGAAACTGGACATGAAGTAAATTGAAGTAGTCATGAAAAGCACTCCATGGGTATATAACCCTAAATAACACCAATGAATATATATATAGTGTTATATTTCAATATATGTACGTAATATGTACTGGTCAAACCAGGGTAATTAATGTATCTATCCTCTTATCATTCCATTGGATTTAGACCCTTTGAGATATCTTTGTATATCTACAATTACAGTAAACTTGCAGTTAATTTATGAACTTGTGATACAGAACACTACAACTTACTATTTCTATTTTGCTATGTTTTAGATCTATTATACAATCTGCCTCTGTTCTTTTGCCGTCTTCTCACCTTCTGGTGACTACCATTCTATATTCAGGTGGAGTTTTGAGGCATCCACACATGAGAACTTGGGTTATTTGTCTTTCCACGACTATGTGTTAACTGTTTCAATGTTTAAGGAGATGACAATATTAAAAATTTTGATATGATCATTACTCATGATATGCATGTACTGGATTACCACACTGTGTCAAAAAATTAGATATGATTAGAATACTAATAGTGCAAATAAGAAGAAACCCTCAACACCAAGATTCAGGTGAACTCACCTAATGGGCAATTATACTGTTGCTAGTGAACTAAGACCTATCTATTAAATGCTACTGGAAAAGGATACCTACATCAGTCTCCTAGAATTTTCCAGGTATGCTTTTCTGTTTTTAATCCTTTCAGTGTAATGCACTATAGTTATACATTAATAGCTATTCTGAGTTCTATGAGTTTTGGGAATCACTCAATCTGGAGGCAGTCCTGGGTTCCCATACCATATTCTCTCAAAGAGTAAACGAAAAGGAGAGGCTCAGTTGGAACATAGAAAAACACATCAAAACTGAAACCTCACTCATTTATGTGACCTTAGGAAAATCACTTTATCTGTTGATCTCTTGAAAAATTTATTTAAGAGACTATTTATGTAATCATACACTTTTTCAAAGTTAAAAGTGTCCTAATTTAGATTATGTGGTAGATGCTTTCAAGTGTGATCAGTACTATACAGATGATTGAATTGTCCAGTCTGATAGCTTATGTAACAATTACATTCACTTTGTTGGAACAAAACACCTGACCAAAAGCAGGTTATAGAAAGAGAGAGTTTATATTGGTTTACAGTTTCAAGGGGAAATTTTATCATGACAGAGAAAGCATGGCAGAACAGGAATTGGGGACAACACATCTTGTCTTAGCAGCAGTAAAGATACAGCAAGAAAGAGCTCACTGCGAACACCCAGAGGGCTAGACCAATAAACCTCAAAGCCATGTTTTACATTGTTCAGGTCCTTCTGCTCCAAAATTTCCTCTGCCAAAAACACCTATCCATTACCTTTAAATTTAACTTTGCTCAAGTTCTTAGGACCTAGGCAGAGCTGCAAGCCTCTCCCTCAGAACATCACATCAACTACCTCTAGCTCAGTCATAATAAATTCCATTCTTTCCCCTCTGAAAGTGCATAAACCAGGTCTTTAGAGTCCACACTTCTCTCTGTATTTGGCACTTTAAAAGTCACCAGAATGGCCCACCAAGCTCTGCTTATAGCACCGCAAGGCTTCTTTAGTCCAACGTTCCAAATTCTTCCATATTTGTTTTTCAAACCAGTCCCAAGAACTGGAAACCAAACATCCAGGTTCATAAAAACAGCAGGCCCACTCTCAGTATCAATGTACTATAGCATGATCATTCTCATTGCTGAGACCAAACAATTGAATAGGAGCAGCTCTTGAAGGAAGGGGTTTGTTTTGCCTTACAGTTTCAAGGGGGTAGGTTTCAACATGGCAGAGCAGACAGCTGGCATGTCACGTATCAAAGCAGCAGAAAAGAAGCAGAGAAGAGACAGAGCTTCCTCTGAGCTGTACTAATAAACCTCAAAGGCAGCCCCCAGCCATGTGCCTCCTCCAAGGCTCCATCCTCCTCCCAAAGGCCCAACTTCCCAAAATGCTACAAGTTGAGGACTAATTATTCAAAA
This sequence comes from Dipus sagitta, assembly GCA_036346955.1. Lineage (NCBI taxonomy): Eukaryota > Metazoa > Chordata > Mammalia > Rodentia > Dipodidae > Dipus > Dipus sagitta. The sequence continues at coordinate 122,434,050 of CM070772.1, forward strand.
CACATGAGGGCATTTCACACGGAAATCACCACAGCTTTTTAACTGTGTGTAAAGTTGCTCAGGTTTGGTAAGGACCCTAAGTTTGTAAACTTGCCTTCCCACGTTGTTGAAGGCAGGAGTGTTCACAGGAGCATCTATTTCCATATTGCCACTTTGTTTATGTTTCTCTATCTAATTTAAAATTCTCATCAAGTGTATAGTTCTATAACTTGGGGTGGAGGGTCAATTAGAAAGTACCTAGAATAGGGCTGGAATTTTCTGGAAAGTTTTGTGAATATTAGTTGAATATAAATGTGAATACTTAGAGGATTTTCCCCATATTAATAGGCATGCACATTTTTTTCTTGTTCAATAGTGAGAAAAAAAAAAGAGAGAGAGAAAGAAATAAAGAAACGGAATGAAATATAATGTTTTACTTAGTTTTTACCAATGAGTGTTAAGTCATAGGCCTGCCCCTATTCTGAGATCAATTGTGCCCTCTCTCACAAAAATTGATTCATTGTAACTTTACTTGGAACTAGAGTCTTAACAAGTGGAAAGAGCTAAAATGAATACAAACTGAATTAGGGTGGGTCCTAACCCAATGATAAATATAAGAAGAGGGGAAGTCTGAAGATAGTCAGATGCAGAGGGACTATGGTCCTATGAAGATGTAAGTGGAGACTGGAGTTAATGGCTATAATCCATGGCCCACTTTGATTGCTAGCAGCCAGAACATAACAGAAGAGGCAGGAGTTGGGTATTCTACAGCAGCCAGCAAAAGAACCACCGGGTAACATTTTGATTTCAGAAGTCCATCGTCTGGAGGAGATGTGCTATAATGAGTTTATGTTTCTTAATCCCCTCAGTTTATGGTGATTTGAGTTCAACAACTGATACACTCTTCCTCTCCCACCCCATTGAAACTTGTCACACAAAAATTTCTGGCCTTCCTCTGGTGTTCTTGCTTTTGCAGCTGACAATCTGCCATGTCAAAGGTAGAAGAAACTTCGCAAGAGTATGGGAAGAAAGTGACTCACCACAGGTGCCCGTCCAATGCTGCTCAGGTAGAGAATAAGTCCCTTGGCATGGTAAACCGTCGGCTGAAGATGAGCTTGGGGAGAGAGCCACTGTCTGTTGAGATCCTCGCCTCTCAGAGAGCATCTGTGACTTCAGGAACAAACAATAAGCAAATAAATATACATTGATAAGAAAATGGTTCAGAAGAATAAAACTCAGTAAGACATACAATTAAATAAATGAATGCAACTTCACTCTGACTTCTGCCCAATTGACATTAGCTGCAGATGTCCAAACAGCTGCAGATCTGCCCTTTAAGTTCTGGAGTGCCCTGATTATGCAATCTTTAAAAGAATTTGATTCAATATTGGACTGACAGAGTTTTAAGATGAAGTTTGGAAAATGTAGTTTCCCACTATATATATCCATGAAGAACAAATTCAGTGCATTCCTCTAATTCCTCAGGCCCTTTAGTTCTACAAACAATTAAGTTGAGCTCAATCTATCACACTGGATAGGTTAAAATATGATATATCCAGCTGGTCCAATAACTGGAAAACATGGATATTACTGAATCCCAGTGAAGAGGCTGAGGTTCTGATTTAAATAAATAATGAACTAAGATCATACAACTAAAGGCTTTTCCCTTAGGTATATGGAAGACTAGGGGAGCCTTTTCCACAGACACCATCATGGTCTCCCAGGACTGGAATGAGCTCAAGCATCCTATGATCCCTCATTTAGGGAGTGAAAGTATTCAAATTTGAAAGTATCATGTGGCTTTTCAAAGATGGCTCAGCTGGTTATTTTAGCATTGATGTTCCACGTTTCCAGTTAGATGATCTTATAAGCCAAAGACCACCAGATACTACCGTATGCAGCCAACACATGGGACATGTTCCTGGCAGTCTTGTTAAGCTGACATTTAGTCAATAGGGCAAGTCAACAAGGTTCCACAGATAGAGGAACCAGCACCACATCTCATTACTAGGTCCTTTAGAAATATACCTGTCTTTACCACTGCTGTTCCATTCTCTGCCATAATGGAACTGCCTAGTTTCTTCTGGTCACCTGTGTCTGCTACGTTTTTGTCTAAGCTCCCCATCTCCACCCATCGCCCTCTACTTAACATTCATGGAACCAGCCCTGACCCAAACATTTCATGACTCCTGAAGACATTGTTCTCTACTTCTGTTTGATGCAATAACATTCTGAAGTGCCCATAACCAGGGTCCTTGTAAAATCATTTTGGAGGGAATTTTACTATTATTTTTATTACTTAATTTTTTTAAAAAAATATTTATTTGCATGTGTATGCACTGGCATGTGCACATCTGTGTGGGGGAGTATATGTGTGTGGGGTGAGTGTGTGGGAATGTATGCACACTCAGGCAAGGGTCTCTTACCACTACAAGGGAATACCAGACTTTTCTGCCACTTTTCACATCCAGCTTATATGTGCAGCTTGGGAATTGAACCCAGCGTGGCATACTTTGCAAGCAAGCCACCTTTAACTGCTCAGTGGTCTTACAACCCCCCCCTTTTTTTTTTTTACTTTTTTTGCCCTCCCTATTAGATAGAAAGAACTGGGAGTTTCTTATTGTCAAGTCCTTAAATAGGAGCAGTGCAGTATTTAGTAATTAATATAGAATAAATACCTCCCTTAGCTTAGCATTTAAATGTATAATCAGAAAACTTTCTGTCTTTTGAAAGCACATTATTTTCAATTAATCTAAAAATTGAAGACAAAGGCTCATCTTCATCTTCTAATCACATTTTAAGCTCCATATTTCTGAATCATTTTTAAAATATTAGGTGCCTGTTTAAATATTAGATTCTCAGATGCCCTTTTAGAGATCAACAGAAGCTGAAAAATATTAAAAATAGTAATTAATCATTATTTCATCATTAAAATATTTTAACATAAGTATTGGTATTATAAAATGGAATAATTGAATCATAAAATAATATTACATATCTTCATGTTGAATGACTTGCATAATCCTATCACTACCTATTCAATATACATGACTCTTCCTCCAGCTATATCCACATCTTCATCAACATCTACAATGTTCAGGGATACACAGCACAACTTTTTACAATATCCACTGTTTCCTTAGCTCATCTTAATCATTTGACCTATGAAGACTAGTCAAGTAGCTCTATGCAGGTTGACTGAAAGGAAGTAGAAATTTGGCTAGGGACTACAGAGGAGAGGATATGGCCTGTTTTGAATGTCTGTTACTTTGAGCACACTTCAGGATAAAGACAGTCAGCCTGAACAGAAAATAGGTCATCTAAGAAAATACCCAAAAGTAATAATAGAAATCACTGGTTGGAATTTAGGCAGCAACCAGTGCCAATGGAAGGAGGGCATTTAAAATCTCATAAGAGGGTTGGAGATATTGCTCAGTAGTTAAGACACTTGCTTGCAAAGCCTACTGGCCCAGATTCAATTTCCCAGTACCCATGTAAAACCAGATACAACAGTGACACATGCATCTGGAATTCATTTATAGTGGCAAGAGACCCTGGAGTGCCCATTCTCAATCTCTCTCTCTTTTTTTCTCTCTCTTTCTCTACAAATGAAAATATATATTTTTAAAAGATGATATAAGAATTTACATTTGAATAAAACTTGCATCAATGAAAGAAATACCGACATCGGGGAGCTGTTAGTTAAGGGAAAGCATTGCCTGGTGGCTGTGTATTTCACAGAGGTAGAGGCAATGATAAGTTCATTGGCAACTGTAGGCTGCACAGATTTGGGGAGCTCATGTGCTTGTATTTGTATCCAGGCCTGTATGTGTGGCTGTGATTTGGAGAGGACCTCTGCATGTGGAGATAGCTTTGAAATGTCCTACAGCTCCACAGTTGTGGGTGAGTATAGTACGCCAAAGTGGATCCTTTTCCTTTAAAAGCAAATACTTTTTCTGCCAATCTGCAAATCCATTTGGCATTTTATCTTAATAATATCAGAAATTCATGTAGTGTGAGGAACTGTTGCTTCTCTGCCCAAGGATCTGTTTCCAGCATTTGAAGATAAAATGCACCCCATCTTATTATCTACTGCAGTATTTCTGCAATGACAGCTGCTCCTTCGATGGGGAGAGAATTAACAGATGGACAGCAGGGATGGGCTGGCAATCAATGCAGTGCTTGTAATTTCTGAAAAGGGTCATCCTTCAAAAAGAGTATTAAGTCCCTTTTTGCTTATAAGAAGAATAAAGTGGTGACTAGAGATATTTATTCAAATAGTGAACTTCTATTTTCTTTTTATAAGTAAATATACTTGATTCAAGTAGTCCTCAACAATTTTTTTTAAATATTTTATTTATTTATTTATTTATTTGCGAGTGACAGAGAAAGAGGGGGAGAGAGAGAGAGAGAGAGAGATTGGGCGCACCAGGGCCTCCAGCCACTGCAAATGAACTCGAACTCCAAACGCGTGCGCCCCCTTGTGCGTCTGGCTAACGTGGGTCCTGGGGAATCAAGCCTCGAACCGGGGTCCTTAGGCTTCACAGGCAAGCACTTAACCACTAAGCCATCTCTCCAGCCCCTCAACAAATTTTAAGCTTCAGTTTAAATAATCCTTTTTTTTTCAAGGTAGGGTCTTACTCTAGCCCAGGCTGACCTGAAATTCACTATGTAGTCTCAGGGTGTCCTTGAACTCATGGAGATCCTCCTACCTCTGCCTCCCTAGTGCTGTGCTTAAAGGTGTGCACCACCACGCCCAGCTTAAATAATCCTTTCAAAGATAACATTTATATGCAGAAAGTTTGGACACATAGGATGTCCAGATATCCAGATTGTCCGGTTTCTTCACATGCAATCTCATGTACCCCAGGCTGGCCTCAAACTCATTGTATAGACAAAGGTGACTTTAAACTCCTGAATTGCTCCTGATTGTTTTGCCTCTACTTTCCAAGTGCTAAGAGTGTAGGCATGTGCCACCATGTCCAGTTTATGCAGTGCTGGGCATTTCTACCCAGGACTTTGTGTATGCAAGGCAAACATCATACTAACTGAGCCATGTGCTCAGCCCTTGAGTGTTTCTAAGTTTAAGCTATAAAAATATATTTTTTCCCCTTGGGGGCTGGAGAGATGGCTTAGTGGTTAAGGAACTTGTCTGTGAAGCCTAATGACCCAGGTTTGATTTTGCAGAACCCATGTGAGCCAGATGCACATGGCGGTGCATGCATTTGGAGTTAGTTTGTAGTGGCTAGAGGCCCTGGTGCACCCAGGTTAAAATTGGGACTGGTACAACTTGACCACTCTCAAGGCTCAAGGCACTTTCACTGTCTATTGTTGTTGAGATGGCTTCACATACATATTATCTACCTGCTCTTTTTTTTTTTTTTTTAGTTTTCCGAGGTAGGGTTTCACTCTACTCCAGGTTGACCTGGAATTCACTATGTAATCTCAGGGTAGTCTTGAACTCATGGTGATCCTCCCTCTGCCTCTTGAGTGCTGGAATTAAAGGTGTGCACCACCACACCCAGCCCTGCCTGTTTTTTGTTTTTTTTTTTTAAGCTTTGAGGCCTGAGTTGAAGAAGTCTCTAACTTTTAAAAAAATTACTGAAGGTTATCTGCTATTGCTCTGATTGTTTACATTGTAATTTGAAAAAAGAGAAGATAAAATGGTGCAAGATTTCAGAAAAATAGAAATGGGGTCTAGAAAGCAAGTAGAAATATTTTAAATTAAAAAGAAAGAGGTGCTGGAGAGATGGCTTAGCAGTTAAGCGTTTGCCTGTGAAGCCTAAGGACCCCAGTTCGAGGCTCAGTTCCCCAGGACCCACGTTAGCCAGATGCAAAAGGGGTTGCACATGTTTGGAGTTTGTTTGCAGTGGCTGGATGCCCTGGTGCGCCCATTCCCTCTCTCTCTATCTGCCTTTCTTTGTCTGTTGCCCTCAAATAAATAAATAAAAATAAACAAAAAATACACCCTGAGACTCCATAGTGAATTCCAGGTCAGCCTGGGCTAGAGTGAAACCCTACCTCGAAAAACCAAAAATAAATAAATAAATAAATAAACAAAAAATAAAAATAACAAAAGAAATAAAAATAAAGTCTCTAATTTCTTAAACTTTTGGGGAATAGAGAGATGGCTCAATGGCAAGTATGAAGACCTGGGTTGGCATCTCCAGCATTCACATAAAAGTCAGGTACAGTAGTACACACCTATGACCCTGGAGAAGTGTAGATAGAAGGCTTTCTAGGTCTTGCTAGTCAGCTAGTCTAACAATATCAGTGAGCTCCAGGTTCAACCAGAGATACTGTCTCTGACATAAAAAAAAATGACAACCATTGAAGAAGACACCTAGTGTCAAGATCTGACCTCTACATGCACACACAAGTGTAATCACATGTGAACATGTCCCCCATATGAACATGCATATATACATAAACACTGAATACACATACAAAAAAATACTAACTTTGGTCCTTCGAGTTAGGGATTCACTCTGGCCTAGGCTGACCTGGAATTAACTATGTAGTCTCAGGGTGGCCTCGAACTCACAGTGATCCTCCCACCTCTGCCTCGCAAGAGTTGGGATTAAAGGCATGTGCCACCGCGCCCAGCAATCCTAACGTTTTTGATGAGACATATTTTTTCTTTAAACAGAAAAAGAGCTAAGAAGATGGCTCAGTGGCTAAAGATGCTTGCTTGTAGAACCTGATAGCCTGGGTCCAATTTCCCAGTGACCACATAAAGCCAGATGCACAAAGTGGATCTGATTTTTGTTTGCAGTGGCAAGAAGCCCTGGAATATCCATTCTTTCTTTCTCTTTCTCTCTCTCTCTCTCCTTGCAAATAGGTAAATAAGAACATTTAAAACATAAACAGAAAAATTATCTAGGCCTGCTAACATTTATTTATAATTTCAACATTTGGTAGGTAGAAATAGGGGGATTAGGAGCTAAAGGTTAGCTTTGACTACACAGTGATTTCAAGGTCAGCCTGGACTATATAATATTATGTCACAAAATAAAAAAAATACAAGGAAGATAGAGATAGAAAGAGAGAGATAATATATGTGATAGAAAGCCTCTGATAGCTAAAAATATGACGTGCAGGGCCATAAAGCATCTCAAATTAAGAATATTAAGTATCTTAATTTTGAAAGTGTGAGTCATTAGTACCAGCTTTAAAAAGAGATTACTGCTTATTCCAACTACATGATAACATATCCTAATTAATGGCTGTGCATAAAGGCCAGGTATCTTAAAGATAAATAATGTCACTCAAAACTAGCTTCCTTCCTTTCTCTCTCTCTCTCTCTTAGTCTCATTATATACTCCAGTCTACAATCCTACTCACACTCCTACTGCTTCTGCTTCCTAAATGCTGGGAGTATAGGTGTGCACCACTGTGCTCTGCTCCCTCAAATCATTGTTTTAGCATTAATTATAGATCTTACTTATTAGGTAAGGACAGGAATCACTCACACATTGGGGAACAAGTGTTATATGCAAGAGTTTCAACAAGCAGACTGAACTTCCAGACCCCCGAAGTAAAGAGCAGACCACAAGTCACTTCCTAGAAGTAAATTTATGAAACTGCAGTAGATTAAAAGATGTTTCAAAAAATCTCTTCTTTCTCTGTGCTTGAGAAAATTAAGACAGTGTCCAGCAACTGAATGGATAGTGTCAGAATTGATAGAATGAACATCACAAAACAGCGAGCTCTAGAGTTTTCTGAAAGGCTGCAAGCTTGAGACATAGCAAGCACCTGCAGCAGTCACAGCATACTCTCAGAACAAAAGGCGGTGAATATTAAGGAGAATATCTGCAAAGGCATAGAAGCTTCCAGAATAAGGCAATACAGCATGAGACATGGTTGACCAGACACTGCACACTGAACATTCCAAATAAACACTGCTTAGACAAAAGATAGAGAGAGATAACAGCTTCATTTCAAGGCACAAAAGAACCAGAGTTGTCATCAGGAGCATTCTGTTATGTTTGGGATATGTATATTTTTTTCACAATATTCGCAAACATTATATGTATATTTTACTTAAGCTGCTTAGAGGACTAGGAAGATTGCTTTGTGGGTAGAGTGCTTACCACGCAAGATGATGACCTTAGTTGGGATCTTCAAATCCCACATAAGCCAGATGAAATAGCACAAGCAGCTGTGATCCCAGCAAACCTGAGGCGAAAAGGGAGGAAGAGACAGAAAAGTCCCTGGAGGCTCAAACGCCAGCTAGGCTTGTGAATGCAGGGTGAACATCAAGATACCCTGCTTCAAACGAGGTGGAAGGCAAGGACTGAGCTCCACACATGCACTGTGCCATACAGGCACACACAGATGGAGAGAAACAGAGAGAGACCAAGTCCCACTGTTCCTCAACAATGCAGGAAATCAAAAGCTGCTTTCCAGAAGGCTGATCACCCACAGCCCAGGAATGAGAAGCCAGAATCTTAGGATGATGGCCCAGAGAACTGACATGATTTAAAATTATCTTTGTTGAAAATATCCAAAGGTGACATTTGAACCTAGGTAAGACTAAATGGACCCAGTTGTTCTTTATGCTTTTGCTCTGAGTAGTATGGAAGCACAGCAGCAGCACCCTTGGGTCTGCTTCAGAATCTTCATTTTAGTGATATCCCCAGGAATTTGCATACTTAAGAAAGATAAGCAGAACTTCACACGGCACTCAAAGAAAGGAAGGAAATTAACCTCAGAAATGGAACCATGTGCTCTATAAAGGGTGTGGTTACCCCCATACTGAAGGGAGCTAAACACACCTATACATCCTCCTTGTTCTCTGCTATATCAGTGCCTTGTATACTTCAATTTGAAAAATGATGCAGAGTTTACATTAAAATATTTTTTCTTGGGAGCTAGAGAGATGGCTTAGCAGTTAAAGTGTTTGCCCGTGAAGCCTAATGACCCAAGTTTGACCCCTCAGAACCCACGTAAGCCAGATGCAAATGGTGGTATGTGAATCTGGAGTTAGTTTGTAGTAGCTGGAGGTCCTGGTACACCTATTCTCTCTCTCTCCCTTTCTCTCTCAAATAAAAAAAAATACATAAATTTAAAACTATTTTTCTCTGCATAATAAGATAAGCTTTATTTAACAAAATTATTCAAATATCCAAGACAACTGGAAAGGTTACAAGGTAGGTTCAACTTCAGTTGAAATCAACTGAGGCTAGATTAAGGCATAGAACAGCTTGGCTGCCAGTGAAAAGGAGTCCTGCAATATCAACGGGCAATGGATAACAGCACAGAATGTTAAAAATAGTTGGTAGTTTTCAATACATAACTTTTTCTATAGCTTTAACTTATAGAGCCATGTTAATGCTTTATAAGCTCATAGGAATAAATAAATAAATAATGATTAAATAAAAGCAAACAGTAAATAACTAAGGTAAGAATCCAGATATCTTACTAACATTTACAAAGGATGTCAAGCTCCATGACAAATACACAACATTGAAGAAGTAGGAAGAAACTAGAAACAAACTTTTAGCTCTAAAGTATAAACCTAAAGACAAAAAGAACAGTATATAATTTGTTTTTCAGATCAGTATACAATCCTGAGATGCAACTTTTAGACTACATTTTGTGTATCCTTGAATTGAGAAAAGAAAGAAATCAATTGTGAATAATAACAAGTACACCTCCTGCTAGCACAGGAAGGAATTACAAATAAAACATTAGCTCTGTGATGTTGTAATGGAATCAGAGACATCACCATGAGCTTGCAGCTTTGCATCATTAAAGGAGTAAATGGAAAAACAGGTGTAAGTGTGTGTCTGTGCACTATGTCCACACCTCTATCTGTCAATTTTATCTACTGAAAAATCTGGAAGCAATCAATAACTCTCATAGTAAGTAGCTTATCCAATCCACAGATCTGTCTCTGAGCACCATTCTTGGCTCAAAGTAGTCTGGGCTTCTTAGGAAAATGTCTATCTGATTCTACAGATGGGCAAATCAGAAAATGAATATCAGTTTGGGACACATCTTGGTTCTAGGAAATAAAGGATTCTTCAAAAATTATGAGCACATGTTGAAATGACAGAAAGGTCAATTCTAAGGGCATAATAGTTGCTAAATATCACAAGATTTGACAATAACAACCACAATAATAGTAATATAGTCCATGGACTAAACTTAATACTCACAAGTTCATACATCCATAAATGTAGAAGAAAGAATAAGACCTCATTTCAGTAAAATTTTGATTAGCTAATACAGAAGGAAGAAGAAAACTAAAAAGTTACCATTTGTCAAATACAAAGCAATGATTTGTAAATAAAAGCACAAATGTTAAAAGTCATAAATGAGGGCTAAGGACTCATGTTCTACTCTCCAGCTACTCTGCAAAGCCTAAGGACTCATGTCCTACTCTCCAGATCCCACTTTAGCCAGACACAAAAAGTTGAGGCAAGTGCAAAGTCACACACATGCCCATTAGGTGACTCAAGCCTCTAGAGTTCAATTGAAATGGCTGAGGCTCTGGTGCACTCTCTCTCTCTCTCTCTCTCTGTTGCTGTCTCTAAAAAATAAAATAAGTTCATAAGTGAGACCCTTCTAAGTGAAAGGATATTTAAACAGACTAAGAGAATCTTCCAGCAATACAATTTTTCTATAGAATTAAATAGTAACTTGATAACAAGGAGGAGCCAGGTATCTGTACCACTTGATTGAATGATCAAAATTAAAATCACCTTTAATGTGATATGTTCATATCATGTGCTAAAGAATACTCTAACAAAGGAACATCAGAGTTAATCATTATGTTCCCACACAAAATCACTGTTTTACTAAGAAAAGATATCAAATAACCTCATAGCAAGGTAAATTCTACTAATAGCCAATAAGTACTCTTCAAATATGTCAACATAAAGAAACCAGAAAAAAAGAGAGTGGGAGAGAGGAAGGAATAAACAGGGAAACAAAAGAGGAAGAAAGAAGGGAGGGAGGGAGAGAGGGAGAGAGGTTGAAATGATAGTGCAGTTAAATACAGTCTTGTGAAAGGACATTATTACGACAAATATGGAAATATGAATAGTGTATATAATTAATGCTTGTACAGAAACATTAATTTCTTTGTTTAACTGTTATTTTATAGATGTGAAAGATGTTGTAATTTGAAGAAGCTAAATAGAAAATAAATAACTTTAATGAAAGTCATAAATTATTCCAAATTTATTGACAAACTTTAAAGTTATAATTTTGAGTATATGTTTTATTACCTATGAATGAAACAACTTAAGAATTTTAAAAATTCAAAATTGAGATGACATCCCAATAAATGGTTAGAAAAAAATAATCTCACTTTGCTAATGAACCCTGGGCTAGAAAGCATGCACAATCAAAAATCCCTTGATAAAAAAATAATGTGAAATGAATGGCTTGTATTTTATTCTAACAGAAATAAAGAGATAAAAAGAATTTACAACAAAGTGATAAATATTGAAAATCAGCAAACGTATGAATAACAGCCTTACTGTTTCCAGCATGCTGTGTGATCTCCCACCCCTCAGATACCTCACCTGCTGAAGGAACTATATTTGAGTTACAGGTCTTCTATTTTATTAGTTTCAGGAACTTTCTCAAGCTTAGGTCTCTTCATAAATCTTCATTTGACCACAGTGCCCCATAGAGAGTTCTCCACATTCTTAACTGCCCTGAGAAAATGCATCAGCAGAAAGTTTACATGTGTGTTGACAGATTCAGTCTGTGAACTCACGCCTGGTTTTGCAGCATGGTATTTAGATCTAGCCAAATGTGGTACTTTGAATGTATGACCCCATAGACTCAGGTGGATTTTGATTTTTTTTTTATTATAGTTTTTAATCAAAATTGAGTTTGCAGCTTCAGCCCCAGCAGGCAGACTCCTACTACAGAGGAGCTTGTCCTGGTGGTAGATCTGAATTCTAGCCCAAAGGTATGCAGAGAGATTTTAGCTCTGGGGGGTCTTGCTTACTGCTGGTTTGTGCTTGCTGCTTTTTGGTGTTTGCAGGCTGACAGTGGTTTAATCTCTGTTTGGATATATAAATGGGAGCCAGCTTCTTCTGACATTGATGGGACTTCCTTTGGATTATATGAACCTGAAATAAACCCCTTCCTCCCATAGAACTGTGTTTGGCTGGATGTTAGTCCCAGCTACATGAAGTTGACTTCTACAGAAATTTTGTACCTGTGAGTTGGGATATTACTGTGTGATGAATCTCACTATGTTGATTTTGGTCGTTTGGAACTTGGGTACTGGAGGAATGTTGACAGAATTGGTACTTGGGACTGAAGATGCCTTCCAAGGAAGTAAGCCAAATTTTCTGGGCTATTCTGGGGAGAATTTGAAAATGCTAAGTGCAGAGAGAATTGTGTTGGTTTATGAACTTTCAAACAGGAAGGACAGACAGTAGAGTACTTTGTTGGAACTAGGCTACTAGCATTAAGGCTGGCTGCTAACATTGCCCAAGCCCTAAGTTAAATTTAATAGTAATACACTGGAGTGCTTGGTGAAAAATGTAGAACTAAAAATGTATGCTTTGTCACACAAAAAAATTCATAGAAGTCTAATGTTACTGGCACAGAGACAGATTTTAGATTACTGAAGCTGCTATTGTCAAGCAGATTACCACCATTAACTGCTTTATATTGAAATAATGGAAAGATGCTTGAGGAGATGTCAACCCAGGAAAGACTGAATGGTAGAAATGCAAACTCTTTTTAAAGGAGGTGACTTGAAAGAAAGGAACCTGCTCTTCAAGGCAATTATTTCCTCCATGGATTAGCAAAATGTCATGGCACACCTGGTACTGGTTTTGAAAGCATGGAAAATGGATGGAAGTGGGTCATGAAGTGCACATGGTTCCAGGAGCCACTGCTGAGATACAGCTGCATGCGAAGCAGGATGATGTCCTTCATCTGAGGCCGGTGAGACCATTGTAAGATGGACTGTGTTTTGTAGTGCTGACCCTAAAATATTTTGGATATACCAAGATTGTGAAAAATTACCATGGAGCATAGTTGGTTCAGGGTGGAAGCATTCTCTGGCTATTCATCCCAGCTGGAGGGATGTAAATTGAAAATCCAGACACTGTCATCACTGGTTATGTCTGTTGGCCTTGAACTGCGGATGTTTGATGTTTACATGGTAGCTATTGATTTTGCACTGGTCTAATATCTCTTTATTATGCTTTATAACAATGGAAAAGTTTGCTCTGTGTCATTATATGTTGGAAGAATGTAGCTTGTTCTGATTTTACAGACTTATTGTTAAGAGACAGCCTTGAATTTCAGATGAGACTTGGAACTTTGGAACAGTCTTAAAGTTGGTAAAAACTATGAGGACTTTGAAGGTTGGAGTGAATACAATATGCAGTGTGAGATGGTTATGAGTCTATGGATGCCAGTGGAAGAATGTGGTAGTTGGAATGTATGACCCTATAGACTCAGGGTAATTTTTTTTATTACTAAAGTTGAGTTTGCAGCTTTAGCTCCTAGCAGTCAAATTTCATTCACAGGGGGTGTATTTGAATTCCATCCCAAAAGTGATTTCTATTTTTTGGTGTTTTCTAACTGCTTGAATTTTTGAATGGGAGCCAGCTTCTTCTGCTGTTGATGGAGCTTCCCCTGGATTCTGTAAACTTGAACTAAATCCCTTCCTCCCATAAAACTATGTTTGGTTGGATATTTGTCCCAGCATTATGGAACTGGCTACAATATCAAATCATTTAACCTTGCCATTGTTTGATCTCTGCATCAGTTTAATAACTGGGGGGAGGGGATTCTATTCACTGCTTAAAGGTCAAGTGACACAATCCATGAGAGACATGTAGCAAAATGCTACATAATCTGTGTTCCATAAATGTTTGATTTTTTTAAGCAGGTTTTTAAGCATTCACATTGATATCATCAGTACATATTTTCCTGAGTTTTTACTTCACCAAACGTGTGATGAAATAATTTTTGTATAGCACTGCATGTTATATGTTGTATGAATCTGCTTCAGTACTCCCTCTGCTCTACATTGAGCAGAACTCAATAACTATTTGTTATAGTTGAGGCCAGAGAATATTTAGATCACCAGCATCAGTCTTTTATGGGTTTTTCAATTAATCATGAGAATTTAAAGGAAAATGAGGAAAAGCCATATATTCATTATTGAATCCTGAAGGCACTCTTCATTCCATGTTTACAGAAACTGAAGTTTAGGAGTATGTAACTATTCATAGTAACATTTTTTTGTCTTACTATATTCTTTTTTTAATTAATTAGTTTTGTACTCAGTGAATGCAGTCAAGTTGGTACCATTGTCAGCCTCCTCCATGTCCTACCCCCTCCCCCGACCCCTCCTTGTTGAGGTATATGGGTCATGCATTGAAGAGTTAGCCCACAGCTATGGGTAGGAGAAATGTCCCTGCGTATCATGACCCAGTGAGTGGCTCTGACATTCTTTCCACCCCCGCTTCTGCAAAATTTCTGAGCTTACCTGAATGAACCGAACATAGAAACATTCTTAAGGAAGAATTTGAACTCAGATCTTTCATCAAATAAATGTAGGTGGTCTGGAGAAAGCCTGGAAATTTATATGCCAAAAGTATTATCTTGGTTCCTCTGGTGATTTGTCCTTCCTCATGATAATTCACACCCTCATGCCACTCCTGTAGAAGAGCTTCTGTGTTGGCTAGAATTTCATCCCAATTCTGTGCATCCATTTGTGTCACTCAACTGAGTTACAATAGATACAACACTCCAGGACATTAAAAGTTAAATAGCTGCTTGGGGGTTTATCAATAAAGAAACAGACTATTCTCTATGAGTAAACAGACTCCATATTCACATGGTTGCTCAGGTAAAATATCTTATTGTCAACTTTAAATTATTCTTATTGCATAAGTATTATCTAATTCTTAATTCAACACATCAGTAAAAGTATAAATTATAGCTTCAAAAATTTTATATGTATATATATATATATATATATGTGTGTGTGTGTGTGTATGTGTGTGTAGATATTCATTAATATACAATTTTTGAAATCAGATTTATATATATGAAACATATATGCATATATACATACTAGCTAGGAAATGGAACCAGTCTAGATATCCCTCAGTTGATAAGTGCATAATGAAGATTTGGCACATTTATACAATAGAGTTCTATTCAGTGGTATAGTGAAGTTATGAAATTTGCAGGGAAATGGATGCACCTGGAAAGGATTATACTTTGTGAGGTAACCCAGGCCCAGAAAGCCAACTGCCACATGTTCTCTCTCATATGTAGATCCTAGCTACAAATGTTTGGACTTGTATGTAAGTTGGAATAAAACTCGATAACAGAGGCAAGTAAGCTAGAAAGGGGCTATAAGGGAGGAAAGAGAGGGGAGGACTTAAGGGGATGGTATTGTATATATGTAAGTAGAAGAATAGATTACTGGGGTTGGAACGACCTAAGTGAGGTCAGGGGAAGAGACTGAGTAAAGAAAGGGTGGGCGACAGTTAATCACAAGTCTAGATGTTGTGAATAAACCACATGGAACCCTACTTTTTAAGACAATGGCACATCCAAAAGCCATAGACTGCTACTAGAAAAATTTTAGTGCTGAGGATAGGACATCTTCCAGTTAGTTGTTAGTCAGAGAGGTCCCTAGTGCCCCCAAAACATTACAGGCCATTGCCAAAGCTCTTTGTTTCCTACCAGGAATAGATGATAGGACCCTATTGCTTAAGATTCCAGGTGGCTAGGCTACAAGGTCACTGACAAATGAAGCTGAATCTGAGCTGAAAACCTCCTCCCTAAAGACAAGAAGACAGAAAGCTGGAAAAAGCTGCACTGCATGCAGCCCTACAGGCAAACAGAAGTCATCAGCAGTGAAAACAGTAGACACTCCAAGCCTTAACTTTGGCCAACCAAGGACAAATGACCCAACAGGTGCAATAGTGGCATGTCTATTATGGGGGAAACAAACTGGTCTATAATTGGACTACAGGCCTGCTCTATGGGAGGGAATACATGCCTGCTACTGAAAACCAAATTAAAAGCCTATGGCAGGTGAGGGCATGAGCCCTAGGAGTGGAACACCTGCTCTTGTCTGGCTAAATGCATATATTATGTTCACCAAAGTGCCCTGCAAGCACTTTACTTGAGGTTCATACCCATATATTAATGGTCCTCTCACTTTTCATTAGAGAAGCTTCTCTTTTCAGATGGTGGTGACCACTGGGATGACCCAAAAGTCACCATAGCACTGAGAAGATTTAACAGTGGAGTATTCCACACAGAAATATCTCTATCATATCTTCCAAGGTTCAGGGTCCATTGTGGAAGAAATGGTAGAAAAAAATGTAAGGGCCCAAGGAAGGATAGAACTGCTTCCAATACAACAACTCAGATAGCAATTGCACCAATATCCATGAACTCACAGTGCCTACCACTACCTACCTTCAGAAGACCTTCATAATAAGAGGAAAAGTGATGATGATATGAACATAAAAGAGAAACTAATGGAGTGAGGGAGGGGATATCATGGAGAATGGATTTGAAGGGGAAAGTGGGGGAGAGGAGGAAATTATCGAGGTTTATTGTCTGTAATAATGAAAGTTGTCAAAAAGTTTAAAAATGTATATGTATATAAAAATAATATGGATATATAAATTTATATATAGTTTTGAAGGCAGAATTTACATACAGGACATACACACACACACATACACACATACATACACACATATATATCACCACTTTCAACACTAGCACCATGCACAAGCCACCATCATCTCCTACATGGACCACTACAAGAAGTTCTCATCTGCTCCCATTTCTACTCTTCGCTAGCCATCTTTTTCATAGTCTAATCTGTGTAAAACAGCCCAAGACTATAATTTCTGTGACAAAAAACCTCTTGGTGCAATATTATCTTGAATGGGATTCATTCTAGAAGGCCCTGCCCCAGGCCACCTTCTCTGAATTCTTTTATTTTTGCATTCCCTTCATTCATCCAATACCAGTGCTCTGTGTTCTAAGCACATTTATTTCAGGTTCAACACATCTGCAGCATATACATGGTGGTCTCTTCCCTGGATTTCCATGGTTCATTCCCTCAGGCTTTTGCTATATATCAGTTTATTAGAAGGGATATTTTCCTGCATACTCATTGCCCATTATGCTTCATTCTTGCTTTTGACTAGCTTCTTCATTATACTTAGCACTATATATCATTATATTATGTATCACTTGAGTTTAGTTTATGACCTGCCATCCCTGCTACAGTATAGGCTTAATAATAGTATGTGCCTTACCTGTGTCCTCAGCACCCAAAGCAGTCTATAGAATGAATGAAAGAGTGTCTTAGTCCCTAGTATCTGATAAGCACATTTTAATTTTCGAATAATGATAGCGAAAAATGCAATGGTATTGATAATTGCTCTACTGGTCTGTTTCCTATGTTTTCTTACTGATGAGGAAGTAAAAGCTTTAATCAGAAATTTTAAGTTGTTTCACACTAAGTTTATTGCCACTAAGATTCAAGGAGCAAATAAGAGGGCTTTATTTATTTTTAATTTTTTTCAAAAATTTTTTATTAACAACTTTCATGATTATAAGAAATATCCCATGGTAATGCCCTCCCTTCCCCCGCTTTCCCCTTTGAAAATCCATTCTCCATCATATGCCCTCCCAATAGGGCTTTATTACAAGTACCTTAGTTGTAGTCTTTAATTTCAGAAGTAACATTATCAACATAAGAGGTGAAAGCATCCTTATGAGGCCAGTGAAAAGCCACCTTTGATTTACTGAATATTTTACACACATACTGCACATGCAATGATGTTCATTATTTATGAAAAAGAACAATTGTAAAAACAATATTCCATAGGCAAAATTATCCCTTATAAGACAATGACTGCTTTCCTTCTTTATTTTTTTCTCTTCAAGATGAAAACACATCAAATAAGCCTGTATATTTACTAATTTTCAAGCTAACAGTCAAAGTAATAGGTTTCCTTGTAAGCATATATACCTTACTCTTCCCCCCCTTCCTCCCCTCCTCCATTCCTGGTTTGTCCCCTTCCTCCATGCTCCAATAACTCTCCTGTTTCCATTTCACATGTTTAAATAAATACTTATGAAATAAATGTACACATTAATTTATCCAATGCTGATTTTTTTTAATTCTAAAAAGAAATCCTTCAAATAATATTGCTCCCTTCATTCCCAGGCTCCAGATTGGGAAGACATAATTATCAGGAAGGTGCTGTTTTCTTCTTTCACTCTGTCATCTGTTTTGAATTTATATTTTACTGGGCTCAGTCAGGTACACTGTGGCAGATGGCAAGTGAAATCCAATTAGTGGTGTCTTGCAGCTCAACTTGTGTTAGTACTCTCAACTCAAGCAGTTTGTTGAGAAGTCACTGCATGAGTGTTAGCTCTTTTCATAAGCAAAATGAATTAACAGCACTGATCTGTACTTGATCTGATGTGATGTTTTATGAATGGAAATAAGACATTGTTTTCCCTGGGGTTATTTTTCTCAAAAATATCAGAGGCAATGTCAGAGCCGACTTCCGGCCAAGATGGCGACCGCCTAGCTGCGCTGCAAATCCCGGGGAAAGAAAGGCAAGATATTAAGGGTATATAGTGGCTTTTAGGGGAGAGAAATCTGAGAGGGCACAGGGGTGGGGGAACAGGGAATCGCAGGTCCCCTTTCGGGCGGGTAGGCACCCCTCGCCCCAAATAACCGCCGGGTTCAAAGCTCCACCCCTGCCGCTGCTGCTGCTCCGGAGCCCGCACGGCTGCCACTGCGCGCCGATTGTTCCCTCCGCGCGGAAGCTTAGACTGCTCCGCACCCTTGTCCACTCGCACACCTACTGAGTGTGCCCAGTCCCACAAGCTCAGACTGTATCTCTCGCTTGCATCAGCTCAGGTGCCACCCCCTACCTGCCTGCCGCACCGGCGGGCCGCCATTGTCCCGTGGCGGGGGAGCACAGACTGCTTCCGGTTCCCAGTGTTCCCAGCCAAAGTCTGGGCGGCTTCAGTGCTTGGTGCCTCAGTGCCACTCCTAGCTCGAACGCAGGAGCTGTGGCACATTACCGCTTGAGAACTCAAACAATTTTGGCGCCCCTGCCAGGTAGTAGATAGACGGCTTTGGCAAGTGAGATTATTCCCTGCGTGCGGAAGCTTAGACTGCTCCGCACTCTCCTCCACTCGCCCTGTCTGCCGCGCGGCTGTCCCCAATTGTCCTGTCCTGGGGGAGCGCAGACTGCTTCCGGTTCCCAGCATTCCCAGCCAAAGTCTGGGCGGTTTCAGTGCTTGGTGCCTCAGTGCCACTCCTAGCTCGAACACAGGGAGCTGTGGCACAATACCGCTTGACAACTCAAGCAACCTTGGTGCCCCTGCCAGGTAGTAGATAGGCGGCTTTGGCAAGTGAGATTATTCCCTGCGTGCAGAAGCTTAGGCTACTCCGCACTCCTGTCCACTTGCCCTCTGTCTGCCGCGCGGCTGTCCACAATTGTCTTGTGGCAGGGGAGCACAGACTGCTTCCGGGTCCCAGCGTGCCCAGCCAGAGTTCGGGCGGCATCAGTGCTTGGTGCCTCAGTGACACTCCTAGTTCGAACGCAGGCAGCCTTGGCACATTACCGCTTGAGAACTCAGGCAACTTCGGCGCCCCTGCCAGGCAGTAGATAGGCGGCTTTGGCAAGTGACAGCAAAAGCCCAGGCTTCTTGACAACGCCCCCAGGCTGCATAAGATCCCCATTGTTCTTGAGCCCAGGCTGATACGCCCACTTATCTGCCCATACACTGTCATGGGAAGAACACAGCGCAAAAGAAATAACATGAATAATCAAATGCAAGAAAATCCAATTAGATCACCCACTCCCACAATGAATACTTCTAACCAAAACATAGAAGAACAAATAGGACCAGAACACCACATTGAAGCTATGAGCAATGCAACTCTAACCAACATATTGGTAGAACTTGCAGGAAAGCAACAAAGGGCCGACAATCGTGTGGATGCTGCCATCACTAAACTAGAACTAATAGATAAGAAATTGGAAGGATTAGATAAGAAAATGGAAGGATTTCAAAAAGAGTTAAGAGATTTGAGGGAGAGTGAAAAAAAAGAAGACCTTAAAAATCAGCTGACCATGCTAAATGAAGACATAAAGAAATGCAAGGATGAACTCCAAGAATCATCAAGAAAATCAGAAAATGATGTGAAAAGGGAGCTTGAGAGAGGGATGGAAATTATACATAGAAAAATAATAGAAAATGCAAACTTAATTGAACAAGCCCAAAACTCACTAGAAGCTCTCAAGAATAGAGTCAGCCAAGTGGAGGATAGAAACTCTGATCTGGAAGACAAGATGGAAGAAACAGTTAGAGAGTTCAAAAATTTCAGTAAGTTTAAAAGCTCCTGTGAACAGAACATGAGGGAATTGTGGGATACAGTTAAACGTCCCAATATCAGGATCATTGGAATACCAGAAGGAGAAGAAATCCAGACCAAAGGCATGGAGAACTTATTTAACAAAATAATTGAAGAAAACTTCCCCAATCTCTTAAAAGAAAGGCCCATCAAGATACAAGAAGCCAATAGAATTCCAAACAGACTGGACCAAAGGAGAAACTCTCCAAGACATATTATTATTAAGACTCTAAACATTGACACCAAAGAGAAAATCCTAAAGGCAGCTAGGGAAAAACAGCACACCACCTTCAGAGGTAACCCCATCAGAATTACTTCAGACTTCTCAATGGAAACCCTGAAAGCTAGAAGAGCCTGGAATGAAACACTGCAAAGTCTAAGAACCTATGGCTTCCAACCCAAACTACTCTACCCAGCAAAAGTATCCCTCATAATAGATGGTGAACGAAAAACTTTCCATGACAAAACTCAGCTTTACAATTATATGAACACAAAACCAAACCTACAGAGAGTATTTCAGGAAATTCTACACAGAGAAGAAAAAAATAATCAAACACAATTGCCTACAAGAAGCAGATCACAACAACCAAACTCAGGGTAGGCACAAAAAACTTCAATGTCCATGAAAATTCCAACCCACATTTACCATCACAATATGGCAGGGATCAAATCAAATCTCACAGTCATTACCCTAAATATTAATGGCCTTAATTCACCCATCAAGAGACACAAGCTAACAGGATGGATCAAAAAATTAGACCCCTCAATCTGTTGCCTTCAAGAAACCCACCTCACCATTAAAGACAGACATCTCCTTAGGGTGAAAGGGTGGAAAACAGTATTCCAAGCAAATGGGAATAAGAAACAAGCAGGTGTAGCTATATTAATATCGGATAAAATAGACTTCAAACCAAATATAATCAAAAAAGACAAAGAAGGCCACTTCCTACTTATCAAGGGAACGATCCATCAAGAGGATATTACAATCATAAATCTGTATGCACCAAACACAGGGGCACCACAGTTCATAAAACAAAACCTACTTGACAATAAAACAGAAATAACCACAAACACCATCATAGCTGGGGACTTCAATACACCATTATCAGTAATAGACAGATCATCCAAACAGAAACTCAACAGGGAAGTAAGAGAGCTCAACAAAACCATAGATCACTTAGACCTAACGGACATTTACAAAACATTCCATCCCAAATCCACAGATTACACATTCTTCTCAGCAGTCCATGGATCATTCTCTAAAATAGACCATATATTGGGTCACAAAGACTGCCTCCACATATTTAGGAAGATTGACATAATTCCCTGCATGATATCAGATCACAATGCTATATTGCTAGAAATCAACAATAAAAGACTCACCAAGAATCCCAAAGGCACCTGGAAACTGAACAGCACACTTTTAAACAATAAATGGATAGTGGATGAAATAAAAAATGAAATTGCAAAATTTCTGGAATTGAACGACAATGAGAACACATCGTATCAAAACTTATGGGACACAATGAAGGCGGTCCTAAGGGGAAAATTCATAGCACTCAATGCCTTCGTAAAAGACAGAAAGGTCCCAAATCAATAACCTAACCATCCACCTAAAGGCACTGGAAAAACAAGAAAAATCCAACCCAAAGAGCTCCAGAAGGAAAGAAATAATTAAAATAAGAGCAGAAATCAATGAATTGGAAACCAAGGAAACAATTAAGACAATTGACAAAACAAAGAGCTGGTTCTTTGAAAAAATAAACAAGATTGACAAACCCCTGGCCAATCTGATCAAGCAAAAAAAGGTGAAGCTTCAAATTAACAAAATTCAAAATGAAAAAGGAGAGATCACAACAGACATAAGTGAAATTGGGAGAATCATCAGGACTTATTTCAAAAACCTCTACTCCACAAAACTGGATAATGTGGAGGAGATGGATAAATTCTTGGACGCATACCATCTACCAAAGCTAAACACAGAGCAGATTAATCACCTCAATCAACCCATCACACTCATGGAGATTGAAAAACTAATAAAAAACCTCCCAAAAAAGAAGAGCCCAGGACCAGATGGCTTCTCAGCTGAATTCTATCAAACCTTCATGGAAGAACTCAAACCAATCTTCCTCAAACTGTGCCACACAATTGATGAACAGGGAAAGCTACCCAGCTCCTTTTATGAAGCTAGCATCACCCTAATTCCAAAACCAGGCAGAGATGCCACAAGAAAAGAAAACTACCGGCCTATTTCCCTGATGAATTTAGATGCAAAGATCCTAAACAAAATCCTTGCAAACCGAATCCAACAACACATCAAAAGCATTATACACCTTGACCAAGTGGGATTCATTCCAGGAACATAGGGGTGGTTCAACATACGGAAATCTGTCAATGTAATACACCACATAAACAAGGTTAAACATAAAAACCACATGATCATTTCGATAGATGCAGAAAAGGCCTTTGACAAGATTCAACACCACTTCATGTTCAAAACATTGGAGAGAGTTGGCATGGTTGGTTCATATCTTAACCTAATAAAGGCAATATACGAAGCTCCGAAGGCCCAAATAATACTTAATGGAGAGAGACTGGAGGAATTCCCATTAAGATCAGGAACAAGACAGGGTTGTCCACTCTCACCTCTGCTTTTCAATATAGTTCTGGAAGTCCTAGCTCAAGCAATAAGACAGGAGAAGGAAATAAAAGGGATACAATTTGGAAAGGAGGAAGTTAAGTTAGCTTTATTCGCTGATGACATGATTATATATGTAAGAGACCCGAGAGACTCCATCCCAAAACTCCTGAAGGTGATTAACTCCTATAGCAAAGTAGCAGGATACAAAATCAATGCACAAAAATCAGTAGCCTTCCTTTATGCAAAGGACAAAGATACAGAAAAAGAAATAAGGGACATAGTCCCATTTTCAATTGCGACAAAAAAAATAAAATACCTTGGAATAACGTTAACCAAGGAAGTGAAAGATCTATACAATGAAAACATAAAAACACTCAAAAAAGAAATTGAGGCGGACTTGAGAAAATGGAAAGACCTCCCATGTTCCTGGATAGGCAGAATTAACATTGTGAAGATGACAATCCTACCAAAGGCAATTTACAGATTTAATGCAATACCAATTAAAATCCCCACAGTGTTCTTCACAGAGATAGAAAAAATGATCTCAAATTTCATATGGAAAGGCAGAAGGCCTCGCATTTCCAAACATATCCTCAGCAAAAGAAATACCTCTGGAGGCATCACCATACCTGATCTAAAGCTATATTACAAAGCCATAGTAATAAAAACAGCATGGTACTGGCATAAAAACAGGACTGTAGATCAATGGAATAGACTTGAGGACCCGGACTTTGGGTCAAGCAACTATAGCTACTTGATATTTGATAAAGGCCCAAACAATATACGCTGGAAAAAAGACAGCATCTTCAACAAATGGTGCTGGACAAACTGGATAACCATATGCAGGAAACTAAAACTTGATCCACACATTTCACCATGCACTACAATCAAGTCCAAATGGATCAAAGATCTCAATATAAGACCAGACACTCGAATACTACTGGAAGAAAATTTAGGAAGTACATTCCATGATATAGGAATGGAAAAAGACTTCCTGAACAAAACCCCAGTAGCTCATGAACTTAAACCATCACTCAACCAATGGGACCACATGAAGCTGAGGAGTTTCTTTACAGACAAGCATACAATTAGCAAAGCCAATAGATTACCCACAGAATGGGAGAAAATATTTGTGGGTTATCCAACTGATAGAGGACTAATCTCTAGAATCTACAAAGAACTCAAAAATCTAAACAGTAAGAAGTCAAACACCCCACTCACAAGATGGGGCAAAGAGCTGAACAGGCAGTTCACAGAGGAAGAAATAGAAATGGCAAACATACACTTAAGAAAATGTTCAGCATCCCTAATCATCAGAGAAATGCAAATTAAAACAACTATGAGATTCCACCTTACCCCAATAAGGATAGCAAGCATCAAAAAATCAAATAAAAATAAATGCTGGCGAGGATGTGGAGAAGTAGGAACACTCATCCACTGTTGGTGGGAATGTAGGATGGTACAACCACTTTGGAAAGCAATATGGAGACTGCTGAAAAAGCTGACTATAGAGATACCAACAGACCCAGTTATTCCCTTACTGGGCATCTACCCTAAAACCTTCAAACCACAGACTAAAGAGATTTGCTCAACCATGTTTATAGCGGCTCAATTTGTAATAGCTAAGAGCTGGAATCAACCCAGATGTCCATCACTAGAAGAATGGATAACTAAGATGTGGTATATCTACACAATGGAATTCTATACAGCAGTAAGAAAAAATGACACAATGAAATTTGAGGAAAAATGGTTGAACCTGGAACAGATCATTCTCAGTGAACCTACCCAATCACAGAAAAACAATCGCCACATAGTCTCACTCATCTACAGCACCTAACCTGAATCTACCGAAGATACCTTACATACCCAGCAAGCATCTCCTAGATTAGACACTAGGATGGAAGGGGAGGGAGGGGAGGGCATCAAAGGGGTGGGAAACACAAATCTAGACCCAAACGGCAATGGTACCATAATCTTCTACTTACTAAAAGATAGACCAAATGGCTGATCCTTCACCAGGCCCTTACAGGGAACACCTGAACCACAAGACACTGGAGAGGGTAAGATTAAGACTAACCTTAATCTCCTACATCTTCCCTCCCTCACTTCCCCTCTCCCTGTCTCTCTCTCTCTTATCTCTAACTCTTGTATATTAGTTATCTTTTTCCTCATTTTCTTAGTGGGCACTGACTTGTAACTCCCAGAACCAGCATGGGGCTATCATCCACAATGAGCTTTTGATCAGTGAGACCTACAAGGTTTCCTAAAAGACAGACAGATTTCTGTCAGAGTACTTGATGACCCACCAAAGGTTAGTGGTAAGACCCTACTGCTGAAGATACCTTATGTGATTGACATGCAAATTAGAATGGCATGGCTGGAAGTTGGATGAGAGTCAGTCCCCAGACAGTCAGCGCGTCTAGTGCCAGAAGGTGCTACATGGGCGACTGGGGGAAATTGACCAATATCTATCGAAGCAACGCATGGTCTAACCTACTTAGCAGCAAATAACTTATTGTGATGCCCACACAAGTGCAGTGGTGGCACACAGCCATGGTGGGGAACCAACTGCTCTCAATTTGGCTAACTGATTCCCTCAGTGGTACGGGACCCATAGCTGGAGCTGGGAAACAAGTCAGAACCATATCCAAACATAAGCCCACTCTCCAGTATCAAGCTACTATCAATTGTGGGCTACAAGAGGGCCTACACCTATTAAATTCTCTATAAAAAAAAAAAAAAAAGTAAGGGTTATCTCATTTGTCCTGGTGCTAACTTACTCTCCGTTGGAGAATCTGCTTCTCTTTTTCAGATAGATGTAGACCCTAAGGAGAGAGCCACCCCATCATACCTCAAAAGGGCCCCGGCTGAAACTAAGAAAACTTTGAGAAACAAGCAAGGGGGCTGTTTTCCTGATGAACCGGACACCAGCACAAGGGGGAAGGAGATCAGCATAGAGAAAAATCAACTCCTACCAAATCAGAGAGCCAGAGCCTCAGAGGCCCTCAACACCTCATCACTGAAGCAGACCAAAAATGAACCCAACATGGCTCAGGGAAATTTTGCGGAA
Organism: Dipus sagitta; assembly: GCA_036346955.1. NCBI lineage: Eukaryota > Metazoa > Chordata > Mammalia > Rodentia > Dipodidae > Dipus > Dipus sagitta. Next base: position 122,460,162 of record CM070772.1, read on the forward strand.
GAGGTGGCGGAAAGAATGTCAGAGTCACATGTTGGGTCATGATATGCAGAGACATTTAGCTTACCCATAACTGTGGGCTAACTCCACAATGCATGACCCGTATACCTCAACAAGGAGGGGCCAAGGGGAGGGGGTAGGTCACGGATGAGCCTAATAATGATACCAAACTGACTGTATTTGCTGAATACGGAACTGACTAATAAAAAAAAAAAAAAGAATGTCAGAGCCACATGTTGGGTCATGATATGCAGAGACATTTATCTTACCCATAACTGTGGGCTAACTCCACAATGCATGACCCATACACCTCAACAAGGAGGGGCCAAGGGGAGGGGGTAGGTCATGGATGAGCCTAATAATGGTACCAAACTGACTGTATTTGCTGAATACAAAAGTAACTAATAAAGAAAAAAAAAAGGGGAAAAAAAAATAAAAAAATAAAAAAAAAATATCAGAGGCCATCACTATACATTATGGCTGTCTGAGGTGATGGTAATAGTTGGGTAAGCAATGGGTACTTTACAAAGTAAACCTGAAAACTGGGGGAAGACATTTGCAAAGTTCTAACATGTTTCTGAGAACCTACACATGTAGGACTGTGGCACACACAGAGCTATGTGGACACTTATGAAAGAAAACAAATGACCTTAAGTGACTAAACTTGTGCTTCTGTGTAAGATGAGAGTCAAAGGTAATTTATAAACATCTAGACTGAAGATTGAAGACATGATCCAAATGCATACAAAGTGTCCCAAGCTATGAGACTTATTAATGATAAACAACTAAGGAAAATACATGTCTCATCATTACAAGGCCATTAAGCTAGCTAAGTAGAAACTTCAATTGTCATACAAACAATACAGAATCTGTACAATTCTTTCAAAAGGTCACAAAATAATAATTTGAAGTAGGGGAGACTGACTTCCATAATTATCTATTTAACATTTCAAACTTTCATGAGAGGAAGATAAGAGAGAATCACAGGAGATGTATATGACCAAAGTGATGTACATATATGTATGCATATACATATATATGTGTGTGTGTCCATTTTAATGAAACTTATTATTTTATATAATTAATATAGGATAAAGATAAAATGCATTTATATTTTAATAATATGTATGTGACATAAAAAAGAGTTCTAAATCATAAGTGAACTTATTGGTAACAATCAAACTTTAAGTACATGAAATGATAAAGGGAGAACCTAGTTAGAAGAAAAGTACAGTAAAAGGTATAAATAAAGGTCACTACAGAGATAACTATGAAATTAGGTTCTAGCTGATTTAAAAAGCAAGTTTAAAATCAATCACCATAAACTGTGCTGATATGGCTACAACTCATAGACACATACTGTAAGGCAATACACAAAGGAAGAAGTAGTATAGATAAAAGGAAATTTTAATACTATTATAATTAAATTAGTCAGAACTAGATTTTGATACATTAATTTTAAACTTCAGAACAAACAGAAAAGAATTTGAAGATGTTTTAAATGAAATAAAATCATTTCAATCATACACTAACATTTATTAACACATAAAGCATAAAAGTAATAGGACTGGGACTGGAGAGATGGCTTCGGGGTTAAGGCATTTGCCTCCAAAGTCAAAGGACCCAAATTCGATTCCCCAGGACCCATGTTAGCCAGATGCACAAGGGGGCGCATGCATGTGGAGTTTGAAGGCAGTTACTGGAGGCCCTGGCGTGCCCATTCTCTCTCTTTCTCTCTTTCTCCCTCCCTCCCTTTTTCTCTGTCAAATAAATAAATAAAAATAAAATATTTTTTTTAAAGTAATAGGACTGGAATCTTGGCTCAGGGCTAGAGTGCATACCTAACATGTAGAAGAGACTGAGCTTGATTTTCAGCATTTTAATAAAGCAGAATAATGGAGGAATAAAAAAAAACATCAAAAGACACATAGAATAAACAGAAACAGTGTGCTAAGCCCTCCTTTACCTATAATTACACTAAATGTAAACTGATTAAACTATTCAATCTAAAGATTGGAATTAGAAGAATGGATTTTAAAGGCTAAAATCTTTTTTGGTTGAAGAAATGGCTCAGTGGTTAAGTGTGTTTCCTATGGAAATGTGTGTCTCAGACAACCTGATATCCAGGGATCAACTATCCAGATTCCATGAAAGCAAATGGGCATGGTCACAGACCAATACCCTAGTCTCACAGAGGAACAAGACTTAAGAATCATTGGAGCCCAGCAAGCTTCAGTATCAGTGAAGAGACTCTGGCTCAAAACAAAGATGTGACAGAAGAGTGATGGAGCAGGACACCCAGTATTCTGCCCCAGGCAACATAGGTGAGCACCTCCTGCCACAGGCAAGCATATGGGGTGCCACACCATACCACACCCCAACACACATAGAATAAAATAAATATTTCTTATAAGATGGATGAATATAAAGTAAATAGCAAATATTTCAAAACGCAATGAGTTGAAAGTCAAAGGATAGCAAAAGATAACTCATGCAAAGAGATTTTACTCAAAGATTGAAAAGACAATGTGTAGTGATAAAAGATCAATCAAAGAAGCTATAAGAAATTATAATCTGTGTACTTAGTAAGAAAGTAGTATAATACACAAAAGAAAACCTAGCAGAAATGAATCAGGAAACAAAATTTGGTATACTACCTAGGAGGAAGGTTTCTATGGTACAGTTAATTTTGGATTTAGTGTTGTGGGTATCTCTCTCCACCCTCCCATTACCTTCCCTCCAAACCCTTACATCTCTGTTACCTGTCCCTCAAGTTGGCTGTCAGTAAACTCAAGCTGTTACAGATTAGAAACCACAGAGGAGGGAGAACATACAGTGCTTGTCTTTCTGTCCTTATGTGAATTAATTTAGTATGACCTGTTGGAAGTCTGACCATTTTCATACAAATTTTAGTATTCCATGTTTCCTTACTGTTGAGCAGAATTTCACTGTATATGTACAAAGTCTTCATTATTCATTCATCAAACAATAGGTATCTGGGTTGATTCCACTATTTTATTATTGTGAATTAAGCAGTTATAAACATGGCTGAGCAAATATCTCTGCAGTAAAGACTGAAGCCTTTGAAGTATATGCCTAGTAGAGGAATATCTGGGCCAGTTGTTCTATTTTTATCTTTTTCAGGAGTCTCTATATTGATTTCCATAATGGTTGTACAAGTTTGTACTCCCAGCAGTAGTGAATGAGGGTTCCTCATTCCCAACATCCTCAAAAAACACTTATTGTCACTTGATTTTTTTTTTTTTTAAGATTGCCATCCTGACTGGAGGAAGATAGAATCTCATAGTTGTTTTAATTTGGATTTCCCTGAAGGTTAAGGATTTTGAGCATTTTCTTAAGTGAATATTAGCTATTTGCATTTCTTCCTTAGAGAATTCCCTATTCAGTTCTCTGCCCCATTTTTTCCCAGTGGATTGTTTTATTTTTTAAATTTGTATATTTATTAATTTGACAGAAAGAGAAGCAGATACAGAGAGAATAGGTATGCCAGGGCTTCCAGTGACTACAAACAAGTCCCAGACTCATACACCACCTTGTGCATTTGGTTTACATGGGTCCTGGGGAATTGAATGTGGGTCCCTCACCTTTGCAAGTAAGCACTTTAACGTCTAAGCCATTCCTCCAGCCCTGTTTGATTTTTTTTTTATTGCTTTGTTCTTTGAGTTCTTTATAGATTCTACTTATTAGACTTCTGTCAGTAGTATAGCTGGTGAAGATTTTCTCTCATTCTGTGGCTAATCTGTTGGTTCTATTTGTAGAATGTTGTCCGGCACTGCCAGGCACAGCCTGGAGCCCTCAAGAGAGGGGCCTGAGCTTCCAGGCATGGCTAAGGAACCCCAGGCTACAGGAAGCCACTCCGTTTCCAAGCCCAGCACACCTGAACTTAGGCTCTGCTCATAGCCCTGTGACCTTTGACCAGCTGCCTAAGAAACTCCTTATCATCCTTCACACAGCTCATCCCCCTGAGACCCTAGATGGCCTGACGCCCCCCCCCCCCGCCATTTCCTGTGTGCTAGAATGAACATCCCCATATTCTAATTAGGCATCAGAAATAAAATTGGTATGTCCAACCCCCTTAGGACCCTTCCCCCCATCCTCAGATGCTTATGAACCCATTTCACTTACAGTCAACTGAGAGAGCTCTTCAACTTTCTCCCGGGAGTGTTTCTCTCATCACGCACTCACCCAACCCTGGCTGCCTGGATGCCTTCGGGGGGTAACCACGGTTGGCCCCCAGAGCAAGAATCCAGGAACCCACAGAATGTTTGTCTGTACAGAAGCTTTTTAGCTTCATGTGATCCCACTAGTTCCATTGCTAAAGATGCTGTTTTTTTTTTTTTTTTTCCAGTGTACATTGTCAGCTCCTTTGTCAAAAGTTGTAGCTATTTAAACTAAGGCTGTGTCTTCAATTCTTTGTCATTGGTCTATATGCCTATTTTTATGCCAGTGTCATGCTGTTTTTGTTACTATGGTGCTATAATATAGCTTTTGATTGGGTATGGTGAAGCCTTTTGAGGTGTTTCTTTTGCTGAGGATATTTTTGAATATCTGAGGCCTTCTGCCATTCCGTATGAATTTTGTGATTATTTTCCTATCTCTGTGAAGAATGATATTAGGATTTTTATTGATATTGCATTGAATCTTTATATTGCTTTTGGTAAAATTGCCATCTTCACAATATTAATTTTACCTATCCAGGAACATGGAAATTCTTTCCATCTTCTGAAGTCCTCCTCAATTTCTTTCTTGAGTATTTTTATTATTTTCATTATATAGGTCTTTCATATCCTTGGTTAGTGTTATCCCAAGGTATTTTATTTATTTATTTATTTTGTGGGTAGTGAAAATGGGACAGCCTCACTGATTTCTTCTTTTTATATTTGACTTTGAGGTACAGGAAACTTGTCTGGCAAAAAGAACCCTGGAGAGGGTGGGATGAAGCCTAACCCTAAAACATTTGGCTCTGGCTTGTAATTCCCAGTACCAGAAATTGATTACAAACCACAATGAGCTATTGATTGGAGAGACATACAAGGTCCCCTAAACAAGACAGGCTTCTGTCAAAACATTTGATTATACACCTGAGGTAAAAGATAAGACCTTATTGCTGAAGATACCACATGCTTCTGACACAGAACATTGGGAGATCTAGCTGGAATCTGGAAGAAGGTCAGTTCCCCAGTGGTTAGCCTGTGTAGTGCTTGAAAGTGCTACATGAGTGGCCTTGAGAAAATGGCCAACAACTTGTGAACAAGTACAGGCCACTGCAATATGAAAGCAACCAGCCTCACAAGATGCACGCACCTGTGCAATGGTGGCAGCCATCTGAGCCCTAGGTGGGTAACCAATGGCTCTCTGAATGGCTAAGAGATCTACTCAGTGGAAAGAAACCCATAGCTGGAACTGGAACCAAGTCAAAATCTTACGGAGACCAAGATTATGGACTCTAGTGAGAACTCCCACTAGTTTTTGGCCAAAAGAGAGGCTACACCCATCAAGATCTAAATCTATAACGACAATGATTATCCCCTTTAACCTATGCTGATCATGCTATTCAGTGCAGAATTTTTTTCTTTTCAGAAGGCAGCGAAAACCAAGGTCAACCAAAATCTATTAAGAAAAGATACCTGACTCCCTGTAAGTAAACCAACCACACCTCACACATCAGCTAGGCCCCACATGAAACCACAGAGGAACTGGTAGGTAAGCAAGAGTGCTACTTCAGTGGTAAGCCTGACAACCTGCACTAACCAGGGTGATGGAGATAGACACTGAGGATACTCAAAATCACCATAGCAGAAATCCTGAAGCTGCTGTCAGCTCAACACAAAAATAGACTTAAATCACACTCACTATGCATAGCTCAGGGAATTTTGCAGGAGAGGGGGCAGAAATATTGTAAGAGCCACAGGCTGAGAGGGAATATACAGAGGCATTTCTCATTCACAATGACTGACTGCTGCTCTCATAACTCATAATCCACAACCCCATGGCGAATACCAGCAATCCCACTGAGGAGAGCCCTCAGTGGAATGTGGACAGGAAGGAGGGAAATGGTAGTAGCAATGCATGTTGTGTCCATACAAAGTTCTTACTTAATAATAATAAAAAATAGAAACAAAATTTGCCAGTAGTTGAAGACTTCAATCCTCTTTCAACAATGCATAGTGCAAATGAACAGAAAACTCAAACTAATAAATAACAACAAAACAAAACATAAACACAAGACTCATATAACACCACAAACCAATCATCAATAAACATCTACAGAAGTCACAGTCCAGCCACAGAAGAATGTGCTTTCCTCATGAATCTCTATAGAATAATCTCTATGATAGACCATATGATAGGGGAAAAAAAACATAACCACAATTTGAAAGATTTAATCATGCAAAATATTTATTTGACCAAAAGCCAATGAAATCACAAGATGACAGAAGAAAATTTAGAAAAATTACAATTACAAGATGTTAAATGATATCAATAATCAATGGATAATCAATGCATCAAAGAAAAAATCACAAGGAAAAATTATAAAATGCTTCTTAATGAACAAAAATGAAAACATAGCATACCAAAACTGATAGAATGCAGCACTAGCACTACCCATGTTTGCAAGGGCCTTTGTTGCAAAAAGAAAACTATCATATCAATAACCTAATCACCCACCTTAAGAACCTAAAAATTAAAGAATTGTTTAATGGGGAGTGAAAAGGCCCAAGTTGCCGGGCGTGGTGGCACACGCCTTTAATCCCAGCACTCGGGAGGCAGAGGTAGGAGGATCGCTGTGAGTTCGAGGCCACCCTGAGAGACTCCATAGTGAATTCCAGGTCAGCCTGGGCTAGAGTGAGACCCTACCTCGAAAAACCAAAAAAAAAAAAAAAAAAAAAAAAAAAAAAAAAAAAAAAAAAAAAGAAAAGGCCCAAGTGAGGTCAGGGGAACAGATTGAGTAAAGGAAAGGCAGAGGGAGGGCTACTCAAAATCTAAGGGGATATAAATAAATCTTATGGACACCTACTTTTTTGGACAATGAACACTCAGGAGCCACAGATTGTTACTAGAAAATTTTCAGTGCCAGGGTGGGATACCTTTCAATGAGTTGTTGGCCAGGGATGTCCCTTATGTCCCCAAAACATTACAGGCCATTGCCGAGGCCCCTGGTTTCCCTCCAGGAAAAGATGGTAAGACCCTATTGCTGAAGACTCCACATACTTGGACTGCAAGGCCACTGAGAAATCCTGCTGGAACTGAGCTGATAACCTCCTCCATGTAGACCAGCTGACAGAAAGCTGGAAGAAGCCATTCTGCATGCAGTTCAATGGGAGAGAGAGAAGTCACCAGTGAAGATACTCAACAGTGGACACTGCAAGCCTTATATTTTGCCAGCCAGGCCAAATGAGCCAACGGGTACAATAGTGGCACGTCTGTCATGGTGGAAACCAACTGCCCTCTAATTGGACTGGAGGCCCACTCCATGGGAGGGAATACATTCCCGATACTGAAAACCTACAACAGGGGTAGTCATGAGCCCTAGGGGTGTAATGTCTGCTGCTGTCTGGCTAAATGTATATACTATACACATCAAGCTGCCCAGTAAGCACTTCTCTTAATGTTCATACCTACATATTAATCCTATTTTCACTTTTGGTAGAGAACCTTCTTTTGTAAGATGGCAGTGACCTTGAGATAACTCAGAAGGCACCATGGTACTGAGAAGAAGTGACAGGAGTGCTCAGCACTGCAATATCTCTATCACAACTTCCAAGGCTCAGGGTCCATTGCAGAAGAGGTGTCAGAAAGAATGTAAGAGCCAAAGGAAGGGTAGGACTCCTTACAATGAGCTCCTCCAGACACAAAATGGCCTGTATATCCATGACCTCACAGTGCCTGACACTACCTACACAAGACCATCATAATAGGAGGAAAGATCATGACATCAAAAGAAAAGAGAGACTGATTTAAAGGAAGAGGGGTTATGATGGATAATGGAATTTCAAAGAGTAAAGTGGGGGGGAGGGCATTACCATAGGATATTGTTTATAATCATGGAACTTGTTTATAAAAATATAAATAAATAAAAGTTTTGGAAAAAATAAAATATAAGGAAAGTAGAAGAAAGGAATTAAATAAGACAAGAAGAGAAATAAATTAGAAGAAAAAATAGAAAAGTCAATGAACTATTCATATCAGCTGCAACATGGGAACTGCTGAAAGTCTGTCAACTGGGCAGTGGATAGACAAGTATAGTATGTCCATAGAGAGAAGCCTGGTAGAGCCATAAGAAGGAATAAAGGAATGATACACTCAATAATATTTCTATGGCTGACCTTACTATATGCTAAGGGAAAGAAGGTAGTCTTAAAAGGTCTTGATTTTGTGATGCTATTGATATAAAATGTTCAGAATAGGAAACCCTATAGAGACAGAAAGTATATTAATGACGTCCAGGGGCTAGAGGAAAGAGAAAATAGGCAGTGATTGCTAATGGCTGTCTTTGGGGGTAATGAATACATAATGGAACTAGATAATGGGGATGATTGTAACACTTTGTGAATATATTAAGAAGCACTTAATTTTACATTGGAAGTAGCTAGATTGTATGATTATGTGAATTATATCACTATTTTTTAAATTACAAGAACTGTGAAAACTACATTCTATCTTCCAGATACCCCATTAATTATCTTCTTTATTGCCAAGATTTTATTCTTTCACCAAACATACATATTAGAGTATGGAATGAGCTGCTAGCTGTTATGCGCCTTGTGTAAATCTCCAGCTCTCATTTTTAGAAGTTACTGTCTGGAGAGATGGCTTAGTTGTTAAGGCACTTGCCTCTGAAGCCTAGGGACTGAGGTTTGATTTTCCACTACCCATGTAAGCCAGATGCACAAGGTGGCACATGAGTCTGGAGTTTGTTTGCAGTGGCAAGAGGCCTTGGGACACCCATTCTCTCTACCTACCTTTCTCTCGCTCAAATAAAAAAATAAATTAAATATTTTAAAAATGGTATTAAGAAATTATAACCAGGTGGCCAGGTGTACTTCCTCTACACATATGTGCATGCCTTTTAAAAAAAAATAGTTAACCAAAGTGTATTAGTGAGTTCTCTGAAACCTAATGAACTTCAGAAAGCAAGCCAAGTGATCAAGATGAAGAGTTTCTCCACACCCCTGTGCTTTTAAAAAGGAATCTCCAATGCTCACTCCATCACATCAGCAGGCCCATAAAGCTTTCCAGTCTCATCAATGAGACAGATGTTTCTCAGTCTACTGTTTAGGGGAAGGAAACAGTACTAATTTCTTCATTTGCCTGTCTTTTTTTTTAAGTCACCCTGGCCACAGACCCAGCAGTACCTCAGTACCTAAGCTAGCTGGCAGCCAACATAAAAATAGCTCATATTGGGACCTAAGGCAGTCACACTTGAAAAGCTGTGAGGGATCCACAAGGCGGGATCCTGATGCTATGATACAATGTGAATCAACCTGATTTATCCAAAGAATTTGATTGCTATCATCCATTTCCATAGAATGGATTGCTTTGCTGCTTACTGGAAGCTTGGGTGACACTCAAAAGTACCACCAGTTTCACTAAACACCTTGTTAGCAGTTTGAGACAACAGAATGATTTATTGACAATGTTAGTTTCCTTTAGTGCGTTTAAAATGTTCATCTTGTGCTAGCTAAATGCATGCTTAAAACTATTCTATGGGACTAGTCCATAACTGAACTGAATACCAATTAATGCAGGTTGCTTTCTGTGTTTGACATTCCACAATAAATAACCCCAGTTCAATATACAATCCTTCTTTTCATTCTGAATCAGCACTCTCTGAAGTTCCTACCACACAATTACCTTGTGACGGTCTGACCCATAGATCAGATTCTTGTGCTGGGAACTTTTCCTGAACTTTAAATATATCCCCTTGTTTGAATTAAGTTTCCCTAGCTCCATTTAACATTTAAAAATTTTTTATAGCCACAGAATGTAGCCTTTCTTTAATGCATGCTGTTCCTTTCTTTAGGACCCCAGACCAGCCCACCTCCAGGGTTCCTGCATGTTTGAGGAGAGCTTAATTCTTTCTCATAAACAATGGTAAGGCTTCCTACTCCAGGGAAATAGTAAGGTGATCTCTTTGCTGATTGAGTGAGGTTTGTCAGGTTTCTGAGTGGACAGAGAATTACTAGGATACCCGTATTATGTATGACCACTTTTACTAAAGAATGTTGCTTTCTGTTCAAAATGAGAGGAGCATTAGTCTTTCAATATCACATTTTAGACAAGATAAACTCAAAGCTGTGCTCCCCTGCCCCCCCTTCTCCAGTAAGAATTTTGGGCTGTGGTGCAGAGGTGCAATTGTCCATCCCTGTGTGGGCAGGAAGTCTAATTCACAGCTCATTGCTAAAGATGAAGGATATAAGCCCAAGACCTTTCCTACCTCCCTTCAGTAAACAAGGGTGCATTGGCTCCCTCATGTTTGTATTGCTTAGGGTCAGACAAATACGGAGAAGAAATTTTCAGTTTGCACTTTAGCAATTGGCATGTGACAATGCATGTTTTTAATTCCTAAAAAAGCACTTTCCAAGGCCCAGCCTATATTCCTCAGAGCTTTGCAGGAAACATTAATAACAGAATATTCTTCTATGTTCTCAAATTGATAATATTTATTCCTACCAAATTTTATGTTCTTTGAAAAAATACTATTTTTTAACTTTTTTAAAAGATTTATTTTTATTTATTTATTTATTTATTAGAGACAGAGAGAGGGATAGAGAGAGAGAACAGGAGCTCCAGGGCCTCTAGCCACTGCAAACTCCAGATGCATGAGCTACCATGTGCATCTTGCTTACATGGGATCTGGATACTCTAACTTGGGTCCTTATGCTTCACAGGCAGGCAGTAAGCTATCTCTCCAGCCTAAATAAATCTTTTTGTAAAAGTGCAAAATAAAATATGCCTTGCAATTCTTCCAAATAACTGGAATGTAAATTTGTGTATCTTTTGTTCTTTTCCACTCAGGATGGAGGGGCTGGAGAGATGGCTTAGCAATTAAGTTACTTGCCTGCAAAGCCTAAGGACCCAGGTTTGATTCCCCAGGATCCATGTAAGCCAGATGGACAAGGTGGTTCATGCATCTGGAGTTCATTTGGAGTGGCTTGAGGGCCTGGTGTGCCCATTCTGTCACTCTACCTGCCTCTTTCTCTCTCTCATCAATAAATAAATAAATAAATATATTTTTAAAAAGATTCACGGTGGAAACTGTTAGGTCAGGACAAAATGGAGTTACAGCAGGAGGGCAATAGAGACACAAAGAAGTGAGTCATCCACATTCCTCAAGAAACCTCCAAGCAATTTTTTCTTCCTTGACTAACAATGCCCCATGTCTAGGTTTCCTGCCCCCTTATCTCTCAGGACACCTGGTCACTGTTCTGGTGTCACACCTTGGCTATCTTAGATCTCCCTAAAGAAACCTTTATTTTACTTCCTCCTTCCTCACCTTCCCCCAACTGAAGAGCTCTATATAGTCCACTGTCTGCTATCCCAAGTCTACTGCTCCACTCTTGAGAGTCAGTCCAGGCAGCTGGTGTTTTTCCCAAATAAAAGCTTCCATCTTTGCCTCAGAGTGGTCTCTGTGGTCTTGCTCACTCCTGAACCTTACAGAAACATCTTAAGCAAAAAAGAATCATATAAATGCAAAGGATATTATTATTTTAGCCTTACTTGGAATTATAATTTTCTTACAACTAATTCCTTTATCTGACAATCCAACAAATCATGTGACTTATGGGGAAGAAAACTTTAGATAACTTTTCACTTTGAAGATCTGGATCAAATATTTCCTCACATGATGATAAAAGCTTTTGTCATGGCTGAATTTTTTATGGAAATTCAAATTCTAAAGTATTACTTTGTTGAAGAAACACTTGCAGAACAATTCTTTCACTAAGCACTATGATAGGTAGGAAGTATGTTCAAATGCAAAAGTGCCTAGGACATAGCCCCAACTCATTCACAGTAGGCCTACCAACCAAAACTCACAAAGATGTGAAGGAGATAAAGCAGGGATATAGAAGCAATTAGTTCTGAATTTGGGAACAATTATAGAGTGGAAAGCTTAGCAGCCATTTATAATTATAAGTTAATGTGTTATGTCTCCCTGGGATATTTCTAATTATGAAATGAAGTTCTCTATCTTCTGGTAATAGATTTTTCCAATGTCTGTAAAATCTTAATAGAAAGGATTTTTGTTTAAACACAGAAGAATTAACGTGTTCACTCACTGTGCCTTTAGGGATTTCCACCACACCCCAAAAATTACTATAGAGCATTTTAATAATATCTGTAAGTTTACAAACACAAAGAAGATAGAAGAGGAGATAAAAACAGGCACAAAAGGTCTAAGCCTGAGATACTGAAAACAGATGGTCCACGGGTATGTGATTTAGCAACTCAGTTCCCTCAAACTTACACTCCAAATGGTAACAAGATAAATTAGATGTGGAAAAGGTCAGAAATTTCCTACACCAAGTATCTGTGATGTGAAATGTACAAAAATCTTTCCCAACACGGTAAGATTGGTTGAAAGTCTTCCTGAGGAAAACCCAGACCATCAGATCACTTCTCCAGTTATGAGAATGAGCAACAACCCTCACCTTGTACATCAGATGACATCTCCACATTCATTTTCAAGTGACGGAAGCATTCCTGTGCTGACCATCAGGGCAAGGAGTATAACTGGGAAAGGGGTAAGGTGTCACCCCCAAAAGAAGAGGACACATTACACCAAGAATAAAAGGAAACAATCTTAAAAATTATCAAATAGCAAAGATATATTTCCTCCAACGAAATGGGAGTTACAGGGTAGGCAGGTTTCACATTAGTAACAACAAAGTACTGCCAACAGTACAGGAAAATTCCAGAGCTGAAGGAAACCAATTGTTAAATTATAAAGTTGTACCTGGAGAATATATCACTCAACTGAAGATGAAGTGAACATTTTTCAGTCATAAAATGAAGTTTACAGTTTAATTCTCATAAAACTTACAGCTGGCAATGGAAGGACTACAAAGGATATTATTTATTAAGAAGGAAAATAAGCATAAAGCATAGACAGAAGATGTGAAATGCAATTATTAAATATAAAATCACATTATTTCAAATATATGCTATTAAGATGAAAGCAATATTAAGAAAGATGTGAAATAATGTTTGCTAGTTAATTAAATTTGTTTCACTAATGTTGTTTTATCATTTATGAAAATATAGAAATAATGCATGACTTTCGATAATGGAAGAAACAAAAATCAAAATCAATATAATGATTATTCTTCACAATATAAACCTACATTAAATGTTTCATTTTTATTTGTTAGTAAATTTGGGGGAAGTGTGTGTGTGTGTGTAAATCAGCTCCGTGATTAAAGTTATTTGTTTGCAAAGTCTGATGGCCTGGGTTGGAGTCCCCAGTACCCATATAAAAGCAGATACAGAAAGTGATGCATGCATCTGGATTTCATTTGTAGTGGCAGGAGGGACTAGTATGTTTATTCTTTCTCTCTCTCTCTCCTTGCAAATAAATCATAAATAAAATACTTTTAAAAAGAAAAATTATGTTATTTAAATACAACAAAAAGAAGGAATTCAACCCAATAGAGTAGTGCTCATAATACATATAAAATCAGTCTATTAAAGACATTAATATATGTTAGTACTGTTTTTAGAATACAGCTATATGATCATTGGCAAATGTATGCTTAAATTATGACAGAAAAATTGAGTTTAATGAGACTCATTGGGCATATGTTTTTCCTAGCGTAGTAATATAGGTCTTTCAGAAAAAAATAAATTTTAGATGAACACATTGAACAAAATAAAAAGTCCGAATTAAATAATGTTGAAATATTTTCCATAAACTTCCTTCAGAGTTTGGATGATCAAAGACGAAAATGGAAAGGATCAAAAGTCAATGAATACAAACCAAAAGCTGGAACTGGGCTGGAGAGATGGCGTAGTGGTTAAGGTGACTGCCTGCCTGCAAAGACAAAGGACTGAGGTTCAATTCCCCAGGACCCACATAAGACAGATGCACAAGTTTGGTGCATGCATCTGAAGTTCCTTTGCAGTGGATAAAACTTTGTCATAGCCATTCTCTCTCTCTATCTCTCTCTCTCTCTCTCTCTCTCCCTCTCTCTCTTTCTCTATCTGATCTGCTTCTTTATCTCTCAAATGAATAAATAAAAATAAAATGTTTTTAAAAGCTTGCAATGAATCTGTCCCCAACAGACAAAATGCTTACCTTTATATCATTTATCAAATATCCATAGAAATACGTCAGTTACTGTGTCATAAGTAGTACAGATTAAAGAATTACTCCAGTAGATTCTAGTCTCTCTGACCACAATGAAATCCAATTAGAAATCAGTTTTATCTCAAAGTTTATAAAAACAATTATTCCAGTAGCCATGATCTTCTCTACCATCACATTCTGGCACCCAAAAAGGAAACACAAAAACAGAATCTATAATTTTTTGAATTAAAAATCAATGTTGTAGACTATAAAATGTAGTGGTATAAAAGCATTATCAAATTGAATTAAAAAATTAATGCACAATGTTTGGTTAGCACTAGCTATCACAGACAAAGCAACTAGGCAAGAGAAAACAACAAAGGCAGATAAGTAGGAAAGGAGGAAGCCAAGTTATCTCTGCTTAAATATGATTCCTACAACCATACTGCCATATCATTAGTAATGAAAAAAAATTCAATAAAGTATTATGAAACAAAATCAATGTGAAAAATCAGCAGCTTTTCTGTACACCAATAATGAATTTGCTGAGAATAAAACAAGAAAGTAATTCTAATCACAATAGCCACAAAATTAAAATATCAAACTGAGGATGAGAAGTAATTTTATAATAAAAATTCCAAAATCCTGAAGGGAGCTGGGAAGATGTCTCAGTCACTAAGATTGCTTGCTACTTAGTCAAGAGGGTTTCTTGGTGTGAGAGACCTCCATTTTTACTACCAGAATCCAATGTAAACCCAGTCCATGGGGGACTGAGATTGGAGAATTTCTGGGGCTCATTGATGAATTACAGCTCAAATTGAGGTACTGAAACCTCCACAAGGAAAGAAATAGATAATGAGAAATTCAAAAAAGACACCCAAAGTTTCCCCTGGCTTGTAAACCTACCCACACATGGTTTGCATGTTCCTTTGCATACACATGCATATATCACACATACCACAGGCATACTCTTCTCACACACAGACACACATAAAATAAAATAAAAACATTAAAGAAAAACTTGAAAAAATGTGTAAGGACCTCAAGTGTTCAAGAATTGGTAGAAATCATATTATTAAAATAGCCAAGTTCACAAAAGTGATCTAGATATTCAATGCAATCCCCAACAAAGTATCACATACATTCCTCAAAAAAAAACTAGGAAAAAATAATATATAAGCACAAGACAGACTCAAAGCAATCCTGAGAAAAATGAGCAATGCTGAAGGCATAGTAAAACCTGATTGCAAAATACACTACAGAGTCATTATGAGAAAAAATAAAAACCTTGAGCTACCCTCAAAGCCAACCAATGGAATAGATGGACCAATAGAACACAAAAGATGAATAAGAAATAAACCTATTCATCTTTCATCAATGGATTCTCAATAAAGCATAAAGATATGCATTATATAAATCATGGCTTCTTCAACAAAGGCTGCTGGAAAAATTGGATAGATACATACATAAGACTGAAAGTAGACTCCCGTTTCTCGTCACCAAATGTGCCCAAGATAATGTAAAGGCCTGGAACTCTGTAGGTGTGACACAAGAAGGAGTGAAAACACTTTAAGTTATTGCAACAGAAGATATTTTCTTGGATAGGACTCCAAAAGCATGGGTAACAAAATCAAGAAATGGTAAAAAGAAGCTGGGCATGGTGGCATGTGCCTTTCATCACAGCCCTCGGGAGGCAGAGGTAGGAGGATAGCCATGAGTTTGAGGCCACCTTGAGATTGCATAATGAATTCCAGGTTAGCCTGAGCTGGAGTGAGACCCTACCTCAGAAAACCAAAAAAAAAAAAAAAAAGGTAAATAGGTTCACATCAAATTAGAAAGCTTTGGCACAACAAAGAAAATTATCAGGGGACTTCAGGCCAAGATGGCAACCGCCTAGCTGCGCTGCAAATCCTGGGGAAAGAAAGGTAAGATATTAAGGGTTCATTGTGGCTTTTAGGGGAGAGAAATCTGGGAGGGCACAGAGGCGGGGAAAACAGGGAATCCCGGAAACCCACAGGGGCGGGTAGCCCACCCCTCCACCCAAATAACCGCCGTGTCCACAGCACCTCAGCTGCTGCTGCTGCGCCAGCGCCAATTGTTCCCTACGTGGGGAAGCTTAGACTGCTCCGCACACTCATCCACTCCCCCACTTACTGAGTGTGCCCAGTCCCACAGCAATTGCCACACAAGCTCAGACTGTGTCTCCCGCTTGTGCCAGCTCAGGTGCCATCCCCTACCTGTCTGCCGCACCGGCCATCCACCATTGTTCTGTGGTGGGGAAGCGCAGACTGCTTCCGGGTCCCAGTGTTCACAGCCAGAGTTCGAGCTGCTTCAGTGCTTGGTGCCTCAGTGTCATTCCTAGCTCAAACACAGGGAGCATTGGCACTTTACTGCTTGAGAATTCAGGCAACTTTGGCGCCCCTGCCAGGCAGTAGGCAGGCGGCCTTGGCAAGGGAGAACAAAAGCCCAGGCTGCTGAGCAACTGCCCCAGGCTGCCGCCCAGGCTGATATGCCCACCTACGTGCCCATACACTGTCATGGGCAGACCACAGCGCAAAAGAAATAACATGAAAAATCAAATGCAAGAAAGTCCAGTTAGACCACCCAGTCCTACAATGAATACATCTAACCAAAACATAGAAGAACCATTAGGATCAGAACACCAAATTGAAGCTATGAGCAATGCAACCCTGACCAACCGACTGGTAGAACTTTCAGGAAAGCAACAAAGGACCGATAATCGTGTGGATGCTGCCATCACTAAACTAGAACTAATAGATAAGAAATTGGGAGGAGTTCAAAGAGAGTTAAGAGATTTGAGGGAGAGTGAAAAAAAAGAAGACCTTAAAAATCAGCTGGCCATGCTAACTGAAGACATAAAGAAATGCAAGGATGAACTCCAAGAAGCATAAAGAAAATCAGAAAATGATGTGAAAAGGGAGCTTGACAGAGGAATGGAAATTATACATAGAAAATTAGTAGAAATTGCAAACTTAATTGAACAAGTCCAAAACTCTCTAGAAGCTCTCAAGAATAGAGTCAGCCAAGTGGAGGATAGGAACTCTGATCTGGAAGACAAGAAGGAAGAAACAGTTAGAGAGTTCAAAAAGTTCAGTAAGTTCAAAAGTTCCTGTGAACAGAACATGAGGGAATTGTGGGATACACTTAAACATCCTAATATCAGGATCATTGGAATACCAGAAGGAGAAGAAATTCAGAACAAAGACATGGAGAACTTATTTAACAAAATAATTCAAGAAAACTTCCCCAGTCTCTTAAAAGAAAGGCCCATCAAGATACAAGAAGCCAACAGAACTCCACACAGACTGAACTAAAGGAGAAACTCTCCAAGACATATTGTCATTAAGACTCTAAACATTGACTCCAAAGAGAAAATCCTAAAAGCAGCTAGGAAAAAACAGCACACCACCTTCAAAGGTAACCCCATCAGAATTACTTCAGACTTCTCAATGGAAAACCTGAAAGCTAGAAGGGCCTGGAATGAAACACTGCAATATCTAAGAACCTATGGCTTCCAACCCAAACTACTCTACCCAGCAAAAGTATCCCTCATAAGAGATGGTGAAAGAAAAACATTCCACAACAAAACTCAGCTTTACAATTATATGAACACAAAACGAAACCTACAGAGAGTATTTCAGGAAATTCTCCACAGAGAAGAAACAAATAATCAAACTCAAATGCCTCCAAGAAACCGATCACAACAACCAAACTCAGAGTAGGCACAAAAAACTTCAAAGTCCATGAAAACACCAACCCACATTTACCATCACAATATGGCAGGTATCAAATCAAATCCCACAGTCATTACCCTAAATATTAATGGCCTGAATTCACCCATCAAGAGAAACAAGCTAACAGGATGGATCAAAAAATTACACCCCTCAAACTGTTGCCTGTAAGAAACCCACCTCACCACTAAAGACAGACACCTCCTCAGGGTGAAAGGGTGGAAAACAATATTCCAAGCAAATGGGAGTAAGAAACAAGCAGGCGTAGCTATATTAATGTCAGATAAAATAGACTTCAAACCAAAAATAATCAAAAAAGATAAAGAAGGCCACTTCCCACTTATCAAGGGAATGATCCATCAAGAGGATATTACAATCATAAATCTGTATGCAGCAAACACAGGGGCACCACAGTTCATAAAACAAAACCTACTTGACAATAAAACAGAAATAACCACCAACACCATCATAGCTGGGGACTTCAATACACCATTATCAGTAATAGACAGATCATCCAAACAGAAACTCAACAGGGAAGTAAGAGAGCTCAACAAAACCATAGATCACTTAAATCTAACGGACATCTACAGAACTTTCCATCCCAAATCCACAGACTACACATTCTTTTCAGCAGCCCATGGAACATTCCCTAAAATAGATCATATACTGGGTCACAAAGACTGCCTCCACATATTTAGGAAGATTGACATAATTCCCTGCATGATATCAGATCACAATGCTATATTGCTAGAAAACAACAACAAAAGACTCACCAAGAATCCCAAGAGCACCTGGATACTGAACAGCACACTTTTAAACAATAAATGGATAGTGGATGAAATAAAAAATGAAATTGCAAAATTCCTGGAATTGAATGACAATGAGAACACATAGTACCAAAACATATGGGACACAATGAAGGCGTTCCTCAGGAGAAAGTTCATAGCACTCAATGCCTTCATAAAAAAGACAGAAAGGTCCCAAATCAATAACCTAACCATCCACCTAAAGGAACTGGAAAAACAAGAAGAATCCAACCCAAAAAACTCCAGAAGGAAAGAAATAATTAAAATCAGAGCAGAAATCAATGAATTGAAAACCAAGGAAACCATTAAGACAATTGACAAAACAAAGAGCTGGTTCTTTGAAACAATAAACAAGATCGACAAACCCCTGGCCAATCTGATCAAGCAAAAAAAGGAGAAGCTTCAAATTAACAAAATTCAATATGAAAAAGAAGAGATCACAACAGACATAAGTGAAATTGGGAGAATCATCAGGACTTATTTCAAAAACATCTACTCCACAAAACTGGATAATGTGGAGGAGATGGATAAATTCCTGGATGCATACCATCTACCAAAGCTAAACACAGAGCAGATTAATCATCTCAATCTACCCATCACACTCATGGAGATTGAAAAAGTAATAAAAAAAACATCCCCAAAAAGAAGAGTCCAGGACCAGATGGCTTCTCAGCTGAATTCTATCAAAACTTCATGGAAGAACTCAAACCAATCTTCCTCAAACTGTGCCACACAATTGGTGATCAGGGAAAGCTACCCAACTCCTTTTATGAAGCTAGCATCACCCTAATTCCAAAACCAGGCAGAGACGCCACAAGAAAAGAAAACTACCACCTTATTTCCCTGATGAATTTAGATGCAAAGATCCTAAACAAAATCCTCACAAACTGAATCCAACAACACATCAAAAGCATTATCCACCTTGACCAAGTGGGATTCATCCAGGAACACAGGGGTGGTTCAACACATGGAAATCTGTCAATGTAATACACCACATAAACAAGGTTAAACATAAAAACCACATGATCATTTCGATAGATGCAGAAAAATCCTTTGACAAGATTCAACATCACTTCATGTTCAAAACATTGGAGAGAATTAGCATGGTTGGTTCATATCTTAACCTAATAAAGGCAATATACGAAGCTCCGAAGGCCCAAATAATACTTAATGGAGAGAGACTGGAGGAATTCCCATTAAGATCAGGAACAAAATAGGGTTGTCCACTCTCACCTCTGCTTTTCAATATAGTACTGGAAGTCCTAGCTCAAGCAATAAGACAGGAGAAGGAAATAAAAGGGATACAATTTGGAAGGGAAGATGTTAAGTTAGCTCTTTTGCTGACGACATGATTATATATGTAGGAGACTCGAGAGACTGCATCCCAAAACTCCTGAAGGTGATTAACTCCTATAGCAAAATAACAGGATACAAAATCAATGCACAAAATCACTAGCCTTCCTTTATGCAAATGATAAAGATACAGAGAAAGAAAGAAAGGACATAGTCCCATTTTCAATAGCAACAAAAAAAAATAAAATACCTTGGAATAATGTTAACCAAGGAAGTGAAAGATCTATACAACAAAAGCATAGAAACACTCAAAAAAGAAATTGAGGAGGACTTGAGAAAATGGAAAGACCTCCCATGTTCCTGGATAGGCAGAATTAACATTGTGAAGATGACAATCCTACCAAAGGCAATATACAGATTTATTCAATTCCAATTAAATCCCTACAGTGTTATTCACAGAGATATAAAAAATGATCTCAAATTTCATATGGAAAGGCAGAAGGCCTTGCATTTCCAAACATATCCTCAGCAAAAGAAATACCTCTGGAGGCATCACCATACCTGATCTAAAGCTATATTATAAAGCCATAGTGATAAAAACAGCATGGTACTGGCATAAAAACAGGAGTATAGAACAATGGAATAGACTTGAGGACCCAGATTTTGGGTCAAGCAACTATAGCTACATGATATCCGATAAAGGCCCAAGCAATATAGGCTGGAAAAAAGACAGCATCTTCAACAAATGGTGCTGGACAAACTGGATAACCATATGCAGGAAACTGAAACTTGACCCACACATTTCACCATGCACTACACTCAAGTCCAAATGGATCAAAGATCTCAATATAAGACAAGAAACTGAAATACTACTGGAAGAAAATTTAGGAAGTACTTTCCATGATATAGGAATGGAAAAAGACTTCCTGAACAAAACCCCAGTGGCTCACAAACTTAAACCGTCACTCAACCAATGGGATCACATGAAGCTGAAGAGTTTCTTTACACAAACGCATACAATAAGCAAAGCCAATAGATTACCCACAGAATGGGAGAAAATATTTGCGGGTTATCCAACTGATAGAGGCCTAATCTCTAGATTCTACAAAGAACTCAAAAACCTAAACAGTAAGAAGTCAAACACCCCACTCACAAAATGGGGCAAAGAGCTGAACAGGCAGTTCACAGAGGAATAAATACAAATGGCAAACATACACTTAAGAAAATGTTCATCATCCCTAATCATCAGAGAAATGCAAATTAAAACAACTATGAGATTCCACCTTACCCCAATAAGGATAGCAAACATCAAAAAATCAAATACAAATAAATGCTGGTGAGGATGTGGAGAAGTAGGAACACTCATCCACTGTGGGTGGTAATGTAGGATGGTAAAACCACTTTGGAAAGCAATATGGAGACTTCTGAGAAAGCTGAGTATAGAGATAACAACAAACCCAGTTATTCCCTTACTGGGCATCTACCCTAAAACCTTCAAACCACAGGCTAGAGAGATTTGCTCAACCATGTTTATAGGGGCTCAATTTGTAATAGCTAAGAGCTGGAATCAACCCAGATGTCCATCACTAGAAGAATGGATAACTAAGATGTGGTATATCTACACAATGGAATTCTATACAGCAGTAAGAAAAAATGACACAATGAAATTTGAGGAAAAATGGTTGAACCTGGAACAGATCATTCTCAGTGAACTTACCCAATCACAGAAAAAAAAATCGCCACATAGTCTCACTCATCTACAGCACCTAACCTGAATATACCCAAGATACCTTACATACCCAGCAAGCATCTCCTGGACTAGACACTAGGATGGAAGGGGAGGGACAGGAGGGCATCAAAGGGGTGGGAAACACAAATCTAGACCCAAACGACAATGGTACCATAAAATTCTACTTACTAAAAGACAAAATAAATGGCTGATCCTTCACCAGGCCCTTACAGGGAACACTTGAAACAAAAGACACTGAAGAGGGTAGGACAATGACAAACCTTCATCTTCTACATCTTCCCTCCCTCCCTCTACCTCCCCCTCTCTCTTTCTCTTCTCCCTAACTCTTGTATATCAGTTATCTTTTTCCTCATTTCCTTAGTGGGCACTGACCTGTAACTCCCAGAACCAGCATGGGGCTATCATCCACAATGAGCTTTTGATCAGAGAGACCTACAATGTTTCCTAAAAGACAGACATATTTCTGTCAGACTACTTGATGACCCACCAAAGGTTAGTGGTAAGACCCTACTGCTGAAGACACCTTATGTGGTTGACATGCAAAATAGAATGGCATGGCTGGAAGTTGGAAGAGTCAGTCCCCAGACAGTCAGCATGTCTAGTGCCAGAAGGTGCTACATGGGCGACTGGGGGAAAATGACCAATATCTGTACAAGCAACGCATGGCCTAACCTACTTAGCAGCAAATAACCTGTTGTGATGCCCACACAAGTACAGTAGCGGCACACAGCCATGGTGGGGAGCCAACTGCTCTCAATTTGGCTAACTGATCCCCTCAGTGGTACGGGACCCATAGCTGGAGCTGGGAAACAAGTCAGAACCATATCCAAACATAAGCCCACTCTCCAATATCAAGCTACCATCAATTGTGGGCTACAAGAGGGCCTACACCTATTAAATTCTCTATAAAAAAAAGTAAGGGTTATCTCATTTGTCCTGGTGCTAACTTACTCTCCGTTGGAGAATCTGCTTCTCTTTTAGAGATAGATGTAGATCCTAAGGAGAGAGCCACCCTATCATACCTCAAAAGGGCTCCGGCTGAAAATAAGAAAAATTGGAGAAACAAGAAAGGGTGCTGTTTTCCTGATGAACCGGATACCAGCACAAGGGGGAAGGAGATCAACACAGAGAAAAATCAACTCCTACCAAATCAGAGAGCCAGAGCCACAGAGGCCCCCAACACCTCATCACTGAAGCAGACCAAAAATGAGCCCAACATGGCTCAGGGAAATTTTGCGGAAGAGGGGTGGAAAGAATGTCAGAGCCACATGTTGGGTCATGATATGCAGAGACATTTATCTTACCCATAACTGTGGGCTAACTCCACAATGCATGACCCACATACCTCAACAAGGAGGGGCCAAGGGGAGGGGGTAGGTCATGGATGAGTCTAATAATGGTACCAAACTGACTGTATTTTCTGAATGCAAAACTAAGTAATAAAGAAAAAAAGAAAAAATAAATAAAGGAAAGGAGGGAAGAGGGCTAATCAAAATCTAAGAGGGTGTGAATAAGTCATATGGAAACCTACTTTTTTAGACAATGGCATACCCAGAAGCCATAGATTGTTAGTAGAAAATTTTCAGTGCCAGGGACTGGATACCTTCCAGTGAGTTATTGGTTAGAGAGGTTCCTGATGCCCCAAAACGTTATAGGCCATTGCCAAGGCTCTTGGCTTCCCACCAGGAATAGATAGTAAGTCCCTGTTGCCGAAGACTCCACATACTTGTGCTGCAAGGTCACTGAGAAATCCTGCTGGAGCTGAGCTGAAAACCTCCTCTGAGTAAACCACATGACAGAAAGCTGGGAAAAGCTTTGTTACATGCTGTTCCATGGGAGAGAGAGAAATCACCAGTGGGGACAAACAACAGTGGACACTGCAAGCCTTAAATTTGGCCAGCTAGGCCAAATGAGCCAATGGGTGCAATAGTGGCTTATCTGTTATGGGGAACATTAACCACTCTCTAGTTGGACTGGAGGCCTGCTCCACAGGAAGGAATACATGCATGGTACTGAAAAATCTATGATGGGGGAAGTCATGAGCCCTAGGTGTGTAATGTTTGCTGGTATCTGGCTAAATGTATATAATCTTCTCACCAAACTACCCAGCAAGCACTTCTCTTAATGTTCATACCCATGTATTAATGCTACTCTCACTTCTGGTTAGAGAAGCTTCTCTTTTCAGATTGTGGTGACCTTGGAATGGCTCAGAAGGCACCATAGTGCTGAGATAAAGTGACAGAGGAGTGCTCAGCACTGAAACATCTCTATCACACCTTGCAAGGCTCAGGGTCCATTGTAGAAAAGGTGGCAGAAAGAATGTAAGAGCCCAAGGAAGGGTAGGACTGTTTTCAGTGCACTCTTCCAGAAACAAAATGGCCTGGATATCCATGACCTTGCAATGATGACAAAACCTACACAATACCATCATAACAGGAGAAAAAGATGATGACATCAAAACAAAAGAGAGACTGATTGAGAGGGGGAGGAGATATGATGGAGAGTGGAGTTGCAAAGGGAAAGTATGTGTGGGGGGGAGGGAATCACCATGGTTTATTGTCTATAATTATGGGAGCTGTCAATAAAATATTTAAAAAAACAAATTTACCTACTTCAATCTGAAAAAATAGAAAAATAATATTATCAACAGAGTGAAGACAGAATCTACAGAAGGGGAGAAAATCTTTATTACCCAGAACATATAAAGAATTCAGCTGGTCATGGTGGCGCACACCTTTAATCCCGGCACTTGGGAGGCAGAGGTAGGTGGATCCCCATGAGTTCGAGGCAACCTTGAGATTAATTAGTGAATTCCAGGTCAGCCTGGGCTAGAGTGAGACCCTACCTTGAAAAACCAAAAAAAAAAAAAAAAAATCAAATAAGTTAAGAAAGGACAATTGATCTAATCAGTAAATGGACAAAGATGTGAACAGACACTTCTCAAATGCCAAATGTTCTGTGTGTGTGTGTGTGTGTGTGTGCGCGTGTGTGTGTTTTGTCTATCACCCTCTTCTTAGAATGGCTATTTTCAACAATAGATAGATGATAGATAGATAATACAGAAATAGATGATAGATGATAAATAGATAGATGGTTGATTAGATAGATAGAACACCTAGGGACTGTTATTATGGATGCAAATTAGTCCAGATAATAGCCAATATAAAAACCAGTATGAAGGTTCCTGGAAAAAATAAAATAGATAATATGACCCAGCTATCCAACCCCTGGGCATTTGTCCCAAAGAAGCTAAGCTAGCATATGATAAAGATACCTACATTCCCTATTTATTGCTGCAAAATTCACAACATACAAGATATGGATTGAACCTACGTACATGTCAAAAGATGAATTACATGGCTGGAGTAAAGTCTAAGCAGTTAAGGTGCTTTCCTGCAAAGCCTAAAGAACAGAATTTGATTCCCCACTACCCATGTAAAGGCAGATGCACAAGGTGGTGCATACATCTGGAGTTCATTTGCAGTGGCTCGAGGCCCTGGCATATCCTATATTCTCTCTCTCTCTCTCAAATAACTAAACAAAATGTTCTTTGAAAAGTTGAATTCTCACACTGGGATGAGTGGAGCTGAGGCAGGAAGAGCACTATGTTTGGACCACTTGAGCTCCACAACAAAACCATGAATTAAAATATTGCACATAAGGCAGAAGTGCAAGTTCCCTGAAAATGAGATCCCTTTTTTGGCCAAGCATAGTAGCATACATCTAGAATCCCAGCACTGGGCAGCTGAGGCAGGAGGATCATAAATTGAAAACAATGCATGATACATAGTGAAGCACTACCCCATAAATCAAAAAAATGAATCAACAAATAAATAAAAATAAATCCAAAGCAAACATGTAACAATGATGGCCTTTTTAAGCATTAACTTTAAGTTAAAGTATGTCTTTAATGTTTATGCAACACGGTGTACTTGGATTATTTTATAAATAAGAAATCCACAGAAGTAACAATGGTGTGATATCGCCACATCAAATAATTTTTATTGCAATTTATTTTTCAATGTCCACTATTAAATAAATGATAAAGTATATTTGTTCTATAAAGCTGGAATAGTTCTAAAAACAACATTAAAAATGTTCAGTCAGAATTTCCAATTAGACGAAAGTAAATGAACAGCTGCTGTTCCTAAGGCATAGTGCAGACAACAAGCAGGGACTGAGGAGTGGAGTGACTGCATCAAGGTCAGGTCGACTTGCCTGAGCCAAAGACGTGCTGTAATCAGGGTTACATGAAGTAGCATCACCAGGAAGTCTTCTAACCAAAACAAAGATATGGGGACTATGTTGGGACATGGGCAGATGGGAGGCTAGGACAAATGGCAGCAGCATGAAGTTTTCAGGCAGTCACTCACTGCTTGTGGTGCATGTAGTGTGGTGTACATGTTGGCAGGGGTGGTAGTGTGGTGTATATATGTGTGATATTGTGGTATTGTGGTGGTGGTGGTGTGTGTGTGTGTGGTATGCATATCTACGTGTGCATGAGGCACCCCCAGTGCTCACCTGCAGTGGCCTCAGTGGAACAGCCAGTGTCCCACTCTGTTGCTCTTCCACCATCTGATCCAGAAGGGTGCTGTTTTCTTGGTGAACCAGATACCAGCACAAGGGGGAAGGAGATCAACACAGAGAAAAATCAACTCCTACCAAATCAGAGAGCCAGAGACCCAGAGGCCCCCAACACCTCATCACTGAAGCAGACCAAAAATGATCCCAACATGGCTCAGGGAAAATTTGCAGAAGAGGGGGAAGAAAGAATGTCAGAGCCACATGTTGGGTCATGATATGCAGAGACATTTATCTTACCCATAACTGTGGGCTAACTCCACAATGCATGACCCATATACCTCAACAAGGAGGGGCCAAGGGGAGGGGGGTAGGTAATGGATGAGCCTAATAATGGTACCAAATTGACTGTATTCACTGAGTACAAAACTAATTAATAAAAACAAAAAAAAAAAATCCTACGGTAATTCCCTCCCTCCATCCACTTTCCTGTTTGAAATTCCATTCTCCATCATATACCCTCCCTCCTCTCAATCAGTCTCTTTTTTCCTTTGTTGTCATAATCTTTTCCTCCTATTATGATGGTCTTTTGTAGGTAGTGTCAGGCACTGTGACATCATGGATATCCAGGCCATTTTGTGTCTGGAGGAGCACATTGTAAGGAGTCCTATGCTTACTTTGGCTCTTGCATTCTTTCCACCACCTCTTCCACAATAGACCTTGAGCCTCAGAATGTTTGACAGAGATACTTCAGGCTGAGCATTCCTCTGTTACTTCTCCTTATCACCATGGTGCCTTCTGAGTCATCTGTGCATTTTATTGGATATATTTAAGGCACACAGTATAATGTCATAGTATATATAAGTCTAGTCAAAAGGGCGCCAATAATGAAGAAAACTCTTCCTTCTTTCACAAAGTTGAGCACTTCTGCTTTGGTTCTGGTGTCTAGAACAGCTGAAGTCTTAGTGTGAGTCCCAATTTTGGGACACATTACCTTTAGTCTGACAATATAGTGCGCAGCAACCAAATGGGACATGGGCAGTCCATATATGCATGAGGAAGTGTGAGTCAAAACATTATTCAAAGGAAAAGCTGGCACAACATATCAAGAAAGCTATCAAGGGCTTGGCACAGAATTTCCGACATGGTAGTTAATTCTGAGGTAATAACCAATGGTAATAATTGGTAACATGGATGCTCAATTTACAGAGACAAACTGGGAGCAACTAAAATTTCAATATCAGCATGGTCATGCCATAAACATCATTACTATAATTTGGATAACTAATATAGTCAAATAAGTGATTTTCCATTCTTGTGACAAAACGTTTACTGGGAAGTCAATGGAAAATGGTATCTCAGAATATTTTGATATGAGAAAAAAATAGATGTGAAGTATATTTCATGATTATGTTCAAAATACATTGTACATATACATATATATGTATGAAAATGAAGGAAGTAAAAAGTAAGACAAATAATACTAAAGGCACATACAAAATAATGTCTATGACCTAAAATTAATATTTGTTAACTCACAGAAGTAAATCCTAGACAATTTAGTTTTGTTCATTGTGTTTTTGTATCAAACCTAAGTGTAGAATACAAACTGATGATAGATAATAAATGACAGGTTGGTTATAAATAGGTGACTGATGAAGATATATAGGTAATAGATAGATGATACATAGATAAATAGATGATAGATGGATAGATGATTAGATAGATTAGATAGATAGATAGATAGATAGATAGATAGATAGATAGATGATAAATGGATCTTCCTATGCACCTAACAAGATATTCTCTCCTGGTTAATGTCATTAGCACTTAGAAAGACAGTGTGAGGCCGGGCATGGTGGCGCACGCCTTTAATCCCAGCACTCGGGAGGCAGAGGTAGGAGGATTGCCGTGAGTTCGAGGCCACCCTGAGACTCCATAGTGAATTCCAGGTCAGCCTGGGCTAGAGTGAGACCCTACCTCGAAAAACCAAAAAAAGAAAAAAAGAAAGAAAGAAAAAGAAAGAAAGACTGTGTGAGGATCCTGGGCCTCATTATTCCCATCACATTCAGTCTGTCCTTGATACCTCCCAGGTTGCACTAAGACCCTCCTGCTCTGAAACCCAGAATAAATACCCAAAGTGAAAAATCTATCTTTGTGTAAACTGCATGAAAACTACATTCAACAAAATCACTAGGGAGGATTTATAAAGTCATTGCAATGATATTTGATGATGACATTTCATATGATACGTGAACAATCAAATGTTCAATTTAAATACATTGTTCAAAGGTTCAAAGGTGATTTTTTTTTACAAGTACCACTATTTATGAAATTGATTTAAGGAAATCCATTATAATATTAACTGTAATTAAACCTCAGTGCTGGAATAGTGGATTCTTTTTATTTTATTATTTTTGCCTATCTTTATTTCTTAAATGTTCTCAATTAGCATTTTCTTCAATTAGAATATTTATAGTCAGATAAAATAAAGTTTAACACACTGTAATAATTGGTGCCTTTTAATTTGCTGTAAAATTGCTTAATGTTAGGAAATGCATCCAGCTAAAACAATTGTTTAATGTCAGGAAATGCATTTGTCTGCTATACTAGTGAGAGCACAGAAAGAAGCCAGCATGAACTTATTAAGTTAGTACAATCAATGAACAAAACTATCAATTGCCTAGCCAGTTACATATCAGAAAATACATCTTAACCTATGTCCATTCAAGCTAA
The DNA here is from genome assembly GCA_036346955.1 of Dipus sagitta. Taxonomy (NCBI): domain Eukaryota; kingdom Metazoa; phylum Chordata; class Mammalia; order Rodentia; family Dipodidae; genus Dipus; species Dipus sagitta. The sequence continues at coordinate 122,489,325 of CM070772.1, forward strand.
GTAATCAAAGCCCTTAAGACTTAATCGGGTCTTTTCATTGCCAAAGCCAGTAAACTTTGCACTTGCCTTCCTGTTATAAATCTTTTAGTCAACTGCCAGAACAACTTACCAGACACTTGGTGAGTTAAGTAACTAATTTACTCCTTCCTAGTTCTGAGGCTACAGGCTCCTGAGGAGACTTGTCATTGAATTATGACCTATACAGGTAATCCAGGATATTCTTACCACAGTAGGTTTTCCATAATTATTTCTGACAAAGACTACATTTCTAAAAATGTCACACTCACAGGTTCTTAGGATTAAGTCATACATGTACCACTTGAGAGGTAACCATTTACCTCTACCATTTATTCTAATTTAGTAAATCACCCCAACCAGTCCCTGATTGCCTCTCTATTCCACTTGGGTAGTTAGTGGAATTTAAATCTAGGATTAAAGGAATGTCATAAGGGGATAGAAGTTTACAAAGAGAAGCCACCACCACTGTAATCCTTGAGCCTCACCAAGTATTAGAAATATGATTTTACAGTAGCACATAAAATGTATAAGAGAAATGCCTCCAAACACATTAAATGAAGCAAGTATTACTCAAGGATGAGAGATTTCCCTCAAACATTTGGAACACGACACGTATACTCACTTCATTTAACACTGTACTAAAAATCTTGGTCATGGCAATTAGGCAAGAAAAAGAAATAGAAGGCATGCAAACTGAAAATGAAGTAAGATGGTCTCTGTATGCAAATGACATGATCTTATATGTAGATAACCCTGAAGAATCTGCCTCAAAACTATTAGAAGCCATAGCAAGCCCAGTTAAGTTTGGAGGAGACAGTTGACACACAAAGTTCAGAAGCATTTCTATATGGTATCAAAGATCCATTTGAACATGAAAACAAGAACAAGGGCTAGAGATGTAGCTTACTGGTAGACTGCTTGCCTGGTAGGTACAAGGTACTCCTGAGTTCTAGCCCCATCATCATGATATGTGACAGATATTGTAGAGTAGTAGAAAGGAGTAAAACTTACAACATACATACAAATAAACCCACATAAGAGATAAAAGAATCTAAGAGGTCCTCGTATAGAATCCAGTAAAATGGAGGTTAATACTTTCTTAGAAGATATGATATCTACACTAATCTCCAAGGCTACAAGGAGTTTCAAAAGATGAAGGTCAGAAGGCCACAGGAACCGCATGGAAGAAAGGCACGAGGTCCCAAAGGGTAGAAATATGTGGTAACAATAGTCTCATCTTGTGGAAGCCTTGGGAAAATAGGAAGGGTCCTCATTGTAATAAAGCTTTGAAGCTCATTCTAATTTCAAAGTTCTGCTTGGATGCTTGTTGTACTTACCTTCACTTTGCTAAGACAAAACAACTTACCAAAAGTAGCTGATGGAAGAAAAAGTTTATTTTGCCTTACGGTCTAGAGGGGAAGCCTCATGACATCAGTGGAAAGATAATAGAACAAAGGGTGGACATCACCTCCTGTCGCAGAAGATGGAAAACAGCAGCAAGACAGAGAGCTGCACTCTGGTAAGGGGGAAGCAAGAAAATAACGCCCCCAAAGCCTGTCCCAAACAGCATACCCCTCTATAAAGATTCTACTTCCCAAATTGTCACCAGCTGGGGATCTCCAAGCATTCAAAACACATGAGTTTTGGGGGGTATCAGATTCAATCTACCACAGTGTTCCTATCTTAATTTTTTTCTTTGTAATTTTATGCTGGTGACAATTTATGGTGGTAAAATTTTTCAGTCAGGGAGGAGGCTGTGTGATAGAAGAAGAAGGCAAAAGGAATTGAGAGGAGGGGGAGGAAGAAAAGGAGAAGGAGGTTGTTTTTCCAAAAGATGGAACTTGAGCCGGGCGTGGTGGCGCACGCCTTTAATCCCAGCACTCGGGAGGCAGAGGTAGGAGGATCACCGTGAGTTCGAGGCCACCCTGAGACTCCATAGTGAATTCCAGGTCAGCCTGGGCTAGAGTGAGACCCTACCTCGAAAAAAAAAAAAAAAAAAAAAAAAAAAGATGGAACTTGTACTTAAGAGTTCCTATATGTTGGTCCTTTGACATATTCTGAGGACTTCTTGGTAGGTTTCTAACAATAAGGATATACCCCACTTATTAAAAATTTATTTCAAGCTTGTTCACATCTAAACTTTTTATTTAATATCTACCCATTTTTCCACGTTCTATTGAACAATTACATATACATACTTTAGACAATGGCAGGCTATGGATAAGGAGGTCTCCTGAGATCCTGTATCTTGCTCTAGATCATGCAATATTTCATTACCTGGTGGGGGATAAACTTTACACCAGTTGCTTCCAGATCCTTTACTCTTCCAACTCCCTGTGCTCAGTATGTGGACCATCTGGAGAAGATGTTTTTGGTTCTCTTAAAAACTCTGACTCCTGACCCTTGAGGCACATTGGGTTTGGGTTGCCATATGCAATGAATGCCAAGCAGAGTTATCGTTTTGCACCTGATTTTCTGCAGGTCTTGTCAAACTATCATCTTAGAATGAGATAGAACTTCAGGGGTCACTTGGCCCACTGTTTACTTTAATTGAAATTCCAAGTTAGCATCTCTGATATTTTCTGTTTTAAAACTTTCCTGAAGGAGAAATGGCTGCATTGAACTTGAATGACTCATTTAATATAGCTGAGACACAGAATGAGGGAAAATCATTTTTGCTTCTAGGGCAGTTAAACACTGACTAGGAGAAGTAATGTATAGATGCAGCTGGAGATAAATCTAACTGCCTGCAATGATGCTTGTAGTCTCACTCATCCTTCACAGTTTAGAAACTTCCAGGCTGAGGACAGAGATGCATTCTGACCAATCATTGCACTGAGTTAACATACTTTGATAATCTATTTATAACCTGCCTCAGTTCCTTGGAGAAAAGAGACCATATGAATATAAAATAATAACAGGGCTAATCTTCAAGCACTTACTGAATGCCCAGGTGTAGTCTGAGGCTTAATGAATTTGTGTTAGTAAAATATCCTGTGATCCCAGTTGAAGGAAGCTGGAGAGCGTAAATGGTTATTAATTATTATTATGATTATCGACTCCTGATCACAGCCATGGAGATTGATGGCTCCTGCTGTGCTCTATCCCCAGGAGTGCAACTGTAGGTACCTGTCCAGTGGGCAATAAATATCAAATCCCTTAGAAGGGTTAACTCTACATTGGGTGAAAAATAATAATGATTTTCCATAATCTATTCTGAATGAGCTCCTCTTTCTTTCTCCTATTTCACCTGATGACTTTTGGGTGTCTACAATTAAAACAAACTGCACTAAAACCTTCTCAAGAACCTTGGTGTTATATGTTATGAAGCTGTGCAAAGAAAGCTTGCATTGATTTGTTTCATCATGGAAAATAAAAAGAGGAAACAGAGAAAGAGTTATCCCTTATATTCATGGCTTGTTTTGCCTACGTTATGTCTTATGGGCATTATCTAACCACCTAAAATAATCCATACTGGCTCTATGTAGAATCAAGAAAAATTAAAATACCCCAACATAATGGCACAAGCCTGTAATTTCAGGACTTGAGAATCTGAGGTAGAAGAATTACTGTGGGTTCAAGGCCAGCCTGGGCTATACAATGCAAATTGTTTCAACTCTCCCCTAAAACAAAAACAGGTAAAAGTTTTATCTATATTTTTTTTTTATGTTACATCAAACAAAAACTTCATCAGAAGCCAACGCATGTTCTTTCTGTTTCAGGCTTGTCCCAAGGAGTCAAAGGGAAGAGTTGATGCCTGCTCAACTCTGCCCCAATCACTGCCTGTTGTTATTTGCTGAGAAGTACAATGGAAAGATTTGGGCAGATGGAATGGTTCAAGCACGTCCCAACAGTGATTACAGAAAAAGTTTCATTGGTTTTTGAGAGACAAACATTCAGCCGTTAAAGTAAATAAACTTCTGCATCCCTCCAATTATTGCTTGCCATGCAGATGAATTTAAATGAACGCCAGCTCATCCCGGATGCTGTTCTGGTTTCTGTGAATGAAATTTCTTGCTATTTTACCCAGGGAGGGAGCAGTGGTTATTCATCTGAATGATGGTGTGACAATGTCCTCCCTGTTTTCTAGTCTAACTTTGACTTTCCAATCAGGTTAACAAGGACCTGCTGATTCAAAACTGAAATGAGTTTGTTTACATCTCTCCCATAGTCTATCCAGAAAGAGCCATTCTCTTTCATCTGCCAGCCAATCATAGCCTGGCAGCACAACATCTGGCTTCAGCAGCTGCCAAGAGAGGAAACACACTTTCTGTCCCCTGCAGCAAGTAGCAAGTGTGTGTAATTGAGAACCTGTAATTGTAAGAATGCACAGACTTTCGCAAAAACTGAGTGGAAGCAGTGTGGGGAGATGAGGAAGCAGATGAGGCTTTGTGTGACTATTGAGTCTGAGGTGAAAAGAATTGTGCGTATGTGTGTGTGGGGGGGGCTGCACAAAATCATTTTCATCTGTGCAACTGCAGAGGAATAGTAATTGTAACATATGTTCGCAAGGTCCTGTGCCACTTTTTAATTAGATGAAAGTAAAGAAAAATAAACCTTAATATCTCCCCAAACTGCCAAGGAGCACTGATGAAGCAGAGATGCACTGTTTTGATTCTATAACTTTAGCTTCCCTGAGCCTCAAGTTATTCCCAAGGAGGCAAGTGTTGTTGACCTAAGATAGAAACTGGCTGTGAGTGTAGTGTACATTTTGAACTCTCTCATTTCCCTGAGCCTGAGTACTGTTTTGCTTTGATACACTGAAGTTATATTACTTGGGGGTTAACAGGGACACCTATTATCAATGTGCCTCATGTTTTCTCCAGAACTTCAATGCGCCTCTCAGCTTTCTTGACGGCATGGTTTCCTTCCAAACCTGCAGCTGCACTACTCAACCAAGATGGATTCCAGAGCTCACTACAAACTGTTCTCATAACTTTGTGTGAGGCCTGATCATATTCACTAGAAGTGACTAAAAATGTCTGAGGGCTGAAAAGATGGCTCAGTAGATAAAATGCTTGCCACAAGAACACAAGAACCTCAGTTTGAACTGCTAGGGCCCATGAAAAATGCCAGGTATGGTGGTATGTGCCTATAATTCCAGTCCCTAGGGCTTCCTGGCTAGGTAACCTGTCTGATTCTATGAGCTCTAGGTTCAGTGTGAGACCTTGTTTTAACAAAATAAAAATAATGTGGAGGGGGATGAAGATCTGGCTCTGTGAATAAAGTGCTGTACAGGCATGAGTAACTGAGTTGAAATCCCCAGAACCAGATGTAAATTCAGATGCTCTAGCACTGGGGTCTGTATTACATCACATCCATGGTGAGAAGGGTTATGGAGACTATAGAATTACCCAGAAGCTCATAGACCAGCTAGCCTGATCAACACAGCAATAAACAATAGAACAGGACACCATACCTCAAGCCACATGGAAGGCCAGGACCAACACTGGAAAGGGCAGCATCTAGGATGACACGGGAACGAGAAGCAGCATGACCTTATGCTGAAGTTAGTGGTGGCAAGTGTGACATGCAGGAGATTTTAGGCCACACAAAGAAACTTGAGCTTTATCTTAAGAGCAGTGAAAAGACATGACAAGGCGTAACTGAAGCCCAGTTTGAATGATTCAAATATCCTGATACTTACACAGCAAAGACAAACACATAAGAAAAGGTGGAGTGGCAGATAATTATAAGCCCATTTATAGGAGAGGATAATAAGCTCTATAAGGATTGTATCTGTCAAAATTACATGGTTATTATGAGGCGGAAGAATACTGAGTTTCAGAACTGTTTCAGTCTAACATTTATAGTCTTTTCATCATGGAATGCTCAAAATGTATTTAGTAAACCCTCCAATAACAAAACTTATAGAGCATCTATTCTTTTTTCTCTTTTCAATCTGTGTATGTTCATTGATGAGAGCACTCCAATAAATCACACTTCTAAACTTCAAGGACTAGGGAAAGACAACTTTTCTGATGGCACATTAGGAAGAACATGGAAGGGCAGAGCTCCACAAGAGAATGGGTGGTGTCCTGCTCAAAGAATTTGTAAACATTCCCTTTGTGCCTCTAGATTCTAAGACTATCTATATTGGCCAGTTATCTGGAGTGAAACCTCCATTTGAAGCATGGGTTGATATTCATTTGGGTTTAGGAAGGGTTTTAGAAGAAAGGAAGTTTTGGTCAGAAGCAGGGAAGTCTAGGCAGGAGCAGGGTGAAAATTCTCCTCTCTTGTCCATCAAATAGGGGAAGAAACAACAAAATCAAGTTGAAAAGCACAGGTCTCACACAGACTCCTTCCTGTCCATTCTCAATAATGGACTCTCCTGGTCATTCTTGTCTCTGCCTTTTGTAGTCTAGAAAGCTACCTGAAGAGTTTCTTGGACTATTTGCTATAAATTGCAATAGTCATTGATTTCTAATGAATGGATTTGTGTCTCAGAATGAAAATTAAATAAAGTTTAATAAGCATTAGAGGATGGAAAACTATGATAGATGGACCATACATGACCCATCATATCTATTTTTGTGTATCTCATGAGCAGAGGATGTCTACATTATATCTGATTGAATAAAAAGGAGAACATTGCACGTGCTTTGAAAATTGTGTGAAATTCAAATTTCAGTGTTCATAAGTTGTGTATTTGAAACACCACTTATATACACACTTTTAACAGCTACTTTAGTATAACAGCAAATGTCAGTCATTGCAATGAGGATTTATAGGACACAAGCTTATAATTTCTCCTACCTATCCAGTGCATGTAGACAGAAACTTTTTTGATACATATTATATATGTATAATATATGTTATATTACATATAATAAATGTTATAATAATGTAATATGTAATATCTGATAAGCATGTTTTATAGATGTAAACAGTGAACAGATTTCTATGTTGAAGTATTTTGGTACTGGATATTAATGTCTTTTCTTTATTTAGGTGAGATTCCAGGCCCACTTCGCATGAAAATCACCACAGATTTTATTAGAATATAGATATTAATTAAGTAGGTCTGGCTTAAGACTTTATATTTATGACTAATTTCAGATGATGCTGATGCTACTGGTCCACAGACAAAGCTTTGGTTATACAGGCCTCAGCAGATGATCTTGAGTCATCTAGATTGCTCCACTGTCTTGCCCTATGTTGGTTTTCTTCCTGTCCTTGTAGCACAGTGACATGCCGCTGCAAACACAGGCTCTAGAGTTGTAATGCCTGCTACGTATCAGAATTCCGTCACTTTTGAGTTCCATCAATTTGGGTCATCTTTACCTCAGTTTATCTTCAGAAATATTTGAAAAATTAATTTCTCCCTCATTAAGTTGTGAGAGTTGAAAGGGTAGAATCTACGTATTTCACTTGCAACAGTGCCAGGCACGTAAGTACTGACTCAATGATCAAAAAACTATTATGCACTTGAACAATTAGTATAAGAAGAAATAATAACTCACGCTCTTGGTTTGCATTTGCTTAAAATGTCTAGTTGTTCACTCCAGCTTATCATATTATTTCTAGAGAATTTTTCCATCCCTCACCATGTGCTCTGTAAAATTTCCATCATATTTGCTGCAGAATCATCTTTCTATTTCAATTGATTACAGCATTCTTATGTTTGTTTCTCTGTCTCACTTGCCTCTTCTCCACTGCCTTGCTAAAAGGCATTTCTAATTTGCCATTTTGTCTGCAAATGTAACTTCCAGATGAGATCAGAACTGTCAGAGCATGTCTTCAGGCAGCATTAAAGATGATATGGTATTCTTACAGCATCCTTGCTGAAGTCAGAGATTTTGATCTTTAATACTTGACATTCATTTTCACGCAGGGTTGCACAAACAACTCACAAATGTATGTGTCATTTTTCATAGTCTCTTATAAGGTATGGATAAGAAACACTGACTGTTATTTCTTACACAGCTCCATCTTACAGCTATGGTCCTTAATTCCTTTTGGATAGTGGGTCTTTTTGAGAATATGATTAAATCATTGGTGTCTTTCTAGAATCTGCACATATACAATATTTTTGTACATAAAACTTCTGTTTGTGAACCTCATGTTAAAAGTTATTGATTTCCCTCCCCCTGCCTTTTTTCATGGACAGGGATTGGCTCTTATCTCTTATGTAATATGAATACATAACTGTCTTTTCACTTCAACCTTGTTGTCTCTGATCCACTTCAATACTGAAAATATCCAAAAATCAAATTTATTTTACTTCCTGAGAGAGTATGTATGGCCTTTGAGAACAGAAATCTTTCTATTTAACTCAGTTGACCACAAATATCATGTGACTTGATTTCTTCTTTTCTATAAAGCAATAATTTTTTTGTTCAGATTAAACAATTCATGTGTTGAGGACTTGGCCTGAAGTGTGCCAGTGTTCCTAGATGGGGCTTATAGGAAGTGATTGGATCATGAGGGCTCTACATCACCAATAGATTGATCTACTGTCTGACACATAATTTGATGGACTGTTGGGAGGAGACTGAACTTAGGAAGTGGGGCCTCCGCTAAGGCCTGTGCTTTTGGGATCTTTATCTTCTTTCTGTCCCTATCTTCTCAGTTACAGTGACCATAGACTGAAAATGTGACCCCAAATTATTTTCCTCATTTGAAGTTCTTTATCTCAAAGCTGACTAACACAAGGAGTAATCATTTCTTTCCCAACAGAATTGTGGGAACAATAGCCTACCTAGGACATACCAGTCAAATCTGCTAACCCTAAGGGTGGAGGCTGTCAAAGCAATGTAATAGTCACCTTTCCACTCTCAAGGCCTTGAATAATTCCTGGTTCATAGAAAATATTTACTAAGTATCAAATAGCATTATTAACATGTTTTATGTACATGCCTCCCCCCCCACACTGAATAAGTCAGTTTTCCAGATGCTGTTTTCCTATATGCAGAAGCCAAATCTAATATTTAATAAATTGTCAAGTCTTAGTAATTTTGCCTATTTAATATTCCTTATTTCATTTCTACCTTTTTTGTTTTATTTTATTTTGTTTTTTTTTGTTTGTTATGTGGTAGGATCTCATGCCAGTCCAGGCTGACCTGGAATTCACTATGTAGTCTCAGAGTGGCCTCGAACTCATAGCAATTCTCCCACCTCTGCTTCCCAAGTGCTGGAATTACAGGATACACCACCATGCCTGGAATAATTTCTAGTTATTCTTGGGCTAAATTTATTCCACTTCTTACTGAAATTATAATGTTAACATATTAATCCATTCCTTTTGCCTCTGGTTTTCTGTTTTGTGTTTCTACCATAGGTATTTTTTGCCTTAATACACAGACATGAATATATTAATCCCTTATTAAAACTCATCAATGCTCATCCACTCATAGATTTAAGTGATTTAGATGTGAGTGTTTCTGAGCGCAACTCAGACCTACTGAGAGAGGTTAATTCTAAGACAATTTGACAAGGCTCACGGATTGTTTTATAGATTATCCGCTTGGGAATGTGCTGACAGAAGCCAGTATTTCTAAAAGTTTCTTTCACATCACTTATACTATTTTGTTCAAATATAAATTCTCAGTCCTCCAGCAAAAGCTTAGGACTCAAGAGATTTGATGGAGGCATGACTATCTATGTGCTGATCCCTTTGTCACCAACTCCAAATGACGGCGATATAAATGGCCTGAAGACCCACTGGACAAATCTAAAGGTCAAAGTGTCAAGGTGATTGTAGCAGACAGATTCAGGTTCACTGAGATGAACTTCCAGACCAGGCACAGTTATGGAGGAAGGGATTTATTGAAGCTTACAGATCCAGGGGAAGTTCCATAATGGCAGAAGAAACTGGCCTGCCTTCACAGGCCCAAGCAGAGAGAGAGAGTACAAGCCTAAAGGTCAAAAGCCAGAACACACTTCAGGAACTCCAACTAGGCACACTTTGCATATCTTTAGATTGAAATCTCAAACCCACCACCACACCTTAAGATCCACCCAGTGACCTTGCCTCCAGCCAGGTGGCTAGAGATGCAAACTACAAACAAATAAACAACTGAATATATTGGGGGCCATCTATTCTATTCAAACCACCACATTCCGCCCCTGGCCCCCAATAGATTTATAACCATCACACATAGTAAATTGTACTCAGTTCAATTTCAAAGGTCCCCACAGTCTTGACCAATTTAAGATATGAAGACCTGTAAAATCAAACAAGTTAAACACTTCTAACATACAAAGGCACAGAGTAAACATTTTCAACTGGTATAAGGCATAGCAAGGAGAGACTAAAACAATGCAAACTCAACCACCATCAAACAAACATCAAAGTTCTGCAGTTCAAGTTCAATATATCCAGAGACTAACAGTCTCCAGATTTTCCAATTCCGCCCCTCCAGCTGGGCAGAGTACCCGGGGAACACTTCCATCCCAGGCCAACAGTGTGCTCTATGGTAGCCCTTGCACAGTCCTGGTATATACAAAACATCTTCAGGTCTTCATGCAAACCATGGTCCATCTTCCAAAGGCTCTTTCAGCCTATCAGGGCATCATGCCCTGCCTCATGCCACATCTCAGCAGCAGCTCCTGGAACCATGTGCAATTCATGACCACTCTTCACATTTTCCAAAGGCTCTTTCAGCCTATCAGGGCATCAGGCCCTACCTCATGCTGCATCTCAGCAGCAGCTCCTGGAAGCATGTGCAATTCATGGCCACTCCATGCATTTTTTCATGCTTCTGAAACCAATACCAGGTGTGCAGGACACAGCCATATTCTTAATTCAGGGACGAAACAAATCATAGCCTTGAAAAGCAGGTTCCTTCTCCAGTCAACTCTTTCCAAAAGTGTTTGCATTTCTATGATAGTCTTTCCTCAGGCATCCTTTCCATTGTTTTAATGTAAAGCAGTTGGAACATCTTCCTTAAGATTGCTAATGTGTTTGACAATAGCAGGTTCAGTAACCTAAAACCAGTCTCAGTGCCTGTAATTTTAACTTGCTTGAGGTTTTCCAGCTTAAAATCTTAAATCTCTCAGTCCAATATCTCTAGCCAAGCACATCAGTCCATTACAAATTTAACCTTGATCAAACTCTCTGGGCCTGGGCAGCAGGACGCAGCCAGCCCTTATGCCAGTAGCCCAGTTCCAACAAAGTCCTCTGCAGTCTTTCCTTCCCCTTAGAAAGCTCATAAGCCAAGCCTCGAAGTTCAATATTGTCTACACTTAGAATTCTCAAACTCTCATCATAATAGTCCATAAAACTTGGCTTACCACTCCAGAAGACATCTTCAGTCGCAAGCACCAAGTCCATGCCTATTCCTCCAAAACAAAGGTTCCAAAAGATCAACATCCACATGGCCAGGTACATCTCAGCCCACTCCTCGGTACCAAGTTCTGTAGCAGACTGATTCAGGTTCACTGAGATGAACTTCCAGACCAGGCACAGTTATGGAGGAAGGGATTTATTGAAGCTTACAGATCCAGGGGAAGTTCCATAATGGCAGAAGAAACTGGCCTGCCTTCACAGGCCCAAGCAGAGAGAGAGAGTACAAGCCTAAAGGTCAAAAGCCAGAACACACTTCAGGAACTCCAACTAGGCACACTTTGCATATCTTTAGATTGAAATCTCAAACCCACCACCACACCTTAAGATCCACCCAGTGACCTTGCCTCCAGCCAGGTGGCTAGAGATGCAAACTACAAACAAATAAACAACTGAATATATTGGGGGCCATCTATTCTATTCAAACCACCACAGTGATACTCAAGGCTCTCCATGAGCTGAGACTTCACATTCTTTGCCTCTTTGTCTCTTTATCAAACTTTTTATCACTTTGATAAACATTAGAGAAAGCAAAGGGAGGAAATGTTACTTTGGCTGATGGATTTTGAGGTTTCAATCCAGAGTCAATTCTCTGTTGTTTTTGGGTGCAAGTTGAGGCAGAACATGATGGTGGGCAGTGTGTAAAAGAACAAAGTTGCTTAGCTCATGGTGCAGAAACAGAGGTAGAAACAGAAATGGGCCAGAGTAAGACACACCTTTTAAAGACTCCCCCCCCCCCCCGTGACCCTTCTTTCTCCATCCAGGCATCACCTTCAAGAGCCTCACCCCTCCCTAAGAATCTACTTAAATTTTGATTCCATCCATGGATTATTAACCCTCTGTTGAAGGCTGAGACCTCAGGGTCCAATCACTACCCAAATATTGCACCCCTGACCAAACTTATAATACATGACCCTTTGAGGGGGATGCTTTATCTTTCAACCATAGCCAGACAGCAGACTGAGGCAGCCTGCATGGCTAATATTATCTTTCTTGTCTTTGTGCAAACATACCATCCCATAATTTGAATAGTGACCTCACTCTTTGTGTAAGCAACCAAATCTATGCATTAGAATTAAGTCTCTGAAACAGCAAGCATTGGAGAAGTCTGCCTAAGAATGTCATGGTTTGGGCATAAGTGATCAGTGCAGTCATGTTTGTTTGTTGTGTGTCTCAGAGGTGTTGGCATGCATTTCAAATCCCCTCCTCTGTTTTCTTCTAAATAGTTTGGTCTCACCTGGGTGAAGCCAACAATAAGAGTGCTAGCCATCTTTAACTCATCTTCCTCTTCTTTATTCAGCCCTCAATTTGGTTTCCGGTCATATTGGCCCACAGTTTTAGTTGTGGTGTTTCAGCTAAACAACAGCTGGGAGTTAACAGCACCCCAGCTGCAGCCTGTTAGACCAAACAGTTGAGCTCCTAAATGTAGAAAAATGATGAAATGACTAGACATATAGGTTTCTAATTGCAGCCAGGATTCTGCAGCTGGGAAGTCTCCCGAAGATATATATTCTGTGCAGTGATGCACTCCACCCCAACTGGAAAGCTTTTCCCTTCCTTCCCATCCCAAGACTGCTGCCAAAATGTGAACTCCAGTTCCGGCACCCCAAACTATCTTTGCTTCTCACTAGAAGCCAACTCAGCTTGTCTTGTCAATCCAGTTAGGAACTGCGCCAGGGAGATAGGTCAGTTAATGTGTGAGGAGGACATGTTGATAAGGTAATTCTGGGAAATAAGACTCACATTCAAGTCTTAAATACAATCTATGGAGTCATAAAGCAGTTCTAACCCAGCATCACCTGCAATATCATACTCATGACCTGGAGTAGAGCCACTGATTTCCTCTCTGCTGCTTTCTGATGTTTTCCGACCTTCCATTAATTCCTTCACTTCCCTTTTATCTTCTCTCAACTTTCTACATACATATCCTCCTTTCTTCAAACAGTTTCTACAACTCATCACCTCCCTGTTCTTGGGCCTCTTCCATTGTTGTTGTTGGTGGATGGGAAGATTTTCAATTTAGTTATACTCCTCACTTCTGGAGCTGGAGAGGGCTGCCTTCTTCCTTTATAGCAGGAATAACCTTATGTCCAATATTCACCCTTCTGTCTTTATCATCTATCCTCTGAGTACCTGTTCTTAACAGTGGGGAAAAATTCACCAAACATTTATATTTTCCTTCTGCCTGAACTCTGACATTTAAGAATTTGAAGATTTATGGGTTATAATTATAATTTTATTCTAATACAAACATAAGCAATAATCTGTTTGTTCTTTCATTCCAGTGTATGTTGTTCTATAGACTACTGACTGTAGTCTCAAAATCAGAGGAGTTACAGGTGCCAACAGGGAGGGTATGTGATAAATGAAGCCAAGAAGAAAGATTAAGATGGTTTAATGTCATCTGTTGCACAGCTGGGCCCACGGCACTAGCCCACCTCTTTATTGCAGCAAATGTTACTAATAAGATAGGGCTTCCGGTTTGTCTTCTTATCTTGGGGGTGTTATACAGTGCCTAAAATTGGTCCTACACCTCAAAAATGATTGGCCAATGAACTATGTAAATGAATACATACCAGTCAAATCTGGTTGGATCTGTTTGTTTGAAAGGCAGTGTCATGTATTTGTAAAGTTTTCCAGTGTGTTTCTAGTTTCTGGATGTGACTACTAGTGAGTTGTCACTTTTTTATGCATTTTTATGAATGAGCCATAAAGCATAAAAATAAAAACTATCTTGAAGCTGAAATTTCACCAGCAGGAATACTGACATGGATGGAATATATCACCTTCTATCTGACCTGTTGGGTCCTAGAACAGAGCTCAGGAAGCCACACCCAGGATACACATCTGGCCTTTGTCTTATTTTGGTAAACAGAACTTGTCAGAACACAGTAGAGCTCACGAGCTGTGTATTAGCTATGGCTGCTGTCTCATTAACCTAGCAAGGGAGAGTAGCAGTGGAAAATGATCAAGTCTACAAAAGTGGAAGATATTCACAATCTGTCCTGTCACAGAACAAGTTACCCAACTCTGGCCTAAATAGAAGCATGCGTTCAGTATACGCTACTTTCAAGAATGTTAAGAAAAGTAGGGATCAACCTTTGTAACCTTTCTCCACAGCTGGATAGTCTGATCTATGATGTAAATCATATTTACTTAACAAAGATCATTGAGTAAAAGAGGAAAAACAAACACAGTATCACCCTCTCTGGTGGGTGGACAGGCGAAGACTCTGCAGGGCCCAGTTTACCTTGTGTGATCTCAGAAACACAGGCTGAAAGCACCTCGGAGGGCCTTCTGTTCCTCCAGATAGCAGCTGTGATGTCCAAAGTTACCTCTCCCTCATTGTTTTCTTTTTCCCTTCCCTCTGTTATCTACGCAAGTGAAGTCACTCTAGATGCAGGTCAATTAAGACACACAGTTAAGAGACTAGGAGTGAGCACCTGCTTAGCCCCTTCCTCATCTGTTGAGTGGGTGCAGGCTGCCCTACTTTGAAAACTTCATGTTCTCCCCACGGACCCAACAATAGACTGCTTAGATGGAACTTCTCACATCTGTATTCATTTTAGTAATTTCCTCTGATGAATCCATCTGTCACCCTCCTCTACTTACACCAAAGCACCATTTTTATTTTCTGTTCCAGTTTCTGAATGATGTTTTGCTATTCACAGGGCCAGGATGTCATAAGATAGCTGGTTAGTTGTGGGGAAATTTCCGTATCTGAGTGAGCTTGACTGTGATAAATTGCACCGGGATGGGAGGGTTTCTCTCCAGGCAGATGCTGTTAACATAGCTGCAGGCCAGCATCACTGCTTGAGAGCAAGTCCAACCTGAGGCTCTGCACTTTGTCTCTCTCTTAGCTGCTGCCATTTAACCTTGCTGGTTTTTGTCCCTGAGTTACAGATAAGGAAACTAATTGCAAAATGATTAAGTGACTTCATGATTAAAATGAAACTATAAAAATAAGGAGAATGTTTAAATATTGTCTCCCAGAATTGCCTACTATGTTGACACAGAATAAAATTTGGAATGAGAGGTATTAGATTCTAACCATAGCTCCAGCTCTTCCAGGCTCCAAGTTCATTTGTTCTGTAACTTCTCCCTTAGTCTCTTTCTCTGCAGAGTTGGACCACCATCCTATGTGACCTCACTCTGTTCCATCCAGTATTATAAAATCTTAGGCTCTCTGTCCGGTGCTATGGTTATTGAGACTCTGTGGAAGAAGTGACAGTATGTTGAACTGTCAGATGCATGTAAGGATAATTACAATGTAATTTGATAAGGGTCATGTGCAGTAGGACCTGGGAGCTACAGAGATACAGAGAGAGATATTTGCTGAGTCTGAGTATGTAAGGAATCATGCTCTATGGTGTGATACCTGGGCTGCATTTTTAGGCCAGTGTTATGAAGTGAAAGTACAAGAGAGGGAAACTTTAGATGGTGGCTGAGGGAGAATAGAAAAAAAAAAAAAAAAGGGAAATTAAGAGGCTATCGGGAGGGAAAGGGACCCTCAACTTCAAGTCTGGTAGAAGCCTTCTACCAGCCAAGAGTCTAGAACAGCAGACCAATTGATAGTGCTTTCTATGAAGGTTGCTGGATAGAGACATTTTTTGTTCCTTTTCTGTAGAGATGTTTACAAATAAGAATATTAAAATAGTAATAAACCATGCCTAATGCCTGGTCATCTGTGACTTTAAGTGTGGCCTGACTCTTTCCCCCAGATAATGTAGGGGAATCTCACAAACATTTAATTTTGATTTGAATTGAGAAAATCCTAGCTTTCCATGCAGTTCTTGTGATCTATATTTTGGCCTTCTCTGCTATAACCCTATGCGAAACATCTCAGGAACTGTCTTTCAATCTCAATTAAATTCCTTAAAAACTCTTTAAAGGTATAACTTCAGAACCCACCAAAACTGTGTATATGACTGTTGTAAAAACAATTACTGTGACTGTCTCCTGAGAAGTGCACATCCGTGTTTGGGTGTGTTTTGTCTTTTCCCCTTTTCTCTGAGCACAACTCTACTTATTAGCCCCCATGCATAATCTGTGTTTTAAAAAAAATCTCTGCTTCATACGGGCTCTCTGTGAAATTCTTTTCTGCAGGAAAGTTTATAATCTAGGCTTCACCTCAGTAGTGGTCCCTGAAAAGAACTCCCCAGGCTGCTGCAGGTGGCAGGATGGAGCTGTGTCTCGGGCCCATGCCACAAAGCTGTTCACAGTGACCTTGGGTGAGAGAAAGCAAGGGGTGTAAAACCACTTAGAATATGTGCAAATTGCCAAAGGTTTTGGTATTAAATTCATCACAGAAAGATAGGCAGGTTATGGCAGAAATTGTGGCTGGGGATGGGTGTGTATGGGGACCAAACCATGCAAGGCCATGTAATCTTTGCATTATCCAGAATGTCCTGGAGAAAGCTTTTAGGCAGGTCTGGGACACAACAATCACAATGTATATTTGATTAGACTTTTTGGTTATGGGGAACTCATCTGTGATGGACAAATTTCAGATCTAAGAGATGACCCTTCCAGCTTCTCAGGAAAAAAGAGACCAGATGTATAGTAGAAAAGATAGAAAAAAGGGACTTGACACTAGAAACAGTAGGCAAGTCATAAGGGATAGACAGACTGTTTAGGAGGAGTGGGTGAGAAACATTGTTGATTTGTGGTGATAATTAAAGAACTAATTGAGTACAAATTGCAAAACTACAGAGTTAAGACTATTTAAAGTTGTCATTCAAAATACAGTTCATGAGGTCATACTCAATTCTAGGCCTTAGACTAACTTCTGGGTATTCTGGATATTGTGATTTATAGGGAGATATAGAAAGCAGAAGAGGAATCATACTATTTTTAAAGTGACATTCTTCTAGATAGTGGCCAATATCACACATTCATGATTTCTCTTGGTTCTTGTAATATTCCTTTACGATATATATTTACCTCCATTTGTGGATGAGGGATAAAGACTTTGAAAATGAGCCACTCTCTGCCCTCAAATTGTTCATAGACTAGTTTGGGGGGTATTAGTGTAACTAGAACTGCATCTTGTTGTGAAGAATGTTCTCGTGAAAGTCCACATGGTGTGATGGAAAAGGATGGAAGAAAAGTGTTGATCTGTATCTTGGGAAATTTCACAGAGCAAGTAGTGCCTGTCAATTGAGTGGGAATTGTTCACAAGTTTGGAGAGGCAAAGCCAAAGAAGACACAAGTTTAAAATGAAAAGGTTTCTATGCTGGGACTTGCACAGGTCCATTGTGGACAGTGCAGCAGGACTTGGAGTAACAGAGGATGTGGCTGCAGGGCATGCTCAGTCAGCACCTGCACTCCAAGGCTTTAAGCTGACTTGTAGGGGTTTGAATGCAAAATGTCCTCATAGGCTTGTATTTTGAATTATCAGCCACAAGCAGGTGGTACTCTTCTAAAAGAGCCTTTAGGAGGTGGAGCCTTAATGAAACAGTGTGTCACCAGTACTGGGTCCTGAGGTTTGAAAACCTATCACTCCTTGCTGTTCTGTCTCTCTACTTCCCCCATGCTAATGTAGTGATATAACACTGATTTCCTCTTCCTGCGTCAATGGGCTCTACTCTCTGGAGCTGTAAGCTGAAATAATTCTCTCCTTCTCTAAAATGACTCTTGGTCAGGTATTTTGTCCCAGCAACAAGAGTTTGATTAATACACCGGGCATGGTGGCACATGCTTGGAATCACAGTACTTAGTAGGATGAGGCAGGAGGATCATAAGTCCAAGACCCAGACTGATCTACATAAAAAGGCCCGGTAGCAAAAATCCTTCCCCAGGGCTAGAAAGGTGGCTTAGCAGTTAAGGTGCTTGCCCGCAAACCCTAAGGACCCAATTTCCACTGTCCAGATCCAATGTAAGCCAGACATACAAGCTGACGCAAGTATGCAAGATCGCACATGTGCCCAAGATAGCTCACACATTTGGAGTTTGATTGCAGAGTCTGGAGGCCCTGGCATGCCAATTCTCTCTCTCTCTTTAAAAAAATAAAGAAAATCTTCCCCAAACACCACCACCAAACACAAGCAAAAATACAAGCAAAACCACTACCAAACAAATAGTTTTAAGCAAGTGTAGGTCAAGATAAAAGATGTACCTCAGAGAGATCATTTCAATGACAAAGGTCCTGTGGAGACAATGAAGATCAGCAGAAGGTGATTTCTTGGTCAGAGGTGGTAGAAACTTAGACTAGGGTATTAGAAGTGGTAACGAAGTAAGAACAATATTCATGAGACAGAGGGATATACACAGGTAGACATGCATAAATGTAACTCAGTCCCTCGTTAAGAACTGAATCTATAGCCTACCAAAACAAAGACAGCAGTTCCAGGAAGAATAGCATTTTGGGGAGAAACAGCTTGAGGAATTGACAAGGAGAGATTCTTGGTTGACACATAAGAAGATAGCCTAGAAGAGTGAAATGGCAAAAGAAAGAAAGAAAGAGAGAGGGGGGGAGGGAGAAAGAGAGGGAGGGCGGGAGGGAGGAAAACACCAAGGATGCCTTGAGCATGGCAAGTATCACAGCATTACTCACAGGAAAGCCTTGAGTCATGTGGGGTCTCAAGGTTCTCTGCCAGCCATAAATGTGACTTAAGCTTACATTACTCATTTGTGGGAGGCTTAAGTCTTTCCCAACATATTCAAAATTTCATGAAGCTTAAGTTTTTATGATCTTCTTGGTCCACAGTCATCCTTCTATAATACCATGAGGTCTGGCACAATATTTAAATATACATCAAACTGTGGACTCCACTCATACCTGTGGAACACAGAGAAATATTCCTAAATACTGTAGACACCCCCCCCCCAAAAAAAACTCATGGAGATTGTGAATGTCTTTCTTTCTCCATGACAGAAAGTCTTACTTTCAACAATGCTCTTGGCCTTCTCACATTCCCTGCTGAATCACCCTCACATTGATGCATCGTCCATGTTTTCATTCCTTTCTTTCATTCTCCTTGGATTTTTATCTCTTTCACACCTTTTACAAAGCCACAGATCAACGCTCTCCCAAACTTTTCTCTGCAGACAAAATAGTTGTGCCTTCCTCCCCGAACTCCTTGTGCTGTCTTCTCAGACCTTGTGACCTTGGACCGAGGAGTACTCGGTGGAGGAGACATCACCTTCCACTTGAAGCAAGTATCAATTTATTTTTCTTCAAAGATAGTTCAGGCACTGACTGTAAATAGATTTCAGCTTACCTACTTTATTACGTGGTAAGTAAGGAAGGAATTTGTATCAGCAATTGACCTTCCCCCATTTTAGACAAATTTCATTTTCTATGTCTCTGGAACATCAAGTTTACTCTTTTTTTAAATTTTGTTTTGTTATTTTTATTTGTTTATTTGAGAGTGACAGACAGAAAGAAAGAGGCAGATATATATATAGAGAGAGAATGGGCGCACCAGGGCCTCCAGCCACTGCAAACAAACTCCAGACATGTGTGCCCCTTTGTGCATCTGGCTAACGTGGGTCCTGGGGAGTCAAGCCTCAAACCGGGGTCCTTAGGCTTCACAGGCAAGCGCTTAAGTGCTAAGCCATCTCCCCAGCCCTCAAGTTTACTCTTACAGTTATGGTAGATCACTTCTTCCTAGAAGATACTTTCTATGGAGAGGAGTTTTACAGGAGGCTTTGTCCTTTCCTAATGTTCTCACCTGAAGGAATTTGACTACATGATACTGCTACTTTCTGCATTCACTCGGTCTTCTCATGGTTTACTTTCTGGAGGAAAGAAAAACTCTGGACAGTTTGAACATAAACCTTGGTCTGAGAAGCACAATTTATCCTAATTGATTATCACTGGGCATTAGCCTGGATATCTCATTAGACCAGTAGGACTAATATGCAAGTCAGATAGTTCACACAAATGGAACCTCCATTTCTGTTGTCATAGACTACACCCTCTCTCTGCCAGCTGTCTCCAAATTCTAGGCCATTGTACACAAAGTTAAACAGTTGTGACCTGAAAAAGAGGAAAATGTATGACCACCGTGGGAAACATTAGTCTGTTTCTGTATCAGCCCATTCATCTGTTAGGACAAGTTTTTCTTAGCGAGTCTTAGAGTCCCACCTCATCCTACTGGCTGGTATAAAAGTTAGGACACTTTTTGTAAAACACATTTGTGGGCTGGAGACATGACTTAGTGGTTAAATGTGCTCACTGGCCTGGGTACTATTCCCTACTAACCACATAAATCCAAATGCACAAAGTGGCACAGGCATCTGGAGTTCATTTGCAGTGGTAGGAAAGAGACCCTGGTGTGCCCATTCTCTCTCTCTCTCTGTGGTGTGTGTCTATCTCTCTCCCCTTGCAAATAAATACAAATATTTTAACACACACACACACACACACACACACACACACACACACACAAATGAGGTTGTTTTAGAAATAGGAGCACTGTTTATAATCAGAAAGTCACAAGAGGATGTTGGACATCCTTTCTTTAGTCGCTCCTTCCACCTCTCCTGCTTCTCTTTTCTAAATAGGCTTCCCAGATGGTGAAAGGTCATCAGAGCTTTGGAGGAACATAGACTTTAGTGCACATGGCTTCAGGGTAATATCCCTGTTCTGAGACACTGCCAGTTAAAGAAAGGGCTCTGATTGGCACAGCTTTTGTCAAGCATGTGCAGACCCATGAACCAATCAGTTTGTGAGGAAATGTGGCACTGGGATTGGCCAGACCCAGGTCGTGTGTTCAGCACTGCAGCTGAATGTGGATGAGTCTCTCCTGAACACTGGGGTTATGGATAGAGAAACACAGGTCTTATGTCTGGTGTTTTTATAAAGAAATTTAAAATGTAAAGTAAGATCCTGAGTTTCTATAAAATAGAATAATTAATATTGTTAGGATGCCTATACCTCCCATATTCGATGCTGCCTTCTCAAATTTCCAATGGCATTTTTCACAGAAATAGGAAAAAATCCTAAAATTCACATTTAAGTACAAAAGACCTCAAGGGAAGAACAATCTTGAGCATAAAAAACAAAGATGTGGGCATGATGCCCAAGTACAAGGTTGTATACAGAAAACAGCATGGTTCTAGCATGTAGACTAATAGAAGCCATATTGAAAACAGTGTGGTGTTACCATGTAGACATGTAGACTAATGGACTGCAAGGAGACCAGAAATAAATCCATGATCCATGCAGTTATATAGTCACTTCATTTTAAATGGGAATGCAAAATATGGAAGAGAAAGTCTCTTCAATGAATCCTGTAGTAAACATTGGCTATTCACATGCAGAGGAATGAAACTGGATTCCTATCTACTAATACATGCTAAAACAAAGAACAAAATGGATAAATGAAATGAAGCTACTAGAAGAAACCACATAGAAAAAGCTTCTGGACATTGGTCTGGACGTTGATTTTTTTTTTTTCTCCAAAGCCAGGGCATCAAAAGCAAAACCAAACAAATCAGATTACATCAAAGAAAAGGCTTCTGTATAGCAAAGGTACCCTCAATAGAGTACAGAAACAAAAGCAAGAGAGGAGAAAATATTTTGTGCAACATGCATCCAATAAAAGGTTAATAACCAAAGTATATAAGAAATCCAAACACTTCAGTATCAAGAAAAATAACATAATTTGAAAATTGGTCAAGAATCTGAAGAGATGGTTGACAAAAAAAGACAAACAGCCAACAAGTGAAAGAAAAGTTCAACAGGAAAATGAAAATTAGAGCCACAATGAAATATGACCTCACATCTGTTACAATAGCTATTATTAAATAATAATAAGTGTTGACAAGTATGTAGAGAATAGTAAACCATTATACACTGTTGGTGTGATTGACTATTAAGGATAATAGACATTATGTAAAATGGCATGTAAATCTTTCAAAAACAATTGAAAATAGAACTATTATATGATCAAACCCTTCCATATATATCTATATATACATACATATATACATATCTATATATACATACATATATACATATATATATATATGGATATATTTATCATATCCAAAGGAAATTCAATCAGTTTATACAAGAGATATCTGTATTCCTCTTTCAACATTTCTCATGATAGCCAAAATATGGAATGAACCCAAGATTTAGAATGAATAAAGAAAATGTAATGCATATATACAATGTGATAAGATTCAGCCTTCAAAGAGAAGAAAACCCTACCATTGCTGACAACATGGATAACTGGAGAGCATGGTAAGTGAATTAAGTGAGGCCCAGATGGATAAACGCCACTTGATCTCACTTATGCTTGACATCTCCAAAGCCATATGCAGTAGCAGTACAATGCTGCTTGTACAGCACAGGTGCCTGTAGTTAATAGTGATGCATTGTATGCTTCCAAACCGCTTACAGAATAGATCATGAATGTTCTCAGCACAAAAATTAATAAAGAACCACATGATGTGTTGGATATGCTAATTCACCTGATTGTGGTAATCATTGCACAATAAATACATGCATCATACATCACATTGTACACCATAAATACAAACAACCTGGTCAATTAGATGTCATTAAAGAAAAATATCAATCCACTCTTCTCAGTTTATCTCATCAAATTATTTTCAAGTAAAAGAGAAAGAAATCTGTTTGCACTTCCACTTAGTCTCAAGACTGATAATTCACTTCTCTTAATTCTACCCCCTCATATTTATTGCACAAAACACCATTTTAATACTGTAATCACTGGATTATTGGCTAAGGAATTTAAAAACACTCCTCATTATTCTGTGCAGATAAAAGAAAATTTCATAAGTATGAACCCTGCAATTTGAAAGAAGCAAGCCTAGGGCCTTAGTAATGAGTTTTTATACCAAATCAGATCTGATCGCAATGAAAAGTCTATATTGAAGGGTCAGCAAAGTGCTCACAATAACACGCCCAAGTCTCTTTACATGGAATGAGTATCTCTTCAGAGTAAAAGAGACAATAAGGAAACCTGTAGTGTTCACAGGATATGACCAGGTGCCCCTGTGGGGAAGGTGACCGGCCCTTGAAATTGACTGGAAACAAAATGAAGAAACCAAAAATCTTCAGTGCAGATTCATGCAGGGAGGTCTGCAAAGCTATACCCTGGGCACCGCCAAGTTGCCCATCGTCACGTAAACACAGCGACTAGGACGTTAGCATGATGGGCTTTTGAAGACTGGTTGGAGTTCCTACACTTCCATTCTGAAAAGCAGGCCTTGCAAGGTGTGCCACCACTGTAGGACCAGTGAGGAAAAGGGGGCGAAGGCCCTGCTGTTGTCCTCTGCGTCAGGTGGAGAAACTTGCATGCATTTTGAGGAGCTCAGTTTTGAGTTTTCACCCCTATGCTTCCCCTCCCCGCAAGCCTTTCCATCCCTATTGCCCAGGCCTCAAGTTGCCTATCAGGTCAGCAACTCAAGCTTACCCATGTTAGGAACCACAGATTAGTGAGATCATGGGGCAATTTTCTGTCTGTGATTACGTGAGTTCACTGAGTATGATCTGTTCCAAGGCCATCCATTTTTTCTACAGCTTTTATTTTGTCAAGTTTCTTTCTTACTGCAGAGTGGAATCCCATTGTGTGCATGTACTACAGCTTCCTTAACCATTCATCCAGTGATGGACACCTGGGTTGGTTCCAGTTCTTAGCTTTTATGAATTGAGAAGCTATAAACATGGTTGAACAAATATCACTGAAGTGAAGCATGGGTCATTTAGGGTCAATGCAAATGCCCAGTAAGGGAATAACTAGGGGGGTTGGCAGTGCTATATTCATCCTTTTCAGGAATCTCCATGTTTATTTCATTAGTGGTTGTACAAGCTTACAATTCCACCAACAGTGAGTAAGTGTTCCTATTTCTTCACATCCTTGCCAACATTTTCTGTCATTTGATCTTTTTTTGTTTTAATGGCTGCCATACTTACTGGAGTAAGGTGGAATCTTATAGTTGTTTTAATTTGCATTTCCCTTATTATTAGGTATTTTGAGCATTTTCTTAAGTGTATGTTAGCCATTTGTATTTCTGCCTCTGAGAACTCCCTATTCAGTTGTCTTCCCCATTTTTGGAATGGGTTATTTGAGTTTCTTATTTAGTTTTTTTGAGCTCTTTGTAGATTCTAGATATTAAGACTCTGACAGTGATATAGCCAGCAAAAATTTTCTCCCATTCTGTTGGTAATCTATTGGCTCTGATTATGGTAAACTTGTCTGGGCTAAATCTTTTCAGCTTCATGAGATCCCATTGGTTGAGTGATTGTTTAAGTTCCTGGGCTACAGGAAGTCTTTCCCCACTCCCATATTGTAGAGAATACCTCCTATTTTTTTTCTTCCATTAGGAGAAGAGTTTCAATTATACTGAGGTCTTTAATCCATATTCACTTGATTTTTGTGTATGGTGATATGTGTGAGTCTAGTTTCACTTTTCTACATATGGTCATACAATTTTTTTTTCTTTTTTTTTTCTTTATTACTTAGTTTTGTATTCAGCAAATACAGTCAGTTTGGTACCATTATTAGGCTCATCCATGACCTACACCCTCCCCTTGGCCCCTCCTTGTTGAGGTATATGGGTCATGTGTTGTGGAGTTAGCCCACAGTTATGGGTAAGATAAATGTCTCTGCATATCATGACCCAACATGTGGCTCTGACATTCTTTCTGCCCCCTCTTCCGCAAAATTTCCCTGAGCCATGTTGGGTTCATTTTTGGTCCGCTTCAGTGATGAGGTGTTGGGTGGTCATACAATTTGTCCAACAGCATTTGTTGAAGATGCAGTCTTTTTTTCAGTTCACATTATTGGCACCGATGTCAAAGATCAAATGGCTGTAATTACTTGCCCTAAAATCTAGGTCTTCAGTTTTCTTCCATTAGTCTATATTTCTGTTTTAATGCCAGTACCATGCTGTTTTTGAGGCATGGTGATACCTCCACAGGTGTTTTTTTGGCTGAGGATATGTTTAGATATCTGAGGCCTGATGCCATTCCATGTGACTTTTGAGATCAATTTTTTCTATCTCTGTGAAGAATGATGCTACAATTTTTATTGGTATTACATTAACTCTGCATAATGCTTTTGGTATAATTGCCATTTTACAATATAAATTCTACTTATCCAGGAACATGGGAGGTCTTTTCATCTTCTCCAGTCCTCTTCAGTTTCTTTCTTGAGTGTTTTTATGTTTTCATTATATAGATTTTTCACATCCTTGGTTAGTGTTATTCCAACCAAGGTATTTAATTTATTTTGTTGCTATTGAAAATGGGACGGCCTTGATAATTTCTGTCTCTGTATAATTGTCCTTGGCATATAGAAAGCCTACTGATTTTTGTGTGTTGACTTTGTATACTATCATCTTACTAAAGGAACTAATTACCTTAAAAGTTTTTAGATGGAGATGTTCAGGTCACTTATGTATAGGATCATGTCATCTTCCAATAGGGCTAACTTGACTTCTTACTTTCCAATTTGTATCCATTTTACTTCTTTCTCTTGTCTTATTTGCTTGGGCTAGGACTTCTAGTACTATGTTGAAGAGCAGTCATGAGAGTAGGCTCCCCTGTCTTGTTCCTGATCTCAGTGGGAATACCTTGAGACTTCCCTCATTAAGTATTATTTGGGCTTTATGTGCTTTATATATAGCCTTAATTATGTTGAGATATAAACCCTCCTTGCCTATTCTCTCCAGCATTTTGATCATGAAGTGCATGTTAAGCAGCAGTGGCACAATGATTCAGACCACATCAATAACTTCAAGTGTTTATAGTATAAAAGATAAAGAAATTCTAGTAAAAGGAAATGAAATAATGCTTGTAAACTGGTAGAACAAGCAGAAATGATGAAAGATGGAAACATGCCATAGTCTCCTATGGGGATCAGAAAAGAACCTACAAGTGGGAAAGCGTGGGTTGAAACTTGCAGATATGGCTGTGTCCATGAAGATGGCTGGTCATAAATAAAGCCAACAGGTGTTGGTCTTTCTCTTATACCACATCCATGAAATACATGGTTATCTCAACAAATTCTCACAATACTACAGCCCAAGCAGTTCAGAAAAGTGATGTACTTAAAAAATCGTAGATTTTGACTCAGATCTGTCTGACCCATACGTGACTATTCTCAACTATTAAGATGACACTCCTTTTTGAAATGGATGCATCCTTCCCCGCATTTATTTTATTTTATTGTCCAATGACTAATTCTAGTGGGAGTTTATAAGCAATTGTCAAGGAAAAGGGAAGAAAAGAGACAGCTAAATAAGGTGGGGAGGGAATGTATGGCAATCATTTCAGGAATGGATGCAGTAACAGATTGATCACTAGGAAACAAGTCTTACTACAATCACATGATGCTAGGTAAACCAACCAAAAGTGTAACCATGGGAATTTTAGTAATAAAGAAAGATAAAATTTTTCAAAGGGAAGGAGAAAAAAATAGCACTGAAGAGGAAAAGAAGTTATTGAAAGCAGATGTTGATAAATGCAGGCTCATTTGAGGGGTTACGCTTTATATATGTTGTAGATATTTTATATGTTTCACATATATATGCGTATATACATATATACATACACATATGAATGTTTATGGGATGAAAACATTAAGCTAGAAAGTCATATGGCACATATATATTTTAAAATAGTGCTTTCAGCAATTATGTCTTGATATAGAACTCCTGTGTAATCTCAAATGAAAATGTCTGTGAGGATTAATGAGATCTTAAAACAGATCAGCATGGTGTGTGTGCTCTTGGAGACAGAGCCCATACCTGGAGCGGGGAAACAAGTCAGAACCATACCCAAAAGTGAGCCCACTTTCCAATATCAAGCTCCCACCAATAGAGGACTACAAGAGGGCCTACACCTATTAAATTCTCTCTAAAATAATAGTGGGTATCCGTGTATCTTGCACTGATTTCACTCTCTGTTGGAGATTTTGCTTCTCTTTTTCAGATGGATGCAGAACCTGAGGACAGAATCAGCCCATCACACCTCACCAAGGCACCAGCTAAAGCCATAGAGTTAGTGGGGTAATGAGAAAGACCTGATTTCTCAGTGAGCCTGGTATCAGCACAAGGGTGAAGGAGACAGACACAGAGAGCACTCAACGCCTACTCCTACCAAATCAGATATCCAGAGACTCCCAAGACCTCCCAACACTGAAATTGACCTAAAATGAACCCAACATGGCTCAGGGAAATTCGTGAAAGAGGGTGCAGAAAGATTGTTAGACCCATAAGTTAGGTAATTATGCACAGAGTCATTGCTTCTCCCCCATAACTGATAGCCACCCCCCACCGATGCAAGGGACACAATCCCCATGGGGGGAAGACAGGGAGAAGGCTACTGATGGTACCATCATGGCTATATACACACTGTATACATAACTAATAAAAAAATATTTTCCCAGGTCAAAATGAAATGAGACCAGAGGAGAACGGAAAGTACAGATGTATGATTACAATCTATCTTGCAAAGCTGGTTCTACAGCTGTTGAATATGAATTAACAATGAAAATAACAATCACATGGCTGCTATCACTGAAGAAGGCATTACTGAAGGGATCCTGTTATACTCACTGGAATACTGCATGTACACATGCCAACAGGGCACAAGCAATATGCCAACATATGTGCAAACTGGAAGGAAATGAGACCTTCCAACTTCCTAGTGTCCAGCTGTGATTTGTAGTCATGCATACTGAGGAGCAGTAGATCATGTGAGAATATGTACGAGATTTGACTAAGCTTTTAAGTAAAACAAAACAAAACAAAAAGGTGAGTACAGTTATAAGTTTGTGATTAACTAATCATGTAATGTGTAATTAATTCATGAAGGCTTTGACTGAGCAGCACTCAATGGGACCTTCATATGACTACTCATTTGCATTGTAAATCAGCTTCAATTTCCCATTTATTTTATTTCCTTAAGAGCTTCATCTCCCTCTTCATATCTAAATAAATATGACAGCTCATTAGAAACCTCAGAGTCATATCCACGGCCTGCAAGTGAGGTTATGAGCTCTTAGTGATAGCATGCTATTCGTGAGGTATAGCCTCTCTCTGACTCTATACTTTCATCTCTTAAATGGGGCTATAAGAATGCTATTCATCTAAAATTATTGAAACAGAAAGCATAAAAACTTTTGGAAAGTGGATATATCAATACTTGACATATAAACAAAAATTATTATAAATATCACAATAGAGATTACATGACAATATGTTAAATATAATTATGTTGCATAATAAATTTAATGGTAATTTATTTTATTTTGTAACATATCTCTTCAACATTTGATTTCTATAAAAAGTGAGACATGTGGTGGCAAGAGTCAGCAATCCCTGGGCTTGAGAGGCAAAGGTAGAATAATCACAAATTCAAGGGCTACATCATGATACCCTGATGGAGGCCTTCATGACCCCATAGTGAATACTATAACCCTACTGAGGAGGCCCTCCAGGGTAACAGGAACTGGGGCAAGGGGATAGAAGAGAATAAATAACTTGTTATAACTTATATAAAATACAATAAAAAAACCCAAGCACTGGGGATGTAGCTCTGTGGTAGAGTGCTTACCTTGTGTGCCCTATGCTTTAGGTTCAACTTCCAGCACCATGTTATCTCCAAAATCTTTTGAATAATTGTCTCAATTTCCACACTATTCTTGAGAGTGATATAAAATCATTCTAGTTGACCTGACCTGGACCAGAGGTCTGAATTTTATTATTGGGCTTATTTAACTTGTTTGTAAAAGTGGCACTAGAAGGGACCATCTATTAACTTCTAACAAGGAAACCAGATGATCATTTCTCCCTGTTGTATACTCATTGACTCCCTTTCCTTATCATTGTTCCCTTGACAAGAGTTACCCCTGGGATTAAATGTGCTGAAAGCTAAAAGAGATCAAAGGTCCCACAGTGAAGAACCAGGAGCTCCACTCATCTCCAGGAAACATGAGAGCCAATGTCTGGAGTATGTGATCCCAATATTGTTCTTCCTGCTGCTGCAGAATATATTTTCTACTTCCCCAAAGTGGATAATTTATAGAATCCTTTGACATCCTCTAAGACAATAAGACCATATCATCTTACACAATGTGACCATTAGGAAGACAGATGTTGGATGCATTCCACAGATCACTTCTATTCTTGTTTGGTTTCCAGATTACTTGGCCTTAAATCTTTCTATAAGAGATAATATTTGAAGCATAGGGAGGATGCTTTTCCTGCTCTTAAGGTACTCTAGTCATTCTTTCATAACTCTAGGATTCTCCTGAGTGAATTAAGACAACTTTAGGATGAATTCTCTAAACTGGGTATTTCCTGGAAGCCCTGCCCTCTCTGAAATCAGAGATTTTAGTGTTCAAAATGTCCACATCAAGGACTTAGATAAGAAGTTTTCCAGAACCCTCTCAAGGGATCTTCCTCTCTACCCAACAATCTAATATGATTAGTGTGTCAACTGCAGTCCACCTGTTAGTCTGTCATTATAACAAAAACCTAATGAGATTCCGTAAACTTATAAAGAGAAAAAGGTTTACTTTTATTCACAGTTTTACAGGTTCCCGTCCATGCTCTTTTGGCCCCATTGCTTTGGGCCTCTGATGAGGTAGATATGATATGATGGTGAGAGAGCATGACAGAACAAACTTGCTCATCTTATGGCCAAAAAGAGAGCACAGGAGAAGGAGAAAGGGGCTGGAGTGCCACAGTCCCTTGAAGGGCATGCCAGCAATCACCTGAAGAACTCATCCTTAAAGGTTGAATAACTCCTTACAGCACCACTGTTCTCAGCTCTTAAATAGGAAGATAATAGTATTCCTCACATGTAATTATTTAAAAAAAAATGGGTCTTTGGGACACACTTCAGATCTTAACTATAGAAGCACTGTTATAATTATAAAGTTTATAGTATATGAGCACAAAAATAATCAAGGTTTGCTACACATGTAATCAAATGATTGTGCTGGGTTTTAGCTCCTAAGAAGGAAATTACTTTCATAATGAAAAGCATGGGAAAATAAAATTTTAAAATAGTACAGGTGAAAACATGGACAGGTATTCTTTTAGCCTTTTTCTCAGCCTTCTAGAAAATAAGAAAAATTAGGTTCTTTTGATGAGGCTGCACGATAAAAGGAGTTATGTCAACTTAGCTTAACAAGACAAAATATAGGGTCCACTTTCTTATATATACTTTGTGAATGAACAGGTAATGACTATCTAACGAATGTATCCACTTGCAGAGCCCAAGCAGTACTCCCTTGGGACATTTGCATGAGAGCCACCCGACCTTAGTCAGCATAATGGCAGAGGTCATAAAGTCTGAATACAAGAGCATTTATAGATTTGCTCTACTTTATAAAATCACTCAGGTAAAACTTAGTGCCTACGTTATACATATACGACAGTTCCATCTTAAATTGAAGTATCAAAGTGTCATGAATGCTTTTTATTTCCTCTAGCAGCATGCATGAAAAGTTGTCAACACCAGCCCCTCCAGGGACCTCCTAAGTAAACCCCACTTTTGGACAGACCTCCACTAAATTTATCCCAGTCTGGCCACCTTGGCTCAAATGTGAGGTCTTTATGATAGATATGCATGCCAACATTAAGAATAGACCAGCAGTGCTTTGAAGTCTTCTCCACACTGGAAGGGGGCCATCTCTAGTACTTCAGCAATACCCGGTCTTGGGAAAGGAACTGATGAATGACCTAGCATGATTTTTAACCTTTAAATCAGAGAAACAACTGGTGATCTCATGTTCAACTTGACTAACACATTTTCAACAAACAGGAAAAAACAAAACTATGGAAGAAAATGGCAAGAGGTGTTTTTTTGTTTTTTTTTTTGTTTTTTTTTTTTTCCCCTGAAAGAGGTAGCTCTACTTGTATCTTCAGTTACCCAGATAAATATCACATGAATTCCTAAAGCTCAATGTACCCAACTTGGGTTGGCAAAACTAAAAGTAAAATTGCAAATGTTTTGTGTTTGTGTATTATTGTTCTTGTTCCTATTGTTTGAATATAGAAAAACAGTTTCTATCTTGAATAATAAATGGGTTGAAATTTTGACTTATGCACTAAATGGCATTTTGTAGTTGTTAATCTGTATAGACCATCAACATTAGTTACAATGAGGTAAAGATATGACTGCATGAACATTGCTATTGTATTCTCAGGAAATTGCTTGGAACTAATGTTCTGGGGGACAGATGGGTCGACTGATGTATAGAGAAGTAGAGGAGTGGCTAAATGGATGAGAAAGTATACAGTAGTGATTTTGACAGCTATGAATATGGATTGTCTGGGTTCAAATACAAGCACTGCCTCTTTGACTCTGGAAAATCTTGCATGAACTTCACTTTCCTCATTTTATAAAGAAATAGATGATGGAAACTTGGACTATTCAGATAATGGTAAGGATGAGGAGGATGAGGATATAACTACCACAGAATGTTTGTGAGAGTTAACTGTTTGTGAACAATATAGAGTATTCAGTATAGTAGGGACAGACTGAGGACATAGCTCAGAGGTAAAGTATGTGCTTAGCATGCACAAGACCTGGGTTCAGTCCTTAACACTGCACATGGAAAAGTACAAATAGGATCTCATGACAGAGAAAAGAAGAAAGTTACATGATAAATCAGATTGCTATTTCCTGAATGTCTGCAACGTTTTAGAGCTTCTCATAATTGTTCACATATTTAGAATTATTTGATTATCACTAGAGGCATATGATTTAGGTACAGGCATAAAAATTTTACCTAATAGCCACCAGTTGGGAACCCAGATATCTTATAGTGAATCAAGTTTTAATTTAATAGAAAACCTAATGCCACTGACCTGGGCTTGAAACCTGGCTTTGCCAATTATTAGCTCAGAGATTTTGCAAAAGTCACTTAACCTCTCTGGCCTCAGCCTCCTTATCTATAAAATGGTGATAAAATGATTATACATTTATAACACTGTTAGAAGATTTGTTCTGTTATTCTATAAATATTTATGATGTGTCTCTTACACACTAGGCACTGTGCTAAGAAGTAAAATGCCAGGCATTCCAAGTAATTCATATATATTCACCAAATGTCATCACCTTAATCTTTCCCGAGTTTCCTCAGGAAGAGCCTAGCAGAACTAGGGCTTGAATCCAGAGCTTGCTCTTAATAACTTAATGAGAACTTCTGAAACTTTCCTACTAGGTGAAAGCTCAGTAGAATTTTAGTGAGGCAAATGTCCCTTTGGGACAGACATTTATTTGACAGAGGATTTGTTTGTGAATAGACTTTAAAGTAAATGTTTCTTCTAGTTTTGATATTACCTCACACATATTAAGGCTTAATGCACATATAAAATATGTACAGATAAAAACTGTGGGCTGGAGGGGTGGTTAGCAGCTAAGACATTTGCCTGGAAAGCCAAAGGACTCAAGTTTGATTCCCCAGGACCCATGTAAGACAGATGCACAAGGTGGCCCATGGGCCTGGAGTTTGTTTGCAGTGTC
This sequence comes from Dipus sagitta, assembly GCA_036346955.1. Lineage (NCBI taxonomy): Eukaryota > Metazoa > Chordata > Mammalia > Rodentia > Dipodidae > Dipus > Dipus sagitta. The sequence continues at coordinate 122,522,096 of CM070772.1, forward strand.
TGGAAGACCTGGCCCATTCTCTCTCTCTCTCTGTCTGTCTCTCTTCATCACTCTCAAATAAATAAATAAAAGTAAAAAAAAAATTCTTAAAATGTACATATAATAAAATATGTTGAAATTGTACACTTTAATGCACTTTATGTGTTTCTGTTTATTCACTGATGAAATTAAGATATAGTACATTTCCATCACCTTAAAAAGTTTCCTCCTGTCCCTTTGTACTCCATAGGCCCATTTTTGAGGATATTTCCAATCTACATTACATTAGCTTTGCCTATCAAGAGTTTCATAAAATAGAATCATTCCATATGGCATCTTTTTAAAATCTAGTTTCTTTGGCTAAGCTTAATGCTTTTGTCATACATTCATGCTATAGCATCTAACAGTACTGTGTCTGTTTTCATTGTTGAATGATATTCCATTGTATGGACATGCCACAGTCTGTGTGTACATTCACCTGTTTAGGATTACTTGAGGAGTTTCCAGTGTAGGGTGATTATGAGTAGATACGTACAAAAAAACTCAGGTGAAATGATGTTTTCACTGTTCTTCAATAAACATCCACAAAACTGAAACATAACAAGTGGACTTCTAAATTTATAGATGCTTCAAAACTACCTTCCAAAGTGGTTTGACATCATTATTTTCTCACAATGAGTGAAAGAGAATTCTTTTGGGTTCACTTTTTTTATTTTATATTTTTAAAATATTTCATTTATTTATTTCAGAGAGAGGGAAAGAGAAACAAAAAGAATGGTCACACCAGGGCCTTTCATGACTGCAAATGAACTCCAGAGACATTGTGTATCTGGTTCTATATGGCTAACAGGGAATCAAACCCAGGAAGGCAGGCTTTGTAAGTCTTTAAGCACTGAGCCATCTCCCTAGCAAAAGGCTTCATATTTCATGGACAGAATTATTATTAACCAGACTGAAGGGTCTCTTCATAGACATTCACCAATCTCAAGTATAATGTGTACCTGGAAAGCAACTTCTTTTAAGTTCTCCTCCACAAATTCCGAAATCATATAAAAAAAAAGTGGGGAATGGGGAAATGGCTTAGTGGTTAAGGCATTTGCCTATGAAGCCTAAGAACCTGGGTTTGATTCCCCAGGACCCATGTAAGCCAGATGTGCAAGGGAGCACATGTGTCTCAGTTCATACGCAGTGGCTGGAGGCCCTAGCGTGCCCATTCTCTCTTTATCTCAAGCTGTCTCTTTCTCTGTCATAAATAAATCAATAAAATATTTTTTAAAAAAGATGCTAATGATATGGCTCAGTGGGTAGATTGCTTACCTGTTATGCATGAAGTCCTGGCATTGATTCCCAGTGCCACATAAAATTGGGCATGACAGTGCAAGCCTGTAACCCCAACACTCGGCAAGCAGTGTCAAAAGTATTAGAAGTTTAAGGTCATCCTCAGACACATGTCAAGTTGGAGCCTGGCTGCATGAGACCTTATCTCACAAGCAAACACACACACACACACCTTCACCACAAAGTGAAGAAATTAAGAAAAATGACAAACAAATGGGTAAAGTAAATTGAGGAAGACAATCAATAGTAAAAATTACAGACAACCCTAAAAAAATAAGTTACAGCTTTTAGCTCCCAAGGAGAAGAAGGATGGATACAGAACCTCCACAAACATCACAGAGTTACTTTAACTGTCTAATACAAACACAGTGAGACAGTTGAGAACAGTAGAGAGCATTTTCTTTGGCAGTGAGCTGGGCCAGATTTGTGCTGATGCGATTGCTGTTACTGCTAGGTTTTACTCCAACATCGGAGCTCGTCCATAGCTGCCGAGGCCTCTTTGTAAGCTTGTCTTGAAGCAAGTAAACACTGGAATCAGTTATTTCAGGTTCAAGCACTGGGAAAGATGCTAATAAAATAAATTGACCAGCTTTCTATGCAAGAGAAACCTCTGAAACCTGCCAGCTTTCCACTGGTAACTGCAGCAGTAAATTCCAGCAATTCTGGGTAAAATGTCAGGATGCTTCTGGGAACAAAATGCTTCTACCAAGCTACCAAAATATTAAGTGTGGGACTGCTGGTGGGGAGAAGACATCCTCTGTCTTCTCCTCTCCAAGTCTCCTTCACAAAAATGATACCAGACCTGATGAATTCTTTATTATTAATACCATTGTGCCAATATTGGACTTGGAAGACTCAGGAACATGCATCTATATTTAATTTGGATGTCTGTTTGTGTGGAGCACAAAAGGTTGATGGCTGGTGGGAATAGCTACATGTAGTCAATAATATCAACACATTCATTTTGCATGCTTTGTGCTACCATTTCTTTAGCATATACTCATTTATGTAACAAATAGCAGCAGAGTGCCTTCTGTGTGTTAGATGTTCTCACCGTGTGTTCTCCTCGCTGGGGATAGAGTAGTGGACTAAAAAAGCCCTTTATATGCTTATCATCAGGAGAGGGAAGACACAAGCACACACCACTGAACACATGACATGTCCGTGGAAGTGAATAGGGAGGTTCAGCAGTTGGGAGTGCTGCTCAGGAGAGCACTTTGTGATATCCAGTGATAAGGGAAAGCCTCTTTCTAGAGGTGATATTGGAGCAGAGACTTTAGCAAAGCCAGTCATGTAAATATCAGGGGGAGATCATTCTGGAGGGGAACCAGCCACTGCAAAGAGAGTAAGTCTGGGATTTGTAAGTGTAACTCGTGGGCTGAAGTAGTGTGGGCTGGTTGGAGAGAGCGAGAATAGGGCAGAAAGGTGAGTGGTCATGTTTGATAGGTTACTCTCTTCTTTAGTAACAGTATGTGTGTTCACTGGGGTTTATTGAAGGATTTGTTCATTATCTTCTTGGACCAGGCCTTCTTGTATGCAACAGATAGAATGTGACAAAGTATAAACAAGACTGGTAAGAAACTAGCTATGCCTGCCTACCCAAGCTGTCTAAATCCATGTGAAATACAGGGCATAAAGACTTGGAGAGCCCAAGACCATAATGACCATGTGATATTGAAATGGGAAGAGCAAGTGCATATTTAAATCACAGTGTCATAAGGGAATGTCCAGGGAATTATGGGATTACAGGTGAGGGCCTCTACACATCCATTAAGACGCAAGGGAAAATGTCCCTGAGGTGAGTGTGCTATTCCCAGAGAGATGCTGTGGAAGCACTGCAGGAGGGGAAACAGGACATACATGGGAACAAAGGTGTGACCAGTTAGCTAGCCCTGAAACCCAACAATGTGTTTTTCAACATGACTGACATAAAGTACATGCCCATGATAAGGGACAAGGGAGAGTTCTAGGAACATCAGTGAATCCAGAGATTATGCTCAGGTCATTTCTAAGATTGCTAGCATGTCTATCTGATTTAGTTGGAGCCACTAGAACTGAGCCTCACCCACCAATATGAAGGGGCCAACTTTAGAATATGAGAGCCATTTATTGAGAAGCAAATTTGAGAAGAAATATTCAAATACCAAAATCACAAATATTGGTAAAGGTAATTATTTTGAAAGGCTTTGAATTCTAGATGGGAGAGTTTAAACTATACCCAATAGGATTATAGGTCAGTATAGTTATTTATTTACCTGTCGTTTTATTGATTCTAATTTTGGTGGTGCCACAGGTAGAGCCTAGGGCCACATACCTATTAGACAATGCTCTGCCACTGAAGTGCATCCTCAGCCCCCCACCAAAGTGTTTCCTCTTATATCCATGTTTAAATCATTAGACCTGGGAGAAAACAGAAACAGGTAAGATAGTGATCAAAACCTGACCAAATATAAGGAGACTGTAAGAGATAGAGAAATCAGTCTTTAGTAAGCAAAGGAAGATGGATGATGGGACGTGAACTACCTTCTTTGTAACTATTAATTTCTTTTAGTAGTAGTGGACTACCCTGTGGAGAACTCACCTCTAAGCCTTGCTGTGCACATACACATAGTTTGACTCTTAATTAGAATTCTAAGATATTCCTGGTTGAAGGTTAGACAAATGACTACATGTGTGACCAAGTGAGATTGAGAGACAAGATGCAGTTTTGGAAAATAATACTGAAAATGAAATGGAGGAGGAGTACGGATGAAGCTCAATAAGGTTGTTACAGAGAAAGAAGACATAAGGACCAGCAACAGAGCAGGCACACTTGTGAGGTAGAAGGAAGAGATGGGACAAAAGAAATACAGAGATTAGTCAAGGAGACAGTAGAATAACAACAGTAACAGCCGGAGTGGTGAGATTCCCATGTACCTGCCAGACATACCTCTTGGAGCTAATTAAATTCAAAATATGTAAAATGTAGCCATAGTCCTAGAGAAATCAGGTTCTCTAACTTGTTTTATCTCAAATTATTTTTTTTCAAAATATTTTATTTTATTGAGAGAAAAAGAGAAAGAAAGAGAGAAAGAAGGAGGAGGAGGGAGGGAAAAAGCAAGAATGGGCTCACCAGGGCCTCCAGGCATTGCAAATAAACTCCAGATGGCATGCACCACCTTGTGCATCTGGCCTTTGTGGGTACTTGGGAATCAAACCTGGGTCCTTAGGCTTTTCAGGCAAGGGCTTTATACACTAAGCCATCTCTACAGCCTTCAATTTAAATTTTAAAGGTAATCCCCAGTTCAGGTTAAAAATATCCAAATCACAACCAATACCTTTCTTTCCTTTTATATCCTCATAACCACCCAACTGTTAAATACTCTTATGACACCCTGGCCTCAGGCCCTTCTCTGCCTATCTTAGGGCTCTGATGTTTAATTGGAAACTGGGAATTTAGTCTATATTCTTGGGTAATCATCTTTTCTCCTGATTCATGTTTGTCTAATACATCATGGACATGACTGCCACCTTAGCATTCACAGATATGTCACTATGAAAAATTCACAGCACTGCTCCTCAGCTGCCCCAGGGGGAGAAGTCGAGTCTTTAAGCTCAGTAATCTCCTATCAGTAATTCCCACAGCCTCCTCTTTCTGGTGGTCGCTTACACGTGGTTCTTCCCTCAATAGTTTCAGCTTGCTTAACTCATAATCAATGGTGCCTGCTTGAATTGAGATGGTCTCTATCTTAATTTACCTTTGGCCACAGGAGTTACTCAAGAATAGCCCAAGGCAGGACACAGGAGCCTGCTATAGTGAATATGACTGCTGCCTGGTTCTTGGAACCCAAGTGAAACAAGTCCAAATGCCACTTCCTCTGTGGAGCTTGGGTCTCTGTGGGCCACAATGAGTTTGGATTCTTCTTCCCCAGGGGGGTTTTGTGTCCAGGCGCCCTCTGCTCACGTTGAATTTTTGCACTTGTCAGCTTTGCATCTCTGTGACCTGAGATAAACTACTCACTTAAAAGGAGGATTTGTTTGGGCTCTTGGTTACAAAGCTTTAGTCTATGGTCCCTTGGTTGTTGCTCTGGGCCTGTGCTGAGTCAGAACATCATGGCAGGGAGTATGTGGTAAAGCAGTGTTGCTTACCTCATGATATGGTGTCTGCGAAGCACAGGGAGTGGACATGGTTATGGATAGACCATCTTCTTCGAGGATGCACACCCTTATAAACTTATTTCCTCCAGTTAGGCCTCACCAGCAAAAAGCTCTGGGTGAGTTTACAACTCCCCAGGCCAGTGGCTCTGAAAGAATTCTCCAAGCCAGTGACTTTCAAATATTTTTCTATCATTGGCAAAATATTGAAAAATGTAGACACAAAAAATGCATATTATTAAAGATTTAAGAGAGAGAGAGAGAGTACAAATAAGAAAAAGAAGAAACAGAAAACCTCCCAAGTTAAGAGTGATTTCCTCTTGTCTGGGAGGAGTCTCCTGAGATTAAAAGAAAAAGAAACCGAGAAATTACGCGGCAAATTGGATCAGGTCTTTTTATAAATTTGACATCCAGTTAAGATAAGCCTCATTGCCAAATACATATGAAGGGCCTTGATTGGTTGGTGGGCCCAGGAGGAGAGCACCGACTCAGAAGGGGCCCACCAAGAGTGAGGACAAGCAAGGAAGAAGAGAGGGGGCAGAGAACCAGGAAGCTGATCTTTACAGCCAGTTTGAATCACACTGAATCAGACTGAGTTCTGGTCTCTCTGGGGCAGGTGGCATCCATGTTCTTTTAGGCCTGAGTCCATAGCTGACTAGCTGCAAAAGAAAATTACCTTTCTCCTAATCCATACCTCTATCTCAAAACTCCTGCATCACGGAATCTTATCTCTATATTTTATTAAAACTACATGGTGGCCCAGCTAAGAGAAACAAAAATCTTACTTCTGCTTGTCCCTCTCTACTTCTCTAACAAAGAAAAACATCCAGATATACATTAAAAAGACAGAAAATAATTCTTAGGGAAAGTGAATCTGTAGATATGAATGTATAAATTACTTCCAACAAGCATTTTTGCTTCCAACCTCATCTAAAATAAAGGCAGCTGAGCTCCAGAGATTCTGGTTCCGAACTTTAGGCTCACTAATACAGATTTATTCTCTTAGATAGCAAGACAAGCAGTTGTGTCTTTGAAGGAAGTAGAAATGTATTTATCCCTCTGGGTGCCCCAACCCCATCCTGAAAGAATTACACATGCATCATGAATAGAAATCCAATGCAAATGGAAGTTTCCTTGATGAAAAAATGCTCAAAACCCTGTATCCAGATAGAGAAGACAGGCATTTGCATAACTATGATTGAGAATGTTAGGAGGGTGAGATGCTAAGATATTCAAACTGAAACTTCCCTCCTGGCATCAACCTGCTCCCGGGCACAGGCTTCAGAGTATTCACTTGGGCAGTTCTAATAGAGCTTGCCATGCCCATGAAGTTGCAAAAGATTCCATTGCATTTGCCTGACTCTGGAGAGATCCTTCATTACACGAGACTGCTATGTCTGGAGAATAAAAGGAAGAAAATAGCTCTAAGCCAGTTAAGATCCTCATTTGCTTATGCAATGTTTTAATATGCTCATCTGATTATTTCTTTTCAAAAGGGAAAGAAAGATAAAAGGAACACCCAAGTGGCAGGTTGCTGGAGGAACTCGCTTTGGCTCATCCCTAAACATTTTGGCTTTCTTAAGGTTGACAGGTAATTTTCCTACCTCCTTCTACCTGAGTGTGACCTCACTTCCTCTTAATTCATCCATTTGTACCCCCCATCAGTATCTCTTCCTCTTTCTCCCTCTTCCTTTTCTTTTTTTCCATCTTTCTTACTTTATTTCTTTCTTACTTCATTTCTCCTTCTCCTTCTTCTCCTCCTTCTGTCACTTTCTCTCCATCTCCTTCTTCCTCCTTCCCCCATGTCATGTTTGAAGGAGGCCAACATGATGGATAACAGATGTTCTTTGACATACTATGTCCATTTGTCACATATCAGCACCAATCCTACCAACAGGCCCTTTCCCATATGTCACTGTCAGCTTTTGCATGGCCTCAATGCATCAAAAAGAAATGGTTTAATACAATGTGCTATATCCCCAAGTCATAACTCAGTGGAGGGGTTTAACAAGTGGAGCTCTCTCTCCTTTCCAGCTCATGTATTTGTCTCAATTAACTCCTGTTGCTGGTAAATGGAAGAATGGACTCATTTGAGGCAACTGGCGGGAAAAATCAACCACAAAATTCTGCTCCATGCTTGACGAAAATGGAAATTTTTCTGTGGAATAGGAGACCGGAAGCATAGGCTGTGCTATATGATTGGTGCTTCCCATTTTCTGTGGAATGTGAGGTCTGCCATGGTCGACTGTGAGGAGCATTCAGTGATGCAGCTCCAGCTATCCAAACTGACATGGGAGTGAACTGCTTCTATTCCCTAAGAGATAGACTTTAACGTATCAGCCAGAAGGAAGTTGCCCTCATCAAAGCTTCACTGACGGCTGCTTCTGCATTGGCTAAACCAAAAGAGTTTCAAGGTGTTCTTTGTTATAACTCATTATCTCAGAAGTATTGCCATAGGAACAAGTCAGATGTTTGTGAGTACCAATTGTCTTCACAAGTTCTCAAACTAGGAGCATCTTCATATTCATATCCCCCTGGCACACTTCCCACTAGTATGGTTGTTTTTCAGGGGCATGGTCTTGTGGTTATATTCAGTAATCACATGATTTTCACTTGACCATGGACGTCTTCGGTTGAAGTCTTACACACTCCTATGAGACACATGTAAAATGAAGTACACAGTATATAGGCTGAGTATCTTGTATCTGAACTGCTAGGGACCAGAAGTATTTTACATTTTTTAATTTATTTATTTGTAAAATTTTGTACATAGTAGCCTGGAGACAATGTCATGTGTTTATCATGCACACGTATGTCAGCTGCATCTCCTCACTTGAGGACAGGCATAGAATTCATTACATGAGGAATCATGTTGGCACTCAGAAAGTTTCAAATTTTGGATTTTCAAATTAGGTATTTCTTCAACCTGCAATAACAGAGCAGACTAACAAATTTATTGACTCTCCAACTCAGACATGCAAAGACCATGTAGGGTTTTACCTTTTTAAAGGTCTATGAGCTGCTATCTGACTGGATAAGAAAAAAAAAATTTTAATTTCAATTACAGCCACCTCACTTTCTTCTGGTTTAAATTGTTTGGAGATGATTAAAACAATGGGGGAGGGATTGAATCAAATCAAAGTTTAACTCTGTTGAAGCTCTTTTCTTCTCTCCCTCTTCTTCCTAAGATAAGATGAACCATGAAGCTATGAGGATAGGGCAATTTCTGGTCTTCAACTGGTTCACTGACTACAAAAGGCTAGGCTGGCATTTGTATTCAACTGGTTTATTATGAATGGACATTCCTAAAGAAAAGAGTGATCGAAGCAATTGAGAGTGAAGACAAAAGAATGTGGCATTGCCAGAATTTCCATCCATCTGACCTCACATGCAAGCTCGGAATATATACGGTACCACCAGTGCTCATTAAAGCTAGTCTGAAGGCCTATATGCCTGCCACCACTGGTCATGATAAGAGCCACAGAGACTGATTGCAGGGAAGAACTGTTAGGCTTCAAGACTCTTGTCTGCTGAGGCCAGTGCTCCAAAGATAAGCAAGGTTACTTGCTGCACAAGATTCTGACGAGGGTCACCTCAGTTAATAAGGGGGACTCATATAAGTTGGCAGTAACAACCAGAACACTGCCCTTGGTCGCTCCGTGATGTCTGGTAGTCTTGGTGATTGGGAGAAGGACATAAAAAGAAAAAAAGACAAAGTGGCTAGCTGTCTGCACCCTGGCCTCACTCTCAAGGCTGAGACTTTTGTTTATTTGATTTTTGAAGGAATATGGGTTACAAAGGGTGAAGAGAGTGTTGTAGTTTGAATGTGAATGTATGTCACCCATAGCCTGAGGTACTTTTGATTAGCTTGCAACTTTTGTGTGCAGCAATCTGCTGGAGGAGGTGTCCCTGGGGGTGGCGCTTTTGTCCATCTCTAGGGGGAGTTCAGGGGAGTTGGAGCGCTGACTGTTTGTGTGTGCTGCCTGTTTGGTGGTGTCATCCTGCTATGAATCTATGGAAGTAAGCCGGCTTCTTCTGCCGTAATGGAACTTCCCCTCGATTCTGTAAGCCTGAAATAAACCCTTTCCTCCCATAACATGCTTCTGGCTGGGTGTTTGTCCAGCAACACAGTGGTCACCATTTTGGAATCTGAGAGAAAAAGCAGTGAGTGACGAATGGTTGCTGTGCTGGTGTGACCCAAGGGAAGCAGAATGACTGCCAGCATAGCTGATGGTTTTCAGCCTTAATTCTCCCACTGTGGTACCGTTCCTCTTTCAAGTCCCATTTACCCTAGTCTACTTCATAGAGCCATGGTGACATTGAGTGAAAGAAGAGAAAATAGCTTACCAACAATGGAAGACCTAAAATGATCTTCAATGATTATTGTTATTATCAAAAGCAATACTTAAAATATACCATATAATGCTTGATATTTTTAATATATTTTATTTTATTTATATGTATTTGAGAGAGAGAAAGAGAGAGAGAGAGAGAGAGAGAGAATGGGTATGCCAGGGCATCCAGCCATTGCAAATGAACTCCAGATACAAGCGCCCCCTTGGGCATCTGGCTATCTGGGTCCTGGAGAATTGAACCAGTAGTCTTTGGCTATGCAGGCCAATGCCTTAACTGCTAAGCCATCTCTTCAGCCCTATAGTGCTTTATATTGATTGTCAATTCGATAGGACATAGCATGACTTGTGAAGGATTTTGTAGATTAGGTTGGCCTCTGTGCATATCTATGAGAGATGATCTTAATTAGCTTGATTGCAGCCGGAAGACCCCTCTTTACTGGGGGCATCACCATTCCATGGGCTGTGGTGCATGACATATAAAGGAGAAAGCTAACAAAGCAGCAGCATTGGTTCCTCTCTGCTTCCTCACTGTACATTGAATGTGACCACCTGTCTCAAGCTCCTACCACCATGATGGGTTAGAACCTGGAACTATTAGGTGAAATAAATCCTTCTCCCTTGAACTGATTTTTGTCAGGCACTTTTGTCTCAGCAAGGAGAAGTTGACTAACATATGCCTTGAGTCAGGCAGTGATTTATTTTCTCAATTTTTTGAAACCTTTGTGAAGCTGATATGACTACAGTCATCCATAAATGAGGACATGGTATCTAAGCAGGATTAATAAATGTACAGAGTGACAAGGAGCAAAGCAGCACGTGCCATCAGCTCTTTCCCAGCACATGGTGGCCCTGGATATATTTAGAGAGGGGAGCAAAGCTCATCCTCTCTGTTCTCAGCCTGCTCTAGCAATTTAAAGCCAGGGATTATTTTTTATTCTTTTTCTGTCCTTTTAAACCTCGCTGAATACTGTATACTACCTAACTGGCACCACTGAAAACAGACATAGCCTTCTGGCTCAGCACAAATTGAAAAAATCATTACCTTGGCTCTTCTTGTCTTTCCCCCCTTTTCTCAGCTCCTAACAGTATGAGGATCCCATTGCTCCAAGCATCATGTATTGTGTTACTAGTCAAGTCTGCTTCTGTGGGTGTCAGTGCTTTCCTTTGATACTCTTTTGAGGTCTTTAGAACATGTCTTCAACTTTCCTTAAGCTACCCTCACCCTTCCCTATCCCTGGATCGATTTTACCCCAGCACTAAAAAGGCTCTGGACACTGGGTGACTGCCCCTGCTGGGTTAATCTTTTACTCCATTCTTTTGCTTTCCCCACCCCAATTCCATTATTATTACATTCATCCTCAAGAACTGACCCTCTGGTTGTCTAAGTACTATGGTTAGATTATGGGAAGAAAGAAAGTCTGCCAGACCTTTTTAGCATCAGCAATCTAATGTCCCTGTGGACAAGCTTGAACACTGCTGTTGAGTCCTTTAGAAACTGTGTGGATGATGAAGAGAGCTCATAGACTTACTTACAGGTAGCCTGAATAACCTCCTATAAGCATAGGTACAATATTGGTAAAACTTCACTCACATCAATTTATATTGTTCTCAGAAAGTGGAGGGAAATATTTTATCTTTTATGTAGCATGAGATGGGGAAGACCTTAGTTTCAAAGGTGAAAGACTAGGTCAGTATGAAAAAAAAAGTCTGATTTGGACTCCACTGGTGTAAAAGACTAATGGTAATCATAGACAGGAATCTAACTTTGTGATATGACCAGTGAGCACTGTCAGAGTTACTTCAGCCAAACACTCATGTGACACGGTGACCACACTGAAGACCTTTCTGGAACAATTCTCTGCCAGAAAGACTTCACTGCTGTTTCTGAGCAGAATCTTTCTTGAGTTCTCACAGTTGGATGGATGGTTATAGGCCTTGTTCATCAACTGTGTCTCTGAGTCTAAGGTGAGAACTTAAATCCATCTGTCAGTCATGATCATCACTCTGATTTATAAATCTGACCCCAATGTCCAGTCTTGCTACTGTTTGATCATGTTTTCTGAACTTGTTTTAACCCAAGATGCTCACTCTGGTGTGTATTTCATTAACTCTTAGCATCTCATGTTCTTATCAAAACTACTTTACTCCTTCTTTCCTTTAGTTTTAATTCTCACCAGAAAATTTGGGAATTTACTGCTATTTTATGGTTCGCATTCCTATTGCATCTACACTACGGTATAGCAGGAAACTATGTGAAACACAGAGCTCTTCTGAGCTACAACATTGAAGATTCATTCTCTTGCATTTCACTTGGGAAAAATGTTGGACCCATTCCTTTATTTATGTTTTTACGTGTGTGTGTGTGTGTGTGTGTGACATATAAGTGCATATGTGTATGCTTATGTGGGGGGTACATGTATATGCACAAATGCACATGTACATATATTTATGTGTGTATGGTGGCCAGAGGTCAACATCAGGGTCCTCTATTGCTCCCCATCTTATTTTCGTGAGACAAGGTCTCTTGTTAAACCCAGATCTCACCAATTTTTGACAAGTAAAACAAACTAGTCAGCAAATTCCAAAATTATAGGAAGATGCTGAAATGCTCAGCCTTTTTACATGGAATCCAAACATAGGTCCTAATGCTTGTATGGTCAATACCTTACTCACTTAGCCATCTCCCTAGCCCTCAACCATTTCTTTTTAAAATACATTTTATTGGCAACCTCCATTCAAATACACAATGTACCTGGGCATAATCCCTCCCACCACACTCTTTTGACCCCTCCACTAAACAACTTCTTTTTTCCAATCAGTCCCTCTTCTATTTTAATGTCATCTTTGTTGTCCTCAGTTTATGAGCTCCTGTAAGGTCTCATTTCTTTATGAAATAGGAAAAGCAACTTTATGGGTAGATGAAATCATGTCTGTGCTTATGCAGTCCCTGAAATAAATTAAGGGTTAATTCTCACTGATTTATTATCTCTGTGGTCACTATTATTCCTCATCTACAATAGCAGTGGGACATCCAAACAGTCAAAGAAGCCCCTGGTAACAGATTCTTGGTCCTATTCTCAATGCTTATTTTTTTTAACAAATATATCTACTTCTGAGCCAGCCAAATAATATATGAACCAATCATGGGTATATTATGTACTTTTTAGTACTTTTCCAGTTGAGAAGTTTCTTTTATTATTTTTATAAATTATTCTATGCCTTTTTCATGGAAATAGCATTAAGATTTCTAACCCAAAAAGTCTCAGATCCCAATGAATGATTTTCTAAGTATCATTTGGTCTTTTTCTATCATTATTATTCAGCCTACGATCACAGTATCTCCATTTCATAAAAATATAATATGGCTGCACTAGAATCACAGGCAAATTATGGTGGAAAATTAGTCAATAAACTTTTATTATACTGATCCTTAATGCTGTTATTAATATTGAGAAACCTAAAATTAATTTCTATTCAGAGTGAGATTTACTGCAGAGACTTCAGAGACAAAGCAGGCCAGAGTACCTACTGATGTCCCTTCAGGTACCTGCGGGGCTGTGTGCACTGACATAAGGATCTTCCCCATGTAAACTGGGCATGCTTCTGTTTATATATGCACTCTCATGTGGGTTGTGAGTGAATAAGACATGATGAAGGACAGTTATTAGAGCATGGAATAATTTACTTGTTTCATATAACATAAAGGAAAATGTACCTTCTGGAGAACGGTGAGGAAACACAATGATGGGATGACATTGTTGTAGCCTAGAAATGGTTTTAAAAGCTACAATTTATGATGATTTACTCAGTATTTCCATTCACTTTTCTTTTTTTGTATAACTGTTCATGTTTGTGTTTGTGTGGGTGCACATATGTGCACTTATGCGTAGAGACCAGAGGACACATTTGGATAGTCTTCCCAAAGGAATTTGAGGTGCCATCCACCTTTTTTGATATAGAATCTTTCATTGTCCTGGCTCTCATCAAGTAGGCTACACTGCCTTGCCAGTTACCCCCAGTATCCACCTGTCACTGCCTCCTCAGTGTTAGGATTATCAATACACCTACTACTGTGTTTGGGTCATTTTTTTATAATGTGGGTTCTCAGGATCAAAATCAGATCTTTGTGCTTATAATGTAAGCACTGTACTGACTGAGATATCTCCCCAAGTATGTCCCTTTTCTTACTCCTGCTTTTGACACTTTTGGCAAACTTAGTTGAATCCTGCCAATCTGTGTTTATTTATTCATTTAGGCTTTCATTTACTCATTCATTTCTTCAACTGATGATTCTTTAAATATTTAACCCCTTATGAATAACAAGTGAGCATTGTCCCACAAAGAGTTTATAGTCTGCTTGGAAAAAATTAAGATGTAGCCTGCAAATCCATTAATACTGTTCTGTAAGAATGGAGCCACCTATGGAGGTTAGCCAGATACCAGCTCTAGCATGGACTGTCTGAGAAAATGACATGGGTTGAAAGTGTAATTATACTACCCACAGTTTTCAAATTTGTGATCTATGAATGATTTTCAAATGCTTAACTAGGTTCAACATTTAAATATCAGCAAATATCACACTGTTTTTGCATTCCCAACTACTTTTTGCAAGCTGGGAGCATGTGGGGCTACAGATCTCCCACTAGCACAGACACGTGGGTCTGGAGATGAACTACTGCCAAGACACCCCAGAGCTCCTGGTGGGCATTCCTGCCTGGCCACAATAGACACTTGTGATTTCACAGGCAAGATTTCAAATAGCATATAGGTCTCTGTAGGCAGAAGACCATGACACATGGCTAACATAACAGCTCAGCCAACAACACAGCAGCCTAACAAGCAGAAGGACCTGAGTTTGATTCACATTTTTATAAGAGCCGGGCATGGTGGCAGGTGCACTTTGATCCACAGAACCCACATTTGTATAAAAGCTGGGCACCGAGGCAGATGCACTTTGTTCCACAGACTCACATTTTCATAAAAGTTGGGCACAGAGGCAGATGCGCTTTTTTGCACAGACACATATTTTTTTATAAAAGCTGGGCACAGAGGCAGGTGCTCTTTCTTCCACAGAATCTACATTTTTTATAATAGCTGGGCACAGTGTCAGATGCACTTTGATCCACAGAACCCATATTTTTATAAAAGCTGGCCAGAGAGGCCGGTACAATTATAGTTTCAGAGCTGGGGAGGTAGAGACAGGTGGATCCCTTAAACTCACTGGCCAGACAATATAGAGTAGTTATATGCATTCCAGACCCATAAGAGACCTTGTCTCATTTTTTTTAAGGTGAATTGTGCATGAAGAGCAGCATCTAAGGGTAGCCTCTGTTCTCCACATGTACACACAGTCTCACTCACACACATAAATACACACACACACACACACACACACACACAAACACACACACGAGGAGAGTTGACTTAAAGACTTTTACTGGAATTTGAATTTTCAATAAACAGATATGAGTTTAAAATAAGAATATGCTATTGTACACTGCATAGTTGTTCTTAAAAATATATATATCTGTTGTTCAACTGAACTTCAAATTGAACTGGATGTCTTGTGGTGTGCCTATTAAATCTGGTAAGCTTGGGTGGTGGATTGAGGAATGATGGGGAGGTCATTGCTGATAATGTTAATGGTATAAAGAAAAAGGGAGGACAAGTGAGACTCCTGATCAAATGATTGCTTCAATCTGGTCAGAACATGCGGCTGCAAAATGACAAAAAATAATGGGATAGGAATTAGCTGCTTTGAACACTTGTTGTCAGAGTACATGAAAAGCAGTTTCCCTAGTTAGTTTTCTTCCTCGCCTCTACCCTGGAACGTACTTGTTATAGGTCTCATTCTATAAACAAAGAAATAGAGGCTTAACTGCATTATGCTCTAGGTCCAATGACACTTGTTTGGAACTTGACATCACATGGTTCCTGCTCCTAATTCCCATCCTGCATCATCACTCATGACAGGAATAGAAGGGGAAAAGGAGAAGCAAGTGAAGAGCTGAGAACTCTTAAAATAGAAGTTATACTTTTGTCCTTTTTAATCCTTTTATGTTTTTATTATTTATTTTTATGTGTATGATCTGAGTGCTAGTGCGTAGTGTGCACATTGATGTCAGGGGACACCAGTGGCTTCTCCTCTCCTTCCATCTTTTTTTAAAATTTTGTTTTTTGATGTAGAGTCTCGCTCTACCCCAGTCTGACCTGGAATTCACTGTGTAGTCTCAGACTGGGCTCAAATTCATGGCAATCATCCTACCTCTGCCTCCCAAGTGCTGGGATTAAAAGCATGTGCCACCATGCCGGACCTTCATTCCATCTTTAAAAATATATATTTTATTTATTTATTTGAGAGAGAGAGACAGTGAAAGAGGCAGAGAGGGAGAAAGGGACAGTGAGAGAGAGAAGGGGGTGGGAGAAAGAATGAACACACCAGCAGCTCTGGCCACTGCAAACAAACTCCAGACATGCCACCACCTTGTGCATCTAACTGCTAAGCCATCTATCCAGACCCTCCTTCCATCTCTTTGAGACAGCATCTCTCTTGTTAATTCTGTTTGAGAGCTTCTAGATTCTCCTGGTTCCCTCTCCCATTGATGTAGGTGCAGATGGGGTTACAAATGCATGGGCCACTTTGATTCTGGCTCTATTTATGCTTTTAAGGGACTGAACTTGTGTCAGCAGGATTGCAAGCAAATGACTTTAACTACTGAGCCATTTCCCAGATTCATTTTGTCCTTTTTTTTTTTTAATTATCAGACCCCTAATCTCTGCCCAAGTTGCTCTGTTAGCATCAATTAAAGTTTCTGATGCTTTTGCAACCTGGGAAGTCACTATTTTAATCACTAAGCAACATTCCTATCACCTAAGCTTGTGGTAGAAACTTTCAGTGAAACCAGATGAGTTGGTGGATGACATGGGTATTGGGAGATACAGGAAAGAGAACATCAGGATTGGAGAGTTCATGGAGGACATTGGACTGGGAAGAAGCCTGATCCTTGAAACGATGGTACTCAATAGATGTTTCATAGTGCTAACCAAGAGAAGGCTTGAAGCAGGAATAAGCCTCCTCTCTCTAATTTACAACCTTCACTCCTTCCTCTGCAGGGCAAAAGAAGCAGATCATTGGACTAGTGGGCCTCAAAAAGTCAAAGTTATTTCTAGAAATAGTAGGCTTTAGAGAGGACAGTTGTGTCCAGAGTGAGATGCTTAAAATTCTGTTCAATGTTTGACACCAGTATTTATGATCAATGTTTTCATTATCCCCACTAGTGGATACCTTAATACACATACTCATTATCATCAAATTGAAATGATTTATATAATTATAAAAACATTAAGTTCAGTGTCACCCTCTCTAGTGATAGTAACTAAGGGAACGGTTGTCTTAAGTGGAAGATCCCTAGAAATTTGGAATCATTTCATGCAAAGTAACATCTTATTCAGATCTGTCTGCATAATAATTCTTTTACAAGATCTGACAGGGGCGGCAGTTTGTTTTATTTTGATGAGTTGCAGAGTGGTAAAAAATATTCATAAAAGTTCTAACTTTCTGATCATTTATTCTTTATTTCCCAGTAGCTACGTTCAAAAATAACAAGTAGATCCTTTGGCACTCTCTTGGAAGCTATTCGTACATTTTTTTCCCTAGGTTTCTTTAGCTGATCCATTAAGCTAATTAACTTTGGGTACCTAAACCTTATTAAAAGCTGCTACTCTGCTTATTTGCAAAATAATAATTTTGAGGTCATGGTTGTCAACTAATATTAATTATGACTAATGTAATTCTCCCCATTAACAGCATAACTACCACTGCAGCCAAGGTCATGTTCTGGTCTTTGTCACTCTTCACATGATATTGAGCACAGTGCCTGTCACTTAGTGGCAACTCATTAAATAGTCAAGGAATGATTGTAAATCACTAGAATTTCCTGACCTCTAAACTGTTCTTGCCCATAAAGCTAATTATGGAAAAGATCATCATTCTCAACAGGAATATTGATCCCTTATACACTCGTTGAACATACTTATCCTATTTTTATGTTTTCCCCCCTTAATTTTGTGGCTATCCATACGTAACTACACTTATTACTTACTTGGAATCTCATCTTTGAGGTAACCTATGCTACAATCTTTACCTCTCCTCACGCTAACCCATCTGAATCTAGAAATGAATGGTCTGGATAGAAGATGGGGTGCTTTCACCATATGTAATCCAAGTAAAAAGCATCTAGAACTTCCACAAACACACACTGTGTCTGTCACCACAGAGGGTGATAAGATCATCATCGTTGTCTACACACATGCAAGGCTTGCCCATCCTCAGCAGGTGATGGTCCAGGAAAGACAAGAAAAGAAAACACTTGAAGGGAACATTCCATAGGTCCATTGCACTCACTCCAAATCATATTTAGAGTAAGAAACCTAATCTTAAAAAGTTTCATTAGACAGATGATCCTCCACTATAAAAACTGTTAGTCAAAGTAGAAAGCAGATAGGTATCATTGTATCATTCTATTGATCATCACTGATCATAACAATAGCTAAGATTTATTGAGTGTTTATTATATGTTAGTGAAGTGCTAAATATCTTATTTTTAACAAAATATTTTTAACAAAAAACAAGGGTTTTTTTGTTGTTTTGTTTTTATTTTTTACCTTCACAACTTCAGTAGTAAATAAAGTGAGCCTTGGAGAGATTAAGAAGTAAATCAAAGTTTACTAGCTAGAAGGTAAGTTTCAAAATTCTGGTACTAAAAACCATTCCCCACTCCCTGCCATATTTACCATAGGTTAAAGATCAGGCTAGAAATTAACTTTAGATGCTCCAAGTTCTAATGGAAGCACATTGAATGTTCATAAAATGACACAGAAACATAAATCTGTAACTAAGCTTGAACTTTAGATTCATATGATCTTGATCCATGGGAAAAATAGCCTAAATGAAGCACCTTTCACAGATTGAAATTTAAGAATCATTAAAAATGTGAATTTACCAGTATTTTGTCTAAAATAAAATATTAATTCATATCCATTCATACCACCCTGATCCTTAGTTAGCACGAAGAAATCTCCCCACAGTACTTAATAGTAAACCTTCATGGTTAGGGGCTGATTTCCCCTTGTCTTGTCTCAGTCATTCCCCTCCCCCACCTATTTCTAGAATAATGTCAGCTCAGAGCTGAACAGTAAAATATTACCAAGAACATAAATAGGAGAAGAAATAAAAATCTAATATGGCCATATTTTAATGTGGGATTCACATATACTTATGTAGAAATTTACTTGAGTGGGTTAATGACTTGAAAAATGTATTTCCTTCCCTTCTAAATCCTTTTCTCCCAGAAAATATGAGAAGAATCATCTGAGTTGTCTAGTCAGTATTGCTTCCTGCTCTGCTTGTGGTTCCCCTGAATAGATTTACAATACTGCAAGAATCTTTCAGCACACAAATTCAATCAGGAAAAATTACTATTGGATATACACACTAATTTATACACTTTAGGTTATTGTAGGCATGTGAGCAAAACAACAGGGCATATAAACATTGAGAGAGATGTGTTCATTTCTCTGGCATCAATTATCACTGGACTATAGTCCTCTTCTGAGAGGAAGTCCTGTCCATTTAATCAAGCTCTGTATACCTCCTTGCATAAGCCCAGAAACACATTGAGTATTCATCACTGCAATGGTAATGATGTCGTTCCCCTGATTAAGTTTTACATTCTCCAGTGCCAGATATTTTGGCAGCAGGTAGAAAAGTAAAAGAGAAGGGACCAACTAATGGATCCTATTTAAGGACATTTGATGAAAATGTTGACTGGCCCATGACTGATTTTATTCTTAGCGCTTAAGTGTTAGTTAGTTAGTCAATTTGAATGTTAATTTGCCATAATAACAAAGAGTGTCTCTTTTTATGATCCTCTTAGAATGTATCCAGGGGCTAATAAGCAATGGGTGCATCCCATAAATATAATAAGTAAATAAATTAGCATCGGTTAATTTAAATATAAGCAAATTGCACTGTGAGGCCCTTCTTCTGCTCTCTCTCCATTTTACTTATTTTCCTCTCAGCAAATCTTTTCCACACCTCATCAATTTCATGATCCAAACAATATACTCTACAGCTGAAGAGCAAGGTCAGATATTATTGAATTTGGTGTAAAACAAGTGGACCTCTCTTACTTTTTAAACACATGTTGTCCAATAATGGATGTTTAGAATAAAGGTCAAAGGAAACAAGATTCATAAAACTCTGCTTGTGCGGAAAACTGGTTTGACCATGGTGTGTAACCCAGTCAGTTAGTACAGGCACCAGAAAGGTTAATTTGGCCAAATAACTACCTATATTCCACTTTCAAAAAGTCAAAATAGATAGGTGAGTGAATGATCAAGTATCTCAACCCCACCGAAATAATTTATTGCATGTGTAGATGGATATTAAGAGGCCTGAAATCTCTGCCCCTCCCTGAACTAAAATTCCTTGCAGGTGCTCCACTTTGGCAGATTGAATGCACTCAGAGAAAACTTACACAATAGCTTCCAATAACTTGTGTTTTGGTAAATTCTTTTCCAGTATGGGGTAGGTAGAGCCACAGACACAGAAAAACAGCCTATCTAGCAGAAAGATAAAGAAGTTATTGAAGAAAAATCTTCATCATATTAACTTGAACTCCTGTTAAAGTTAACCAACTCAATACTGATTTCCAGATTGCAGTAGTGAATGCATGAACAAATTCCCCAAATCCTAGAGAGAAAGGCAGAAACTTAGAGACTGAGTCAACACTGATGTTAGAAGTTTGGACTGTGGGATGGCCTGTTTGGGAATGCCAGCCCAAAGGGGCACGTGCCAGAGTTCTCAGAGAATAAAACTCTGGGGTTTTAATTGGGGAAGCCCTGGCAAGTAAGCTTCTCTCTCAAAGAAGCATGCATCATACTCAATGTGGCTGCTCTGTGAGGCTAGAGGGTAAATTAAGAGCAGTTACTAATATACTCAGATTGATATATTCCTTTTAGTGTTTTATTCAATCATTCTTTCACTGGGGATTCTGACATAATTTCCAGGGAACAGTTTGTACAGATGCTGTCACCTTCTGTATCTGTAGGTATGGACAAGCCCATTATATATATTTATATTTATATTTTTATTTATTTATTTGAGAGAGAGAGACAGTGAAAGAGGCAGAGAGGGAGAAAGGGACAGTGAGAGAGAGAAGGGGGTGGGAGAAAGAATGAACACACCAGCAGCTCTGGCCACTGCAAACAAACTCCAGACATGCCACCACCTTGTGCATCTAACTGCTAAGCCATCTATCCAGACCCTCCTTCCATCTCTTTGAGACAGCATCTCTCTTGTTAATTCTGTTTGAGAGCTTCTAGATTCTCCTGGTTCCCTCTCCCATTGATGTAGGTGCAGATGGGGTTACAAATGCATGGGCCACTTTGATTCTGGCTCTATTTATGCTTTTAAGGGACTGAACTTGTGTCAGCAGGATTGCAAGCAAATGACTTTAACTACTGAGCCATTTCCCAGATTCATTTTGTCCTTTTTTTTTTTTTAATTATCAGACCCCTAATCTCTGCCCAAGTTGCTCTGTTAGCATCAATTAAAGTTTCTGATGCTTTTGCAACCTGGGAAGTCACTATTTTAATCACTAAGCAACATTCCTATCACCTAAGCTTGTGGTAGAAACTTTCAGTGAAACCAGATGAGTTGGTGGATGACATGGGTATTGGGAGATACAGGAAAGAGAACATCAGGATTGGAGAGTTCATGGAGGACATTGGACTGGGAAGAAGCCTGATCCTTGAAACGATGGTACTCAATAGATGTTTCATAGTGCTAACCAAGAGAAGGCTTGAAGCAGGAATAAGCCTCCTCTCTCTAATTTACAACCTTCACTCCTTCCTCTGCAGGGCAAAAGAAGCAGATCATTGGACTAGTGGGCCTCAAAAAGTCAAAGTTATTTCTAGAAATAGTAGGCTTTAGAGAGGACAGTTGTGTCCAGAGTGAGATGCTTAAAATTCTGTTCAATGTTTGACACCAGTATTTATGATCAATGTTTTCATTATCCCCACTAGTGGATACCTTAATACACATACTCATTATCATCAAATTGAAATGATTTATATAATTATAAAAACATTAAGTTCAGTGTCACCCTCTCTAGTGATAGTAACTAAGGGAACGGTTGTCTTAAGTGGAAGATCCCTAGAAATTTGGAATCATTTCATGCAAAGTAACATCTTATTCAGATCTGTCTGCATAATAATTCTTTTACAAGATCTGACAGGGGCGGCAGTTTGTTTTATTTTGATGAGTTGCAGAGTGGTAAAAAATATTCATAAAAGTTCTAACTTTCTGATCATTTATTCTTTATTTCCCAGTAGCTACGTTCAAAAATAACAAGTAGATCCTTTGGCACTCTCTTGGAAGCTATTCGTACATTTTTTTCCCTAGGTTTCTTTAGCTGATCCATTAAGCTAATTAACTTTGGGTACCTAAACCTTATTAAAAGCTGCTACTCTGCTTATTTGCAAAATAATAATTTTGAGGTCATGGTTGTCAACTAATATTAATTATGACTAATGTAATTCTCCCCATTAACAGCATAACTACCACTGCAGCCAAGGTCATGTTCTGGTCTTTGTCACTCTTCACATGATATTGAGCACAGTGCCTGTCACTTAGTGGCAACTCATTAAATAGTCAAGGAATGATTGTAAATCACTAGAATTTCCTGACCTCTAAACTGTTCTTGCCCATAAAGCTAATTATGGAAAAGATCATCATTCTCAACAGGAATATTGATCCCTTATACACTCGTTGAACATACTTATCCTATTTTTATGTTTTCCCCCCTTAATTTTGTGGCTATCCATACGTAACTACACTTATTACTTACTTGGAATCTCATCTTTGAGGTAACCTATGCTACAATCTTTACCTCTCCTCACGCTAACCCATCTGAATCTAGAAATGAATGGTCTGGATAGAAGATGGGGTGCTTTCACCATATGTAATCCAAGTAAAAAGCATCTAGAACTTCCACAAACACACACTGTGTCTGTCACCACAGAGGGTGATAAGATCATCATCGTTGTCTACACACATGCAAGGCTTGCCCATCCTCAGCAGGTGATGGTCCAGGAAAGACAAGAAAAGAAAACACTTGAAGGGAACATTCCATAGGTCCATTGCACTCACTCCAAATCATATTTAGAGTAAGAAACCTAATCTTAAAAAGTTTCATTAGACAGATGATCCTCCACTATAAAAACTGTTAGTCAAAGTAGAAAGCAGATAGGTATCATTGTATCATTCTATTGATCATCACTGATCATAACAATAGCTAAGATTTATTGAGTGTTTATTATATGTTAGTGAAGTGCTAAATATCTTATTTTTAACAAAATATTTTTAACAAAAAACAAGGGTTTTTTTGTTGTTTTGTTTTTATTTTTTACCTTCACAACTTCAGTAGTAAATAAAGTGAGCCTTGGAGAGATTAAGAAGTAAATCAAAGTTTACTAGCTAGAAGGTAAGTTTCAAAATTCTGGTACTAAAAACCATTCCCCACTCCCTGCCATATTTACCATAGGTTAAAGATCAGGCTAGAAATTAACTTTAGATGCTCCAAGTTCTAATGGAAGCACATTGAATGTTCATAAAATGACACAGAAACATAAATCTGTAACTAAGCTTGAACTTTAGATTCATATGATCTTGATCCATGGGAAAAATAGCCTAAATGAAGCACCTTTCACAGATTGAAATTTAAGAATCATTAAAAATGTGAATTTACCAGTATTTTGTCTAAAATAAAATATTAATTCATATCCATTCATACCACCCTGATCCTTAGTTAGCACGAAGAAATCTCCCCACAGTACTTAATAGTAAACCTTCATGGTTAGGGGCTGATTTCCCCTTGTCTTGTCTCAGTCATTCCCCTCCCCCACCTATTTCTAGAATAATGTCAGCTCAGAGCTGAACAGTAAAATATTACCAAGAACATAAATAGGAGAAGAAATAAAAATCTAATATGGCCATATTTTAATGTGGGATTCACATATACTTATGTAGAAATTTACTTGAGTGGGTTAATGACTTGAAAAATGTATTTCCTTCCCTTCTAAATCCTTTTCTCCCAGAAAATATGAGAAGAATCATCTGAGTTGTCTAGTCAGTATTGCTTCCTGCTCTGCTTGTGGTTCCCCTGAATAGATTTACAATACTGCAAGAATCTTTCAGCACACAAATTCAATCAGGAAAAATTACTATTGGATATACACACTAATTTATACACTTTAGGTTATTGTAGGCATGTGAGCAAAACAACAGGGCATATAAACATTGAGAGAGATGTGTTCATTTCTCTGGCATCAATTATCACTGGACTATAGTCCTCTTCTGAGAGGAAGTCCTGTCCATTTAATCAAGCTCTGTATACCTCCTTGCATAAGCCCAGAAACACATTGAGTATTCATCACTGCAATGGTAATGATGTCGTTCCCCTGATTAAGTTTTACATTCTCCAGTGCCAGATATTTTGGCAGCAGGTAGAAAAGTAAAAGAGAAGGGACCAACTAATGGATCCTATTTAAGGACATTTGATGAAAATGTTGACTGGCCCATGACTGATTTTATTCTTAGCGCTTAAGTGTTAGTTAGTTAGTCAATTTGAATGTTAATTTGCCATAATAACAAAGAGTGTCTCTTTTTATGATCCTCTTAGAATGTATCCAGGGGCTAATAAGCAATGGGTGCATCCCATAAATATAATAAGTAAATAAATTAGCATCGGTTAATTTAAATATAAGCAAATTGCACTGTGAGGCCCTTCTTCTGCTCTCTCTCCATTTTACTTATTTTCCTCTCAGCAAATCTTTTCCACACCTCATCAATTTCATGATCCAAACAATATACTCTACAGCTGAAGAGCAAGGTCAGATATTATTGAATTTGGTGTAAAACAAGTGGACCTCTCTTACTTTTTAAACACATGTTGTCCAATAATGGATGTTTAGAATAAAGGTCAAAGGAAACAAGATTCATAAAACTCTGCTTGTGCGGAAAACTGGTTTGACCATGGTGTGTAACCCAGTCAGTTAGTACAGGCACCAGAAAGGTTAATTTGGCCAAATAACTACCTATATTCCACTTTCAAAAAGTTAAAATAGATAGGTGAGTGAATGATCAAGTATCTCAACCCCACCGAAATAATTTATTGCATGTGTAGATGGATATTAAGAGGCCTGAAATCTCTGCCCCTCCCTGAACTAAAATTCCTTGCAGGTGCTCCACTTTGGCAGATTGAATGCACTCAGAGAAAACTTACACAATAGCTTCCAATAACTTGTGTTTTGGTAAATTCTTTTCCAGTATGGGGTAGGTAGAGCCACAGACACAGAAAAACAGCCTATCTAGCAGAAAGATAAAGAAGTTATTGAAGAAAAATCTTCATCATATTAACTTGAACTCCTGTTAAAGTTAACCAACTCAATACTGATTTCCAGATTGCAGTAGTGAATGCATGAACAAATTCCCCAAATCCTAGAGAGAAAGGCAGAAACTTAGAGACTGAGTCAACACTGATGTTAGAAGTTTGGACTGTGGGATGGCCTGTTTGGGAATGCCAGCCCAAAGGGGCACGTGCCAGAGTTCTCAGAGAATAAAACTCTGGGGTTTTAATTGGGGAAGCCCTGGCAAGTAAGCTTCTCTCTCAAAGAAGCATGCATCATACTCAATGTGGCTGCTCTGTGAGGCTAGAGGGTAAATTAAGAGCAGTTACTAATATACTCAGATTGATATATTCCTTTTAGTGTTTTATTCAATCATTCTTTCACTGGGGATTCTGACATAATTTCCAGGGAACAGTTTGTACAGATGCTGTCACCTTCTGTATCTGTAGGTATGGACAAGCCCATTATATATATTTATATTTATATTTTTATTTATTTATTTGAGAGAGAGAGAGAGGTAGATAGAGAGAAAAAATGGGCATGCCAGGGCCTGCAGTCACTGCAAACGAGCTCAGATGCATGCACCACCTTGTGCATCTGGCTTACGTGGGAACTGGGGTATTGAACCTGGGCCTTTGGCTTTGCAGTCAAAGGCCTTAACTGCTAATCCATCTCTCCAGCCCCTGGAAAAGTTAATTTTAAAGGATGCAATCGATCCTGATATTATCTGTGGTAGTTTGAATGTTCTCATAGCCTTGCATGTTTGTGATTATGTCTTACACTTAATCCCCTGTTAGTAGAACCTTTGTAAAGTGGCCTCGCAGGAGGAGGTGTGTCACTGGGGGCAGGCCCTGAGGTTTATAATCCAGATCCCACTTGCCATTGTGAGTCAACTCACTCTTACTTCTTCCTCCCTGATATGTGATGAGATGAGCCAGCTTCCTGTTCATACCATGCTTTCCATGCCATGAAGAAATTTCCTCTTGAAGCAGGTGGTTAGAGGAAAGGGTTTATTTCATGTGTACAGTCTCAAGGGGAAGTTTCACCATGGTGGAGAAAGCATGGCTCACATCTCCATATATCATCAGCAGACAGAGAACAGTTAGAGCAAAGCTCTGAACGTCCAATGGGCTGGACTAAACAACACTGAGGTCCACCCCTAGCAACACACCTTCTCCAGAAAGACCCCACCTCCCAAAGGCTCCAATAGCTGGTGGCTAAGTAGGAAACTTAATCACAAACACTTGAGGCTATGAGAGATATTTTATATTAAAAATATTCTGGGGGGAAGTGTAATACCATGGGATATTTTTTATAATCATGGAAAATATTAATAAAAATTGAGAAAAGAAAAAAGAAAAAAAATATTCTGCCTCTGGTTCCCATGGATTCATGAACATCTCACAATGCAAAAGGCACTCAATCTAATTGTAAAAGTCCCCATAGTCTTTAAATATCCCAATACCATTTAAAAGTCCAAAGTCTCACTTGACATTTAGTATAGTCTCTTAACTGAGAGTCCTATAAAATAGAAACACACCTAACATACTCTTAACAGAGAATGACACAGAATAAACAGCCTCACTGAAAAAGCAAGGCAAAACAAGAAAAGATTAGACCAACAGAAGATCAAAAACAAGCAGGACAAACATCAAATCCTACAACTCCATGTCTACCATCTGGGACCAATGATGACCTCTTGTTCCAAAAGGCCCAATTCTACACATCTACTGTGCTGCTTGCTTTCTAGGATGGAGATTCGTTTCCCTCCAAGCCAGAGTGAGAAAATGTCCTTGGTAGCTTTTCCATTGTCCTGGCATCTCCAAAACCATGGGGTCCACAGCAAGCCATGCTTTACCTTCACACTTTCATACAGTGACTCCACAGGGCCTCCATGCAGGGACTGTGGAACTGCTTTACGTTGCTGCACCTTGTCGGCTCCTGCAATCGTGGTTGCTTTTCACAACACTATTTCTTGCATTTGCCATGTTTCCAAAATCAATACCAGGTAGACTTTGCCATCAAATGTACAAATAGGCAGGGAATGGGTGAAGCTTGACCTTAAGGAGCAGAATACTCCTTTCACATTCTTTCTTTAGGCCCATCAGACCCTGTTTATGGCACTGCAATGATTCTGTATTCCAAGGACCCAAACCCTTCCACATTCCTCCTGAAAACTAGTTCCAAAAGACCAAAAACAAATGATGCTTCATTGCATCAATAATCCTACTTCTTGTAACTAATTTTCTATAATAGTTAGCTTCTTGGTTTAGGGATGAACCCCTCCCGCCCCAAGAAGCCCTTGATGGGAAAAAAGAGTTTATATCAGGATTATAATGTTGAGGGCAAGTCTCATTATGGTAGGGAAAGTATGGCGACTACCTCATATGTATCTCCATACATCAGTGGCAGAGAGAGAAAATGAGCAAGCTAGATCTGGACTTATACCTCTGCCAGCATGCTTCCACCTCTCAAAGGCTCCACCAGCTGGACATTAGGTAGGAAGTATTATCACAAACACTTGAGGCTATGGGAGACATTTTCCATTCAAACTATCACACTATCCAAAGTTCTTCTACCCACCTATTAGACATGAGGCCAGTGGCCAGCAGGAGAGTGAAAGGAACTTTATCTCCTAAGAAGGAATTCATGGAGAATCCTTGAATCCTGGGCCAGCTGAGTCATACCTCTTCATTGTTTCTCCAGGTTACCAGCCTCTGTCTCTTCCACATGCCTTAGAAGGCATTGGCATGTGCACAGCTGAGTCACCCTCAAACACTTTGTTTCTAGTAGGGTTCATCTTGAACATGAAAGGTAGCTATGATATGATCTCTATGACTAGATGAGATCTAGTATGGCTTTGAAAGCCTTGCAGATAAGGATGGTTCCCTTCAGCCTGACCCATCCCTATACTGATACACTGTCTTATAGCCACCTGCCAGGGGCCCCTCCTCTTTATTCCCCAAGTGAAGAAAGTTACTGCCAATGTTTCCTATCACTAAACCCAGTTAAATAATTTAACCTAAAGCAGAATATCCTCAGGCTGTAGGCCTCTTTGATTCCTTCAGGCTTTCATCCTAAGCTCCTCTTTATCTCTGCTATCCTCTGTGCTAATGTGATATTATTAAAGTGAAAGGCTGTTCAGAAAGAGTACAGTATAAAGAAGAAAGGGACCAAGTTACTCTGTGGTGAAGAAATGTGACAAACACTACCTCAGCAAGGTCAACATCAATAGTGATGCCATATGATACATGAACTTTAATATAATGCAGTGAAAAACACTGATCCTGTAGTCTTCTTCCACCATACACATTAATATAATATTCTAATAATCATAAGAAAAACATTAGTCAATTTCCAATAAAAGGCTATTCTGCAAGATCCTACACCAAGATTACTTCAAACTATGATGGCTATAACAAAACAGAAAGGAAGAAGAAAGAAGGAAGGAAGGAAGGAAGGCAGACAAGCCAGTCCAAGGAATAACCTCACGTAGACTAGAATAAGGTGACCTAATGACTAAATGAGGTGTTGTATCACGGATGGGATCCGAGGTAGGGGAGAGGGGAAAAAGTGTAGTATTAACTAAAAACTAAGACTATGTGACTAATGCATGGGCTTTAATTAACAATAATGTGCCAATATTGCTTACATAGATGAAATTATATGTGCATGTAACCATTTGATGGAGGTTAGATTCCAGGGCAAGCTGGACTAAGTCCCTAGACTGGATTCTCAACAAACAGGTCCTGGGTTACAAAGCATGAACCTCCTGGGAGGTTAAGAATTATGTTTCTACCCCAGTGGAAGGATGATATAACATGGAGTAAATACTTAGATTCCAGTGCTGCCTTAGGGAAATAGCTTCAGAAATATGAGGGCTAACATGACCCAAGAGCTCCAAGTTGTTGAACTCTGCTAGAGAGAGATTAAGCATGAAAAATGAGTTAAAATTCCTGCTCCATGACAGACCAACAAGGTATTCCTCTGGAGGAATTCAGGTAAGGAAGGGTTGGGGAAGTAAGAGATGACAGCATCACCAGCAGTACAGAAGGGTTCTAATATATGACCACAATTCAGTCCAAATGCTGATAGCATCTATTAAGTAAGCCTTGGCTTTTTAAAATGCATGAAGACTCTGATGGCTTCTCAGATGATGCTTTAGCACTCAAGATTACTAATAAAGTAAAAGAAAATCCTAGTAACTAAGATTAATTAGGATGAAGGTCAGTCTGGGTTATAGAAATATTTTATATGTAGTTATTTTGATTACAACTATAGAGACATGACTTTGTGTGTGTGTGTATATATATAACTTAGCAAATTACTTAAGTTCTCTGAATACCAGTTTCTTTATCTCCATAGGGATTTTAATAATACCTCTCCCAAAGGATTATCTCAAGAAGCACATTTTATTTAGCTACATAAAATACTTCCTATCCACATACCATCTGTAAACATTAATACTACTGCTGTCCCTCCGAAGTAAAGCCAAGTGTCTTCTACTTTGCTGTCACACAATTTGTTAAGCATCTACAAAAACATACATAGAAGTGCAGGATCTCCCTCAAGGTGTCTTATGTGCTTTTGGCCTAGAGCAGTGTGCCAAGATCTAGATTAATATCTAGCATGATCGGTAAAACTATGTGGGCACATGTTCTTCACTGAATTCTATCTCAGGGTACTGGGAAAATTGGGTGTTACACTACATATGACAACAAAAATATATGTGCCAAAGTAGTGATTTATATTTTCCAAATATTTCCCCAAACAGTTAACATTGATATTATGCATTGATTTTCAGTGTCTTTCAAATCCAAAGATTGACTAACTCAAAATAGACACACATTTCCAAGTAAGAGTATACTGGAGTTAACATAGGCTAGATTCCACTGTACTGATCCCCCAGAAGAGTAGCCCCCATCTCCACCACTGAAGGTTAAAAAGCCAACTGAACTCCAGGGCAGTGTGGGCCAATGTAAAGAAAATTCATCAAAGTCAATGTATTGTTGCTATTTATTACATCCATGGATTTTTCTTAGGCACCTTCTATTTATGTCTTTGGCTATCTGAACATCGCAAGCAGAAAAGCTCAAAGGCAATGACAAGAAGGATGTGTGGTTTTATAAGCAACATAGCCTGTGAAGAATTCATTTGTTGAGATAAAATGAAAAATGTAGACATAGTTCAAGGTTGTATTCACCCACATGGTGAGAACAGAGCCTGAAATTACAGGACCATGCATATCTGGAAGAGAAGGCCTTTCATGTGGATTCCTCAGAGATGAATTGAAGCTGTGGTCTCAGGCAGCATTTGCACAATACTTGGCTGTTGCCCTATCTGTCAAATTTACATTGTGAGTCTTCTGGGCCCAGCTATAATTTCAAGTTTGATAGCATGGTTGACAGTCTATTATGCTCAAAGCATTTTTTTAAAACTTTTTCTTTCAAAGAAAAATCACAGCTTTCCCATTCGTCACTATACATCATATATGCATGTTGCCAAGGTGGTCTTTCAGAATTTCTTTTTATCTTTGTGTGGTAGAAGAGACCTGCACAGCTAGCCCTGCAAACAAAAGTAGAGTCAATATATGATATATTGACTGATATATGACAGGTTCCATGCTAGTGATTAAGTGCATATCTAATTTCCCACCATATAGAGTAGGACAGGAACTTCTTATCAGAGAAACTATACCTCTTTCTAATCTAAGGTTCTCAGTGAACTCAGCAATGGCTCTGTAAGTAAAATGCTGAAGTGAAAATCTATGTTTCCATAATTATCTATAAAGTCACCAGCCACTACTTTCCTCCTTCTATTCTCTTTTTCCACAGTTCACATGAACTTAGCTCTGGCTTTGTAGACACTGTGTGGTCTGAAATACATCATAGAATCAGGAACTCCTGGGAGGTGAATCACTTTTTCTTTCTATGAAAGATGATAACATGAGTCCCCACAAGGGTAAATTTACTGTTTCAGGTCAAGAGTCTCCTAAAACATTTTTCTTTCCAAAAATTTTGTTGTATACCTAATTCATGCCAGGATGGAAGAAATCCAAACTGCTGATCATAACCTTCAGATATTCTTCTGTGAACTGTGTTTATATATTTTTATGACTGATAACTCCATTGGTCAACATACTAGTCCTTAAATTTTGTCATAAATTCCTTTTCTAAAGATTTTCTGTTTATTGGGAGAAGTAAAACTCATATCAACTTACAAAATAGTAAGCATGAACTAAAATTATAAAATAGACATTCAATAGACAATTAAGACACTAATAGGTGGACTATAAATATGGCATGTTAAAAAGTCTCTCTCTCTCAATCTCTTCAAATGTATATTTCTGCAAGAAAGGAAGAGAAGAAAGTTAAAGAATATCAAAGGGACAGTATATATCAGCTCTCCCTTAAGCAGCATTCGTCATCTGTATTTCTTCATTACTTCTGAGTTTTTGACTGTGCTGTAACAAAAATTAATCCTTAAACTGAGATCCTACAGTTGGCATCAATGAATGGGAGAAACCTCCCTCTTGTCTCTGTTTCTCGGTTTTTTTTATCCAAAGTTAACCCTGATGAGGATTTCAAGTGCAAAATATTTTATTATGATTTGTATAAAATTCTCCCTTCATGCTGATCCATATTTTTCAGGCAGGTGCCCTGACTGCCGAGCCATCTCTCTAGCCCTGATCCAGTTTTTTAATATACCTTCCTTTCATTGAGACTTTTTGTTTAAAATCGTGCTGGTTTACACTACAGGTTGCACTGCCTCAGAATCCCTGCTTTGTCACAGAATGAAAAAGCAGATACCTTTGGGGTTACTTCTATCTGAGAAATATGCAACAAAGGAGGAAAAAGAGAGGTTATCGTTATACTCTGCCAACTTCTATTTTTAGGTTTGAATCACAAATAAATGTTTAGGAATGTGAGGTTTTAATTATGGAGATGGCATAACCAGGAAGAATTAAATTGAACCAAGTACAGAAGCCAGTAATGTTGAAATGATTCAAATTATTAGTAGCCCCCTTATCACGTTAATTATAATATTTTATCCTGAGCTTTGAGAACAAAAGGGTGGAATATTGAGTAATTATACTGGGAAAACAGATATCAGTGGAGTTGTAGTCAACTCCACGTTGTTGGGACAAATGTCCAACCAGACACAGTTTATAGGAAGAATGGGTTTATTCCAGTTTACAGATCCAGAGGAAACTCTATCAATGGCCAATGATGCTGCTCACTTCCATAGATCCAAGCAGAAAGAAATAACTACAGTAAGTAAACAGCAACACCAGCAGATACAAACCACCAGAGCTTAAACTGCTCTCTTCACAACTTGGGGCTGGAATCAAGATCAGCACCAAACACACAGCACAGCTGGACCCCAGTATCTGTCCTCAGGGATACTATCTCCATAAAGATGCTGGAGACTTAAGCATGAAACTTAAACTAAATAAAATATACCGGAGGCTATGGGGGACATGCATTCACATTCAAACCAACACATTCTGCCTCTAGGCTCCATAGACTCATGTCTATCATTTAATGAAAATTGTACTTAGACCAAATTCAAAAGTCCCCATAGTCTTTAACTACTTTAACATTGTTTAAAAGTCCCAAGTCTCATCTGAGATTCAAGACAGCTTCATAACTGTGAGCCCTGTAAAGTCAAAAGAAGTTACATAGTTCCAACATATATTGGCACTGAGTAAATTTTTCCATTGCAAAAAGGTATAACAATAACCAAAATCAGTAACATCAAGTAAACATCAAACATTTGTAGCTCAAGTTCAATATCCATAAGCAGTGACAACAGTCTCTGGGTTTCTATTTTTACCACCACCCCGCCAAAAAAAAACAATGGTCTGAGTAGCTAGGGGAAAACTTTCATCAGAAGCCAAAAGCACTTAATGGTAGTCATTGCTTAGTCCTCATATATCTAATACATCTTTGGATATATACTGCAAACCATAGTCCATCTTTACAAGTCCAACAGTAGCCTTTTTGGCTTTTAATACAGATACATCACCTTACTTCACAATACTAGAATTCAGTAGCAACTTTTTATTCAACTTCAATGACCTCACTTTCCTCTTACACAGGGACATCGACATCTCCATACTTTACATACTAAACCTCAAAAGTGGCTGCTGGATCTATGGGTACTTCAAGATCCACTTCCATGCATGTTTCATGCTTAGAAAATCAATTCCAGGCATACAGGGACATATACATTGTTAATCCAGGGAGGAAATAAATCTTGACATTGAACCTTCAGAATTCTTCCCTTCAGTGATCTCATTTCACAATAGTGTGAATTCCTATTCATTCAGGCTTTCCTGAGTGAAATTCATCCTCAGACATTTTTTCCATTGTTTAAAATTAAAGTAGTTGGTCCACCCTTAAAATGGTGGTAGTCAGTTTAACAACATCAGCTCTATCAACCTAAAGTCAGTCTCTATGCCAGCAACTTTAAACTTGCTTGAATTTTTCTAACTTCAAATCATACATTTTTAAGTTCTATACCTTCTGCCAACCACACCAGTCGATTATATATTCGAACTTGCTCAAAAACTTAGGGCTGGGGCAGAAGGATGCAACAAGGCACAGTTTATGGGAGGAAGGGGTTTA
Source organism: Dipus sagitta (assembly GCA_036346955.1). Taxonomy (NCBI): domain Eukaryota; kingdom Metazoa; phylum Chordata; class Mammalia; order Rodentia; family Dipodidae; genus Dipus; species Dipus sagitta. The sequence continues at coordinate 122,556,003 of CM070772.1, forward strand.
TTTCAGCTTACAAATCCAGGGGAAGTACCATCAATGATGAAAGACACTCCCTTACACAGATCCAAGCAGAAACAACTGAAGCAAGCAAATGCCAACAACAGCAGACACATAGCATAAGAGCTGAAACTGCTCTCTCCATGCCTTTGGGCTGGAATCAAGATCTGCCCCCAAACACACCTCAGGGCCTGAGCCCAGGATCTGCCCCCAGTGACACCTCCTTGAACAGGCTGCTAGAGACTTCAACAGGAAGCTTAACCTTAATCAAAAGTACCTGAGGCTATGGGGGACATACATTCATCTTCAATCCACCATAAATGAGATACACCTGTGACAACTGGAATGAATGGTCAAAACTTTTCCACTCTTGGTAAATGCCAACAGATGTTTTTAAAACGTGTTTTCACATCATACGACATATTTGATTATAAAGTATGGATCATAACATAAGACAATAACAGCATAAAGATGGAAATGCCGTTTGGGAGCCTGGAGAATCCCTAGTTTCAAATTCATAGAAATGCTGCCTAATTAGTGACACTCGGTGGGGTCTAAAATAGCTTACAAGAGACACAGATATTCACTGTGTTGCAATTTGTGTTTCTTGGTTATGGATATTACAAAAGGGTCTAGCACATTTGTCATCACTTTATAAAATAAAGCCTTTATAATTTTATTCCGTGAACTAAGCTTTTCTCTATGTGCACATATTTTATTCTCTATATGCCCTAGTATTTCAGTCCAAAAGTCATCTAGTGACAGGAGAACATTAAGTCAACTTATTTCCTTAAGTGATCATCATTTGACTCAAACTAAGTAAGATAAATAGAAAATACATAATAGCCTTAGTGTATGATCCACAGAGAATATCACCTGATGTGAGCATTCATATTAGATCATATTCTCAGAGCTCCTTCAGGCTGCACTTATTAGGAGAATAATCCATCCCTACTACTGTTCTACACATGATGCTTAAAGTTCTGTTGTTAACTCCTTCCACCTGGCTCATCTTGTTATTACCTGAAGGACCACTTTTCGTTTGAACCAAGAGAACCTAGAATTGTTCATATGTGAACAAACTCACACTGGCATCAAATATAACTTTCTCCATGGTTTGTGTAAGCTGGTAGCACTAATATAACCCTTGTGTTAGAATGCCCTTCCAATGCATTCAGAGAAAGAGGAAAAGTCCACCTAAGGAATTGTTCTTTTGCTTGGATCTGTCAGAATCCCCTTATTACATGAAGTCATTCCTCAGCCATCCACTATTACTCTTTGTATCCATATTGGTTTATCTCACCCCTGTCTATGACAAAGCTGGTATTACTTTGCATGAAGTTTTTTTTTTTTCTTCAACTTCAGAGAATTCTCAGGCTTTCTGTTCACAAATACTTAACATTCCCAGTACAGATCCTAGGCTAAACCTGATTTCAATGCTGGTTCTGATTTTCTATTATATGTGTTCTTCACCTATGTCTAGTTCTGTAGGGAATATGTGTAAAAGTCATCGTATTCTAGTGGATGCTTAGTGGATGTTTTTCAGACAGAGATAGCTTCTGTCTCCCTGTTTAATTTTTATGAGATCTCTACATATTTGTTATTTTTATGTTTGCCTCCCTTCTCTCTTGTATATACACGTGCACACATATACATATATCTTTGCCCAGGAATACAATATCTCTACATGATATATGACACACTTCAAAGGCTATATAAACAAGTAGCATAGAAATGGTCTACTTTCAGAAGTATGAACTATCTTAAAATATAGGCTCTCAGTACATGTCACTCCCTCCTGAAATAAAAATCAGAAATTGTAGTGAGTTTCTCTGTACTCTGTTTTTAGAAAGCTTTTTAGTAAATTCTGATGATCAAGCATATTTGACAATCATTGGATATAAATCACTAGCTTTTTATTTGGTGAAGGAAATAGCATTTGTTGAGAATATCTCCTATACTATATAGGAACCATTGATCTTAAGCTGTTTACTATATCATATTAACAGCCTGAATTTTTAAAATAATTTATTTATTTTCAGGCAGAGAGTGACAGAGACAGGGAGGAGAAAGAGAAATGGATAATGAGAGAGAGAGAGAGAGAGAAATCGAGAGAATATGCCAGCACCTCTAGCCACTGCAAATGCATTCCAGATGCATGTGTCACTTTGTGCATCTGGTTTTACATGAGAACTAGGGAAGTGAACCCAGGTTGTTAGGCTTTGCAAGCTGAGAATTTTGACTGCTGAGCCATTTCTCCAGTCTGAACAAGTCTGATTTTTTTAATGTTTGACATTTTAAGCTTATCACTTGTGGACAACATGATTGGAACTTAAACCAGGCCCAGATGTACAAGACACATATTTCATAATGTGTCATTTATTAAAAATGTCCAGATAATATTTTAAAAAATGATTTAGAACCTATGATCTGAGAGGGAACTCTATTGGTTTTGGAGAGTATTAAGTCAATAGAAATAAAATAATTTAGACTAGTTTCATGAATTTTTTTAGATAAAGCCACCGACTCAACAATGATTTTGACCCATGTATATAACATGTCAGTTTTCTGGGCTAAGGGCAGGAGTACTACTGTTCTCACACCTCTGTAGTAAATATACCTGACCAGCATGATGAATGGGAAGAAGGAAGACAGGAGCACTTGGAGATGAAAGATTCCTAGAAGATGGAGAGTGCCTAGGGGAAGTCTGGCCCGTCATAGGTCTAGAACAGGGATTTGCTCTTCACTTTGGCTGAGTAAACCGTTAGCTTGAGACAATGTCAGTGATCTGGAGGTGAGTCAACTCTTCTCCATTTTCAAAAATAGAGAAAATTGAAAATGAAAATAGTGACCCTGACACCACCCATCAGCAAATTCCTGGAAACATACAATGAGAAAGAGGCAGAAATCATAGAAACTGGATCCTATCACCAAGAACAACTGAGTGAATCATTCTAGCTCTGCCAGCCCAATTTCACGTTATAGTGTGACAGGTTATTAGATAAGGAGACAAGGTTTAACAGGCCTGCAGCGAGGAATTTGCAAAAGTCTCTCAAGAAATCCTTGCAAGCTATATAAAGGAAGATGGTCTCAATGGCAGCCCTAAAATAGATTAGAGTGTGGTTGAGTGATCGTAACTAAATGGATCTATGTCTTTGGTGATATACCTTCTAGTATATTGGCCTTGGTTAACTCAAGTTCAACACATGCATCAATGCCATGGTAAAAAGACAAAGTAAATGCATGCAGCTCAGAAGGCTCCATGTGAATTAGGAGATAGCCAAATACATGGATGGCAAGTTCAAAATCCAAAGTGGCCTCCCTAGGAATAAAATTTAATGGAATGAAGTTAGAATGAGTGTGAGATAAATACTTGATCCTTCCAGATCAACTGCAGAGAAATGCAGCAGGAATCATTCAGGCTAACAGCAATTAACATACAAAAGCCTACAAATTTATTTGATAGTGAACGAAAATGAGTTAGTAATATGATTAGGCCACCAAAATTGTTTAAATTATGTTCAAGGCTTTGCGAATAACACTTGGGCAGTTAACTGAGGATCTGGAAATCCCACCATAATAAAGACGTGAATATTCCCAGTTCTCTGAATATTCTAATTTCTCCTGAAAACAGCTTTCATTTCTCCTATCACCTATCCCCTATTCACCCACTTTCTCCCCACATACTTTTCCTTCCACTCTCAATGTGGATGCCACCAGAAGTCATGCTGGAACTAAGAACTTGATTAGATCCCCTTTCTCTCAACTTCTCTATACATAACAGGCATCAGATCACTTATAATAGTATACCACAGTGTCTAATATTGTTTTTTTTTTCCCCTTTGTAATAGGAACAACTCATTCTATTCACCACAAGCCAAACTCGTGGAGGTTATCAAGAAAGCAGTCTTCATTATAAAAAAATTGCAAACAGGAGTTAGTCCTCTTATTCTTCATAACATTAAGGGTAGAATGTTTGAAATATATATTTGAATGTGACTCAAGACATGGCTTCCTGAGAGAGGAAATTAAGTCTGCACTCTATGGAAATTACACAGTACGAGCTGCTTGGCTACATGGCATGGATATCTTAAAGGAATCTAATGGACAGAATGGGAAGTTAAATGGGATGCTAATACCTCCAAGAGTTCATGGTTGAACACTGAAGTTGCAGAAATATTTTTACCTTTAACTCATACTCTCTTTAGAATAACAGGTATACAATTTTTACTTGAGAGATATTACATTCATGGTACTATAAGTAGGATGGAAGAGTCAATTGTCTCTGGACTTGATTTCACCCTAAGTAGCATCAAATCTCTTAGTTTATTTCTTTTGTTGTACAATGAAAGTCTGGGTTTCAATGAATGCCTATTAACACTTTCCCAGATATATTACCATTATAATTCCTTTAAATCTCCTACCCAAGTAGAATTCATTGTTTTTTAGTTCCTTGTCTCATTGCTATGCACAAACAGCTGACAAGAAACAGTTAAAGGAGGGAGAGTCTATTGTGGCTAATAATTCCAGAGGATACATTCCATCATGGAGTGGAAGTCCTGGCAGCAAGAGAAGGTGATGTCTGGTTACACTGCACCTGCATTCAGCAGAGAGTAAACAGAAAATGGGACCACAATATTAAAACTCAAAAAAGTGGGGCCATATTACAAAAACCTCAGTAGCACTAGCACTCTTCTTCCAAAGACATTCCACCTCCTAAATGTTTTTACAACATTCCAAAACATCTTTATCAACTGCAGACAGAGTGTTCAAATACATGAACACATGGGGACATTTTACATTCATACTACAACAGACTATGTCTATTGAATTACATGCACCATCACTAGACCTCTCAGTGTCCAATTCCACTAAATGAGAATACCCAATAACTCAGTGTCAAGATGGCCAGATTAATAGCTGGATATTGATTTATATTTTTTTAAAGTCTTCCCTACATTAGATCATCAGATGAACTGCAAAGTCCTTGATTACTATTGAAAGGAGTCTTGCTGTCTAAGTTTCCAGAGTTACTACCACAAGTGATAGGCATTGATGTATGCAGCGTTTTTTCTGGAAAGAGTCCCAGCCTCATCAGGACTCACAAACATTAGAAACTTTTGTTCTGACACTGGAAAATAGAGCACAAGCTTTGGGCATTTTTATTTAACACTGCACTTAGGGGGAACATTGATCTCAATTATACTAGCATCAAATCTCCTGACACCACATTAGCATAGCCCATCCTCTCCCTTTATACCATAGTGAACTTACGATGAACCTCTTAGGAAGTTGTCAATATCTGTAGTTTCTATTCAACTTGCATCTTGACCTAGACTGAATTTTCTTTGTTTTGCCAAACATATGAACTGCTTGAGAGAGTGCCTTCTGAAGGAAGTAAGTATTATTATCACACAGGCTTGCATCATTTGGGAAATAATACACCAGGAAATCTAACAACCACTTTGTATAAGCCTGAAAAAAATTCCATGAGGGTTGGGGGGTTTGCTTAGCAGTTAAGGTGTTTTCCTGCAGAGCCGAAGGACCCAGGTTTGATTCCCCAGGACCCATGTTAGCCAGATGCTCAAAGAGGCACATGCGTTTGGAGTTTTCTGCAGTGGCTGGAAGCTCTGCTGTGCCAATTCTCTCTCTCTCTCTCTCTTTCTATCTCTCTCTCTCTCCCTCTTTCTCTATCAAATAAATAAATTAATTTAAATAAAATGTTTAAAAATAACATGAGAGGTCCTATCAGGGTAGAAATGTCAATATGTAGTGAAATAAATTTTTCATATGTGTATATATATGCATGTTCAGGTGTGTGGATGCACATGTGTGTGTATGTAAATGTACACATATGTGTGCATGCTTGTGGAGGCTGGAAGAAACTTGGGTGTCATTACTCAGGTACTGTCCACTGTTTTAGAGACGGAACTCTCACTGGCTCAGAGCTTATCAAGTAGGCTAGACTGGTTGGCCAATGAGCCCCAGTGATCTACTTATCTCCACCTCTCCAGTGCTGGAATTACAAGGTCATACCACCACACCAAGCTTTATAAACATGGGTTCTAGGAATCAAATACCAATACTTTAATATCAAACATGTTAGTGAGTTACCTCCCTACCCCCAATAAATTGTTTTTAATTCACTAGGAATAAAGAACATATTGCCTTTAATCTTTCCAATTTCATTGTCCTAAGTATAATTATGAATTCCCATGATAGGTATTCTGTATGTTGTTGTATTTTTTCATCTTGTTACTTTAGCAACTAATATCAAGAAATTTGTAAAATAATTCCTTTAGCTTACAATGATCCTACCAAGAGCACACTACCACTACCAACACATTACAGGAGACTGAAGCACTGTGAAACATGCTATGTTCCTAGGAGCACCCCTTTAGGAACAAAGGACTCTGGTGAACTGCTGGTGTTCATGACTGAGTCTTGTGACAGAAAATGCCTTCAGCCAAAGGATTTTTTCCTTGCTTGGGGCTATTGCCCCCTCCCTAGCTCAGCATACATGCAGCTACTGATTATTGGTGACAGGTAGAAAAGAACATGCCCACTTGTCTTAATTCAGAGCACTGATAGGTCATCCCATCTGGAGAGGTCCCCACTAACCATCTGAAGCCTCTTTAATAACAGTTGCATCACAATTTAATCTTATATCAGCTTCCCTCATTCATTCACAAGTGTTGCTCTCCAGGACACAGCAGATAAATCTCCTGTAGCCAGTCATCAGAACACATTACCCAAATGATCCAACCCATTAAAAGCTTCTCATCCAAAGCTACACAGCTAGTAAGAAGAAAACACAAACAGTCCTGCTCTGAACTCAGTGTTCTCAGCCATTGCCCTAACATACGTAAGGCTTCCTCCTGACTCTGTACTTCAGCTAAAATTCTGGTGCAACATTTCTCAAGTTGAGGCATCACAGATGTTGCTCAGTGAGCAACTAAAAATATGATCCTGTTCAAGAAAGTCCATGAAATGACATATATTTTTACATATCATGGAGAGTCACCATTCATTTTAATAGTTCAATACCAATGAGAAGTTCTGTCACTAAAAAAAAACAAAAACTGTTAACACTAAATTTCCTGAACTTGACAATAATAACTCCTTATGTGAAACTTCTATTAGCAACAATCTGTTTGTGTCCCTCAGAACCATTTTGGGAAATGTTGTCTTAGAGACCTGAAACACCACTACAAACACCACCACTCTGCCTATAAGGTTTTGATTCTGCCCCATTTAAAAATCCTTTTGACATCTGTTCACTTCTTAGAAGCCATCATGGACAAGCTAAAGATTTTCTGGCATTTTATCCATTTCTGTGAGGATCTCTTAGCATTCTCTGTCTTAATGAATCACTTATATTTGTTTTATGAACCTAAATGTTATAATGTTGTAAATAACAGTATTCATAACTGTGTTCATGGGTTGGAATAATATCCTCATGTCCGTGCATGCAAAAGTAGCCATTAACAAAGTGGAAAAGGACATGCTTCTAAATTCTAACTTTGTAGGAATTTAAGAACCAGTGAAATACTCAGAATATATTTTTCTACTCTATAAAGAATGCACATAAGGATTTAAACAGGGTTGGGGGTAAGGATTGAGGGAGAAGGTGGAGGATAGGGTTAAGCAAAACCAAAGATATATGACAAAGCTATATATTACAACTTTGTAAACCAATTAAATATTCCTTTTAAAAAACAGAGTTTGAATGGAGGTTCCTGCATGGGCAGATAATACTGCTTTCAGAAGCCACCTGAAAATGTGGTACCTTCTTAGAAGTTGTGGGTCCACAAGTGGGACTTCATGCCTGTTAGCTTAAACTCGGCCAATAGCTTATGGCTGGGGAGGTCATAGGCCCACGGGAGAAGCTACTACTGTTATTTTGCTAAGTGGACATGTTGTACCCATCAAACTGCCTTGTAAATATTTATGTTTATGTCCATAGTTTACTGATACTTTCACCCTTAGTGAGACAATCTTCTTTTTGAAGAGAGCAGCAGTTATTACAGAGGCTTATAACCTGTCGGTGCTGAGATTCACTTCTGAGTGCAGTGCTTAACGCTAAAAGAAACAGCAGCTTCTGCAAGGCTCGGGAAACATCATGGGAAAATGAGCAGAAAGAGTGTCAAAACCGGAGGATGTGGAGGAGTGCTTTGGAACACTGTCTTCCAGAAAGTGCATGAGTGCTGCACTTATAAACTCAGCATCTGTAATTACCTGCACAAAACTGGCACAAGACTGAGCCCATCAACACTTTGTTACGGACGGAGAAGAGGCTCATGAAGTCCTACTCTTCCCTGAGATGGTATTAGCAGTTTATAGCTGCTACAGGGAGGGAGAGACGTTTTCTTCACTGGTATGTTGCCTGTGCTCTGGTAAATAACCAAATAAGCAACTCTAATTAAACTCAGTAGGTCTCAAAAAAGAAAAATAATACATGAAAGCGTACTATTTGGGAAGAAGAAGAAGTTCAGGGGAAGAGTGAAAGCGACAAGACAACAAAGTGGGGTATGAATAAAACCATAATACAAGTCAAAATGATATACATGTATACCATTGTCAAAATACTAATTATAACTCAGAAGAAAAGAAAAAGGGGCTAGATTTACTGACATGGTATAAGCCTCTCAACATCACATTATAGGAGTCTACAGATTACATTTTACATGTCATGTGTATCATAGGTCTTAGAATCACACCAACAAAGAAAGAAAGAGAAGGAAGGAAGGAAAAGAAAGGAAGAAACAAGAAATAAAGAAAGAAAGAAAGAAAGAAGAAAGGATGGAGGGAGGAAGACAGAAAGGGGTAGAGAACAAAGGAAGGAGCAAGGAAAGGATAAAGGGAGAGAGAGAAGGAGAAAAGACTGAGGTAGGATAAGAGTGAAGGAGAGAAGACAGAAAGAACAAGGAAGGAAGGAAGAAGAGCATGAATAGGGCATATAAGGAGCAGGAAACAGAAGAAGGAAGGAGGGAAGAAGTAAAGAAGAAAGGATTCGAATAAAGATCTTCCACACCCAATTATTATTTGTATTTTATGTGTTCTTGGATACACTGATTGCTCTTAAATCATTTTTGTTATTAATAGTTTCTGACTAGGGCAGGAAATATGGCTTAGCAGTTAAGGTCACTTGCTTGCAAAGCCTGATGACGTGAGTTCAATTCCCCAGTACCAGTGTTAAGCCATCTGCAAAAAGTGGCTAATGCATCTGCAGTTAATTTGCAACAGCAGGAGGCTCTAGTACACCCACTCATTCTCTCTTTCTTCACCTCTTTTTCTCAAATAAATAAATACATATTTTAAATAGTTATATTAATTTTAATTTACATTATAATATTAATACTTACTACACAGGTGATATTAGGAGGATTAAAGAGTTATATGTGTTGCAGTGAGCTTCATGTTCTTGGGAAAAAATATCTACATAGAGACAGCTTACAGGAGGAAAGAACTTATTTAGCTCAGGTTTACAAATTTCAGGGGAAACACCATTAATGATGGGAATAGCTGCCTCTCTTCCATAAATCCAAGCAGAGAAACACACCAAACAGCCAGCAAACACCAATAGCATGAAAAGCCAGAGCTCCAAACTTCTCTTCACACAGCTTAGGGCTGGCCTCCAAGATCCACCCTCCATTGACATACCTCTTCCCCATTAGGACTACATCCATTGGAGACTCGAGACTCAAACCTGAGTCTATGGGGCCACACATTTAAACTACTACAATGTGATAATTGTTTGGCACTGTGAAGCACATGTTAAGAGATGCTGCACCGTGGTGGTGGTAGACATGGAGGTGACAGTAGTAAGAAGGGTCACCACAGCATCCGGGTGGACAATCCGTGTGTGTCCTGGATTTCAAATTTGGGAGTGATTGCGATCATTTGCTTAGAATAATTCAAGAGAGCAAAGGTCACTAAATGTTCTAATGAGCGCGATGGATGCTGTGTTGATGTTAGAGAATGATGTTAAGGCTCACGGATTCAAGAGCACCTTGGAGAAGGTTTAGGTAACCAAACAGTGAAAACCACACTTTAGTTAAAATATTGTGCACTAGGACCAAACAGACACTGCATGATTTACACTCAAAAAGAAAAATGACTCAAATGCCAAAAGGCCTTAGAAAGATGACGACTATCGATAGGATCATAGTCATAATTAATGAAGAAAAATAACTGCTCCACATTTCCACTGCTGACCATACAAGAACAAATGGACTTCAATTGTTTTTGGATAAAATTAGATCAGCTGCTTGCATTTTAACTCTAAGATTGGTCAGCATGGGTCTGGTTCACTAAGAGGCACTCTGTCACCTCTGTTTAAAGATCCACAAAGGACAGGGCGAAGCCACATGCGTAGACCAGATAGAGGGATGTTTATCTCCAGATAGAGGGAGGAGTGCCAAGTGATTCTTCGCCAGTCTCAAGTTCTGTTGGTGATCCAGCTTAACATGCTAAATGTTGCTTTTCCCAGCACAGGGCTGCCGATGAGAAGATTCCTCCAGGGATTCCCCTGGCCAATTTTCCTCTTTAAAGACCTGAGACGTAAGTCAGCTGGTAGTGAGTGTCTTCAAAGCATGATAACAGCCACTCTCTAATTAGACACCACCTCCTAAGCGGGCCATCAACAGAGCAGCATAGAATGACACTAGTAAATTAAATTTTTAAAATCCTGCTGCAATCACTCCCCTGACATGGATGCCATCTTTAAGTTCCTCTCTCAGTTATTTTATTTATTTTAATTACTTTAGTAATAAGATTTGTTTCATTGTTACTATGTGTGTGTGTGTGTGTGTGTATAATCTGTGCAGAGTAACAAAGAAAATAATAGCCAAAAAGAATTATGTTTCTTATTTATCTCCTTGGCTGTTATTGGGCCAGCGGGAAGGGTGGGGGAGCAGGGAGAAGCTGTAAATAGAGAAGAAAGTGTTTGCAGTAGAGTGAAGATGTATGGGTGCATATTTGTAAGAAGGAAACAGGGCAAGGAAGGAATAAGCCTAATAATTCAGAAAGGCTAGGTGGCTGGGAGAGATAAATAACCAGGCAAAGGCAACATGGAAGGCAGGGCAGAGGATAGATCTATATGACCAAAGTTTATGCACTGCTTCTAGCTTTTCTGTTTGTAAACTCTGGCTGCTGGGTGGAAGGATCTAAAACTAGACAAGGCTCTGAGACAATCCCCTCCCCTCTCCCCCCACCCCCCAACCAGCTGTCTTTAGAAAGAGACACTCTTTGGTTGTGGTTTAAATAGGAAATGTCCCTTTCTGCTCATGTGTTTGAACACTTGGTCCCCAGCTGGTGGCGCTGTTTGGGAAGGTTGTAGAACCTTTAGGAAGTGGAGCTTGGTGGAGGAAGTGGATCAATGGGAATGGGCCTTGAGGTTTTTATAGCTCAGCCTCACATTCCTGTCCATCCCCTACTTTCTGACTGTGACTTTATTGTACGCAGCTGACTACCTGCCCCTGGTATGTCTTCCCCATCGTGATGGGATACTTCCCTCAGAAACTGTAAAACAAAATCAACACAGCCCTTCCTTAAACTACTTCTCAGGAATTTGGTCACAACAATGAATCAAGGAACTAATTCACTGGGCTTCTGCAATCCTGACGCTTCTGAATACCTGCGAGACAACCTTCAAGCTGAAGAAGATAATATCCAACACGGACCACAGTCATGGCCCATTATAGATGTCCTGAATATACTGGGAAATGACGTGACATCTTAAGACAAGAAACGAAGTTTTCCATCTATTCTGATTGGCCAGCTAACTATTTAAAGGCCAACATAAAGAGAACAAAGGTCCTAGCTCACCTCCCCAGAGCTATGCTTACTCTACTGCTATGTTTTTGGTTCAATTTATTCAGTTCTACATTTGATATATATTTTACATAAATGAATATATATATATATATATATATATATATATATATGCAGTACATATATATATAAATGATATATGCAGTATATATATATATATATATATATATATATATATATATATATATATATATACACATATATATATATATACATATATGTAAAACTAAAGGAAACTTTCCTACCTGGAACTATATCCCTCCCCTCTGCAGAATGTCTGTCCCACTGCAATGACCTATCTGGGTTTCTGAGAAAGTGAGGAATGAAAACCAAGATAAAGATTGTTAGGTTGGCTCAGCCTGGTTATTGGGAAGAGCTTTGATGGCTACCACTGGGATCCAGGCATCACAGCACAGGCAAAGGAACCCTTCTTACTTTGTATAACATTGTTTCAAAGTCCTGTAGTATTTGATCTTGACCCTAACCAGGTGAGGCACAGTACTTAGGACTTCTGACCCCTTAATAAGTTGAAGGAACAGGAGTAGAAAGGGTAAGGTAAGTAGCTGGTCCAAACTCATAGAGCTGGGAGAAGGCAATTTTGACCTGAGACAGGATATTTTGATTGCTTAGCTTGGTCAGAATTCTTTATATTTTATCACCATTTCACTCACTACAGATGGATAAAGCAAGCACCAGGAAAAATGAAAGGAAAGTAAAAATTGTTCCTTTGAGAAAGGCAAAGAGATTGTATGCTAGCTCAGATAATAAAGGATAAGTTCCCCCGGCCCCTCACAAAGCAGAGCCTCCTTGAGATTCTGAGATTGAATAAAATACAATAATCCCTAGCTTTGGCAGGGGTTGTGAGGACTGGGCTTCCATGTCAGTTACAGAATTGCACATATTTTAGGAAGTAACATATATCATAAAATACTTGGTAGATATAATGGGAGTTGAGGAATAACATCCAAGAGTTCGCTTCATAAGGAATTCTAAGTATATGTTGAAAGAAAGTGTTATGAGGTGGTAATGCTCAGATGAGACATATCTAAAGAGGAAACTGAGTAAGAAGAATGGATATTCATGGCCTTCCTTCTAACCCTGCATCTCTTCTCCTATTTCTTCCTCTTTGAAGAAAGCTGGAGGAGAGGAAGAAAAGGAGAAGTATTGGAGTGCAGTAAGACATCAGAGGTTGCCCAGCCAATGAAGGAGCAAAACATTTAACAAAACAAACGCATTCTCCCAAGAGCCACAGTCCCCACTTGATCAATGATTCTGCAACATTGAATCATTTTTAATTTAATGCTTCTGGGAAGTGAAGGGGGGGGCACCCATCAACCACAGGCACAGTTGGCAAGAGCTGAGTATTAGCATTTGGCAGCATTTATTATAGCTGTTTATGATGGCATAAATTAGGTTTATGCTGATAGAATTAATAACCCTAAATTTGGGAATAATAAACAGTAATATTTATTCGGAACTGCAATGTCTGAGGCAGGCAAATGGAGTCCTCAAGCACCTGACTGTGTCTCTGCGAGCAGGCAGTGGTGGCAGGGGAGTGAGTGTGGAAGCCCGCGGGGTTGCACACTCAGAGCCCAGCCCAGCACCATGCATCACTCCACACTATGCTAATGATTTAGCAGCAGGACCTTGAGAGTTCCCAGAGCAAATCATTTCCATTCTGATCTCCAGGAAAAAGTTCATCAGCAAGATTGACTGTGCAGTACTTTGCTCTAAATCCAGGCACTCCATTGTGCTCAGTGTCCACACTGTGTTTTATGCACGTGGGTTTGGCAGTCCCAGGGAACACCGTGGGCTTTACCAGGTCTCTCTTCTGTCAGGAGAAGTGTCACAATGGCTCTGAAATTCCCCTCCAGACCATGAGCTGAGAATTACTGACAGGCATTTGCAAGGAAAGAATTTAAAGCAGAAAACAGTGACTTTGGCATCTTTTATTTATAAATTTAAGTATGCGTCCTTCATTTTTTTTAAAGTGGTGAACGAATTGAGATCAAAATATTCTGTAAGAGCTGGAGGATGGGAAGGAGAACCATGGAACTCCATCATCTGGACAAGACAAGGCCAGTGCACTCAAGGACTCTCAGCAGCTGTGGCTATCTGCACAAGACCTGCACTTAGTGAGGCCAGTCAACATTCTCTTATAGATAGGAGAAGGGCTTGCTAGGACACACCCCTGCAGATAAGCTAATGACAGTTAATGATGCTGGGCGTAGGCTAGTCAGTATTCCATAGCATAGCCACTAGCAAGAGATGAGAAGTGCAGTGGGAATGAGGAGGAAGAGGAAGAGTAACGTGGGGTACATATGACAAAATGCAATATAAATATATGAAAAGTGAAAGTACATTAAAAATTCTTATTAATGATTTCCTTTTGTGTAGTCAAATGTAATGCATAAATGACTGAGAATTCATTCCTATTATTTTCCATCGAGGGTAGATGACTAGATAAGAATAACAATGTCTTCCCGTATTTTCAGACCTAAGGAAAGTAATGGAGTCTGTACATTCTTTGTCCCCAACCCTCAAAGTCACTTAACATAGACATACAAACAGTAAAATTATAATCCAAATTTAATTTTCATTCAAACACTCAAGCTGTGCTCCATGTCCCAAATTTCATGCACAGAAAGACAAAAACCTGCATGTTCTTGCTTATATACAGATCCTAACTTTTAATGTCTATGTATGGCAATAAGGAGTTATGAAAGTAAGTGTGGACTATGAATCAAGATAGGAGATCCTAAGAGAGGAACAAGTTTATGAGAAGGTAGGAGATCAAACATCCTACTTTTTTCTTAAGAATAAATAAAGCAAAATTTTCCATCTAGTGATAATCCTGCTCTTCCCCAAATAGCATAAAATAACAAAACAATCAATTCAAAATATATGATTGCAGATCTGGATATGTAGTTCAGTGGTAGAGTGCTTGCCTGGCATGTACTGGGTTTAGTCCTCGACATCATAGAAGGATGGGAGGGAGGGAGAGATGGAAGGAAGAAAGGGAGGAAGAAAGAAAGGCTACAAGTTCAGTCCCAGAAAGTTCAGAAAAATGATACAATGAAATTTGTAGAAAAATGGTTGAACTTGGAACAGATCATACTCAGCAAACTCACACGATCACGGAAAGACAAACACTGCATGATCTCACTCATCCACGGTTCCTAACCTGGATCACCGGAGTTGCTGACATACCTGATAGGCAACTCAAGGCTGGAAAATACTAAGGGTAGGGTTTGGGAAAAGAGAGAGGGTTGGGGGAGGGGGACACAAAACTGAACCCAAAATGAACTGGTATCAGAGATACCAGTTGAAAATAGACTAAAAGGTTGAACTCTTAACAGGAGCATGGGGGAAGCACCTGAAAAGAAGGGCCCAGGAGAGAGTAGAATGAAGCCCAACCTTAAATTTTCTTCTTGTGCCCTCCCCCGCCCCCTTTGGCTCTGGTTTGTAACTCCAAGTACCAGGGCTATAATCACCCTAAATGAGCTAATTAAAGAGACCTACAAAGTCCCCAAAACAAGACACACTTCTATCAAAGCACTTGATTACCTTCCTGAGATTCATGGTAAGACCCTACTGCTGAAGACACCATATGCTGTCAGTATGGAACATAGAGAGACCTGTCTGGAATCTGGAAAACAGCCATACCCAAGACACACCATCTATTGCTAGAAGGTACTACATGAGCTACTGGGAGAAAGTGGCCAACAACTGAGCAACCAGGGGTCTAAGCTACTCAGAAGCAAACACCCTGACAAGATGTACACACAACTGCAGTAGTGGCACACAGCCTTGGTGGGTAACCAAGAGCTTTCTGGTTGGCTAAGAGATCCCCTCAATGGAAAGGAACTCATACTTGGATTTGGAAAGAAGTCAGAGTCATATTCAGACAATGATTTTGCTCTCTAATATCAAGCTCCCACCAATCTTGGGCTAAAACAGGGACTATACTCATAAAATTCTCCCTCAATTAATAATGCTCTTTTTCAGATGGGATTGAGTCCCGAAGAGATAAACCACCCATCACCTTTCAGCCTAGCCCCAGCTGAAGCCACAGAGGAATAGGGGAAAAAACAAGAGTGCTGTTTTCATGGTGAACCTGATAAAGTCAGGGTGAAAGAGATAGACAATGAGGACACTTAAACACCTACCAATGCAGAGATCCAGAGGCACCTAAGAGCCCATCACTGAAGTAGACTTAAAACACACCCAACATGGCTCAGGTAATTTTGTGGATGGGGATTGGAAAGATTGTTAGAGCCACTACTTGGGACATTATGCCCAGAGGCATTGCCTCTTACACATAACTGACTGCAGCTCCCACAGTACAAAACCCACAATCCCCATGGGGATAACCTGCAACCCCAATGAGGCGGGCCCCTTCAGAAAAGGGGCAGGGATGAGGAAAAGGATAATATAAACAAATATTGTTTCCATATTAAATATGTCCATAACTAATAAAAATATAAGTATAAAATAAGATTGGATGCCTCTAAGCCTTCAGAAATATGTCTTTCTGAGAGAGGGTTGGGGGAGAGGGCAAAGAGATAGAGACATAAAAATAAAGAGATAGCAATATATAGGCACCTGCTGGGATGATGACCATTTGAGCCCATTTTCCCTACTTCTTGTCCTTTCTACCTTCTCAGCAAAAGTCCTGAACCTGTATCTTTACTTAGCTAGGTTACATTTCAGAAGTCACATCCTCAGGCACACAGGGGAGGTGTGCTTCAGAAGCCAAACACGGACCAACAAATCACTTTTCCCCATGCTCCCAGAGTCTTCAAAACATAAATCCTCACAGAGTTGAAAGTCACAGATACCAAGATTATTAAACTATAGCCTGCTAGTAAACACCCAGATATAAAACCAGACTCCCTGGTGTGTCCTCTGTAGTTCTTTCAAGAATATAAATGATGACTAAAATGAGGAAGAGGAAATGAGAATATTTAGTAATTATCATGCCCACAGATTCAACTTAACTTAGATCAAAAATGTATAAGATAAAAATTTCCTTTTTGAATTTAACCTGTAGTAGCAACATTACTGACAGATATACCAATACAACACACACATACTAATATTTAACTAAGTATATGACCAAATGAATATATGTGCATAAGCACACATAGGTATATTATTCATTTCTAGTCAAAGTTAGAAATGTCTGATCTTGTTAAATAATTTTAGAGTTCTTTCTCAAGGGTGATGTGACTTTGCCTGCATGTTTTATTTTAATTGGTGACAAAAAGACCAGATACTAGATCATCTACCTCCCATGTCCTAAGCTGGAAACCCTCAGAGAATGCCATCAAGATGGTGGCCTAGAAGCAGTGACATAGTGAGGTCACATGGTTTAGTGGAACAACTGAAAATTTTCCTGGCTCCAACACTTACTAGGTATGTGACAGACTCTTGAGAATGTCAATCAGTCTCTTACTCACTTTTTATTGTTGTTGTTGTTCTGTAAAATGTAAATATAATACTTACCTTTCATGGAAATTATACCAATTAGAAATCATATGAATAAAACATTAGTTAAAGTCATGTTCATCCTATCAGAATGACAAAAAAAAAAAATGAAAAGTTGATAATGCTTGGTGTTTGCAAGGGTATGAGGACTCAACACTGCCATCCACTGGTAGTAGGAACATAAATATGCAGATTTCCAAAAAGGGTAATCTGACAATAGTAAACATCAGATAAAAAATTTAATCAATATCTGATTCAATGGTCAACATTCAAAACTTTATCTTAAGGAGATGATAGATGATAGATTCAAAAAGAACAAAACAAGAATACTCACCTGTTGATTGCTATTACATCTAAATTAACTATAGCCCATCAATATTGTAAGATTGTCACTTTACAAATTGGTAGTATCTAGCCTGGCATGGTGGTACACACCTTTAATCCCAGCACTTGGGAGGCAGAGATAGGAGGATTGTCATGAGTTTGAGGCCACCCTGAGACTACACAGTGAATTCCAGGTCAGCGTGAGTTAGAGTGAGACCCTACCTCGAAAAATCAAAAAAAAAAAAAAAAAAGGTGGTATCTTTTGCATTCTTTGCACTGGAAAGTGTTTTATAGTTTACAGATTGTACCACAGAATACATAATTTATAGAAATTCCTATTGGCATATATAAGTATACCTAAAGAAGTAGTTGATACATCTGAAAATGTCAATTTATGGACAACAGCTAAAGGATCTTCTACAACTTGCTAACAGTATTGTCTGTGGAATTCTGGAATAATTTCAGCATTGCAAAAATCTAGAAAAACTGTAACCATAATAGATTATAATGTAAATTACACACCTTGGAACTACACAACACAACAGTCTTGAATTTAAGTACTTTCAAATTTCTTCAAGCTTTGTCTGTACATATTGAGTTTTCTACAGAGAGTATCTTTTTCCCCATTGGAAACAATAAAATTGCCTTATTTAAAAAAAAAAAAAAAGAAGAAGTCATTAGTACATGGTTCTGGCCATGAGTCAGATGTGGTTCGCTGCTAAAATCTCAGTGCTTGGGATGTTAAGACAGGAGGACTGGCATCAGTTCAAGACTTGCCTGGGCTCTCCAATGAGACCCTACCTCAAAATATATCAAATTGGTCACATTTTATTCATTTATTTATTTTTTTGGAAGCAGAGTTTCATTCTGTAGCCCAGGCAATCCTTGAATTTAGGGCACTCCCCCTGCCTTGGCATTCCAAGTGCTGAGATTATAGCCATGAACCTCTATACCAAAAATTGTAAGAGCCACGGGGTAAAAAGGAGTAGCCAGAGGCATTGCTCACCCACAACGACTGACTACTACTCTCATAACTCTTAACCCATAGCCCCATGGTGAATACAAGTAACACCACGAGGAGGGTTCTTAGTGAAAGGGGGCAGAGAGGAGGGGAATGCTACCAACACATGATTTGCACATACAAATAGTCAGTCTACTTAAAAAAGATAAAACAATTAAAATGCAAAGCACTATGTTACTGCATATCAAGGCCTTGTTGTGTAGATATCTTGTATAGATATCCTGCTGTGTAGAAATCTTGGGCTTATTTTTGTTTTTAACATCAACCATGGTACTCAGAATCCATCCCTTGTTGACTTCTCCTGAGTCTGAACTTATCAGAGGCACTGGAGGAACAAAGGGGGGGGGGGCAATGGAAGGAAGGAAAAGGGCAACATTTCTGTTTCTCATTCCAATCACCAAGGCCAGAGCAGCTGAGGCAAGTGGTACTTATCACTGGTGCTTCATTAGCACCCTGTCACAAATACTCCTGCACCTGCTCACAGACGAGCAGAAAGAAGTGGCCTTTGGATGCAGGCCACTCTGGACTTCTTCACTCTCTAGGATGTCTCCTTGTCTGCTGAATCCCCCAGACACCAGCCTTTGGAGTTCGTCATGACCCTGGGTTCTGGAAGCACCACCTCTGTGCATTGTTCCCTCCATCATTATACATGGTAGCTGTCTCTTCAGTTCTCAGTGCCTTTCTACTTTATCTTCCCTGTGCAGACCAGCTCTCACAGTAACTCTCATCCTTGATGCCTCTAGTTTCCAGAGCTTACCATCGCAACAGAAAGCAATAAAAGTTTTTACATTTTTTTTAATGTCTCCATTTTACTGAGTGAGCAAAACTCTTAAAGCACGTTGGCTATTGAACTTACTATCCACTGTTTTCTTGGGAATTTCAATAAGTAAAACTGCCACTTTTTCCCTTTACCAAGATGGGCATAGTCACACTTCCTTTAAATCTCCATGAAGAAGCTGAAATGTGATTAAAAGGCTTAGGAACACTTAACTGAAAAAAATAAATGATATAATGGAAGATAACTACTCAAAGAAAATGTGAAATGGATTATTATTTTAACTGTTCTCATTCTCAAGTGGCCAGTTAAGGAGCTGCCACTGCTGGCCTTTGCTGCATGACACCTGTCATCTTCCTATTATTACCTCATAAGGATCCTCTGGTTAGACCAGACTCCTTTCAATTCAATCATTTGAAGAATCTCCCATCTTCTTTAAGGGCATATTTTCCTCTTCTGGATTTCCCTGCTCAAAATGATTTATCATAGGATTTACCCATATAATGACTATACATTGTTTCGTCCCAACAGAGAAGTCTTCATGGGCACCAGAACTAAATATTGCAGGCAAATAGTAAGTATGGCCACAGCCATATACCCAGCACCTTAAGTCCTATGTTACTTGCATGATCCCAACCATATGGGAAGGTGCCCAACATGCAACAAGTTGAATTTATCACCAGCTGCCACAGTTTGAGTGTTCAGCAGGTATCTTCTATCCTCATTTATTCAAACACAAAGAAAAATAATGTGTTTATTCATGAGTATTCTCTGTGTTTAAATGCAACTGGCCTATGAAACCGAAACATTTAAGAACTCCTGCTACATGTTATTATATTGAAGAACATAAAGGTTCTGAGTGAACCTGAATGAAGTAATAAGCAGAGCTGAGGTCAAAATGGGAGGAAGAAGCATGACCCAGCCCAATGGCGAAGCAAGCCCTTTGTGATCCTGAACACATGGAGAAAACACAGTGGAGAAGGAGCCCCATGACTGTTAATATCCACATGGAGAAAGAGGGAGAGAATGGGTGTGCCAGGGCCTCTAGCCACTGCAAATGAATGGTAAGTGGAGAAGGAGCCCGTGACTGTTAATATCCACAGACAAGTAGGTGGTATGGTAGCATAAGGCTGCCAGTAAAAAGGACAGATGCACTCTCTAGTGGAAAGAGTTGGCTACAGGAGGGTGACTATCAAGCCCTAAGCAAAGCTGAGAATTCAAACTCCATGAAGGAGATGAGGGTATACCAGCCCATTCATCCTGGGCCAAGGTGGCAGGAAGCTGGAGAAGGCTACACCTTGGCTTATCCCAGGCACCTTAAGTATGAAGGTTTGAGTTAGTGAGACTAATTTCAGAGTCCCTCTGCTGGAAGAAGGGCTTCCAGTGTAGGGAACAGCTTATACACTACAGCAGGTAAGAGTTTCAGGGCTGCATGGAATGGGTTCAAAGTCTCTCAAGCTGATTATATTACCTTGGGAATATTGTGTAAGAGTGTTTATACACAAGTGTGTGAGTGTGTGCATGTGTGATTAATTATCTCTCCAATTTCTTGTGTTATTTCTGCCTTGAACTTGCTATGTTATCTCATATGAGTCATTTTTCTCTGTTGGTCTCAGTTTTCTTATCATTAAAGAAATAGATCTAAATAATACGCAAGAGCCCTCCCATAATGTCTCAGCTGGGACATTTTAAGATCTTATTTTAATTTCCATAAGTCTCTGTAACAAAGAATTATATGTTACACAAGAATTCTAGCCCTGGGGTTATAATGCTACCTGTTTAAATTATATCCAAGAGTTGATGCCTATTTGTTCAGGTTTTCTTATCTATACATTGTATAGAAGACCTGGATTGGTTGGATCATATTGAGAATTAAATAAAACAATATAAGTTAAAAAAAAAGAAAAGAAAAGAAAACCTGGTTATGTTTGGGGCCACAAATAGTGCTGACTGATTTTTATTTTTAATGAAGTCCATAAGTGTTCTGTAGTAAGATAAAGTCTTCACACCCCAGAGTGAATAACAGACTATTGACACTGATTTCATAGGGTCCCAAGATTGCTAAGTTTGTTGAGATATTTTATGTTATTTTAATAGTTTTATTTGTTCCCTCTAGTGAATTCAGCTATTACCTCTTAATACCTTGTTGTGCTTGCTGTACTAGGTCCCATGCTCATTACTGTTGCTTGTTTCTGTCCTTCCATGGGGGTGGAAGATGATAATCATATTGCTAAGGTTGTATATACTCCTAGAACCAATAAGGTCTGATTCTCCTGTGAATAAAATGATAAGCTGTGCAATTACTTGACAAATCCTTAATATAAGAATCATGTTTGCCTTCTTCCTCTCTTTGGCTCCCTCCCCAAATGTAGTTCATGTCTATTTTTTAAAAAATATTTTCCCTATTTATTTATTTATTTATTTATTTATGAGAAAGAGAGAGAAGAGAGAGAGAAGAGAGAGAGAGAGAGAGAGAGAGAGAGAGAGAGAATGTGTGCGCCAGGGCCTCTAGCCACTGCAAACAAACTCCAGACACATGCACCATCATCTGCATTTAGTTTATGTGTGTTCTGGGGATCAAACCTGGGTTTTTAAGCTTCTCAGGCAAGTGCCTTAACTGCTAAGCCATCTCTCCAGCCCTCATATCTATTTTCTAAGCAACCTGGAAATTATCTGTCTTCTCTGCACTTACTGAAATCAATGTCATTTCTGGTCTACTCACAGGTGCTGACTGCCCACATTACCCCACTGGAAGTTGGGGAGATTCATGAGTCAAAGAACCATTGCACTGGATCTCCTGACTTACTTAGGACTTAGCCTATTTCAGTAAAAAATAGCCAGGTCAGCAAGATGGGAAATTATTTCTTTTGGAACTTACTAGAACCATCCATCTTTGTGTTTAATTTTCAATTCAGACTCCTGTTGCTAAGAGAGCTTTGGTGTGAGAAGTGCCACTGTATTTTTCTTGCTAGAAATTCTTGGCTTTGTCTCCTTGTCCACTGTTATCAAAATCTCCCAGGCATCTCAGAGACCTCATCATCATTGCCACCAAAGAACACTACTCTCTTTTACATATGTTTGCGAGCTTGCTCCATGGAAGTCCATGATAAATTATGAAAAAGAAAGTTTTGTCTAGCTGATTAAGTGCCAAGGTCAAGTTTAAGTTCTTCAATCTTAGGCAAAGATTATCTCTTTGCTCGTCAATCAGCACACAAAGCACTTGAGTTACTAAGAATCCTGCTCATGATAGTATGTTCAGAGAAAATCAGTGAAGTTGAGAATTTCAGAAATAATACCCCATAAACAATGTTTCTATACACTGCATCAGGCTTGGAGAGGACTTCTCTTGGGGAAGTTCAGATGTCTACAGAGGGACTTTAATTTTGCCTCTCAAGTGTTTCACAGGAAGATGACGTATAATGGGTGAAGCTCACAGGCACCAGATTACCATACAACATAAATCTACCTACTTACGTAGAAGGTCATCGGCATGACTTGAAATGGAATGCTAGTCACAGAAGAGACTCAAGTGATGCCAAAAATGTTAGGTTTCTTCTAAGAAGAGCTTAGGACCTGGGAGTTTTAAGTAAATTTATTGTGAGATATCATATATCCAAAGCAGCTTCAAGTCCTTTTATTTTTTTTTAATTTTTTGTTTATTTATTTGAGAGTAACAGACACAGAGAGAGAAAGAGACAGATAGAGAGAAAGAGAGAGAGAGAATGGGTGCACCAGGGCCTCCAGCCACTGTAAACGAACTCCAGATGTGTGCGCCCCCTTGTGCATCTGGCTAGCGTGGGTCCTGGGGAATCGAGCCTCAAACTGGGGTCCTTAGGCTTCACAGGCAAGTGCTTAACCGCTAAGCCATCTCTCCAGCCCTCAAGTCCTTTTCTTATGATATGCTATGATCTGAAGATTTTCCTATCATTAGAAAAAATGCTCTGATTCCAACTCTCTTTCATCCAAACTTGTTTGTATGAACCACATGATCTACAAAGTGCTACAAACTTCACAATGAAAAATGCTATATAAATAAAAGGGCAATTTGAGTCATAATAAATAATAGTAATGATGATGAATGTCACTGTCATTGGGAAGAAGCTGGTTTCCCATTTGGAAGGCAAAACAACCAGCTGTGAGCTGGAAATAATGTGTGTCCCAGCCAATAGGCTCCTCAGTGCTGGAGACCAAATTAACCTTTAAACCAAAGATCTGGAGTAAACCCTGATTCAGAGGAGTGAACATTTGAAATGGAGTATCAGGACTTAATCCCTGAGTTTGAGTATTGTCTTGGGTTTATGAAGCCTCTTCTCAAAAAAAGGCAACTGAGAGCACACCACCTTCCTCTTCCAACAGAGGGGAAAAATAAACTAAGTACAGGGAACAGCAGTTCCCAGTCAGAGCGGTGACTCCAAGTCCAGGGCTGTGTCCGTGTTCTTCTGGACCCCAGTCAGTTCCACAGAAGGAAAGACTTGAGAAAAGAGCCAAAGTGGATAAGAAAATGTCAAAATGGGGTCAAGTCCTTCAAGATGCCTTCCTTAGCTATTTTCAATCTATTTAGGATGAGAAAGCTTGCTAGTAAATGTCTTAGCAGCTCAAGGAGAGAGGAGCCAGAGCTGGTTTCCACACCTAGAAGAGCACATGGCAGGACTCAGGTGACTTCTGTGTGACTGGAGAGGACAGGGTGTGAGGGTCTTGTCCAGCTCAGAACTCTAGAGGTTCAATTACTGCCAGAGGCTGATGGAGGTTCCTTGGTGAAAGGTCAGCCTCCCAACCCTTGCAGGTTCTCAACAGCTCACCAGCCACCATTGAGAGGAGTTTCCATGCTCTCCATCCACATCCCTCATCAATTTCCACCAAATAAACTTCTGAGAAATGCTAAGGTAGAATGATCTAATGTGTTAAGTGGACATGGGTGCCTTTTCTCCCTGTCTTCCTTTCTTTCATCTATTTTAATTTTATTTCCTCAGTCTGTAGCTCTTATTGGTTTAAATTTGGCATGGCTTGACATATTTCATCTCTGGAGTTTATACTGTTGTTCTTATTACATTTTATCTATCTTCATCATGTTGTGTTTATTAAAGAAAACCAGTCTGCTGGAGCTATTGAACATAATATTTTTTGTTTGTTTTTGTTTTTCAAGGTAGGGTCTTGCTCTAGCCCAGGCTGACCTGGAATTCACTATGTAGTCTCAGGGCGGCCTCGAACTCATGGCAATCCTCCTGCCTCTGCCTCCCAAGTGCTGGGATTAAAGGTGTGCACCACCACGCCCGGCTAAAATTTTCTTTCTTAAGTAAATTAACTATTTAATTTTTCTTATATCACTCTCATTTCGTTTAAGTCACTGGATTTCTCACAAGACATGCTTTATTTTAGTGTTTCTTTATGATTCCTTTTTGTCTCTTCTATTTTACCATCTTAATATTTACTTATTTTATTAATTTTCTAAACATGAATTTTTGCCCCATTGTTAATAATATTTTAAAGTGTAAAGGTAATTAGTTATTTGTAGATTTTGAAATAAATCTTAATATTTTCAATTTTTCTTATATTTTGCTTTTCAGTAGCATATAATGTCCATTCTTATTGTTAAAAAAAAAAAAGTCTGTTACCAAAGGAAGTAGCTTGGCTCTGTACACAATGCTTGAAACAAGGGTCGATGAGTGTTAGTCTTGCTACTCTGACCCCCTGGGCATGTGACCTTGGGGTCCTCATGTGGGTGAAGCTCGAAGACCGAGAATACTGAGTACTCTCACAGACCTCATCAAATAAAGGAAACATCTTTCCTGATACATCACAAAGACATGAAACAGATGGGAGAAGATCAAGATGGTCTCACCCTTCTCTTTTCCAGCCAACATTCCTTTTCACTAAAGTGACACTCATTTTAACTATACCTAGAATCCAGTAAAATGTGATTGAGAATAAAGATTTTTCTGCAGCAAAATTAAGATTATAAAAACATTTGTAGTCACCATAAAGAAATCACAGATCAAATCCTGAATTTGTCATTAGCCCACCATGTGAGCGGGGCAAGTCATTTGATTAACCAGATCCCCAGTGTCCTCCATTCTAAAAGAAGTGTTGAACTTGATTAGCTAGTCAATTTTGTTATTCTCTACCCCAGCTTACACACCTTTTATTCAAAGCAATATCATAAGACTGACACAAATGTGTCCAGAGAGCACCTTATTAATTTTGCCAAATAACAGGAGTTTAAGGAAGTTTCTTTTTGACATAGTACCAAGGCCTCTCCAGTAATATGCCTTAGACGAGATAGCCATGGGTTCCTACGGTAACATGAATGCAGATCTGGGTAGTTCAGCCCAGGTGGGCAACATACTTGCCATTGATGACACCATCTGGGTTGAGCATAGGGATGATCTTGAACATAAAATTCTCTCTCAAGAGCCTGGCCACAGGGTCATTGCTGACTAGGAACTCCAAGATCCCCTTCATCACCCAGCTGGAATTGCTCTCTCCTGGATGGACTCGGGCTGTGATCACATGATATGGACGGCGGCCTGCAGAAAAGAGAATATGAGAAAATGAAACCTAGCTATAATTTCTATTTTCATCTCTGAGGATAGAGAATTATACCTGATGGGCATGAAGTCCCAAGTAGGCTGATTATTTCTAATACACACCTGATCTATATTTCTCCTTTGTCTATCTGTCTCCATGGTCTACAAGGCTCCAGAGAGAATAATAGCATTAAAGCTCAAGACCATTACATCAAAAGTCTAAGCACTTTGTGGTATGAAACAGAAGCCACAAAGAAGATTTAAATCAATTAACTCTCCAGATTCCATTAGCAAGATGTTGGTTGTCAGAGGTCTGAGATTGAACCTTACCTTCATAACTTACAAGCTGTGAGATTTTTGGCAAAATTACTATATTTCTCAGAAGCAATTTCCTCATCTATAAAATGGGAACAATAGTAATGACTTCATAAGGTTATTAGAAAATAAAAAAATATGAAAACATCAAGACTTTTCAGTATATTTTCTATGATTCATTAACTTCCTCCCTATTCAACTATAGTCTTTGAGGGATGGGTAATCCTTCTCACTCACAGTAGAAATAGAATGCAAGGACAAAAGTGGCAGACTGGGAACTCTATGACAGAAAGATATTGAGATACATTTTGTGGAAGAGTAAAATATCTGGTAATACATTGAGGTTACAATAGTTTGTTCACTCTGCAAAAGCAGTAAAGAGGATACCTATCACAGAGAGTATACTGACTGAACAGCTCTATAAAGGTTGCCCCTGTGAAAGAAGGACAGGCTCAACTCACTACTTTTTTATAGAAGAGACATATGAAGAATCTTAGTGGTGAGATGAATTCTGAGATCATGTGTGGGATCAAGTGGAAGAGCTGTTTGAACTGATGACTAATGCCTATTCTCCATACACACTGAGAAACAAAAGAAAGAAGGATACCATATCAGAAATTCACAGAATCAACTATAAGCCCATGTCTCCAGCTCTATGGATTATTTCTGACTCTCTTTTCTTTGTGTGCCCTCACTCATTTCCTGTTTGCCCTTAAACTTACTCTAACAACAATTGCTAGTTTCTAAGTATAAGTATAAACCACAAACCCCTAAAAGTTAAGTCATTTCTTCCCACATAGTTCAGATCACATTAAATTTGTCTTTTCTGCTCTGCCACAATCATTCTTTGGAAGAAACAAAGTGTGCCTCGCCTTGCATACAAAGAAAGGTGGACTGAGTAACTCTTGAAGACAGACCTCAAGAACAGGCAATAATGGAAGATAGAAATGAGCCTTTATATTACTGAATTATTTTAATATTACCACCAATTAAGAACAAAAAAACACTCACTGTGTCTCTTTCATATTTCTGCCAAGAGTCATTGATCCAATCAGGTCTAGACTTAAAGGGCATGGATCAAGGCACTTTTATTGACTGCAGTGAAAGGAGCTTGCTTCCACTCCTTGTAGGTCATCTATATGTTAGAGATAATATCCAGTTATGCTCTTCCTTAAGCAAGTGTTTTGAATCTATTCCAGGAACTGCAGCAGGCACGTCAAATATATTACAGTCCTGGTTCTTTAAGAGTCCATACCCTTTGTCAGTTGTGACACATATGTAAGCAAATAATGACAAGGGAGCTAATGGAGGTATATACAGAGCACCAACAATAGATCTGGGAAGTGAAGGACATTTCCAGAGGTACGATGGGTCTTTCTGATAGTATATGTACTGTCCTATATGAGTACATGAAAAGATATCCTTGGCAGAGAAAATGATGCATGCAGAAAACACACAACAGAAAATTGATGCATTAAATCATAAAGAGAATCTATGGTGGGTACAATACAGAGCTAGAAGTAGTGGAGAATGGTTTAGTGAAAGCAATCTGGACTCATATTTCTCCATATACATGCATATACATACATACACACACATACATACATACATATTTAATGGAAAGTGGAGGTTGGATTTTTCTTATAGGTCAGATGTTCCCAAAAATGGAGTCAGAATGTCCTTGGGATGCTAGATGGTATTGGTATGGACTTTATTATAGAGTTATCAGTAATCAATGAAAATGAAAACGTTTCTTGGGATATTGTACATGGCACAACCTGCTGATTGTCCATCCATTGGTCGATCCTTCTAATTACCACAGTCCTTGTTTGCAAATTTGTTTAGAATAAAATAAACACCTTCAAAGACCCTCTTACAAGCAGGCATGGCTATGCAACACAATTGTGGTCAGTGATATATAAATGCTAGCAGGGGCTAATTTAAAGGGAACAGTTTCACCTAGCAAATGCCAACTTAAAAAAAAATCTTGGCTGGAGAAATGGCTTAGTGGATTTTCTTAGTTTGTCATAGAACTATAATAGAATATCATGGGCTGAGTGGCTTACCAACAACACAATTTTATTGCTCAAACTTTTAGATGCTAGAAGTGATATGATATATGATAAAGGTGCCAACAGATTTGGGGTCTGGTAAAAGCCTGCTTCCTAGCCTCTTGCTACTGTTCTCAGATGTCAGAAAGGACAAGAGAGTTCCTCAGTACCTTTTTTTAATAAGGATACCAATACTATTCTTGACTGTACGACCCCCCTCTCCCACTGTCTAATACCATCATTGTAGGCACTAGAATTACAGCATGAATTTTGGGAAACGTAAATATCCAGTGCTGGCATAATGGGTATTTTCTATGTGTGACTAATAATTCATTGGCTGAAATGTGTAACAGAACATTCTGGATGGGGTAAGTACACAGTTTGCTGCCAGTACAATTAAAATCAACTAGAGGTCAACTGTGTTGCTAGATCATTTGCTCAGTGACTTTTACTCCTTCCAAATCAAACTGTGAGGGCATCCAATAAAAGCTTTTGGATAAATGGACTTGATGAATGTGTAACCAATCAGTGGCCTATTTTCTGTTCTGTAATTCCGCATCATTCTTTTGTGCTTTTTGAACTGTGTTCATTTGCAACATATTAAATAACAATAGTAAGTGTTCCTAACCCAGAGAGAAGAAACTAGCTTAAGCTCTTGTATATTTCTGACAGGAACAGAACACTCTCATTGTCCTGGCCAGTTGGTTTCCATTGCCTTATGTACCCACTACAATGTAGCACAATAGTCAATGTAAGCTGAATGTAAATGCTTACAGAGACACCAGCAGTGGATTTCCTTTTACTTAGAAAATCTAGTTGATAATCTACTGAGTAAAATGTGCTACCAGCCCTAGCAAGCTGCTTGAGCAACTTAAAGATACAGTCAGGAAAAAAAACATGGGCTCTAATGAAGGAGTAAGTAGAATTTCAGCCATTTTAGTTGGTTTTCCTCTTCTCCCCTCTGTGATTTCAGATAATTTTACAATCCTATTGATGAGTTAAACTTATGCAACCAGTGAATTGCAGCAGGAAATAGTACTCTAGAGAATTTATAACAGACAATAGGTATAAAGAGCATGCAACACACACACACCATGTGGGTTTTCCTTATAATTGACTATTTCAGTCTCAGTAATCCATCTCTGCATGAGGTTTGGCAAAAAGGTGTCAGCTACCTACATTTTTAATTTTTTTCTTTGTAATTAATAAAATCTATTCAAGAAACCATCACAACATATGAGGGAGCTATAAGTTGGCCGTATTCTAATTTTAAAAGTCACTGGCAAGGAGAAATAAATATATAAGCCAAGGAAACATTGAGTAAAAACTAAAGATGTGTGATGATATGGGTACCCAAATATAAAAACAATCATTTTGCCCTTCCCTCAACAAGCTACAGTCATCTCCTCCTTGAACTCTGCAGGATAGTAATATCTCCAAGACAAATAATGATTGTTCTCCCCTCAGGAGAACTTAATTACCTGGTGGGATGATAGACATCACTGATAATTACCATCCAATGTGATCAGAGAAATTTGTTAAGATATTCACAAAGCCAAATGAAATATCCATTATTACTATAGTTATAAAACAATACACATAACTGAAAATGGCTTGAATGTGAAACCATAGGAAATGGGTTAAGGAATTGATATGTGAGATGAAATGCTACTCAGCCATAGAAAATAACACTGATATCTTTTTATTTTTTGATGACACCAGAAGATATATTGGACAATATAGGAAATGGGGAGAAAAAAAGATAGGAAAGAGAACTGTACCATAGCAGCATCCCATCTGTTTGTATTTATAATGCTTATTTAAATATACCTAAACATAGAGATGCATCTTTGAGTGGAGGTCATCTAGGCAATGTGTGTGTGTGTGTGTATCCTATCCTGAGGAAAAGCAGTTACATGGTATTGCAGCATTAGCAACCCAGAAGAAAAGAATGAGGAAACAATTACAAATTAGTTTACATCTCTTTCTATAGCCCTTGAGAAACAATCTTGGAAGTTATAGAAAGACCATGGAAAATGATGGTGCAAAGGTGTCACCCACTGGGACTTCTTGAGGTGAAGAGTCAGTAGTGAGGTTAGAAGGGAGAAGAAACAGCCAGAAGAGCACATCACGATTTTAAGATGAAATCAGCAAGGGTAAGTGCTAGGAAATCTAGAGGACAGTGCATAAAGACAAACTTGATTAAAGGACCACAGAGTGAGTAAAGAGAGAAAGAAACGCAGAGAGAAGAAATATCAATGACAGGAGATTCTGAGTGAAACTCAAACATCCTCCAGGGCCATATGAATAATGGCTTGGTCATCACTCTGTATTGTTAGTGGGAATCTTTAAGAAGTAGGGCCAAATAGAAGGACGTTGGATCACTGTGGGCATGACTTTAAAGAGGATGTTATGACACCAACACCTTCTTCTCTGTCTCTTCCCACACGACATGAAGTGAGCACCTGTGCTTCCTGGCCACAGGCCCCAAAGCAACTCACCATGGACTGAACCCTCTGAAACCATGAGTCAAAATTACAAGTGACATTTTGTCAGATATTTAGTCACAGTGATGGAAAGCTAACCCTGAGAAAAGATAACATTTTAAATGGGGTAAAGTGACATGATATTACTTATAATTCTAATGTTATTCACAAAAGGTTGTATGCTGTGGTAACTGTGTAGTGATCAATTACTTGCATATTTTATAATGTTTTCAATAGCAGCATTGAAACATTCTTCTGATTTTGCTGTGAGTTTGTCTGTATGGTGGGCTTCTGTATGTGTCTGCATGTTTGTATGCATATTTGTGTATGTATGTGTGTGTTTAGGGCAGAAGTAGACATTGGATGTCCTTCTCCATCAAGCCCCACCTTCATTCTTTGAGACAGAGCCTTTCACTAAACCAGAGCTCACCAGCTTGGTTAGACTAATAAGCCCCTGGGTTTTCATATCTCTGCCTCCCTAGTTCTGGGAGTACAGGTATGAACACAATGTCTGGCCTTCTAGGGATCTTGACTAAGCTTAACATGCTTGTGGCCAGCACTACTGAGCCATCATAGCACATCTTATTATATCTTTTAAAAACAGCATTATTGTGGTATACTTTATATAAAATTAAGTGTTTACCCATTTTAATTTTTACAATTTAATGAACTTTGACCCACATATGCATTGCTGTAAAACCACCAGATTATATATATATATATATATATATATATATATATATATATATATATATATATGTGTGTGTGTGTGTATGTATATAAATGTGTATGTATATGTACATGAAATCTATGTATGTATCTATCTATCTATCTATCTATCTATCTATCTATCTATCATCATCATCCTTATCACCCCAAGTATTCTCCTCACTCACCTTGAAGGAAATCCCCTAACATCCCTCAGCCTCTGGGAACCAATGTTCTGCTTTCTGTCACTGTAGTGTGGTCTCTTCTGGAATGTTATCAAACATCCTATAATCATTCTTTCACTTAACATAATGCTTCTGAGAGTCATCCATGTTGTTGATATAATTTCATTTGTTCTTTTTAATTACCTGATTGTATCCCAGCATGCTATACAGCAAACCCTTTGTGAATATGCAAGAGTTTGCTTATCCTTTCACTTATTAGTAAGCAATTGAGCTATTTCCCATTTAGGACTATTATAATCATATGTATATTGGGCTTTCCTTGCAGTGGTTGTGCAGGAATAGAATTTTGGATATAACAGTAGGTAGACATTATGAAAGGTTGCTGCCAAGCTGCTCCCCATATAATGTGTACCAGTGGGCCCACCCTGTAGCAGCTCTGGAGAGCCTTCAGTTGATGATTGTGTTGACTAACACTTCATACCACCAACCCTCTTGATTTTGGGCATGGAGTGCGAGCTTACTAATGAGAATATACTGTTATATAATTGTTTTATCAGTTCGCTTTTCCCTAATGACAAATAAGATTGGAAACCATCCTACCTGCTTATGTATTGAAAAATGAAATGTCTGTTCAAATTTTTCACCAATTTTAGTCAGCTTGATTTTTCTATTGAGTTTGAAGAGTTATATTTTCTTAAATGGAATTTGCTCTCAGGTGATATCTGTTTAGCAAATTCTTCTCCAGGTCTTTATCTAGATTTTCCTTTTTCTTCACTATTCAATTTGAAGCATAAAAAAAAAAGAGGATTGATTGAATTTTATCCACATTTTTCCTTTGAGGTTTGCATATTTTGTGTCACATTTTAAAAATCTTTATGTAATTCAATATGACCATGATTCTCTTCTGCAAGATTTATAGTCTGCTTTTACATTTAGGACTGTTTACACTAGGTCTTAGAGATTTCACATTACAGTGTGATGTAAAGGTTAAGATATCTCCATACGGTACCCTCTAGGATCTTGTCTATAGTCATTCTTTTATAAGTAACAAGAGTTTTGTTTTTTCTTTCTAAATCATAAAGCACTTACTTCTTTTTCTTGCCTCTCAACAGGAGAATTTTGCCCCAGGGAATATTTGGTAATGTAGAGACATTTTTCACTGTTACAGTCGGGAATTCAAGTGCCACTTCCAGAAGTGAGGGATGCTGCCATGTGTAGGCAATCCCTCACTAAATACCTAAGTTGTGAGCGTGGAGAACTCCAACTGACTGCACTACTTACCATCTGTAGCTCAATATTAAACAGAAAGGGCAATGGTATCAGTCTTTCTCTTGTCCCTATTGTTGAAGGAAAGCATTTGGCATTTCATCACCAAAGCTTCTGAATGTACCTTTGATCAGGTTGAAAAGCTTTTTCTGTGACTATTTGTTAAGAGGATGTTTCAAGTTCTGAGGATTGAAACCAGTACCCTACATATAGAAGGTATGCATTGTACCCCTAAACTTGCTCCTACCCCTTCCTAAGAATTGTAGATTTAAATTATGTCTGATTCTGTCAAGTGTGTTATTCTGTGTCTACTGAAATAAATTCAAATTTTTCTTCTTTATATTTTTGTGTAATAAAATATATTGTATTTTTAATTCACTAATAGAAAAATTAGAATTTATGTAAACTTATTTATCACTTAGGTATGACAATGATCAATTCTCAGTGATTCTGTCCCATTGCATTCCACACACTCACCACCTCTCACATTAATTTTGAACAAATCTCAGATATCATTTATTTTAATATAGGCTCATGCTTTTAAAGTTTTATCAACAGTTCTCTCTTAGAATGAAATCAACTGGATTATGATATACAATTTTTATAGACTTCTTCATCCAGTTGTTTCCTTATGGTTTGGAGGTTTATGTATTATGAGAGAGATTGGCCCATAAGTTTTTCACAATATCCTTATCTGACTTAGATATTATGGCTGTTATAAGCTGGAAGGCATTTGCTATTTTCATTTCTGTGTGAGATTTGTGACTACTATAACCCTTTCTTAACATAGGGCAAATGCTCTGGTGATGCTGTCTGAGCCTACAATTTTGTTGGATGATTTTAATAATAATCTAATTAATGTGATCACAAATTCAGATTCTTTAAAATCACATTCAAATTATGTACAAACAAGTTCAACTGTTCATATCTTCAGCTTCTTTTTTTCAATTCAGTAATTAAGTGTTTCTATGATTGTACATTTTAATTTATATTTTCAAAATTGTTACCATAAAGTTTTTCCTGAGCCATTCATTATACTTAGTAGACCTAGATTTTTCCCTTTGTTTTTATTTATGACAGAGGGAGTACATTTTTTTCGTAATCAATCTTGAAATGAGCTTCAAAGCTGAATGCCTTTTCTACAAACCAATTTTTGTTGTTGATTTTCTTTTTAAAATTGATTTATTTTTCATTATTTCTTTTCCTGATTTTTCAATATTTACTCTCTTGCATTCTCTTTGGTTTTAATATATTTTGCCTTTACCAAAAAAAAAAAAAACCCAACTCAATTGGAATTGAAATCACTGCCTCAATTTATGATAAAAAATTATAAATGTTTTCCCTGTTCTTAAAACCACTTTACTGTTGCAGTCAGGGTAGAATACACCCAACCAAGAACAGCTTGTGGGGAAAAGATGATTATTTTAGCTTACAGGCTCGAGGGGAAGCTCCACGATGGCAGGGAAAATGATGGCATGAGCAGAGGGTGGATATCACCCCTTGGCCAACATAAGGTGGGCCATAGCAAGAGGAGAGTGTGCCAAACACTGGCATGGGGAAACTGGCTATAACACTCATAAGCCTGCTCCCAACAATACACTATAAACATCATATGGTTATTTCCAATAAAAGCTGACACTCCAAACAGAAAAAAAAACTGTAATTGGGTACAATTTTCCATGTGCACCAAATAGAGCAAGTTCATTAGCTCTGTGCATATTTTTAAATTCTTACTACTATTATTTTTTCTTACTTATGAATTATGAGGATAGATTGTGAAAAATCTCCAAATATTGTGGATTCTTCTCTTTCTTCCTGTACTGTTGTCAGTTTACTGCTTTCAAGGATATGCCACGGACTACACAGAGATTGAGACTTGTTCTAAGTCCCTGATTGACTGAACTTTAAATCATTATGAAGTCTTCCTCTTTGAGGCATTTTATCTGTCTCCTTTGTATTCATTAATATAGTTATGCCAATTTTCTTTGGCTTGTGTTGATAATATGTCTTTTTAAAATCACTTTAATTCCAAACTTACTATAACTTTTCAACAGATATGTGTCTCTCAAAGCATCACTTAGTTGGATAGTGTGTCTGATACAGTCTGACATTCAGCTTTCTTTCAGATGAGTATTTATTCAATCCACATCTGTTGTAATTGATGACCGATGTTGGTTGAATGCTAGCGCTGTAGTATGACTCTCCATTTGCCCTAACCACTGTATGTTTGATTTCTCTCCTTGCTTACCTTCACTCGGATTGATTGTGCAGTTATTCTGCATCATTCTTATGCCACCTTGATGATCTTAGTAGTTATGTATCTTTTTTCTCTTCCTCAGCTGGTCACCTTAGAGATTACCCAATGCATCTTTAACCTCTCATAGTGTAATACAGTCTATTTTGCTATGATTTACACCATATATATATATATATATATATGATGTGTGTGTACATGGAATACATTTTGTGTGCTAAAATCTATATTAATTTAGATTAGAACACTTATTTATTCTTTTGATTATCCTCCACTTCCTAAATCCGTAGGAAATTTCCATCAGGTTTAATTTTGTGTCCATCTGCCCTTTAGATTTTTTTCAAGCAGAATCTTATAGCAATGAATGCTCTGACTTGTTATAGGAAAAGGGGCTCATTTTTACCTTCAGTTTTGCAAAATG
This sequence comes from Dipus sagitta, assembly GCA_036346955.1. Lineage (NCBI taxonomy): Eukaryota > Metazoa > Chordata > Mammalia > Rodentia > Dipodidae > Dipus > Dipus sagitta. Next base: position 122,591,652 of record CM070772.1, read on the forward strand.
ATTTGGTGCAACACGGAATCACGCCACCCGCTTGATGAGCGCTGCCTCACACTTGTCTTCACATCCCTCCTCCTGAGGTCCTGCATGCATTTGGAAGCTCTTAACAGATCTTCAAAGTATTTTAAAACATATCTTATTATTTTTCTAAAATGGAAATACTTATTGTGTTTCTGTTGTGTTACTTTTGGATAATTGTCTTCCAGGAGAAGGAAAGAAAGTTTTCATTGTAATTAATAAATTCTTAAACATCATTACATATTATCTTTAGGCTTTTCTGTTGATTCTCTTGAATTTTCCTGGGATGTAGTTCGAATAAATGAATAATAAAGTCTTTTTATTCAAAGTTGATATCACTTATTCCTAGTGTATTCCTAATATCTTAGATAGAATTTCTTCAAAAGTGTGAAATGTCAAGTGCAATAGTGGCACACAGCCATGGTGGGGAACCAACTGCTCTACATTCGGCTAACTGATACCCTCACTGGTATGGGACCCATAGCTGGAGCTGGGAAACAAGTCAGAACCAGATCCAAACATAAGGCCACTCTCCATTATCAAGCTACCATCAACTGTGGGCTACAAGAGGGTCTACACCTATTAAATTCTCTATAAAAAAAAAGTAAGGGCTTCTCATTTGTCTGGTGCTAACTTACTCTCCGTTGGAGAATCTGCTTCTCTTTTTCAGACAGATGTAGAACCTAAGGAGAGAGCCACCCCATCATACCTCAAAAGGGCCCTGGCTGAAACTAAGAATAATTGGCGAAACAAGCAAGGGTGCTGCTTTCTTGGTGAACTGGGTACCAGCACAAGGGTGAAGGAGATCAACACAGAGAAAAATCAACTCCTACCAAATCAGAGATCCAGAGACCCAGAGGCCCCACAACACCTCATCACTGAAGCAGAGCAAAAGTGAACCCAACATGGCTCAGGGAATTTTGCGGAAGAGGGGGTGGAAAGAATGTCAGAGCCACATGTTGGGTCATGATATGCAGAGACATTTATCCTACCCATAAGTGTGGGCTAACTCCCAAATGTATGACCCATATACCTCAACAAGGAGGGGTCAAGGGGAGGGCGTAGGTCATGAATGAGCCTAATAACGGTACCAAACTGACTGTATTCGCTGAGTACAAAGCTAATTAATAAAAATATTTTTAATTTTTTTAAAAAGAAAATAAATTTGGTAAAATTCTAAAAAAAAAAATAAGTGTGAAATGCAATCTTTTAAAATCCATGCAATGTTATCACGACTGGTGGATACCTGGCAGGTTAATAAGCAATTCTGGCTAGCTTTTTTCAAAGGCACGGGATTATGTGGCAGCACATTCATGTCATTTCAATAAGACCTTGCCACTGAGAAGGCATTTCACCAACAGCATTCCCTGAGTATTTGTAGTAAATCTGTGAAGAGAAAGCATTTCACTAATAGTGTTCTCTGAGTACTTGTAGTAAATATGTAAGGTGGGTAAGACAGCTATTGCTCTCTTCTTGTTTTCAAGACCAGGAAGTATGAAAACAAGATTAAAAAGTGGGTGTTCTGAACTAAAATCCAGTGTTTTCTTTCTCTTCATTTTGTCATGATTATTTGTGTGAATACTTGAAAAGAAGGTTTAAATGAATCCTATCAATACAAAGCATGGTATACTGAGGTACAAATAATTACTATATATATAAATATATGAATCAGGAAATAGTTGAAATCTGCATCTGTCCCTTGAATGAATTGGGAGAAACTAAAATATTTTGAAATCCCAGTTCCAAACCTACAATCTAGAGTCTCTAATATTTTTATAGCAGTAAATTCTGGGATTATCAATGTCAATTGTGAACTGTGGTAGAAAAATCTAGATATTTTAGCCAGTCAGTCATTTCAGGTGTTCTTCTGTAGTCTTCCGACAGAAATGCACACAGGAAGCAAAATGACATGGATATTGTCATTTATCATGTCTCAATATTTTAATGCAAAAGCAATGAGGAAGGAAGTAATGTAAAATTAGGTATGAGGGCCCCCTACACACCTCTCTCCTTGAAAATAAATAAATAAAATATATTTTTAGAAAATAAAAATAATAGGTGTGATCGGCAAATGTAGAAAGTGCAGATAGGTGATCATTACACTGTGAATAATCTATCATGGGGTGGATCTATTTTGCTGCTTCCAACCTCTAAATAAGATCCCTGCCCAGATGTCTGGGCCTCTTTTACTAGTTTCTGGCCCATAGACCTCAAGAATAATAGACTTTTAGTTTTCTAAATGTATGCCTTAGAGGGCATTGCCATGGCTGAGGTAAAGTTCTATGTTCATATCAGTTTGGCTCTAATTCCTCTCTACACTCCACCAGTGACATGAAGCGATACAGACCTTGTCCCTTTCAGAACTTTGTACCCCATTAGTGTGAACAATCCCTTGTCCCTCACATGCCACAAAGTCTGAGGAATTATAACATCTTTTCTGAAGTTTTTCTCAATTTCATGTGGGGTTTGTTTACTCACAGAGGCAGGAAAACATGGTCCTTGGAGCCAGTTTGCCTCACTAGGGATTCTTGGGGACAGCTGGGAGAAGAGAAAGGAAAAGCTGACCCTAGCCTTCTCTAGAGCTATGAAAACTGGTTGGAAAGTTTAAGATTATCCTACTGACAGCCTGTAAATCTTTTTCTTAAGTCTTAAACTTTCTAATAGATTATAAGTTACATATACAGCAAGGAAGAAAAATTTAAGTAAAGTGTATTTCTCATGAACATCTGGGACCTCTCCACTCCTTCCTCCTCACTCAGACATGCATCCCTCCTTCTTCTTTACTTCATGACTGTTTTATCTTCAATAAGATCAGGTCCAACCACCCATCATCCCAAGTGATCTTTAAAACAAACAATAACCGTAAGCCCCCTGTCTGGCTGTAATACCTTCCACATAACCAATTGTTATGGAAGATGCACTGCTGACAATGTCCTCAATGGAATACTGAGTACCGCTTCTTATCATTTTGAGCCAAATATTTTCCACTCTGCTTCTACTGTTTCACAAACACATCTTGTCCTTCCTCTTTCATCTGCACTTGTCTGCCTAATAGACTCTCCCTGCCCTTAACTCTAAAACTTTCCTTGACTCTTGGAGCAGGGATAATAGTTCCCTTCTCCTAGGTCTTATGCATCAGATCCATGTATCTCTACACAACTCTCCAAAAACTGGCCTTATAAGCCTCATGAATCCACTTTCGCCTTTGGTCCCTTCTACTATCCCTGTCACCTCTTATGTCATACTTATTTTGTTGTCCTTGAAGCTATATGCATCAATACTATTATACAAGGAATGGGAAGACTTGACTGTAATTAACTGCTACAATTAACTCTTCCATGCCCAACTATGGCATAACATATTAGTCCATTCCCCTCATTCATCCATTCAAAGTATATTTATTGAGCTTTTGTGCTCCCTTGGAACTATAATTGCGACGGGAACTGTAAAGGTGAAAAAAGTCAAAGTCCCAGCCAACAAGGAGGTTACATTTCGGTGGGGAAGACAGGCAATAATGGCACATAAGTGGTAGAAAGGGGATCAAACCAGAGGGAGTCCATATCATTTTACACAGAATAGGTAATGATCGCCACTCTAAGAATGAGGGCATTTTTGAGGAGATTTCATCCAAAGTGGCACCTCTCTGGCTTGATGAAAATCATTCAGCTCCAGAAACAGAATAAACTAAGTGTGTTGAGATGGAGTGTGTAAGGGTGGTTCTATGATCTGATTTGTGCTTCTGCTCCATTTCAGACACTATTCCATACCACAGCCAGAGCAATGTTTTAAAAGTCTAGCTAGGGAAATCAGTGAGCTTCCTCATATAGGACAAAAGCCATTGTTCTGCGCTTCAAATGCTAAAATAATGTCACGGTAGAAACATCACTTGAAATTATTTGGATGTATTCACCTATAAGAACTTTTTACTTCATGTGACCATGGAGAAAGTTTCTATCCATGAAACAGCAGACAGGATTAAGTACCACTTCTTTATACAATAGTATCTCCTGTTGAAATAGACCATACCAAACACAAATGATACCTGAGTATTAGACAGAGTCCCCATCCTTAAATAAATCCCATTTTCCTATGAGATAACAAAGGAGGATATATCCCTTTTTTATGGTTTGTTTGTTGTTTTTGAGATAGAGTCTCGCCCTAGCCCAGGCTGATTTGGAATTCACTATGCAGTCTCAAGCTGGACTTGAACATACAGTAATTCTTCTACCTCATCCTCCCAAGTGCTGTGACTAAAGGTGTGCACCACTATATCTGGCCAAAGGACATTTACTTGGAGTAATTCAAAACAGAGCACTTTTTAAACTCAATAATCATGGCACTTCTCAAAGTGAAGGTGTATGCGCCGCCTCTGGAGTATGTGCTAAAACACAGATTTTACTCTACAAACTCTGGGGGAAGAGCCCAGTCTTTGCATTTCTGCCAAGCACCTATGAGGGGCTGAAATTTTTAATCTGTGCAAACCCACCTCTGTGTCTCTTGGTGATATAATACAAGCCATCTAGGTAATTTTATTTTTTTCTAGTATAAAAATAATTTTTAAAAATTAAATAACACTGAAATTAAATTTAATTAACACCCTTTATTTAACCCAATGGAATTTTATCATTACCCTTTTAATATGTACACAAAATAATTAGTGAGAGATTTTACATTTTTTTTTTTACTCAGACAACAGAATTCTGGTGTTTCACAGTTCAGTATACCTCAATGTAGTTTAATCACTTTTAATTGGCCAAAAGAGTCATGTTGCTCTTGGCTACTACAGTGAGACACTAGGTCCTCTTTAAGTCTCTAACCGCAACCTTTCACCATGCTTAAGGATAACTTCATTATTTCCCAATGGAATATAGTTAAGACACTGAAAAAAAGAATAAAATGTTTCCCTCAAAACAAAACATTCTATTCCACTGCTTATTTCTCATGAACCAGTCCAATTTCAAAATACTACAAACTCACATTTCTTTGCAAAAAGTAATTTTGCCTTCGCATTTTGTACCCTTCTGTCTGAAGTATGAGAAAGTGGGTTCACATAATGGGTATAAATGAAAAGAAAATCAGCAAATCTATTCCTGAGCAATTTTCAGATAACCAAGAGGAAGTGGTGTAGTGGAGGCTGAGATAACAATTTTAGACTCTGCATAAATATGAACAAATTCATCTGCATTTCCTCATCTGCATCAAACACTGCAGACTTTTGTAGAGACCGTGTTATATTATAATATGCTAGAAATAAAAATAATACATCTTTGCTCTAATGATATGTAATATATACAGCATAATAATATAGTATTTGGATTGAGTTTGAGAAAATTTACTCCACACAAAAACAAGAGTCACTTGGGAGAAGAATGTAATTGCATCAGGAAAATTGCGGACAGATGCTATGCACCCCCCCCCACCAATCTATCAGCTAATCTTACTTAGGAATGTTTCAAGTATTTCTCAGATTTGATGGTTCACTTGGAGCTCACACTACTGGTCTTTTGCCCCTATAGTCTCCCCAGTATATTTAATTCTGCCTGAGTGATGTAGTCATTTCAATGATTTCTTCACGTTTCAAGAGTTGTGAGGAAGGCTCCCAGCTTCATCAGGCCACTATTGACTGTCATAGAAGGAAGGCAACAGCAATCTCCTCTCCGAGCCTAAGCACTATATCAACAGTCTGTGCACCACAGTATCTGTGCAAAATACAGCCAAAATGGGATGCAAAGGGGATTTGCACCTTCATAAAGACCCATCCAACGTGTCCCACCTCTATGTATGTTCCAACATACACAGTATAAGGCATGTAACATGAGAAGCTTGAACATAGAAAAAGTGAATGACTTCACCTAGAAAACTTTGAAACAAGGTCTCACTATGGAGCCCCAACTGACCTTGAACTACTATGTAGGCTAGGCTAGCTGCCAACTCATGATCCTCCTGCCAGACATGTTGGGATCCCTGGTCTACACCAACACACCTGACTACAATGTGAAGTCCTTAAGGAAGCAAACTGTAGGTTCCAAAGGCAAAATTTCCTCTGGAAGCAGACCGACTTTCCCTTGTAGTGTCACTGGGGCTGCCTGAACATAATGTTGATGAAGGATATTATTACACATCAGTGAAGAAGGTCAAGGCACAGATGAAAGGAGAGAGGAAAAGGAAATACAAACACATGTGTAATGGACTTTTAAAATAAGCAAATAAGATAATGATTCATTTTACAAACTGAAAACTGGTTCTCTTCAGGGCAGTATATTTCAAGTGTCCAGAGCTTTATCTCAACCATCTCCAGGTCCAGCTGTTTGAGACAAGATAGCACAAAAACCACCAGTAAGAACAGAACAGTGAATAAATTATGGTCCTGAGTCATAAGGACAAATAATGTAGGAAGAGAAAATCTAAGAGTTTGAGGCCCCAAATATATGTCACCTCTTGACACCTCAGGAGAGCAGTTTAAAGCTGAGATCATGCCAGGAAATTTCAATAGCTGTATTACAAGCTTTGACATGTGGAAATTTTTATACACTTGCAAGGGCTGGCATGGTGCATGCTATTTGGGAGAAGTCCAGAGGTGTTTAAGGACTCAGTGAAAATATGCAATAGGAAAATCACCTTGATGCTTACTCTAAAACAGGAACCAAGTGCTGCTGTAAGCATTGGTTGGTTGAAAAGAATCTGTTTAGGTCTTGAACTTAAGGGTGAGTTACTGGTTAATGGTAAGAGGTAGAAGGAAGTAGCAAGGGAAAGAACAAGGGAACAAGCAATGGAAAAAATAAAGAAAAGAGAATGGGGGTATTACTGTTACTCTTATTATTGTCATTATTATTGCTGCTACTACTGCTGCTGTCAAAAATGATCCCAGTGGTGGTCTTCCAGTTCTTTGCTTGTATAACCTGACAAGGGTACTTTGGAGTCCCAGTTGCTTGGCAACCTACCTTTTATGTTTAAGCCATTCAAATGTATTCACCCTTTGAATCAGGTATATTCACAGATGACTGGGCAACAATAATGAGCCACTGACAGGTGGAAAAGCAACAGTGTAAGTGGGGAGTGGGACTGGTCTGAGAGCCTGATGGAGAATATCAGTGATATGTTTAGGTCTAAATAATGGGAAACTGGTGGCTATGTATAAAGTCTGATTCCAAACAAGGCTTCTACTAGAATCAAAGGCTTTCCTGGACTCCTCTTTGCCATGTCTCCTTCTGCCTTCCTAACATGCCCACGTAAGTATATGAGACATCAGCAGCAGTGGCCAAGGGCAACAGCCCAGAGGTGTATTTCCTGCACATTGGCAAGTCCTACTGATGCCCTGTATGAGATGATGTGAGGCAGGAAGTTTCACCAACACTACAGTCACCTCAGCGAGAAATGAGGAGGTCTCTCCATGCAGCCACATTACAGTCATCCTACTTCTAGTGATTTACTAATTTTGTTATTTCTGGTTACTAAATAACTTTTGTGATATTTATCAAATATTTCTTTAAAATATTTTAATGGCTCTTCGGCGCTATAAGATAATGTTAAGACTTCTTGTTGGGGCATAAAGGTCATGCATGACTCATCTTCCCAATCGGAATAATCACTATGCCACATGCTGCTGTTATTCCACATGCATCAACAGGGTACCAGTCCCCCTCCTTCTCTGCAGTTTCATTTTCCAGTTACAATTACCTGTGAGCAACCAAGGTCTGAAAATATTATATGAAAGTTCTCAAGAATAAACAACTCCTAAGCTTTAAATAACTTTTATTCAGCATAATATTGTAGTTTTCTATGTATTATTAGTTGTGACTCTCTTACTATGCCTAATTATAAATTAAACATTATCATAATATGGATACACAGAATAGCACATAATATGTAGATGTAGGATTTGGTACTATCCACAACTTCAGGTATCTACTGGGTCTTTGAACATTTCCTAAAGGTTTCCTTTCAACTTGTCATGGACTCTTTTGCCTTCTTTTCTTGTGACCAGTTCCAACAAACTTCAACTTTATATCTATTTGTGCCTATTCCCTGGATGAGTCCAAATAGTCCCAAGCCCTTACTCCTATTTGATCTAGCACAGATTTCTCCCCCAGCATAGGTTGTTGTAGACCTTCTTGGGTTGCACTTCTTGATCTTATTATCTATCTCTAGTTGGAACCTACCCCATGGCAATGATCCTTTACCACTAGGGTCCCTAGTCACAGTGCCTGAAGCCAACACACTATGTAAGACTCAGAAGAATATTTGAGACCCGAGGAAAATTCACTGGCTCCAAACCATGAAAGAAAACTATTAAACTAAATATTTGATTGTCCAAAACTATAAAAATATTATGTCAACTTCATTAATTATTAAATTTAGTATTCATAAAAATAAAAATTTTATTGCCTTTGAAAGCACTTTGCAGGTAAGATTTCTGTACTTTGCAAGAATTCCTGAACATGAAGAGAGTGAATAAGTGACAGCCATCCATAAATTACTCTTTGCCTATAGCCAATTAATTGAAAATCAAATGTGACATTAATTCAGATCCAACAATTAAAATGTATTTGATGTGTAATAAAGATATGTTTCGAGCAGTGTGAAGAAGATGCGAAGACAACCCCCGGACCGACTAAAGCCACACACTGCTGCAAGGCTGAAGCCAAGTTGAAGGACGAACCACAGAGAAGATCTGCAAGGTTGTCTGCTAAACCTGCTCCCGCAAAGTCAGTGCCCAAGCCTAAAAAGACCCCTGCCAAGAAGGGGGAGAAGGTACCCAAAGGGAAAACGGGAAAACTGACACTGGCAAGGAGGAGAATAACCTGCAGAAAATGGAGATGCCCAAACAGACCAGGCACACAGAGCTGAAGGTGCCAGAGATGCCAAGGGAAGCATGTGCATCTTGATAACTGGGTGCTTCTGGTGACTGTACACTTTGAAATACTATTTTTCATCAAGTCTTATAAAAATGCAGAATTTTGTTTTACTTTTTTTTTAAAAGCTATGTTGTTGCACACAGAACACTTCATTGTTTTGGGGGAGAGGAGGATCAAGTGTCACTAACAGGTCTCCCAAGCTGGAGTGACGGGAAAGCACCTTTGCCTGATAGTTTTAAAAGACTCCTCTTGGCTCCGGGGAGGAGGGATTCCCTTGTGTTGACACAGTGCCAACCCTGGCACAAATGCCTTATGGCATGAGAAAACGCCAAGCCCATTTTTATGCTCTCCCCTCCACAATCAGCATAGACTTAACTCCCTTAAGACCAGACACCTGTTGGGACCTGACCCCTTCACTCTGGGTCTGCCAGTGTGTCAGGTGACCCAGACATTGCAGAGACATCACTGAGATGACAGTGTTCCTCACAAGAGCTGTGGTTCCTTTTCTAAAGGATTGTGGATTTTTCAGATTAATAATCCATTCAATTTTCATTTCATTTCCTGAAAGTCAGGGTCAGCTTGTGAAAAGCTCTTAAAACAACATGCTCAGTGTGAAATGTCAACCCTCACTCTAAACTCCCCTGTTTCGAGCATCACATGAAGACTTCATTGGATTTCATAGTGGCTTTCTGATTTTGGTAGTCCATACAAGAAGGAAGTTTGAAAGTTCTAGTATACTGTTATGAGTGTCTGCCCATGTCCTGCTTGAAATACCATGATTGTTTATGAAAAGTATCTTTAATAAAGCTGAATACAGTTTGGCTTGAAAAAAAATAAAGGCATGTTTTATGGTGTTTAATATATTTGATGGTGCCTCCAATCTCTAATTCTTACCATGCCTCAGGCCTAAAAAGATCATAAAATGACCCCAAGTATGTATGTTTCATTCAATTTTGTTTTCTTGAGAATTATGAACAAGCACAATGAGTACTATAATGCACGCACTTTTAAGCATTGTGGATTAGTTGAACAAGTTATAATGAAGAGATGTCACCATGTCTGAGAATCAGGCAGACTGTAAAAACTAGTACTTTAAAATGTTCCACTGTGCAGCCCTTAAGACTCACGGCTCCACAATGGATTCTAGGTGGACTAGCAGCCAGAAAAGGACAGTTTCACAGTTGGAGCCCAATAAGATAGATCTGTAGACCACACATGTGCATGGTTGGCCTTGAAGATTAACAGAAAGTTAACAAAACACTTTTTATTTTCAGAATTTACAGACAGAAAAATATCAAAGAAACTAAGAGAAACATACAGATAGGCAGATAGGAGGAAGGAAGAGAAGGAGATAACTATAAACCCAAAGTGCAAACCCTTCATCATGTGAGCATCTTTTCTCATCAGGTTTTCTTTTCCCCTGAGTAGTATATAGATTTAAAGGTCCCCAGGAAGCCATTTAATATAAACCAAGTGATATCTTGCTAGTGCCTTGGCTTAAAACAGTTCCCTAGGCTGCTCCAGAAGATTGTGCCAGAGGTGAGCTTTACAGATAGCATGTAAATGGGCCTTTTACAAATCAAGTCATCATTTAAATTTACTCAGAGCTCTCAATTTTAAAGCACCCTGCTATGAATCTTTGTGAAAAGTCAGAGTTCTCCCCGGTTGTTTCAGAAGAGAGACACATCTCCACAAGTGAGACTGGATTGCCTTGTGTAAAGCACTTGAAGGCAGATCTGAAGCATCAGAAAGTGGAGCAAATAAATTGTGCTCTGATCAATACGTCTTGTGTTGCTGAGGTCTTTGGCCTCAGGCTTGGGTCACAATCTGTGAGCACTGCTGTGGCTGGAGGCTGCAGAAGTACAGTCAGCCCCCACGTCTGCTGTTTTGTTGACCCTGGTCTGAAAATACCATTTGTCTTCACTCTGTAGAGAAAGAAACCACACTCACATAGCTTTTATTATATGACATTGTCAAAACTGCTTTACTTTATTATTGTTGCTTCTGCTAATCTCCTACTATGCCCTCATTTATAAATTAAGCATTACATAAGTATGCATGCATAAGAAAAACACGATATACATAAGATTTGCTATTTTTTTTATCCATGGTTTTGGGCATGGGTGGGGATTTTTTAATGAGTTCCTCGTGGATAAAGGCAATTACTGTACTCTGAGCTTCAAGGACTTATTTGTAAAACTGGGGAAAATGATGTTGCCTGCCTCACTGGATTATTTTTGAAATTGAATGTGATAGTGTATGCGAAGCATTTTGCAAAGTATATGGTACACATTACTCAATAAAAACAATGAATTACCCTATGATTACCAGCATGATTATTAAGGAGAAATATATTATTATTACTATAGTAAATCAAATGAATGACTGAATTATTTGCATAGTCACATTTAATTTGAAGGCAAATTATCCAAATCGGACTTTAAAAAGTTTTCTTAGGGGCTGGGCTTCGTGTGTAAGAGCACTCGCTACACAAGCATGAGGACCTGAGTTGATCCCCAGCACCTGCACGCAAAGCTGAGCAAGGCTGCTCACACCTGTAGCTTAAGCATTTAAGGAGGCAGAGATGGGAGGATCACTGGGGATCCTGGTCAGCCAGTCCAGCTGAAAAATGAGGGCTCTGGGCTCAGTGAGAGACTCTGTCTCAGGGAAACTAGTTGAAAGAGTGATAGAGGAACCTAACATCCTCCTATAGATTCCACACACTTATACATGGGGCAACCATATCTGCACACATGCAGACACACACACACACACATATAAGCCACATGCATGTAGACATACACATGCATCACACAATATTATACACACACACCTAAAGACAGTTTTCTCTAAAATATAAAAATAAAAGTGGAAACAGAGGAAAATATTGTTATGTGTGTACTAGTCTGATAATGTCATGATGACAATGTACTCCATATAGGTGAGACTGTATGCTTAATGATAATGAACAGCATCTTCTGGCAGTCATGTAGACTGAGATATAAATTGCAGTGAACAGCCATACTCTCTTATGCAAGACCTTCCTGGAAAGTATATACCTAGAGAAGCCCCTCAGACTCCATGAACCAGGACAGTTGGTGACTGTAAACCTTAGATCTACCTCTGAACTTGGCCTTGCAGAAGCTACTTTGAATCAGTTTCAATTCCCTCTGTTGAAAGCAAGACAATAACAAAATAATCTGGTCTCATTGTGCTTTTGTAAGAATTAAAGGAGATATTTTAAATAGCTTAGTAAGTACTTTACAAGTGATGAATATTATCAAGCCCATGTGAAGTCAGCAGTTTTCACAAATAGCTGGCTTTGAAGCTTACATTACTCTGTGCTTGTGCTTGTGTGAAACTTGAGGCTGAGCAGAGTGATTGCATCTCCCTCTGCTCTGTTCTGTGTGCTGAGGACAGAGCCCTAAGAGAACTAGGCAAGGGAAAGAGGCTGATGGGAAGGGAAAGAATTTCCACTGACACAGAAATATCTCCCGTGGTAATCACCATCGACGGGAAAAGGAAATAAGGGGAATTTATGTGACAGTTTAATAGAGTTTTGTGAAATATGATATTATTTTAAAGTTTGCCTGAGTGAGGCGGACAGCATATTAAGGTGACTCCAGCTCTAAAAGAATGATGATACTACTGTATTTTAAATTCTAAAATTTGCCCTCTCTTTCTTTGCAGTGTTATGCCGAGAAGGTTACATGTTTGTATTGTACATACATATGTAGACACTGTGTGGTAACACACAGTCCACAAAGTGGAGAGTAAAGCCTAGATTGGTGATGTCCAAATAATGTACTGGAGTCAAATTACCAACCAGAAACAACCATCCATCTGTTCTCCCTCATTATCATGTTTTCTGTGGTCTCTGACCTGTATCAGGAAGGAGCAGGCCATTCGCATAGCAGTGATTCAGTTCGGGAATGGAAGATTTTTCTCCAGGCAATCATAAAATCTATACCTTCTGGCATTTGCATGGAGGACAAGGGACAGAGTTCAAAATTGGCCTCCAAATGTCCATGTCCTGGGATGCATGGTGTAACGGGAAGGGGACAGTCTGGTCTCGGTAGCAGGGAGAAGGGAGCAGGGAGCCTGGCAGCCCTCTCTGGACGTGGCAGCACTGACTGGCTACAAATGGTGATTTAGAACTGGCCTATCAGCAAGATTAGCATGCTAGGAACCAGCCAGGCCAAGATGTCACTTACATAAAATATGCTTGTAAATTGTAATATAAAATAATGTAATGAGAGAAACCTTGGGGACAAGATTACAAATGATAAAAGTAGAGCTGTGAAATCAGGACTTGTCAGTGCTGACCACAAGAAATGGCACTCTCATAGTGGGAGTTTAATACAGCTCTTTTGACCCAAAATGCTATTAGACTGGAGAAGGCCAGTCAGCCAGGCCATGAAAATTACCACAGTTTTAACACCTAGTATCCTGTGTGAGTCTTTCCTCACCAAGCTGCCTCTAGGGTGTGTTTTGGTATCTGGAGTGGGTTGTCTCAGTAGGATGGGAACTACTGTGTGAAAGATCTCTTCTGCTTTCTAATAAAGGCTTACACATATGTGGAAGTATGTGATGCATTATAAATGGATAAATTTGTAATTTTAACAGTTTTTAAATCTCTTGTGTCTTTGTTCCATATATATTCCAGCCCACCTGACTAAATGGTCAAGATCAAGTTTCAAAGACTATAAAACAGAACCTGGGTTTGTTTGCATGGTAGTTCTGCCCAGTTGGGCTCAGCCAGAAAAGCCAATGAAAATAATCCTTACTGACAAGGACCTAGCAAATCCTTTCTGTCTTTCCCACATGCAGAAGAGCCCAAGTTTGTATGGCTGGTACTACATTGTCCGTCCATACCATAAGCTTTTGTTATGTGCCCCCATTAGGCAGTTTCAGAAAAGAAGAATTTAAATGCTACTGAGCTCAGGATAGTAAGGAATTAACCCTACCTGTGATGCCTAATCTTTGTTATCAACTTGCCTGGATTTAGATCCACATAACAGACACATTTCTGAGCATGCACATGAGGGTAATTCCTGGAAGGTTTAACTGAAGAGAAATAAAACCCACCCTGAATGTAGGTGGCGCTGTCCCACGGGCTAGAGCCCTGGTGTCAATACAAGGGGCAAAGAAGAAAGTGGGCTGAGTACCAGCATTCATCTGTTTCTGCTTCCTCACTGCAAATACAAGGTAACCAGCCAGTTAACACTCCTGCTTCCATGCCTGCCTCACTCTGAGGGATTGTATCTTCTCAAACTAGACACCAGAAAACAAAAGAAAAAAATAACTTCCTTAAATTGCTTCTTGTCAGGCCACAGCAACAAGAAAAGTAACTAAGAAGTCTGGCCTTTGTACTTGAATGCTTGTAGATAGTCCCTAGACCCCTAGACTGTCCTATCTGTTAGCAGTATATTTGCCAGAGGGCTCTGGCTATATGACTAACAATGTAATTTAAGATAGAAGCTTGACCAAGCTGGGTATTTGGGGGACACCTGTTGTTCCTAGCACTCAGGAAATGGAAGCAGACAGGTCATGAATTCCAGGCCAGCCAGGGTGATTCAGTGAGATTCTGTCTGAAAAACAAACAAAAAATGTGATGTGGTCTATGTTGTGTCAGTTCCCATTTCTGAAGGAGCAGTAGAGTTAAAAACAACAGCCAAGCCTCTGTAAGGGGCTGGATGCTAATGGTCAGACCCATGGACAGTATGCAATTGAGCCTAAATAAAATGCTGGGCACCAAAGGTTTTGGAGAGTATCCTTGGATTGATTGCAATGCTCTGTGACACATCATAGTAAGGAGCAGGCAGTGCCATCCAGGACTTCAGGATGAAAATATAAAGCATCTGCATATCAGCCTCTCCTAGCTGTGCCCTGTAACTCTTTCTTTGCTTGCTACTAACTTGTATCCCTCCATGAAATATGGTTTTTCTATAAGTATAGTAATTTACCATGAGTTGTGTCATTCTCCAGCAAATTACTGAACCACTGGTAGCCTGGGAAAAACTACTAAACTTATAGTTGGTGTCTGAGGAATATTCCTTCAATCTACCTTGGAACCTTCCTCCAGTCTTTAAGTTTGGATAACTGCTAATGGTGGCATTTTCCTAACACTGAACTACTTCTTGTCCAGCTGTCCATCCTTCCTGATTCTACGCAAGTGCTCTACCACTGACCTATATCCCCAGCAGCAATTCCAGAACCTGGTGTGAGCTAAATCCTTATGCTATGATTCTAATATCTTCCCTCTTTGTCCTGTTGAGCTTTTAATTTAGCATCCAATCTGAAAACACATGCCATATTCTCATATTTTCATGGCATCTCTCTATCAGAGTTCTCTCCTTCGTCTGTCCACACAGCTGAAGACCCCTGCAAAGTAAGAGGAATATTGAAAAGAAACTGGAGTCCTAAATAAAGTTTTGAGTCAGCTCATGTGTACTCCAGAGACTGTGTCCCTCTACTGTACATCACCTGTGTGCCTTTCATTCACATGCTCTGCACATATGAGGCACTTTCTTACATACAGTGCTATTTAGAACTCTGAGGATGGATAAATTAAAGGCAGACATGATGTAAAACCAGTGAAGTTCATGGGGTTCAATATGAGACTACAAATGAAGATAATAATTTATGCGTTTTTTCCAGGCAAGTCCATGCCCAAATGTGATCTCACAGGCTGCCTGAAGTTTGGCCAAACTAGATGTACAAAAGGTTAAGTCCCAATTGGGTGTATGGGAAAGAATATAAAGACAGCCAAGAATCAGCTTATCTTAGACCAGAGAATAATTTATGGATAATAATAATAATTTATGGCTATTGTTACTAAACACTTTGCTGGTTTCAAACAGCTTATGATGAAAGCACTACTATAATAATCATTTCACAGATCAGAACACAAGTAAAGATGGGACCTGGGTTGCAGAGATGACTCAGTCAGTAACTTCTTGCCACATGAGCATGAAAGTCTGGATTTCCAGCACCCACATAAAGGTCAGGTATGATGTGTGAACCTGCAATCCTCCCAACACTGAGGGAGTTACTAGCTTGTCTAGCAAAATCACTGAACTCTGAGTTCAGTGAGAGGCCATGTCTTAAAAGTTACAGTGGAGAGAGAGTGAGGAAGACACCTGAGATGTTGATATGTAGTCTCTGCACCTGCCTGTGAACGTGTATGCACACCACATACATATGTACAATCAATCAATCAGTCAATAAAGGTGAGACACCCACTCAGGAAGACTAGAAGTGCTGCACCCTCAATGAAACTCTGTGACATTTCCAAAGGGACAATCTCATGTCTTGCGTGTTCATTATGGTAGGCACATTGACACAGGAGGAAGTTAGGGACTCCAAGGAGGGTCTGCGTGGCTCTGCTGATGAGCTAGATGCAGGAAATAAGTGTGTTGTCAGTGCTTTTCTACTCATGGGTTTAAGAGAGACAAGCCAACTCACTCCATCCCACAAATTGTTCTCTAACTGCAATCACTATTGTCATTGCCAGAGGGACTGGGATGGCAAAGTGGATAAATCAAAACAATCCATCACAACCCTGAATGCCCTGAAGAAGTGGCTGCCTGGCTGTCCTCAACTCCTTCCTATGTCTCACTATTACTTCTTATGATATTTGTATAAACACAATCATTAAAGTCAAACATGCAGACCTTTGGGGCATCCATTAAAGTATATCCGTGAAATGTAAAATTACACTTATCTTCATACATTCTGCAATAAATCAGCAAATGTTCTTTTCCAAGATACAAGTCTTATTTCACACAAAACATCAACTGATGTAAGTAAGTATTGCCATGCTTAATTGGAGAAGCCAGTGGTTTAGAATTTAGAAAAGCTTCTATTTCTGGCTTTGCTCATAACAATCACTGGGGCCTTCCCCAAGGCCAGTCAGCACTCTGGACTTTCATTTCTCTCTAACCCTATGCTCCTCTGTTGCGAGGCAGTTCAGTTCCATTCCCAGGCAAGACTCAGGCCACAGTCCTTGCCTAGGCTTAGAGGGAGTTCATTATCAGTTATGAGCAGCTACTAAATAGCAAACTCTGTACTAAGCATTTTACACACACAGTTTCATTCAGTCCCTACCATCACAAAGAGGCTTGCTGGCACCACTTAAAGTAAAATAAATGGCTGACAAATTTGAACTATGCTCATGAAGACCCTTTGCGAAAGCAGAGGAATTTAAACCAGACGCGGGCTCTTCTCACTTTTGCATGCTATGTGCAGCTTTTCCTCTGTTACCCTTGTCTCTGCTCAGGCCTTGTGCTGCCCAGAATGTCTATATGGGTATTCACTACTTTTGAGAAGGGAGGCTGCTTTTTTTTTTTTTTTTTTCATGAATTCTCACCATGCTGCCTGTTCTCTCTGGACTCCCATCCATCTGTTTGCCTAGTGCACCTACTCCTCAGCTACGTTAAGTTTTATGTTTGATCTCTGGCATGCAACATTTTCCAGCACTTTCCTTCAGTCTAGCCAAATTGCAGATCCTGACCCTTGATAGTAACTTTCTTCCCACCCTACCCCCTCTCCCACTGAGCCTCTTCTGCTTTGTCCCTGCTGCTGTCCCAGCATATCAAGGTTGTTTCTCTGCCCATGGGAGCAGAGCTTCTTAATGTTGGAAGAGTGCCAAGACCTCTTTGGGAGAAGTAATTAATCACTTTATAAGAGGCATGCACTCATAAAGCAAATTGCACATAAAAAATGCAGCCTGGAGAATTTCAAGCAGAATATCACCAAACTTTTCCTAAGGATGTGTTGATTAAACCACAATGAGTTAATTAGGTGAGGGTCGATGAGGTGTGTTTGTAAAGGTAATGGCTCATTAGGTTGCATGCTGTTTGAAAGTGATGCGAAGCCACTTTCAAAACTTCCGATTGCTTTGACCGTTTAATTACATGCTAGGGACGCTGAATTAAAAAAAAAAAAAAAGCATAATAAGAAAGAAAAGAAGGAAAGAGCAAAGAAGGCTTGGATCAGTTCTGCTCCATGCTTTAGTTAAAATTTACTCTTCTGGGGCCTAAATCCCACCCTTATCATCAGGAACAGCTGGTTTGGCTGGTCTGTAGGGACAGCAAAGGCAGGCGAGACCTCTGCCTCACCATGACTACTCTGATGCTTTCTGCTCAGAGGCCCCTGTGCTCTGGTCCTTGGCTTTTAGATTTCTCCAGAGATGATTATCCAGCCAGCCAGATGGGTGGGACAGAGAGCAAGCCTCCCTCATGTAGACGGTTTCACAGATATTGGTTCCAGCTGACGAAGTAGAGAAAAATTTACAATCATAAGAGAAAAGGCCAAGTCTGAATTCCACATGAGCACATAAGCATGCATTTGCATTTATTCCTATCTGTGATGTGAGAGAGAGAGAGAGAGAGAGAGAGAGAGAGAGAGAGAGAACTGGAGAACTGGAGAACTGGATGCAGATGAATACAAGAGAAAAAGAGACAGGTAAAAGAAAAAGCCAGACACACAAAGGAAAGACAGAGAGAGGGCACCGTTTACCACCCTCTGTAAACCACACCCGGGATGCAACTTATCTTCAAAAGCCTTTCCCCCTCCCAAGAAAAATGGTACATTTTAAATATATATTATTTTTATTTTTTGAGAGAGCAAGAGAGAGATACAGAGAGACAGGGAGAGAATTGGCGTGTCATTGTCATTTTACACTGTGCAGGAACTTGGGGCACAAAGGAACAACAATCAACAGAAAAAAAAAAAAGGTCTTTATCCCCAAACCTCAGATTCCTGGCTAAGGTGGGTGCCAGAGCCAGTTATAAGTAATTCTGGTGCATTGTAATGGGTTATGGTAAAAATGTATGTGCATGGGTAATTATATATATATATATATATATATATATATATATTTATTTATTATTTATTTATTATTTATATGTGTATATATATATATATACACACACACACACACACACATATATATATATATACATATATATGATATGCAATGAGATAACAATCACTTATGTACACACTAATGAATCGTGTACACACATATATGTAGTCCATGCAATGGACATGTTCTGTGCTGGGTTTCAAGAGTAAAGAAAAAGACAGAGGGGACCACATGTCCACAGTGTCATGCAGAGAGCTCACTCCCATTTTCTGTGTGCTTCCACCATTCTCCAAAACTGACCTTTCTCTGGCCCCACAGCCTCCATTGTTTTATTCTGGTGGACTCCCTGCACACCTCGTTGTTGTTTCCCAGCCAGCTGCACGAGGCACCACCGACTTCCCTTTAAAGCACTGCTATCTCCAGGTGTGCCGACAGCCATGCTCCCTATTGCTCCTAATTGCTGAGCTATTCCTGCTCCTAACTCCTTGTAAGACCCTCTCCTAACCCTATGCAACACAGTCCAGTCCCTTGCCTTGTACTACCAGTCCACGCCTCCATGATCATACCCAGTCTTCACATTATGATTCTCACAGCCTGTTCTCCGGGCTGAGCTCTACTATAAATCCCAGATCCATAGACCCAAGGACTTCTGCATGCAGAAGGGAAATGCTCTTGTGCCCTCGGTGATCAGTGAAGTGCTCAAGTCAAGTCTGTGAACCCTTAGAGTACAACTGCCATGCCCAGTTCCTGACATAGTACAAGTGATAAAAAGCCCCTTTCCAGAAAGACTTTATGGCGAGGAGAAAGGGGATTAAGCATCGTGACAGATAACTCTACTATGGCAGGCAGAGGTGCCAGGAGAACAGAGAGATAGGGACAAAAGAATATAAGACAGGTTGGGCTGGGATCAGAGGGTGTATTCTGCACAAGTATCACTTATCCTGCCACTGAGGAATAGGAACGGTCAAGAGAACAAAAGCAGCCTGAGAAATGAATCAACACTCCTGAGGCCTACCAGAAAGCACCACACAAGAGTCCGCACATCGAGCCACAAGAGGAATTGCTCAGGATGTCCAATGCCTGCTTAATGTGCAGAAAATTTGTTCTAATGACAAATTTATCTGTACTCCATATGTTTTGATGTATATAGTATTTTCAGTGTCCTTTAGTTCACTATATTTTCAAATTCCAAGGTGATTTCTTAATGAAGGATTAAGTTTCCAAAACTTTTATGATTGATATGAGATTAAATTGCCTTCTGCTCATGAAACCTGTTACTGATTCTTTGAAATTGCCTAAGGACTCTTGTTTAGTAACCTAGACTGTGCTCAGATAGTCCAACACTCTTTCATGATTGTTGAATTCTATGTGTTCCAATAAGTTACATTTACTTAAACCATTCACTCTGTAGATTTGTGTGTTTCTTTGTAATTGTCTGGTTTGTTCTGTTTGTAGGGTCATAGGTATACACATGGCTGTATTTTTTTTGTTATTTAATGGTCCTCTTTATTCCTGTTGGCAGATATTATTTAACTCTTTCATTTGATACTGTTATTACTGTACAAACTTGCTTCAGGTTTATATTTAAGAACTTTCTCTAAGGACAATTTAATTATCTCTCTCTGACAGAAGGGGAAAGTTCATTATCTATCAAATAATTCCAGTCAAAATATTTGACTTTAATCAATTATATTTATTGGCGTTACTAGCAGTTATGTACACTTATTTGATTTCTATTTTTCTTCCTTTTAGTGTATGCATGAGAGTGAGCTGTGTATATTTTCATATGTGTGAGTGCATGTATGAGCTTGCCTCAGCATACAAGTGGAGCCTAGAGGACAACTTGGGTTTGTCCTTTACTTCTATCCTGTTTAAGGCAGGGTTTTTCATTCTCTGTCTTGTTTAAGACAGGGTTTATCATTCTCTTGTTCAAAGCTATATCTGCCAGCCTTGAGGGTCCATGAGCTTATGGAAAATTCTGCTGTTTCCAACTTGCCATTCACTGTCAGCGTGCTTGGACTGCAGAAGCCCACCATGGCTTTTGCCTTTACATGGACTTTGGAAATCTGACCTCAGGTACTCATGCTTACAGTGCAAGAACTTCATTCACTGAGCTATCTTCCCAGCTTTATGTACATTTATGTCAACAAGTTTTCTTTGCATTTATTCACTTTATTCCCTTTGTATCTTTACCCCTATTTTATAGTCCATGTTTAAACTGGTGGAAGTAAATATAATTTGTTTTCCTTTCTTAGTGTATTAATTTCATAATCACAGATTTGTATATCTTTACCTTTAGCAGCCATCTTTAGATGATAACTTTTCTGAACAAAATCTAAAGTTACTGACAACACATTCCCAACCTCAAAGACAACAGTAACTTTAACATATTTTAAGATCTCATTAAATACAATCTCCTGTCTGGTCACTATCCAGGGTTTATTTTATCACACTAAATCACACATTCATTTAATCACCAATGTTTAGTTTAGTTGTCTTATATCAACACTATTTCTTACTTGCCATACCTCTCATGTCTTGATGAAGTATTCCTGTTGACAATATTCCATAAAATATCTGCATTTCTCATTATTCCCTTAAACAGCTTGTGCCTTGTTGCTGGCTATGCTCAGTCTCATTGCTCTCTCTTGGGAAGTCATCTACCTTTTGACCTTGGTAGCTTTTCAAAATTTGATTTTGTCCTGTTGTTCTGTTGTTTCAACACAGGTATTTCTAGATATATTTTTATTTCTCTTGATTGGTCTTAAGAATGCACTTCTGAAAGACTATTCTTTCTCTTCTGCATTATTCTCTCAGCTATTATTTCTTCTAATACTGCATACCATTCTGTCCATTCTCTACTCAAACTCCTGCCAGAAACATGTTGGATAACTTTAAATCCTCCAAATCTATCTTCAAGCTTTTATTCTTTCCTTCCTTCCTTCCTTCCTTTCTTCTTATGCTTTGTTTTCTGGGTATATTTCTTCCAGTTCATTAACTCTCCCTTCAATTGGATGAAGGATCCCATTTACTTTAAAAATACTTGGGTATGTTTCCATTAATAATGTTTCTAAACACTCATTTCTCATAGCCAACTTTCTCTCTCTGTTTCTATCTTATTGTTTCACATTTTCTTATACTCCTTAATTAGCATTGCTCCTTTGTATTGAGCATCCTAAATGTAGCAGGTTTAAAATCCTCATGAAAATTTCATGGTTTTCACATGAAATTTTCATATTCACCTGAAGTGAATTTGTGGCTTTATTGTTGACTTTTGGCTATATTCCTTATCATATACTTTAGAATTTTTATTGGTAGGTTTGTATGTAAACTGGATTTTTATTGGTTATTATTTATGTTATTTTTTTCTTCTCTGTCTTTAATAGGTACATGACATCATTGTGCTGATCCTAATTACATTTTCATCTTCCTTGCTGAAGTCATTCTGATCCCATAGGCTTCCAAGAAAACAAACCTCCAACCACTGATTCCATATTGATTATCTTTTCAGTTGTGTTTGCTTTGTAAGAGATGGACAGGGCCTGCCCCCAAGCTTCTGACCTCAAGCAGTAAGCATGGCTCTAGGCTCCCAACTATCAGAGGACAGTTCCAGCCCTCATAATCCAGGGATAATAAGATATTACAGTTTCCCTCCATCCTTACAGCCCAGCAGAAACTGACTTAAATTCTGCTCAATGCTGTGAAATTCTGATCCATTTGTGTCCCATATTTAAGTCATTAATGAGTCTATGCCATTTTTGCATCTGCTGTAATTTTTACTTTTCTCTCAATGTCATGTGTTTGAAACAAATAAATTAGCCTAAAAGGTATCTTTTCTTAGATAACCCTTGTAAATACAGGAAGAAGGGAAGACTTATCCTCCAGCCTTTTTCTTCTATAAACAGTGTCTCCCTACCTTCCGTCCTCAAAACCCAGGTAAGTATGATGTCAAGGTTTTAGGATTAGGAAACGTTCATGTTATATCATCCTCTCCCCATTAGAGTAACTGGATACAAACTGGGATCTACTTCACCCTACGAAGAGGATCTAGGATTTGCATGGAACTTTTGAGAAAGATGTTTCCTCTTTTCACACTGGAATTGTTAGTTAGAAAAATATAAGTTGGCTCCCTAAAGGTGAAGAAAATTTACTATGTAGAAATACCCTACAAAAAAATGAAACCCACAGTGACTGGAATACAGCTGAGAGACCAAGGCAATATAAATAAATAAATAGTTAGTTAATTAAAATAAAACTCATTTCTGATGAAGTCATTTAGTCCTTAGATAAAAGCATGCCTAAGAATCACCTTTCTCTGGACTTCTAATTCATGTAATTCTTCCTACTCTGTAACAGGGGCATGAGACTAAGAGGCACACTCAGTTGAACAACCTAAAATGCACACAGCAAGATAATGAGTAAGAACTCAGATCCTGCCAACCTGCCTGTATTTGAATTCTAAAGTCCCCACTCACTGGTAACTTAAGGTATGTTAATGACCTCACTATGTCTTAGTTTCCTCTGCTGTTAAGCAGGGATTTAAAAAGGTTGGCATCATAGGACTATCACATTTACATGAATTAATGAATTAATGTTTAATATCTCTTGATGTGGGGGTGTAGCTAGCTGGAAGAAAAGCTTGCCTCCATCCATATCACTGCACTGGGCATGGGACACGTTGTCTGTCATTATAGCACTTGGGAGGTACATACAGGAGGATCAGAATTTCAAGGTCATCTTTGGCTAGATAGCAAGTTTGAAACCAGTGTGAAATGCACGAGGCCCTGTCTCAAAACATACAAGCAAGCAAAATAAAATAAACACCCTTCAGTCTACCTGACTCAGAGAAAGACTTGTCAGTACCCACATCAGTGCTGCTGAGTCCCTCTCTCTCCCAAATCAAATCCTAGTGAATTTATTTTAAAGGACAGTTTTCAGACATCATCTCAGACTCAAGTCCTCCTTAATTTAAGAAATGTGGTTGAATAAATAAAGCAGGGAGGACTCTGCCACTGCCTCTGCTAGATAAATTCTTGAGGACAACCAGAGATAAATCCTGAATGCAGCACATTAAATCAAGAACCTGAGCTACTTTATGGAAATGCTGCCAGGCCTGGGGACACAACGGGCTGGCGGGATACAAGGTATCTTTCTTCACAATGTACATAGAATCCACTCTGTTTTGATTCAAGTTCTCAAGGGGAAGAAAAGATTTTTCTTTAAGAATTATGAAAAGGCACTGCAATCAGAGTCTTCCATTATCACAGGGATAAAATATCAATTTTTGTCAGGATAAAATGAAGCACAGATTGGCTCTGATAGGGAAAATTAAATTTCTAGCCTCCACTTGATTTGATATTTATCACTTCTTTACCCCAGAAATGTTCTGTCACAAAACATTAAAAAAATTTATTCATCACACACCAAACAAACGCCAATGCTCTTAGAAAACAGAACTGACAAATAATGGGTATAATCATGAGAAAATCAAAGGGGTGACTGAGAAAACTCAATAGAGAAGTATGAATAATCTCAGGTAGCTTTGCCAAGACAAACACGGATATAAAGAGAACACAGGAATGAGTTTCATGCAAGAAGTGAGAATCCCATCACTCATTGTTTGAAACAGGGCTACAAAATGGTCATTGAGTAGTCATTGATGTGGATAGTTGTTGGGACAGCTGGATCTTGGCTAAAGGAGACACAGAACAACCATACAGAGCCTAGTGCTCATGGCTTTCTCTGTGTCAGCTTTTACCAACCAACATTTTAGGAACAGGAGAATTGTTTTAAAATCCCTCAAGACTCAAGAACAACTTCATACCACAATGTATTGATTGAATAACTTCAGTGAGTCTGTTCTGTCTATTATAAGAAATGAAAATTAAGCTACGAATACTAATTAGTCCAAATTTATGTTTTTTCCATGTCTCTGGAGACTAATATGTCCCTTGTTTCGGTTATCATTTGTCTTCTGTAGAAATGACACTTTCCTTGACAAGGGAAGTTCTTGAAATGTAAATTCATCACTGATACCTACATAGTGACACCTAAATCAAAAGAGGCTCACTTTAGGTTATTTAAACACTCTTGCTAAAAGAAACATTCACAGAAGTCTTAAAAACACTCTCTGCTGAATTATGATAAAATCTCATATCGAGATAATGTGCTACCAAACAATTCAATATAAACAAAGAACAAACCTTGTTCAAGACAAGGTGCTCCTTGGAATAACTTGAAGAATATAATTGATTTGCAAAAGATGATATTTAAGGAGATAAGTATCAGAGGTAAGAAGCTACTGATGCATATTATCATAAAATATATTAATGAAGTTACATTTAAAAGTACAACATAGTGGTGGAGAGATGGCTCATGGCTAACGGCACTGGCTTGCAATGCTGGAGAGCCCACTATTCAGTTCTCCAGTGTCCCCATACAGCCACATGCACAAAATAGTGCATGCATCTAGAGCTTGATATAAAATCTGTAGTAAAACATTGCCAGCAAAGGCATGGGAGCATGGCCAGTGAGAGCGAACTTGGGTTCTAGGTTAAAGCTGCATGGGTAGAACTCGGCAGTGAGCAGCAGGAAACCAGGATGGCCACAAGTTCTAGAGTCATCCCCTACAGATACAAATGTTTACAAACTCTCTGGCTCTGACATTATAATATTAAAATATAATAATAATGCCTACTTCCCAGGGTTGCTAAAGCCAGCACAATGCCCAGAAGAGAGTATAATATATGCTAATAATATGATTAGAAGTGTTCAAGTATAGACAGAGATGGGCCTTGCATAGTGGAGAAGCACAGATTTCTGATTGCATGTAATTTCTACAATGAGAAAATCCAGTGGTGGTGATTAGAAGGAATGATGCTTTCAGAGTCCAGAGGTAATACCTGGAGACAGCACAGTCTGCTGGCATGGAGACTATGAATTTGGGAATCATTCAGGTTCAAATGTGAAGCAATCAGCTGCATACTAAAGTAAAGGATGGTATGGCCAAAAAAGGAAGACATTTATATGAAAGTAATCATAAAGAGAATGACTATAAAGATAGGATGGTAATGATAGGGTGAGAGAAAGGAAGAATCAATTCTGATTTCAAAATTTTGAGTTGTATTGTGTAAATAAGTGATAATATTGTGGAAAAGAATTTAAAAGTATACAAGAGGAATTAATAAATTAATTACGGGTGGGGAATTCTTACCAATTTAATTTCCACTATGCCAATGTTTAGCACTTACAGGAACCAAGAAGGACTCTTTACAAGACATTTGTAAATATGAGTCAGTAATTTAGAATAGCATCTAGGGCTTAAGTTAATCTATTTGAGATCCATTTTCAAACTGGTCTGACCTGAATGAATATGTGGTAAATATAAGGGAACAAATGAGAGAGAGAGAGAAAGAGTGATAGAGAGAGAGACATAATATGAATGGACACATTTCCCTAAGGGAAACATAGGCAGGAAATGTGCAAGGTATCAGAATGTGCCCAGTGAATTCAAGGACATGAGGGGCTTCCAGAAGGTAAAAGGAGTATATCACTCATAGAACAGTCATGAAGAAAGCACAAGGGACAAACAAAAGTCATGAAATAATCATGAAAAGGTCAATTCCACATTCAAATCCATATGCACCCAACATCAAAGCAGCTAAATCCATAAAGTAAACTTTCAATAACCTGAAGGAAGAAATCAACATCAATAGTAGAAAATTTCAAAAGCACATACTCCATAATGGGTAAATCATCCAAACAGAGTCATCAATAAGGAGAAAGCAGAAGTAAGCCCCATCACAGATGAAATGGAACTAATCGATATATACAGAACATTCCTCTCAACATCAAAAGGATGCACTTTTTTTTTTTTTTTTTACAATTACACATGGAACATTCTCCAGTATAGATCACACATTAGGTCATAAAATAATCTTAACAAATACAATCTTAACAAGATTGAAATCACTTCCACTATCTTTTCTTTACATAATGAAATGAGATAGCAGTAAGAAAATAAATTTAGGTAAGTTAGCCTTTCAACTATGTGTTAGGATGGTGACCCAATCCAGTCAAAAATTGCCCTATAATGATTGATTGATGAGCAATACCTGAGAATGAATCCAAGAACTCATGAATGCCTATGAGCTACATCCTAGCCCCCTTCCTCTTCCTCTTCTCCTCCTCCTCCTCCTCCTACTCCTTCTTCTTCTTCTTCGCAGTGTCTCACTAATTTGCATAGGCAGGCCTTGAACTTGTGATCCTGCTGCCTCCATCTTTGAGTAGCTGGGATTACTGGCCTGCCTCCTTGAGCCTGACTTATGGACAATTTCTGACTTCCCTACACTGAACTGAATAAAGAGCAGACTTAGCAACAACACGAACACTCAATTACCACATTATTTTGTGTCATATGAATTATACATGATAAAAAATATGCAAGAACTGTCAGAGATCACTTTTTACTGCAATACACAATTTACTGGTGAGATGAACTGTTCATGTGGAGATTATTAGTGTCACATGGCATTTTGAGTAGACAGTGACAGCTCCTGGGATCACCTCAACAGCAGCATGAGGTGACTATAAAACCATTGCAGTAGTATAGCATAAACTACAGACTATTTCATGTCATTATGATTTAACACAGAAGCTTCATATTTACTTACATTTTTCCTCACTTTGGATAGTTTCCTATATGCTCTGCATTTTTAAGTTTTATAAACTTAACATATTTTTACATATTTATATATTTTATTACATTAAATATACTATTATCAGGCTGGAGAGATGGTTGAGTGGTTAAGGCGCTTGCCTACAAGGCCAGAGGACCCAGGTTCAATTCTCCAGGACCAACATAAGCCAGATGCACATGGTGGCACATGCGTCTGGAGTTCATTTGCAACAAATAAATAAAAATATACTATTTTCTACATATATTGTAAACACGCATGACCTAGCTATATTTTTCTCTTTTTTCAACATTTCTGAGTTGTGCGTTTCACCTTTCTTAAATTTTGAGAAAAAAATTAAATCCATGTCTAAATAAACCCATGAAGCACATACTTGTGGGATTCAAGGTCTCATTGCACATGGACATAGAACAACACACACTAGACTAAGCATCGCATCAGTGAGGAAAAAAGAATCCAATTTTTAAAATATCTGGAGATAAATAAAAATGCAAGTACAACATAGCAAAACATATGGAATACAAGAATAATCAATACCAAAATGGAAATTTAAAAACAATAAATATGTATAATATAAAAAAGATCTCAAATAAACAACCTAACATTACATCTCAAGGAACAATGAAAGAACAAATTAAGCCCATAATTAGCAGGAAACAATAGTGAATGTTACATGTAAGATAAATCAAATACATAATAGAAAAATCAATAAGTCCAAAAGTTGGTTTATTGAAAAAATAAACAGAATCAACAAACCATTTGCTATTAAAGTAAGAAAAATGGAGACTCAAATAAATGAAATGACAAATGTAAGAGAATGCATTATAACAAATGTCTCAAAATATAAATACTCCTAAGAGACTATTATACTTAACAATGTGCCAACAAGACAGACAATCTAGAAGAAATGGATAATTATTAGAAATACACAATTTATTGAATGAAATCAAGGAGAATGAGAAGGGCAGCATGGTAGTGTTTTCCTATAACCCTAGGAGGGACGCAGGAAGATTGGAAGTCGAAGGCTGGCCTGTACTCATTGTGAGAGTCTGTCTCAAAAATCAAAATCAAACAAACAATACATAAGAAGGAAGAGGCAGAAGGAAAGGAAAATAACAACAAAAAAAGTCCAGAACAGACAATAAAAAACTAAGAGATTGAATCGGTAATGCAAAACTTCAAAATGAAAAAGCTCAGGAAAGATGGCTTCAAGGATAAAGTCTATCAAAACAGTTAAAAAGAAAACAGCACACTTTGTACTTACATGAAAATATTCTTAAGAAACCCAGCACTTTAATCTACAATGACTATATGCCAATAAAAGATCAATGAAGAAAAAAATGAATTACCACCAGTCTTTATCAAACTTCTAAGAACAGAAGAAGATATATGCACAAATTTATGAGACTAGCATCATCTGGACACCAAATACAGTTAAACTGATAAAAGGAAAGAAAACTATAGGCCTATATCCCCCATGACTGCTGATGCAAAATGCTCAATAAAATATTGTCAAGCTGAAACTAACAGTCCACTAAAAGGATCATATGCCATAGCCATGTGTGAATGACATCTAGGATGCAGGTATGTTCCACCAAACACAAATTAATAAACATGATGTTATACAATCAATAAATGAAAGAAAAATTATAAGCATACAAACAGATTCAGAAATCTCATTTGACAAAGTTTAACAACCATTTGTGATTTTAAAAGTCTCAAACAGGAATAGAGGAAAATTAACTCCACATAATAAAAGCCACAGATGAAAAGCCCACAGGTAACATCATAATCAATGAAGAAAAATGAAAACTTTCTCTATAAGATGTGGTAGGAGGCAGGAATCCCCATTCATCACTTTTATTCAGCATATTGTGAGAAGTTCCTGCCAGAACAATTAAATAAGGCAAAGAAACAAGCATGCAAATCAGAAGGGAAGAAATAAAATAGCCTCTGCTTGTACAGAGTCCAACAAAAAAAACTGTTATACTAATAAAATGACTCCATAAAGATACAGGACAAAAATCGCAAAAACAACTTGTTGTGATGCCCACACAAGTGCAGTGGTGGCGCACAGCCATGGTGGGGAACCAACTGCTCTCAATTTGGCTAACTGATCCCCTCACTGGTATGGGACCCATAGCTGGAGCTGGGAAACAAGTCAGAACCATATCCAAACATAAGCCCACTCTCCAATATCAAGCTACCATCAATTGTGGGCTACAAGGGGGCCTACACCTATTTAAATTCTCTATAAAAAAAAAAGTAAGGGTTATCTCATTTGTCCTGGTGCTAACTTACTCTCCGTTGGAGAATCTGCTTCTCTTTTTCAGATAGATGTAGAACCTAAGGAGAGAGCCACCCCATCATACCTCCAAAGGGCCCCGGCTGAAACTAAGAAAAATTGGAGAAACAAGCAAGGGGGCTGTTTTCCTGATGAACCGGACACCAGCACAAGGGGGAAGGAGATCAGCACAGAGAAAAATCAACTCCTACCAAATCAGAGAGCCAGAGCCTCAGAGGCCCCCAACACCTCATCACTGAAGCAGACCAAAAATGAACCCAACATGGCTCAGGGAAATTTTGTGGAAGAGGGGGCGGAAAGAATGTCAGAGTCACATGTTGGGTCATGATATGCAGAGACATTTAGCTTACCCATAACTGTGGGCTAACTCCACAATGCATGACCCGTATACCTCAACACGGAGGGGCCAAGGGGAGGGGGTAGGTCATGGATGAGCCTAATAATGGTACCAAACTGACTGTATTTGCTGAATACAGAACTGACTAATAAAATAAATAAATAAATTTAAAAAAAATCTCAAAAACAAAACATCAGGGACAATTCTATACACAAGCAGTAAACTATCTGCAAAGAAATTCAAAATATTTAGGAATAAATGGAACCAAAGGCTTATATACACTGAAGGTTATAAAACATTGATGAGCAAATTAATTAAATAAGGCACAGATTAATTGGGAAAATGCCCATGTTCAAGGATTAGAGAAGTGAATATTGCTAAAATGTATACATTATCCAAATGATCTAAAGATTCAAAGCAATAGTTACTAATATCCAAAGATGTTCTTTTCATAACTAGGAAAAGAAACCCTAGGTTCACAAGGAACCACAAAAAGCCACAACCAACCAAAATAATCTTAATAACAAAGTTAGAGCCATCATATTGAGAATTAATCAATTCTAAAACTACATTAGTCAAACCAGAACTGGTATGGGTAGTGGGTAGTGGTATATTAATGGTATTTTTTAAAGCTATATTGAGGGCTGGAGAGATAGCTTAACCATTAAGGCACCTGCCTGAGAAGTCTAAACACCCAATTCAATTCCCCAGTACCCACATAAGCCAGATGCACATGGTGGTGCATGTGTCTGGAGTTCCTTTGCAGTGGCTAGAGGCCCTGGGTGTGCCCATTCTCTCTCTCTCTCTCTCTCAAATAATAAATAATAAATAAATAAAAATATTTCTTGACAAAGTCATATTGACCAATCAGACAGAACAGAATAGAGATCTTGTAAGTAAATCCATGCGATTAGAACCAATTGATATCATTAGGGGCAAAACACAAATTGGGAACAAACAGTCCCTGCAATGAACAGTGCTTGGAACACTGGCTGTCTGGATGCAGAAGAGTAAAAATGGACCCTTTTCTCACACTGTATTAAAAACAAAAAAACATAAAAAGTGACTAAAGGCTTAAAAATAGGCCAACAACTATAAAATGACTCAGGGAAAAGATTCTTGATATTGGCTTCAGGAGCCACTTGTTTTATAACTTCTAAAGTAGCCATTTAAAGCAAAA
Source organism: Dipus sagitta (assembly GCA_036346955.1). NCBI lineage: Eukaryota > Metazoa > Chordata > Mammalia > Rodentia > Dipodidae > Dipus > Dipus sagitta. The sequence goes on from CM070772.1 coordinate 122,622,911, forward strand.
TTAAGCAAATCAGATTAATTCAAACTCAAAATCTGCTGTGTAATAAAGGAAAGAATCAACAAAATGAAGCCTCATCCTATAAAATGAAAGAATTCATTTATAATCTATATATTCGATACGTGGCCAGTATCCAAACCACAACCAAAGAACACAATATAAGTCCTTAGAAAAATTGCCAAATGGGCTAAGGACATTTATATGTTTTCTGAAAATAATACTTACAAATTGTCATGAGGCATATGAAAATAAAGTCAGCATCTGTCGTCATCCAGGAAGTAAAAGTGAAAAATATGAAAAACATGAAAGGCACTTCACATTGTACCTTTTTAGAATGGCTTTATAAAAAAATGATGGTAAGCATCTAAGATCAAAAGGATGGGGAGAAATGCTAGAGAATGCTGTCTTCCACACACAACCTGGCCATTACATACATGACCTCACAGTGCCTGGTGTTATCTACACAAGACCTGAATAATGTGAAGACAGAAGAAAAAAAAAAAAACCATGATGACAGCAGAATAAAGGAAAGACTAGTTGGGAAGAAGAAGGAGTTCAGTGAAAGAGGGACAAGCGAAGAAAGGTTAAAGGAGGGTGGCAGGAGGGCATCATGACCATGGGACATTGTGTTTATGTATGCATGTTGCCAATAAAAAGGTTTCTCGAAAAGACAGTGGTAACACATTTTGGTAAGTACGCAAAGGAAAAGGAAACCCCTGTACTCTGGTGGTGGGGATGGAAGCTGGTATAGTCATTGTACAAAATGGTACGGCCATTCCTCAAAATATTAAAACTACCATATGATTCACTGAATCCATTTCTGAGTATATACTCAAAGGCAATGAATTTGGTGTCTTGTCTACACTCCCATGCTATTGCATGGAATCCAAGATATTCAAATAATAGAAAGACCTACTGATTGATGAACGGATAAAGAAAATTAGATACATATATAAAATGGAATATTGTTCCAACTTTAAAAGCAAAAAAAATGGATTTTTGTGACAATTTTTAGCAACTGGAGGATATATTTAGTGAAGGAAAATAGTGGGTGATCTCGTGTAAATGTGGAGTCTTGAAAACTCATAAAAGCAGCTAATATGACAGCTGCCATGGACAGAGTGTGGGTAACATCAGGAGATAATGGCAAAAATGTATATAGGTTTCAGTGGATGATGTGATTGAGTTCTAAAGATTTAATATATGACCAGTAATCCTAAATTATATCCTTCAAATTTTCTGAAAAGGGTCATTTTAAGTGTTCTCACAAAACCATAGCTATGTGAGGTGATAGATATCTTAATTAGGTTGATGACAGTACTCATTTGTCACAGTGATTCCATGCATCAGAATATCATGTTATATATAAAACATACAATTTTTTATATTGCGTAAGCATACTCCAAAGAAACCTGAAGGGAAACTGAACCATATATGAAGAGATTAAAGTATATTACTGATGGAAGCAGAAATGCCAAGAATAAACAAAGAGCAATGAAAAGGTTGAAAATACAAATATGAATGTATATAGTTGGACAGGCAAGGGAATATCATTTTAATATAAAGAAATACATGGTATGTTGAGGCAAATAAAGTACTATTGAAAAATATGCTCGAAAGGTAAAAGAGGGGAGGATATAAACTGATGAGTACATAAAAGGAGGTGGAAAGGAGAAGATAGGGCCTTGGTTAGTAAGTCATAACCAAAAGGTCTTTTGTTCACCCAAACTAGGAACAAAAGCTTGGATGGAGCAGAGAAATCAATAAATAACCAGGAATTCAAAGTAAAGTTCAGGCAGGATAGTTTTAATTTTGAAAGGAATAATGAATTTCAAGATATGGGTTATAAGCAAAAGTCCTTCCTACTCTTGTGCCAATTCTATTATTCTCAGTATAGCATCCCTGGCAAATGATTGTTCAGCCTTGACTTATTTATCTCAGAAGACATACAATTCATTATCATGTAAATTAGTTAATTCTAGTCTGTACTATTCAGATTGGAAGTACATTCCCCTTATTCCGCATTGATATCTGCTTTCTTGTAACCACTATAAATTAATCCTGTTTCTGCCTTCCAGGACCACAGGGATTTGGCAAATTCTTCCCTTATAAGACTCCGCAACACACTTCTAAATATAAAAGATGCCCCAAATGGCATTTTTCTTCTTTTTTGGTTATAGCTAAAACATTCCCTAGGTCTTCAAATATTGTCTCTTGCTCATGTTTAATCTTATAGTACCCATGTTTATTTGCCATGCCCTCTCCCATTAAAAAAAAAAAACATGGAGATAAAAAAGGTTCAAGTTAAGTAATACAATGATAAAATTGGACATTAGGGCTTAAGAAAAAAAGTATAAAAACCAATTGGTGTAGACGTTGCTAAGTGTGCAATGTTGGACGTAATTGTGACCTTGTGGGATTTAGCTATCTCAAAGGCAAAATGACAATCCACATCAGTTTACTGTCCCATCATTCCCCACACAAGTGGATACAAAAGTAACTGCCAGGATAATACCAAAAGGAGCTCCTTATCATTTGCTGTCTATAACTTGGCTTTAATTCTTGCTCTGACTTAAAGCCTTTGACAAGAGAATGGTAACCCAGTTTCTTGAATCTTCCCAGTAAAGTTCTCAGGTGGAAAACGTCCTTGTGGATGACCACATTCAAAGAACACAGCACAGGAGCTGAGTAATCCATCTGATACAATTTGAGACACTCACAAAGCTTAGGGCATTCATTAGCCTTCAAGGAAATCTTTTTTATTTCCTGAGCTATTTTTTGCCTCTAATCAATAACAAAGAAAAATGTATTCACTCTATCTTCCTAGATATGAACACAAATAGGTATCTTCAAGTTATTAGACAGATCTCTCTTGTTGTTGAACTCCTAAAAGTTCTATGTATTTGATTTTATTCTCATCAGTCTCATTTCCATCTCAGCCCTCCATCCCAGCCTCACCCAAGAGCCTATCCTCTGCTGCTGTGCTTCCTGTCAATCCATATCTTGCTTACCATAAATTAGCATTTTCACTATCCATACTTGTATTTAAAATACAGTATACAGCTCTGTTGACTGCATGCAAAGTGCACAAATACAGCCTGGAAGCCAAGGGGGACTGTCCATTCCAAAGTGGTGCTGAAAAAATGAACAAGCATTTTCTCTAACTCTCTCTCTCTCTCTCTCCCTGCCTATTTCTGTACTTCTCTTTCTCAAATAAATAAATAAAAATAAGAAGTATTTTTAAAACTAGCTGGAGATATGGATTAGCAGTTAAGACACTTGCCTGCAAAGCCAAAGGACCCAGGTTCAACTCCCCAGAACCCAGGTAAACAAGATGCACAAGGGCTGCACGCATCTGGAGTTTGTTTGCAGTGGCTGGAGGCCCTGGCGTTCTCTCTCTCTCTCTCTCTCTCTCTCTCTCTCTCTCTCTCTCTCTCTTCCCTATTTTTGTATCTCTCTTCTCAAACAAATGAATAAAAATAAAAATATTAAAAAAAAACGAACAGGCAGGCCAGTAGTGCCTTCTAAGAGAATTGCATTAAGTTGCTATGATCAGAATGTTTGAAAAGAAATGAATAAGAGATATTTTCACTTTTCAAAACATAGTGAAGGACCAGCAAGCAAAGCCTGCAAGAGACGTTACTGTGGGAAAAATCAGACCCAATGTTGATAAGAAGAAAATTCCCATGTCCTCTACCTGTTGATCGCAGTTCTTCAGTGGGGCCAGTTTCCATTTGTATTCTTAGCATATTACAGAACTGTCTTGAAATGATAACTACGTCTGTGCATATACTCTGCATAATCATATATGTATATATTTACATATGTAAGTATTCTGAAAGAGCTGTGAAGTTTGGTAAAAGTGTGAGTGAAGTCTAGATATGGGTTTGAAAAGCTTCCAAAGCAGATTGTGGGAGAATTTCTTGTGTGACATTCCTCTCCAATTTTCAACTAAAGAAGTTAAAAAGTCGTCAAAATGCATCATACAAATAGATCAGCACTTGGTGTCAGAATATTTGACCAAAAGGCTACATGTATTTGTCTTATGAGTTTTCTTTAACATATTATTTTTTAATATTTTATTTATGTGGTTACTTATTAGAAAAAGAGAGAGAGGCAGATATATAGAGAGAATGGGTGTGCCAGGGACTCTAGTCACTGTAAACAAATTCCAGACACACATGCCTACCTTTTGCATATGGTTTACGTGGGTAGTGGAGAATCAAATCTGGGTCCTTGGACTTCACTGGCATGCTAAGCCACCTCTCCAGCCCTCAATGGCTTGTTCTATATGATGCTTTTCCTTGGATATTTGTGTGCATGCATAATTTAAAAACCTAGATACATACATCTTTGTAATTACAGATGTGTGAGTGTATTCATTTTCTATTTTTGTCATAACCAATTAAACAAACTTAGAAGCTTAAATCAACATCCATCTATCTTGTAATCTATGGCTTAGAAGCCAGACAGGGTGTCATCAGTCAAAAAAGATATCAGTTGTTCAAGGTTTTCATTCGTAAATCTGATGGAGAATGCTCAACCAATCTTCAGGTGGGAAGGATAAAATGGCTCATTAGTAGAGCACTAAGGTACCACTTCTATTCTTACTGGATGTAAGCTTAGAAACTCCCAACTTCTTTCTTCTATCTTTAGGCTAGCAACTGCAGACTAAGGTCCACTCAAGCTTTCAGTCTTCTAGTCTTCACTTTCTGCCTCATTACTTCTGCTTCCTTTCCTACCACGTGTTTTTCAGACATAGGAAACTCTCTGCTTTTAAGGGTGTATATGACTTGATTAGGTCTACTTTAGTAATTCAGGATAATGTCACTATTTTAAGTTCCATAACCTCCTTTCCTATGTAAAGTAACTCATTCATAAGACCAAGAGATTAGGGAAATGATGTCCTTGAAAATCTGACCTTCACAATGAAAATATCACCTAAATTCCTTGTGCGCTAGACTTCAACTACAGGAGTGTTAGCTGACTTTACAGAGTCATGCACAGTACTGAAAAATAGCTCTCCTCTTTGTTTTCATCTTTCATGTGCTAGGTAGTAAATCCACTTCATTTTATTCAGCCACTGGCTAACCTGCCCACCATTGTCTCCCATTTCAGTCTCATTAGGTTGCCAGATCATTTCTGACAATTTCAACAACAAACATGTGGACCATGTTTATCTACTCTTATGCAGGAAGATAAAAACTTCCCTTTGCATCTCATCTACTATCAGACATGTGTCTATGAACCACCTCCATAGACCCCTCCTTATATTTTCTGGATGCCCAAATGAACTGTCTTCTTACCTATGTCTGCGTAAGAACAATTTCGCCTTAATAATCCATTTGATGGCCCACAAAGAACAGACAGGGACCATGGAAAATAGTACCTGCACCTCAATAAATAACTTCTGGAGGAAGTTAAGTATTAACAAAATCGCCTGTCTCATAAATATTCTGACAGAGCTAATCTCTCTATAACTAAAGTGTCTCTCTATGATATAATTGTATGGTTTATCTTGAGTCATGCAAGATAGAAAAAGGTAGATAGCTATTTGTCAAGTTACATGAATTCATTATAGAACCTTCCACTGCGGCAGTTTACCATTGTCCAACAAAACCTCATAGTTTAGTTTGATTCTTAGATGACTTTAATCTCTCAAGTGTTTGGGAGTCATCTGACCCTTGTTTCTAATTTCAATTCCATGGTGCAACTATGTCTAGATTTTACTAGGTTGTGGAGTATTCTCTCCTATCCATTCTTTCTCTAGGATTGTTTATGTCTTTTTACCCTCTATTCAAAATTGAATTCCAGAGACTTTCAGCAAGATGATCATTCAGCTTTTATACCTGCATCCCTCTGCCACTTCTATTATTTACCCTAGCCACCAAATGATTTTTATCATAAAAAGTCACATACACTGCAAAATAATTGGCAAAGCTTGCTAAATGCGAAGAAATAAGAATTGCTTTTATTTTGTTCTCCTGCCAAGGAAGAGCCTTCCACTTTGCAATCGTAATGGGTTTCATTAATGTTCTCCATAGTCCTCTTTTTGTTTTTTTGCTTTCATTAGTAAATGAAGTTTGACCTCAAGCTGACCTCAGAGATTGCCAATAAACTGTGTCCTCACAGTTCAGAACACTGCTTTGTGTTGATGGACCTTGTTTATAGACAAAAAGGCAGATTGAAGCCACAAGATTGTCCTGATCCTGCCAATTTAATTTCACAAATAGAGCCCTACAAAACTCTGTCTTACTCTTTTCTTGGCAGATCCTGAATGCTTTCAGGTAGTCTACTGCCAAATCAACCAACTTCTCCTACTCAGCTTTTCTCTAAAGCCTAGCAGAAAAGCTACAGTGAATAACATCCTATTGGGCCAAGGAAGAAAGAAAGGATAAAAATACTTCTGATATCACCAATCATATAGAAATTAACTGCCTTGTTTTGAAGACAAGGTAAAAAAAATTTTTTAAAAAAAGAGAAAGATCGCAAAGCCACTTGCCCATAGCACTTCTCTAAACTTCATGTCAAATATTTAATGTGAGATTCATTTTAATGTAAATGAACAGAAACTCAAAGCTAACTTAGTATCATTAATTTAACAAAGTAGAATTTTGCCTACCTATCTATATACTTATGATTCATTGTGGCAAACAAAGAAACTTCAAATACTCCCCAATGTTGATCACCAGTATGAAGAGCCCATCTTTTATCAGCTTCTTTAAAAGCATGCTAAAGATACCTCAATGTCCACACATGACCAATTTTACAAATGCCATATGCTCTAAGTGATAAAGCCTAGGCCTTTCAAAGACAAGTCTTATAGCCTCATCTGAATTTGGGGTTTACCTTTACCCTGCAGACTAGCATTCCACCAGTGGAAGAGGAAACCCTGTTTGTCTATACATGGACCCCAACATAAATCCCCTATATGACAAGTCTGGCATCCTTTAACAAAATGTTTTGAACTCATGCATGGAAAACGTAAGATTTTTTTTTTTTTTTGCCTCATTCTGGTCTCAGATACATTCACTTAGACATTGCTTAAATGCATTTATCATTTAATCATGGGCTTTTTCTTTAATGTGTTCTATTAAAAATTCCCCATGGATCAGCATATTTTTCTATTAGAGAATAGCCCATCAAGGGCATGTTCAGCCCCATAGACAATCTGGCAGAACACAAATCCTTACAGGAGCTTCATGAGAGGGTTTGGCCTCCTCTTCTGGATCACCAGGCAATAGCTCAGTATCTTTTTCCCAGCAGACTTTTATCAATGTCACAATCTAGCTCTGTTAGTCATACTTCTGGGAATGAATAAGCAAAGTTTTCTATGGGATCCCCAAGACTTCCTATTACCTTCTCTCTATTCTGTGGACATAGTATCATTCTGCATTTTTACCTAATATGCTTCAGGGGAATGCCAGAAACCAAGCAGCAGTCACTGGCTTCCTACTGCTGCTAGACATGTGGCCTATCAAGACTGTGTGACACCTTTATGAAACAGGACAACCTGTTTGTTCCAGTTTTTCATATGAATAAACAACAAAACCTTTTGGCAAGCCACACACGTGGTATGCCCATCTGTAATACCAATGAGCCTATGGTAATGGGAGAATCCCAAAGCTCATAGGCCATGTCAACTCACATTCGCAGCAGAAAAACACACACCAAAAAAAAAAAAAAAGTTTTGCTTAATACCTTTGCTAAGCTCTTTATGCTATATCCTGATTGATCCTCATAATAATTCTATTTACTCAGTATCATTTTCCTATTTTATAGAGAGGAGATTGAAGTTCATAGATATACGAGTTGTCCAAATAAATGGAAATAACACCTTTATGCCTTCAAACCCAGAACTTTTCCCAATAGACCATGCTTTTTTTCCCATTTCAACTACATTAAGACTTCTTTTTTTGGATTGACAAAAGGACTCCTCAAACCTTAACAATATCAATCACAACCTAGAAACATCCTCTCAAGTCTTCAGGGTATGCTCTACTGCCATGAATAGGGGAAGAACAATGCAATTGCATTGAATTTACAGCCTTTGTTGCTTTATGCAAAGATAAATGTCAAGTTCTAAGTATAAGTATATTGCTTGGTTTTAAAGAATGAGACAAATGCCTCTTCAGGTAGGTTTATTAATTTATGTATCAATGTACAAAGACCACAAAACTTCAACAACCCCTAAGAGTCAAGTTAGTTTACAAGGACAGAAAGTGCCTCAAAGTATACAGAATAGGGTTAAGAGAGAAAGAAGCTCCGTGGAAGATGAGGATGACCTCACTACCGCCATCATCAGGCTTTCAGACAGCACCGTTCTTTCACGGCTGTGGCTGCCCTTTACCTTGTAAGATGTTAAGCCATATCCCTGGTATACGACTTCCTTGTGGATTAGTTACCACATAAACTGAGTAGCTTAAAATAAGAAATATTTATTTTGTCTTAGTTTTGGGTACTGAAAGTCCAGTATCAAAGTGTCTTTAGTCTGTGCTCGCCAAAAGCTCTGGGAAAGGGTTCTTGTCTCTTCCAGATTCAGCTGGATTTTGACAAAGTCAACATTCACTGATTTGTAATTGCGAAACTCTGAACTGAGCCTCTGCATTCATGTGATCCTCTTCCTTATGTGTTTTATTTTAGTTTATTTTTAAAAGAGAGACAGAGAGAATGACCATACCAGGGCCTCAGCCACAGCTAATAAACTCCAGACATGTGTGCCCCCTTGTGGTGAATGTGGAACATTGCATGCTCATGTCACTGCGTTAGGCTACATGGAACATGGAGATTCTAACATGAGTTCTTATGTGTTTTGTGTCTAATTTTCCTCTTTATACAAACAAGGACATCACTTAGGGGATTAGAATTGGCACTAACCCTGTATAATTTCATCTTAACTTGATTATGTCTGCAAATGTACTTTCAAGAAAACAAGGTCATATTCATCTGTTTAGGTGTACATAAATTTAGGTAAACACTGTTTAAACCCAGAGATCTGACCTCTATCCCTAGCTTCACCCTAACTACCAATGGTGATAATCAAAACTGCCTTTTGACATTGCCAACCATTTCCTTGGACAGGACAGACATCACCCATAATTAAGAAACACTGCTCCACAGAAATGAGGGAAGAGAAGTATGGGTTGTGTGGTGGTTTGAACGTGAATGTGTGTCCACCATAGACTCAGGTGTTAAAATTAGACTTGTAACTTGGGTCTTCAGCCCTGTGGCTGGAGGAGGGGGCAGATGCTGGAGTCCAACCCAAAGGCTTGTTTGGGGGCGAATCTGATTATAGCCAAAAAGTGGAAGAGAGCAGTGTGAGTTCTGGAGGAATTTGGTGCTTGCTGGCTGCTGGTGGTTTCTCTCTCTGCTTGGATTTATGAGTGAGAGCCAGCTTCTTCCACCATTGATGGAACTTCCCTTGGATCTATAAGCTAAAATAAATCCCTTTCTCCCATAAAACTGCATTTGGTTGGGTTCTCATCCCCGAAATAGAAATTGCCTATGACAGAAATTTGTGCCAGAATAGTGGGGCACTGTGCCACAAATCTGATCATGTGGACTTTGCTCTTTTGGAAACTTTGTTCTGAGGAATGGGTATAGAATTTGTAAGTGCAGCTGAAGATGTGTTACAGAGTGATAGGCCAAACTTTATGGGTTATTCTGGTGAAAGTTTAAAATGGTAAGTGTAGAGAGAATTGTGTTGGCTTATGAACCTTCAAATGGAAGGAAAGACAGCAGGGAACGTTGTTGTAACTGGGCTCCTGACATAAAGGCTGGCTGCATTCTGCTGCCCATGCCCAGAGAATTGGGTCAATGTTGAATTTGAAAGTCACGGACTGATATACTTTGTGAAAGATATAGAACTGGAAGGTATGAGCTGTAAGGTTGCAACATTTGAGGAAGTTTAAAATGAGTGGCAGAGACGGGCTTTTGGTTACTGGAGCTGCTATTGCCAAGCAGATTACTACCATTAAGATGCTTACATTGAAACAATGGAAAGATGCATGAGGTGATCTCCACCAAGAAAAGAATGTATAACAGGAATGCAAACTCTTTTGAAAGAAGATGACTGAAAGGAAGAATTCTAAAAGATAACCTTGTCTTCAAGGTCACAATTTATTTTGTGTGGCTGCACACCTGGTATTGATTTAGGATGCATGAAAAATGTATGGAAGTAGGTCATGAAATGCACATGGCTCCAGGAGCTACTGCTAAGATGCAGCAAGTAAAATAGGGTAATTTCCTTAGATGGCCAGTGAGGACATTGTCTGAAGTTAAATAAGAGCCACTGCTGAGATGTGGCATGAGAAGCAGCATACTCCTGTTTTAAAAGCTGAAAAGGCCAGTCTCATGGAGCTAAAGATGGACCATGGTTTGCAATGGAGACACAAAGAGGTATTGAATATACCAGGAGTACGCAAAGCTACCATGAAACACTGTTGGCTCAATGTGGAAGTTTTCCATGGCTCCTCTACCCAGATGGAGGGATGAAAATTGGAAACCCAGAGACTGTCATTACTGGATACAAATGTAGGACTTGAACTGTAGATGTTTGATGTTTACTGACGGTTATTGACTTTATGTTGGTCCAGTTTCTGCCTTATAGCAATGGAAATGTTTACTATGTCTTATATTATGTTAAAAGTATATAAATTAGTTTGATTTTACAGGATCCACAGTTAAGGAAAAGTTGGCAAAGACTATGAGGACCTTTAAATTTGGACTAAATGCAATTTACACTGTGGTATGGTTATCAGTCTATGGGAGCCAGGGGCATAATGTGGTGGTTTGAATGTGAATGCATGTCCCCCATTGACTCAGGTGTTAAAATTAAACTTACAGCTTTTATCTTTAGCTGCTTGCCTAGAGGAAGTGTCACTGGGGGCGGATCCTGGGGTCCAGCACTAAGGTGTGTTTGGGGATGAATCCATTCCAGCCCAAATGTACAAGAGAGTAGTCTGGGCCCTTGTGGGTTTCTGTGTGCTGGCACCAGTGTTTTGCTTGCTGCATTTTCCCTCTCTGCTTGGATCTGCGAAAGTGAGCTAACTTCTTCAGCCATTGATGAAACTTCCCCTGGAACTTTAAGCTTGAAATAAATCCCTTCCTCCAATAAAGCTGTTTGGTTGAATATTCATCCCAGCCATATAGAAACTGTCTACACCAGATTGCCTAGCTACCAGAGGTGGAGGAGCAGCAGACCGAGGTCAGTGGTAGAAGAAAGGCTGGTGTTTCAGGCTCTTCACAGCTGTTCCACTTCCCCATTTTCTTCTCCTCTGTTTGTACTATTTTTCTCATCCAGTCCACCTTGATTTTTCTCCTTTTGTTTGCTCTATTGGTCTCCTGTTAACTCCATTTCCCTTCCCTAAGTGCATTCTTCCTTTCCCTTCTTTATTTGTTATTATTATTATTATTATTATTATTATTATTATTTAGAGAAAGAGGGAGAGAGAAAGAATGGGTACACCATGGCTTCCAGCCGCTGCAGACGAACTCCAGACGCATGCGCCCCCTTGTGCATCTGGCTAACGTGGGTCCTGGGTAATCGAGCCTCGAACCAGGGTCCTTAGGCTTCACAGGCAAGCGCTTAACCTCTAAGCCATCTCTCCAGCCCTCCTTTCCTTCTTTAAGCTACCCTTAGCTACCATTAGCAAAAAAGTCACAATGGAAAAAGACTAGCATCGTGCTGTTGGGTAGGGTGACAAGGTGAGCTGGAAAAGAAGGGAACAAAACAGGCTCCTTCCTTGCTTGTCACCTTGCTCTTACTCAGTCTTTTCTCTCTTAAGAGTTTATTAAATTCATTCAGTTAGAAAAAAAAAGAAATGTAAAAGGAATTATGAACACTTGAGGAAAATTACTTTTTTTTAAGGTTAAGTAGTATGACAATGGCAGCTGATAGAGCAAATTAAATTCTAACTGCACCAGTGGCTTGATAGATATCACTTTGCTAAGTGTTAGTGAGAAAATGCCTTCTTGGGAATATGAAGCTCAAATTCAGAATGAACATGTCGGTTGTGGCATTCAATTCAATTAAGTGAAATTCATTAATACAAAGAGGAAAGGGGTCAGATGGAAAATTGAAATTTGTAAAACAGATTCAAAGCCTTTTAAAAAAAGAAAGAAAACATACACACAATATATTTAGGAAAACACACATGTATATTTAATCCAGAGTCAAGAGGGAGAAAAATATTTCACCTTTGAATCAGTGAGCAATCACAATGTGGCTAGAATTATTTCATGTCCTGTGGCATTTGAAGACCATGTATAAAATACTCTTTGTGTGTGTAAACCCATTGGAAAGCTTGTCAGCATCTCATCCATCTCAGGAAAACATTCTCAATCATAAGGACAACTGCAGTCACTCTATGCCAACACTGCACATCAAGAATTTTGGCTTTCCCCAGCTGATCCACATTCCCATTTTCTTCCTCTCTCTCTGTACAGATCTTTTCATCCATTCTACCTTGGGTTTTCTCCTTTTGTTTGCCATCTTGGTCTCTTGTTCTCTCCATTCCCTTCCCTACGTGCATTTTTTTTTTTCCTCTCCCGTCCTTAAAGGGAATCCATAGGTAGCATTAAAGGCAACCACCAACTGGGAATTCCCAGCAATCACCAAGTATTCCTTAAAAAAAATAGTAAAATGAGTTCTATAAAATGTTCTCCACGAAATATTTATAACCCACTTAGCAGATCACTTCACTTAAGGCATCCATGCAGGGCTGGCTAAAAGAGTTTTCCAAATCTTATTTTGCCTACATGCAAGCAAGTCTCCCTTATTAGTGATCAATTACCAGCCAGGTTAGTTCTCTTAAGTCATTAATATATACCTTGTACTGTCACATCTAGTAACTGGGAATCACACATCCAATAAGCCTTCAGATACTGTTATTAATAAAGCAGTCTAAGCCTCACCAGGATCTATATTGTGTATACAAGCGGTAATTTTTCATTGCCTTCCAGCCTGGCTTACGGTAGAACACAAAGCAGCCTGTGCTCAAACCCCAAGACAGGTTCTTGCTGGATAGCACACTGTTGCCATCAACTCCCAAAACTCTCAGTAAAGGTGTTGTTTCAAAGGCTTCTTTCTTTGGGCTGTTAAGATATAATGAACTTAAGAAGGACCAAATTTAAGAAGTCCCCACTTTCTCATCCTCCATGTGCAAGATTTCTAAGTTGGCAATGTAGCTGAACCACACACATGAAATCTTGTTTCAATTAAGTACTTTATGAAAGTATAAGCTATTTGTGTCAGGAGAAGAGGAAGTGAGGATTGAAGAGAAACTACAACACAAACCCATCAATAGGAAGTCAAAGAGTATAGAGAATGAAAGAATGCCTTTCCTCGTCCTACTATAATGCCAGTTATCCTGAGCCAAACCCCCCTTTCCCTCTCTTTCTCTCTCTCCCCTCCTCCTCCCTCCACCTCTTCTTCTCTTAAACATGTTTCCTGTATGTGAGCTAAGATGAGACAATGAATATGACGCTCAAGCAGGCAAGGAGGCATGGTTTAAGGGCTCCAGACCTAACGTGTTTATTGTCTGCCTGTCCCTTGCTGCTTCCAGAGCCTAATGCACGATAAGTTAGATAACTGTGGGAAGCTGTGCTCCTGTATGCAGACCAGTGATGTGATATGACCAAGGGAAGAAAGGGCTCCAGTGTGAACTAAGTACTGAACAGGGCCGGGAAGGCCAGATGTCCTTTGATGGTATCCCATGAATCACTGTTATTTCTGGCCTCATTGGAATCTAAAGCCCTATTGAGAGTTACATTTCAATTAATAACATTAATAGTTGGAATTTAATAATTTCTTATCACACTGAACAAAGAGCCTTATTTTCATTTTTTTTGATTTCCTAATCAAAATCACATATGAAGGTATTGTTAGTACCACTATTTTATTTCCTTTCTTGTTCACTTTTTTTTTTTTTTTTTTTTTTTTGCTTTGTTTTGGCTTTGGTTTTTCGAGGTAGGGTCTCGCTGTAGCCCAGGCTGAACTAGAATTCACTATGTAGCCTCAGGGTGGCTTTGAACTCATACCAATTCTCCTACCTCTGCCTCTCGAGTTCTGGGATTAAAGGTGTGTGTTAACACACCTGGCTTATTTACTTTTAGGTTAACATATATGGTAATGAGTTTCATTTCACATTGTCACATATGTGTCATTCTATTTTGCTATTATCATCTCCGCCCCCATCCTCCCTGCCCACTCTCTCCAATGACTTTCCTTTCCCAAGTAAGTAGTCCACATTCTGCTTTCCTATGACATGAACAAGATTATGCTCTCTCATTTTCTCCCTTCCACTCCTTGAGATCTTTTCATTTTCTCTCACAGTTCCCTTTCTACTTTTATGACCTACACACACATTTAAATCAAGACTCCATATGTGAGAGAAAATGCAGTACTTTTCCAAATCTGGATTATTTTGCCTAACATAATGATCGCAGGTTGCAACCACTTTTCTATAAATATAACCATTTAACTTTTATTTATGACTTAAATCTATGAGGGAATAAAATTCCATTGTGTATAAGCACATTTTCTTTAGCCATTCATCTTTTGATGGACATTTAGAATGGTTCTATTTCTTAGCTACTGTGGATAGTGCAGCAACAAATATTGATATGCATGTATCTCCTCAAAGTGTTCACTTAGAGTCCTTCAGGTATATTCCCAAGAATGGTATGGCTGGGTTGCATGGTAGTTCTATTTTTAGTTTTCATTGGAACCTGCACTCTGATTTCCACAGTGCCTAAATAAACTTATATTCCTACAAAAAGTGTATAAGAGTTTCTATTACCTCATGTTCACTAACATTTGTTACCATTTTTTTTAATTAAGGGCATCTGACAAGAGTGAGATGGAATCTCAAAGTATTTCCTGAATGGCTATGGATATTGTATTACTTTTTCAAATATTTATTTGCCATTTGTATCTCTTCTTTTGAGAACTGTCTGTTAAGTTCATTAGCACATTTGTTTAGCATGTGTGTGTGTATGTGTGTGTAATTTTTCCAGTTCTTTATATATTCTAGATATTAATTCCCTGTGTGAGGAATGTTTCTCCATTCTATAGGCTGTCCCTTCACTCTGTTATTTCTTTTGCTATGTTGAAGATGTTAATTTCATGTTACACCATTTGTCAGTAATTGGTATTATCTCTTATATTACCAATATTTTAAAGATAAGGATCCAGAGAAGAACTGAAAAATGAAAATATGTGCCCTGGGTCATACAGCTGGCCAGTAGAAGTTCTGTGATTCAGTCTAAGTTCATTTGATTTCCCAGTCCCTATTCCTGACCTCCGAATGATGCTGTCTCCTTCCAGACCTGCGATGTTTTGAACTCAGAGCCATCCTCAACAGCTGTGCAGCCTGGATACTACCCAACTACAGAGGCACTTCACTGAGATAGATGGAAAAGCAAACACTGTCTGTGGATTTGAGCAACACGGCAGTGTTACTCATACTTGACAAGATAAGACTTCCAGACACCAAACCATCACCTCCACCACTGGCAGACCTTCAATACTCATGCCCCAAGGGGAGTTTGTGAATGAGGGTTCTGTCATCATCTCATCACACCAGTCTAGTGATCACTCAGTGTGAAAATATCATTCACTCAAAGGCCCACAGTACAATTTTGCCTTTTCGTCCAATGGCCCAGTAGCCATGCTCCTGCCCCATGTAATGCCCATCAATATACATTTACAATAGATTTTTCATTCAACTCCAATGGTCCTCTGGTTAATTTACACAGTGCCAAACTGACCTTTCCAAATGTGTCCCATAACACAGTGAAAGTGAGGAAAATTTACTGCTAGGAACCCAAAATATGCTACCTTGTGAAATATGGGTTTTTCATGGCTTGATTTGAGTTTGCTATCAGAAACTGTGGAGCAGTTCAATGATTATTCACCATTTGAGGAAAGGAAAACACCGTTCAGAGGCCTTCAGGGGCTGTATTTCATAGCCCTTTCAAATGTTCACATAGGTGATTAAAAGCCCTGCAACCAGCAGCAATTGCAGACCTGCTGGTCACATTCTAGAGAAAGAGATGGATTTTTCTGAAAGGGAAGAAACTTAAGAACCTACAGGCACTGGGAAACTTGGTGCAGATTTCCCTAGTTCATTTGTGAAGAAAAATCTTTCCAAGCCTTCCCCATGCTCGTCTAAACTTTCATTCATCACATGAAATCTATTATCTCTTTAAATCTACTTTTTTTTTTTTCTGATCCCAGACATGACTTCAGTGATATGTGGATTGGCCCACTCCACCACATGGCAATGTGGCATTTACCCTGTGAGGAGATGCAGAAATAAAACTGAATAATTGTTTAAAATTATTTTTGTTTATTTTTATTTATTTATTTGAGAGCGACAGACAGAGAGAAAGAGGCAGATAGAGAGAGAGGAGAGAGAATGGGAGCTCCAGGGCCTCCAGCCACTGCAAATGAACTCCAGACGTGTACGTCCCTTGTGCATCTAACTAATGTGGGTCCTGGGGAATTGAGCCCCTAACAGGGGTCCTTAGGCTTCACAGGCAAGGGCTTAACTGCTAAGCCATCTCTCCAGCCTGAATTGAATAATTTTTAAGAAGACCATTGTATGAGGGTGTTGGCAATAAGCACACAGGAAAATACAGGAATAAGCAAAGGATGATATAGCTACCTGGGACTAGTTTTAAGTATTCTCAACATGAAGACACAGGAAGCCTTAACTGGAACCTAGAGAAAGCAGAAGGTGTGAAGAGGGATATTGCTGTAACCTAAAACATTCCGAGGAAGGATACAGCCAATCCCAAGCCAAGGATGAAGCTGAAAGAAAAATGCCATGATCTTACTCCGGAGTCTTCCTTATATCCAGTCTTTTATATTGTCTTCCATTGGTTACACTGCTGTAGTTACTTATTCATTGCTGGGACAGAACATTCAACCAAATGCAACTCACGAAAGAACAGTGTTTATTTTGGCTTCCAGTTTGAAGGAAAAGTTTCATCATGGTAAGGAAGCATGGTAGAGCAAAGGCTGAGTGTCACTTCTAGACACAACAGCCAGCAGAAGGCAGCAAGAAAGGGAGCTGAGCCCTAGGAAGAGGATCTGGCTATAACAGCCCTAAGGCTGCCAACAAGAACATATGACACCAGCTGGGCAGCATTCAAAACACATGACCCCAGAAGGAAAGTCCAATTCAAACCACACATACCCAACTAAAACCCTTCTAACAAAGAATTCTGTAAGTACAGACCATAAAATCTGGCCCTTCTAATTCATGAAGTGATGTTCCACAACTAGGGTGCTAGGGTGGGTAATATGAAAATGTTTACTATAGAAATGAAAGTTATTAAAATCCAGTTTTATCCTTGTCTCCAAGCCTGCCTCAAATTCAGTGACAACCATTCATTCTGTGTTGCAGGTGCCTGAATAATATGAAGCAACACAATGGAATTTAAGTTATATTGCCCATGGCCAGTTTAGCATGAGCTGTCTCTTTAAAATTCAGAACTTCATTATGATAAATTCCAAAAGATTTCTACTCTTCTGAAGATATCCTTTGAGGCAGAAAACCATGATTGGTGATCAACAAAAATGTGCACCTACTTATTACAGATAATCTATTTATCTAAGTATTGAAATAAATGTGAAAATGAGAAGATCAAAAGTCAGAGGGTCCAAGTATCACCAAATAACTCAGCAAGTATGGCACAGATGTCCAAATTCAGGCTTTTTTGGGGTTCAAGATTTTAATCACATGTCATTCTCTCTTATATCACTCTGACCTCCGTAGTGCTAATTAGGCATGCCTGATACACACCAGACTTAAATATGTTTTCTTTCTTTCTTTCTTTCTTTTTTGGTGAATGGGTGGATGTGTGAGTGGGTTTAGCTGAAAAGGTAAGACCATAATTCGGCAGCTCTGTTACTATTCTTTAGGCTCCTCTTTAATTAATTTCATAATGAATTGCTAGACCAGCAATTTTTGTCATCCGAACAGATAGCAAAAAGCAGAAAGCAGGGCCCTCTGACTCATATAATAGACAATGTTTCTGAGAAAAGCTAAAGCAACAAACACAAGTCCAGGAACATAATTGAGCTCATAATCAAACAAATATGTGTAATGTGTAAAGAAATAGCCACAAATCAGCCCTTCTCAAGTGGGTATCTGGTGAAAGGCTGAGGCAGTGTTCATGCACAGAGAGGGAGTGCTGCTCAGATAGACATGGCAGGGCAGGAAAAATGTTAGATGACAAGGTGAAAGATACACAATGAAAATAAATGAGAGCCATTTGAAGGCAGTATCCCTCGTTAGCATGAGGAAAGCACAAAGGAGGAGGACAGGAGCCCACTGCCTTTCTCAAACCAGTATTCTAATATCTAATTACTCATTTTAACATCTGTGTTCACCAAAACATTCATGTAACTTGAATAATATCTTATTCACAATGTAAAGACTAGCCTGATAAATTCTATGGTTAAGAAAATTCTAAGGAAAAGGTTTTATTTTAAAATATATTATTGAAATTCTTTTCTCTGTAAAGCAATGACTAGGTAGTCTATTTGAAAGTAAAGAGGCAGGACAAAGCTCATTCTGATTTTCATTCCACTAAGGTTCATGGCCCTTTTGAGTTTAGCAGATTTGAACGGGTTTTGGTTCATCATGAAAGCTCGGACATAACCAGATTTCCTCCACGTTTGTAGGGGCCTGAGGATGAGACAGGAAAAGGTGTAGAAAGGCAATTTTAACAAGCTTTCAAAAACAAAGATATGAGGAATCTTTTAAAAGTACTTAAGGATTTCCATTTGCAGGTACAAATAAAAGATCTATGCTCCTACTAAGTACAACTTAAAACTCTGGTCCTCAAATAGAAAACAAACAAGGAGTCTCTGAAAAGCAGAGAACGTAAACCAGCTAGGGTTCTCAGGACATAAGTCACGACATGATGTCTCTGAGTTTTCCTTTTGACTCATTCAGCCCAAACCTAGAGCTGAATAAGTCAGCAAGATAGAAAGAACAACGGTCTTAAGAAAGAAGAAAGGGCAGGAGGGCGGTGGGAAGGAAGGATGGATGGAAGAAGAGACAGAGGGTGGGAGAAAATTTTAAGAGAAAGCTCTCCTCCCTAATCAAAGGACCAGGAGAGAGGCCGCCTAACAAGCCAGAAAACCTTTATAAAATAACACTTCAGTCAAACATTGCTAATAATGTTGGTAATAAAACTGTATAGAGTCTACTTTGCACACATCCCAAAGATACCCCCGGCAGGCCCCATCCCAGTACAATGTTCAGAGAAATCCCAGCAGCGTCAGGGAAGTCAGGTGAGAAGAGCGGATTCTTATTTCCTATCAGAAACAGTAATGAGCCACTCTGCCCACTTGCCACTGGCAGGTATCAGCACAGTCGTAGTAAATCAGGACTTCTAGCAGAGACAAGACCATGCCTCACTGTGGTGTCAGAAGAGGCCACTCCCAGCCAGTGGAACCAGTGTGGCCTAAGGTTCAGCAAGATTATATCCCAAAAAGTATTGCTCAGGACCTCTCTCTGGAGAACCAAGAAAGAAGGCAAGTAGAAAAGCCAGATTTCTGCTTTTCTACTTCAGAGCAGTGTCAAATGAAGCAATTTTGTTTCTTACATAACAACTGTTACAAAATTGCTACCAATCTGGTAGCTTACATGCACAGAAACTAATTCTTTGAGGCTTATGAAGGCCAGAAATCTGAACCAAGTGGCTGGAAGAACTTTGCTCATTCTGAAGTGCTCAGAGGAAAATGCTCCCTTGCTTCTCACAGCATCTGGTATCTCAAGATGTTCTTTCCCTGTGACAGCACAGCTCCTGTCTTGGGCTCTGCCTTCACAGAGCCTTTTCCCATGTTTCTTTATAGCTTTTTTTTTTCTATGTATAAAGACAACACTCATTGGATGTACAGCCTAGGCTGAAACCAAGATTACTTCATCTCAAGGCCCTTATTTATTTATTTTATTTTATTTTAGGGAGAGCAAGAAAGAGAGAGAAAGAAGGGGAGGGACAGAGAGAGAACTGGTGCACCAGGGCATCAGCCATTGCAATCGAATTCCAGACACATGCGCCACCTCGTGGGCATGTGCGACCTTGCACTTGCCTCACCTTTGGGCATATGCCTAACTTGGGATATGGAGAGTCGAACATGGGTCCTTAGACTTCGCAGGCCATATCTCTAGCCCAACACCCTTAATTATATCTGAAAGATCGTTTTACTAAACAAAATCCTATTCTGAGGTCCCAAGCTGACATACATTTTTGATAACTCTGTTGAACCCATTAAAGTACCTAAAACAGAACACTTTAATAAAATCTATACTCACATAATAAAAAAGCTAGAAATGTCTACAAAATTCAGTTATAATAAAAAAAATCTGGGGGCTAGAGAGATGGCTTAGTGGTTAAGTGCTTGCCTGTGAAGACTGAGCATCCTGGTTCGAGGCTCTATTCCCCAGGACCCATGTAAGCCAGATGCACAAGGTGGTGCATGCATCTGGAGTTCGTTTGCAGTGGCTAGAGGCCCTGGCATGCCCATATTCTCTCTCTCTCTCCCTTTCTCTGGCTCTTTCTCTCTGTATCTGTTGCTCTTAAATAAATAAAATAAAAATAAACAAAAAAAGTTAAAAAAAATATGGGGCTAGAGAGATGGCTTAGCAGTTATGGTGCTTGCCTGTGAAGCCCAAGAACTAGTATTCAAATCTTCAGGTCCCATGTAGCCAGACGCATAGTGATACAAGCATGCAATGTCACACATGCACTCAAGGGGGCTCACATGTCTGGAGTTCATTTGCAGCAGGCAGAAGGTCCTGGCACACCCATTCTCTCTCTCTCTCATTCTCTCTCTCTTCTTCTTTCTCTCTCTCTCTCTCTCTCTCTCTCTCTCTCTCTCTCTGTCTTTCTCTCTCTCTCTCTCATAATAATAACAATAAATCTGGAAGATAATCCTTGAAAGGTTAAATCAATAGAACTAACACTGAGAAGACAAAGAGACATAATATTTACCTGACAAAAACCTTAAACATCAAAGGTAAAAATGTTTCAATGTGAAATTATCAACATATTTTAAAGCAAATGAAATTAACAGTTAAAAAGGAAGAAATAAGGAACACTGAACTATTACAACTGAGAAGTAGGTGTGTTGGTACGTGCCTATAATCCTAACAATTGGCAGGTGGAAGCAAGAGGATCAAGGGTTCAAGTTATCTTACACTACACAGTAAGTTCAAAGTGAGCCTGGGATCTGTGAGACTTTGTCTACAGAAAACCAAAAGAAGAAAAAGAAAAGTAACTCTATACTCAGCTTTTTCAGAAGTCTCCATATTACTTTCCAAAGTGGTTGTACCATCCTACATTCCCACTAACAGTGGATGAGTGTTCCTACTTCTCCACATCCTCGCCAGAATTTATTTTTATTTGATTTTTTGATGTTTTCTATCCTTATTGGGGTAAGGTGGAATCTCATAGCTGTTTTAATTTGCATTTCACTGATGGTTAGGGATGATGAACATTTTCTTAAGTGTATGTTTGCCATTTTTATTTCTTCCTCTGTGAACTGCCTGTTCAGCTCTTTGCCCCATTTTGTGAGTGGGGTGTTTGACTTCTTACTGTTTAGATTTTTGAGTTCTTTGTAGATTCTAGAGATTAGGCCTCTACCAGTTGGATAATCCGCAAATATTTTCGATGAAAAGGAAGGAATTTTAGAACTTAAAAATACACATGGACATAAAAGGTAATTAATAGATAAGCTAAAACATTATGGAAGAGAAAAAGAAAGAATTGTTAACTTGATAGGAAAAACAGAAATTTTCTAGTCTGAATAACAGAGAAATAGAATAGAAACAATAACAACAACCAAAAAAATAGCAGATTATAAAAATAAATGTGATATAGTAATCAAGGAACCAACAATTTATATTCAGAGTTCCAAAATTAAGAGAAGAAAGAGAGAGAGAGAGAGAGAGAGAGAGAGAGACTGAAAAAGAACTAAAGACTGCAATCTTCCTGAGTTTGCTGCAAAGATCCACCTGAAGATTCTTGTAGCTCAGCTCCTCATCTTGTGACAGGTACCTGTCCTCCAAGGTGCCAGTCAGCAATGCTGCACACACCTGTAGGAAGCCCCAGACTGACCACTCCCACTGGCCCTCTGCAACTTCCCTACTGCTACTGAGGCCTAAGGCCCATCTCATACTACTGCTTCTACCCAGACAAGCCACACATGTGGCCAAGCTACTGAAGTAGATTACTTGAAGCTGATTCCTCTGCCTCTTTCAGAACCATCACAGTTGACTTATGAATAGGAGATATATTTTTTATATAATCAATAAAACAAAAAATAAATAAGTGGAACTAATTCCAAGTAGGCTAAATCCAAATAAATATATAAGAACCATAATATTTAAACTTTCAAAACGTGAAGAAAAATTATTATTCTCAACATAATAGAAACAATACCTTCCCTATAGGAAAAAACCACCATTTGAATGACAGTGGTGCTCTCATAAAAACCCACAGAGGACAAAATAAGTGGCATAATGTGCTTTTATTGCTAAAAAAATAAAAAAGAATTATCAACAGAGTCCTATGTCAAGTGAAAATATTCCGTAAGAACAATGTGTCACACTATGCAATTAGCCACATTAATGGACTCAACAAGAAAACTCACACCATCATGTCAATTAATGAAGAAAAGTCCCTTAATGAAATTCAGTACCAATTAATGAAAATCTCCTAGACAGATAGGAATAGGGGATTACATTCTCATCTTGGCATTGCTCATCTACAAACAAATCCATAGCTAACATACGTGATTGTGTTTGTCATTGTGTTTCTATATCAGAATACCACACATCAGAAACTAAATTTTGTAAATATATCAAAATCCCATACATTAGATAATTAAATTTTGTAAATTTAAAAGAACAGAAATTTTTATGTAACAATTATGGAGACTGAGCAATCAAAGGTCAAGATGCAGGTAGGTTCAGTCGTCTAGTGAGGACTCTAGTCACTTTTAGGATGGTTCCTCCAGAAGAAAGGTACTGTGTCCTCACATAGCAGGAGGCAGAGGGCAAGAAGAGA
Source organism: Dipus sagitta (assembly GCA_036346955.1). Lineage (NCBI taxonomy): Eukaryota > Metazoa > Chordata > Mammalia > Rodentia > Dipodidae > Dipus > Dipus sagitta. The sequence continues at coordinate 122,645,999 of CM070772.1, forward strand.
TGAAATTTCCCAGGCAAGGCCTTTTATAAGGACACATAACCCTTTCCATGAAGGAGGAATCCTCTAAGTACCCTTTAAAGCCCCCATCTCTCAATACCATCACATTGGCAATATGTGAATTTCAGAAGAAACACATTGAAGCCATAGCAGTAGGAAAAATACTAGATTTTTTTTATCCTAAGATGAGGAATGAGAGAAGCATGCCCACTCTCACCAATCCTATCCTAAATGGTGCTGGAAACTAGCTTATCTGGTTCACTGAAAAGAGTATGAATATTGGCGCTTGTCCTAAGAACCATCCTTCCTGAGTCTATTTGTGCAGCATCTTTATCCAATCTGTCTTTAAAATGGGCCCTCCACTCCACCCTCCTCATCCCTGCAGGGTTCTATTCAATGTCACTGCTATTTCATGTCTGCACAGAGACAAGACAGTCCCAGAAGTCTGCTGTTTCACATTTATCTTTCCACAGTCCAACCCTAGCAGCCACAGTCATCTCTTCAGTGTACAAGGCAGAGTATCACCCTCTCTTTCAACACATCACTGGTGCCTACTTCCCAAAGGGAAAGCCAGTAGCCTTATAGTTGCTATAACTCCCTCCAGGAAGTGGTTACCACCCCCTTCCAAACACTACCTCTGACTCTCTTCCTTACCGATTTCACTGACTAGAACCCATGAAGATTGCTTCTTCTCACTGCTTTATTTCAAACACCTATTTGCATTTCCCATTTCTACTGCCAGGAATGGTCCTGCAAGGCCCCTCCTCCAAAGGGTACCTCGCCCAGTGCCTTGTCTGTCTCACCACTTCTCACAACTCAGAGGCCCTGGCACACTCTATTCCCCATTTTCTTCTTTTTCCTGTTTTCCTTGGGATTAATAGACATTTAATTTATCCATGTATGTGTATGCTCTCTGCATCCCTCTAAAAATCAAAGCCCTAGGAAGGTGGGACACACTTATTGTTCTATTTCTAGTAGGCATGTACTAGGTACGTGTGAAATGTTTGCTAAGGAAATGAGTGGCTTAAAGTAGTTCTTCATGTCTTTGTACTTCCATTCATCCTTCCTTCCATTCTTTTGTTCTTTCTTCTTTTTTAAGAAAATATTCAAAAACCTACTGATAATGCAAGGTTGTGCCATAGATTCTGCAAAATATGAGTAAATATCCCTGTTTTCTGATAGCATACAGGCACATGAACAAAATAACATATAAGAAATAGGTAGTAACTATGTTTGCAAAATATTCTGTACAAATTAAAATAGAAATGAACACAGAAAAGAAACTATGATAATTTACTTTAGACCACTGAGACAAAATGCCTACCACAAAAAAAAAATAGGAAAATAGTGATGTAATTTTCTCATAGTTTTAGAGATTTCAGTCCATTGTGTGAGAGGGGGCATGGTAAAGCATATTAGCATGGAGAAGAGAAAATCAATATACCTGCTATAACTGTTTCTTTCTTTCCTCTTTATATCCAGAGCCTCTAGCCTATAAGACGGTACTGTTCACATTGGGGGTGGTCTCACTCCAACTCTTAATCCTTTCTACAAATGCCCTTACAGACATAGCCACAGGTGTGCTTTTCAAATCTCCTGGATAATTCACAATCAAATGTTGCTTACAATCAAAATTAATTATCACAGGAATAGACAGGCACTGGGAAAAAATGTTCCCAAAATCAGTTATTTTGTGTGCCCTCCTAATACCTCACACTTAGAGTGGTGATATATATATATATTTTTTTTTCTTTTTCCTTGGGCCAGGTAGTGCCTCCTAACACCTGAAGAAGAGAGTCCAGTGAACTCTGTCTTCACTTCAACAATTTCCCTGGTGCTCAGAGACTAAACCTACATGGAGAGGCAGATGGTGGGGTAATTTGTTCTTAGATTATGAGTTTGCAAAGATCATTTGTCAAACTATGAGCTGTGCCAGGCCCCTTTCGTCTGCCTGTTACTGTTCTAAACCAATACTCACTTTCAGAACTATGAAATATCCCCATTGAGTCTCTGCTCTAAGAGAGTTAGAGGGATAGGTGTGTGGCCATCATCAAAGACCCTGATAATGGACAGAGCCTTGCATGCTGTTCCCATATTGGTATAAATCATGTCTGACCTGGACAGTGTCCAGCCCATCCACAAATCCTGCACTGACTAAAACCCCATCTCTCTTCACGCTGAAGCCAGAACACTGGGCAATAAAAGTGCAATCACGAGACAGTTGTTATTCCAGACAAGTGCCTTGTTCCCCCATCTGCCCAAGAAGTGGGGAAGATTATTCATTTAGCTCAAAATGCAATTTTTATTTTCTGAATTTGTTTCAGTTGAATTCTCTCATGCTTTTTACCCCATAATAAGTTTATATTCTGTTCTACTTGAATCAGCAAAACCTCAGGGGCGCCTCTTGCAAGTTACATATGACAATGATTAGCAACTCAAAGCAGAAGCCTGTTCAAAACTCCCAGAAGCAGAATACAACCCAATATTACAAAAGGAAACTGAGGAAAGAACCAGGAGCAGTGCAACAAGAACCTGAGCTTGAGAGATTAGCTGGGCTCCTCTCTCCTGTGCAAACCGATCAGAGCTTCTCTGCTCTTTGAAGTCGTTTTCATTTTCTTATTCAATCTTTGATGCCTTTCTGTTAGTGCATCTCTCAGACCAACCTCATATCTCCTTTGTAGAGGCCAATGTTCTTGATTGTTGTGATGTGGTTTTCATTCATGTCTCTTATGTTGAGAATACATTTTCTTCAACAGTGGGATCTCATTGTGCCTTGGCATTAACACATGATTTTCTTGTGCTGGGATCTCATTGTGCCTTGGCATTGACACACAATTTTCCGTTGTTGAGAATATATTTTCTTCAAAAGTGGGATCTCAATGTGCCTTGGCATTGGCATATGATTTTCTTGTGCTGGGAATACATTTTCCTCAACAGTGGGATCTTATTGTGCCTTGGCATTGACACACAACTTTCCCGTGTTGGGAATGCATTTTCTTCAACAGTGGGATCTCAATGAGCCCTAGTGTTGACACGTGATTTTCTTGTGCTCAGAGTACATTTTCTTCAACGTTGCACGTTGGCATTGACAGTATTGCTCAAGAGGAGTTGTGTGGTACATTCTTCAGGGTAGAAAATGAGTTTCACCAGAACCTGTCTTTAAACCAATTGACCCACTCTATCCATACAAAGTGGGCATACACTTATGAAAAGCTTTAGGATGTTTCAGACTAGTGTTTCCTTTCCAATTTGAGTTCTGGGAAGGTGGAATATACCATTGTGCCTCTCTAAGCTGGAGGACAGGATCCTTTGCTTAGTGCCACCAATGAGGAAGGCATTCCCACCAGCCTCAGTCATGTTTGCCTGCCAGCCTCTGCCCTTGTCCTTTCTGTTCATAAGCACTCCACAGGTTCCCAAAGAAACCCAGAGTCTGCTCTCATGTCCATATGACTCTCACAGGCTCACCATTCAGGCAGACTGGCTTTTTTGATTGTTTTTTATCTTCTGACACCAGATTTTTTTTCTTTCTTTTCCTACTGGATGTGTTTTCTTTTTGAATCATGACTTTCTAAAGTTTTATTTCAAAATAATTTCAGATTCAACAGAATCTGTTCAAAAGATGGCTATGTACTTTTCACCCAGAATCCTCTAAATCTAAATCAACAGGAAGGATAAAATGCATGTATACATAAATGCTCTCCCTTTCTCTATATATACCTATCTACTCTCTCTCTCTCTCAATCTCTCTCTCAATCTCTCTCTCTCTCTCTCTCTCTTCTCTCCACCCCTCTCTCCATGGTAAGTTGTGGCATTTGATCTGGTTGTTTTACTTTTGCTATAGAAAAAAACTTCAGTAAGCATTAACTATGTGGCATCTATGCATGGAGATCTTCACTTCAGACACTTCTGATTATCTCAATATAAATCTCATTCTTTGGAAGCAGAAATTCTGATGTGAATGTGGATATCTTTAGAAAATGGTTTAGTATATTATAGTATTAACTGACATGTTTAGGAGACAGAAGCCCAGTGGTTATGATGGGAAATGAAAAGAAAGATCTAAACTCGATTCTATAAATGCTTGCGCATGCTGGGTTTGGTGGTGCACGCCTTTAATTACAGCACTTGGAAGGCAGAGGTAGAAGCAGTACTGTGAATTCCAGGCCAGCCTGAGACTACAGAGTGAGTTCCAAGTCAGCCTGGGCTAGAGTGAGACCATACCTCAAAAAAAAAAAATAACACAAATGACATAAATAAGTAAATAAATAGACAGAAGAGATGGCCTAACAGTTAAGGTGCTTGCCTGCAAAGCCTAAGGAACCTAGTTCAACTCCCCAGAACCCACATAAGCCAGATGCACAAGGTGATGCATGTATCCAGGTGGTGTATGTACACAAGGTGTCACATGCACCTGCAGTTCATTTGCAATGGTTAAGGTCCTGGTGCACCAGTTCTCTCACTCTCACTCTCTCTCTCTCTCTCACTAATAATTAAAATAAATAAATAAAGAAGTGCTTGATTATTTGGTCTTCAGAGTAATAGATTTTTAAAAATATTTTATTTTTATTTACTTTATTAGAGAGAGAGGCATGAGAGGAGAAAAATGGGGGTAAGAAAGAGTTAAAGCGATGGAAATGAACAAAAATAAAGTGTAATTGAAGATGTCAGAATGAATGAATGATGTATAAATCTCTCTATGCCAGCTAAAAAATTAAAATATATAAAATAAAATGATAAAAATAGAAACAAGCTTGGTTTTAAAAACAAAGACTTGCTTAAGCTCATATCACTAAGAGATCCACATATGTACGAAGTCAGGATAAGAAACCATACCATTTCCTTTAGACACACAGCCTGAAGCCCCTTAGGATAACACACAACACATCCCATTTAATAGTAACTGAGCCTCTCACATCCTAAGAGTAGAGTGTAATAAATTAGAATGGCTGTGCTTTTTCCATCAGTAAGTAATTAGGCAAGTCACACCTGCCTTGGTTCATTTGTTAGATACATTCTGGCTCCTTTTTAAGTTTTATACCTGTCTCTTTTGGCAATTAACAAACTCAGCTGAATTTTCTGTGACTCACCTCCAAATGCCATATGCTTTATGTATAGAAAAGCAGCTGACATTGTAAGGAAAACATAAGCAAATGCTAAGTATACAAACACTTCTGGGGACATGTGTTTAAGATTGATTCTCTCTCTTGTGGCTTCCATCACTTCTTAAAATAAATGAGTAAAAACAAAACAGATTCTGGTGGCATTTTGCATTCAGACCAGAATTTCTGCATGCAAAGAATGAGCTTTAGAGTAAGGAAATGAGTCAGAAGTAATATGACCTTCAGCATCTTAAGAAAAGGACATCATGAGTAGCTATTCCACAGTATGAGCAAAACTGTTCTGTGGTGCTTAGAATCTCACATATTTATCTGATAAAAACTCCATTGGCACTCACTCCACAAAATACAGTTTATGACCTTAAGCCACCTTTCACTCCCCAAGTCTTTCTGCTTCCTTGCTTTACACACTCTCGATATTGACCAGTCTATTCACTCATAATCTCAGTTCTTCCAAACCTACTAAGCAGGTTCTTTGCTATCTCTGTCATGATGTATAGAGTCTTTTAAAACATTTTTAAATGTTTATTTATTTGAGAGAGAGACAGAGAGAAAGAGAGATAAATAGGCAGATAGAGAGAATGGGCATACCTGGGCCTTGAGCTACTGCAAATGAACTCCAGATGTACACACAACTTTGTGCATCTAGCCTCTGTGGACCAGGGGGGAATAGAACCTGGGTCCTTTGGCTTTTCAAGCAAGCATCTTAACCACTAAGCCATTTCTCCAGCCAGTGTTTAGATATTTTTCCATTCTTTTTATGCCTGCTCCTACTTTGACTATTCCCCTCAAATGCTTCTTTTTGACTCTCTTCCTTTCCTGTAGATGCCCTCATAATATCCCATGCATGGTCTCCATTTACTTCCTGCTATATGTATCTGTAAACTTGGCTTAGTTTGTTTAAAAAGATAGCTACTTTTTTTCGGCTTCAGGGACAGAATTTTCTTTTCAACTGTATATGATTATACAGATTTCATTTCATCATCTCTGTATATTTTATCAACTCCCCTTCTAAAGACTACTAAAGTGTACTATCTTCCATCCCAGCTGCAAAATTCCCCAGCCTGGAAATGATTCCCTTCTTTTGCAACCCCAACTTAATTGGCCATGCTTTGATATTTGGCAATTTCATTCCCATTTCAGAATAAACTGAAAACCATTTTCTCTGATCCTCTGCCTTATACACTTCTAATCTGAAGTAATATGTAGGTCAAAATTTAATTTGATGAAACTGTTACTTACATTTACTCCAGATAGATAAGAAAGAGGCATGGCCATCGAGTGTGGCCTAAGAAATATGCTAGTTGGTAAACAAAATAATGTGTTTGTATCAGACAGCTTCAGGTTCACTGAGATGAACTTCCAGACCAGGCACAGTTATGGAGGAAGGGATATTTATTGAAGCTTACAGATCCAGGGGAAGTTCCATAATGGAACTGGCCTGCCTTCATAGGCCCAAGCAGAGAGAGAGAGAGAAGCACAAGCCTAAAGCCAAAGGCCACAGCACACTTCAGGAACTCCTGCTAGGCACACTTTGCATATCTTTACATTGAAATCTGAAACCCACCACCATACCTAAAGATCCACCCAGTGACATTGCCTCCAGCCAGGTGGCTGCAAATGCAAACTACAAACAATAAAGAACTGAATATATTGGGGGCCATCTATTCAAACTACCACAGTGTTTCATTTGGAGGTTTTCCATACCTATATATCATTGTATCTTGCTGTTAATCCCTCAGTGACCTCCCTCTCCCCTCCCTTCCAACTCTTTTCTGGTGCTTCTCCACCCACCCCTGCAACAAGTAATTTCCTTTTTGCTTTCTTACTTTTCTATCATTGATATATTTTTTCCTGAGAATGATCTTATTTCATTGTTTGTGGTTTAATAAAATTTCATTATGTTTGTATACCACATTTCTTTATGTATTCATAAATACATAATTTCATAAATTCATAAATACAAATACATTTGGGGATCTCTTGGTGAGCATCAAACTGTTTCCATAGCTTGGAAATTGTGAATAGAAGAGAAATAAACAAAGAGGACTACATAATGAATTCTAGGTCAGCCCGGGCTAGAACAAGACCCTACCTCAAAAAACTAAAAAGCAATAAATTAAAAATAAATTAAAAAGATAAAAATAAAATTTATTAAAAAAGAAATAAACATGGATGTGCTGATGTAGAGACCTTTTATTATATATTCAGTAGTGGGTACAGTTGGATCATACCTATCTTTTTATTAGAAAACCTCCACACTGAACCAATTTGCATTCCCAACAGCAATGTATAAAGATTCCTCTTTCTTCAAAACAGCTTTCAAAAGAAGAAATAAATATGGCCAATGGATGTTTGAAAAAAAATAAAGTTCAACATCTTTATCCATCAAAGAAATGCAAACTAAAAGTGCTTTGAGACCTAGTTTCACCCAAGTCAAAATGGCTATCATCAGGAAAACAAGCAAATACATGTTTTCAAGAAAAGGGTTATCCATTGTTGTTCATATGAGACTCAACCTCATTGTCCTGAACAAAATGAAAAGGGTTTATTCACCTTGGTAAATTAAGTTTATTACCTAAGTCATAATGAGGAAACGTACTATTCACTGATATAGAAACTAACTGGTAATTTGAATATCCATCTTTTTTCACTCACAGGACAAGAGTTACATGCTTCTCATTTGAAGCTGAATAGAAAAGTCTTTAATTAAACCTGAATAGAAAACCTCATCTTTCGCCTTATCTGGTCAAGATCTGAATATAATGAAGGGCTTGGGAGGAAGTACTCCCCACTCATGTGAAAAGTTGAGATTTTCTCCAAAGGAAAGTAAGTTGTAGATTTGGACTTTTTATAAAGAAACAATTGAAAGAAATCAAGAGGTAATATTAGAAGAAAGGGGACATTTCTATATAGCATTATCCTTCCCAAAATATAAGTCTTCCCAGTAGCTCAGTAGCTAAATGACTTGCTTCATGTGCACAAAGTTCTAAGCTCTATAGTCATCACTGTAACAGTTAACACTCCCAGAGCACTCTATATGGTATTTTCCATGAAAATTCAGAACTATTAAAACAGGAATATATATATATATATATATATATATATATATATATATATGCTGCCCTTCTGCCTCCAAAACACAAACAAACTGTAAGATCTATACAACTCATTATCAAAATAATGACCAACATTTTCACTATAGCCCAGTTTGAGGCAATGTTTTTTGTTTGTTTGTTTCTGATGCAAGCAAACCAAGAGGCACTAAGGAGAAGAACATCAGCTGCTCCAGGCTCATTCTGCCAAGAGGTTGGGAAATGGCGGGGCTGACTGAGATTGGGCTGTGGTTCTGGCCAAGTCAGCAGCAGAGCCATGCCAGGCTGGCAGTCGAGGCGAGGACTCCCAGGTGTGAATCCTGATTCTCCACCACGTAGGTGAGCAAATTACAGGAAAAGAGAGGCCCTGCCAAATTCCCAAATCTGTATTCATCTCTAATTCAGGTCCTGATTGCTCCCAACAGCTCCAGATAGGGCTGCATGTCCACCTATAAGCTGTTTTCTTTTCTCACACTCTCAACACCTTTTGAAGAGTATCTGTTTACGAGTAATTTATCTGCCATCTTCAAAATGTCCCTTTTATTGCTTAATTTTGAGATTTAGAAAAAAAAGTATAACCATCTACCTGTGACTATAGTGGGTCACCTACATTCATCCTGGTTTCTTGCCCAGGTGCTTCTTGGACATTTTTTTCTCTCACACTGTTGCCATGTGTATTCATTATTTTCCATTCATATTATCACAAAAAATACTCAGTCATCTCTCTCCCACTCTCTCTCTAGTCTTCCAACCCTCCAGTCTAACCTCAGCTTCTAAGCTCCTAATTTGCTAAAACATTTTCTTTTAAAACCTTAGATAATTATTTTCCCCCAAGGAAAGGAAATAAGAGCCACAAAGTACAGAGTGTACTTTAGGGCACTGTCCTTCAGACAGGAGCTGACTGGTTATTCATGACCTTGGTCACCTCTACATGACCTTCACAATACTGGCCCTGCTGACATTATGACATAGATGATAGAAGAGGAACAAAAAGAATGAGACCTCAAAATAGAAGGCCTACTTGGAAAGAAGAGGGGCTTCAGGGTAATAGGGGCATGGAGGGGAGGAAAGAGAGTAAAGAGAGGTGACTGTGAGCAAATAATAGTATGTTTATGTGGTGGTTTGATTCAGGTGACCCCCATAAACTTAGGTGTTCTGAATGCTAATCTCCCCAGGAGATAGCAATTTGGAAATTAAAGCCTCCTAGAGGGCAGAGTATTGTTGGGGACAGACTTATGGGTATTATGGCCAGCTTCATCTTGTCAGTGTTTGGTATACTCTCCTGTGGCTGTTGTCTACCTAATGTTGACCAGGGGGTGATGTCCACCCTCTGCTCATGCCATCATTTTCCCCTGCCATCATGGAGCTTCTCCTTGAGTCTATAAGCCAAAATAAATCTTTTTTTTTCCTACAAGCTGCTCTTGGTCGGATGTTTTCTGCCAGCAATGAGAACCTTACTGCAACAGTTGATATGTTAAAATTCTCAATAATAATGATATGAAGAAGTTCCTTTGAAGATCTTCAACTATATATAAGATAAAATTAAAACTACTACTTATCTTGACTACAGGGCCCCCAAACTCCATTTCTAGCCTACTCCTCCCATATCATTCATGGCTTTTCCTCATCATGTCCTCCAGTCACCCTTCTCATTCCCAGATCACACCAAATTCATTCTTGCTGCATGGCCTTTGCATGTTCTATTCCCTCTGGGCCCATCCTCACATTCTACTCTGCTTCATCCCCTCCTCAAATGGAAAATTCCTGCCATTGCAACACTGACTTAAATATTATCTTTCTAAAGTGGTTATGGTTACCATAGTACCCCATTTTATTCTGTTACCACAACCTAGTTAAAGATCTGTGTGGACACCACTGGATTCCATGAACATTCACTCATCTGTGTTTGGTTTATTGCACACCTACCCTTAGTTTGAAAGTGCCCAAAAGGATTAATTAAGTAATAAGCCAGAGGCTATATATACATGTGCCTTTGATATATCCCTTGGCATTTAGTTAATGGAATACAAATATAATTAATCAAGTAATAATATATTGATTAATTAATGAATTCATGTTATAAGATACTCACAGATAATGATATACCAATATCCACATACCAATGGATCTTCACTTTTTATGACCTCTCAACCTACAGAAGGCCCTGTGTCTCCTCCACATTACTAGGAAGCACCTTCAGAGCATCCATAGCTATTGCCAACATAGCTCTTATGAGTTTTATCTGACTTCTTCCATACCCAAGTAGAGTTTTCAACTTCCTTCTTTGTGCTTTCCTTCAAATTTGCATAAATTTCCATCATAAGATTGTCATATATAAGCATACTATTTGTGTTTTTCTTCTTCATAAAATTAGTTCCTTAAGAATGAGAACACTATATATCAGTCATTACTGTATCCTTAGTATCTAACACAGTGCTTGCTACTAACTTAAAGTTACATTTTAAACTTTTTTTATTGACAACTTCCATAATTATAAACCAAACTAATTCCCTCTCCTCCCCTAATTTCCCTTTCACAAATCCACTTTACATCATATCCCCCCCTCTCAATAACTCTGTCTTTTATTTTGATGTCATCATCTTTTCCTCCTATTATGAGGCCCTTATGTAGGTAGTGCCAGGCATTATGAGGTTATGGATATCCAGGCCATTTTGTATCTGGAAGCAGTCCTACCCATCGTTTGGTTCTTACATTCTTTCCACTACCTCTTTTGCAATGGATCCTGAGCATGTTAGGGTATGATAAATATGTTTCAATGTTTAAACTTCTGTCACTTCTTCTCAGCACTATGGTATCTTTTTGAGTCATCCAAGTGGTCACCACCATCTGAAAAAGAAGTTTCTCTAACCAAAAGTGTGACTAACATTAATGTATGGGTATGAACATCAAAAGAGTGTTTATAGGGCAGTTTTTTGAGCACAATATGCATTAAACCAGACAAGAGCAAGCATTACATTCCTAGGTCTCAGGACCTCCCCTTGCCATAGGTTTTTGATTAGGTTTTCAGTACCAGGCATATATTCCCTACCATGAAGCAGGCCTGCAGTCCAGTTAGAGAGTGGTTGTTTTCCCCCCATAACAGACATGCCAATATTGCACCCATTGGCTCATTTGGCCTGGCTGCGATAGGGCTCTGTCCCACAGGGCTGCATGCAGTATAGCTTTTTCCAGCTTTCTGCTATCTCATCTACAGGGAGCAGGTTTTCAGCCCCCTGCCCCCAGCTTTATCTGTCAGTAACCTTGCAGCCCAAACATGTGGAGTCTTGAGCAATAGGGTCTTACCATCGATTTCTAGTGGGAAACCAAGAGCCCTGGCAATGGTCTAACCTTAGTATCTAACACAGTGCTTGCTACTAACTTAAAGTTATGTTTTAAACTTTTTTTATTGACAACTTCCATAATTATAAACCAAACTAATTCCCTCTCCTCCCCTAATTTCCTTTCACAAATCCACTTTACATCATATCCCCCCCTCTCAATAACTCTGTCTTTTATTTTGATGTCATCATCTTTTCCTCCTATTATAAAGCCCTAATGTAGGTAGTACCAGGCATTATGAGGTTATGGATATCCAGGCCATTTTGTATCTGGAAGCAGTTCTTACCCTCGTTTGGTTCTTACATTCTTTCCACTACCTCTTTTGCAATGGATCCTGAGCATGTTAGGGTATGATAAATATGTTTCAATGTTTAAACTTCTGTCACTTCTTCTCAGCACTATGGTATCTTTTGAGTCATCCAAGTGGTCACCACCATCTGAAAAAGAAGTTTCTCTAACCAAAAGTGTGACTAACATTAATGTATGGGTATGAACATCAAAAGAGTGTTTATAGGGCAGTTTTTTGAGCACAATATGCATTAAACCAGACAAGAGCAAGCATTACATTCCTAGGTCTCAGGACCTCCCCTTGCCATAGGTTTTTGATTAGGTTTTCAGTACCAGGCATATATTCCCTACCATGAAGCAGGCCTGCAGTCCAGTTAGAGAGTGGTTGTTTTCCCCCCATAACAGACATGCCAATATTGCACCCATTGGCTCATTTGGCCTGGCTGCGATAGGGCTCTGTCCCACAGGGCTGCATGCAGTATAGCTTTTTCCAGCTTTCTGCTATCTCATCTACAGGGAGCAGGTTTTCAGCCCCCTGCCCCCAGCTTTATCTGTCAGTAACCTTGCAGCCCAAACATGTGGAGTCTTGAGCAATAGGGTCTTACCATCGATTTCTAGTGGGAAACCAAGAGCCCTGGCAATGGTCTAACCTTAGTATCTAACACAGTGCTTGCTACTAACTTAAAGTTATGTTTTAAACATTTCATTGACAACTTCCATAATTATAAACCATACTAATTCCCTCTCCTCACCCAATTTCTCTTTCACAAATCCATTCTCCATCATATCCCCTCTCCCTCTCAATTAGTCTCTCTTTTATTGATGTCATCATCTTTTTTTCCTCCTATTATAAAGCCCTAATGTAGGTAGTACCAGGCATTATGAGGTTATGAATATCCAGGCCAACAACTTCTTGGCCAACAACTTACTAGAAGGTGTTCCATCCCTGGCACTGAAATTTTTCTAGTAACAATCTATGGTGTCTGGGTGTCCAAAAAAGTAGGTTTCCATACAGCTTATTCATACCCTCTTAAATTTTGATTAACTCTCCCCAAATATTCCTTTACTCAATCTCTTCCCCTAACCTCACTTAGTCCACTCCCAGTAATCTGTTCACCTACTTACACATATACAATACCATCCCCTTATCCCTCCCTTCTCCTCCCTCTCACATAACCCATTTCTAGCTTACTGGCCTCTGTTATGGATTTTTACTCCAACTCACATACAGGTCTAAACATTTGTAGCTCCAACTCACATACAGGTCTAAACATTTATAGCTACAAGAGAGAACATGTGACATATGGTTTTCTGAGCCTGGGCTAACTCACTTAGTATAATCCTTTCCAGAACCATCTATTTCCCTGAAAATTTCTTAATTTCATATTTCTTTACTACTGACTAGATCTCCATTATATAAATGTACCACATCTTCATTGTGTATTGATCAACTGAGAGACATCTAGGCTGGTTCCATTTCCTAGCTACTATGAATTGAGTGGCAGTAAACATGGATGAGTAGATAAGCAAGTATCTCTAAGGTAGTATGATAAGCCCTCAGGGGATATGCCTAGGAGTGGTATACCTGGATCATGTGATAAATCTACTTTGAGCTGTCCAAAGAATCTCCACACTGATTGCCACAATGGCTTTACCAGTTTACATTCCCAGCAGCATTGTAGAAGGGTTCCTCTTTTGCCACTTCCTCACCAATATTTATTGCCATTTGTTTTCTTGATGACAGCCATTATGAGCAGAGTGAGATGGAATTTCAGAGTAGTTTTAATTTGCATTTCCGTGATGGCTAAGGATGTGGAACTTCTTTTTTGTAGAATTCTTTTAGATGTTTATAAGTTATCTATTTCTTCTTCTGAGAACTAGCCATTTTTAATTGGGTTGTTTAATTTCTTATTATTTACTTTTTGAGTTATTTGTATATCCTGGATATTAATCTTCTGTCAGATATATAGCTGGAAAATAGTTTTCTCCCATTCTGTAGGTTGCCTCTTTCCTCTATTTACAGTGTTCTTTGCTGTACAAAAACTTTTTAATTTCATGAGGTCAAGGTGGTTGGTTAGTGGTTTTATTTCCTGAGCAACTGGGGTTATATTCAGAAAGTCATTGCCTATGCAAATATATTAAAAAGTTGCCCCTATTTTTTCCTTTAGCAATTCCGGAGTTTCAGGTCTGAAATTAAGGTCTTTGATTCATTTGGACTTGGTTCTTTTCCATGGAGAGAGGTTAGAATCTGTTTTCACTGTTCCACATATAGATATCCAGTTTTCCCAATACCATTTGTTAAAGAGGCTATCCTTTCTACAGTGAATTTTTTAGCCTTTTTTGTCAAAAATCAGATGGCTGCAGCTGCCTGGACTTACATATGGATCCTCTATTCTGTTCCATTGATCTGTGTGTCTGTTTTTGTGCCAGTACCAACATATTTTTGTTATTGTGGGTTTGTAATATAGCTTAAAATCATGTATCATGATATCACTAGCCTTATTTTTGTTGCTCAAAATTGTTTTGGCTATTCAAGGTTGTTTTGTTTTGTGCAACCATATGAATTTTAAATTGTTTTTTTTTTTATTTCCACAAAGAATGCCATTGGAATTTTTATAGGGTTGCATTAACTGTGTACATTGCTTTTGATAATATTGACATTTTCACAATATTGGTTCTTCCAATCAAAGAACATAGGTTGCCTTTCCATTTCCTAGTGTCTTCTGAAATTTCTCTCTTGAGTCTTTTAAAGTTCTCATCATGGAGATCCTTCACTTCCTTGATTAGGTTTATTCCAAGCACTTTATTTTTGAGGTAATTGTGAATGGAAGTGACTCCCTGATTTCATCCTCAACATGTCTATTGTTAGTATAGAGGAAGGTTACTGATTTCTGTGTGTTTATTTTGTATCCTCTTCTGTTGTTAAAACTTTTTATCAGCTCTAAAAGTTTTCTGGTAGATTCTTTATGTATAGAGTCCTATCACCTGAAAACAATGATAACTTGATCAATTCCTTTCCAATGTGTATTCCTTTTCTGTGTGTCTCTTGCTTTATTGCTATAGCTAAGTTTTCCAGTATTATATTAAGTAAAAGTGGAGACAGTGGACGTCCTTGTCTTACTCACCACTTTAGTGGAAAACCCTTGAGTTTTTCCCCATTTAGGATTATGTTGGTTGTAGGTTTATCAAAAATATCCTTTATTATGTTGGGATATGTTCTCTCTATTCCAAGTTTTTTTAGGATTTTTATCATGAAGGAATTTTGGATTTTATTAAATGCCTTTTCTGCATCTATTTAGACCACCATGTGATTTTTTTTTGTCCTTCTGTCCATTTATATGTAGTATTACATTTATCAATTTGTGTGTGCTGAACTATCCATGCATCTCTGGAAAAAAAAAAAAAGCCCACTTGGCTGGAGTGAATGACCTTTTTGATATACCTTTGTATTCTGTTTGCCAGTATTTTGTTCAGAATTTTTACATCTATGCAATTTCCTTTCTTTGGTTGTCTTTGTCTTGTTTTGGTATCAAGGTGGTGCTGGCTTTGTAGAAAAAGTTGGGTAGAATTCCTTCCTTTTCTATTCTATAGAAAGGTTTGAGAAGCAGTGATACTAGTTCTTCCTGGAAGGTCTGGTAAAAATCAGCTGTTAATTCAACTGAGCCTGCACATTTTTTAGTTGGGAGACTTTTTTTTTTTTTTTTTTTTTGGTTTTATGAGGTAGGGTCTCACTTTAGTTCAGGCTGACCTGGAATTCACTATGTAGTCTCAGGGTGGCCTCGAACCCACAGTGATCCTCCTACCTCTGCCTCCCGAGTGCTGGGATTAAAGGCATGCGCCACCACGCCCGGCTTTAGTTGGGAGACTTTTAACTGTTTTGATTGTTCTTGTTATAGGTCTGTTTAAATAGCTGATCTCATCTTGATATAATTTTGGTAGATCAAATAAATCAAGGAAATTATCCATTTCTTTAAGATTTTCAAAATTAGTGGTGTGTAATTCTTAAAATATTTCCCATGATTTTCTGAATTTTATTGATATCTGTTGTAATGGTGCCTTTTTCATGTCTAATTATTAGTTTGTGTCTCTTTTTTCTTTTGGTCATATTTTCTAAGGGTTTAGCAATCTTCTTTATCCTTTCAAAGAACCAACTCTACTTCATTTATTCTTTGTATTGTTTGTTTTGGTTTGTATTTCATTAATTTTTTTTCCCTAATCTTTGTTACTTCTTCCCATCTACTGATGTTTGGTTTGTGTTTTTCTTCTTTTTCCAAGGCCTGTAAGGTGAAGCATTAGGTTGTTTACTTGCAACCTTTGTAATTTCTTAATATGGACACTTAAAGCTGTAAATTTCCATCAGGATTCCCATAATTGTTTCCAAAAGGTTTTGATATGTTGTATTCTCATTATCATTTGATTCTATGATTTTTATTTCCTTCTTGATTTCTTCATTGATCCATTCATCCTTTAGTAATATACTGTTTAGTTTCCATGATTTTGCGTATGTTCTAAAGCTTTTCTTGTTGTTGATTTGTAGTTTAACACCATTGTGATCAGTTAGAGTGCAAGTAATTATTTCAATTTTCCTATATTTGTTAAGGTTTACTTGTGTCCTAATATATGGTCTATTTTAGAGAATGTTCCATGTGCTGCTGAAAAAAATGTGTATTCTTCAGAATTTGGATAGAATGTTCTATAAATATCTGTTAGGTCCATTGTTCTATAACCTCATTTAATCCAGATGCTTCTCTATTTTTGCCAGAATGACTTGTCAGTTGATGAGAGTGCGGTATTGATGTCACCAAATACAATACTGAGCAATATAGAAATTCAATCAAAACCAGCATAGAGTATTTGTGCAAGAGTGGGGATTAAAATAATCGGGTAATCTAATAAAGTCAAAGTCCCTAACAGTGTGTGTTGCACCTCACCCTTAGTACTGTCAACTGGGAGGCTAATATTTCTGGTCTCTAAAGGGTTCCATGTCAGCCAGGGGCCAAGTGAGACCCTACCCCCAAAAATGACAAGAGAAAAAGACAAAGACACTATAAATCTGGAAGCAACAAAGGCCACATACTATATTGTTTCTAACATTTTTGCCTTATAGCACTTTCCTGGTATCCACAGCCACCCTATTAATAAATCATAAAAAATAGGCCCCAAAAGCTTGTTCTGGGCTGGAAAGAAGACTTCGTGGTTAAGGCACTAGCCTGCAGAGCCTAAGGACCTAGGTTCAACTCCCCAGTACCCATGTAAGCCAGATGCAGAAGCTGGTGCATGTATCTGGAGTTCGTTTACAGTGGCTATATGTCCTGGGGCATCATTCTCTCTTTCTCTCTCTAAAATAAATAGAAATAAATAAAAGAATAAAGCTTTTTTCTAAAAAAAAAATTAACACTTTTTCCCAGACTAAGAGAAATTGCTCAATGGTTAAGGTACTTGCCTGGCAAAGCCTAATGACCCAAGTTCAGTTCCCCAGTACCCACATGAAAGCCGGATGCACAAAGTGGCATCCATCTGTAGTCCATTTGCAGCAACTGGAGACCCTGGCACACTAATCTCTCTGTCTGTCTCTCTTCTATTGCTTGCAAATAAATTATATATACATATAATTTTTTTTCTATGAGAGCTGGGTAGATGGCTCAGTTGGTAAAGTGCTTGTTGCACAAGCAAAAGAACCTGAGGTAAAACTAAGAGCACCTGTGTACGTTTTCAGACATGGTGGAGCGTACCTCTAATCCCAGTACTGGGGAAGTAGAAACAGGAGCATCATCAGGGCTTTCTGGATAGTTCGTCTAGCCAAATAAATGACTTTCAAGTTCAGTAAGAGTATTTGTCTAAAGAATAAGAAGGTGTAGAGCCAACTGAGGAAGACACCTTACATCAACTTCTGGCCTCCACATACAAGAATGCCTTTATGAATATATTCACACACACAGGCACACCACACACACATGCTAAAAGAAAAAAAAAAAAGTACTCTCAGCCTGACAACAGAGTAAAGAAGATATCCTCACTTAACCTTTCACTGAAGCAACTGCCATGGTCACTGAAACGCGAAGCATCACTCTGCAGGCGTCGGGGCGGAAATGTGCTGCGCTTTACCACAAAGGGAAACCAGAAGACTCTGGGAAGACGTGGGCGCCGAAGTCTACTTTAATCCTGAGAATTTCCTACCAATCACAAGAGAATCTTTTACAGTAGGAAAGTTAATGGAAAGATAGGTAGCGTAACATCTGACCTAAGTAGGAAGACAATAGAAAATGTGGTATGCTAAAAGAGTTATGCATGTCCTGCAAAAGTCAACCAAGACCAAGACTATCTCCCAAAGGGAACACCAAAAAAAAAAAAAAAAAAAAAAAAAAAAAAAAATACCTGACTTAACTCTAGTGAGGTAATGGAAAAACAATCACATGATTTCTCAGGCTGATTTTTAATCCAAATTCACACCACCAGTGTAATTTGAAAATAAGTTTGCAAAGAGTTTAACTTAGAGTCAACTCATGTTGACCATGCTGCTAAGAGATTGGTAGAATTCTTTCAGGAGACACCTTAACCAAAATTAGTGTTCCTCTAGATGTCCCAAGTAAATGGGCAATTAATATTTGTAAAGCATATTAGATAAAAGGTAGCACAAAATGAATCTTGCAAAAACAATTAACATAATAAATAGGACCCCAACACATACATTATTAGAAATAGTTAACCATGAAAATACTAGTCCCCCAAAATGTTAAAGCAACAATATTTATATTATACAAAGTTGTGTTTAAAACAATCAATATAAAGAGTACTACATAATGAACAATAGTTCAAAAAATTAAGATATAACCAAGTAATTTTAAATTTGCATGTAACTACCAACAGTCTCAAAACAAGCAAAACAAAATGTGTTGACTAAGTAAGGAAAACCATCAGCTCATTAATGTAATAAAAATTTAAAAAGAAACACAATTCTTTTAAATGATGTTAGATAAATCAATCAAAACAAGTAATTAATAAATACAGAAGGTTTAAGCAGCAACATAAGTTAACATGTTTGATCTGAAGCATACATATAGGAAAATACAGCAAATAGTAAAAAAAAATTCCTTTTGGTTATACATGAGATACTTACAAAAATTTTTCATAGGCTAGGCCATAAAGATACCCTCAAAAATTATCAAAGTATGAGGGAAAAGCCAATGACATTCTTTGTTCATAGGAAAATTTAAGATCAATTTCAAATAGATGACTTAAGTTTTTTTTTCAAATTTGTTTTTGTAAAGCAAATGACAACTGATAAAGGTTGAAATTAAAGGTAATGAATATTAGAAAAAACATAATTGACAGGAATGAAAATGCAATCTGGAACTAGTGGTACACTCCTAAAGGAGTATTTAAAAGCAAATGAATTTCCTCAATGTAATTTATTTCTATTTTGTATTTTATTTTATTTTTTTTTTTTTTTTTTTTTTTTTTTTTTTTTTTTTTATTTTATTTTTTTTATTTTTTTTTAAATATTTTTTTTTTACCCAACATGTGACTCTGACATTCTTTCCGCCCCCTCTTCCCGCAAAATTTCCCCTGAGCCATGTTGGGTTCATTTTTGGTCCGGCTTCAGTGATGAGGTGTTGAGGGCCTCTGAGGCCCTGGCTCTCTGATTTGGTAGTAGTTGATTTTTCTCTATGCTGATCTCCTTCCCCCCTTGTGCTGGTGTCTGGTTCATCAGGAAAAACAGCCCCCTTGCTTGTTTCTCGAAGTTTTCTTAGTTTCAGCCGGAGCCCTTTTTGAGGTATGATGGGGTGGCTCTCTCCTTAGGGTCTACATCTATCTGAAAAAGAGAAGCAGATTCTCCAACGGAGAGTAAGTTAGCATCAGGACAAATGAGATAACCCTTACATTTTTTGAAGAATGGATAACTAAGATGTGGTATATCTACACAATGGAATTCTATACAGCAGTAAGAAAAAATGACACAATGAAATTTGAGGAAAAATGGTTGAACCTGGAACAGATCATTCTCAGTGAACTTACCCAATCACAGAAAAAAAATCGCCACATAGTCTCACTCATCTACAGCACCTAACCTGAATCTACCGAAGATACCTTACATACCCAGCAAGCATCTCCTAGATTGGACACTAGGATGGAAGGGGAGGGAGGGGAGGGCATCAAAGGGGTGGGAAACACAAATCTAGACCCAAACGGCAATGGTACCATAATCTTCTACTTACTAAAAGATAGACCAAATGGCTGATCCTTCACCAGGCCCTTACAGGGAACACCTGAACCACAAGACACTGGAGAGGGTAAGATTAAGACTAACCTTAGTCTCCTACATCTTCCCTCCCTCACTTCCCCTCTCCCTGTCTCTCTCTCTCTTACCTCTAACTCTTGTATATTAGTTATCTTTTTCCTCATTTTCTTAGTGGGCACTGACCTGTAACTCCCAGAACCAGCATGGGGCTATCATCCACAATGAGCTTTTGATCAGAGAGACCTACAAGGTTTCCTAAAAGACAGACAGATTTCTGTCAGAGTACTTGATGACCCACCAAAGGTTAGTGGTAAGACCCTACTGCTGAAGATACCTTATGTGATTGACATGCAAATTAGAATGGCATGGCTGGAAGTTGGATGAGAGTCAGTCCCCAGACAGTCAGCGCATCTAGTGCCAGAAGGTGCTACATGGGCGACTGGGGGAAATTGACCAATATCTATCGAAGCAACGCATGGTCTAACCTACTTAGCAGCAAATAACTTATTGTGATGCCCACACAAGTGCAGTAGTGGCACACAGCCAACGTGGGGAACCAACTGCTCTCAATTTGGCTAACTGATCCCCTCACTGGTATGGGACCCATAGCTGGAGCTGGGAAACAAGTCAGAACCATATCCAAACATAAGCCCACTCTCCAGTATCAACCTACTATCAATTGTGGGCTACAAGAGGACCTACACCTATTATTTTGTATTTTATTTTATTTTTTATTTTTTGACATAGGATCTCACTCCAGTCCAGGCTGACGTGAAATTCACTATTCTCAGGCTGGTCTCAAACTCACAGTGATCCTCCTACATCTGCCTCCCAAGTGCTGGGATAAAGGCATGTGCCACCAAGCCCGTCTCAATGTAATTTTAATGGGCAAGCACAACCTGGATATCAAAAGCAGACAGACAGCAAAAGAAAGGAAAATTAGATGCTCCTTACAGCTATCAATACATATGAAAATCCTACACAGAGTCAGTGCAATGTTTATCAAGCAATTTATAAAGAAGATAAATATGTTATGACACATGGGCTTTTTCTAGAAATGTGAATTCAGTTTAATATTAGAAAATCAATTAATGTGATTTATCTCAATAACAAATTAAAGGATAAAAGCTATCTGATAATCATAATTAATATGGGAAGAAAAATCTAAAAAAATCAACATCCTTTAGCAAATAGAGAAGCACTTCCCTAATCTCATAAGTGAACACACACACACACACACACACACAACACCCTTCAGGAAATGTCATATTTAATAGTGGAAGGTTGAAAGCATTTCTTTTAAGTCAGAGCTAGCACAGACATACCCACCATTACCATTATTACTATGAAACGCTGTTCTCAATGCATTGAAAATGAGAGACAATATATAAAGAATGTAACAAGAAACAAAGGGTCAATCTTGTAATTGGCAACTGATATTATCCATAAGTAAAATACTAAGTAATGATTGAAAAATACTTAAATTTTAAAGATATTACAATGTAATTTTCTAAACATAAAATTACTATGAAAAAGTAAGTCTCATACTTCTATACCAAATAGAAAGCATTTTTTAAAGAATCTTGGGCTGGAGAGATGGCTTAGCAGTTAAGGTGCTTGCCTGCAAAGCCAAAGGACCTTGGTTCAATTCCCCAGGACCCACGTAAGCCAGATGCACAAGGGGGCACATGCATTTGGAGTTTGTTTGCAGTAGCTGGAGGCCCTGGTGTGCCCATCCTCTCTCTCTGCCTTTCTCCTGTCCCTCCCTCTCTCTCTCTCTCTCTCTCATTCAAATAAGTAAGTTATATTTTAAAAAAAGAATCTTAAAGACCATATCATTTACAAATGCCCACAAATATGTGACTTATCTAAGAACAAAATTGTGATGCTATGATAAAGCAAACATGTTTTTCATTCAAAAACATGAAAATATTGGGGAGCCATAGCGAACTGGAGAATTATGCTTGCGGAAACTTCTTAGTAACATTTACCATCACAAATCATATGTATATTTCCAATGAAATCCAAATAAAAATCCCAATAGGTGGTTTGTATTTTTCTGGAATAGGGCAAACATAATAAAATCGATTAAGAAGTGAAAAGCTTAATTTTTTTTAAATATTATGAAACAAAACAAAGTACAGGATGCCCCCCATCTGATCTACAACTCTACTTAATGTGATAGAAAGCAGGCTTGCAAGATATGAAAACAGAGATGGATAAAGAATGAACACATCAGAAACATGTCCATGTGCCCTAAAAATGTGAAGGATATCACAACTGGTGTCATACACAGTGGGAGAAAGGATCCCATAGACTTGAAGAAAAATAAATTAAGAACAAAATGACTAGGAAACAGGAAAGAGAAAATCCAGGAGGTCAAAGAAACTGTTGAAAAGGTGCCAAAATTTGTTCATAAAGAAATGCCAAGGAAAACTGCAACGAGCACATATTCCCCACACAAGTAAAAGTGAGGATGTTTGGTGAGTTAAGAAAGCTAGCCAAGATATGAAGCAAATTACATACACAACTGGCAGGAAGACAGCTTTGTCGTAATTTCTTAGTAAAGATACATTTCTGTGTACCTCTAGGAACTGGGGTTCCCTTATGTGTATATACTTGGCCCAGAGAAATGTTTAATCAAATTATAGAAGCATCACTTGTAATATCAAATATCTGATATGATAGCAGAAGAATGGACAAGAAAACATGGTGTATTCATGCAATGGAATGTAATATACAGAGGTAAAAATAAACTGTAGTGATAAAGTTTTTGCATGCACCTTTGCTTGCTTGTTGACATGTGTGTGTGTGTGGTGTGTAAATGTGTATGTGTATGTGCAGGTGTGCATGCAGATGTGTGTGTGTGGAAGCCAGAGAACAACCCTGGGTGTTGATCCTCAGGAATACCATCTATCTGTTTTGAGACAGGGTCTCTCATTGGCCTGGAGCTCACCAATTAGTCTAGACTGACTGAGAATCAGGGGACCTCTTCTCTTTGCGTTTCAGGAGTTGGGATTACAAACATGACACGTGTCACCATGTCTTGCAATTTTATGTAGGTTCTGAAGATTAAACTCAGGTCTTCATGTTTATGCGACAAGCACCTTACTGAGGTATCTTCCAAACCACTATCTTTAAATTTTTAGGGAAACATTTAGGTTTTAATGAAAAAATAACATATTATTATTCTGTTCTTTTTCCATAGAAAGGACAGCCAGGGAATAAAAATATCCTAAGAGTGAGACCTGGATGAGACACATGGACAGGGTACAAGGAATATTCTATTGTGCTGTTTTCTTTTTATCACAGATGATGGACAAGTGGGTATTTACTATCTTATAGGTATATGCTTTACATATACCTATCATAGATTCCTCTACACACATAATATACCTCATAATTTAAAAAGAAACAGGATTGACTCTGGTCAAACTGTCTGCCTTCTGTAGCATAGCTAATTAGAACGTAAAACTGCTAGTGACAGACGTTTGTATAGTTCCATATTCCTAATATCCAGAACAGAATATTTCATGAAGCAGAGCCACAAAATGGTTTCTTGAATAAATGAAAAAGTTGAGAATTAGAAACCATTTATTCTTTCCATTCATGACATCCTAATACATGAATCATTAAGTTCCAGGAATAAATAGAGTCACTATGAACAGAAAAAAAAAAAAAGAGAAAAACTTGGTATTTAAATGTGAGACATGTTATATGCTCCTGCTTCAAAAACTCCATAGGCAATATCTGACCCATACTCTACTTTAAAAAAGCAATTTATTTTTATTTGAGAGAAAGAGAGAGAGGGAGGCAGATAGAGAGAGAGAATGGGCATGCCAGGACCTTTAGCTGCTGCAAATGAACGCTAGATACATGTGCCACCTTGTGCATCTGGCTTACATGGGTCCTGGGTCCTTTGGTTTTTCAGGAAAGTGCGTTAATTTCTAAGTCATCTCTCCAGCCACATAATCTACTTTTATAAATAAAATTTTATTGGAACACTATAACTTTACACACACACACACACACACACTTTTTTACATATTATATTTGACTTTTTGTGTGACAAAATCAGAGAGGAGTATTTCTGAGAAACCATTTGTCAAAAAAAAAAAAAAGGCCAAAACTCTTTACTATTTTGCTCTTTGAAGAAAATTTCACCAATTTTAGTTCATTCTTTCCCCAAACTAATCCTAGACTTGCTTTCCAGCCCCTGGCAAGTTCCTTAACCTCTCTGAGTGTTAATTTCCTCAGTGTCCAGCAGGGTTGTGCAGATTCATAATTCTGGACAGAAAACACCTAACACTCATAGTGATGTTTATTTCTATCCGTAATTTCTTTGCCTGGACTATGTTCTTCTCTTTTGTTGCTTCTTTGTTGATTTCTTCTTTATACTTTAATAGCACAGGGATCTCAGTGTAGATTGATTACATTTTTCCTTTTCTTTTTTTTTTCCAAAACACCTTCCTGCTGTCTTGAATGCTACTTTCCACCTGAAGTCATAACCCTCTATTTGCAACATGACAGGTGGTTGTGAAAACTGTTGTACAAACAGATGACCTAGAAACTAATTTAAACATAACATGAGCTACAAACCGATTTAAAGTGGTTTTGGATGCTGCCTTTAAGGAAAATACTGAGAACTTGACTAAGTGTAAATCTCTTTGGAAGGAAAGAATGGAGAGGAGATAATCAGGAAGCAGATGTGAGACACAAAGAACCAAGATGCATATTTACAAATGCTGTGAATGAATAGGGCAGCAGCAAATGATGCTGCAGAAGCTGGACCAGGCTTCTTCTCACAGATTGCAACCCCCCTGGTGAGACTCTCTCCACCTCTAAAAGAAGTATGGGTCCCTGGACCCTTGCAGCTGTGGTTTCCCGAACGTGTCCAAGCAACCGTGGTGAACAGGGTCTTGAGCTGCCAAGAGCAAGATGGGAAATACATCCGGGAGACGACTTCGCGGAGTAGCTCCATTTATTCAGTAGGGAAATGGGCTTATAGGCAGTTGAGAGCAAGAAGAGTCCTAAGGGGATGGGTGGGTTCAAAGGTTGCTTGTCTAGGAACACTCATTCCAGCACACAAGGAGTCAGGTGATCCACATAGTGGTGGGAAGAGGGTCGCAGGGGGATGGTCTATGTGAAGGCTGCTGGCTGATAACATATAAGGAGTTTCCTGGGCAACTGGCCAAAGGTCACAGGGTTATTAGGAAGCCTAAGTCCTATATGGTATCCTGGTATACCTGTCAGGTATCCAAGACTTGGAGAGGGGGGTGGCCTCCTGTAGTCCAGGGTCTTTAGCCATGCCTGGCAGCTCAGGCCCATTTTAAACCTCAGTGGCCCAGGACCCTTACCTGTGCCCAAGAAAGAACAAGTTGTTAGGCGTCAAAATCAAGTACCCACCCAGGTCAAAGAGGAGGACTGTCAGTGACTTGCACAAATCTAGATTCCTTAAGCAGAGCACAGAATGGTGCTGTCAGGATGCAGGGGTACACATGATGCTGCATCCCCCAATGTGGTTTCTTCTTGCTGTGTCTCCTAACTTCACAGATAAAGGCTACTCGGTCAGGAAGAGAAATCAGCAGAAAACTCACGGACTTACAGTTTCCCAAAGTCTTATTTTTATTTTTTTTTTAATTTTGTTTTTATTTATAAGAGAGAGAGAGAGAGAGAGAAAGGAAGGAAGGAAGGAAGGAAGGAAGGAAGGAAGGAAGGAAGGAAGAAAGAAAGAAAGAAAGAAAGAAAGAAAGAAAGAAAGAAAGAAAGAAAGAAAGAGAATGGGAGCACCAGGGCCTCCAGCCACTGCAAAAGAACTCCAGACACATGCAGAACTGAACCAAGGTCCTTTGGTTTTGCAGGCAAGTGCCTTAACCTCTAAGCCATCTCTCCAGCCCTTCCCAAAGTCTTAGCAGCAGAATCACCTCCATAATGACTGTTTTCTGTATTTCTCAGAGGCAGGCAGTCAAATTGCTAGCCACAGAGCTGACCTGAGAACCAGAGCACTGGGCTGAAGAGCTCATTCACTCTACCCC
This sequence comes from Dipus sagitta, assembly GCA_036346955.1. Taxonomy (NCBI): domain Eukaryota; kingdom Metazoa; phylum Chordata; class Mammalia; order Rodentia; family Dipodidae; genus Dipus; species Dipus sagitta. Next base: position 122,672,109 of record CM070772.1, read on the forward strand.
TATATTGGACTTGTTTCCATCCCACTGGAGGGATGACTGTGGATCTTGTGAGAGAAAAGAGAGAAAAATCTAATAAAACTGAGTCAAGTTCAACTCAAAGTTCTGGGGAATTATCTGGAGTCTCTAGAGGAGCTATTCACTGTATGACAAGGTAGGATTTATTTAATCTCTTCAAGCATCCGTCAAATCTATTACAAAATGGCTTCCAAAATTTCTTAGTGTTATCAAGACATGTATCTCCTACAACTCCATCGTAACACTCACACTAATATAATGAGAATCTTTCAGACACATATCACGAGTCTATCCTTATTATAGAGACAAGCTAGATATAAAGAAATGGATGGTAAGTTGAAAGAAACCTATATTCCAAGCTAATATGAGGTATATTTGAGTTTGTTGGGATAGTATTGCTTTAGTCTGCTAAAAGGTACCCTTAACTTGGTGAATTAAGTCCAGATAAGCTCTTCTGGTAGCTGTGGACTGAAACATGATGTTTTATAGTATCTGCTACATCCTGTCTACTAGTATTATCTACAGACTACAAATAGGATGAGTATTATTCCCTGTTGGACCACTGCCACTTTGAAGGTAAATACTGGCAATATGCCCACATGAAATGAGTAAGAGCAAGACTGAGACCTAATTTTTGTTGAACACTTACTGTGCTTCTATGCCATGCTTTATATACACCGATTCCTTCCATTTGAGAAATAGCTGTATGAGAAAAGCACAGATGTGAACCCAGGCCTGAGAGAGGTTGCTCCATCGTTAGCCTTTCTACAAGTCTGCTATATACAGGATGAGAAAGCTAGATTTCAGTGCAGATCAGAGTGACTCCAAAACCTGAACCTGGGCCTGTAGCTATTGACATCACATTTGGGTAGCTTGTCCATCCATTTGAGTCTCACCCTCTGCCCCTCAATTCCAATGGCTGTGGCTAACTGACACCCTTAAAGTGATGTCAGATAAAATGAGTAATGGTACTTTAACTTTCAATACTCAAAGTTGATAGGGTAAAAACATGTATGCAATGTGAGCATTTAGCAGGCACCCTCTCTTATAAACTGTGACATGCTTTATTTCAGTAATCATCAAAAATTTATTAGGGTAGTGACAGCCTTATTTTACAGATAAGACACTGGAAGCCCAGAGTTTAAGCCACTGTCCAAATGCCAGATTTAAAATTCAAAGGGGCTGGAGAAATGGCTCAGCAGTTATGGTGTTTGCTTTCAAAGCCAAAGGACCCCAGTTTGATTCCCTGGGAACCACCTAAGCCAGATGTACAAGGTGGCGCATGTGTCTGGTGTTCATTTGCAGTGGCTAGAGGCCCCAGCATGCCCATTCTCTCTCTTTTTTTCTCTCTCTCTCTCTCTCTCAAATAAATTAATAAAATATATTTTCAAAAAGTTCAAAATTCCAACCAACGTTGAATGACAAACGCATGCTTCCATCTCTATCAAAATGCCTGTTTTCCTAGAAAATATTACCTGGAAAACATAGCTTGTAATGGTATTTGGACTCCATCTCACTTCCTAAATCTGGTGGTGCCTGAGCCAGGTGCTCATTTATAGAGACACCCCACATGTGAAGCAGTCTTCAAGGGCTGATGTATCGAGGAAGTGCTCCCATTCAATCTTGAGTGAAAAGCTCCTACAGAGCCCAGAGCCAGAGATAGTGATAACGTGATAATGTGCAGAATTTCTCAAAAACTAAGCCGGGTTCTTTAAGGCTGACTATGGACAGAGATTCACCCTGTAGGAAGAGAGCACAGGAGTTCTGCAATGAGATTCTCCTCCCTAAAATTCCATGCTCCGTGTTGAACATCAAACAGTAATTCACTCTGCTGACCTAAAAAGATGGTCTTGGGGCCACCCTTCTACCCTTTCTACATGGCTTCCTTCACAGCTCCTGCAATAGGTTAGATTATTTTTGCATGTTGGGGCCCTGAAGCAAGATTTTACAAACCAAAATAAAAAATAAATAAATAAATAAATAAATAAATAAATAGAACTAGAGAAATTATAATACATAGCATATAAATTAGCTTGATACAGTGTCTTCTCTTCTTCAACCAAAGGCTCCTTTGAAGGGCATATTCATGAATATCACCTACCCATCTCTACCCTAAAGATGTCCAACGCTGTCCTAGAATCCCCTTCAACTCTTAGGCATACCCAAACCTAAAATACAGATGCATTCAGAACCAGGAGACAGGAAAATGTCTCCATGTTCAGCATCTTGTTCAGTTAGTGGCACATAACAAATGTCTTCCTAAAGTAAATTATTTTTAGGATCTTGGCTGAGAGAGAAATGCCAGTAGGTGACTTACATTCCCTTGAAGGTAGGCATTGCAAAACTCTGTTCTTTCCCATGATCTAAGAATCATCTTTCATATGTCCTGCTCTCTTTTCCTCTCTAAGAAGGAAGCCACCACTTTACCCAGATAAGTGACAGTAAAGCTGATCATCTCTTTCAAGTAAGACCTTACGTGCTTAGGTTAGGGCATGGATTTACTTGATAGGTGTGTGTGTGTGTGTGTGTGTGTGTACATGCACATTTACATGCATGTATACACACATTTCTTGGGCAGGGAATACAAGTACCCAAGGATTCTTCCGTCTCTTCTTCCCATCCTGCTATAGATGCACTGGCATCAAAGGTGCATGTACTATAATGTGTGGCATTATGTGGGTTCTGTGGACCTGAACTTTGGTCTCCACACTTGCATGAAAAATACTTTATCCACTGAGTCATCTCACCAGCCCCCACTCTGTCTCTTAATTCTTTGAGCCTTGGCTCTAAAAATGTTAAATGCCTGCACCCTCTTAATGAACAATGCAGGGTTGAGAAAGCCTTGCTCATTCTGTCCAGCTCTGAACTAAAGATAATCTTACTTCATTAAAAACCTCATCAGCTTTATCTCCAAAGTTATTCCAAGCAAAATGTTTGAGGATTTCATAATGAACATGTGGTAGCAGGTGCTATGAACAAAACAGGCACAATTATAATAACTTGAAGTCAATAATTCATAAATGATAATGTATTATTAATCAATTATTGGGACCAGAACAACATTTAATGAGATTAAGCTGATTGCCAGCCAGAACTGTTGGATACATATTGATTTAATCAAAGTGCTTAATTAAACTATGTAAGCTGCCCACCAAATCATTACACCACAGCTTCCTTCAAAGGAAGACAGTTTCCATTCTGCTTGTCTCATCCTTGTGAATTAGGAGTTATTGTTGATTGAAAAGAAATTAAGATAAGGATTCTTGCTTTTCATAATGACTTAGGAAATGGCAATGCCGTCTGGTGACACTCCTTTTCAATCATGAGGAATAAGTGCCATTTGGGTAAGTATGTATACAGTGTAATTTGATATGTGGAGAAACTTTTGGAATCTTAATAAACAAGGATACATTATATCCCTAAGCAAAGTAGATAGCCATATGCAATCATCTGTGTTAAAGGTGGATGTTTCAAGCCTCAAAGAAGTGAAAGAACCCTGAGAGATACTCACATAACCCATGATTCAACCTCAGGTGTCTCCCACCCCAAAATGTTGCCCAAAACCTCAGTTTAAGCATCAGTCACTGAATACTGGATCTGTGTCCTCTGTTTATTCTGAGTTTCAAACAGCTTCTTTTGGAAGTAAAAGTTGCTTCCCTGGCTGCTGAAAATCTTCAGAATCACTCATCAGTTACAAGAATGCATAAACCCATATCTTTCAGCACACTGGTCCTCCTTTTTCTTGTCACAGCTCTAATGATGGGAGTTACTTATGTTGAACATTGGACAAAATGTTTTCTTGCTCAGTGTTCCAGCCCAATGATTCTGCCTGAGGGGAGACAGTGACAGCTCTGTCTAATATCCCGGGGTACCATGAGCCCTGCTGGTCTTTCTAATTAGAGCTTTACCCTGTCAGTTCCCTGAATAGCCACTTCTAAATGGGATGCGCATCGCTACGTGACAAGGATGCCCTTGCCCTATAAAATTCTAGGACTTCAAAAATCCACAGCTGCCACCTGGACGCTCAATGAGCCACAGAGAGCCAGCTGCAAAGAAGGAGCACACAGACACTGGGGCAACTAACTCTCTCTGAGCTGCCACATGTGAGGTCTTGATATGATTATCTGGTGTAGGAAAGGGAACACTTGCACAAACCAGCTTGGGGGGAGAAGGCGATCACTCAATCATTACAAAGGTGGCTTTAGACATACATTTTAATTATCACATTTCAGGCAGTTAATTCGCTCAATGACTCAGCTCCTGACCTGTGTCCCTGAATCTCTCTTGCAACTGGAAACAGTGGAGTGATCTCCCAGCTATGGTCTTCAAGAGGCTCCTATTTACAAAGGCCAAACAGTGTCCTTTCTCTAACTTTGTTTTAAAGAATAGCAGTGTGACACCACTCCCAAACAAGCTGAAATATCTTTATCATCCAAAACTGGTTTTCTCCACCCCATCCATTTCAAAAATAAAGATGTTCAGTACGGTTTCAGCCCTCTGTAAGTCAGGCTTGGAATAAGACTGCATATGCTTTATTTTGGGGTAGAAAGAAATATATTCTGTCTTAACCGTTCATCTACCACCACCTCTCAGGGAGTAGAGTGAAGGACTTCAGTAGGTCATGAACATTCATTATAGAATCTCTCTCTAGGTCCTACTGCATAACTAGCCTGGATTTTGGAAATCATGGTGAACATTACTAACAATGCTAAAAGCATTCACTGTTCCAATTACCTGTATACCTAGCATGTACATTGAAATTTAGAAAACCCACTTTGTGCCTGTGATAGTCTGAATTTATGTCCCCCCCCCCAAGACTCAGGAATTTATTAAAGTTTGTAACTTAGAGTTCCAGCCACCTGACTGGAGGAGGTGTCACTGTAGGCAGATTCTGGGGTCCAGCCCTAAAGTGTTACTGGGGGCAGATCTGAATTCCAGTCTGAGGTATGCAGAGTGCTGGAGCTTGTCTGGGGATCCCTCTTGTGGATTTGGTGCTTGCTTTTGGTGTCCTGGTGGTGGTTTCTTCTCTCTCTCTACTTGCATCCCTGAAAGGGGGCCAGCCTCTATCGCCACTATGGAACACGCCCCTGGATCTCTAAGCCTGAGATAAAGCCCATTCCCCCAGAAAACTATGTCTGGTTTAGAGGTTCATCTGAGCAGCACGGCGCTGACTACAACACAAGCCATATGAATTTCCATCGGTTTCAAGAGAACAAGCAGCTCGACACGGGCTGTAGCTCAAGCAAGCTTCATAGAGCAGAACAAGTGCGGTGGATTAAGTAACTTAGTCTACTGGTGGTCTCAGATGTTGGTATTGTATATGGGTGACTAAAATCAAACAGTGGGTGTTTCTTGGTAAATCAGACATCTTAGAAACAAAAAAAAAATAACTATTCAGTATTCTTTAAATGGTCTTATGTCAAAGGAAATAAAAGCCCTATGCTAAATTGAGTCTTTGTAATCTTAATTGAGAAATTCAAGAATATTACAAGAATCATCAGAGAAAGGGTACCTTTTTCAGTAGGAATAACAGCACTTCTAAATATGCAACAAGAAATATAGTATTTCAAATTAAAAACAAACATTCAAATTCATATTATGTACCATACTAATTTTTTAAAATAGAATTGACTTTTAATGTGTGATTTGTACACCAGTGTGTACATGTGTGGGTGCAATTATGTGCAGATTCATATGCACTTATGGGTGCATGCATGTGAAGGCCAGAGGTTGATACTGGGTGCCTTTCTCAATCATATCCATTTTATTTACTAACACAGGGTCTCTCACTTGAAGCCAGAGTTTGCCAATTCATCTAGTCTAGCTGTCAGGCTTGCCCTAGGCATTCCCTGCCTATACTTCCACGTGCTGATATTACAGAAAGGTCACCAATCTACTCAGCATTTACATGAGTGCTAAGGATGGGGAGTCCAGTTCTCATGCTTGCATAGCAAGCACTGAGCCATCTCCCCACCCCACCAGAAACAGGCTTTTATTTCCTTTCCTAATGGAAAAGGTAGCATATAAACTAAAAAGATCAAAGAGGAAGTATAAGGGTATTCCTTTATATTATAAAGATTAGGGACCAAATAATCTGAGCAATATTCCAAATGAAACAAGTAAATCCTAAAATAAAATGTTTTCTAGAAATAATTTTTAATGCACTACTTAATTTGTCTAAAAGAGTAAATCTGCACATGGCAAAAACATACAGATTGGAATGGAGAGATGGCTTATCAGTTAAGCTCTTGCCTGTGAAGTCTAAGGACCCCAGTTCAAGGCTTGATTCCCCAGGACCCAATTAGCCAGATGCACAAGGGGGCACATACATCTGGAGTTCGTTTGCAGTGGCTGGAGGCCCCGATGTGACCATTCTCTCTCTCTCTCTCTCTCTCTCCGTATATATATATATATATATATATATATATATATATATGTGTGTGTGTGTGTGTGTGTGTGTGTGTGTGTGTGTGTGTGTATGTATGTGTATGCCTATTTCTCTGTCTGTCGCTCTCAAATAAATAAATTTAAAAAAAAAAAACATACTGATGCCCAAACTATCTTGGGAGACAAAAAAATAAAACTAAAAACATAATGTCCACTGAGAGTTTCACCCAAACCTTGGAAACCATGGGCTTTTGCCTTGAAGACCACAGGAAGCATGTGCACACCAACGCTGAGATCCAGTAGGGGTTCCTGACATGAGCTGAGCCCCTAAACGTCCTTTTGTCTCAATTCACAGCAGGAGAGAACAAAAATAGCTTTTTATGTTATTTCACTTTCAGGAATGTATAAAACTAAGAAAGTCCTCACAAATATTTGAATTCATGATCCATCTATATGTAGTCTCAAAAATACAAAATAGACACTATAAAACATGTATCCAAAAATTATTTCTCACTATCAGATGAATAGCAGACGTAAAACCTAATGCTTTGATAAGACCAGATTCTGTGGCCCCACGATCCAGGCCATCCCTCAGAGCCCCATGTTCCAGTGGACGTAGGGTTCAGTCCTTTCTCAGGCAACCCAGGCAACGTCTGCCCCTTTAGATGCTGCATCTGTTCCCATCCCCTGAGATTCAGGTTTACTTCAGAAGACTCTGGCTATTCCCTATATACCCAAAATCCATTTCATCAGACGCTAGCCTCAGGCTTGGCCCATTGCATTTATGGTATTTATGGTTACATTACGCTTCAGACCCACCCATCTGCTGACCAAGACAAGCAAGAATCTGCTCAAAGACTCTTGCAGGAACCTTGCCTATGAACCACAGCAGACGGTCCACCAAAAAAGTTTTTTTTTTTTATAAAAATCACTGGATCAATGAAACTAGATTATTTTTTTCAAAAATATGAAATTTACAGAGCTTTATCTAGACTTAAGTAAGCAAAAGAAAGCTCAAGTAAGATTATGAAGGAAATAAGAGGCATTACAACTGAAACAACAGAAGTGTAGAGAAGCATGAGTTCGTGAGATTACTTTTAGCAATTACATGCCAGTAGATAATTTAACCTAGAACAAATTCTTAGAATTTTAGAGACATGAAACCCAACAACTGTTGAATCATGAAATAGAAAACCAAAACAGATCAGTAACAGATAAGGAAACTGAATCAAGAGCTGTCACTACCCATTTCCCCCCCGCAAAAAAGAAAAACTCAGGACATGATGGGTTCACAAGTAAATTCTACTAAACCTTTAAAGAATTAACACTAATCCTTCTAAAACTCCCCCAGTGAAAATGTAGGGACACTCCTACACTTGTGCTACAAGGGCAACATTATCCTCTCATCAAAGCCAGACAACACTATAAGAAAAGGAAATTTCAAACCAATACCTCTGATGGTCATAGATAAACTTTGCTAGAATTGAGTTATAAGCTGCCTCCCTGCTGGCTAGCTTTCTTTGTGCTAGATGAGGCTATTCCAGATACTGGTGGAGAAAAACTATCAGCAATCAATGCAGCTGTAGAATCCATAGCCAACCTGCCAGGCAAGATAAGTTTATTGGTGTAATAGTGGCAGGAATGTTATGGGAATAATGAATCGCTTCTAATTAAATTGGAGGCCCACTCCTCTGTAGCAATTTTGTGCCTGGTATTTTAAACCTAGCCAAAATCCTATGGCTGTAGACATAGTCCCTAGTGGGCAACTAGCCCCATCAGCTTCTTGTTGCTGGAACAAACATACAACCAGAAGCAGCTTGTTCAGAGGAAAACATTTATTCTGGCTTAAAGACTCAAGGGGAAACTGCATGATGGCAGGGGAAAACATGGCATGAGCAGAGGCTGGACATCATCTCCTGGCGAACCTCAGGTGGACAACAGCAGCAGGAAAGTATGCCAAACACTGGCAAGGACAAGATGGCTATAATACCCATAACCCCCTACCCCCAACACACCTGCTCCAGGAAGCTCCAATTCCCAGTTGCCATCTACTTGGTACCTAGCATTCCGAATGCATGTGTTTATGGGGGACACCTGAATCGAACCACCACAGGAACCTACTACTGTGGTTAAACTAAATGAATATCTTGTTACACTTAGATTAGTAATGCTTGAGGCATCAATCACAAAAATCCTTTTCTACAATAGGTGCTGGTTAATGCAGAGAGGCATAGCTGGCAAAATTGCCAAGAATAAGTGACTACTGCATGCTCATTCTTAAATAGGACATTTAAGCCACCCTCTCGAAGACTGAAGGCACCTTGCTGAAGAGGAGGTGGAAGGAATTAAGAGGAGGAAAAGGAAGAATGGAGAGTAGGACTACAAAAATAAAGTCTTCTGGATGACCATTTAACCCATGAATTCACAGAAGTTGTGGCTTGCAGCACAAGACTGAGCATCTCAACACATCACCATTGACGGGAAAAGGTACATGAGACTTCACTTCTCCCAGAGTATCTAAGGGCAGCTAATGGCTTCTGGGAGAGGGGGGTCAGGTTCATCAGTGGCATGGTCACTGCTAAGTTGTCCATTCCATGGTAAATAACCTTCCATCCATGATCACACACACATCCTTAACTTAATTCAATGTTTTTTTTTTTTTTTTAAAGAGAAGAAATTAAGATGGAGACTAATAGGGAAGAAAGGTATTAATTGAAGAGGGGCATTAAAGGGGAAATAAGATCAAAATATATCATGTACATGTATGAAAATGTCAATTGTTTTTAAATTCTAGATAAAATACTAACAAGCTGAATTCAACCACAAATTAAAACTATTATATGCTATGATAAAGTAGGATTCAATATGCTCTAGTAAATGTAACATAACCACAATAAATATGATACATATTAACAGAATGAAAGATAAATACTTCATGATCACTTCTATAAGTGCATGTTTATCAGTTGACAAAAGTTAACAGCCTTTCATGATTAAAAAAAATGGTTAATATAGAAAAAAATGCCTCAAAATAATAAATGCCATATGTGACAATCCCTCAGTTAACATATTCAAAGGTGAAAAGCTTTTCAGTATAGTACCAGAAGTACTAGCCACAGCAAATAAAAGAAATAAAGGCATATAACTTAGAAAAGAAGAATGAAAATTGTCTTTGTTTGCAAATATATTCTTGTATTTAAAAGACCCCCAAATTAACGAAAAGCATACCATGTTCATTAATTAAAACAATATGATATAAAATGTCCACATTATCCGAAGCAATCTTCATATTCAGTACAATTTCTATATAATGACTTTTAAGTAGAAAAGGCTATCCTAAAATTTATATGTGAAGTTATTTTTTAGACTTTTTATTGATAATATTCACACACATATGCAATATACCATGATCATAGTCTTCTCTCACCACACTTTTTTCCCCCTCTCTTATGCCCCTTCTTTCCAGCTTATCCATTTTCTATTTTTAATGTATTTATTTATTTGGGGAGAGAGAGGCAGATAGAGAGAATCAGTGTGCCAGGGCCTCTAGGTACTGCAAAGGATATCCAGCCGCCTGTACTACCTTATGCATCTGGCTTTCATGGTTACTGAGGAATTGAACCTGGGACCTTAAGCTTTGCAGGCAAGCATCTTAACTGCTAAGCCATTTCTCCAGCCTAATCTTCTCTTTTTTACAATTTTTATGTATGTATAAAATATATTTTAATCATAGTGCCTCACCCCCCTCTCTCTTCTCTCTCTGTATTTTCCCTATCCTACTTTTCCTTCCTCTGCCTCCTCCTCTTGCAGTCAAGTAGTCAAAATTCATGTGGAGCCACAACATTTCTGGAATAATCACAGAAATCTTGAGAAACAAAAATTAAGGCATCATACCATTGGATTTCCCAATATAATACAAAGATATAGTAAACACATCCCTATCAATAATAAGTCAATATAAAAATAAAGCCCAGAAATAATTCCATGAATTTATGGTCAATTAATCTTCAACAAAGTTACCAAGAGCATCCAATGAGAAATAACAGTCTCTTCAATAAATAAAAATGGAGAGCTCATGCAGAAGTATGAAACTAAGCCTTTATCTCACACAATATATTAAAAGACAAAAAATGGATTAAAAGCTGGAAAGCAAAACCTAAAACTACATAACACCTAGAGGAAGCACTACAGACTAGGAGGATTGAACAACAGGTATTTATTTGTGCTGTCCTGAGATCAGGTTCCAGCATGACTGGTGAGAGCATTCTCATTCTTGCTTCCAAGAAGTCACCTGCAGTCTGTGTCCTTGGAGGGGCCCAGAAAGGAATAAGTTCTTTGATGTGTCTTCTTAAAAAGAGTCATCTTATCAGGCCTCACCCAGATGACCTCACTTATCCTTGCCTATTTCCTGCCTCTAAAATCAATCATACTGTGGGTCAGGGCTACATGTTATAAACTATAGGGAGAAAAACTGACCTAAGTTCATGTAGAAGAATTATAGAGCAATGAATAATGACCAACTTAGATATCAACCCAAACACATCAACATGTCTAAATCTCAACAGTATGTTTCAAAAAAGTTATGTGTGTATATAATTGTGTAGTATATTTCTTTCTATTTGTGAAAAACTCCAGACAGGCAACCGCCACAGTAGGTTGTCAGAGATATGCAAATATGTGATTTAAGTATATCAAGAAAAGCAAAGGATCATTTGACACAGAGTTTAAGATGGTAGTTACTCTAAAGCAGGAATATAGAATAGCATTGAGGAAATTGCCATAGGGTGCTAAAATATGTATGTATAATGTTGTACTTCTTAAAATGGATAATGTCTATCAGTTCCCTGAGGAATAATAAAATGAAAAGCATGGAGTTATTTTTACTTTTTTAAACTTTAATTTAGCCACTTGCTTTAAACAAGGATCATATTTTGGCAATTTTTAGTTTTGAAATTTTAGATGTGGAATATAAATATAGTTGGAGATACTCTGAAAATAAAATGAGAGACACTCGTGTTTCTATTATCCAAATTTTAAAGTTGTTAGCATGCCATCATATTTTATTTTGTGTGTGGAGATGTGTGTATATATGTGGCACATATGTGTTTAGTGGGTTGTGACTGCAAGTGTGCATGTGTACACATGGATGTACGAAAACAACCTTGGGTGTCATCCTCAGGAATTCCATCCAAATCCCTTGAGAAAGAGTCTGTCACTGGCCTGGAACTCACAGATTAGGCTTGACTATCTGGCCAGTGAGTCCCAGAAATCCTACTGTCTCTACCTCACAAGAGCTGAGATTACAGGTGCACACCATCACATCTAGCATTTTTACTGCGCACTAGGGATCAAAATTAGATCTTTGTGCTAATTTTAGGAACTAAAAGGTTACTAATGACCCACCTCTCAGGATATCTATTTATAGATAAGAAGACAAATGAGAATTTTGGGTTAGATTTCTGTGTCTCAGTTATAGAGACCCTGAGAGAGACAGGCATCTGTATGATAGAAGAGGTGGCACTAGGGCCATGGGGTTTGGGATTGAGATGGTTTCAGTATAAACTCAAGATCTAGCTCTTGCTTGGTATGTCACTTTTGCTGGAATTCAAATTTCTTCATCAGAAAATGGAGATAATAAATGCAATTTTTTCTCCCTTACCTCAAAGGCCTGTTATATAGAACAATTAGCCATATATAACTACTTTATAAACAGTTCATTACCTTAAAATATGCAAATTATTATAAGTGGTGAACAAATTTATAGAATAGGTTGCTTAGGCATTGATTCTGATAACATATATTACATTTCTGGTACAATGACCACATATAGACAATGTTCATCTCCTTGCTTATTGGTCAGATTATTTAGGCAGTGTGAAACTTGCATATTTGCCTCTGAAATAGATTATATTTTATAGCATATTGGCTTTATAATTATGCTTTTGCTGAGTTTCCACAAAATTTTCAGGTCTCTGAAAATTAAAATAAGTGCTTCTAGAACTGAACATATTATCCCTCTACTATCTTCTTCCTTTCATATTCCTTTGTTGGCATTAAACCATCTAGCCATCTGCCAAAGTAGAACTATTCCAACTTCTTGCCCACCATTCCTACTCTCAATCATCACCAAGATTCCTCAGGTTATAGATAAGTCTCCTAAATCTAGAACCATCACTACCATTTCCTTCAACCTAACTTCTTTTAGATCCTCATCCTCCACACAGACGACCAACAGCTGCTAATGTTTCTGGAATATTCCCTGTGTGCTAGGCATAGACCTAAGACCTCTATGGTCTACAGATAAAGAGACTGCTACCATTCACAGTTTATATAAGGGGGACACAGACCACAGTGTTTGAGCATCCGTTCCCAAGGCTTTGGGTTAGCTTTTTCTGGGTGGTGTGAACAAATATTTATTCACTCCAAACAGGCACCAATAATAGATCAAAGTAGTGATTCCATATATGTCTAGCCTAATGAACCAATGAATTTACAGGAGTTACTTACAGGAACTTGAATAAGGGAACTTCTTAAAGGCATGTAAGTGATTTAGGCAGCACCACAGAGCCCACACAACATGGGTCACAATTCACAAAAGGTGGATTGATGGAGTCCCATCTTCAATTAACTTTCTACCTCCTAGATAGTCTAGCATCTTCCAAGACTATATGTAGCTGGAGAAAAACAACACATAGAATACCGATAGCTGGCCGTCCATGTGCATGAGTGAGAAAGTGGCTGAAATTTCAGCTGAGGGCCAGGTGATCCTCACCATTCGTTTTTTTCTATGAGGGCACATCAACAGGCCTGATCTCATGAAGGTCTCTTGCAAGTATTCACACCCTCTCTGATTAAGGAGGTAATGTCTTAATCTTGTTTAAGAGCTCCCCTGTGCTGGACTCCATGTCACCACTATGCTGCTCAGTCCAGGTTTTCCTCCACCTTAGTCACAAACTGCCTCCCAGACAAAACACAATTTATCTCCCCTCTGCTTCTAATATCCTACTGCTCACCATTGTCTTCAAAAGAACATTCTTAACATGAACATGATGCTCACTTGCCATTTAAGTGAACTTACTTCTCCCACCTTATCTTCCTCTCCCAAATCAATCCTCTGCCATCCCCAGGGCACTCTGTTCCCACACATGCTATTTTTCTACCTGTTAGAACACACACAAGCACACATTTCTCCTGCTGACAGAAGCCTTGCTTTAATCATCTCTAGTAAGGCCATAATAATGATTTTCATCCTTAATTTATATGAGAACTATAAATCCCAAATAATAATGTACAAAACTTCCAGAGAACAACCTGTGTCTGGTTGTGCAAGCCTGTAATCCCAGCTACTCAAGAGGTGAAGGCTGAAAGATTATAAATTCAAGGTCCATCTGGGCTCCTGAATGAGTTCAAGGCCATCCTGTGTGTAACTTAGCGAGACCCTTTCACAAAATACAAAGTCAAAACGTAGGACCAAAGCACAGAAACCTGTCTAGGAATAAAATACTTATATAGTGGGATATAAGCCAAAGTATTTTAACTATCAGGTTTTATAATCTTTACCACTCCCTCCAACCAGTCTTGACAGAAGGAAAGATTCTTGGTCTTCCTTTAATTGGAGTGACCAGGCCAAAATGGAAGAAAAAAAATCAAGTGTTTTGAGTGGTAGATATTTTATGAGTCATTATTTTTGTGTGTGCAGATAAAGGACAGTGAGAATGAGGAAAAACAATGGCAGATGGTTTGGTTGGTGTTGATATACTTGCCTTTTCATGTATTCTCAAAAAAGATTCAGTGTATTCTTTAAATACCTTTCAGATTCCCACCTTCTTTGAAACTGCAACTCTGTCACTATGAGTCCTCCACATGCATAGGGTTTATATAAATCGCCTTTTGATTTCAGCCTGCAGATAAAGCTGCTCTTGTCTATGTGTTCACTGTACTTTGTTCACACCCTGTTGTAGAATATGTTACTGTATTATAATGACCTGCTTGCATGACTTCCATATATATATACACTCCCTATAGATTGAGTGTCTCAATGACAAGGATTCAATAATATTTATTTTTGTATTACTATCAGCTACCATGATATCTTGTACCAGTTGCCTAAAGAAATGAAAATCCCAAGGCAAGAAAAGGGGACAGTCTCTCTAATTCCAACACATTTTATTAAAGACTTCCAAGGAGATTCAACATTATTATGCTCTTAGAGTTACTTTGCTTTCGCTCAAATCTTCATCAGAAGCAGGATTTTATTAAGGAAGAAAGAGGATGGCTTCAACAGGAGTCCTGAGGTCTAGTGGTACCTCTACCCCCAGCTGGCTGGGTTGCCTAGGGCTAGTCCATCCATCCCCAACCTGATCACGGTCCTCAAAATAGCAATGGCAAAATGTGGGTATGAGTCTTTACAGAGTTTTAAGCTCAAAACCTAGTAATGTCATAGTATTACTTAGGTGCACATGCCTTCAGAAGGTTAAAAAAAAAAAAACCTTCTAGAAGTTTCTAAAAAGTGAGAGGTTTGCACTTCACTTTAGTTTCTATTTTACCTCTACGACTGTTGTCACTGAGAACTCTCCCCAACAGAATGCTTTGTCCATACCTGATCAAGTGTTTCAAAAAGAGACAAAGGCCAGAGAGGATGGAAAATGATTTGCCAAGCAGCCAAAAGGGGAATTCTATAAGTGTGTATTTTTCCACTCCATTCTAATTTAAAGCCACTTACAAGTGATAACTCCCAACCTGAGGCAGGTACCTTACTTAGTTCATTACACCCTGGGGACCTCATGTAAATCTTTTTTTTTTTTTCTTTTCCTGAGAATAGCTATTGTCTTGCAAGGAAAAGCTTTTAGCATAATGGCAGGCTGAATAGAATGTTGCCTTTGTGAGAATATTTTTAAGAAAAGGCAAAAGGGAAAGGTATTCTTTAAGAACTACAAGTGTAGCCTCCCAGGCTACCCCCACGTTGGGCCCCCTGGAAGGAGTAGTGTCTGAGCCCTGGGAGACCAAGGAAGTGGAGTGAAATTACCTCACCTCCACAGACATAAAGGTTGTGTTCTGCTCTTTTAGCTGTAATAAATACAGGGTGGAGGTGTCTTGGATAGCAAAAATAGCAAGTCCACCCCCTCCTGTGCATTTTCATTACTCCTTGGTTGCTCACCAGTGAGCCAATGGCCACTATTTACCTGAAAATTGAGTGTCTGAGAGGATAACATTTTCCCACAGGGGAAAGAAAAAACTTCAAATGTGTTCCTCTTATATTATTCTTTTATATAATTTTTTTCTTTTTTCATATTATTCTTATACACAGTCAAGATAATGTTATTATAGGGCTTCAACTCATTTTCTCTCTCTTTCTTTGAGTGTGTGCGTGCGTGCGTGTGTGTGTGTGTGTGTGTAAATGCTCACACACATTGCAAACTGGCCAAAAAGTTTCAGTGATTTAGATCTCCAAATTAAAATGGGTCTCAACTTTATCTAGGCAGAAACATTTGCTTTAAAATGATATTATAGGGGAAATATAGAGAAAGTGGAAAGATTAACAAAATGTTGGCAGTGTTAATAAGCAGCATCTTGTTCACGTGCACTTTTGGGGAAATTTCTCATGAGGGCAGAGGATAGATGACAAGAGAACTGAAAATGTGAAAGAGGGGCCTGGATTAATCCCCTCGTGACCACTTCCTACTCTCCAGAGGCTGGTTATTGCCGTTAATGAGCAGCCATCTGCACAGTGGAAATAAAGACAAGGACACGGAAGTCCAAAGGTCTCAAGTCCTTTCTACCTAATGGTGGTGCAGGCCTGTGATTCCTGCTACTTGGGAAGCTGAGATAGGTAGATAATATGTTGCTCATTGCTGGGAAACTTAGCAAGAGTAAATATCAAAATTTTTACAGAATAAGAAATGACAGCAGAGATAGTTTAGGGGTGAGGGCTTGCCCAGCTTGAGCAAAGCCATAGTTTCAATTCCTAGTAGCATACATACACACGGGGGAGAGAGAGAGAGAGACTTAGAGAGCAAAAAAAATTTCCTCATAAAGGCAGCACATTCTGTGTGAGGAAGCAAAAACTCAGACTGGTTTGAGGAATGACTAAGGCCAAGAAAAATGTAGAGCTACTCTCCTCTCCTCTCTAGGCTTGCATAAATAACCCCCAAGACTCTTCTCCACTTCTACTAAAGTTTAAGTAAAAAATGACCACTCAAGACTTTCTTTAGTTTGAATTGCTCTATATTCGGCTTAAATTCAGCATCTTTTCTCAGTTCAGATCCAAAAAAAGCATACACACGCACTACTCTTGAACAGTTTGAAGCATTTGGAATAAAGACAACACCTTCTCCACTCTTAACTTGGACATGGCATATTCCAGGTATGGCCTGAACTTTTAACATACAATGTGTTAACAGACTTAACTGAGCCAAGAATAATTATGCTAGAACATTATTAATCAATGAGGACTAGCCTCAGAAAATACTGGACTGATCTTGCCCATCAAAACTATCCCCAAGCCTGCTCTCGTGAGATACAGGTCTTCTGTAACAAGCTGTTGGATCTTTTCTCCCGTCCTGTTACATCCTATTCACCCCTCCTCCCTCACTCTCAGTCATGCAAATCCTACACATCCTGAGCCCCTTCGACATCCCAGATTTTACAGGTTAAAAGGGCCTAGACTTCCTAATTCTGCAATCTGCAATACCCCATGCTTCCCTATGGGTCTCAGATGCCAGGTCTTAAACTGTTCATCATTGTGATGGTTAAGCTCATAGCCAAGTTGATTAGGTCAGGAGTCAATAAAGAGACATATGTGTGAGCAGATCTGTGAGGGCATTTCCAGAAAGGATTCACTGAGATAAAAGACCCTGCCCCAGGTCAGGCAGCCCTTTTGGTGGCAGCCAAGATTTCAGGAGGTCTCAGGGGAAACCAGAGCTATTTTTGCCCACCTGTCTTTGCTCCTTGCTGGGTGCACGCCTCCAACAGATGGCTGCCATCTTTGTGGGGCTTCCAGTGTGGTCTGACAACCAGTAGCTCTCCAGGAATTCTCTAGGCCTTCAGCACCATACTGAGACTACTTAGGCATCCAGCCTCATAGATGTGAGTGGCTACTGGGTTCACAGCCTCTCCAGCCAACAGACGCCATTGTTGGACTACCCAGCCCATAGCACATAGCCAATCTAAAAACTCGCCTTTGCAAGATATATTCAGCCTCCGAGTTCTGCTCCTGTAGAGAATCCTGACTAGCAAACATCTTGTAGAGATTCCCTTTTCTCATCAATTTCTCATCAAGTCCAGCTTTTCCATAATGGTGTCAGTGACATTTCTCAGAGGACTCACTGTCCCACTGAAAAGGGCAAAGAGTGACAAAACTTTTTAAGTATTTCCTTGGGTCTTGCCTGTGAATGAGAGAGAGTCGTGTTTGTTAGGCAGTTAGGGTGACTGGGCCCCTGAAAGTACGAGGCAGGAATGTCACTGAGCCTCTCCTTGCAGTCTCCACTTTGCTAGAGATCAGAGGATGATCTCACCCTTCATCTCTTGCCTGAAAGAAATACGTGCTATTGTTTATTTTCCACATACAACCTGAGCCCCTGCTGGGAGGGAGGTCTTTCCTAGGATTTAAATCTAACCCTAACATTGTGGTTGGTCAAGCTTAGACCCTAGAACTTGGCGTGATGGCTGACCTTTTCCTGAGGCAGCCTGCAACCTAGACCAATCAGCTGTCTCTCTGGCTCAAGGCAGCCAGGTGAAACCCACCACTATAATATTATAAAAGTGTTTTACCAGGGGAGGGCAATCTCTGTCTGGGCTGCCTGACCACTCATGAACCTCTAGCTTCTGGTGAGTTGCCTCACACCTCGGCCCAGCTGGGCTGAGAAAGAGAACCACCTAAGCCCTGCTTCCCACATGGGCTCCTTACCCGCCCTGCCTTCCACAGGCAGGTCCTCTTTGTCCTTTCTTTGCTTTCCAACCCTACCACATGGGCTCTCAGGCCATGTGGATGTATTCACTTCCCTTCTCCCGGTTCTGGACTTCGCTAAGTAAATATAATAACTTAATAATTATCCTTCTCAGTTTGGTTTGCCAAATTTTTTGGTTAAATACAAATGTGAACCCAGGGTTTGAGGTTCAAAGACTTTCCTGCACCCCTCATACCCTGCTTGATGAGGGTTGAACTCTCATGTGTAAAGTCCTGGGTCTTCTCACTTAGGAGCATTCTGGGAAAGTATCTTCTTCGAGTTCCCAGGCAACAACAGAATATACAGCCAGAAAGTCTGGCAGCTCCTGAACTGAAAATGTATTTACCAAGAAAGTAAGGCTAAATGTTTCCAGGAAAATAACTTTTTTTTTAAAGAATGAAAATATTTTTGAAAAATAAAGCAAATGAAGTAAATAATTCTGAGACTTTATGAGGTCCAGAAATAAAAGTAATCAATACATTGTCCTCAGTAATTTTCAGGTCTGGGATCTTAGAGCAAACCACCAAGGGAACCAGCCTGGAGCAAGGCAGTTCTCCCTGGGCCCTGTCTCTGTGTTTTTATTCCTTGGGTTTCTAAAACGATAGTCAAGTGGTAATCCTACATAGTGGAGAGAAAGACCTTCAGTGCACAAATCCCTCCTTATGAGGTCTGAGTGGCAGCCACTGAACCAGAAACAGGCTGAATCACAGCTAAGCAACCCTTCCCTGACTGAAACTGACCCAGACCCTGGTAAGGAAGAAGCTAGTGAGACAGTTTAAGCTCACCTGGAGGGAGGCCTGCAGGCAAAGAATCTTGAGGCACTGGCTCATTTGCTCTGTTCCTAAATCAATACATCACATGCTGTGGTTCAAAGGAAGTTAAGTGGCTTTATTTCTGAATTACAGGCATGGTTAATTACACTTTGGAGTAGATGGTATTTATACTTTGCCTCTTATTTTACAAACTCAGGGATGTTATACACCTATGTATGTATTGAAAACTGGGCTGTAATTTTTCTTTTTTTATGTAGATGGTCTGAGTTTGTGCCCTAGCATTGTAGCCCAAGCATTACAGTCTTAGCTCTGGGCAGGAATATATGGGGTCTAAGGAAAGGTCTTTAGATCAAAAGAAACTTCTCTGTCCCTTCCTACCACAGGGCCTGGAACACCCAGCTTGAAAATGCTTCCAGTAGGTATTGAAAGACAAAATTCAATGTGAGTAGCAATAAAGTAATTGTTTGGAGTTTATTTAATATGAGTTGACTTAACAGCTAAGCCATGCTCTGGCTCAGAGAATAAGGACAGAATGTCAATGCGGAGTGTGACTGACACAGCACATGTGTTGTACACGTAGACTACAGAAACAGAGAAACAAGATCTGAAACGACGGTATTTAACTTCCCTGAGACATTGGCCCCACCTGTGAAATGGGGGTTAGTTGGAATGCATCCCCATGGTCAAAGATATCAATCAGCCACAAAATCCACTCAAGATTACTCAGTAAATGGTCAAAATAGGTAGGAACTCTTCTGGAATGATCGAGATACAAAGGATGGTGTATGGAAGAACATCAGCCTCTGCCACTTACAGTTTCAATGGACTGTAAGACCTTGGGTTACCCAGGGACAGCTACACAACTTTCAAGCCCTACGATGAAATGAAAATTCAGGGCCCCTTGTCAAAGCCTAGTTATTAATTCTCTGCCAAAGCCATTTTTTTATTTTTTAAATTTTAGTTGAGACATGATAACATATTTATGAAGAGCATATAAAATATGGTGTGAAGTATAGTGTGAGATTTCAGTATATAATATGCCATGATCTAATCAGGAAAACCAGTACATAGATCACCTCAAACAGTTACCATTCCTTTCTGTGAGGAACAGTCAAAACCTTTCTGTGGGCTACTTTGAAGAACATAATTAATTATAGCCAGCTATGTTTACCTCATTGTGCCACAGCACACGAGAAGTCTTTTCTCCCAGCCACCTGCAGTCCTCCACGCGCCAGCCAGCCTGCCTCCCGCACTTCCCCCTCACATCCTCCCCAGGCACTGGTAAGCACTACGCTCACTTCTACTTCTGTGAGATATACATTTTAACTCGTGTGATTTTTGTCTTTCTGTGTCTGATGTTTTTCATTTAGTGTGAGATCTGAAAGAACAACTGATGGAAGCATTTGAAGAATTCCAAAATGATGATGTCAGAGCATCAAACAACATAGCTCTTCTAAGCCAGAGAACTGTACAGCTGAGTAGGCTCCATGCCTGTGAAGAGGGCTCTAAGTAGTTATCTCACCTGGGCCTTGGTTTCTCATGACCTAGTTCAATGACTATCATTTGCAAGTGACTATGGAAATGAACAACATCATCTGACGAACCCAGGATCCCTCCCAGATCCTGCCCACAATAACTCTTGAGTTGAACAATAGCTGATGTATCAGCATGTTTTGAGAGAACTCTAATGACACATGAAAGTATGCATTTATTACAACTAATTATTTAGATGTCAAGCAGAATCCAGCTTCTCTTGATTCATAGGATAGTTTATTTTACTCAGAGATCTTTTCTTTCTGTCCCTCACTTTTTAAAATTTTTGTTTATTTTATTTATTTATTTGAGAGTGACAGAGAGAGAGAGAGACAGAGAGAGAACGGGTGCACCAGGGCCTCCAGCCACTATAAATGAACTCCAGATGTATGCGTCCCCTTGTGCATTTGGCTTACATGGGTTCTGGGGAATTAAGCCTCAAGCCGGAATCCTTAGGCTTCACAGGCAAGCGCTTAACCCCTAAGCCATCTCTCCAGCCCTATCTCTCATTTTTCTTTAACTTAATTGGTTCTTGAAGTGCAAAATTATTTTAGGTCCCTTTGCTGTAATCTTAGTCCTCTGGTCAAAATAAGAATAATCTCTATAGTGACTGCATCAATAAAAGAACCGATGTCAGTAAAAACAGAAAATGGAACAACAGGTACCTGCATGTCATAATTACACATTGGGACGCTGCTCACCTCTTTCTAAGGAATGGAACTTGCAAAAGGTAGACTTGCATGCATCCTATTTCTTAAATAAATCGTTATTCAATGAAGATTGCCCTAGATTACTGTCTGTAGCTCCCAAGCACTGCTCATCTGCCAGACACTGGGGCTCTGTGACTGCTGGAGAAATTGTTCTTAAATGCAAAAAACACATAAGAGAATGTTTGAAAAATCCCTTACTATTCATTAAAGCATTTTAGGGCCTCATTAATTCAGATGGGATAATCAGTTGTTGATTAGCCAGGTTGTTAAGCATCCATTGTCAGATGCTGATGGGGTGTGAGAAATTACATTTTGTATCCACCCAAGAGTCACCTGAACACCATTAGCACTTCATCAGGTAAGGCAGTATCTTCTGGGGATAAATTAACTGGGCTTTTATTCTCCAGTCTTCCATCTTCCAAACATTTTTTTATTGCAAAAAGATTCCCCATTCTATTTGTAGTTTCTAACCTAGGTAAGTTCTAAAACTGTCTTAAGAGTTTTCTGTCCAAAACTCCTGGTGACAAGTCAGTCACACTTATGCTCATGTTTCAACTACTAAAAGGTCACCCTGTATCTATGCTTTTGCCTATCCACATGTGCCTGTGTGCATCCACATGTCTGTGGATCTGCATGTGTATCTGTACATGTCTACATGCCCATGTATGTGTCTGTCTGTGTATATGTGCTCTAGGTTTATCTTTAGTTTGGTCTCCGAGTTCTTGGAGGCAGTTTCTTTTCATCTTCAGCTTTCAGGTATTAAGATTGCCAAGGGAATTCTTCAGCCCCCAGCTCAAAGATTCTGCTTCCTTCCTTCCCTACCCTGACGAGAGGAACATAACAGCAATAAGCATGGACAGAAAAGCCCCTAGATTAGAGGTTGGAAAATGTGACTCAGAGCCCTGGTTCTGTTTTCCAAGAGGAAGTCGCCATCACTAGTGATCTGCTCTCTATTCTAGCAAGTCATTTCATCCCCCTGACAGTTTAGAACTCATTTGCCCTCATCTTAATAGCAGAGTGACATTAACATTCACCCTTTCTATTACACCAAGAAGACTACATATGTATTCCTATAGGCAGGCAATTCTGCAATGCTTTATGCAGCATGTGACCTAAAAGGGAGAACATGCTCCCAAGACTATAGGGGCATCCTCAGCCAAATCTGCCAAGAGGGTACAAGCTCGTTTTACTCACGGAACCGTTCCAGATGGTCAGCACTGTTAGATTCAGGCATGGCTGTGATAGTCACCAATGGACATGGATTCCCTCCCAGTGTCTGGCAGAGAACATCCTTCCGGAAGTAGACTTGCCTGGGGTTGATACCTTTTTCTAGGATGTCGAGGTGAGTCTGGAGCAGAAATACAACACGTGTGTATATTATTACGTTTCCTAAAAGCATTAATAGCTAATAGTAATATTTGTTAAATTCATATGAGAACAGCAGTGGTTTTATCATTTATCTTTTTTTTCCTTTTTGTGTTTTTTGCCAAACCAATTTGCTTGAAGTACACTGGGTGTTGAGTGACTAGAGGGGCGACCTCCAGAAGCTCAGTGAGGCTTTCCTCACCATTCCTGCAAGTATCTGTGCATCAGATCTGTTAGCAAACTGTACAGCAAGCAAGAGAGCAGGGCCATAAAACATTCTTCCCATCAGGCTGGTGCATGAGGGTGTGTTCACCAAGAAGATGGAGTACTGGGAAACATGAAACCAAGAGCTCCCCCAGCACAGAGGACAGCAGAAACAGGCAATGAATGCAAGCTGGGAGCATCTTGAAGGAAAATAAAAGCAATTCACCCAGGGAGGGGGGGGATGGCCAAGCTCACATAACAACTAACTACTAACAACTGATGTCCCCTCATGCCTCACCATTTAAATACTCCTGAGCACGCTGACTTGGAGGCATACTTCAGCTGCCCCAAAGTGAGACTACAACATAACGTCAAAAGGTGATAATAAAAGTTCTTCTAAGGATTAAGTCTAAAAACTATTGAAAATATTGTTACTGAATATTACATACAATTCCTATAACACAGGCTCCTTGGGAGGCTTAGACTAGAGGATCACAAGTTCAAGGTCTGCCTGGACAACATAACAGGATCTTGTCTCCAACATTAAAGAGTAAAAACAAATGGCTGAGGAGGATTCTGCCTTGTGCCTCTCCATGCGATGTCCAAGTCCTAGGGTACAATAGTGGCATGTCTGCTCTGGGGGAACCAATGGCTCTCTAATTGGACTGAAGGCCCACTATATGGGAGGGAATACGTGCCAGGTACTGAAAACCTAATCAAAAGCCTATGGCAAGAGAGGTCATGAGCCTTAGGGGTATAAAGCCTGCTCTTGCCTAGGTAAATGCATATATTATTCTCACCAAATTGCCCTGAAATCACTACACTTAATGTTCATGCTCATATATTAATGTCACTCTTACTTCTGGTTAGAGAAGCTTCTCTGTTCAGATGGCGGTGACCACTGGGATGGCCTAAAAGGCAATATAGTGCTGAGAAGAAGGGACGGAGGAGTGCCCAGCACTGAAACATCTCACACCCTCCAAGGCTCAGGGCCCATTGCGGAAGAGGTGGAAGAAAGTATGTAAGAGACAAAGGAAGGGTACCACTCCCTGCATACAACTGTCCAGACAGAAATTGGCCTTGATATCCAAGACCTTGCAGTGCCTAAAAATACCCACACAAGACCCTCATAATAGGAGAAAAAGATGATGACATCAAATTAAAGGAGAGACTAATAGACAGAGGGAGGAGATATGATGGAGAGCAGAGCTATGAAGGAGAAAGCAGGGGACGGGAGGGGAGGGGAGGGGAGGTGAGGGAAGGGGAGGGGAGGGAAATACCACGGTTTGTTGTCTGTAAGTATAGAAGTTGTCAATATATATATATATATATATATATATATATATATATATGGCTGAGACCGTAGTTCAGTGGTACATCATTTGCATAATATGTATAAGGCCCTGGGCTCAATCCCCAACACTGGAGAAATGGGGAGCATATGTTATATAAGAATACTCCATGTAAGCTGTTATTAATGATGGAAAAATGCAAGTATGTTACTTTGAAGAACTAAAAGGTAATTGCTAGTAGAACTTATAAACTCTGTGGTAGGGAGAACCTCAAAGAAAATATGGTCCACATTGCATAAGAAATAAAATGAAACAAAAGACTGTAATAAAGCATAAGAAAGAGCATAAGCCAAAATGACAGTAATAACACAAAATATTATGAGTATAAACAGGTCAATCACTCTTATTAAATGACAAAAACATTCATATTACATTTTTAAATTCTAATGTATGTTGCATATAAGAGGTACTTTGAGAGCAGCATGGTGTATATGAGAAACACTCCTAAATTATCTCTTTATTTTATTTGCCTGCATGCCAACATTTTAAAGGAAAAATGTTGAATCTAAACAGAAAAGCAAACATAAATTAGAGCAGGCATGGCAATAGTAATATATGACAAAGTTGTATTCCAGATCAAGTGCATTAAATGGGATTTTAAAATCTTATTTTGATAAAGGGCACAATTCACAATGAACATATAAAACTCATGAATCTTAAGAATCAAATAACATGGGTTTGAAATATATAACACAAAACAGCTAAAGGAGGAAAGAAATGATACTAGGAGTGAGAAATTTTAAAACAGCATCTCAGTCTTGGGTAAACTGAAGTTCAAAATATAATAATAGCAGGAGCATTTGAACAACGCTGCTTTTGAGATGTATGTCTGACTTTGTCTGAACAGACAATATCTTTTATTACATTTTTTTCTCAAACTTCCATGAAATTAGAACAATAATTAGTCATTGTGAGGCTATTAAAATTTTCTAATTTTCAACAAAATGCAAAAAAAAAATTATATCAACCACATTTTCTGGCAACAATTAAAAGTAATTAGACTTAAATAAAATGGTTTTCAAAATGGCAAAAAATAAAATAACCATTTAGGAAATAGAAACATATTTTTTTTCTAAAATAAACTTACTAAAGAAGTTTCTGTTAAAAATGAATAACAATGTTAAGTTACTAATTAAAGTATCATGGTACAAGTTAGGTATAGTAGGAGATGGCACAAGAGAGCATTTGAGATGTCCCTGTCAGCATATTCTTAATAAGAAAACTTCCATCCCCTCTGGGTATGGATGTTGTTTGATTTGTATTATTACTAATTACTTATAAATTTCTGGGTGAAAGCTGTTCTCTCTGCTTTTGACCACTGGAATCTGGATTGACGCCTGCCACACAACTGCCATCAGGAGTCCAGCCGTGGACAAAGCTTAGTGGTAGAGTGCTTGCCTAGCATGCCTGAGAGGCCGGGCTCGTTTCCCAGCATCACCAAAAAAGAAAAGAAAATGCTACCACCTTTCTCAAAGTGTGTTGTCTCATATGTTGGTTAAGTGCTGAGACATTGCACACAGATGGAGGGAGTGCATTCACAGCCCAAACACCTGGAAAATGGAGAGCTAAATGAAATGATTTTATCATTTAATGTGCTGATATGCATTGTGAATGCTTAAAAGCATCAAGACCAACTCACAGTGTTTTGTTAAGTGACCATTAAACTCTTTCTCTAAGGATCTCAGGAAACTGGGTTGTTAAAGAATATACTTTGAGGCTGGGAAAATGGCTCAGCGGTTAAGAGCACTGGCTGTTTAATCATGACAGCCTTCAGCCAGAGACCATCAAGTTTGACTGTCTAGAATGCACATATAAAACCTGGGCATACCCACACATCTTTAACACCAATCCATGGGGCAGAGACTGAGGAATGGCTGAGGCTTTTTGACACATAACACCTCTGGGTTGAAGGAGAGATCTCGACTCAAGGAAGTGAGTGAGTGAACTATATCCTGTAATCTGCACACACGTTCATATGGGGCCCATGAATATGCACATATGCATGTATCTACCACATAACACTTGCATCATACTGTACACATACAAATGCCAAAAAAAAGAAAAAACACTATCATGCTAAATTGTTCTACGAGCATATTCTCTTTCTCTTTCTCCTTCCCTCTCTTATGTTATCTCTCCCTTTCATTTCATTTCAACCAATTAGTCTTCATCAAGTCAGGCGGAAATGACAGAGAGACTCCCAGAAAAGCAGTCATCATCATTCTGTTACAAACAGGTCACAGCCATAATTTTATCCCTAATAATAACAACAAATATATGACAGGGCTGGGGTCAGCTTACTGGCAGAGGATATACCTAGCTAGTTTGAGCAAAGATTGTAATACCCAGAACTGACAATAACAGTAATAAAATCTATATGTTATAAATCAGATATGGAAGGCAAATTTGAACAGCACATTTGTTCATAGAACAATTGAGCACAATTAATTACAAGAGTAACAAGTGATAAAGTCATCACTGTGTCCATGAACTTGTCTCTCACAGTAGTTTGCCTTAACCTGCCTCCTATAGAGAATGCCAGACCAACAGGTTTGAGAGCTTTCTTCCCCTGAAGTTCTATTAATATTTGTATTATTATATTTTTAACAATTAAGAGCAATACAACTCACCAAATGTCTGTTATCTTTTAGCTTAAACTCCTTTCTATAAACTGCAATTTTCCCCATAGCTATCAACTTCCAACCTTCATGAAACATCATCTCATTGGATTCCCCCACACATACACACACCTTATATGCCATGAGCATGTAACACCTTGAACTCTGAGGGGGTTGTTTTGGCTGTAGCCACACAGAAGACCTCTATGAGTATGTCAATTAAAAACTTCTGTTAGATTTCCTTTTACACAAGTGGTTTGTCTTGATCTCTTAGAAATGATCTTTCCGGATGACTACTCCCACCTCAGGTCCATTAAGGCTCTATTTAATTAGATACTGTTGGAATCGTTGATGGGAGAAGTAGGACCTTTGACTGCATATGCCAAGTGATGGTAATTACAGCCCTACGGAAGCCACGGGGTGGGTTTCTTTGTAAAAATGGGACTGAGTTCAAACCAACAGCAGTAATATCCAAAGAGGTTGACTTCTTAAAAGAAAATCCTGTCTGTGGAATATCAGACTAATAATCTTAGCCTGGGGCCTCATCCTGTTCCTCTCTATGGGTCTCCCTGGGCTCCTCCAAAGCTTCCACAAAACCTTTCCCTGACCCCAGCAGGTTATCTTGTGGAGGGTTACTGATAAGCAGGGAACACTACCCTGCAGAAAATCACTCATTGCTTATTGTGATCCCATAAAGGACTTCACTTTCTGTTGCTCTAATTTAGAAAAAAGTTCACCCCTAAAGAGAAGGCCTATTTTATTTTTGTTTGCCCAGTTCTCATTTCAGGTTTAAATAAACTCATGAGTAGATTAGAACTTCCCATTGCAAAAACAAATAATACCTTTAAGCAAAATAAAGCAACAAAACATGGTGCAAGATCCTGATGATATTCCTTCTACTACCCCAGTGTGACAACACCACCTCCCTAATGAAAGGGACTGTTTTGGATTTATTTATTGTGATGCTGTGGGGGGAATACCCATGATATGTGAGCACCTGGAAAGTGCCCTACCTTTCCATCACACTGTCCAACCCCAGGGAATTATTTTAAGAATGAGAAAAATAAAGAAACCCTCAGTATGTGCTCAGATTTGCCATTTATAAAAGAGGATTTTTTAATATCCTTTTTCCCCATTAAAATGTAAAGATAAAATAAGCATAATTGACTACCCTACAAAGTTGTCAATAGTCTTTGCAGTTATCTCCTGTGATCTTTTTATTTGAACTTTAAGTACTTTCAATTTTAGTATAAATTATGAAATGGGCGTCCAACTAGTCCAACCGAGAAAATTACCCCATAGCATAGTAAGGAAAAATGAATCAATGTGCTAATGCTTGCTATCTCATATTGCTTGTCAGAGGTAGGCACAGTGCTAAGGCTTTCCATATGTCAATCTTTACCTTCACACTAGGCTATACAGTAGCAACTTTTAATTTCCATTTTATAGATGTGAAAACTGACGCTGAGGGAAATTACTTTGGCTATAGCTATAAAACAAGGAAAGAAATCCTAGCCACAAATCCAGACCCATCTGACTCAAAGCTTGTTCTTCCATTGTGCTCCTATTGAACGGCTTTTCTGGGGAGACACCACACAGAAACTCTATTAACACTAGGTAGGGCACTGATAGGCCAAAGCAATGATATTGTCAAAGTCCAGCGTGGTGACTCAATGAGTTTATTGGAGTTACTCACAAGAGCATCCGTGATTCAAAGACAGCTGCATCCCTGGAGTCCTCACCCCTTCCAATCAATCTGCTTTTTACACTCTAGCAACCCCCCAAGATAGCTAAGAGGGAGCAGGATAGGGTAGTGACTGGAGGTGACTCCCCTTCCTAACAGCCTTGTCACTATCCCCATCAACCAAGCACGCCCTGTATTACTCCTATTTCCTTGCCATAACTATGGGCTAAGGTATTCTGTAGGCCACCCCAGGAGCTCTGCTTCCTGCCACTCTGGTCATGCTTTGCCTGAGGGAAAGAGCTCCACAATGGTCCTGGCATTGGCCTGCCGTTATGGCAAAAAAAAAAAAAAAAAAGAAACTTCTCTATTCAAACACATCTCGAATACTTCTTGTTTACCTCCTCAGTATCAAGACTCCTTATTGGTGCCTGCCTATTGTTTTGGTTCATACAAGGATAGGTCTCTGTCTATTGATTATCTGACAACACTGATTTATGGCTTGCTGCTTGCATCTTTGATCTGCCACATAGAAGTCAACGTTTCCCATTTCATACTTCTTAAACTCTTAATTTATCTCAAGCCCTTTATAAGACAGAAGACGCTTTACATATAACATTCTCTGTTCCTTCTTCTTGCCTCCCTCCTTTCCTGCCTCCCTCCACCCATTCTTCCACTTTGCTCACACATCCAATTTTTATCTCTGAGGATGATGGTTACACTTTCCAAGTAAGCGTAGGTGACAAGGGGAAAGGCCTGTCTTACTGTTCTACCCTTTAAGAACTTGAAGCTGCCCAGATACAAGCTTCTTGCCTTGCCAACTTAGGCAGTTATAAGTTCTCAATGAGATACCATTTCCTTACCCTCTATCAGAAACACATTTCCAAGCAGAACCACTGGTACACAGAAACAATTCATACATAATTCCAATACTTTAACAAGTAATACTAATAATACCTTTCAACAGCCATTTCAATTGCTGATATCCTAATAGAATTGATTGATAAACAACCCTCTCTGCTTGCTTCTGAATCATAATGATCTCATATTTATTTCTTTTAGCTTTATTTAATCTTACCATTTGAACAATTATCAGAATTGCTGGCAAGCATCTGGAAGATATTGGTTTCAAAGAACCAAATGCTAATTCCCTTATTATAAGAAAATAATAATATTTTAAAGTCTCAAAATTATATTTATGGTAAAAAATTCAGCACACAAGTAGGCTATAAAAATGCCTGTGATTATTAAACATAATCTCTATTATAGGAGATTTAAAAATTATGAATTCTACAAGGAAATATATTTTCTACCCCTTAGCATAACCCTTAAGTTATAGTTAATAATACAGCTAATTCTTCCCTTGGGGTATCATTCACATTTAATTTATCACTGACCTGTTGCAAGAAAAAGTTTCTCTTTATGACATATCCAAAAATGAAAACGACCAGCATAGCTGGGCATGGTGGCACACAACTTTAATCCCAGCACTTGGGAGCCAGAGGTAGGAGGCTCACCATGAGTTTGATGCTGCCCTGAGACTGCATAGTGAATTTGATTTCCAGGTCAACCATGAGCTATAGTGAAACTCTACCTGTAGCAGACAGCTTCAGGTTCGCTGAGATGAACTTCCAGACCAGGCACAGTTATGGAGGAAGGGATGTTTATTGAAGCTTACAGATCCAGGGGAAGTTCCATAAATGGCAGAGGAAGCTGGCCTGCCTTCACAGGACCAGGCAGAGAGAGAGAGGCACAAGCCTAAAGCCAAAAGCCATAGCACACTTCAGGAACTCCAGCTTGGCACACTTTGCATATCTTTAGATTGAAATCTCAAACCCACCACCACACCTTAAGATCTACACAATGGTATTGACTCCAGCCAGGTGGCTAGAGATGCAAACTACAAACAAATAAACAACTGAATATATTGGGAGCTATCTATTCTATTCAAACCACCACATTCCACCCCTGGCCCCCAACAGATTTATAACCATCACACATTCTAAATTGTACTCAGTTCAATTTCAAAGGTCCCCACAGTCTTGACCAATTTAAGATATGAAGACCTGTAAAATCAAACAAGTTAAACATTTCTAACATATAAAGGCACAGAGTAAACATTTTCAACTGGTATAATGCATAGCAAGGAGAGACTAAAACAATGCAAACTCAATCACCATCAAACAAACATCAAACTTCTGCAGTTCAAGTTTAATATACCCAGAGACTAACAGTCTCCAGACTTTCCAATTCCGCCCCTCCAGCTGGGCAGAGTACCCGGGGAACACTTCCATCCCAGGCCAACAATGCGCTCTATGGTAGCCCTTGCACAGTCCTGGTATATACAAAACATCTTCAGGTCTTCATGCAAACCACGGTCCATCTTCCAAAGGCTCTTTCAGCCTATCAGGGCATCAGGCCCTACCTCATGCTGCATCTCAGTAGCAGCTCCTGGAACCGTGTGCAATTCATGACCACTTCTCACATTTTCCAAAGGCTCTTTCAGCCTATCAGAGCATCAGGCCCTACCTCATGCTGCATCTCAGCAGCAGCTCCTGGAAGCATGTGCAATTCACGGCCACTCCATGTATTTTTCATGCTTCTGAAACCAATACCAGGTGTGCAGGACCCAGCCATATTCTTAATTCACAGACAAAATAAATCATAACCTTGAAAAGCAGGTTCCTTCTCCAGTCAACTCTTTCCAAAAGTGTTTGCATTTCTATGAGAGTCCTTCCTCGGGCATCCTTTCCATTGTTTTAATGTAAAGCAGTTGGACCATCTTCCTTAAGATTGCTAATGTGTTTGACAATAGCAAGTTCAGTAACCTAAAACCAGTCTCTGTGCCTGTAATTTTAATTTGTATGAGGTTTTCCAGCTTAAAATCTTAAATCTCTCAGTCCAATATCTCTAGCCAAGCACATCAGTCCATTACAAATTTAACCTTGATCAAACACTCTGGGCCTGGGCAGCAGGACGCAGCCAGCCCTTATGCCAGTAGCCCAGTTCCAACAAAGTCCTCTGCAGTCTTTCCTTCCCCTTAGAAAACTCATAAGCCAAGCCTCGAAGTCCAATGCTGTCTGCACTTAGCATTCTCAGACTCTCATCAGAGTTGTCCATAAAACTTGGCTTACCACTCCAGAAGACATCTTCAGTTGCAAGCACCAAGTCCATGCCTATTCCTCCAAAACAAAGGTTCCAAAAGATCAACATCCACATAGTCAGGTTCATCTCAGCCCACTCCTCGGTACCAGATTCTGTATCAGACAGCTTCAGGTTCACTGAGATGAACTTCCAGACCAAGCACAGTTATGGAGGAAGGGATATTTATTGAAGCTTACAGATCCAGGGGAAGTTCCATAAATGGCAGAGGAAGCTGGCCTGCCTTCACAGGACCAGGCAGGGAGAGAGAGAGGCACAAGCCTAAAGCCAAAAGCCACAGAACACTTCAGGAACTCCAGCTAGGCACACTTTGCATATCTTTAGATTGAAATCTCAAACCCACCACCACACCTAAAGATCCACACAATGGTATTGACTCCAGCCAGGTGGCTGCAGATGCAAACTACAAACAAACAACTGAATATATTGGGGGCCATCTATTCTATTCAAACCACCACACGACCTTAAAAAAATAAAAATAAAAAAGACCAACATGTGTTACATTATGTACTCATTCTGTCCATAGTGGAAAGAAGGGTTTTTCAAGAGAAATCAGTCAATTATTATCTTAACCTGTAGACTGAAAACTGCAGAGACCATGAGTCACAGGAAATGCCAAACCTAAAATTGAGAAGTTGTACTTTTTCTCTTTCAGCTTGAAAGTGAAATTATCTTTCTTCTTCTGTTCTGATCATTTAAGAGAAAGAAGGTGGGCTGGAGAGATGGCTTAGCAGTTAAGCGTTTGCCTGTGAAGCCTAAGGACCCCGGTTCAAGGCTCAATTCCCCAGGACCCATGTTAGCCAGATGCACAAGGGGGCGCACGCGTCTGGAGTTCGTTTGCAGTGGCTGGAGGCCCTGGCGCACCCATTCTCTCTCTCTCTCTCTGTCTGCCTCTTTCTCTGTCTGTCGCTCTCAAATAAATAAATAAAAATAAACAAAAAAAAAAAAACTTTTAAAAAAGAGAAAGAAGGTATGCCTTCTTCTGTGTCTTTCTCATTAACTCACCCCTAACTTCTATAGTCAATAACAAAGTTAAAACCAGCAAAGATCAATCAACAAGACTTCTCTCCATGTCACTACAAAGTAACTTGTAGATGTGACTGAGTCTTGTGTTTTTGTCTCCCTTAAAGATAAAATTATTGGGCTGGAAAGATGGCTCAGCAGCTAAGGTGTTTGCCTACAGAACCTAACAATCCAAGCTCAATTCCCAAGTGCCCAAGTAAAGCCAAATGAACAGGGTGGTGCATGTGTCTTCAGTTCATTTGCAGTGGCCAGAGGCCGTAGTGTGACTATTCTCTATATCTTTCTCTACTTGCAAATAAACAAAACATTAAAAAAGAAAACAAAGATGAGCTGGGCATGGTGGTGCATGCCTTTAATCCAAGTACTTAGGAGGCAAAGGTAGGCAGATCACTGTGAGTTTGAAGCCAGTCTGAGACTATATAATTGAATTCCAGGTCAGGCTGGGCTATTGTGAGACCTACCTCAAAAAAAAAAAAAAAAAAAAAAAGATTAAATTATTCCTCTCTTGACTTCTAATTTATTTTTTAGTTGTAAACTTTAGACCTTGTGTTCTCATATGATGCTCCACAGAGAAAGAAGCCCAGAGGTATAAAGCAAACAACCAGTGTAGTGGAGGCTTGTTGCAAAGGGTTACAGACCAAAACAGCTTATAGGCACTTAACAAGCATCTATCAGAGCATCCCAAAATAAGAGTTGGAACATGTTTGACCAAAAAAAAAAAAAAAACACTTTTATTCATCTGACCAACCAACATCCACAGCACTAGATGAAAATCTTGGAGTTGGTAATTTAAATGCAGCCATCAGAAATGTCTATATTATCACAAAAACTTAATGACTGCACATACATAGAGAACTCATCAAACTGCATATTTAGTACCTATGGCATGTAATAACAAGCAAGGACACTGAGCTGATCCCAGATCAGGAAGTCTTCTGGATTTATTCCACACTTCTTCTGCAATAACATTGAAAGACTACAGGGATTAACACAAAAGGTCCATGCTCTGGTCCATTTGGCTGATAAGCAGATGTGGCACCTCTATCCCTCAGTTTATGCATAAATTAATGTTAAGGGTAAAAGATATCCGCAGAGGATAAAATATACTTACAAATGAAAAGAACAATGTCCCATGCCTGTGTCCCTTCCTCAATTAGGAAAAGCAAATATGTATTAAAACATGAATCCTCTTGCCCCGATATACTTCACATGTGCAGCAATTAACAGATGAGACGACAAAACAGCTGGCGAAGGCAATCATGAATGTTGCCTATCCTGTGTGTCCCCAAAGGCAAGAAGCATGTTTCAAAACAAACATGACTCATGGCAGTGTGGCACATGACACACTTTTCTCGGATTAACTTCTTGAGTTCTCTGAGTATGATACACAAATAATACTAATTGTGTATCTTTTGCAATCTGGAAAACAGTGAAAAAAATCGTTCTGTAGGCAAGACAACATATGGAGACAAGGACAGATGCACTTGCTTGAAGTGCTCAGCCAAGTGGTCTAAGATGTGCCTGCTCAATGAGAGAAATTTCTATTTCTACCTGAGCATTCCTTTTGAAGAGAGAGATGTTCATGGTTACTATCTTCCTACTCCTTATCACAGTCTTAAAATGAAAAGGCTCATCCTTCAGGCTAAAAGATACATATAGGCATATATATATATATATATATATATATATATATATATATATATACATATTATTATAAATATGCTAATAACATTTTGCACTAATACAAGGATGAAAGCATTTTATAGAAGATACTGTAGCTCATTAATCCTCAGGATATCCATGAAATAGCTAAGGGAAAGTGATGCTTTGCTAACATTTTCAATGGCATGGTCAAATTATAAGTTTCCTAAAAATTGTCCCATGAATATTTTTGTAGGGCCTTTCAGAGCACAGAAATGTTAGCTGCAAGTCTGGACTAAACTCTGCCATACCCTTCCCATAAAAAGATAATGATCAGAGGCTGGAGAGATGGCTCAGTTAAGGTACTTGCCTGCAAAGCCTAGCTATCCAGGATCAATTCCCCAGTACCAACATAAAGGCAAATGCACAAGGAGGTGCATGCATCTGTAGATTGTCTGCAGTGGCTAGAGGCCCTGGTACACACCCATTCTCTCTCTTTCTCTCTCTCTCTCTCTCTCTCTCTCTCTCTCTCCCCACTTCCTCTTTCTCTCAAAAAAATAAACAAACAAATAAATAATTTGTAAAAGACAATGATCAGTTACTTGTGGTTTTCCTCTTTCATTGCTCCTGGCTCCCAACCCTTGTCCATCAAGTCCACTGGGGAAGCTGACCTGGATGCCCACTCCCACATGTCTTCTTCCTGCCGTCTACTCTTCTTCTCTAAGGAAGTAGTCCTGTACTTTATGTCTTTATTTACATGGTTCTTTCCCAATTCAACAACCATCTGATAACCTCATTCTTTACTTGACTTTTTAAAGACAAGGCCGCTAATAAATGATCCCATATGCCACCCTCAAGCAGTATACCACCTTGGCCTTCAGAATATCAAAGGATATGACAGCCACATGCTCTTTCTAGGCAAGGGAAAGTCACCAAATCAGTGAGGATTAAATCTGGCTCCTACAGGAAGGCAATCAATCCCCTCCACATGCCAGGGTCTCTGGCATGCTGTAAGGAAACCCTCAGAAAGCCCCTTCTGTTCTACTAGGGGGACAGTGTAAGAGTACATTACCA
Source organism: Dipus sagitta (assembly GCA_036346955.1). NCBI lineage: Eukaryota > Metazoa > Chordata > Mammalia > Rodentia > Dipodidae > Dipus > Dipus sagitta. Next base: position 122,707,592 of record CM070772.1, read on the forward strand.
TGAGGGAGGAGTAGGTATAGGGATAGTGGTATGCTAGGTAGCAGACATCTTCATCGTGCAGGAAGGTAATGGCAAAGGTGAGAGTGTAATAGAACTTCCCAGATGTTCCACCTGTAGCAGCTGTACTCTGGCGATAATGGTTTCTAAAAAGAGGAGAAGAAGACAGTATAAGAGAAGGATGGGAAGTCTCCAGCGTCCCATATGCCATAAAACTACTGTGATATGTACTGAAAAAAAATGGCCTTCACATAAAACACTTTTGTAGATGAATTCACTGCCTGGCCATGCATATGTTAAGCCATGAGTGAGACTGACTCCATTGCCCCATCCAAGGCGTTTATATCATATGGGTCTTTCCTTGCTGCATCCGCAAATGAAATCATTCTAGTTATTGAACTAAAACACAACACAGAGGAAAATGCAAACACTTCTGTTTCCTGGCATCCTATTGCAGGAATATAGCAAAATTTGGTTTCCCCAATCCCTGTCTCTACCATGAACTACATAAAGTGCAGCATATTCCTTCTGTCTCCATCTGCCAAATAGATTTGTTATCTATCACTGCTAAATATTGAATTCCAACTCAGTGTTTTGCATATGTAATTGTGTGCCATTACTGCAATAACCCATTGTATGGATGAAGAAATGAAAGCTTAGGAAAACTAACTGGCCAAAAGTCTTGAGGCAAATAAGTGGCTGATGCGGGGTTTGAACCCATGTCTCTCCAACCAAGCAGCCTTTGTTCTTTCCATTATGCAATACTTTCTTCCCAAAGGAATGCATTTGCTATCCCAAATGTGGTTCAGCTTCTTAAAGCTTGAGAATGTACATTTTACTTGGTCAAAAATGAAGGACCGATTTTGATACTTCAGAGAACAAAGTAAATTGCACCCAGAAGTACATCCAAAGCAATATTTTCCTTACATACTGCCAGTAATACTCCCTCCTTGCCTGATGATGTTGAGACAGCTGTACAGCTTTCCTGAGAAATGTTATCACTGATGCTACATGATAATGCAAAATACATGCAATACCAAAGATATAATTCCACATTTGACTCAACATTGGCTCACTGTCCCATTGTGGCATTGTGGCTCTTTATTGTTGTTTTTGTTTTGTTTCGTTTTTGTATTGTTTTGTTGTTGTTGTTATTGTCATGATTTAAGGAGAGAGGGAGGAGAAGGAAAGGCATAATAGATTGTTATTTTTGTTTGTTCTTGCAAAATACAAAAAAGTAATTAAATCTTTTTTGTTTTTTTTTTTCTACCTTCATTCTTCCCCTACCATCCCAAAGCAAGAATGCATAAGAATGAAACTAATATAAAATAGTTTTATTCCACACGGTTTTGTGTCTTTTTTCTGGCTTTTTTTAAAGTGTATGAATGCATGATATGCACGGGTGTATGTATGTATGTATGTGTGCTCATATGCATGTGAGTGCACATGTACATGCAAGTGTGTGTGCACATGTGTGCTTGAGGAGGCCAGAGGTTTAGATAGGCGGTCTTCCTCAATTGCACCCCACCTTATTCTATACGTACATGTCTCTCACTGAACCTGATTTGGTTGCACTCGCTAGCTAGCAAGTCCCAGGGGATCCCTGTCTCTGCCCTTCCCGTGCTGGGATTACATGCACACACCACCATGTCCTATCTTTTACACACGTGTCCTCACATTTGCACAACAAGCATTTTACCCACGAAGCTATCTCCTCAGCCCTAGTTTTTCAATTTTTACAAAACTAGGGATGGGGGTAAGACAAGCTGATGATAGTTCCAACTATACAGAGCCTGATATGTTTTATTTGCCTCAGCTTCTGACCGCATGACAACCTCAGGCCTTGATCATTGTGGAGAAAAGAGGAATGACTGTCCCACACAGCTTTCAGGCATCATGCTAATAGAACTCATTTCCTGTGTGCTTACCGAAATAGAACTTCAAAAGGGAGCTTTCCCCCATGGTGTTATCTAGATCTTGATACCTAATTGGGTCTATTTTTACCAGATTTCCCCAAAGTTTTGAAGTTTCTACAAAAGCTAAGATACTGGTTATTAGAAAGTACATAAAGAAGCAGATGGCCTCCCAGAAGGTATGCAAGGCACATGTGTTCTGTTATTTTCTTTCTGATTACACTTATAAAGACTCTGGGCATAGGCATATTCACTTTATACCTAGCAGAACAACAAACAGATGCTGGTCAGTTACAGCTCCTTACAATGTAAGATCCAGTGAAAGAAAATGAGCCTAAGATACCCCATCAAAGCATGAAAGTGTCTCTCCTGTAAACACACACTCATAAATATAAAAGCAGAGGGAAAAATACATCAGGGGCATCATTGTTTCCAAGTCCTTTTACCTATAGCAGTGGGGACAGAGTGTGCAACTTGACTTGAAAATAACAGGCACCCCTAAGAGCCAATGACGGTGGTTGTATTCGGCATGGTTCTCAATTCTTTGTATGCTTGTACTTGCAATATTAAGTCTAGTACTTAATAACTGGTACAGTATTGCACACTAAAACTTTGTACGTTTTCCACTGTACACTGAAATCATATCACAAATTAATTTACTCAACGAAAGCTCAACTCTCCACCACTCTGATACAGAAAGCAGGAAGAAAATGGGGCAATGAAATCTCTGTATTTATCTCATGCTTTCCCCCTCCTTTAGAAAAACAATCTGGGTTCCAAGGCAAGACCAGCTCCAATAAAAGGGAAAGAGAAATAGCATGGACTGACTCTTAGCATTTGAGCTTCTGTGGTTGGAAGGAAGAAATTCGAATGGTAGTTTTGACTATATAATATCTGCATTCTCACACCTGCTGGGCACTTACATGTGTGTATTCATTTACATACACACATACCTTTTGCATGTTACCCAGTGCGGCCTTCTGGTAGCTGTACTGCAGAGGGAGCTGTCTCAGAGGTGGCTGTCTCCAGGCAGTGTTCTTCTTTTCTAAGATCTTCTTCAATGTGAAGTGTATGATGAATCTCTACAGTGAAACTGGGCTGCCATGATCCAATTTTTCCAGCATAGAGTGATAGCTCCCAGTGATTTTCCTTTTTTTTTCTTTAAGTTATGATGTGAACATAGTGGGTGTGACTACAAGACAGTTGTATCCCTGTGGTAGTTGCTCCCTGTGTTCTTTAGCACAGAAAGCTATTTTCCTCATTTTCATTGCCCCACCTCTCTCAAGAGTCAAATGTTTCCCCTTGAGAAAGTTTGTTTTTTAGATCTTCCTTTCACATAGCTCTTATCAAACAGTATATTTCTCACTATCAACATTTTCTGGCAAAGACCTGGCTTATTAATTTGTGTGTTACTATGCTTGGACTTCATATATTGTACTTGGACACAGTATGTGTTCAGGTAGTTTGTAAAATAAGTGGACCTATGACATTCAGAGTATTAATCAGAATATTTAGTATTTTATCTACTCTTAATGATGTTTTTAAAGGTAAGAAATTTTTACACATCCTACTGATAGAGACAATAAGGTTCACTGACCTTGTCTTGAGCAATGCCACAACACCATTGTAGACTTATCTCTCAAACTAAGATCATTTTCCTTACATTACTTGGCTCTTAAGAAAGGAACAACAGGACTTTTGATCCAATACACTGTGTAAGAGTTTTACATTCTGATCTCTGTAAATCAGGGCTACTACAAACTTAAGAGTCCATAATAACAGCAGAAATGTAAAATATTCCAGGGAATATATAGTAGAAGTGATCCATATGGTTGTGTTTCATTAAGATGTTTCAGTTAGTTATTACTTATAATCAGTAGTATTTACTGAATACCCCCAGGCCTTAGGCAATGTCCTTAGCTTTCCTAGTGTTTTATCTCATGTCCTTTAGAACAGCTCTGAGGAAATAGATACCAACTTCATCATCACTCATAGACAAAAAATCCAAGGCTGAAAGAAGTTAGGTTAATTTGCCCATGTTATACCATGATGGAGTGGTGGAAATTTAATTTGAAGAACTTTCTCTCCTCATTCTTCTCTTCCAGGTGGAAAGGAAACATGAAAATCCTCAGTGTGCTGGACCACAAACACGCTGGTCACTTGAATCGGAGGTGAACTGGGCTGCCTAGACCTGGCCACTCCGCAGTCAAAAGGCTCCCTTTGTCTTCCCCTTCCTTGAACCATTTATCTTTGAGCAGAGCTGCACTTTTGTAACCATAAAGCCTTCAACGAGGCAGGAAGCAAAGTACACAAATGAAGTTATGAACTCAGTCTGTTTCCATTTGTACTTATAAATAAGCTGGGAAGTCATTTTTTTTTTTTGTTCTGTGTGCACACGAAATTAGCAAATGCTAGGGCAGAGAGTAAATTAAGTAATTTCACCATGATGATGGCTCTTTTTAACAAGGTACATCATTCCATTTAACAGGATCTAATAAGGCAGATCAGCGGAGTTGCCAGGCTTGCCTGTGGCTGCAGCGTTTCTAATATTCTCTACAGCACCGAAGCTCTCTCCTGAGATTCCCGCAGAAGGATGCATGATGGCAGAGCTCTTGTACGACATTCATCTTCATGAGTGAGCTGCTCCATCTCCCCTCACAGGCGGAGATGAATGTCAGAAGAGATCAGCCTCTGTGTATTACATGGCGGCTCGGCATCTGCAGCTTCCCTCCCTCTGCCCTTCAGAACCAAAATGACTTTAGACCAGAGCTGGGAGAGAACTCAGAAAGGTGTGCGCTGTGTGTGTCAGAAGGAGAAGCTGGCCACAGGAAAATAAATAAAACAGAAACTAAAACTGTCCTTATCTACTTTTATGAGAGGCATGGAAAATGAGTCCATCCTTTATGATCTTCTGTGTTGAATCTTTTTTTTTTTTTAACTTTCTGTCAGAGAAGTCTTCAAGGTGGGTGGGAGGTATGGGCAGAATAAAAGGGCATGAGGTACAACAGGGGAAGGACAGGGAGAAAATATTACAACTTCTCCATAAATGTATTATTACCTTGGTAGTAAGAAAGAAATTAAACTGCCAAGTGGTTAATGTGGGATTGACCTGACTGGCCTATGTAATCCATGCCAACCTTATATGATGAATAATTACGAAACAAATTAGATTTAGTTACAGTGGTAGCACATCCTCTTCCCTATTTTATTCCAGGGAAGTACTGTGACATGTACACTAAATTCTATGTTAGCTGTTCTCCTATGCCAAGCAGTTCAGTATCGATGCTGTGGTGAGCAGGGGAGGCGGGGAGTGCTGCTGCTGAGAGAGACATGGGAGTAACTTCCCCTTCCTCCTCCTCCTCCTCCTCTTTCTTCTTTTCCTTTTAGCTTCTGGTAAAGTATTTAAGTCCACAGAATCTTATTTTTGGTAAACATACAGTTTATATTATATTATCTCAAACCAAGCCTCTCAAGTTAGGCAATTTTTTCTAGTGTTTTACTTGGAAACCATAGATTGATAACAATATTACAAGCACAAACAATAGAGAAAAATGCAGAACATACAAGGACTGCCATGCCCTCACCCCTAGTTCTTTCTCAATAACACTCATTTGTGGGGTGGAGAGAGAGCTTAGCACTTAAGGCACTTGCCTATGAAGACAAAGGACCTAGGTTTGATTCCCCAGGACCCACATAAGCCAGATGCACAAGGTGGTGCATGTGTCTGGAGTTCATTTGCAGTGGCTGGAGGCCCTGGTACACCTATTCTCTCTCTACCTTCCACCACTCTCATTCACACACACACTCTCTCTGTCTCTCTTTCTGCTTCTTTCTCTCAGGCTCAAATAAATAAATAAATAAATAAATAAATAATTTTTTTTTAGAAAAAAAGAATACTCATTTATGTAAAAATAAACTAACTGGTATTCAAACAGTTAGACAGAAATGGAGTGCTGGAGAGATCACTTAGCAGTTAAGGCACTTGCCTACAAAGCCAAAGGACCATGTTCTACTCTCAGATACCATGTAAGCCAGACACACAAAGGTGAGCCAAGCACAAGGTCACACATGCCCGCTAGATGGTACAAGGTTATGGAGTCTGATTGCACTGGCTGAGGCCCTGGTGTACCAATTCTCTCTCTCTCTCTCTCTCTCTCTCTTTCTCTTTCTCTTTCTCTCCCTAAGAAAATAAATAAAAAGAAGTGGAGAGACAGAGATGAGAGAGAAAGAGATAGAGATGACAGATAGAGATAGATAGTGATGATAGAGACAGAAAGATGGTATATGTGTATTTGACTATGTAGCCCTTAGATAGTTTTGAACTCATGAGAATCCTCTTGTCTCAGCCTCCCAGGAGCTGGGATTACAGGCTTGAGCCACCATGTACAACTATAAGTATATTTTTAATAGTGAACTTTATTGAAAAAGTAGAGTGTGTGCCCTCAGTTATCAAAAATATAAACATGCAACAAAACTACTATTTGTCTTATTTTTAATACCTTTGCATATTTTCCAAAGTAATATAATAGTATGGTCATACAGATGTCATTTAGTTTAAAATAATTTGTGAACAAATCATGGAAGCAATTGATGAACAAGCATATGAATCTTATTAATTTGGAGGCAACTGCTAATTGATGACCACTGGCCCCACAAAGTAGTCAATCCACCTTTTAAATGGCTCATTATGTCTCTGTCTTCTAGAGGAAATGGGGACCCTATTCTTTCTGAGTGTTCTTTTCCTTTCACTAGCTACCCAAAAATCATGGCTTATGTTTATCGTTACAACAACCTGAGCATGCCTTTAAAATAGGACATTTATTTTTTGCCTTAATAACGTAATGGCAATAAAACTTCTGAGTTTCTACTAACACATATGAGACTAGGAAAAAAAGGACATAAAGTTTTTCCATATTAATATTCCAAAGAGAATAAAGGCTGGAAGAAAGCCTTTACAGCAGATCAAATATAAGATATTGATGGGAAATCGGGGTGAAACATACTATGTCATAAGAGGTATTTTATAATAAATGGAGGTTCTGTGACTTGTGGATGAATAGAGATTGCATAAATCTAGCCCATTGCTACATCATATTATTGGAAATATGTTAACATGCTGTGATGAATAATTATAAAACAAACTACATTACAATATAACAATCTTATCCATTCATCTCTGTTGTATTCACGGCTGGAATATGAAAAATGAATTGCATTACACATGCATGGTTTTCATCTTACCCCTGTGTTACTCTTTAATCACATAACAATTGTCTTGTTAATGAATCTCAAAGCTATTAACACTGGCTTCCTTTGGGCCTGGGCTGTGCTTTTGGATATGTGGCTTATATGTGGTCCCCTTGAACTTACTCTTTATTCCCCAATTTCAAGAGGAACAACCTCCTGGGAGAGATCTACCCCATTGGGAAAAGAGGTGAAGCCTCATCTCTGACCAGAATCAAGCCAGCTTTTAGCTGAGACTTTCACATTTATTATCAGTAGCTGTTTTTTGAAGAAATTAAAAGTTAGACCTGACGCAGTACGATGTCTAAATTAGGTTTTCATTTTTTTCCCCTAAAATTGTGAAGTTTACAACCCTGAGGTGATTTTTCACCTAAATCTCACAGTACCATAAAGAGCATCCTGAGAGTCTTGAGATAAGTGGGCCAGACAGTAATTGCCACTTAGGCGAATGGAAGACCAACAAAGTCATAACATTTTGCTATCCTTCCAAAGAATATATGAAAATACTATTTGGATTCATATTTTAATACATCAAAGACTGAAACTGCCATCTCTTTTATTGCAGACTGTTCATCAGCTCAGCTCTGTGTTCTGTAGACTGCTATTATCTCCATGGTGATTTCTGCCTTTATCTAAACAGAGCAACAAGACCTCTGACCTTTCCTATCAATACTTTCCTCAGAGTCTCAAAGCCAAGAGGCATGAAATGTACATGCTCCTTCTTTTTGGTACTTAAAACAATCCTCAACTCTAGACAGCCTGGTAATAGTATTGTAAGGAATTCATGTAATCTTCAAAAGATGTAAGACTTACTTCATCCAAGAAAATGAGTACTAGCTTACCAATTTGTGTGTGTGTGCATTTCATGTGTGTGAAGGTGTTCTTATGTGTGTTTGTGCATATGCATGCATGTGAGCATATGCCTTGAGCCCAGAGGACAATCTCAGATATCATTCCTTAGGTGTCATCTAACTTTTCTCAGACAGGGTCTCTTATCTGCTTGGGGCTCACTAATTAAACTAGACTGGCTGGCCAGTGAACCCTAGGAATCTACCTACCTCTGCCTCCCCAGAACTGAGATTACAAGTGTGCACAACCATATTCCGTTCTGTTTTAAATGTGAGTTCTAGTGACTGAACTCAGGTCCCTATGTTTGCATGGCAAGTACTTTTCTGACTGCCTGCCTCCTTAGCCCTAGATTACCAATTTTTATTAAACACAATTAGCAATGCAATAATTATAAGTTTTGTATATTCTGCCTGATCTAATAATCTATATCCTGTTTTAAGTATTTAGATTTTATTTTCATCTAAAGAAAATACACATGTATGTAATAAAGGGGTCTAGAATCCTTTATCATCAAAAGTTTGGATAAGCTGAATTTCATCATAATTTTTCAGGATAAACTGATGAAACTGGCTACTGGTCAAAGATTGAAGACCCAAAATAAACCTTCCCTATTTTATTTTGTAAACAAATAATTGTTTGTGAAAGAAGAATGATGTAAATGTATTTGTCACATTGACACATCCCTTCACATTGGAAAAGTGAAGCAGATGTGATCAGATAGGCAAGAGCATTTCATGATCTTTGTTCACTGAATGGAACTAGACAAAGAACAAATCCGAAGCACTAATCAATGATTCTACCTGTTCAGCATCTAATACCTGAAAACAAAGTGTAAAAGTTTGAATGTATATAAGTAAAGAGAAAACATCTTTCAGTAAATCCAAAAATATTTTTTGGGCCTATTGTAAATGCTGTCTAACTTTCCCATACCTCACAAAGACAAGGTATTAACATCAAGCATGGCCGACAAACAAATTGTTGGTGCTTACAAGATCAACATGGGAAAGCAAGACATTGAGAATCTGACAGCACTGAGTCAATAAAGCTAGTGGAACTCTAACATACTTGTAGTAACAGATTTCAGAGCCTGCCCGTATCCAGTTGGGTCTGCCAAGAAGAGCCTCCTTCACAGAGTACAGGGTGGGTTGCATTCCTACATGATAAAAAAAAAAAAAAAAGCAAGTCTTCATCCTTAAGAAAAAGAGAAAAGAGAAGAAGGTAGCAGTAGGTTGAGTCATGGCCCCTCCAAAGGTAAAGTGGCAGGTCTTAATCCCTCAAAGCTGTGGACTTTTAACTATATATGGCCAAAAAGACTTTGCAGTTGTAATTAAATATAGGACTCTGAGTTGCAATGAGCATTTCTCTGCGTTCTCAAAACAATCTCGGATGTACTTGTAATAAGGAGGCAGAGGGAAGCTTAACTAAAGAAGAGAAGTATTGTGACTACAGTAGACTGAAGAGGCCATGTTGCTGGCTTTGAAGATGGAAGAAGGGGTCATGAGCCAAGGAATGCAAAGATAGAGCTCTTGGGTCTGGAAAAGAAAATAGATTCTCCCCTAAAATCTCTAGAGGGAACATAGCCCCACAAATACTTTTACATTATCCCAGTAAAATTGATTTTGATTTCTGGACTTCATCACTGTAAGAGAATAAATGTCCCATATATCATACTACCAAGTTTGTGACAGTTTGTTAGGTTAGCCATACAAAGTGAATGTGAGAATCAAAGCTCATATGTTCTCTATGACAGCAGTGAGAGTCTATGCCAGGTAGTATGGAACACAGGCAGTGTCCTGTGCTTGAGTTCTTTTCTATTCAAAGCCTACCAATAAATCAAATATGAGCTAGCAATGACACAAGAGCCAAATATGGGCTGCTGGTCCACCTTTATATCCTAAATATCTTCTTCCAAATGGATCAAAGGCATTCGAGAGAACTTAAACATGTTCCAGAATTTTCGGAGATTATGAAGCAGTGGTTAAAATGAATCTTGCTGCACTACTGGCTTGTGGCAAGCAGGCAAATACAATTGGCTCTGTGGGATTTCGGAAATGGAGAACAGAAATAAGTGAGAGAACGCGTGAACATTGAAAGTTCAAGGTGCACTGAGGGCATTAGTACAGAAAATAGCGGAATATTATGAGCCCTTCCCTCGCAGAGCTTCCACAGAAGCACTGTGCTATTGACAATCAACACCTTGCCACACAGGCAACCAAAATGACCATCTAACTTCAGACCTTCTGGGAGTTGAAGAAGGACTGCTGATAATAGTACAAACAGTCGAGAAGTAACATCATTCCTGGCATAACCAGAAGGCTCTAATCCCCAAGAGTTCATACCGTAGTTGAACTGGCTGTTGGGCTTCTCGCAGTTGATGACGTTGAAGCGGTAAGGAACAGCAGCTCTCACACCGCTCACCTTGAAGTAGAACCACTGCTGGTGCTGGGAGCTGCTCACGTCGGCATTGACCAGCAAGTCGTACTCAAACCTGCAGTCAGAAGCGGCACACAAGCGTTACCTGGAAAGTCTTTAAGGAAAATGAGAAAAACTGTATGTCTCAACTTCTGTACTACAGATCCAATACTCTGCATCCCAGCTGGCTAGTAAATCTTAGTCATTGCACGTATCTCACAATACTGGGCATAGGCTTTGGGGATTGTAAGGGGTGGGACTTGATATTAGAAGAATAATTTAACCAACTGTAGTGTGTCTTTCTATGAAACTGCACTGAAGTTTCTATCCGATTAGACAAATGCAAGCCTTCGAAATCCCAAGAAAAGTCACTCACATATGGTTTGGATATATCATGACTATTTGATGCTCGATTTTACTTTGGACTCTCTTTCCTTATGCAGAAAAAGAAAAAAAAAAGTACCTCACCTTGCATTGCTGCTTGTAAAGATTAAATAGCATGATTGATATAAATCCACCAGCAGAGGGACAAACATGAATTACTCTGGAAGGCTGATGTTATTTGTATATTTTATTTTCATTTTGGCTGAGTTACTGCTTCCATGCGGTAAGGTACAGAAGTCTTAAATGTACAGCTCAAAGAATTTATTTGCATCAGATGCAACTGTGTGACCTTTATCCAGGTATAGGGAAACTCCAGCACCCTAGAAACTCTTCTCTATCACCTATTAGTTGCTATGTTTCCAAAGGCAACTAACGTTTTGAGCTCTAGCAACAGATTTCAGAATGAAGTTTAATTTAACCCATATTATCAGTAAATTTCATTTTCAAAAGTGTTATTGTCACATTTTTGGCATTCTCTTTGGAGTATGTTTCTAACAAGGGTGATTTTTTTTTTTTTTTTGCCCTTATTCATACATATCCTCCCATTCTAAACCCATGATAAATGACAGTGTTTAGGGATATTTATACAAAAGTAGAGCTTCCATATATAAGACCTGAGTGGAGAGTATAGCTAACTGATCCAATCCTATCCTTCAGAATGGCTGTGTGGACCACACTAATGAGTTCTTCATGCAGTATATAAATATAAGATGCTGGGAGGGTAAAGTGGTCCAAAGGACTATGCTGGAAAAATCCATGACCCTTAAATAATTGTTACCACAATGCTTTACCCAGTAAATCATAATAAAAATACCTTACCAGGAAATTTCTTACCCCTATCCTTGGAATCTTTTACCCTGACTATAACTGATTTGTTTAGGGTTCTAGTCTCTGATCAAATGTAGATGTAGAGAGAAAGAGACCTGAGCCAAGCCAGTAACTTAAGCACACGCTGTGCTAAAAACTGCCTGACTAGGAGACTGCAAATCAAGTATTATCTCCTGGATCCTTTGAATGTGAATATAAAGAGAAAAAAATAATGAATGCAGCAAGTGTGATTCTGTCTTTGGAAACCTATACCCACACTTGCATGTATGTAACTCAACTCTCATTTTCTTAAGCCCTCCCCGTTTCCCATGCTTAAATCTAAAATAAAAACTTCAGTTTAAAAACTCCAGCTTGACTACAAGAAGAGAAAAAGAAAGCATAAACCATAGGCGTAAGTAGATGTTGAGCTAACAACAGAAAGAGAAGAAGGCTAGGAGGGAATCTTGACACAATTGCCTTTTCTTCTACCCAATTACCTCAATTTGACTATTTTATGTTCTGGCACTTTTTGAAGTAGTTCATATACAAAACAGGATCATTTTTCATCTGACCAAAAAGAAAAACTTCAGAAATAACATGCTAGGTGGAAATAAAATAAATCTGACCTACACTAGGTTCTGAGCTCTTAATGGTCAACATGCATCCTTGAATCAGAGCAGGTTGGATGAGAGTTTACTATGTGGCAGGCATGCTTCAAGACTTTATGTGTAGTACTTAACTCTGATAAAAACCCTATAAATGAGCTGGAGAAATGTCTGTGAGGGTAAGGCACTTTCCTGTAAAGCCTAATGACCCAAATTTAATTCCCTAATACCCACAAAAATCCAGATATACAAAGTGGCACATGTACCTGGAGTTTGTTTGCAGTGGCAAGAGACCCTGGCATGCCCATTTTTTCTCTGTCTCTCTCTCTCTCTCTCCTCCCTGTGTGTGTGGGAAGGTATGTTCCCCTTGCAAATAAATAAATAATATAAAAAACACTATAAAGTAGGTGCTACTATTGCTCTCATTTTGCAGGTAAGAAAGCAAAAGCATGGTGTTAGCCAAGCAACTTACTCAAAATCTGTTGGAAAGAGACGGAAGTTGCTCTGGTAATCTGGTTCCAATATCTGTGGCCACTACACCATTAACTGTGCATTGTGATTGTCAGAAGTTCACCCAAAGAAGAAGGATTATATATCTTAACTTTTGGTGTATGGGATATACAGCCCACTGTGGTGTGGTAGGAAGAATTATATGTAACTTCATGAGATCAGGACAAGGATGGTTTCACTGCCACTGAAAAAGAATCACCCCTTCCCTTTTTGTTTTCTGCATCACTAGTGTTTCCTTCTCTGGGGAATAAGCTGCTATTACTAAGGCTTATTGGCACCTTTTGTGAGAAAGGCATAGCACTGAATTTCCTATAGTGAAGGCATGAGAGCCCAAGCTTGTCACCACCTAAACACTGTACTGCAGAAGAAGAAGCTATAGAAAGGAACAGGAATAGGGAATGAATGGCATGTACTATTCCATATCCCTAGATCCAGTCTTGCCGTCAAGGAAAGGATAAGAATCCAGGGCAAAGGGCTCTCACATCAAAATATGGAGCCATTATTTGGAATATAAGGTATATTTATGCATCCAATGAATAATTCAACCTGCTATGACATCAGCCAATGAGTTCCCTCAAGAAATGTGGATAAATGATTAACCAAGAACTCTCAGAGAAGAAAAGATTCATTGGAATGTTTGCCAGTTTCCATGGTATGAAGATGCTCCCCATGACTGATATCAAGCCAGCAATGTGAGGTCACTGAGAATGGGGAGAAATGATCACTACCTGCTCTGCTCTCCTGGGCTGCCAGAAGCCACCCCTGTAGCTGTCCTTACTTACTCACGCACTTGGATGGCTTTACGAAGATTTCCTGATTCAAATGTAGAGGAGAATCTTAAGCAATTGAAATCACTGTCTTGAGAAGACCTATAATAAAACAGAGAGCATGTGAGCATGTCTGAATGCTATGCTTGAATGCATTTTTACATTTCTCAAAGATAAGATTTGTCTTATCTCTTAAGTCACCTTGCTATTTATAGAAGCATGGCTAGATTGCAAACAGGAAACACTCCTACCCTCATGCTATTATGAGAAATCCCCTTGCCTCCCATTCTGTGGATGTCCAAGACCACCTACCAAGGCTCATCTAAACTGAAGACGACTTTATTTACAATATCACTTGGCTGGATGAATCTCCTGATATCCTCAAGTATCTTGATCCTAGAAAGGAAAATTGGAAACACTATGAGTGTTGGCCCTATACTTTGCCCTTCTCATTATACAGGGAAGGGTCTTAGGAGTCATCAGAGAAATACAGAAAAAGAAGCTTAACAATGCTCCAATCTTGGGTTCAAAGTTACAAACTACACTGCTCTCCTTTTAGAGAAAGCAACAATGATAGATTAGCATTAAGGCATTTTTAGCTTGAAGGATTTTGTCATGAGAATTTTTGCTAGAATTTTCTGTATGTATGAATAAGAGGTTCCTTTGTATTAAGACAGTTCTAGGGAAGATGTTAGAACTACTAACTGGATCATTGAGGCTTGGAGGCTCTAATTAAGCCTTTGTACTTTGTATTCATCCTGGACATTCCTACATTTGTATTCCTTGGACTCTATGTACTTCAAGAAGGCTGAGGTCAGTCTTTTGTTTAAGAAAAAAATATCAGGAAATTTGAATAAGATGGAAGGAAGAAGCTAAGGAGGTGTTTCAATTCCCCCTTATATTTCTATTCTATTTCATATATATAGGTGGAAGGATGATGAGGATGAGGTAGACATGAAACATAGCATGAGAGGGAAGAGGTCCTTTTCAGGGCTAAGATAGGGCCAAAACACCAAGAAGGGTGCTTTTCAGACAATGTTCTAGGAATAAGGTCAGGCAAACACAGGTCAAAATCATTCTTGGGACCTACCATCAAAAGAACAACTTGTTGATGACATCAATAAGGTTTTGAAGCATTCATTGACTTAGTATGTACATACCCATTTTTCTTCAGGGAAATAAGTTTTTCTTCCCTTTATTCAATTTCATTTTAATATCACTATTCTAAGCCAAAAAACAGTGCTGTCTTTCCTACATTCTGGGAATAACTTATCACCCAGGGTTCCTGCCCTGTATAATATGTGATTTTTTTGAATAAAAATACACCACCTCCTCTCTGTTAGCAAGAAATCAAATACCACTTTGCAGTAAACAAGGTAAGAGATCCCAAATAATCAGTCCCTGTTTTCTTTTCTGAAGGCCTTACTTTTGGGGAAGAATACAACATTTGGAGACACTAGATTGCATGGTCTATAATGGAGATGAGGCAAGGGCTTATCTCAGAATCTTCAAAGGAAGCATATGTCTGTCACTAATTAATATCTGGTTCTTAAATGTCCTACTTTAGAAACAGGACTTATGTTTGATAAGAGTTTCCCAAAGTATTTTATGATACTCTGGACCAATGCTTATTTCCCTACAGATGACAGGCTATATGCAAAATACAAAAACCATTCCACCTATAAAAATATTAAATAAGAGAAAATATAGGTTATAAATCAGCAGCACCCTCACCTCTGGATCCCCCATTTGCGATCCAGCATAGAGTGGGCAGTGGGAGGTGGACAGTGTCCCCAGAGATCAGGAAATGCCATCATTTTGAAGTCCACAACAGATCTGGTTCTTCTAGCTTTAGCCACATAAAGACAGGGATCATGGAAAGGAATATGTCTGGGATGTGTATGTAGAAGCTTTGATATTCCTTTATCAGTTTCTTTAGGCTTACAGGAATTGGAAAAGAAGACATCTATGCTTGGGCAAGAAATGTTTTCTATGTTCCAAGCATCCTCTTCCAGGAAAGCCTTAGTATCAAAGGTACCAGGAGAATCTGTACCCAAACCATTTTGCTGTACACTTTGGCATGACTTCATTACAGGTCTGCTTTTGGAATATAGCTGCATGGTGGCTCTCCCTGCCTTCACCATGTTTAGAATGGAAGTCTGGACTGTGTCTTCTTTTTCCTGCCTCCAGCAGCTTTGGTCTGTATTGAAGCAATGCTGTGGTGGGGAGGCAGCGCTTGGAATGTGGCAGTGATTGGCATGTTGAGTATCTTCAAAGTTCAGATCATCTCCAAATTTGGAAGCCAGTTCCTTCAGGTTTAAAGTAGAAAAAAAAAGTCTATGTCAGTGTTTCCTTCCATCTAGAGAATGCACTTTAATCCTGGTGCTTGTTCTCTGAGCCAAGAGCTAAGGGTAAACACTGTGAATTGGGGAAGTTTCTCCAAGGTCAACCAAAGAAAAACTAACCTTTAAGAGTCAAATAAATGACAGAATCATACAAAATTGTGATTGGAAGGGAACTTGGGTGGGTCTGTGTATTAAGTACATAAACACCTTCTGCAAATCCCCACTAAGTTCCAATCTAGTTGAATATTTCATTTACTGGGACTTCACTGAGCTCACAGTAAAGGCTTTTGCTGTGCCCCCAGGCAGTGCCTTTGATTTGAAGACAATTCTTATTTTTTAAAAAAATTACTTCTTTACACTGACCTAAAATTTCCTTCCCTGAAACTTTGACTATTGATCATCTTCTGCCTTCTAGAATGAAATGGGATATATCAACTCCTTTCTATATAGGCCTTGCTATAACCGTTTGATGTGGCCATGCTCATAATTTGTTAAGAGCCATAAGAAAATAAAAGAGATCAAAAGGCAGGTCTGACACTGTAATGTCAGCAACACAGCAGCAGCAGCTAGGTGCTGGATGAACATCACCAGGTCTAAATGACCCATTTTGCCTTTACTGCTACAGAAAGCTAGAGTGAGGATGGCTACCTTTAGCAATCCATCTTCCCACTTCAGTAAAGTACAATTAAATCATCCAGAACCTCTCTTTACTTTTTCAGTATACAGTCTTAGGGCACCATGATGCTCACCAGCCCATAGGCACTGATGTTTACTTTCATGCTAATATTATCCTATGGTTAAACCCTAAGATTATAACACTCTTGTATGCATACTAGATGTTCATCTGTGGTAGTTTGAGTGGATGGACCCCAATATATTCAGAATTTTATTAAAGTTTGTAATTTAGATTTGTAGCCACCTGGTGGGAGAAGGTGACACTGTAGGTAGATCCTAGGGTCCAGCCCTAAAGTGTGTGAGTGGATGTGGAATTCCAGTCTAAAGATGTGCAAAGTGCTACAATTCAGCCTGGAGTTCCTGCTTGCTGGTGGTGGTGTATATGTTTTCTCTCTCTCTCTCTCTGTTTCTCCTTGATTCTGTAAGAGGTGGTCAACTTCTGCCATTACGGAATTTCCTCTGCACCTGTAAGCGTCAATAAATAACCCTTCCAGGCTGGAGAGATTGCTTAGTGGTTAAGCACTTGCCTGTGAAGCCTAAGGACCCCGGTTCGAGGCTCGATTCCCCAGGACCCACGTTAGCCAGATGCACAAGGGGATGCACGCGTCTGAAGTTCGTTTGCAGTGGCTGGAAGCCCTGGCGCGCCCATTCACACTCTCTCTCTATCTGCCTCTTTCTCTCTCTCTCTCTCTCTCTCTGTCACTCTCAAATAAATAAAAATGAACAAAAAATTTAAGAAAATAAAAATAAAAATAAATAAATAACCCTTCCTCCATAACTGTGAATGATTTGGAAGTTTATCTCAGTGACTTTGGAACTATCTACTACAGAATCTCGCTTAAATTTTTGCTTTGCTCTCAGAAGGATCCCAAAAGCAGATTAGTGATGATGAACAATATTTTTGGCCTCCCAAGTTCTACAAAGAACCCAGCATACATCGCCAAGGAGTACACCAGTGTCCCGTGTCCTACCTCAAAGCTATCAGAGAGCTCGTGACACATCGCCTCATATTGTATCAGCTCCCCCTCAGGTCGGTCAAGACCAGGATTGGAACTCAGCTTGTCAACGTCAGTTTCCAAGTCATCATCCTTTAATGCAATAGTTAAAGAACAGGTTAGATTCACGAAATCCACCCTTCCAGGCATCATGAAAAGATACATGTGTGCTCCTTCACAATCTTAGGACATGTTCTTTGCCCTCAAGTTGTAACACTAGCCTACAAACTATAGAATTTAATACACTACATTGTATTTTTAATCTGAAAATAATGATATAAAGTTTTTATCAGTATTTTTTATCAGCCCTCACCAGAAATACCATATAAGACTAAGTCTGTAAACAATAAAACCTGCAATTAAAAATTCCTCATCTCATTTCCAACAGGCATCAAAATCACTGCCATTCTCATCCCTATTCACCTATCTACTCCACAGTTTAGGCCCTTCACTCCCTGCACAAACATTGAATATATATCTACTACAAGTAAAACAGTGATAATGGAACTGACAACTGTCCATGCTCCTGGGGAACCAGCCTTCCAGTGACATAAATAAGATACAATATTAAGATAAAGAAATAAGGAAAGTCATTTCCAACAGTAATAAATGCCTTGGAAATGATGAAAGAGGGTAATGTAATTGTGACTGAGACTGGGGGAAGGGAAACAATTTGGACTGAGTGGCATCATGGAGACTCAGAGAACAACAACAACAACAACAACAAAACTAGTATATAAGGAAAAGAATTCTTGCAGGAGTAGTCATAATTTGCTTTCACAATAAAGGTGGCTGAAACACAGAGTGTAAGAAGGTTGTAGAAGATGTGATTTAGGGAGAGAAGAAAAATGGTATTGATCTTTATAGTTCCTGGGGACAGTGTGTTGTCCCACTGTACCTTTGTCTCATTGTAACAGTTAAAAGTTACCAAATGCGACCAGTCTTCTCTACATTGGGTTAAATTGCCCAACTCATTTTTCTTCTAGATCATTATCCTTTAATAGTTCAAAGGTGATGGTCACTCTCCTCTGAATACTTGTGTGTCTTACAGAGAAAACACACCCAAGACTAAATGGTCCACACTCGATGTCTTTCTTTATCCTAGATCAACTTTCATTAATAAAGTAGGAGAGAAATATCTACCACTTGTTTTAGAAGCATATTTGGTTAGTTAAGGAAAACCTGGCAGTCCAGTCCTGAAAGCTTAAATCAAATAAATGTGGAAAATAAATGCTCACATTACTGAACCAGGAGGAAAAAGAAATTGAAATGTTCCATCCATCTTATGAATTTTTCTTCCAAACTTCAAATTAAAAGAAAAGTAAATCGCATGAGTTTAACTTAATGATATTTTCAGGCACACTGCACTGTAAGGCCCATGCTTTATAGCCATCACTCTTGTTTTATCCAGTCATGTTCCCCTCTAGCCATGGCCCAGGGTTGTCCCAATGTGAATCAAAATGCCCAGAATGTCCTTCCTGGAAAGAATGCCTTCACCAGTGATAATTCTGTGCTCTATATTGTGTGTATGGAGTGAGAAACACCATGCAAAAAATGGAGTATAGCCAAGTACATTCCACATGTGGCCATGTGAGCCACTCAGCCTTAAAGCAGAGGTTAAAAAAATACAGCCAAGGGCTGGAGGGATGGCTTAGCAGTTAAGGTGTTTGCTCAAAAAGCCAAAGGACTCAGGTTTAATTCTCCAGATCCCACATTAGCCAGATGTACAAGGGGGAGCACACGTCTGGAGTTCATTTGCAGTGGCTGGAGGCCCTGGCGTGTACATTCTCTCTCTCCCTCTCTCTCTCTCTCTCTCTCTCTCTCTCTCTCTCTCTCTCTGTCTGTCAAATAAATAAATAAAAACATAATACCTCATCTTTAAAAAACATAGCCCATTTATTTATCTTTCTGCATAGGTTTTATTAGAACAGAGGCATCACATTCATTTATGTATTTTTCATGGCTGATTCCTTGGTATAACATCAAAGTGGAGTAACTATGGCAGACGCAGTTTATGCTCTTCAAAAATTTGGAACCTGATTTCCAGATCTCCAGGAACTCCACTGCATTCTCATCACCTCTTACCATTTCTTTTGATTTGTGATAACTTTAATTTTTGCACTTAGTTCAAACTATTTTTACATATTATTATTGCTTTCCAGTTTTGACAATTTAATTCATGTATTTCTTATAAGTACTATTTACCCTCATTTAGGGATGAATCTAGTACAGTGTCCTAGCAATAAGGATATTGATTGCCCTCTAATATACAAAGTGTTTTCTGACCCCTGCTCATTAATTTGAGTCTCTTAGATACGATCTGTCCTCCCTTAGACTTGCTTCCTCAGATGAGAAGGTGCTGATTTCAACTTTAATAAGGAGAAGCTCCAAATTCATTAGGCTGTGATATTTTGACAATCAAAATGACTTCTCATTTACTTCTATATCATATCACTATCCCCAAGAACTGCATGCTGCATAAAGGTCATGCTCAAGAAATAAAGGAAAACAATTAAAAGAAAGGAGTCATGGAAGAGAGAACCAGAGTGCGCTCTGTGTACGTCCTCTTCTGCAGTTTGTCCAATCCAATGTCTCTGTCCATGAAGAAAACACAAAACCAGCATCTTTCCCCCTATTTGTTGTGAGTTCCTCTTTGCTTATTTTGACAGTTTCTAATAAAATCAAAACACCCAACTCTCAACTCCCAAGATTCTTTACAGGTAAGATTTCCTTTTAATTATTTTTTGTTGAGATGTGGTTTCCATTTGTTAACTGAGATTTCAAGTGAATATGCCACAGGCTAAAGTCTTGGCTGGGTCAAATTTGTGAGGAGAAAAGCAACCGGCCTGGCTCCTTGTTCCCAGCTCAGGTCACAGAGGCTGGCAGGTCGAGGAATAGCTAGATGCCAGAAGGCCAGTTTCCCCACACTTTTTGAGTGAAGCCTGATTCTGGTACTACCCCATAGCTCTACAATTCAGGCTTATACCCACTGCTCATCATCTACTAGGCCATATTCTTTGATGCATAGTTTCAGACACTTGACAATTATCTTGTGATTCTTTCCCAGATGGATGTTTTACTTGCTTAGTTTCCACTGTATCCTACCACACCATCCTCTGCAGAGTAGAGACTGAGGAGAATATCAGAAATCCCTCTGTCCAGAGCTACCTGTGTGAAGTCAGGCACTGTCATATGCCATGTCCCTCTGCACCAGATACAAGAGGCAACTGACAGTGCATCAGACACTCGGTTATCAAAGAGCAAGCAAAAGGGGAGTAGAAGGTGTCATTGATGAACAACTGCAGTAGCTCAGAATTATTCAAATGATTCTGCACGTACTCCATAGGTCTGTGCCACCAAGCCACAGCAAAGAACCAATTTGCTACTGATGACTTCAAAAATGATTCCATTTATCAACAAAACTCTGAGAACACCACACTGTTGATAGCACTCTGAGCCCAGAAATGTGGCTGAGATATACACCCTAAATGTCCGTCACTACCATCAGCAAGGGGAGTGATTATCTTGATACAAAACTCAAAAGTATCCCTAGGTAGGAAGATAAGAAAAGAGAGGGAAAAGGAGGCAGGGAAACAAGGAAGGAGGGGGGGAAAGCAAGGAAGGAACAAGTGAGGGAGGGAGGCATAGTTTTTAAAGTTGGATTCCATCCCTAAGAATTTTATAAAAGGTATAATTTACTTCTAGATCTTATTCTGCAGATAACAAAATTAAGGAACTATTACTTAAGAAATCCATCCAGATGGGCTGGAGAGATGGCTTAGCAGTTAAGGTGCTTGCCAGCAAAGTCAAAAGACCCAGGTTTGATTCCCTAGGACTCGCATAACTCAGATGCACATGGGGGAGCATGCATCTGGAGTTTGTTTGCAGTGACTGGAGGCCTTGGCGCGCCCATTCTCATTCCATCTCTCTCTCCCTCTCTCTCCCTCTCTCTCTGTCAAATAAGTAAATATAAATAAAACATTTTTAAAAAGAAATCCATCCAAATCCAAATAGAGCAGCCAGGAGAAATGGGAAGAAAATTCCAGTGACATACAAACTATAATTTTTGAGGAAAGTGGCTGTCAACTAGAAGTGACTTGGCATTTCCTGAGGACATTTTTGGC
Source organism: Dipus sagitta (assembly GCA_036346955.1). NCBI lineage: Eukaryota > Metazoa > Chordata > Mammalia > Rodentia > Dipodidae > Dipus > Dipus sagitta. The sequence goes on from CM070772.1 coordinate 122,729,219, forward strand.
TCAGATTTGAAGGGCAATGGGCCAGATATATTGGCGGTGAAGAGGTGAAGGACACCACTCCACATCTTACAATGCACAGGAGAGTCTCCTTCAGACAAGAAGAATCCATTCAATATGCAAACCAGGCAGGTGTTCAGAATCCCCGTCACAGAGAAACAGTCATTAAGGTATTCCCTCTTTTCTGCTTTATTGGAGCACAGCCCTACCCATTCATTCATGTAGTGGTGGTCTCTATTTACTCCTTTGTAATAACGGTTATTTGAATAGCCAAAACAAAGAATTATGATATAGAAAGTTTGCTAACCTCTCTTTCATAACACAGGCTATTGTAGGACTGGGAACAAGGTGCCTCACCTTTTCGTTGACCAATTTGCACAGCTTACAACTCAAGAACAACAATTCACACAGAAGTAAATGGGAGTGCAAAATGGGCAGATAAGATAATTGACTTAAAAATCTTAAAAATAGACTAGAAAATCTTTCCTTAGCTCATATGTACTCAAAAATTATGCCAACACTAAGCAGTAATTGTCTATGTAAGTCTCATCTTGATAGCACACTAGAGTCTTAATAATCAATAGGCCTGATTTTACAATGAGAAAATGTACTTGACCCACCAAGATGGAAATGACAACTAAGAAATCCATCATTGTAGCTGTCATTTTCAGGCATCACTGTCATTGGAATGGCAGTGCTAATGCTAAGTACCAAGCTTTGGCAAGCACAGGAAGTCATATAATGTTTTGCTTACAGCGATAGGCTTCGTACAAGCAGAAGCCAATGTACCTACTTCCTCTCTCACATCTTTGGAATCCGTGTCTTGGTCCACTTCTTCATCACCATAATCTTCCAAATCCTCTGGGCAAGAAAAAGGAGGTAAAATTAATGATGTGTCTCAATGATATCTAGACTCTCATCACACAGTGGCTTGCAAATAAGAGCCCCATTATTAGGCATGAAGAGGGCCCCCAACACTCTCCAGTGTTCATCAGCATGTACAGGTTCTGTGCACAAGAGCATATAGGATGCTCTAGATGGGAACATTTAAGCTGTTGTCCCATGGACAATGCAAAATGAGTCCAGAATAAAAGAACATGCAAGTAACATTTCAATTTTTCTCCCATTCAGTTAAGAGATATTGATGCATCTGATATTTACCCAAGTTTAGAGAGCATATACAGGTAGAGTCCACTATAAGTTAGATATTGCTTTAAGTGCTAATTTTTCAATGAAAGTACTTCTTGAAGCCACCAGTGTCATGTTTCACATTGCAACTGTGGAAAAGTTATTCCATGGTGAGACGGCAGGCAAGGTTAAAGAGCACTAGAACCTTTTGACTATAAGATCTTCCTAGAAGTTGAATAATGATATTTTCATGTATTCTGATAGGAGGAGTGTGGGGATTTTAAAAAGCAAGCATTCTATTCCAATATTCTCCTTAGGGAAAATTAATTCTACCACCAGTCAGTACAGTAAGAGACTTGAATACAGATTTTTTGGAAAGACTTTTTTTTTCTTTAATTAATGGTACATTCATTCAATAACTATGAGGCAAAGTGCAACAGTTGATAATTAAGAGCAGAATAAGAGAGCTTTGTGCTTCTTCACTGTGTGTCTCTAATAAGCTTATTCAAAGATCATATTTGACCTGTAAAGCATCTGTTTCACTGATTGTGAAGTCAAGAAGTTTCCTAGGAAATTTTTCCTTACCTCATATGTGCTGTAAAAACATGCCAACACTAAGCAGTAAGTGTCTATGTCTTGACATGTTGCAAAATTTCAACTTAGAAGCATCTAGTAGCTTGTTTACTATACCTTCAGTCAGAGTACATGGAGGTTTGGAGCTGGAGCAGCCAGGGACTGGAAAGACATAGGCACTGCTGGCTGTGAGCAGGGGAAGCGGACTCTCCGGGTAGCACTGCCTGAGGATCTGAAACAAGGCAGACGTGACAGGCTCCATGCTCTTGTCATCCAGGCAATTCTGTGCAGAGGGAAGATTACAAGAGACACTGAGCAGACCCCTTGCTGGAACACTATTTCAGGTCATGAGTTCCACACAGCCTAAGTGGACACCAAACAGCCTTAATGTAGAATGCCTAGTTTCAATATTCTAATGTGGAATTTCATCTAATGTAGAATTTGCCTTCTTTTTCTTCCACTGCTTATATGGCATTGGAATGAATTTAGTCTGATAATAGGCTTGAGATTATTTTAAGTGAATCTACAACCAAGACAAGACCCCTGTCCAGGATAACTGAGCAAAATGGAGGGATACCTCCAATCAGTCATTCCATAATCATTGTGGATTATTACCTAAGTTAGGAAATGAATAACTGAGTTGATGGAAGTTTTAACTTTCTCTTTCAGCTATTGTCTGAAGAGAAAAGCACAAAGGGAAAAAGAAAAATATATAAAATCAGAAGAAAAGACTAAGTGAATCCCACATGCCTAAATTAAGCAGCATGCTTGTCTCAAAGACCATAGCATTGATCCCTCCAGGTACCTGTCCAAAGCAAAGAAAAATTGGGTTTGCAGATGTAACATTTTGATACTGATGGAACATGACAAGACTCTTCTTTTTAGACACTGTGAAGAATGTAAGAACAAGTTTACTAAATTGAGACAGAGAGTTGGGTGTATTTCAGTAACTCTGGAAAAATACATACCATTTTCTCCAGTATCTTAGTAAATGTTTTGTGCATTGTGCTTGGTATAGAAATTTTGCCCAAGGGAGCCTCCAATTTGAGACTTCTGATGGGTGCAGCAAGGTCTGAGGCCAGGAAGTCATAAAAGTAGATATGACGGGTACAGTTTATCCACCACAGGGCAGGGGAAGGCCTGTAGTGCTGCCACACTGTGATATGTCCAGGCCCACAGGACAAGTAGCTTCCACATGAATGTGAGTTAAAAAAAAAAATCTCAATACAAATTTATCCATGAGGGCTGAGGCTATAAGAGCTCAGTGTTAGAATGCTTCCCTAGCATGAATAAGGCTGAGGTTCATTCCCAATCCCCATAAAAATAAAATAATAAAATACTCCAAAATATAACTTAGCTAACTCTCAAACAGGAGTGTCTTAATGCAATCAAGAATACCAGTTTCCTGGTGGTGTCCTCAAATGTTATCTACCAAACAAGTGTCTCTGAGCACACAATGGGAAACATTGCCAGGAGAAAATGAATTAGTTGAGGCTATTTCATTCACTGTCTGGCCAAACGGCCTCAAGTGATCATTGTAAAAGTATTAGTCTTAGGGAAAGAGAAGATGGAGTATGGAAGAAAAAGAAGCAAGGTATAGTAGAAGCAGGTATATCCAAGCCAGAGATTCAGTTAAAACACCAGTGTTTGAGAATCAAGTTCCGTGTGTGATTGCCATCAGTACGGTCACTGATGCTGATACACATGAGCATGTTTTTTGTCACTGTGTGAGAGGGTCTAAGTGAAAGGTAAACAAAGGGACTGATAGAAGCAAGCTCATGGACCCTGAAAGTTTTATCAGTCTCTGCTCTGAATCAGACACATAAAAGGGACATTAAATTCTACAGAGACTAAGGTATTAAGGATAATGCTATGTTTTATGTCTGCTTAGAGTATGGGGAAAATATTTACTCTCCTTGTTGCCAAGGTGATAGATTCATTTGTTGCCATGTCCTTGGTGATAAGGGACCAGGTACTAAGCAGGACTGTGGTGTTAGAAGGAATAATGAGGTTTACAAGATCCATTGTTACTCAGGGCAGAATCCTAGTAATAATGCTTGCAATAACCAAGTGAGGCATTTTGTGTGGCAAATAATTCCAACTAAGAGTTAGAAGTCTTGGGTTTTCAGTTGTATTTCTAACTAGCTAATTCCATTGGCATCTCCCAACTGAAATGCACACAGCCTAACTCCTACCCTTGTCCTCAAATCTCCCTCCTTCACCTCATGCCTTCTGATAATGTCTGCCCCATGAAAGGTCTGTTTAGAGCATAAGTCAGTTCAGTAACAAAAGAGCTTCAGTTTTGCAAGAATGAAAGCCTTTGGCAGGGAAGATCATGAGCCTTAGAAGGGTAATGCCTGCTCTTGTCTGGCTAAATACATATATTATGCTCACCAAACTGCCCTGTAAGCACTTTACCTAATGTTCATATGCATATATTAATGGCATCCTCACTTTTGGTTAGAGAAGCTTCTCTTTTCAGATGGCAGTGAGCACTGGAATGAGCCAAAAGTCACCATAGTACTCATAAGAAGTGACAGAGGAATATTCCACACTGAAATATCACTGATATATCTTCCAAGGTTCAGAGTCCATAGTGAAAGAGGTGGCAGAAAGAATGTAAGAGCCAAAGGAAAGGTAGGACTGCTTACAGTGCAATCATTCAGACAGAAATTGATCTCGATATCCATGACCTCAAAGTGCCTGGTACTACCTTCACAGGACTCTCTTAATAGAGGGAAAAGGGCTGGAGAGATGGCTTAGCGGTTGAACGCTTGCCTGTGAAGCCTAAGGACCCTGGTTCGAGGCTCCACTCCCCAGGACCCATGTTAGCCAGTTGCACAAGGGGGCGCACGTATCTGGAGTTCGTTTGCAGTGGCTGGAGGCCCTGGCCCGCCCATTCTTTCTCTCTCTCTGTCTATCTGCCTCTTTCTCTCTGTGTCTGTCACTTTCAAATAAATAAAAATAAACAAAAAATTAAAAAAATAGGAGGGAAAAATTATGACATCACAAAAAAAGAGAGACTAATGGAGAAAGGGAGGGGATATGATATAGAGTAGATTTGTGAAGGGGAAAGTGGGGAAGGAATTATAATTTGTCTGTAACTATGGAAGTTGTCAATAAAAAAGTTCCAAAAATGCTCAATTATTGCTTATTCTAGAAGTTCTCAAAGTGAGATCTCAAACAAATATCATCATTATGACCTGAGAACTTGTTAGAAATGCAGAATCTCATGCCCTATGTGAGACTGAATGAATCAGAAACAGGAGGTAAGATCTGGTGATCTATTTTAACCTCTAGGAGATTGTTATACATGTTCCAGTTTAAAAACCACCCATTTTAGTGATGCTTTAGGTCTTAATTTGTTGTAACTTATCTTGTTTGTAACTCTTTATCTATTTCATGCAATTCATTTCTTCTGCAACTACTCGTTTCTCTATATCAATAATCATGTCTTACTCTGTCAGGACATCACTTTAGATTGTTTTTAGCCTTATATTCAAGTTCTCATCCTTCCTCCTTCTTCATGAAAATCTCCAAGAAATCACCTTAAAATATATAGCATTATCTTTGCACTGTGGGCAATCTCAGCATTTGAATGTTTAGGGAATGATTAGAGGATTGGTACAGAAATGTATGGCAATAGGAATACACAAGTAGGCTCATCAATGGAGAAGTGCTGTAAGCTACAGCCTAAGCAAAAGACAAAGAACAATATGACAGGAAAAGCCTGTGGGAAGGACTCAAAAAGTAATTTTTTTCTCCTTTACTCAATTTCATGACTAATAGTCTTGTAAGTGGATCATAAACATCAACAAATATGGTACAGGAGGACAGCGTTGCCCTAGACCAACAGCAGCAGTGTCAGTTGGGAACTTGTTAAACGTGCAAATTCTGAAGCCCAACCCAGACCTCTGAGGAAGGGGCCAAATAGGTTCTGTCTTCTGAGCCCTCTCAGTAGCTCTGATGCCTGTTCAACTTGAGGAACTTCTAGGGCAGTGGGCAAAGAAGTAGATCACCAGATTCAAAGCCTGCCTCCAACAAATATGAGCTTTGTAACCATGGTCAAATTACTTATATGACTATACGACTTCATAGAAAAATTATAACATTAGTTTTTTAACTTTTATTTATTTATTTGAGAGAGAGAGAAAGAGGCAGAGAGAGAGAGAGAGAGAGAGAATGGATATGCCATGGCCTCCAGCCACTGCAAAAAAAACTTGTGCATCTGGCTTATGTGGGTCCTGGGGTATGGAACCTGGGTCCTTTGGCTTTGTAGAAAAATGCTTTAACCACTAAATCATCTCTCCAGCCTTACTGTACAATCTCTATACTTAGTTTTCATCTGTAAAATGAGAATGAACATAGGATGTACCCCAAAATCTTTTTAAAGTATCAAAATTTGACACTTTAGAAGTGATGCTGTAGCAATTGCCAAGTTAACTTGGGACCATAGTAAGAGCTTAAGTAACTGTTAAGTAACTGTTCTCTTTCTACTGTTCTTTCTCTCCTTCTTCTTCCTCCTCTTTCTTCCCTTCTTCTTCTGATGTTTCTGCTTTATTATTATTTTTATCATCATCATGTCAGTAGCAGCAGCAACATCAGCAGCAGCAACATTTGTAGATAGAGATTGAAAATATCACCAGATTCCAGGCTCCTGACTGACTATCTAGTGATTTCCATTACTTCTCTTGTAGAAAGAGGAGAAGGGGTGATGGACATCACAAACTCCCACACAGCTGTAAGGGCATCTGTGCTCAGCTCAGCCCCCAGCATTGTCTATGATTCTGCCAGAGGAAAGTAATGGCCAGTTTGGTGTCTAAGTCATGATAGCATGTCTTTCATATGAAAGGATCATTTTCCAGAAGCAAAAGGATGTCCAATATTAGTCTTTGCACGTGACATTGGTGACAGCTTCTTTAAGGGGAACATGTTACTTAAAAGACTAAAAGCAAAGTGGGAAATACTGATGGTGGTAAATTCAACTCCTTGAAGTTGTCACCCATATATTGCACAGCCCTCCATATGCCAGCCCTTGTGTGTCATGGACAATTTATTCAACACTGTTCAATAAACTTCTCCTAAGTTACTTGTTCATATATTACTAACAGAGCTTGTAATATTGGCTGGAAAAAACACTTACTATCAAATGCAGATTCTACCTCCACTCATATCCAGATTCCATTCACAGCAGTAACTTTAATCTGAAGCTTATTGTAATTTGCTTAATTGAGCATCTGAAATCTTCATTGGCCTACTGAGGAATCACTCCTAAAATCCTGAATACAGGCTTACAGCCCCTCACACACCTGGGCTTCACTTGGTATTTTCTTCACTGTATTCCTGTCATAGATATGCATTGCTGGAATACCATCTTCTTCCTTTATTGCCATTTTAAATGTTTTTAGTGCAGAACAGAGAAATAGCCCATGGTGCAGAGGGCTGAAGTAGGTGGAGCATGTATGTCAACATGGGGGCTTGCTGCAGTTACCTTCTCATTGCTGGGACAAGAAGAGCTGGACAGAATCAATTTGGGAGAAAAGGGTTTATTTCAGCATAACGATTTGAGTGGAGGATTCATCACGTAGGGAACAGCAGCAGCATGGCAAGAAACAATCCAGGTGAGTTAGCTAGTGACTGTGTAGTCAGGCTGGACTAATAAACCACAAAGCTCACTCCCAGTGACACACCTCCTCCAGCAAGGCTCTATCTCCCATAGACTCCACCAGCTAGACATTGAATATAAGGCTTAATACAAAAACATAGTGCTGAGAAGAAGGGTTGGAGGAGTGTCCAACACTGAAACATCCCTATCATACCCTCCAAGGCTCAGGATCCATTGCAGAAGAGGTGGTGGAAAGAATTAAAGAGCCAAAGGAAGGGTACCACTCCTTACAATGCAACTGTGCAGACAGACAATGGTGTCAATATCCATGACCTCGCAGTGCCTAGAAATACCTACACAAGACCCTCATAATAGGAGAAAAAGATGATGACATCAAAGTAAAAGAGAGACTAATGGAGAGACAGAGGAGATATAATGGAGAAGAGTGTTGTGAAGGGGAAAGTGGGGGAGGGGAAGGACATATCATGGTTTACTGTCTGTAAGTACAGAAGTTGTCAATATAAAAAGATAAAGAAAACAAAATCTGTACCTTGGGGCTGCAGAGATGGCTTAGCGGTTAAGGGGATTGCCTGAGAAGCCTAAGGACCCATATTCGATTCTTCAGGTCCCACATAAGCCAGATGCACAGAGGTGAGGCAATTGCAAGGTGGCACATGCCCACAAGGTGGTGTAAGCATCTGGAATTCAATTGCAGTGACTGAGGCCCTGGTGTGCCAATTTTCTCCCCCGCCCTCGTGTGTGTGTGTAAAATAAAAGAAAACATAAGGCTATAGGGGACATTTCATATTCAAACTACCACAGGGATGTTTGGCATACACAGTACAGAAGGAGCATTTCACAAAGACTAACAGAGATTAGAGACTTGAGAACCACAGCTTACAAAGCACAAGGCTTAGAAAATTTCAAAGAACTGCTTTGTCCAAATAAAAAGTAGAATGTAAAATACAGTTATCTCATGACTGAGGAACTCTGAATGTTGCAGTGGCAGAGAGAAACCAGAGGTGAGAGCAGACAGAAAATTTGGATATTGGTTCATAATAACACAATAACATGCTATTGTTTAAGGGAGAAGCTTTATCTTTTAATGGGAAAAGTCTATGGACACTGTGATTGGAAAACAGCACTCTCGCTGGCTGTTTAATTACTTCTGGATGTACTGAGATAGAGAAAATTGGGAGGAGACAGGGAACATGACACAGCAAAAGTGAGCAGATGATGATGGGTATCCAGGATCCTTATGTCACCAGTTGGGAGGGTGTTTATATCAAGCCTAGTCAAGTGCAACTACGAAGTGGGTTATTTGGATTAGAATCCAGGTAACCCCATATCTACTCTACTTAGTGTACATAACTGCCAGCCCAGACAGGTTATATCCCCTTTACCTGGGATACTTTTCCCCTTAAACATGATATGATCAGCTGTCCAGTAGCTTAGGTCTCAGTTAAGATCTTACCCACAAAGAAAGGATTTGATTTATGTTTAAATGATCATTTCCACCCTCCACCTGTGGGAGTTACCTTTTCACATTGGATGTTTGCTACTCAAATATATTTATCCTGTTAAATTGTATGCTTCATAAGATTAGGAATTTTGTCTGTTTTACTCACCATGGAGCCCCAGTACAAATTAGTTTGATGATTGCTCACCATGAAAGGCGATTAGACTACGACAAACACTCTCTTATGAGCACATGAACTTTTTAGGTCCATAGCTGTAGATACTCTAACTCGGCACTAAACCTAGGTGCTAGAGTCTGGAGTCCATACTCTGAATCACAATACATTTCATACCTCCAGTAGCGTGCACACAATAAATACACATTGAGTAAGTGAATGAAGGAACATATGCATGAATGAATGAATGAAGACTGGAATCCAGAACACCTGTCATATTGAAACAAGAACGATGTGGGAGGTTTCCCAGCTCTGTTCAGGAACATTCCTGAGCTTGAGCCTTGAAGAATCACCCAGATGCCATCCAACTTCAAAGGAAAACCCCATGCTGTCTACCTGTGCAATGTTGAACAGCGTCTCCATGCCCTGGGCTGCCAGGAAAGCCTCCCTGCCAGATCGGAGGGTGACAATGTGCCTGAGGCAGAGCAGGAGCCCCCTGCGGATCCGCAAGTAACTGTTGGTCATGTCGTGGCTGTGCCAGTCCTGATGCAGCCTGAGTAAACTGGTGACGTAGCCTCTGTTCACTGCCCTGCGGGTGTTAGACTCTGAAGACAAAAGAAAAAGTCTATGTCAATCACAACTCTCCAGGGCACGCCTGTCCAAGAATGTCCCACAAGATACATATAAAGGCAATAATAACTTTTTCATAGATAAAACTGGCAAGTGTCATCATAACTAGTGATCAAAGTCAACATCACCAGTAATGGGACACATGGTTGTAAGGTGACCCCCAATATGATGCACTGGGAAGGATACATCATTTCTGTGGTATTTCTGCTAAAAAGTGCATAACTTTAATCAAACCATGAGGAAAATCAGAAAGATCACAATAGGAGACATGCTACAAGATATCAAGTGACCTACAGTCTTCACAAATACCAAGATTGTTGTGATTCACAAGGCCCTTGCGGGTTCCTAAAGATTCTGCAAGCAGTGAGCAAATGCTGTGAGAGAAGGGCCTCTTCCATGGGACAGCTGCTTACAACTTAAACAGGGAGCTGCACTGATGTCACTTTGGTGAGTCATCATCCACACAGGGTTGGGCTCCTCAGTGATGCAGCTGCCTGGCTCATGCAGCCTGCCATAAACTGCTCACTTCTGATAAAACCCAGTAAGATTTGTGCTTGAGTAGACTTGAATGGAATTATCCCTTTGGCCTGTCATCAATACCCCTATCAGTAGTGCCACATGTCTCAAGTCTCCACAGTGGGCACCTGAACAAGATCCATGGAACCAGTTATAGGTTATGTGGCCCCTGCTGTAGATGACAAGACATGGAACTGAGTCTGCAGGGTGGAGTATCCATGAGGACAACCCCAATATGGGTACCTTACTCCACGTGGTAGGCATTGCAATGCCTCCTTGCTATAATGGTCATTGCATGGCCTGTGCTGTGGATGATAAGAAAGACGAATGAGACTGAGCTATCTGAGGGTAGAGTGTTCCTGAGGATGATCTATGGGGTATGGGGTAGTGTATCTCCTAGTATGGGAATGTCTCCCAAATGGCTGATGGACAAGAAAATATATTGTAATCCCAGAGAGAATTCATCTGTAAAAGGGAGGAAACAGCGCAAAAAAATAAAAATAAGGCATGTGGATGCTACCTCAGCATGATCAGGGAAAGGGGAAAACATGGAGGATGATATGGAGGTGTTGGCTTGCCATTTCTCACAGGACACAAGGGAAAGAAAGCCCAAGAGCCTTTCATGAGGAACAAATTCACAAAGCAAGGAGAGAGTGATATGAAAAGAGATAGAAGATACCTCTTGGGTCTGACCTGAGAGAGGGACAATCCTTGATTCCATGTGCAAATCGGGATCTTGACTATGGCCCAGTAAAGAAAGCTATAATAGTCAGGGAATACTTTGCCTCTGAACTGCTTAAACTGGGAAAGAATTTTAAACAAGAAATGAAGGTGTCGCTCACAGCCATGCTTATGAGGTTGTGGGATAATGGAGGCAGACAGGATCAAGCTGAGTAATGTGAAGGAGTCATATAATCAGCCACCCTCCTTGAGACAAAGGCTGCATAGTCAAGGGAAATCTGTCCCCAGCGGACTTGCTCTCGTACAAGCCACGGGGGTACTTGGTTATTACTGGCTAAAGTCCCTCAAATATCAGGAACTGGAAGATAATAAAGGAAAGACAAAGGAACTGGACAAGAAGATGGTGCTATTGGATGTCCAACAAAGTCCTGTTTAGCCAGTGATAACCAAGTCCTGGATAGACAGGAACTGTGTTCACTAGAGAATTAAGAAAAGTAATTCAGCAGGGAATAAGGAACTGGCTTTAGTGGCTCTGCTAAAGCCCCATTGTGGGACACGGCCTTTACAAAGTAGGAGAGGCTCCGACAGACCTGACCGGTATAGACTGGCATGTAGTCACAATGTGCCAAATCTTTCATGAAGCGATGGGGCGGGGCGGGGGGGGGGGTTAAACAGGCAGTGGGACCAATCCAGATCACTCAAAATCAAATGGCAAGATTTTTGTCAGGACACAGTTTTTTTGAGGAAAAAAAAAAATAACAAGATGCCACATCCAGTCCTTTTTTGAGACTCTGAAAAGTTTTTATGCCTGAGCTGTGTACAGGAATAAATGACAGAGAGGTGTGGATGGAAAAGGCTAAGCTTGTCCTAGGGGTGAGCAGTTATCCCTCCAGTGTAAGCTGTTTACATCTCCCACTAGCAAGTGTGCTGGGGATGGTGGGGGTTATCTCAATCCTGGGTCACTGCAGCAGCCAGATGTGGTTGATGGAATGGAAGTAGGTGCTGCCCTGGAGCCTGGAAGATGCAGGGAGCCAGCTCTCTCATACTGCTTCTAAATGCCCATCGATTACCACTGCTGTCAGCCTCGGTCATGGAGGGAAACTTCTTTTCTCTTGCAGTGGGCAACTGTTACTGCAGAGACTCATAACCTGTTAAGCTGCTGAAAATAAGTGACTGTTACTGTGACATAGTAGTCCAATGCTCAGGCATAAATGGAAGAAAATAATCAGACAGCTATATCAAGTCTCAGGGTACACTGTAAATGAAGGGACAGGAAGAATATTAAGACTAAAGAAAGAGATGGAGTGTTATGTAGCTATTGTACCTAAATTAAACATTTCCTCCTACGGAGGAGCAGCTCCCTAGAAGTGTGCAGAGAACTTGAGTGGTGCAGCTTTTATGAGTTGCCACACATCCTGGGGTGGACTTTTTTTTGATTATGCAGCTATTTGAGTCACCCATGCTCCCATAAATCACCCCAATGCACCCATCAGTTCACTGAGCTAGACTTGGGTGGCATCGTTTCTTTGGTCTGTTGCTGGTGCCCTACCTTAGCTGAATAGACATCTCTCCAGGAAAAGTTACACAACAGATTATTTTCAGATTTTGCTAAAGTGTGGTTGTAAAAGAAAATATTCTCATTTTTAATAAATTCACAACTGCAGACTATGAATGGCTATAAAGTTATTCACAGGTAAAAAGAAATTACTGGGGTTGGACAGAGATGAAGGAGGGAGGAAAGGGAATTTTCACCAGATTCTTAAATTCTTCACTGATTCTCTGCAAGGCCAGGAGGAGGGAAAAGATCAAGTGGGACATAACATCATAAAGGATGTAGGAGATGTGCCAGGTGTTTTTTCTAGAGAAGAAGCCAGTTTGGACCTGAGTTTGCATGTCTATCACCCAAACAAAAGTCAGACATGGCAACATGTAACCTCAGCACTGAGGAACTGGACACATCAGAATCCTTGAGGCTTGCTGGCCAGATACACTGGTTGGATCAGTGAGCACTGAGTTTAATGAGACACTTTGTCTGAAGAAGTTTTATCATAAAGATAGTGGAAGACACCCAACATGGGCCTCTGGCGTGCACACACACATATGCTCACATGTGCATGTGCACCTATAAGTATGCACCCATAAACATACACACATACAAACATGAATACATACCACACACATATGTACATACGTACATGCATGTCACATACACATGCACGCAAATAGCAAAATGATATTCAATTCAAAGTCATATTTTCCCTGACACGATGTACATGAGTACAGAAAATCACATGGAAATTCACTACTTTATTCAGAGTGGTTTTCTCACAATAGTCATAGAACTTTTAAATTTCTTGCTTCTTTATCAAACTCTGTACAAAACAAAATCACATGGAAATCCAACAATTTATTCTAGAGTGGTTTTCTCACAATATTAATAGAACTTTTTTAAAATTTTTCATTTTTTTATCAAAGTCTAAATTCTCAGGATTCACGAAGCTTTCATTGATATTTTATTTTATTACTTTTAAACATTGCATACTGACATGAACCTGAACCAAGAAAGATGAGCTTTATGCCAAGTGATGTGTTTATACAGGAATTAAAAGTTATTCTTTTAATAAATTATTCTTTATTATGAGAAATATTTCTCTCAGAGGCTTGTCTTAGCCACTCGGGACTAGAGCTCTTTACTGCCTAAATGAGGTTCCAACTTATGTGATGTCTGAAATTTAAAGAGTACTGGTGATTAAGTAGGAGGTATTAAAGGAAAGTATAACCTTAAAAAATTTCAGAGTGACAAATATGGGACCTTGGGGCCTTGTGGGCAGTGCAAGGCTTATGGCTTCTGTCTTCGTCTATTTTAAGGGTTTGAGACTGATAATGCATCATACTCATGACCTATTTTGGTGAGAAGAAAGGGGTAATGAGAAAAAAATTTTGAGCGAAAAATCTCTTTTCAAATCACAATGACTTTATTCATGATTTTCCTATTAACTTCCAGCAAGCTATCTTGTTTACTAACATTTGAAATGACAAACCTCCTTCCTCTCTGACTCTTTATCAGTCAAGATTTCTTTGAGAAAGTGTGGGAAGTTTTGCAAAAATTAATCTCTAATACCTGACAATATCTACAAGTGGACAAGAGGAGACTTATCACACTGAGGAGGAGCAGAAGTGGATAAAAGCCAAAAAACAAAAGGCAGGGTCTCTGGGATCAGCAACTTGTTCAGGGAGATTTGACAAGAAAACAGTGTTTCCCAGAAAAAAATAAAATGTTGAAGAGAAAATGTCAGCTTTCTAATCTGCTCTAAGTGACCTCCCAATTTAGGGGGACTCAGAATCCCCCAATTTTCTTCTAAACTGCGCCAATTCTTCTGTAGTCCTATTACACAAATAGCTTTTCCCTAAAACGTTCTAATGTTCTTGGGGGAAAAAACGTTCTGCATACTCATATGTGTGTGTGTGTGTGTGCGCGCGCGCGAGGGAGAGAGAGAGAGAGTTTGATCTCCCAGGTAAAGTGGTGTCTTAAGAACTGGGCGAAAGATGGGAGTGGGATTAATGTGGGAGAGGAGCTCTGAGTCCTTTACGAACACTTCCAGCTGATCCCTAGGAGGACCTCACACATGTTCTTTGCTCTGGAGACTCCTTGGTCCCATTGGCAATCTCTGCTGCAGCTGAGATCCATTGGACCATTTTCCTTCGCCAAGTCCCTGAACAGTAGGAATTAGTCTTTGTTCCCACTCCCTTGCACAGCCTGCTTATCTCTCTCCGGTATGTCCTCTCAGGGCCTTACTTTTAGCTAATGTCATCTACTAAAAGCCTTATTTTTACTCAAAGCATTTTTAATTAAAGTTCAAATGTTTTTCTTTTAGTGCAGATTTTTTCCAGGATTTTAAAAAAACATATTTTCCTTTTTTTTTTAAAATGTATGTATGTATTTATTTGCAAACAGAGAGAAAGAAAGAATGGCACACCAAGACCTCCAGCCACTTCAAACCCCAGCACTCAGGAAGCAGAGGTAGGAGGATGGCCATGAGTTCAAGGGTACCCTGAGACTTCATAATGAATTCCAGGTCAGCCTGGGCCAGTGTAAGACCCTACTACGACAAACCAAAAAAATTAACTCTAGATACATGTGCCACTTTTTGCATCTGGCTTTACATGGATACTGGGAAATCAATCCTGGGTTCTTAAGATATGTAGGCAAGTGCCTTAACCACAAAACCATCTCTCCAGCAACTTGATCTAGGATTTTTTTAGTCATGTGAAAAGGAAAAGAAACTGAAAATGAATATTCCAAGGTATCAATCGCATTTAGGTGGGGGAAGGGGTTAATCATTTTTTGTTCACTTGGACTTTTCTAGTTTCATTCTCTACATATTCTATCATTCATTCTGAGAGGGAGTCAGGTAGCTCTGTTAGGCAGTTAGGGTGGCCCCTGAAAGTAAAAAGGCAGGAAGGCCTGCACTTGCTAGAGAACAAAGGATGATCTGACTTCTTATCTCTTACCTAGTTCCCTAGACCTGTTTTTCCATACCTGAGCCCCTTCCTGGGAGGGAGATCTTTTTCTAGAATCCAGACATTGTGGTTGATCAAGCTTAGACCCCAGAACCTGGCTGGCCTCTTCCTGAGACAAGCCCTAACCCAGACCAATCACTGCTCTGGTTCACCTGAGCCAGAAGGTAGGGCTCACCACCATGAGTTTATAAATACAAGCGGAGAGCAGGGTCTCTGGGCTGCCTGACCACTCCTGAACCTCCCGCTTCTCATGAGTTTCTCCTCGTCTCAGCTCAGGTGGGCCAAGGTGAGGAGAGAGCTAACCCTCACTTTCTACATAGGCCATTTACCTCCTACTGCTCTCCACATGCAGAAGCTCTCTGAACTTTCTTTTACGTCCTCTCCATGGTTTTTCCAGGTCCATCACGTGGGCTCTGAAGCCATGTGGGTGTGTTCATTTCCCTTCCCTTGGCTCTGTACTTCCCTAATATAATAATTTAATAATTATACTTCTCAGCCTTATTTTATTCAACTATTTGATAAAATTAGACAGGAACTTAGGGTTTGGGTTTCAAGGACTTTCCTGAACCCCAACACCCCATTTCAATTCTATGTCTTAAAACGAATGCAAAAATAGAGTCGATATGGGGTTGTTGAGAAAATTAAGTGACATAATACCTATAAATTTGCTAGTTCAATGCTAGGCCCACAACCAGCACTTAGTACCTGCTGCCTGTGACAGTCATCACTGTCATCATCATGATCAGAACTACTGAGGGGATAACCTTCACCTCTCTTATTAGGTATAACCACGTGCCAAATGCTCAGGATGGAAACACATTCCCTTTGAAAGCCTCACTCAAGAATGGGAGCTTCAGGGTCTCACAGCTGCTAACTTGAATATTAGCTCTCCAGTTACTCTCCAGGTAACTCTGATTAAGTGTTTCAGTGTTATGAGTTGAATGTGTTTCCCCTAAAATTCAGGCACTGCAAAGTGAGTACTAAGAAGTGGGGTCTTTCAAGGGGCTATTAAGACTCCTCCTCATTTTCATCGCAGCCTTCATAAAAGAGGCATTCTGCTAGCTTTCCTATTGTCTTCTTCCATGGGAGTGGTGGCTGGGGATATCCCATATCTAAACCACATCATTTCACTGACTCTCAAAGGATCATTGTCATCTCTTAATGCAAAATGCATTTATTCCGTGTCCAAGAGTCACCAAAATCTCAACTGTTCCAACACTGCTCAGAAGTGGATGTTCAAACTCCCTTCTGAGGCTCAGGGTAAGCTCTGAGATGTAAACGCCTTCAAAATCTAAAGCAAGTTACATATTTTCAAGATTAAATGACACAGTGTTGGTCTAGAGAGATGGCTTAGAGGTTAAGGTGCTCACCTGTGAAGTCTAAGGACCCAGGTTTGATTCCCCAGTATCCATACAAGTCAGATGCACAAAGTAGCACATGCATCTAGAGTTCATTTGGCTAGAGGCCCTGGTGTGCCCATTCTTTCTATCTTCCTCTCTCTCTCTCTCTCTCTCTCACACACACACACACACAAATAAATAATAAATAAATAATTTTAAAATAATATAGTGCTTAAATGTCCATTCCCCAAGTTGTTTTTATGGGCCTAAAGCAAGGCTTAATATCATAGCAGAGCATATGGGGAAACAGAGATACAAGAAGGCCAAAAGCAGGACACAGCATCAAAGTCTTGCCTCCAGTAACCACCTTTGTCCTGTTAGGCCTTACCTCCTAAAGTTTCCAGAACCTTCCAACATAGCACCACCAGCACAAGTCCTAGGCTTTGATATTTCAGTCTGTAGGGATTTTTCATATTCAAACCATAGCAATCTCCTTTGCTTTTAATAATGTGTATTTGATCAGAATAAGTACAAGAATTTGAGGCCTTCTGTCATTCCTGCAGACATAGCAAGCTGTAACATACACTATCTCAGAAAATTTTTAGCTGTGTAGATTAGGATTGCATTTGTTCAGCAAATTCCTAAAATTCCATTTATCAAAACATTAATACTCCCTTCCTTTTCATGCTAGAAAGTCTGTTTTCAAAAATAGAATCTCACTTAACCAGGCTTATGAAATTCTAGTACATCCTCCAAGGTTTGCTCCAAAACCTCTCCTCAATGTGTCCATCAACCCAGGGCAATTATATCACAAAATTTTATTGACCTCAACCAAGACTTCATAAAATACCTACACTTTGGCCCACAGTACTAAACCCTAGAATTCCCCATCCTGGGACATGAGCAGGCTCAAGATAAGGATGGTCCCACCCACAATATGTGGTGCAGGCTCCTCTGCAGTAGGTTGTTTTGGTGATCTCAGGGAGACAATTTATAAGAAAATCCTTGACAAAGTAGCTTTTCGAAGGCTTCCGAATCATATTACAAGACAATGAACAGTCTACTTTGCCATCTTAATACCAGGTGCAATCCCAGTGTTTATTCACTGAACATTTCCTGTGCATTCAGCACTTGGCTAATTGTTTTACATGAATCATCTCATTTGCCTCATGAAAGTGCTTCAAGATAAACATTGCATTTCCCCTTTCACCAATGAAAATGAAGAAGCTGAGAGATGTTGAAAGGCTGATTGAAGTCCACTGAGCTTATAAATGAAATATTATCTCTAAGATTCCAACAGAATTCCCTACCTCATTCCAGAGTTGGTGTCCTGTGTTATCCCCAAAGCCCCTGATGCCAATTAGAATATTTTATTTTGCATGTAGTACAATCATTTAACTCTTACCCACAAAAACCAGCTTCTTGAAAAAGGTTCAAGTGCATGTATGAGTATGGTGTGTGTGTATGTGTGTGTGTGTGTGTGTGTGTGTGTGTGTGTGTGTGTGTATGGTGGTTTGATTCAGGTGTCCCCCATAAACTTAGGTGTTCTGAGTGCTGGGTTCCCAACTGATAGAGATTTGGGAATTAATGCCTTCTGGAGGTGGTATTTTTTTGGAGGCAGGCTTATGGGTATTACAGCCAGTTTCCCCTTGCCAGCATTTGGCACACTCTTTTGTTCCTGTTGTCTACCTGGTGTTGGCCAGAAGGTGCTATCCACCCTCTGTTCATGCCATCGTTTCCCCCTGCCATCATGTAGCTTTCCCTAGAGTCTGTAAACCAAAATAAATACTTATTTTCCAAAAAGCTTCTCCTGTTCAGGTGATTTCTGACAGCAATGTGAACCTTACTGCAACAGCACAGTTGCTACCACGGAGTGTGATTGCTGCTAGACACCTGACTGTGTGGCTTTGGCCTTTGGGAGCTGATTTTCAAGAGAAATGTGGAAGGATTTGAAACCTTGGCCTAAGAGATGCCTTGCAGTTCTGTAAGTACAGCTTCATGGACTATTTTGGTCAGAGTTGAAATACCTGAATGCAGAAAGAACTATGGACTATGAGATTTGGCTTGTGAGGGGGAGACTGGACTGGGCTAGAAGCAGTTTGTGTGAGAGACTTACTGTTATGCCTATGTCTTGAGAATTTTTGCAGGGTTGCCCTGTGTAAAAATGGACTGGATCTGAGCAAAGGGATATGGCACAGAGAAAATGAAATCTTCTTGCTAAAACTTCCACCCATTCAGCTGCAATTACATAAGAGATTACAACCTTTGAGATTGGGCCAGATGACCTGAATTGACACAAAAGAATGTAGTCTTTTGAAGAGGCCTGAATGCTCAAGGAGTGTCCTGCTCTTCAAAGTCTGCTTTATTTCCACCTTGATTAACAAATTGGCACACTTCCTGGTAATATGGAGCATAAGAAATGCAGGAAAGACAGGGTCATTGAATTTTTAACGTGGTCTTGTGTTTTGGAAATGGCCGTGTGCAGTGGGCAGCATGTTTGCTGGATGCCTGCATGGAGACTGGATGAAGCCATGAATATGGACCGTGGGTTACAGTGGGGACCCAGTGGAGATGCAGGGACTATAAGTTGGCTGCTAAGGAAAGCTGCTGGCCCTGGATGAAATTTTCCAGGACTCTGAGTAGCCTAGCTAGAGGGGTAGAATTGGAACTCCAGAGATTTCTTGCTGGTTAGAATTACTGGACTTGGAGACTTATCACTGCCTAAAGTTGTTGGACGTGGAGTTACAGAGTTTGGTGTTTGCCCTGTTTAAGTCATGTATTGCTTGAATATTTCTTTACTATGCCCAATGCCATATTTTTCAGTGTGAATGTTTACTCTGTTCATTATGGGTTTTTTGAGGTTATTTTTGGTATTATGGCTCAGATAAAAGATCTTGGATTATGGAGATATTTGAACATCATTAGGATTGATAGAAACTATGGGGACTTTTAAAGTTGGACTGAATGCACTGTATTTTACATCATGTATGTTTATCATTTTATGGGGGGTAGGGGTAGAATGTGGTGGTTTGATACAGGTCTCTCCCATACATGTAGGTGTTCTGAATTCTAGGTTCCCAGCTGATGCAGATTTGGGAATTAATGGCTCCTGGAGGCAGTGGATTATTGCGGGTAGGCTTAGGGGTATTATAGCCAGTTTCCCCTTGCCAGTGTTTGCCACATTCTCCTGTTCCTGTTGTCTACCTGGTGTTGGCCAGGAGGTAGTGTCCACCCTCTGCTCATATCATTGTTTCCCCCAGCCATCATAGAGCTGCTCCTAGACCGTTCTGTAAGCCAAAATAAATTCTTTTTTCCCAAGATCTGTTGTTCTTGGTTGGGTGACTTCTGCCAGCAATGTGAACCTGACTGCAACAGTATGTTTATATACATGTATGTGTGTGTATATATATATATATATATATATATATATATATATATATATATGCACTACACATGCACACACACATGTATGTAGTGCACATGTTTGGGCAATTGTGCATGTGGAGACCAGAGACTGACATGAGATGTTTTACGCTATCACCCTCCAGTTTATTTTCCTGGAGACAGGTCTCTCAGTAAACCTATAGCTCACCAATCCAGCTAGTAGTAGTAGTAGTAGTAGTAGTAGTAGGAAGAAGGCCTTAGTGTCTTCAACTCCCCAGTGCTGGGATACTAGGCCCCATGTATCACCACATCTAGCATTGTTACATGGGTGCTGGGGATACAAACTCAGGTCTTCATGCTTATATGGCAAGCACTTTACCCCCCTCAGCCATATCCCCTGCCCCTTGCAAAGGGTTTCAGTACAGTTAGTGCAGATAAATGCCAAGGGACTCAGAGGAAGTCATTTTCAGCCAGCAGCCCTCCTCCATCTTCTGTGCTTCTTTCCTGGTCCCAGAACTGTGGTGAGAAGCCAACTTGAGAAGGTTTAAAGACACATATATGTAGTCTACAATTATTTATATATGTAGTCTACAGTTATTTAGTGCACTTGAGTTATTTGGTGCTTTGTAGCCTTCCTACCATCCAGGAAACACTAGGTGAGGCCAGCCCAGAAGTCAGGCTCAAAGGGTGAGAGCAGAGCCTCTGAGGAGGAGAAACCAAGTAGATTCTTGGTCCTTTCTTTCCCAGCAGTTAGGCTCCTGCACACAGAGGAGGAACAAGGAGTTACATGCCAAAACAGAACTAATCTTAATGCCATTAGTAATGGAAACTATACTTGATTATCATTCGCTCAAATAAGAATAATAACCTCCAGAATTCCAAATGAAATTCATTTGCAGGTTTTTCTTTCTCTTTGAAAAGTAGATACATTTCACTGAGCTTGGCTTTAAAGTAAATGTTGGTTTCAAGCAAATCATATTTTCTCATTGACTACCTTTATGAAATTAAATATTAATTTCCTATGCTCCAGAGTGCCCCTGATAGGTACAGAGCACACTTCATAGCATTGTTTTAATTCTAGATGTTTCTACATTGTTTTGTCCTCTATTCAATCTAGAAATTTTCCATAGGCATAGTTCCAAGACAAAGGAATTTCTCTCTCAGGAAGACCTTAGAATCCATATCTTCCACCTCCTCCACAACTCTCTGCTTTGACTTATGCCCTCCATGTGCCTACTGCCTAGTAAGGGACAGGAGGGAATGTAAGGCAGCAATGGCACACTTCTTAAGAGAAGAGCAGCTGAATTTAAACTCACAAAATTCAATATTCTGCATCATACATAAGCAATCAATAATTTCATATTGTGGTGGTTTGAATCAGCTGTCCCCTATAAAATCACATGTTTTGAGTGCTTGGTCCCCAGCCTATGACAATTTGAGAGGAGATGTGTAGTTGGGGCAAGCTTTAGGTACTACAGTCAGCTCCCTGTTGCCAGAGATCATCTCTCTTTACTGCTGTTGTTTTCCACCTACTGTGACAGAAGTGAAGTCCAGCCTCTGTTCATGCCATGCTTTTCCCTGCCATCACGAATATTTCCCTCAAGACTGTAAGTCAAAATCAAAACATTCCTCCAATCAGTTGCTTTTGGTTGGGTGCTCTGTCCCAACAACGAGAAGGTAACTTCAACCCATATCATACTTAATAATCTACTTTTAATTTTGTGTCAATAAGGAGATTGAATTAGGGCTTGCACATGCTAGGCATGTGCTCTGCTACTGAGATGTAACCCCAACTTTTTTCTACTTATTTGTATGTTTGTTTCTGGTTTTATTTTGTTCTTTGTAAAAATTTTGTTTATTTATTTATTTAACAGAGAGAAAGGAGGCAGATAAAGAGAGAGAGAGTACCAGGACCTCTAGCCACTGCAAACAAACTCCAGATGCATGTGCCACGTTGTGCATATGGCCTTATATGGGGACTGGGGAATCGAACCTGAGTCCTTTGGCTTTACAGGCAAGTGCCTTAACCAGTAAGCCATCTCTCCAGGTAGACCTTGAATTTACAATCCTCCTGCCATAGTCTCCATGTAGCTGAGATTATAGGCCTATGCTACCAGGCCTAACATATTTTTATCAATTATAAGACAATGTTTTTATATTTTAAAAACTTTTTCCCAAAATTAAGGTATTCTCAGCAATGAAAACATTGGCAGCATTTGTTTTCACTCAGTGGCACACGAAAATTGGTGCACCTTAAGATTGATTTTGTAGGTGCAAGGAAATATGATTCACTTTGTAATATTGCTACTTGAAAATTCTTTAAGATGAATTAATTCCCAGCAACAGCTGGTCACCTGGAAGTTTTGCTTAGCAAATACAAATTAACAGAAGCCTTCTCTTGAAAGCCAGAACATGCTGCTGCTATAGGCAGTAAATTGCCAGCTGAAACCATGCTCATCCACCCAGGGTGCTATCTTAATCCATTCAACAAACATTTATTTAGCATTCAGTGATATGCCAGTATGTGCTGGGCACTGTTGTTGTTGCTTAGGGCTCAGATGAAAACAGAACAGAGTCCTAGCTCTCCTGAGGCATGCATGCATGAGAAGGTGGCCGAGGGTCCCAATGCCCACTAGGCACAGACACAGTAAAGTAAGTGAGAGAACTTCAGATAGCGATGAGAGAAGGTGAGAGATGCCACAGCGACTGGGGCAGTGGGGCAGCACCATTGGATTAGGTGGTCAGGGAAGCCTGTTTTGCTGAGGGTACATTTGAGCTGAGACCTGCATAGTAGAAAGGAGTTATAGGGCAGAAACTGGAAATAGGAAATTTTTGAAATTTGAGAGCACAGCAAGTAGAAATCACCAAAACTTGGTGAGTGCAAATAACAAAAAGTTGAGGAGCTAAAGCCAGAGGAGTAAGTGAGGAGAGAACCATGGGAGATGATTGGAAAGGCGGGCAGGAGTCACACACACTTCGCAATCCATCGGAATGGGTTGTGTAAAACTGAGGGATGTGGCAGGCTCTGATTTTCTCACCCTCCTTTGTGATGACTTTTCTGTGGCATCTCTGCAAGGAAGCATCAAGGAATGATCAGTTTTGTGGGAAAATCTCTGCAGGACTTTTCCTAGGCTTCTGTAGCTTCGGTTTGCACCTGTACTCCTGCCATGGGAGGGAAGCATTCACTAGCCTCTCGAAAGACTGCTGCTGCTTCTGAGTCCTGAGGGAAACCTTCTCCCCGGCTTCACCCCACTGCTTCCACTTTCAGCTCATCAGAGAAGGACACTTCAAAGCAAGACCGGATTTAAACTGAAAAAGAGATTTCACCATCTGCCTTTCTCCACCATGCAACATGTGAGATTCCAGTCTGACGCAGCACGGCCCACTCAGGACCAGAGCACAAATGATTCCTATGGCTGCAGGAAAGCATGCCATAAGACACTGAAAACATTGCCCGTGACTCAGCTCATACTGCACTATAATCCAGACCTGAGTATGCAAGGAGGACCAGAGAGAATACACTTAATCTGCTGACCTCAGCCTTGCCATTCAATAGCATGTCGCTGTGGAATGAAAGCTGCTCTCACCCTTGGTTGGAGAATATGTTCTGTTTTGCAGATGGCAGTGAATACTAGGGAGTTCCAAGGTCCATCAACACAATAAGAAAAGACAGCCAATGGCTCTCTATGAGATGTATCACCTCTACCACAGGTACTGGGGTCTAGAAGAAACTGCAGAGGAAGCAGCGACATGAGTATTGCTCCCAATGCTAGCCCAGGAACACCTCCAGGGAAATAGCAACAAACACTGTGGTGGAAAAAAAAAACACATCTTAACAGAAATACAGAGGCTACAGAGAACTCAACATCAAAATAAGCTGCTAGCACACCTGGCAAGGCTCAGGGATTGTTGTGGAAGAGGGGGCAGGAAGATTATAAGAACCACAGGGTGACTGGAGAGAGGGCTTAGCAGTAAAGGTGCTTGCCTGCAGAGTCTAATGACCCCACAGTTTGATTCCCCAGTACCCAAGTAAAGCCAGATGCACAAAGTGGCATATGCACTTGGAGTTTGTTTGCAGTGGCTAGATGCCCTGGCATGCCCAGTCTCTCTCTCTCTCTCTGCAGATAAATAATTTCAGGAAAATAAGGACCAGGGAAGAGAAGATATATGACTATAAGCTACATAATATATATAAATAAATAGGTAAATAAATGTATATAAAGTAATACCTTGAGCCTCCTGCATGCTCTAGTTAACTCAGATTTTATCAGTCTTGTTATTCTGCCCTCTCCCCTTCACACTAGCAGTGACCTTCTCCTTGACCCAACGTCTCCATTCTCTCTTCCTGGCACAAGACATTTTATTAAAGCACAACTCAGAGGCTTCATCACCTACCTAACCAAGGGGAGAAAAAGAACATAATGGCTTCAGGGAAATGTGGAAGGCTTGGAGGTGTCAGTAGGGTGTGGGGTTCTTTATGTCTCCTTGTCTCTGGAAAGAAATTGTCATACTACATGTCCCTTAGATTAGGGGAAGGGGCTGAGGAAGAGCATGAGAGGAGTCTCTAGCCCTTATTGTCAACCATTTATATATGATATCTCTTCAAAGGGTTTATTTCAAAACAATTTTATTTCTTTAACATTGTTTGAGGGGTTCAAGGAGATGGTTCAGTGAATAAAGCACTCACTGCTCAAGCCTGAGTACTCGAGCTGGATCTTCCTTAGACCCCACATACAAAGGTGGAAGCCATGGTCTGTTTCTGTAGTCTCAGTGTATCAGTCAGCTTCAGGTTCGATGAGATGAACTTCCACACCAGACACAGTTATGGAGGAAGGGATTTATTGAAGCTTACAGATCCAGGGGAAGTTCCATAATAGCAGAAGAAACTGACCTGCCTTCACAGGCCCAAGCAGACAGAGAGCAGTACAAACCTAAAGGTCAAAAGCCACAGCACACTTCAGGAACTCCAGCTAGGCACACTTTGCATATCTTTAGATTTAAATCTCAAACCCACCACCACACCTTAAGATCCACACAATGGCATTGCCTCCAGCCAGATGGCTAGAGATGCAAACTACAAACAAATAAACAACTGAATATATTGGGGGCCATCTATTCTATTCAAACCACCACATTCCGCCCCTGGCCCCCAATAGATTTATAACCATCACACATTATAAATTGTACTCAGTTCAATTTCAAAGGTCCCCACAGTCTTGACCAATTTAAGATATGAAGACCTGTAAAATCAAACAAGTTAAACACTTCTAACATATAAAGGCACAGAGTAAACATTTTCAACTGGTATAAGGCACAGCAAGGAGAGACTAAAACAATGCAAACTCAACCATCAAACGAACATCAAACTTCTGCAGTTCAAGTTCAATATACCCAGAGACTAACAGTCTCCAGACTTTCCAATTCCGCCCCTCCAGCTGGGCAGAGTACCCGGGGAACACTTCCATCCCAGGCCAACAGTGCGCTCTATGGTAGCCCTTGCACAGTCCTGGTATATACAAAACATCTTCAGGTCTTCATGCAAACCACGGTCCATCTTCCAAAGGCTCTTTCAGCCTATCAGGGCATCATGCCCTGCCTCATGCCACATCTCAGCAGCAGCTCCTGGAACCATGTGCAATTCATGACCACTCTTCACATTTTCCAAAGGCTCTTTCAGCCTATCAGGGCATCAGGCCCTACCTCATGCTGCATCTCAGCAGCGGCTCCTGGAAGCATGTGCAATTCACGGCCACTCCATGCATTTTTCATGCTTCTGAAACCAATACCAGGTGTGCAGGACATAGCCATATTCTTAATTCAGGGACGAAACAAATCATAGCCTTGAAAAGCAGGTTCCTTCTCCAGTCAACTCTTTCCAAAACAGTTTGCATTTCTATGATAGTCTTTCCTCAGGCATCCTTTCCATTGTTTTAATGTAAAGCAATTTTAACATCTTCCTTAAGATTGCTAATGTGTTTGAAAATAGCAGATTCAGTAACCTAAAACCAGTCTCAGTGCCTGTAATTTTAACTTGCTTGAGGTTTTCCAGCTTAAAATCTTAAATCTCCAGTCCAATATCTCTAGCCAAGCACATCAGTCCATTACAAATTTAACCTTGATCAAACACTCTGGGCCTGGGCAGCAGGACGCAGCCAGCCCTTATGCCAGTAGCCCAGTTCCAACAAAGTCCTCTGCAGTCTTTCCTTCCCCTTAGAAAACTCATAAGCCAAGCCTCGAAGTCCAATGCTGTCTGCACTTAGCATTCTCAGACTCTCATCAGAGTTGTCCATAAAACTTGGCTTACCACTCCAGATGACATCTTCAGTTGTAAGCACCAAGTCCATGCCTATTCCTCCAAAACAAAGGTTCCAAAAGATCAACATCCACATAGTAAGGTTCATCTCACCCCACTTCTGGTACCAATTTCTGTATCAGTCAGCTTCAGGTTCGATGAGATGAACTTCCAGACCAGACACAGTTATGGAGGAAGGGATTTATTGAAGCTTACAGATCCAGGGGAAGTTCCATAATAGCAGAAGAAACTGGCCTGCCTTCACAGGCCCAAGCAGACAGAGAGCAGTACAAACCTAAAGGTCAAAAGCCACAGCACACTTCAGGAACTCCAGCTAGGCACACTTTGCATATCTTTAGATTTAAATCTCAAACCCACCACCACACCTTAAGATCCACACAATGGCATTGCCTCCAGCCAGATGGCTAGAGATGCAAACTACAAACAAATAAACAACTGAATATATTGGGGGCCATCTATTCTATTCAAACCACCACACTCAGCATGCTGCTTGGGAGAAGGAAGGTGGAGACAGGAGAATTTCCTAAAAGCTTACAGCCAGTCCATCAGAAGAACATTATCAACAGAGTGAAATCTCAACAGCAGAGTGCCATCCAGAGAGAAACCCTACCTCAAAGGAGGTGCAAAGTTGAAGACCCACTTGTCAGTTGTCCTCTGACTTCCACATGTGCTGTGACACTTTCAAACTAGCACTCTCTCACACACATGCAGAACACAAACACAAGCATGCACAAAAACATGTGCACACATACAAAAGAAAACTGTTTGAAACCCTTTGGAGTGAAGTACGAGGATGGATTTTACTCCTAATATATCACATGTATATTTCACAGTTAGGAGTAGGTCAAACCAGATCCCTGTCTATATAGAGCATGACATTCCCCACCTGACACTCCCACTATGGAAATTTGGGGCCTGGATGTTTCTTGTCGGGGAAAGGCAGCCTAGGCATTAGAAGATGTTCAGCAGCAAACTGGTGTCTACTCAGTGGATGCCAGAAGCACCTCTGCTACAGATGTGACAGCCAAAAATGTCCCACAACCTTGATAAGTGTTCCTCTGGGATGAAAATCAGTCATGCTGAGAGCCACTGCTATGGAACAGCTGAACATTTATCTGTCTTACCCAGACAGTGGGGGCACTAAATGAGATAATATATGAAAAGATGCTTTGCAACCTGGTATTTTAGAAGTCAGTGGGAAACACCTGATGTACATCTTGACATAAATAAATAATTGCACAGTCAATCCTGAATGTGATGAGGGAGCGATTGTGTACCTGTAGAGCCCTGGGATGTTTATCTTTTTGTCTATCCCTTTAAATCTTTGTGATACTTCATCTTTGTCAACCCATAGCCCATCATCAATTATTCCAGAATGATACAAGTTCTAAAACTTGAAAGGTTTACAGCTCAACAGCCCTGGATGTTAACCCCTGGGTACCTAGAATGAAAGGAAAGCAAGTGCCTCAGGAAGTACTCCACGGGCCCAAATCTGCATGCATTCACTTATATATTCCTTTGTTCACTCACATAACTTGTTCTGAGTATCTGCTGTATAAAACACATTAGAGTTAATGGCTTAAGAAATAAGGATTAATGGAATATAGCGCCCGGGGTTGAGACTCACTCAGTCTAAAGTAAGGGTCAGCACACTGCCCATAACCAATTTTTATAAAGTTTTATGGGTATACAGCCATAGCCACTCCTGTATGTATTGTCTATAGCTGCTTTTTGCCCTGTCAGGGCAGAGAGGAGTAGCTGTAACAAAAATTGTGTTGTCCACAAACCCTAAAGTATTTACTATCTGGCCCTTTTACAGAACAGGCTTTTAGAGGGAAGACAGATTCTGTAAACAACCAGGTGTCATTCCAAACACAGGGGAGACCTTAGGAGACCAATTTAAATTTCAACAGGATGCGTGCCCCTGTATAATTAACTCCTGGAATCACCAAGATTTTTCACACAGAGGAAGTACTTATTAAGGTTGATCTTTATACAGATTTATTAAGATATAGCACTGCTCTCTGACTCACCTTGTTTAGACGTTTCTCATTATTTTGGAAGGGACAGGCAAGTTTCACATAGGGTCACTTAGGAATGTCCCCATGCTGGCTGCAACTTGACCCTACAGTAGCCTTATGAGAGTCAGCATCCTAGCTACTATACAAGCACTATTCCTCCCAATATTTTGTGCTTAGGGAGAGAAGTGGGTTTGAACTAGCATAAATGCACACCCTCTTCACCCATGACTCAACATCTCCTTGGACACTTTTACCCTGTTGTCAAAGGAACACCATAGACCAAACCTGCACATAGATGTTAGGCTTGAAGGAGAACCCAGGAGGCAGAGCAAGTCTTATCAGGATTACCTGTATAAAAGACAGCATACTACTGAGTACAAGAACAAACACTAGTTACAACTGTATGTCTGTGATAATTTCTGTATCCAATGGTTTCGTGTCAAGCAGAAAACTCTCATCATCACCATCCAAAGCTTTGTTAAAGCCCACCTCTAAACCATCCAACCACCTCAGGCTTGCCCTATTGCCACCAGCATCACCCCATTCTTCTCCCTTAGTCATGTTTAGGTGTTTAATTAAGCCCATTAATCCTAGAAGACCCCAAAACGAATGACTCCTTTAGGGCTTGAGGATGACTGCAATACTCTGGAACTTTCTCTGCATCAATCTTCACCAGCTCTTTCTTATGGCCACTACTTAAAAGGCGAAGCACACTTCTCAACCTTCCTAAGTCAAGCTAGTTTTAAATTATAAACCCAAACAACACAGCAAGCTCCAGAGAATCCCATGATTAATACTCATTCCACGCCTCCACGCCCGGCATCATTCCAGAAGTTTTCAAATTAAACTTCTCCCAGACCTTTAGGGACTTCCCTGGAAGTTTCTCTGTGTCTATCAAAATCCAGGGAGCAAGAGACAAGCCAACCTGTCAGGAATGGGGGTGTCCTCTTCTGCTTCCATTGTATCTGCCATATGTATGCATCAGTTCCACACAGGAGTCCATGATTTACAGAAACATGACTCTGCTGCTGAAGAACCCTAAAAATCCCACTGCATGTAACTTTCCCAATTGTGGAGAACCACCTCACTCAAGCACAATGGCCAAGGATGGGTTTAAGGTCACATAGTCAATTGATGGCAAGCCAGAGTCAAGATTCCTGACTCCACCTGGAGAGTGGCAAATTAATCTTTGAAATATGAAGATTACCTGCTTTGGAGACAATCACAATTGAGTTCAAACTGTAAATTCCACTTGTCATTTGGGGCTTCTTAGTCATTTTCCTTCC
Organism: Dipus sagitta; assembly: GCA_036346955.1. Taxonomy (NCBI): domain Eukaryota; kingdom Metazoa; phylum Chordata; class Mammalia; order Rodentia; family Dipodidae; genus Dipus; species Dipus sagitta. The sequence goes on from CM070772.1 coordinate 122,758,848, forward strand.
CAACTGCATCCTCCAGGTACATAAAATGGGTATAATGGTATGATTATTATATGAACAGAGTCCTAGCAAGTGCTGCCTCCCCACCATGAAGAAGTATCATTAGGGCTGGGGAGATGGCCTAGCAGTTAAGTCATTTGTCAGCTAATACAAAGGACCCAGGTTCCATTCCCCAGTACCCACATAAAGGCAGATGCACAAGGTGGCGCATATGTCTGGAGTTGTTTGCACAGGCTAGAAGCCCTGGCATGCCCTTTTTCTTTCTCTTTCTCTTTATCTCTCTTTCTTTCTCTCAAATAAATAAATTAAATTAAAAAAAATTTAAAGATATATCATTATTAGCTGCAGGGACTCTAGTAAACAATTATCCCCTCCCTCCTGGACATTTTACTAAGTGTTCACAGTAGTGGTTCATGAAAATATCATCATGTGGGAAGAGAGCTAGATACCCAGGAAAGGGTGTTGTCATTTAGGTCTGTCTCCAGACCAAGCACCATGACAGGTTATCACAGGGTTGAAGGGAGAAAAGGAACCATTAAGTACCAGATTTGCTGCTGCAAAGCCGAGGCAGTCCTCAGTAAATCCAGCTCAATCATGCTAACATCACTGGGAAACAGCAAATTCCAGCCGCTGTTCTAACCCCGGGGTTCCACTCACCCGCCCTCCTCCCACCTCCCTTAAATAATGGCTGCGCAAAGGCCTCTGAGACTGCCTTCAGCTAATTTCCTTCAAGACACGCAAGCTGCTAACGCTGGGAAGCACAGATAGTGTGCAATAGCAAATATGGCCAAAATTAGATTAAAATAACCTTCCGATAAACAAATTACTCACCGAAAATAAATATTGGACTAGAGACAGACAAGAAAATTGAAAGAACAGCACCACCACATGGCCCGAAGAGGAACTACACCAGCTGCTGTTTGCAACACAGCCCATCCTAAACCAATGGGTCAGACTGTCAGAGGGGAAGGGAAAGGAAGAGGGGGGGGAGGGGAGGGGAGGGAAGGGACAGCATTCTTTCAGCTTATACTTTTTTTTTTAAATTTAGCTTTTCGGGTAGGGTCTTACTCTAGCCCGGGCTGGCCTTGAATTCACTATGTAGTCTCAGGGTGGCCTCAAACACATGGCTATCCTCTTACCTCTGCCTCCAGAGTGCTGGTATTTAAGGTGTGTGCCACCACAGCCAGCATAGCTTAAACTTTTTTAAATCGCTTATGTACTTATGTAGAGTCCCTGCAGCTAATAATGCAAAAGACATAAACATTTGGCAGACGAGTCTGAAGTTTAAGCCAAGCAAAAAAGAGGAATGCGCCAAGTAGAATGTGGCATGACATAATAGGAGTTTGTAATCTTTTCCAGCTCTGCGCCCTGCTGGATCTAGCCCCAGCATCCATCAGCCTTGTCCACTGCTAAGCCTCACAGAGGACACTGACACCTCACACAGCCACGCTGGTGTTCAGGTGTCTCTCACCGGTACATGGAGTGAACCCTATAATGTTCATTTCCAACCTAAGTGACAAATGATCTGCCAAAATAATCCTCCCGAAGCTTAGTATTTATTGAGCTTCCATTCAACATTGGTCATATCTTCTTTAGGCTAAGTACAGCAAGCATCATGAACCTCTTAGTGCTGCATAAAGCTTAGCCGGCAGGGATGAGGAGAGTGGCCCGTGAACCCTGAGGCCAACAGCTAGCTGGGTAAATTACTTATGTCTTCAAAACTCCAGGTCCTCCAACTGTAAAATAAGGATGATAAGACCTCTTTGAAGGGTAAATGTATATACAGTTCCTGCCATAAAAAAGAACTCAATAAATGGCAGATATTTGTGTTGTCATTTCAAACCAACAGTGTGATGAATATAACTGGCTATGATGCATTCATATAAAGTCCATTGCAGCTCTCCATCCCAGTATGGCAAATGCAAAAATCTATTTATATTATCTGAAGGAGATTTTGGCCTCATCACTGAAATATACTGCATGCTTCTCCACAAGTTACAGTGATAGAAGAGATATCAGGCCTCTAATTACATCTCAATTTGCTGTTGGTTTTTTGTTTGTTTCTTTGTTTGTTTGGTTGGTTTGGTTTGGTTTGGCAAATAGGGCTAGCCTATTCACTAAGGCACAGTAGGAACAAATTCCAAGAACTGGAATGCTTTCTTTTCCAACATTAACATATTAGCAGATCCTCTGAGCACAACTCAATGTGAGGTAGAGAGATACTGACATTGGTGACTTACTCCTCCTAAGAAAAATATGTATTTGTGCCTATATGTAGAACTACCTGATCATTGGTTATACTATGGTGATTTCTTTAAAGGATAAACTCTAGGCTCTATGCAACAGTTTAACAGGAAACCTACTGCTGAACAGAGGTGCGGTGATACTTAGAGAAATCCCCTCACCAAGACACTTGGGCTGAGACCCAAGAAAAGCTCTGCACACTGACTTCCTTCCTGGTCCTTGGTTTCCTCTGGTGGGAGTGAGGAGAGGCCAGTAAACTTAATAGTTTTCTAGGTTTCTCCAAAACCCTATGTCGCTATAAAAGTGTCTCTTCAGCCACACTGGGAAGAATCTATGGGAACGCATGCTGAGTTCTTTACTCAAAAAACGCACTTTTGGTCAGGCATAGTGACTTCCATAATTTTGTGCCTAGAGTCCAGCACTTAGAAGGATAAGGCAAGTGTATTATGAGTTCAAGTCCAGCCTGGCTACATAGTGAATTCTAGGGCAGCCTAGTCTACAGAGTTAGTCTCTCTCTCTCTCTCTCTCTTTCTCTCTCTCTCTCTCACACACACACACACACTCATACACATACACACAAAGAATGACTCAACTTAGCCATCCCATAGTATGGACATAGTTCAAAAAGTCATGCTGTACAAAATGTATAACGGGTAATATGTAATGTATATGTATAACTGTATACATTGTTATGCCTCAGTTAAGAATAAATGATAATAAAAAATAAAAATAAATGTTTGATCACTATACTAGATAACCTCAAGATCTGATGCATCTCTGACAGCCTGACTCAGACATCCTTGGGAAAACTGTGTGGGAACAACCGTAGGCTACAAGGCATGTCAAAGCAGGCAAAAGAGGCCAGGAGAATGGGCCACACACAATATAGAATACACACACAATACAATGAAAGTTATGTGGGTCTTTGGGTACGTGTGACGGTCACCAAACCAAAGGAGCCACAATGTCACCCATTCTCAAACACATATGGCCATTCTAACGAGTCATTAGAACTCCCAGCATTCATCTAAAGATCTTGCTTCAGAAGTTGAAACTGTCCTCTTCTTTGACACTTTCCAACAGAAAGACCATCTGGTCACCATGTCCCCTAGTCTCTGCATTACAGACTGCCAGGTCACAACAGACATTCATGGAGAACACAAGACAGTCTGGTTGTACTGGGGCTCTCTCTGTTTAGAGGGTCCCCCCCCCCTTTACTTCCTATACACCAGCAATGCCACTGCAGGCTGTCCCCTGTAAGCCCGCCAGACAGAACATTAACTAGAGAGGCTATGATAAGTCGCATCTTCCTGCCAAACGTCCCATTAACTCTCTCGCATCTCTCCCTCCCTCCTTGCTTCTCTGACTCCTGTACTAACTTTACCTTGCCCTCTCCACATGTTCGAACTTCTGAAAACTTCCAGATTCCTTTAAATGTGAATTCTTAAGTTGGAGTGGGGTCTAAAGTAGAGTCATCACTGCCTTAGTAAGATTTAAGTTCTAAACCAGTAGGTGTTTCCTTGTTGAAAGACCATTTATGACCTTTAAATCTGGGCAGCAAGGTTACTGTCAAGACATTACTGAGAGATTCGCCCCTGGAGCAGTGCAAGTCAAGCACAATCCCATCCACTGCACTGAGTTCAGGGGCTGCTTCCAGGAGCATGATTTTTCAAAAATGCTTTTACACCTAATATCTATGGAAAGGAGGTTAGGAATCAAAAGGAAGGAGGAAAAAGTAGAGAAGACAATGAGATAAGGAAAGGATTAGAGGGGGGAAAAAAAGGAGGTAGAAGTGCAGAGACAGAAGTGAAAGAAACAAAGGCATAGTGGGAGAGACACAGAAAGAGAACTAGATGGTTTTGGTTTACTAGAGAAACATAACACTAGCCAAAGTAGTGCTGTTTCTTAATCACAGCCTTATTAAATTTTTGTGAGTTTTGGATGGAATAAAGTATAAAAGGGTGAAGATCTCAATGCAGGATATGAGCCCATGCGTGTGTCAGTAGCAAAGAGGAAAGGCTTGGAATTTGGATTTGACCATTCTAACCCAATACATAGAAACAAATGGACTCTAGAATGTATAATTATTTTTAAATATTTAGTCTTAACTTGCTGAGACAATTGGAAAGGGGGCTTTGGACTTCCAAGTTAATTTTGCCTGCCCAGGAAAGGAAAGAGATAAGAGATAACTTTTGCTTCATTTCTCTCTTCCTACCATTCACATATCCCGCTCTGGCTTTTTGTGTAGTTACTGTTTGATAGGAGAGAAAAGAGAAGAAAACTAATGTGTGGGAAACCTGGCTAAACACTTTAGGCTGGAGTTGATCCATACTTGCACGTGCTATAGTTTGTCCCTAGGCCAAGGCACCTTCATTCTTATCAAAATACATAAGTAACATGTGATTACGGTCAGAATTTTACACTTCATAGGTTCATTTTATGTGAGGACACTCAACTCTAAGCTTTAGAGCCAAGGAAGGCAGATGTGTCTAAGAGGTATGTTGGCCTTACTCAACCCTTAGGATTCCCTTTCCATAAAATATCAGGTCTTCTACTGTGAAGGCTTAGCTAAAAGGATTCAGGAGAAATCTACTGATATTCACAGGCTGGCCTACTGAGCACTACTCATGCCCTTGGCTGACTAAAATTCCACAGTCCCTCACCTGGCTGCATCTAACACAAAGTATTACAGTGGAGAACAATGGAGTAAGCTGGAAAACAGTGAGAATTATGATGTGAAACCTAAAATAAGTCCACTGTAAAGAATCAGCAGGCCCTCCCGAGACCCCATAGGAAACATCTTTCCAGCATAAGAATTTCGAAAAACACCCCCTCTTCGCTCCCTGATATGCTCGGCCTTCACTGTTCCTGCTGCTCTCGATGCTATGTGGACAGTTTTGCGTACTATATCAAATTCCAATAAACCAAATGAACTCAAGGTTCATTTTTATCTTCAGTCTATAAAGTGGAGCATCAAATGGTTTGGCTCTTCCTCTGAGATTATTGTTGACAGAGATGTATGGTTGTGGAGAGGTTTTTTTTTTAAATTTTTATTTATTTATTTAAAGTTTTATTAAAGTTCAACTATTACCCACAGGCCACAGGCTCCCTATAAAGAAACAAATTTCATAGCTGAAGCAGCTGGTTTCCAAGGTGCCAAATTAAAACAGATAAAGGGGTAAGAAGGGGGAAATAAAAACATTAAGCTAAGACTTCACTCCCAAGTGCCTCATGCCTTGTATTATATTGCACACATGAAATTGACTCCCAATGTAATTAGGCCAAGGCTACTAGGCACAAATAAAAAACCTCATCCCAATAATTTCCGACCCCCCCAAGCTATTCTTTGCAATCACTCAAGTATCCGAACAAAGAACCAACTTTTTAATAATAACTTGTTATCCACATCTACATTGTCTGCGTAATTCCCAATACTCTACCTTCCCAAGGATATAGAGTCATCATCTGAGAACCGGTAACTACTAACCCTCCAACCTTCACTATAATCTTTTCTTCCATTGGACAATCTCACAAAAGCCTGGCATTTATTCCAATAATTCTTAAGAGCTGCTGACCCTGTTAGCAAAAGCTGAGAAGTACCTGGTGCTATAATACACAATTTACCCTCTTGTAGGGTCAGCTGTCTTTATATGCAGACATGTCCACCGAAGAGATGTTTGCTGTCTTTTTGCATTATGTTCTTTTACAACGGGCATAATAATTTCCATTTTATCCCACAGACTCAGGACATGGCACTCTATTTCCTTTCAGGTCAGAATTGAGCCATGGGGAAAAACAGTATCTTTCACAAAAATAAGAAGGGAAAAAGATAACCACTCTTTGAAAGAGATGCTTACTGGATTTCAGCAATGCTGCCAAAACTTCAGTGGCTACCCTGGGGAAAGAGAAAGAAAAGTGAAAAGTCAATGTTCAATGGTCTTTTCTGTCAGCCCATGGATCCCATAGCCCGTGTGCTCAGTGCTGCTGCCTGCCAGACTCATTATTAACAGGGTAGCAGGCATGCTACTGATCACACCTTTGACCATTAAAGAGGCACAAATGCAGAAATCGCACCAAGTGTGATATCTATCTTTACAAATGGGTTTCAGAGCTCTCGGCTACTGAAAATCTCTTTGCTGCCTCACTTTGACTCCCTCCAAGAAGCTGTTAGAGCTTCTTGCCCAGTATGCCTTGTTTTACCGCTGATCATACCAGCCAGAGTTCTTGTCAGTTTCTTGATTTTTACCTGGAAACACGTGGGGACTCTTGAGGATGACTGGGAAGGAAAGAGTGAGGTGGCTTACTGAAGCCAGAAGTTCAGTGCCAACTTCCTGAGCCACTCATGCCCCTGGGGACACACTAGGAAACTTGTACACATTGGAAGGAGACACTGTTTCGTTAGAATGGAAAATGATTATGTGGGAAATTTTCCTACAATTGCACTGCTTTGTTCCGTGGAGAGATTTCTCAACATTAGAAGAAAAAAAGATATAAATGAGAAGGAAAATATCTCTTGTCTCACTTCTTAGTGGTCCTTTCAGTGCAAAGCCCTAGCTGTAATTCCGCAGTGACTCAAAAAAATATGTACATATCGTTGGTAGAAAGGTAGAAGAGTTAAACTAATTTCACTGAAATAAGTTAGAGGAAGAACAAAAAAGGAAAGGATTTGGCATGCTCCATGCAAGGTAGCCAGTCCAGGCTTGAGTCATCAGCCGAGTTCATGAGGACAAGGGTCCTTGCATGACTAATCTTCTTGGGAGTTCATTATGAGCTAATGATACACCAAACAATAGGTTCGCTGGGCAGAGCCATGGTCGGCAGGATAGGCATAAGGCAGGTCAGTTTAAAGGATGACAGGTGATAAAGGCTCTAACCAAGTGAGTGGCAGAGAGAAGAGGGGATGGACTGAAGGAAAATCAGAGCCTGGCATCTCACTGTGGCTTTCTAGCAGCAGCCTCACATTTGCATAAGCCCATCCTTCACCAGCTGAATCTGAATCCCTGGCTAGCAGATCCTTCAGATACACCTTCAAGTGTATTCATAATTGGTTTAGAGGACACAGCAATATGGGCTGGCCATTCTTTAGTTGCTGACATTTAAGGTGACTACCTCCAGTTCGTAACAGTCTAGAAAGTAGCAATTAACACGCCACTATAACAAGTAATTGTGATCCATTTATGTTACATGTTCAGTGTCATGTGAGTTAAATTGAAGCTGGCTCCTGAGAAACTAGGAAGGATTTGTTGCTTTGCAGGTCATCATTTGGGGATTAATGTCTGGTTACTCTTACAAAGAGCATACTTGGGAAATAATGGAGATCATATTTGAGGACAATATCAACCACATTCTAAGAGTTCAGATTCAGTTTTGTAGGAATGAGATATCATTTATTTGTTTTTCTAAATTTAATTTATTTTATGTATTTGAGAGACAGAGAGAGAGACAGACAGACAGACATATAGATATAATTGGCATGCCAGGGCCATCATCTGCCACAAACTTCAGACACATGTGCCATCTTGTGCATCTGGCTTATGTGGGTCCTAGAGAATTGAACCAGGGTCCTTTGGCTTTGCAGGCAAATACTTTAACTGCTAAGCCATCCCTCTAGCCCCATTTATTTGTTTTTATTTTATTTTATTATTATTTACTTATTTAAGAGGGAGAGAAAGAGAGAGAGACAGAAAGAGAGAATATGGGCACACCAGGGCTTCCAGCCACTGCAAACAAAATCCAGATGCATGTGCCACCTTATACATCTGGCTTACATGGATCCTGCGGAATCAAATCTGGGTCCTTTGGCTTTGCAAGCAAGTGCCTTAACTTCAATGCTACCTCTCTAGCCCCATTTATTTGTCTTTAATCAGATGGTATAATGTCAAAAAAAGAAAAAGAAAAGAAGAGGAACATTATCAGCAAAGAACTGTGATTTAATGAAAATTTAGTTGTGGAGAGCAAAAGAAAAGGAAGAATCAGTAAATATCTGGGTAAATGCAAGAATAAAAGTCACTCATAGACTAAGGAAAGAAGTTGCATTGTTTAGAGAAAATGACTTTGATTTGAGACAAGTAAGTTCACAGTGATGATGAGCATTTACAAGAAAGCTACATGAAACTGTCCAGAATGCTGTTCGAAGCATAACATGCAATTTTGGAGGACACCCAAAATAGGAATAATTATTTAAATATTTGGTACAGTGACAACAATAGTTAATAGCCATGAGAACAAGTTATATCTGCAAAAAAATTCAATCAGAGGTGAAATAAATGCTAGTCCAGGGAACCATCACCAAGGAGAGGAGACCCTTAAAGGTGTGAGAAGACATGTAGTCAAGAAAAGAAGAGCCCTAGGGGTACTCATTTTGGAAAATGAGAGTTAGCAGATTTTCAATGCCCAGCACTTTCCAACCTTGAAATAGTAACCAGTGGTGGATTTTAAAAATCAATTTCATAGATTTGTAAACTTACTATGTCTACAATGGAACAGAATTAATCGGAATGGAATGCAACATAGTAGAATCATTTCAAGTAGCAAAGGTTAGTAGTGAGGTGAGGAACTTGGATTTGAAGACATATACACATACACATGTTCATTATGTGTGTGATATAAATGCCCTCCTTTAAAACAAAACCTTGTAAAGAAGTTGTTTAGAATGCAGTGTCCATATAAATTATAAGTAAGAATAAATATCTGGAATCAACTGAAGAATTGCTGAAAACATTTGATCTTCCAATTGTGCCTTGGGTCCATTCAAACATTCACTTTGTGAATGCTACCAAGAGACTTTGCAGTTCATCTTTTCTGGGTAAGTCTGTAGCAATGGTCTCCTGTCTGAGCATTGCTCTCATTCCCTTCTGCTCCAGTGCAGCACACACACACACACACACACACACACACACACACACACAACAAGTGGCACTCATAGCATCTGAGATATGTACTTTGTCAACCAATATCTATGTTGCCTACAAAAAAGTAAGCTAACGGAGTGATGGCCTATGATGCCAACATTCTGAAAGCTGAGGTGGAAGGATTATGAGTTCCAGGGCAGCGTTTGGTCCAAACAAATAAGAAGTGTCAACCACTTCTACCAGAAGAAACCAAGACCATGGTCATAGGCAGGTGAGCTGGAGTCTCACTTTGTGTCCTAGGGCACTGCACTGCCTCCAGCTAAATGAATATGTGGTGCTCATACTTTTGGTAGTCCCACTGTTTCCCTTAAAGTTAAAACCTGATGAGATATAATGTTTAATCACTGTTGTCAATTCAATCAAATCAGGAATCAATTAAGAGAGACCTGGACTGACTTGTGACTGCATTTGCAGGAAGGATTGACTGATGGGCAGCCCTTCTGGTGCCAGCCTATATACAAAGCAGTGTCTTTGCCTAGCTGCCCTTGCTCCTTGCTAGTGAATGCATCCACCCTGTCGCAACTGACCTTGGCTGACACTGGAACCCAGCTTCTTTGATTGAAGGCCAGTGGCTCTCCAGGAATGCTCCAAGCCTTCAACACCATATTATGGCTGCTGATACATCCAGCCCTATAAACTCTAGCCTGTGGACTACCTGGCCCATCTCATGTAAGCAAACATAATAAATCTCCTTTCATAGTGTTTATTCATTCTATCAGTTCTGTCCCTGTAGAGAATTCTGATTATCTATCATCATCCCACATTTTTTGAGTAACTCATAGGCAGTGCCTGTGGGGTGGAAATTAGAAATGCAAAGATTTCCTACATCTGATTTTCTTTGTATTTTAATCAATAAATGGTGTCATTTTGGAAAGTATTCAGTTTCTTGACCTAAAGGAATACAACCAGAGCCAAAATCAAAAAGCAACAACCTCCCTCCTACCCATTCTTACAATGCAGGACACTCCAGTCAAGACTCTAGACATCACAGCTCTCCTTCCCGTTCTTCTCCTCATAAAAGAACAAAGCTAACCCATCAGCAAGTTTATAATCATTGTTGCCACAGGAATTTATCAAAGAGCCATACAGTTGCAAAATTTAAATTTATTTCTTTAGGTTGAAGTAAACTTTCAGCATCACTACAAGAGAATCCTTAATAATTATTACCACTATTTAGGGAGCCCCTATAAATGCTAACTGTGGTACTAAACGCTTTGTGTACATCACCATACATCATATGCAAACTTCCTTCATAAGAACGACAGAGGGTGAAATTATTAATTCTGTTTTATAAATGGAAAAATACAGAACACAAAGGATAAATAATCCATCCACAATAAACCATCTAGAGGCACACTGAGGCACACATCTACTGCTGCTTGACTACAAATCCAGCGTGCTGTATTTCTTTGCTCTGCTTTTAACATAATTCTAGAAGACATCTAAAATATATCTCTCAGATACGGACCACCGTTTATAGTCAGATGACTGGTGCAAGGTCATGGCATTAATCCATCATAAAACCAATGACGCGAACTTGTCTATCTGAGTCCACTGCCTGACCGAGTTCTATGTGGTGCAATGTGGACAAACTTTGAGTGGATTTAGAGGTGTGGCAGTGGTCTTGGAGAAAAGGGCAGAAAACTCTATTGGAAGCAAGTCACAGAAATCTTTGAATGCCAAGATGAAATTGCTGAATTAGGAATATGGTGTTAGTTTTAAGCTTAGAGCAGACTATTTTGTTGTAGTTGGTTCCAGACTCTCTTGGCCTCTCTGAACCTCATAGACACTTTATTTATAAAGTAGGGCAAAGTAAGATCTACCTGATGGCATAAAAGTGAGATAAAACAAAAATTAAATTAAACTAAAAGTCTGCCACTCTCACTAAAGCACAACATTGACTTGAATGACATCACTAGGTCACGAACAAAAGAGCAAGGACTGAGTGAGGAAGCGAGCTTAAATCTGTGCTATGTGTTTGCAGAAAGTGAACCTGAAACGACATCACCTGCAGGTCAGCAATGGTCCCTCGGGAAAAATAGGTTTCAATCCCTAATTCTTTGGAAAATAAAAATGCCCAGACTATTGCTGGAAAGTTAAATATTGCAGACAGCCTAGATACAGCAATATTCAGCAATGTTATTATCTATATCTGCTTAGTAAATTATCATAAATTTAGCTTAAGAAAACAACCGTTATCTTAGAGCACATATAGGACAGGAATTTCATAGCTTAGGTAGGTTCTCAGTTTATAGTTTACTCAGGCTTTAATTAAAGTGTCAAGCAGGGTTGAATCTTCTTCAAAAGGTCCAACCAGGGAAAGGTCGGCTTCTTGAGCCAAATAGGTATTCTACAGACTGCATTTCCTTACAGCAGTGGGGCTAAGAATTCTGGCTTCTGGCTATCTGCTGAAGATGATGCTCGGCTTCTAGAGAGGACCTGAAGTTGCTAGACACCACCTGCTGTTTCTTGCTATGTGGGCTTCTCCAACAAGACTGCATAGTTCATCACAAAGAAGCAGCTCTGTAGTAAGCATGCACACAAGATACTATTGTGCAACATAACATAAACACAAGGGTGAGATATCCATACCTTGCTGTATTCTACTAGTCAAAAAGAGGCTCCATCGTTACCCACTCTGGAAAGAAGGGGATCACACAAAAACATAAATAAGACTAGGAAGCACAGCTCATGGGGGGGGCACCCTTAACGTCTGTCTGTAACCAAAAGCGACTTGTACTCCAGCATTCATATAAAAGGACCCTAACATTCTCCTCACCAAAGCCTGACCCTACACAAAGAATAGAGCTACTGCTTTTCCAGAAGTGAAGCCTGCATCCTTCTTCACCCTCCTTGCCCATATTGTTTGACCTCAGCACTCACAGAAACACCCCCATCTTAAACTATGGAGAATGTTACATTTCCCTTTCCTTTTGATTGCTGCTATCATTACCTTATTATATGTGTGTTGGGTTCTAATAGTTCTCAGCTATTATATATGTATAATAGTTATACAGCTATTGGTCTTTATTCAAAATTTACATTTAAACAAATGCATACTAACCACCGAATCACTTAGCTAGGTTAGAAAATATAGTTAAGCAAACGAAGTAGGCTAAATTAACATCACCCAAATACACCTCACCTAAATTCTATTGTAGTTCCCAGAACTAAAGTATCCATATCCCTTCAAGTTCCCACTTTAAATTGTTCTCCAGGCTACAACTAGAGTGACTATGTAAAGAAGAACATCTTGCACTGTGTGGTGGTGCATGCCTTTAATCACAGCACTCAGGAGGCAGAAGTCGGAGGCCTGTTGTGAGTTTGAGGACAGTTTGAGACTTCATCGTGAATTCCAGGTCATCCTGGACTAGAGTAAAACCCTACCTCAAAAAACAACAGTAGAAGGAGGATGAGGGAGAAGACGAGAAAAAGAAGGAGGAGAAGAAGTAGAAGGAGGAAGAGGAGGAAGGGGAAGTAGAAGGCCTTATTAGAACTTATCTGCACATTGTTATCCACAATATTTGGATAAAGAGCCAAATCTGAAACAATCCTGGCCACTTTTACACATCCCCTCCCTGTCATATGCCACTCTCAATCTCTACTTTTGGCCTTCGAGCTTTCTGCCAAGACCTGGAACATGCTCCTTTAACTCCTCCGAGGTCCTTGCCAATGTTCATGTTGTGAATTTTCTGGTCTTCCCCTACTGCTTTCCCTGCTATACTCCATTTTTTTTTTAAATTCCAACTTAGATATTATTTCTTCAGGAAAGACTTTCATGATCCCTCATTCTTTGTTAGGTACACAGTTGTCATTTCTATTCCCTCCTTCCTCATTGTACCATTGGCTTGCAATTATTGATCCAGTGCTTGGGATTACTTTATGAATGTCTATCTTCTCTTCTAGGATGTAAATGTCAGAAAACAGAAAGTGCATTTGGGTTCACCTTATTCTAGCCTTACCACATCAACAAAGAACACTGTAGTACTTCAAAACAGAACATTGTTGAATATTTTCCAAGATCTAAGTCGTGTTTATGTGTATGCTGACATGTGACAAATGTTTAATTGAATATCAGCTACAGCTAGTAAAAATTTACAAAGGAAATATTCTTGGACTCAAAGAGTTTATAGTTTGGGTGGGGTAAGCTAAAAATGATTAATAAAGAATGCTATTTTTGAAAACTATACTGAATTATGAAATATGAATCAAAAATGTAATAAATGGTATTTTAAAATATAAGAGCAAAGGATATCAGCTCTGAAAGGGTGGGTTACAAGTCTGAAAAAGCAACTCATGAAGTGAATGTAAGGCAAAGGAGGAAGTTGACATACAAATATTTGAGGAACATAGAGGACAGACAGTTAGCCTCACCTATCCAAGTAATAGCAATTTGAACAGAGATAATGGAGCCAAGAAGAGGACAGGAGGAGGTATGGGAGATAGGAGTGGCTGGTTTCATTCACATATGTCTTGGTTGGTTCTGTAAAGACCTTGCCCTTCCTGGCATAGGATTCACTATAGTAATTTTTGAGAAATTATCTAATATAATTGAAATTGATTTCTTGGCCTATTCTATAAAAAACATAAATAAAATAGATTTTTATGAAGGTAAGAGTATAATCCAATGGCCAAAATAAAATGCATTTGGATATGGACACCAAATTAAACATAGGGCATATACAAAGGGTTGTATACATAATGATCACATACAATTTATCCCAGGAAGGCAGAGTTGGTTTGACAGCTTAAAATAAATCAACATGATAATTCACCATAAAACTTAATGAAGAAAGACAAAATGCCATCCCCCTAAGGTCAGGAACAAGATAAAGTTATGCATTTCACCACATCTATTCAACATTATAGTGGGAGTTCTAGCCATGATGTCTAAATAGGTATAAATAAATTAATTAACTAACTATTAAATAGAATGTATATTAGTAAATAAGTGAAATTGTATTTGCATATACGTAGAAATCTTAGGAAATGCAGAAAATCTTAGAAAATCCACTAAATTTTTTAAGATCAATAAATAAGATTAAAAATTAAAATTAAAATATAGCAATCATGAAAGATCAATATATAAAATTCAACACATTAAAATTAATAGTTCAGGGCTGGAGAGATGTCTTAGTGGTTAAGGCACTTGGCTGTGAAGCCTAAGGACTCATGTTTGACTCTCCAGGTCTCATGTAAGCCAGACACAAAGTGATAGAAGCACACAAGATTGCACATGCATACAAGGGGGTGCACGCATCTGGAGTTCGATTGCAGTGGCTGGAGGCCCTGGCAAGCCAATTATCTCTCTCTATTTCTCTCTCTCCCTCCCTCTCTCTTGCTCTCTCACAAAAAAAACTAATAGTTCAAATGTTTTTTAATAATATTTTCAAATCCCATTTGCCTTACTAGCAAAGTGAATACATTTTTTAGTAGTGCATTTAACAACAACAACTAAAAAAAAGCTTTTACATGGAAAGCTACAGGACATTACTGATTTAAAAATCCTTAAAAATTTAAATAAATAGAAATTACACAAAGGGTATCTCTTACTTAATTATTGTAATTGTAATAGCTCCAGAACTAACGTGCACACATTATTCTAGGCCCTCTTCAAACCTTTCCTCATAAAACAACTAGAACCATCTCTCCTCAATGATGTGGATATATTTTGAAATTAGAAAGAACAAGATTTCCTGAAACTGCTGGGAGAAGTAACATTCATTCAGTTCCCTTCTAATGAAAAGCCTTATTTTAAAGATGAAGAAACCAAGAAAAGGAAATTAACCTGCCTGAAGTAACCATATTGCAGAACAGCAGAGCTGGAACTTGATTTTGTATGTCTGGCCCCAAAGCCAGCCACGTAACCTCTGCTGCTCAGTGTTAAGATGAGCATTAGGACCACTGAGATTCTTCAGGCAATGTTCAGAAAGAAAATCAATGGCAGCCCTAGAATTTAAACATAGTTCCATGCTAGACTTGGCAGAGGGAGGTAGGGCAACTGTAGCTGAAAGTAAAAAAATAAGCAAAATAACAGGTGGGTGAAGCATGGAAACCTTCACAAGGGACTGAACATGTTGCCATGAGCACATATGCCCAGAATGCCATCTGGTACATGCACCCCCAGCCTGGCTTGAAAGGAAATCTAGCAGGATGGATAAAATTATACATATGATTTCAGGTGCGCACACACACACACACACACACACACACACACGTAACCAAGGAAAATGGACAATACCTGGGTCCTACTAATTGCTAATTTCAAGAAAGTGAGGAGAAACTAGAGATGAAAACCGAGATGACTCCTGGGTGGTGGAATGAAAGAAAAACCATGAACATACGGTACCAACACTGAATTAGATCATTGCCCAGCATGGAACTTGTCCATTTCTTTCTGGAAAGGAAAAGGAAGAGAAATGCACACACACACACACACACACACACACACACACACACACACACTTCTACTTTGATGCTGTTAAAAACAGCTTGTGGAAACCATCATCATCACAAGAAGTTATGGTAAGAGAAAACGAAACCCAGATCCCAGGCTGATTTGGTTAGTAACATGTAGCAGGGAGAGTGATGGAGGACAGTGACTGTCTAAACTGGGGACCAGAAGTGCAGGCCTGCAGTCAAGGCTGGAAGATCCCAACCGTACTACCAATCTACACACACACACACACACACACACACACACACACACAGGGCAAAATTCTGAGGACAAGGAATCAGCCAGAAGTTTTTGAGATTCCCCAGAGCCAAGAAGGGAAAAGTCAATGTCTGGGAAGAAGGGGAGAGATTGGAATTGCTATAGGCTCTCATTCTCATTCTGCATAGTGATATGACTCAGATTAGCCAATACTTAAAGGTAAACGGCCTCAAAATCCTTAAATTATTCATAAAGTAGGATATGCACAGATGTGTGACTGTAATCCTATACTATAGTGTGTATATTTGAATACATAATGAGAAATGTCTATAGTTAAGTTTATATATGCAAAATAAAATTTTTACAGAATGTCTGCGAGATGAGGGATAGTAGAATAATTATTGTGTGACTCTAGTTGAATTTTTATAAGTTGAATATATGTAGGATCCCACCTAGTTTCAAAACATATGGAAGCACAAAAGAAAAAATATAAAATCCAGTGTTGCTGCACAGCATGAAGTAGACATTTTCCTACCAGTGAATAAATAGAAAGGTATCTGGTTCTGCTCTAGCTAATGGATAAAGCAAAGACAAGCCTGGCTGATATTTGGCCTATTTGATTATGATGTAACAGAGCTCTACATATGGTACCAAGGTTAAGTACCTTCCAACATTAGTGCAATTAACTCTTTAAAATGTCATTATTCACAAAAAAAGACAAACACTGTTTGGTACATTCCACTTATATCTGCTATGTTCCCTGGGAAAGATGAATTAGATTATAGAGGTAATCAAAGATTGAGGAGTGGGGAATTAGAACTTAATGGTTAAAGACTTTCTTTTGGTCTCATAAAGTTTTATAAATATATATTCGTGGTGGTTCAACAGCATTGTGGATGTAATTAATGTCAATGAATAACACACATAAATGATTATACTGGTTAATATTATGTTATGTATATTCAACCACAAATTGAAACTGGCAAAAATTTATTAGATCCAATAATTAATTAGTCATCCCTCTGCAAAACAATATATAAGCCTGCATGAAAGACAGATAAGGAAATAGTGAGAAAAGCACCTTTGCTTATTTTGACATAGAATAGGACCAGAATGTTCTCCACTAGTCTCTGAATCCAGTGATGCCCAAACATGGGCAATCCTCAGACTCCCAGAAGGGCATGTTAGAAATTCTCAGGGAGTGGGCCCACCTAGAATTTCTGATCCAGGAAGCATAGAGGGTAGAGCCTAAGAAATCACATTCTGGCAATTTCTGGGTGCTTATGGACTAAAGAATCACACTTGTGAAACACTGACCTAAGCTGTAAGTGCTCCCTAGACTGGATCAGCGGACTTTCTCATAAAGAAATAAGGAGAACTCCTGAGCCATTTTACAAGACAAATCTCAAGATTCTCTATGGTGACTGTTACTAGTGCCTTGCTTGCAATACTCAGAAAGGACTCTCTTTCTTACATACAATTTCCAAAAGAATTTTTAATCTTAGAGAATGCTGTCTGGACTAGAGTCTCAGGTTCCAAACATCATGGACAGCTGTTTCTGTCTCCATCTCAAAGACTTACAGTGGTTTTTGTGCTCATTCCTTCATTGACAGGATTTATGTCTATGATTCCCAGCATCCTTGGACTGAGACTGTGCTAGGAGGGCCTAACCCTCCCAAGATGTACTTTGGATTTTTCTGCCACCAGTGACCCAAATGCTTCATAGCCATTTTGGAAAACTCAAGGCATAACTACAATGCAAGTGCATGCAGACACACACGACACACACACACACACACACACCATTGCTTCAGGAGAATTTTGCTTTAGCAGTCTACCTCAGTTCTGCCCCAGAGGACTCCACCATGCAGCCTGTCTAGGTAACACGCATTTGATATCCCCAGTCAGGTCCACAAGTAGCACCTCCACAGCCAGGGCATGGAACATGTGTAAGCTTACCACTCTTTCTTTTAACTGGCGATGTTTTCACCCTCATGGAGTCAGTTCATGCAGTACATCCCCTCATACGCCAATATAAGTCTCTTTTGGATAGTTCTATGTTGTCTAATTATGATCTCTCTTTCTAGTTGAGTAGGTTAAGCTGGGATGATAACTAAGACCTGGTAACAGCTACATCTAACAGCACTGAGCACAGAGATCAGCTCAAGGAAGTTGCAGGATCTCTGAGAATAGCGGGGAAGCTGCCAGATGTGAGCCACAGCTGCTGAAAAAGATCTAGACAGCTACAAGTAGCGACGGTCTCCCACTGGTCTTGGCTGCATGGAGAGCACTGAGCACTGAGCAGAGACACTAACATTAAGAGTTGACAGCTACCTGCTTTCAAAGCTCAGAGCCGCTGGCACTAAGGATGCTATATTTTGATTTTTCATGACTTCTGTCTGAACTGAGTAAAAGAACCCTCCACCCATTGGTAACAGGACTGTTTGCTTTTTCACTTTTGAATCAAGATCTTCATTAAAACTCAGGATAGGAGAAACTTCAGTGAAAAAAAATGTCAGTCTTGCTGGTTTGTAAACTTGGATTTATTACTAATAATGTTC
Organism: Dipus sagitta; assembly: GCA_036346955.1. NCBI lineage: Eukaryota > Metazoa > Chordata > Mammalia > Rodentia > Dipodidae > Dipus > Dipus sagitta. Next base: position 122,777,216 of record CM070772.1, read on the forward strand.
AATCTTGGCCATAGTGCCTCTGAGAATTGCAAACATACTATGTGTGATACTTTAAATAGATGGCCCTATTAAAAAATTAAACTTTCCACTTAAGTCCCTGGAAAGCAAATCCCTGCTAGAGGGTGTCACCGGAGGGGGGGGGGTGAGGATCTTGCAGTCTAGATTGTTTGGGGGCGGCTCTGAGTCTGGCCCTACTCGGTGTTTTCAGAGCAGTTTGAACTCCTGCTGTTCATGCCTGCTGATGTTGGCATCTTGTTTCACTCTGCTTGGCTCCAAGAAATAGAACCAGCTTCTTCTAGCATTGGTGGTGTCCCCTGGACTCTGTAAACCTGCAATAAACCCCTTTCCTTCCATAAGCTGTGTCTGGTTAGATGTTTGTCCCAGTAATGTGAGCACTGCTAGAACATTATACTACCTAAAGTTCTGACATTTATGACATAAACTTAGCACTACTCCTCAAGTCTGAAGACGAAGTCTTCCAGTTCTTCTTTTCTAACATGCTCCCATTCCCTCATCTACTCACCTTACAATATTCAGCTCAAATTCAATCCCCTATGTTATCTAAGTTCCAGGCTCTGTGAAGTTGTCTATTTTTTCTGAGTTTTCATGTAGTTTCTCATCTCTTTTATTACAGAAGTTTTTCAATAACACTATATTATAGTTTTCTATGTCTAGCTCCATATTAGGCTATTATCTCTTGATCATAGAAATTGTATTATAATACTTAACATAAAAACTATTATCATAACACCTGCTGCATTAGAAATTCTTAAATAAATACTTAGTAAGTAAATTAATAGTTGAACAATGCACTAGTCTTTTGCTAAACTAAACATACCTCAATATGGAGCCCCATACTACCTTTAGAGACTACATAAAATAAGAACCACCAAGCAGAGGGTTTTCTAAGAGAAAGTTTCTTACAAAACTAAACATACACCATACCACCCAACATTCCTTGATGTATGCCAAAATAAACTGAAAACATACATACCCCAAAACCTACACAGGAGTATTTATAGCACAATTCACTCACAATTGCCAGGGCTAAAAGCAACCAAGCTGTACTTCAGTAGGTAAATAGATAAACTGTGGTATACCCAGACAATAGAATGTTATTCAGTGCTGAGAACTGAAAAGGAACCATAAATCTATGAAAAGACATAGAATGATCTTAAATGTACATGAATAAGCAAAGGAAGTCAATATTAAAAAGGCTTTATTCAGCATTATTTTAACCATATTATATTGTAAAAGTAACAAAGCTATGGAACAGGTAAAGACAGTGGCATAAGTGGAGTACAGAGGATTTGTGGGAGCAGAAACAAGTCTGTATAATACTATAATGGAGGAAATATTTCATTATAAATGCATCCAAACCCAAACCTATAGAATGTAAACATTAAATACAATATCTATTTCAAGCAATGGCTGTATCAAACTAGGTTCATTGTTGGTAACAAATATCCTCTCTGGTGTGAGATGTTTATAATGGTGAGGCTTTGTATGTGATGGAGCAGGGAAAGTTTCTGTGCCTTCCATTCAATTTTGCTATGAGATTTAAAATGTTGTTTTTATTATTCTTAAAAATAATAAAAATAAAAATTTTAAAAATATCAAGTGAATTGGAATCATGTAAGAAAGGATAAGTTCTTGTACAAAAAAATACAAATAAGAAAGGGAAAAAAGAGAGGAATAAAAAGAAAATTAATAGCATGAATTAATGTTTCTTCCTACTATGCTTCTAAACTGAGGAACGAAAAAATTAATTCATGATATTAGCTTTCTTTTTCTTTCTGTTTATCTTCTTTTCTTTCTTGTTTCTTAATAATTTATTTTCCTCTAAATTCTCATCTTCCCAAAATTTGTCTAGAGTTCATGGAAGTACAAAAACAAATAACTACATAATAGTGTAAAGAGAGAGAAAGATCAGCCATCTAAATGCTCAACAAATTTTTGAAATATAAGAATTTAGAAGAAATCAACTGCTGATGAACAAAGTAGAGAAGAGGAAGGTCAGTCCAAAAATAGTTATGATGAGGTAGGAAAAGGAGATAAATTCCAGTTAGGAAGCAATCTAGCAGTCAGAAACCTAGAGATCCAATAGTCAAAATTCTACAAATCCACCCTAATTCATCTGTAATATCATAGATTCTTGTACTTAAGAAATACACTGCTGACCTATTAATTTAAAAACATAGCCAAGTCGCCTGCTTCAGAAATGACGACTTAAGAAGTTGGTCTTGTGGAAATATTTTAAGCTATGTGCTATCAATTAAAAATTTGGTGTGCATGAGTGTTATCATCACTAAGACTTCAGCATAGCTATCTAGAACCGCTATCATCACCACCACAACAGAATTTGTTTTTTATTTTTTAAAATCTATTTGAGAAAAAAGAGGGGGAGTGAGAAAGAGAGAGGAAGAAGGAGAGAGAGAGAGAATGGGCACTCCAGGACCTTCAGGCACTGCAAATGAACTCCAGATCCATATGCCACTTTGTGCATCTGGCTTATGTAGGTCCTAGGGAACAGAACCTGGGTCCATTGGCTTTGCAGAAAAGTGCCTTTCACCACTAAGCCATTTCTCCAACCCCCATGACAGATTTTAAATCTTGTCAAGCACTCAGAATTTTGAGACTGTGCTGACCTTGGATTGACATAATACAATGAATAATACCCTGATACTCATATCCAAATGTTGTTCCCCACATTTTATTCCTCTCAGCATCTTTGTGAGTTTCATGGTAATTGTTAAATGGTTGTGTGCCTGCCTCACCCTCTGTGCAAGCTCATGCTCCTCCAGGGCAGAGATGCACTCTAATAACTCTATCAAGACTCACCATCAAGGCTTCTCATAGTATCTCTAGGTCTCTTATCTGAATTAAAATTTTTCACACCTTCTAGGTGTGTGGATAGAGATAAATGTTTCCAATATGACAGGCCAGCTCTTTACTGAGGTTTTCAAAAGTATGGAAGGATGCAAGAACATTGAACCTTTGCTGTTTTAAAGACCATAAACTATTAAGCTAAATATAATGGAAAGACCTGCCCTATTTTAACAGTGGATTGTCAGTTAATGAAATTAAGAGTAGATCCAATGTAACAGATGTTATTATATCAGCTTCCTTAGTTATTCATTTAAAACCTACAGTGGTCCCCATTTTACTATAAAGAAGCAGGTTTAGGGAATGTGACTAAATTTGTCAGGACAGTTTTTGTGATCCTCCTGGTCCCAGGATGGTGTTACTTCTATAACACAATGACATTTTTTTTTAAATAAGAAATTTGAAAAGTGGCCAAAAAATTTCAAAAAAAAAAAAAACATAGAAACAGAAGAGGTTAAAAAGTAGGGTCATTTGACAATGTCCTTCCCTGCTCAAGACATGGCTTAAGCTTTGTGGAAATGTCTTTCTCCAGTGAAGTTGATAGAGTCAAGTTGGTCTTCTTTGCCTGCCAGAACCTCCCATTCATGTGTCCAAACTCCATCTGTGCTGTGTAAATTACCCTCAAAGGCTCTCAGAGAGAAAAAAAAAAAATAATAAGGTGCTTCCGGTCCCTCTGATTTCATGTAGCCTACAAAACTAGCTGGTAAAAAAGACTGAAGTTACTGATGCTCCACACAACCATTGACTTTTGTCCATGGGAAACATGTGCTTTGTTCCCAAGGTAGCCTAAAAATTGGATACAGTCTATGTTTTGGGGTAGGAATCATGACTCTCTAATGCTGCATCTCCACTGCTCTTCCTTCTGCATCCAGCTATGAGGTTGGTGGCACACAATATACCTCATAAGTATAGAAACAAATGCTAGCTGCCATCACCCAGAATGTGGACAAAGCTACCTCAGTAAAGACGCCAAAGGAACTGCCAGCCCACTGAGTCACAATGTTATGTGATAAGATCTCTCAGCTGAAATAGTTCTAGAAACCATTGTCCATTTGAGGTAGCCCCTACTTGGATGTCACATGTCTCAGATAGAACTACAGGACACATCATGTGCCTGTTAGGTACAGCCAAGTTAAAAGACCAGAATTATGAAATCTCTTCAATATCTTACCCAAGGTCACCTTCCTATCTGTGATAGTGCAAGAGCTTCCACACGTACTTAAGTATGCAGAGTATGGAGGGGAGATTTAACATATGTCATGATATGCTCCATAATAGACCCCAATCTTGTTCCTAAGTCTTGAATGATTTCTAGGTAAGTATATACTATTTTAGAACATGGTTATTCTGAACAATTGCTATTTATAATTAAAATTATATTGAGTGTGATAATAATAAATATAAGATTTGCCATAGAAGTTACACTTTGAAAAATATGATTTTAATATAATCAGGCCTATTTAAAATATCATATCATTTTACATATATCATATGTAAAAGTGTTTGGATAAAAATTTAAATAAGACTAGTTTGTGAATTTTTAAAAATCCATGATTCTTTGAAATAACACTAGTATGGAAATAACTTTAAAAGTTGCTAATAATTACATTAGAAAAATAATATAATGGACCTAAAGTGTGCTATGAACACCACCTTTAAACAATGATCCATGGGGAATGTTTCAGCCTTCAATGTCTGAAATCTGATGATTTGTAAGTTATCCATATATATGCTATAAATGAGATAAATGAAATGCTAAAGATTCAGTGGACTTGGAGAAGAACATTTTTCTTTTTTTTTGGAAATCAAGACAGGAAGTTCATTAAAATTTTTAAGTGTCTGATCTATCAATTTAACGATACTAGTTTTTTTTTCTTTTCCTCCTAGTATATGTGCCACCATCTAAAATAAATCCAACTCAAAGTAAAGCTTTAAAATTAAGGAATAAAGTAATCAAATTGTTTCAGTTTTTAAAAATTGAATCGGTAGATCTTCCAAAATGCTGTGGTCCTAAAAACATCTGAGTCAACAAATTGAGATATGTGGGTGACAATTAACATTTGTATGGGATTTGGACTTACAAAATAATCTTTCCTTTGGAAATCAATTCAATCCTCAAATGAAGGCCATCCCTTGTCTCATGTAAACACAACAATATCTTGGCTCTGTCAAACAGGAAAGACTGTAAGCTCCCAGGCATGATAGAACCATCCTTGTTTATTTTAACAACCTCATTGATGAGATTACGTAGGTTTAAAGATTAAATGGCTTTACCAGAATGAGTTTTGTACATTGCAGATTGTTTGTTGGTAAATAAAATTAGATTCAAATTACATAAATTATGAGAAGTAATTTCCCTTGTAAACATTAGGCAAATTTTGAAAACTTTCCTAGGGAGGACAAATCTTTCTGTTGCCAAAATCCTGCCTGATAATTCATTAGTCACATTTACTCTACTCAAGCCATGCATGTAGTTAGAGTTCATTCAAGAATAAAACAAGTCAGCTGTTCAGCAGTGTCACAGTTTTCATAACAGTAATGTGTCATAAACAACAACGATGACAAAAAACAGTGCACAGTCCCCTAAAGAAGGGGAGGTTAGTATTTTTTTAAATATTTAATTAAATTAATTTATTTATTTAAAAGAGAGAAGCAGATAAAAAGAGAGAGAATGGGCACACCAGGGCCTTTAGTCTCAGCAAATGAGCTCCAGACACATGCACCACCATATGCATCTGGCTTAAGTGGGTACTGGGGAATCAAACCTGGTTCCTTAGGCTTTGCAGGCAAATGCCTTAACTGCTAAGGCACCTCTCGAGCCAAGGTGATTTTTCTTTTTTTGTTTTGATTCATGGGGGAAAATGGTGATGATCCAACACATGGTGCTTTACCTTATATTGACCTTTGGGAAATAACAGTCAGAAATATTCTCCTACAGTCAAATAGTGAATTGTTGTGAGATCCTCAAGAAGTAATGGTTGCTTTTAAGGAAAATAAACAGACATGGATGGTCTGTAGTTGTAGAATACCAAGTCCAAAAGCATTCTTGGAAGTACAAATCCCCAATTTTCCATTCAGGCAAGTGTGGGAACCACCTCACACAATGTGCTACCATTCAGAAATGACTAGAAAAATTATACATATACACCACATAGCTGTAAAAAAATGAAGATAGGAATTTACATTTTGTTGGGTATAAAGAAGCAGCAGCCTGCATAAAAGTAAAATGTTGATGTTAAAAATTTCAAAGTTGGGAGCTGGAGAGATAGTTTAGCAGTTAAGGCACTTGCCTGTGAAGCTTAAGAATTCATGTTCGAATCTCCAGGTCCCACATAGCCAGATGCACAGTGACACAAGCGTGCAATGTCGCACATGTGCACAGGGGACACATGCATCTAGAGTTTGTTTGCAGCGGCTGAAGGCCCTGGCATGCTCATTTTCTCTGTCTCTTTCAAAAATAATAAATAATAATATTCAAAATAGGGCTGGGGAGATGTCTCAGTGGACAAAGTGCTTGCTGTGCAAGCTGTAAGAACCAGATTTCTAATCCACAGCACCCATGTCAATGCCAGGTGGCCAAGGTGGCCTCTTCTAATCCTAACACTCAGAAGGTAGAGACAAAGAGTCGCCAGGGCAAGCTGGTTAGCTGGAGTAGCTGAATCAGCGAGCTCTGGGTCCAGTAGGAGATAATGCCCCAGTTAAAATAAAGAGAGAGTGATGGAGAAAGACATACAACATCAACCTCCGGCCTCCACATGCACATCCTCTGGCCTCCATACATGCATACACACACATGTGCGCGTGCACACACACACACACACACAACCACACATGCAAGAACATTAAACAACTAAAAAAGTGCACATACAATCATACCTTGCATACACAGAGCAAAAAAACAAATAAAATACACACATTTCCAAGTTGAGACATGGCTCAGTGCTTAAGGCACTTCCCCGCAAAGCCTAATAACCTAAGTTCCATTCCCCAGAACCCACTTAAAATCCAGATGCATAATGTGGCACATGCATCTGGAGTTCATTTGCAGCAGCTGTAGGCCCTGGTACTCCCATTCTCTCTGTCTCTCTTCTACCTCTTTCTGCTTACAAATAAATATATGAAAATATGTATTTAAAAAAGCATCCTAAAGCCGGGCGTGGTGGCGGACGCCTTTAATCCCAGCACTCGGGAGGCAGAGGTAGGAGGATCGCCGTGAGTTCGAGGCCACCCTGAGACTCCGTAGTGAATTCCAGGTCAGCCTGGGCTAGAGTGAGACCCTACCTCGAAAAACCAAAAAAAAAAAAAAAAAAAAAAGCATCCTAAAAGTTTTACCACAAGTTGTTTTTAGCAGCAGCTCCGGGGATGGAATTGGCATTTGCAAAAAGAAGCACTTCATCTTTCCTTTTCTAGAAACTTCTGTACTATTTTAATTTTTATCATAGTAATGAATGTATTTATCTACTTGGTAACTATAATAAACATCATAGACCATGAAAATGACTCATCCTTTGAGACCAAGGAGTAAGTCTGAGCCTCTGCACTGTGAGTAAGTGTTGAGAAAGATATTCCAAACAATCTTTGGATGACCCTTGGTGTCATTTTACCCTTTTCTTGAATAATATCTCTTGTTTTCAACCAAATAGCTCTATTGCTATATCCTGTGGATCCATAAAGCCCAACACCCTTCCTCCCAGTAACCCTTTTTCCTATACTCCTCCCCCTCAGTTAAAACTGATTTCTGCTATTAAGATCTCATAATGTCTTTATTAAATGGTATTCCAGTCACATTCTTAAGGCTTTCTTCACAACATGATTCTTTGTGGTTTTTTCCAATATAATTAAGCTGCTTTCAAATCTTCAAGTTCTGCCTCCTTTTTCTCAACCATTGCTTTGTCACTTTATGTCTATGCTCTCATGCTTCCATCTCAGAATTCAGGACACCCAAGCCACACTTTCAAATTTTATTTCATTGTAATTTCCTCAATTCATTATGCCCTTCATAACGTGCAAGTTCTACATCCTAGAATGCAGTTGACCCAAGTTCTTTGTCACTTATAGCAAAGATCACATGTCCTCAATTCCTGATAACTTGTTTCCATCCAAGACTTCATCACAATGGCCTTGAATTTCTGTCTTTCTACTACCATTCTGTTGATCTATGGCAAGATAAGCATCATCTAGAAAGAGGGAAGCTTTCTCTCCAGCTATCCTTTTCCTAAGTCACTTAAATCCTCTCTGATGTCCATATTTCTACCAACACTCCCCTCACATCAACCTAGGTTTCTTAGCATTCACCCAAAAACTTCTCCAACCCCCTTCCATTACCCAGGTCCATTATTGCTTCTATATTTCTACCTGTTTATAAAAGTAGAAGCCCATGACTCAGTTGACTTCTGGTGAGGGCTTTCCTGGCTTGAAAATGGATGCCTTCTAATTATATTCTAATATGGTTACATAGTAAGTGGAGTGAGAGGGGAAGAACTTTCTGCCTTTTAAAGCCCTTTATCCTACAGGTTTAAGGCCACACCTTTATAGCCTTATGTAACTGAAATTAGCTTCTAAAAATCTTCTCTCCAAATGCAGTCACCCTGGGGTTAGGGATTCAAATTTTCTATTTTAGAGGAACACAATTCAGTTGAAAACAGTGTACCTTGAGCTAGGGAGATGGCTCATTGGTAAAGCACTTGCCACATAACCATGAGGACCAGAGTTCAAATCCCCAGCTTCCACATACATACTGGTCTCTCACACCTACCACCAACAATCCCAATGCTTGAGAGGCAGAAACAGGGGACCTTTAGGGCAGCAGGCTAGCTAGACTACTCAATTTAGTGAGCCCCAGCTTCAGGTGAGATGCCCTGACTCAATAAATCAATAATGTAAAGAGTGACTGACATCAACCTCTGACTTCCACATGCACACAGTCCCACAAACATGGGAACATGTACACACAGACATGCCACATACATATGCAAATGCAAAAAATACAGTATGTTTCTTATTTCCACATGAGTCCTTCCAAACAAAACCTCAAAGTTAGGCAGGTATCTACCTACTCTATGCTTACCAGCAAGATGCTTAAAGTTGACATTATCTGTTCTACTTGAATTTGGTTAATTTAGGAATAAAACTAATTTCAAATTCAACAAAATATACATTAAAAAAAACTCTACTAGAGCTTCCTGGAATAAGTTTCTTCTTACCTAAGGAAATAGTCTAGAAAGAAATGTTCACTCCTGTTCTTAAGGATACTTCCATTCGATATTTAAGGTCTGGATACACTGAAGTCAACCTTATACTAGCCAGGATATGAAGTCAACATTGATCATAGTAGAGGAAAAGGTAGAAAATATCTGGGTCCTTGGTGCCATCACTAAACCACTGAGTCAACAACTCAGATGCTCATTCTTCAGTTGCACTTGGTCTACAAAGTATGAGATTTAATGTTGTTCAAACCACTGGAGTCAGTGTGTATGTGCTGGCTACAGCCAAAATAAAACCACTTCCTTCTTTTTTGAGACAAGGTCTCATACCACATGTAGAACTCACTGTGTAGGCCTCACTGGCTTTGAACTTTCAGCAATCTTCTTGTCTCAGCCTCCCAAATGCTGGGTTCGAGGCATGAACCACTATGTCTGGATAAAATAATTTCTTAGTAATGTTTAATATAGGTCTTTTAAAGGTTTTTAAAGGATTAAAAGTGTAGACATTAGAAATTTACAACATACGTTAGTATATTAAAGAGTATAACAACCTATGGTTTAAAAACTCCTATTATATTTAAATCAGATATCCCCAAATTTATTTGATTATAGATTCCTTTTTTAAATTTTCTCATGGGTTAGTCCATTATCCAGAACAAAAGAGGATAGCTGGTGAAACATGCCCCCAGGACTGAACTGGCCTACATGTATAAATATGGACAAATGAAAGAACCAGAGCTGAAGAAAAAAATAGTAAAACTTTCCTTTGGGAGGAAATATTTAAGGAACTTTAAAAACCTTGAACTCAGAATCATTTTTATGTTTTGCTACACTGTCCTATATTTTAATTGTCATCATAGCTACCTTTGCTCCAGTTCTTCATAAAACAGGCATGGAACACATGCTGATAAGCACTGATGGAGAAAGATACCACATTTTCCATCAGAAAATCCAAATTTCTTTTCAATCTGAAGACACAAGATTCTAGCATGTGGCAATATATGAGGACCTTTAAGATGTTATAAAACATATATAATGTACTTTTTAAATTCAGGATATCATTTTTGTAGGGGAGATAATGTTTGCAGGCTTGTGTGCTTTGAATGAGTATTCTCCAAAGATACATACATAAAAGCTTGGTCCCTGAAGCGGTAGCCAGGAAGTACCTTTAAGAAGTGGAACATGGCATGGGGGGGAGGGCATAGCTGTCTGGAGTGAGTAGGCAAGACCCCTCCTTCCTGGATCCTCCCAGTCCCCTGGTCATGGTAGGTCCCATTGTGCCTTGCTTGAGGAGCCCTGATCCTTGTGTGAGCTGTAGAATCAGGTCATTTTCTCTGGTATCCTGAGCGACCACTGAGTACCAACATCCCTGTTAACCTGAGTCAGAGGGTGCAATGGCCAAGGACAAAAACTTGCTTCCTCCTCAATAAAATAAAGAGTCTTCCTGAAATGGATACACAAAAATGCAAAAAAAAAAAAAAAAACCCAAAAAAACAGTGAAACCCAGAAAACTGAGAGATCTTCACCAAGGATACCTAGTCCTACAATGGAAGCCTCCAATGAAATCGTAGACAAATCAACAGAAATTAATTCCCAAAATGAAAACACAACAACCATTGAGACCCTGATTTAAAAAAAAATCACTGAACTGGAAGCAAACCATCAAAGAAGCAATAATTGTATCAATGAAATTGAACAGAATTATCTCCTCGAGCATTCAGCTTTTGACAGTAGGCTTAACATGACTGAAGAAAATATTAGGACCCTCCAAAGAGATATGAATAAATTGAAGGTGAGTCAAGAAATGGAAGATCTCAACAACCAGTTGATTGAGTTTAATGAACACTTGATCAAATGCAAATATGAGCTACAGGAAACATCAAGAAAATCAGAACTCGAATTGAAAACATACCTCAAGAAAGAAATGGACATGATGCAACACAAAAAAAATCAAATAGAATTTATAAAAGCCTCTCCAGAAGCCCTCACCAACAGAGTTACTCGTGTGGAAGACAGAACCTCTAACATGGAGGAGAAGACAGAAGAAATGGATCAGGAGACCAAAAACTTCGCTAAGTTCAAAACATCAAGTGAACAAAATGCAAGGGAATTGTGAGACACCCTGAAATGACCAAACATCCAGATTTTGGGTATACCACAAGCAGAAGAAATCCAGGCCAGAGGCATTGAGACCATGTGCTTCAAAATTATTGAAGAAAATTTTCTGAATCTCTCAAAAGAGAGGCCCATCAAGATATAAGAAGCCCACAGAACACCAAACAGACAGGACCAAAGAAGAAACTCTCCAAGACACATCATAGTTAAATATCTTAACAATGAAAACAAAGAAAGAATGTTAAAAGAGAGAAACAATTCACAACACACAAAGGCAATCCCATCAGAATTACATCAGTTTCTCAATGGCAACCCTGAAAGCCAGAAGTGACTGGAATGGTACATTTCAAAGTCTGAGAAACTATGGCTTCCAACCAAAGCTACTCACCCAGCAAAAGTATCCCTCATAATAAATGGTGAAAGAAAAACTTTCCATGAAAAAAGTCAACTCTATGATTATATGAACAGAAAGCCACCTACAGAGAATATTTGAGGGAATACTCCACACAGAACAGTCAAAAAACAAATCTCAAGTGCCAACAAGAAGAAAATCACAATAACAAAAATAGATCAGTCTCAAAATAGCACAAAACACGAGAAAGCACCAAGCCCCATAAAACACCTCATCATGGAAGGGATTAAGTCAAACCTCACAGTAATAACCTTAAATATTAATGGTTTTAATCCATCCATTAAAAGCACAGGTTATCAGAATAGAACAAAAAACTGGACCCTTCCATATGCTGTCTTCAAGAAACCCACCTCACCACTAAAGATAGACACGTCCTCAGGGTGAAAGGTTGGAAAATGATATTCCAAGCAAATGGAAATAAAAAATAAGTGGGTGTTGCTATATTTATACCTGATAAAATAGACTTAAATGAAAAGCAATCAAAAAGGACAAAGAAGACCACTTCTTACTCAACAAGGGAATGATCCAACATGAGCACATCATGATCATAAATACATGTGTGCCAAACATAGGTGCACTACAGTTTATAAAACACACACTTAAGAAAATGTTCAACATCCCTAATCATCAGGGAAATGCAAATTAAAACAACTATGAGATTCCACCGTGCCCCAGTTAAGGATAGCAAACATTTAAAAAATCTAATGACCAAAAATGCTGGCAAGGTTGTGGAGAAATAGAAACCCTCATTCACTATTGGTGGGAATGCAAGCTGGTACAACCACTATGGAAAGAAATATGAAGACTTCTAAAAATAGAGGTGCCAACAGACTCAGTTATTTCCTTACTGGGCATTTACCCTAAAAGTTCCAAACTTCAGCTCAGAGATATTTGTTCAAGCATGTTTGTAGCTGCTCAATTAACAATAGCTAAGAGCTGGAATCAACCCAGATGATCATCATTAGATGAATGGATAATTAAGATGTGGTATCTACACAATGGAATTCTATGCAGCAGTAAGGAAAAATGACACAATGAAATTTGAAGAAAAATGGGAAAACTTGGAACAGATCATTCTCAGCAAACTCACCTAATCACAGAAAGATAATCATTGCATGGTCTCATTCATCTGTGACTCCTAACCTGAATCTTCCCATGATGCTGACATACCTCATAAACATCTTGAGGACTGGAAAATAGGGATGGTGGGGTGGAAGGTAAGGGTGGAAGGAATGACAAAAAACTGGACCCAAATGGAAATGGTACCATAAAATCCTACATCCTGAAAGATATAATAAAAGTATAACCTTCATCAGGTGCTTAGAGAGGACACCTAATTCACAGGGGCCTGGGGAGGGTATGATAAAGACTATCCTCAATCTTCTCCTGTTTCTCTCTCTCCTTTCACTCTTTCTCTTTTATATTACCCATATTTTTCCTTCTTCTTCTCCATTGGCACTGATGTGTAACTCCCAGTACCAGCATGTGAGTAACATCCACAATGAGCTGATGATCAGAGAGACCTACAAGGTTTCCCAAAAGAACACAAAATTCTGTCAGAGTACTTGATGATCCACCAAAGGTTAATGGTGAGGCCCTACTGCCAAAGACACCCTATGCTGTTGGGATGGAACATGGAGCAACCTGCCTGGAATCTGGAAGAGAGTCAGTCACAGATAGTTAGCTTGTTTAGTGCCAGAAGGTGTTACATGAGCAACTGGGGAAAAATGACCAATATCTGTCTAAGTAACTTGTGGTCTAAGCTCCTCAACAGCAATAACCTGATGTGATGCTCACATAAGTGCAATAGTGGCACACAGCCATGGTGGGTTACCAAGTGCTCTTGATTTGACTAATGGATCCACTCAGTGGAATGGAACCCCAACTCTACAGAGTACACATTCTTCTCAGCAGCTCATGGAACCATCTCCAAAATTGACAATATATTAAGCCATAAAGTGTGCCTTTCATAAAATCAGGAAAATTGAAGTAACTTCCTGCATTATGTCAGATCACAGTGCTTTAAAACTAGAAACGAACAACAAGAGAGGGCTATTAGTGGGTCTACACCCTTTGAATTCTCCATAAATTAATAATGGTTATCCCATTTAACTGGTACTGACTTCATTCTCTGTTGGAGAATCTGCTTTTCTTTTTCAGATGGGAGCTGGACCTGAGGAGATAAACAACCCAGTGCACTCCACCCCATCCCCAGCTAAAACCACAGAGGAATTAGGGAAATGAGCAAGAATGTTGCTTTCTTAGTGAATCTGGTATCAGCACAAGGGTGATAGAGATAGACACTGAGGACACTCAACATCTACCAAACCAGAGATCCAGAGGTTCCTAAGTGCCCATCGCTGAAGTAGACTGAAAATACTCCAAGCATGGCTCAGGGAATTTTGCAGAAGAAGGGGTGGAAAGATTGTTAGAGCCACAAGTTGAGACATTTTGCACAGAGACATGCCCCTCCCCTCCAATAATGCATGACCGACAAGCCCCACAGGGTTGACTCGTATCCCCAGTGAGGAAGGCATCTTCAGAAAAGGGGCAGTGAGGAGGGAAAGGATGGTACCAACATGTGTTGTTTACATACTAAATATGTCCATTTCTAATTAAAAACAAAAAATAAAGCACATATCCTAAACCAAAAAAAATGTGGAACAGAGGCTGGAAAGATGGCTCAGTGCTTAAGTCGCTTTCCCTTGAAGCCTAACTATGTATGTTTGACTCTTCAGATCCCTTGTAAGCCAGATGAACAAGGTAACACAAGCATACAAGGTCACACATGAACACAAGGTGGCACATGCATCTGGAGTTCGATTGCAGGCGTTGAAGGCCCTAGTGCACCAATTCTCTCTCTCACACACATTCTCGTTGTCACTCTCCCACATTAAAAAAAAAAGTCCAGTCTATTGGCCTTGCCTTAAAAAAAAAGCAGAGGGGCCTCATAAGGAAGCCTTTGGTCACTGGTTGTGGGTGCTTTCAAAAGCAAACTGTTGGACTTCCTCCATCAATTCATTCTGTACTTCCCAGCTTGTGATGTGAACACTCACTCCATTATATGATTCTTCAATGATGTGTTGACCTGCCCAGATGCCCAAACTAATGGTACTGATTCATCTTGAAGTTGAATCTCCAAGCTATGAACTAAACTAGATTTTTCCCTTTTAATTATCTCATGCATTTTTTTGGTAATAATACAAAGCTGACTGATATAGGACTTTCCTGCCTTAAATCTGATGAGCTAAATAATGTTAACTACATACTAAAGTATAAACAAAACTACCAAACTCTATAAGCAATAGATATTCACAACATGGCTCACCTTCAGAATACACAGGACACACCTGTGTATATGAGCATTTAGTCCCAAATGAGCAAACAAATTTAACCAATATGAACATCCTCCCCACATGCTCTTTGCCTGTGAACTGGCACTGGTTATCCCTGTGCTTCCACAATAACTTCTGAGATGTCATTATTAGCATGTGTTTTTTCTGTTAATTCATAAAACCCATGAGAATAGACCTTATCTATTTCTCCATAGCAGTTCACCCCCCAGTGTCCATGTAGTGCCCAGCCTATAGTAACCTGTCAATAAATGCATGATGAAAGAGTGAATATATGAGTGAATAAGGCATTTAAAAACCCTCATAGATCAATTGAAGAAGTGAATCACTCATGCTGAATGACTATAATAAAGAATAAATTTATGCTCATCATAAAATAATGTCTACAAGTAGAAGAGAACTTGTCAAAGACAGTATATTTGTATCAGGTTCTGCAGACAGAGCTAAATGACAAATTGTAGAAATATGTCTATCCTTATACATGTCTTTTACTTAAGACTTTGCTAGCTTATTTCTTTCATGCTGAGTTGGATGGTGCTTGGACCATGATTTAATCACCATAGTGTAAAATTTTAGACTCTGACACTCCAGTTAGAACGGGGGGGGGGGCTACCTGTTGTTTTCCTGAATACTAGCGGATCTGTTCCTCATCCTAAGCACTCATTCTAGAGTCAGAAATAATTCATTCCATGAGGTAAGTTGTCTGTTGGGCATCACCAAGGTTATAGGATAATTGGTTATAAAACTGGCTTGTGACTCAGGGAGTCAAATGTTCTTGTATACAGGGATACAAGCACAGAAAGCACCAATTTCCAGAATGCTCTGCTTCTAAAACTATCATCACAGGAATCCAAAAGCACCTCAGAATGAATGATCGTCCAAGTCAGGCACTGAAGCCATGCTGTGATTTGACAAGGCAAAGGTGGAGCAAAAGGCAAAATACTGGAGAAAAGATCCCTAGACCATGGTTGAGTCAAAGTTGAACTTCATTCCTATGTGTCCCTCTTCCTTAGTAAATGCTGGAACTGAGACCTAGACAGCTTGACAAATGAGTAGGATCACAGAGAAAACTGAGAAAGATGATTAAGGGAGTGCAGTAATTGATATATGAGGAGAGAGGGTTTTGAAAAATCTAATTATGAAGAGATCCAGCCAACGATGAGTCTGCTGAGAAAGTGCAGATGTACTTCTGGTTTGCACTTAGATGCAAACCCCAGAGCAGAATAAGATCAAAATAAGTTGTTCCAACAGGATGTGAGTGGGAGTGAAAGGAAGAAATAAAAACTGGGAAAGTCAAGACCCAGTATCAGGACAGAACTCTCACAGGAAAATATGTAACTCCAAATCCCAGCCATGCCTGGCAGCCTCATTCCCAGATAGGGAAGTCCGTGACTGACCCCAGTTACTCTACAGTCTCTTCCTTGGCCTAAGTCATTTCCAATTAGTGTGACTGTTTAATATAAACAGCTTTTGTGTTTACACAAGGAGCATATTTAGAATAAACAGAGAAACTATTCCCAAGTTTAAAAAGTTTGAACTGTCTTTAGAATCTGGCTAAAATTAACATGCCAGGGGAAACTTACGAGTAAGTACTTCAGGCCTCATGCCCTGTACCCTGGTTGTCCCACCACATCAAGTAAAAGGGTTTCTTAGTCCAATGTCCAACCATTTCTCAGTGTGTTAGAGTTTGCCAGAGCCCTAAATGAGAGGCCCTTGAAGCCTGTACCTCCATTCTGTGCCTGCCTACAAGCCTCACTCATTCCAAGTTTGGCAATAAGCAAAAGCTACTCACAAGAGAGAGGAAGCACTTCAAGTGGGCTTCAAAGGCTAGATAAGAAAAATGTAAAATGAGCTACAATGATGCCACCGGAGTGCAGCCTTCTAATTTGGAAAAATGGCTAAGTGGTCTCTCTATCACGTTTCCATTCTCTTGTGAAATGACAAATTCTTGACCCACACAGGCTCCATTTCTATTATCACATTATTTGGCCTCCATCTTTGTGCTTACACTCAATCATCTCCATTAGCATTTCATCCAGCCAGTTCCTCTCAGAAAAGGGATTATTTGGGGGAAGCTTACCAATGAAGAGACAAATCTACCTTCCTCCCAATGATATATTTAAAGACAGAGGGAAAGTAACCGCATCCGGGGTGAAATTGGCCCAACATACATCATAGTAGCTGGTGTTGTTACTTAGCTCTTTTAAAATATATTGCATTACATTAAAGATCAAAAATATTTTTAAATATTTTATTTATTTATTTACTTATTTGAGAGAGATAGAGAAAGAGGCAGATAAAGGAAGAGAGAGAATGGGCATGTTAGGGTCTCTAGCCACTGCAAACAAACTCCAGACTCACACCACCTTGTGATCTGGCTTACGTGGATACTGGGGAATCAAATCTGGGTCCATTGGATTTGCTGGCAAGCACCTTAACAAGTAAGCCATCTCTCCAACCCCTTAAACTATTTTTTAAATAAATGTAAGTACAAAGTGAAAATTAATTTTACACAGTTATCATACCAGGTTTCAATAGATGGAGAATATGGATGCATAATCCACAGATTTATAACAAGAAGGTATAAGTAATACATAATTATTCGCATTATCATGTTATTTTAGAACTTGTATTTACAGTTTTTACTTTACAAAATATTCTAGTAATATTCTATTATTTAAAAAACTTTCCTAAAGTGTGATTATTTTGTGAATGCATACTGGTTGATGTTATACTATTGAATGATATATTTCATCAATAGTCTATGGCTCAATTTTTAAATCATTCTTTATCTTTGACTATTGGGAAGAATGTCACTTATACTCATGTATATAAATCTCTTGTCATTCAAAACAGGTTAAAAGTGAAAATGTTAGGTCAACAGAATTAAAACACTTTTAATTTACATAGACAATTCTGATATATGAACACATCTCTTTAACTATACCCTCACCAAAACAAATTATTAGTTTGTCAGAATGCTCCATATGACAGACAAAATGTATGTGTGCATAGACCTAAATATATGAAACATTGCACTATTGTTTAATTTTAATCTAAACTATGTAAATAAATTGCTGAATGTCTTATATATGATTGCAACAGTATTTTATTACATTTTATGAACTATAAAGTAATAATATTTATATTTTATAATAAATATAATAAATTACTTTCTCAATCTTTAACAGAAAAAAATGGCTTCTAAATCAGGATTTGAGTGTGAATGAATTGAATACATTATGATACTAGAAAAAGATTAATCTCAATGGTATCACATAATATTTCTGGAACAAACACAGTAAAACTCCTCTGGCACTATGCAAATGTCAAGTGATCTTAAACCAAGTACAAGGCCCATGCAGTCAGGTGCTGGAAGCATCTGCATTGCAGCGAAGACTACCAGGATGGGGTTTTTTGCCATTTTATTTTAATATAAAGTGAAATCCCTTTTCGTCAGTACTATTTTCTTTTAAAACATTTTATTTATTTGAGAGAGAGAAAGAGGCAAATAGAGAGGAAATTGGTACACCAGGGCCTTCAGCCACTGCAGATGAACTCCAGATGCATGCATCACCTTGTGCATCTGGCTTATGTGGGTCCTTGGAGCTCAAACCTGGGTCCTTCGGCTTTGCAGGCAAGTGCCTTAATGACTAAGCCATCTCTCTAGACCTAGTTACTTTTATGCCCACAAGGGGACACATGCATCCAAAGTTCAATCTCAGCGGCTCAAAGGCCCTGGCATGCCCATTCTCTCTCTCAATCTCTGCCTCTCTCTCTCTCAGAAAAATTAATAATCAACTAGAGAATAGTATTGAAGTCTGGAGAGATGGCTTACTTGTTAAGGTGCTTGCCTGCAAAGTCAAAGGACCCAGGATTGACTCCCCAGGACCCACATAAAGCCAGATGCAGAGGGTGGAGTTCCTTTGTAGTGGCTATAGGCCCTGGTGCACCAATTCTCTCTTTTCCTTTCTTTTCTTTTCTTTTCTTTTCTTTCTTCTCTTTTGTTTTCTTTTCTTTCTTTCTTTCTTTCTTTCTTTCTTTCTTTCTTCTTTCCTTCTCTCTCTCTCTTTCTTCTCTCTCTCTCTCTCTCTCTCTCTCTCTCCCTCCCTCCCTCCCTCTCCCTCTCTGCATTATGGTAGGGAAAAACAATGGCATGAGCAGGGTTGGACATCATCCCTGGCCAACATCAGGTGGACAACAGGAACAGGAGAGTGTGTCAAACACTGGCATGGGGAAACTGGCTATAACACCCATGAGACCAATCGCCTCCAGGAGGCATTAATTCCCAAATCTCCATCAGCTAAGTCTATGAGGGACACCTGAATCAAACCACCACATTCTGTTCCTGGCCCTCATAAACTGATAATCATACATGATGTAAAATGCAATGTATTCATCCAACTTTAAAAGTCCCCATAATTTTTATCAAACCCAATGATGTTCAAACATCCCCATAATCCAAGGTCTTTTAATTGAGCCATAATACCAGAAAATCCCCCCCCCAAAAAAAAACACACAATGGCATAAATTCACACTACAAAACATGGCATTGGGCATAGCAAATAAATATTCAACCAATATAAGATTTAAACAGGGCAAACATCAAACTCTCTAGCTCCAAGTCCAACAACTCTAGTCAGTGACAAGTTTCCAAGTCCAATAATTCTAACCAGCAACAAGTCTCTGGGGTTCCAATTCCACACTTCTAGATATGCTACTCACAGACCTGGAAAACTTAATCCAGGGCCGGCGGCTGTCCTCAGCATCCATCTTGTGGTCCCAGCATCTCCACTGGGTCTCCACTGCAATCCAGAGTTCATCCTCATGGCCCCATGGGGTCTCCATGCAGGCAATCCTGCTTTACTCTGCTCATGGCTGTTTCCAAAACACAACACTGTGTTGCAAACTCAATGACCTTATCTTTCCTGCATTTCTTATAGTCCACAATACCAAGTAGGGTGCCAATTTGCTAATCCAGGGGGGAATAAAGCAGACTTTGAAGAAGAGGACACTCCTTGGTCACTCAGGACCCTTCACAAGAATCTATATTCTTCCTCTTGCTGCAGTGCAGCTCAGCTGGCCCAATCTCAAAGGTTGTAATCTCTCAATTGCACCCAAACGGGCACCAATTCACCCAAAGATTTCATTTTTTCTGTGCCATGTCCCTCTGCTCACACCAATCTGTTTCTACACAAAGCAACCCTGCACAATTTCTCAGGACATAGGCAAGCCTCTCACATAAGCTACTTCTAGTCCAGTCCAGACAAAGCTCCTTTTCACCCTTATAAGCCAAACCTCACAGTCCATAGTTCTTACTGCATTCAGGTGTCTCACCTCTGACCAGAATAGTCCATCAAGCTTACAGCACTGCAAGGCATCTCTTAGGCCAAGGTTTCAAATCCTTCCACATTCCTCTTGAAAATCAGCTCCCAAAGGCCAAAGCCACACAGTCAGGTGTCTAGCAGCAACCCCACTCTCGGTACCAACATTACTGCTGCAGTCAGGTTTGCATTACTAGTGGAAATCTTGGGTGTACAAAGAGCAGTGTATGTGGAAAAAGAGGTTTAGTTTGGCTTACAGGCCAAAATACAGGCCATGGGGAAGTTCCATGATGGCAAGAAAAAAATGATGTCATGATCAGAGGATGGACATCACCACCTGGCCAACATAAGTTGGGCAACAGGAACAGGAGAGTGTGCCAAACACTGGCATGGGGAAACTGGCTATAGCACCCATAAGCCCACCCCCAAACAATACATTGCCTCCAGAAGGCATTAATTCCCAAGTCTCCATTAGCTGGGAACCTAGCATTCAGAACACCTAAGTTTATGGGGGACACTTGGATCAAACTACCACAAGATCTTTATGCTATTAGGGGAATCTCCTAAAAGGAATTATGTCATTCAGTCTTTGGCTTCTCTGTTGTTTTGCTTCCTGGCAATTGAGATGAGAAGCTTTGCTCAGCCATGAGCTCCAGTCACACCTGAAGCATCACACAGATCCCAACCAAAGAGACCAAGTGATGAACTAGAGCCTCCAAAACTATGAGACAAATCCTACCCTTTCCCTTTGTAAGTTAATGCTATCAGATACATTTTTTATATAGTGACACAACTTACTGATAATATCTTACTTAAAAAACATGCACTCTGGATTTTCTAGGTGGAAAGTAGTATTATTTTTAAATAATTATTTTGTCTTCATTTTTATAGTTGTATCTCCTTTACTTATGATATTATGTGGGATAGAACTTCCTGTTAATTATCCAATATTAGAAGTGACAGGAAATTATGTTCAAAGAGAACTTATGAGTGATTTATGTATTATGATAAAATACATGATTTACTATTTTAAAAACCTTTTTTTTATTGGCAATCTCCATATATAACACAATATACCTTGATCATAGTCCCCTCACAATACCCTTCCTTTTCTCCCTCTTGTATGCCCCCTGTACTTAGTCCTTTCTTTCCAGCTTGTCCCTCTTCTATTTTTATTGACAATTTTTATGTATGATCAAAATGTATTTTGATCATAGTTACCTTATCTCTCTCTATCTTTTCCATACCCATCCCTACTTTTTCCTCTGCCCCCTTTCTCCCTCCAACTTGTCCCTCTACTACTATTTTTAAATTCTAAATTTTATTGTTTGATCCTATTGGGTGCTGATCATTTTCCCTTCAGGTTACACTCTTGTATCTTATCTCTCCAACCCCATTCCACTGAGGGCCGTCCTCAGTGAGATTATTGGTGCTCCCCATGGGATTATGAATGCCTTAGTCAGTCTCTATGGGAGCATGAGGGGGTGCAATACTGCAGGATACTCCGTCCCACCCTGTGGCCTTACAATCTTTCTGCCCCTCTTCCACAATATTCCCTGAGCAAGGCATGTGTGTTGTAAGACTACTTTAGTGGTAAGCACTCTGAAATCTCTGAATTTCTGCTTTGGCATTTTGAGTGTCCTCAATGTCTATCAACATTTCTCTGGAGCTGGTTGCCAAGCTAGCAGTGAGATTATGTTTAAAAATCCACTTCCTCTGTAATGTTTCCTGGGACCTGGCAGATGTGATGAAGATGTCTTGTGCAAGGCAATCAACTATTTTTGATTTTAACATCGAATACATTTTTTAATCCTAATGATTATACCTAGATAACAAATATTGGTATATTTTTCCATTGAATTATTTTTTTATTTATTTTTTATTTTTTTAAATTTTTTTTTTGTTTATTTATTTATTTGAGAGCGACAGAGAGAAGGAGGCAGAGAGAGAGAGAGAGAGAGAGAGAGAGAATGGGCGCGCCAGAGCTTCCAGCCTCTGTAAACGGAACTCCAGATGCGTGCGCCCCCTTGTGCATCTGGCTAACGTGGGTCCTGGGGAACCGAGCCTCGAACCGGGGTCCTTAGGCTTCACAGGCAAGCGCTTAACCGCTAAGCCATCTCTCCAGCCCCATTGAATTTTTTAATAACACCATTCATTCATTACATATATCAAATGTTAAACTATTAAAGTCAAGCTTTATTAGTTATGCAAATTAAATTAATCATGTGTGATAAAGTATATGAAGAAAATTAACTGTATTTTTCCTTTCCTCATTTCAGACACTGCTACCTGCACATTAATTTAGAAATAGGGAGAATGGTGGGAGCGGAGTATGATCTAGGTACCTTGTGTATATGCATGGATGTTCTCAATGAAAAGGAAAAAAAAAAAGAAATTGCATCCAAAATATCTTTTCTTATCATATGAATGAATCTTGGTTCTCCCTTGATTTCACTGCTCCCTGTAAAACAAAGCAGGTTCTCCAGCCAAGAGTGAGAAAAGCATGGATTAAAGGGGATAAGCCTAGTCATCTAAAAGACTTTTGGATAGGTATACACACTCTTCTTGGCCAAAGGCCAGTGAAATCTTTTCTCTGAGGTCTACGACTTTCCTAGCTACAGGATTCTGACTTGGTTCTCATATGAGTTTCCTCCCACTGATTCGGCCTCACATCCCATCAGAAGAGCCATTTATTACTCACATAGGCTGTGGACCACTTTTGCACAAATGTGTACATCTTGTCTGGCTGGTAGATTTCATAGTTTGCAGGGGCCCCTACTTGTTCACACTACTGGTAACCATTATCCCCCCACAACCCACATAGGACTTTCCAGCACTATGAGCACTAGCCAGCAGAGAGTTGGCTTACTTCTAAGTTCCAGTGTGAACTCTTAATATCCTGTGGCATCTTCAGCATTAGGGTCTTATCATTTAGTTCTGGCAGGCAATCAAGTGCTTTGACAATGGCCTGCATTGTTTTGGGGACTACATGGGTGGCTCCAACCAACAGCTCACTGTGAAGTATCACCTAGTTCTGCAACTGAGATTAACCAGCCAGTGCCCATGGTTTTAGGGTTAAACTCTCTACCATCTACATGGCTCTTATTCCTTGATGATTCCACCTCACCCCTGTCGTTTTATTAGCAGTTATATCTTTAGTTTGCTAACCAGGAGGAAGGTTTCCATGCTACTAAATTATGCTGTCATTGGTTTTGAAAATATGTCTCTCTATATGTTTTAACATGAGTAACTGTATTATCTAATCTTTTATAACTCTAGTTTTAATCTGTTGCACTTTAAAGAAAGTCTGTTGAAAGAGCCACATTCTTCTGGTGAGTCTACTAATTTAGACTTACATAAATTAGTTATTTGTAGGGTGCTAAAATTTTCATAACTAAAATGATACCTTTTTTTATTTTTAATATAAAATTTTTTATTTTTAATATAAATTATCTTTAGCACCTTGTACAGCTTTCTTGTCTAGTTTCTATTTCATCTGACTTGAATATCACTTCATACATACTTTTCATGGTTGTGTTTGATGTTTTTGCTATTAATGTAGCCATCATTAATCTACCTGTTTCCATGTCTTTTATTTTCAAGAATTTAGTGTCATTTTGTTTTTAAAAATGTCTCTGTTAAATATCATATGGTTGGTTTGTTTGTAAAAAATGCCTTAATTGTGATTGTTGAGCTTGGGGATTCATGTTTATTTACATACATTTGGACCTCTGATACATTATTTTATGTTTTTTGTTGTTGTTGTTGTTTATTTTTTTGCTTTTGAAGGTTAGGTCTTTCTCTAGCCCAGGCTTACTTGGAATTCACTATGTAATCTCAGGATGGCCTTGAACTCATGGTCATCCTCCTACCTCTGCCTCCCCAGTGATGGAATTAAAGGAGTGCACCACCATGCCCAGGTTATTTCATGTTTTTTGACATTCAGTACATTCTTTCTATTTAAGTTTCTTGTACTGTCTTTTGATTGGTTAAAATTTCTGTTTCTTTTTCTCCAACTCTATTGATTTAAAAATCATCTGTTTTCTATTTTCTAGTGGTTAATTAAAATTTTAAGTATGTATAATTAAATCCTAACAGCATTGTGCTAGAATTTTATTCCAGTAAAGATGCTGCTTCTTTTCAATCTCTGAGCATTAGCTCTTTGTTGTGATGAGGGACAAGTAGCTAAACACAGAAATCAGCTAATGATGTTGCCTGTTTTCTTTTGTTCAATATTTCCAAAAGGTATTTTGCATTCTTTAGTGGTAAAAACACAAGTTCTTGATTATCAATTCAGACAAAACACTGATGTGGAAACAACAAATCAATGCCTTACTTCTCTGTATTAAATCTTGTTTCCCAAAAGCACACTCTTCAAACAGTTTTGCTATCTATTCTAGTACTTATCTTCATGCTATAAACCATATGGTGGCATTGCCACTGCCTGACTTAGATCTAAACAATGACTATGGACTTCTTGCTTTGCTAAATCACTCTGAATTGGTCTCTCTAAACCCACACACAACCTCTTTGTCTTGCCTTCCTCAAGATGGAAAATTAGATACAGCTCTTGACATCCTTAAACCTAACTGTGGCCATATGACACCTTTCTGGCTAGTTTAATAACATGCTGGAATCTCTCTAGGGAGCTACTGCTTCCTTCCTAGAAAGACAAAGTTACATTACTAGAAAGCAATCTGTTCCATGCCCTTCACACACCTTCTATCGGCACTTGAAGACATAGATTCCCTCATTTTAAGGAAGCTCTAGGAGGGGCCCTAGGCCTAGTTTTGGTAAATTTGCCTAAGTAGAATTGCCAACATTTTAGAAAGTCAATCTAACACAATGATATTGCAGAAGCAAGATAATAATATAACATATTTAAGCATATATGTATTCTTGTTTTACATTTGAAAAGATGTGTTTCAAATAATGCTATTCCTATTATTTACTAGTAGTATTAATAGGAGACCTTAACAAATATTTAAAAGAAAAACTTATAATAATATTTTATATTTCTGTTGTTGCAGTCAATTATTTAAGTCCTTGAAAACTCTCTATTGGATATATATGCCTTGGGCTATGTTAATATATATGCTTAATATGCCTAATAGCATGCTTTTTTAAAAGAGAATGGAATTATAGTAAAACTAATTAAATACATATTGCCTATATATAATAAAACGACAGCTAAGTTTCAGTCCCATGATACAGTTGGCTAGGCTTAATCTCCCTATTTACTTCTCTAATAATTCTCTGAAGTGCTTGAACTCCTTAGTGTATCCTTTCTTCAAGAGAGTTGGGACAAAAATGGCATGTAACTAAATGTAAAATTGATGTTGTTCTGAAGATCTTCCTTCCTGCCTCCTTCATTACAACGATTTTTGGTGTGTCACAGACATGGAAATGTCAAGGTGGTATGGGTCTTCTCCAAAGTGCATTTGAGTATGGAGGGTTTAATGTTTTATTTACTTGCAACAGCAAGTTTTTAGACACATATGAGTTAGTTTTAATCCAAAATGGCCTTTCTCTTTTGTACCTACAGGCTTATTATAGCAGACCAGTGGTGGTGTCTGCCCCCTGGGTCCTTGGCATTTTCCAAATGTATACAGATATACAACATGTAAAAATGGCTATAATTTTAAACACTCTAAAGTTTTACCTGTCTCAAGGAAAATGGGTTTGAAGCACAAAAGTATTCTGAATTTGTGAAGTCAAGTTTTAATTGCAAATAAGTAATGGTTGTGATGAAGAAAACAGAAAATCTTGTTCATATTGGCTGTCCTTCTGAATTCTGAGTCACAACATTACTCTTTATGGGGATGCCATAAAGAAGTTCATTCTCTTCTACACACACACACACACACACACACACACACATACACCTCTAGAAGCTATATAGAGCGGCTTCTCATGTAAGGAAAAGAAAATATTGAGTAAATTGGGTGGGCTGGAGTTACAGTTATTATTCTGCAATGTCACAGGAAATTTGTCACAGTGCTCCTCAGAAAACCTTATACATTTTCCTAATACTGTGCAAATCTGCTATTTATTCTACTCAGCAATATCTTCTTTAAAAAAATTGTGCTCTGATTTTAAATTGAAATCCTGGTTGAGCTCACTATTGAGTATTGTGTACATATTTTATAAGGTTGATAAGCTCAATAGCAAAAAGAAAAGCAGACCAATTATACATTGAGTGAAGAAATTACTGAAAATGTTCATTATGGAATTTTTCTGTAGTCCAGTAACTTCACTCCTAAGTATATACCTGAAAGTATTAAACTAAGTTGAATGCCTACATACATACATATACATATATGTGCATAGTAAAACCAGTCACAATAGATAAAAGGTATAAATAGTCTAATTTTTCATCAATCTGAGAATGAATACAAAAAATATGTCAAGCCATATGATGGGTTCTAATGTCAACTTGACAAGACCTGGAATCACCAATGAAGGATTATGTAGCTTAGGTTAGCCTCTGTGCATGTCTGTGAGCAATTATATTGAATAAATTAATTAGAGTGGAAAGAGCCATCTTAACTGTGGACAGCACCATTCCATTACCTGGTGTCCTGGACTACATAAAGAAGATAGCTTGCTAAACACCAACCAGCATTCAGCATCCATCACTCTCTGTAACAAAGTGCCTCAAGCCACCACGCATTCCCTGCCATGATACACTAGATATAACCTGGAACTATAAACTAGAATGAACCTTTCCTCCTCGTTTAAACTGATTTTTGTCAGGTATTTTGTCCCAGTAATAACAACAACAAAAGCAACTAATACATACCCATACATTAGAACATCATTTGCTTATAGAAGAAAAATTAAGTAATGATACATGATCCATGTAAATGAATCTTGAAAGCAATATGCTAAGTTTTTTTTTTTTTTTTTTTTTTGGTTTTTCAAGGTAGGGTCTCACTCTAGCCCAGGCTGACCTGGAATTCACCATGGAGTCTCAGGGTGGCGTCGAACTCACGGCGATCCTCCTACCTCTGCCTCCCGAGTGCTGGGATTAAAGGCGTGCGCCACCACGCCCGGCTGCAATATGCTAAGTTTTAAAAATCTAGGTAAAAATGTAATATGTTAAAGAATTTCATCTATATGAAATACCAACATAGGAAAATATACAAAAACAGAAAGCAGATTAGTGGTTGCCAGAGACTAGCAGAAGAGGAAGAAGGAGCAGGAGTTGGGAGGGAATACTGGATGTATATGGCTTTTTCATCTGGGAGGTGATGAAAACATTTTGTAGCTAGATAGATATTCCAGCTACACAATATTGTGCATGTTCAAAATGTGAAAGAGCTGTACTCTTAAAAATGGTTAATTTTCTGTTATATGAACTTTTACCTCAAATGCAAAAATAGGTAATAGATATTTCTGACCTTATTCAGAAAGTACTTATAATGTATCATTAACTTAAAAATGCAATAGAAGAGCAAGAGTTTTAGGACAACCCTGCTTTGGTAAAGTAATAGTAGTGATGATATATTATAAATACATGCATGTAGGTATATAGAAAAAAATAATTTGAAAGTGTTACAATGAACATTCACAGAAATCTATGGAGAGTAGAATTACAGGAAATATCCATTATATATGTATCACTTTTTTTACAAAGAAAACATAAAGCCAGGCATGGTGGTGCATGTCTTTAATCCCAACACTTGAGAGGCAGAGGTAGGAGGAGTTGGAGGCCACCCTGAGACTACATATTGAATTCCAGGTCAGCCTGGGCCAGTGAGATCCTACCTCAAAAAACCAAAAAAAAAAAAAAAAAAAAAGAAACATAATACGTGCAACAAATTTCTACAAAATAATTATTGATTCCTCCCACACATGATTAAATTAACACGAATTTTCATCCTACTTATCTATCTCAGCTTTATTTGTAATGTATCATGTTTTAATTTCAATATTAACATTTAAAAAAAAATATTGCATCTTCACCTGTCCTTTGTCCCTCTTCAACTTAAGAGCTGTCTTCCTACATTGGTGGGTAAGAATTGTTTCAATGAAAATGGGAATGGTAAGGTATACCTTGCCCCCTTCACTCAAGCTGCACCCTGAAGTACTATATATATATTAGAAATGTCTTGAGACATCTAGCACATGGATGACCCTTAATTTCCAGCCCTGGATGCTTCAGATCACAGAGATGATGCAATCTAAAATGAAATTTCTTCGAGCAAATTCTTAAGAAGATAGTGACTGCTAATGGCAATATGAAGCTGAGGGTGCAGTTCAGTGGAGGAGCACTTGCCTAGCGTGTATGAGGCCCTGGGGTTGACCCCCACCACTGCAAACAACAAAAACAGGCAGTACAGAATTGAAACATTTGCAAACCAAAAGACACAATTTACTCTTCCTCTGGAATAGTCCCTTGGTTGAATAATGAAAATTTTAGTCATATATAGTCAGTATATTATCCAGGAAGGTTTACAGAAACACTTTCTGAGGAGCTTTCAATATGATTCTTGAAATCATAAAGATAGGCATCATCGTGAGGCAAAGACATCTCTGGAGCAGGGTAAATGCAGAATTTTGAATTTTCAATTACTGCTTCTAATGGGATAGCTGCTATCTGTATTTTGTCTTTTGGAGTTTTATGTAATGATTCACTTCAAGAAGAAAGCAAGGCTTTTCCACTATAAAAATGTTGTTTAAGGGCTGGAGAGATAGCTTAGCAGTTAAGGCACTTGCCTGCACAGCTAAAGGATCTCAGTTCAATTCCCCAGGACCTATGTAATCCAGATGCACAAGGTGGCACATGTGTTTGGAGTTCGTTTGCAGTGGCTGGAAGTCCTGGCGTGCCCATTCTCTCTCTCTCTCTCTCTCTCTCTCTCTCTCTCTGTCTTTCCCTCTCTCAAATAAATAAATAAAAATAAAATATTTTTAATCTTGTTTTAAAAAGTCAGACTTTAAACATGTAAAGCAGTGCGTTTCTGTCCTTTCTTACTGCTGACCATGTGGCTTAACTGATTTGTGGTTGTGGCTGTGTTGGTCCTCATGGGGACAGATGAGGTGCAGCATGGTCTGGAAGCTTTTGCTTAGAAGTAAAGAGGAAGATGCTTTATTTGGGATAACATCACTATGAATAGTAGACTAGTGATATTCAAATTATAGAAAGACATGAGCCCAGCCCACGTTGGATATTTTAAATCACCAATTTGTTTAATATATAATAAAAAACAGTACAAGATTTAGTCAGGTCCTCTGACTTGAATCTTCATTCTGCCATGACCTTGGATGTGTTGCTAAACATCTCTCTCAAGCTCTGTTTCTTCCTTTGTAAATTAGCAACACAAATGCCAACTTCACAATAACTCAAAAATTAAGTAAGAGGATGTATATGAAGATTTATGTCATATCTTAGGTGCCTGATTCAGGTTTCATTTTTATTAATACTAGTGATTCAAATTTTTGAAGATCTATGGTAATGACACCCTCTGTAAGACTTACTGTAAGAGATCTTGAGACTGGTCACAGTGTCCCATGACAAATTGTTTCTTGAAGACAAAACACCAAACCACACAAACATCTTGACAGATCCACAGCTGGCCTCCTCTTACCCTTAACATCACATTGGAAAAGGTAGCTCAGAAATCCTGGCACACATACAGCGAAAAGACCAATCTTTATTGTCATCAATTTATCCATTTCATTTTTACTGATCAGAACATAAGGTGCAAAGTTTTATATTGGAAGGAATGATATTTTCAAACCTGTCTTGGGACTTGTCAAATGTACTATTTTCCAAGGATCTGAGTGAGTTCTATTTTCCAAGGCTGGGACACTTATAAACCAGTTTTTGCCATAAACTACCATTCTATAGCAACTCCTTAAACCATCATGTTCAGGGTCAGACTATTTTTATGTTAGACTCTTTTTTCTAAGAAACAAGTAATTATTTTATAACTTTGTTCTTGTTTACTAAGACAAAAATACAAGATTAGAATCTGTACAAACTGACATTGAAAATCAAAACTGTCTTAAGAGCTACCGTAAAAATATGTTATTCTATTTACATTAAAAAAAAAATAGTGACACCTGACTGGGTGGTTAATAGTTTGAGGAACTCACTTAAGCTTTGACTAGTAACTATGATCAGACAAGAAAATTAAAGCATAGGATACTACTTAAGGTGAATATGTAGCCTCACTAGAAATAAAACATTTAAAATAAAAAGAAAGATTTTAAAAAAAAATCAACATTTTGTTCTCTCAAACAATGTAGTAGGAAAAATAGCAAAATTAATTCTAAAAGGCTATTTTCTTATAATTTCCTGGGAATACTATGTTTATAAATAAGAAGACATGTTAACACTACATATTCTCTATCTCAAGGAATTAGACCCATTTGTGGATGTGGCAGTCTAAAATGTAACACCCACAAATACCAAGAGATGGCACTACATTGCATCTGCTCTGGGTTGCTGCCTCAGAACCTGCCTTTCCGGTTTCTCTGCCTCATTGACTCTTGGTCTTGTTTCAGAAACATTGCCTTCCTCTATTGCTATTGCCTGATCATTTTCCACTTTGTATCTTTCTCTCTTATATTTTAATCCTGCAACTATATTATTTAACTCCCTAATAGCATCATATAATTGGGGAACCTTGATATTAACTCTGAAAAGCATTTTAGGGGGATTCATTTGGCCTGAAACATGCTACATAAAAGTGCTGTTTTATTATGTGTGATGGTGATGACTGTGATTAGGGTAGGTCGTTTGCAAAGACAAATTATTTCAACGTCCAGGAAACAGAGGCCTAAGGCTGCCTCTTTCCTCTTTTAGAGCCCTTGGGCTCTAGTAAAACTGTCCACTGCACATGTTTCATTTATTTATTCTTGTCATTTAATCATTTCTGTTTTTAAATTGCATTGGAAAAGAAAAAAAAAATGCCATCCTTCCACAGCATGGTGTGGTGAAAATAGACTTGCATAGGAGCCGGGAGACCTGAATCCCATTTGAGTTTCTTACATACTACTTGCACAGGTTATAGAAAATCACCTGGTTTAGAGTCACTGTCTCTTTATCAGGCGAGGTTATCAAACAGAGTGCCTGCTATATTCCCATCTGCATGTAAAAAACATTCAAATTGCAAAATGTTAGCAGCACCGAGAAAAAGGAATGGAACATCCCCAAATGCCAAAGTAGACTATTTGCAAGTCTCTGAAAACCAGACATAGGACGAAGGCCCTATCCCCGATAAATTAGAACTCATGGTGAAAATATGAGAATCTTCTGGTCATGTGCGGGCTTGAGTACTTTCCACCTCCGCACTGGCATTTGAAATATCCATCAGAGCTGATCTCCTCTCTCTCTCTCTCTCTCTCTCTCTCTCTCTCTCTCTCTCTCCCCCTCCCTCTCTCTCTTACACACACACCTGAAAAGTAACCCTGCTGGGGGCATCATTTGGTGACACAGGTAAAAATCACAAAAGAGAATTCTGTCTATCAGAGTATGAATGTGAGATAACTCCCATAGAGTTGTGTGTGTGTGTGTATATGTGTGTGCATGCGTGTGTGTGTGTTTGAACACTAGAATGGCAGTGGCACAATTTTGGAATGGAATAATTTGGGGCAGGCATTGAGATTTTAGCCTGGCCCTGTTTCTTGTCCACTCTCTGATTCCTGATTGCAGGGCAATGTGACCTAACCTCATCTCATGCTCTTGCCACCATACCTTCACTGCCACAATAGCTGTGCCCTCAAACTATAAACCAAAAAAATCAATAGCTCTCCCTTTAAGTTGCCTCTTGTCAGTTATTTGGTCACAGTAATGAAAAAGTAACTAATCTAGTGTCTGTGGCTACCGACCTGCCCCACCGTGTTCCTTCTCCAGGTCACCAAAAGTAAAGTACTAGCATAGTCACCACCAGCATTTCTTTTCTGCTTCCTTCAATTTGACCCTGAAGATCCTGCCATAAAATATTTATGTGGTGACCAGTGGGAGTTGTTTTAATTATAAAAGAATATTGCAAATGAATAGATGTGACCCTGTAAGGATAATATAGGAAAGAAAACTATTTATTCTTCAGTTCAAAAAAGGAAAGAATTATTTCTTTGAATATTCAAGGGGTACCTTTGATGAAGAAAAGTAAATGTATCTTAGAGAAAGAACATGAATTCCAAAATGTCTAATTTGCACTCTGAGGAATATTCTAGAGAATATTTGTGTCTATTACATAAGAGTAAGCTTACATAATAAGGCTGTAAATCTAAGAATATAAAAAAACTGATATGTATAAAATACATAGTTATAAATTTAAAATTTGTTGGAAGCAGAGAACAGCAGACAGGTTGTAGCAGAAAATTGAATTACTCAAGTTAGAAACAAAAACAAGTAATTTCTCTAGAATTTTTTCATTATTAGATAAAAACTAATATGACAACGATTTTAGGGGGAGGAGAGAAGGAAAGAGGAAAGAAATAAAAAGCCTGGAAAAAAAAAGACAGGGACTTGGAAAAAAACATGCTAGGCAAGGTTGCATAGTCTCAGAAGAACAAACGCTGCATGTCCTCTCTCATAAGCAATTTTTAACCTAGACCAGCATCAATTAATTGTAAGCCATTATAAATATTAACAGTAGGGACATAGTACTAGAATGAAGCTAGGGAAAAGAAGAAATATGGAGGGATGGAAAGAAGGGCTACTTGACAACAAGCTGAGGGTCGAAAGAAAGAAAGAAGGAAAGAAAGAAAGAAAGAAAGAAAGAAAGAAAGAAAGAAAGAAAGAAAGAAAGGAAGGAAGGAAGAAAGGAAGGAAGGAAGGAAGAAAGAAACAAAGAAGAGGAAAGGAGAAGAAAATAACAGAAGAGAGAAAGAAGAAGACAAAGAAAAGATGGAAAGGCCTTGGGGGTAGAGGAAGGAAGATGGGGGAATACACAGAATTAATGGCAACATGAATAAATTCCATAAAAACCTTCTGCCTGGATATCATTCTACAAGTCATGCCCGCAATAAGGGGGAGAGGGGAACTGAACAGAAGAGCCCCATAAAAGTGGAAAAAGCATAACCTTAAAATCATGGGCACTGGCTGGTTAATTCACAGGACCAGAATTGGGTTGACTCCCACAGTGAGCTGTTAGTCAGAGAGATATGAGGTCCCCAAAATTATACAGACCATTGCCCAAATACTTAGTTACCTTCAAGAGCTAAAAAAGTAAATCCCTAATGCTAAAGACACCACATCCTGTGGACACAGGACATCATGTGACCATGCTGGAACTGAGAAGGAATACAGATCTTCCCCAGATAGCACCCATAGTACTGTAAAGTGCAACAAGAGAAGCTGGAAAATAACACTTGTCAACTGATTGATTAAGCAGGAGATCCTTCCAGATAGAAAAATCAGCCAGCTGAGCAAGAAAAATGTACTTGTGCAATAGCAGCATAGGGCCAGTGCAGGTAACCAACTGCTCACTGACCCATTCAGTGGGGATGAACTCATCTGGCTCTGGAAACCAAGCCATATTCCCTAAGACAGAAGACCAACAGGCTTCAGAGAGAACCTCCAATGCTCTTTAACTAAGAAGAGTGGACACAGACATCAATAAGTCTCTCTATCAACCTAGCTTACCCCTTTTAATTCAAACTGCTCTCAACTTTAGTTGGAGTAGCTATTCAACGTTACAGATGGTGGAGAATACTGGTGAGAACCAGGATTCATTAACACATCAAAATAGAAAAATAACTGCCTACCATGAGATGGGTCACCTCTACCTTACCTGCCGGACCCAGAAGTCACTAATGAGAAAGCAGTGACAGGAATATGGCTGGCTCTCTATCGGGGCTAGCCTGAAAACCAGTTTAAGAAAGATGATGACAGACACTGTGGTCACTGAAACCTCATCAAAACAAAGATCCATAGGCTACAGAGAAAGCAACAATAAATCAGATCCCTATTTTACCCACCAAAGCTCAGGGAACATTGCTGAAGAGGGAGCAGAAAGATTGTAAGAGCCTCAGGGTGGGTCAGAATAGTTTGAGGCACTGTATCCTCTCCCCTGCACGGCCCTGCCCCACAAGACCGACTGAGGCCTTTTGGTCTCCCAACAAACACCAATAACCCCATCAAAGAGGACCCACAGCAGAATTGAGGTGAGGGTGAGAGGGTCTAAAAGTACAACCTTTTAATTTAAAAAAATCAATAAATAACTTAAAAATTTAAAAAGGACAGGCACAGGGTTATGGAGAAAGTAGGCCAGACCCTTATTCCTGAATCTTCCCAGTGCCTAGGTCTGGGTTCCCTACACAGATTGTGTGTGGAGGGATGGGTGCTGCAATGTCTCCTGGCTCCTCCCAGTTCCTCCCAGTCCCCTGGTCCTGGTAGGTCTCATTGTGCCTTGCTTGGGGAGGCCTGCTTCGTGAGTGAGCTGTGGAATCAGGCCTTTTGCTCTGTTATCCTGACTGGCCTCTGTATACCAATATTCCTGTTCACCTGACTCAGAGGGTCCTAGAAGTTAGACTAAAAGGTGGAACCCTTAAGAGGTCCTGTTTCTCTTTCTTCTGTCTTTTCTTGTTTTCTTTTCCCTTGTGCTGACCTGTAACTCCCTGTACCATGATGTGGCTTACATCCTCAATGAGTTATTGATCAGAGAGACCTACTAGATCTCCCAAAACAACCAAGACAGACTTCTGTCAGAGCACTTGATTACCCACCAGAGGTTAATGGTAAGACCCCACTGCTGAAGACACCATATTCTGTTGGCATGGACCATGGTTGGAATCTGGAAGAGTGCCAGTCCCAAGACAATTAGCCCATCTAGTGCTGGAAGGCCCTACATGAGCTACTGGGGGAAAGTGGCCAACACCTGTCCAAGCAACTCAAAGTCTAAGAGACTTAGAAGGAAACAACCTGATGTGATGCTCACACAAGTGCAATAATGGCGCACATCCATGGTGTGTAACCAACTGCTCTTGGATTGGCTAATAGATCTGTTCAGTGGAAAGGAAACTGTATCTGGAACTGGGAAAGAAGTCAGAATCATATCTAGATAATGATTCTGCTTTCTATTGACAAGCTTCCACTAATCTTAGGATATAAGAGGGTCTATACCCTTTAAATTCTCTCTAAATTAATAATTGCTATCCAATTTCACCAGGGCTGACTTCACTCTTCATTGGAGAATCTGCTTTTCTTTTTCAGATGGGCGCTGGAACTCCCACAGTCCTCTCATGATTCTTTGTCATTCTTTCATTAACCCCAACTTTACCCTGACCCTGGCTGTCCATCTGCTTTCTCTTACCATAGCTTATTGGGAATGGCCTAGAATTTAATATAAATGAACTCATATAGGGTGTGTTTTATATGGCTTTGGGCCCCCAGTACAATTATCCTTTTAGTTATTCATTTTTAGGTTAGCATACAAAGTAATTGGTTTCATTGTGGTATCTTCATACATATATCATTATACTTTGTTCTCATTTGTTCTTCTCCCCCATTGCCTCACCCATTTCCCTCTCCAGCTAGTGCCCTTCCTTGATCTAGTCCCCTCTCCTGCTTTCTTGTTATGTGTGTTCCGCTTACCCTGTTTTACACTTCCCTTAAGCTCTCTTCCTCCCCTCTCATGATCCTTTCTCTAGTTTTGTGACCAGTACCTTTTACACATACAAACACACACACACACACACACACACACACACACACACACACCCTGCAATTTTAAATTTACGTTCCATATATGTGGTGGTTTGGGTCAGATGACTCCCAAAACTCATGTAGTCTGAATGCTTGGTCCCCAGCTGGTGGCAATTTGGGAAGTGGAGCCTTGCTGGAGAAATTGTATTTCTGGGGGAAGACTTAGGGTGTGGTAGCTAGCTCCTCCGTACAGGAGTTTAGCTTACTTTCCTGCTGCTGTTTTGCACCCATTGCTGTCAAGGAAGTGATGTCCAGCCACTGCTCATGCCATGCTTTCCCCTTCCATCATGAAGCTTCCTCTCAAGACTGTAAGCCAAAATAAATCCATCTCTCTCATCAGCTGCTGTTGGCTGGGTGTTTTATTCCAGCAACAAGAAGGTAATACAACAACATGTAAGAGAAAGTATGCAGCATTTGTCTTTCTGGGTGTGCCACATTTTGCTTAACAAAATGTTTTCCAGTCACATTCATTTTATTGAAAATGTCATGATTTCATTTTTCTTTACTTCTGCATAAAAGCCCATTGTGTATATACACCACATTTTCATTATCCATTCATCTCTTGATGGACATCATAGGCTGGTTACATTTCCTCACTATTGTGAATAGTGCCACAATAAATGTGGACCTTGACACAATTATTTTGAGATTTATTCATGTTATAGCCTGTATCAATAATTTCTTTTTTTATTGCTGATCAATATCTCATTGTATGAAAAAATTACAGTTTATCTATGCATCAGTTGGTAGATATTAGTATGTCTCCAGTTTTTCATGATTACAAATAGAGCTGCTATGGGCATTGCAAGCAATTCTTTGTAAAGATATATGCTTTCCCTCCTGTTGTGTAATTACCTAGAAGAGAAATGTCTGGGTCACATGGGATATGTGCAATTTTTAAGAAACCTTTCCAATGTAATCATATCCTATTCCTGCGACATGAGCTCTGTGAGAATTCTGATTATGTCCACTCTTTGTCAGCTCTTTCAATAGTCAGCCTTTTTGCCATCTTAACTATTCTAATAGATATATAGTCATTACCACATAATGCTTTAATATGTATTTCCCAAATAAGATATGCTGAACACATTTATAAGCATATCTGTCATGCATATATTTTGGTGGCATATATATATATATATATATATATATATATGTGTGTGTGTGTGTGTGTGTGTGTGTGTGTGTGTATAATTATATATAAGTATATAATTTATATATATAATTATATATATAATTTATATATATTTGTGTGTATATACATATCTTATGTCCATTTTCAACTGGATGGTCCATGTTCTTATTTAATTTTAAGCATCAGATTGTATCTCATATCCTTGTGGTCTTAACAGTGTTTTTCAAGGTTCAGTAGGTTTTAATATTGATAAAGACCAACTTGTTATTTCTTGTATTATTCTTTTCATATTGTATCTATAGAATTTTTGCCTTAGGCAAAGGTCAGAAAAGTTTTCATCTCTTCCAGAAATCTTGGACCTATAGATTGTTCATGTGTGTCTATTATCCATTATATGTTCATCTTTTTATGGTGTTTAGTATAAGCTGAAATTAATCTTTAGTATGTGAATTTCCAGTTTTCCAAGCATAACTTATGAAACTTATGTTGGTTTCTGCAATGGGATTTCCCTAGGCTAAAAATAACTGTCCATCTATTTATGTGAATTGATTTCCAACCTATTTGTTTTGTTCCATTGACCCATTTGTCAGTCTTGGCATCAGTACTACAGTCTTGATTATGGTAACATTTTAATCAACTTGAAATAAAGAGTTGTTACTAATCCATCTTTGCTCTTCTAATTTCAAAATTGGTTTGGTTATGCCAGAGCCCTTGCATTTCCAAAAAAAATTTTAAACAATGTCTAACTCCATACCAAAGAAGGGGGGCTTTATAGTTTGGACTGAGTATACATCAAATTTATAGATCAATTTAAGGAAAACTGACATTTTAACAACATTGAGTCTTCTGAACCATAAATTGTTTATTTGTGTTGTTTAATCTGCTTCAGCAGTGCTGTGTCCTTTAAAGTATACATGTCATTTGCATATTTTCTCAGATGTATATCTAAGTATTCAATTATTTTAATGCTATTCAACATATTTTAATTTGCTTTTCAATAATAATATGGTTTATTTTTATATATTGATAATGAAGCCTTGCTAAAGTCATTTAATTCTTGCAGCCATTTGTGCATAGAGTTCATGAGAATTTTCACATTTATAATAATATCCAAATACAGTTTTATTTCTTCCCTGATTTTATGTTTTATTTTTCTTGCTTTGTATTAGTGGCTAGAATCTCGTGTATAATATTGAATAGAGGTAACAAAAATTGGCACTTGATCCTAATAGGGAAGCATTCAACCTTTCACCATGAGGTATGATATGACCTGATAGTTTTCATAGATACAAATTATAGGGGGAAAATACCTTCTATTTCTACTGTATTGAGATTTACAGGAAATAGTATGAAATTGAAGTGGTATTTCTAGGTTTATTGAAGTAAGCATATGTTGTTGGATTTTTATAGAAGTATATTTAATAACTACATGTCAAATCAATCTTAAATCTTGGGCTAAGTCCTACTGGTCCTTGATCTTTTTGTACCTTGTTGATAACAATTTGCTAAAATTAGGTTAAGGATATTTGCATCTTAGCTCATAAGAAAAATTATTTGATAGTTTCTTTCTCTGTAAAATGTCTGCCTGTGTTCAGTATCCAGATAATGCTTGCTTCATAGACTTAACAGAGATATCTGCCCTTTTTATATTTTCTGCAAAAAAAAAAATCTACCATTACTTAGCTTTTAAATATTTATTATAACTTTGTGGTGAAACCATCTACACCTGGATTTTTCTTTGCAGGAGTAAATGAAATATTTGTTTAACTTAGATAATAAAGATAGAACTGGTTAGGTGATATTTTTCTTCTTGAGTGATCTCTGATAGTTACATCTGTTGAGGAATTTTCCATTTCATCTAAGTTGTCAATGTATTGGCAGAATGTTGTTAATAATATTTATTTCATATCCTTTGCAAACATCTGTAGGAATTGTAGCAATTATTTCATTTATTTTAATTCATATCTTCTCCTTTTTCAGAACAGTCTATATAAAGGATTTTATCAATTCTATTGATCTCAAGGAATCATTTTTTGATTATATTTTTCTCTTATTTGTCTGATTGCCATTTAATTAACTTCTATCCTAAACTTCTTTCCTTTTAATTACTTTGAGTTTTGATCTGGTTTTTATATTCTTTGATGTGGAAGCTATAATTATTAACTAGAAATAACCCCAATTTTCTTTTCTACTATATATTTATTGTCCTGAAAGTTTCCTTCTGGTATATTGCATCCCAGTTATTTGAATATATTCTCATTTCCATTCATTTCAAAATACTTCCCAATTCTTCTTTGGCCCCATGCTTTCTATATTAGGGCATTGATTTTATTTCCAGTGGAGGAGCTCTTTCAGAAACCTTTCTGTTCCTAATTTGTAATTTAATTCTACTGTGGTCAAAGAACATAATTTATACCAATTGAATCCTTCACATGTTTTTGAGATTGTTCTTTTGAGTCATAACATTTTTAATCTTGGCAACTATTCTATGGGCATTTGAAAAAATTTTATTATGTTTTTGGTGAATTATGTATTTAAGTCCCTTTAATTAGTAGTGTTATTTAAATCATCTCTATCCTTAGTGGATTTTCTTTTATTATTTAATCAGTTCTTGAAAGAGGGTTATTAAAATCTCAAGCTCAGCATAGTCAGAGCTATGTATATAACTTCTTATAGTTCGATCAGGTTTTACTTCAATTATTTAAATTTCTATTATTTAGGACTTCTTTCTTTTTGTTAACTTGGCTAAGGATTTAACAATCTTACTGACTTTCGCAAAGAAGCAACTTTTCATTTGATTGAATCTATGAGTGGTTATTTCAGTCTCGATTTTATTCATTTCCACCCTGATCTTTATTATTTCTTTACATTGACAGGAGTGGGATTGACTTCATATTTTCCTAGACCCTTGAGATGCATCATTAGGTTATTCATTTGAAATCTGATTTTTTTTAAATGTGCTCTGGCATGCCCAATTAAAAAATCAGATTTCAAATGAAATGCCAGAGCCTCTAGCCACTACAAACAAACTCCAGATGCATGTGACACCTTGTGCATCTGGCTTATGTGGGTTCTGGGGCAATCGAACCTGAACCCTTAGGCTTTGCAAGCAAGTGCCTTAACTACTAAGCAATTTCTCCAGCCCTTCTCTGATTTTTTAATATGATAATTTATAACTATAAACCTTCCTCTCAGGACTGTCTTAGCTGTGACCCAGAGGACCTGATAGATTTAATTGTTACTTTCATTTGTGTCTCATAAGTTATTTTTGGTCTTTTCCCTGATTTTTTCAATGGCCGACTATTCATTTGAAAGTATTCATTTAGTCTCTAAGAATTTGTTTATTTTCTTTAGTCTTTCCTGCTGTTAATTTCTCCTTTTATTCTGCTGCATTCTGATAGGATATAATAAATTATATTATTTTTTGCATCTGTTAAAGCTTACTTTATAGTGTACTATGCAATCAAGTTTCAAGAAGCTTCCCCATGCTGCTCAGAAGAATGTGTATTGCCTACCTGTTGAATGGAATACTCTATAAATGTACAGTAAGTCTAGTTAATCTATGGTATTGTTTAGATCTAAAGTTTCTTTGCTGAGTTTTTACTTTAGAGGGCTTATCTAAATGTGAGAATGGGGTATGGAAATCTCTCACTCCTACTATGTAAGGACGAATGTGGTCTCTTATGTGCTTTAGTGTTTGCTTTGTGAATTTTGGAGTCAAAGTAAGAGATGAAAAGAGAGTTGTTAGAGCAGACTGCAGTGCAATCCAGAATATCATTAGAGAATACTTTGATAACCTTATTCCAAAACTCTGAAAAACCTAGAAGAAATGATTTTTTTTAATTTTTTATTATTTATTTATTTATTTATTTATTAGAGGCAGAGAGAGGGAGAGATAGAGAGAGTGTGAGAATATGCACACCAGGGTCTCTAGCCACTGCAAATGAACTCCAGATGCGTGTGCCACCATGTGCATCTGGCTTACATTGGACCTGGAGAATCGAACCTGGGTCCTTAGGCTTTGCAGGCATGTGCCTTAACCAGTAAGCCATCTTTCCAGACCTAAATTTTTAAATGTATATAACCTACCAAAATCAAAACTGAAAGAGATACTCAACTTAAATAGAATAATTACCAGCCAGAATATTTATGCTATAATTAAGTTTTACCATAAAGCAAAGCCAGATGGACTCACTGGAGAATTGTATAAAATTTTTAATACCTACTCTTAAATTGTTCCACAAAGTAGAAAGTAAAACAATACAACCACATTCATTCTATGAAGATAGTATTACCCTGATTCCCAAAATGGATAAAGACACAACAAAGAAGACAGACAAGAAAGAGAGTAGCAAAGAAGGGAGAGGAGATAAGGAAAGACATTGTGGGGGGCTACAGAGGGAAGAGAATCACAGGAAACAATCTGTGTTTGAGAATTTCATAGTGATCTCTGCTGCAGTGACCTTGTTGCAGGAAAAGCACCCAACCAAAATCAGTTTGTGGGAAAGGGTTTATGTTGGCTGACAGACTTGAGGGGAAACTCTGTGGTGGCAGGGAAAAACAAAGCATGAACAGAAGCTGGATATCACCTCCTTGCCTGGCAAGGGAAAACTGGTTATAACACCTATAAGTCTGCCCCCAACAGGACACCACCTCCAGGAGGCTCCAATTCTCAAATTACAACCAGCTGGTGACCTAGCTGGACACATGAATTTATGGGACACACGTGAATCAAACCCACCACATGAGCTAATACCTTGTAAGGTAATTCTACAAAAGCTCCTATAGCATACTACTTGGTACCATCTTTTCTTTCTTTCTTTCTTTTTTGTTTTTTTGTTTGTTTTTTGTTTTGTTTTTTTGAGGTAGGGTCTCACTCTAGCCTAGGCTGACCTAGAATTCACTATGTAGTCTTTTGTGTCCTTATTGTCATGTATTTAAGGCATTATAACTTTTTACCTAAACATAATTAGAATTTGAATATATTAAAATTTAAATTACAAACCTACTTACTATTTTTGGCATGTCTTAGTCTTTTGAGTAGAAGCATTTTTCTACCAGCTATCATCTTCCTTTGTCCAGAAGTTTTCTTCTAGCATTTTTTGTCATCATATAATCTTCTGCTGAGTCTTTTAACTTTTACGTGTTTCAAAAGTCTGTATTCTCTCTGCTGTCCTGAAAAGTATTTTCATTGAGTAGAATTCTATGTGTTGAAAAGCTACCTCACTGTTTATTATTTCATTTGCATTTTTTCCAAAGAAAAATCTATTGGGTTTTTGTCTCTTTGTTCCTGGATACATAACACATCTTATTTTTCCTTTCTTAGGTGCTATTGAGATTTTTTTGTACTGCCATTAGTTTTGAGTGATTTACCTGGAAGTAGTTCTTTGTTTTTTGTTTTGCTTTGCTTTTTCTTTATGGATCTAGGCCTTCCGGTTCCTTGAGCTTCCTACGTCTCTAGCTTTGTAATCCTCATCATATTTCAAGAATTTAAGCCATTATTTATTTAGTATTTTTTTCTGTCATCACTTGTCTATCCTCCTTGTAGCAACTCAAATTACGTGAACACTAAGATTCTTGAAGTTGTTCCCACAGTGCATACCCTCTACTTTGTTATCATCGTCCCTGTCCACTCCTTGTCCTCCCAGCCATGTTTCTTTTTTTTGGGGTTTTTGAGGTAGGGTCTCACTCTAACCCAGGTTGACCTGAAATTCACTATGTAGTCTCAGGGTGGCCTCCAACTCACAGCGATCCTCCTACCTCTGCCTCCCAAGTGCTGGGATTAAAGGCATGTGCCACGACGCCCAACTTCCAGCCATGTTTCTAATGGGAAACGTTCTGTTGCTATATCTTCAGATTCATTTTTCTCCTGTCATGTCTAATTTTCCTCAATTTAATCAAATGTGGTTACCTTTTCAATACTGTAGACTGTAATTCTAGAAGTTCAATTTAGGTGTTTACTTTATGTCATCTATATGCTTCCTCAAAATTTTGAATATAATGAGTATAATTAGAATAACTTTCTAATGCTATTAACTGATAACTTTAGTGTTATATCAATTCCATTCTCATTTTCATTGAATG
Source organism: Dipus sagitta (assembly GCA_036346955.1). Taxonomy (NCBI): domain Eukaryota; kingdom Metazoa; phylum Chordata; class Mammalia; order Rodentia; family Dipodidae; genus Dipus; species Dipus sagitta. The sequence continues at coordinate 122,820,389 of CM070772.1, forward strand.
ACTTATGTCTTCACCATGGGTAATATTCTGCTATTTATTTACATGTCTAAAAATTTTTATTGGATTCTAGACACTGGCACTTTCGGTTTTCTTTCTGTGAGGCTATTTTTGTAAGTATTCAAAGGCTTTGACAGACTGATTATTCAGTTATATTATCTGGAAGCTATTTGTCCTTGAGGTCTTCATTTTAACATTTGTTACAAAGAACTTGAGTACTGCTCATGATGGAGCTATATACTCCCCACTACTAACTATATTACCCAAATATATATATATATTACCCAATTCACCATGAATTACAAGATTTTCTAGTACACAGTGCAGGAACGACCATCTTTCCCACTGCAGTATGTTCTAGACATGGAGTCATGGCTCTCTCCTTCACCTTCACATGGCCTTTGCCTGACTGTCATAGTTTTTCTCTCCCTCCTCTCTCTCTCTCTCTCTCTCTGCCTCTTGGTCCTCTCCCTCTCTTGCTCTCTTCCCTCCTCTTCCCATTTTCCTACACTCTGTCCTATAAATTCTTGGAACTCTGGACTCTTTAAACCTCAAATTTTCTCCTTAACTCTGTCTCCTGAAACCTGAAAACTCCTCCAAAGACATTCAGCAGAGACAATGTGGAGTTACTCTTTCAGGGATCACTATTCACTGTTTCCAGATGCCTGAATGTTTAAAAACATTGTTGTGTTCACTGTGTCTGTAGTCTGATTTTCTCAGGTGAAAGGATAAATGTAATTCCAATTTTTCCATCCTGCCTTGGAGTGGTGTATATACACAATATATATACATACATATATATATGCAAAGTTCAAAATCCATCATATATAATATATATATATATATATATATACATATATATATATATATATACACATACATATCAAGCTATTTTGCAAGATAAATGTTATCCTGGTCAGTTTCTATGCACTGCTGCATAATACTGTGATGTATAAAAATATTCTATCAAAGATTTCCTGCTACTGAACTTTTCTGGTTGTACCATTTCCAATTAACATAACACTGCAATTGATATTTTTTGTGTTCAAATCACCTTACATAACAGTTCTTCAAGACAGATTTCAAAAAGGGCTGAGAGATGGCTTCGTGGTTAATGTGCTTGCCTGCGAAGCCTAAGGACCCATGTTCAACTCTCCAGAGCACACGTAAGCCTGACACACAAATGTGAGGCAAGCACAAGTTCGTACTTGCCCACTAGGTAGTGCCAGCATCTGGAGCTCGATTTCAGTAGCTGAGGCCTGGACACACCAATTCCCTCTCTCTCTCTTTCTCTCTCTCTTCCTCTCTCTCTCTCTCTCACTCTCTATAAAAAAAATAATTTTTTAAAAAGAAGTGAAAAATGAGCTAAGGAATAGGAATTTCCTACTAGTCTTTATATATATATCACTCCACTTTTTTCATAAATGGTTTATCAATCTACATTCCCGGCAGCATGTAAACACCCATTTCATTGAATCCTCATCAACAATAATAGATATCATTTTTCAAAATCTTTGCCAGTGATTTGTGAAACTGATGTTTTAATATAAATTATATTATTCTGATTATTGGAGAGTTGAGTTTTTATGAGTCTATCAGTTTTTTTCTGTTTTTATGAATTATATATTCTTTGTGAATTATATATTCCCATTCTTTGTTGTCTTCTAAGATATTAGAGTGTTAGAAAACAATTTAGATGAGCTTTCTGCTTCATGCCCTTACAACATACTACATTATATTAAGTTATCAGTTGTGGGTCTGTATCCTCTTTTATTTTTTATGAGAGAAAAAGAGAGAAATTGGTGCACCAGGGCCTCTAGTCACTACAATCAAACTCCAGATGTGTGCACCACTTTGTGCACATGTGTCACATTGTACACATGTGTTACCTTGCGTGTCTGCTTATCTGGGTTCTGGGGAATCAAACCTGGGTCCTTAGCCTTCATAGGCAAGCACCTTAACTACTAAGCCATCTGTCCAGCCTCGTGTCTCCCTTTTTTTTTTTTTTATTCATCTTCATACTTGCCCATACCTCTGCCTGGAAGGTCCTGAATTTAAAACTTTAGCATAAGGGAAACCCCTTTCTACTTCATACTAAAAACCACCTTCCCACTAAACTTTTCTCTGCTAGATCCAGAGTTCTCTGAGATGTTCCTTCATGAATCGTTATAACATTTGTCATGTTCATTTCATATATATCTGTGTGCATGGTCTATGATCTCCTTGAGGGCAAGGACACAGTCTTTTTATCCCAAAGCCTGCACATCTCTGCCAAAATTAAATCCCCCAAAATGCTATTCAGTATACATGAGTGATTAAAAGGATGATGTTCAAATAAACCAGAATATCAGTTTTCATCAATGTAGCTGACATTTACTAAACACCTACAATATACAATTTGAAAGAAATTCCTGCCTAACTTATGTCACGCTTTTATAGCCACCCATTATATTCCCCATACTTATCATCTCTACTGACTATACCTGACAATTACATATAGATCTAATACTAAAATAGCATTGTAATTGAACTTAGACGGAAAGCCTCTTATTTGTCTCATCCTGAAATCTACCTAAGCTCTCCAAAGCAGCTAGTGTTCATTGACCATGTATAATATCTTCCTCGAGCCCTTTACTTCCCATTTAATTGAGCTGGCATTTCTCTGTTGAACAAGCACATTTCCGAGACACCACACACAATTTCAGTTCCACAGGAAATGAGCTTTCCTCATTTGCTTGTAATCTTAGTGTCTGAGTATGAGTATTCCCTGAAAACTGTGGTCATAACTTGTTAGATATAGCAGTTTCTTCTATGCAAAGAATGAAGGGCCCATAATAAAAGTCTTTCTGTATGTCTTTCCAGCTTCTCTAGTTCTTATCCCATGTGTGAACGTTTACAAGATTTCAAAGAAGGTGTGATTTATAGAAAGATAGAAAGATATAAATTTCTTTGTAAAAATCTCCTTACTGCGTCAGGCTGTGCTCAAAGATTTGCTTCTGTAGCAAATACAAATCACTAAGAACTGGCCTCATATCTAGTTGGAAAGGGAGAAAAAGTATGGAGGGATATAAACAGTGCAGGCTTTAGCAGATAAAGATGGAAATGAAAAATTCTGAAGAGGATTCTCATTATAGGAAGTGGTACATATAAAGCCACAGTAGTATAGCAGCCAGGAAATCTGTTCTGTAGGAGCTCAATTATAAATCATTTGATCCATCCAATATCAGCCCTGCTCTTACTGCTCCATCATGCCATCTGAGGAAGAAATAATACAATAACATGGGGAAATGGCTACTTGCCAAGCCAGCATGCATGAATCAAAGACTATCCACAGCATCTTTGAACATCACAGTCCACAAAAGTCCCAAGGCACTCCTCCTCAGGACATCTGGACTACTTCACTCACATGACAGGGTTTCAGAAGGCTTGTCAAATGAGAAAAAAGGATGAAAAATCCTATGTAATACTTCCATACCAAGCCTTTCTAAGGTGCCAAAGGTTATTTCAAGCAAAATTCAAGTAAGACGTCAGCAGAGCACTGCCTATTCAGCTGAGAGCATTTCTGAGAAAGTCATTTGAGTGCACATCCATAAGACAAAAAAACTGGCCACTTCACAAGCAATGGAAAGTCTTCCTACCACATCACAATGTTATTGCTGCAAAGACTATTAGCAGCTTGGGAACAGAACCCTTTTTTTGTCATTTTCAAATCTCCAAGGCCTAGCACTAAGACAGAGCCATTAAATACTGCTAAATAGAAGTTCTAAGGCATGCCTGTTTTACAGAACACAGTAGGGCATCACACAGCAATGGAATGTGTCTTGAAGTCACTTAAGGGCTTGCTTAGCCTCTCTGGGTTTCAGTGACCTCATCTCAAGATGAACCAGATGAACAAGATGATTCCTTAGAGCCTTCCAGCTTTCAGTCCTATGACTTGCATACCTATTACTGGCTTCTTAATAAGGTGAAAAGGATTTCAAGCCATAGACTTCATTGCCAAGGCTTAATTCATGTAGGAAACTATTCATTCCACCATCATCTGCAGGCTTGGAGTCAGGTTGCAAAGGCCATAATCATGCTGTCAGTAAGCTGAGCTCATGGTGGACATCCCCAATATCAGCACTTGTGAAGCTGGACTAGATTTCTTTTTGTTCCTGTTCCAAAGTATTTGAGTCTAAGTACTCTGAAGTACATAGCTCCTGAACTGTCAATACAATTGAGCTCATGCCCTAGAAGACCACAGACTCTAGCTATGATGGATGGAGAGTCATGATGCTCCTAATAAGAATAGGGAGAAAGAAGACCTAGGGAGAAATCCAGTAGCTATTTTGAGAAACAGAAAAAAATCTGTTTCCTGTATCTTGGATTCCCTTTGTCTCAGGGACAGAGTAGCAGCTTCTCCTAAGTAGCACAAGGGAAACCATTAGCTTTGGCTGAGCCGCCATCTATTTGGTACTGTGGTTGAATAAAGGGAAATGGTATGATGGTTGGAGAGAGCCCAGAAGGCTTAACTTTGGGAAATCAGTGATGTGGGGAGAAGACAAGCAGAACATTTTTCTACCTCATAAACTGAAGATGAAATCACCATAAATAGCTGCCAATGAAGCAATGCCCAGTAATCCTGCACTCAGGCAAAGCTCAAGTGCCAGAGAGGCCTGGCAGCCAAGACCTCCAAAGGGAGAACACTGACACTATTCTAAGCATGGGGAGCTACGAGGGCAGTCAACACAACACCAAAGAATTTGATTATGAGGCTTACAGGATATCAAACACAGCCCCTTCTTCCTGTTGCCAAGGTGTTTCAGCCCTGGTGCTTTGGAGCACAGTGTATGCTCCCCCGCCCCAATCCCACCATTAGTGTCCAGCCAGCCCACAGCCCAAATACCTCCAAGCCAAAAAGATTAACCCTAGCATGATGACCCAGCTGAGAGCCTCAGACAGCATTGAAGGAGTGGTCATACTGAAGATGACATCTGCTATGAGGGTGATGTCAGCATGGTCCTGAACATTATGGTTCCTAGCTTCCCATACTCTTGGGGAGGCTGTACAGACTAGGATGGTGACGGGGTGAGGAACAATTTCAGGCTGTGGGGTAATCCTGAGTCTTCTTCACGAAAGTGTGACACAGTGATCAGAACCCAGTGAGGTCCCAGAAGCAGCCTCTGCTAGGAAAATTCTGGTTGACTTTGAGATTTATGGGACAGAAAGCTAGTTTTAAAATCCTCAGAATTTTAAAGATAGCATCTGATAACCCAGCTTCAAAGTTGGGTAAAATATTATGGAATAAGGACCCAACAGAGTCATAGAGGATGTGACTGTGCATTGGGAAAGCTCAAGTGACCAATAGAAATGTCTATTACCTTTATCAAAACCCACAGACCATTCTGGAAGTAAAGGAACAAGGTGGCAGCTCCACGGAGGGATTGTTGAGACACCGAGCAAACACAGGCTCCTCTAAGGTCACAAGATGAGTCAGTCACAGACAAGTAATCTGTCTTGCCTCAATAAATTTTCCTACTTAGTGAGTTTGCACAGCTCCAAGACAGCTTCATACAGATAAACATGCTTGTCCACAGTGGAACAAGCAAGCAAAGGGTAGAACATTTTGACCCAGTGTCATTTCCTCCTCTCAATTTCTATAAAAAGAACCCCCAGAAATTCCAATGCCCTAGTTGAATCAAATAACAGACCAAGTGTGGACAGAAAGCAAAGTTTTAATATCAATCCTGCCCCCAACATGCCCTTCAAATGCAAATCTTTCGCTTCTGACAACATGTCAGCTCCCCAGACAACTCTAAGTAAGACAAAAGACCCTGAAGCTTGACTTCCCTCCAGTGAACGAGACCCAGCTCCCCTCTAGCTGTTGGCTACTACTTCTCTTCTCCTGACTGACTTCTCTCCCAGAGCACTGCAGCCCCTCATACCATACCATTCTTGGCAGATGTGGCTGACATGTCAGAACACCACATGTAGATCCAGCTTACAATCAGGACAAAACAAGATAATGACTATGAAGTGATTAGCACAGTACCTATGCAATAGACACTCTATTTTATTAATCAACACATCTGTTTTGTTTTTGTTTTGGGGGGGTGGTTTAGTTTTTCAAGATAGGGCATTGTTGTAACCCAGGCTGACCTGGAATTCACCATGTAGTCTCAGGGTGGCCTCAAATTCTTGGCAATCCTCCTACCTCTGTCTCCCAAGTGCTGGGATTAAAGGTATGAGCTACCATACCCAGCTTAATCAGCACATCTCAAATTCATCAGAACTTTCTTAGTTAGCATACTTCTTCTGGTGTACATTCAGGCATTATGTTTACTAAATTGTAATGACACAGATAAAGTCAACATGGGTGTTGCCAAACAAAAACTTCTCCTAAAGCAAAATTCGACGTGTTCCATTGTATCAGTATGTAGAAACACTAATTGCCCTGATTTGATCATCACACATTGTATGTGTATCAAACTATCACACCATACCCCAAGAAAATAAGTTATGCACAAACCTTTTCATATATATATATGTGTGTGTGTGTGTGTGTGTGTGTGTGTGTATGAAACATATATTCAAAGGCTATATATATATATATATATATATATATATATATATATATAATTCCTTTGAATTTCTTTGTGTAACACGGTGCTCAGGGTTCAGGAAAGTCCTTGAACCCTAAACTCTAGATTTGTGCCTAATTTTAATACAAGAATTGAATAAAATAAGGCTGAGAAGGATAATCATTAAATTATTACATTTATTGAGAAAAGTACAGAGCCAAGGGAAGGCTAGATGTTCAGGAGAGGTCAGGCAACTCAGAGTGGTTGTTCTCTCTTTGCAAACATATTTAGAACCTTATGGTGCTGGGCCCTATCTTCCAGGTCAGCTCACTTTGGGGACAGCTGATTGGTTTGTGCTAGGGGCTGTCTCAGGAAGATGCTAGTCATGACACCAAATCCTGGGGGCTAAACTATGACCAACCACAATGTTAGGGCTAGATTTAAATTCTAGGAGAGACCTCCTCCAAGGAGGGGCCCAGGTTGTTTGTGGGAAAACAGATCTAGGTAAGAGCTAAGAAGTTAAATCATCTTTGTTTTCTAGCAAGTGCAGACTTTCATGGTGTTTAACTTTCCAGGACCCAGTAACCCTAACTTCCTACCTCTCCTTTTGTGTTTACCATCATTTAAACACTGAGGTAGGCCCTACAGAGAACAAGGCAAATATGGCTTGATTTCTACCTTTAAGCAGCAGGAAATTAAAGAGAGAAGACACACAGGCAATGCAGTACAGCAGGGCTCTCTGATTAAGTACAGCATATGTCAAAGGAAAGGATGAACAACATCTTCACATAGCATTGTGGAGAAGCTTCCCTGTCTCTCCTGTGATGGAGCAGGTCTGAAGATTGGGTAAGCATTCTACCATTTGATAAAGCAGTAACATCGTTCCTGTGGCAAGATACATTCAGGGACAGTTGAATGGGGACAGCCATGAGAGGAGGGGTATGGTGGTTTGATTCAGGTGTCCCCCATAAACTTAGGTGTTAGTGCAACAAGGGATGAGGGATATGGCTGGAAAGAGAAACTAAGGCACATGATCTGACTTCATGAAGACTACCTAGAGGGTTTCAGTATACTTCCAAATCTGACCATAGCTGTTCAGAGTATAGTGGTAGGCATAAGAAACAAATGGAAAGGGACAGGCATAAGCCAAAACAAGTGCCCAGTAGTAAAGGTGGGCATCATGGGCAACTGGCAAGTTAAGGAAGCCTGAAATGGCTGCTTAACCAGGAGTTTAAGGATGGCACAGGGCCAAAGGAGGTTCATGACCTTGTTCCACATGACCCTTCTCATGAGTAGAGTTGGAGCTTCATAAATCTAACCCTGAGTGTTCTCTGGAGATTGGAGGACAGCTGCACATCTAATTTTAGGTTCATGCTGGGCAAGTAGAGCAAGTCTCATCTCCACAGGGGGGAAGGTGTCATCATGGCACCCTACTGGTCATCAACCACCCTCCCCGACAAAGGTATCCTGGAATAACTGTCCCATAACTGGCAAGTGTTTGGAAGACAATATTCTGTAGGTACATTCATGTCTCCTTCCTGGAAGACTCCACCCAAAGCCACAGGTGTGGCATCCAAGTGCAACTGAGCAGAATTCATTTGGGCTCATTCTACTTCTGTTTTGGGGCAGTGGAGCTAATGGGATCTGTCTGATTCCTGTATCTTTTTAAATAATAATTCAGTATTGTCTGTATTAATAATGACTGACAATATCCCAATGTATCAAATATTACAAAATCTTTTATCAATTTTGATGTCCACAACAAGCCTAAGAGGTAAGACTTTATATTCATATCTTGAGGGCTGTCAAAGTTCAGATAAGAACAGTTAAATGGCTCATCACAGAATCAGCTAAGGCTACTAGGAGGGCTCTCTGATTTCAATGCCTTTGTTTCTTATCTTCTTGTAGAGAAGCAGGGATAAGATAGAGAACAAAATAACTTTGGGAACAAATTCAAAATCAAAGGGAATAGACATTTAGCCTTTGAGAGGAAATGGCCATTCACTTAAGGAGAAACATTCCCTGTCATTGAGCAAATTGTTCCATGAGTTTAAACCATTTAGACTGTAAAAGAAATTTAAGCAAACTTTAACTGCTTACGATTGTCTTACATATGGTGGTTTTAGAAATAAAATGCTGGAAATAGATTGTATAAGATACTCCAATGGTGCTTAAAAGGCTGAGGCTCATGCATCAAACAGCATTTAAATCCCAACTCTTTCACTTAAATCCACAGCATGTTACTTAACTTCTTTCAGACTTGTTTTTCCCCCCCCCCTGTAAATTTGAGGACAGTAAGAGCACCTGCCTCAAATAATAGAAGGGGTACAAGTAAGATAATGCATGCCAGGTGCCAAGCACAGTGCTGGGCACCTCATAACCATCATGACAATGACAGTAATATGGCATTAGCTGGTGAAATGGCTTTCCCTCTATGCAGTGTATTTAATTCAGCATTTCTCTAAACAAGGAGAATCATATTGCACAAAATTTACAAGACTGATGAGACATGAAGAAATGATAGAAGTATTGTTTGAGAAAATATGTAATTCTTGTTGGAAGTACTCCTCCCCTCTTATTCTGTTATCCCTGTTATCCCTTAAGCTGTTACTCCTGGTGTTATGTTCCCATTCTCCATTAGCACTTTGGTAGGCTCTGTGCCTAAATTTGACTCTTACAGCAGGAAAGGAAAGGAACAGAAATGAAAACTAGTGGGCACCCCTAAGAAAGGAGTACCTGTACTTTGTTACTTTGCTACCCCTCAGCATCTGGGCCTGAATACAGAAGCCAACAAAAGCTATCAGGACTGAAAAAGATAGAGCTCTAGTGCTTGATACCAAAGATTGCCTGGGGAAGTCTTCCAAACACAAACAACTTGGTAACAAAGTGACAAAGATGAGATGACTGAGTTAGACTCACAAGTAAATGGGCACAGTGACCACCACACGGATTCCCACACAGTGTGTAAGTCAGATAGCCCTGACCTTCTTAACACCATATTAGAAGAGACCTTGCGAATAAGACATAACGATAAAGCTGGTGACCAAAAGGCATGGTGAGACTGAAGAAAGGCCAGTACACTATGGCACAAATGAGACTTGTGCATCATCCCAATAGGCACAGATGCTGGAAGGCAAACTGTTCCAGCTCAGATACTCTTGCTTCTGAGAATGTAGAGCACATGTGAAGAAGAGGAGCTGAGGGAGGAAAGCTGACTTAGACTCCTGATAAGACACTGATTTATATTTTTTGTCATCTGACATAATGGAAGTTTAAAAGCAAAATAAAGTACAACTGCCAAAAGGGGCATTATTGTTATCTTGTCTGTAACTCTGTCATTTTGTACCTGCTACACAAGGGTTCCTTGGTAGAGTTTAGTTGGCTCATATTTTCCAATTAGTTAATTTTCCAGTCTATAGGAGAAATTTTCAAAATGAAATATAAAGAATGCTAGCCACTTACAATAGGTGGTATCTTAAAAAAACAAAAGTAGATCCCTGGCCAAAAATCAGCTTTGGCGTAGAGTATACAGCATAATCATCTTATGTATTCCCAAAATCCAAAATACATATATTTCCAACTTTACAAAAGACTCCATGAAGTCTTCTAGTAAAGAAATTAATCTCACTTTGCTTAACCCAAGACTTCTAAATTTATTTAATGAAACCATTTTTTTCCTTCTCTTCTTCCACCCTACCCTCTTTTGGGGCTGATGTGTAATGTATTTCACTGCAGGATAATTCTGGTGTGGAGAATTGAAGGTAAGAATGGATGATAATGGCATAAACTGTAGTGACCCAAAAGAAAAAATAATCAGGTGGAACATGAGCCTAAGATTGATGTTAGGATGCAGAAAATATCATGGCTGGGCATGGAAATGCTACTTGCCAAATGACCCCATAGATCTTGGAAATTGGCTGAAATTCTTCTAATATTCTTTCAAGGTCCTCACTGAATCAGACCCATAAATGATGGATCTTAATGCTTCCAAATATCTCTAAAGCCTTTCTGTGAAACCACCTCCCTTTTTAACTTGGTGATTCACTCCACTCTAGGTAGCAGAGGCAGAAAATAGGCTGAATGTCATTCTCCAGTCATAAGAGCACATTGCGAGACCACCATGTAACCAAGAAAGGCTATTGTAAGGCTCAGAACTCATATCAGAAGTTTGCCTGGCTGATTTTTTTTTTGGGGGGAGACCCTATCATTTCTAGATTCTTTTGAGAATTTTACTAATTTATCACTATAGATGACAAAAAAGAATCTACTGAAAGCACTAGACCAATAAAATAAAATGAAATGATGTTTTTGAGTCTGAAAGATATGGATCCAAATGTCAGTTTCACCTTTTTCTTGCACTATGACTTCAGATAAGCTCTCTCTACATGTTAGCTTTATCATCTGAAATGAAGATAGTGACATAGTTGTTTAAGGTAATTGTGAAGATGAAAGGGCAGGAAGCACTCATGGGAGGGTACAAGTGCAAACTGTGACGGTTGGTAGTCACTGGACATCTACTGGGGGAAAGTCATCACTGCAGCAGACTGGAAGATTCTAGAAGACAGGAGTGGGCAATCTCCATCTCCCTGTCCATCCCAGCAGGGCAAAGGCACTGTGACGATGCTCTGTACCTGATCGTTCGGGTGTTCTTTCGAGTATAAGGAGAAATGACCTTGAAAAGCAGTTCCATGGCTCCATTAATTCCCAGCATGGCTCCAGTGGTTACTGAGAAAGACAGAGCACATAGTTACTGTCACAATAGTTGGGTTAATACCACTTGGATTGACTCATTTAAACTTTAAGAAGATACTTATATGCCAATTAAAAATAAAATAACACTTGGATCTCCCAAGACCTGACCGGAATGCCATTGGAAGAATTGGTTCCTCTTGCTCAGAGGTAACCGGCTTGGGAATTATTTTTTCCTTTATATTCAATTGCATAGTTATAAAAATATAATAATAAGTCCTAAATGATTAAAAGGAAGTCAAGAGAGAATCAGATAGATAAAACCTCCGTATATCACTGTCATCACCAACATGCTCCATACCCCACTCCCTCCAGCTTACTTTGGGAAGAGCTCTGATAAAAGAAAAGGAATCCACAGGATACAAAAATTATGTATTCTAGTAGGGCATACCACTCTCAGTACGAGAAAGAAAAATTATCACCCAAAGTGACTATTCTGTTCTTCCTCTTCACTGGTGCTTCTGAGAAGGAAAGCCTAGGACTGTGCCAAGCTTTGGGCTAAACTTGCGCTTGGAAAAGTGAATAGAAACAGGGGTTCTTAAAGAAGCAAAGGGAGAAAAACAAGGGTGCCTTAAACCGGTTTGCCCCAGAGCTCAAGAGAGAAAACCAAATGCAAATCTGTAGGCTGAAACACAGCTCAGCTCAGTACAGTCAACCAGATAAGACACCAGGACTGATATCTCACAGGGTGCATGTTACTGGGACATCTCCTATGGCCACAGCTCTCCTGGGGGTGGGGGGTGGGGCAGGGACCAAGACTGCCACTGCTCAGATCAGGTGCACAGATTCAGCATCCCGGTTACAAGCTTCCACTCCTGTGGCTTTCTGAACTGAGAAAATATGCTGAAGCAAATTTTTGACAGATAATTCAACAAAATTGTGGTATTAAATATAATTAAGGCAAGGACATTTTCAAGTCCCCTGACTCCTATATGCTAAGCAGTAGATCACAATTCACCAAAGAGATTGAAATTCACAGGCTTCTTGAACTCTGCCCCCTCACCAGTAACGTCAATGTGTAGACAGCAGCACTCTAATTTTTCAGATTTACACGAGATGCAATAGCAGCTAGTTCACCTAATAAAAGTGGGCTTAGCATATAACCTAACTGGCCACCTCCTCACACCAACAAGCAAATCCCGGGATTTCTCAGGGATGCATCTGAAGGTGTTTTGCCAAATAACTATAATCATTATATATACTAAGGAAGGCAAATCACTCAGCCTAATTACTCTGAGAAACCATGAGATTCAGCAAATCTCCCCTTTTTCTTTTTTGAAGATGGGTTTGTACAGATTCATTCAGCCTCTCCCGAATGTTCTCTGATTCACTGGTCAGAATATATGAAATAAGTAAGAACAGGCTCAAGAATCTTCTCATTGTTCTCTAGAGATAATTTCCCTTTGTGAGTCTTCCATGCTTATTAATAGAATGTGCCAATGAAAGTTAGAATATCAAGCTCAGCATGGTGCTGCATGCCTATAGTCTTGGCACATGAGAAGTAGAGGAAGGAAGATCAGGATTTCCAGATCACGCTTGGCTACTTAGTGAGTTTGAGGCTAGTCTGGGCTACATGTGGCCCTGATTCAAAATAAAAAAACTTATTTCTTAAGGATATTGATTTTCATAGTTCTTAGAATAGCTAGAAAAAAATAATCACTTAATTTCCCCTTCATGTATACTATGCCTATGATTTCAAAAGACTGGGGAAAAGAGTATAGCAAGAAAGGGTGACTCACACATGGAACAGCAGCTGTTTGACAATCTTACTTATGAACACGATCTTACTTATTTCATCTGTGTGAACTTTTTTGTGAGTTGAACTGTATTCCCTAAAATTCACATGTTGAAACTGTAATCTTTATAGCCTTATGAACTAAAGTTAAAATGAGGTCATTACAGTGGACCATAATCTAGTATTACTTATATCCCACAAAGAAAAGAAAATTCAAGGATATATGATAACAGCCAAAAGGGGAAGACAGGCATCTTCCTAAGACTAAGGAGAGAGAACCCAAAAGAAACCAGCCTATGCCCATATCTCAAGCTCAGACCTCCAGCATTTAGCAGTATGAGACTATGAATTCCTATTGTTTTAGCCATTCAGAACTCTATCAGGTTAATAGTTATATTCATTGTCTTGCAGAGGAAAAAATATCAAGGTTAAGTAGGTTAAGTACTCATGTTCCATGACTCATAAGAAATAGCATCAGGCTCAAACTCAGGTCTGTCTGGCTCTGTGCCCACATTTTTCCCCCTACAGTATATATTACATCTAAATAATTGTCACTTTCATTCCCCAGGAAGAGAGCTCAGGAAGGAGAAATGAAAGTCTGTGCTCATTACATGTGAGATAGGAGGTATAGAATCTAATCTATTAATAAAAAATGTCTCCATGTATAGTAGAATTAGAGTTTTAAACTCAGCCCCCATGACTTTTTAATCTATATGAATTCAAGCAATTACTTTACTCTTCTAAGCTGCCAGGTTTTTTTTTTCTGAACTATAACACTATATAGATTTAAACACAGAATTGTCATGACTAATCCCTATCAGTAGATGTCAAATAAATGCCAGCCCACATGTTCTATTGTCCTCATGGGCTCTAATGGAAAGGATCATAAGATTTAAAGCAAAAATAGTAAGGGATGTTATAATCACAAGTAGCTTCAGGAAACCAGTAAAGGATATTATTGACACCTGCACACATAACATTGTCTTCAACATGAAAGGCCTAGAGAACATCTGTCTTTCTCCTGCCTCATGACTTCTTTACCTGGTAGTACCAAAAGAGAATCTGGGGCTGGACAGGTGTCTCAGCAGTTAAAGGTGTTTGTTTGCAAAGCCTGACAGCCTAGGTTAAATTCCCCAGTACCTACATAAAGCCAGATGCACAAAGGGGCACATGTGTCTAGAGTCCATTTGCAGTGGCAGAAGGCCCTGGCATACTTATATTCCCTCACTCTCTGTCTGCTCCCACTCTCTCTCACTCTTAAATAGATAAAAATATTTTATAAAATAAAGAAAACTGGAGTGTTGTGTGATTCACAAGAAAAATAAGTGCCAAAGTCAACCCCTAGACACTAGCTCCACAGTCCTACCTGCCTGGGAAGGGGATAAATAGATAACGCCTTACCTCCACAGCCTCTGGACTGTCAGGCTCCCTTATTTGTATGGCTGGACCAATAACTCCTCAACTCAAACTCATCCCAACCCAGTCTCCACACAGTCTCAGGTGTTCCAGTCCAGGTCTGGAAGCCATCCCAGATGGCCATATATACTCACCACTAGAGGCAAACACACGCAGAACCCAGAGACAGTGAAGGAGGTTCTGGCTGTGGGTCAGGTTTTTCCTGGCAAGAATCAGTGTCACATCGAGTGCTTCCAATTCCAGTGCCTTCTGTCCAAACTTCTTGTCTGGGAACACAAATCCATCTATTTTAGTTGTTTCTCATGCATTCAGAAGCCTTCACAATGTGCAGAAGAGAGAAGGGAAAATGGTGGAGGAAGGGGGATAATCACAATCATAATCAAAGATACTTTTTGACTTGATTAAAACTACTCAAAACATTTGGAACCAAATGAATCAGAGATGAGTTTGTATACAGATATTTACATGAAGGTTTGTGAGTTGTATAACTTCACGCCTTTTTCCTCAAGATGCTATTGGCTATCCTCATATATGAACTCCAATTATGTTAGGTATCAGGTTTTTTTTTTTTTTAAAGAAATTCTACAGTTAAGAATACATGAGTAACACAGCATTCAAAATGTAACACAGAAACTTTGATTAGATATTGCTTTGAAAATGCAAAGATAATACCTTGGTCTGTCTCTCATCTCTCATTCTCCTATGAAACCCATATTGTTTGTCACATACCTGGCCCCACATGACACCATATGTCACTCAATCTTCATTGCAGCCCTAGAGTTAAATTATATACCTCCATTTTATATGTAAAGGCACAATGATTCAGAAAACAAAACTAACTTGCCCAAGGCTACTCAGACAGACCTGAAACCCAGATCTGACTTCCCAGCTTGTACTGTTTATTATGAGAGTATATATCAGGTCTCTACTGTCTTTTCCTAGAGTCCACTTGGCTCTCTCCACTTTGCTGACTTTCTCCTGTTCTTCAAATTTCATCTCAAATGTCACCTCGCCCTGATCATGTCATCTTAGAGTAGCATCACTCTTTCTGTTCCTTGAGGCATTCATCACAGTCTGCTATCATCTGGTTAATTATTTGCTGACTGGCTGGCCTGCTCCACTTGGAACGGAAGCTCTGTGTGAGCAGGTTCCTTTACTACCATGGCCACTGAAATGCTTGCAGTGTGTAGAATAGCTTCTGCCTTGGGACAAAGCACCTACTTGCTGAATAATCACTAAATGAATTGTATTTGTTTTGTCTGGGACATGCGTGTGCAAGCTGATATCTACTTCTCAGTCTAACTGTGGAATGCTGAATGGACTAAAAGCAGAGTCCTAAACTTTGGACAAGTGTGCTGAGGCCCCCAGCTGCAGCTGCTAACGGTGAATGCCAAAGGTCCACCTTTCAAATGGCCTGAGATTCTCAAGTGCAACCTTTATAAGATGCAATACACAATGAGAGCTTAAATGCCATGAGCAATTTTCAATGTTTGCATGAACTCTGAATGTGTAAGTTATTAAACTGCTTTAAGAAGTTCCAAGAGCCTAAGAAAGTATTTCAGGATCCTCCATGGAGAAAGAGAAATGACCATGGAACAAACGTAGAAAGACCTCTAGACCCCCTGTTCCCTTAACTAGAAACCTCTGTTTCTATATTACTAATTATACTAGGTTGAACAGTGACCCCTCAAATTCATGTCCACCCAGAACCTCAAGATTTTATGTTATTTGGAAATAGAGTCTTTGCAGATTCAATTAGCTTATTGGAGAAGAGAAGACATGCAGAAAGAACACCATGTGAATGTGATGACAGAGTCGGAAGTGAAGCACATATAAGCCAAGAAATCTAAAGACTCTGACAGCCACCAGAAGCTAGCAGGAAAATAGGAAAGAGTCTCTCTTATCCTTGGTGCCTCCAAAAGAAATCTGCTCCATTCATACTTGCTTTGGGACATGTGAACTCTAGAATTATGAGAGACTACCTTTCTGTTGTATTATGCCACACTGTTTATGTGGACTCATTAACAGCCAAACACATTTGTGGTAATTTGCTATCATAACTAAAAGGACAACACACAAGCTGGGCATGGTGGCACATGCTGGTAATCCCAGCAATTATGAAACGGAAGAGAAGAATCACACCAAGGTTGAGTAAGCTTGGGTAACATAATGAGTTTCAGGCCAATCTTAGAAATATAGTAAGACTATTTCAAAATCACCAAAAATAAAATTATCACCACTAGAAAGTGATTCTGCCACTACCACCAAGGCACCCAAAACCTCCCTACTGTCCTGCTCCCCACAAGAGCTTCCCAAATTGATATCACAATAACAACTCTAGAATTCACTGGGTCTTAGAATGTGGGTACCTCTTAAGCCAACTTTGGCCAGAAGCCTGAAGAGAGGCAGGAGGATGTCATAGTCAGGAGAAGCTGTTCTTGCTGTGTCCACCAACGTTTGCAGAAGGGCTTCACTGCCACCCTTGCTTATCATGTAGTGAATCCTCCGGTCTGTGCCTGGGGAGATACATAATACATCCTCATTTTCCTTCGAGCAGACCTCAGATCTAACAGCTAAAGACAGAGCAAAGGTTGATACACTTCACCAAAAAAAACCAAACCTGGAGAGTTCTTAAAGTAACCTGTGTTCAAGTTATGCTACCAGGTGAGGGAGAGGGATGTGGGAAATATGGAATATTTCAGAGTTTATGTATAGTCACATGCAGCAATTGTAATGAAGAGAGCTGATAATCTGGACCTCAAGAGGCTGTTGAGTATACATATGTATATATGCATATAAAGACATATAAGTTTATATGTTATCATATAGGAAATACCCTTCTGCTATAGGCTTAAATCACTAACAGTAGGAATTGGGGTGATGGAATATATAGAATATCTTATTGAAGGTATGTATAATAATTTTCTGATTCTGGACTTTAGCAACTGATGACAGGAAAATATAGAAGTCATTGAAGTGATACCTTATGAAGCAAATATCCAGTCGTCCTGTGTCAGGGCTTTTGCGAGAATCAAGGTAGCTTTATTCAAAGACTTCCCCCACCTTGCCCAAGGACAAGCTCAAAAGCAGTGATTATATTGTGTCTTGTAAATGTTCCCAACTACAGTGGCCAATGAGGTATCACAATATCAAAGAAGATCCTTTGACATTTTATCCTAGAAAAATGATAATCATCTACAAAAAAAAGTGAGGAAGACCAAAGGGGGGAGAGAAAGAAGGAGGGAGGGAACCACCTGGATCCAAGAGTGGTGAAGCACATTTGTAATTCCAACACTTGGAAAGCTGAAGCAAGAGGGTGTTTACCTAAGTTCAGTTCATTCCAGGCTGTAGAGTGAAGCCCTGCCAAAAATCACTGTCTGTACCTGAGAAAGAACTCCAAGGTTTCATTCTTAGTGTTTTCAAGCACTCTGGACAAACTGAACACAGTGTTATCCCACAAGACAAGTGATAATCTACAGATGGAAACTCACTTAAAAAAAACTACAGGGAAGTGCCCCTAATACTGAGGGCATCAGTTAGTGGGGGGAAAAAAAAGACAGTATAATTGGATTCTTGAAGTTCAAGTTTTGCTGTGCCATTAATTCTTGATATTGGTAATACTATTGGGTTTAGTTAACTCAGTTGATTTTGAGTTAATCCTGTTCTCTCGTTTATGAAAAACATTTTATCAAACTTTAAAGTTCATCTCCTGACCCATATTTCTGCCTCCATATGACACACGTATGGTAGCTGGCAAAACCTGACTCCCTGAGTGAACCACAGAGGTAGGAGGTGCAGAATGAAGAGCTGAAAGCTGTCTGAGAGAGGCAACCTTTCCAGACTCAGTCACACACAGCATCAAATTTCCTCCCAAGTGACATACCACAGCCAGCAGCACTCCACCATACGATTCCATGTCAGGACAGTCTACTCACCAACAGAAAGCAGATCTCCAAGGACCTGAAGTATGGACAGGATGGATGCTTTGTCAGAGGAACTCTGCAATGAGAACACAAGCAGACATCTTGATGAGGAACGCAAGAGGGTTGAGGTAGCCTGCTAAGAGATGCAGAGGGAACAAGCAGGGATTGCTTTGCTCCACAGGGAAATACTCCATATAGTAAAATGATTGACAATGAGGGTCTTCTTAAGTTGCAATGACTGGACTCACTGAAATAGGGTCTTCTGGGGATATGCCTTCATATCTAGTCTTCAGGATGTCTCTTTGGGAACCTGCTTTATAGTAAGCATCCACAAAGCACACAGAGAAAAAAAATATATTGATGATTGACACAGGAACAAGGCAAAGGGGCTTTGTGAGCCAAGGTAACTAATCTTTATGTATGTCAGTAGCCTTGGATTGCTTTGAATGGAGGGCACTGGGAGAAACAGAAACATCAGAATTTTCTGCTGAAAATACTGTTTTGGCAAACACCCATGAACATTTTATTTCTCAAGGTAAGTCTAGAATAGTTCCCAATTCTATGGTGATGATGTTCTTAGGAATGTTTGCAACACTTAACATTATCATTCATTACACAAAAGAGAATCCTGAGTTCACAGGGCAGGAGGGACATGCCACGTCCCCTGAGGCAATCCATGTAGTAAAGCCAAAAGTACAACCCAGTCCAGCTTCCCGCAAGTCAGGCCAGTGGACTTGGCACTTTAAGTTGAGGAGTGGGGGATGCTGGGTTGCTTTGTTCTATTGTTTGTATTTACTTATTTTGTCTGATTTAAGACAAACAACCTTCCCATGAGTAACACTCATGCTCTTCTTCACTTCAAAGGCCTCAATAATTCCCCATTACATATGGGAAAAAAGGTATAGGATAAAGGCAAAATACTTACCCTTCTGGTGTCTCCAAATGCATTACTCACTTCAATACCCATTTACAGATTCATGCCCCAAACCATCATATGGTTCCTTCTTCTAACAGCTCTTACCCTGCCTCTCAACCTGGTCAGTGCCACATGGTGGCTCCCATAAGACCTACAAGCCGAGTGTGGGGGAGGGGGGCGGGGGATCTATTCTGTGTGTCCATCCTGCAGCTCTCAGCTCTTACAGAAGAATTACTCAATGGTGTTGGCATCAAGGTGCCATCTTGCTGGCTACTCCACCTCCATTAAGTAATAAAATCCAGAGAAAAACCATGCAACAACTTTTTGTTGAATGGAACCAAACTGAACTAAAAAGAGGGAGATATGAAGTGCAGTATTACCACATAGTTCAAAACATTATTTGCTGCAGCAGAGAACATCAACAATTATAGTCATTAAGATAAATGTCTTAATATTATATCTTTACAAATCAAAAGTAATACAAAAATAGAATGGAAAAAATATCAAAAGTTAACCCAGTGAGTTTTTTTGTTTTGTTTGGTTTGGTTTGGTTTTTTCGAGATAAGGTCTCACTTTAATCCAGGCAGGTCTGGAATTCACTATATAGTCTCAGAGTGGCCTCAAACTCTCAGTGGTCCTCCTACCTCTGCCTCTTGAGTTCTGGGAATAAAAACATGTGCCATCACACCTGGCCCTGTGACTTTTGTTGTGAGTTGATGCAGCCTGTGGAATTCCCAGGTATGTGATATCAATATCTACCTAGGAAGACTAGGTGTGCTCTAACATCTCCCTTGGAGCTCTGGCCTAACAAGAAAGTCTCAACATGCCTCTCATCATAGCTGCATTGGATATTAATAGAAGCATCACCTCCCAGATTCCCAAGCCCATGTCACCCTCCAGAAACCACCAGGTATTCAAGCGCACAATGTTCCCCTCCTAAGTCTATCCAAAGGTAGAAAGAAAACCAGTGAGTTATCTAATACCAATCTATCACCCTGGGGTTTACAGGACTCAAACCTTTGGAAGTCAACCCAAAGAAAACTCACAGTAGGAGACGAGGTCCCCAGAATGTTCTCCCTAACCAACACTGACATTTCTAGATGTAAGCACCCATAATTCTGTGAAGAGAAAGGAGATGAAAACCTTTTGCAAGTTTGTGCAAATGTCGTACAACTTTTCAAAACTCTAGATTCATTCTTTGATTGTGAATAATGAGCATGGAAATGGAAAGGTGAAGAAAAGGAAAGAGAAAAACCAATAAGCTAGAAGCTGATTGAAGGAAAATACAAGGTCCAGCTTTCATTTCCTCCCATTTGACTATTCATGCATTCATGCCACAAACATCTATTGCAAGTCATCTGCCTTCCAGTCACCAAGCCAGGCAGGGAGGACACAAACTGATCAAAACACAATCTGCCATCTTGGGCTCTTTGCCTAGCTGAGGTGAGCAGCTGGCAGACAGTCAGGCCCAGGCCTGGAACAAAGGTAAACATGAATCCTGGGAGAATCCAGCAATGTATAACCCAGCCTGGTCCAAGAGAATAAAGAGAGGAAGGTGTTCTAGCAATGCTGCAGGCTTGTTTGCCCAAAGAGAAACATGACAGCATGGTGACACTGAGGGATAAATCTGCATTCTGTATGATTGACTGAATAAAGCAGATGGTGCAAAGAATTGTGAATTCCTTGTAGGCAAAAGAAGCTAGGCCTTACTTTACTCTGTGTTACCATCTCCTGGGGCAAGATAGGAAGACTATATATTTTAATGAATTAACTGCTCCATCTAAAGAATTGTCTGCTTTGTTGTACTATCCATGAATACTCCCTGAAAACAGTGTTGTCCTGTATGCTTCTATTATGTCTTCCAGCAGGGATACAGAGCTAGCCACATGGCATGCATTCAATCACCAGTCCCAAGCTACTTTGACCTGTGGCCACATGCGCATCACCCATTCTTCTGTCCTTGCCTCCAGGAAAACCCTGTTTGTTCAACACTGATGGAACATGGTGGTCCCTCTCCCCTGGCCAGGTAAGAGGCCATGGGCCACCTCTTCCTAACTTTCTGAGTTTTGCATTGATTGGCTTAGAGGTGGGTATAAACTTTAATCAGCAAAATGTCTCATATTCAAGTCTGCTGAGAGATTATGAAAATGGCTTTTCTGCATGATAAAAAGGAAAGAAAAACCAAAACACTTTAACACTTTTAGATATTGTTATATAAAGACATGATCTTGGCTCATAGGTGATATTTTTAAGCTATCAAATCAACTTTACAGAACCACCTAGCTGTGGACTTTCAGATAAATAAAATAATGAATACCCTCACTTGAAGCCACTTTAAGTTGGATACTTTGTGATTTGAATGATAAAATGTCCCCCAGGCTCATGGGTTGGAGCTCTTTGTCCACAGCTGGTGGCACAGTTTGAAAAGATGGTGGAAACCCTTGGTGGGCACAGCCTTGCTGCAGGAGATAAGTCATCGTGGGAGTGCCTTGAAGCTTCGTAGTCTATCAAGCCCTTTTCTTGCCTTTGCTCTCTACTACCTGACTACAGATGAAGTGTGACCAGCTGTCTTCCTGCCCCTGGTGCCACGTCTTCCTCACCGTGATGGACTGGAATCCTGGAGCTGTGGAACCAAAGAAAACCTCTTCTTCTCTAAGCTGTTTCTTGTCAGGTACTTAGTCCCAGTGAGCAAAGTATCCAGCACTCTTTGAGACTGAATTCAGTTGTGACAGCTAAAGAAAGAAAATTTTACACCTCTATCTGCCCTCTTCACAAGAACTATGATCTTAATAGAAAAGAAATTGATTTTGTAAACCAAGGTCCACCCAGAGAGTCTTGCTGTGCTGAGGAAACAAAAATGTAGTACCTTCATACAGATGTTGAGCTCTCAATATTCCCACTCAGCTTTCAGCCAGAATGTATCAGCACAATACTATTGTTCTTTAGGCAAAAATTATGGCTATCAGTGGAGAAAAAAATGCCCCACAAAATCTGAGCTGGCATTAATGTATTCACTGTTATATTCATCAATAGATATTTTACACTATTTAGAAGAGTAACACAAAGCCATCATCTCATCCACAGTAATAATAAATGAGCAATTTTTTTTAAAAAAAAGCAGGATATGACGTGCCTCGATTTTCCTTTAATGATCCTTTTCAATGAATCATTGTGTAATCCCCTGTTGTTTAAGACTTGCCTATAAAATATGGATCTGCCAAGCTTTCAGGGAGAGGCAAGCAGTTGGAAGAACAAACAGTGTCTTTCACAGACCATGGAGTTTTGAATCGCAATTTTCTCATATATTGTTTTAAATTTGTCGCTTCCTTGCTTTTAAATCTTCTGTGTCTCCTGTTACCTTTCTTCTCCTGACTCCTTACTATGGTATATGAAATATGAACCTTCACATCATTGCCTTAGAGGAATATCTCCAGCCTCACCCCAACCCCAGGACTGAACATAGCAGCTACAAAAGTTAGTGTGCCCAAGAGCATCAAGGGAGCCTGTGCCTTCAAGGATTTTTTCACCCTGATGCCACACTATGTGAGCATCATTTCCCCTCATGTTACCATGTACATTTCATTTTCAAGGTTGAGCACCTGAGGAATAGCACCAAAGCTTCTCCTCTGGTACCCATACACATGTGCACACACGTGCTTGCATACGTGTATGAACATATGCACCAACACTCACACTAGCAGCTGAGAAACCACTTACAGATGTTCTAGTATGTGCCAGGCACTGGGATGATAAAGTAGAGCCATCAATATCATCCTAGTCTTAAAATGGAGAGATAAGAGTCACCATGGGCCCCATCTTCAAATTTCTCCTCCAACTGAGCCCCAGTTTTACCAGAAGTGAACAAACAGTTCTTTCCCATCGCATTTTAAGTAGCTTCGGATTTCATAGAAAAAGAGCTGCTTATACTCTAGTCTCAAAGACTGGAGGAGCAAGCCTATGAATTTCTGAACCTTTGTCTCCATAGAATAGGATAGAATCTCTTCCAACTCAAGAACCAGGAGCAGAGGACTTCATGATCCAAGAAAACCAGGCATTCTCAAGAAGAAAATTGTTCTTCCAGACATTCAGATTGAACACTTACTAGAGAGGGTCCACTGGCTAAATAAAAAACATTAGCAAATTTGATGTTAGGAGCGAATGACTGAAGGGAGTGCTAATCATGAATATCAATTACTGGAAATGATTAGAACACCAAAAAGCAGTAACCAGCAGCTTCCTATCTCTATACAAGAGGAAACAAACTCTTAACTCCACCATTATAAACTTAGTTGAGCAAATTGGGGATATGGTTCAATCAGTAAGGTGTGTACTATGCAAGCATGAGGACCTGAGTTTGGATCCCCAACACTCATGTAAAATGCCAGGTGTGGTGCCATGTCCCTGCAGTTCCAGTGCTGGGAGGCAGAGACATGAGTATCTTCTGGGCACAATGGATAGCTTTTCTAGCTAAATAGTGAGATCCAGGTTCACTAAGGGACCTTGTCTCAAAAAAGTAAGGTGGAACAAAAGGAAAAAAAAAAAAAGTAAGGTGAAGCCGGGTGTGGTGGCACACTCCTTTAATCCCAGCACTTGGATTGCCATGAGTTCAAGGCCACCCTGAGACTACATAGTGAATTCCAGGTCAGCCTGAACTAGAGCGAGACCCTACCTGAGGAGAAAAAAAAATAAGGTGAGAGAAATAAAAGAAGATCCCAGTTGTAACCTTGGGCCTCCACATACACATGCAACCATACATGCATAAATGAATCTGAACACACACATACCACACACACACACACACACACATATATATATATATACACACACACACATATAAAAAATTAGGGCTAGCTGAGCAATTAAGACACTTGCATGCAAAGCCTAAGGACTCAGGTTTGATTTCCCAGTACCCATATAAGCCAGATGCACAAGGTGGTGCATGAGTCTGGATTTTGTTTGCATTGGCTAGAGGCCCTGGTGTGCTCATTCTCTCTCTCTTTCTCTCTCTCTCTCTCTCTCTCTCTCTCTCTCTCTCTCTCTCATAAGTAAAAAAATAATAAATTTAAGTTTTGGTAGAAAGGAAAAATTCCTGCCAAAATTGAGATGACTTCATATAGGGAAATAGTTTTTTTTTTAAGCATATGTATGGAAACACCTAAGAATTTTTTAAAAATTACATTTGTATCAATATGGTGGGGCTGCAGTGAAACCATGAGGGCAAAATTAAGTTTACTCTAATTACAGAATCTGGATAATGGAATAATAGGTAATGTGGTTTTTTATGCATTTATTTGCAAGGACAGAGAGAAAGAGAGAGAGGGAGAGAGGCCAGGGCTCTTGCCACTGCAAATGAAATTCAGATGCATATGCTACTTTGTAAATATAGCTCTATATGGATGCTGGGGAATTGAACCCAGGCCATTAGGATTTGCAAGCAAGCACCTTTAACCAATCAGTCATCTCCCCAGTGGTAATGTAGTTTTATGTTAAAAAATAAACATTATATTATGTTTTATACCTGGAATCTCCTAGATGGAACCTTGAAAATGAACAATCTCAATAGGTTCTTTTTCTTCATTGTTCTCTCACCCTCAAATTTTACAGATCTTAATTAATGGTAAAGGCTGGACATAGTCTTCCCCCTAGATAAGATGAATGTTCATAGTCCAACACGGAGTAAAGGTGGAATATTGTTGATTTTTTATTGGGTATTTGATGAACATTTGCTTGGACTCCCATGGGTGCATATATATGCACAGGCCCTATCCTCTGGAAGATTCCAGGTAATGTAGGGTGACAGGTATTAATTATTAATCAACCAAATATACACACACACACAAACATATGTATGTACATATATATATGTATATACATCATTGCTAATGGGGATGTCAGTGCCTGTTCCATGCAAGCAGAGTTACTTGACATGAATCAGAAAGAGGGTTCTCATGAGAAATGACAAGCTACCAAGCAGAGAAATAAAGGATAACCAAGAGTTATCTAGCAAAAAATGGAAAGGAAGAGTGCTTGGGGCAAAAGCAGGGACATGAGCTAAATACTATGGCTGGCAGAAGCATGGCAAAGTAAAAGGACATCAGGAAGGTCAATGAGAATGAAGCAGAGAGGGAAGGGAAGGAAAAGAGGACTAAAGTAAGAGGACACACAGGGAGGAACTGGTTAAAGAGGTGTGATATTTTCTTCTTTGCATGTTTATTTTTTCGCTTATTTTTTGTATTTTTGGTACTGGTATTGAACACAGGGCCTTGACAATAATAAGAAAGTGCTTTCCTAAGCTACACACCTAATCCAATAATACACTTATAATAAAATTATACTTCAGGCTAGTTTCCATAACTTCTGTAAAACTCAATTTCCATACTTACAATATTTTACTAATAGTTATTCCTAAATCATGGGTTTAAAATACCAGGGCTGGAGAGATGGCTTAGCGGTTAAGCGCTTGCCTGTGAAGCCTAAGGACCCTGGTTCAAGGCTCGATTCCCCAGGACCCACATTAGCCAGATGCACAAGGGGGCACACGCGTCTGGAGTTCGTTTGCAGTGGCTGGAAGCCCTGGCGCGCCCATTCTCTCTCTCTCTCTCTCTCTCTCTCTCTCTCTCTCTCTCTCTCTCTCTCTCTGCCTCTTTCTCTCTCTGTCTGTTGCTCTCAAATAAATAAATAAAAATAAACAAAAAAATACCATATTGCAAATAAAAAGGTTTAGTTTGCTGCCTGGGTCACAATAAATGCATAACAAAACACTAGTAAATAAATATGTGTATGGTCATGCTAGACAAAAGGTGAATAATCTAAAAATATGTCTGGAGATCTTTAGAAGACCACAGAACACCAAACAGACAGAACCAAAGAAGAAACTCTCCAAGACACATCATAGCTAAAACTCTCAACAATAACAACAATAAGAGAGAAAGTGTGTGTGTTAAAAGTTAAAAGAGAAACAACCCACAACATACAAAGGCATTCCTATCAGAATTACTTCAGAGTTCTCAATGGAAACCCTGAAAGCCAGAAGGGCCTGGAATAGAACACTTCAAAGTCTGAAAAACTATGGCCTCCAACCCAAGCTACTCACCCAGTGAAAGTATCCCTCAAAATAGATGGTGAAAGAAAAACTTTCAATGAAAAGAGTCAAGTCTATGTTTATATGAACACAAAGCCAAACCTACAGGGAATACTTGAGGGAATAATCCACACAGAACAGTCAAATAATCAATCTCAAGAGCCAACAAGAACATCACAATAACCAAAATAGACCAGGCACAAAACAGCACAAAACACAAGGAATCACCACACCCCATAAAACATTTCATCATGGCAAGGATTAATTCAAGCCACACAGTAACAACCTTACATATTAATGGACTTAACTCACCCACCAAAAGACACAGGTTATCAGTCTAGATCAAAAAACTGGACCCTTTATCTGCTGTCTTCAAGAAACCCACCTCATCACTAAAGATAGAAACCTCCTCAGGGTAAAAGGTTGGAAAATGATATTCCAAGCAAATGGAATTTAAAAAACTAGTAGGTGTTGCTAAATTAATATCTGCTAAAATAGACTTCAAATGAAAAGTAATTTTGACAAAGAAGGCCACTTCTTACTCATCAAGGGAATGATCCAACATGAGCACATCACAATCATAAATATGTATGTGACAAACACAGCTGTACCAGTACTTTATAAAACAATATCTACTCAAAAATAAAACAGAAGTAAATACCAACACGATCATATTTGGAGACTTCAATACTCCACTATCATCAATAGATAGATCATCCAAGCAGAAAATCAACAGGGAAGTGATAGAGGTCAACGACATCAGAAACCAACTAGACCTAGTAGATATCTACAGAACTTTCCACCCCAGCTCTAATACACATTCTTCTTAGCAGCACATGGAACCTTCTCCAAAATTGACCTTATATTGGGCCATAAACTGTGCCTCGACAAAGTCAGTAAAATTGAAGCTACTCCCTGCATCATGTCACATCACAATGCTTTAAAGCTAGAAACTAACAATAAGACACATCAAGAAATCCACTAGCTCCTGGGCACTAAACAACAACGCACTTTTAAACAATAAATGGGTCAAGGAAAAAGTCAAAAAAGAAACTGTAAAATTCCTAGAATTGAATGATAATGAAAATATACCCTACCAAAACTTATAGGACACAATTAAGGCAGACCTATGGGGAAAATTCATAGACCTTAATGCCACAAAATTGAATAATCTTGAAGAAATGGATGAATTTCTAGACACATACCATCTACCAAAACTAAACGCAGAGCAGATTAATCTTCTAAACAAACCTATCACATCCATGGAGATTGAAAAGGTATTAAAAACATCCCCAAAAAGAAAAGTCCAGAACTTGATAGCTTCTCAACTGAGTTCTATCAAACCTTCATCCAAAACCAATTTTTTCAAACTGTTTCACATAGTCAGAGACCAAGGAATTCTCCCTGACTCTTTTTATGAAGCAAGCATCACCCTTGTACCAAAACAAGTGAGAGATGCAAGAAGGAAAGAAAACTGTGGGCCTATATCCCTAATGAACATAGATGTAAAAATCCTGAACAAAATCCTTGCAAACAAAATTCAACAACACATCAAAAGCATTATCAATCTCAATCAAGTAGGTTTCATATCAGGGATTCAAGGGTGGTTTAACATAGGGAAATCAGTATGTAATACACCACATAAATAAACTGAACCATAAGAGCCACATAATTATCTCAACTGATTCACAGAAGGCCTTTGACAAAATACAATACTACTTCATGACCAAAACATTGGAGGGTTTATATCTCAACACAATAAAAGCATATATAAAGTTCCTAAAGCCCAAATAATATTTAATGGGGAAAACTCAAGAAGTTCCAATTGACATCAGGAACAAGGCAGGGCTTCCCACTCTCACCAATGCTCTTCAATATAGTACTAGAAGCACTAGCCCAAGCAATAAGAGAGGAGAAAGAAATAAAAGAGATTAAAGTTGTAATCATATTCAGATAATAATTCTGCTGTCCCTTGACAAGCTACCACTAATCTTTGGCTATAAGATCGTCTATACTCTAAATTCTCTCTAAATTAATAATGGTTATCCCATTTAACTGGTGCTGACTTCACTCTCCATTGGAGAATCTGCTTCTCTTTTTCAGATGGGGGCTGGACCTGAGTTGATGAACAACCCAGGCCGCTCAACCCCAGTCCCAGCTGAAACTATGGAGGAATTGGGGAAATGAGCAAGAATGCTGCTTTCTTAGTGAATCTGATATCAGCACAAGGGTGAAGGAGATAGACACTGAGGACACTCAACACCTACCAAGCCAGAGATCCAGAGGCTCCTGAGAGCCCATCACTGAAGTAGACTTAAAATGCACCTAACATGGCTCAGGGAATTTTGTAGAAGAGAGGGCAAAAGACTGTTAGAGCCACAAGTTGGGTCATATTGCATGGAGACATTACCTCTCCCCATAACTGATTGCTGCCCCCATAATGCATGACCCAAAATCCACATGGGGTTGACCTGCATCCCCAATGAGGAAGGCTTCTTCAGTAAAGGGGTCAGGAGGAAGAAAAAAATGATGTCAACTGATGTTGTCTGCATACTAAAAATGTCCATATCTAATAAAACTAAATTTAAAAAAAAATAGGTGCAACCATCTATTTCCACAGCATTTGGTTACCATCCTGAACTAAATGGTAAGACGCTACTGCTGAAGACACCACAGCCCACAGAACCAAAACATCAATAAATCACACAGGAACATAGAAGGAAGTCAGCTCTTTGCTGGTTAGCCTTCACAGTGCTATGACAGTGTGAACAAGCAGAGAATCTGCTTGTTCTGTGAGCTATGAAATCAACCAGCCAGACAAGATATACATACCTGTGGCACACAGCATATGTTGGTAATCAATGGCTCTCTGATTTGATAAGAGGCCTGCTCAGTGAGAGAGAACTTACACTTGGTACTGATATCCAAGTCAGAATCCTTCAGATACAATGGTCATAGACTCCAGAGAAAAGTTTCCAACTAGATTTTGCCCAGAAAAAAAAAGTGGCTAGACCCATCAAAATGTCTCCCAATTAACTATACTTATCTTCTTTAATCCAAGCTGCTCTCACTCACTCTTAGTTGGAGAATCTATTTTTTTTTCTACAGATGGCAGGAAAAAATACTGGGGAAAACCAAGATCTATCAATATGTCAAGAAAAGATCCCTGTCAAGAAAATATAACCCACTGCCTAACATGAGACAAGCAACCTCTAGTACCTCTGCCAAGCTCAGGAGAAAACGCAGAGGAAGTGGTAATTCAAACATGAGTGTTGCCCTCACTGCTTTCCTGACAACCTGCTCCAGGGAGATGGACATAGATACCAAGGACACTCAAAACTCATCAAAGCAGGTAACCAAAGGTTGCAAAGAGTTCAACCCTAAAGTCAACTTATAACATACCCACCAAGGCTCAGGGAACAGTGTGGAAGTAGGGGCGGAAAGATTGAAAGAGCCATAGAGTGGGAAGAACCATCTGGAAGCATTGTCCACCCCACAGATTGACTGATTCATTCAAAACCCCATGGTGACACCAACAACCCCACTGAAGAGTGAAATGAGGGCAGGGAATAGCGGATATAAGAGGATAACATGAGAAGGAGGGGATAAACACACAATTTGTTTGTACAGTAAAGTTCATAATTGATAAATAAAATAAAAATAAATAGGCATCAGGACACTAGGACAGTGCCATTTGTAGTCCTCTCTCCATGTAAGAGAGCTATCTATTCTAAGGCAGCCATCCTGTAAGGAAGCCTAAACCTGTGGGGCTCCAGTAGATAGCCAGTAAAGCTGTCTGCTGAAATGGGGTCATTTGCTACCTGCTATTAGCCATGAAAGTGAGCAGTCTTTGATGCTTAGACCAGTGGAGACTTCAGATCGCAATTTCTGACAGCAGCCACAAGAAGATAGCAAGTAAGAACAACCCTGTTGAGTCCTTTACAAATGCTTGATTTGTAAAAATGTGAGAAATATATTGGTTTTAATTCACTGGGACTAAAACATTGGGATTTCTTACACAACAATAGTGACTAGACCACTAACCAATCTCAATAGCCGGTCAATAACAGTAACTGAAGGGGCTGAAGAGATGGCTCAGTAGATAAAGGTGCTTGGTTGCAAAGCCTGCTGGTCCAAGTTCAATTACTACTACCCATATAAAGGCAGGTATACAACGTGGTGCATGTGTCTGGAGTTTAATTGCAGCATCGAGAGGCCCTGGTGCACTAATATTCTCTGTCTCTCTCTCAATTTCTCTCTCTCTTTCTCTCACTCTCTCTCTCTGTCTATCTAAATTTCTATCTATCTATCTATCTAAATTCTCCCTATATTAATAATGCTTATCCCACTTAAACTATGCTGACTTCACTCTCTGTTGAGACATCATGCCCCAAGGCATTCCCTGACCCCCCAAATAACTGACTACTGCTCCCACAATGCATAAACCACGACTCCATGGTGAACATCTGCAACCCCACTGAGGAGCATCCCCAGTGGAATGGGGCAGGGACAAGGGAAAGGAGGGTACCAACACATGATGTATCTATATGAAACTGAATAAGAAAACAGCAAAGATTTTATTGAATTTTTCTTAGTTATTTATTTGTACAATAGACATCATGATATAAACATCAAACGATGAGATGGTAAACCTAGTTCCAGCCTTGTGTTTCCATTATAATTTTAGATAAATTATGTACGTTCACTAAACACAATCTGCTCTTCTTCTGCTTCAGCTATAGAAATAGGAAGACTTGCTCAGGCCCTTTCTAGTTATGTGGCCTTGTGACAATCCAGTGACATTCTGTATCAGTCAGAGGTCAACAGAAGGGCCTCACACTATGGGGACAAATTTCCATTTTTGGTAGTGTAGGCCAGCAATAGCTTCTGAGTGTCATATTTTAAAAATGAGAATCAGAGAGAAAATGGTAATATGTACATCCACATGAAGTATGTCAAGAGTTTCACAGAACTGATGTGCCCTCAGGCACTGAATGAAGCTCTTTTAAAAGATCCTTCAGCTTCCAGAACAAACAGAGGGAGAGAGACATGTAAAAGAAGCTAGTCTTGACCCAGCCTGATCCCTGATAACTTTTGTTAATGTAAGGCGGCACCATGCCATTTAAAAAGAACAGCTCGACATTTGGCATATTCCCTGGAAGGGGTAATTCTCTTTCTTTCAGTCCACATTTGTTGGCCATCAGCCTCTGGGACATGAAGATACCACAGCATTCATCTTCTACCTTCATATTTCTATTATGCTTTTTCATTCCACCCAATTATACTCTCAAAATGTCACTCTGTTCATTATTCTTTTAAATGTATCTCTCAATTTATTTACAGAAATGCAAGTTGCATCAACTTAAGCACTATTTATATTTGAACCAGATAACAATTTGTTTCAGAGATTAGAGTGAGCCAAATCAGAGAAATATTTGAAACCCAGAACCCTTAGGAACTTCCCACAAATTATTTTTCCCAGACAAATGAGACAAATATCTACTATTCAATTTCACTCAAAGCAAGGATGAGCTTCCTAGATCAGTCATATATCAATTGTGTGCGCAAACACATACACACACACATTAAATGACAAACTAGATGATTATATCAAATTCCACTCTATAGATATCCACTATTGACTCAACTACTTGAAAGTAAGTCAACAATCAGAAATTAAATTTAGGGGTTAGCTTTAACCTTCCATCAAACATTGCGTCTATTTTTGAATGACTCTGAATTTGTTCTCCTTCTATAGCAGTTGGTTTTGTGGCCTTGAAGAAGAACCTCCACTGTGTTATAAAAGATAAAGGCTAAAATTTCCTTTATTTTTATTAATATCTCAATTATTTGCCCATGATTGGCTCCACTCTTGAAAGGACCATGGGAATACAATTGGCAAGAATTGGTTGGATGGCTACTGAGTAAAGGATGGGGAGATACAGTTGTAAATGAGTGAAGAAGGTCCCAGTATACACAGATACTTCAGTCTAGGAGTAAATAATGCTTTGGTATAGTAAGGTTAGTACAGATAGTTATCATATGCCTTATGATAGTTTTCTATTTCTGGTGCTTGACTTATAAATTGCTCCCCCAACTCTAACAAGTGAGTACTTATAAAGAGGGAATGAAAAGGAATTGGCATAACGTACATGAACGCTTCCTGCCTCCATCATTATGCCAGAATAATGGAGTTGTACTGTGATGGAGGGATGTGGGACACACCATGTGGGTAAGGGCAGGTAGTGTTTAGGAACGTATTTTCTGCTGCCAGGAAGTCACCTCCAACAAAACTACTCAGTTAATAACCTAAAGAACAAAGACATCAGCATTGCAAATAATTCCATATTTCATTTGACATTACATGAGATTAGTATGCACTTATGCATATATGAATGTTATATGAAATGGTTAAGATAATGTAGCCAATATAATAACCAAAAAAAAGATATGAATGGCCTAATTACAAAAGGAGTGTTTTCTTTTTAAGTCACATAAAGTCCAAAAGAGATATGATTGATTGATTAATTATCAACTGGCATAGATTTCACAAGTAGTTTTTCATGAATTAATGTTCCTTCTGTTTGTAGGTTCCTTTTCACCTTTGTGCCTTTGGAGGTAAATATGTTCATCTGTCTTGAACAAACAGAAAGGAAAAAACAGAGGCTTTTGCATAGGAAATTTTTAGGTTGGATATAGAAACAACATATATTTCTAGCTTTATTTCTTTGACTAAAGTTGGTAAAAATGAAACTGTTATGAGAGAGAGAATAGGAATTTCTAGGTTTTGTGGATAGTGAGCTTGGCTCTGCCATAGCCAACTTAGGTTTTCCAAAATGTATAATTTCCAATTTACCTTTAACCTCCCCCTAGAAGAGACCATTGTTCCCTGATTAACCTGGACCACCTTCCACTATGACTATGACATTAAATAAGATAACATACAAGCTCAACAGACACTGGGATTCCCACACTACTATATAAGGCAATGTTCCAAGTTATCTCCTTTATGAAACACCTCATTTATGAAATCTTGTCTCTGGTATTGATTACATCTTTCAGGAAACAACACTTTCAACCTCAGTAAATGAGGAAATTATTATAGATGGAAAACTTCAAAGAGTAACAAGAAGTTATCACTTACATGGACAGAGGCCATGGTTGAAATTCTTTGAATTTCTGAGTGAGTTACCTCATAACTACAATTATAACAGTAAAGGTCAAATATGCCAAGGTCAGGCATTAAGAATCCCTAGACCTATTCTTGGTCTTAAAAGCCTGATTTCTAAAAATGTATCTCAGAAAAACACTTGTCAATATTCATCTTCAAGTGTCCATAGAAATAAATTACCCATCCTATCAGTATAGAATGGCCTCCTCATCTCATGAGCTTCATCTTGGAAGTATTTCAAGTCATATCATGAGCTTTTCTGACCATCTGGTACATTCCAAATACCTCAGAAGGAAACTCAACTGTGATTTTCATCCTAACAATTGTCATCTTCAAAACAAAATCTTTCCTAAAAAATATATCTAGAAATGGCTATTGTGGCCAGCTACAATGAGAATCTGTTGTAAGATTTGTTATATTAATTATGACTGCAATGAAGCAGCCAAACAGAAAGCAGATTGGGAAATAAATTAAGCAACCTATTCATCTTTCCAAATGTCTAATGACCTCATTTCAAGATTATTCAAAGGCATCAGCATTAGTTAATCTATTTTTCATCTGTATATCTATTATGGTTTCTTTAGTAAATGAAGATGCTCAAATTTTAAACATGACTAGGTAAAAGTATAAATGAGGGTATTGTGTAAACCATTCTCCCAGAGAAGTCAGATCCCTCACCAGAAAGTTTCCATAGACTCTGCCAGCTATTTATAAACATGGAGGATATCACTTTGAAAATGTGAACAACCCATTCTTGAGCTACAAAGACCCACAAATGCCACACTAGAACTCTCCCAGGAACATTGTTTGCTTAAAATGGGTTCCTCTTGATTGTGGATAATTTCATACCAGGTCTTTCAAGCATTCATGCTATATTTCACAAAGCAGAAAGCATAGGTGAGAGCAAGCACTTTTTATATTAAGACAATGTTCAATACAAGCTATTGATATTTTTGTCTTCTCTATAAATTATAGCCAAGAAAACTCAACAATGCCACAAAAAATCAGTATTAGTAAGCTGGACTATAAAACTAGCCAAAAATACAAAAGGTTAAGATAAGTGAGAATTGTGATATAAAAAGAGCTTTGAAGGGTTGAAGTGGTATTTCCACTATGAATCAAGGCATCATGGATTCAAAAATTATAACAGGACTCTGGGGGAAAATTATCTATTAAAAGATTCAGCAACCAAGCCCTTCACATTTGGCAATTAGCCAGTAAAGTCACAATTTCAATAGTTCAGAAAAGTGTCTGCAGCTGTGTAGGATCACACAGCCCATAAAGAGGGCATCAGTCAACTCTCATCTAATTGTCAGAGCTAAATTACAAGAATGAAGAAGATACTCAGTATCTCAGTTCAATTCTCTCTCTTAAAGAAGGCAAATTTATTTTATTTCCCCTTTCTGGAATTCAAGCTTTATATTAATTATCAAGTAAATGTCATGAACATTTGCTTTTGCCTTTATCCTTTCAATGTAGCTGAGAAACGTAGCCAGTATACCAGCACTCAAGAATCCAATGATATCTCATATCTAAGTTGAAGAAGGATGAGATGAGAAATTCTGAGCAAGTTTATTATGGCGTCATGACATACTGACAAAATATCCATTCATCTGTCTTTCTACCCACGCACTCAGCCAATTGTTTATTTAAGCTATCTGATACTTCCTAATGTATTGGGCTCTAGAGGAGGGGCATATCAAGGATGCTATCCACATGGGAATTCTCAACGCAGGTGACAAGCAAGCCAACAAGGACCTAAAATATCGACAATTAATTACAATCATCTAAACTAAATTCCATGCCTGAGAATGGTTAATGTGCATTGAGAAATAGACATGGAAGAATTAAAACTTTAACTGTGAATAGTTAATAGGATGGACAGTGAGTAATGGGAGATTTTTTTCCAAATAGAAGCAATCTTTATGCATCATGTCCATCCCAATTTCAATGAGAAAATTATTTCTGACTCTGTCTTTAATTTTGAAGGAAGCCAACCAACCATGTTTTTTAAAAAAGCATAGATTCATCAGGATTGAAAGACACAGTTGTTCTCTCTCAGCAGGCAGAGGTAAATTGGCTTGGTAAGCAAAAGCAGAGCCTTTCATCAGTCAGAGGTCCTACACTTTGAAGAATGTTTAGAAAATCAGTTGTAAAGCCCCTTTGATTCAGTCCTCCACAAAATAAAGTACCATTTTAATATCAATCAGTTTTATGCCCATCTACAAAAAGTAATTACAATTGTGTCTTACCATTTCACAGGTGCTTATGAGTAACTTAATACATAATTAGATTAAGCATTTTGACCCTTTTTGTTTTTGGTCTTTTTTAGAGTCTCCATGGTCAATTGTTAAGCCTTTTTGTGATAAAACATCACTCTCACCATTTACTCTTAAGAAAAAGATTCTGAAGTCTAGTGTCTGAATCATATAATTAGAAGTATGTACACTCTGTGTGGACCCGGGGAGATATTTCAGTGAATAAATCCTTGCCCCACAAGGATCTGAAGACCAGACTTCAGATCCCCACCACCTATGTAAGTGTCAGTGGGAATAGTGGGTCTTCTGGGATCTCAGCACTCAAGATGGAAAAGTGGGATCCCTGTGGAAAACTGACTAGCTATAGTTACCAAATGGATGAGCTCTGGATTCATTTGACCGACACAGAACCAGTAAATAAGTTGGGCATCAACCAAGCGAAACTGGATATCTGAAGTCCACATGCACGCACACACACACACACACACACTCATGTGCAATTGAATCCCCACACAAGCACACCCACATGTATACAAGCACATATACACACAGGTACACTACACACAGATAAACATAGAAATAAATTAAAAATAAGTATAGATACTCTGAAAAACATACTGATTTCCCTAAAATCACCTGGTAAATCAATGTTAGAGATATGTCCAAACTCATTGAGAACATAAGCTGAAGAAGATATTGATTAATTTCCCCTCTGCTTGCACTGGGAAGTGGAAGCAGAAGGAAAGTTAATCAATATCTTCTTCAGCTTCATAGGAAGTTGGAGGTCAGCCTGGGTTAGAAGTCAAGGGAAAGAAGGAGGGATGGAGGCATATATTTACACAAAGGACAAAATTTTTAATCAACTTTTAAATTTTGAATAATATACATTGACATAAAAGTAGAAGAGAAAACACAGAAGGTCCCTATATACCATTACCATATTTCCCCATTGTTAACAACACACAATAGCATAATCAATTGTCAAAACTAAGAAATTGAAGCTCGTAGTTCAGTGGTAGGGCACTTTCCTAGTATTTTTGTGAAGTGTTATGTTCTATACCCATACTATAGGAAGAAAACAAATCAGGAAATAATAAAGAAAGGGAAGGGAATATGAATAAGGGGAAAAGAGGAGGAAAGGAATAGAATGAAGTAGGAAAGCAAGAAGAGAAATTGATAATCATATATTATTGTCAAGTGAGCTGTAGACATGGACAACCCCAGAATTCCACCACTTTCTGTTCTAACTAATCCAGTGCAATTCCTCATACCATTCCATTAGATGGTGAGGTCTCCACAATCTCTCCTCTGATCTGTGACAGCTTCATTATCCATTCCTTTCTGTTCATTAGTCTGGCAGTATTGAGAGATGGAGGAAAGACACTTGGTAGAATTGTTCCTAGTGTTAAGGAATGGAGGAAATGTACTATTTAGAATGGTTCCCAATCAAGGTTTGCTAATTTCATTCTCATTACTATACTGGGTATCTTCACAGATAGATGAAGGTTCCTTCCAATCACATATCAAGGGTAAGTGATAGCCAAATAACATCAGTGATGATTTCATTGTTTTGTTGCCCACTTGGGTAGAGTGATGTTTCTTCACATTATTTAGGTTACTATTTATTTAGTTACTATTTTTTTCTATACTGCTATTTAGAAACAAATCAGTAAGTCTAGCCTACTCTTGGGGAGGTAGGGTACAATTCCGTTCCATCTCATAGAAGGGTACTACTACCTAGGTACTGTCTTTAAATCCTTAAAGTTCTTTTTTATTAACATACAAAGATGTAAATTCTTAAAGTTGGAGGGAAAATCTTTTTTTTTTTTAGTTCATTCGGCTTCCATGGGAATTTACATCCTATTTTTCATAATCACATGTCTGTTACTTTCCTTGGAACAGAACTCCCTGCAACACTCAATCTGTCAGTACCTCCTGAAACCATGTCAGGAAATGGACAAGATCATGTTGCTCTGATCATTTTTGCCATCAGCATCAGCAGTGAATTCTGGCTGCTGAGAGGTGAAGGGGAAGGAACTTGGTTACAGCCCCTTGGAGGAAGAGCTTACATTCAAACACAAATGTGTGCACTAATTAGGTATGATGGGCTGTAATTTTCTGACTTCCTTTTGCAAAGCAAATTACTTTTTGAGTTTAAATGTTCTCTGGCTTTCTTTCACTCAAGTTTGGCCTTGTATGAAAGTCCCCATCTTCAAAAGCCAAACTTGTTTCATTTTTATCCTATAACTAATTTAATGCTAATTGCACAATGACTACATTAGGCATCATTGGACTATAACACACTGTGATATGAAAACTCATCTGTCAACCTGAAAAATGTAAGTAATCCTGAGTGTGTTCAAAGATTAATCTTGAGAGCTGCTTTTGAGCTTTGTGCTATTGAGACAGAGCTGCAGAACACGATGTATTCCTGGCTCTCAAAACATAAGGCACTTTTAGAAATATAGGCTCTCGTTGGAATCCATAAGAACTAAGCAAGATTGCTCAGTAGGTAAAGTACTTGCCACAAGGCAGAAAAACCTGAGTTCAGATCCCCAGTACCCATGTTGTAACAGTTACCTCCTCATTGCTGGGACAAAACATCCAACCAAAAGCAGCTAATGGGATGTAAAGGTTATTTTGGCTTACAGTCTCTAGAAATGTTTCATCATGGCAGAAAAAGCATGACTGGGAAATGGGCATCACATCTTGTCACCACAGCAGGAAGGCAGTAGTCCAAGTGAGTTATCCCTGAAGCCCATTGTGCCATGCCCAGACAATAAACCTCAATGTCCACTCCCCCAGTGACCACACCTCCTCCAGCAAGGCTCCACCTCCCAAATTTCCATGAGCTTGTGCAAAGTATTCAAAACACATTAGCTTATGGGGACATTTCATTTAAATCAGCACACATGTAAAAGTCAGGGGTTGGCACTGTTAGCCTGTAATCCCATTTTTGGATTGAGACAGGTGGAGACAGGACAATCCCTCACATTTGCTGGACAGTTAGTCTAGCCAAACAGTGAGTTATGGTGTTAATGTGAGACCCTAACTGAAAAAAATAAGATGGAGGCCAACTGAGAAAGACACCTGACTTTGACTTCTGGTCTCCAAAAACATTCAGACATACCCACACCTATACATGTGCCCACACACATGCAATTATACACATACACAAAAAGTGAATTCTCCAACTGGATAAATATCCCAGACTTCAGCTCCCTAATCTGACTATTATCAGATACCTGAATCACCCTGACAACATTCAAATGAGGAATTTTCTAATTTTATTTTGTTTAATTTGGATAGATGTTTGTTTTGGTTTCTTGGGGCAGCTAGTTTGTGTTTGTGTTTCATTTTGTTTTATGTGTGATTCATTTGCAGTAGCAAGAGGCCCTGGCATGCCCATTTATTTTCATTTTCTCTCTCTCTCTCTCTCTCTCTCTCTCTAATAAACAACATTTTAAAAAGCCTATGATAGGAAAATAATAGACCCTAGAGGGGGAAGCTGCTACTGTTGTTTGGCTAAATGAATATGTTGTGTCCATCATATTACCCTCTAAAAGTGTATGTTTATTTTCACCTTTGGATAGAGAAGCTTCTTTTCCAGATGGTAGTGACTACTTGGGAGGCTCAAAACTAGTCAAAGTCAAGAGAATAAGTGGCTGCTGAGTGTTCGGCACTAAATGAGACAACACTCATTTACCTCTCATCATGAGATTATCTCCAATTATCTCATCTACCTACCATCAAAGGTTCAGGGAACACAGTGGATGAGGAGGTAGAAAGAATTTAAGAGCAAGAGAATAGGAAGGAGTGCTTTGGAATATTATCTTCTAGACATAAAATGACCATTGCATATATGCAGCTCTCACTACCTGCACATATTTGTCCCATCAACACTTTGACATGGATGATGAAGGAGGGAGAAAAAAAGACATAAAACCAGAAGAGGTACTAATCAAAAAGAAGAACGGATTCAGTGGAGGAGAGACAGTGGGAGAAAGACAATGGAAGCTGATGAGTGAAGATTATGATAAAAGTACATTATGTCAATATTTGAAAGTTGTCATAAAAAAGTTAAGAGTCTGGGGATACACCTAAATTCCTGTGTGCCAAATACTTAATAGATAAAAAGTTTGAAAATTTACATCAATTTCACATGCATAAAAATATTTAGGGAAATAGATGTTAATAGTTGTTATTTCTAAGTAGTGGTATCACAGTATTTTTTTATTTTTTTTACTGTATTTATTAGAGAGATAAAGAGAGAGAGAGAGAATGGACACACCAGGGCCTTCAACCACTGTAAATGAACTCTAGACACATGTTCCACCTTGTGCATCTGGTTTACGTGAGTACTGGGGAATCAAACCTAGGTCCTTTTGCTTTGCAAGCAAGTGCCTTAACCGGTAAGCCATTTCTCCAGCCTACAAATTATTTTTACTTACTCAGCTTTAGACTTTTCCTAAAATTACCATAGACATCCCTCATAATAAAATCCACAAAAAATAAATGAGGAAAAAAGGAGAGCAGAAGTAAGTAGTGGGAAATACATGATCCTAAAGTTTTGAATATCTTTGGTACAGAAATATATTAAAGAGATATGTATAGAAATAAAGACTCTTACTGTATATTTTAGTCATTTTTTTTGCATTGACTCAACAGAAATTTATTCACACCCATAAAATGCATCAAGAGTTCTGCTAGGTACTAAGAATATGCCACTGGTAAGATATAATTCGAAGTTATAGCACAGTGACATGCAAATAGGTTCTGCTATAGTGGACGTGGTTCACAGATGCT
Source organism: Dipus sagitta (assembly GCA_036346955.1). Lineage (NCBI taxonomy): Eukaryota > Metazoa > Chordata > Mammalia > Rodentia > Dipodidae > Dipus > Dipus sagitta. The sequence goes on from CM070772.1 coordinate 122,861,001, forward strand.
GAATGTAGTTGCTCACTTCTCAGCTCAATACAATATCTACATGCCTTGAATATGCCATGTTAAAATCACAAACTGTTGGTGTGTTGTATTTCTTGGAGAAGTTTGATAGAAGGAGACAGAAGGAGCTCATCTACAGCAAGAGAGAAGTAAACTGAAGCATAAAGAAAAAGATAGACAAAGATTGCCTGTGAGCTAGGTGTGTGGCTCAGCTGCTAAAGCACTTGCCCAGCATGTATGAGGCCATAAATTTAATATTTAGCATCTTATAAACCAGAGTGATAACTCATAAACCAGGAATGGTAGCTTGTGCCTATAATCCCAGCACTCAGGCAGTAGAAGCAGGAGGATCAGAAATTCATGGTCGTCCTCAGCTACATAGCGAGTTCAATGCCAGCCTGGGCTACATAAAACCTGTCTCAAAAAGAAAGACAGAAAGACAGAAAGACAGAAAGACAGAAAGACAGAAAGACAGAAAGACAGAAAGACAGAAAGAAAGAAAGAAAGAAAGAAAGAAAGAAAGAAAGAAAGAAAGAAGAGAATGAAATTCTGTTTTTACCTTGACTTAAGTGGTAGGTCCTGGTAAGAGACGTTTGTTTCTCTATCATAAGTTCCCTTTCATATGTAAACCAGAGTTAAATTATCAAACACGAACTTGGGCTAAACCCAAAATGTGGTCAAATTAGGTTTCTAGAATTCAGGACCAGGCTTCTTCTATTTTCAACCAGATGAGCCCTAATTCAGCTACAGTGGACATGACAGCTAGAGAGAAGAACCAGGAAAGGATGTGAGCTGTTCCATTTATGTGTGATCACCCTTCACATGCCTTCTCCAGCACTCACAGGACATCACACAATCCTCACTGTGCTCTCACTGTGAAAGCTATGATGTCCATAAAGTCCCTTGTACCCTGCCTGGAAAACAGTAGATGCTAAATAAACAGGAGTTATTATCATGACTGCACTAAGAGACCCTTTATAACACAGTTGTGGTTAACACTAACTGCATGAACAATTACTTAGTAGTACAGATCTTCATTTCAGTCCCCCATCCTCACTTCATCCCTTCAAAAGCTGTAGCTAGACCTTCCTAAACTTGCTAACCTGCCCTGTGAACAGAATCCAAACACAGCACCCCTGTTCCCGCCATATCACCTCCCATAATGCCCAAGTCTCCAGGAAAACACTCTCATTCATGACGGATATGCAGCAAGTTAGACACAGGGTTCTAGATTTTAATAAGTATTTGTTTAACCTCTGCATCTACACTCCAATGCTGAGTTTAAACACACACTCCCAGAGCAACCAAATAAAGGGTACTTAAGATGCAACTTCTAGCTGCCTTTGTTTTTGAAGCGTAATTATAATGTTGTCATCGGTGCTGATTTGCAGAGGGCCAACAGTGTATGTGGAACTGCAGTGTTCTTGCAAAGACAGCCTTTGTGAGTATAAACATAGGGGAATTATGCTTTGAATATTATTTTTGTTCTTTGAAATCCAACCTGCTGACTTGGAGTCTTTATATTTTCTTTCTCAGGTTCCCGCCAGCCTTAACTCTACACAATAACAAAGAAGGAAGAAGAGGATGAATGAAGGCTCCCAGGACCTCCCAGGAGAGGGTTCCTTCCAGGCCCCAAGTAGTAACTTCACAAATGTTACTGAGCCCACCCAGAAAAAGAAAAGAACAGCCTCCTGAAAGAATGAATTCCTAAGACTTTCTGAGAAGAAAGATTGTATTGACACTCCCCAGGAGAGTGGTAACGATGTCACTGTGACAACAAATTCAGAGATGCATGGCAACACAAACATTGGAATAAGCAGAGACATTTCAGTCCAAGAAGAAGATACCAAATTAAGACCCACAGAGCATTGCTGGAGAACTGTTCTTCTTATGCCAGAAGCTTACCCATGGAGATACATCAACTTTCTAAAGTACAAATTCCCCCAATCTTTCTTTATCAGTACCTGGGATTAGATTTGAATTCTTTGCTTGACTTTTTAAATCTCTATAACATTCTCCTGTCACCTCTGATGTCATTGAGGTTGTTTTCTGTGACATACCTTGACAAAGGATCAAATATATCCCTTGTAATGGGAAGAAAGCTTTTCATTTAAACTGAATAAATTTTAATACCTTCTGCGCCATGTGAAGTGTTAAACATTGCATATTTTACATTATTTGACATGCACTAAAACACATTCTGAGCCTATGTTCACCCATCCATAAAATATGGATTGTATCCACGTTGTGGGCTTTAGGAAGAATCACATAAGATAATTGTATACAGTATCTAGGTCATTGCCCAAGAAAACAAAGTTTGTCACAGGGAACATTGGAAATTATAGCTAGGTCAATTGATGGCAAGTCGATCTTATTCTATGCTTGATTCTTTCTATACTCAGACTCCCTCTGGAAGATAAACACTCAAATAATGAAAACTAAAGTAAGCCAGTCACTATGACAGAGTGCTAGCTTCTCTCCTTCCCTACTAAACGGCCAGTTTTAGTAGATATTCAAGTAGCCATATTGGAATGAAGAGTATGACAACACTAGAACAGAAGGGGAGCCAGAGTCACAAACATGGGGCCCTGAAATGACTTACTTTCATATTTTCTTATGTGAGAAACAATAAAACAATGATTTTTTTCATTTTCCATTTCCATAGCCATGGCTCATTCTAATCAATACAGTCACACAAGGGAAGTCATCAGCAAGACTATGATGATGGCAATTGATAAATCATTAAGCAAATGGCCCAAGTAATACAAAAACCTCTAAGAAAGTATTCCTGAGTCCAAACGGAGAAAAATGACTGGCTTCCATCTAAAATGAGGGTACTCCAGAGAATTAGATCCAACAATATAAATTAGGTACATAGATTATATAAAGTAGATAAGAAGGGAAGTGACAAATAAAGATATACAATGATATGTACTATTAGAATTGGCTCATGTGATTATGAAGCTTGAGACATCCCATGGCCAATCACCTGTGAGCAGTGGAACTAGGAAAGCCAGTAGCATAGTTCAGTCCTTACAAGTGTAAGTCCCACAGCCTGCAGGCCCAGGAACCAGGATCTCAATATCTCAGCTTATGAAATGACAGTGTATTCACCATTCTTTTACCTTTTTGTTCCATTCAGGCCCTCAGCAGGTTTCGTGATGACTGTGTACACTGTTGAAAGTGTTTCTCCTTTACTCAGGCTGCTGATACAAATTCTAGTGTCAACCAGATACACTCTGACAGCCACGTTCAGAAATTATGCTTTACCAGCTGTCTGGAAACCCTTAAGCCTAGTCTAGTGGTCATACAAACTAGCCATCACACAAGCAAGGAGACTGGATCAAATGATGAACACTTAACTTCAGCGTTAAGGAGAACAAACCCTTAGATCCTGTCCTAACACCTTTAGGATTTTAGGTAGGAAAGAAATGTGATTTGATTTAAATGTCAACCTGATTACCATGTGGAGAACAGGTATTTGGGACTATTTAAATAAAGAATGTCAGAGCCACATGTTGGGTCATGATATGCAGAGACATTTAGCTTACCCATAACTGTGGGCTAACTCCACAATGCATGACCCATATACCTCAACAAGGAGGGGCCAAGGGGAGGGGGTAGGTCACGGATGAGCCTAATAATGGTACCAAACTGACTGTATTTGCTGAATACAAAACTAACTAATAAAGAAAAATAAATAAATAAGAGATGGTTGTGGCTTGAACTAAAGCTATAGTGGAAGAGAGAGGACTGGGTAGATCTGGGACAAATTTGAATGTAGGATTTATTGATTGGTTATCTAAGAGAAATGATCAAAGAGAAAGTCCTAGATAACTGGTTTATGCAATTAACAGGGAAGAAAACAAGGGAACCAGGTATAAAATTAAGAACTTAGCTTTCAACATAGTAATTCAGGTACATATAAAATGTTCAAGTGAAGCTGTCAAATTGTCCAAGGCATATGTTTACATTGACAAAACCATATGTCAGAGAAACTGGTGTTACTAGAAAGTCCACTAGGACCACAGGTATAAGTCAGAACTGGCCCAGACAGAAGTAATATTTGATCACAGTAAGTATATAAGCCTGAAGTTTTGTGGGAAATTCAGGGACAGAGATATAGCTCAGGCATTATTACACTATGATATGTAGATGATATGTGACTGAAAAAATATGTCCTAGGAGAAGGGGAAAAAATGAGGTGGAAAATGAGAAGCCAGTAAAAAGATTGGGGTCCCCATCTATATCCCTGAGCTCCAGATGTTGTGAGGTGACTAAGTAGTATCTATCTGGACAGAAGTGTAAATGATTCTCAACATGCTACTACCTGAGACTTTTTAGAAAATTCTAATTGTGTCAATCAAAGACCAGTGATCACAGTGATGTTTCTAATAGATTCTTCCAAGCCACAGAGAATAGGTAAAGCAATGTTTTTTTTTCAAATAGAAAAGCATGAAATAAATAGACAATAACATGAAGATTTAGCAGTAAATGCACATGGATGCTATGTTTATACTCTAGCACAACCTAGTGGCATTGTATTTAACAGGCAGGTCTAGTCTAGGATAGAGTAAAATGCCACTGTTAATAATATATTTTTGCAGTCTCAACCCACCACTGTGACTTCATAGTGCTCAACTGGATCATGGCACTAGCAACATGATGAATGTCACAATACCACCTAGAAAATGGCTTAAACATCTTTCAGGAAAGATAGTTCTAGTACTCTCACTGCATTGTTTTGCAACAGCAGTAACTAATTTTCCACAGTTAAGATGTGACCTCAGGTCTTATCTGATTTTCTAGGTGCCCATATGGCTCAATAAAGAACAGTTAGCTCCAAAACATCCACATTTTCCATTCTTTTACATTAAAGCATAACATGGAGTTCAATAAAGACATTCATTAAAAGACCCTAATTCACTCTGAGTATGGCTTCCATTAGAGCTAGGTTCCAAGAGAATACACCATGAAGTGACTTGCTTAATGACCTTCAGCACTGCTATGCACAAGTGACAGAATACAATGTCATGCACTGAAACAGTTCTGAAATGACTGAGCATGGTGTGAACTGTCTTTGGAACTAAGCTCAGCTAGCCTGCAATTCTTTTACTCTACACACTAGTATATGAAATCCCTAAGCCAGCACAGCAAGGTCTGTGGCTTCAGCAAGATTGAAATGGATGACACTGATTGTGGCATCGACATAAAGAAAAGATCTTCCCTGGAAACTCCCAAGATTCTCTTTGCTTTGTAGCTCAAGCCCCCAAAATAGAACTTCCATATAGAAATAAAGTACTTAATTCATACTGAGATCTGGTCAATATAGGAAACTGAGTTCATATTGCTTTTCACAAATGAGTGCTCTAAGAGTCCCACTGATCCACAGAAAGTGTCTCCTGGAAGTAAGTACACACAGGCAGACTGGAGTAGAAGACGAAAGTACACTTCCTACAGGTTCAAATGGAAACGGTGCCTCCCAGCTCTTTCTTCTGGACCCTTCCTTGCCAGAGCGACTGTCCAGTGAATTGAAGACTAAAGACAGAGAGCCACTTCCAAATAACCAGATGTGGGTTTGAAACCTTACATCATCTTAGTATTGCAAATAGAAACATGACATACATGTTCCACATAAAGAATTCCTTAATTGGATTGTTGAACAAAGCTAGAAATAGTTATTGGATTCCCATTCCAACCAACTTTATAAATGATTACAATTTGTTAAGGCTGGATTATTAGCAAATAATAGTCCTTGAAATGTCAGCAATAGTTCACATTTTATTTCAAATGTAGTTCATAATTTGTGTAGAATGCTTTCAGTTGTTTTTAGCTCTATAATAATTCTTGACATCTTTAAAGAATGAGTGTAATATTGAGCATCATCTAAACAAACCTAAGTCATTCCTTTGGGGTATGGAGAATGAGAAGGAAAGTAAAGTTGGATTATTTTTCTAAAACTATCCAGCAAATTTGGAAAAGAACTTAAAAAAAATAACCTTCTAAATTAGTAGCACAATGACACATATTGGAAAGTGACATTACCTATCACAATAGTGAAAACCTATTATGGGCAAGCTACATGAAAAGTTGACAAAGACAGGACATTAAGGGTTGAAGAAGACACTTTCTTTGCCTCTTAGGAGCTTAAAACCTAGGATAAGTCACAAGGATATAAGCCCTCAAATACCTAGACAATAAGGCAGCCTTTGATAAGCCCTCTAAAAGAGTTACAGTAAAGTCTTATGCAGCTATTAATAGACTTTTGAGAAGTCTGAGAGTCAATCTGGGGTATGAACTAGGACTTGAGGCAAGAAACCTAAAAACTGCTCCTAGCCCCATTGCGATAGACTCACCCCTTGCTAATAGGAAAAGCTTTTCCTTCTTTCAGCCTACTTTCTCTCATTTTTCCATGTTTTTGAAATATGAGAACAAGAAATGATGTTTTAAAAAATATGGTACTGGCATCTTCAGCGAGAATTTCCTAAAGTAAAAGATCCCATTGCTTAAAAGAAATAAACAGGCAATTTACAAAAACAGAAGTGCAAATGGCTAATGGGCTTATAAAAATATTCAATCACATTAGTAATCAAAGAAATGCAAATTAAAATGAATTACCATATTTCCCTTCTCAAATGGGCAAAGATTTAAAAGTAAGATAAAACTCGGCCCTAGTAAAGGTTAAAAAAATGGGTATTCTCCTACCATGCTGAAGAGAGCATAAATTGCTGCAACATTTTTTGGATGGGCAATTAAGAAATACTTAATCAAAAGCCTTTAAAATGCACAGACCCTTTGACCGAACAATTCCATGGCAATTATTTCCAAGATATGGAGATAAACATCTATTTGCAAGGCTCTTCATCACTTCATCCCTGTTGCTAATCGTGAGAAATTGAAAACACTCCGAATGTCTAACATTAAATAAATTGCTAAAACACAATGGGATGATATTCAATCATGGATAATGATGTTGTTCTAAGTCATTTTTATTAATTTGAATAGACATTCATTTGATATTCTTAAATGTACAAAACATGTCAAGGTATTTGTGTGTTTACTTGTTTGTTTAAACATGCCTATATGTGGATAAACTAAAAGAATAAAATCTAGCATCATTTAAACATGCATATATTGCATTCAGCCTTCTATCAGTGAATAGTCTATTTGACAGCAGTGTCATAGTGACAACAAGGCACATGTCTTTTGCTCTTACACAAGTTCCTCCCACAACTTGCACTTGCTCACCAAGGAAATTCTTTTTGGCTCTTCAAAATATAAATCAGATGTCATTTTCCCCTAAATCTCTCTCCCACATCAAAGGCTCAGTTATTAGCAGGCCAAGGGCAGTCATGAAGCTTCAGAATGAACTGTAATATTTTCTTATCAGAGTGACAACCCCTAAGCTTGGAAAGGCTAAAGGTCTCCATATCACTACCCTGGCACTCAAGCTCAAAAATAGACACAGATACTTAGAAGAAGAAATTCCTTCTCTGGAAACTATCCCTTGCATATGAAGTTACGTGTGCTTGTACATGCAATCCACACACACACATACACACATGCATGCACACTTGGCATGCAGCACTCAAATACATATTGTCCAGGCAGGAATGAGTACTGCCCACCTTTCTTCCACTACCAATTGATCAATCAAAGGAGAAGAGTTAAAAGCCAAGAAGTAGAGAGATGGAGAAATGGAATACTCCCAAACATGCAAGGTCACTTAATTCCTAGATATCCTCAAAACAAGGAGTAACTCAAGACTAACCAGGCCTTTGCCTAGCACTACTGCCTCCAAGGCCATTCTCTATCAGGCCTGATGGCTTTCAAAAGAGGAAGGCTTGGGTTAAATCATTCGAATAGCTCAGTTCACCCTCCATGTCTCAGTCCTGGAAAATTAAAAGATAGATCAACCACAACAGGTAATCGTAGCCATACTCAGTGGTGTCAGGTTTCCATAGCATGATTGGGTGAGAAAACCTTGGAGCTGGTTTCCTAATCAAATCTCAGCTGGAGGAGAGATGCAAGGGTGGAGGATGTCCTAGATGTCTCACTCTTGCCCATCTGCCTTGACCCTGCTGCATTATCTCAGAAGCAATTCTCGGAATCCTACAACATTGTGGATATCAGGAAGCCTGAACATCCCTGAGTGCAAATTTCTCAATTTGAAGGTGAAATATCTAGCTCTATGAAAAATGAAATGACTAACCTTCGGTCACACAGCTAGTTATCATGCAAACAGTGGCCCACATCTCTGAATTCTCTCCTCAGTGCTGTTTGTCATCATCAGAGGTAGGTTTGCCATGAATTGCATGTAGCATCAGTGTTAGGCTCCCTAACTTGCAAGGCATTTCTTCTAAGCCCTGAGAGGGTCCTGGCCTTGTGTTCGCATATGCATATGTTTCATATGACTTGGCAGAAAGAAGGTATTTAAAATACAAGCAAAGGTCCATATTTGAATGACACTGTGCCAGAATTGGGGATATGCTTAGCCCAGGGAACAGCTGGATTTATGTCATAATTTTCAGTAACGAGTTTTATTACTGTTACACGTCAGTTGAAGGAATAACTTCCAAGAGCATATCTGCCTGTGCAGACCCATCAGAATCATAGCATGAACATCTGTACATTTTGTCTACAGTGTCCGGCAGGGAACGTGAGCAATGAGGCATGCAGTGGAAGGAACCCATAGCTGGCACAGGAAATCGTTATATCTTGAGTGGAAAATATGCCCCAAAGGACCATGTTTTTTAACACTTCGACTCCCGCCAGTGGCACTATTTCGAAAAGTTGTGAACCCTTTGGGAGGTAGAGCCTTGCTGGAGGAAGTACATCACTAGGGGTAGGGTCTTGAGGTTTTGTAGCCTCACCCCATTTTTTGTTGCTCTGTGCTTCCTAGCTGTAGGTACAAAATGACCAACTGCCTTCCCAGCAGAAATGGACTGTATCCTCTCTTAAACTGTAAGCCAGAATACATCTTTCCTCCTCAAATTATTCCCTAATGTGTATTTGATCACAACGAGGAAAGCAATGAGTACAGTAATGTTCTTTCAAAGTTCTTTAAAAAAAACTTGATAGAGTTTTTCTCAAATTTGGCAATAATTCTAAATGTTTTCCTGATATTGCTGAAAATAGCTTATGAATCTGAAAGAATTATTTTAATTGCCTGTAGTGAAACTATAATTTTGATCAACCATACTGGAGAAGAGGTCTGAATTATCCTTATATTCTCTATAGAAAATGGCATTGTAAAATGTCAGATGGATAATGTAATCAAAGAATATTCATACCAAAAGAAGATATTAAAAAGGCATCATAAAGAAATGCCAAGAAGTCAATTTAAAAATATGTTATTTTTCTGATTTTGTGAAGCTTGTGGTATTTGTAAGCTTCTTAAAAAATCATTACTTTTTAAAGGTTTCTTATTCTAGATAAATACCCTCATTCATACTAAATTTTGTATTTTGTGTTTCATATCCTTTTCCTTAAAGACATATCCAAAGTTATATAAGCTTCAGACCCTACAAAACCTAGATCCACACTGATTATCATTTTTACAGTATTTTATTTCAATAACAATATTCAATGAGAATTACTAGGTGCACCCAGAAGCTGTAATAAAAATTTAAAAAAAAAAACTCTCCCTTTTCATTATGTTTTCTCCACTCAGGCAATTAATGCCCACTTTACAACCGAAAGGTAAGAGCCTGATGTGGTATCACACACCTTTAACCCCAGCACTCTCAGTACGCAGAGGTAGGAGGACCGCCATGAGTTCTCAGCCATCCTGAGACTAATTCCAGGTCAGCCTGGGCTACAGAGAGACCTACCTTGAAAAGGAAAGGAGAGGGGAGTGGAGGGGATTGAGGGAAGGGGAGGGGAGGGAAAAGGAAACTCCAAATATGATAATCTCACTTTAGCATGCTCCTCCTTCTTGTCAGTGAAGGGTCCCACATCAGGTCCCAGCTATCTTTCTTAACTTTCATTTTACTAGAATGAAAATCAAAAACGCATCAATTAATCCACATAAAACAAATTAATAATGAGCTTCAAATCCCCTAATTTACTTGCTCTTCTTTTTTTTTTTATTTTTTTTGTTGTTATTTTTATTTATTTATTTGAGAGTGACAGACAGAGAGAGAAAGAGGCAGATAGACAGAAGGAGAGAGAATGGGTGTGCCAGGGCCTCCAGCCACTGCAAACGAACTCCAGACGCATGCGCCCCCTTGTGCATCTGGCTAACGTGGGTCCTGGGGAGTCGAGCCTTGAACCAGGGTCCTTAGGCTTCACAGGCAAGCGCTTAACCGCTAAGCCATCTCTCCAGCCCCTACTTGCTTTTCTTAAGGAAGTTTTCCTTAATGTCTTCTGACTGTAACTGTTGATCATGGTGAGATAATTGGCTTGAAAATTAGACCCAAGGTTTTCCTTAACTGTATGTGCAGCAAGGGCAGATCAGGTCTGCTGGCGGTAGCCCAAGGCTTCCTACATTTGGTCTGGATTTGTAACCTTCCATCTGTCTGCACCACTTCACACATCACTTGCGTATTGACTTGTCCTCGATGCCATTTCAACAGAGCTGATCTTAGAGAATTAAGAAAAGGTGAGGTCCTACTACACCACACAACCCAGAGAGAGAAAGAGAGGGGGAGAGCAGAGGAGCAACCAGTAGATTGCTATTTCCCAAGAAGACTTGCGTACAGTGTTTGCCATCTTCCTGTCTCCCATTACTCTCCCCTTCACTGCCCTGCACCAGTGAAGGAATGGGACAGAATGCTGCTAACTATGAGTACTATAATCACGAACAGGTCATCCTTCTGTCTCCACAAAGGAATTTAAAGTGCACCTTGCACTATAAAGATCTTCCTAATTGCTCATCAGAAAGCTCCTCTCAGAAGCAACATTTTGGTAGGATAGGGAGAGTTCCTTTAGTTGCAGTGGGCAACAGAGTAGATGAACATTCACCAAGCATCTTGTATTTGCCACTATATACTAACATACTCACCGTGCTACCTCCTTCCATTTCCTCAATAGACGGGAAATAGTCCCCCATGTTTCATAGGAAAATTCTGAGACTGAAAGAAGATAGACAGCTTTCCTAAGAGCACATAGCTGGTGTGTTGTACAGCTAGATTACAATGCAGTTCTCTCGGGAAGTAGAACAATGTTTAGCCACTAGAGATCAAAGCTATCTTTTGCATGATGCAGAAAAAAAAAATAAAAATAAACAAGAACAGGATAGAAATCACACTGAGGAAACAAGTTGTTTATAAAATTCTCCAATTTCACCTTGGCCTGTGTTCCCTCAGGATCTTGTAAACCACAGGGAGTCACAACCATCTTTATTTTTGGTGTGCCTGGATCTTGGTGTGCCTACATCAGCTGGCTGAATGATTTGGAGACCAAATGTTTCCCACCATGTGTTTTATTTTTAATCAACTCTAATTGGTTTCCTTCTCCCTTTGTGAATTATATTCTTTGCCTCCAGGCATGTCATTCACATAGTTCAACAGTTCCTCTAGCCTCAGGAATATACCAAAGCAAATAGCATTGATCAATGCCAATTGGTTCTTGTAGCTCAACAGCAGGGATTGAGGAAGAAGCGGCTCTGGAGAGAAAATATTTGTCCTGAGATGATCTACTACTCTGATTAGTCTAATCCTTTCACGAACAACTCCAAGAATTTAACATTATCTCCCCCCACTTCCCCCCCACACACACATACACTTATACTGACTGATTGGATATTATAGAGCATTGTGAATTTCAGCCTAGGTTAGTGAAATAGGTAAAAGGTTGATTGAATAGAGAAGGTATCTTAATCTGTTTTATGTTGCTCTAAAAAAATAATATCTGAGACTTAGTACTTTATAAGGAAAAATGTTTATTTAGCTCACAGTTCTGGAACTTTGAGAGCATGGTACCAATACTGGCTTCTGTGAGGGCCTCACGATGTTCAGCAGAAATAGTAGTAGGATGTGTGATGAGAGAGGTCACATGAGAAGGGAGTATGTAAGAGAGTAAGTTGAAAAAAGAAAAAAGCTAGTTTACAACAGTCCATTGCCTCAGTGACTTACTCATTCCTGTGAACCCCACCTCATTCCCTGAGACCTACATTTAACTACCTCAAGGGGGTGATCAAGATCCAGTCACCTCATCTCCCACTGGCCCCACTTCAGAAAAGTGTTGTCACCTCTCCATACCATTACAACAGGGAACAAGCGTCCAGCACATGAATATTTGGTGGACAAATGATACATGAAAGACCATATTTGCTGAACCACAAGAAACCCAGTCCCCAGACAGTTAGCCTATCTTGTGCTGGAAAGTGCTGAATGTGCTACTAGGGGAAAGTGGCCAACAATAGTCTGAGCAACCAGAGGTCTAAGCTACTCAGAAGCAAACACTCTGACAGGATGTACACAGCAGTGCAGTAATGGCACACAGCCTTGGTGGGTAACCAATAGCTTTCTGATTGGTTAAGAGATCTGCTCAGAGTAAAGGAACCCATATCTGGAATTGGGAACCAGATCAGAATCCTATGGAGACAAAGATTATGCTCTCCAGTGTCAAGCTCTCACTAGTCTTTGGCTAAAAAAGGGGTTACATTCTCCCTAATTTAATAATACTTATCCCATTTAAGCTATGCTGACTTCACTCTCCATTGGAAAATCTGTTATTCCTTTTAAAAAGGAAGGGAGACCCGAGGAGATAAACTACCCATCATACTTCAGCCGAGCCACAGCTGAAACCACAGAGGAATTGGGGAGATGAGCAAGTGTGCTGCTTCCATGCTGAACCTGATAATCAGCACCAGGCTGTAGAAGACACATACTCAGGATACTCAATACCTACCAGAGGTTCCTAAGAGCTCATAACTGAAGCAGACTTAAAACTCACCCACCATGGCTAAGGGAATTTTGCGGTAGAAGAAGCAGAAATATTCTAAGAGCCACAGATTGAGACATCACGCCCAGAGGCATTCCCTCCCTCAAAAAAGTAGCTGAATGTTTCTCCTACAATGCATAACCCACAACCCCATAGAGAATACTTGCAACGCCACTGAGGAGGGTCTCCAATGGAATGGGGACAGAGACTAGGGAAAAGAGAGTACCAATATGTGATGTATACATATGAAATATGCTATTAATAGTAATAATAATTAAATTAAATTAAATTTTAAAACAACAAAAATAAAAATAAAACCTGAAGTACAGCAGCAGCTTTCTCAAACTTGCCACTACTGACATTTTGGACAAGATAACTTCTGACTGGGGAGGGTCCTGTGCATTGCAGACCTATGCAGCACTGCAATGCTAAGCCATCGAACATTTAGCCAGTGATATCCCCCACAACTATGAAAACTCAAAATGTCTCCAGACAATGCCATATGTCACCACGGGAAAATATTGTTGCTGGTGGACAACCATAGTAATTAAGTGAAAAGATCATGTATTATCCCAAAATCAAATTGAGGCTCCCTATCTCTGACCAGGTTGTAAGCTGATCCCATGATCTTTTGCATTATATCCATCCTACTCTTGGTCTCTGACCATATCACGCGTGGAGACTGCTTTGACCATAGGTATGTGGGTACACACAAGTGCAGTTCCGTCTGAATAACAGAGAAATTGTTTTTGGTTAACACAATGTTATAAGGCAATTTTTACAATGACCAAGCACATATGATGTCAACCACACACTCACTGTTGGTGAAAGTTGGTGAAAGGCTCTGCTCTCTGTGTATCCAAGCTCTTGACAAATACAACATAACAAGAGGTTATAATATACCAGAGATGCTAACCATGCATCAGTCTGAACACAGATTTATTTGCACGTTATTGTTCATACAAGTTCTGCCTCTGTGCCATTTGGAGAATTAAATAGCAGCATGTAAAGCAGGACATTTGGATGCAAAGAGGAAAGTGATTCCAAGATGAAGTTTGATGAGGTGGAGGGCTGAGATAGCAGGTCACTCTATAAATAGTAACATAACTGCTGATACCCCATGTGTCTGTAAGGCACACCAAATAAAACTCTACATATAACACTGACTCACTTTCCCAGACCTTATTGACTTGGCTTTGAAGACTATAGATGTCTAAAGATGCAAGCACCATAAAAAGAATTGAAATTGGACTGGTTTAGAAGATGACAAGAGAAACCAACTTGTTCAATCAAGCTTGAGCTTCAAAACTACGAGATCAATTCATCACAGAGAAGCTATGTTTCAAAGCTATTGCCCTGTCCCTGTGGGAACTATACAGAACCTAGAACATAGTAAGTGTTAAGTAGGGGTCTCTATGCACTTCTGACTTCCTCTTCTCTATCCTTTTCTTCCATGTCTGCTGTTAGGTTGAACACTATCATTATATTCCTATTTATATATTGACATAAATTGGTTTGATTGCCCATTGTCTCAATTCCTCAAAAATATTCAAACTACAAATCTAACTGTGTTAGAGGTAATAACCTCACAAAGGTGTATATATACAGCTCTAATATCCTCAAACAAGGTGCTATGTATATGTCCTCCTCATTTGCTTAAGAAAACTAATTAGTACTAACATTTTCCAATAACCTAGCTTAGGTGAATGCAGGTGAGTTCAGGTGAGTTTGACAAGAGATGCCAATAATCCTAACAATGGGAGATTTAAAATGCCAAAACTGGGATGAAGACTCTGTTGTCATTGTTATATAGACTCTGGACGTACAGGGCGTAGTGGTACATGCCTATAAGCCCAGCATCTGTAAGGCTGAGACAGGAGAATTACAGGGTCAAGGCCAGGCTGGGATCATAGTCAAAGCTACATAGGGAGATCCCTCTCTCTCTCTCTCTCTCTCTCTCTCTCTCACACACACACACACACACACACAAGCAACAACCATGAACATTAAGACCTACATTAATTCCAAGTGAAGCTTAGAATACAAGTGAAATTCTATACTCAGAATCCTGCTACATATATATTTGGCAAGAAGTTAATATCCAAAATATATAAGGAACTCGATTCAATATGAAAGAATGAAATAATTCAATTTAAAAATTGGCAAAAGACTTGAATAGACATTTTTTCAACAGAAACCATACAAATGGTCAAAGCGTACATTAAACAAGGATCAACATCCTTAATCATCAGAAAATTGCAAAGCAAAGCCATAAAGGTACCAGTTCAACCCCATTATAATGGCACTACCAAAAACACACAAAAATTAATATGTTGGTGAGGATCCAGAGACAAAGGAACAGTTATGCACTATTGATGCAACATAATGGTATAAAGCAGTATACCATTATGAAAACCAATATAGAAAGAGCTACGAAATTAAGCATGTAACTGCAATGTGATTCAACAGTGCCACTACTGAGTATTTTCCGAAAACAAATTAGATCAGTATCAAAGAGATAATCTGCAATACATATTTAATACATTATTAACAATAGCAAAAATCTGGAACCAGCCCATATGTCCATCAATGGATAAAATTAAATGCTAAACATATACCCATATTATTCAATATATTTAAATACCCTTTATTTTATTCTTGTGTCAAATTCCTATAAGGTGACTGGAGAATAGAGATATATTGTATTCTTGAAAAATTGTGAAGAAAATGGGTATTCTGTGCTGGCTGAAGTTAACCTATCTCATGGCTAGGATGAAACATCCAACCAAGAAATGCTTCTAGGGGAAAAGTTGTTTATTTTGGCTTACAGAGCCAAGGGAAAGCTTCATAATGGCAGGGGAAAGGATTGTGTAAGCAGAGGCTGGACATCAGCTACTTGTCACAGAAGCTGGAACATGACAGCATGAGAGTGAGCCAAAGACTAGCAAGGGAAAACTGGGTACAACAACCCTAAGCCTGTCCCCAACGACACACCTCCTCCAGCAAGGCTCCAGTCCCCAAGTTGCCACCAGCTGGAAACCAAGCATTCAGAGCACATCAACTTATGGGGAACACATAATTCAAACCACCACAGTGCTTTTGCTACAAATATAATTAGATGATGTAATGCACCAGTTAATTAAAAATTCACAATATACTTATACTTCAAATCACTGTGTTGAGCTGGAGACATGTTTCAAGCCAATGCCAATGGCACTTGCTTGCAAAACCTGCAAGCATCTGCCCAAGTTTGATTCCCCAGTACCCACATAAAGCCAGATGTACAAAGTGGCACGTGAGTCTGGAGTTCTTTTGCAGTGGCAAGAGGCCCTGGTGTGCCCATATTTATTCATTCATTCTCTCTCACTCATAAATAAAACCATTTTAAAGATCATAATTTTGTAAAATGTTATCTCAATTTTTTAATAGCAGTTTTTAAGGGTGGGGAGATGGATCAGTGGATAAGACACCTGCTGCACAAGCATGAGAACCAGATTTTGACCTCCGATAAATACCAGGTGGGCATGGTGCCTGCCAGCAATTCTGACTGTTGGGAGGTAAAGGCAGGATTCCTGGGTCAAGCTGGCTAGCTAGGTTAGCTGAACACATGAGCTCTAGGCTCATGTGAGAGAATCTGCCTCAGGAAAATAAAGAGGAGAGAAGTTGAGGAAGGCATCCAATATGACTTGCTTTACATATGCAACGGAGAGAGAGGGGGAGAGAGAGAGAGAGAGAGAGTTAAGAAGTGATAGAACTCTGGAAGCCAGCAGGTTTGGGCAAATCATTGCAGGATCTGATTATCTTTCAGAAATATGACAAGGAAGGAAAATTTTCTAAGCCCTTCCTATTAATGCCAAATGTCCCATGATGCACAGGCTAACCTCTGGTCAGCATTGAGAAGGAGCTTGACCAAAACACTTCGGGTTCTTACATGAAGCAAGCATGCTACTTCACATCAGCCTCTCAGAGGAGGGAAAGCCAATCACAAAGGATGGGCAATATTAAGTATCTCAAGGACCAAGTATCCGTTCCTTGTGAAGGCTCATTCATGCAGGAATATCAGGAAAATTGAAGTAATGGATTCTCTTTGCTAGTAATCATGGCCACACTTGAGATATGGAGCTTCTGGCCAGGAAGTACTCAGTCTAACAGATGTATGAACTGAAAAAAAAAAAAAAAGACTCATACCTTTTCCCCAACACTCCTCTAATAAGGAGAGAATCATGGAATAATATAATTTTGCCCTAAAGACTACCTAATCTAACATTTTCTTAAAAGGTCAGAACCCTCCTACAGAGAATATATGACCTGGATTTAGATGCCACAGGAGGCATAGCATTAAATATCACAGACTCACAACGAGAAAAATGTTTATTCTCAGTAAAGTGTTGATTCTTCTTTTGGGAAATGTCTGCTCAAGTCTCAGTTATTAGTATATTTTCAATACCTCCCCAATATTTGCTAATCTTTTTAGAAAACAAAAAGCAGACCCAGGGCTCATAAACTCCAGAGGCGCAGTATCTAGCTGGGCATCAATAGTATCACATTACTTGTGTTACATTTATTCTTGTGGCAACTCCCCATTTCTGCTAGGTGTTACTGCCATGATTATGGCTGTATATCAAGTTTTACCTCAAACAGTTGAAATTATAAATTTACTGGAAAATGTTAGATGACTAATAGTTGATCTCAACATATGGAAAGAGCTATGAAAGTGGCATGGGGATGACTAATATTTAATTAAAAATGATTTATTTTACAGACGAAGAAACAATGAATTAAATGGTTATATGGCTTTCCCCAAGTCACATAGTCATTTAGTAGCAAAACCAGGATTTGAATGGAGGTCACATGATACCCATACTTACCAACAAACATTTGTGGTGGGTGCTCCATGTGGTCCTTCAAGGTCTTCCAGGCAGATGGATTATTAGTGACTAAGCTTCCTCTCTCTCTCTCTCTCTCTCTCTCTCTCTCTCTTTCTTCCTCTCTCCCTCCCTTTCCCTTCCCTCTCCTCTCTGCCTCTCTCCTTCCCTCTCTCCCTCTCACTTTCTCTCTTCCTTCTCCTCCTTCTTTCTCTTCCACTCACTCTTCCCTCTCTCTCTCCTTTCTGCCAGATAATGACAAGAAATCCCATGCTAGATGCTAGAACCTGAATCTTTAACTGCCCACCCTCCAGTATTGTGAGCCCATCAATTTCGGCTCATTATAAATCACCCAATCTGTGCTACTCTGTTATGAGTATACAAAATGAACAAAAACCAAGGAAAAAGTGCCCAAATTTTTCTCTTTCTTTCCTCTTGGTTGCTCAACTCTACTGACCTCAATCCATTACAAGATCATTATCCATTAAAACATCAATGCATTTTAGAAATCCACTTATATTTTATCCGTGTTTTTATATTATCTCCAGTGCAAATGTTAGGCGGAGCTATCTAACCTACCATTACCCAGACACCAAAGTACAAATAAGGTTAGAGGCCAGATGAGGTCACTCTTCATATCTGATCCTGGGCCTGTTGTTACCACTTCACTTATAAATAATACTTTGGAATTATTTAGGCACATACTCACATAATAGATCCCAGAGCATGGATTCTTTATCAAAGTGTAGGCAGATCTCCTTAGAAGTAAATGTTTCAAGTGCCCACAAGTACTTATAGAAGGGGAAAGTCTGCACTTTTAGATTTCTCAAGCATATCTGGTTCCTCTTCAGCTCTGAAAGGCCAAGGGCAATGCCATGCTCTCAGGTTCCCATGAATGTTCTGATGTTCCCTAATGAAGGTTTACATAGACTTTTTTTTTTTTAAAGACAACTATATTTATAGCCAAGCAAACCATAGATGAGCTGAGAGGTTCAAATGCTTGGGTGCTTCTTCGAGGACTGGGAGACACCATACAGCTGAGTTATCAAAAAAAGGCTGGGTTATTTTTTGGGGGGCGAGGGGAGATAGCATTTCACTGATATATAAAATGTGCCTATTTTATTTTTATTTTTTTAAATTTTTGTTGTTTATTTTTATTTATTTATTTGAGAGCAACAGACAGAGAGAGCAAGAGGCAGAGACAGACAGAGAGAGAGAGAGAGAGAATGGACGTGCCAGGGCCTCCAGCCACTGCAAACGAACTCCAGATGCGTGCGCCCCCTTGCACATCTGGCTAACATGGGTCCTGGGGAATCGAGCCTCGAACCAAGGTCCTTAGGCTTCACAGGCAAGCGCTTAACCACTAAGTCATCTCTCCAGCCAAAAATGTGCTTATTTTAAATCTCGCTTTTTCTTTTGGCATGCATTGTACATGGTACTGGGTTTCATAAAGATACCTTCGTAGAAGCATATAGTGTATTTTAAATATATTCCCAATACCCTTCTACTCTCCTTTCTATCCCCATCCCATTAGTTACCTACATCCCTTCAGACAATTTCACTTCAGATTTCATATTATGCATGCATGCAAGATTGCTATATATCTATATAAAGCCTGGAACCTACAAATAAGGATAATCAAAGGTATTCTGCTTTTCATGAGTATAGAGCAAGTATGAAAGATGTTTAAAACTAAGTTGCAATATGGAGATAAGACTGTTGGGGCAAGGG
The DNA here is from genome assembly GCA_036346955.1 of Dipus sagitta. Taxonomy (NCBI): domain Eukaryota; kingdom Metazoa; phylum Chordata; class Mammalia; order Rodentia; family Dipodidae; genus Dipus; species Dipus sagitta. The sequence goes on from CM070772.1 coordinate 122,880,482, forward strand.
GCTGGGGAGATGGCATGTTTGTTAAAGTGCTTGCTGTATAAGGACCTGATTTCAGATCCCTAATACCCATGTAAAAAACCCAGGTGTGACTGTGTGTATCAGTAATCCCAATGCTGAGGAGGCAGAAACTGTGTATCTCTGAAGCTTGCTGGCTAGGTAGTCTGGCTCCAGGTTCAGTGAGTGGAAACCTGTTTCTAACAATAGGGTAGAGAGAGATTGAGGAAGACAACCTCACATTGAACTCTGACCACCGCACACACGTGCACACTCATGCATGTGTACCTGTATACACGTGTACCCACACATATGTAAGCACACATACACACATGTACATATACCACGTGTATTTGCAAATGCACATCCAAAAAGTAAACACAGAATATTACATGATTTAGAAGCACGAGGTATTCACCACAATTGGACTGGACTATAAGATTTCCTCCAATTAGATCCTGTTTGACCTTTAAGAGCCTCATTCCCCATAACCTGTGTTAAGACCTAGAGAAAATAAAGCCCTCATGACTCCGAAGAACTAGGAAGAGTTTAGAAACACCCATTACCCTGAAAATTTTCACACATTTATATCTGAGGAAAGTGTCTTTAGCTTTGAGAAGGGATTTTCAATGAATGCCTCACTCCCTTGAGGAAAGAATTAAAAGATTAAAAGAGGCTGAGGTTAGCTGAATGAATAAAGTATCTGCTGTGCAAGCATGAGAGCCAGAGTTTGAAAGCCTAGCACCCACATGGATGTCAGGTGGGGCACTGAGACCTGCCTGTAATCCCAGCTTGTGGAAGGAAGAGACAGAATCCCCTGGCAAGGTGACTCACTAGACTAGCTGAATGGGCAAGCTCTGGAGATTGGGGAGCTCTGGGCTCAAGTGAGAACTCCTGTCTCAGTAAAAGTAGAGAAGAGTGAAAAAAGATGACACTTGATGTTGACCTCTGGACTCCAAGCTACACAGAGGAACATACACATGCAATACAATACACCCACCTGCACACATACATCTCTCTCTCTCTCTCTCTCTCTCTCTCTCTCACACACACACACACACACACACACACACATGCATGCACACACATATAAAAGCAAAAGATTGCAAGGCCAATACGAACTGAACTGACACAGTTACATGGGCGTAGCTATATATGTCACAGCTGCTAGATTTAAGGTCTTTTCCCCATACATTGGAATAATGATGATAATGTGTTCTCAGCTGGTTCACATAAAGTACAGTAGCCCATACAGCAAGCATGTCAAAATGGTTGCCACATTTTGAGTCTCTTTCTACCTGACACAAATCAGTAGCATGTACAAGGGCTTCAGGAGAAAAGTATATAGCTAATAAGAATCAGAGATAACTGCCACCCACTGCCTAATAATATGTAGCCCAGGAAGCCATTCAATATATGAATGGATAATAACAAGAGACCCATGATATATCAAAGAATTAGATGATATTGTTGGATAAATCTCCCAGCACTGAGGTCTGAAAATCAATCAAAATACATAGAGGATACTGACCAGGGGATTCAAGTCAAACAGGAAGTTAATGACAGTATCAACATCAACTGTGGCCTGCCAAAGTTCAGTCAAGAAGCCTACATGCATTCATTTTAAATAAACATATCAAATAGTCACATGCAGAACTCTAGTGGGTAGTATAGGAATGAACCAAGCAGTAGAAGAAATGTGAAGGGTATAAATGTATCACTGTTGGCTCATGCTAATGAAATGCAATATGGCAGGAGGCACCAAGAAAGCAAAAAGACCGAAGAGCAGGATAGTGGTGTGGAGTGAAATTTAAATATCATTAAGTGTAAGAGTTAGAGTATAGGGGAAAGTATGGCAGCCAAAAATCCTCCATGGAAAAAATGTTTGATAAAGCCGACTATTAAATGTAACACATGTATCATCAAAATGCAAAAACATAAACAAGGTCAACTTTAACGGGATTTTAACTGTGGCATAGTCCTGCATTAACAACTATTAAAAAAAACTCACAAATAAGTAAACTTGATCTATAGGTGCTGGACTAAAATATATTTAATTATAGTGATAGGTAGAAAATAGTATATTAAAATTATAGCGATGTCAGTCAATATATAGTTATAAAAATATGTGTATGTAAATATCAAAAAGAACATTCAAGGGCAGGAGAGATGGCTCAGAGGTTAAAGGTACTTGTTTCCAAAGGCTGATGGCCTGGGTTCAATTCCCCAGTAATCATATAAAGCCAGATATACAAAGTGGCACTACACCTAGAGTTCCTTTGCAGTGGCAGGTGGCCCTGAAATACCCATTCATTCTCAGTCTCAATCTCTCTCCCTCCCTCCCTCCCTCTCTCTCTCTCTCTCTCTCTCTCTCTCTTCTCTCCCTCCCTCCCTCCCTCCTTGCAAATAAGTAAAAATACGTTTATAAAAAAGAACATTCAGGGGCTGTAGGAATGGCTTAGCAGTTAAGGCATTTGCCTGCAAAGCCTGCAAAGCCAAAGGACCCTGGTTCGATTCTCCGGGACCCACATTAGCTAGATACACAAGGGGGCACATGCATCTGGAGTTTGTCTTCAGTGGCTGGAGGCTCTGGCATACCCATTCTTCTCTCTCTCTCTCTCTCTCTCCCTTCCTCCCTTCCTCCTTCCTTCTTAATTCCCTCCCTCTTTCTCTGTCAAATAAATAAATAAAAATTAAATATTTTTAAAATATTTATTTATTTGAAAGTGACAGACAGAGAGGAAGAGGCGGATAGAGAGAGAGAGACAGACAGAGAGAGAGAGAGAGACAGACAGAATGGAGGCGCTAGGGCTTCCAGCCACTGCAAATGAACTCCAGATGCGTGTGCCCCCTTATGCATCTGGCTAATGTGGGTCCTGGGGAATCAAGCCTCAAACCAGGGTCCTTAGGCTTCACAGGCACGCACTTAACCACTAAGCCATCTCTCCAGCCCAAATTAAATATTTTTAAGCAAGAACATTCAGGAAATTCCTATAAGGGGTAGGACTTAACACAGGGATTATTATTTTTTTTTTACTTACTGCAATTTTTAACTTCATATTAATGAAATTTCTTAAATAGTAAGCTTATACTGTTTTTATTTGGATAAATATGTGTGGTGGAGAGAAGTAAAGGAAAAGGAGATCCTGTCACCTAGTGAGTAGAATGCCATAAACCTGGAGTGAGGGTGTGCCCACGTTCTGATCTTAACTCTGCTACTTAAAGGTCCCATGACCCTGACCTGTAAAATGGGGCTCAAAGTTGTGGCTTTGCATAAAATTGTTCTGAGGACTAAATGGGATAAGCATATGGATGGTACTTTTATTATTTCTTGTCACATCCTAGGTACCCAACAGATATAAGGGACTTTTACTCAAAACACTCCCTGAATTTGAAGACCTATTTTCCTTAAAATATTACCATCTTAGCCTCTTCCTCCCTCCAAAACTTTAGCAGCCATTTAGAACATTTTTTTTTCCTTCAGGACATATAATATATATTTTATGATTTAATAATGAATGTCAAGGAGAAAATGAAATTTTCTTACAGCTTCTATCTAGCCACTATGAGAAAGAAAAGATTATCTGCAATGCCCTTCCAGAAGCTCTTTGGATCAACTGTGTTTTGGGCTGGAATAAGGATGTTCTGGGGTCAGAAGTTTAAGGCATGGGTTGGTGGGATCTAGACATTGGAGATGGTAATATGCTGTGCTTTGAGGGGTCATGGGAGGAGAGGCGGGTGAGAGAGAAATCATTTATCATTGGAGAAGCCGCTTTTCTCCAAGTCCCCTGGGAAGAGCTTCATCTAGATAGCCTGACCCTGAAACCCGATCCTGCCTTTGATCTGAAACCTGAGGCTGGCACCCTCCTTGTTGCCCTATGCCCTCTTACTGGACTCAGAGCAGCTCTCCAGATCCCCTGAGGAGGGAGCTTGTCTATACTCCATGTTCTGATGCACATGGTTTTATCTCCCAATCAAGTGAGGGCAAGAATTTAATGTCAACTCAAGACCTACAGACAGTTGAGTCACTGTATGGGAAATTTTACCAAGCAGATAAATGACTAGGTTTCCAAACAAGGTGAGTTTAAAATCCACTCACAATGGGAGGAATATTTTGCAATAGTGTCTTCCAGACCCAAAGGGGTCACGATATTCATGACCTCACAGTGACTGATGCTACCTGCACAAGACCTGAATAGTAGAATGGGGGAAAATGATGACATCAAAATATAAGAGACACTAGTTGGAAAAGGGGATGGATTCAGTAGAGCAGGGATTTGGAGGAGAGAAAGGAGGAGGGTAGTGAGAGGGTATTATTATCATGGTACATTGTCTATACGTATGAAAGTTGTTAATAAAAAGGTAAAGTAAAACAAAAGTAAAATCCACTCATGCCATAATAGTTCCAACATTTTGAGATCCATTTCTAGACCAAGAAAAATGCCCACCTCCATACCAACCATCAGTGATGAAACATAGCGTTGGTCTAAAACCACTGTTTGCCAAATGTGCTCCATACATTCCTAAAAAAGAAACACTTCAAATTTTTGTATAAACACTACCCAGTTCCAAGATAGTTTTAAAATTACTACAAATTATTCTCTTGCTTATTAATATATCATATATATTTTATTAGTCAATCAGCACACATTTATTAAATATCTACTATGCTTGTGGAGAATGCTTTAGGAAATAAGAGTAAAGAATGAACAAGAGAGATGGGATACTAAGTCGGATTCAAGAAGTGAGGGAGGGGGCTGGAGAGATTGCTTAGCAGTTAAAGTATTTGCCTGCAAAGCCAAAGGATCCTGGTTCAATTCTCCAGGACCTACATAAGCCATTTGCAGTGGCTGGAGACCCTGGTGAGCCCATTCTCTCTCTCTCTGCCTTTTTCTTTTAAATGAATAATCCAAAATCTTTAAAGAAGAAGAAGGAGAAGAAGGAGGAGGAAGAGGAAGAAGAGGAGGGAGCACAAGAGAAAACAGCCAGGAATATGTAGAAAATGATGGGTGGGACATATACTGAGTGACAGAATAGCCAACTATGCTCCCAGAGAAGTCTACCCTGATTGACATGCATTGAAATGGATATATCTGTTTAGATGTTCTTTGATAAAAGTAGTCTAGAGCCAGATGTGGTGGCGCACGCCTTTAATCCCAGCACTCGGGAGGCAGAGGTAGGAGGATCTCCATGAGTTTGAGGCCACCCTGAGATAACATAGTGAATTCCAGGTCAGCCTGGGCTAGAGCAAGACCCTACCTCGAAAAAACAAAAACAAACAAACAAAAACAAGTGCTCTAGGAAATGTACCAATGCTGACATTTTAGGTCCGGCCTTTACCCCTCTATCCCTTGAGTGGACACTGCCACTTCAAGAAACACTAGTGCTCCTCAGAACCCAGTTTGAGAAATGCCTAACGTTCATGCTAAGAAATACAGACAGCACCTGCTGAACAGCCCCCATCACATGGAGTCCTCCAAACCCTGCCCCACTGATGCCCAGAACAGCCGGGCAACAGGAGAATCTCTAGACGCTACTCTGAGCCATACTTTCTGGGGTCTGCAAGATTTCTCCCCAGAGGACCATGAACACAGGAAGTGTGGTGCAATCCACTCCTTTTCCTGAGGGCAACCTGAGATTAAGGAAAGTGTATGCTCCCTATAGCTCCTCACTGGCTGTTTGCAGCAGCCCGTGGCTACCTACTACACCATCACACCTTTCTGTCCCATCTACCATTTATATACCAGGCTTGTGACTTGGGTCCTCCAGGCCAGGATCGACAAATGATAGCCCATGGACTAAATCCCATCCCAACATCTGTTTTTGTCTATAGAATTTAGTTGGAACACAGCCATACCTGTTCTACTGGGAATTGTCTCTAGCGTACTGTGACAGGACTGAGTAGTGGGAATTTAGTATAGGAAAGGAAGAGTAGAAACTTTACTATTGGCCCTTACAGACCTTGTTGGTCAATGTCTTCATCACTATCACAGAATGTCTGATATAAACAACTTAAGGGAGAAAGATTTATTTTGGCTCACAGCTTCAGGGGTTGCAGAACATAGCTGACTGGATCCTCACAATTGTGTAGAACATCATGAGAGGCAGGAAGCAGAGAGGAAGAAAGAGACTAAGGACAAGGCACAACCTTTCAAGACCCACCCCACCCCACCCCCAGGGACCTACTTCTTCTACGTAGACCTCACCTTCTAAAATTTATAAAACTTCCCAAAATAGTGCCACCAGCTGGGCAAAAGCATTCAACACATGAGCATATGGTAGATGCTTCATATTCAACCCTGCATTGGGCACCTGTTCTCTGTCCTCAGAGCCAGTGGTTCCAGCCCATGGGGACAGCTGGTACCCTTCCCAGATCTGCCAAGTAGGAGTCTCCATCTTCCCCTGTAGAGAATATGCCCAGAAAAATCTACTGAGTCTTCCTAAAGGTCCACATTTTCCCTAAAGAGTTAATACACCTGGCATGACTTTCCCTCCTCGCAAATTCCAGTGATACTACTTGCTAGCTCTGTGATTGTGAGAAATTTGTTAACCTCTCCAATCTTCCATTTTAAAGCTTGTAAATGAGGAGAATAATATTGCCTCTTTCAAAGGATTGCTGCAAAGTTTAAATGAGACTATGCACGTGATAAACTCTGTGCAACTCCTGACTTGCAGAAACTGTTTAATAAATGTGAATTGGAACTTAATATTTAGGAAAAGAATCATAGGATAACCTCAAAACAAAGTACCTCAAAACTACTTTCAACTGACAAATCTATGCTAAGCAAGTTTTTGGAAATGTGAAGTAGCCATATTTTTCACAAATGAATGCTATCTATGTGGCTAATAGGTGTCTATCCTAGATAAACTATCAATAAAAATTGTGTGCTGTTATCTACTAAAGCTGAACATATAGGAGCCCTAAGACAACACAAATTCAGAAGTAGGAATATAGTCAACAGACTTTCATACATATGTTCATAAAGATTTTACTAGAATGTTCCTAACAGCACTATTTTGTTATGGCCCCAAACTTGAAACTATCCAAAACACCATCAAGTACAGAATGTATGAAGAAATCATAGTATAAACACACAACTGTATGCTATTTAGCCATAAGAATGAATATCTACATGAAAAAAAAAAACTTGGAGAGATCTCACAATGTTAAGCAAAACGACCAGACACAAAATTTGCTGTAGCAATCTATTTATATGAATACAAAACACACAGAAGCAATCTGTGGTGCTAGAGCATGGGGGCTGGGGAGATGGCTTGGCAGTTAAGTGTGCTTTCTGCACAAGCAAAAGGGCCTGAGGGGTCCTGAATCTGCCAGTTTGAATCTCCATATCCCATGTAAACAGCTGAGTGTAGCCACATGTGTCTGTAACCTCAGTCCTACAGGGGAGCAAAGTATCAGGAATCACTGAAGCCTCACAGTTCCATAATCAATAAAAAAAAAAAACAGACAAAAGAGTGATGGAGCAGGATATCAGACAGTCCTGTCCAGCCTCATAGGCAAGTGCCCCTACTGCAGGTGAGTGTGGACACCACAGCACACCACATACACACACACTCATACACGCATACATACCACACCTCACACATTCACAGAAAATCAAGAACCAAAAACACAAAGAAACTAAAGTAATGGCTATTGTCAGAAAGCAGTGACTAGAAGTGGACATGAGAGGCTCCCTCTAGGGTGCTAAGAATTTACTGTTAATTCTCCTGGGTGCTGGTTACATGGACGCCTATTTCTCTGTGTTAAAACATCAACTTAGTAGGCTTATGTGTATTTAGCTCATGGATTTGGTTTCATTTTTATAGTTTATCTTTTTCATTTTAATTAATGATTTTAACACAAGGTACATAAAGAGATCAATGCGAAATCATATGTAAAAGGAAATATTTGGAAGCACTGAAAGTGAGGATGTGAACAGATGCATGTCTCCCATGTTCATAGAAATGCTGTTTAAATTACCCACAAGATAAGAATGACCCAAGTGTCCATCAGTAGATGAATGGAGGGGATGGAGGGGATAAAGTATGGTATTTGCATGCATGTCTTTAATCCTAGCAGCTGGAAGGCAGAGGTAGGAGGATCACTGTGAGTTTGAGACCAGCCTGAAACTACATAGTGAATTCCAGGTCAGCTTGGGCTAGAGACCATACCTTGAAAAAACAAACAAACAAAAAAGTGGAGTTCATATACACTGAAATACTTAATCCACCTTATAAAAGAAAGAAAGTTTAGGCTAGAGAGATGCCTTAGCAGTTAAGGCACTTGCCCGTGAAGCCTGAGGACCCAGGTTCAATTCCCTAGTACCCACAAAAGCCAGATGCACAAGATGCCTCATATGTCTGAAGTTCACTTGCAATCGCTAGAGGCCCTGATATGCCCATTCTTTCTCTTTATCTCTCTCTCTCTCTCTCTTAAATAATAAATGAATAAAATATTTTTAAAAAGAAAAGAATTCTGGCACAAGTTACAGCATGGATGAGCCTTGAGAATATTACATTAAGTGAAATAAGCAGTCACCAAACAAAGTCAAATAGTGTATAACTCAGTTTATATGTAATCCTTAAAACAGTCATCTTTATATAGACAAAGTAGAATGATGTTTCCAATGGGTCATAGGGAGGGAAGAATGGGAAGCTTAAAAGGTATATTTTTTCATTTTTTAGAAAGAGTTTGGAGACAGAATATACCACATAATTATCTGCACTAAAACTAATTAAAAACCCAGTTTCTGTTACATGGATTTCAAAACAGCTCTCACTATATAGGCCAATCTCAATTCATACTCTCTACATACCCCAGGCTGCCCTCAGACTCACAATCCTCCTGCATCAGCCCCTTGAATGCTGAGATGACAGATGTGTACCACCATATTTGGCCTACAATCAGTTTTTTTTTTAATAACTTTATTTCTTTGACAGAGAAAGAGGGAGAGAGACAGACAGAGAGAATGGGCATGCCAGGGCATCCAGCCACTGCAGACGAACTCCAGATGCATGTGCCCCCTTGAGCACCTGGCTAACATGGGTCCTGGGGAATCAAAGCTGAGTCCTTTGGCTTTGCAGGCAAATGCCTTAACCACAAAGCCATCTCTCCAGCCCAATTAGTTGTTGTTGTTGTTGTTGTCTTTAATAAAGCAACATCAAAAAGGGGGGGGGAAGAGCTCATATTGACTCTGTTCCAGCCTTCCATATCCTCTTCAACATTCACTCTTCCACTCCCAGAATCTCTGCTCTTGACCTCGTTCTTACACAGCAGCTCTTACAACTGCTTTCTTTGATGAGGACCCGGCATACAGGTCTCTTTGAGGAAACCCTGCAGTGTTTGCTCACTACACAGGCATAGATGCCAAGGGGAAAAAAAAAATCTCCCTACTTCCTTCACTTCAGATCTGGCAAGAAAATGATGCAGAAGTCACACCCAAGAGGATAAATTTCCATGCAACCCATTTCTGAAATACGAAGAGGCCCGCGCTGTTTGAGTTATTACTGCCTGCCCAGTGATTACAGACGCAGCCATGGTAACCTAGGCCAGGTGTTCCTCCTAGCAGCATACGTCCCGTATGCCCAGGGCTCAGGCTGAGACTGTCTGCGTCTCAGAAAATCCATTTCCATTTTAGAAGTTAGATAAATTGTAGACAAATGTTACTGGGCTGTGATTTCTGTTGTGGGTATGGGTCTCTCTGTTGGGCATTTGCCACAGCATCTCCAGCAATGCCAAATTTCTAATTATACCTCAAAGCCATGCTGACCTCCACACTGCACCCCTTGTCCTATGGAGGTGGGTGTGCAGGGACACAGTCAGAGCAAAAAGCTGGCCTCCGGAGGTGGAAATGCCAACTGCTGTCTGTTCTCAAGTGAGGATGGAACTTTTTGTTACAACCCTGTTTGTTTTAATTCAGCCATGCTGTCAGAGCTGCTTTGATGTGAGAACATTTGAGTGCTTGCTAGCCCTAAAATAACTGTGTTTCTTCTAAATTGAAACAACAAAAAGTCATTTTAAATCTTCTCCTACCCAGGGTCCTGAGCTTCGACTCATCCCACTATGGTGGGGGATTGTGCTTGGGAAGGGGCTTGGCATCAGTTAAGATTCAGAAGTAGGGAGAATGAGGAAGGGCGCAGAGGTGGGGCTACAGGGTCAGGGCAGGAAAAGGAAGAGGGCCAGGGACAAAAGGCTGGTCAAGAGTGGGGGTGGGTAGGCTGGAAAGGGATATTACTCAGTAAAGTGCTTTCTGTATAGCCGTGGGTACCTGAGTTCAATCCTCAGAACCCATGTGAAAAATAAAATAAGCCAGGTGTGGTGGTATGATTTATAATTCCAGCACTGGGGAGGCTAAGACAGGCTGATCCCTGACCCTTGTTGGTCAGCTGGTGTAGCCTATTTGGCAGGCTCCAGGCCAGTGAGATGCCCTGTCTCAAAAAAGATGAACCACATATGGAGAACAACACGTCAGATTGTCCTCTGGCCTCCACACATGCACATATATGTGTGTGCACCCACATCCACACAAACACATATGCACACACACACACACACATATATATATGTATATATATATATATATATGTACATAAGATATTAATAATAACAATGAAATAAAAATGAACAGGGAGTCACTTTGACACTCCTGAGGCCAGAGCAAAATGATCACATGTTTCAGATCAGCCTGAGCTACACAATGAGACACTGTCTCAAAAACAAAGGCAGGGGGGCGGTGTTGGAAGAACTGGGGAAAATGGCTCAGTAGTTAAACTTACTTACAAAGCCTGTCAACAGGAGTTTGATTCTCTGGTACCCATGAAAAGGTGAACACAAAGTGGAAAATGCATCTATGATCCTAACCCACCTAGAAAATTGGAAGTAAAGCCAGAAGAATCCAAAGCTCACTCACGACCATGCACATATGCACCAGTAAATTTAAAAAAAAAATTAAAATAAAACAAAATGGAGGCTAGGAAGATGGCTCAGTGGTTAAAGGTGCTTGTTTGCAAAGCACATCAACCTGGGGTTCAACTCCCAAGCCATTCACATAAACCAGATATAGAAAGTGGCACAAGTATCTGGTGTTTGTCTGCATGACAAGAGGCCCTAACACACCCATACACACACATGTGCAAACAAGTAGATTAATTTTTACAAATAGGGGTAAAGAAGACATCACTGGATAAAACAATGCAATGATATTGAGATCCATCAGATGTTATCCAGTTCAAATAGCTGACAAATGTCACCCAGACTGTGGTCCCATCATCCACATTTTCAAGGGCGTAGTGTGTCCGAAGCTTGACATTCAAGGTCCCTTGGCACCTAAATTGGATATCATGGCAAATGCCAAACACCCTCCAGAGATGAGGATGATCCCTGGGTGGCCCGCTCACCCTGACTAGTGCACCTGCCATCGCTGAAACATGGCCCACGCTCCAGGGTCTTCTCTGAACCTCCAGCCTACGGAGTTTCCAACACAACTTCCATAGAATTTTCTTACAGTGCTCACCTTGACGATAGCCTTCATCACATGCAAACTTGCTTCAAAACATTTTTAATTTTTTAATTTTATTTATTTATTTGCAAGCAGAGAGAGAGACAGAGAGACAGAGAGACAGAGAGGGAGAAGAAAGACAGACACAGAGAGAATAAGCATGCCAGGGCCTCTAGCCACTGCAAATGAACTCCAGATGCATGTGCCACTGCGTGTCTGACTTATGTGAGTTCTAGAGAATTGAACCTGTGTCCTTTGGCTTCGCAGGTGAGTGCCTTAACACTAAGCAATCTCTCCAGCCCTGAAATATTTTTATCTTTTTGCTTTTTCACTTTTATATTGCATTCTCATTAAGGCAAGGACTATTTATCAAATAATTGCTACTATTGGGCAGATGACACTGTGCTTATGTAGTTCCATGCATTTTCTCTTCACTTTTAATCAGCCTACTAGTAGGTATTTTACTTCTCATTTTAAAGATAAGGCACACCTGGCTCTTCTTCACATACCATCCTTGTTACAGATGGATGGTGGGTAGATAGTACTGAGAATATAATTGACCCGAATCAAAAATGTTACCTTCCTTTTTTTGAAGTTATTTACCTCCATGCTTAGTTAGAGTGTGAAAAATAAGCCTCTCTATTGTAATTAATTCATATTTCCTTGACATCCGTGTTCATTCTGGCCAACTTAATGCCCTCAGAACAAAGAATAAATGGGTAATCTCTAGAACACTTAAGAAATAGACTCAAAAGCAGGAGAGATAGCTCAATTGGTAAAGTGCTTGTCCCACAAATATGAAGACCTAGGTTCAATCTCCAGCACCAACACAAGGACAAAACATTTGTGGTTGCAGGTGCTTGTAGTCCCAGACCTGGAGAGGCAGGTGGAGACAGACTCACTGGCCAGACAGTCTAGCACAACTGACAGCTCCAGTCCTGTGAAAGACCAGCCTCAAAAAAGATGGATGATGTTCCCAAGAAATAACACCTGAGAGTGTCCTCTGGCCTACATATATACATGTATGTACATATACATGAACACACACACAAATGTGCACATGTGTGCACATGCACACATACAATTACACATATACACACTAAGAAATAAATTAACTTTTGGAAAATATTATAATAGGACCTGCTTCATTCACCCAGTCTATGTACTTACTGCTTTAGTCACTGAACCCTGAACAGTTCCAACTTCCCTTGACCCCAACCCCATGTCCTCACCTGTAAGAGAGAACAGCCACATCTCCTTCACTGGTGACAGAGACAGTAAAATTGGGCATTGGAGGTAAGATTTTGGCCCAAAGAGGACTTGTAATTATTGTCCATTTTCTCAAATCTCTAATTGAAATGAATTTCAGAAGCTGAGAAATTAACAGTCTTGAAGCAAGACACCAAATGAAGGCTTCATTGTATCCCAGCTCTCTATGCATTTGCATGTCACCATTACTACCTACGCTGTCCAGTTTGGCACAGATTTCACCCTGCACTGCAGTTGAGGAATGGGTCTTCAACAAACTCAGAAAGACCCGACGGTCACAAGAAAGACATCCTAGTGAGCTGCTGGAAGTCTATTTACAGTGTTCCTGGTTTGGCCAGTGCTCTCTACTTCTGTCCCAAGGGCTTATAAGCTTTGTTCTGTTCCACGTGGGTCTGTGGATACAACGGAGGATAGTACCATATCCCCTGTGGAGAGTCCTACAAGGGAAATTATGGAACACATGTTCTGGAAACAAAACTCCTAAGTGCTGTAAGTGAAACATATCAGTCATCATTTTTTCCGCTGATCCCTCATTGAAGCCCAGGGACTAAAATCACCTGCAGTCTTGAAAATAATCCTTGGAGGATCAAGTCCAAAGGAAAAAGGAGACTGCTTGTCGAGTCCAGGTTTCCCATTATCTAAGGTCACTGGTAACTTACGACAGGAAACCGCACATCCTGAAGTCTTACTCGCAATCCCTAATAGATGATGTTCTTGGAACCCAGTTTGAGAATAGGAGTCAGCTACACACGGTCTGGCAAAGGTACAGACCTGGGATTCAGTTTGAGCAGCTATAACATAAAATAATAAAGTATGAGTGCAAACATGTGCCCGTATCACAGCTCAGAGTGTGCCAAAACTGACCTAAGCGCTATACATTTTTCATGTTTCAATAAGGTTCTTAACTGGCATTTTGCAGGACACTGCTTGATGAGGGCTCATAGGATCGGGGCTGGCCCACAGCCCATATCCTGCTACTCTGGCAGTCCCCCATCTTCCCCATTAGCTCAAACTACATGAAGAGAGAGATGAGAGCAGGACAGAATGAGACACCTTCCTTTTTCCCAGGCATATTGGAGTGCACCCAGCAAAAAGCAGGGCAGGTTGATGAAATGTGTAGGCAAGCGTTCCCACATCTCCAGACTGTGTACCCGACTAGGGAAGTCATAAAATCCACAGTCATTTGATCAGCCATTTATAGTTTACAAGTGCATTTCAAACATGTTCTCTTAATCCTCACACAAATTGCTAAGGAACCTAATTTTATTGCCTCCCTTTTGCAGATAATATTCACGGACACTCAAGGAGCCCGAGGGTCTTACCTAAGGATAAAGAGCTGGTAAGAGCCAGAATCAAGGCTGGACCCAGTCTTCTCTGCCTCTCACACCTGTGCTTCGGCTGTCTCCCCTGAACTGTGGTCCCATTAGCCCATCTGATGCTCTGCCTCAAACCCAGGCTGTCAAGGCCAGGAACCTGTAGGATGTCTCAGCCTGAAACTGACTCTCATACTCGGCACGGAAATGAGGATGTGTTAAAATTGAGGTAGAAAGTGCACTTGTCCCTTTCTCATTTGCACAGGAAAAAATTATAAGCAGAATTTTGATATTTCTTAGTGACCAGGCTTATTTTGTGGCCCTAGAGAGACAGAAATGTTGCTGTTCTCTACGGTGGTATCATTGGGACACTTGTCATACTGAGTTTCTTCTTTGTAGCTCTCTGTTCTCTTTCTTCCTTCTCTGGGTAACGCATTAGGGCACTCTTCAAAGATATGGAAAGTCATAACCTAAACTCACATTTTGTTCATCTTCCCCAGAGGTTTAGAAAGCCACAAAAGACCTTCTGACTGTCACCTTCATGTACAAAGAGAAATGAATTGGTTTGAATTAGTAAAACCTTGGGAACCTCCAGTTAGTAGTGTTTCAGCTCAGCTCCTACCAGAAGCTCTATGGGCTCCCTGAGTTTAACTCCACGGGGAGTAGTAATGGAAACAGTACGTCAAACCCATGATGCAAAATCATTCTGTGGGATACAGGCTCTAGGGTTTTTTTAGAAGGTATTTCAGAGTTCTAAACTCTATTATGGAGACAGACCCGGTCTCATGGAAGCACTTTGTGGGCTCCTAACTGGAAACTCAGTGCAAGTACACATCCAATTTCTCATCTGCAGGAACCATGTTGGTATAATTTTAATGTTGTGGTTAATTGTAAACTAAGCAGGGCCTAGTGAACATAATTAAATATTTCTTTGATAATTGATAATCTTGGAAGTGCCCTGGAGTGCTCACTCCAAATATCAATTATAAATCCCCTCGGGTGGGAAGACAGGAGATTGAGATGGACCTGCAGTGACTTCCAGGACAATGCAGGACATTCATTTTCACTGGGTTCCCAATAACAATTTACTGCATCTCTTTTTTCCTAGAAAGCTAAGTGCAAGGAAAATTCTTGCCATCTAAGGCTTTCACTTGTGAGAACTACAGTTAATCAAGACTTCCATAAAACTCTTCAAAAATTAGAAAAACATCCATATATTGACTTCTGACATCCGACTATAGAATTATCCAGCCAAATGAAAAAAATTAAATGTACTTCACTGGTGTGTTGTGAGGTCTACATCCCTGAACCATATGTGTACTCAACTTGTATGCGTCAGATAGAATGAGATAAAAGGCACTAAATAATTGAATTTTGAAGTTCTTGAATGTTGGTCTAGGTTCTCCTACTTGTGTACAAGCATGCATGTTTGTGTATGTGTGTGTGAGGTTACACATGCATGTGCAAGAACTCATGCAGATGGAGGCCAGAGGACACCCTTGGGTATCGTTCTGTAGTACACATTTATTGGTAATTTTATTTATTTGCAAGTAGACAGAGAATGAGTATGGGCATGTTAGGCCCTAGTGCCGCTACAAACAAACTCCAGATATATATGTGCCTATGTGTGCTGGGAAATTGAATCCATATCTTTAGGCTTCACAAGCAAGCACCTTTAACCATTGAGCAATATTTCCAAGCCTGAACACCTTTTTATGTGATAAGGTCTCTGGCTGGCCAGTGAGCCCCAAAGATCCTTATGTCTCCAACACCCAGCTGTGTTTTGCATGCTTCTACCGATTGAACTCAGGGCCTCATGTTTGCAAGACAAGCACCTTACTGGCTAAGCCATCTCTCCAGCCCCCTAGTTCCCTTACTAAAGTCATGTGAAATTGAGGAACTCACTTCATTCACTTCTAGGATTCAGTTTCCTTCTGTATACCTGAAAGTTAGGTTTCTTGGTTTTTAATTCTCTTTAGAAACGCAGATTTCTCTAAGAATCACAAGAAAACCAAGGAAGTTTGTCACAGCAAAGAAAAAGGAACATAGTAAAACTTGTTTACATTCTAAATCAGGGCATAGGCTGAAGAGATACCCTGGGAGCCCATCATGACCTATACATAAATGTCATTTAAAACTCCTGGGGTAGAAAACTCCTTGGGCCTCCTCTGAATCCTATCAAATGCAAGCCTCTCCTTAAGTGGTTCTCAACCTTACTGTAATGTTAATACCCTTCTGAGGAGTGTCCAAATTCCAATGTGGCTTCTTCCCCAAAACAAAGAAATCCACATCTTTGTATTGGGCAGGGGTCCCTGACATCAGTGTTGCTTCCAGCATTCTCTAGGTGATTCTGTATTTGCAAACCAGTGTTCTAGAGCAAGGTTTCTTAAAATTAGGAGTGAATAGAATCACCAGCGGAAAGGCAGACTCCAAGGCTCTGGCTCCTGCTGGTTTCCATGCCTTCTGACCATATCCAGCCTAAGAATATGAACTGCTAGCAAGTATCCCAAGGCATTTAAATGTACTGTGTAATGTGGAAACATGCTAACAGAAACATTTAGTGGGAGAAGCCCAGAGGAGTCCTCTACCCAGCTACCCATTCCTCCCAGGCACTTCTACATGCCAGCAAGTCTCTAGTTTTGCTTAGGAATAGCATTAACAGGACTTTTTCTTTTGCCAAACAAGTTTTTTTTTTTTTCTTTTCTTCCTACCTTCCCCATCATCTCTAGCAACTCTGAATCTTTTAGTCAGTAATCCCACCCGGCTCAATAATTTAGCCACAGCAATCATCATCCCCGTTGTATTTAATATTTTATCACCATAGCATCACTTAGGTCAGCTTCAAGGTGAGAAATGACTCCTATTTCATTACCAGGTTAACAAACACAGCCACTGGCTGCCAGAGAGGACTGTAGGTGCATGTTCCAACTCAAGCTGGCCTGGCAAAGATAAAGCCCACTGGCTTACACACTGGCCATGCCCCTTCCTACCTGAAGCGTGTGCAGCATCACCTGCAGGCCACTGCCTTCTTGTTCAGCCATCCTTCCTCTGGTCCTGGGGCACCAGCTGCCTGAGGCCAGATCTGGGCTGGAGAGGCGATGGCTGCCAAACTGACCTCGCCACCCGCCTCACAGGAGACTGCGGCACAGAGGCCTTAGCTGCACATGCTGCGTAGTGTGAAGTCACCGCCGTGCAACCCTACCCTTCAGCACAGACGTGGATGCCCCCTGACTCCCACTGTGGGGATTAGGTGAGCCCCGGCTCTGGGAGGGCACCCGCATGAGTCACTTACCCACCTCCAGACCCATACAGGAGCCGGGAGGAGAAGCCACCCTGGATGGCTGACAGGCATTCCCAGCTGACCTGGTCAGACTCCCTCAGAGGCTCATTCTGCCCTTCCTAGCTGCCCCCCTCCACCCCTTTATTTTGGTCTGTTGCCGACTCCCAGTTGTAACAGGAGACCAAGAGTGCTTGCACAACTGTGGCAGTTCAGGGCACAGAAGCCGAGGGCCCCCTGAGGTCCCAGGCTTAGGCACAGGAGTTCCAGCAGAGCAGGAAAATAACTGCCCCCAACATTTTCCATGGATCAGGTCCCTTACGTAATCTTTTCATTTTCACCTAACTGTGCACGATAGGTTTTATCATTGCCATCCCTATTTTACAGAGGAGGAAACCAGTGGAAGGAGTTGTTAAGCCTCAGGAACACAGAGCTTAGGAGCGTGTGCTCAGCCTAAGTAGGCAAGCTGGCATAAAAAAAGGCACAAACACTAACCAGTGCACCACCCCATCTCTTGCTGTTGCAAACACATTCATCAATATAACAGAGCCAGACAAGCCTATGCCAGTGAGGAAGGAGCTCCCAGGAGACAACCTCTGCAGAACTTGGAGTTCTCACAAGCATCCCAGGCATCTTGCGGGTCATTGCCCACATCCATAAGGCATTCCTGAAGGGAAGGAAAGTTTGCATTTTTGGGTCTTACTTGGCCTACATGTTCTGAAATCCTGAGTCAGGGCTCAGTACTGGCCAAAGTCTCAATTCAAGGGTGAATGCCTGTGGTTCTTGCCCCTAAGAAATGTCTGTCCTAATACAGAGTATGGTGGCACATACCAGTAATCACAGCCCTCAGGAAGCTAAGGCAAGAGGATCACAAGTTCAATGCCAGTATGGGCTATGTAGTGAGACCCCAAAAGAGGAGAACCAGTTCCATTTTTTGTTATTTTAACTGGGAACTGACTATATGCTCAGTTATGGAGCCTGCATCTCCCTACCCCACCTAACACCTCAGTTGACAGGTGTGTAGAAGTAGAGACTCCCAAGTATGTCTGCCTTCTACATGACCCTTATAAGGGGGCAGGGGGAGAGCTGAACTGTATTATGCACTTATCTTAAGGATATGTTATCCCTTGGTCCTCAATTACAGAAGGAAGAAGAGAAAGAAAGAAAGAAGAAAGGAAGGAAGGAAGGAGGAAGGAACGAAGGAAGGAAGGAAAGAAGGAAGGAAGGAAGGGGGAGAAATAAAGAAAGAAAATAAGCCCTCCCTCCCTATAGATAGATACCTAAAGAATGACTTAGAGACCCTTGAATATGAAGTCGCAGGACTCCTGAGACAGTAACTAAAGGCACTATAGTCACACTCCTTGATCTAGCATTCAAGGGAAGGAAATTGTCTCCCATTTGAAGGGTGTCATGTTTCAGCTCACTGAAATTGCAGAGGACTCAGGTGATATGAAAACCCTAGCTGCAGTCAATCATTCTTCCCACTTTCTTCCTTAAACCACCAAGTACCTGCTTTTCCATAACCTTGTAAGACACTAAGGAGTGAGTTCTCATACCCAGCATAACTGGCCTTCCCCTTCATCCCTGGAAAACCGGCTTCCTCTGGAAAGCCACCACCCTCTGGTCAGTGTGGATCCACACCGATGCCAGAGGAGGGGAGAGCAGTGGTTTGCATCCTCGAATTGCCTGGAAACCTTGAGGTGCAGAGGGCACCTTGCTGTTAGCATTCCATCACACCTTTATCACTTTCTCCCTAACCCTTGACAAAGTCCTGTGGGAACTGCCCTGCCCCCTGCCTGGGACAAGCCTCCTTCTCTTTCATGCTCAGGGAAAGCCCCAGAAGTTCCCCATCTACACTTCCCTCTCCATAATTCCAACTTAATCAGACCCTGCTTCTATTGATGGACGTACTCATTTATGGTGAGGTATATATGGCTGGTAACACTGTAGCATGCAGTTTCCTTGTTAGTATTTGCATTTTAACAAGGACTATTCTAGAAGGCAAGAGCTAAAACTCAAGTTTGGAATAGCTTGGACTCCTCCTGGGCATGTGTGATATCTTACCGGGCAGGACACTGAGATGAGCACCCACTGAGCCACAAGGGGCAGCCATGAGGGGGAGTCCTCCTGAGGGCTTCTCTGTGAGACACAGAAAGTGCTGCCTACTTGCCTGCCTTCTCCAGGAGGAAGTTAGGGCAGCTAGAAAGCATATCCTAGTAGAGGCCCAGAAAGAACCACACTCTGGCTTGCAAGCAATATTCAAGTGTGATCCAGCAATTCCTGCTGCAGTTCTGAGGTCCCTATGACCACTTGCAGATTCACTAAATGAGTTTTACTCACAGTGAAAGGATCACAGCCAAAAAAGGAAGGAAGCCTAGGGAAGCAGGCCTCGTTATGTCTTCCAGGGGAGTCATGCGGATGGTGCTTCTTCTCACCACAGCATGTATGGCACACACAGAATTTAAGTAGGGGAGCTTGCCTATACCTTGGGGTCCAGGGTTTTCATTGGGATTGGTCATATAGATATGGTTGACCTTGATCTATAATCCCCCTTGAAGTCAAATTGATAGCACATAGGCCAAGAATACCACAATGAATCCTACTGTTCTTATAGACTGTGTGGCCTGACCCAAGGCCTCCAGGTCCACAGGCCCTTTGATGAAATGGAACATTCCAAGAGCTCAGAGCTTACTTCTACAAAGACAGGCACAAGAGCCAAGCCTTTGTTTAGACAAGATTAATCCTTTACTGTTCATGTGCCATCTTATCCCATAATTTTAGGCTCAATATTTTAACTAGTGAACAAGATGAAATAAGTGTGGCCTGTATACAGGAGGACTGACTGGGTAGTAATGTGTGAGTATTTGGAGTGGTAATTAATAAATTGCACTAGTGTAGAATGTTTACTAACCACATCAAGAGAATGCCGTCCACTGGCTCTTGCCTATTTATCATTTCTATCAATGGCTTCACTGAAATAAATACTACATACTTATCAGATTTTCTGATGGCACCAGTTGAAAAAGGTAGAAATATATCAGATGACATATACAGTTGGGATCCAGAAATATTTCAGCAGACTTGAGTGATGAACCAGATCCTACAGGGTAAAATAGAACAGAGCCAGGTGGAAGCTTCCTCCCCTGGATTCTCAATACCAGTGGTACAAAAATAAGGCTAGGCAGTTCAGTGAAATAGTGTTGAATGTGGGAAAAGCCTGGAGGTTAGCCAGAGGTAAGACCAAGTTGTCAACACAGTCCCAGATCCCCAAAGTATGATTCCAATCCAATATCATCAGTTTTTAAAGGGGGATAAATGAATCTATGACAAAATGGTCATTGAAACTGAAAGGAGATATTATCTGAGATGGAACTTAGCATGGTGCCCTGCACAAAGGAGGCACCTGTCAGTGAGAGCTATGCATTATTACTATGGGCCTTGCCAAGAAATCTGCTACAAGTGCAGCAGAGGATAATCCCACCCTGTTCAACACTGCCAAGTTTCAGGAAGCATATCAGAGACTCCACAAATATAAGGAAGCTATGGGGAGTAAGACTAGGTCCTGAAGGTTAAAACCAGGATCCATGGGAAATTCTAGAAGTGACCTGATCACAGACAGGGAGAGAGCTGCTCTGATTAGCCAGGCAGCTAAATGAGGCTATTTCCCAACACCCATCGTGCTTAGCAGGGACTGGAAGACACTGTCAGAGGGTGACAAGGGAGATTCCAGGATAGAGTGACTTTGCCAGGCAACTTCACGAAGTGAAGTGAGAGGCACTCACCCACCCTGGAACACATAGCCAGGAGGTGGTAAAGCTGGAGCGAAGTCTCTTCTGGATGTGATCCACTCTCCAGGTGCCAAAGGGGATGACTTCAGTGCAATCTGGATGAACAGTTGAAATTTGGATAGGCTTAATTTCAACCTATATTAGAAAAAAAAAGTAATTGATACAACAAGCCTGCTTTCCCAGATATTAATTATCATGATGAACATTAAAGTTGAGAAATGAGTCAATCGTTAAAAAAATATTAAGGGAATGAATTGAGATATACATGGCTCCCATTCACAACAAAAATCCCAAGGGAGGAGGATTAGCAGCTAAATTTACAGAAGGCTCACTCATGTCACTCTATGAGTCCTAATACTTGGCTCACAAAATCTCTCTAGTCTGACAGTGGAACCAAATCTCCCTCAAATAATACCCAACATCCCATTTCCTCAGGAGCATTTAAAGCTGATTAGTATAGAGATTTCTCCAAGTACACACATGTGGCCAGCCTATCAGACAAGTGATTTGCATATAATTATTATTTTTTAACTTTCCATTCACAGTTCAGGCTTCCTTTGTTTTTCTAGTGTTTCTTCCCCCACCCGTGCCATACACGTGCACACTCACTTTTATGTACACACACAGACATGCTCTACAGACTTCCACCAGCCATAATGAGGCTACATAGCTGATGGGATAGCAGAGTTGACCAACTGTCTTGCTTGACCCCCTGCAAAAGAGTTCCTACACCTTTTTCTGATTACTAATGTATGAAGTTCCTAGGAAAGTAGGATTGTGTAAGTCATCTTTTCATCACTAAATAGCATACCTGAGCTAATGAATTTATATGTTTGTTTTGGTTCATGGTTTCGGAAGGCTTACTCTATCAGTGCTATTAGCCTGTGTCAAAGCAGATCATGGTAGGGAATGTGTGGTGGCATAGAGCTTCTCTTCCTGGCAGGCAGGAAGAGGAGGGTAGGGGAAAGCTAAGGATAACTTATACCCTTCAAAAGCACATCATCAGCAATATACTCCCAGCCAGGCCCTACCTCCTAAAATGTACACCACTTTCTAATAGCTCCTTAAGCTATGACTTAATAAATGGACTAATCAACTCCTCAGGTGAGAGCCTGTGTGATCCAATCAGTCCTTGGTGCAAAGCTTGCTGTCTATCCAGCATTCAATACATGCAGATGATACAGTATTGTTACCATTGTTCCAGAGACAGTAAAATAGCTGACAAGATTATTAAATGAGCAAATGCAGTCCTCCCAAAGGCCTCACATGTGTACACAGTGTATTGAAGACCAAATCTCCAGCATATCCAGAATGGAACAGAGGAGTAGAAGGAAAGGAAATCTGGTTATTAGAGATCAGTGCACAGTATGCTGTGGCTCATTATGGTGGTTTGATTCAGGTGTCCCCCATAAATTTAGGTGTTCTGAATGCTAGGTTCCCGGCTAATGGAAATTTGGGAATTAATGCCTCCTGGAGGCAGAGCATTGTTGGGGGCGGGCTTATGGGTATGATAGTCAGTTTCCCCTTACCAGTGTTTGGCATACTCTCCTGTTGCTATTGTCCACCTTATGTTGGCCAGGGGGTAATGTCCACCCTTTGGTCATGCCTTCATTTTCCAAGCCAAAATAAACCTTTTTTTTTCCCCCACAAACTGCTCTTAGTCGGGTGATTTCTGCCAGCAATGCAAACCTAACTGCAATTTAGTTCTCATATAATCTCTCTGAAGTGGACATCCTTCCCAGGTCCAGATGAACACACTAACAATAAAATAAATTACATGAGGAACTCATGCCAGGATTAAATCCTGAATCTCTCAGTCTCGTATCCTGTGCTCTTCATTGAGAGGAAAGCCCGAGATGTGAATGTCCCTAGGGAAATGCTCACTGGATTTAAATTCATAGATGACAAGTGAGACTCTTTGCTGGGATTATAGAAAACTGTAGGCCACAGGAAAACATGTCTCACAGTGAGGCCAAGAAACAGCCTCCAAGAGTCCTAGCTGGGCCTCAAAGGATACAGGGACTTAGATGTTCATGGATGCAGGGACCTCCTGAAGAAGAGAGGAACAGAAGGATTCTTCCAACACTACTGGGCTGGGACTAGCCCTTCTGACAGTCCCTCTCTTCTCTGAATCACAATGCTTGTGATCAAATGTTTGCGACTTTAAGAAAGTTACCTAAGTTTTCTATGTCCCAATTTTCTCATCTCTTAAATGGGACAGTGATAGTGCCAGTCTCCTAAGATTACTGGAAGGACCAATGGGAGTCACACCCTCAATGCTCTTAGCACCAAGCTATCTAGCCATCACTCACCACATGCAGGTGGTGTGGACATTATTACCACTGTTAGAGTCAATAAAAATAATGGCTGATAAAAAAATAGATTTACCAACCAGGCGTGGTGGTGTACACCTTTAATCCCAGCACTTTGGAGGCAGGGATAGGAGGATCACCCTGAGTTCAAGGTCACCCTGAGAATTCAGAGGAAATTCCAGGTCATCCTGTGCTAGAGTGAGACCCTACCTCAAAAAAATTTATTTACCATATGACCCAGCTATACCACTACTTGGCATATAGCCTAAGGACTCGTCTCACTACCTTAGAGGTACTTGTTCATCCATGTTTATGGCTGCTCTATTCATACATAGTAGCTAGGAAATGGAACCAGCCTAGATGTCCCTCAACTGATGAGTGGATAATGAAGATATGGCACATTTATGCAATGGAGTT
Source organism: Dipus sagitta (assembly GCA_036346955.1). Lineage (NCBI taxonomy): Eukaryota > Metazoa > Chordata > Mammalia > Rodentia > Dipodidae > Dipus > Dipus sagitta. Next base: position 122,904,353 of record CM070772.1, read on the forward strand.
CTATTCAGCGGTAAAGAAAAATGAAATTTGTAGGGAAGTGGATGGATGTGGAAAGGATGATACTTAGTGAGGTAGACCAATGCTGCATGTTCTCTCTCATATGTGGATCCTAGCTACAAATGTTTAGATTAGTATGTGAGTTTCAGTACAAGACAGTAGTAGAGGCCAGTAAGCTAGAAATGGGCTATCAGGGAAGAAGGAAAGGGGAGGACTTAGGGAGAGGGAATTTTATATATGTAAATATATGAACAGATTACAGGGAGTGCAATGGCCTAAGTGGGGTCAGCGGAAGGGATTGAGTAAAGGAAAGGTGGAAGGATAAAAGTTAATTAAACGTAAGATTGGGCTGGAGAGATGGCTTAGCAGTTAAGCGCTTGCCTGTGAAGCCTAAGGACCCTGGTTCGAGGCTCGATTCCCCAGGACACATGTTAGCCGGATGCACAAGGGGACGCATGCATCTGGAGTTCGTTTGCAGTAGATGAAGGCCCTGGCGCACCCATTCTCTCTCTTTCTATCTATCTGCCTCTTTCTCTCTTTGTCTGTTGTTCTCAAATAAGTAAATAAAAAATGAACAAAAAAATCTAAAAAAAAAACTTAAGATGGTATGAATAAACCATATGGAAACTCAATTCTTTGGATAACGGTGTACCCAGAAGCCATATATTATCACTAGAAAAATTTCAGTACCAGGGATGGAATACCTTCAGGTGAGTTGTTGGCTAGGGAGGTCTCTAATGCCCAAACATTACAGACCATTACCAAGGCTCTTAGTTGCCCATCAGGCCTAGATGGTAAGACCATATTCCTGAAGAGTCCACATGTTTGTGCTTCAGGTCACTGAGAAATCAAGCTGAAGCTGAGCTGAAAACCTCCTGCCTGTTAACCAACTGACAGAAACTGGAAAAAGCTATGCTGCATGCAACAATATGGGAGATAGAAGTCAGCAGTGATGGTAAACAGTAGTGGACAATGCAAGTCTTAAGACTGACCAGCCAGGCCAAATGTGCCAACTAGCGCAATGGTGGCATGTCTATTATCAGGGAAACCAACCATTCTCTAATTGGACTGGAGGACCACTCCATGGGAGGGAATGCATGCCTGGTACTGAAAACCTAGTCTAAAGCCTATGGCAAGGGAGGTCATGAGCCCTAGAGGAGTAACACCTTCTGTTCTCTGGCTAAATGCATATATTATGCCCACCAAACTGCTCTGTAAGCACTTTTTAAATATTTATGCCCACATATCAATGGTACTCTCACTTTGGGTTATAGAAGCTTCTCTTTTCAGATGGCAGGACTTAAAAGTCGCCATAGTGCTGAGAAAAAGTGTCAGTGGAGTGTTCAGCACTAAGATATCTCTATCACAACTTCCAAAGCTCAGGATCCATTGCAGAAGAGGTGGCAGAAAGAATATAAGAGCCAACAGAAGGGTATGACTGCTTACAATGCAATCTTCAAGACACAAAATGTCCTTGATATTCATGACCTTACAGTGCCTGACACTTCCTGCACAAGACCTCCATAACAGGAGGAAAAGATGATGACATCAAAATAAAAGAGAGACTGATAGAGAGGGAGAGGAGATATGATGGAGGGTGGATTTGAGAGTGCGCAGAGTGTGGGTGGGGAGGGAATTATCATGGTATATGTTCTATAATTATGGAAGCTGCCAATAAAAAGTTTTTAAAAAAAACTGCTGAGAGGATTAACTGAGCAAATACAGCACTTCCTTGGTATCTTGAGGGGAAATGGTTCCAGAAACATCCTGCGAATACCCAGCCAAAGATGCTCAAATCCTTCATGCAACAAAGGTGACGCAGTGCACGCACTGTGCACATCCCCCCCCCCCCACGTACTGTAAATCATCTCTAGATTACTTGGAAATCCTAATCCAATGTGAATAGCTGTTACTCTGTATTGTTTAGGAAATGATGACAAAGAAAAGTGTATACATGTTTAGTGCAGATGTAGCTTAAAAGAACATATTGTCCATCTGGGCTTGGGTAAATCAGCAGGAATACTGATATATAGCAGTCCAACTTCATATGTGAAAGGCACTGATATAATGAGGAATGGGTAGGAAATTACTGAGTACTGTGGCCTAGGACTCAACACTTAGAGGGTACTAGGTGGAGAAAGCATTGTAAGTGACTTACAAAGAAAATTGTTTGGCATTCTGGTCACTCCAGGCCTTCAGAGAGATGAGAAGTAAGCATATGCTGTCTCAGCCACTGCACTCCACGGCATTTTTGCTACAGCAGCCAGACAAGCCAATGTTTGACTTGCTGAGGTTTTCTACATACTACGATTATTAATTTGTCTATCTCTTCTTTTATTCTGTCAGCTTCAGCTTCATGTATTTTCAAGCTCTGCTATAAGGAAAATACACATTTATAACTGCTACATCCTCCTGATGAATGGGCCTGATGTCATAATGAAATGCCCTTCTTTGTCATTGATAATGCTTTTCTCTTAAAATTGATTTTGCCCTATATCAACTGAGCTGCACCACTTTATTATTTTTGTCTTGTTTTGTTTTTAAGCTTTTGGTGTATATGTCTCTTCTTCTTCTTTTCATCTTTACTCTCAGGCAATCCCACATCTTACACATAAATGATATAAAGTCATTTCTTCCACAAGGAATAGAGTCTTTTATGTTCCATCTGACAACCTGTACCATTTAATTTCACTGGCTCATTAATTTACGTTTAGTGTGATTACTAGTAGAGCTGGTTATAGACGTATCATTACGCTACTAGTTCTCACACACATCCCAGTTTAGTTCCTCTCCTCCTTTTCCTACTTCTTTAGAGTTACTTGATTTTTTTTTTTGGTTTTTCGAGGTAGGGTCTCACTCTAGCCCAGGCTGACCTGGAATTCACTATGGAGTCTCAGGGTGGCCTCGAACTCACGGCGATCCTCCTACCTCTGCCTCCCGAGTGCTGGGATTAAAGGCGTGCGCCACCACGCCCGGCTTGAGTTACTTGATTTTTTAAGAATGTTATTTTAATTATGCTACCGACTTTTCAGCCCTTCCTTTATGTTGTATCTTAATGCTTACTCAAAGGATCACATTATGGGTTCCTGTTGTACGGCAGACTTTTTGGAGTTTACACATACAACATAGTAACCGTGAAGTAAAGTAGCTCCATATGCCTTCTCTGCCTGTCCTTTTGGTACTGTACCTGTCTACATTCATCTGTTTGTTTTAAACCCACATAAAATATTACTTTTGCTTAAAACAGTAATGACTCACATAGTGACAAGAGCTTGTCATTCCTTCTTGTAGATCTGAGTTTCCCTTAGCAATCATTATTCTTCAGTTTGAGAAGTTCCTCCAGCATTCTTCACATTGCAATCCACTAGCAGCATATACTCTCTATTTGTGTATATTGAAAAATGTATTCAATTTACCATAAGTTTTTAAGAATATAAAATTCAGGGAGTATGGATTGACAGTTTATTTTTTCTTTTTCCCATCAGTATCATAAAGATGGCACTCTATTGTCTTATTTCCACTGTGTCGGTGGGTCCCAGGGCCTTGCACATGTTAGGCAAGTGCTCAACACTGAGTCACATCCCCAACCTCTTTCCACTACTCTTCTTAAAGAAAAGTTAGCTGTTGGGCTGAAGAGATGGCTTAGTGGTTAAGGTGTTTGCCTGCAAAGCCAAAGGACCCTGGTTCGATTCTGCAGGACCCACCTAAGCCAGGTGCACAAGGGGGTGCATGTGTCTAGAGTTTGTTTGCAGTGGCTGGAGGCCCTGGTCCGCCCATTCTCTCTTCCTCTCTCTGCCTCTCTCTCTCTCTCTCTCTCAAATAAGTAAAAGTAAAACTTTTTTAAAAAAAGTTAGCTATCATATGCATTAATAACCCATATATGACATGTCATTTTTTTTCTGGCTGCTTTCAAGAATTTTTCTTTCTCTTTGGCTTTTGGCAGATTTAGTAAGTTAACTTAGTCTATTCTATAAATTTGTATTTTTACCAAATTTTGAATATTTTTAACTTTTCAAATATTTTTTTCTCTTTATGTTTTAAATGTCTTTTACTTATTTGTGTGTATGAGAAAAAGAAGCAAAGACAGAGAGAGGGAGAGAGAGAGAGAGAGAGAATAGGCACGCCAGAGCCTCGTGCCACTGCAAACGTACTCCAGATGGATGCACCACTTTGTGCATCTGGCTTTACATGGGTACTGGAGAAATGAACCTGGGCAATCAGGCTTTGTAAGCAAGTGCCTTTGACCTCTGAGTCGTCTCTCTAGCCCTATCCCTGCTTTTTCTTCTTTTCTTCTTGCGCTATAATGTATATACAGATACACATATTTTTTTAATCATTTGATGTGGTGTTACTGTTTCCTAAAATTCTATCTATTTTCTAGGCCTTTTTCCCCCAAGCTTTGTTGTTTTTCATCTCTACCAAGTAATTTATAAAATTTTCAGATATTTTAACTTTCAATTATACAACATTCACTGGACTCTTCTTTTACATTTTTCATTTCTCTGCTGTTATGCTCAACTATGTATTTATTTGACAGGCCTTCTTTAAGTTCCCACATATGTTTCAAGCAGATGCCTTAAAGTCTTAGTGTACTTATGCCAATATCTTAGAGTCGCTGTATATTAACAGTTTTTTCTCTTAATAATAAGATACATTTTTTGTAAAAAAATATATATATATATCTATTTGCAAGCACAGGGAGAGATGAAGAAAAGAGAGACACAGAGAGAATATATTCACAGGGCCTCCAGCCACTGCAAACAAGCTTTAGACACACGCATGACTATTCATCTGGCTTTACGTGGGTACTAAGGAATTGAACCTTGAACCTAGGTGGTTGGGCTTTGCAAGCAAATGCCTTAACCACTGAGCCATCTCTCAAGCCCACATTTTTTATTTCTACATATGTTTGATGATTTCTATCAGTTGTAACACAATATGACTAGGGTACTATAAAAATTGATGTTTCTATTATTAGAGGGTCATTTGGATACCATGTAGTTCATTTTTCACATTTATAATTACGGAGTAAATCCATGGAAGAGGAAACAGTTTACCAAATGCACATAATTATTTTAGTTGCTTGTATTATAACTAAAATTGTGACAAACTTTCCTGACTCTAAGCTCAGAACCTTCTAGGCCTTTCACTCTCCCCCACTCTTCATTGGTCTTTTTTTTTTTTTTTTTTAATGCTTTCCCTGCACTTATTCCTTAGGAATAATACTTTGTCCTAAAAGGAGTACTGAGTCTGCTCTCTTTTCCGTACCTTAAGGTCACTCATTTATTCTCCTAAGTCTAGTTATTGGTGCTGATAATGGCACCTGAGATCATGGAACACCTAGTGGATGTCAACTGCTATTTTTACATGACTCTATGGCAGCTACTGTGCAGGAGTAGAACTGACTTTATCCCACGCTAAACCATAGCTTCTTCTTTTGGCAGCTTGCCTAATGTCATTCTATCCAGTAGCAGAATTAAATACTCCTTTTCATATGTTCCCAAATCTCAACATGAATACCAAAGAAGTGATTATAATCTGTTACAGTACTTAGTCAGTGTGGGCAGTGCACCACTGGAACCTGGTCTTTTAAAGGCTAGTGGAGCCCTCTATCTTCACAATACCCAGAATACCATAAGGTACATATATTGGGTTCTAGTGCCCCAGTGAAAATGGAAAGTGCCATCTCTGGACGCCTTGTTCTCAGCCTTGTCAGCAAGCTCAAAGGTCACCATACCCTTGGCCCTATGAGGCGGAGCGCCAGCTCTACTCAGCATCTACTCAGGAAGGAGTTCACTGTCATGACCACCTGACAGAGTTCTTCAGAGAAAGCCAAGACAAACCACCCTCCCCGCCTCGCCTCATCAGGAGCCAAGCCTGTAGTGCTGACAGGTGTGGAATGTCCATCAGATCTTCCTGCTCATCCAGTCCAGGGGCTCATGGCCTCTGGGCCCCCAAGATAAAGTATCAAGTCACAAACAAGTTGGAACCAAAGGCTCTTTCAGGCCAGCCTGCCCAGAGTGGGATGGAAGAGGAACGAACAGAGATATCAGCCAACAAGGCTATCTGTTCATATGCTTCCTTCTTCCTCAGTGAAGGCTTCAAGACTGCAAGCAAAAGTTACAGAAACCCAACACCAATCAGGAAAGGGAATGGTTTCTCTGGGGAGGGGCTGTGAAGGCAAAGCCATGCTGTAACTTTTGACACATCCATTCAGTCCTTCACTCCACATACATGCACTAATAAGTCCCATAACACATCCCAGCCTTTCCAAGTCTAGTTGCATAACTTTTGACATGTTACATAAATCATCTGTGCCTCAGTTTCTCAACACTAAAATACAAATAGTACTACAAAATGTTTTAGATACAAAAGACACAAATGAACACATCTAAAATGTGTCCTCTAGGAGCTGGAGAGATAGGCCAGCATTTAAGGCACTTGCCTGCAAAGCCTGAGGACCCAAGTGTGATTCCCCAGTATTCATGTAAAGCCAGACGCACAAAGTGGCACATGCACATGAAGTTTGTTTGCAGAGGCTAGAGGCCCTCCTCCACTGCTTGTAAATAAATAAGTAATAATAAAAATACTTTTTAAAAAAGTGTGTATCCTGAAAATTAATATGTAGCTCAGTTGGTAGAGTGCTTGCTTAGCATGCACAAAGCCCTTGGTTTGATCCCCAGCACCACATTAACCAGACACAGTAGCACAGGCCTATAATCCCAGCACCTGGGACGTAGAAGTAGGAGTTCAAGGTCATACTTGACTATATAGAAAAACCAAATCTATCCTGGGCCATGTAAGATCCTGTTTCACATACAAATAGAACTTTAAAAATATGTATCCCGTCATTAGGCATATAACAAGTGCCAAATAAGTGATAGGTAATTAAATTCCTCAAGCCTTGTGGTGGTACCTAAGAGTTTAAGCTGAAAAATTCAGATCTTGTACTCATTGATCCTGGTGGGACAGATCAATCGACATGTTGCTTCTACTAGTACGATTTGGTCTTGGCCTCTGCCTTAAGGGAGTCCCAAGAACAAAGCAACTTCTTGGAGAAATTGGGAAAACTTTCCCAAAGAATGTGGTCCATACACAATATCTTACAGGAATTCTGGGCTAATAAGGGTAGAATGATATTCTAGGTAGAAGTAGGGGTATGTAAAAGGCAAACCTATATGAGAGAGTCTGGGGGATTTGGTATCAGAAGGGTTTATATACAAGTGACGGAGCAATTGTAAAGCAGCTAGAAGTGAATCAGGGCAAATAAAATAGCTTTCCATAATGTGGGATGAGATCCAATGAAAATTTACAAGCAGGGAAGGACCTAATATGTAGATTTTATCTGTTGTGTTTGAATGCGACATGACCTTCCACAGCCTCATGTGTTTGAACACTTGGTATCACACTGATGCTACTATTTTGGAAGACAGCAGAAGCTTTAGAAAATACAGCCTCTTTTAAAAAGTGAGTTTGGGGGTTGGAGAGGTGGCTAAGTGGTTAAGGCACTGGCTGGAAAAACCTAATGACCCAGGTTCGATTCCCCAGTACCCATGTAAAGCCAGATGCACAAAGGAGCACATGCATCTGAAGTACATTTGCAATGGCTGGAGGCCCTGATATACCCATGCTCGCCGGCCCCCTGACCCCAGGATTCTCTCACCTGCTTCTCTCTGCTTCAAATAAATAAAATATTTTTTAAAAAAGAAATTTGGTCCCTTTAGATTATATAGCCAGGCTCCACTTCCTGCCCACTATCTACTTTCTTTTTAAATTTTTTATTTATTTATTTGAGAGCAACAGACAGACACAAAGAGAGAAAGAGGCAGAGAGAATGGGTGCGCCAGGGCCTCCAGCTGCTGCAAACGAACTCTAGATGTATGTGCCACCTTGTGCATCTGGCTTATGTGAGTCCTGGGGAATCGAGCCTCAAACCGCGAGGTCCTTAGGCTTCACAAGCAAGCGCTTAACAACTAAGCCATCTCTCCAGCCCCACTATCTACTTTCTGACTATGGATCTAATGTGACCAGCTGCCTTACACTCCTTCCACCATGTCCATCCTGCCTATAATAGGCTGTAACTCCTTGATATTAAACTAAAATAAGCCCCTTCCTCTATTAAGATACTTTTTGTCAGCTATTTAAGCACAGCAATGAGAAAAGTAACTAATATAATGTCCATGTAAAAATTTCTTCTCTTCCCAGATAAATATGAACTTTCTTTCCTCCCAGTTCACATACAATAGAGGATACAGCAAATTGGTTTTCCTCCTCCTTCATTCACACTCAGCTGTAAGCGACTGTAAGTGTATGAGGCAGTACTTCATCAGGAGAATTTCTACTCAGCTCACCAGGAGACAAATAGAATATGAGAAAGAAGGGTGCATTTTGAGATTCAGAGGATCACCCCGAATTGCTTCTGTCATTTTTTTCAGGTATGTAGCTAATACGTTCATTACAATAGAAGTCTCTCTTTTAACAGCCTCTCAATTAAACAATAAAGTGACAACTCTTAATGGAGTTGTTAGGATGCTCACTGTATCCAAGATTCTGGATTTTCCATCTGGAACATCAGGACCAATGCTTTTGCTGAGTTGTCTGCCTTTATAGTAGTCAATAGCCAAAATCCCAATGCCAGCTTACAATCTGGCTGTTACATAAGGGACAATATCCAAGGAAAATGCCAAGTTCCCCCTCCCTGTTGAGTCTGCATTCCACACCTCATCCAGGCAGGAGACCTTACCTTCTCTAACCCATGTCCTTTCTCACACAAATGAATGATGACCCTGAGGCCTGCACAATAATGACCAATTTAAGTAATAAAACTCAGTCAAGAAAACTTCAGGGAAGCCATTGAAATGTATCTTCTATTTTCTATCAACACAGCTTAACAAAAGGCATAGATGATTTTATAGGGCTATAAAATAACTGCAAACAACTGAGGATATTTAAAAGGTTAAAAAGGACTGAAGCTTAGTAACGAAGTATGACACAGGCTATCCTCTCAAGGTGACTTGACAGTTGACATTGCTTAACCCTCTCAGGCCACTGAGAGAAGTGCATAATAAGCGACGTCATCCACAGCTTTCCAGCCTCACATTCTTGCCTACGGATATTCGCATCTCCATCTGACTGCCCCCCAGCCCCCCCCACACACACACTCAATGAGTGTGGCCAGGACCTGCTTGTAACTTAACAGAATGTGCCAAAAGGGATGGGATGTCATTCCAGTGACTACCCTACTTTGGATAAGTCTCTGTCTTGCTGGAAGGCTCACTGTAGAGATCATCCTTGATAGCTGGAGGAAGCAGACAAGTTGAGAAAGCCCATGTGTCAAAGAACTGTTAGATGGCCAATAGAGGATTGCATCAAGAAAACACTGTACTCTCTTCTCTCTAACTCTTTTATATTAGTTATCTTTTTCTTCCTTCTCTTAGTGGGCACTGACCTGTAACTCCCAGTACCAACATGTGGCTATCTTCCACAATGAGCTTTTGATCAGAGAGACCTACAAGGTTTCCTAAAAGAAAGACAGATTTTTGTCAGAGTACTTGATGACCCACCAAAGGTTAGTGGTAAGGCCCTAATGCTGAAGACACCATATACGGTTGACACGTAAAATGGAATGACATGGCTGGAAGCTGGGAGAGAGTCAGTCCCCAGACAACACGTCTAGTGCCAGAAGGTGCTACATGGGTGACTGGGGGAAAATGACCAATACCTGTCCAAGCAACTCATGGTCTAACCTACTTAGCAGCAAATAATCTGTCGTGATGCTCACACAAGTGCAATAGTGGCACACAGCTATGCTGGGAAACCAACTGCTCTTTTTAAATTTTTTTGTTTGTTTATTTATTTATTTGAGAGCGACGGAGAGAAGGAGGCAGAGAGAGAGAGAATGGGTGCGCCAGAGCTTCCAGCCTCTGTAAACAAACTCCAGACATGTGCGCCCCCTTGTGCATCTGGCTAATGTGGGTCCTGGGGAACTGAGCCTCGAACCAGGGTCCTTAGACTTCACAGGCAAGCGCTTAACTGCTAAGCCATCTCTCCAGCCCCCAACTGCTCTTGAGTTGGCTAACTAATCCACTCAGTAGAACATGACCCATAGCTGGAGCTGGGAAACAAGTCAGAACCATATCCAAACATGAGCCCACTCTCCATTATCAAGCTACCATCAATTGTGGGCTACAAGAGGGCCTACACCTATTAAATTCTCTATAAAAAATAAGGATTATCCCATTTTTCTGGTGCTAACTTTATTCTCCACTGGAGAATCTGCTTCTCTTTTTCAGATAGATGTAGATCCTAAGGGAAGAACCACCCCATCATACCTCAAAAGGGCCCCAGCTGAAACTAAGAATAATTGGCAAAACAAGCAAAGGTGGGTGCTGTTTTCTTGGTGAACTGGGTACCAGCACAAGGGTGAAGGAGATCGACACAGAGAACAATCAACTCCTACCAAATCAGATATCCAGAGACACAGAGGCTCCCAACACCTCATCACTGAAGCAGACCCAAAATGAACCCAACATGGCTCAAGGAGATTTTTCAGAAGAGGGGCCGGAAAGAATGTCAGAGCCACACATTGTGTCATGATATAGAGACAATTCTCCTATCCATAACTGTGGGCTAACTCCACAATGTATGACCCATATACCCCAACAATTAGGGGTCAAGAGGAGGGGTAGGACATGGACAAGCCTAGCAATGGTACCAAATTGACTATATTCACTGAGTACAAAACTAATTAATTTTTAAAAATTCAAATAAAAAAATCTAGGGTCTACAAGTTAAAGAAAGCATGCATTATTCATCAGTTTAGGCTAAATTCCCTGAAACACAAATTTTCAAATTTGATGAATCTGGTATATCATCTGCTTTTGGTGGTTGTATTTGGATATCATGGCTGATAGCCTAGCTAGTAATCCAAGCCCATGAAAATTAGTTAACTTGTACATGGTACAGGAGGAGGGGCCCAAATTCATTTTTTATATGGCTGTCTAGTTGTCCTAGCACTATTATTTCTTCATTGAATTCTCTGAACAATTATGCATTTTTTTAAATGGATTGTCATTTCTGTTCTGTTGAGCTGCATGGTTTGTCTGTCTTCATGTCAGTACTCCACAGTGTATATTTGCCTAGTTTTGCCCTAGGGAGTTTTAGAATTGAAAAATATGTTTTAGCTCAATTTTCTTCTTCAGCATACTTTGGCTTTCTAGCCCTTTTCATTTCCATATAAATTTTAGGGTTATCTTGGCTATTTCTGCAAAGAAGGCAGCTGGGATTGTGTTAAGAATTGCTTTGAAAGGTGAAGAGATTTCCCAGTGGTTAAGGTGTTTGCTTGCAAAGCTTAACAACCTGGGTTCAATTCCCCAGTACTCACAAAAAGTCAGGTGCACAAAACTGCACATGCCATCAGGAATTAGTTGCAGTGGCTGGAGGTCCTGGCATGTCCATTCTCTCTGTTCCTCTTCTATCTTTCTCTACCTCCAAACAAATAAATAAAAATATTTAAAAAGAAAATACTGTAGTCTTATCACTATGAAGGAAGAAACAGGTGAATTTATGAAGAGCCACTCTAGCCTAATTGGTGAATTCCAGGACAGTGAGAGGACCTGTCATAGAAAGTGAATGACACCTGAGGACCAACATGCAATGTTGTTCCCTGCCCTCCACACACACACACACACACACACGCACGCACACATGCACACATGCACACATGCACCTGCACCCTTACATGTGCCCCATACACCCAAACACACATACACACCATGATTCTCCAACACATAACCTCAACCCACCTCCATGCCCCACTTCCCTTGCCACAATGTCTCAGCCATAAGAGGTGAAACTGTATTTTTGCAGATGAAGCCATAGCCATGAGCAGACCACCAAGCGCAACTGTGCCCCCTTCTATCCCTCATCCTTTCCATCTTCCTCCTGCCCCACCCAAGAGCCACCCAGCCATCTGTGCAGGAATCCCAGGAAAATATCCACATGCCTGTCCATCTCTTATACTCCCAAAGGAGGAAGCAAAAAGAGAAAAACTGCATCCTCTTTTCTGGCTGGCTGAAACTGATTCTCATTACAGTGATTTGCATGAAGAGGAGTTGAAATTTGCATACCATTAAGTGTTTAAGATGAACTCGTGCGCATTATATTTGATTTGATTTCAGCCTTAAATTCTTCATGGAGGCTGAGATTCTGTGGTTTCCCCCCACAAGTAACTGAGCTTTACGCCAACAAATAAAGGAACTGCCACGTTCAATGAGTTCCTTCAAATTCACTCTTGCGCTTTGGGGAAGGACAGCCCAGGTTCACTGGGAGACCCCTTCGGCATTGAAGTGGCACTAGTCCAGTGATCAATACGCAAGCAGAAGCACCACTAAATAGGAAATAGAATTTTAATAGGAAGCTCTGCAGAGCTCCAGGCAAAAGTTTACATAATACTCATAACCTCCTGCCAACACAATGGCAGTTTGGGGGGGGGGCCTGTCATTTTGTACAAGCAGAAAGAATTTAATGTGCACTTAAGCCTGCCTCTGGGATTAGACCACACCTGTCCATTGGATTTAGAGTGACAAAACCTTGATGGGTGTGTCCCACTGGCCAGCCTCTGTGAAATTTAAAAACAGAACTTTACATAAGGACCAAAAGTGGCACCGCATGTCTCCTCACCCTGGAAACTGATAGAGAAGAGCAGGAGCTGGACTGACACACTGTGCCTCTGTGTGATTAATCCATCTCAGGAAAACGACTTGAAGAGCCAATTAACGGCAGCTTAGAGGAGCTACTTTGCATTGTCTCTTTATTCTGTTCCTGGCGACAATCGTACATGACAGGAAAGCTGTGAGCAACTATCAATTTTGGCAGTTTGAGTTTTCAGAGGAAAACAAGAACCACTGCCCTGGAAAGGGTGGTTGCACTTCTCAGAATGTAAATCCTCATGCTGAAAGGCGGAAATGAAGACCTGGAGGCCCCATGACTTCCGTGTTGAAAGGGGGATTTGAGGCTGTGTGGCTTCCAGCTCCTGCACATTTGCCTGCCAGGCCCCTCTTCACCTCCTCGTCCCCTTCTGCTCTGGAACACAAACATCACCATCACCTCTAAGGTCAAGCAGGGCAAATATGCTCCATGCCGGAGGACAACCTCAGATCTCAAGGAAAAGGAAGGTAACTGAGAGGAGGAAGAAGAAGACGTCAGAAGGAGGAAGAAAAAGGAGAAAATCCCCCTGTATACTAAATAAAATTTTCTAGTTGAAAACAAGTAACATAGGGGTGTGATTCAGGGTAATGAGTTGTGGTCTAATCCCCTTTCGATCAATTCTTCAGCATCCAATCACTTAACAAAGCATTTTAGAAGGGGGGGAGACCCCCTAACCTTTCTATTTAATGCTGCTCCCTAAAAAAGGGGCCTGCCTGCCTCTCCCAATGCCTTGAGCATAAATCACTGAGGAAGGAGTTAAGCTGGTAAAAGGACCTCTCCCTGCACCCAACCTGAGGACAGGCAGATGACCCACGCTGCTTCTGGAGGAAAGCGAACACTCCTAGGCTTAGTCCAGGTGCCCCCTCCTGTTTTCTTAGGTCACTGCTCCTCAGAGGTGAGCCAGTAGCTACTAGTAGCTCAGATGTCACATTCAGTGAAAGGGCTGGCTCAGCCTGCAGCTCAGATTCTGTGGCTCGGCTTGGGTAGGGTTACAAGTTTGTTGTGATGCCTTTCAACCTGTAGTCAGGACAAACATCCTTGGGCTCACCAAGAGCTCAAGGTCAGACAGAGGCAAAGCTGAAGCCAGAAGGACAGGTCCGCAGTCCCCTAAACTGTCATTCTGGGAATGATAGGCACTTTCCTAACCAGCCACGGTTCCATGAATGTGATGCTCTGCTTTAGAAGCCCAGGGAGCTGTACAGTCCCACTGGGTTCATGCAGGGAGGAGACCAGTTAGCATCTATACTCCAGCCCTCCCTGGGAAACATTCACAACTTAACTGGGCATTAAGGAGGTTATGCCAGGCTGGGGAGATGGTTCAGGGTTAAAGGTGCTTTCTTGAAAATCCTACCTTCCCAGAGGTCTATTCCCTAGTCCCCACATAAAGTCAGATGCATAAATATGATACATGTATTTGGAGTTTTTTACAGCAGCAAGAGGTCCTGGTGTGCCTGTTCTTCCTCTCTCTCTTTCCCTCTCTCCCTCTCTTCCTCTCTCTCTCTCCCCCCCCCCTCCCTTTGTTCTCACAAATAACTATTTTCTTTAAAAAAAGAAAGAAGATTATGTCTTGTCTAGGTAGCTTGCTCAGTCATTCAAGTGCTTGCCACACAAACATGAGAACTTGAAAACTTGAATTCAATCCTCACAACCCACTTAAAAATGCCAGGTGTGGGGCTGAAGGCATGGCTTAGCAGTTAAGGCATTTGCCTGCAAAGCCAAAGGACCCAGGTTCAATTCCCCAGGATCCACACTAGCCAGATGCACAGGGGCACACATGTCTAGAGTTCGTTTGCAGTGGCTGGAGGCCCTGGCACACCCATTCTCTCTCTCTCTCTCTCTCTCTCTCTCTCTCTCTCTCTCCCTCCTTCTCTGTCAAATAAACAAATAAAAACAAAATTTAAAACAAGATGTGGTCATGTGCACTGCTGACCAACCAGTCTAGTTTCACTGGTAAGCCCCAGGCCAGTGAGAAATTCTGTTTTCATAAAGGTGGATGGGCTAAAGAGATGGTTCAGTGGTTAGAGGCATTTGCTTGCAAAGCCTGACAACCTGGGTGCATTCCCAAGTATCTCCATAATGCCAGATGTACAAACTGGTGTATGTGTCTGAAGTTTGTTAGCAGTGGCAGGAAACCCCTGTATACCAATATTCTCTTTCTGTCTGCCTCTCTCTCTCTCTCTCTCTCTCTCACTCGCTCACTCGCTCGCTCAATAAATATTTTTTTTAAATGTAGATGGCACCTGAGGGATGACACCTAAGATTTTACCGGCCTAAACACACACAAACACTCAGAAGAATAAAGTAAAGTTTCAGCCCAGTCTGCTCAGGCTATGCTTGTCCTACAAAGTCACTGACTTCATTAAAGCATCCCTAGGATCATATCACCACATCCTTGCACAAACCACATCACCCCACCCTCTGTTTCTCAAAAATTCTACCCAAAACCAGCTAGACTACTGACTCCTTCAACAAATGCCCCCAGTATGAAGTTTGGCATCCCAGATAAGACTATATTCACAAGACCATCCCCAGGGCCTAATTCTGGACATGTATCCCCATGAATTCTCAGGAAATATGTTTAGAAGGAGGAAAGAAAAGAACGGAAGGACAAAAGACATATTCTGTGTGGTTCATTGGTTTCCTAGAGTTAGAGAAAACTATGGAAGAGAACCAGCATGCATCAAATGCACATGTGTAAATGTACCTGGCATTGTTCTAAGCACTTCATTTCATTATAAGCACTTTTATTTCCTCATTATATTTTATATATGAAAAATTGAGTCTCAGAGCCATTAAATAACTTTCCCAGGGGTATACAACTAATAAAGCTCAACTTGAAGCTGGAAAGTCCTGGACTGTGTCACACTTTTCCCTCTTACAAGCTATCTTCTTAGACTCATGAAATCTTTGGATCAGAATTAACCTCAGTGATAATCTCATTTGAATTGTTTGAAGCCCAGAGAGGTTAAGTAATTTGCCTCAGGTCACCCAGCTGGTCTGTGGTTTAGAGCCAAGAAATGATTTCTCTGAACTCCCATCCTAGCACTTTTGGCATTATCCTCAGCCTCTCAGAAAAACCATAACCATCATCCTATCAAATCAGCTCATTAAGAAATACTGCGAGATATTTGGAAAATAAGGTTATTACGTTTTGTCTTCCCAGAGCAGCTGCAGGTTCATAAATGCAGTTAGGAAACTTGCAAAGACTATGAGGCTTGAAGGCCCCCAGAGGCTCCTCTCATTCTGAGAAAGACGTCTCTGCACCTGGGGGTGGGGGACAAGAGCCCCCTAGAGAGGTTCTGTTGAGCCATCAAAACCTGTCTAACAAATTCAAGGAATTGATGAAGCCAGTAACAGGACTTGTATTGCTTTTCTTAGTGAACATCTTCACCCAGTGGCTCGGATGTGCGGGTCTTCGGACCTTAGTGGTCTTCCTGCCCGGGAGCATCTCCCCATCACTCTGTGAGAATGGCTCAGCTCCAGGCATTTTCAGGGTGGGTAAGCAGAAGAAGGTGAGGTACTTGTTTAGCTAATGGTGGCACCTGAACAACATGTCAGGTCCCCTCACAACCTCTAAGCCCCTGGTTGATCCGGAATAGATTGCTTGGCTCATGTCTTTCTCCTAGCTGGCCTCTTTCTGTCTCCTTGTCTTTGTCCCCGTCACTCTTTGCTTTTAAGTGTCCTCTCTCCTGCTACTTCCCATGCTCGCTCTATATCCTCTCCAGTAAGTCGCTTCACCTCCCGAAGGACTTGCGTTCTCTGCACTTCACAGAAAACGTGGGGTGATGGTTTCTCCCACAGCAACATTGTGATATTTCTTCCAGGCCACTGATCTGTCCACTTTTTGACCACACACACTTTACAGAATTCCTGTGCAATGTAGTCATTCATGACACACAGTCACCTTTTCCAATAACCGCTCCCTATGCGCAGTCTCATTTCTCTAATAAATGTGCAGCTGCTTAAAGGCAAGAACCAAAGCTAATGCTGCTCATTTCTCCTTGGCATCAGTTCACACAAAGATGAGGAGACAGTGAGTAGTCAGATGTCTGTAGATAACTATATGGGTCACACCTCAGTAGTAATACAGCCATCAGCCTGCAGGACCAAAGAAAAAAAAGTGTATGGGAGAAGAGGAGTCAAGGCATCCATGCCAGAAGCCAACGAGGAAAGAAGCCAGGCTGGACCGTGCAATGATATAACATATGCTCAGGCTATGCTAGGATGTGGACACATGGGACCAAGAAGGAACAAGTTGGCTGGCATTCAGGAAATGCTGCAAGGGGCACAGGTGGTAGAGCAGCAGAACATCAGAACCAAAGGACCAAAGGTAACCACAAGGCTGCACAAGACAGTACCAATCACCATTTCATTATGGATGGGACAGAGCCTTATTAGTTCTCACCCATCCCTAAGGAGCTATTGGTAGTTAATGGTTGCTCAGACAGGAGGGATCACTCTCTTTGATGATGTATCTATGTGATAGCAGGGAGTATAAGGGATTCAGTGGGAGCAGGAGAGAGACAAGAGATACTAATAGAGGATCTATATGATCGAATTATGCTATGTGTGTGCAAAGCTGTAAAAGAGCAAATTTTAAAAAAAAGAAAAAAATCTTTGTCTGATAACCCAGCCTGCCTGAGCACCCTCACTTTAGCTGACAAGCTTGCTTAGGTGAGTCTGCTTTTTTTTGTGTGTGTGAGGCTGGATCTGAATGAGAGGAAGCTATGAATGGGGTCAAGACTGTCCCCATCCTCCCTCCTGGCCCACTACTTCTCCATGACACCAATGACATCGATTGCTTGCAAGGGTACACTTTCCAGCCTTGGGTGTGGAGCCAGGCTTCCTGAGCTCTGCCTGACTGCCCCTTCACTAGTCTTATCACCTTGAGTGAGTAGCTGTATACCTATACCCAAAATGTAAATGTGTGTGGGAATTAAATGAGTCCATCTACTTAAAGTCCTGTGAATAGTTCCTAACATAAACATGTGATTGATTTTTATTTTTGCCCAAACTTAGCGAAGTACTTGCCAGATGGTTAGGTACTATTTTCTGAGACAATTACCTTTAAGAATAAATTGGAGCTAGCAGGGCTACCAAATAGCCCATGTTTTTTTTTTTTTTTCCTTTATTAGTTAGTTTTGTATTCAGCAAATACAGTCAGTTTGGTACCATTATTAGGCTCATCCGTGACCTACCCCCTCCCCTTGTCCCCTCCTTGTTGAGGTATATGGGTCATGCATTGTGGAGTTAGCCCACCGTTATGTGTAAGATAAATGTCTCTGCATATCATGACCCAACATGTGGCTCTGACATTCTTTCCACCCCCTCTTCCACAAAATTTCCCAGAGCTAACTTACTCTCTGTTGGAGAATCTGCTTCTCTTTTTCAGATAGACGTAGATCCTAAGGAGAGAGCCACCCCATCATACCTCAAAAGGGCCCCGGCTGAAACTAAGAAAAAATGGGGAAACAAGCAAGGGGGCTGTTTTCCTGATGAACCGGATACCAGCACAATGCGGAAGGAGATCAACACAGAGAAAAATCAACTCCTACCAAATCAGAGAGCCCATGTCTTTTAACACCTTGGGGCATATGATAAAAGCCAACACAATAGGCTGATGACAGAGAAAATGGAGGAGAACCAAGATCCATTGACAAGACAAAAAGTTAACTGACTGCCTACCATGATATGTGTCACCTCTACCTCATCAGCCAGGGCCCAGGAGAAATTGCAGGGGAAGTAATGATATGAACACTGCTCATACTACTAGCCTGATAACCAGCCTCAGGTTGACGGTGACAAACAATGATCAATCAAATCCTATCAAAACAGAAATCCAGAGGCTACAGAGAACTTAACACTAAATTAGATGGCCAATAGGCCCACCCACCATGGCTCAGGGAACATTGTGGAAGAAGGGAAGAAAGATTATAAGAGCTGCAGAGTGGGTAGGAATATCCTGAGGCATGGTCCCCACTACCCCACAGGGACCGACTGAGGCCTTCATGACCCTACATTGGATTCCTTAACCCCACTGAGGAGGATCTCTAGGGTAACGGGAGTTAGAACAAGAGTATAAAAGAGAATAACCTTTTATAATTAATATAAAATAGAATTAATATAAAAAGAATAAATTGGGTTTCTGGTCTGCAAAGCAAACTTAGATACAACTAAGTTGTTTCTTTTTTTTTTTAATAATTTCTCTCACCTTTAAAATGGGAGGGGAATTAATTTGGCTTAAAAATCATTTCATTCAGTGAATGACCACAGTCTGTTTTAATCATTTATGCACTGTGGAGGCTGATAAATACATGATCATCCTCAGTCCTGATGTCTTCTGGAAGAGGCCCAGGGCAAGGTAACATTGACACTAAATATACCAGGAGCTCTAGCAGAGCTAGAAAGCATCATGGATACCAGAAGAAGGAAGAGGACATCGTGTAGCATGGAGATACTAAGATACTAAGGCATCTTGCAAACATCAACTGTGAGAAGAACCAAGTATTGGCTCATTCAACAAACATTTATTGTGGGGTGAGTGCATGTCAGGCACTGGGGATGAAGAAAGGAGTTATCTGGACAAAATCTCTACTTTTAGGAGCTGTTTTTCAAGCAAAGGAATAGTAAATAAAATGAGAAAAATACATATAAGGTAAGGAGAGGAGAACAAACAGCCGAGAAGAGTGAGAATGAGTGGGATGATGATTTTGAGTACGATGGTGATAAAAAGCCCAATGGGATGTTGGAATCATTCCTTCTGAAGGATGCAGGGGATGAGCTTTCCAGGTGCCTGGGAAAAACAGAATTCAAGCAGAGGATTAACTGTGCAAAGGAATCTACCAGGACAGTTTCGGGAACAGATAAGGGTCATGTGACCCAGAGCAGAAAGCCAGGGAGACCCACAAGAGACCTGGAGACAAAGGGAGACCAGATCACACAGGGCCTCCACGATCAGTGGAAGGAATCTGGCTGTTATTATAAGGGAGAAAAAAAATGCAACCATGTTGTTGTAAGCAGATGTCTTGCTAGGTAGATAGGTGGTCTCAGAAAAGAGAAGAACCAAGAATGCCCCAGATCATGTACGCCACATATCCAACTGCCCTTTTCCCATTGAGAGAGGTCAGGCAGGCAGCTCCAACCTACCCTGAACAAAGTAAGCCTTTCAATTTTCACCCCCAAACTCAATCTTCAGTCTTCTTCATCTCAGAAAACTCCACTCCCCCAATCACTTGTGTAGTCTACTTATTCACTCATCCCGCAGGTATTTCAAGTCCATCAATCCATCTCTGAAGACATAAAATCTATTTTTTCCACACCCTCCGCTGCCACTACTTTGGTTCAAACTACTACATCTTCATCTTCTCCCTGGAGGAAAGCAAGGATCCTTACGAGACCCCTTAATGCTTCCTCTGCTTCCTCCTGTATTTATGCCCCCCCATAACAACTCAGGTGACCCCATATAATTTCACTGGCTCCTTGTCTTACAGTAAAAGTTGAAGCTCTTATAATAGCCTTCTCCTTGTTTCTATAACCAGGCTGGACCCCAAATAGCACTCAGTGTCCACATCTCATGAATGGATGGATGGGTGACTAGAACTGAGAACTTGAAAGCAACATAAATGTTTCTTTGTCTCTCCTACCCTCCCTGCCTTCTTCCCTCTCTCCATATATCCACACCTCCCTCAGCTGACCAAACTTGTCTCTGTCAAAAGAAAAATTAATTATCAATATCAAAGTCCATTTCTAAGCCAGTTGGCTGTAGCTATATAGGAGAAAATTCATATTTTGTGTAGACTGAATAGAGAGGAGCAAGGAGGAAATGAGAAGATCTCTGACAGAAAAGCAATAATTAAAGTCCTTGGCTCAAAATTCAACAGGAGAATTTAACAGAGAATCCAGAAGAGAAAGTTTAAGAAAATAGCATAGAAGGAAAAATGGAGATGAGCATGCATTAAAGAACTGGGCAATAAGCTAGGCATACTATGTGGATTGATAGGCATACTATGTGGATGGGTAGGCATACTATGTGGATGGAGGCCAGAAGTAGCCGTGCACAAGGCTTCACAACAAGTGTGGCTATATGCATGTGCGTGTTGCAATGTGTGCATCGAGATAGACTCTCACTCCAGGCTGACCTGGAGCTCACTATGTAGCTCAGGTTGGCATCACATTCAGGAGCTCCTCCTGCCTCAGCCTGCTAAGCACCAAAATTATAAGCAAGCAACACCATACGTAGCTTGGCCAAGTGTATGAGTCTATGATCAAGGTGGAAAAGCTCTTGTCTTGTAACAAAGATAAAACAACATACCTCGTATGCTTAACCTTATCCCCAAAGCTGAGGAACGATGAAAGCAAGTTTTCATTAGACATCTAGTACTGCCCATTGTGCATTGGATAGCAAAGGCTGAAGTCCAAGTCCTGCTTCCTTGAGGAAACTTGGTAGCTTGACAGTTTGGGGCTTAGTAACTCGGTTTCTTTCTGTCAAGATTTAAACTTTAGAAATACAGTAGATTGTGCCACTGTGTAAAGATGTCTATCCATGTTGGATTTTGCTCCTTGATTTGGGGTTGAAATCATTCCCCATTTCCATTTATCAAGATTGCCCAGAGAAAAGAGTCCTGCACATGAACTTCTAGTGAGGGCAATACCTTTTGGACTAAGCGGTGGTCTCTGTCTGCTGTGCTGACACACAGACTGCACCAAGGAACAGCGCCGAGAATGTGTTCACACACTTCTGTTTCCACCAAATGTGAGCTTTATTTGTGTGCAAACCTGTCTTTCCAATTATTATAATCTTATTAAATGTTAGCCAAATCACTAAAATACAAGGGTAAATAGACATAATTTATGTGAAAACTAAGTTTAATACCTAGGGAAGTCACTCCAAAGACAATAAACCTTAAATTTTCCTTTCCAACTGGGTAGGGGTAAAAGAACCATAAATTATTGGTTGGAAATTATAATATCTAGAAGGATTCTGAGCTTCAAATGAGTGGGAAATAGTTTAAGCTTTGATTTCCCTTTAAAGAAACTAAGCCCAGAAATTATAGGTAATGCATTATGTCTGTGGTTTATGCGAGAAAAACAAAGCACAATTTCTATTAGAGGGCCCACGTTCACATAAAAAGTCACACCAAAATGTTGACACAAGAATAAATATTTAAATAGAATGGTGATGTTACATGCTTCTTTGTTGCCGTTCATGGAATTGATCTAATTACTCCATATCATGTCGTTCTGCTTTTGGATGCTTCATAAGAGTTTTTCCAAGGTCAGATGAGCATAATGAGTAAGTAAAGCATTTTGTAAGAAAGAGAAGGTGACACGGGTAGCCTTAGCAAGAATTGTCTGTTCCCTTGTTTAGTTTATATTTTTTTAATAATGCAATGCTCTGAGCATCGCAGGAGATGCATGCATTGTCCTAGGAGTGTATTATAGATCCAGTAATTCCTCCCAAGCGCCTTACCACACCAGCTCCCCTATTCTAATTGTCAATTTCTCCAGCCCTCTGCAGGAGGAATTAATTAAAGGACAGCTGGTGGCCTCCTGTGAGAGCCTTACATAACAAAAGTCTATTTCTCACTGCAAGTCAGAACCCAAAGCAATGCTGTCCTTGATGTGGTCATCCGGGGACCCTAAGTTGTTTCACCCTCAGGGTATCAGTAACTTCTGCAGATGCGGAAAGAAAGTTTCCAGGGCTGGAGAGATTGCTTAGTGGTTAAGGCACTTGCCTATAAAACCTAAAGACCCACCTTAGATTCCCCAGTACCCATATAAGCCAGATGCAAAAGGTGGCACATGCATCTATCTATCTAATATCTATCTGCCTCCTTTCTCTCTTTCTCAAATAAATAAATAAATATTTTTAAAACAAGAAATTATCCAAAGGGAAGCCGGTATACATCACACATCACTTCTGCCCGTTATCATTGATTCTGGTGAAATACTGGGAAGCAAAGAATCCTGGGAAATGTAGTCTTGGGCTATTTCAACCTTGCAGGTCCTCTTTCAAGAATTCTTGGTCATTGGATGGGATGAAGAAGTGTCTCCACCAGGGAAGTCCAAAAGGGAAGGAACTTAACAGCATTTCCAGACCCTGGCTGATGTGTGGTTGGAAACACGCACAGAATAATGTAGAGAGGTATCAATGGGAAAACTACACCACACCATAGTAAGCAAGGCAGAAAGCTGAACTGGCCCTTCCTCCAAGGCAAAAGGTTCATACCCATGTTTGCATGCACTAACTCTGTTGTTTATTTGCGCTAAGAATTGAACCCAAGTCTGTATGTATGCTAATCTTGGGCTCTACCCCTGAATTTCACCCTAGTCTTGGATTCTTCTTTTTTTATGATTCAAAGATTTATTAAGTCATACATGCTAAACATACTGCTAATTACATTAGCAAAAGATCAATGTAAATACACTCCACACTTCTGCATCTGTCAATTCAAAAACTTTTGTTCTAGTGGCTGAAAGGTCCAAACATTGTGTTCTTGTCAGTGAGTTAAGTTGTACAGAACACTGTTAGCACGAGCAGTTCACAGAACCTAACAGACCCAAAGGAACATTGTTAGACAAAACCCAAACCAGAAGCACGTGTCTCTGTGGGAGAGGTAAAGAGGGTCAATATCAGTCACATGACAGTGTTGGTGGTTTGGCAAGACAGTGATGTTAAGATTCATAGTTTAAGACTATCAAAAACAGGGCTGGAAAAAATGACTGCATACTCTAAACCTTTCAACTTTATCTTAAGATATTATGGTGTAAAGCCGGGCGTGGTGGCGCATGCCTTTAATCCCAGCACTCGTGAGGCAGAGGTAGGAGGACTGCCGTGAGTTCAAGGCCACCCTGAGACTCCATAGTGAATTCCAGGTCAGCCTGGGCTACAGTGAGACCCTACCTCAAAAAAAAAAAAAAGATATTATGGTGTATACTATATTGTTTCTGTTCTTATAATTCTAAAAATTTCCAAGATATTTGAGCTTAGATATTTACAAAGTTTTCATTAAATAAGGATATTTGTAAAAAGTAAAAAACAGGGCTAGAGAGATGGCTTAGTGGTTAAGGTGCTTGCCTGGGAAGCCTAAGGACCCAGGTTCAATTCTCCAGGTCCCACATAAGCCAGATGTACATGGTGGTGCATGTGTCTGGAGTTTGTTTGCAGTGACTAGAGGCCCTGGCATACCCATTCTCTCTCTCACTCACTCTCTCTCTCTGTCTCTAATAAATAAATAAAAATAAAATCAAAAAAGTAAAAGAAATATGTTTTAAAAAGCATATCAAAAACATTTTTAAAACTATAAAGCTGCAACACTTGATTTTTATACCTAATTACTAGAAAATTAAGGAAAGCACGCGTTAGCTTTGAATAAAGTAACATGAAAGTAGGAATGCACTTTCACTAACCTACAAAACAGTGCGTTGTCAGAAAGGTCTTCTAGGACAAGTGGGAAACACATTTCTTGTTGTTGGTTTGGCACGCACACAAATCAACGAGGCAAGGAAAATAGTGTTTACTTCATACTTTCTTGATCTAATTATCCTTCAGTCTCCATGCACTTGTTGATAACATTTGAGCAAGGACTAAATGCTAGCATCCACAGTGCTTCCTGGCTAAGTTGTCCTCTGTGTCACCTTCTCCACCTGCCTAGGGCCTCGGCGTTCTCCTAGAGGGCGTTTCTTACTCCTCATCACAATGGCATCCAAAAGGCCAAATGGGCACCAATGCAATTACTTTCAAATATAACCACCACCCCTTATAGAACATGTATTGCTATTTCTGGGGTCTATCTACGGCACATGGGAATCTAGGACAATTTAAGAAACTCTAGCTATTTTAAACTAGATAGCTTATTTTACAGGGCCAGTCAAAGGAGCATGAGAGGCATATCCTCACTGACCCCAAACAGGAAGTGCAGCAAGAGTCCTGTCCTCAGAAGTCCTTACAAACACTAACCTTACTGGGGCAAGCCAAACCCAAAGTCAAATCTTAGTGGCTTCTCCTAGAGCTTTCTTTCTTTCCGCAATCCCCTGCACTAGAAAGATTCTTGCCCTCACTTGTTAACACTGCTGGGAGCATGACACCATGTTAGAGCCTGTTTTCTCTCTTCTTATGAAACAGAAGTCTAATGTGGCAAGGTCTTCATTGCTCCAGGGGTTACCTACCTTCTTCAGAGGCAATGGAGCTTATTGTTTTCAAGTTAGAAAGGTCTAAGGTCACAAGGTTTGCAGGCTGTGTCTATTCATATGAAAAGATTTGAACAAGTTGTTCTTATTACAGAAGCAAAGTAAAATAAAGGGAAGGGAAAGAAATCATTGATTTGTTGGAGGGATTAATACAAGGAAAAAACTGGCTGAGACTGGAAGTGATTCATTATGACAATTCTAAAAGCTAAAGCAGGGCTGGAGAAATGGCTTAGCGGTTAAGCACTTGCCTGTGAAGCCTAAGGACCCCGGTTCGAGGCTCGATTCCCCAGGACCCACGTTAGCCAGATGCACAAGGGGGCGCATGTGTCTGGAGTTCGTTTGCAGTGGCTGGAGGCCCTGGCACGCCCATTCTGTCTCCCTCTCTATCTGCCTCTTTCTCTCTCTGTCTGTCTCTCTCAAATAAATAAATAAAAATAACAAAAAAAATTTAAAAAAAATAAAAAAATAAAAGCTAAAGCAAAGATATTGGATTTTGTTTTATAGATAGAACATCAGGCTTGAGTTGATGATAATTAAACTTAATGTCAATTTGAATGGAGTTAGACTCTCCTAGGAGATATACCGTCGAGCACATCTGTGAGGGTGCTTCCAAAGATGCTTATCTAAACTGGGAAGACCCACTTTGAGTGTGGGGGGCACCATTCCAGTCTAGGATCCAGGACTGAATAAGAAGAAAAAAAGTGAGCTAAGCACCAGCATTCATCTTTCTCTGCTTCCTGACTGCAGACTGAATGTGACCCTGCTGCATGACACTCCTACTGCCACGCCTTCCCTGCCTTGATGGACTGTACCCCCTAGAACTGTCAGCCAAAACAAACCTTCTTTAAGATGTTTCGTCAGATATTTGTATCAAGAAGAAAAGAAACCATGAGCTGGAAAGATGCTTGCAAAGCCTGATGACCCAGTTCAATTCCCCAGTACCCATGTAAAGCCAGATCCACCAAGGGTTATGTGTCTGGAGTTCATTTGCAGTGACAAGAGTCCCTCACTTGCCCATTCCCTCCCTCATTTCTTAATTTCCATATCTCTCTCTCCTTGCAAATAAATAAACAAAAATATTTCTTTAAATAAAGTACCAATACACAGTTGGAGAGGCCTGTGGTCTATTCTCATTTCTTCTATTTACTAAGAAACAAAGTCAGTAAGCCTTTGTTGAGTCTCTGCATGCTCACCTTTCATCTAGGGATCATTAGTGTAACTTACCTCATAGAATTGTGAGATTCACATTCACACACACAAAAATCTTAAGACATATTGCTTTAAATGGAAAAAAAAAGCATATAACATAACATCATAGTCAGAAGTCCCCTTTCTTACAAACACTAACCTTATATATAACCTTACATATTGACACAGAGTGACAATTCACAGAGATTTATTTCCTGCTGTCTGAAGGCTGGCAATACAAGGCCAGGGAGCCAGCAGGCTTAATCTTATCTAATGCCCACTTGCCAGGCAAATGGCCACCTTCTCCCTGTGTCCCCACATGGTCATCTAGCATCTGTGTCCTTCTCTTTCCATGAAAGGCTGCCAATCACAACAGACAAGACTCAGCCATATCATTCCATGTGATAAAAATTACATTTTTAAAAGTCTATCTCCACATACAGTTACAATCTGAAGTACTAGAGTGTTATAGTCTATTTGAATCCCTCGCCTCCCCCCACCAAAATATGCTGAAACTCTATCCTCTAAGCCAATAGTATTAGATGGCAGTGATTTCAGAGTGATTCAAACACAAGGGTGGAGCTCTCTTATGATGTGATCAGTGCCCTTTCCAAGGAAGCTAAGAGAGATCCTTCTCCCTTCCACCATAAGACAAAATGTATCAGCTATGAACCAGAGTGGCCCTCACTAAGTATCAGCTCTTCCGGAGCTTTGATCATGGAATCTCTGTTGTGTATAAGCTATGCCATCCATGGTTTTTCATTACAGCAATGACTGTGGTGTTACCACTGGGACATCCTAAGGAATTATATAAACAAACCTAATCAGAACCTTCCTTTCCTTGTCTTCAATGTTCCTCTCCATTACTGTAGTAAGCCAATATATAAAGCCTTACTCCTAGCTACTGAGAGAGCCACTCTTTATAATACATTTATGTATGCAAATGAAATAATACTTTTCTCCTATTAATCTGTCAACTAGTTTGCATAACCTTGACCACACGAACTTAAGTGGATAAAGGAAAAATTTTTTCCTCCAAAAAAACAGGATGAAGTTCTTATGCATATATCATAAATGTATTATGACAAGCCAGGCAAAATAGATTACTCATTATATGACTTAATCTATATGGAAGTACAGAAAAGGCAGAACTAAAAAAACTAAATAAATAAACAAGAAAAAGACATTGTTTTCCAGATGCTAGGGGTAGATGGAGAGCAGTGAGATAGGAGGACATGTCTGGAGTGCAGATCCTGCTATTTGTCACGAGCATAGCTGAGATTGGCTGACAGAATGGACTATTAAAATCCACTAAGGCGCATACCATAAAAAGATGTACTTTATTTTGTGTAAATTATGCTCCAATCAGCCTCATTTTGAAAAGCACTATTAAAATTTTCTGTTAACAATCTGAGGGTTGAGACACTGTTGCATTTTCTTTCAGATACATAAGTAAAGTCTACATGGAAACTGAATGAAGTAATGACAGTAGTTGCAGCTACATAATCGGGAAGAAAATGGAATATGAGGCTCAGGAGTTGGCTCAGTGGATAAAGAGCTAGCTGTGCAAGCATAGTACTTGAGTTCAGATCCCCAGTACCACGTAAAAGCCAGAAACATCATCAGGTTTCTATAATGTCAGCATTCCTACAGCCAGACAGAAGACAGACAGAAGTTCTCAGAAGCTTGCGGACCGGCTAGCCTGCTGGAGGGAGCAGTGACTGAGGGACTGCCTCAATCTCAGCAATGTGGAAGATGAGGATCAATACCCAAAAGGTGTCCTGTCACCTCCACATGTATGCCATGGCACACACACGAGCACACACATACACATGAACACACACACACACAAACATACATACACATGAGCATACACATAATATATACACATGAGCAACACACATTAACTTACATACACACATATATACACTTACTGAAAAGAAAAAGTGGAATGTGTATGCCATGGTACGCACACATCTTTACTCATACACATGCACACACACACACACAACACACAAACACACACACATGAGCATACACACACATGCACACACATATATAAACCAAAGAGAAAAGGGCAGTGGAATCTGTATGCCATGGCACATACACGTCTTCTCTCACACACATCATATATACACATACCAAAAAGAAAGAGGAAATGGTATCTGAGCATATGAAGGAAACAGATGAGATGAGAGAAAGGGTTTCCTGGGAATTGGCTTCCTCTTTTTGTTTTTCAACTAGGAGAATGTAATACCCGTTCAAAAGTAAAAATTTAAAGATGAATTAACATTTTAAGGGGCTGATGAATATGGAAGAACTTGGTATAAACTCTAAAGCATGCAAAGGTGATTTATTACTCTGAAGGATGTTGTTGTGTTTGAACGTAAAATGTCCCCCATAGACGTATGTGTTTGACATGTGGTCCTCAGCTGGAGGTGCTGTTTGGGGGATTATGGAACATTTAGAAGGTGGAGCCTAAAGGGAAGAAGTAGATAGTATCACTCGAGGATGTCTTGAGGTTTCACACCCTGACCCAACTTTCTCTTCACTCTCGCTTCCTGATTATGGATAATGTCACCAGCTGCCTCATACTCTTGCCCTCATGCCTTCCGCACCATGATGGACTCTAGCCCTTCTTAAACAGTAAGCCAAAATACTCTTTCTCTCTTGAGTAGCTTCTTGTCAAATATTTGGTCATAGCAACAAGAAAAATAACTAATAAGAGGAAGAAAACCTTGGTTAAAACCTGCTAAAATAGAATCAATTTTTTAATACATAAATGTTTCTTTGCTGCTTAATATTTCCAAGTCATCCTTCTCCAAAGTAGGGAGCCTATTTCCATACACTGCATAAAAATAGTCATGAGGTAAGGCAAATTTGGGGAACATTTATGGGTACGTGATGCCAGCGCATCATCCCAGGGCCCACGTGTGGCAGGCAAGCACTCTGCCAGGGGGCTTCAGGCCCAGCCTCGATGGACCTTGTCTTCTGTATAACTTTCGGTGTTTTCCAACTATTAACTTCTGTAGGGGATGTTTCAAAAAGAAAGACCATGCCATTCCACTTAATCCACACTTTGGCTAATATATATGACCATGCAGTTTCTCCCTACTCCACACCTAAAGCATATTTCTTTGGGTTTGTTTTCCACAGAACCCAGTTTGAAGAGGCAACTGGTAATCTTTTGAGTGTGATGCACAGGACAGTTTCCCAATTCTAGGTCATGGCTGGCTGAAGAACAGGTTCCTGGAGATGGGAATTATTGAGAAGCAGTAGGTGAGATGGGAGGATGATTCAATGCACTTCACCAGAATTAACATTTGCCATTCCTACACTAATGCCCTTCCCCTACTACCAAAGAGAAAATCAAAAATAAGGTCTTCAGGACAAATTCTCAAGAGGAAAGTAGTCAAAACCTCAGAGGGCTGGACACAGGGAGATCATACAACATGCTCAGTGAATGCACTCAGGGAATAAGTAGAGCTCTCACAAGATAGAACATAGTATAGAAAGGAGGATACATAGAGAACTTTACAGTGCATGTGATGAGCATACTTCCATCATTCTAAGGAAAAGAAACAGTAGCTACACTTCCACAGGAGTTATTGTGGACCATGTACATCATTTCTCCTCCTAAACTTGCCTAGGAATAAGGGCAGAGGATGAGAAAGGAACAAAAAAAGAATCTTGGATGTTTGCTCATCAACTGAATTTGAAATTAAAGGTTTCTGCAACACAACAACCCCCATGAAAACTTGGGGTTTGGACTACAGAGATGGCTTAGCAGCCAAGGCACTTGCCTGTGAAGCCTAAAGACCCACATTTGATTCCTCAGGACCCACATAAACCAGATGCACAAGGTGGCGCATGTGTCTGGAGTTGATCTTCAGTGGCTGAAGGCCCTAGTTCACCCATTCTCTCTACCAGCCTCTCTCTCTCTCTCTCTCTCTCTCTCTCAAATAAATAAATAAATACTGTGGGGTCTTACATAAAAGTGTGTCACTGATATCTGATGCTTCCCACTTCTCTACCTGCTTCTGTATGTAGGGCTGTTGTGAGCCTGGATGCAGAGGTAACATAGCTTGGAGAGAAGAGGTGAAAGGTAGAAATCGTTCGTATATACACACATGTCTATTCTCCTCAATGCACAGATAGGCACTCATACTTTCCAAGAGCTCACTGTTAAGGAAGGTCATGCATCCAGTTGTGGACAAGAAGATGTGATGATAAGTGAGTAGCATGTAATCCTCCAGGCCTAGGCAGGGAAAGGCCTCTCCATATTTCCCACTCCCTCACTTCCCTGACTCTGTGAACATGGCACCCCCACCAAGATGGCAAAGCTATAATAAGGTCAACGTGGCCCAACATGCATAAATAACACAAGACTCGCTGTTCACATTCCAGATGCCAGCAATAATGAGATGTGCAGGCCACCTACACTTCTACCACTGTGAATCCAGGGTCTTTACCACCCCTCTTCAGGGATGACTCAGGAAACAACTCAGGAAAGTCTTCATTTGCCAGTCTCAGTTTATTACAAAGCACACATAGTCAGGAAGAGCCAAAGAGAAAAGACAGGTCAGGCAGGCCAGGAGAAGGGAGATGGAGCATAGACAGAGCTTCTGAGCCCTCTCTGAGTGTGCCACTCACCCAGCACACCAACAAGAAGCCCTCTGAAGCTTGCTGAAAAGTTTGTGTTGGAGTTCCTTGGAGTTAGCTTCTTGTTGCTGTCATAAGGTACCCAACCAACAGCAGTTTGTGGGAGAAAAGGGCTTATCTTGGCTTATAGACTTGAGAAGAAGCTTCATGAGAGCAGGGGAAAACATGGCATCTTCAGAGGCTGGACATCACATCCTGGCCAATATTAGGTAGGGAACATCAGCAGGAGAGTGTGCCAAACACTGGCAAGGGAAAGCTACCTCTAACACTTACAAGCCCCAATCGCCACCAGTTGGGGACCTAGCATTCAGACACATAAGTTTATGGGGACACTAGGTCAAACCACCACAGAGTTCAATTACCTAAATGTGGGTGATTAAATCAATGGGCATTGGTGATGGATCCCCATCTTTACTCCCTCCCTCCCCTAGGTCATTTGGTGGGTATAAAATTTCCAACCCTCCACTCAATGTGCATGCTTCCTCTGGCAACCAGGTCCACCCTGAAGCTATAAGTTCATCTCCATCACCCTTCATGAGTCGCTACATAGCAAATTCAGTTAGATTTAGAAAGGGTTTGTTATAAATAACCAGACATTCCCAGCCCTTGATGAATTCCAATGATTTTGAAGCTCTGTGCCAACATGTCTACTTCGTGTTTTGCCACAGCAAAGCATCAATGCAGGTCTCTTAGGTTTGGCAAATGCAGTAAGGTAACGTACGGCACATTAAAGTGGGTGAGGGAAGTCAGGAAACTCTGCTATCATTGCAACTCTTCTGTGAATCTAAAAGTATTTGCTTACCAAACATTCACACTAAAAGTCTGATCAATCCAGCTCTCTACATGGAAACAGCCTCCCCACTGAGTTAGTTCTCTGAGTCCTGTTTAACCAGGAGAAAGATGGACAGCTGTCCAGAGACCAGAGAGATGACTCTCTCTCTCTCTCTCTCACACACACACACACACACAGTACTCTTTGCAGATAGCAAATCAGTGTGATTTGCCTGAGCACCCACTTAGCACCAAGGGAAAGCATCAGAGCTGCAGGAGAGCCCTCACCAGTGGTCACAGTTTCACAACTTAAATGGAACAAGCTTTTAAACAAGCCCTGCAGAGTGCCTGCTTCATTGCAGGAGAGCTTGCTGGGGTCCTGGAACATGTCTCCTGTTTTTCAGGCAGGTGACTGTCAGCAGCAGGGGATTTCATACACAGTAGCCCTCTGCAGAGGATGCTTTTTGGGGTGGGGACAGTTTGTATTAATAATGGACCATCTGCCCACCATTTGAGGACAGCCTTCTGGACAAAGACAAAGCACAGAGTCACTTGTGGGCAAAGGCTCCTTAAGGAAAGGTATGGCCTGTCCTTTGAGTCTCTCTGTCTTGAAAAGAGTAGATGTTCAACACAACTTTGTTTATTGGATTTGGGTTGAATTTGAATGAATTATTAAATGACATTTCATGTTTAATGTGACCTACTTGACCCCTTTCATCAGCTTCAAGGACAGATGTGGCTACTTCTATATTGCAGCCCAACTCCTCCAGTAATATCTGCAGATACTCTTAGAACAATAAGACATTCTAATGTTATAAAACCTTAAGACAGTCATATGTCTTATTGCATTTTCTTCCTTTAGGACCCTAAATTATGTACACATCAGGCCATCCTTCTCCAAAATGGAGAAGGACACTTAATGAAAGTATTAGCAGTGGCAGGCTTTGTCAGGCCATGAGCTGGGCTCATTTGCCTTATAAGTCTACCTAAAAGTTCAAGTTGGAAGCCAGAGAGAGGTACCAAACTTTAGATGTTATTTAAACTATTCTTAAAGGCATATCTCATTCTTCAATTTCAATTATTTTAAATTCTACCTCACTAGCCATTAATTACCTTTGATTCTTTACTGAACAGTAATGCATTTTTTATCAACTTACAATGTATCTCCCACCTATAAAGACATTTGTGTGAACTTCTACAAGATCACAGGGCCCTATCATCTTGATTCCAAATCTTAGTTAAGAACCTGTGCCCTCTTTGAGATAAATGATTAAATTCCATTGTCCACTTTCCTAAGATGTGTTTAAAGTTGACATAAAGTTGTATTACTAGAACACTTAAGAATATCATGGCTTCTTTTTTTTATTAGAGAGAGAGAGAGGAGAGAGAGAATTGGTATGCCAATGCCTCAGCCACTCAAATAGAACTCCAGAAGCTTGTGCCACCTCACCTTTGTGCATCTGGCTAACGTGGGATCTGGAGAGTAGAACATGGGTCGTTAGGCTTTGCAGGCAAGCACCTTAACCACTAAGCTATATCTCCACCCCACAGTTTCTTTTGAGTATGTTGTACCATCTATTATATTCAAGTGTGTATGAGCCAGGCGTGGTGGCGCACACCTTTAATCCCAGCACTCAGGAGGCAGAGGTAGGAGGATCGCCGTGAGTTCGAGGCCACCCTGAGACTACATAGTGAATTCCAGGTCAGTCTTGGCCAGAGTGAGACCCTACCTCGAAAAAAAAAAAGCGTGTGTGAATGCAGGGCATGGTGGTGCATGCCTGTAACCCCAGCCCTTGAGAGGCAGAGGTAAGAGAATTGCCATGATTTTGACGACACCCTGAGACTACATAGTGAATTCCAGGTCAGCCTGAGCTAGAGTGACACCCTACCTCAAACAATAATTAAAAAAAAGTGTATGAGTGTGCGGGCAGGGGCCGGTGATGTGTGTTGTCTGTGTATGCTTAAAAATACCAACTCTGGGTAGATTCAGGTTAGGTGCTGTAGATGAGTGAGACTATGTGGCGATTTTTTTTTTTCTGTGATTGATAAGTTCACTGAGAATGATCTGTTCCAGGTTCAACCATTTTTCCTCAAATTTCATTGTGTCATTTTTTCTTACTGCTGTATAGAATTCCATTGTGTAGATATACCACATCTTAGTTATCCATTCTTCTAGTGATGGACATCTGGGTTGATTCCAGCTCTTAGCTATTACAAATTCAGCCACTACAAATATGGCTGAGCAAATCTCTCTAGCCTGTGGTTTGAAGGTTTTAGGGTAGATGCCCAGTAAGGGAAAAACTGGGTCTGTTTGTATCTCTATAGTCAGCTTTTTCAGGAGTCTCCATATTGCTTTCCAAACTGGTTGTAGCATCTTACATTCCCCCCAGCAGTGGATGAGTATTCCTACTTCTCCATATCCTCGCCAGCATTTATTTTCATTTGATTTTTTGATGTTTGCTATCCTTATTGGGATAAGGCGGAATCTCATAGTTGTTTTAATTCGCATTTCCCTGATGATTAGGGATGATGAACATTTTCTTAAGTGTACGTTTGCCATTTGTATTTCTTCCTCTGTGAACTGCCTGTTCAGCTCTTTGCCCCATTTTGTAAGTGGGTTGTTTGACTTTTTACTGTTTAGGTTTTTGAGTTCTTTGTAGATTCTAGAGATTAGGCCTCTGTCAGTTGGATAACCTGCAAATATTTTCTCCCATTCTGTGGGTAATTAATTGGCTTTGCTTATTGTATGATTGGCTGTAAAGAAACTCTTCAGCTTCATGTGATCCCATAGGACCCCATTATATGACAAAAGGGCCCCGGCTGAAACTGAGAAAAATTGGCAAAACAAGCAAGGGTGCTATTTTCCTGGTGAACCAGGTACCAGCACAAGGGTGAAGGAGATCAACACATAGAAAAATCAACTCCCACCAAATCAGAGAGCCAGAGATCCAGAGGCCCCCAACACCTCATCACTGAAGCAGACCAAAAATGAACCCAACATGACTCAGGGAAATTTTGTGGAAGAGGGGGCAGAAAGAAAGTCAGAGCCATATATTGGGTCATGATATGCAGAGACATTTATCCTACCCATAACTGTGAGCTAACTCCACAATGCATGACCCATATACCTCAACAAGGAGGGGCCAAGGGGAGGGAGTAGGTCACAGATGAGCCTAATAATGGTAGCAAACTTGTATTTGCTGAATATAAAACTAATTAATAAAAAAGTTAAAAATTAAAAAAAATACCAACTCTGGGCTGGAAAGATGACTAAGTGGTTAATACTCTTGCCTGTGAAACCTAAGAACCCAGGTTCCATTCCCTAGTACCCACATAAAACCAGATGCATAAGGCAGTATATGCATCTGGAGTTCATTTGCAGGGGCTGGAGGCCCTGGTGCATCCACATTCCCACTTCCTTCTCTCCCCCTCTCTCCATCTCTCTATCTCTGTGTTTGAAATTATATAAATAAAATAGTTTTTACAAAATACCAAGGCTGTAAATGGTTCAGTCTTCATCAGGTCCTTAGAGGGAACACCTGAATCACGGGGCCCTGCAGAAGGTATGATGAAGACTAACCTTAATCTTCTCTCTCTCTCCTCTTCTCTCTCTCTTTCTCTTTTATATTACCTATCTTTTTTATTTTCCTTGGCTCTTACCTGTGGCCTATAACTCCCAGTACCAGCATGCAGTTAACATCTACAATGAGCTGTTGATCAGAGAGACTTACAAGTTTTCTCAAAAGAAGACAGATTTATGTCAGCGTACTTGATGACCCACCAAGGGTTAATTGCAAGACCCTACTGCTGAAGACATCATATGCTGTTGGTAAGGAACATGGAGTGACCTGGCTGAAAGCTAGAAAAGAGTCAATCCCCAGAAAGTTAGCTCGTCTAGTGCCAGAAGGTGCTACAGGAGTGTCTGGGGGAAAATGATCAACATCTGTCTAAGCAACTCGTGGTCTAAGCTACTCAGAAGCAAACAACCTGACATGATGCTCACACAAGTACATTAGTGGCACACAACCATGGTGGGTAACCAACTCTTCTGGATTTGGCTAACAGATCCACTCAGTGGAACAGAACCCATAGGTGGATCTGGGAACCAAGTCAAAACCATATCCAAAAAACGAGCCCACTCTCCATTATCATGCTCTCACCAATCATGGACTACAAAGAGGGCCTACACCTATTAAATTCTCTCTAAAATAATAATGGATATCGCATTTATCTGGTGCTGAGTTCACTCTCCATTGGAGAATTTGCTTCTCTTTTTCAGATGGACACAGAATCTTAGGAGAGAATCAGCCCATCATACCTCGCCAGGGCCCCCGCTGAAACCATAGAGTAATTGGGGAACTGAACAAGAATTCTGCTTTCTTGGTGAACCTGATACCAGCACAAGGGTGAAGGAGATAGACACAGAGAAAACTCAATTCATGCCAAACCAGACATCCAGAGACACAGAGGTTCCCAAAATTTCATCACTGAAGTAAACCTAAAACATACCCAACATGCCTCAGGGAAATTCATAGAATATGGGGCAGAAAGATTGTTAGAGCCACATGTTGGAGCATCACGCACAGAGACATTGCCTCTTACCCATAACTGATGGCTAACCCTACAATGCATGACCCACATTCCCCAACGAGGAGGGTCCCTCCAGAGGGGGGAGGACAGGGAGGAGGCTAATGATGGTACTAACATGGCTGTATACACACTGTGTACATGACTAATAAAAAAAGTCATATGTCAATAAAATACACATTAAAGTAATTTTAGACCAAACTAAAGAAAAAATACCAAGTCTGCTTTGATAAAATAGTATATTCTGAGTCAAACATAAGTTACCACACCCTCCCAGAAACACAGATTCAGATTATACTCAATGACGTGTTCCACCATGAAAAAGAGATTATGTGAAAGTTATAGTCATAAAAGAACAATTACATTTATAAACGTGTTTTCAAAATACACAGATAGAGCCATCTAATAGGTGGCTACAACAATGTGGGAAAATGTGTAGGATTTAAACGTGGCCATCATCAAATTCTTAGCTTCAGATCTGGTGGGCGATAGGTATGTCAAGCACGGAAAGAAATCTCAAAAATCAAAACAATGTCACATCATATACACAGGTAGATAATAGAAGGACAACTATTAAAAATGGCAAGGATGGAGGCTGGGGAGATTGCTCAGTGGGTAAAGTGCTTGCCATACAAGCGTGAAAATGATGAGACAGAAATTGGCTAGGCAGTTTATGGGTGACGGACCCTAAGGTTAATAGCTTTCTGTTGGCTAAGTGCAGGAATTGTACTTGGATTTACAGGGGAAAACACTTTACTATGGGTCAGAAACATCAGAAGGGTCTGGCCTTTCCTTATCTCTGCCCCCTTAGGGATTCCTTCTACTCCCTTCCTAAAAAAATTAAGATTCTGATAATATTGCCCAATTTTACAGAGACCTATGAAACCTGATCTTCTTTGAGTAGAACTATGAAGCTGGTCTGTGCTGTTCCCCATAAAAATCCACAACCATGGGCTGGAGGGATGGCTTAGCAGTTAAGTCATTTGCCTGCAAAGCCAAAGGACCTGGGTTCAATTCCCCAGGACCCACTTTAGCCAGATGCACAAGGGGCACACTCATCTGGAGTTCATTTGCAGTGGCTGGAGGCCCTGGCAAGCCCATTCTTTCTCTCTCTCTCTCTCTCTCTCTCTCTCTCTCTCTCTCTCCCTCTTTCTCTGTCAAATAAATAAATAAAAATTTACAAAAAAAAATAGATAAATCCACAATCTGAGCTTCCAGATGGTCTTCTCAAACCCCTTCTTGACTCCCTGGGCAAGACCTCCACCTTGCTTCCTTCTCTTACATTCTGGGATTAAGACCCCTTTTATTCCCTCTCCTAAAGCTTCAAGCTATAACAAAATCTTTTTGAACCTCATACTCTGGTCTATGGACTGCATTCTTTGAATTCACAAGCAAGAATAGGAATACAAGGAATCCCAAAGTACTATATCAAGAACCTGAGTTTAGATCCCAGTTACACATTTAAAAGCTGAGTGTTGTGATGTGCTCCTATAATCCCAGAACTGGGAATGTGGAGACAGGATAATTTCTTAGGGTTTGCTGGCTACCTAGTCTAGCTGAATCACTGAGCTCTAAGATCAGTTTAAGACTCTTTCTCAAAACATAAGGTGGAAAGTGACTAAGTAGGGACCCCTGATATCAACCACTGCCTACACAGGTGCATGTTCACCCATATGCACACACTCACTCATGCAACCACATGCACATAAACATGCAAAAAACAAAAACACATAAGTTTTTAAAGGGGAGAGCCCAAAGATAGCCCAAGATATTTTTGGCTCTTGTCCTATGACATTCCTTCTCCCCATAATCACAATGTTCTATTCAACCAAAGTCAGACACCTGCAGCATCTTTATACATGCAGCTTCTTCCAAAAACTTCAATTTTTACATATATCCAGAAGCATATGTTGTTATGGTTAAAATCCTGAGAGGCTCACAAGTCTATTCTCCGCTGCTGTATGAAACTTTCATTCATTCACTTAACATTTATTGACTATCAGAGGTAAACAAGGCAGGCATAGAGCCTGCCATCAAGGAGTTCAGCTCTAGTGGGAAAAGATAAACCAATAATGACAATTATAGGTGCTAAGAGCTACGGTGGGGGGTTAAAATCCCAGCACTTTACTCTGAAGATATGTGAAAGGGGAACGTCACCTTGCCAGCGGTGGGAAATGGTAAGGACAAGTACATTGGCCCAGAGAGAGTATATCCTGAACTGCATCTTGAGGTAAGATTTAGCCCAAGGGGAGAAAGGCCACAAAACACGGTGGATGAGTACAAGACCAATAACGACAGCCCAGAGATAAGCACCAGAGGGATTGATGACTTACAGCAGGGAAGGAGAGCCCTAGAGAGAGATACAAGCAGAGTTCTCTCAAACAAACTGAGGGGCTTTTGTTGGGGAAACTTACATATATAGAAGTAGGAAAGATTCATCAACACAGGCAGAGAAGAGCATATTTCTGAGCTTGCTCACTTAGAGGTCACAACCACATGCTCAGAAAATAAAATGGCAGATGTGAACAGTTCTGAGGGAAGAATTTAGTGTTAAAATAAGCAAAATGTACTTTTGGACACCTAACAAGCAGTCAGAGTAACTAAGTAACTTTTTCCCTGGTTCTTATAAGTTTCTCACAAGGGTCTTAGCTGAAACAAACAAAAAACAACTTTGAAGAAAAAGGGCTTCTAAAGAGGAAGCACATTTCTCCCATAAGTACAGGAGCCTGCCCTTAAAATCTGTGCCTAGTGCATTCCAGGCAAAGACTAAAATATAGGTATATATCCACAAGATGTCCATTGTGTAGAGCCATCTACAAGGACTGTGATGCAGCTAGTACAGAGCAGTTGAGCCTACTTGGCTAGGAAAGGGCTCCCAGGTCCTGATGAAAGCTGGATTTTATCACGTAGAACAGAGAGATGGAAAATTGATAGCTCACGGGTTTCAGGTTTTAGTTTTCACCATATTTCAAAACTGATGTTTAGCTGCTAGAGGTGTCATTCAGCTTGATCTGAGTGACCCACAACCTTAGTTGCCCTTTGACAACATTGTGCTTTCATTTCTGCTCCTGTTTATGTCTGAGGTTCATTGAGCCCAGCTTTGCTCCACAATCTCTTATGAGAACATGGAAGAGGATGCAAGCTCTGCCCCACTCATGATGAGCATTTGAAGGAAGCAGAGGCCCATCAGAGTGGAATCATCACTGTTTTAAACTAATAACTGTTGAGTATGAAGTGGCCATGGGAAGTAATATCATCCAAACTAGAGCACAACCTCCCCAACATACGGCTACCACTGACTCATCTCAGGGATTTTCCTGTTTGAAAAAGGCTGGTCCGTAGCCCCAACAAGTGTGAATCCAGCTGCCATAAACCCTCCTTATAAGCAAATTTTCAGCCAGGAAGAAGAAAGATTAGCATTAAAAAAATAGGATAGCAATAAATTAGGGTTTTTTTTTTGTTTGTTTGTTTGGTTTGGTTTTTTTGCAGCCAAAGGAACAATTGACAGGGAAGAGACAGCCTGCAGAAAGAAATGAGAGAAAACCTCTACTCACCCAACATGGAATTAATTTCCAGAATATACAAAAATAAAAATAAATAGGCAAGAGTAAATAATCCAATCAATAAATGGGCAAATGAACTGAACACTCAGTTCTTAAAAGAAGTTAAAGTGACCAACAAATATATGAAAAAAAATGCTTGATATATTTGCAAATCAAACCACATTAATATTCTATCTTGCTGCAGGCAGAATGGCTATCATGGAAAAAAAAACAATAAATGCTGGCAAAGATGTAGGAGAAAATAAAAATGCTTGCACAACTGCTGGTAGGAATGTATATTAGTCCAGCCACTGTGAAAATCAGTATGGCTATTAAAAAAAAAAAAGTTTAAATAGAACTTCCATATGACCACTACTAGGCATATTTCCAAAAGAATCAGGCAGCTTACTTTAAAGACATGTGCATACGCTATGTTCCCTGCTATCCATTACACTTTGTACAATTAATATATGAACAATAAAAAGCCCATATGAGCATTCTGCTTTTTTCCCTTTAATGTCCTAACTATTCCCCTTTTATGACATTATATGTGTCACCCTCTCGTTGGAATGCTTCCTCCAGGTGTTCCATTAATGAGACCTCATTTATTAAACCCCTGATTATTTCATATCCAAGCTAGTAGAAGAAAATTCTTACCTCCCATCATATTTTTAATTTACTTATATTTCCTTTTTTAATGTTTTTATTTACAAGCAGAGAGAGAGAGAGGTAGTAGAGAGAAGAGAGACAAGAGAGAATGGACATGCCAGGGTCTACATCCACTGCAAATTACTCCTGATGCATGCCCACTTTGTGCATCTGGCTTTATGTGGGTACTAGGAAATCAAGCTCAGGTTGTTAGACTGTACAGTTAAGTGCCTTAACCACCAAGCCATCTCCCCTGGGTTTTAATTTTTGTCATTTTCAAACATGTATATAAGGTATTTGCTCTTATTCCCCCAGTTATCTTCTGTTATATGTCTTACCCATTAATGAAGATTTTCTCCATTGATCCCTATCTTGCTTATATGCCTTTTTAAAAATATTTTTTAAATTATTTTATTTATTTATTTGAGAGAGTGAGAGGGAGAAAGAGGCAGAGAGAGAGAGAGAAAAAAAATCAGTGCACCAGGGCATCCAGCCACTGCAAATAAACTCCAGATGCATGTGCCACCTTTTGCATCTAGCTTACATGGGTTCTGGGGAATTGAACAGAGGTCCCTTGGTTTTTCAGGCAGACACCTTAACCACTAAGCCATCTATCCAGCCTCCATACCTTTTTTTAAAACCCAGTAAGTTTAATCAGTTACATGCTTGGATAACTATGAGTGGAAGGTTAGTTACTGTGAAATGGGCAACTTACCAGTGGCTATACTGAGATGAGCTTCACTCCCCTCTCCTGGCAGCCATTTGCTGCCATTAGCTACTCTAGGAGGTCTGGGGTTCCATGTATCTTTCCTTCATCTGTGGTAATGTATTGACAGGCTCAATTTTAAGCAGAAAACCACAGCTACAGTGAGTTCATGAGTGTAATGGCCATGTAGTATCCAGAAAACAGTGTTTTGCAACCCTCCTCCCCATCTTCTGGCTCTTCCATTCTTTCCACTCCCTTTTCCACAAGATTCCCTGTGCTTGGAGGTGATGATTTAGATGTCCCATTGTCCCAGTTGAGGCGGAGCATAAAATAGTCACTTATTCTCAACAATTTGGCCAGCTATGCATCTCTGTGTCAACTACAGCCCATTGCAGATAGATAGATAGATAGATAGATAGATAGATAGATAGATAGATAGATAGATTAATCAAGGCTTCCAGCAGTACTAATCTATGAGAACAAATGCAGGTATTTAGAAAGCAGTTTGACACACTGTCTGTTTACCATAACCATAGTAGTAAGTCCCCATACCCCAGGGCCTATGTCCCTAGCCATAGGCTTTTGGCCAGGTTTACCATACCAGGCGTGAATTCTTGCCTGTGGAGGGAGCCTCAAATTCAATCAGAAAGTGTTTGGTCACTCCCATAATATTCATGCCACTATTGCATCAGTGAGCATATCTTGCCTGACAGGGGAATTGTGTGATACACAGAACCCACAGCTGAGTAAGATTGCTGATGGCTTTTTTTTCCCCTCTAGCTAACAGGAAGGAAGCTTTCAGTTCAGTCCAGCTCAGTTTCTCTGTGTACTACAACTGAAATGCATGGTGTCATCAGCAACAGGGACTAACCATTGAGTGTTGGCAAGCAGCCAAGAGCAATGACAATAACCTATGTTGCTTTAGGGACCTCTGTGGCCTTCCTGACCAACAATTCTTTGAGAGGCATCTCATATCTGGCACCAGAACTGCTGATTAGTAACCTATGCTTCTCCTCCTAGCACATTTTGTCAGCAGAGGGGAAAGGATGGCAGAACCAGGAGCTGGATCTAAACACTTGCAGTGTAGAACAGCTCACTTCAATGCCACTTCTTCTCATTGACCAAAGCATGTCATGTGTGGTCATGCCAACGAGTGGGGTAGAATACGCTCTCGACTACATTCGATCTAGTAACAAGGAGTACTGAATAATTTAAACAAGTTATTTTGTCTACCCAGTAATCAATTTTGAAAGCTTGGCACTTGTAGAAAAAAGCTAGCATTTTAGGGGTTTCTTGAAAAAGAAAACACACACTGGCACCATGAGACTGAGATACCATTTCTGTGTGAAAACAACCCTTGATGCTGACTCTCAACCATGCCTTTTAGACTAAGGTATGTATTCCCAGGTCCAGCTCTGCCTGCTCACTCTTGTGTGTTATTAAGTGAGCACCAGGGCAACCACTGAAGAGATGAAGGAGGAAGCCGGCTGGATCCACCCTGCTTTTCAGACAATTTTGTTGCCAATGGCAAAGGCTAGAGAAGTCTCTAAAATAGAGAAACTAAATTGAGACATCTACCCAGTGTTTCCAGATCCTTGTCACCACCAAAGAAAGGATTTGAGAAGAGATCAAATAAGAAATTGGGAGAAAAAATTTAGTACAGGGCAAAAGTGCACAC
Source organism: Dipus sagitta (assembly GCA_036346955.1). Lineage (NCBI taxonomy): Eukaryota > Metazoa > Chordata > Mammalia > Rodentia > Dipodidae > Dipus > Dipus sagitta. Next base: position 122,947,029 of record CM070772.1, read on the forward strand.
TTAAGGGATGAGCTTGGCCTTCTCAAGACAAAAATGTATCCACTTTGGGACCCCCTAGATAGTTCAGTTGTTTTTATTGCCTGGCTTGGGAAAGGGACAACTATTTTTTAAACTTTATTCTTTTATTTTTATTATATATTTATTTTGAGAGAGAGAGAGAGACGCAGATAGAAAGAGAGAGAATGGGCCCACTAGGGCCTCCAGCCACTTCAAACAAACTCCAGATGCATGTGCCACCTTGTACATCTGGCATTTACATGGGACTAAGGAATCGACTCCAGTCAGTATACAATTCAGGCAAGCACCTTAACTGCTGAGCCATGTCTCCATCCCAGGGGAGGACATTTTAATGTTTTATTTATTTAAGAGAGAGAAAGATAGAGAGAATACATGCACCAGGGCCTCCTGTGCATTGCAAATAAACTCCAGATACATGCATCACTTTGTGTATCTGGCTTTACATGAGTACTGGGGAATCAAACGTGGGTTGCTAGGTTTTGCAAGCAAGTGCCTTAACTCAATTTCTCCAGCTTTGGCTTCCCTGCTAGCTCTCCCTCAGGATCCTAACTCTCCCTAAAACAAACCTAGTAATTCATATTTACCCTTCTCTGAGTCTGTTTTCAATTTTTGCTAACTTGGAGAAGGATCCAAAAGTTGAGTTTCACAGGTTTGGGATCTTCTACATCTTTATGGAATTTAATCCTTCCCTGGACCCAGAATCCTGCATCACTCATGCATGTGCAATAATAACTTTACCAACTGAGCTATCTCCTCAACCTAGCTTATCTTTCTTTCTTTCTTTCTTTCTTTCTTTTCCATTACACTCAACTACCATGCTTCAATTTGAGAATTTGAAGCTGAAAGGTATGGGCAGAACACTAGTGGGGAGGTTGCTAATCCCTTACCCAGCACACGAATATAGTTTACAAAAAATAGATACAAAAGTTAGCTGGGCGTGGTGGCGCACGCCTTTAATCCCAGCACTTGGGAGGCAGAGGAAGGTGGATTGCCGTGAGTTCGAGGCCACCCTGAGATTACTGAATTCCAGGTCAGCCTGGGCTAGAGTGAAACCCTACCTCGAAAAAAGATAGATACAAAAGGTTCTTCCCCACTGTTTTTTAGAAAGCGGACATTCAGCCACCAAGACAGAGGAGGCAACCAGCAAAAGCCAACATAAAGACGCTTAACCCATTGCTGTGAGGCAACAAGGAACCCTGGTGCCAAGGGGTTAAAGCTGCCATTGCAAAGGTTGGCTTCAGACAGCATCTTCCCATCATGCCCCCAAACCAAAAGCCCATGTGCTTTTCAGGAAACTGCTTCTGGATCCCAAATGGAGCCCCTCTCTATGGTGAAAGGGGTGGAGATGGTCTAACAGTATGGTCAAATAGCCATGTCCCTCTGATTTTCTCCCCACATCCCCACCCACCTTCTCTTCCTCTCTCCACTCACCATTGGCCTAAATTAAGTTTTCAAAAGCCTGTGCTGATTTTTGCTGAAGAGCATTGAATTCAATAAAACATAATTATTGATTTAATTAAAACAGTTGCTCTGTGAGAAGTGAAGCTTTTTTTTAATAGCCAGCAGAGATGGAAGGGCCCTCATTCATTTCCACTGTAGCTCCTGAAACAAATTGGACTGCTTTTTTAATAGGCTAATTCTAAGTACAGCTTTGAAATGGATCCTCGAGCCATTCACAAGCAGTAATTCACCCAGTGAAGAAGGGGCCTTTCTCATTGGCTGCCTTTCAGAATGGGAAAGAGGAGGCACTGTGAGCCTGGAGCCCGGACTATGTGATGAATAATTCATGGACCTTCTTCTGGGTCTCTCTGTGTTCCTTTCTGCTTCCTTGTGCTTACACTTAAAAGGAAATGTAGGCTGGGGATTCACATGCTGGGGGCTCCACGTCGTCTCTTGATCTCTAAGAAGAGGATACCCCAAGGAGACTAGTGGCCTTTGGAGGTAGCCACACCCCTGGGTGCTAATATTCCTACATGAGAGATCTCTCCAGGGCTGAGTACTGAACATAGCAAAGAAAGGGGAACAGGAAGATGGAGAGGAAGGTAGTATTCCCCTGCTCATGGCAACAGAGCCTTTCAGCCCTCTCATTCTGCGTCACCCTCCTCCCACATTACCCTCCATCTGCACCTGCCACTACAGGCAAGCGCCTCCCCTGGCACATCACTTCTATTACCTCCGAGAACAATGATGCATCCGCAGAGAAGACACTAATGAGGTGATGACACATTTTTAATTAAATGCCTTATGTAGATTATTAATCCATTCCTCCTAGAAAGATAGACAGTATCATATTACAAATGTGAGACAAGCCAGCATATTTACCACACACACACACACATGCTCCTTAGTACCAGCTATAGCTTTGAGAGAGAACCAAACTTATGATCTGTAAAATCTGTGTTAACTCTGAGTCTTCTTAAAGAAAAATATTACTCAGTGACACTTATTTTATTTTAATCACAGTGCTATAATCCAGTGATGCACATATGCCAGACAAGTGATCTACCACCAGCCTACATCTCTCCATCGTCGATGACACTTGATAAAACATAGGACTGTGGTAGGTGTAGGTGCCACCAGGATGGGCTCATGCAATAGGGAACGGAGGTCAGGCTCAACTCCGAATTCAACACATAGAAGTGGGAATTTATAATCAAGGAGCAGGGTGAGGCCAGTGGATGGAAAATTACTGAGAAGAAATAGCCAGTGTAAGAGAAATTTTCCCTAGCCTGACCTTATAGCATTCATGTTGAAGAGAGATCATTGACGTCACCTGGGGGCGGGAAGAGGACAAGGAACCAGATCATACATCCAGGGTGGGGGTTTTGCTGACTTAGGAGGGATCATTGTGAAAACTAGATTTTACAAAAAGTGCACAAATGGTCTTGGACAAAGTGCAAGAAGCTAAGGCAGGTTTGGTCAAGTGAAGAATCTCTGTCAACCTTTAAGCCTGTACCTTGGGCCAATATGAAAGAAGAATTTATCATTATCCTTATTAAAGACAAGGAGATAAACTTTATTCAGGAGAGACCACTACAATGGGAGCTTTGCAGTAAGAGCAAGAGATTGGACTAAACCCTTAACACAAGGACAAATGGAGATTTGTACCAATAAGGAAGATAGGGGTTGATGGACAGGAAATTACTAAGGGAAAATGTCAAGGCTTAGGAGGATTCTTTCTAGCCCAACTCAATAGTATTCTGATAAAGTCAAGCAAGGTTGGTGAGATATGGAGGATGAATGTGAGAAATAATCAGAATATCTAGTGATCATCTGCCAAAGGTACCAAAGGTAGAGAATTTCACTAAGTCTAGCCAGCGTGATTCTTGCTCAAACTGGACTAAGTGGACCCAGGACAGGGCCCAAGGACAAGGTCTAGTCAAAAAGAGGACTCAGAGGAGCCTCACTTGAGTTTGGGCAAGGACAATCTTTGTCAACAGTGGAATTTCATGAACATTCCCTTGGCAATAAAATATCTGCAGCTCAATAAGAACTTCATGGTCAAGGCCAGTTATGATGGCTTTGATAAGTGGCTGGAGGACAGGTGGTGCCCAAGGCAGCACATCTGTAATCAGCTAGGAGACAATGTCCACAGAACAGAAACTCTTTGTCAATCCTCTCCGCAAGCCCTGTATAACTGCTGTTATTGTAACTATGTTACAGGTAACATATTCAGGAATAGAAAGTTACTGTCTAGCAAAGATGGGATTCAAATTCTGGTTCTTTGAGATGATTTCTTTGTATTTTTGGTTTAAGTTGATTTTGGATTTGAGACAGAGTCTCACTGTGTAGTTATTGCAGGCCTGCAATTTGCTATATAGCTCCGGCTGGCCTCAAATTCTTTATCCTGTTGACTCGGCCTTCCAAGAATTGAAATTACAAGTGTGCACCACTATAGCTGGGGGCTTTCTAGAATTATGCCTATTAATATTAATTCTCACATTGTAATTAGTAAATCATGGCACAGAGATGTTACTTTGTCTAAAGTGCTCGATAAGGAAGTATAAGGAGAACTTGAACCCAAACCACTGGACCCTGGATCGAAGCATATGCCCCCTACACCAAGTTGAAGATGGCAATCAGCTCTCCATCCCATCTGCTCCACTGGAAGGGGATCAGCAGGCTACTTGTTCCCAATTATTTTCACTGTAGAAATCAGCAATTGGTGTCAAGGGAGAAATCAGCATCTTGGTAGAGAAACAGGATGTCATGTTTTTCCTGCAGAGTCATAATGAGACCCAATCAGTATTTTGGGAACACACTTCCATTTCTCTCCATCACCTCTTATTCCAAATCTCCTTGGGAAATAAGGACATATTCTGCCTTCTTATAAGGAACACCAATTACCACAGGGAACAAGACTCCAATATTGCAAAGGTTCACAGAGCTTTTCTTGTCTATAAAAATGAAAGCGTTCATCTCCCTATTCACACTTCACAGGGTAAGTAGCCAATGAAGTAGAAGACAGCTCTCTGAACATTCTGAAAATGTAACAAACCAAATGAAGTGCACCAGCAACAAGAGGAGAAGCTATACAGAATTTCAACCTAGTATCACTATAGCCTCAAACCAAATGTACAGGAACTAAATATATATTTTTTGCATATAAGAAACCATATGCAATATCATTTCAAGAGCAAGTGTTATTGCTTCCATAAAAAGAACTTATGTCAACAACTTTAAATGATTCCCATCCCTTCCTCCCTCAACCAATTTGTCAATGCGTAAAAATGAAATCTTCAGAATGGAAGGAAACTATCTCTCTCCTGACTAGCCCTTATAGTGCTGCAAAGCCCTATAGGAGGACCCTGAAAGTATGAAATCAGCAAGCTGGACAAGAAACACACACTCGTATAATAGTGGCACACAGCCTCTGTGAGTAACCAACTGTTCTCTGACTAGACATGAGGCCCACTCAAGGGAGAGAACTCATATCTGGTAGTGGAAGTCAAGTCAGAATCCCATGTTCAGGCAACTCATAGACTTCAGAGAGAAGCCCCACCACTCTCTGGAGACCAAGAGTGAGATAGCAAACCAAATGTCTCTCAAATAACTTTGCGCAACCCCTTTAGCCCAAGCTGCTCTCACTCTTGGCTAGAGAATCCGTTTTCTTTACAGAATGCAGAGAAAATGGAGAAGAACCAAGATCCATCGATAAGACAAAAAGATAGCCAACAGCCCACCATGAGACATGCATCCTCTACACCTCTGCCAGGGCCCAGGAGAAATTGCAGAGGAAGCAACAACATGAATATTGCTTTACTGCTAGCCTGACAACCAGCTTCAGGGTGACGGTGACAGACATGGCGATCAATCAAAACCCATCAAAGCAGAAATGCAGAGGCTGCAGAGAACCCAACACACTAACTCAGACTGCCCAAAGACCTGCCATGGATCAAGGAGCACTGCAGAAAGGAGGGCAGAAAGATTACAAGAGCCACAGAGTAGGTAGAAATACCTTGAGGCATGGTCTCCCCACTACCCCACAGGGACTGACTGAGGCCTTGATGATCCCACAGTGAATACCACAGCCCCACTGAGCAGTAGCCCAAGGAGTAGATAAATGAGTATAAGCTGTAGATAGAGATAGATAGATAGATAGATAGATAGATAGATAGATAATTGATAGATAGATAGTAGGTAGATATAGATATGGATATAGATATATATATAATTAAATTTTTAAAACTCAGAATAATTCTCCATTAGAGTCACATGATAATGAAAAGGCATGCCCCATGGAGAGAGCATTGTCAGCATTTATAACTGACAGGCCCATTGAGGTCACTAAACAGCTGCTTAGTTAAATTGAAAAAGGTTTGGAAAATATACTTCACAAAGAATCACATCATGCTTCACTAAACATGTACACATCCTCTATGGCAGCTTGAAAATTTAGTCATTACCTTCTTTAGGTGACATATTTGGGATATGAATAGTCAATGGTGTAGCCATTGTCTGTTATAAAAGATGAAGCCATTACCTGCATTGGTTGGATGTATGCTTCGCTTCTAGAAGAAATATTTTAATGAAGTAGCAGTGAATCTTTTATAATCATGTTGCATACATTTCCCTCAGCTTGCCTCTATCTTCTTCTTCTTTTCTTGTGTTTAGATATCGAATAATGATAATCCTGGGACTTAAGTGAAGGGGCCTTTGTAATTGTTGGGACTTAATAATGTGCCTTAGACAAGAAGCAGAAAGATACGGGGTGCAGAGTTGGATCCCTGAACCTAATTTCTCTTCTAGGCTCTTCTGATAAGAGGGTGAGTTTGCAGTACCCCAAAATTTCTACTTCTGTTCCCTACTCAAATTCAGAAAAGTTGAGTGAGAGGTCAGCCAACAGGCAGAAGGTCAAATGCCCACCTAATTATGAAATGTCACTACCAGGCCACCAATCCTCAGTCCTTCTCAAAAGCTGTGTGACCCTGCACAAGCTACTCAACAACTGTGCCTTCCTCTACAAAGTTATTGAGAGGCCAGGACAAGGAGACATCTGTGTCACGCTGTACCTGGCTGCTAGCACACAGTAGCTGCCACACACTTGTTCGCTCCTGGTACTCACTTCTTGCAGGTGCTGTGACATGCTCTGCACAGTTGGTGACACACAGTAAGGACAGCACACTTGTTAGTTCCTGGCATTGGCTTCTTGCAGATGGATTCAGCCTGATCCAAATGATGATAGAATTCTGTTTGTACACTTCCAGAGACTCATGTGGATTTTTGAAAGCATTCAAATTCTAATTTAGGAGCATAGAGGTAACCTCACACTTTGACAGAGCACTACCCAACCGCCCCAAAGAAAAGAAAGAAAAGGTAAAAGAAAATAGCTGGAATCCATAATTGTTTTATGATGCTAATTCCACTTTTATAGACATGTTGTGAGTTCTCCTTTTCCAAGGCTAGTATTGATTTTTCTTGTATTGTTAACTCATAAGCAGACCATATTTGAACACATAAACTTTAAGAGAGACAATAAAGAACAGACACATTCTTGCATAAGCCTCATTTCTTCTTGTTGAGTAGAATACGTAAACACTTAAGAAATCTATGAAGTCATAAGATCAAAGAGTAAACCTGGACTGTGGTGACTTGGAGGTCACTGACCTTTAGTTGAAGTACTCTGACTTGTCTAGTCATACGTGGACTGTCCTAAATTTTACCCCTAAATTCTAGGGCTGTTGTTAAGAGTATCATTACCAGAATCCCTCCAAATAAGCAGAACCAATGTATTATACAAACTTTAACCAATGAAAGGTAATGGAGGGGCTGAGGGCATAACCTATGAAAGATAGCTCAGGAGGTGAGTTCTTGGAATAATTAAAAGGTTGTCACAATAAGATAGATTTTGTACTTTTCTGGTGTGATTCAGAAATAGAAAAGATATCTAAGAAGAAAAATCCAGGTGTCCTGGTGTGTGAAAGTATTCATAAGCCCAAAAGTGATGATACATGAGGTGGAATGAGTTTGTATCCTATTTCCAGTGTCTATAGGTGAAATGATCTGAACTTAGATTATCTCGCAAAGCCAGACAGGTAGCACCAATGCTGTAAGTAGTCCATTCAGAGGGTAAGGACTGGGAATAGCATTGTGACAATGGAGAATATAAAAGTCATCTACCATGGTTTGAATGTTTATTCCCCGCCAAACTCATATTGAAATTTAGTTGCTATGGTAACAGCAACAAGAGGTGTGGCCTAATAGGAGGTGTGTATGTCTTGAGGGCAAAGCCCTCATAAATGGTTTCATACCATTATTAACAGAGTTCTGAGGGGATGCTGGAGAGATTGCTGAGTGGTTAAGGTACTTGCCTGCAAAGCCTAAGGATCCAGGTTCATTTCCCCAATACCCACGTAAAACCAGATGTACAAGAGGGTGCATGTGTGTGTAGGTCGTCTGCAGTGACTAGAGACCCTGGAGCATCCATATTCTCGCTGTCTCTCTCTCTCTTAAAAAATAAATTAAAATACTAATAATAATTTAAAAGATATTCAAAAAGAGTTCTGGGAATATGAGCACCCTTTCTGCCTTCTGACTGATAAGGACACAAAAAGAGCTCATGACAGAGGAAGGGTGCTGGGAGATGGCCCAGCTGCTAAATGTACTTACTTTCAAAGCCTGCTGTCCTTAGTTCAATCCACCCCAGCATTTGTGTAAAACTGGACACAAAGTGACACACACATATGTCTCTGGTCCCATCGTGAACAACAGTAGGAGGCAGAGCCAGGAGAATCCACAGCTTGAAGCCAGCTAGGCTGGCATTCATTTGCTGTGGCAAGAGACCCTGTCTCCAAGAAGAGCAGTCATCTTGAGTTCACCCACTGACCGCCAAACATGCACCATGGTGAGTGCAAACACACACACGCACAGATATAAGAAACATTTTTAAATAAAAAGGGCTCACTGGGTGTACCTTGATCATGTACTCATCAGCCTCCAGAACTGTGAGAAATAAATTTATGTTCTTTATAAATGACTCAATCTCAAGCATCCTGTTTTAGCAACATGAAATAGACTAAGACATCATCCCAATTCAATCTTTTAAATCATAGATTAGCTGAAAAAAAAATCATTGTTAACCCAATTTGGTTCATGAGCCTGTATGGTAATCTCTTAAGTAATCTCAGACAAGTTACAAAATTTGATTGTTTTCCCTGAGGTTGTTATTCTGTGAAACAGTGGTATTAACAAGGGTTTTTGCTTTAGCAAGATTTTGTGGGGCTCAGTAAAAGCAAGAGATATTAGAACATTGGGCAAAGAATAAAGACCTATATAAATACTGGCTGTCACTTTTAACAACTTTCTTATTGTTAAAACACTTTTTAAAGGAGTTGGTCTGCTATAGAGAGTCCCCTGTCTCTTGGCATTAAGGGTTAGTTTCTCTCTTATGAAGCAGACTTAAATATTAAATAGGGTAAGTCTAAGGAGTTGGGTCTCCTGAGCATGGGGTCTGAAAGTCTGCAGTTTGGTGCAGAATATTTTTAGTAGTTGCCCTGGAGAGCAGCATCTGGAGAACAGCAGAGTTGAGTGGGAACAAGAGTTGAGTCGTAGCTGTGGTCATCAGAGAGTGCTCGGCATGTGCACGGGAGGCTCTACAGCCCCCACTGAGACAAGGAGACTGGACTTTTGTGTCTGCTCAAGCTGCCTCTGGGAAGAATGTAACATTGGGCAGAAGACGGCAGGGCTCACCTATGACCGCATAGTAGATAATGAGTGGGCAGTCAGAGCAGTGGGACACAGCATCATTGCTGAAGGTTACATGACCTTGTCTACACTTGCAACAGAAAGAATGGTGAAGATTGACAAGATGGTGAGTCAGCACTTCCTGACATCTGTCTAAGTGTGAAGTTTTCTACCAACGTCTCTCACATTGGCCCTAAAAGGCAGTTATTCATGTCTCTAAATTATAGGTATTTGAGAGAATGGTCAAGATGTCATTCTACTTCACATATGACCAACAATAGTTTCAAAACTTTCCAAAGGTCTATCATAACCCAAAGCCTGAGACTAGCCTTTCAGAAATGATCATATTTGGGGATGGAGGGATGACTTAGTGGTTAAGGCATTTGCCTGCAAAGCCAAAGGACCCAGGTTCAATTCCTCAGGACCCACATTAGCCAGATGCACAAGGGGGCACATGTGTCTGGAGTTTGCAGTGCTGGAGGGCCTGGTGTGCCCATTCTCTCTCTCTCTCTCTCTCTCTCTCTCTCTCTCTGTCAAATAAATAAACAAATAAAAATAAAATAATTTTTTAAAAAAGAAATGATCATATTTGCTGAAAGCCCTTGGTCATACTTACCAAAAGTCATTGTAAGCTTTACATATATGATTTCTGGAGCTTGCTGGATAGGATTCATGCTCCTGCTGCTCAGATGAGGAAGCCATGCTCAGGTATTTGTCACCATGAAATGTGGTCTACACTGTATTCAAACCCAGAACTGTCAGACTCTGAAGTCCATATGCTTCCCTGATGCCTCCAACACTGCCTCTTCTGGAAGCCATTCATCACTCTAAAGGGACCAGAGTTTAAACCCAGAGGGCTGTGTACAATACAGCCTGATACTTCGTTCTCTGTTGTGTTGAAGACTTAAATATTGAATGGGATAAATCTAGGGGGCTAGGATTCCTGGCTAGGGGAGACTGAGCTTCTGAAATTTAGTGTAAGATAATGGTCAGAGTGTGCTACAAGAATCTAGAAAAAAAATACCTCACATGTGTGGAGAGGCTGAGGTGGGAGGATAGGAAGGTTGAGACTAGCTTGAGCTACATAATGAGACCCTGTCAAGGAAAGAAGGGAGGAAGAGGAGGAGAAAGGCTCGCTGCAGGTTATGTGAGCTCCCATAATCTGGACTGTCAGAACCACTAGCCTAGAATTTTGGAGGAACTCAAGAGGACAAAAGAGAGTTCTCTATTTTCTAGCTGTCCAAGGAACTAAAACAAAGCAGTAAGAGGAAAGCTATAAACAAGTAGAACTGGTCTGCCATTTATCATCATCACCACTTCTGAATAATCTCCTGAGGGACAGAGGAATTTAAATCTGTCACCCCATTCATTGCAATGTGGTTATTTTCTCCCGGGTGTGAGCAATATGTTGACCTTCTATGACCTGGGTTTCTAAGTGAGAGTGGTAGAATCTTGGAACCAGCATTAGCTATGTTATCAGCTCTCCTTCGGGATTCACAAAGCTAAAGCCCACCTGCCATTGAGGTTATCTCCAAGATGACCTAAATTTGAATCACTCTCTGCCCAAAGATGTAGAGAGAAAGGAGATAACAGCTTATTTTAAGACATTCTCATGAGGGTTTCCGAAAATCCTCAGGCCATTTGACATGCGCTGTCTTTATGAGATGTATCCCACTTGTCTCTTATTAATTTGTGTCTCATCTCTGGCCATCCCCACTTTGACCTGTTACAGATCGAGTTTTGAAACAATAAGAAAGCTTTCAAAAAATCATAATTTTTGTGCTGGCTTGAAGTTGTATGATCTTGAACATGTTTCTTATTCTAAGTTTTCCACATTTGTGAGGGGAAAAAAGCAGTGCTTGTAAAAGTGGCTACTAAGGGGGCTTTGGAGGTAGAACAGTGGTTAATTTAGAGTACTCACTGCTTAAACACAAGGGCCTCTTGGGCCAGACATCACCAAGTTTAACTCCGCAGAACCCATGTACAAAGCTAGCCATGGCCCCCACGTCTGTAAACCCTAACCCGCTGGAGGCAGGGACCTGGGAGTTGTGGGCTTGCTCACAGACAGCAGCTCCAGGTTGAGGGAGAGGTGTTATCTCAAGGGAACATGCAGATGAGTGACAAAGAGAAGGACACCCAGTTATCTCCTCTGGCCTCCACATGTATATTCACAGGATATACACATCCGCATGCACACGTGCATCCACCACACACTGCACAAACCACACCATACACATACTCTACACATGAACACACACACAAAGCTATTTTCCATCTTAGTTCAAGCCCTGAGAATTTCTTTGATTTCAAAAGGTATCTACCGAGGGCCTCTTAAATCCATGGGATGCAAAGATTGAAGTAGGATATGAGCCCAGCTCTCATGGTGCCAAGGCAAGGCAGTACTCAGTGCTTATGTCCTTTTCAGAAATTCATAAGAACTGAGTATCAAACCTTGCACATCGGCACTTCCCCCAGAGTTCTGTGAATGGTCATCTTCTTATGCTTCATTGAAACCAAGCAAAGTAGATTTAAAAAAAAAAAAAATTGGTCTTGCTGTCAATATAGTATTGAAAGAGAAGAGCCACACTGGAGTGAGGGGATAACTATGGATGGGAGGGGATGTAAGTATAATCAAACCATCTATGTATTTCCAAGGCTAATGTAGCGGTTTGATTCAGGTGTCACCCATAAACTTAGGTGTCCTGAAAGCTAGGTTCCCAGCTGATGGAGATTTGGGAACTAACACCTGCAGAAGGCAGTGTATTGTTGGGGGGGCAGGCTTATGGGTATTTTAGCCAGTTTCCCCTTGCCAGTGTTTGGCACACTCTCCTGTTGCTATTGTCCCCCTGATGTTGGCCAGGGGGTGATGTCCACCCTCTGCTCACGCTATCATTTTCCCTGCCATCATGGAGCTTCCCCCTTGAGCATGTAAGCCAAAAATAAACTTCTTTTTCCCCACAAGCTGCTCTTGGTTGGATGATTTATATCAGCAAGAGAACCTGACTACAACAGTAAAGTGGAACCGAGGAGTGGGATTGCTGCTAGACACCTGACTGTGTGGCTTTGGCCTTTTGGAGATGATTTTCAGGAGGAATACAGAAGAATTTGAAAACTTGGCCTAAGAGATGCCTTGCAGTACTGTAAGTATAGCTTGATGGACAATGTTGGTCAGAGTTGAAAGGCCTGAATGCAGTAAGAACTATGGACTGTGAGGTTTGGCTTGTGAGGGTGAGAAAGAGCTTTGCTTGTACTGGGCTAGCAGTTTGTATGAGAAGCTTGCTATTATGCCAGTGTCCTGAGAAGTTGTACAGGGTTGATTTGCATAGAAATGAACTGGTGTGAGCAAAGAGATATGGCACAGAAAGAAAAATCTTTGGGTGAACTGCTGCCCGTTCAGCTGCAATTGAGAGATTACAACCTTTGTGACTGGGCCAGCTGACCTGCACTGGGGCAACAAAAGAATGTAGACTCTTTTGAGGGTGCCTGAGTTCTCAAGCAATGTCCTATTCTTCAAAGTCTGCTTTATTCCCACCCCCCCCCCCGGACTAACAAATTATCACTCCACCTGGTATTGTGGAGCATATGAAATGCAGGAAAGAGAGGGTCATTGAGTTTGCAACACGGTCTTGTATTTTGGAAATAGCCATGGGCACTGTGAAGCAGGATTGTCTGCATGGAGACCCGATGGAACCATGTCAATGAATGGCTGATTGCAGTGGAGACCCAGTGGAGATGCCAAGACCACGACATGGCCGCTAAGGAAAGCTGCTGGCCCCAGATGAAGTTTTCCAGGACTGTGAGTAGCCTAGCTGGAAGGGCAGAATTGGAACTGCAGAGACTTGTTGCTGGTTAGAATTATCGGACTTGGAGATTTGTCACTGGCTAGAGTAGTTGGACTTGAAGCTTCAGAATATGATGTTTGCCCTCGTTATTTTAAATCTCATGTTGGCTGAATATTTCCTATGCCTAATACTATCTTTAGCAGTATGAATGTTTATTCTGTGCCATTATGGGTTTTGGGGGGATTTTTTGGTATTATGGCTCAGTATTATGGTATTATGAAGATGTTTGAACATCACTGGGATTGATAAAACTATGGGGACTTTTTAAAGTTGGACTGAATACATTGTATTTTACATCTTGTATGGATATCAGTTTAGGGGGGGCCAGGGTCGGAATGTGGTTAGTTGATTCAAGTGTCCCCCATAAACTTAGGTATTCTGAATGCTAGGTTCCCAGCTGAAGGAGATTTGGGAATTAACGCCTCTTGGAGGCAGTGTATTGTTGGGTATGGGTTTATGGGAAATATAGCCAGTTTCCCCTTGTCAGTGCTTGGCACACTTTGCTGTTGCTATTGTCTACCTAATGTTGGACAGGAGGTGATGTCCACCCTCTGCTCATGTCATCATTTTCCCCTGCCATCATAGAGCTTTCCCCTAGAGCCTGTAAGTCAAAATAACTTCTTTTTCCCCACAAGCTGCTCTTGGTTGGGTGATTTCTCCCAGCAATTCAAACCTCACTGCATCAGCTAACATAATAAAGCCCACTATTTCATACAATTATGGTGCACTAATTTTTTAAAGAGTGTCATCTCATCCTGGAAGCTTAACTAAGGTAGAAAATGTTATCATCAATGATTCAACTGGAAGAACTCCTCCTAGGAATGCATTCAGGACTGTGGCAGGCACATAGAAAGCACTTCAACGGCAGTTTGTCTTTTGGTTTATTGGTGATTTTTATAGAAGGTATCTCACATAATCAAGGCTGGTCTTGAACTTGATGTGTAGATAAGGCTGACCTGGAACTTCTGATCCTCCCTTCTCTGCCCTAAGTGCTAGAATTACAGAATGCACCATCACTCCCAGCTTGGAGATTGAACTGAAGGCTTGATGTGTGCTAGGCAAGCACGCTATCAACAAAGCTCCATCCATAGACCCACCCCACCTTCACCTGTGGGGAAGCAGTGATCCGTGTTGTGTCCTAGACCTTTGACCTTTCACGTTCAGTCTGGCTGAGGCAAAATTCAATGATTAGTCTAACCACAGGGCCCACTGAGGATTTGAGGAAATTATGTTCCCATGGCCCTCAAATGAGAGGAAACCAATTAAAGCACAATTCATTACTGCCTTCTAAATATGGGCCAAGTTGAGTCCCCTGAAATCTATTAACCTATTAGCTCCATGAACTAGAAATGTGCTGTCACATAGTCTTCAAAGTTAGTCAATTGTGGAGGTCTAGAGTGCAACAGAGGTCAACTGGGGGTCATTAGGAATCCAATAAGTAGGAAAGAATCTGCAATTTCTGAGAGAGACAAACAATTAAAAGCAAGTTGTGAGGAGTCTTCCAAGGGTGTGGTTATAAGAAAATGAGGGAGAAGGAAATGAGAAAAGAAGAAAAGTTTGGATGAAGTGAAAGAAAACAGGAGGAAGAATAAGAGAGCGTGGATGATCAGCACAGACTGAGCGCCTACCGTCTGTGCTGCTGCTCTGTGTGTGCCTTTGTCTGTATTGTCACATCTACATTACGTCAAGCTGGACCTCATGAAGCTAAGCAATTTCCCAAGGCCACAGAAACCCAAGAAGACAACTAGACTCCAACGTCTCTTTAAAGTTCAGTTCTGCCATTCAGAGGCACAGCTTCTTAAAGGAAGTTTTCTAAGCACTTGCAGTCATCCATTTATATCTTTATATCTTTTTTTAAATTTTTTGTTTATTTATTTATTTGAGAGCGACAGAGAGAAGGAGGCAGAGAGAGAGAGAGAGAATGGGCGCGCCAGAGCTTCCAGCCTCTGTAAACGAACTCCAGATGCGTGCGCCCCCTTGTGCATCTAGCTAACGTGGGTCCTGGGGAATTCAGCCTCAAACCGGGGTCCTTAGGCTTCACAGGCAAGTGCTTAACCGCTAAGCCATCTCTCCAGCCCTATCTTTATATCTTGATGAGGCAATCAGACATCTCCACTGCCTCGTTCCATCCATCCTGTGTCAGTCATTCTTTAAAACCAGTAGAAGTTAGAAGAACCCTCCTTGGGATTTGTTATAGTTTGAATGTGAAATGTCCACCATAGCCTCATGTGTTCTGGACACTTGGTCCCGAGCTGGCAGCATTGTTTTGGGAGGTTATAGAACCTTCAGGAGGTAAAGCTTTGTTGAAGGTAAGTGAGCCACTGTAGATGGACCTTAGGGTTTGATAGGTTGGTATCAATTCTTGTTTGCTCTCTGATTCCTGACTTCAGACACAATATGCCCAGTCACTTTACTCTCCTGCCTCCATCCCTTCTCCCACAATAATAGACTCCATCTCCTCTGACTATAAGCCAAAATAAACCCTTCCTCCTTGTGGTTGTTTGATTCACATGTCCCCCATAAACTTAGGTGTTCTGAATGCTAGGTTGCCAGCTGATGGAGATTTGGGAATCAATGCCTCCTGGAGGAAATGCATTGTTGGCGGTGGGCTTATGGGTATTATAGACAGTTTCCCTTTGCCAGTGTTTGGCACACTCTCCTGTTCCTGTTGTCCACCTGATGTTGGCCAGGAGGTGATGACCACCCTCTGCTCATGCCATCATTTTCCCCTGCCATCATGGAGCTTCCCTTCAAGTCTGTAAACCAATATAAACCCTTTTATCAAGCAAGCTACTCTTGGTTGGGTGATTTCTGCCAGCAATGCAAACCTGACTGCAAAAGCAAATTTGGTACCAGAGGAGTGGGATCATTGCTAATCACTCGACTGTGTGGCTCTGGACTTTTGGACCTGATTTTCAAGAGGAATGTGGAAGGACTTGAAATCTTGGCCTAAGAGACATCTTGCAGTGCTGGCTGTAAGTACAGCTTGATAGACTATTCTGGTCAGAGCTGAAAGACCTGAATTCAGTAAGAACTAAGGGCTGTAAGGGTTGGCTTATGAGGGTGAGAAACAGCTTTGCTTGGACTGGGCTAAAAGCAGTGTGTGTGAGAGGTTTGCTGTTATGCCTGTGTCCCAATAATTTGTTCAGATGCTGGGCGTGGTGGCGCACACCTTTAATCCTAGCACTTGGGAGGCAGAGGTAGGAGGATCACCGTGAGTTCAAGGCCACCCTGAGACTCCATAGTAAATTCCAGGTCAGCCTGAGCTTGAGTGAGACCCTACCTCAAAAAACCAAAAATAATAATAATAATAATAATTTGTGCAGGGCTGCATTGTGTAGAATGGACTGGTGTGAGCAGAGGGATATGACACAGAAATAACTTTTTGGGCTGAAACTTATGCCTGTTCAGCTGCAATTGTATGAAAGATTATAAACTTCGAGTTTAGACCAGCTCACCTGCATTGGGGCAACAGGAAGAATGTAGACTCTTTTGAAGGGGTCTGAATTCTGAAGGAGTGTCCTGTTCTTCAAAGTCTGCTTTATTCTCTCTTGGATTAACAAATTAGCACCCTATCTGGTACTATGGAGTATAAGAAATGCAAGAAAGAGAGGGACATTGAATTTGGAACATAGTCTTGTGTTTTGGAAACAGCCATGGGCAGTGTGAAGCAGGTTTGCTGTATGCCTGTATGGAGACCCGATGGAGCCATAAGGATGAAACATGGTTTGCAGTAGAGACCCGTGGAGATGCCAGGGCCATGAGATGGCTGCTAAGGAGAGATGCCAGCCCCACATGAAGTTTTCTAGGATTGTGAGTAGTAGCCTAGCTGGAGGAGCAGAATTGAAATACCAGAGACTTGCTGCTGGTTAGAATTATTGGACTTGGAAATTTGTCATTGACTAGAGTTGTTGGATTTGGAGCTATAGAGCTTTATGTTTGCCCTGGTTGTTTTAAATCTTGTATTGGTTGAATATGTCTTTGCTATGCCCAATGCCACCTTTTGCAGTATGAATGTTTATTCTGTGCCGCTATGGGTTTTGGGGAGCTTTTTTGGTATTATGGCTCAGTTAAAAGATCTTGGACTCTGGGAATGTTTGAATATCATTAGGATTGCTTAAAAACTATGGGGACTTTTAAAGTTGGATGAATGCATTGCATTTTATATCATGTATGGATATCAGTTTATGGGGGCCAGGGGTGGAATATGGTGGTTTGATTCAGGTGTCCCCCATAAACTTAGGTGTTCTGAATGCTAGGTTCCTAGCTGATGGAAATTTGGGAATTAACACCTCCTGGAGGCAGTGTATTTTTGTGGGTGGGATTATTGGTATTATAGTCAGTTTCCTCTTGCCAGTGTTTGGCACACTCTCCTGTTTCTGTTGTCTACCTGATGCTGGCCAGGAGGTGATATCCAACCTCTCTCATGCCATCGTTTTCCCCTGCCATCATGGAGTTTCCCCTCGCGTCTCTAAGCCAAAATAGACCTTTTATCCCACAAGCTTCTCTTGGTTGAGTGATTTCTGGCAGCAATGCAAACCTGACTGCAACACTCTATCAGGTACAGCAAGGAAACTCACATAAGATTCATCTGTACTGAAGACAATAGGATTGTCAGGTTACCCTCCAAAGGAATTTGGACAATCTGGCCCTAGAGGTAAAAATTCAGGACACAACTAGAACTTTGATTACATTGACTATAAGAAAGGATTAAAATGGACCTGAAATTTTACCCCAAACTCAGACTCATTCATGTGAGAAACATTTCTAGAATACCTGCTATGTTGGGTATAATCTAGGTACTGATGAACAAGACAGAACATGCCCTCACAGAAGTGACCAAGTAAAAGTAAGTGACAATATAACAACAAGGAGGGCAAATGTCTCAAGAAAACAAGGCAAGATAAAGGGCAAAAAAATAACTGGTGGGATGGCAAATAGTGTAAGTCACTTGAGATCAATCAAAAATACTTCTGTGGGGCTGGAGAGATGGCTTAGTGGTTAAGACACTTTCCTATGAAACCAAATGACCCAGGCTCGATCCCTAGAACCCATGTAAGCCAGATGCACAAGGTGGCACATGCATCTGGAATTCATTTGCAGTGGCTAGAGGCCCTGGCAAACCCATTCTCTCCCTCGCTCACCCCTTGTTCTTTCCCTTCTTCCCTCCCCCCTCTTTCAAATGAATAAATAAAAGGGTACTTCTGTGTACAGAGAAAAATTTGCTTGACACAAGAAAGTCAAAACAATCAGGTATGCATGGGTATAATGAGTAAGAGAAAGAATGCATTGTAAGAATTTGAGGCCCTGCCTATGCAAACTGGATATGTGAACTCAAACTCTTTTTATTCTAGGCACACATTAGAGTGAACTATTTCCCAGTGTCCCTTACAGATAAGAAATTTCACTATATAGTCTGTGTGATGATCGCTATAAATGGAGAACGGAAAAACAAAAAGAGAATGCAAAAGATGTAGCTATGGACTCTGCCTAGAGCTAAAAACAAGTCTTCATAGAGAGATGCCATCTAAATAAGGTTTTAAAGGATGTATAGGAGCTTTTCCACATGGATAAAGAAAAGAATGGTAATCAAGATGGAGGAGAAACATCACATACAATGGGTGATAAATCTATACCCTTTAAACTTCAGGGGACTAATGAAGAACTGTATAATGCATGCAATTAAGTTTGTTGTTATTGTTGTTCTTGTTTTGAGGTAGGGGCTCACTCTAGCCCAGGCTGACCTGGAATTCACTATGTAGTCTCAGGGTGACCTCAAACTCATGGTGATCCTCCCACCTCTGCCTCCCGAGTGCCGGGATTAAAGGCATGCACCACCACGCCCAGCTGTAGTTAAGTTTTAATCTCCATAACGATATTGTAAGATCCTTAGAAACCAGATACTTCTTCAGTTTCTTTTACATCCCTCAGGTTACATGCACATGGTAACAAAGAAAACGAGAGGAGCTGGAGGAAGAAGGAGAGAGAAGAACAAGGGAGAAATGAAAAGTAAGAATGGTGAATGATACAGCATACATGCTGCAGCAACTCACCCATCCTCAGTCACCCGGGGATAGTCTCTCTGCTGAGAGAAAACACTTGGGGTTCATTCAAGTGTTATTTACCCTGTGTCTATATTCACTTCACACCATCTGACAGCTGTTTAAGGCCATTTCATTCATTGTTGGAAGCATGATCAGGCCTGCAAGGCAAGCTGTAAATAATATACATTACATAATAAAGTTGGAGGATTTAATGCATAGGATGGTTTATGAACATTTATTGTTTATTTTAAGTTGTCGTTGATTTTTATTAAAAGGGACATTTATTACTAGTACATGATGCCAGAAAAAGATCCACTCCCATCCCCCACCAAAGCATATTTGAATTAACTTACTATAAGCGATCATGGAAAACCCAGCTAGAATTTGGCTGGCCTGGATTATACTTCCCCAGTGGTGTCCCTCATCCACACACCTCTGCATGAGAGACTGGAAGGGCAAACAGATCATAGCCTCACCTGGACCAGGGTGGATGCCAAGGATATAAACAGAATTTGTGATACATTATTACAGATTGGACCATAAAGGCTAATGAATAAGTGACTCCAGCTCCTTGTCAGGTAATATGTCAAGGACATGACAGACAGTCTTTCAGATACTGGAATTTCATTTCTAATTCACTCTTCTCTGTGAACAGCCCAAACCAGGGATTTCACTTTGAAATTTCCTGCTATTACAAATGGTCTTCAAAAACACCATTGGTGGGGCTGGAGCAAGGGCTTAGTCAGTAATCCACTTGCTGTGCAAGCATGAGGGCCTGAGTTCAAATCCTCATTGCTTACATAAATAACAGAAGTGGTTGTGCATGACTGTAATTCCAGCATTCAAGGGGTGAAGACAGGCAGACCCTTGGAGCAAGTTGGCTAGCTAGATAGCTGTACTTGGTGAGCTCTGGGTTTTTCAATAAAAGAAAAAAGGTGGGGAGTGATTGGGGAAGATACCTGACTCTGACTTCCCCATCTACCACACATGCATTGTGCACCCACTACATTATGCATACACATCACGCACACATATGCAAAAAAAAATCATTTAGCCTATCAAATACATTTCCTTTTCCTAGACCCACAAAACTTTTCCCAAAACACTTAATGGTAGATCCAGGTATGGTACATGCCTGCACCCAGGAGACTGAGTCTGCAAGGTCTTGAGCTAGAGGCCAGCTGGGCTATATAAAGAGAAAATTGTCCCCCACAAAGTACAAAACAAAATCAAGAGGTAAAAATAAGCATACTCCAATCTCCAATATGGTAGCCACTAGCCACATGTGGTTGTTAAAATTTAATTATCAGGCTGGGAGAGATGGATCAGAGGTTAAAGCATTTGTTTTCAAAGTCTAAGGACCTGCATTAAATTCCTCAGTGCCTACATAAAGCCAGATAAACAAGGTGGCATATGCATTTGGAATTTGTTTGCAGTGGATAGAGGCCCTGGCATGCCTATTCTCTCTCTACCTCTCTTTCAAATAAATAAATAAAATATTAAAAATAAATTAATTTAATTTAATTATTTAAAATTTCTATTAAAAATCCAGTTCCTCTGTGCACTAGTCATATTTCAAGAGCTTAAAAGCCACCTATGTCTGAAGTCTACTATAATATCAACAATTGCCATCTTTGTGCAAAATTGTATTCAGTGGTGCTACTCTAGACAATAGGCTCCTTGAAGATGACAGAAATGAGTACACATATTGTTTGCACTACATCTCCAACATCTTCCCATTCCTTCTTTCCCCTAGCCCATTACTATAGCTCTTGGTCTTGAGCCTGAATTGCTCTAGTCTTTGACCATTGTGCCCTGAATCTGGCCACTTGCAGCTTCCCAGCTTCCCACTTAGAAGCTCCAATTCCCTATTTGCCTGTGCTTATAGATATTGTCCCTCACAGTCATTCATTCACTCACAGTGCTTTGAATATGTAGGTGTGTGGCACTTGCTTGCTAGGTGACAGTTATGCACAAGCAAAGCAGGCACCAGTCCTTATCCTCAGGAGTATCACAATCAAGCAATGAACACTAATTATAACACTTGCTTGTTGAACAGAAATTCACAAATCAAATCATTTTATTTCCTGTTTAAATGCTTTCTATAGGGCACTATTTTCCTGTGGAAATGTTTTTTAAAATGCTATAAATTATTCAGCCTATGTATACACTTTCAGGGACTAATCTTTGTCTAGTTCGTGTTTGAGTATTAAAATATATATAGTATGTTTCCCTTTCACTTAGGAATAATATCACTTTGGCAGCTGAGGAGATAGATCATTCAGTAAACTTTCTTGCCATGTAAACATGAGGATCTGAGTTTGATTCCCAGAACCCACATTTTTAAAAAAGCTGACTGCAGTGGAAAGCACTTGTAATCCCAGCACTGGATAGACAGAGATGAGAGGATTCCTGGAACTCGCTGGCTAGCCAGTTTAGCCTAATTGCTGAGCTCTGGGCCAATGAGAGAACTTGTCTCAAAATAAAAGTGAACTAAACCCCCAATGTTGTCCTCTGGCTTCCATATACACATGCATGCATGCACACCCACACTCACGTATATCCACACACACAAAAGAATAATACCACTTTTTTTAAACTGCCATACATTAATGCTTTTGAAATTTTCATGTACCTCCTTGTACATAGTTGGATGCCAAAAGGCATAACTCAGAAGTAAGAGATATGAGGTTCTCCCCAGAGAGTCCCTGGGACTCTAGGGCAGGCCAATGCCTGTGTCATTTCCCCAAGTTCATGCAAGATAATCCCAGGAGACAAATTAGGTTGTGAATCTCTGCTGGTAGTTTACACCCTCACTCAAGGTGCAATGGACTATCCTCACTGGAATGGCAAACCACATCTGGGCAGAGAGGAAGGGGGAGTTTAAACAAGACCATTCAAGCTTACCAATGAAAGCTCTTTAAGATCTTTGTTATTATGCTGGTGGTGGTATATTACTGTTATATGTCTATGTGAGCCTAGGCCCTGGTGGGAATTTTAGAAATATAGACATAGGGAAAAAGTAGCTGTCTTTCAAATAAAGACAAGCTCAAAAACAGCCAGGCTCTGTTGGCTCCATCCCCAGGCAGCATTCTACCTCAGGAGAATCAGCCACTTCTTACCTCTTCCCAATCTGTGGAATAACACTCGCCAGTGGATGCTTCTTCCCTGACAGGGAACAGTATCTACAAATAACCTTCTTGGATGCCCCTATGCCAAGAGGGGTGTGGCATTTGATCTGGTTCTTGCTCAGACTGTTCCTCTATAAGTTATGAAGACCTTCTAGGATTCCTTGCATTAACTCAGACCTATCAGATCTAGCTATTCTGTATTCACTTCCTCTCTGGACTTACAGCCTCTTGGATGTCTTTTTATAACATCCTGTGCAATGTACAGATGCCCAAAGGATAATAGCCAACTAATAGTGGACCATGACAAAAGCAAACTGCACAGTGACTAAGAATGTCCCCCTGGAAAGACTTCCTGAACAAAACCCCACTAGCTCAGGAACTTAAACAATCACACAACCAATGGGATCTCATGAAGCTGAAAAGTTTTTGCACAGATAACATACCATAAGAAGAGCCAATAGATAATCCACTAAATGGGAGAAAAATTTTGCCTGCTATACAACTGAGAGAGGCCTAATATCTAGAATCTACAAAGAACTCAAAAACCTACATAAAAAATCAAACAACCCACTCACAAAATGGGGCAGAGAACTGAACAGGAAGTTCTCAGAGGAAGAAATACAAATGGCAAACACACTCCTAAGAAAATGTTCAACATCCCTAACCATCAAGGAAATGCAAATTAAAACAACTATGAGATTCCACCTTACCCCAGTAAGGATAACAAACATTAACAAATCAAATGAAAACAGATGTTGGTGAGGATGCAGAAAAATAGGAACTCTCATTCACTCTTGGTGGGAATGCAAGCTGGTACAACCACTATGGAAATCAACATGGAGGCTCCTGAAAAAAGATGAATATAGAGTTGCCAATAGACCTAGTTATTCCCTTACTGGGCATTTACCCTAAAACTCTCATGCCTCAGTTCAGAGAAATTTGCTCAAACATGTTTATAGCTGCTCAATTCATAATAGCTAAGAACGAGAATCAACCCAGGTGACCATCGTTGGACAAATGGATAAACAAGATGTGGTATAACTGCATGATGGAATTCTACTCAGCAGTAGGAAAAAATGACACAATGAAATTTGTAGAAAAATGGTCAAACTTGGAACAGATCATACTCAGTGAACTCACACAATCACAGAAAGACAATCGTCACAAGGGTCTCACTCATTTGCAGTTCCTAACCTGGACTAGCCCAAGTTGCTGACATACTTGATAGGCATTTTGAGGCCTGAACAATAGGGAGTATAGGGCTTGAGGGGAAGGGAAGTGTAGGGGAGGGACACAAGTCTGAACCCAAATTGAACTGGTACCATAGAAACCTATATCCTGGAAGACAGACTAAATTGGTGAACCCCCAACAGGACCTTAGGGGGATCACCTGAATCGAAAGGCACTGGAGAGGGTGAGATGAAGCCTAACCTTAAATTTCTCCTATTTCTTTCCTTTTTCTTTCTTCCTTTTTCTTTTTTTCTTTTCCCTTGGCTCTGAACTGTAACTCCCAGTTCCAGGATGCAGTTAAACCCACAATGATCAAAGATGCCTACAAGGTCTCCCAAAACAAGACATACTTCTATAAGAACACAAGAGGTAAATGGTAAGACCCTATTGCTGAAGACACCATATATTGTTGGCATGGAACATTGACAGACCTGACTGAAATCCTGAAGAGAGTCATTCATTCCCCAGAGAATTAGCCCATCTAGTGCTGGAAGGTGTTACATGAGCTACCAGGGAAAGTGGCCAACATCTGTCCAAGCAACTCGAGGTCTAAGCTACTCAGAAGCAAACAACCTGACGTGATGCTCACACAAGTACAATAGTAGCACATAGCCGTGGTGGGTAACCAACTGCTCCTGATTGGCTAACATATCTGCTCAGTGGAAAGAAACCCATATCTGGACCTGGAAAACAAGTCAGAATCATATTGAGAAAATGATTTTGCTTTCCAATATCAAGCTCCTACTAATCTTGGGCTACAAGAGGGTCTACACCCATTAAATTATCTCTAAACTAATAATGGTTATCCCATTAAACTTCACTTTCCATTGGAGAATCTGCTGCTCTTTTTCTGATGGGAGCGGGACCTGAGGGGAGAAACGACCCAGCGTACTTCACCATGGTGCCAGCTGAAACCACAGAGGAACTGGGGAAATGAGCAAGAATGCTGCTTTCTCAGTGAACCTGATATCAGCACAAGGGTGAAGATAGACACTGAGGACACTCAACTCCTACCAAAGCAGAGATCCAGAGGCTCCTAAGAGCCCATCACTGAAGTAGACTTAAAATGCACACCCAACATGGCTCAGGGAATTTTGTGGAAGAGGGGGCAGAGAGATTGTTAGAGCCACAAGTTGGGACATTATGCACAGAGACATTGTCTCTTCCCCAAAACTGATGGCTACCCCCACAGTGCATGACTCACAATCCCTATAGGGTTGACCTACATCCCCAACAAGAAAGGCCCCTTTGGAAAAGGAGCAGAGAAGAGGGAAAGGATGGTATGAACATGTGGTGTTTACATAGTAGTATGTCCATAGGTAATAAAAATAATTTTTTTAAATTTCCCCCAAAGCTGGATGACTTGGATTTGAGCCTTAAGTCCACCTCACTTTGGAACTTTGAACATGTTACTCCTCTGCATCCTCAACCTTCAGTATTTTCACCCATACAATGGAAGACTTATAGTAGTACCCTGTCAGTAAGTTTATTTGGAGGATTCAATAAGAAAATCCAGCTAAAAGTTATTTAGCACAGTCCCTTGCTCCTGTTATATACTCAATTAACATTCATTGACTCTTTTATTTTTTGATTATTTTTTGTTTTGTTTTTCAAGGAGGCTGATCTGGAATTCACTATGTAGTTTCAAACTGTCCTTGAATGCACAGTGATCCTCCTACCTCTACCTCCCAAGTGCTAGTATTAGAGGCATGCACCACCATGCCCAGCGTATTGCTTCTATTGCTTCTTTCATACATTAGATTCCCTTACTATGCTGGACTTGGTAGTAGAAGCAGCCAAGCTATAGAGGGCAGGGACCTCCAATGTTTTCTAATGTCCCTAAATTTTACCTTCTGCAGGAAGAGACAGTAGCTTCTGGATCACTTGTCAGAAAGAGCTGCCAGCCCCTAAGACCTCAGGAAAGCCAAGGCAGCAGTTAAACAGAAGGAATACAAAGAGCTCCCTGTCTTCCTGCAATTGTCACTTAAACTTGAAGGCTGAATCTTTCATCCCAAAACTAACTCTGCAGAATTTCTTCATTTGAAGACCTGAGGTGCAGCATTTAGAAAAGTTCTTTGAATGAATGTCCTCATTCTTTTTGTAATATATATGTGTGTGTGTGTGTGTGTGTGTGTGTGTGTGTGTGTGTGTGTGTATGTATGTATATATGCATATAATATATATTCTATTATTACTTTTAATATTAATATTAATATATATATTATTGATAACTTCTTTACATACAGAGAACAAACCATGGTATTTCCCTCCCCTCCTCTCCTCCACTTTCCCCTTCATAACTCTGCTCTCTGTCATATACCCTCCCTCTCTCCATTAGCCTCTTTTAATTTGATGTCATAATCTTTTCCTCCTATTAAGAAGGTCTTGTGTGGATATTGCTAGGCACTGAAAGGTCTTGGATATCGAGGCCAAATTCTGTCTGGACAGTTGTATGTAAGGAGTGGTACCCTTCCTTTGGCTCTTACATTCTTTCCACCACCTCTTCCACAATGGATCCTGAGCCTTGGAGGGTATGAGATGTTTCAGTGCTGGACACTCCTCCATCCTTTCTTCTCAGTACTATGTTGCCTTTTGGGTCATCTTTTTTGAAAAAAATATTTTATCTATTTATTTGAGAGAGAGAAT
Source organism: Dipus sagitta (assembly GCA_036346955.1). Taxonomy (NCBI): domain Eukaryota; kingdom Metazoa; phylum Chordata; class Mammalia; order Rodentia; family Dipodidae; genus Dipus; species Dipus sagitta. The sequence goes on from CM070772.1 coordinate 122,973,123, forward strand.
GGGTGTGTTAGGGCCTCCAGCCACTGCAAACAAACTCCAGATGCACGTGCCACCTTGTGGATCTGGCTTACATGGGTACTGGTGAATCAAACCTGCATCCTTAGGCTTCTCAGGTAAACACCTTAACTGCTAAGTTATTTCCCCAGCCCCTTTCTCACTTTTACTCTGTGGTCACACTGGATAGGTCAGGAGATATGGTTTCTCAGGGGTGCTAAGGAAACCTAGGTAGTATGAAGCCTCTTCTCCAAAGTGAATAGCTGTTTCCTGGAATTTGAAATGTAGGTATCTCGAGACATTGCAAAATGGAACAAATAAATAACACTGTAATTAGGACGTGGTGAAATCTTCATGCCCATGACCTGTCCCTGTCACGTTCCTGTGCATTGCTCTTAAAATAAGCTTCAAAGCTCCCAGCTGGTCACAGTCAAAACCTGAAACCCTTTTCCTGGGAAATAAGCTAACTTACACTCACTGGAGAGCACATAATGACTATCCATGGGAAGGGTCAGGGACACAGTGACCAAAAGTCTAGCGAAATCCTGAGAAAGTTGGAGAAAACTAGACATGCCTTTTACTTGCTATAGAAGTCCTCTCCTCACCACACTCAATCCTCCCGGGTTTACAAACCACCAACTTGCTTTGATACCATGACAACTGGGCTCAACTAATGCCCTTCTGCCCTCCTCTGAGCAAGCCATGACCTTGTTCCAAAAGAACCCTGATGCAATGGACAAGGGCATCTGAGGACTGACTTGAAGTTAAAACCCAGTGTCCTTAGCTTGCATTCAAAGATGACTCCCAGTGATAATGCCCAAACTCCCCCTCCCAGGTGCATTCTGCTAGGCACCCTACTCTAGCCCTTCTCCAATTTATTCTCCAAGTATGGCATGTTCTTCCAGGACTCTGAACTTGTTCAGTGGCATTCTTCTTTTGGAATCCTCCTTCTCCTCTGGAAAACTGTTATCTTTTAAGGCAAAGTTTATATGTCATGTCCTGTATGGATCACTCCTTTAGTCAGAGTTAGTTTTCCTGCCACTTTCTTAACAATTTGAATGCAATATAGGTTGAGGTTTTTTTTTTTCAATTATCATTGGATCATGTAGCACTTAAAACTTTACTAAAGGAAGTAGACTCCTGTCAGGAAGATGATCATAACTACCTGTAACTTTAGAGCACTCAAGGGTTTCCCAAGTAATCCTGCAGATAACTGCGAGCTCCTCTTTGTGTTACTTTTCTTATCACTAACATTTATGCCAGGCGGAATATTCTGGATAGTCAGATCTCTTTAAAGCAAAAATGCTATCTAAGAGAAAAAGATTATCAGATAATTGTCTGAGGCAAGAAGTTTCTCCTGAGCCAAAGGCTTCTTGCCTAGTTTATCCCTAGTAGCAGAAGTCCATTTCTTGTGGCCTGTGGCCTGCATTCTCCTCTGGGACATTTCTCTGGCCTCCTAGATTGACTGGAAACTGTCCTATGAGGCCCAAACTAGCTGTCAGGAGGACAGTGCCTGACCACTAATTCATAGGTTTGAAAAGTTTCGAAAACTCTACGTTTGTATATAAGTATAAAAATTATTGATAGGGGTTGGAGAGATGGCTTAGTGGTTAAGGCACTTGCCTGAAAAGCCTAAGGACCCAGGTTCGATTCCCCAATACCCATGTAAGCCAGATGCACAAAGTAGCACATCCATTTGGAGTACATTTGCAGTGGCTAGAGGCACTGGTGTGCCCATTCTCTCCCTCTCTCTCTCTCTCTCTCTCTCTCTCTCTCTCTCAAATAAATAAAAAAAAATGAAATATTTAAGACTGGCATGGTAGCCCACACCTTGAATCCCAGCACTCGGGAGGCAGAGATAGGAGGATTGCCATGAGTTCGAGGTTACCCTGAGACTACATAGTGAATTCCAGGTCAGCCTGAGCTAGAGGGAGACCCTTCCTAGAAACACCCTCCAATTTTTTTAATTATTGATGAATCTGGTAATAGCTGCATTATTATATTCCTTTAAGGCCCAAGTAGTCAACCATATAATCCAGACCACTGGACTAAGCACCAGATACCTTCTATGCCATGTTTGCCTATGCCCTATCCCCTTGTCCAGGAATGTGCCCTCCATATATTAATGCAAATTGCTTTTCTTTCTGGATCCAACTTATATCCCATACACCTTCTTGAGCACCCAGACCACTGTGCTAGAAAGAGAGACAAAGCCAGTGGAGGCCAAAAAACTCCCTCTAAATCCCATGTGGAGCACCCTTCCACCAGGATTTAGCTCCCAGCCACACACCCGGGTGAGCCCAGAACTCGCACTCAAAGGGAAAATGCTATGTGCTGTTCTGTTTCCAGTGCTTGGCTTGGTTGACTTTACCATCCCATTAATTATCTATCTGTACCTTTTAACAGTCTCAGTCCTGGAAAAAAAAAGCTGTAGGCAATGATTCCAATGTGACTTTTCAGGGTGATGGAAATTATAAAGTTGTCCAGCCCTGGAGAGCATCAGGCAATGTAACAAGGTTCTAATGTAAAGCACACAGCAATTAGCAGGGAGATTTACCTCCCTGTCTTAAAAGCATTTTTATTACTTAATCAATCACAAGCAATTTCTAAACAAGGCTGAGATTTTACAAGGAGCCATAAATCTTTCCCATTTGCTTCCAGGAGAAGGAGTAGGGAAAATAGACATGACATTCCAAAAGGGACATTTTATCAGTGGAAACGAATATTGGACCCAAGTCACTTGGGAAACAAATCAGTGAGCAGGAGATAGCCATGGCTGCCAGAGGATTCAGGAAAAAAAAAGAATTGTGGGGAAGTGCAGGAGTTTGATCCTGGCAGTGGGTCCCCAAGTTCAAGCTCTCTCCCCACAAATGTAGAGGAAGATAAAGGGAAGAGCACAGCAGGAAAGCAGACTCCAGAGATAGCCAAGCATACTTTCCACATTTCGTTTCATGAGAGTGGGTTGCCAAGCTACAGACCAACTTTGGGCCTCAATTTCCTCATGTGTAAGTGGACAGAATTGAAGCTGGATTGTATACAAGTGACTCTTGGTCACAATAGCATATCAGAATCACTAGCTGAGCATTTTGTAAAAAGCACCATTGCCAGGCTACTTCCCAGAACAATTAAATTATATGATCTGGTGCCGAGCTGAATGCTCTTTGATCTCATGTAGTTCCCGCTTGAACATCCAAGCAGAGTCTTACTTTCAAAATAAAATGCCCATATGAGCTCGGCAATTAATGATAGAGACATTCAGCCTGTATTCACACAACTCTTTCCTCCTTCATTCAACAGGCTTTTCTTTTCCTCTTCTGTGCACTACATCCTGGGCTGGGACCATGGGCATAAGTCTAATGAGCTCATGATGCTTCCATGAGAAGCATCCCATAAGCTTAGCCCTGACATTATATATATTCCAGAGAACTGATTTGGGGGAGGCTTCAGTAACAGGTGTGGAGGTTGGAAATTACTGTCCACAGACAAGTTGTCAGTATCTTTCAGTTCTATGAACTTACTGTTTCTTGGCTCTCAAGACTTCTTTAAGGAGCAGTCTAAAGAACAATTCTCCCCTCACAGAAATGTACTGGGCACATGCTTGGCAGAGAGAAGAGAGAGAGAGATAAAGGAGAGAGGGGCATCCAGGTTCTATCCATGGTCTCCAATGAGCTCCACATTCAGCAACCATGGAAGAGACTAGTTAACTAGATAAGCCAAGGAAGGAAAATGAATCCATTAGCTTTCTCTTCACTGGGATCTGACAGAAGCAACCTATGGGAGGAAGGATATATTTTGTCTCATGGCTGCCAAGGGTTTAGTTCATGGTCACTGGGATACAACATGGTGATATCAGAAGCATACAGTGGAGGACAGCTGTCCACTTCATAGCTCACCAAAAAGCAGAGAACATGGAAGGAAGATACCAGGGGTAATAATTCCCCAAGAACAGCACTCTCAGCAACCTACTTCCTCTAACTTCCCAAAATAGTGCTACAAAACGTATGTCAATGCATGAACCTGGGTGTGGGGGACAAGAAGAAGGTAATGACAGGTGACAGGTAAATATGATCAAAATACATTAGGTATATATATAAAAATTGTCAATAAATAAAATAGTTTTTAAAAACCAAGAGTCTATGAGGACATTTCATGTTCAAACCAGAACAGAACCCAACGGAGATGATAAATGATTGGCCTCAGATATTTTGGAGGCCCATAGCTGGCTCATCTTAGAGTCACCACTTAAAACAATCATATCTTAAGTCCCTCCAGAGTGGTGGCCCACAGCAGACTCTTACTTTTCCTATCTCTCTCATGGCTCAACTTCTGTTCTTCAACTAGGGAGACAGTTCCATTTAGCTCCTAAATTTTGACTCAACATGTTCTAGTTTTATATTCTTCCCACCCTCACTAATTTTACCTAAGATTTCAGATTCAGAGTAAAGATACTGTTGGCCATAGAGAATTTAAAACATCAAGTTCAAATACCTCTTTCTATAAAAGATTTGCCTCCTCTTTCTGAATTGTCCTAACATATTACCCTAACTTACAGAGTATCTCTCATGCTCATTAAAGAGTATGTTTATGCCTTGGCATCATTTCTCATAGACTGTCAACTCCTAGTGGAAAGAAAGCATTTTTCCCAAGCCATATGGTTCAAATCCCAGTTTCAGTCCTTACATGGTGGTGTTGTTTTGAGATAATTCTTGAACCTTTCTTTTTTATTATTAAAAAAAAAAGACTTTATTGGGCTGGAGCAATGACTTAGCAGTTAAGGCATTTGCCTGAAAAGTGAAAGGACCCAGGTTCAATTCCCCAAGACCCATGTTAGCCAGATGCACAAGGGGGTGCATGAGTCTGGAATTCATTTGCAGTGGCTGGAGGCCCTGGCACACCCGTTCCCTTTCTCTCTCTCTCTCTCTCCCTCTCTCTCTCTCCCTCTTTCTCTGACAAATAAATAAATATTTTTTTAAGATTTTATTCATTTATTTGAAAGAGGGAGAGAAGAAAGAGGCAGAGAGAGAGAGGGAGAGAATAGGTGCACTAGGGCCTCTAGCCACTGCAAATGCACTCCAGATATATGTGCCACCTTGTGCATATGACTTATGTGGGTACTGGGGAACCAAATGTGGGTTCTTATGCTTTGCAGGCAAGTGCCTTAACCACTAAGCCAGATATTCCAACTCTATAAAATGATGATAATGAGACCTATTCCCCAATGTTGTGAGAATGAAATGGAGAGAGTAAATATCAGTTTTCTAAGTTTATAACATTCCTCTTAAAGTATAATGCTCAGAACTTAACAAGTGCCCGCTATGGCCCATCTCCTGGAGAGCACAGGAGGTGTCATAATGGGCAGAATGAAGGTGAGAAGCCAGGTTTCCCTTGCAGACCTGTGGAGGGAGAGGTAGGCCTCTGCTGGGTGGGCGTGGAGAGGAGAACAGTGTGCTGATAGTGGTGAGCAGGCACACTGAAAAGACCATGAGTATGAGAGCCTTCTTTACATATTTTCCACATCTTATATTATTTCTCCTGCTTCCAATTTAATAAGTGCTCAGAATGGTCATGTCAGTGATACTCATTAAAGTATCACAAAGGAGCGCTGGAAAGATGGCTCAGCAGTTAAAGTGCTTGCTGACAAAGCCTAAGGACCCTGGTTTGAGTCCTCTAAAGCCAGATGGACAAAGTGGCACATGCATCTTGAGACTGAGCTTGTTTGCAATGGCTAGAGGCTCTGGCATGCCCATTCTCTCTCTCTCTCTCTCTCTCTCTCTCTCTCTCTCTCTCTCTCTCTCTCTGTCTCTGTCTCTCTGCAAATAGATAAAATATTTTTTTAAAGCACAACAACAAAGGATCTGGGTGTGGTGGCACATAACTATAATAGCAGCACTGGAGGCAGAGTTAGAAGGATCACAAGTTCAAGGCCAGCTTATGTTAATAGCAAGTTTAAGGCCAGCCTCAGCTACAGAGCAAGATGCTGACTCCAAAAACACAAAGTACTACACGGAACTTCAGAAACTGCTAAGGGAGAATGACCAATGTAGAAGTCAGTGTTCTGTCTACACAAATACACACAATCACACAGATACATGTGTACACATATGCTCACACATGGCAACTGAGCAAACTCTTCACCTAAGCACTTCTGCCACCTTAGACAGGATATGGAGAAGAGTAAGGATTTGAGACTACACCTTTCTTTCTCTAAGCTAAAGATCAGCAAACTGCCCATGCTGAGTCAAATGGTAAACATTTTCAAGTTTTCTTTAAAAACATTTGTTCTGTTTTATTTATTTACTTACTTGTGGTGCTAGGACAGGATCCAGGACCTTGTGCATGCTAGACCAGTGCTCTGCCACTAAGTCATGCCTCCAACCAACATTTTCAGTGTTATAGGCCACTTAGTCATTACCACAGCTATTCTTGCCTTGAAGAGCAGAGGCAGGGGTAGCTGGTACACAAGCAAATGGGCAGAATTGTGCTCAGTCACATCTTATTTACAAAAACTGGCCACAGGTTGTGCTTTTCTAACTCTTCGCTGAAAGTCTTAACTCAAACACTATGCTGAAAAAGTTAGACTTACTTTTATTAATACCAAACATGAACCTTCCAGCCCTGTCTGGAGACACAAGTCTATAATTACAGCTATTTGAGTGGCTATGATAGGAGAATCACGTAATCAAGGCCTTCCTCTGCTACTGAGTGAGATCCAGACAATCCAGTGAGAGAGAGAGAAGAGGGGAGAAAAGGGAAGGGAAGAAAGAGGAGGGCAGAGATAAAAAGAAAAGAAGGACTGATATAGTACTTGCTTAGCAATTGTATGACCCTAGATTCAACCCTCAGTATCATAAAAAAGTTCCCTTTGATTTATTAATATATGGCAAATGACTTAGATATCTCTGTAACCCTTGACCTAGTATTTTATCTCTTGGAGTTTATCTTAATATAGACCAATAGTATCATTACAAATTTTACTGCCAGTATTAGATCAGTAAGCTTTTCACAGTAACCTCATATTTTGTTACAGTAACAATATATTTTGTTTCTATTTTTCATATGAGCAAACAGCTATGCACAGATATTAAATGATTTCCCTTCAGGACACACAACTAAAAAGTGACAAATCTGGGCACAGGACCAGGGCAGTGAGCTATAACACCTAAGTGAAATAGTAATGGATGCACAGAAACTCATATTTTTTTTTTACAACAAAGTTTACAACACATCAAAACAAATGATCTAAATATCAAAAATGGAAAATGGGTTAATAACTTATGGCATAAAAGAATACAAGGCTGTATTTCCCAACAATAGGAAAGAACATAGCTCCTGTTTTGCAAAATGGTCCCTAGCAGTTCTCATCTACAAATGCATGTCCCCTTGAGGTACCACTGTGCTTCTCCTTGCAAACACTAAATCTAGTCTGTTGGGTATGTGATGGCCTGGCACTTCTTTGACCATGAATGAGGAGGAAGTGAGCTCTGTGACGTCCAAGGCTAGGTCTCAAAAGACCTTGCAGCTTTCACCTTTGCCTTTCCTTTTCATCCTGGTACGCACACACTCTCAGCTACGCCTCTAGCCTGACACCTTTGTCCTTCCGAAATTCTGCCCTGGTCCTACTATGTACAGGAGTCTCATCTAACTTCTTAGAGGACAAGGAACAAAACAAAGGTCTAGAGCTACAGGGTAACCCCAGGTAATTAGGTGTGTCAGCTAAAGCACAGCAACCTCCATTAAATCTACTTCCTAGGTATATCATGAGCATTTTTAGTATAACAACTGTAATTATGTCCCAGATGTTGCCTGGACATGCTTATACTGATGAACTATTCGTTGTATATCTGAAATTCAAGAGTCCCCAGGTGCTTGCAGGATTTTTAATTTGACAAATCTGACAAACCTACAGGGTAGTCAACTCCGGAGCAGAATTCTCTAGTTGATCTCAGTCAGGAGAAATAGTAAACGATTAGTTTAGGCCACCACATTTTGGAGTAGGTAGCCACACAGAATCAGAACATATGTAACTGCAACATCCTTCTTTTCATTGACGCTGGGCACGCTTACTGCGGGGTAGGCAAAGGTCCAAGCAGGGATGAATGAAGGAAGCCATGCCGACAGGGAAAGCATTGTAGATGAAGATGAGAAGCCATCATATCCAGCCTTGGAAAACATGGAGTAGGACACAACAGCTGAAGGGATTAAATAGTTTGTTATGGAACATAAAATTAAGGAGCAGATTGGATCCAAGAGAATGCAGTAGAGAAATAACACAATGAAAACAGTGAGCACATATAAACTCTATGTTCAAACAAAAGTTTTATTTTATAATAGTTTATTTTGGTGACATAATAGTAATATTTGAGAATATATACTGAATCTATCTTAAATACTTGGAGAAGAGAACTAAAATTTCTAACTTTGTACTTCAATATATCTTTGAGATACTTTTGCTAATAATTTTCTAGTTAAACTCAGCTTGGAACATACATACATGCTTGCATACACACCTTAAGTAAGTAGTTTTTGAGAGTACAAAACAAATATAAGTGGTCTCTTTTTCTCTTTCCCTTCCTCCCTTCTTCCCTCTTTCCTTCCCTCCTTTTCTGACAGGATCTCCTTATACAGCCCAGCCTGGCCTGAACCTCACAATTCTCCTGCCCCAGCCTCCCAAGTGTTGGGATTATGGGTTTGCACCACTACGCTAAGTTTCTCTTTGTATTCATACTTTCTTAAGAAACTCGTACAGTGTGCAGATAGTGTGTGCCTGTGTGTTAGTGTAGGAATAGACCTTGGCCTTTTTCCAGCCTTGTACTGATCTTAGTTATTTACATAATTCTTGACCTTTCATTAACCTTATATAGAGACAAGGGTATGGGCAGAGAATGTTACATGGTGAGGCAGCACAAAGATTTGCCCAGTATGACACAGCAAAGGTCCTCACCATTTGCTGAGCATGTGAGAATGTATGCCCTTGAGCTTTCACAGCCATAAGCACAGTAAATTTATCTTCTTCATGAAGTCCCCAGCCAGTGATATTCAGCTGAAGCAACAAAAAATGGACAGAAAATGGGGAGTCTATCAGAATTAATTAGACATATTTTTTTAAAATACACATTCCTGGGTCCTTCCCTTGAAGATGATAACTCAATAATTCATGAAGGGAACCCAGGCATCTGTATTTTACAAAGCTCTCCTGTTGAGAGTAGCTGGCCTAGTGTTTCTCGTGGTTATTTCTCTTCCATTGAAATTAAAAGTTGACTGGAATAATCAAAGAAAGCTTCCAAATGAGGCCCCTGGCTGGGGCTTAAGAAATGTGAGACTGGAGAAGCCACTTCTATTCCTCAGGGTAGACTGAAACTTTCACTAGCCGAGGACCTGTGCAGGCGACTTCCTCACCAGGCTTTCCAGCAGGGCCACACACCCTCACTCATCCTGACTTGGTCTGGCCATGACCAAGCTGAGGCATATCCACTCTCCAGTCTAGGCTGTGTCCAGCTATACCTCTCCTCCCCTGGAACTTTGCCTTGCTCTCCTCACTCTGATTAGAGCCAGGCCTACTTGCAAGAGAGCCTGATTCACCTCCTTCTCCCAACTTCAAGCCAAGAAGAAAGGGCTCATGGCTTCCTGACAGAATTCACACAGTGCTGTACCAAACTAAATTTGTCTGGAATGTGCTGTGATAGATCAGAAATGGAACGGAGATCCGCCATACCAATATATACCCTAGATATATGGCCCAAACCATCAGGGACTTTAAGAACACAAAACTCATGCTTCACAATATTCCTTACAGAGCCATACTTGATACCAGCTTTTGATTATCCATATAGAGGAGCAAAAAGACTGAAAAGGGGCTGGAGAGATGGCTCAGCAGTTAAGGCACTTCCCTACAAAACCTAACGAACTGGGTTCAATTCCCCAGTACCAACATAAAAGCTGAATGCACTAGGTGGTGCATGCCTCAGGAGTCCATTTGCAGGAGCTTAATGGCCTGGCATGCCCCTTCTCTCTGCCTGTCTCTCTTCGATCTCTCTCTCTGTTTGCAAATAAATAAAATTATTTATCAAAAAAGAAGACTGGAGGAGTGGGAGAGATGGCATAGTGGTTAAGACAATTGCCTGTGAAGTCTATAGACCAGGTTCAACTCCCCAGAATCCATGTAAGCCAGATGCATATGGTGGTGCATGCATCTGGAATTTGTTTGCAGTGCCTAGAAGCCTTGGAGTGCCCATTCATATTCTCTCTCTCTCTCTCTCTCTTTCTTTCTTTCATAAATAAATAAATATTTTAAAATGTTTTTTTAAGAAGGCTGAACAGGATAAGATTTGGTCTGTAAATATTCCATCATGGATGGTAGAGGGGTTCGTGAGGCCTCCCCCCTCCCTGAACAGCTAGCTATTGGGCAGCTAATAAGTTCTGAGGGAGGGGGAGTCATTTTCCTCAATGATGTAGTCACTGATAGGTCGACCAAAATCCAGTGAATAACCCCAACCCATGCTCACTCAGGCAACCCTAATTAAGCTCAGTGGATGACAAAAAAAAAAAAAGAAATGAAAAGAAGGGGTTAGTTGGAACGAAGGGGTTCAGCCATAGTAGAAAGGGACAAAATAGAATGGCAAAGATTAATGTGATCAAAATGCATTGCATACACCTATGAAATTTTCAAGAAAACAATTTCTAAAAAGACTGATCAGGGCCAGAGAGGAAGACAAATTCAAGATAACAAATAAAAAAACAGCCTGCAAATAATAGGCCAGGAGGATCACATGTGTTTGGATAATTGAGCTATGACCACAGGCAAGCCATTTATTCACAAACTGTGTGTGTGTAAACCAGGACTCCAATTTATTAATTTACAGCTAGAAATAAATGCACTGCCATGTGGCCCAGACAGTCACATCCGTCTGATAGAACACACATCCGTTCCATCAGCGGCAGCTGCTGGAAAAGTCAAATTATCAAAGGTTGCTTGGTGAGCACGGAATCAGTACAAGGGGAGCTTATTCAGTGATTTAAGTTCAGCAAAACTCTGTGGAGCTTTTTATGTCAGGCATCATGCTGGGCAATGTGGATACAAAGATACAATGTCCAACTCTTAAGAGTTTGCAACCAGAAATGTATGGCTAGATGGTAATTTAATATGATCATCATAACAGCAATATTAGATGAGGGAGGGGGCTTATATGGCTCAGTGGTAGAGTGCTGGCCAAGCATTACAAAGTCCTTCGTACCATATTCCACCACCAGTAAAAAAGTGGGGGGGAGAAAGAAAGAAAGAAAGAAAAGAAGGAAGGAAGGAAGGAGAGAAAGAGAAAGAGAAAGAAAGGCAGGGAGGGAGAAGGAGGAGGGGAGAAGGAAGAGAGGGCAGGGAAGGGAGGAGGACAGACTAGACATTAGACATATGGATAGGGGCCTTACAGACTTCAAAAAGCTTTATCTTCCTACAAGGTTTTTATAGAAGTTTTTCAAATAGGGATGGAGGTATATATGTTGTGAGAGATTTCAGGTAGATGGGAAGAGGAAAGGTTTCACGTGCCAGGCTGTGAGCAATACCAGGTCATGACCGTGGTAGCGTTTAGGTGCTAAGGAAGCTGGATGTTGTTCCAAAGCTGGTGGTGTAGTAATTCTGGTACCATCAGATTACCTGGAGCATATGTTAAAGACGACCTCATATTCTTTAAATGCCTTGAGTCTTCTCGGCCAAAATCTCACATGGGGACCAGGCACTGGTATGATTGAAAGGCTATAAAACTGATTTGTGATACAGTGTGGGAAGAGATCTATCATAAGAAATAATGCAAGCATAGTTTCAAACTCTTGGTGGATTTAGTAGGGATGTTATCTTACCCCCATTTTATAGACAGAAAACTGTGACAGAAAAAAAAAAAACTACATTAATTGGCAGAAATGAGATGAGGGTAGTTGTGTAGCAGGGTTCTCTAGAGGAACAGAATTCACAGGAGAAATAGATATGGCATACCAACTGAAAGACAAAGACAGAAAGATAAACATAAAACATAAAGAAAAGACTTGAATTTTACAATTTGATGTGGGACTGGTGGTCCGCTAGCCTGAAGGCTAGAAATTCAGTTATGAGTCAGTGTTTCAGTCTCAGATGTGAATTCTATCAAGTAGAAGCTGAAAATTCAGGTAGCTTCCCAGGTTCCAATCTTTTTTTTTTTTCCGGGTTCCAATCTTAAGAGCTCCTTTTTACAGGCATCTACCTCAGTTGTTTTGCTCTTTAGGCTTTTGACTGATTGGGTGAGGTCCACATACATTGTAGAGCAGAATGAAATATGTTTTATTTAAAGTCTGTTAATTTAAAGGTTAATCACATTTGACAAATACCTTCAGACCAATACCCAGCCTAGGATTTGAACAAACGATGGGGACACTGGTGTCCAAGTGGACACTACAAGAGCCATCATACTGCAATTCCAGATTCTAGCCCTCCTTTATGGTACAGAGTAGAATTTAGAAACAATGAAGTAGTTCTGATGGGGACCAAAATACCAGGCTACGTGGTCACCTCTTTTTGTGGAACAAGGGTATTGGATCCACAGCTGGGTCTTAACTCCTAGAATAGGAACTAAACAGAGGACCAATATTCTTGCTGAATATTTCAGCCCACCAAACAGGGCCAGGTCTTTTGAAAGGAAATGTCACTGTACTTCTGCCATACTAAGGCTGGGTGCCTTGGGCTGATACAATGACGATCGCCAGTTTCTGTCATTTCAATGCTCAATAAGAACAAACGTGTTAAAGCGTAGTTCACAGATTTAACAATGCTAGGGATTTTGATAAATGACTCCTTTACATTTTCAGTTTGTAGGCTTTTACATCAGACAATGAAAGTCAGGAATGTGCTGCTTCATGGTACAAGACATATCAGTCAAGGAGAAGCTTTCTTGCAAATATGTTGCTGGGGGTGGTGGGGGGCAAGTAGTGCCAGCAAACTCAATGCTCTAGCCTTGTTTGTTGCCAATATAGCACCCTGAGCCTCATTCTGGCCATGGAGAAAGTGAAAAGCTACATCCTCGAGTCTGATGAAGCAGGAAGTAAACACAATTTTTTGTATTATATATTGTATTTTGTATTAAATATAAATCAGTGACCATGGTTCCATCTAAAACTCATTCCACTCTTCTGGAAGCAAACTAAAAGTCATATAGATATTGAACTACCATAGTATTTCAAGGGATTTTAAATCATAAAGTATCTTCAAGCATTGGAAAGATGGTTTAGAGATTAAGGTGCTAGCCTGCAAAGCCAAAGGACCCAGGTTCAATTCTCCAGGACCCATGTAAGCCAGATGCACATGGTGGAGCATTTGTCTGGAGTTCGTTTACAGTGGCTTATGGCCTTGGCATGCCCATTCTTTCTCTCTATCTGTCTGTCTGTCTGTCTGTCTGTCTGTCTCTCTCTCTCTCTAATAAATTTTTAAAGAACCTCATTTTTTAAAAAAGTACCTTTAAAATCCACTCATGGAACTACAAAATCTCTAGGGAACAATTTGTCCCTAAAGTCACCAGTCAGTTCTAAAACCAGAATATATGGATTCCAATCCACTAATGAGCCTCTCCCCGTGCCACCGCCACTTTCTTCACTCTCCCATTGTTTTAGCTCAAGTTGTCACTCATGCAAACACCAATGTCTACTTTGCCTAGTTTACCATTTGAGCATCCTTAATCATAAACTCCAAAATTGAAAATGGCCCAAAATAAGATTTCAGAAATTTGGAATAGAGATGTCAACTTATACTGAGCACTGAGTTCCAGTAAAATACTGAGAACTTGATCTTATAGCCACTAACCCTTGTGTCCTGAAAACCCAAATCACCTCTGAGCTAAGAACTTGACCTCAAGCCTCTTGAAAATCATTCCTGCATGCATTAATCCAGATACCACGGCAAGCACCAACAGGCAGTCTCATCTCTCTCCCATTGCTCGTGTCGGCCCTGAAATACCTCATGGCTGCACCCTAGTTAAAAGGGAGGCTCTTGAATTCTACTCTCTGGCTCTGGCATCACACAGACCCACTGACTGAGCCTGGATCCAGCTTCAGTTCTAGGTGCAAGATTGTGTTGGTTCTCAGTAGCCTACTCTGCTACATCACTCTCTGTCCTGACTATGAGCAAACTATAGGGGTTTGGAATGAGACTTACAGGATTAGAGTTCTTAGATAACTGAAATGTTTGGAGGACCATTTCTGAAAGTGACCCAGGTTCTATGAGATACATATACTATTGCCTTATTGCCTTGGTATGCTACCTGCCTCCACAGTTCCACCTTGCTAAACTGTCTAACTGAAGACTTTGACTTTGTCTTCCCACTGGTGGGAGTTCAAAACCTAACTAATTATCAACATAGCCTATTTGGCAAGTTCTAGGCCAGGAAAAAGCCTGTCTCAAAAAAAAATGTGAATTGAACCTGAGGAACAACATCCAAGGTTGTCTGGTCTCCACATGCACAATACATGCACATACAAAAAATGAATAAATAAAATAAAAGGAAGCCTGCAATTTTAATGTATGAAGTTGCAAGGTGGTGGACATGATCCCTGTGCCTACTAGAAACATTGTTATAATTAACCACAGTCTTGTTTATTCAGAATCTGTAGTCTTTCCCCTATGATGTATTTGCAATGTACGATAAATGTCAAGGTGCGAGATAATGAGGAACAAATGAACAGTATCCAAAAGCATGAACCATCTGGAAAGAAAATAATATATATGTGATAGCATAATTGGTGGATTGCTTGTATTTTCTTCTCTTTAAAATTATTATTTTTCTTCAAATACCCATAGTTGTCCTTCCCTTTCCCCCAAGCATCCTTATTTGACCCTCTTTCTATCTGCTTTGCCCACACATATCATGGAAGGTAAATGTTATCACAGTCTTTGAATTTTCCCAGGTAAAAGAAATCAGTGGTGCTGATATAAGGAAGTACAAAGTCAATTCAGGCAGCCATCAAACCCAATGACATTTTGGAGGAGTCTAATAGGATAATTATTGTTTAAAGTTAAATTTGTCCAGGGGAAGAAAAAGAAAGGAAGAAAAATGATTGAATATTTCAATGGAATAGTGTATTCACCCTGAGCTACTATGGAAGCAAGGACCTGCATGATTTGACTAGCCAACATGCTCAGGAATTTTGCCCTGAGGGAGAGCCAAGTTCTTCAGACTTCTTGTGTTCACTCTGGTTTCTCACACACTTGGGAGTGCAAAAGACCACAAAACAATCTACCTTAGCCTCGGTGACAGATGTCTCTGGATCTCCCTCCTTCCATTCCTTTACCATCTGTGATTTCCTTTTTTAAAAGCTAAAAGCTCCTTTGTAGTCCTTGCTCCTAGATAAAAGGCATTCTGCTAGAAGCTGGGGCTATCAAGATGGAGTTCAGCCATCCCTCCAGCTCTACAGAGGATTGGTTTGAGGACCTGCCTGGATAAAAAGATCTTCAAGATGCTCAAGGCTTTATATAAAATAGTTATGGGTATGCAACTGTAACATTTCCCTCCCACATACTACCAAATCACGTCCAGATTACTTATAATACCCAGTACAGTGTAAATGTCGTGTAAAGAGTTGTGTGAAGAATATTGTTCAGGGTTAGTACATTCATGACCCCACAGTGAATACCTATTAAGTCCATTGAGGAGGGCCCTCAGGGAATGGGGGTGGAGGAAAGAGAACATAACAGTATAACCTGAGAGTAATATGGCCAGTATAGAATATATTCATACAGTGAAGTTCACAACTTTAAAAAAAAAAAAAGAATATTGTCCGGGGAATAATGACAAACAAAAAATACCTACGTATGTTCAAAATAGATATCATTTAAGATTTTCAATACATTCATTGAATATACAGATATAAAACTCATAGCTATGGAGGGCCAAATATGTATGTAGACCCATAAAAACACACATACTTGCACATAAAAACACTCAATCACAATCATATGTGCATATAAATTATCACATGCAGGCACACACAGTAATACTAGAACTGTAGAGCTTAGGAAGTAATTGCTAACATGGAGTTCTGTGCTGAGTCAAGTGAATGGGGAGGGGGGCTGTTCAGCGGGAAATCAGAGAACTTTGCGGAGGGCTTAGGTGCTGGGATGAAATCTGAAGAGTGAAGAAGAGGGCAGCCAACGGATGAGGCAGAACTTGGAGAGAAAGGAAAGCACAGAGAATAGGGACTGAAGAGACCAAGAACCAGGCACATTCAGGGGACTCACGTAGTAGTAGACACCCCCACATACACACACACACACACACACACACACACACACAGGTCATCTAGGCATGGTGTATAGGAAGCCCTGGGCATTTTCTCTGGGTCATTGAATCTGAAGGAAAATGGAATAAAATATGGCTTCCCTATACATTTGAAGATCCAGAGTCCTAGTAGCAAGGGGTTTGGTAAAATAAACATATTTTTCTATGCCACACACCTTGGTCTTGCTTATTATTGCAGTCAGGTTCATATTGTTGGCAAAAATCACCCAACCAAGAGCTGGTTTGGGGAAAAAAAAATGGGAGGCTTATTTTGGCTTACAGATTCTAGGGAAAGCTCCATGATGGCAGGGAAAACAATGGCATGAGCAGAGGGTGGACATCACCTCCTGGCTAACATTGGGTGTTCCACAAGAACAGGAGAGTATGCCAAACATTGCAAGGGGACACTGGCTATAACACCCATAAGCCTGCCCCCAACAATACACTGGCTCCAGGAGGCATTAATTCCCAAATTGCCATCAGCTGGGAATCTAGCATTCAGAATACCTAAGCTTATGGGGGACACCTGAATCAAACCACGACACTTATTCATACCTCCTTCTATGGCATTAAGCTATTCTTATGTCTGTATGAGTGCATAAACTAAGAATACCAGCAAACTTGTACACCAAAACAAAGCAAATAAATATTGATTTGTCTGTTTGAGCTTTGTGACAGCAGAGACTAACTTGCCTCCTCTTTCATACAAGTCATACCTGATTCCTCTCCATATCTCACTAGGCATGCATCCTTATCTTATTTATGGCATGAAAATAACATTTGGAAGTCTTTCTCCTTTTTCAAACCACTACACATGTCCAAGCCAACTTCCTACCTATACTCCTTATTTCCAATTTGCTCATCATCATCTAGGCCAACCAGAGACACCTTATGAAAATGGAAGTCAGATCATCTTAGCCCAGCTTTAAACCACCCAGAGGATTCCATTTTATGCACCGTAGCTGTCAGCAAATGTCCAGAGCCAAGTTCTAGGTGGCGTCTGAGTTCAAATATCTTTTTTTTTTTTTCATATGTCTTAGTTTTCTACTCTGTTAAATGGAATTGATAACTATAAAAGAAAACTGTGTTAACTTTTCATTAATATGACAAATATCTAAGCTAAATCAACTTATAAGCCGGGGAGGTTTATTAGGTCTCACAGTTTCAAGACAGACCTGCCCATGGTCTGTTGGTCCATGTTGCTTTGTGCTCGTGGTGAGGCAGCACATCATGATAGGGGGCAGAGGGAGCCAAACTGCCTGCTTCCTGGACTCTGGGAAGCAAAGAGGGAGTGCTTCAATACAACAGCCCCAGTAGAACCTAAAACCTCCCACATGACCCCGCCCCTTAAAGGCTCTATAACTTCCTAAAAGAGCCTTTAGGAGAAATTCTCAATCCAAACAGTAACACTATCCCATTCTGTTTGAGAGAAGATTAAATGTAGCTTGCACTGATACTATTTTTACTCAGGCAAAATGCAATCCCTTTTCCACGGTCCCTACCTATAATCTAAGATATAGTTCTGATCTACTTTGACCCTCACTAAGTAGGCAATAGGTAAACTTATCTCTTAATCGTTAAATAAACCAAAGTCACTTTAAGGTTGTCCCCCCCCCCTCGGATGTTCTTTATTTCAGATGTTATTATGCATAGATCTCCAAAGGGATGGTGTGGGTTTGAGTGTGAAATGTCCCCCTCCCCGCCCCCTGTAGCCTCATGTGTTTCTGATAGTAAGCCTCATACTCAGTCCCAGCCGATGGTGGCTTTGGAGTCAGAGATCTTGCTGGAGGAGGTGTGCCATTGGGGAAGGATACTGAAGTTTATTAATCCAGCCTTCTGCGTGTTCAATGCCAGCTCATTCTTGCTGCCACCTCCCAGCTGATGTAACAAGATATGATGTCCAGCTTCTGCTCTGCCATGCCATAATACAACTTCCCCTTGGCACTGTAAGCCATGAACCCTTTCTTCCCATCAGCAACTTCTGGTCAGGTATTCTGTCCCAGTAAGGTCAAGGTAATTACAACAAAACCTCCCTTTTTAACTCAGCCACTACTAGAAATGTTGCCATCTAGACCCCACTGGCTTCCTCTCCCTCTCCCCACTTCCCCTCCCTGTCCCTTTCATCCTCTGTGTTACTCTCATTCCCTTCCTTCCTCTCTGCCCTTACTGGTGGCCTTAAAATAGTCTTTATTTTTATCAGAACTGATTTATTTATTGTTCTGCTCATTTACTGTTCACTTTTCTCTAATCCAAAGAAAAACTTTGTGGCAGTGAAACCATGCAGAACTGTGTCTGACTTGTAGAAGGAACTGAGACCATATGTGCTGGATCAGTGAATGAATCAATCCATGTACTTAATACCCTACATGGATGTAATGGACACATGTAAGTCAGCTCTAACCACTCCTGGAAATGGAAACAAACTGAAGTTTAAGGAAACTCAGTCTCTGCCATGTGACAGATGTGAAACTCTAATGCCATGAGATCCAATTAGCATCCTCTTGAAAGGGCATTATTCTTGGATATGATTACACCATCTGTCCTAAAACACTTTCATGATTCATGATCAGATAAGCACTGAACCCCATTTGGCAGGTCTCATAAAGTGACTCTGTCTTCCCACTGGGTCCTAGCCATGTGTAGGCAGTGTTGTGATATTTTCGAATGAAATAGAGGCTCAAATGAAAAACACATCAAGCACTGAGATGACATGGGCTGGGTTGAACTATTGTACTCTGCAAATTTCCAGGGGGTTACCAGAATAAAGAGAATAAATGTAAGTCTAGGAAAATGTGGGGAAACATTGCTTAGTGGGAGACTATGAGACTCCAGTTTTATGACCCTCGGAGACATTGCTGGCAGTTCTAATCAAATATACTTGAACAGACATTCTGAGCACACCCCACTAACATAAGGTAGAAGGTCCTAGAGGACCTGATTATATTAGAGGATGAACTTAAGAAAACTGTAAAGGTAAAAAATAATAATAAAAACAGAAAACTGTAAAGGGAATGTCCAGTGACCATCATTCCTTTTCCTTCTGGAAAGAACTCCAGTCTCCCTTTAGAACACTTACTCCCCAGTCTTCATCCTTGTGGCTTAGGTGGGATCACTCTCTATCCTAAGGATCAGTGTACGAGTGCAACCAATCAGTGTCCCACCCACTGGCCACATGGTTATTAGTTCAGACATAAACATGGGATCTTTTGATTGCTTAATATTTTTTTGAGTTCTTTGTAGATTCTAGATATTAGTCTTCTGTTGGTGGCATAGCTGGTGAAGATTTTCTACCATTCTGTGGGTAGTCTGTTAGTACTTTTATGGTTTGTCTGTCAGTGCAATAAATTTTTTGTTTCATGAGATCCTGTTGGTTGAGTGATAGTTTAATTTCTTGGGCTACTGGGTTCCTATTCAAGAAGTCTTTTCCCACTTCTGTATCATAGAGAGTTCTCCCTATTCTTTTTATACAAGTTGTTTAAAAGTTTCAAGTCTTATACTGAGGTCATTAATCCATTTGGCAGTGACAGAGGCCCTAAATATACCCCACAGTGAATACCAAAGCACCTACTGAGGAGGGCCTCAGGTGATTGAAGACCAGGGGTGAAGGGATATAGGAGTATAACCTATGTAAAAAATATTATATATCCATGAAGAAGGGATTCAGAGGAGGGAGGATTTGGGAGGGGGGAAAGACAGAATGATGGGAAGTGAATATAATCATAGTATATTGTTAATATTTATGAAAGTTGTCAGTAAAATAATTAATAAAAATTTTAAATGCAATATTTTTTAAAACATGACCTACTGCAAACTATAGAAAGAAACACTTGGATTTTTTTCCAGAAATAATTGAGATAGAGAAGTCAACTGTCCTTAGAGTTTGCTAAGCATTTTGGGACTAAAAGCATTCGGTTTTCATTCTCTTGGAGAGAATGAAACAATTTAGCAAGCTGAGAAACAGCAAAATGGATTTCAAAAGCAACCAGGGCTCTAGCTAGAACTACATACTTCAATGACATGAACCCCAAATTCCTAAAGCCCTTTCTCATAATTAAACTCTATGGCAAAATAAAACTAGATATTTGAGCCAGGCATAGTGGTGCCCACCTTTAATCCCAGCACTTGACATGCAGAGATAGGAGGATTGTTGGGAATTGACGGTCAGCCTGAGACTACATAGTGAGTTCCAGGTCAGCCTGGCCTAGAGTAAGACCCTACCTTGAACACAACAACAACAAACAGCCATAAAATGATAAATATTTGAGGCTGGTGAGATATCTAAGTGGGTAAAGTACTTGCTGCACAAGTATGAGGATATAATTTTGGACACCCAGCACAAACGGTGGTGGGTGTCCACAGGCCCAGGGCTTGGGAGTTGGGCAGGAAAGTCCCCAGGGTGCCAGAAGTATGAGGAGCCAAGAGCGAGATTACACATGCGGCAGGCCCATGTATATGGGTCAGACATCCAATTAGGATGAGTCTTGCTATCAAACTCCAGTGTGTAAGGGAGACTATCTGATTGGCTTGTGGACTGAAGGAGGGGCCAGGCCACCCAGGTATGCTGAGCTGAGGAAGAGCAGGAAGTTGCCATCCATCCAGGAGTTGTTGCTTGCAGCCATCTTGGATAAGACTGGATCACATGCAGGCTCCAATCCTGCCAGTTCAGTCAAGGTGGTATCTCCCTGAGCCTTTGTCCCTAGTTGACTACCTATGAAAAAAAGAAAACATTCTTTCTCCTGTTGCCCCTTCAGTATTTAAAGCACAATCATGTCAGCCTATTCCGGTGGGATTTCCTATCACTGGCACCCAAGCGCAATTCAAGGATCCCAGGCTTTGATTATCAGTAACTTACTCAGGAGTTTATAAGCCACAGAACTGAGAACCAAATCTGTGTTGACTCCCAAACCCAATGTCTCATCTACTGAATTGTTCTATTGCCTTAAGAAGGGCACCATAAAGAGATTCCATTCCTCCTTAGAGCTATACCAGATGCTTTATAGGCTCTTGAAGCTTCTACCATGCTATATATCTCCCTACAGATGATTGTAATACCCTATCCTCGAACTAGAAAGGAGCAGAATCCTCCTGTGGCAGCAAACCCAGGCCCCCTCTTATGCTCTGAACTCCATAGCAATGTCAACTGTGAGTGTACATTCTAAATATAGCCATGACGTCCTGCTCGCCTCTATTTCCTGAACACAGATCAACAGTGAGGTGGGAGAGAACAATCTCCTTAGCTGGGAGCCCAACACATAAGAAATAAATGAACTGTCTAAGATATTGGCTGTTTTCTCTTGCTTGTTTGTTTGTTTGTGTTTTTAATTCCTCTTATCTCTGAAATATACTATAAAGACCACATCTTGGATATGTCAGAGTCTCCCACAACCTCCAACACTATGCCTGACGCATAAGAAAGCATGTTGAATGGCCAATTCGGGACCTTTTTCTTGTGCTGGTTCGCTTTCGTTATCTATCTCCTTCCAAATCCAATGCTTCTAAATCTGATATTAGGAAGTCCTTTTCTGAGCTTTATTTAACTCCCCTAAGATATTTGTTTTCACAGATGTGTGTCACATGCGTTGTGTGGATTGGCTGTGAAATTAACCTTGAATATCAGCTCACCCCACATTTAAAATAAAATGGCAGCTGGGAAGAACAGTGAGTGGGGAAGATGATCATAAACAGAGCTAGAAATAGAACCAATTTGAGCATCTGGCAGAGAAGAGGCTGTGTCAGGAGGGAAGGGGCATAGCCCTGGGTCTGGAAATGACTGAATTTAATGGGAAAAGGTGATACTTGGAATACAGTTTGGAGTGAGTTTATGGAGCTGTCAGCACTACAGAGACTGAGTGAGGAGGATGCAAGATACCCAAAGCAGACCTCTGGGGAGGGGGTTCGCATTCATCACCAACTTACACAGACAAATCCTAGAGTTCGGTGTCCTCAACTTCAGAGACAACTAGGTGAACAGAACACAACTCAGCCGTGATGAACTCTACAAAGTTCGTAGTACTTTCCTCTCTGGGCCCTTGTGCATGCTCACTTCTCTGACAAGAAATTTCTTCCGGGGCAGGAGAGATGGCTTAGTGGTTAAGGCACTTGCCTGCAAAGCCTAAAGTCCAAGGTTCAATTACACAGGACCCACATAAGCCAGATGCACAAGGTGGTGCATGCGTCTGGAATGCGTATGCAGCAGATCGAGGCCCTGGCACACTCGTTCTCTCTATATATCCACCTCTTCCTTTCTCTCCATCTCTCAAATAAGAGAAATAAAATAGTTACTTAAAAAATAATGTTCTGCTGTCCCTTCCCCATTTGCTTGGCTAGTACCTCAGACCTCACCTCCTCAGAGAGACAACGTACACATCATAGTTGCCCCCTTGCCTCCAATCTTGCACTATCACATACTACGCCACACAACAAGGCATTTTAATCTAGGTCAGGGATCAACCTCCTTTATACTGCCTTATGGCTTTGTGCAGAGTATCCACTGTGATATTCAGATTCCTCAGCAGTCCTGAGAGGTCATGGGGGTGTCTTATCTACTACATTCAACACAAGACAGACAGTGAGTGAAAAGAAGTTGAAAGACACATGAGGACCAGACTCGTGATGCTCAGGATGTGAGGTCCTATACAAACTCAATGTCTTCCCTCTCTACAAGGCTGCCTGCTGGAGCAGCTTCAAGGAGAGACTGTGCATGCACCTGAGACATAGAGATCTGTGGGGAAATTTGTCATTTAGGGAAATCTTCAGGGGAAAAGTGGATTTCCTTATACTAGTGATCATTTTGAATAGAAAAGTTATTTTTACTCTTTCACCTTTATGCCAAATTACAAAATGGAATTGGTCATCTTCTGGGGTTAACAAGGCTAAGAAAAACAAGGGAGTCTGCAGAGAAGACCAGAAAGTCCCCTTGCAGACCTCGCATTCTGTCTTCCTTCCTTGATACATGCAAGACAGAAAAGGGCACGACAGGACAACTATTGCATGTGCTCGGCCTCTTTCATACAAACACAATGATGAAAAGACTACGTTCACTCAGTCTTACTGGGTCCTGCATTCTCTAGCTCCAGAGGCCTTGTCTCAAAGTGTTGAAAGTCTTGGGGGGTAAATAAATGAAAAAAATCCTGTTCATTTGCTATGATTCCCTTTCTTATTCCAAACTTACATATTCCATGGAGATGGAGGGCTTTCAGCTTATGTTATGATTTGTATTTCTTGAGGTTACCAATGTTTGCTTTTTGTTGTAGCAGGCTCTTTCTCTTGCGACTGGTTTTCTGTAAGGTTCTTTGAGCATCATTATCATCACATCATAGCTATTGCTGTCTCACTGGCAGCAAGCCTTGTATACCCTATAGCGTTTTTATACACTTTGGTGTCTAAACCATCATTATCTGGCAGCTTAGGATTTGCTTTTGTCCAGATCGTGGAGGTTCAATGGTCTGGAACTACATTGATGTTAAATCCCTGGCTTTCAGTGAATTTGGACCCCACACCTAGTTTGGACATGGATCTGGAATTTTCATTTCCCCTCAATAACTTCAATGCTGGTGGACAGAGAACTTCTAGTCCCTGAGACCATGGGGGCTGTGGTTATTGGGGAGGCTGGGTCCCTCCAGGCTCTCCTCTCCCTGACCCTCGCAGGCCTCTGGTGGACAGGAAATAAAATCTCAGTCCATCTCAGTCTACAAACCACAGCCAGCAGCCAGCAGTGTAATCCCTTTATCATTTTTACTCTGGCCACCCTCAGTGTTTATGGCACCTCAGGGCTTCCCTTTTTCTTCTTTCAAGTACAGTGGCTTTTTACTGTTTGATTTTATACAGAGTATCTGTGTCTTGTAGTGAACAAACTGTCACCAGAAAGGTTGCCAGAAAACCCAGACAGAGGCTTAGAAAACATAGTAAAGAATTTTGATTTCTTCCTTTACAAAAACAGCAGGGATGCTAGAAGCTTCCACAGCAACTTCCTTACTAACAGTGCTAACAGGGAAATGTCTGGACCAAGCAGTGCCCATGTGATGCCCTCAAAACAGGTGAAGTCCTGACTGGGCCTTGAAAGCACCCTGGGGCGTGAGCAACTGGACAGATTCCTCAGGAGTTCACTCTTCCTGCCAAGTGGACAGCACCCCTGTGTGGAGCAGGAGCAAGGACGAGGAAAATCAAAGATGTCTCAGGAAATGAGGACAGCAGGATCAAGGAAGCAATGTCCAGAAACAAAGGACTGGCACCCAGAGAATGAAGTGAATGAGCAGGAACACTGCCCTGTCCCACCCCATGACATCCACCGACCCGCAAGGCAAGGAAATAGTGAGTGATGGGGAGCAACTCAGAGGCTTTCTCCATTCAGCATTGGCTTTCTCTTTTTCCACATTAATGCACTTAATACGTTGTTTTCAGCTTTTTTGTTTTGTTTGGTTTTTGTTGTTATTGGGGGAGGGAGACAGAAGTCGTAATCCACAGCCCAGATTAGCCTGAAACTCACTGTGCAGCTCAGGCTGACCTCTAAATCCCAGCAATCCTCATGCCTCAGCCTCCCAAGTGCTGAGATGACTGAAATGAGGCCCACGCCCAGTTTACGTTTTCATTTTTTTGGAGCAGCTTTAGCTTTACAGAAAAGCTGTCTAAAGTGCCCTCTTTCCTCCTCTACGATTTACATCTCATTTAGTGTGACACACTTGTTATAACTGATAAACAAATGTGAAGATACGATTACTGATGGAAGTCCACTTACATCTGGGGTCACTACTCATGTCATACCTCCAGTGGGTTCTGACAAATGTATAATTGTTTGTTTCCACCACTATAATTACACTATCATACAGAATCCCTTTACTAAAATATTGTCTCATTTTAATGCATGTATTTATAAATATGTACTTACCATATATGACTATTATTTCCCCTTCTGTGTCAATAGTTAAGACAATTGAAAGCAGAAATTTGGACAAGTATGTTGTGGCTTATATACAAATATCTCCCATAGGCTCATGTGTTTTGAACACAGCTGGTGGCAGTGTTTGGATGCTATGGATCCTTTAGGAGGTGAGGGTTAGCTAGTCTTCTAGTGAGTTGCCAGGGGTTGGACCTTGAGGATTATAGTGGGCACCACTTCTTACCCACCTTTACTACTTCCAGACCCAGGAACATTTGAGGAAGCCACATCACAAGTTCCCACTGACCCAGACCAAACTGATCCCAGCTGCCATGCCTTCCCCACCATAGTGGACTGCATCCCCCATGAGCCAAAATCAATGCTCCCTCACTTCAGTGGCTTCTGTCAGGTGTGTGTCACAGTGGTGACAGAAGTAACTAATACAAAATATTTGCACACCAACATAGTTCAAAAGATGGAAATAGCACAAATATCCCTCAATGAATGAATGGAAAAACAGGACGTATCTACACATAAATGTGGTGATTTATAACATATACAGAGAGTAGAACGTCACTCAGCCATGCTACAATACAGTCATTGTTCTGAGTGTAGTAGACTAGTCGTAAAATGCCACATTCTAGATGCTCCACTTAAATGGAGTACCTAGAAAGAGTGAAAATCATACAGACATAAAGGATAACAGAAGTTATAAGGAACAGACTTTATCACTTAATGGGTACAGAGTTTCAGTTTGGGGTGATGAAAAGCTCTAGGAAGGATGGCACAGATGTCCATACAGCAGTGGGAATGAATTTGCTGCTGCTGAGCTACACACTAAAAATAGTTATAGTACTCAGTTTTATGTTGCATACATTATAAATCTGATCTCCAAAAGATAATTTTTATTTGCTTTCTTCTTTTAACATTTTGCTGGGGTTTTTTAAAGTTATTTGTTTTACATGTGTGCACATGTCACAGCCTGTATGTGGAGGTCAGAGGACCTCAAGGTATCTGTGTTCAACCCTCTGAGACAGGGTCACTTGCCACTGCAGCCTTGAGCTTCAGATTGTCTCTAGCTTTACGTGGGTGCTGAGGAATTGAACCTGGGTCATCAGGATTTGCAAGAAAGCACTTTCAAAATGCTGACCCATCTCCACAGTCCTAAAATTTTGGGTTTGGGGGGAGGGTTTTTTTTAATATTTACTTATTTGCAAGGAGAGAGAGTAAGATAGACAATAGACATGTCAGGACTTCTTGCCAATGCATATGAACTCCAGATGCATGCTCCACCTTGTACATCTGGATTTACAGGGGTATTAAGGAACCCAACCTGGGCAGTCAGGCTTGGTAAGCAAGCGACTTTAACCACTCAGCAATCACCTCAGGCCCAAAATTTTGTTTCCACTTGGCACATAAAAATTATGCATGTGTGGTGCTTAGTGTATACACTGTGCAACCAAGTTATATATCTCTCGTTTCTTTGTGGTGATAGAGAAGCATTGGCGTCAGTTGTCACAGAGGTCACATGAGGTGACTGGCACACTTGGTTTATGGAGACATTTGCTTACTATACTATCTTTGTCTCTGGTGCTACTCAGTGTGGTCTACTCTGCCAGCCTATGCACACTGCATGACAGCAAAATCTGAGCTGTACCAGCCCAGGCCATGGCATGGAACAGTGGGCACTCACTATTCTTCCAGAGACGATGGAGGGGAAGGACAAGCAAGGGACAGCCCAGCAGCCATGGCCAGTGCCAAGAAGGAAGCATTCCTCTGCTGGTCCATGGACCACGTGCTGGTTGGGAGGCATGGCTGGAACAACCAATTTCTTCTCTGACAGCCCACAGTCCTCCCTGGCTTTGGCTTCAATGCACCCTCAGCTGTTGACATTCTTCACTGGTGGCAGAACAAAGGCACCATTCTCCCACGTGTTTGAGTTGTTGGCTTTGACAACTGAAACCCAACTGGAGGCATTTTTTTTTTAATCTCACTGCGCACTCCTCCCTCCACCCCCAATCATATTCTCACTCTATTCCTGCCAACCCATAATGACACTGTGGTCCCATTCCTCCTGCTCTGCCTGCCTTTTCACCCCTCCCTAACCCCACTCCCTCAGCACCCAGGTGGAAAGTAAAAGACAGGTTTGGCAATGCTGGAAGTCCTATGTTGAAGTTGGAAATAAATTAAAATGAGCAAGCTGCAGAAACACAACAAGGCCCCATGCCCAAGGCCTGACAAGCCACCCACACCACTTCTCTCTGCTCCCAGCAATGTGTTATGATTGCAGAGCTGAGTCACCTACACCAAATAATAGTAATTCCGTTCAATCTTGTCAAAAATCAAAAGTGTGCAGCCATCTGGCTACAGGCTTACTCACCTATTAAGGCCACCACTGACACACTGCCGGCAGGAAAGGTCACAGAGAGTAGGTGGGTAATAGGGAGGTTACGGGAAGAAGTATGGCACTAAGTTGCTTTAAGACTTGGGTTGACAACTTTGCCCCTATCCTGTCATTTTGAAATAAGTTGAAGGCAAAGAGCACAATGAGGTTAAGACCAGAATCTCCCTTTTCTTCTGTCTGCTCATTCATGTGTATCTCTCTATTGCCAAACCTCCTCACTCTAACTCTACCATTTTTCTCTACTGATCTAGAGGCTATGATTTGAGATAAGAGACCACAAGAAGGGACCAAGAGGTGGTGAGAAGAAAAGGAAGCATGCAGCATAAAATGGAAAGGGGGATATGTTGTGGGGGGCACAGGGGAGAGAGGGGAGGTAACAAAAACAATATTTGAAAACACCATAAGGAAATCTAAGTCTTAGTATGCCAATTAAATAAATAAATAATGAGTGAATGAATGAAATTACCAAATAAGAAGGGGATGCTTCTGAGACAATCCTGGCTCCGTATGCTACAGAGTTAGCTGTCAGAACTTACGACACCAAAAGCCAAGTCATAGCAGCCAATTCCCCTACCTAAGAGGCTCCATTGTGAGCTGTCAGCCTCCAGTTTTATACTCACATTGCCTCATTTCTGGGCATTTTCTTGTTAGCTATTAATAAGTAATATTAATAACAGCATCTGCTTAGTGCTTTATATGTATCATATCACCTAATCGTCCCAAGAACTTCTTAAGCTACATTACAAATATACTTACATTTTTAAGCACCAAACACCTTCAAACAGATTTCCTTTATGCAGAGAAGATATCAGCACTTTCTAAGGTTGGGTATCAGAACTGTTTCCCATGCTCATTTGAGCATGCTCAGTGAGCATACATACAATCACATGACCCATCCTGGGCCAATCAGATGCGCTCAAAAAAAATCCTTTGCGATGGTCTCTCCCAGACCACGTAGCACCAGGTGAAACCGCTGTGGAGAAAATGACCGCAGGGACATGAGGACAAATTGCAGTGCAGCAGTCCTGTGATACGACACAGACACTGCACCCTGCAAATCTAGCTCCCTGGTGCTTCGAGAACGCCAAAAGCTACCAAATATGCTTTCCCAAACTCCTGCTAGGCTTTCTGGGAGTCTTGAGTACTTTGAAAACCCTGGTTTTTAGGTATAATTATTACCAAGCATAATATACTATTAATATCCCCCATTTATAGTTGAGGACACTAGATTTAAGCACACTAGGTTATTTGTCCAAGGCCACATAATTATGTGGCTTAAACTCAGATGTCTTTGACCCCAAAACACAGAACACAAGTTCTTTGCTCTTTTTGCATTTTGTTTTGTTTTTTTAAAGTACGGTCTCGCTTTAGCCCAAGCTGACTCAATAGTCTCAGGGTGGCCTCGAACTTACTGTGATCCTCCTCTACCACTGCCTCCCAAGTGCTGGCATTAAAGGCATGTTCCACCACTCCTGGCCACACAAGTTCTTATTTTAAAATACTGCTGCCAAAAGTGGGAATATAGCTTAGTTAATGGAGTGTTTTCCTAATATACACCAAGCTCTGGGCTCAATCCGTAGCTCCACATGAAACCATATATGGTGGTACATGTCTGTAATCCCAATACTTGGGAATTGGAAGTAGGAGGATCTTAAGTGCAAGGTTAACCTTGGCTACATAGGGATTTGAGGCCAGCAGTGGGACGTATGACATACATGAGTATCAATAACTAATTAAAAGAAAATAGTGGGCTAGAGAGATGTCTTAGCAGTTAAGCCCCCCCTCTCTCTCTAAAATAAAATGAATAAATAAATAAAAGAAAATAGTAAAATATTGCTGCAATTTATCATATCACTACTCTTTAGGTCAGTATTTTTGCTTCCATAAAGATATTTCAGGGCCTCAAAGAAGTTGAGCTATTTTCTCAAGGGCACACAAATATAGCTGCCATTCAATCCCAGGGCCACCCACTTCCTGACTCTTTCCTAGGCTGCCAGATGCTCCATCAAGTCCTGACTCAGCACCCACACCCACTCTGACTCCAAGCTTTCCTAGCACTCCCTGGAATGGTCCCTTTCCTCTCCTATGTGGGTGGTGTCTCTGCTCCTCATTGCCTCCTACCTCTGCCTCTTCCCTAACCTAAAATGTACCTTACATTCTTCCCACTTTTTTGAGTGTGTGTGTGTGTGTGTGTGTGTGTGTGTGTGTGTGTGTTTATCATGTGGTGTGTGTTTGATGGGGTATGCACACATATGTGCCCTTGTGGCACACCATGCACTCACCTTCCACAGGGTGAGCTCACCTGCAGTGGCTGGAGCAACAAGTCAGGTTCCCACTCCATTGTTCTTCTACTCGTTCTTGTTTGAACCAGAGTCTATCAGTGATCCTGGAGTCCTAGAGCTTGATGGGTGATTTTGCAAGGAGGAGAAGGTGCAGGGTGCTCTAGTGAATTCCCATCTCTGTTCCCTACAAGACTGGGATTACAGGCATGCATGGCCATGCCCAGATGTTTAGCATGAGTCCTGGTGATTGGAAATCGGGCAGCCTCAGGGGCCCTTTGACCCTCATTCTTACACAGGAAGAACATTTAATTGCTGAGCCATCTCTCCAGCTCTCCTCACTTTTCATCTAAATTATATCACCTTTTCTGGAGCCACAACTTGTCACCTGTTTCTTGAAGACACAACTTTCTGAACTCCTGTAAGTGGACATCTGCCTTAGCTACTAATTTGGGGTTATCATCCTTTGCTTCCTGGCATGGTTATTATTCAGTTGGGTCTTTACTATCACAATAACAACCCTTGGCAGGCAGACACTTGCCTCTTATCTTGTGACATTGCACTTATTTTGTGCCAAGCTAAGTACTGTGCATACAGTAGACACTCGAGAAATAATGCTAAACAAATACATGACTACAAAGCAGTCAACTTGCCCTAATTAACAGTACAATCTTTGCAACATCATCTGTAGTAGTCAACTTCAATGGTGCTGGGATGAACCTCTAGACCAGACAGTTATGGGAGGAAGAAATTTATTGAGGCTACAGATCTAGATGTAGTTCCATAATGGCAGAAGAATCTGACCCCCGTTCACAGGTCCTCGCAGATAGGAAAAAGCAACCACCACCAACACAAGCGAGCATACTTCTGGAACCCCAGACAGAACTTAAGCACTTTGCATATCTTAGGCTGGAATTCAGATCCTCCTTAGGGCTAGACCCCATGGTTTTCCCACAGATATACTTCCTCCAGCCAGGAGGCTAGAGATACAAGAAGCTTTAATAAAATCGAATCTATTGGGGGACATTCATTCAAACTACCACATTCCACCCCTGACCTCCAATAGATTCATAACCATCTCACATTGCAAATTGTATTCAGTCCACCTTCAAAGGTCCCTATAGTATTTACCAACTTAAAACAGTTCTAAAGTCCCAAGTCTCATCTGAGATTTAAGATAGTCTATTAGCTGTAAGCCCTGTAAAATCAAAACAAGTTATATACTTTCAACATATAAAGGCACAGAGTAAACATTTTCAACTGCAATAAGACATAGCAAGGAGAGATTGTAACAATGAAAACTCAATAGCCATCAAGAAAACAATCAACCATCTGCAGTTCAAGTCCAATATCAAAACCAGTGGACAGTAATAAGTCTGTAAAACTTTCCAATTCTGCCCCTCCAGCTAGGCTGAGTAACCAGGGAAAATTTCCATCATGAGTCAGCAGTGCTGTGTGGTAGCCCTTGCACTGTCCTGGTATATCGAAACATCTTTGGGTTTCCACTGCAAACCACGGTCCATCTTCCAATGGCTTCACCAGCCTCTCAGGGTCATCACACTCTGCCTCATGCCACATCTCAGCAGCTGCTCCTGGAACCATGAGCACTTCATGACCCACTCCACACATTTTTCATGCTTCTGAAACCAATACCAGGTATGCAGGACATAGCCATATTTTAATTCAGGGATGAAATAAATTGTAACCTTGAAGAATATGTTCCTTCTTTCCAAAAGAGTTGGCAGTCTTTACCATTCAGTCTTTACTGGGTGAAATCACCTCAGGCACCCTTTCCATTGTTTCAGTGTAAAGTTGTTGGGCCATCTTCATTCCAATGCTAATGTATTTGACAATAACAGCTTCAGCAACCAGTCTCAATGCCCATAATTTTAAATTTACTTGAGTTTTTCTGACTTTAAACCTTAAATTTCTCAGTTCCATATCTTTAGCCAAGCACATTGGTCCATTACACATTTAACCTTGATTAAACTCTCTGGGAAAGGACAATAAAATGCAGCCAACATTTATGCATGTAGCTCAGTTCCAACAAAATTTTAAGCAGTCTTTCTGTATAGTTCTCTCTGCACTTAGCATTTTCAAACTTTCACAAGAATAGTCCATAAACTTTGGCTTACCACTCTGGAAGGCATCTTCAGTTGCAAGTACCAAGTCCATGCCCATCCCTCAAAAACAAAAGTTCCAAAAGACCAAAATCCACATGAATAAATTCATCTCAGCAATTCTACCCAAGCCCTGGGTACCAGCTTCTGTAGTAGTCAACTTCAACAATGCTAGGATGAACCTCCATACCAGACAGTTATAGGAGGAAGGGATTTATTGAATCTTACAGGCATAGGGGAAGTTCCATAATGGCAGAAGAAGCTGACGCCCTTTGTCAGATCCACACAGAGAGAAAAAAGCAACCACCAACAGCACAAGCACACACGCTTCAGATACCCCAAGCAGATCTCAAGTACTTCGCATATCTTAGGCAGGAATTCAGATCTGTCTTAGGGATGGACTGTAGAATCCACCCACAGCACACTTCCTCCAGCCAGGCAGCTGGATAGTCAAGAATCTTTAATAAAACTTAATCTACTGGGAGTCGTCCATTCAAACGACCACATCATCTTAATACTGTTTGTTTAGCTCTGCCCTACACTTTCAGTAATGTAGATGTTTAAGATGGAAATTTATAATACTGTTAGTCCAGAAAGCTGATTCTGTGGGAACCAAGCTTCTGTGCACAAGATAAATGGTATCAAGTGATCCACCAATAGGAAAGTTCTAGAATTTCCAAACTGCCTATGGCAGAGGCAAGTCCTGACATCATTAACTATTCCACCCACATATCATCTCTGTCTACCAACAGCAGCAGTGTGCCATCCTGATAGACCAGCCTCTTTCCTTTTTTCCCAAAATCACATTGCAAAGTCATCTGGCTTATGCTCTGCCACCTATTCCTTGCACTGTCCTGGTATATCGAAACATCTTTGGGTTTCCACTGCAAACCATGGTCCATCTTCCAATGGCTTCACCAGCCTCTCAGGGTCATCACGCTCTGCCTCATGCCACATCTCAGCAGCTGCTCCTGGAACCATGAGCACTTCATGACCCGCTCCACACATTTTTCATGCTTCTGAAACCAATACCAGGTATGCGGGACATAGCCATATTTTAATTCAGGGATGAAATAAATTGTAACCTTGAAGAGTATGTTCCTTCCTTCCAAAAGAGTTGGCATTCTTTACCATTCAGTCTTTACTGGATGAAATCACCTCAGGCACCCTTTCCATTGTTTCAGTGTAAAGTTGTTGGGCCATCTTCATTCCAATGCTAATGTATTTGACAATAACAGCTTCAGCAACCAGTCTCAATGCCATCTCTGAATCTCCCAACTTCTTCATTGGTTTTGCTCATGCTCCTTTAGGTTCCCACATGCTGATCTATCTTTCTCTCTCTCTCTCTCTCTCTCTCTCTCTCTCTCTCTCACACACACACACACACACAAACACACAAACACACACACTATTATGTCAGTATGTTTCAAGCCCCAATACCCACTGTGACAGTATCAGGAAATAGAAATAGAAAATAGAGGCTTGGTAGGTCATGGGGGTATGTTCCTTGGGATAAGGGTAGTACATTAGTACCTTTTTAAATAGAGCCTCTCTCTCTTCTCTTTCTCTCTCTCTCTCTCTCTCTCTCTCTCTCTCCAAGGTGAAAACACAAGAAGATACTCACTGTGTCAGAAAAAGCAAGAGGACAGGAGAAGAGTGCTTTTATTTTCTGGTCATGAAGTGACTGTTTCATTCATGACCACACCACAGCTTTCATTACCAGTGCAAGACCTACACAATATTGAGTCTACCAACATTCTGTCATAGAAGGTGGGGGAGGGCAAGAGAAAAAGACATGAAACTAGAAGAGGATCTAATAGGAAGTAAAAGGGGGTTGGTGAAAGGAGATGGATAAAGGAGGACAAAAGAAGGTAATGGGAGGGGTTCGTAATCAAAATACATTATGTGTATGTATGAAAATTAAAAATAAAAAAATATTTTTTAAAGAAAAGAAGAAAATCATACCTACACGCCAGGAAGAAGACCAAAGAACCTTTAGCATAACCAACCATGGTTCTAGGCACCCAGCCTCCAGAGCTGTAAGGAATAAATTTCTCTTATTTAATGGTCATAGTCTATGATAAACTCTTATAACTAAGATATTCACATTCATATCTGTTTAAGCGTTTTCTTATATCACAGCATGCTGGCCCCTCCAATGTATCTGAGGCAGACAGATACCATTGTATGACCCCCAACTCTCACCCATAATCCTCTCCCCACTAGGTACCTTCCACTGAGGGCTAGCCTCTGGTCAATAAGATGTTATCAGTCTCTTGAGATCTCATTCCCCCTTTACCCTTCTTTCTTCCTTATTTCTGCCAGGAGGCAACAAGTACAGTGTTAAGGACTTCACTCTAAAAGAAAGGATGTAGAAAAACTTAAAAGAGCCTGGATTCCTGTAAGCTGCTCTGCATGGCCTACACTTCCTACTTCTTTTTTTTTTAATTTTTTGTTGTTGCTGTTTATTTGTATTTATTTATTTGAGCACGACAGGCAGAGAGAGAAAGAGGGGGAGAGAGGGAGAGAGAGAGAGAGAGAGAGAGAGGAGGGTGGGCGCGCCAGGGCTTCCAGCCACTGCAAATGAACTCCAGATGCACAAGGGGTGCTCCCCTTATGCATCCGGCTAACATGGGTCCTGGGGAATCGAGCCTTGAACCGGGGCCCTTAGGCTTCACAAGCAAGCACTTAACTGCCAAGCCATCTCTCCAGCCCACACTTCCTACTTCTTATGGTATGAGACAACTCAGACCTGCTCAATGAAGTCACAGTCATTGGTTATCAGGTTTAGATCTACTTGCCTCACTGTTTAGTACAAAATTTTTAAGTCTCCACCAAAAAAAAAAAAACAGGCCACAAAATTATAGTATGGTGCACGGTGCTGTGAAGTATAATGGTTCATTATTTTTTTCTGGGTACATGTGTCTATTGTATGCATGTGTGTATAAGCATGTGTGTGTGTGTGTGTGTGTGTGTGTGTGTGTGTGTGTATGCACATGTGTGTATGTGCATGTGGAGGCCAGAGGTTGACTTTGTAGGAGACAGAAATTGCTTAGGGTTACAGGAGCCCAAAGTAAATAGCTTTGTCTTGGCTAAATGTGGGAAATGTCCTGGGGCCTTTAGAGGACAATCTAGGTCATTCCTCCTTACTAGAGGTCAGAAATGCCAGAAACATCTGGACTTTTATCTCTGCCCCCTTAGGGAGTCCTTCTACTCACTTCTGAGAAGACCATTCCGAGAGGATTAAGATTTCTGGGATGATTGCCCTTTTCCAATGATTGTGACTCCAGATACCTGCTGACAGGACTAACTGGCTAAACCAGCTACCCATCCATGCAGTTCATAAAAAACTCCAACCTCTCAAACACCCTCCTTCCTCCCTGGGCAAGAGCTCTGTCTTACTTCCTTCTCTTAAGTATGGGGACTTAAGCTTTCCTTCCTAAAACTCTAAGATAATAAAATCTTTCTGAACCTTATCTTCTCTTTTTTTTTATTAGCTATTGATATACTCAATGTGTAAACAGCACATGGTGGTACCCTCATCCCTGCCCCCCTCTGAAGGGACCCTCCTCGCTGGAGATGCTGGTCATCCCCATGGGGATTGTGTGTCATGCATTGTGGGGGGAGCCATCAGTTATGAGGAAGAGGCAATGTCTCTGTGCATAATGTTCCAGCTTGTGGCTCTAACAATCTTTCCGCCCCCTCTTCTGCAAATTTCCCTGAGCCATGCTGGGTTGTTTCAGGTCTACTTCAGTGATGGGCTCTTGGGAGCCTCTGTGTCTCTGGATCTCTGATTTTGTCTTCTCTTCTGTAGATTTCATTCATCGAATTCATATGACAAGACTCTGGGAACATCTCCAAATTGTCACTGTGTTGGCGGATATTGGTGTATTGGCAAGGAACTTCAAAATTCCTGTGTTAATGTCAGGTATTTTCTTCCATCACTCTCTGCCTTATTTTTTTAATTTGACACAGGGTCTGTCACTGAAACTGTAGCTCACTGGCTCAACTAGACTAGCCAGCCAGCAAGCGCCAAGGATCATTTCTGTCTCTAGCTCCCCAGCCCTGGGATTACAAGTGCATGCCACCATGTCTGGCTTTCACATGGGTTCTAGGGATCTCACATCTGGTCCTCATGCTTATTCACTGAGCACTTTTCCACTGAGCCATCTCCTCAGCCCTACAGGGATTTCTACACCTTTCATAGTCTTCCCTCTCATAGCTTCAGGTTTTCTGAGACAAAACCTTCTAGAATTTTAATACTGAATCTCTTCCATTTCTTACCCGAGTATGTTAACAAAGCAGGAACTCTGTACCTGTCTGCTGATGTAAGGTGAAATGCATCCTCTCTTTCTGGCTGAATCTTTCAGCCGGTGCCTCCTAATTAGAGGGGGAAACCTGCCAGCCCTCCATCTACGTGTGCGGAAGAAAGCCACGTCTTCCAAGCAATCATCAGCATGTCACGTATATTTTTCCCTGCTGCAAATTCGTTATTTACATATTAAAGTGGTTATTAGAGGAAAGAATTCACTGATGCAAATTTGACATTCAGATGTCAACTACTCCATAAATAAGGTCAACTGTGATGAGGACACATGTTAGTCTCCAATTAGACTCTCTTAATGTCTAAATAATGCTAATGTGAGGCATCTGCCAGCCCCATCTCAACTCATAAACAAAGATACTGATGAGAGCCAACCCTGCTCCAACATTTCTCCCATGGCCACTTCATGGCTCCCAACTTCTAGAACATGAGCGTGTCCCTCTGTGACTTGCTCTGGTCAGTTGGTGGACAGAGCAGCTATATAAGTCATTTCTATTACTATTATAGAATACCACACACTGGGAAATTTATAAAGGCAAGAGGTTTATTTAGCTCGGAAGCCAACATGTCAGCGGTACTTGATGAGGGCCTTGTGCTGCATCCTAACTCGGAGGAGGGCATCACGTGGTGAGATAGAGTATGTGTAAAGCCACAAATGCCACGGTGAGGAGTTCATACTCATGACTTCAGTCCTGATTACCTGCCAAAGGGCCCAAGCCCAAACATCATCCATATATGCATATGGAGATTGCATTTATAACACGTGAACTTTAAAAATATATTTTTTATTTATTTATTAGAGAGCAAGAGGCAAATAGAGAGAAAGAGAGACGGAGAGAATGAGCACAACAGGGCCTCTAGCCACTGCAAACAAACTCCAGGCGCCTGTGCCCCCTTGTACATCTGCCTTATATAGGTACTAGGGAACTGAATGTGAGTCCTTAGGCTTCACAGGCAAGCACCTTAACCACTAAGCCATCTCTCCAGCCCAATGACACAAGAACTTTTGGGGACATATTTAAATCATCATAAGCAGGGTAAGTCCTATCACCACAGAACCCCACATCTGTGAACTTCAGAGCCCAGAACAATTCAGACTTGTTCTTACTTCCTCCTATAAAGCCTCGGGGTATATAGAACATGTCTGGGGAAAAATCTATTTGAGTCAAAGATTTGGTTATAGAAATTATAATAGGCTGGGCGTGGTGGCGTACATGGTACTAGGGAATTGAACCCAGGTCATTAGGCCTTTCATGCAAGTGCCTTAGTCACTGAGTCATCACTCCAGCCCCTGAAGCAGTTTATAGAGCACTTGTCTACATTCATGAAGCCCTGGGTTCAATCTCCAACACTGCATTAAAACAAGGTATAGTGGTGCACCCCTGTAATCCCAGCTCTTGGAATGTGGAAGCAGGAGGAACAATAGTAGTTCAAAGGTCATCCACAACTACATAGGGAGTTTGATGGCCAAGCTGGGCTACATGAGATGACAGACAGAGAGAGAGAGAGGAAAAAGGAGAGATCACCACACAATCATGTTGTCCTGGAGGAGCTTACACACTGAGTAGGATTGCTCAAGCGATGAGACTCATCAGTGCTAAATAGGGCTAGATTCTGGGGCTATAGGAACACAGAGGAGGAGCGGGGACATCTCCGGAGAGTCAGGATGGCTTGTCCAGCAAGAGCACCTGGGCTGAAGTTTAGAGGACAAACAGAGGCCAGGTTGATGAACGGCGAGGAACTTCAAGAGAATGGGTGGCAGACTCAAAGCCACAGAAGGTAGATAGAGAAGATCTTCCCTACACACTTCAGGGAAATCAATGTTCCACTGGTGGATTTAAACAAAAGGCCTTGTTCTACCACTTCACCCACAATTCTCAACATGACTTTCGAATGCAAAGTTTCCACTGAATGCAGTTGTGAAGATATACTTAAGGATGAGTGAAATGCAAAGTTGGATTTTAGCCTAAATGAGGAAACCTCCAGAATAACCTCTGGCCAGAACCGCCGATAAGGATTCCACTGGAAAAATCCTATCTGATAAGATTTTGTCTCACCTCTGGGATTTTTTTAAAGCCCACTATATTCTAATATTATGGACACTAGCTTCCACATAAGCAGTTTTTTTGGGGTTGTTTTTGTTTGCTTGTTTGTTTGTCTGTTTTTAATTTAAGCCCAGGTCTGAGGAAAATGGGGTATTCTGTCTCAAATATCCTCCATTTAAAAAGAAAAAGAGTCTCAGGATGGTGAATGGATGATACTCACCTATTCCAGGCCTGGCAGAGTTCTTTGTGCCTAGATCCATTTCTTTGTAGGTATGAGAGGAAGCCATTTACATCTTGTCTCTGGAGGTCAGCTTCAGGCCCTCACTCCTGCAAAGCCCGCTAAACACATTAATTTTACAACTGAAAAAAAAAAAAAGGTGCTAGTCTGATAACTGAACGGAGAGTCGCAAGTATCTCCTTTCAGAAATCAGAGCATTTCCTATGTACTGCCAGAGACCCAGCCCACTCTCTCGGCACTGGTTCACTGTTGCACTGTGATGTGTCTATGCTGAGGGATAGTCACTTTAGAGAGACTGAGACAGCATCATAAAACTTAGTGCAGCATCCTGAAGGCCCTGCAAACTGGGAACTCTTTATCCCAATGAGAGAGAGTAAAACTCTAAATCAAGGTCTCCCAAGCACCAAGGAAGTTATTTTCACATCACACCAGCCAGAACCTTGCTGAGAAAGAGACGCAGGCAAGGAGGTGTGGAAGGGCATCCAGCAGGGACATCACTGTTATGGAACACCATCACTTTTCCCTTGAACCATGCAATAACAGAACTGTATATCCCCTGAAATGATGAAATTCATGTGATCCTCTCCTAACTGCCTTCCCATCCCTGGCCATGAAGGCCTTTAGTTTAAGCTCTGCTGCAGGGGCCAGTCTTCTCACCTTCCCTTGCCATCAAGAGACTGCCCAGTCCAAGGTCACCAATGACTGTCAAGGGTAAACTTCAAGGAGCTCCTCTGACAGGACCCTGCACTTTTTCCTCACTCACCCTCCATGCTGCCTCAGCCACCACACTTTTATTCCAGCACTTTCATGCTCCTATTTTCCTTGTCCAACATTGTAAAGGGGGGTGGGGAAGACAAGGGGTGAATTAACAAACCAATTCCTAGTTCCTTTCCAGAAAAAATCCAAAAATGGGTGTTGGGAATACAATTGTCTTTAGGGGCCCAACAGCTGTCATGAGTAACACAGGCCAACTCTAAGACAAAGGGGGCATGACTGTGATGGGGTCTCTGAGAAAAAGACCACACTTCCCACCTAAGAGAACCCCTTCCATTATCCTCAGCAGGTGGGCTGGCTTCTTGTGTGTGAGCAGACTCAGGAAGCTGGCTCATGTGCGGGGGCTCGTTTTGTGTTTAAAACAGGTATACTGTGTTGTAAGCACACATTGTCTTTGTCTTTCCAATATATCAGAATTTATTGAATGACAATAATTTCATAATCTACACTGGTTTCATTGGCTGCATTTACTATGTAGTCCCAATTCACCTTGATAGCTGACTATTGGCAAACATAGGTTCTTTTATTATACTCTTAATTACTAATATTAACTCTCTGACCACACATTATATAGTAATTATATCTACATATGTGTATAAGTGTAGGCTGCAGAATGGCTACAAAAGCATTAAAGAGATTATAGCAGAGCTCAAGTAGCATAAGGAAACCTTACAGATACAAAGAGAGACACTGCAGTGGGTAGATAAGATATTGAAGAATCCGGCTGGGGAACTGTTGGAGGTGCAGAGCTGAGCTGCGGGATGCGGGATGGTAGGGTTTCAGTGGGATGCAGGATGGAGCCAGATTTCAGGATTGAGTTGAGCTGTACTGGTGAGGTGAAGGACTGGGTCCAGATGGACAAATAGATGGACACATGGATGGGGACCAAGCTAAGCTAACAGTTTGGAAGAGTCAGGAGTCCTCTGCCTGTTGGTCTCATGACATATACACCTGGTAGTCAGATGACAGTTCGCTGGGATTATTGCCATTCTGGTGTTAGGTGTCCACCTCTTCACAGGGTTCAAGTGAGGGTTTTGATGCCCTTCTCAAGTCTGGGTGCTTCATAAATTCCCCAGCCTTGTTTGTCTGGCATGGCCTTAAATCACATGTGTACTCATGTGATCCTCTTCTACTTTTTTTTTAATTTTCATTTTATATTTATTTATTTGAGAGAGCGAGAGAGAAAGAAGCAGAGAGAGATGAAGAGAATGGATGCTCCAGGGCCTCCAGCCACTGCAAACGAACTCCAGACGCTTGCACCACCTTATGCATCTGGCTAATGTGGGGCCTGGGAAACTGAACCAAAATTCTTTGGCTTTTCAGGCAAAAACTTTAACTGCTAACCTATCTCTCCAGCCCTCCCTTTTTTTTTTTTCAAACTTATTTGAGAGAGTAAGAAAGAAAGAAGCAGAGAGAGCAAGAGAGAGAGGAAGAGAACTCATCTACTTTGATACATTTACAAGTGGTACAGTTTTACTTGTAGGAATAAGACATTTATCAATCTGTTCCCACAAGGCACTGGAGAGGGTAAGATCAAGACTAACCTTAATCTTCTACATCTTCCCTCCCTCACTTCCCCTCTCCCTCTCTCTCTCTCTCTTATCTCTAACTCTTGTATATTAGTTATCTTTTTCCTCATTTTCTTAGTGGGCACTGACCTGTAACTCCCAGAACCAGCATGGGGCTATCATCCACAATGAGCTTTTGATCAGAGAGACCTACAAGGTTTCCTAAAAGACAGACAGATTTCGTTCAGAGTACTTGATGACCCACCAAAGGCTAGTGGTAAGACCCTTCTGCTGAAGACACCTTATGTGATTGACATGCAAATTAGAATGGCATGGCTGGAAGTTGGAAGAGAGTCAGTCCCCAGACAGTCAGCGCGTCTAGTGCCAGAAGGTGCTACATGGGCGACTGGGGGAAAATGACCAATACCTGTTGAAGCAACGCATGGTCTAACCTACTTAGCAGCAAATAACTTGGTGTGATGCCCACACAAGTGCAATAGTGGCACACAGCCATGGTGGGGAACCAACTGCTCTCAATTTGGCTAACTGATCCCCTCACTGGTATGGGACCCATAGCTGGAGCTGGGAAACAAGTCAGAACCATATCCAAACATAAGCCCACTCTCCAATATCAAACCACCATCAATTGTGGGCTACAAGAGGGCCTACACCTATTAAATTCTCTATAAAAAAAAAGTAAGGGTTATCTCATTTGTCCTGGTGCTAACTTACTCTCCGTTGGACAATCTGCTTCTCTTTTTCAGATAGATGTAGATCCTAAGGAGAGAGCCACCCCATTATACCTCAAAAGGGCCCCGGCTGAAACTAAGAAAAATTGGAGAAACAAGCAAGGGGGCTGTTTTCCTGATGAACCAGATACCAGCACAAGGGGGAAGGAGATCAGCACAGAGAAAAATCAACTCCCACCAAATCAGAGAGCCAGAGCCTCAGAGGCCCCCAACACCTCATCACTGAAGCAGACCAAAAATGAACCCAACATGGCTCAGGGAAATTTTGCGGAAGAGAGGGCAGAAAGAATGTCAGAGCCACATGTTGGGTCATGATATGCAGAGACATTTAGCTTACCCATAACTGTGGGCTAACTCCACAATGCATGACCCGTATACCTCAACAAGGAGGGACCAAGGGGAGGGGGTAGGTCACGGATGAGCCTAATAATGATACCAAACTGACTGTATTTGCTGAATACA
Organism: Dipus sagitta; assembly: GCA_036346955.1. Classification (NCBI taxonomy): domain Eukaryota; kingdom Metazoa; phylum Chordata; class Mammalia; order Rodentia; family Dipodidae; genus Dipus; species Dipus sagitta. Next base: position 123,015,178 of record CM070772.1, read on the forward strand.
AAACTAACTAGTAAAGAAAACAAAATAAGTGTATTATTCCCTACATGTTTCAGTTTATTAATACCTTATGAATGTCATAAAATGCAAACAAAAAGCAAACATGTTAAAGAGACAAGACAGAAATCAAATTTGAAGTTCCTCCAACAGACTGCCTTGCAAACCTGTTTGGGTGGCTTGAAGCTCAACATCTTCCCTTTGAGATTTATGATTTTCTCTTCCTTCAAATGTTACAAACAAATTCTGACATGCCATAAACTCAAGGCCAGCTGAAGTCAGGAGCAAGAACCCAGTGAGTCAGTTCTTTGCCCTTCTTTTGCCCCATCCTTCCATCCTCCCAGGACCCTCCTAAAATACGGTTCTGCCAATGCTCAACAAAGGCCCCCTTGCCTCAACCCTGAAGCCCAGACATGAAGACGCCAGCCCCCCCCCACCCCACCCCGGCACACACACACACACACACACAGAGAGAGAGAGAGAGAGAGAGAGAGAGAGAGTAAGGAAAAGTCCCCAGAAGTCAAGCTACATCTCCTCTGTTGCCACGGAAACAGAACATCAGCTGTTGTTTTCTTCCATGAGCAGCCTGTCAACAGTAACCAAACAGCCTTATCAGTCTGGAAACCAATCTGCAAAGGGCACAGTTTACCCTTCATGGGTGGACATGGGAATTGGGACCCATTTGTTCCTCTCATATCACATTAGTGACGCCTAGATTAGGTTTGATCGTCTTGATACAGCCACATAGCAGGTGGATTTGTTTGTAGGGAGGAGTGTCCTGACCAGGAGAGAATCTGAAACAGAGTCTCAGTGTTTTAGAACCTGCCTGAAATACGCCCACCATGGGGCTGAGTAGCCACCAAATGCCCAGACTGGCCCTCGGCTTCCAATCGCTTCCCCCACTTCTGGATCATTACCCAGCAAAGCCACAGCTGGGAGGAAAGCCTTGATTAAGTCTTAATCCACTGTGCTTTGTGGGCAGCAGTGATTGAGTGACTTGAGCTAGTTTGAGGTTTGAGTTGAGCAGTCTGGCCTCTGTAGCACTTCTGACTTTGCTGCCAACTAGCTGAATTTGCCTGAAAGGACTTTTGGAACAAAGCATTCTATCACAAACTGGATGAATTGAGACAACAGAAATTCATAGTTCTGGAGAGCAGCCATCTAAAGTGAAAGAGTAAGGATGGACATCTCTCTTCAAAGCCTCTTGTAAGAGGGTCCTGCCTTTCTCCTTCTAGCCTCTAGAACCCAGAAGTTCTCTAGCAGTTGTTAGAATAACTCCAATCTGGTTCTGTTTTCATGTGACTCTTTTCTCCAGGTGTCTGTGTCCAAATCTTCCCTCTTTCTAAAAAGAGACCTACCAGCCATTTTGTCATCAAAATCCACCCTACTCCAGTTTGGCGCTTTTTTTTTTTTTTTTTTTTTTTTTTTTTTTTTTTTTTTTTTTTTTTGAGACTGGTTCTCATGTTTCACAGGCTGGCCTCAAACTCACTATGAAGCTGAGGATAACTGAACTTCTGGTCCTCTTGATACATTACCAGCATTACAGTATGACACATCTTAACTTCTAAACATCATAACAACTTCATTTCCAAATAAGGGCATGTTATCAGGTGTTGAGAAGGAAGTAACATTAGAGTTTCAACATACCTTTCGGGGGATACACAATTCAAAATCACTAGTCAAATGGAATCAAATGGCTGGCAATAGTTCCATTAACATTTAAAGTATCTCTATTCTGTGAACAGGTCTACCCTTGTAGATGTATCCTGAATATTTGATCTACATGCTAAATTGCACATAAAAAGATATTCGCTGTAGTACTGTTTATCATAGCAAGAGATTGAAAACTGTACAATTTATGGTACATCTAGAGTCTTAAAGTCTTTGTGATCATGAAAAATAATGAGATAGCTCTCTGTATGATGACATGGAATGACCACCAAGGTACAATTTTAAGGAAAGGATAAAACAAAAATTCAGGAATGGAGGGATGAATCAAAGCAGCCAGAGGATCTGGGGACATTGGAACTACTCTCAATGATGCTACAGTAATACACAAATGCCATTATACATTTGTTGAAACTCATGGAACACACAACATCAAGAGGAAATCTTGGTCTAATCTATGGATTTTGGATGAATGATGCATCATTGTAGGCTCATCAACTGTAGCAAATCCTCCACTCTGGTGGGGAATGTGGATATTAAGAGGATATGTATGCATGGGGGCAGAAAATATAGGGAAAATCTCTGTACCTTCTGCTCAGTTTTGCTGTGAATCTAAAACTATTCTAAGCAATAGTCTAAATTTGAAAGAACTAGGTTCAGAATAATGTTCTTAATGTTCAGAACAATGTTTTTGCAAATCATCATGAGGAGAAGAGAAAGTGAATGCAAGTATATGTGGTATACATTTACACACACATACATGTATGTAATATTTCCAGAAAGTTATATTAAAATTGATAGTGGTTACCTCACAAAAAGAAATTGGACAATGTGGGTAGAAGTCAAAGAGAAGCATACCTTTTATTGTGTGTACCTCTGTGCCATTTGAATTCTGTGTTATATATACAAATATCTACTAAATAATTCAATTTAAATATCAATAATAGTAACATATTTCAAAGGCTTGTGTAGCAGACAGCCTCACATTGCTGGATGAACCTCCAGACCAGACATAATTTATGGAGGAAGAAGGGATTTATTTGAAACTTACTGATGCAGGGGAAGTTCCATAATTGAAAAAAAAAGAAAAAGAAAAAAGAAAAGAGAGAGAGAGAGAAAACCCAGCACCAAAAGTAAGAACAAAAACAAGCAGCTAAACCACAGGACTCAGAAACTCAGCAGCTAAACCTCAGGACCAAACAGAACTCAGGCACTTTGCCTATCTTAGGCTGGATCTGCCCTCAGTGATACCTCCTCCAGCCAGGTAGCTGAAAATCCAAGAAGCTTTAATAAAGCTCCCGAATCTACTGAGGAACATTTATTCAAACTGCTATAGCTTGTGACCAATCATATTCCATCTGACTAATGAAGAACCCCAAATGCCAAGGACGCTTCCTATCTGGTAAAGTCAAGGAGACATATCAAGGAGTTGATGGTATACAGCCAGCAAGAACTCTTCATTTGGGGTCAGATTCCAACTTTAACTAAGAATACAAGAAGCTGGATCTGGTCTTCCAAGGGAATGTTGAGACTATAGAAGGAACTCAAAAACAATATCAGAAAAGAAAGCGATCCAGTCAATAAATGGACAAATGAATTGCACAGACAGTTCTTAAACTAAGTACAAATGGCCAATAACTACTTAAATAATTTTTAATATCCAAAATAAAAAACAAAACTATTTTGACCCACACAGGATCTGCATAATATAAGGGAAAAAATGATCTCAAAATAGAAGTGAAACTAGTTAGAAAAAGGGGATTCAAGCTGGGCATGGTGGCATATAACTTTAATCCCAGCACTTGGGAGGCACAGGTAGGTGGATCACTGTGAGTTCGAGGCCACTTTGAGACTACATAATGAATTCCAGGTCAGCTTGGGTGAGAGAGTGAGACCCTACCTCGAAAACCCGAAAAACCCAAAGAAAGGAAGGGATTCAGTGAAAGAGGGATTTAGGGGGAAGAAAAGAAAAGATGGTGGGAGGGAATTATGATCATGTATATGGTTTATATTTATGGAAGTTGTCAATAAACAGTTTTTTTAAGGTCTGGAAAAATGGATTAGCAGTTAAGGCAGTTGCCTGTGAAGTCTAAGAACCAAGGTTCGATATCCCAGTGCCCACATAAGCCAGATGTACAAGGTAGCAGATGCATCTGGAGTTCATTTGTAGTGGTTAAATGCCTTGCTGTGCCCCTTCTCTATCTGCCTCTTCTCTCTCTCTTTCTGTCTTTCCTTCTCTCTCTGTCTCTCTCCTCCCCTCCCTATCTCAAATAAATAAATAAATAAAATATTTTTTAAAGTTTTAAATAAACTACATTGAGATTCCAGCTCAGCCCAATCCAAATGGCCACAATCAAGAAAGTAAACAGAAAAAACTACTTGTGAGAAGACTTGAAAAAGGAGACCTTATACAGTGCAGGTGAGAATGTAAATTAGTGCAATCCATAATGGAAATTATTATAGAGATTCTTCAAAAACCTAAAAAAAAGCCAGGTGTGGTGGCACATGACTTTAATTCCAGCACTTGGGAGGCAGAGGTAGGAGGATCACTATGAGTTCAAGGCCAATCTGAAACTACATAGTGAATTCCAGGTCAGCCTGGGCTAGAGTGAGACCCACCTCAAAACAAATGAAAAACAAACAAAAAAACCCTAAAAATAGAACTAACTATGCCACCACTAAGTATATACCTAAATTAATTTAAATCAGCATACCATAGAGATCCTTGAATATCCATGGTTATTGCTGTACTAGCCACAGTAGACAAAGTGTGGGGTCAGCCAGGGTGCCCATCTGCAGATGAATGGATAAAGCAAATGTGGTATATGTGCATAGTGGAGTTGTATTCAACCATAAAGAACAAAATTGTGCCATTTGCAGAAAAATGGATGTCATTAGAGATCATCATGTTAAGCAAAATAAGCCAGACTCAAAAAGACAAATATCATATGTTTTCTCTCATATGTGAATATAGATTGAAAATATGTATTATACATCTATAGCTCTTAAAAATGAATCACTTATACACTCTACTGGATAAACCTTGTGAAAACGTTATGCTAACATAAAGAAGCTCAAGATAGAAGATCATATATTATAAGATTTCATCTACATGAAATGTTCAAAATAGGCAAGCCCAAAGTATAAAGATTGAAGTAGGAGGATCACTGTGGGTTCGAGGCCACCCTGAGACTACATAGTGACTTCCAGGTCAGCCTGCGCTAGAGTGAGATCCTACCTCAAATAAACAAAAATAAATACGTAAATAAGAAAGGTTAGATAGCTGGACCCCCCCCAAAAAAAGTTAGACCACTGTGTTGATGCAAAAAACACAGCTCTCACCTCAAAGGGGATAAGAGTTTATTCTAGAGCCAAATATGAATGACCATGGCCCGGGAATGCATATTTAGGTTATCCCAGATCCATGTTCCAAAGTGTTAACAATTTCATAAAGGTTTTATAGTTACAGAACAAAGTAAAGCCATAAATTAAGGCACTTTTCAAATGCATTGGTTAACTAACAGGTAGGCAGGTTACAGCAAAGTTGAGAAATATCCACCATAGGTTTCAGATGCTATCTGGTGATATTCTTAGCCCCTGTGTTGGAAGCTGGGGGTCTGTTAGTACATTCCAAAAAGGTCACACCTGATCAACTGATAGTCACCAGGAGGTTAGGTCAGATACAGAGGTGGGTGATAAATGGCTATTAAGAGGCTAAGGTAATTTGCTTCCAATCTTGCAACATTTCATTTCTCTGTGATCTTGGGACTTTTATCAGTCCATTCAGCCTTGTTCAAACTATATGTAGCAGATGCAGCGTTATTCTAGGAAACTTATTGCACAATGGAAAGATGCAAAAAGGCTTGGTGATGCAGTCAAGCTGAGATTGGAGGCAGAGGTCTAGGAAGAAAGCAGAGAGAGATAGGAGAATCGGCCAGAGAGCCATCTCACACTGAGGGGTGTACAGCACTGGAAGTCCTCCAGAAGCTAAGGTCCGGACCAGGGGAATCTGACCAGCCTCCAGCATATACACATACCTGAGCTCCTAGAAAGGAGGTAGAGGACATGCTCCCTCTTCCCATGAAGCCTGGAAAAGCAGGAAGTAGAAAGCTAGTTGCCTACCTCCCCTCATCCCCCCTCTGACAGGTTCCTCAGCAGTCCATGCACTTCATGCCCTCTTCTTCCCCTCACTCACACTCACCCAGGGAATGTGCTTCCTCAAAGGGACTGGCTAATTTGATAAACTAATCAAGACTCACTCTCAGCATTAGTTCGTGAATATCTCATAGAGGCACAAAGGATATTTCTTCCTGAATCAACCTGACACTGAAGTATTAATAGCTGTTAATTGTTTCATTTGCTCATCCTTCCCAAAGGCAATTGCAATTTAACTGGATTTTCAGACACTCAAAGGAATAAATGTCTAAGGGAAATTATTTCAGAACTGCTGCTGGGTGGCAGAGGAAAGCTATTTGGTACTGGAGGTCTTTCCAGTATCTTTAAAATTCAATGACAAAGAGAATGATGGGAATTGCTCACGTTTTATCCCAGACCATTCTTGGAATAAAAGTAAGGACCATTTTAAGGGAACAAAGGGCCACTTGGGATGAGTCTGCTCTATGCAGGGATAAACAAAAGCCCAGTGTCACATGAATGACTCAGCAAAATGCAATTGATGAGGTTTGTCACTCAGACATAATCCTCTGGCTACCATAATATGTTAGGTATGTTAAAATAATAATTGCTGGGTCCCAAGAGAATTAACACTCTGCATAAGGCCTTGCAAAGTTGACCCATGAATGTTCCCTTTCTTCTCCTTATCATGAAACTTCAAGAAGTTCTCCATCCCAGCACACATAAAGAATTATTAACCACTTTACAGGGACAGAGGCCCTTCCTTTACATTACTACTGACAATGAAGAAGTCAGCCAGTCTGGTCCACCCTCTAACAAAAAGCCAGGCAATACAATTTCCCATAATTGCTCACCATTCAACAGGCTTACCAATTCCCTTAGAGACTGGCTTCTTTAAGTATGCAAGGTATGGAAACTTCCCTTGCTTCTCAATTGCCCTCCTGCAATTATTATATTGATTTCATGTGGCATTAACTCCATGTTTAAGGTGGTTTATGGTTTTTAATTTGCAATTAAATCAAATGATGTCTCTTCACTAAGATGGCTGACACTTGTTTATATTCTGCACCCAGCAATGAAGGCAACTTTTATTCAGCATCATAAACATGCAGGCCTGGGAACTTAAAATCTCAAGCAACTTGTTTTCTTGCCTGACTATTCGGCATAGTTAAAAATAAATAAATAACTGCCATTAGCGCCTCGGGGAGGGATGGACCCTCAGGGGTCCCTTCTACATACATGGGGGAATGGTGAAGGGCCCTATCTGGTACAGGTCTTGCACAAATAACCACAGTCACTGTGAGTTCATGAGTGCACTGGCCATTTACGTTCAGGCCATAGAATTCCACAGCATTTTTGGTTCTTACATTCTTTCAGTTTCCTCTTCCACAGTGTATCCTGAGCCTTTGAGGGAGTGATAGAGAGTTCTCTTTTAGCTCTGAGCACTAAACAGTCACCTCAAACACAAGTTTTGAATCTTTTCAGTAATCACCACCAGATGCAAAGAGAAGCTTCTCTGACCAAAGGTGAGAAGAGCACTAAACTATGGGCATAAACATAAATAATTAGAGGGTAATTTTATAGGCACAGCATATCCACTTAGCCAAACAGCAGTAGTAGCTTCCCTCCTAGGGCTTATGGCCTCCAGCCATAGGCTTTTGACTAGGTTTTCAGTACCAGACAGGAATTCCTTCTGGTGAGGCAGGCCTCAAATCCAATCAGAGATCAACAATGGTAAGAAGAAGGGGTTTAGCCAGAATGTGGGGAGGGGAGGATTAAAAAAAGGTAATGTGGTTATATATGCTCATAATATAATATACACAGGCATGAAAGTGTCAGGAAACAAAATAAAATAAAACTACATATTCATGCACTGTAAAAATAATCCAAATAAGTGGAACTTTACACTAAAGATTTAACAAAGTCATTCACTGTGATAGTCAGATTTTCATCATTGTAATGGAATATCTGACTTAAAGCAGGAAAGGTTTATTTTAGCTAATGATTTCAAAGGCTTTGGTCCTAAGTTACTTGGCTGCACTGCTCTGGGCCTGGGGTGGGGCAGGATATCATGGTGGGGAGCACATGGTAGAACAAAGCAGCTTACATCATGGTGGGTAAGGAAAGAAATAGAGGGGGGATAGGGATAAGATATAGCAAGCACCCAGGGGCACACCTCATAGGACTCACTCCCTTTAATGAGATCTCCACTTCCTAGTTTTTCATCATTTCCCAATAGCCTATTACACTGTGGACCAATCAATGGATTAATCCATTGATAAGGTCACAGTCTTCATGATCCTGTCACTTCCCAGAAGCCCTGATTCTAAACATGCGTTAGAGACCAAGAGTCTGCAACACATGAGCCATTTGAGATTTAATTTTGAATTTCAGGTTCAATATATAACAGACTCCAAGCAAGCAACATTGCAAGTATAATAACTGGAGAAGTAACAAGAGTAACTAGTGAGTTTTTTAACTCTTTATTTCTGAATGATCTCTAAGCACTTACTCTCTTCTGTGTTTTATTTTATTTTGTTTTTCAAAGCTTTGGAATGGTTGCATTATGTCTGCTTTTGGAGTTTCATTATGTTTCAGCAGACATGTCAGAATCCTTTCCTCCAAGAATAGTGTCGCAGTCAGGTTCACATTGCTGGCAGAAATCGCCTGACCAAGAGCAGCTTGTGGGAAAAAAAAAAGGGGGTTTATTTTGGCTTACAGACTTAACAGGAAGCTCCATGATGACAGGGGAAAATGATAGCATCAGCAGAGGGTGGATATCACCTCCTGGTCAACATCAGGTGTCCAACAGGAACAGGAGAGTGTGCCAAACAACGACAAGGGGAAACCGGCTATAATACCCATAAGCCCACCCTCAACAATACACTGCCTCCAAGAGGCATTAATTCCCAAATCTCTAGCATCCAGAACTCCTAAGTTTATAGGGGACACCTGAATCAAACCACTACAAACAGGCAAGATGGTATTTGACAATAGTTTGAGTCTTGGGCACGCATCCCATAATTCTGGCATCAAAACAATGGTTACAATCAAATGAGCACCTTGCCATTGACACAAATGCTCCACCTCATGTGAGGACTCAGAAGTGTCTGAAAAGACTACCTAACTCTTTACACACCCGACATACCAACTCATCTCCTGACAGTTGAAACATAAATATCAGCTGCAGAAAAAAAAAAAATCCTTGTGTTTTTAACCCTCCCAATAGTTAACAGTGCAGTAAAAGGAGATTTTCCTTCAGACTGACACAGAAGATAAAGGAAGAAGTTAGGAAGGGAAGAGGTATGGGAAGATGAGGACTGCAGGGAAAGTAAGGAAGGGCAGGTGACCTCAGTAATGACTGCTTTGGAGAAGTGGTGGGCACTGGAGCTGATGGGGCCGTACAGAGGAATACATGGTCACCATTGTGGAAGGTAAGAGTCTCTCTTCTCTGCACACTCCAGCAACTAAAGCTGTGACTATAACAGCAAGATCCCCTCAGCTATCTTCTTGGAGTAGCATTCTCAAGGAATATTTTAATTTACTATGTTCAAAAATAATGATAAATTGGATATACAAGAAAGTACAGATAATAAAAAAAAACACATTAAATACATGGGTTTGGTATGAACCACCCCATCATCCTTACCCTGGTATTGATGAGATGCAACCAAGAGTAGCTCAGAGAACTTCTCCACGCTGGCCAGGGGTGGCTTTAGCATTTTCTGTGCAGCCTGATGGCTTCATCATCCCTGCTCCTTTTCATTTCCTTTGCCAAACCAAGATCCTTGCTGATCCATGACAATCTATGTTAGACCAGCCGCTCGCCCACATCTGAGCCAAACCAGCATTTACTGAGAGTTCTGTGTGACACCTGTTTCTATTCTTCTCCAAATTCATGCAGAGATTTCAGTAACAGCGGATTTTTCTCTGATTGTCCTGTACAAGTACTAAAGCAAGAAGTAAAAGTTCTGCAAAGTCTGTCCAGAATAAAAGGTGTGAAGGAGATCTATGGGTACTATCTCCAGTTGTGGTAGGTGGGAAGGGAAAAAAGACATGCTTTTTGTTTGTTTCTTTTTTTAATATTTTTATTTATTATTATTATCAAGATATTTTGTATGGATATATCATGTGTTGGTACCCTGTTTTCCATCATCCCTGCCCCCATTCCATTGGGGTCTCTCCTCAGTGGGGTTGCAGGTATTCCCCCATGGGATTGTGGTTTATGCATTGTGGGAACAGCAGTCAGTTCTGGGGGGGGAATATCCTTGGGGTCTGTCTCCTTCATCCTGGCGCTCATTGTCAGGTTCACCATGGAAGCAGGACTCTTGCTCATCTCCCCAGTTCCTCTGTGGTTTCAGCTATGGCTTGGCTGAAGAGTGAGGGGTAGTTTATCATTTTGGGTCTCGTTTTACCTTCTGAAAAAGAAAAACGTCCTCCAGTGGAGAGTGAAGTCAGCATAGTTTAAATGGGATACGCATTATTATTATTTTCTTCTTTAATTTTAATGTTTATTATTATTATTAACAACATATTCCATATGAGTACATCATGCGTTGGTACCCTCTTTGCCCTCATCCCTGCCCCCATTCTATTGGGGACCCTCCTCAGTGGTGTTGCAGTTTCTGTGTTGTGGGAGCAGCAGTCAAGTATTTTGGGGGAAGGAAATGCCTCTGGGCATTAATTTAGGGATAATTTGATGCATGTAGCCCCTCTTTTAGCCAAAGACTAGTGAGAGCTTGACACTGGAGAGCATGATTTTTGTCTCCATAGGATTCTGACCTGGTTCCAAATTCCAGATATGGGTTCCTTTACAATGAATGGATCTCTTAGCCAATCAGAAAACTATTGGTTATCCACCAAGGCTGTGTGTCACTATTGAACTGTCCTGTACATCATGTCAGGGTGTTTGCTTCTGAGTAGCTTAGAAGTCTGGTTGTTTAGATCTTGTTGAGCACTTTTCCCCAGTAGCTCATGTAGCGCTTTCCAGCACTAAATGGGCTAACTATCTGGGGACGGACTCTCTTGCCAATCCAGTCAGATCTCTCCATGGACTGTGTCAGCAGCATATGGTGTCTTCAGCAATACAGTCTTACCTTTTGCCTCAGGTGGGTAATCAAGTGCTTTGACATAAACATGTCTTGTTTGGGGGACCTTGTAGGTCTCTAATCAATAGCTCATTGTGAGTAGCAACTGATTTCTGGTACTGGGAGTTACAGAACAAAGACCAAAAAAACTTTTTTAATTAATTTATTTATTTGAGAGAGCAAGGGAGAGGGAAAGAGTCAGACTGAGAGAGAGAGAGACAGAGAGAGAGAGAGAGAGAGAGAGAGAGAGAGAGAGATTGGGAGTGCCTGGGCCTCCAGCCACTGCAAACAAACTCCAGATGCATGTGCCACCTTGTGCATCTGGCTTATGTGGATCCTGGGGAATCAAATGGAGGTCCGTTGGTTTTTCAGGCAAATGCCTTAACTGCTAAGCTATCTCTCCAGCCCCTCCTCCCCCAAATTTGTAAGGTTAGGCTACATCCCACCCTCTCTAGGGCCCTTCCTTTGAGGTGCTCCCCCTTTACTCCTGTTGTGAGTTATATCTTTTAGTCTATCTCCAAGGATAAAGGTTTCTATGATATGAGTTTATTTTGGATTTAGCTATGTGTTTATTTTCCCCCAACCTTCCATTCCCCACCCCTAAGCCCTTCTATCCCTGGGCTTTGAGTTTCCTATCAGGTATGTCAGTAACTCAAGCTGATCAAGGTTAGGAACTGCAGATGAGTGAGACCATGCGGTGTTTGTTTTTGTATGATTGTGTGAGTTCACTGAGTATGATCTGTTCCAAGTCTACCAATTTTTCTACACATTTCATTGTATAATTTTTTTTTCCTACTGCTGAGTAGAATTCCATTGTGTAAATGTACCAGAACTTCATTACCCATTCATCTAATGATGGGCATTTGGGTTGACTCCGGTTCTTAGCTATAATGAATTGAGCAGCTATCAAAAAAAAAAAAAAATTGAGCAAATATCTCTGTTGTGAAGCATGGAGCATTTAGGATAAATGCCCAGTAAGGGAATAACTGGGTCTGTGGTAGCTCTATATTCATTTTTAGGAATCTCTATTTTGATTTCCATAGTGGTTGCACAAGTTTGTATTCCCACCAACAGTCAATGAGGGTTCCTCTTTCCCAACGTCCTTGCCAACATTTGTTGTCTATTAATTTTTTAATGATTGCTATCCTTGCTGGAGCAAAATGGAATTTCATAGTTGTTTTAATTTGCATTCCTGTGATAGTTAGGGATGTTGAACATTTTCTTAAGTGTGTGTCAGCCATTTGTATTTCTTTCCTTGAGAATTCCCTATTAAGTTCTCTGCTCCATTTTTGGAGTGGGTTATTTGATTTTTTTGTTTAGTTTTTTGAGATCTTTGTAGATTCTAGATATTAGGCCTCTGTCAGTAGTATAGTTGATGAATTTTTTTCCCATTCTGTGGGCAATCTATTGGTTCTGATTATGGTATGCTTGTTTGCGCAAGAGCTTTTAGCTTCATGAGATCCTATTAGTTGAGTTACTGTTTACAATATTTTTATTTTGATTTATGTATTTGAGGGAGAGAGAGAGAGAGAGAGAGAGGCAGGCAGAGAGAGAGAATGGACATGCCAGGGCCTCCAGCCACTGTAAACAAACTCTAGACGCATGCACCACTTTGTACATCTGGCTTACTTGGGTTGTGAGGAATCAAACCTGGGTCCTTTAGCTCTTTGTAGGCAAATGGCTTAACAGGTGAGCCATCTCTCCAGCCTGGTTGAGTGGTTGTTTAATTTCCTGGGCTACTGCGGTTTTGTTCAGGAAGGCTTTCCCAAGTCCTGTATCATGGAGAGTTCCTCCTAGTTTTTCTTCCAGTAGGAGAAGAGTTTCAGGGCTTATATTAAGATCTTGAATTGATTTGAACTTGATTTTTGTGTATGGTGAGATGAGTGGGTCTAGCTTCATTTCTCTACATATGGTTATCCAGTTTGTCCAGCACCATTTGTTAAAGATGCTATTTTTCCTCCAGTGTACAGTATTGGCACCTTTGTCAAATATCAAGTAGCTGTAGTTACTTGACCTAAGGTCTGGAAATCAGTTTTTTTCCATTGGTCTCTATTTCTGTTTTTATGCCATTATCATGATGTTTTTGCTACTATGGCTTTGTAATATAGCTTTAGATCAGATATGGTCATACCTCCAGAGCTATTTCTTTTGCTGAGGATATTCGGATATCTGAAGCCTGCTGCCATTGCATATGAACTTTAAGATCATTGTTCTCTATCTCTGTGAAGAATGATTCTGAAATTTTTATTGTTACTGCATTAAATCTGCATATTGCTTTTGGTAGAATTGCTATTTTCACAATATTAATTCTATCTGTCCAGGAGCATAGGAGGACATTCCATCTTCTCAAGTCTTCAATTTCGTCTTTAGGTTTTTTTTTTAATGTTTTAATTATATAGGATATCTTTCACATCCTTGGCCAGTGTTATTCCAAGGTATTTAATTGTTTTGTTGTTGTTCTATTGAAAATGGGTCAGGCTCACTGATTTCTTTCTCTGTATATTTGTCCTTTGTATATAGAAAGGCTACCAAATTTGTATGTTGATTTTGTATCCTTCTACTTTACTGAAGGAATTAATAACCTTTAGAAGTTTTGAGATAGAATTTCAGGTCACTAATGTATAGGATAATGTCATCTGCAAAGAGAACTAACTTGACTTCTTCCTTTCCAATTTGTATCCCCTTTATTTCTTTCTCCTGTCTCATTTTGTGGGCCAGTATTTCTAGCACTACATTGAAGAGCAGTGCTGAGAGTGGGCAACCCTGTCTTGTTCTTAATTTTAATGGGAACTCCCTGAGTCTTTCCCCATTAAGTATTATTTGGGATTTAGGTGTTTTATATATGGCCTTTATTGTGTTGAGATATAAACCCTCCATGCCTATTCCCTCCAGTGTTTTGATCATGAAGTGGCCTTGATTTTATCAAAGGCCTTCTCTGCATCAATTGAGATGATCATGTGGTTCTTATGGTTCAGTTTATTTATGTGGTATATTATATTGACCAATTTCCATATGTTAAACAATCCCTGAATCCCTGGGATGAAGCCTACTTGATCAAAGTGGATAATGCTTTTGATATGTTGTTGAATTTGGTTTGCAAGGATGTTTGCAAAAATGCATTTTACTAAGGTCTTATAGGTTTGTCCTCTGCTCCTCTACATGAGAGAACAGTGTTCAGACCCTCTAGCCCTTCTACCTTCTGTGATGTGAGGATGCATCAAGAAGGCCCTCACCAGATGCTCGCACCATCATTTTGGACTTCTCAGCCTCCAGGCCATGGGAAATAAGTTTCTATTCTTTAAAAGTATCCAATCTCAGGTGTTCTGTTTAGCAGCACAAAGACAACACTTCTCACCTCAAAACAGGTTGTGCTATGGAACAAAAGTGACTCATCACCACCCCTGCTACACATCCATCCACCTGGCTGGAATCGTATAGAGCTAAACACTCATTCTGAATCCAACTCCTCTGCTTGTTAGCCACGCATTCCTTAGCTTGGCTTCATCTGGCCTAGAGAAATGCAGGTAATAAGGCCGATCTCAAATTGGTTGTCCTGCTGAAATCAGAATACATACATAAAACCTAGCAAAGAAGGTAGAAATACTCAATAAAGGAAGCTTTGTTTGCTTATTTCTCTTTCAGGAAGTACTATTTTCTGAGACTGGGTACTAAGGCATCTCCCTGCTTGCCTGGCATTGCCAATCAGCAAGACAAACCATGGAAATGTTGACCACAGATCAAAATTGACCATTGCCTCTTCCCAATAACTGATGGCTAACCTCACAATGCACCACCCACATTCCTCAATGAGGAGGGTCCCTTCAGAGGCGGGAGAACACTGAGGAGGCTAACAATGGTACCAACATGACTGTGTACACACTGTGTACATAACTAATTAAAAAAAAACCTGACCATCAAGGTGCAATAGTCTGAATTCAGAAACTCTGAAAGTGGGCCTTCTCTGGCTACCTAGTCTAGGCTCTGGATTTGATATCCTCCACCCAGTCCAACTGAGACATGGACAGACAGGTGTGCAGAAAAGCATGTGTAACTGAGCACAGAGTGCCATTATAGGAATGAAGAGACCTCTGGGAGAAAATGACTCAAAACCTATAAAAAAAAAAAAAAACCTGACTTTACATGCAGCACTTAAATGCAATGAAGACTCAGGAGGCCTCCTAGAGAATGTTTTGTGTTCTTTTTACTTAGTGTGAGTCTTTACATCCTTTATTGTTAGTCCTCTCATTGGCTGACTAGCTTCCTCTTGTAGAATCATAAAGCTAGGTGTAATCTTGAAAGGGCTATTTAGGGAACTTGTTTGTCTAAACCTGAATGCGTCAGGTGCCCATGGTATATAAACAGGGTAGCTGATTTCAGTGCCTTCCAAAGCTGAGAGCTCCTGGCAGGGAGCTGGCAAATCAGGGTCACAGAGGAAGAAGGTGAGGATGACAAAGTTCAGAGTCAGGTGGCAAGAATATATCAGTGAACTCATTAATGAACCCTAGGGAAACAGTGCAGCTGCTGCCAGAATCATTGTCATCTCTGTCACATTCATTTAACAGTCTACCATGCAGCCATTTAACAAATGTCCATGAAAGGTTCATAAGAACATTGGACATGCTTGCTTTACACTGCCCTGCTCGTTCCGCATAGACATAATAATAGCTATCCTTGACTGAACACAAATTATCTGCTACACACAGAGTGAGGGGAGAAAGAGAGAGAGGAAAATGAGATCAAGGTCACCCAGCCACCTATTCAGTATACCAGATTTTAAGTCCCAGCTTTCCTGACCCAAAGTCTGCACTTTCATCCTTTCCACCATGCTGAGCACCCAGCTCTGGCCAATACAAAACGTTTGCAGAAAACAGAGCAATATGATCCTATCTGGACCCTAGGAGCTTTTAAAAAAAAAAAAAAAAACAGTTTGCATTTGTCCAGAAGGACTAGAAATTTCTTTCATAATGAAAACCATTAGGCCTTCTCATGTGACACCCAGCGAATTCAGGAGGCCAGGAATGAGCTGGATGCTGAACCCTAGTTCCTGCTTGGTGACTGTGGCTGAGAGCCATAGCATCCCTGCTATCCAGGCTGGTGAGCACTGCTCTGTTCTTCTTAGGACATAAGTCTTACTTTGCCCGGGTATCTGTTCCTCTGTGGTTGGTATTCAACTCCAGTCATGCCAATATCCGGGGATATAGACCAGGATAATACTAAACAGGCCTGGAACATCTGCTACCACACAGCTACTTATCCAGGGCATTAATTCTCCAAGGCTATTGTACCAAAGTACCAGCTTAGAACAATTGAAATCTATTCTCTCACAATTCTAGAGACTAGAAGTCTAAAATCAAAGCACTGGGCTGGCTTTACTCCCACCAGAGGTTCTAGGGCAAGAATCCATTCCACTTTGAAGCTTCTGGCTTACAGTTGCCTCACTCCAGTCTCTGCATCTATCTGCACATGAATTTCCTCCAATTTTTATCTGCTCCTTTGCTATAAAGACATTTGTAAGTGGACCATAAGTGCCTACCTCCGTAACCAAAGGTGAACTTATCTAAAGTCCTTAATTTACTTATATCTTCACAGACTGGTCTTTTTTTTTTCATAAAGTCACACATGCAGGAGTCAGGGATCAGCAAGTAAGCTTCTCTCTCAGGGAGCCACCACTTAGCCACTACAGAAATTGTCCCTCTTGGACTCATGATGGGGGCCACTGGAGAAATAAATGTTGAATTCATATCTCATTATTTTAACAATTCCAAGTTTCAGCATAAAGTATTGAGGCACCCACATCAGCTTATGAAAGCTTCTGACAAGTGGAAGAGTGTAGAGTTGCTCACTTACCCTTCTCCATCTCCTCCCTAAGTAACATTCCCCACACCTGCATAGCAGATATGATTGATTAAAAGATGAAACAGTGTTCCTTTAGGTTTCTGGATTCTAAAATCTTGAAATCTCTCTTTAATTGTATGGTAATCATTAGAAGCTTTGTCGAGGAAGGATGACAGGAGTAATCACCCCAAAACAGATTTCTAGGTAATTTATGCTTAGTCAATCCAAACCTAATTCCTGGGTGACCTATGCTGTGCCTAAGGAGCCTGAAATAATCATGTATTTACCCTTTACCCTGAAATTAGATGGTACTTACTATGCAATTACCCAACCACTAAGTGACAATTACAGTGTAATTAAATGGTCAGTGGTTACCATATTATTAGATAGCATTGACACGATATTCATTCCTCAGAACCTTGTGCTTTCGCCACAGAGTGAAACTCCCCACAAAGAAATTACAGCTATTCCGAGGAAGATCTGCCCTTTGCTTGGATGGCTTTCAAGTTGGCATAAACTTCTAGCACTGTGAACCTCAGAGGGTGCCAGGAAGTGGCCAATACTGGGCACAAGAAATAACATGGTCTCCTGGGCACAGGCTCCTCACCAAACCAGAGAAGCACCCCTGCAGCCCTGCTGTAGTTCATGGCTGGAATGTCTGGGCACATTCCTTCACCCTCCTCTGAGAAAATGGTACAGAGGAGTGGTGCAAGCCCAGTTCTTCTCTCTTGCATGTACCTGCCCAAGGGCCCAGGATGCTAGGTGAGGGGGAAGCCCTGACAAAAGCGAGAACTCTATTTCAGCTTCTGAGACAATTAACCAAATCTTTAATGTCAGGATAAGCTGCCTCAAAAGATCAATAAGACAGGACCTTTGCCTTATATATTCCCTTAAAACCAATGCGTCGTCCCTGACACATTGTAGATGTTCAGTGTATGTCAGTTGAATGAAGTGACTGATTGTGCACATCCCATGCACTATATACTGAAACTCTTAAAGGATACCGTGGATCCAACATGAAATCTCAGAGAGATTGGGTCACTTGCTCAAAGGTCGGCATGCCACTAGTTGGTATTAAGTGCAGAAGTGAACATAGATTGCAGACTCCTAAAGCTGGTTCCCTCTGTGACAGTACAAATTCATAGCAAGCTAGTCAGTTCTTTGAACAGCTAATGGCTTCGACAGGGTGACCCACTTTTGGATCTAAGACTTCTTTGTGCAAAGGAATCATAGTAGTCACACTGTTGATGAATTGCTTAGAGTTGAACTTGAACTCATAGTCATTTGTCTACCTGATGAACTGAAGAGAAACAGCCTGCCTGCCTCAGGTCCTCACACTTCCACCATCACAGTTATATCTTTGGTGTAGCATTGCTTCCAGATGTTACTGCTAAAATATAATATCTCACTACTACTCTCTAATACCCTGTCAAATTACTTTGCCTCAAGAGATAGACTAAAAAAAAATAAGATGACAGAAATGGATAATTTGTAGCTATAAAGAAGAAAAAAGTCTTATATTGAAATTCAATTCTAACCAATTGATAATAGATGCCTAGAACACTATATGGTGAGACTGGCTGAGTTTGTACCAGGGTTCAGCAGCATCATGGTTGGTTAGTGATGTCTTCCTTGGACACTGCTTATAGAACAGTAGCACATGGACAGCTTATAAATGATCAGGGCTCCAGAGGAGTGAATGAAGCCAGAAGACTAATAAAGTAAGCAGTCAATGACATTATTTTCTTCAAATGAAGATATTCAAAGGGAAAAGTAGAACAGACAGTCTACAAATGAAAATTATAAGTCATAAAAGCTACCTTCTAACCTCAGCTTTACAGTTTAAGAGGTTAAAACAGCTAACTTCATCACCTCCCCTCTCTGGGTCACAGCTATCTTATGCATTTGATTTGATATCCCCAAACTATTTCCATAGCCACAAGTCTATAAGTCTGTAATGATTGGTACTGAGCTGAAGAGAGAAGGGGGGTGGGATATGATAGGCAGGAAAGACGTACGTAAAAGCAAATCACACACTTTGTAATGAGATACCTAGGTAGAAGTCAATACTCCCGTTGCATCTGTGATGAGTTTTAATTATCAAGTCAACATCCAAGTAGAAATCTTCAGTATATAACTGAATATTTCAGTCTATCACTCAAGGGATATGCCTTGGTTGAAAAAATAAATAAACCTGAGAGTCATCAATTAACTGGAGGGACTGGATAAGAATGTAGAAAAAGGGCTGGGGAAATGGCTTAGCCGTTAAGGCATTTGCCTGTGAACCTTAAGTACCTCAGGTCGATTCCCCGGGACCCATATAAGCCAGATGCCCAAGGGGGTGCATGCATCTGGAGTTCATTTGCAGTGGCTGGAGACCCTGGCATGCCCTTTCTCTCTTTCTCTCTATCTGCTTCTTTCTTTCTCTCTCTCTCACAAATAAATAAATAAAATATTTTTAAAAAAGAATGTAGAAAAAGTAATGACAGTGATGAACAGGAACTGGCAATGAGGTAGAGAGAAAACCATGAGACTGTCACAGAAGCATGGAGAAACAAAGGTTACCAGGAGAGAATTGTCATCAGTGTCCAATGCTGAGAAATACAGTCACACAAGGAAAAACAATTAGCTTTGGTAAGTTATCATTATCATATATCATTAGTGACCTTGATTTTAGAAAACAACTTTCCTTGACTAAAAAAAATATAAGCCTCATATGAATCTCTCAACAATGTTGCTGTGTAAAACCCGATTGGAATTAGAAGAGGAAATACTGATCTATGAAGGCCTAGGCTTGGGAATCACATGATCTGCAATTCATTAGTGTATGATGTTTCTGTAAGAATGTATGTAAATGATCCAGGCGTGGCGGCATGCACCTTTAATCCCAGCACTCGGGAGACAGAGGTAGGAGGATCACCATGAGTTCAAGGTCAGCCTGAGACTACATAGTGAATTCCAGGTCAGCCTGGGCTAGAGTGGGACCCTACCTCATAAAGAGAAAAAAAAAATGTGTGTAAATGATGTTTGTTCAAGAAGCTATGTAAGGACCCATCAGTGCTTGATACACTAGATGCTCAAAACTCAAATTCCCTTTCCTTTAGGTCACCTGCATTTGATCAGTTGGCCATTTTCCTAGCAATGCTTTCTTGACAGTTTGTAAGGGATCCCTGTTGGGTTTTAATATCTAAGGTCTTTTGTCTTGACCTTGACCCTGAAGGTTGCTAATCGACCTGCAAGGCTTTCCTGCTCATCCTTTCATCTCCTTAAATCCCACTGACGGGCATCTCATCAGGTAGAACACTGATAAGGCAAGATTGACACGTCATTTAAGAAGCAGAAATTGATCATGTGCAAGTGATTTCTAAAGAAACCCTGCTACATAAATAATGCAATGAGGGCTGTTATCCTTAGCCACAAACCCCACTGGTCCTTTTGGAAGACTTTACAGTCAATCTTGTGCTAGAAACAAATGTAGTTACTGATCACTTACTCAATTTTCCTTCTTGCAGTGAGATATCTGACTACCCATGACAACTGGCATGGCTCACACCAGTCAATCCAATCCATCTGTCCATCCAGTAATTTTTATAATGCATCTTTCTCAGTTCCCTGTAGGATATTCAGTGAAGTATATGTCACCTATAGAAAATTTACTAATATTCACTGAGAATGTACCATGGGCTGGCTTTCTAGTCTCTGATGTTCGGCAATGAATAAGTAGCTTAGACAAACCAAACTCCCAGGCCTTACAGAATTTACATGCTAGTGGTTTTTCTGGGCCCTGAGCTCCATAGTCTTCTAAATAAGGTTGGGGAAAAGATAAAAATTAAAGTGAAGAATGAAATACCCACGGATCAAGGCAAAGGGCTCAATGCTTGTCAGAAGGTCCTAGTCACAAGGGAATTGATACCCAACCAAGACACAAGACCAGGTCTGGAAATCTCCCTGAAAAACTAAGCACTAGGAAAAAGTCATAATGGATGGAAAAATTTGTCCAAAGATAACAAGTGGAAAAGGACTCTCCAAGAGGGCAGATTCAAAGGATAAACAGTATCAAAGAGAGAAAGAACAGGATGTCTAAGTATATAGAGAAGAAAAGTCTAGAACAGACTGAAGAACACTGATATTAAGTAGCTGGAGGCAGTAGAAATGGAGAAAAGAAAGTACATTTGAAAATTAGGTTGAGAAAGGTCAGTGAGTGATTGGGTTTTTCAACTGATTCACAGACAATCATCATTAAAATATGACTGAGGGCTAGAGCTTCAGGTGACTTTCATGGGCTGGATGCATGAGAATGACAGGAAGTAAGCTCTTGTCTGTGCTGAGGCAATTTTCTCTTGATGTGAGGTTTCAATAAGCTAGTTGACCACTCCTCCATGGGGATGAGTCACTAGAAAGACTTCTGTCTCAGAGGCAACTGGAACCTCCTGTTGAAAGCTGAAGGTATCCACTAGTACATTCTGGTTATTTTACTTGCTTGTTGCAGGTGAACCTTGCTAAAAGGGTCCTCTACAGAAAATTTCTTTGAAAAATACAATCACCATTTCGAAGAGGGATTCATTAAACCTGCATAAAATTATTTTGAATGAGTTTACATCATCAGGTGACCATGTGATGGAAAGAACTCAAAAAAGCTATGAGGCATCTAGTCACCAGAGATATTATGGAGACTGAAGGCTGAGATCTGGAATGAATCGTGCAAAGAAGAAAGTGGCACCAGGACAACATAGCCAGCTTGGCAGAGCGATCAAGCCAGAGCAGCAGGCATCAATAATCATAACTCTACCATGGGCCTGTTGGAATGTGCCAGGATTTGCCATAAATATGTCACCTGTCAACCCTTGTGAGGTCAGAGGTCTTGCTCACATTTCAAAACATATCTTGGAGAAGCCCATATTTATGTGGGGGGTACATGTTTGTCTGCAGGTTTGTGTGGAGGATGGACTGTGTTGGGGTGCATATACATATGTATGCATGCATGTGGAGGCCAGGGATCAACGTCAAGTGTCTTCCTCAGTCACTCTCCATCTTATTCCTTGAGACACGGTCTCTTACTGAATCCAGAGCTTACAGTTCCACTAGACTAGATAACCAGTAAGTGTCAGACATTCCCTGTCTCTATCTTCCCAGAACTGAGACAACAGGAACTTGCCACCACAGTCCACATTTTCCACATGGGTATAGGGGATCTGAACTCTGCTTCTCATCCATGCACTGCAAGCACTTTACCCACTTAACCATGTCCTGACCCCCTAAGTTCAAGTCTAAGATGTGGCTATGGTGGATCGAGGACTCAACCCCATGTCAGGGATAGAACTGACTTCATTATGAGGCCTGCTGAACCAATACCCGAGGATGCAATAAATCAAAAAATTAGCTACCTATACGCTTCTGAAATGGCAGTCCTCTCACTTAAGGATATGAGTTATTTCAGTGATAATTTGCCTCTGGACAAATCCATCCCCTGCTTCCTCTATTTGCCCCACTTTCTTCTGTGCTAAGTCAGCTTCCCTCTGAGGGACTGAGACACTGTGGCTCATCACCAGGCATGATGGAGCAAAATAAAAGGCCAGACAGACTTTGGCTCTAAAATCACGAATGGGTCACCTTGGAATCTGTTCATCTCTGAAATGAATTGGCATCAAGTACATTAGCACATTTATTTTAATAATTACATGAAATATAGCCCACTATTTCATACAGGGCCTGGCCCTAAGTGAGTACTCAAAGAATGTCAACAGACACCACATAAGGCACTGCTCCAGACTTACTTAAGGTAAGTTCTTATTTGAAAAGATTATTGCAAGAAAAGGGGAGAGAGAGCATTATCATAGGCACTGAACATTTTTGTGGGTGGGGAGATCTGCAGATTCCCCAATGGTTAGGAAGAAAGGTGATTTTCTTTTTTTTTTTTTAATTATTTTTATTTATTTATTTGACACAGACAGACACAGAGAGAAAGAGGCAGATAGATAGAGTGAGAATGGGCACACCAGGGCCTCCAGCCATTGCAAACGAACTCCAGACGCGTGTGCCCCCTTGTGCATCTGGCTTACATGGGTTCTGGGGAACTGAGCCTCGAACCGAAGTCCTTAGGCTTACAGGCAAGCATTTAACCGCTAAGCCATCTCTCCAGCCCGGTGATTTTCTTTTATAGAAAGGAGTCAACAAGGGTAGGAAAAACCTGGAGTGGGAAGGGGATGGGTGAGTAGAAGTATCCTGCTGTAACATAAGCTCAAAGAAAGAAAAACAACAAAAAGAGCAAGGTGCTATTTAACTGTTGCTGTTTTCCAGGGTCATAGGATGCGATGAGATTCAGCGTGGCTAAGTACAGCACTTACTTCCCAGTACTGGTGTGCAGATTAAATGACACAAAAGATGTCAAGTGCTAACCCAGGTCCTGGCACATGGTGAACATTCAGGAACAGACTTTTTTTTTTAATGTTACACATCTGCTATGACCCAGTACTCTACTCAGCACTGTAAGGAAGGGAAAATACCAAAAGACTGTGAGACAATGAAGCAGAGCAGGCCTGAAGTGATTGAGCACCTAGCGCTGGGCCCTAGGACGGAATCAGTGGTAGGCTCTTGCCGCCTCTCAGATGGCCTTGGATCGACACCTGAGCTGCAGTATTTACATCCTTACTAAAACTGCCAGCCAATCACAGAAGCCATAGGGTTTACAGAGATCTGTCACACCTACAGACTTGCTCAGAGGGCAGAGGTTCCCACCGCTTCCTTGTAGCCCTTTTCTCGAGAACAAGTAGGAGACAAGTTTGGTCATCTCCAGCATTGCTGGGTTTGGCATGCTAAGCCTCAGCAGATGGCATGAACAGAGCATGGCGTCTGGGAGATGCTGGCACTCGCGTCAGCCTCCCTGGATGCAGAACGCTGGCCGTGCACTGCCTGCGTGCTTTCCTTCCTGAAGGCTGTGCACATGCCCGAGTTCACCTTTCTTGTAGACGGCTGATGGTTGAGCAGGGCGGTGCACAAACGCTCCTTCCACCCAGCTGGGAATCAGTGACCTTAGACACCCTCTCTGGGGGCCTAAGACAACTCATCATCTCCTGTGATTGCTACAGGACTTGCCTTGTGAGTGCTGGTATAAATATAGTTCCCCTAGGCAACCAGCCTGAGCTGAGGTGTGCCAACTGACATACCAGCCTGCTCTTCACACGCTCCTTGGTTTCACTACTTGGACCTGCTTAACCACTCAAGAGTCAGGATTCAAGGGCTGTGGGAAGAAAGGCCAATTTATCACCTGATGGTTTTCTTTCTGCTATATTTGCACTGCAGGCGCCATCTCTGAGAGCACATTCTGTCAGAGTGCTGACAAAATAGTGCTGGGCCTTCCCCAGCTTTGTCACGCATGTCTTTGTCTATTACACGCGAGGCCATCTAGACTCCCAGCAGACTTCAGACACATGTCTGAAGATTGTTTTTTGTAATCGTGGGAAAATTTTTTTTGAGGGGATGCTTTTCTGGTATGTGTTGCTGTGAAAAAAATCAGACTTTTAAAAAGTCACTTGAGAGACTATGAAGATAACTCTGAAAAGTACTTACCATGCGAGCATGAGGACCCAAACCTGATTCCTGGTACTCAGGACCCATGTAAAAATTAATATCAATGTTGTGAAAATGGCCTTTCCTTCTGAGAGCAATCTACAAGTTCGATGTAATCCCAGTCAAAATCTCAACATCATTCTTCACAAAAACACACAAAAATAAAATCCCAAAATTTATATGGAAACTCAAAAGACCCAAGATAAGCAAAGCAGTCCTGAGAAAACAGTGGAAGCTGATAACTGGTTGATGAGGGGGAAGTCATGTCCTTTAGTGGTATAACCACTAGTGGATTGCTCATTCTCCAGTAAATAACCTCCCACCCATCATTATGCAAGCACTCCTAATTTAAATCAGTGGGTCAAAATAAAATAAAGTAAAATAGAAAACACAAAGAAGTAGGATTGGGCTGTAATGGGAAGAAGACTTCTAGTGGAGGGTAACCAGGAAGAGAGAAAGTCAGGTTCAAACTATATCATATACATGTATTAATTGTCAAAAATAAATTTTAAATGTGGTCCCTTCCCAAAAAAAAGTGCTGGGAGTTGTGGTGCCTTTGTAATCCTAGTACTGGGGAGGCAGCAGATACAGGCACATTCTTGGGGCTCTCTGCTCAGCTAGTCTAGCCTATTTGGAGATCTCCAAGACAAAGAGAAACCCTGTATGGATAAGATCTAATCTCCCCTCTTCAGGTAGTACAGTAGCACAGGGGTATCTCCATGGTCTAGCCTAGAACCTATATTTGACCTGAAGAAACATTTACTTGATAACACATAATGCTATGCATATTTTTATTAAATTTATTTTAGCTGATACAACCAACTATAAAAATAATATGTATCAATGGTATAGCATAGTACATTTTATTTTTGTCAGTATTCTTAAAACCTGGAGACTCACCTGAAAAATCAGGATTCTGACTTCTCTTAAATGGCCAATCAGACCTAATGACTTTGGGGCCACAGTGGTGGCTAACATTAAGTTGTGGCTGTCCTGATCCTTTTTATTTTATTTTTGTTTCAAATTTTGCATCTTTTCAAGTCATCAACTTTTAAAATTATTTCTATTGAGGATTTTATACATGAACATATTATTTGATCATATTCTCTTCCCACTGCTCTCTTTTGGCTCCCCTCTTCCCCCGATTCCACTGAGCCCTGCCCCGACTTCCTCAGTCCTTCTGTCAAATTGTTGATGGGCTCAGAATTGTGCAGGTCTTGTGGGGGTAACAGCTCCACCATGAGGTCATGAATCCACCAGTCTATCCTAGTCCAGAAGAAAGTTCCGGAAAGGACTACTCCCCACCCTGTGGCTCTTATATTCTTTCCAGTCTCTTCCACAATGTTCCTTGAGCCTTGGAAGATGTGAAAGGGGTTTTGTTTAACAGTGAGCTCCCAATAGCCTCTTATCTTCAGCACTTTGATGAGTTTCTGATCTCCTTAGTATTTATCACCCTCTCCATAGGGAAGATTTTCTGGCCAGCTGTGAGAGCAGCACTAATTTTCTTTTCATTACCACTTCAACAACGTACATCCACCCTCCAGTTCACCACTGTCCCTGCTCACACTCACTTATCAGTGACAATTCTTGAGCGCTTACAAGAAGTCAAGGTGTTTCAGGTCCTAATGACAGAGTAAGTGCTTTGGCTCCAAGTTGAAATGGTTCCCCCAAAAGTTCATTTTTTGAAGGCTAGGTTCCCAACTGAAAAAGCTATTGGGAGGTTGTGAAACCTTTCGCAGGTACTACCTGATTTAGAGGAAGTGGGATCATCGGGGGCATGTCCTTGAAGGGGTTGTGGATCCCCAGCCTCTCCTTATTTCTCTCTTTTCCCCCTGACACTCACGAGGTGAACAGCTATGGTCCACCACATACTCCATACCGTGATGTTCTGCCTTGTAACGGACCCAAAGCAACATTTCTAAGCAACCTGGAAGGGTTCATCTTCACCATCAACTTACTGGATTTGGAATTGCATGGGAGACAAACCTGTGGGTATGCCTGCAAGGGCATTTCCAGAGAGGCTTAACTGAAAAAGGAAGACTCACCCTGAATGTGAGCAGAGCCATCCCATGGGCTGGCATCCTGGCCAGGAAAAAGGGGGAGAAAGTAAACGGAACCTCAATAATCCAGTCATCTCACCACTTCCTGACTACAGACACAATATGACCAGAAGCCTCCCATTCTCACCAGCATGCCTTCACTACCATGGTAGACTGTACCCTCCAACCATGAGCCATAAGATACCCTTCCTCCTACTTACAAAGTTGCTTTTTGGTCAATTACTTATTCATAGCAATCAGAAGAGTAGATAATACACAACTATTGTGAGACCTCTGAAGCCAAAATCAATCTTTTCCTCCTTTAAAGTTGATTCTATCATATACTATACCACAACAATAGAAAGCTAATGTAGTGAACCATGGAGAGGGATGCCCTTCTATTACTCAAGGTGCATGCAAACATGGTTCCTCTCATGAAGGTAGGGTGGCAGGTGGCATCCATCGTGATTCTTGTGCCATCGTCTCCCTTGTAGTTGAGTGAAGAAAACAGTATTGCTGATATCACTCTTGTAGTTACCAACGGACCCCTGTGGACATCTGAGGTAAAACGCTTACTCTAGCTCCTCCTTCATCTGTCCAACGCACGGAAGTGAGAATGCTGGAAGGGTAGGAAGGTGACACACATTTTCGGTATTCTGACAACATCCGTCATGAAGTATCGTCTTGGCAAGTGGAAATACAGATATAAGAGAAGAAAGAGGATAGTGAACGGGGTGCCTAGGGAAGCAGCTGCTCTGACACTCTTCCGGGTCTGGCCAAATAAAAGCTAGTAGCTTGTTTCTTCTTTGATGTTTCTTTCCACTATCAGCCCCCCACTCCCGCTTGCTATAACACCCTGGATCACGGCCATCATAGGACTTGGGTCCAGAAAACACTATGTGAGGATTCATCTATTGCTGAGCAACAATCAGCAGGAGATGTGAGGGAAGAGCTTTTGTATCAGGCAAGCCCCATGATGCACAGCAGGTAACACTGAGGTGCCAGGACAATAGACAGCTATGGAGCATCTTCTACCAATAGTTTATTGAGCAAAGGCCTTTCCCACTGGACAGAAGTGTAGCTATCCTTAGGACATTTTTTAAGTTATTTTTATTGACAACTTCTATAATTACAGACAATAAACCATGATAATTCCCTCCTCCACTTTCCCCTTCACAATTCCACTCTCCATCATATCCCCTCCCTCTCTCCATTAGTCTCTCTTGTATTTTGATGTCATCATCTTTTTCTCCTATTGTGGGGGTCTTGTGAAGGTATTGCTAGGCACTGTGCAGTCATGGATATCAAGGCCAATTTCTGTCTGGACAGTTGCATTGTAAAGACTGTTACCCATCCTTTGGCTCTTATATTCTTTCCATCACCTCTTCCACAATGGACCCTGAGCCTTGGAAGGTATGATAGAGACGTTTAAGTGCTGGACACTCTTCTTTCACTTCTTCTCAGCACTATGTTCCCTTTTGGGTCATCCCAGTGGTCATTGCCATCTGGGAAGAGAAGCTTCTCTAACCAAAATTGAGAGTAGCATTAATATATGAATATGAACATTAAGTGTAGTGCTTTCAGGGCAGTTTGGTGGGAATAATATATACTTTTATGCAGACAACAGCAGGCTTTATACCCCTAAGGCTCATGACCTCCCCTACCCTAGGCTTTTGATTAGGTTTTCAGTATCAGGCATGTATTTCCTCCCACATAGTGGACCTCCAGTCCAACTAAAAAGCAGTTGAAGTTGAAGTTGAACCCCCAGAGAAGACATGCCACTATTGCACCCATTCGGTATTTGGCCTGTCTGGCCAAATTTGAGGCTTCCAGTGTCTACTGTTTTCACCACTGATGATTTCTGTTTCCCATAGGTCTGCATGCAGTGCAGCTTTTTCCAGCTTTTAGTTAGCTGGTCTACAGGGAGAAGGTTTTCAGCTCGGCACCAGCTTGATTTCTCAGTGACCTTGCTACTCAGGCATGTGAAGTCTTTAGCAGTAGGGTCTTACCACCTGTACTCATGGGAAACCAAGGGCCTTGGCAATAGCCTATAATGTTTTAGAGGCAGCAGGGACCCTCCTTGGCCAAAACTCACTAGAAGGTCTCCCATCCCAGGCACTGAAATTCTTCTAGTAGCAATCTGTGCTTTCTGGATGTGCCATTATCCAAAAAAGTAGCTTTCATATGTCTTATTCAGAATATCTTGAATGTTGATTGACCCTTCCCCCACCCTTCTCTTATTTAATCTCTTCCCCTGGCCTCACTTAGGCCATTCCATTCCCTGTAATCTATTCTTCTACTTACATATATAAAATAACATCCTCTTAAGTCCTTCCCTCCATTGCCTCCATTATAGCCTTTGTCTATCTTATTGGCCTCTACTACCAATTTTTGGTTCCAGCTCCCACACGTCTCAACATTTGTAGCTAGGATCCACGTATGAGATAGAACAGGTGATGTTTGGCTTTCTGGGCCTGGATTGCATCACTTAGTATAATCCTTTCCAGATCCATGCATTTCCCTGAAATTTTCATAATTTCATTTTTCTTTACCGCTGAATAGAACTCCATTGTGTAAATGTGCCACATCTTTATTATCCATTTATCTGTGGAGGGACATCTAGGCTGGTTCCATTTCCCAGCTATTGTGAATAGAGCAGCAATAAACATGGCTGTGCAAGTATCTGAAAGGTAGTGAGACTACTCATTAGGATAGATGCCTAGGAGTGCTATAGCTGGATCATATGGTGAATCTATTTTTAGCTGTCTCAAGAACCTCCACACTGTTGTCCACAATGGCTGTACCAGACTGCATTCCCACCAACAGTATAGAAGGGTTCCCCTTTTTCCACATCTTTGCCAACATTTATTGTCATTTGTTTTCTTGATGATAGCCACTCTGACAGGAGTGAGATGGAAATTCAAAGTAGTTTTAATTTGCATTTCCTAATGGCTAAGGATGTAGAATACTTTTTTAGATGTTTATATGCCATCTGTATTTCTTCCTTTGAGAACTCTCTATTTGGTGACATAGCCCATTTTTTATTGGGTTGTTTGACCTCTTATTGTTTTGTTTTTTGAGTTTTTTGTATATTCTGGATATTAATCCTCTGTCAGATATATAGCTGGCAAAGATTTTCTCCCATTCTGTAGGTTGTCTCTTTGTTCTATTCACAGTGTCCTTTGCTGTACAAAAGCTTTGTAATTCATGAGATTCCATAGGTTGATTAGTGGTTTTATTTACTGAGCAATTGGGGTTATATTCAGAAAGTCATTGTCAATGCCAATATGTTGAAGGGTTTTCCCTTCCTTTTCCTCTAGCAGTTTCAGAGTTTCAGGTCTGATATTAAGGTCCCTGATCCATTGGAATTGATTCTTGTGCATGGAGAAAGACAAGGATCTATTTTCGCCCTTCTACATATAGATATAGTTTTCCCAGAACCACTTGTTAAAGAGTCTGTCTTTTCTCCAATGAATAGCTTTGTATTTTGTCAAAAAATCAGGTGGCTGTAGCTGCCTGAATTAACATCTGGGTCCTCTATTCTGTTCCAGTGATCTATGTGTCTGTCTTTGTGCCAGTACCATGCTGTTATGTTACTGTGGCTTTGTAATATAGCTCAAAATCAGGTATGGTGAAACCACCAGCCTTATTTTTGTTGCTGAAAATTGTTTTGGCTATTCAAGGATTTTTTCTGCTTCCATATGAATATTAGGATTGTTTTTCCTATTTCAGTGAGGAATGCCATTGGAATTTTAATGGGGATTGCATTAAATGTTTAGATTGCTTTTGGTAAGATTGACATTTTCACAATATTGATTCTTCCAATCCAAGAACATGGGATGTCTTTCCATTCCTTAGGACAAACTTTTGATGTTAGAGATCAAAACGTAATGACTCAGAGCAGAGGAACAAGTGCAGGAGGCAGGCTCCTGTAACAGTTCAGAAGATGAGACCTTCAGTGACTAATGTCAGCATGTCAGCGCTGCAACACTGAGCAAGATGAGAAGCAGCCCGCACTGCCTCACCTCCGTCATCCTGTCCCCTGAAGGCAGTGATGCTCTCCTGGACACTAGAGGTTCACAAATGTTCCCAACAGAAGGAACTCGCTTGGCTCCAAACAGGACTGGCTGGCTTCTTGGATAGGTCACTTAGCATTGAGTGGGAGAAGTCTTGCCTGAAAGGATGGTAAGGAAGATCCAAAAGCAATAAAAATGGTCAATTATAAGCCATCTGCTCAGCTAAATGAGCCCATGCTGCCCCTCCCTCTTCATTCCATCCTAACTCCTTAACACCAGGGGAGAGATGAGGAAGGAAAAGCACACCAGTGTCAGCTGACTGTGTGCACTGCCTCAAAGACTCCCTCCACACCAACAGAGATGGTGGTTCTCACTGTCCATTGCTGACAGGAGAAAATTTAGACTTGAAGGAGGTTTTCCATGAGCTCAGGTCACACAGTCACTAAGTTCTGAGATTTTAGTCCAAGTTGACTGAATCCCAGAGGTTCTGTTCTTCACCACCAGGCTAACCTCAAACAAGCCAATAGCTGAGCTCTAAACAGTGTCCCCCATAAGTACTCCTACTCCCTGTGGTGGGTGGAGTCTACAAACACTGGCCAAAATCAGGCTGAAAGTGTCTCTGCAAATTTACACTTTCATTTGATCCCTGCCCCTCCCTCTAGCTCCCACCATAACAAGAGGGAAAGGGATAAGATCTGCTCAGAGCTCCCCAAGGAAATAATCTAAAGGCTGTCTTCTCCTCCTGGCTCTCCTAATGTTCCTAATCCCAGGAGATAATCAAAGCACCAGAGGATGAAAGACTAAATTCCCAGAGGACAGTGCCAAGCACCCAGACAGGCCTGTAAAGGCTCTCAGAGCTAAAAAGCAATTAACCAAAGCCCATTCTCAAGCCCAGAGCACTAACGGAGACTTTGTAACTGGGCTCACCTATTGACAGACTCTCACCCTAACAGCCAAGTCCAAAATACCAGATAACTACTGGGAAATCTGTGTTGTATCACATAGCCAATGTGGGTGCTCCACTGGTACCTCCAAAGTAATGTATCCCAAACAGAATTCTTCCTAGGCAAACTTGTTCCTACTTCCCAATCTTCTCCATTAGTAAATAACCCTACATACTGTCCATTGGTATGCTAAAACCAGAGTCCTAGGACTTGACTCTTTTCATTCAACTACATATGGAAAATTCAAATATATATCAAAGTAGACCAAATAATGCATTGGATCCATGATCCAACTTCAACAGTTTAAGCTTACAGTCATGCTTATCTTAGTTATAATCCCATTCTCTTCTCCTTTTCTATATTATTTTGAAGCAAATCTTACATCTCAAAAATTTTGCCCATTGACTCCTTGGGGTTCCCAAGACACTTTGAGGAAAGCTTCCAAGTCAAATCTATTTTTGTTATAATGATAAGGCATTATTTGCCTTTTTTACTATATCGACATTTTCAATGATTGCACAAAAGCAGTGGTGAGTAAACAGTTGTTACTGTAGTTTCAGTCAAGGCAGGGTAATGGCATTCCCGTCTGCCCTACCATTTGCTTACACAGAAATAAACAGCAGTAGTGCTAGAAGTATCCTTGAGAAGGCAGTAATAATTATTCATTTCTACAAAATCTCAGCTCTTGAGAGCACATCATTTTAATATGGCATGTGACAAAATGGAAATATACAGAGTACCTTATACCCCACACCTAAGTAGAATAGCTGCCCCAACTGTAGTGTGAAGATGTGAGCGACGAGCTAAATTAGCCTTCTTCATTCTCTCACGAAACACTATTTTTATTTGAAAGTTGACTGACAGACAAACTCTGGTTATTCAGACTCAGGTATTTGGCACACATTTTCTCAAAAATGAATTAAGTGAGACTGTCATTTCAAGGAAATAGCTGACAGCATTTGTTGCCAATGATACAATTTAACCTTAATAGCAAAAATTATAATTTGAGGAAAATGTATCTGCCATCAAGAGTATGACAGACTTTCAATACTTGAAAACTTTTCCAATGCTATCTGTGGAGATATTGATAAATGTGGGTTTTTTCAATATTGTATAATGAAATATGAAAACATCTGAAAGAACTGAGTACTCTATAAACCAATATTTACAAATGGGTAATGGATGATAATACAAGCATGTGTAAAAGATCTTTTTTTAAATCCACAAAGTTTAATGACACATATGTATAAAGATGTCATGATTAAATCCACTACTTTGTATGCTCATTAATAAGACTAAATAAATAATAGAAAGAAAAAAATAAGCCAATGAATTACAATATAACAAAGTAGAAAAGTTCCACTGACATTATGGAAGATGGAAACTGCCACTTCGAATCTTCAGTTCAGTATCAAAAAGGAACAACTCCATTTATGGGGAAAAGGCCATTAAAATATTCCTCCCATGACCAATCATGCATTTGTCTGAAGTCTCTTTTCATTCACTCCAACCACAAAAGTGTGCCGTAAGAGATAAAACTCAGAAGCAGGATAGAGAGAGATATCTCAGTGGATAAAGTGGTTGCACTTAACTTTGGATCTCCAACACCCACATATTCTGAAACCCTAGCACACTGGTGATGACAAGGGAGACCCAGATAGGAGAATTCCCCAGAATAGGAAACGCCCAGACCAGCTATCCTGGCAAGGGCATGAGTGAGCAATAGCAAGAGACCATGCCCCAGGAATGAGGTGGAAGCCCAGGACCAACACCTGAAACCTGTCCTCTGACCTCCACAAGCATGCTGTGGCACGTATGTACCCACACTCACACACATAAGCATGCATTCAAACACACACACACACACACACACATACACACACACTAAAACGTAGCTGGGAGATGGCTCAGTGGTTAAGAACATTTGCCATTTAAGTGTGAAGGCCTGGGAAGGCCTGAGACAGAGGAGTTTGTCTCCTTTGAACCTACATAAAACTATGGGGGTGGACATGCATGTCTGCAACCTCAGTCCATGGGGGGGTCAGATATCAGAGTATCACTGGGGCTCAGTAACTAAAAACTGGTAGCTCTGGGTTAAGGAAGAGACCCTCATCTCAAAAGAGTATGTGGATGAACAATAAAGAAAGGAGCCCAAAGTTCTCCTCCGGCCTCCAAAAGCATGTGCAGTACCTCACCCATAACGCACACCACACATACTCCAAACATACAAAAGTAAATAAATAAATACAACATTTTAAACAATGTTATGTATTTATTTGAGAGACAGAGAGAGGCCAATGAGAGAGAGAGAGACTGGGTAAACCAGGGCCTCCAACCACTGCAAAGAAACTCCCAATATATACACCACATTATGCATCTGGATTACATGGGTACTGGGGAATCGAACCTGGGTCCTTAATCTTCACAGGCAATGTTCTTAACTGCTAAGCCATCTCTTCAGCCCTTAAACAATTATTTTAGGAAGAGATATTAAACAATTTTTAATTAATTAATTTATTTATTTAAGAAACAATGAGCATACCAGGGTCTCCTGCCATTGCACCACAAACTCTAGACTCATACCCCACTTAGTGTACCTGACTTTATTGGGGAATTGTTCCCTGACCAGCAAGCTTGTGAGCAAGTGCCTTTAACAGCTGAGCCATCAATCCAGAACCTTAAACAATTTGTTTTGTTTTGTTTTGTTTTGTTTTGTGCTTTTGGAGGGTCAAGGATTGAGGTAAGATCTCACTGTAGCCCAGGCTGACCTGGAACTATCTTTGTAGTTCTAGGCTGGTCTCAAAATCACAGCAATTCTCATGCCTCAGCCTCCCGAGTGCTGGGATTTATGGTGTGCACCACCATGCCCAGCCTTAAACAATTTTTAAATTATTTATTTTTAGTTTTAATTTTTTTAAAGTTATTTATTTGAGAGAGAGAGTGGCAGAGAGAATGGGTTCATTAGGGCCTCTGCACCCACTGCAAACAAACTCTAGGCACATGCACCATCTTGTGCATCTGGCTTTACATGGATATTTGGAAATCAAACCCAGGTCCTTAGGCTTTACAAGCAATCACCTTAACTGCTGAGCCATCTGTCCAGGCCCTTAAAGAATTTTTAATGTAAAACAATGGAATCTTCTCACCAATTTTTGAAAATGTAGTTATCTCTTAAAATATATAATTTGTGGGCTGGAGAGATGGCTTAGTGGTTAAGCACTTGCCTGTGAAGCCTAAGGATGCCGGTTCTAGGCTCGATTCCCCGGGACCCACGTTTGCCAGATGCACAAGGGGGCATAAGCGTCTGGAGTTCATTTGCAGTGGATGGAGGCCCTGGTGGGCCCATTCTCTCTCTCTCTCTATCTGCCTCTTTCTCTGTTGTTGCTCTCAAATAAATAAATAATAAAAAAATTAATATATGTATATATATATACATATATAATTTGTTATAAATTAATGAATATTATAAGTAAATGTTATTAAATATTTAAGTTTTTACATTTAATTTCTGACATAATTAATAGCTATAACTTACATTTTAAATGCTCTATAGCCTCCTCAATAACATTTTTTAAATTTTATTTATTTATTTGCAATCAGAGAGAGAGACAATGGGCATGCCAGGGCCTCCAGCCACTGCAAATGAACTCTGGATGCATGTGCCCCCTTGTGCATCTGGCTTACATGGGTCCTGAGGAATCGAACCTGGGTCCTTTGGCTTTGCAGGCAAATGCCTAAACCACTAAGCCATTTCTCCAACCCCAACAATTTTTAAGTGTAAAGATATTTTAAGAACAAAATATTTGAGAATCCTTGCTTTGTACTACCAATATTTCAGTCTGTACCTTTTAAAAATCAGACTTTTTGCAAAAATAGTCACAGTCTCACTCTCAGAATTAACAGCTGATAGCAAAGCTGTAGATCAGAATTTAGAATTTAACTAAAACCCACGACTTGCAACATGTACCAGGATTTACAGATACTCTGTGAAAGACTAAGCCACCACACATCACAGGCAAACTAAGGAAAAACCTATCTTTTCATACCAATTCACTCAAGCCTATAAATTCCACATAAAACCAGACAAACGGACCCTACAGGCAGACCAGCAGTGGAACCACTCACCACAGCAGCAGCTCCCAAGACAACGCTCTGGACAATTCCTGCCAACACCATCTACAGCTCACTGTAGCTCCAAGCCTTAGAAGTATCCACCTTGGGGCTAGGGAGATGGTTCAGTGGGTAAAGTGCTCGCCACACAAGCATGAGGACCTGAGTTCAGACCCCAAGCACCCAGGTAGAAGCGGGACACTACTGCATATACCAGCACTGGAGAAGCAGAGATGGAATCCCTGGTATTCGCCAGAATAAGTCCTAGACTCAGCAAGAGACCCTGTCTCAAAGACTAAAGTGGACAGCAACTGAGGAAGACCCCTAATGCCAATCTCTGGCCTCCATTCAAGCACATGCATTCACATACATACGAACACACACACAACCACACATACACATGGAAGAAAAGGCATGTATCTCTTTTGCGACTCCCATGGCTCCCCATAGCCACCTGTTGCATAATGCAATTAATAAACCTGACATATTGCTGGTTTAGGACAGCCGAGTATATGGTATGACCCTATTAAAGATGTAAGATTCTAAATGGAAGCCCTCTTCTCCTACCTGAACCATGGTAACAGTCTACACATTGTTCTTCCTGCTCTGTTTCCTATTCCTGTCCAGCAGAGTACCCTAATGCTTAGCAGCCTAGGACAACTGCTTTAATCTGCTCACCATTCTATGGGTGACAAATGTGGTCAGGACACAGTATGCACCCGAGAATCTATTCCCCAGTGTCTGCTCCCATAGCTGACAAGATCTAATGTTGGAACCTGCCTTAATGACCTGAAGCTAGAATCATCCAGAAGTTTGTAAACTAACGTGATTGCACAGGCCGGGTCAATGTGGAGTCTTTCTGTGTGGCTTGGGTTCCTTGAAGCATGGCAACCAATGGAGGAAGGAGGGTTAGATGTAGTTCATGACACTTCAGGCTCTTAGCA
This sequence comes from Dipus sagitta, assembly GCA_036346955.1. NCBI lineage: Eukaryota > Metazoa > Chordata > Mammalia > Rodentia > Dipodidae > Dipus > Dipus sagitta. The sequence goes on from CM070772.1 coordinate 123,051,515, forward strand.
CAAGTTCCACAAAACACGGTGGATATTGCTGTTACCTTTTGTGATCTGTCCTTGATAGTCACTCAGTGTCATCTACTGAATTCTATTGACAAAAAGGAAGTCAAGCCAGCCAAAGTTTAAGGGAAGGTCAATTAGATTTCATTTTTTTTATAGAACCCAGAAGATTCTAGAAGAATAGGAGATAATCTTTGTGGTCATCTTTGGAAGGCATAATCTCTCCTTCTCCCTTCTAGTGTGAATTCTCTAGAGACTATCTTGTGATTAGTGGGAGGTTATGCCAAGTCATATTAGCACCTTGCCATAATCACTCAAAGGCTTCCCATAACACCTGGGGGCACATTTTACTACAGCCCAGAAAACCCTGCGTACTCCTCCTCCCTCCAGCTACAGTATTCCTACCAAGATCGCCAGAAACCCATCACCTTCTGACCCTCCAAAGCACTGTTTAATGGAACCTGCTCAGAGATGCTCTTCCTAATGATGCTCTATCAAATAGCCCCAGAAACCAGAGTTAAGCTAAGATGAGCTGGTTAAGGCCAATACAAGCAGCAGAGGCATGGCTGCTACAGAATTCAGATTCCCTGGGCAGCTCCCAAAATGTGTCCTATGACATATTATTAACCCAGATGTTTAGTAGACATTAGATTGAATCATGAATCCATAGTAAATATCTTTATAAAAACTCAAAAGAAAATTAAGTCGCAGAGTTTTCTTCACAGCATGATGATTCTAGTCTGAAAAATTCTAATTGAATGCTGTCTCCATGAGAACCATGTGACAGGCAGTGGTCTCTAACTTGTGTAAGCATGGAAACCTCTTGCCAGGTCGTACCACCCCCTCCATTTTGCAAAACTCTTAGTCAGTTATGCGTCCTTGAACCTTGTCCTTCTATTGAGTTACAAATAACCAGAAGCCTATGGAAGGCCCAGATTGCCTAGGAGTGACCTGATTGGCTGAAATTGAGGTCATACTCAACAAACGGTCTTAACTAGTTGTCAGCAACACCCCACACATTGCAACGGTCTTCAGCAACTATACGAGCTTCTAATCTAGAATGGTGAGTTATGTTCTTCAGAGCAGTGAGTCAACAACGCCAGGCTGCTGAGGACTGCATTTCTTTTACTGGGCCAAGAAATTCCAGGGCTGACCCCAGACTGGTCGCCATGAAGCAGAAGCATGGATCCGTCTTTCCAGAAGCAGTCCAGCTGACCCTGGGGTGAGGGAAAGACTCACTAAGGGGAACAACCGGCAGCGCTCAAAGGCGGTGATGTGTCTCTGATGTGCCTAGTACGCTTCCAGAATAAATCTCTAAAGAGAAAAGGGGAGCCTAAACTAGAGTGAAACTCTACCTCAAAAAAACCAAAAAAAAAAAAAAAGAGAGAGAGAGAGAGAGAGAAAGAGAGAGAGAGGAAGGGGGAAAGAGGTTGCATTTTTAGTAACTGTTCATCTCAGATAATGCTTGCTGGAAATCCTTGAGATATCAAAACGTCAAGACAAAAATGTTATTATGGCCTAACCAAGTTGGCCTTCTCTTCCTGTCCCCTTCATGCACTTAGCACATCATCACCAAAGGAACTTAAGTTTGCTAAGAATCCTTCCATCCAAAAAATGATGGCATCAAGATAGAAGAAGCAGTAATTGGAAAGAAGGATTCAGGCGACGGGGGATTTGGGGGGGGGGGTGGAGAGAGGGTAGTGAGAGGGAATCATGATCATGGAATATTGATTAAACTTGTAGAAGTTGTCAATAAAAGGGTTTTCTAAATTTTTATTTATTTATCTATTAGAGACAGAGAGAGGAAGAGAGAGAGAGAGAGAGAGAGAGAGAGAGAGAGAATGGACATGCCAGGGCCTCCAGCCACTGCAAAGAAACTCCAGATGCATGCGCTACCTTGTGCATCTGGCTTATGTGGGCCCTGGAGAGTCGAACCTGGGTCCTTTGCCTTTGCAGGCAAATGTCTTAACTGCTAAGCCATCTCTCCAGCCAAGGATGGAAGAAATTTTTAAAAAATCTTTTTACTGGGCTGCAGATATGGCTTAGTGGTTAAGGCATTTGCCTGCAAAGCCAAAGGACCCAGGTTCAACTCTCCAGGGCCCACATAAGCCAGATGCACAAGCAAGGGGGCACAGGCATCTGGAGTTCCTTTGCAGTGGCTGGAGGCCCGGGCACACCCATTCCTCCTTCTCTCTCTCTCTCTCTCTCTCTCTTTCTCTCTTCCTGTCTCTCTCTCTCTCTCTCTCCCTCTTTCTCTCTGTCAAATAAATAAATAAGAATATTTTTTTAAAAAAATTCTTTCATCCTAAAGGTGAAATAAGCACATCTTCATGATTACAGTGCCAGGCACTGTCATACGAACATCCCAGGCAGCTTCTCTTCATGGACATCCTGTGACATAGGAAGTACTTATTGTCCCTATTTTATAGCTGAGGAAACTGAGCAACATACAAATCTGCCTAATACACTGTGACCTCATAGGATAAGCAAAACTACAAGGTTTTGAACTCGGGTAGAGCCAACCTCAAAACCACTCTGTGGGCTCTCACCAGTCCAACACTCAGCAAAGCTGTTGCCCAGTCTCACCTGCCTAGGGACACCAACTACTTCTTAACTGTTGCTGTGCACATAGACCGCCTAAGGGTCTTTCCAATTGCAGATTCTGACTCAGTCTGGAAGGGTCTGAGGTTCACATCTGCCAAGTTCTTAGCTATTGCTGGCTGCTGATTCACCCACCACACTTTTTTAGATCTCAGACAGTGGTTATCAAATGTTGCTGCATTACAGTCACCTCAGGGAGCTCTTAAAAATCCTGAGGCCAGGCTGGGTTGCTGGCTCAGAGGGTAGGAGCGATTACTGTGCAAAAATGAGGACCTGAGTTCGATCCCCAGCACTCATGTAAAAAGTCAGGCATGGTAGTACACACCTATAAACCCAGCATTGAGGGGGAGAAGAGACAGGAAGGTCACTGGAGCTCACTGGCCAGCCAGTCTAACGAAAAAATGGTAAGCTTCAGGATCAGTGAGAGACTCTGTCTCAAGAAATTAAGACAGACCAAGACTGACTTGATTTGAAATAATTGAATCTGCTGTGTAATATGTGGTTCAGCTGTGATTAGGAGCTGAAATTTAGTACAAGAGAAAAGGACAATGTAACAAACTATTTAGCTGTATATCCCGGTATAAAGCACTTGGGGGATGGGTGGGATGGCTTGGTGAGACAATCAGATCAGTAAATTGATTACATGCTCCTAACCCTGTAATTTTTAAAAACTATTTTATTTCTTTATTTATTTGAGAGAGAGGAAGAGGCAGAGAGAAAGACAGAATGGGCACGCCAGAGCTGGGGAAATGGCTTAGTGGTTAAGGCATTTGCCTGCGAAGCCTAAGGACCCTGGTTCAATTCTCCAGGACCCATGTAAGCCAGATACATGGGGGCACATGTGTCTGGAGTTTGTTTGCAGTGGCTGGAGGCCCTGGGACGCCCATTCTCTCTCTCTCTCTGCCTTTTCCTCTTTCTCTCTAACCCTGTAATTTTTGTGCATAGAGCAAGCACCCTGTACTGTTTGACATAACTGTTCTTAGATTTTCATTGTAACTGGACTATTCAGGTTGCCCACAGGGAAAGAACATTCCTAATTCTAATAAAATAAACTTTTTGTTATTTGAAAAGAAAAGACAGAAGAGAAATAGAGGAAGACACTGACATTGTCCTCTGGTCAATACATGTACATAGAGCATGCACATCTTCACACATATATACATTCATACATACATACAGTACATACTACACACACACACACATACATACACACACACACTGAGGCCCAGACTTCACCCCATATCAAATAAATAAAAATCTCTGGGAGAGGTCCCAATATCAATTTTTTTTAAGCTCACAAGAAATTACAACCTCCAGCCAAGGCTAAAAACGCTGCTCTGAGACACAAGCTATCCAGAGAACTACTATGAAAGAGAAGTCAGGCCTCGGTTTGCTAATGAGATGTGTGAATTTTGTAATGATCCACTCTTCATAAATTTCAAAACAAATCATTTACCCCTAATAGCCCACGGCAGCCTTTAAGAAGACGGTGGTCCAGACTTCTTTCAAAGTAACTATCTGGTATAATCCCAAATATCCTTTTATTTGGATCATCTCTATCTTCTTCCCTCCCCTGACATACTGACACTGTTCAACACACACACACACACACACACACACACACACACACACACACACACTTGTCGAGAGCTCATCATTTTTGACCTTGAACTTGGAGAAAGGCTTTCCCATGCTGGTCTGCCACCCCTCCCACCAAGGCTCTGAACACCCCCATGCTTTCTCTAGCACCCACCGCACTCATGGGAGGGAAAGTGTGAATATAAACACCCTGGTGTGACTGAAGCAATGAAGGCTGTACCAGCTGTCTGTTTCTCTTGACTCAAAGCACAACACTCAGAACTGACAAATGAAAGAAGAGGAAGAGGGGAAGTGTGTTGGAATTAAAAGCTTTAAAAAAAAGAACTAGGGCAAAAAAAAAAAAAAAACAGGATGCCAAAACTGCCGTATGATATGGATCTAGTTCATGTTTCCCCCAAACCCACTCCTTCCATGTGTCTTTCCCTCCCACCCACTGCAGGGCCTCTCTTGATCAAGAGTCTGGTCTCACCTTTCTCTGTTGCTGCCTTCTCTCACAGTTGTCTTTTCCTCTGGGAAGACAAGGAAAATTAATTAAGGGGGGGGGGACTTTTAAAATAGATATTCCTCTCTGTAAAGGTCTGCAGGTCGGTGCAGAGCAGAATAGAAATATGCTGGCTCAGAGAGAATAGGAACACAACAGGCAACAGCCTATTCAATTAGGGAAAAACTGTGAGGACTCTTGTTTAGAAATGACAGTTGAGGGTTGGAGAGATGGCTTAGTAGTCAAGGCACTTGCCTGCAAAGCCTAAGGACCTATGCTAGATTCTGCCTCTCTCTCTCTCTCTCTCTCTCTCTCTCTCTCTCTCTCCCTCTCTCCCTCCATCCATCCATCCTCTCAAATAAATAAAATATTTTCTTAAAAAAAGAAATGCCCATTGATAGACCTCATCAGCAGAAAGAATGCTACCAGAGAGATGGGAGGGGCTCACAAAGGAGTCAAAAAGATGCCTCCTACTTTATCAAGAACATTGGTTCTGTATTCAGATTGAACTATTTGGAGACAGAAGACTTCTGGAAAACTGTTCACGGAGCTCTGTAGCAAAGTGTCCCAACACTCCAAGAGCAGTGTACCTCACAGCCCAAAGTTATAGGAACCCCTAGGGTGATCAAGTTGTCCCAATTTTCTCAGAACCTCCCTTGTTTTAGCCCTGAAAATTCTGTATACCAAGAGCTCCCTCAAGTCTGGAGAAGCAAGAACACTAATCACTCTGAGCTCAAATCCTGGCCACCTACCAGAAGCCTCTCTTCTCAAGACTGAACTCCTCTGTCCTCCTCAGTGACAGCCCCTGCAAATAGGCAAGTGGGGAGACCGGCATTTCCTTGAGCTGCCTGGGTACCCAGACTGATTCTTTCAAAACAAATATCTTGGATTCCAGATTCACTGGTTGTGCCACATCCTCTCTGCTGCTGATGGAGTGGTTATCTATTTTGAACATTTAGCTTTAAACTGTATATAGTCAAGTCTGGACTCTCAGCATGGATATCCCAAGACCCTTCAATAAAAGCAAAGACTGGGGAAATGATTCAATGGGCGAAAGTGTTTGCTGCACAAATGTGATAACCTGAGTTTGGATCCCCAGAAGCTATATAAAGCCACATCTGGTAGCATTCATCAGTAATTCCAATGCACCTATAGCAACACACAGGGACAGGAGAGTCCCCCAAAACTCTCAGGCTAGCTAGCCTGGCATACGCAGTGGCAAACAACAAGAAATCCTGTCTCAAACAAGGTGAAGGAAGAGGACCTCCACCTAAGGTTATCCTCTGAGCTTCACACTCATTCTCGGGCTCATGTGTGCCTGCGCTCACTCAGGAACACGCATACATGAGCAGGCACACAGAGAGAGGGGGGAAAGGGAGAGACCTTTTTTCCTTTTTTTAACTTGGTATTGATAACTTCCATACTTATAGACAATATCATTATCATAGTCCCCTCCCATCGTCCTCCTTTTTTCCCCTTCCAAATCCCCTCTGTACTGAATCCCTTCTCCTTTCCAACAACAAAGATATTTAAAAAACACACACACAGAGAAAATAATAGCATGAGCTTCTGTTTACATGTCTCATTCTCCCAGTCGTTCTTGTGTTTCAATGTTATACAGTCTCTTCAGCCTTCGCTTAGTGCTTTACGTGTGCACTGGCCAGGCTTTCCACTCGTCACACACATCTGTGAGGTGAAACAAGCCACCAGGGATTGGGCATCATTCGTATTCACAGGTAAAAGGTAAAAGTAGAAGAATAGATTACAGGGAGAGGAAAGGCCTAAGCGAGATCAGGGGAAGAGATTGTATAAAACAAGGGTAGGAGGGAGGGTCAATCAAAATTCAATATATTGTGAATAAGACATATGAAAATCTACTTTCTTGAATAACAGTACATCCAGAAGCCATATATTATTACTAGAAAATTTTCAGTGCCAGGGATCAGATACCTTCCAGTGAATTGTTGGCCAGGGAGGTCCCTGTTGCCTCCAAAACATTATAGGCTGTTGCCAAGGCCCTTGGTTTCCCATGAGAAAGAGATGGTAAGACCCTATTGCTGAAGACTCCACATGCCTGAGTGGCAAAGTCACTGAGAAATCAAGCTGGTGCTGAGCAGAAAACCTTCTCCCTGTAGCCCAGCCAACTGAAAGCTCGAAAAAGCTGCCTTATGGGAGACAGAAGTCATCAGCAGTGAAAACATGGACACTAGAAGCCTCAAGTTTGGCCAGACAGGCCAAATAACTAAGTGAGTGTAATAGTGGCATGTCTGCTCTGGGGTAAACCAACTGCTCTCTAATTAGACTGAAGGCCTGCACTGTGGGAGGGAATACATGCCTGGCACTGAAAACCTGATCAAAAGCTTATGGCAGGGGAGGTCATAGGCCTTAGGGGTATAAAGCCTGCTCTTGTCTGGACATATATTGTTCTCACCAAACTACCCTGAAAGCACTACACTTAATGTTCATATTAATATATTAATGCTAATCTCACTTCTGGTTAGAGAAGCTTCTCTTTTCAGATGGTGATGACCACTGGGATGATCCAAAAGGCAACATAGTGCTGAGAAGAAGGGACAGAGGAGTGTCCAGCACTGAAACATCTCACATCCTTCAAGGCTCAGGGTTCATTGCAGAAAAGGTGGCGGAAAGAATGTAAGAGCCAAAGGAAGGGTACCACTCCTTAAGTATAACTGTCCGGACAGAATTTGGCCTCGATATCCAAGACCTCACAGTGTCTAGCGGTCCCCTCCTTATCCCCAGTTCTGCCACCCCCTTTGAAGTCTCTTCAGGGTGTAAGGCCGTCAGTGGATGAATCCATTCACTGGGTCAGGGGCCTCTTGATTTAATTACCTCTGGAAACACCGCGAGAAACTTAGAAGTCTGCTTTACTAATGTAATAGTTTCTCAATACAATGAAGCTGACAAGAATTAAGCATCACAGGAGTATAAGGATACTTTTCTAGCTGTGTCCTATGGGTGCTGAATGAGAACGGGTGGCCAGGAGAATCCTGGGAAAGGCAGAGGAATGGAGGGAGTCAAACCGTAGAACTGAAGGCCAGTCTAGAAGTCACTACAATATTGTGCAGGCTGTGAAGGATAGTGGAAGTCTGAGGAGATTCTAAGGCGTTGTAGAGGGAATATATTTGGCATTTTCTTTATAGTGCAGTCCCTCATCTCACTGACACCCCTGAATCTGGCAGGATCTGCTCTTCCTTATCCAGGTTCACCTGTGCCTGGCTTAGAGAAAGGACAAGCTGAGCTCGGCACAGAGCAGAACTGATATTGGAGGTCGTTTAGATCTTGCCCTCATTTCCTTCCTCCAGTTTCCTTCTACCTCTGAGAGTCTGTCCAGCTTCGCACTTGAGCAGAGTGGAACAGGAAGCAGGAAGCACTGCATCAGCCTGAGGCAGTGAATGGATTGCCCTTCCCATGGGCTCCAAAATCAGCCTGAGAGCGCAGAAGTCCTGGCCAGGGGAGCAGCTGCTGCCTGCCCACTGGGTAACAGCATTGCTACCCTTTGCTCAACAAAGCTCTTGAGCACTCTTAGAAAAGATGACAGGGAAAACAAGCTGTGTTGCAAGGCATGGCTCAGATGGCTCTAAAGCTATATTTACTTGGGCTCCAAATGAGATTTGCAAAGTTCCAAGAAGCCAATGGAGGAAGCATCTCCAAAACCATGCAAGGGGCCAGGGAGGGCAAATGTGGATGCTCTAGGTATACCGTGGACACATGCATGGAATCCGAGTTGGGCCAAATCCTCCAGTGAGCAGAGGAAGGCAGAGGCAGGAAAATACATTTAAAGTGTGATCGTGGTCCATCTTTAACCCTAGATCAGGGATCCTTGGGAAAAGTTTATGGCTTATACTTGATTCCATTTTTTTTTTTCCAGCAAGTATCCATCTCTCACGCTTCCTTTTAAATCCTTTCTCATTCTCAATGGCACCCTTAAAAAAATCTGAAAACTTAACTCTTCATGACTTTTATAAATGTCTTGCTTTAACCTACACTCCAAGAGAAATAAGAATATCTAAAGTTAAGAGCTGGGAGACTATTAAGGAAGTAGCCTGCAAAGCCTGAGGGCCAAGGTTCAATTTCCCAGGACCCACATAAGCCACAGGATGGCACGTGCATCTGGAGTTCATTTGTAGCAGCTAAAGGCCCTGGTACACCCATTCTTTCTCTCTCTCTCTCTCTCTCTCTCTCTCTCTCTCTCTCTCTCTCTCATGCTCACTCTCTCTCCCTCTTTCTCCATCTCTCTCAAATGTATACACACACACACACACACACACACACACATATATATGAAGATATTTTAAAGAACATATAAAGTTAAGTACTCAACTGAAACACACACTTGAGCATATCAAATTTTCTACTCCTGCCGTGCGTGGTGGCACATGCCTTTAATCCCAGCATTCGGGAGGCAGAGGTAGGAAGATCACCATGAGTTCGAGGCCACCCTGAGACTACATAGTGAATTCCAGGTCAGCCTGGGCCAGAGTGAGACCCTACCTTGAAAAACCAAAAACAAACAAATAAAAAAAATTCTACTCCTTTTTTCCAAGTCTCTCTTCAAAGCTTCAGAATATTGTCCTTCTATTTCTGCACTATTATTTGGCATCCTTTAACTTTTCTTGTCTCTCAAGGAACTTTCCACCAATTTTCTGTGTTTTATGATTAATGGGGATTAAAGAAGGGATTTAGCAGAGATGAATAGGCTGGTCCACCTGGTTTCCTAGAATCCTGGGCTGCGTTTTCTACTGATTGCCAGCAGGGATAATATAAATAATCAGTAGTAGTTGTTGTGGCTCCTGCCAGGCCTTGTTGATCACAAAGATCATCATGGTCATTTGCTACAGTGGTAAGAGAAGATTGTCTTGTACACAATGGGGAGACCAGATGACTACTTGGGAGATACAGGATACAGTCGGGAGGTTTTTAATTACAATCTCAATCTTTTGGATGTAACAGGTTTGCTTAGAAATTTTATCCATTCACTGACAGCAAGATGGGTTTCTTGTTGAAGGAATGCTCCCAAACTCCTCCTATGAAGCCAGCGTTATTCTAATACCAAAACCAGATAGAGACACAAGAAGAAAAGAAAGTTATAGACTGATATCTCTGATGAGCTTAGATGTAAAAGTCTTCAAACAAATCCTCACAAACCAAATTCAACAACACATCAAAAGCATTATCTTCCTCAGTCAAGCAGGCTTCATCCTAGGGATACAGGGATGGCTCAACATATGAAAATCAATAAAGTTAATGCACCACATAAATAAACAAACACAAGAGCCACTTGATCATTTTAATAGATGCAGAGAAGGTCTTTGACAAAATGCAGCATCACTTCATGATCAAAACACTGGAGAGACTAAGAATGAAAGGACCATATCTCAACATAATAAAGGCTAATTCTGAAGCACCTAAAACCCAAATCATACTAAATGGGGAAAGACTTGAAGCATTTCCTTTGAGATTGGGAACAAGACAGGGGTGCCCACTCTCACCACTGTTCTTCAACATAGCACTAGAAGTCCTATCCCTAGCCATAAGAGGAGAAAGAAATAAATAAAAGGGATGCAAATTGGAAAGGAAGAAGTCAAACTACCCCTAGGATGACATGATCGTGTACATTGGTGACCCAAAAAACTCTACTAGAAAACTTCTACAAGTGATAAATTCTTTCACCAAAGTGGAAGGCTACAAAATCAACACACAAAATCAGTAGCTTCCCTACAGACCAAAAACTAACACATAGAGAAGAAGATCACCAAGGCTGACTCATTTTCAATAGACATAAAAAAATTAAATGTCAGCCGGGCGTGGTAGCTCACGCCTTTAATCCCAGCACTCGGGAGGCAGAGGTAGGAGGATCGCCGTGAGTTCGAGGCCACCCTGAGACTCCATAGTGAATTCCAGGTCAGCCTGGGCTAGAGTGAAACCCTACCTCGAAAAACCAAAAAAAAAAAAAAAAAAAAAAAATTAAATGTCTTGGAATATCACTAACCAATGAGGTAAAAGATCTATATAATGAAAGCATAAAAAACACTCAAGAAAGAAATTGAGAACATGAAAGAATGAAAAGCCCTTTCATGATCATGGATAGGTAGAATTAACATTGTGAAAATAGCAACTCTACCAAAAGCAATGTACAGTTCAATGCAATATCAATAAAAATCCCAGCATTATTCTTCGCTGGGATATAAAAAAAATAATCTCAAAGTTCATATGGAACTGCAGAAGGCTTCATATCCAAAAATATCCTCAGCAAAAAAACACCCCTAGCCTAGAGGGGTTACCAGACCTGATTTAAAGTTACACTACAAAGCTATAGTAATAAAAACAGCATGGTACTGCCATGAAAACAGATGTATAGGTCAATGGAACAGAACAGAAGACTCATCCCTTAGTTCAAGCAACTAGAGTTACAAATTCAAAGACTCAACAATATGCACTGGAGAAAAGACAGCATTTTTAACCAACAATACTGGAGAAATTGCATAGCCACATGTAAAAAAAAAAAAAAATGAAACGGGCTAGAGAGATGGCTTAGCAGTTAAGACGCATGTCTGCAAAGCCTAAGGACCCAGGTTCAATTCTCCAGGTCCCACATGAGGCACATGTACATGGTGGCGCATGTGTCTGGAGTTTGCAGTGGCTAGAGGCCCTGGCATGCCTATTCTCACTCTCTGTCTCTCTCCCTCTGTCTCTAATAAACAAATAAAAATAAATTTAAAAAATGAAACTAGACCCACTCCTCTCACCATGCACAAAAAACAAAAACAAATGAATTTAGGACCTCAATATAAGACCTGAAGTTCTCAAACAATTGGAAGAAAAAATAGTACCTGGCATGATGGTGCATGCCTTTAATCACAGCACTTGGGAGACAGAAGTAAAAGGTTCACTGTGAGTTCAAGGCCAGCCTGAGACTACATAGTAAATTCAAGGCCAGCCTGGGCTAGAGATGCCTCAAAAAAAAATTAAAAATAGGGAGAACTCTCCACAATACAAAAGTGGGGAAAGACTTCATAAATCAAACCGCAGTAGCTGAGGAAATTAAACAATCAGTTAACCAGTGGGATCTCATGAAACTAAAAAGCTTTTACACAGACAGACATACCACAAACAGAGCCAACAGATAACTCACAGAATGGGAGAAAATCTTCACCAGCCATACCACTGACAGAGGCCTAATATCCAGAATCTACAAAGAACTCAAAAAATAAGCAAAAAAATCCACTAGAAAAAAAAAATGGAGCAGAGAAGGGAACAGAGAATTCTCAAAAAAGGAAACACAAATGGCCCATACTCATTTAAAGAAATGTTCAACATTCTTAGCCATCAGGGAAATGCAAATTAAAACAACTTTGAGATTCCATCTTACTCCAGTCAGAATGGCAATCATCAAGAAATCAAATGACAACAAATGCTGGCAAAGCCATGGGAAAAGAGGAACCTTCATTCACTGCTGGTGGGAATGCAAACTTATACAACCACTGTGGAAATCAGTATGGAGACTCCTGAAAATGATGAAAATTGATTTATCATCTAACCCAGCTATTCTATTCTTGGGCATTTACACTAAAGACTCTACTCGTTACTTCAGAGATAATTGCTCAGCCATGTTTATTGCTGCTCTATTCACAACAGCTAGAAATTGGAATCAACCCAGATGACCATCAACAGATGAATGGATAATGAAGGTGGCATACATAGACGTCAGGCACTGCCAGGCACAGGCTGGAGCCTTCAAGAGAGGGGCCTGAGCTGCCAGGCACAGCTAAGGACCCCCTGGCTACAGGAAGCCACTCCCTCTCCAAGTGTGGCACAATTGAACTCAGGCTTTGCCCATAACCCTGTGACCTTGGCCAGTTGCCTAGGAAACTCCTTATCAGCCAATACCTTCACAAAGCCCATACCCCTGAGACCCTAGATCACCTGACCTCCTCCCCCACCCCCGCATCATTGCTGGAATGAATGTTCTCATAGGAGCCTTTTAAATCCAATCCCCTTAGGACCTTTCCCCCCCCCTCAGATGCTTATAAACCCATTTCCCTGACAATAAACTGAGAGAGCTCTTCACCAAAACTATCTCCTAGGAGTGATTCTTTCTCTCATCACGCATATACTCTCCCCAGTTGCCTGGGTGCCTTCACAGGGGGGGGGGATGGGCACTGTGGCTGGCCTGGAGCAAGAACCCAGGAACTCACACATATACACATGGAATCCTACTTAGCAGCAAGGAAAAATGAAATATGCAAGAAAATGGATGGACGTGGAAAATACCATCCTAAGTGAAGTTTCACAGTCTAAGAAAGACAAATGCTGCATGTTTTCTCTCATATATGGCTTCTAAAATGGGCCAGCTGAAGAGGAGGGCAAAAAGAAGTAAGCATTAGGATATAGGACAACAAGAATGAGACCAGGAAAAAGTAAAAACAGGGAGAGAAAAGAGGAGAGGATATCAGACAAACTAATGAGAGAGAAAGAATATTGGGGTGTGGCAGGGTGGGGGTCTGGGTGAACAGAGGGCAGAGAGGGGAACGACACAAAAACAAAAACAAAACTGGTTAGTACACTAGGAACTGCCCTTCAGGATCCCAGCATACATGATACAAGCCCCAATGAAGGAAGGTGGAAGGACATGATGGATATCCTCAGCAGAAGGTGAAGAAAACTTAATCCTAAAACCACAGACTCTGGCTTGGGAATCACAAAACTGGAACTGGGTTACTCCCCCGCCTACACACACAGTGAGCAGTTGGTCAGGAAGATCCATGAGGTCCCCAAGAAAATGCATGCCTTTGCCAAGTACTTGGTTACCCAACAGAGCTAAAAGGTAAGATCCTATTGCTGAAGACACCACGGGCTGCCATCCCAGGACACTGAGAGCCCACTTGGGAACTGAGAGGAAAGCCAGTCCTCTCCTGACAAACTCTAGCAGCACTGAGAAGTGCTATGGGAGCTGCTGTGTGATCGTGGTCTCTAATAGTACAAATAAGCAGGAGACCCTGCAAACTACACAACTCACCAGATGGACCGGAAACACACACGTGCAACACTGGCACACAGCTCGTGTGAATAACCAACTGCCCTCCAATTGGACATGCGATCCACTCAGTAGCAGAGAGCTCGCAATTGGAGCTGGGAACCAAGCCAGTGTCCCACATGCAGAAAAACTTACAATGCCCAGAGAGAAGCCCCCATTGTTCTCTGGACAAGCTGAGTAGATATCCTCCTCAAAATGTCTCTCAAAATTATCAGCATACCCCCCCCTTAATCACAGTTGCTCTCACACTTGATTGGAGAATTGTTTTTATTTTACAGATAGCAGAGAATACTGGAGAGATCCAACATCCACCAATTCACAAGAAAAGTTACCTTACCATGAGACATGCCACCCCTGCCACACTTACCAGGGTCCAGGAGAAATTGCAGAGGAAGCAGCAACATGAGTACTGCTCCCAGTGCTGGCCTGACAACCATCTCTAGGGAAATAGCAACAAACACAGAGGTGAACTGAAACACATCTTAACAGAAATGCATAGGCCACAGTGAACTCAACACTAAAAACAATCTGCTAACAAACCCAAGGATCAAGGATCATTGCAGAAGAGGGAGGTGGGAAGACTGTATAAGCCAAAGGGTGCATAGAAATATTCTGAGGTACAGCCCACCCAGAAACTAACAGACACCTTAATTACCCCACAGTGAACACCAAGGAACCTACTGAGGAGAGTGCCCAGAGAAATGGGGACTTGGGTGAGGTAATGCAAGACTATAACCTATGTAAAACTACGTATTTGCAGATAACCATAAAAGAGTACACACTTGAGCAATGGCGGCATGCAGCCTATACAGGTAACCAACTGTTCTCAAGTTGCAGAGGCAGGGGAAGAAGAGTTCATACAAAACAACTGCAATATTTTCCAGGTAACTTTGTCAAAAAAAGGCCTTACCCTTGAGCTGTGAGATAATAAAGCTCTTTCTAGGACCAGATTAATAGAACCTTCTGTTCCTAATGGGTGAAGGAGCCTTAGAGAAGCATGAGATTTGTGCCAAGGTCTCTAGACACCAGAGTTGACATTTGGTCAAATTGCAGGGATGTCAGCATGGCCAGCACAGGCCTTTGGGAAATGGTATAGACAGGATATGGAAGGATTGCTCGGAGAAGAGTGAGTTAGGAGCTCAGCGCTCCCTCCGGATGCACAAAGGGTTCTGAGAGAAAGATGGACAAGATGTGTTTGCTCCTGATCCCGGCTTCTTTCCCAGAGTTCTAGGAGGATAACTGAACTTTTCCCTCCACAGAACTGCACCACAGTGCGGCGAGCCCCCTGACCCGCAGGGAAGAACGACCACAAGACGAGGATCCTTCTTGATCACACTTTTATTGGAGAGCTCTTGGTTAACAGAAAGGTTGATGGCGAGGGGCGAGGAGGCGGGATGTGCAGCTACTTTTATAGAGGGAAGTGCAATGAGGCGCCCACTGATTGGTTGCTACCAGCTTGCCACCACCAGGCGCCACGGGATAGGCTCAGGACAGGTTGCGTCAAGCGCATGCGCGTACCTTGAATACGGTTGGTGCCAAGGCACTGTCGTAAAGAAGCTGAACACCACGAGGTTAGCGCCATCTTGTAATGGCGGATTAGATGTGGCTTCCTGCAGTGCCAGCGCCATCTAGTGTTGGCAACTAGATGTGGCCCCCTGCAGTTCCCCCTTTCTATTATAATGCGCAGCAGGTGAAGGTAGAGGTTTGATCTCTGATAAACAAAAGGACATTGTGAAGACCCCAGGCCAGGTGGCCAGCCAGGCTGGTGCCTCACCTGTCCGGTACCTTTTCTCAGAGATGGGATGTCGGTACCAACCCATATGCAATCAAACATGCCCTCCATGAGGCTGCTAAGAGCATACCTCATGTGCAGTACTTTGTCTCGCATCCTGAGCGTGATGAGTGCCGTGCTCCCAACACCAACCCTCTGCCCATCCTTGTGCAATGGGCACTTCAGGCCCTAAGGGTGCAAGGGCCAGGGGAAACTAGGTGCTCTTTAGGGCCGACAGCCAAATCTGAGGGGAGGACCCACACTCCAAAGCGGCAAGTGCCTGAGAAATGACCACCTTGTCCCGCCTGGTCTGGGCTCGCAGGCGGCAAACCAACCAGAGGCAAAGCACACATCCTCCCAAAAGTATATATGACTTTCTCAATACCCCCAGAAGTATTAAGACGCGTCCAGGATGGTCCGTATAATTTGCAAAAGATATTGAGAAGTACTATTTTCTGCACCAAATCTGGAATTACGTCTCTCTTGGGAAATTTTTCCCCATATCCTATCATCCTTAAACCAACCAAAGGCCTGTTTTCTCAGCCCTATACAAAAATTACGGGGTGAATCAATTGTGAAGCAAAGGGCTCCGATTTTCTCAAAACTCCGATCTTCCCCTAAGCTGACATACGTGGTATCCCCAATCACAGTGGGGAGACCCAGCTCCTTCTGAGTTGTGAAGAAGCGAGGGAAGACCGCTGCAGCATGATGTACTGGCAGGGGCTTAGGAAAGGCTGACAAGATGCCCCAGCGTTGTTCTCCTCTACTGAGTGCCAAGCACTGGAGGGTCAGCATCCACAGACTCGTCCACATCTGGTTTTTCTGGTTTCTCAGGATCATCCTGGCTCTCCAAGCTGTCCTCTAGAGAAGGTCGGACCGTCTTCACCAACCGACTAGGAACCCAGTGGGGTGATTCTTGGTCCTGTGGAAAAACACAAACAGCTCCCCTGGATCTTATTAAAATAGGATCCGGGCCTCTCCATTGACCAGTCAAAACATCTTTCCACTTAACCATCTCCTGTGGCCTGTTAGGCTCTGAGCAATGACGGTCAGCCGCCGAATGGCCCTGACTGTCCAAATTTTAAAAATTAAGAGTAAAGAGTGCTATGGATATAGTCACTCGTGGGACTGAGGGCAGAGCCTCCTCGACTCCCCCTTTTTGTTTTATTAAATAAGACTTTAGAGTGCGATGAGCCCGTTCTATAATACCCTGTCCTTGAGGATTATACGGGAGACCTGTCAAATGGGTCACTCCCATCTGGTGACAGAACTGTCCAAATTTTTGAGAAGTATAAGCTGGTCCATTGTCAGTTTTAAGAATTTTGGGCTTCCCCCAGGCACTCCACGCCTCAAGGCAGTGTTGAATAACATGGGCTGCTTTCTCCCCGGTTAATGGGGAAGCAAACATAACTCCAGAACAAGTATCAATGGAAACATGTAAATATTGTAATTTGCCAAAAGATGGGACGTGAGTAACATCCATCTGCCAAATTTGTAATGGGCGAATTCCTCTGGGATTAAAGCAAGGAGAGACTAAAACAATGTAAACTCAACCACCATCAAACAAACATCAAACTTCTGCAGTTCAAGTTCAATAGCCTTGAAAAGCAGGTTCCTCCTCCAGTCAACTCTTTCCAAAAGTGTTTGCATTTCTATGATAGCCTTTCCTCAGGCATCCTTTCCATTGTTTTAATGTAAAGCAGTTGGAACATCTTCCTTAAGATTGCTAATGTGTTTGACAATAGCAGGTTCAGTAACCTAAAACCAGTCTCAGTGCCTGTAATTTTAACTTGCTTGAGGTTTTCCAGCTTAAAATCTTAAATCTCTCAGTCCAATATCTCTAGCCAAGCACATCAGTCCATTACAAATTTAACCTTGATCAAACACTCTGGGCCTGGGCAGCAGGACGCAGCCAGCCCTTATGCCAGTAGCCCAGTTCCAACAAAGTCCTCTGCAGTCTTTCCTTTCCCTTAGAAAGCTCAATGAGGGCATAATCATAAACTTCACCCATTTCTCTAAGCTCATCTTGTAAGCTTTTATCCTTTTTTTCCCTTTGTATTTCCTTTTTTGTTTTTTTCCTTTTCCTAGGCCTAGCTGGGGTTTCCCCATTTGTATCTGACTCAGAAAGACTATCCTGATGCCTTGCCAACGCTTTCCGTCCCTGTCTAATAATGTCTGTGTGGCTACCTTGACTTAGACAAGAATGAATAACAAAGGCAATAAAAAACAAAACCCAGAAGGGAAGGAAAACGGCAAGGATCAGATTAAAGTCTAGGTCAGAAAACTGCATGACTGGGGATGACTTACCGACGTCTTCCTCTCCGTGTGTCAAGTTCTGAATCCTCTTCGGCCCCTCGCCTGGTGACCACAAGGCTCCCGGCATCCCGGGATTTCGGCACCAGTTTGCGGCGAGCCCCCTGACCCGCAGGGAAGAACGACCACAAGACGAGGATCCTTCTTGATCACACTTTTATTGGAGAGCTCTTGGTTAACAGAAAGGTTGATGGCGAGGGGCGAGGAGGCGGGATGTGCAGCTACTTTTATAGAGGGAAGTGCAATGAGGCGCCCACTGATTGGTTGCTACCAGCTTGCCACCACCAGGCGCCACGGGATAGGCTCAGGACAGGTTGCGTCAAGCGCATGCGCGTACCTTGAATACGGTTGGCGCCAAGGCACTGTCGTAAAGAAGCTGAACACCACGAGGTTAGCGCCATCTTGTAATGGCGGATTAGATGTGGCTTCCTGCAGTGCCAGCGCCATCTAGTGTTGGCAACTAGATGTGGCCCCCTGCACCACAGTTTTGCCATACTGCAAACCTCAGAAGAAGCATATGTTAATGAACACTTGAGCACTACAACCAAATACCAGGATTCTAACCCCAGTCCTGCCACGTATGTGACCTTGGGCAAGTCATTTGGCTTTTCTCTTTCCATGTCTGTAACATGAGGATGGTAATAGTATCTGCCTCAAAGCCTTGTGGCTGAATGAATGCTCAGAATGCACTGGTCCTTTGTAAGTGCCTCACGCACATGAGTTAGTAACACGAGGCTCCTGCTTAAAGATACCTTGGGGCCCTTGACATGAACAAATACATCTTCTGGCTGGTCACTTTCAATTTCATCCTTGACAATTGAGCATGCTAAGTTACGTTTCATTCGTTTGTTTCTGAGGCCTTTTCATCCCTCTGTGTCCACTGTGACTTTCAAGAACCAAGGAATGCAGTGGGTAAAGGCACTTGCTGCACAAACCTGACAACCTGAGTTCAAATCCCCAGAACCCACAAAAAGCCAGATAGAATAGGGAATGTCTACAACCCCAGCCCTCCTGAGGCAAAAGAGGAGGCAGAAACAGGAAAATTCAGAGTTCACAAGCTAGATAGCCTGACATACATGGTGGTGAAAACAGAGACCCAATCTCATGTGGATATCAAGATCACTTGCAACAGGTTAATCTTTACACAGGGTAAGCCTGGGGACATGTTCCTACACAAGGAACTCATGAGCTTCTCCAAAGATTTCCTGATAGTCAACAACTCATGATCTGAACTGATGTGAACTCGTGATCTGTCTGATGCCTAGACTCCCCCTACCTTTTATTTCCTAAAACTCTCAATAAAAGCTGTGATTAGGGCTGGAGAGATAGATTAGCAGATAAGGCACTTGCCTGTGAAGCCTAAGGACCCATGTTCAACACTCCAGATCCCACATAAGTCAGATGCACAATGGTGAGGCAAGCACAAGGTCACACATGCCCACTAGGTGGCGCAAGCATGCAGTGGCTGAGGCCTTAGTGCACCAATTCTCTCTCTGTCTGTGTGTCTCTCTCTCTTGCTCTCTCTAAAATAATAATATTAAAAGCTGTGAGTAAAGTCAAGATGGAGCTTCACTCCAGTGAAGTCCCTCCTTCAAACTCTTGTCCTGTGTGTTGCATGATCATTTCGAGTCCTCCCAGGTACCACTAAATGGTACCAACAATCTCAAACAAGGTGGAAGGCAGAGATCAATAACTAAGTTGTCCTCTGATCTCCACACATACACTGTGGCATGTGTGTGCCTGGACTCACACAGAAACACATCTCATGTATGCATAAATACACATTACACATGCATGCACACAAAGATTTTTTAATATTTTATTTATTAATTAATTAATTTAAGAGAGAGGGGGAGAGAGAGAAAAAGAGGCAGATAGAGAGAATGGGTACACCAGGGCCTTCAGCCACTGCAAACAAACTCTAGACTCATGCACCACCTTGTGCACTTAGCTTACATGGGTACCGGGGAATCAAACCTGTATCCTTAGGCTTCATAGGCCATTGCCTTTGCCACTAGGCCATCTCTCTAGCCCCACACAAGGACTTTTTTTTTAAATAAACAGGGAATGCATACCAAGACACCTTGCATATCCCATTAATGTCCCTCCTACCATTAACCTTGGGACCAAAAAAATATATATATGCCTCACTCTATCAAAGGTAGAGACCATAGAACTTCCCTTCCCAGGGAAATTCTCCAACTTCCCGTTCCCTCTCTTCATCTTCAGTCTACTCTTCATTCTACTTTTTTTCAGTCTTCTCTTCATCCCCCTTTTTATGCCCTGTGGGAGTAGGGTAAAGGTGTAGGGCTCCCAAGCCAGTTTTCTACTCTCTTCATTATAAGTCTCTAGCATCTTACTTAGTGGAGTGGGAGTCACTGCCGTTGTTGTTAAACAGCTTCAATATGAAAGAGCTTATTTTCACTTTAATATCCTTTTGAGAGAGAGCTCATGAGCAGACAGCACCTGCTTAGTATAAATACTTAAAGGAAAAGAGCCTGTGAGACCCTGTAGATGGTCATAATTACCCCAGGGGTCCTGGACTGAAGGAAGACACATAGTTCTTCCTCAGAGTGAGGCTGTTGTCTCACCTGCAGAACAGGCTGTGTGGGGCTCTGACACTGATGCTAAATCTGCATGGGAACATTTTCCACCAGCTGCCTGCTCCCTTCCCAGGGAGGCTGAGTTCATTATCCTTTTAACAGCTCGTTTTCTCATGCAGACATGTTTGGCAGGCCAGAGGGGCCCTGGTTCTTTAGTCACGGCCTGTTGCTTTTACAAGAACTTGTTTTAACATCCCATCATTCAAGCCTAAGGCAGCTCCCACCTCTGTACAGAACCAACATGCGGGTGGTAGCAGCTCCTGTGGGGCCCAGCAGGTTTCCCACAGGGTGCTGAATGTCAGGGATCCTAGGTTCAAACTCTGGCTTTCCTCCTCACCAACAATGGGAGTTCTGGTGAGTTGAGTAACTTCTCTGGATCTACTTCCCAGGCTGGCAAACAGAAGCTGAACCCTTCCTTAGAGGCACTGACGTGTGTGGCATGCTTCTGAACACAAACCAAAGAGCAGAGCCTATGAAACAAAATCTGGTCATGGGCAGTGTTAGCTCCTCTTCCTCTGGAGTTCACGCTAATGCCTGATTTCTTATGTTGCCCTTATTTCCAGTTCGTTAACACCACATCAGTGTCAGTAACAACAAAAATAAAACTGCTTTGCTACCATGCAGTAACACTCACTAATACCCATTACCATCTGCATTCACAGACACACAAAACCAGACAGCCTGACAAGAACTATATATAGGACCTGGCCAGCATTTCCTTTTGACAAAGGAGGGCACATGGTATCCAGAGCAAATACATGATTTAATCCACAGAGCCACTGAACTGATCTAGCTCAGAAAATGGGCTTGCTGCAAATTGTGCCAAAGTTGGGACTGGGCAAGTTTATTGCCAGTAGTAGTTGAGCAAAACTGGATAAACCATAGCTGGAATAAAGAGACAGTGAGGGAGGATTCAGACCAAATTCACAAGCTAGGATAAAGTCATGTAAGAAACAAAGTGAGACATGAGCATTAAAAATGACTGGTCATCATTACTGGCTATGTACACTGCCTATTCTGGGCTATATGTGTCATATATCTTATCACAATAAATAATTAACAATTTTATAAGACCATTAGTACTGGGAGCTGGAGACATGGCTTAGTAGGTAAAGAGCTTTCCACATAAGCATGAGGACTTGAGTTCAGATCCCAACCACCCACATAAATGCCCAACATGGTGGTATACTCCTATAATCCCAGCACTGGAGCAGCAGAGACAGGAGGATGCTTGGGGTCTACTGGCTTGCTAGTCTAGCTGAATCAGTAGGCTCCACATTCAATGAGAGACTGTCTCAAAAAATAAGGTGGAGAGCAACTGAAGAAGACACTCAATGTCAACCTCTGGCCTATGCACACACATGCATATACACTGCACACACACATACGTATACACTGCACACACACATGTGTATACACTGCACACACACATACACACAAAGATTATTATTGCCATTCCTATAATAGCAAAGAAAAAGCAGATTCTTGGAGATTGAGCAACTTGACCTATAGCCTATAATTGAAAGAGAGTGGAGCCGAGCCTTGAACACACATCTGTCTGTCTCCTGGTTGTAAGCATGCAGAGTCCAGTCTGGAAGCATTCTATCCAAAGCATCCAGAAACTATCTGTCCAGGCAACGTCAAAATGAAGTCATTAGGCTAATTCCATAGAATGTGTTCACTCATTCTTCCATTCTCCCTCTTTATTTTCTTTCCTAGTTCTGTTTCTTGCCCAGATGCTAACTGATGACTTGAGTGATGTTACAAAGCCCATCCAGACTCTCTTCTGTCACTGACAACACCCCATGCCCTCTCCACCCCATAAAAGTCATGGAAATGTCCAAAACATCTAAGTAGAAACTTCTGGGAATTATTAAAAGTTGAAACATGTCCCTTCCACCCAAAAAACTTAAATTTCCAACCTCAGTTTTATAACCTTATTTGGAAATTGAGTCTGAATATTAACCTGGAATTTTCTGATGTCATCACTGTGGTTTCATATCCAATATAACTGATTTATAGGAAAAGGTAAAACTTGAACAAACATAGAGACAGAGGAGGGAAGATAGTATGAGAAAACATGGGAAGATAGAAGATTAGGATGATGCATTGACAAGCCAAGGAATAGTAACGACTGCCAGTAAAACACCAGAAGCTAGGAAGGGACAGGATGCCCCATGGGTTTCAGAATGAGTAAGGCCCTGCAGATAACTTGATTTCAGACTCTGAACCTCCAGAACTCTGAGTTAATCAACGTCTCTTTCTTAAACCAGCAGTCCGTGATACAATACCTTTAGCAAGTGGACCCCGGGGCAAGACAAGCACCCCACCCTCAGCCCTCAAGTCTCGCTCCCTCTATTAAGCTCAGAAGCAGCTGAGTACGTCGCACTGGGAACTCACAGCTTGTCCTCAGCCATAAAGCTAACTCAGCCCTACACATCTGCTGTGGTTTAAATGTCCCTGCAAATCTCACACTGAAACTTTCCCCATGCCGCAGTGTTGAGGCAGGGCCTGCAGGAAGGTGCTCCCAACACCAGAGCTTCATCCTCACGAACAGAATAATGTCATCATCCAGAGAGGGAGTTGTCACAAAGAGCCTGGTTTCTACTCGATGCACGTTTACTAGCCCCCTGCTTTCCACAATTGTATGACGTGGTGCTCACCAGATGCCTGCACCATGCTTTTAGACTTATCAGAAATAAGGAATTGTGAAAAATAAATTTCTTTCCTTGATATATTTATTTCCGGTATATACGGCAAAGTATATGTTGTGTTATAATAACACAAAGTTCAAAATTCTCCTTTTTTTTTCTTTTTCACACAAGCCCAACAGACTGGCCTTCTTTTCTTGGTTGTTGTTGTTTTTGGTTTTTGGTTTTTTTGTTTTGTTTTGTTTTTTGAGGTAGGCTCTTACTCTAGCCCAGGCTGACCTGGAATTTACTATGTAGTCTCAGGCTGGCCTTGAACTCATGGCGATCCTTCTACCTCTGCCTCCGAGTGCTGGGATTAAAGGCATGTGTCACCATGCCCAACCTCTTTTGTTTTTTATGCAAGAGAGAGAGAATTGGTGTGCCAGGGCCTCCAGCCACTGCAACCGAACTCCACACATGTGTGCCACCTTATGCACAGGTGCGACCATGCCCACCTGCATCACTTTGTGCATCTGGCTTACATGGAACCTGCAGACTCAAACATGGGTCCTAAGGCTTCTCAGACAAGTGCCTTAACTGCTAAGCCATCTCTCCAGCCCTCTCCTCAGTTTTTAAAATAAGGTTCATGACACAAACTATGTTGAGTGAAGGGTTCCCAAACAGGGAAAACATGCATCTATCTTCAGAGGGCTCATGTGTGAGAGTGGGGGGGGGGAGGGGAGAAGCTCTACTCAGAAACCCAAGCAGATATGTGTCAACACCATCCATGAAGAAGTGTCCAGGAGGATAGAGTCCTTCAAAGGAAAAAGCTTTGGAGTCAGACAAGGCCTGCATTCTAAGGAGCCGGGTGTTAGGCACATCACCAGCCCCAAGCAGAGATCACACACAACAACATGAATGATGCAGACGTACAACTGAGAACCAGCTCTTGGGAAAGGCAAGCCTGCCATAAACCTTCCTAGCTAAGGACTGTTCTCAAAGCCACGTCAGGGCTGACCTTAGAGTGGGAAGGCAAACAGAATCAAGCTTTTAGAGAGATGGTCCCCGTGAGAACCAGACTAAGTCTGACCCTTTCTTCCCTTCTGCACCACACGTGGATGGGTCATGTGCAATGGGTTCTGGCAGCTCTCCTTCCCGATGTGACTATGAGGCCAATGTGAGGCTTCTTCTATGCAAGAAGCTTGGCAGAAGTGTTTCAAATGTGTCAACAATCCCAAAAAATTTACCTATTACCAATAAAGCCACGAAAAGCTAAAAGGAACATTTCTGGGCTCTTGCTAATAAAAAGAAAGCAGTTTGATCAGCCATGCTGAAAGAAAGACTGCATCATCTTCAGAATATGATTTTTATAGTCTCTCCATAAAGAATATCACAAAATCATTGTCTTGGGAAAAAGAAATCAAAGAATAGGCAGCCAAAACCCTGACTGAAAAGGAAGTATATTAAGTAAGTGTGCAAGTAGTTAATTAACAAAAATGTTTTCTGGATCCTGTGGTGTCTGAGCTATTTGGCAGCTTTGTATTTTTGTAATTAATGGGCTTTTTGAGTGGTTTCAGGTTTACGGAAAAACCGAGCAGAAAGTATTAGGAGTCTCCCTCTATCTCCTCTCACACAGTCCTGCCCGGGTGTGTCTAGCAGACTTTTAGGTTGGTAATCCATTAAGATTCTTCATTCTAAAGAAAAGTTCACTTTGTACCTAATCTGGTATTTGTAACTTCAGAAACTTTTTCATAAGAGACTTTCAAATCTTTTGAGCTTCATAATCCACAAAACCTGAGCCCGTCCTCACCTCCTTAGCTTGCTGGATCCTCCGTACACCTCCGTGAAGCGGGCCTAGTCAAGTCCGCCTGCAAGTAGCTGGGGAGAAGCAGAACAATACACCCAGTCTCTGACCCCTCAGTCCCAGTGCCCTGGAGGTCTGCCCAGTCTGCCATCAGATCCTTTTGCTGACAGAGAGCTTCTGGGTCAGAGCTTTGGGCTTCCACAGGCTTCCTCAGACCTGCAGGGCCCTGCGCTCAGCCAGCCTAACTCACCTCTCCAGACATGTGTGTGACCTTACCTTGCCTTCTGCAACACAGACAATCAAAAGAGCAGGCCTGAGAGCTGCCAACCCATCTTGAATTTAAAAGGCTCCAAAACCCAAAAGTTTTTCAAAGTTCATCAGTGAAAAATCTGACCCAAATAGACAAAAGGTTGTTGCTGATCTTTATTTACCCAGTTTTATGTGACATATTTGATGTTTCACTGTAGGGTTTCAAAGCTGGCCCAGACCCCACAGGGCTGTTTTATAATAAGCAGGACATGGACTGTCATTCCATTTCTCAAGTCTGCAAAGCTCTGAATTCTGAAATATATCTAGCCTTGAGGACTTTGATAAGGAGTTATGAATCTGTACCTATACACAGAGGATCATCATAAAGATGGAAGTGGCATGCATATGAATACACTTATAAATTACAAAGTGCTGGCCATTTTAAATATGTTTTATTTTTATTTATTTATCATTTGAGAGAGGTAGAGAGAGAGAAAGAAGCAGATAGAGAGAATGGGCACGCCAGGCCTTCTAGCCACTGCAAACAAACACCAGATGCATGTGCCACCTTGTGCATCTGGCTTATGTGGGTCCTGGGGAATTGAACATAGGTCCTTTGGCTTTGCTGGCAAGTGCCTTAAGTGCTAAGCTATTTCTAAGTGCTGGCAATTTTAAGTTGTGGAGATGTTGGCTATAATTGTTAGTGTTGGCAGTGGCTTCTGATAGAGAAATTCCACCATTATCACGGGAGGTATAGGTTTGTAAGATGCGACAGAGCCTTACTTCAGGTCTGAGTACCGTGTTCACTTGTTATGCTGCCTGAAAGTGAAGCTCACACCCCGGACAGGAATGCATTCTGACCCAAGCACTGTACTCATTCTACTTCCCACATCTGCAATCTGATAGGGTCCAAGGCTTTCCAGAGCGGGAATCTGAGGACTCTACCCAGTGCTTCCTCTTACTGACCAAGCAATACCAAGGTTCCCTGGGCCCACCCATTCTGTAAGGAATGAGGAATGAGAGCTGGTCCTGGTCTGTGTTATGACATGATTTATGCCCCTTCGAACCTCGTAAGTCCTAACTTCAGGATCTTAAATGTGGCTTATTTGGACATAGGGTCTTTCAAAATTGATCAAGAGGATGTAACCTAATCCACTCTGGCTGGTGTTCTTAAAACATGAACAGGGGCTTGAGAGATGGCACTGTGGCTAAGGCACTTGCCTGAAAAGCCTTAGGACCCAGGTTCAATTCCCCAGTACCCATGTAATCCAAATGCACAAGGTGGGGCATACATCTGGAGTTCATTTGCAATGGCTGGGAATCCTGATGTGCCCATTCTCTCTCTATCTGTTTCTCTCTCTCTCTCTCTCTCTCTCTCTCTCTCTCTCTCCCTCTGTCTCTCAAATAAATAAAAATATTTTTTAAAAACATGAACAATTTTGGGTGCAGAAACATTTGGACAGAAGAGGCAAGATAACATGAAGACTCATGGGGAAATATGAGCATCTATAAGCCAAAGTGAGGGCGTTAGGACAGAGCTTTTCCTCCACAGCCTCAAAGGGACCAAACCTGATATTTACCGCAGTTTTGGACCGCTCACATCCAGAATGGCAAGACAATATCTTTCTGTTGCTTAAGTTACCCATTTTAACAGACTTTGTTACTTGCTGCTATCAGAAATTGGAGCAAAAAAAAAAAAAACAGTCTGTTAAAAATGAGTTCTGCTTTATATAAGTACTACTCTTATGTCAATACAAGTGATACAAGTCACTTGGGTGTCCTGGTATCTGTGGTCATCTCAGCAAGTCTAGCTTGAGGCTGTACCTGTTTGGTTCATAATTCTGTGTGTTCTCTTGAGCAGTCAGCTTTGCATAAGAGTGCCAACCTACAGCAGAACAAAGCAGCCTTAACCTCCCTCTGCTCTGTTCTCTGATTTGGAACTATTCTACTAACAAGTCAACAGGCTTGAATTTCACCTCCTGTCTCTGCCCATCTGCCAACACATTTCAAATGCACTGAAGGAGTATTTACCGAACTGCTCTAACCACAGTAATCACATTAGCTACCACTTACTGAGACCTACTCTGGAACAGACACTGGGTTGTGCACACAGAGATCATGAAACTCTGAGCTCTCCGCAGGCCTGGAAAGTAGGCAGTTCCATCTCTGTATTTTGGGTGAGAAAGCTCATCTGCACCACCGAGCACACCGCTGAGACAGGCACCGGAACCACAGGGAGCAGAAAGCTTAGCAAGCTTGTCGCTGAAGTAGTATGCAAAACAATAGAGAATCATGCGACTAGATGCATATACCAGGCTGTAAAGTGAAGATAAATGGGTGACAGCCCTGGAAAAGTATGAGTGCCTCAAAATACAAACCATGTTATTACTGAACTTTATACAGCTCTGTTTTCCAGCCCTGTTGGCCCAATTCTTGGTATTCATAGAGGTCTATGAAAGAAGAGAGGGGGGAGAAAAAGAGGGAGACAAGGAGGGAAAGAGGAAGTCTGTTTTCATAAAAACATAAGTAGAGAGGCTGGGAAGAGGGCTCAGCAATTAAAGGCATATGAGTGCAAGCATGCCGGGCCATGTTCAGTTCCCTAGCCGCCCACAAGCTGGCACACCTGTGCACCTCCAATCCCAGTGTGACAATGGGAGGTGGAGCCAGGAGAATCTGGAAACGTGTAGGCCAGCTAAACTGCTGTGCACATGAAGTGGCAGAAACAAAACCAAAACAACACAAAGACCCTGGAGAGATGGCTTAGTGGTTAAGATGCTTGCCTGCAAAGCCTAAGAACCCAGGTTCAACTCTCCAGGTCCCACATAAGCCAGGTGCACATGGTGGCACATGCATCTGGAGTTCATTTGCAGTGGCTAGAGGCCCTGGAGTGCCCATTCTCTCTCTCTCTCTCTCTCTCTCTCTCTGTCTCTCTCTCTCTCTCTCTGTGTGTGTGTGTGTGTGTGTGTGTGTGTGTGTCCCTCCCTCTCTCTGTCTCTAATAAATAAAATAAATCAGAAAAAAAATTAAAAAGCAACACAGAGACCCTGTCTCAAACAAAGTGGAAAGAGAGGACAAACACCTCAAGGATGTCCTCGAACCTCCACATGTACATCATGGCACAACACACACCCATACACACACACACACACACACACACACGTACTCACACACAACTAAAAAATAATAATAATAAAAAAATAAAATAAGTGCTACTTTCCTATCTTGGCCTCAAACAAAATTGGTAGAGTTTGTAGCTAGCAAAGTAGAAATGGGAGGAGCACATCAGAAATGGAAGAGTCAAAGGGCAGATACCAGAAAGAGTGAATGATGCTGGATCCCAAAGGAAAAAAAAGAACAGAGAAAAGGACCACAGCCCTGTTCTTGGACAGCAGGGGGTGAGTGCAGGCCTGATTCACAGTCAAGGGCTCTTCCACTAAGCCTTCTGCTGGGTCTGTTCACAAACACATTTTGAAAGCACCTGTCAGGTTAGAATCCCTAGGGCGGGCTGCATGAGAAGTGAAATGCACACAGACAGACACATCGCTGAGTATACGCCACTGTGTGGTTTTTGGAGCATAATTCTGCAGGTCTTAAGTATAATGTACCATGGCCCTGTGTTCTAAACTTTCCTTAATTAGGGAAAGAAATAATCAGTCTTTTACACACACACACACACACACACACACACACAATACACCTTTATGTTGCATGTGCAATTGGTTTTGAGGGATTTGAAGGTCTTTGACTGGGGGTGAGGGGGGGACTTGCTAATCAGCAGTAAAGAGGCTTAAAAGGGACGGAAGCTGTACAGCCCTCAGGCTGGGTCATCTGTCTTTCCTATGCATGCGCTGGAGCTGTCTGCTGCAAAGTAGAACACGCTCCTCAAAAGGAGGTTCATTCTCTCAAGTATCCCACTGGTTCCAAGGGGAATTCTAGGTGCCCAGAGGCTGTGACTTGATTAGTTTACTGATATGCATAGAATAACTTACTGAATCTTCTGAGAAGAAGAAATTGACTCTTTAAAAAAAAAAAAGATGAAAGCTTTGCCTCTGAACCCCAGCTGGGTCTAAAGTTTACTCTTTCTGGGGGAACAAGATTCAGTCTATTTGTCACAGGCTGAGCCATGCAGGTTGTCTGAACTCCTGAGAGTCACCCCACCTCCCCCGGTGGCAAGAATAAAGAGTGAGACATTAGATGAACTTATCAGGATTTACTTCTACAAAAAGCCTAGAAAAATCATCCTCTGCCCTGGGCCAATGAGTCCAGTGTGCTGGTAGAGTGGACTATGCTTCTTCGTAGCTCTAGCTAGACAGGCTGGGAGCTGCCTTCAGCTCTGTCTGTGCTAGCTCTGCCTCCCATCTGGGGATGGGGAAGCGTTGAGCTTTCTCACCCAATAAGCAGTAATCAAAGCACAGAGATTATGAACAGCAGGATGCTTTCAGAGAGCACACTGATGTCAGATGTGGCATGACCAGTCATCTTGGTCCTAGAGCTCAGGGCTGATATTTGCCCCAAAGACATAGAACGTGGAGCTCACTCCTCAGCTGCATAACTGGCTCCACTGATCCAACTGTTCCCGTGCCTGTCCCACAGGGGCTGTCTGCATGCTCACTGGGTGTTCTATGCTCTGTTGCTGACTTCAGAGGTAGCTCCAAGTCACACGTCCCTGCCAAGGCTGCTGAGCATGTCCACTCCTTGTCCTTCTCAGACCCACACAGACCAGTTCCTTCTTCTCACGCTGCAGCACGCATAGTGACAGATTCCCAAATAGCAGATGGCCCAAGTTCCAGGTTGTTGGGGGTGATTCTAAACAGATGAGAGTCTTTCTTGCCCAGGTATATCTTTAGCAGAGCCTGACATTGCTAAGATATTTTCAGCAGCCAAGAGTCTACTTGGCTGAGGGAAGATGCCATGACAGGCAAGGTACCCACCTGGCCGAGACCAACAGTCTGCCATGCATAGCCTACAAGGCTAAGAGGTGTGTAACAATTGGCTGTTTGCAACTGGGACGCCCACGTGCAGCTGTTGCCTCACGTCATCCCTAAAGAGCAGAAGTCACAGCACAACACCACCACAAGAGCCACAAATAGCTGCTGAATGCATGAATGGCCCTGAAGCACAGTTAAGCCAGTACCCCAATGCTTCAGTGATAATTACTTAATCTTAAAACAAGTTGTCCCATTTTACGCAAAATTTAGATGAATATATCAAGTGACCAGCCAGACAAGCCTTGCAATATGAGGCATATATTGCAGTCAAGGAGATCT
Source organism: Dipus sagitta (assembly GCA_036346955.1). Classification (NCBI taxonomy): domain Eukaryota; kingdom Metazoa; phylum Chordata; class Mammalia; order Rodentia; family Dipodidae; genus Dipus; species Dipus sagitta. Next base: position 123,081,882 of record CM070772.1, read on the forward strand.
AGGGAATCCCAAAGGTACAGGTTCTCTTATATTCTGAGTGTTTCAGACCAACCCCACCTCCTCTACTTTAGGGTCACACCCCATTCCATCCAGCCCTGCAGGTCCCCCACCTGTCTGTTATCTCAAAGAAGAACAGGTGAGATGACCTTCACTCACACCCTCGAGGAGGCTGGAAAGATGGCTAAGTGAGTCAAGTGCAGGAAGCGCAAGCATGAGGACCAGAGTCTGGACCCCCAGCAGCCCACATAGATGCTGGGTCGACACAGTGGCTGTTTGGAGGAAGAGTAGGGAAATCCCTGGGGTAAGCTAACTAGTTTGACTGGCTGAATTGGCCAGATCTGAGTGCCAGTTGAAGACATTACTTCAGTAAATAAGGTGGAAAGTGATGGAGGAAAAAACCCATGCCAACCTGTGGCCTTGGCATGTATGCTCACACAAGTGCATATGCACCCACACATACACACACACACACACACACACACACACGCATGCACACTCACATACCACACACTCCCTTACACACACCAAAAACAGCCAAAGTGCCCACTGGGTTGGCTGAACTCCATTTCCCTCCTTTGTCTTTTCCTTTTCAGGGATGGCTACAAAGGGAGACTCTCAGGAGAGCTAGAAGGGAGACTGAGGTTGTAGTTGACTAACTTCTTGTAGCAGAGACAAAAGACCTGACAAAAGTCACTGTAGGGGATCTCAGTTTACAGCTCCAGGTCACAGTCCATCGTGGCAGGGAAGGCACAGCAACAGGAGCTGGCCACAGTCAGCGCAGCAGTAAGGAAGCAGAGCCATGAATGGTGCTGTTCAACTCCCCCTCCCCCGCCCCTCTTTTTATACAGTCCAGGATCCCAGCCCATGGACTGGTGCTGCCCACAGTTAAGGTGGGTTTTCCCACCTCAATTAACCTAATCAAGATGATCCCTCAAAGGTGAGTCTAGGTGCTCCCAAGTTGACGATCGCTGTAAGCCATCACAGGTACGCTGTCATTTTGTGGAAGGTATCTGCTGTTGACCCGTGGACTCAGCTCTCCGGCATGAAGCCACAGCTGGGTCTGTGGCTGCTGGCCTCGCCCCTGGATTTTCCTCCCACTTCTCTGACTGATGAGTCCTGGGTATGTGTTCAGCTCTGTGAGGGAGGCCTTGATTTCTGCAGGATACCTACATCTAACGAGGTCAGAAGCAACACAAAGAGACATATCATTCAGTTTGTCATTACAGAGTTCCCATTTATACACATGGTGTTTCAGCCTGCTGTTATCCCCCATTTTCTGACCACCTAGCTGGGCACTTCAAGCTCTAGCATGAGGCTGACAGGCAGCCTTGCAGAGACCGCTAAGCCAGCAACCATAATTTTATAAACCAATTCCCTATTGAAAAAAATGAATCATGCATTTACTCTAATTCTGTTAGTGAATGCTGCTTGATACAACAAGAATGGGATTTTAGTGGACAAGTCCCTAATGAAGGGATAGGTGGAGAGGGCTGCATAAGGCACGCAAAGTACTCAGCCTGGTTTATATAATAAATAATTATATTATAATAGTATAATGACTAAATAAAATTATGATAAAAAATTATATAATATGAACTCGGTAAACCTCTGCTAATTTTAAATGGCCAAAGTATTCACAGTATTTGAAAAACTGAAAGAAATGTTTGTGAAAATTTTTTTAATATGTATTTGAAAGAGAGACAAAGAGGGACAGAGACAGAGAGAATGGGTGTGCCAAGGCCCCCTGCCACTACAGACAAACTCCAGACACACTCACCACTTTGTGCACTTTGTGGTTTTACCTGAGTACTGACCAAGTGAACCCAGGTCATCAGGCTTTGCAAACAAACGCCTTTAACTGCTGAGCTATCTCCCCACCCCCAAAATGCTCTGATAACTATGGAATACTATTCACAAGCTTGTTCTTGTTGTTACTTCATTTATTGATATCTATGAGCAATATGGACAATTAAGAATATCAATATATTTCAGATAAGGCCTAATACGGGCTGCAGAGATGGCTTAGCAGTTAAAGTGCTTCTCTTCAAAGCCAAAGGACCTTGGTTCGATTCCTCAGAACCCACATAAGCCAGATGCACAAGGGGCACATGCATCTGGAGTTCATTTGCAGTGGCTGGAAGTCCTGGCGCACCCATTCTCTTTCTCTCTCTCTCTCTCTCTCTCTCTCTCTGTCTGTCTCTGCGTGTGCACACGCTCACTCTCGCTATGTCTCATTCCCTCTCTCAAATAAATAAATAAAAATAAAAATATTTCAAGAAAAGTCCTACTTTCAGATTAGCAAAACAGCATTTGGAGTGAATCTTCCATATGACTTCAACCCTACCAGAGTGTTCTCCTCTGCCTGGATTAGGTGATCAAAACTCATTCTCAGAAGTCTCACACATGCCTAGGCCTGTCCCAGCATCACAGAATCTCTATGAAACATCTTCCTACTTCTCCTACCAGCTGGGAAGCAAAATTGTCACATTTCCCTAACTGGGAACCAATAGCTCAATCGCCCTGTTGAGTACAAACATACTACTTAGTTGGTGTTCTGGAAGATGTAGAGAACCAGCCACATAATCCATTTTTCTTCAACTTGGGCTGGACTGTCTCACATCCATTCCTTTTGCTCAATTCTCTGACTACCACTCTGTTTCCCACAGATGCAGCTACTTGACTAGGGTGCCAGTACACCCCTCCCAAAAGACCTGACATTCTGCTGCCTTCTCAGGGTGGATCTTTGTTTTTTTTCCTCAACAATCTCAAAAAAAAAAAAAAATTCTAATGATGTTTTTGCAGCCACAGGATGGAATGACCTGGAACTGATGACTTCCAAAACCAAGCACAAGGACTGGAGTTCAGATCCTCAGGACCTACATAAATCCAGTCACAACAGTGCACATCTGTACTTCCAGCACTTCCAAGGGGAGAATCCTTGAAAACCTGCAGGCAAGCCAGCCTGACATAGGAAACAGCAAACAACAGAGATATCCTGTCTCAAACAAGGTGGAAAGATAAAGACTGACACCCTAGACTGTCCTCTGACTTCTCTACAAACACACACACACATGCATGTGCACACACATATACACACAGACACACACACATCATATAAACACATGCACATAAAAAGAGAGAGCTAGAAAGAGAGATCAAGGGTATGATCCCTGCCCTTCATCAAGGCCCCACTAGCAAACTAGGCCACAATTTCTGATGACTGTGGTTCCAGACTCACAGCAAACAAAGAGCCCTGAGGTAGTCTCAAGATGGTATCTGTGCTTAAGAAGCAAAATAAGAGGAACTCCAAATATTACATGTTTACCTCCTGTGTGGAATCTAGCTACACACATACACACACACACACACACACACACACACACACACACGGCATGAAAATAAAAGGGAGACCATGTGCAGGGAGAAATGTAAAAGAAGATAGATGTGAACAAGACAGGACAATGGAGGGAAAGATAAAATATCATGTTTGCTCCCATATGCCAAGTCTAGATGTGTGTGTGTGTAGAGAGAGAGACGAAAGAAAAAGGGGGCTGTTTGGGGAAAGGAAGGAGACCAGCAGTAGGTGATGAGGAGGTACAGAGGGGGGCAAATAAGAACAAGGTACAATGATATGTATGCATGAAAATCTCATTTTAAAAAACCCAATGTTTTGCATGCTAATTTTTAAAAAATGATAAAAGAAAAATATTCCATAAATGAATCTTAAAACAATCACAAAGAAAGAACCTCTTCAAAACAATCAGGGAAAACTACATCCTTTGTAATATATATATATATACATATATATATACATATATATATACATATATATACATATACATAATCATTTAAGAAGAAAAAAAGTGAGTCTCAGACAAATCCAATAAATACAAACTTATAGGTTTAAAAAAAGCAAAAAAAAAAAAAAAAAAAGTCAGGGAAATTCCAATATAGACAATGCATAGACAATAGTCAGTGAACCACTGCTTGCTGTTTTGAGGGTGATCTTTAATAAGATTTTTTAAGTCCTTAGCAGTAAAAGATTTATACCTGAATTCTTCTTTACCTGCAGGTAAATGGCTGCCATCTCAAGACTAATGAGAAGCCCAGGTCCAGTCAAGAAATGAGGCCACAATATGGGCAGAGAATCCCTGAACTTTTCCACTTAGGAAAGATAAAGCCAGGAGAGAAAGCACGGAACCCAGGTCCTTTCCTAAAGCTTCTTCCTTCTGGATTTAAATGCAGGAGTTTATGAACCATCTTTTTTAGTGGCTGCTTCTAGTACTATAAGAACCTAAGTGGAAGTAAGGGACAAAAACAAGAAGGCATAAAACTGTTTTGAATTATTTTTTACAGAATTACTTTCATTATGTCTTGAAATATAGGTATACTATCATAAATGTATTTAAAGTGAAAGCATAGTTACAGTTAGGGAGCTATAAAACATGCTAGCAAGTTCAAATCGCACTCAAACATTAATAAACATATAGGCAACAAAACTACTATCGCATTACATTCAACTATTAGCATGAAATAGGCCCACTATCTGCACTACCAAGCAGACAAATTTTTCACCCTTTTGGATTATATGGTTGCCCAATAAAAATGCTAGTATATTTTAAGACCTAATGGAGTTTTTAAGGCCTCCAAACCAAAATTAAGATTTTCAAGGGGAAAAGAATTCTGCAAAACCTTGTACCACACCTTTGTTTAATAGATAATAAACTTCAAATCTTACATGGCGTGTGTACACGCATAAATCCTTATCTCTCTTCATACAAGATGACATTCCCTCTTGAGTACTACCAGCCTCTCTTGAATGACGATCAATGAGTCATTCAAAAAACAAGGACGTCACTACTATTTCAGGCACTTCCAAAATCAAGGGCTTCAGGGATGTGGTGCTGAGTCCTAACATCTGAAGAGCACTTTTTGCATTATACAGAAATACAAAGAACAGAGCTCTCTTGCTGTTCTTGAGCAAAGCTCTGTGTCCTCATTTTTAAACAGGACTATCCTATCATTCGGCTGAACTACTGTGGTAGGTTGTTGTGTTATTTCCCTGTGTCAAGCACAGTATTTCTGTATTTCACAGATGGTGCCTGTGATGATCCCATGAACCATGAGAAGGCAGCTAGCCCCCAGCTTGGCAGAGGCAAAGCGCCTTAAACGCTCATTCCTTCCCATTCACTTGTTCCATTGGATCTTTCCCAGAATCTCCTCTGAACTTGCTTTCCCAGCCTGCCTGTTTGGCAGTGATTCAAGTCTCCCTTCAGCAACTCCGCCTAGGTCCCAGAGTGGGGAGCATGTAGTGTAAGCATCGTATCCTAATGGGCTAGGCTCTCACTACCTAAACCCAACCTGCAGTATGACCCAGATGGGGCAGGGGATTGAGGGACAGGGGTCAGAAGACAAGGCAGGTCTACTTTGTTGAATTAGATAGATGAAGACTTCTAACTGCCTCAGTCTGCTGAGTTTTGGGGAACCATTTATAAAAGCCACACTGTGTTTTCTCACAATGAACAGGGCTACTCTACAAAGAAGCTCTCTGACAGCCTGCTTGGGGGCCTGGGTGGGCTCTGAATAGTGAGAGCAACTTTCCCAGTGGAAATCAGATTCCCCACTCCTCAGCCATCAGCCACACCAATCCCTTTCTTCCCTGTCACATTGTCTGAGCGTTCACTTCTGACTAAGGAACCCCATTAATTTACTGTGATGTACATTCCAAATGACATCACTTTGGTCCTTTGAAATTCAAAAAGGCTGGATTAATGAACCACAAACTTCAAGCAAATTGGCTGTGTGATCCATCACATCTGACCACAGCTTTCCCACTGCCTCAAACTCCAAAGGCTATCAGAAATTTCCCAAGCTGCTTTTGCAAATGAACAGAGGCCTGAAAGGGCAGCCCACAAGGCTATGTTCATCCTTTCTAGAAATGTCCCGTGTCTTCTATGTACAGGAAATGAAATGGTCCCATTCTCCACCTGGTATTTTATTGATATAAATTTAACCTGTGAGAATGCTGTATTAAATTACAAACTCTTCCAAAATAATATGCATTTAATTCCTCATTCTACCAGTATATTGAAAATATCCCTCTTGGCAACCTTTCAGAAAAACAATATAAACTACAAACTCTTATAGACTTTTATTGAAGTATTAAGAACACTACTTACCCATATATTCAACAGAGGTCCTTTTATCCTACTGCATTTCCCCCAAACTCCTTTATATAATGTCAGAGCCACAAAAACCAGGAGCAGTGCCCAGGCACAGCCATTCACCTTTCCTTCTGCAGTGAAATGACATTAGCATTCATGAATGAAAAATATATATCAAACTAATTACCTCCTTTTCTCCCAAAGTAAAAGACAATCTAACACCATTCTTTTGGACATAATGCCATTTATTTCACATAAGGGGGTCTTTGTGCATTCAAAAGAGATGGTATTTAATATGTGTGAATCAAAATCCAGATTAGCTAATTAACTGATGTGTCTGAGAATGAAATAAAGAATTAATGTGCTGGGAAAATTGTTGTAAGCACAGAAGAAATGTCATGCCAGGTGAGACCAGTCCATGAGGTTCAGAACTTTCTCTGCCAATGAAACAAAAGATTCTTTTTCGCCCTTTCTGCAAAAAGCACAACAAGACTTTGGTTAGCTGAAATTATCATGAAATAAATCATGGCTGGGTAGTTAGATTTTGCAGAGCTGAAGGTAACTTCTTTAAATAGCAAAAATATTTATCTTAAACATACCCCCTACTCTTTTATATATCATACATTCATCATTACTTACTCATGGAAACATCTCATAAATATCAAAATTTATTTGCTGAAGTCCAAAGGACTTGATGATTCACCGTGGATTATCTGTCCCTGAATTGCCTATGCTGGACACATGCGACAGTGACATCCGGTTTACAGTCTCTATTTCCAGACTCTCCAGGAGACCCTAGAAGTCTGAGTCTCAGAGGGTAACACAAAGTTCGGTAGACCACAAAGGTGTCATCTTTAATGATGAAAGACCTACCTCTCTAAGTCCCAAAATTTCATTAATAGTCAGTTAAGACATTCATCATGCAGAATTTATCTAGCCTGAGGGATCCAATCATGTTCCTTTGGGTAGGGGGAAAGGCAAATGCAGAGGTCACTTCTTCAGTACTAAATAACTTCCAGGACGTGATGGGAAACCCAGTCCTAAGTAGTCCTGTCTTGAAATACACAGGATGAAAGACAGAAAATGAAAGTCCAGAGTAAAGCTTACTCACAATGACCTCATGGAAATTTTTTTAAAACACCATAGAAGAAGCTCAAGCCAAGAAAGAGACTGGGAAACATTGGAATCACACCCCGATTACCAGAAAATACTTCTAGACAAATCAATCCATTAACTGCCTCTGTGTTACCTCTGTGCTTCTGGCTTGTAAATTTCTTGGAGCACTTACTTTATTTAACTTTTGGTTTATTCATTTGCATGTGTGTGTGTCTGGGCATGCCAGGGCCCCTTGCCACTACAGAAGGAACGCACAGATGCTTGCACCACTTTTTGTATCTGGCTTTGTGTAAGTGGTTAGAGAATTGAATGCAGGCTTCACAGGCAAGCAATTTAAACCACTGAGCCATTGCCCCAGCCCCAACTGACCTATACCCAGCACCTTACAAGCTTCTTATTTTCCCTATTACATGGATAAGTCTTTCCAAAATAGGCCATGTGGCTTCTTACCTACTTCAGTAGACAATAAAGGGGCTCAGCTCCTCTCAGTGTACAGTCACATCTACACATGATCTGTACTTGATCATGGAGACAGCATTCTTTAGGCTTTCTCTCCAGTTAGATAACTTAAGAACAATTCTTCATGTCCTTTATCTGTAAAATACGGAGTACATAGTGCCTACCCCATAAGGTTGCTATGATAATTAAATTAGATTGCACATAAACAGATTAGCTTGATATATTCACTCAAAGGAAGATGAAGTTTCTTGATCACTAAATCAATTTTACACTAGATTCTACATCTTCTCTACTTCTTAGCTTTCTTCTAATTTTCTTCTTCATTTTCTCATGTTCTCAGACCTCCTATTCATTGTTGTTGTCTGTTTTGTTTTTTTTTTTTTTATTTTTTGAGACAGGGTCTCATGTAGATCAGATATTTCTAAACTTACTATGTATGAGGCTGGACTTGAATTCCTCATCCTCCTGCCTCCACCTCTCAAATTCAGGGATTTAGGCTTGTACCACCAGGCCCAGGTGCTTCCTATCCCTTCTAGTTTTCTTGCACTTCCTTCATGTAAAAGGAAACTTCTTAGACATATGTGCAAAACAAAATAAAATGGAATTGGTGCCTCCTCTCTGCCTAAAACCCTTCATAATGATAAATTTTGTGCAGTTATTTAGGGTACACAGAGGTCTTCTTACATTACTCAGTATGTGATTTCCACGTGTAGAACCCCCAACATGAGGTAGAGGAGTATATCACATGCTGATAGGTCAAAGTCAGTCTTCATGACATTAGTTTTGTCCAAGAATTAGGACCTAAAGTAAGTGGTTCTTTATGAAACATATTTTCATCTCTGAAGTATTATTTAAAGTAACTGAATCTAATGGAGTCTCTACCCTTAACTGCCTTCTCATACAGGAGAGGAAAAACTATTATAGATCCAAGGTCTAAGAGGTGGGTCAGCCAAATGCAATGTGGTAAGCAAGTCTGACACTGTATTGGAAGCATTTGACCCAAAGGACACTGTTCTTGGACAATCATGGAACATTAACTTGGAAGAAGTACTTTGTGATGCTCAGGAATGGCAGTTAATTGTGCTGTGATAATCATATTGTGGTTATTTTCTTACTTATCTGTTGGAGCTACGTACAGATGTATTCTCAAGTAAGAACTAAGATGTTTGGAATTTCCTGTATAGCACCGTAGCCATCAGAAAAATAAGTGAATGAAAAAGTGTGTGTGTGTGTGTGTGTGTGTGTGTGTGTGTAAGGGGAATTGATTAACAAAAATGGCAGAATATTCACAAATATTTAAACTGGGAACAAGAAGCTGTAGCTTATTATGCTATTCTCTTTACCTTGTGTAAGTTTGACACGTTGTCAAATAAGTCTTCCTCATATTTATAGATGCATTTCTTTTTCAGCACATAATTTTAGTTCACACACAAAAGCACCATGCTCCCTGGTGTCCAGGCAGCCATCGGCACCAACCATCACCCAGCCCAGCACCTCTGAGAGGTCAAACTCAAGATCAACCATTCCTAATATAGCCTCTGACACTTAAGTATGTTTCTTTTCATTTAATCAGTCTTGCACAATCTTAGTTACCATGAATTCCTCATTTGGGAGCCATGTTGATACGTCATTTTTACTTTGCATTATAGCTCAAGTATTTTTATTGCTATATAAATATGGCACCAAATATTATTAACAAAGTGAATGGAAGGGATACAACAAAACAGCCTGCCTATCTCAGTTTTATTTGAGTCAATTTCTTTGCTTTTTTCAAATTGGTTAAAGAGTGCTGAGGCTATTTTTAGGAGCCCTCATTACTTCCAAATAAAGTGTCTTGGTTCTTTAATAGTTTGCATCTGGCAAACCAGAAAAGGGCTTGGAAATCAGGAAAACAGAAGCTCATGTCCCAGACTCTGACAGCCACGCGCTGCGTGAACCGCAATAGGCGCTTCTCTGCTCTCTGTCTTGGTTGCCTCATGTAGGAAATAGGCTCGATGGTACCTATCACTGTACGGGGCTACCGCAGTACACCTACCCCTTCGTATAGGGATCAAGCAAAACTGCACTCAAGATATGTGGAGAATGATGGTTAATATTTTGAAAAGCAGGAAGTAAGTTCAGGCACCTATGTCTTGAGTTCAAGTCTACCTAGTTTTCATGAAAAAAAAAAAAAAAACCACTACAACCTGACAGACATTGCTGCAGGTCATACACTTGGAAGCTAGAGACCTGTCCATGCACACTTGTACTTTAAAACCAGGCAGTGTGAGTACATAAGTACAATGGCAGGATGCCTTCGAGGCTCCTGTTTTGATTCATGAACTACTTCGTCCCCAGGCAACCCCACAGGTAGCTAAACAACATGACGCCATTTGTCACCTGTATTCCTCAACTTATCTTCCAGTGACAGAGACTCGCTGCAGCAGCACTGTGATTCTAGGGACCACCTTGCTTAACAGGGTGCCTCAGAATCTTGGCTGGGCTATGTTTTTTTGTGAGCTGTTTGGGATTCCTTTATTGTAACACTATTACGACTTAAGCCAAATGCCATAAGGATGAGACAAGCCCCTCTCAGGCTTACCAAGCATTAGAGAGTAGTATGTCCAGTCAAAGGCTCAAATACACTCCAATGACTTTATCATAAACAAGGAAAACCAACGACCCAGACACAGGGAAAGAGAGATGAATGGAATACTGACTATATAATTAAAATCTGAAAGTGGCACCTAGGAGAAATGAGGACTGTTCAGAACAGAGGCGACCAGTAGCCCTACCCACAGCACTAAGCTACTCCAGTGATTTCCTGGGAAAACTCAGGTAGGCGGGTCACCTCAGAACTTCCAGTGAACAAGTGTAGAATTGCGTCAGTACCTCAGAGTTCACATCTGCTGGTGATCTCTGCATGAGTGATGCTCCAGTTTGGCCACTCGTTAGACATCTAGTACCCCAGCCCAGCCCTTGCCCAATCTTCATCCTGCCCCCAGCATACCTGATAGAGTGAGGTCACTGGTCTAAGAAGTCTCCTTGTGATTCTAAGTTTCCAATATTTCTAACAAACAAAAGTAGGTCTTCATCCCCTTCTATATACCTTCCATATTATTCTAAATTTGACTTAGAAAAATCTCAAAGCTGGAGGAGTTTCTAAGAAACTGAACTGTCCATTTGTGTCATTTGCTGAAGGCTTGCTCAGATCCTAAGAAAACAGCCCACCACCTCCACTTCAAATGTGACTCATTCCGTTTGTGAGTTGGCTGCTCTCCAAATGTTTCTGTTTCTTCTCTACCCTGATTTTGGGTATCACTGAGCAGGGTTGAAAAAACTGCTATGACAACTGCAATATGAGCATGTGAAGAACTCTGGGTTCCATGGTGTAACACAAGGTGATGGACAGGCCCTGAGAATAGAGCCCATCTGATAACCTGGAACTAAATGCCCATGACAGCTGATGCTTATCTGTCTCTATAGCGTGGCACACTCTGGGCTCCTCAGTGGAGCAGAATAGAACTGAATAGTCTGAGAACTGACTCTGAGCTAAAGGCAGCCTTCTGCACAAACAAGCCTGGAGTTGCCTTCTGCCCAAGTACCCAAATTCACATCACATGGAGACAAGATTCTGACCCTTGGGTAGATCTGTGCGTTGCTTGTCTTGTTGCCTCTCTGACAGAAGCAGCATAAAAAGGCTTATTTGACTCCCAGTGTCAATCCATCATTGCGGAGACAGTGTGACAGAGTTCATGGAACAGAAACTTACAATGGAAGCTCCTCGCTTCTTGGATCAGGAAGCAAAAAACTCCAGGCAAGAACTAGAATTGAATATAACCTTTGAGGTTCACCCCCAGCATACCATTTCTGCTAGCTAGGCAACATGTCCTAAAGGTTCCATCACCTCCTAAAACACCACCCAGATGGGGTCCAAGTTCAAACATGTGAGCCTATGGGAGGTATTATATATCCAGTCCATAATACCAGATGACCAATGGGAGGCTCGTTAGATATGACAGCAGCAGGAGCAAGGGGTTCTGAAAGGTCAGGGCGAAGTCAGTGCAGACCACCCCAGTATAAACTATAAGAAGCACTCAGCAAGCTGACCAGTCTTCACGAGAAAGCAAGAGCTTCCTTTCTCACTGCATGACTTACAGATTCGTGTGTGTGTGTGTCTGTGTGTGTGTGTGTGTGTGTGTGTGTGTGTGTAGTTTCTAACTTTCTCTGAGGAGTACATGGCCATGTACCCCAAAAAGCAATCAATATCCTATTACAATGATAGGGAACAGATCTGGAGCTCATTCAAGGAGGGACACAGTCCTTGCTGTTCTGTTAGTTTATGGCTTCATGTTGCTGGAATGGAGCCAAGTCAGTAGAATCATAAGCAACTTCCTCCAGGGCCCAGGCAAATAGATGAAGGCCAAGTGGTGAGAAACCAGGTCCCCACCTCATGGCTGTGCTCTCCTCCATGCTGAGCTATGCTGAATGTGTCAGAGAGAGGAGCCAGCTAGAGGTGAAGCTCTGGGAAGATTAGTAAAGAGAAAGAAAAGGGGGGGGGCAGAGAAATCTGACAAGTCAGCCAGGAGACAGACTTGACCTCAAGGCATGGAACAGTGCAGAGGACGTTTTAGGCTAAACTGGAAGAAACCATGACAGAGCCTGAGCAATGGGTTCTAGGGATGTCTAGAGTAGGAAAAGATGAGAGAAATGAGAGATTTGGTTTCTAGAAGAAAGATGTAAATGATGTCGCCATTGACATTAGGTGACTACAGATCCTGAACTCCAAGAGCAGACCACTAGCTCCATACCACAGATGAACACCACCTCCTTGTCCACCCCCTCCCCCCCAGTGCAGACTACAAAGCAACCACAGTGCTAAGTCAGCAGTTTTCAGCCTCTGTAACTCCAGTAATACGTTTGTTTGTTTGTTTGTTTGTGTTTGTAAGTACCAGAGTCTCTTCACCTGCAAACAAACACTAGATTCTTGCACCACTGTTTTGTGTCTGGCTTTACATGGGTGACTAAGGAATTGAAGCTTGGGCTGACAGACTTTGCGAATAAACACCTTTAACCACTGAACCATTGCCCTGGCCCTTTATTTGTTGTTTTTTTTTTAACTTCATTTTTATTTATTTATTTGAGAGAGACAATGAGGGAGAGAGAGAATGGGTGTGCCAGGGCCTCCAGCCACTGCAAACGAACTCCAGATGCATGCCACCCTTGTACATCTGGCTTACGTGGGTTCTGGGGAATCAAACTGAGGTCCTTTGGATTTGCAGGCAAATGACTTAACTGCTAATCCAATTCTCCAGCCCCTTATTTGTTGTTTTTTTTTTTTTTTGAGATAAGATAACCCTATGTCACCCAGGCTGCCTCCAACTTGCTATCCTCCTGCCTCAGCTGCTAGGATGACTGGTGTGGGCTACCACATCCAGCCATATTTATTATTGCACACACTATGCACTCCTCACATGGTGACAAATCCATAAAACTTGTCATGAAAGCCAGATGCTTTGCAGTGTTTAACTGCTGCAGCTATGAATAGAAATGTTTTCCTGGATAAATCATCTTGAATCTACTTCAATTTATTAAAAAATAAATCACAATCATTGATTATTTTACTGTTGTTATAATGAACTATTCCTGCGAGATACAGACTACACTATGCAAATATCCCAAATCACTTCCCAAAATCCTAAACATGAAATACTCCTTGGCCCATGTACTTGAGATAGGGGATCCTTGATGAAGACTCACACTCTTCCTATCACAACGTATGTTGTGGACCACAGGCTGCCATGTTCTGAACAATTCAGTTCTTGCTTTACTTCCCTGACAGAAATAACTACATAGATGATGTGTAATCCAGTTCCCTCTGTCCAAACAGGTCTTTTCTACTTTCATAAGTTTTACCCTAACCAGCAGGTTAGCAATTCTCTAGTGCTGTGTGCACCCAGTAAGCCTGGTCTCATTTAGAAGCACCACAGAGCCAGCATGGAGACAAACTGGTATCATTTTAACACTCAGGAGGTGGAGACAGGAGAACGAGAACTTCAAAGGCATGCCGGGCTACATGTGACCTTATATCAAAAAGGAAAGAAAGAAAGAAAGAAGGAAGGAAGGAAGGAAGGAAGGAAGGAAGGAAGGAAGGAAGGAAGGAAGAAGCACTGTAGAAATAAATGAGTTCCCATAAAAAAGGATTCTGTTCCCAAGAAAAATGCAACTTTGAGGCTTAGAATTTGATGTCTCTCAAGTAGGGATATACCAAAAGAAAGTTGGAACTACAAAGGCCAAAGAAATGCCTGCCATTATAATTTTGTATCATTTTACTCCTGAAGGCAAGATAAGATTGGTATAAATTTATGAAAACCATTATAAGGCCTGTTGAGGCAATGACAATGTTTTCCCAAATGAACTGAATATAGTAATATAGCAAGAAGACAAACTGTCTGAACTCAGGAGGTCTTGAATAAAAAAGGAGGAAGAGGAAATATACTACGTGTCACCTTACTTCTTGTCTGAGTACATTTTTCCAACCATTATATAGGAAGAAATTTCCAAACATAATCATTATTGTCATTTCCCTCAAATTTTGAATTAACACTGGAAATTTTCACCTTCCATGGTCTTCAAAGGAAGAATCCATGTGTGCTCTTCCCCCAAATTATATAATTTGTAGTTTGAAATAAGGCTTACTTTTTTCCTCTCATTAATTTTTATGTCTAAGCAGATTTTCAACTTGATTCTGAACCATGGGCCTGGGGTCATGTAGTGTGATGATTGAGGTGCACACAAATCAGGGGATGAAAGGGGACACGGATCACACACCCAGGTGGAAAGCTTTTGGGTTAGGTTCTGCCTAATTGGCAATAGACTATATTCATCTGTTCACTTCAAAACAAGACTAAAATAAAGCAAACCTGGAGAACAATATAAGTTAAAAAAAAACATGGGGGCTAGCAATGTGGATCATAGCTTAAAGGTACTTGCTTGCAAAGCCTGCCAGCTTGCAGAGGGTGGGACGGGAGACAAGGGTAAGGGTGGGAGGACACAAAACTGGACCCAAATGGCAATGGTACCATAAAATCCTATATCCTAAAAGACAGACTAAATGGTTGAACCTTCATCAGGTCCTTAGAGGAAACACCTGAACCACAGGGCCCTGGAAAGGGTATGATGAACACTAACCTTAATCTTCTCCTGTTTCTCTCTCTCTCTCTCCCTCTTCTCTCTCTCTTTTATATGACCTATCTTTTTCTTCCTTTTTTTCCTTGGTGCTGGCCTATAATTCCCAGTACTAGCATGCAGTTAACATCCACAATGAGCTGTTGATCAGAGAGACCTACAAGGTTTCCCAAAAGAAGAGAGATTTCTGTCAGAGTACTTGATGACCCACCAAAAGTTAGTGGTAAGACCCTACTGCTGAAGACACCATATGCTGTTGGTATGGAACATGGAGTGACCTGGCTGGAATCTGGAAAAGACTCAGTCCCCAGACAGTTAGCTCATCTAGTGCCAGAAGGTGCTACATGAGCAACTAGGGGAAAATGACCAACATCTGTCCAAGCAACTCATGGTCTAAGCTACTCAGCAGCAAACAACCTGACGTGATGCTCACACAAGTGCAGTAGTGGCACACAGCCATGGTGGGTAACCAACTGCTCTTGATTTGGCTAACAGATCTGCTCAGTGGAATGGAACCCATAGCTGGTTCTGCGAAACAAGTCAGAACCGTATCTAAAAATGCTCCCACCAATAGTAGGCTACAAGAGGGCCTACACCTATTAAATTCTCTCTAAAATAATAATGGTTTTACCATTTATCTGGTGCTGACTTCACTCTCTGCTGGAGAATTTGCTTTTCTTTTTCAGATGGACGCAGAACCTGAGGAGAGAATCAGCCCATCACACATCTCTAGGACCCCAGCTGAAATAATAGAGTAATTGGGGAAATGAGCAAGAGTGCTGCTTTCTTGGTGAACCTGGTACCAGCACAAGGGTGAAGAAGATAGACACAGAGAAGACTCAACTCCTACCAAACCAGATATCCAGAGACACAGAGGATCCCAAGACCTCATCACTGAAGTAGACCTAAAATGAACCCAACATGGCCCAGGGAAATTTGAGGAAGAGGGTGCAGAAAGATTGTTAGAGCCACATGTTGGGACATTATGCACAGAGACGTTGCCTCTTACCCATAACTGGTGGCTAACCCTACAATTCATGACCCACATTCCCCAATGAGGAGGGTTCCTGTGGAGGGGGGATGACAGGGAGGAGGCTAACGATGGTACCAACATGGCTGTATACACACTGTGTGTACATAACTAATAATACTTTTTTAAAAAAAGAAAATCGAAAAGGTGGATAAAAAGCCATATGGCAACCTACTTTCTTAGCTAAAGACTTTGAACATAAGTATGATGCATGGGTAAGTAATACTGTTCCCTTGGTTATTATAGGAAAATATCAGTGGTAGTAGCGGGATACCTCCCAGTGAATTGTTAGTCAGGAATGCCCCTGAGCCATCTAAAGCAATATAAGCTATTGCCTCTGCTCTTGGTTACCCACCAGAACAAGATGATAAGTCTCTATTGAGAAAGACACCGCATGCCTCACTGAGAAATAAAACTGGGACTGAGCTGGAAGCCTCTTCCTTGCTAGCTAGCGTTCATGTGCCGGGAAGTGCTGTGCAGGTTGCTGGGACAGAAACGTCATCCGTCGTCTTACCCAGTGGTGAACCCTGCATGCTACACAACCCAACCAACCAGCCAAGCAAGATATGCTCACTTGTGCAACCGTGGCATGCCTGCCATGGGTAACCAAGTGCTCTGTGGCTGGTCCACATGCACAATATTGGGCTCATCGACACAACACTCCATTGTAGAAGGTGGAGGAGAGCATGAGGCCTCCATCTTTCCCTGAGGAGTTGTCAGCTGATGGTTGCTAGGGAAAGGAGAAGACATTGTCTTCAGTGGTGTAGCCACTGATAAGCTGTGCATGCTCTGATAAGTAACCCCCACCCATGCTCATGCGAGCAGCCTTAATGAAACTCAGTGGGACACACACACACATACCATCAAAGTAGAAGAGGGGATAAAGAAAAAGAAGCGGTTCCATTGGAGAAGTAGGAAAGGGGGAAAAGCAAAAATAATAGGAGATGGTTATCATCAAAATATATCATATACATATATAAAATTGTCAGTGGATATAATAAACCATAAAGATCATTTTTCAAAAGCAATTTTTAAGAGGTAAGAGTTATCACTTGCGAAGTTCCGCCTACTCAAGGTGTGCGCTTCATTGGTGGACAAAAGCAAAACAGTTTAGGAGAAAATGGGTTCATTAATGGAAACTTAGAAACAAAATTATCCTTTTTATTTTATGCTTTCATAAAGTGGGGCCAGACCTCTTTATCTTCCACTAGCAGGATATCTGTGTGTGAGTCGAAGACTGTAGAACATCCTCCCAACTAAACCTGTTTAGTGGAATTCCATCCCACCCACACTAAGATCATAATTTGTTCTTCATTCACTCCATGTTTCTTAAGCATCTGCAATGTACCTGGCCCTAGGAGCAGCAGTGTGGTTGCTTACACCTTAGAAAATTCCTGCACTGGTGATACAGACAAACGCCAAACCTCTGCCTTCCTGAAGACTGGCTTTGAGACCAGCAGACCATCACAAGGAAACCTGCCGGAGGTTCACTGTAGCCACACCTGAGAGTGTGAGAAGGGCTCAATCCCTGAGTAGATGCTTTCAGCAGAATTGATGACTGGGTGCGTGAGGCAATGAAGGGAGAGCTCTGCATGCCCCGCCAGAACTCTTCATCTGGAGTGACCAGGAACCCAGTTAGATATAGGGTTTCATGAAGAAAATATGCAAGTGACACAAAATGCAGTGATGGAAATAAAAGAGGTATATGGATGGTCTCAGTGGGAAAAGAAGAGATTCTCTCCAACCGGAGAAAGCAGACTTCCCCCAGGGAGGTGATATCAGAGCCTAGCTGGGAAAATTAAGTAGAATTCAAAGAAGGATAAGAGCGCAGGGCGTTCTTGGTAAAGGACTGCAGCAGCTAAATGAGAGGAGGAGTGTTTGGGAAATGGAGAGAAGCCCAGCGTGGCTAAAATAGGGTGGTTCTGGGCAGACTGCAGGAGGTGTAGTCATAACGGTGGCCTGCTTCCAACACAGGGCCTGGACTGCAGACAGCATACACTGAATTGCCTCTGGGGATGAGGAGAGAGTGCAGGCCTTTGATTGGAAGGGTGACAGGAGCAAAGTAAGCTTTAGAAGACACTTCCCCCATTTTTTTTTTTCAAACTTCATGAGTTGCGTATCATTCCCTTAAGCCTAATTCTGCTGCTTTGGAGTTTGACAAATGACCCAAAATAAAGTTAAATATTTTTCCCTTCTCCAGTCCTCTGGCTGGCCTCTCTCCAAACAGGGCAGATGGAGGGAGGTGGACACAGATAATGCTTGCCCTCTTTATCCTGAACAGTGACCAAGCTGTTCCACAGAGCTTCCCACGTGGGTCTCAGATCAACTGACAGACACCACGGAGTGCTTAATGACCAGAGAAAATGCCTGCCCCTGGAGGGAAAGGAGAGCTTTCCGGAGAAGCTTAGGTGAAGAGCCAGCCTTCTGGAGTCCTTTCCCAAGCAGACTTACCTGTGGAGAGAGGGAGTAGGACGTATCACCTCGCTCCTGGCAGACTGGCCCTGCCCAGAGAGGAGCTGGCACCAGACAGCCTTCTGAGGGCTTCAGCAGTCTGTGTCTACTGACCACAGCAACCTCATGGCACTGTATTAGACCAAGCCACTTGGCACCAGAGCTGTGCAAGTGAGACAAGGGATTACAATGGAAAGAAAGAAAGAAAGAAAGAAAGAAAGAAAGAAAGAAAGAAAGAAAGAAAGAAAGGAAGGAAGGAAGGAAGAAAGAAAGAACAGAGAATGAGAAAGGCCCCAAGGCGCCTTCGGCAAGTGCTTCACTTCAGGAGCAAACCCTGGAGCCAACAGCCTGTGGGGCTCTGATACAGGCTGAACCCACAAACCCAAAGTCCAACTTGAGCATCTTTGAAGCCACAAGCCAGGTACAATAGACACACTTACACATATGTCTTTCTTCCT
This sequence comes from Dipus sagitta, assembly GCA_036346955.1. Lineage (NCBI taxonomy): Eukaryota > Metazoa > Chordata > Mammalia > Rodentia > Dipodidae > Dipus > Dipus sagitta. The sequence continues at coordinate 123,100,727 of CM070772.1, forward strand.
CTATCTGGGGCTTATCTAAGGGCTCTGTTATATAGTAGACGAGGAGGCATACAGAGTAGCTGACCCAGGAGGTAGTGAGTGGGAGCTGGGAAGAAGGACCTCAAATAAACTATGCTGATAGGTTAATTCCCATCAATAATAGGTGAATTAATGAATTTAATGAATAATAATGAAGGCCCATATAAGTTATTCTGTTGGAAGATTAATTACATATACATTTGTATGTCTATGTTCATATATATATGCATGTACGTATTTGTGTGTACATGTGTATATGATGCACATATTCATGTGTATGTGTATAGTACACATGTATACTCTATTCATAAGTTTCTTCTGTTCCTTCATTAAGGATGGCAATCTTCTGTGGAGGCTCAGGCCCATAATCTCAGCACTTAGAAGGTAGGGGCATCCAGAGTTTGGGACCAGCCTGAGCTCCATAGTGAGAGCCAATCTCAAAAACCACACAAAAGAAGTTTTTGTACCATCCCCACAGTATCGACTTGCACTCCTGAAACTGTGACCCAGTTTCCTATTGTGAAAATCAACCTGCCCTGATTTGTTTTGTTGAACAGTAAACCAGCATGACATACCCTCCCCTCGCTGAGGTGTTAGGCGCCACTTCAGGGCCAGTCAGTCCCAGCTAAGCTTCCTCTCTAGCTCTTATGCTCCCTCTCTCCCTTTTTTTGGTCTTATTTTTAGCAGTATGATTTAAAGAAAGAAATTTTCAAATCTGTATCATAGGCATCTGCTTTATTGTTTTCATACCAAATGAATGATTACAAGAAAAAATATATCTACATCATTCCTGAACTGAAAGGCAGTGATACCATGGAAGGAGGGAGTATACGACTGGACCAATGAATACTGTAACCAAAGTTATAAACATGGAAGGACCTAAGAGCTAGGAAATACATCACTCTTTCCTTCTCTTCCATCCTCCTGCGCCTTAAAACTGTGATATACAGGCTGGAGATGTACCACATCAGTGGTAGAGGACTTGCCTAGCATACACAGGCCATGAATTCAATCCCCAGCACCAAAAAAAATCCCTGGTTTAGTCATTTATTATTACACAGAAGAACAAAAGTTATTTCAGTTCTCACCTTTTATGTTCTTCCCTATTACAGGTCATGTACATTATATGTATTATACAGTTTAAAATGACAAACGCCCATGTAAGGTGCTTTTCCGGCCATTTCAGAATACAACTGGAAAATGGAGCTCAGGGGAAGAGAGGGCCATAATCTTCAATTTGTGTGCTGCAGTGAGTATAGCATCCTGCCGAAATAACTCTGCAGTGGGTAGCCAAAGCCATCTGTGGATTAGCAGTGATACTTGGCTAAGCATTTTAGTTTCAGACATATTAGGGGAATCAGGGATAGCGCAGTCACTAAAGTGCTAGTCTCACAAGTATGAGGACCTGAGTTCGTTCCCCAGAACCCTTATGACAATGTCAGGTGTGATAGCACATGTTTGTAGTCCTAGCACTGAGGAACTAGAGATAGAAAGCTCCCTGGGGCCTGCTGACCAGCCAGTCTAGCCTAATTGAAAAAGTTCCAGGCCAATGAAAGACCTTGTCTCAAAAAAACAAAGGTTCATGCTGTTCCTTTTGGCCTCACATGCACACATACACATATACATGCACACTTGTACACACATGTACATACACATGCTTTCAAAAACATAATAGAGGGCTGGAGAGATGGGTTAAGAGTTAAAGGCTTACAAAGACTGATGGCTCAGGCAGGGTTCAATTCCCTAGTACCCACATAAACCCTGATGTACAAATTAGAACATATAATCTGAAATTCATTTGCAATGGCAAGAAGTCCTGGTGCACCCATTCTCTCTCTTTCTCTCTCTCTCTCTCTCTCTCTCTCTCTCTCTCTCTCTGTCTCTCTCTCCTCTCTCTCACTCTATTTCTTTCCCTTTATTTCTTTGCTTGCAATAATAAATAAATAAATAAGTAATAAAAATTTAAAAAACATATTCAGTACCATATTGGTCAGCTTTCTATCACTATAACAAAATAACTGAGATAATGAACTTTTTAATATATTTTTTATTGACAACTTCTATACTTAAAGACATCAAACCATGGTATTTCCCTCCCCTCCCTCACTTTCCCTTTCATAACTCTGCTCTCTGTCATATCCCCACCCTCTCCCTTTTAATTTGATGTCATCATCTTTTTCTCCTGTTATGAGGGCCTTGTGTAGGTATTGCTAGACACTGCGAGGTCTTGTATATCAAGGCCAATTTCTGGCCAGTCCATTGTATGTAAGGAGTGGTATTCTTCCTTTGGCTCTTACATTCTTTCCACCACATCTTCTGCAATGGACCCTGAGCCTTGGAGGGTGTGAGATGTTTCAGTGATGGACACTCCTCCATCCCTTCTCCTCAGCACTATGTTGCCTTTTGGGTCATCCCAGTGGTTATCGCCATCTGAAAAGAGAAGCTTCTCTAACCAGAAGTGAGATTAGCATTAATATATTAATATGAACATTAAGTGTAGTGCTTTCAGGGCAATTTGATGAAAGTAATATATGCATTTATCCAAGCAAGAGCAGGCTTTATACCCCTAAGGCTCATGACCTCCCTTGCCATAGGCTTTTGATTAGGTTTTCAGTATCAGGTATGTATTACCTCCCATAGAGTGGGCCTTCAATCCAATTAGAGAGCAGTTGATTTCCCCCAGAGTAGACATGCCACTATTGCACTCATCAGTCATTTGGCCTGTTTGTCCAAACTTGAGGCGTCCAGTGTCTACTGTTTTCACCACTTATAACTTCTGTCTCCCATAAGGCTGCATAAAGTGCAGCTTTTTCCAGCTTTCAATTGGCTGGGCTACAGGAAGAAGGTTTTCTGCTCAGTGCCAGCTTGATTTCTCAGTGACTTTGCCACTCAGGTATGTGAAGTCTTCAGCAATAGTGTCTTACCATCTCTTTCTCATGGGAAATCAAGGGTCTTGGCAATAGCCTGTAATGTTTTGGAGGCAACAGGGACCTCTCTGTCCAATAACTCACTGGAAGATATCCCATCCCTGACACTGAAATTTTTCTGGTAACAATCTATGGTTTCTGAGTGTGCCATTATTCAAGAAAGTAGATTTTCATATGTCTTATTCAGAATATTTTGAATTTTTATTGACCCCCCCCCCCCACTCTTCTTTTATACAATCTCTTCCCCTGACCTAGCTTAGGCCTTTCCCCTCCCTGTAATCTGTTCTTCTACTTACATATACATAATACCATCCCCTAAAGTCCTTTTCTCTCCTCCCTCCCTTATAGCCTTTTTCTAGCTTATGGGCCTCTGCTACTGATTTTTGGTTCCAGTTCACACACAAGTCTATACATTTGTAGCTAGGATCCACATATGAGAGAGCACATGTGGCAGTTGGCTTTCTGGGCCTGGGTTACCTCAGTTAGTATAATCCTTTCTAGATCCATCCATTTCCCTGCGAATTTCATAATTTCATTTTTCTTTACCGCTGAATAGAACTCAATTGTGTAAATGTACCACATTTTTATTATCCATTCTTCTGTGAATGGAATCTAGGCTGGTTCCATTTCCTAGATGTTACGAATAGAGCATCAATAAACATGGTTGTGCAAGTATCTCTAAGGTAGTGAGAAGAGTCATTAGGATATATGCCTAGGAGTACTATAGTTGGGTCATATGGTAAGTATATTTTTAGCTGTCCCAAGAACCTCCACACTGATATCCCCAAAGACTGTACCAGATTACATTCCCACCAAGAGTGTAGAAGGGTCTCCCTTTTACCGCATCCTTGCCAACATTTATTGTCATTTTTTTTCTTGATGGTAGCCATTCTGACAGGAGAGAGATAATGAGCTTTTTAAAGGGTTATTTTAGCTCATGAATCTGAAGGATTGAGTCAAGGTCAATCAGCCTCATTGCTTTGGGCCTCTTGTAAGACAGCAGATCAGTGAAGAAGCACATGCTAGGATGAACCACTCACCTTAGAAGAAGAGAGCAAGATTCTACAGTTCCCTTCAAGGGCATGACCCCAATGACCTAAGAATCTCCCTGTAGCCTGACTTCCTGAAGGTCCACAGTTCCTCCCAACAGCATCATCCTAGGCACCAAGATTTTAACATACACTTCTAAAGGACACTTATCCAAACCATAGCAGGCACAAAATGACTACATAGTAACATGAGAACTGTCAAGAAATCCAGTGCCCAACATCCAAAGAGTTGTATCAGAGACAACATTAAACATATGAGTCACATGAATGTCCTAAGAAACTGTCCTGTCCTAGAAGTAAATTCGCAGCTAAAGTAAACGCTTGGCATGGATATTATCTATGGGCTAAGTCCTCTGCTGTGATACTTCCTGTGAGCTTCTGATATCAGGGTTGCCAAGGGATGCATCACACAGCATTGTGGGATGAGCTTGGCTGAGAGGATGGCAGTGGAGATGCCAGGCTTACATAATAAGACATGCATGCATATTGTGGCTCATTAGAGCAGATTCATCCCTGCAGGAGTGCCCTGTCAGTTAGGTCCTGGAGTCTTGTTTGCTAACACTGACTCCACAGCCTGCCTGGAGCATCCTACAAACTCCTGACATCCTTCCACAGAACTCCTCCTCTGGGTAGCTTTGCTACACTTGATTTCTGTTGCTTGCAATCAAACATCCTGCCTTCTAGCAGCCCCAGATGAGAACTAAGTAAACAAAACACCAGGCTGTAAATGGATATGCCACTCACATCCTGGGTATAGTGTGATGTTCCAGGAGCGGGATACGTACATTTCTCTAACGTCATTTTTCAATCAAGAATCACATAAGGGCTGGGAAAATGGCTCAGTGGTTAAAGACGCTTGCTTTCAAGCCTGCCAGCCCAAGTAGAAATCTCCAGTATCCACATAAAACTGGACACAGTGTGGCACACGCCTCTGAAGGCAACAGGAGCTGGAGCCAAGAGAATCCTGAAGCTCATAGGCCAGCTAAACTAGTGTGTGCAGTGCAAAACAGGGGAACTCTGTCTCGTAGAAAGCAAATACCTAACATTGTCCTAAGATCACCACAGAAGCACTATGGTTCCCACCATACAAACACACACACACACACACAAACACATTTTAAAATGTCATGCTTGTTTTTTAAAAAAGAAGAAGAAGGGGCTGGAGAGATTGCTTAGTGGTTATAGTGCTTGCCTGCAAAGCCTAAAGACCTAGGTTCGATTTCCCCAGTATCTACATAAACCAGATGCACAAGGTGGCATATGTGTCTAGAGTTCGTTTGCAGTGGTTAGTGGCCCTGACATGCATATTCTCTCCCCCCGCCCCTCTCTCTCTCTCATAAATAAATAAAAGAACCATTTAAGCCAGGTGTGGTGGTGCACACCTTTACTCCCAGCACCTGGGAGGCAGAGGTAGGAGGATCGCCATGAGTTTGAGGCCACCCTGAGACTCCATAGTGAATTTCAGGTCAGCCTGCGCTAGAGTCAAACCCTACCTTGAAAAACAAAAAACAAGAAACAAAAAACAAAAAAAAAAAATTTAATAAGAATACTCACTATGTTCAATATCCCATGAACAATTTCAAAGCAAGAGAAGATTTTTAAAAAGTCCTTTCCCCCATACTACCTATCCTACCCATAAACATTTCCTTCAATGTACAGGGCCCACACGAGCTACTGGGTGAATTATGTTTCCATTTTCCAGTACTTTTATATTAATTAATTCTCTAAAACTTGCCAAGTATGTCAACCTGCTGCTTTGCTTGTCATTACCTTCTTGTTGCAATATTTGGGGACACATTTTCTTGGAGGCTGAGTTGAGCAGTCACAAACTAAAGGTGACATGAGGGCACCCCAGAATTAAAGTGACTTCTAGTAAGGGGAAAAAAATCATACATTCTTGGACATTTGTGTCTAACTCAACTAAATGGAGCATGGTTAAAAGGAGCAGGAACTTATCATAATATTAGCTTCTCCTTCTTGAGTACCCACTGTGCACAGGAGTTATTTTAGGTTCTTTGGTTTGTATTGCATTTAACCCTCCCAGGAAGCAGCTCACAGCTGTGAGTGATATCACGGTGTATGCTTACCTCCAGCTTCAGGCAGAAGAAGCAAGGAGATGAACCTGGAGCTAGTCCCATGGTCTGAGGGCTCACCCAGCCTGCTCCAATCGTGCTCCATTAGTGACTTTTTGAGATGTGTATTAACTCAAAGTGGGTCAGTCCAACCCTCTCTTGTCGTGTGTGTGTCCATGTGTGCATTTATATGTGTTTATGTGACCAAATATGCATGCATCTGTGCCTGTATGTGGGTGTGTAGGGAGTAGTCATGTGGAGGTAAGTCAGAGGTTGATGTCAGTGCTCCTTCCGCAGTTGCCCGCCACCTTATTCTCTGAGACAGGATCTCTCACTGAACCCAGAGTTCACTGATTCGGCTAGACTAGCGAGCCAGTGAGCCCTGGAAGTCCTTGTCTCCGCCATCCCAGTGCTGGGATTACAGGCATGCACCGTCACACCCTGATTTTATGTGAGTATATATGGCAAGCAGTTTCCTCACTGAACCTTCTCCCCAGTCCCCAGCAGTGACAGTTTGAGCAAGGCAGATTCATCCAATTCTCCCTTGTGAATGAGAACGCTGCAGCTCATATTAGGAAAAAGGCTACAGCGCAGGTCTGCAGAGACCCAACCCATTCTCCTTTCCAATACCTCACCCCACGGGAAGCTCTCCCTCATTTACTTGTGCTGCATAATAGACTTAGATCCTTGTTTGTGAAGGAATCCTGCAAATAATAAACATCACATGAAGCACAAATTCATGCCTATTCCCTCTGATTTTCAGCATTGTTCCTATCTTTTCGATTCCTCCTTATTGCAAACCGTGTCTGAGTTCCTCTTGCCCTTTCTCCAGAGCAGCTGCAGGCCCAGGTTGTCACAGGCTCATTTTTTCAGGATGGAATCATTTGGGAGTGTACGGGGACAGCAGGGAAGCCAGAAGAGAGGCTGACCAGGGCTGATTTCAAGGGCAAGGGAACAGCTGGCATTCAGGCAGCCTCTGCCAGCACGAAGTGGGCAGAGCAGGCCCTGGGGAGCAAGAGAGTAGAACGTCCAACAGCCAGAAAGAGTCTGAGCCTGATGAGGCTTAACTGTCCCCACAGCACGGCTGTGGAAAGGAACAGGTGTTCCCACAGCTGATTGGGCAGCTCAGCTTCTAGCAGGGAATTGGGGTGGGTTGCACTGAGCAGGGAATCACACACACATATGGCCTAAGAAACAATCATGACTTTACAAAGTGGTTGAGAAGAGCAGCTGGGGTAGAGGTACTTAATCGTAGGGTTGACCTTCAGCCAGTAAAGATTAAAGACAACATGGTTTGGGGCTACGCTACTCTAAGGGTGATATAAGAATATCACCTAGGAACAGACCAAAAATGCACATTTATCAGGCTCCTGCTGACTCAGAATCTACATTTTCCACAACATCTCCAGGTGATCCCTTGGCACATCCCAGTTTGCAAAGCACTGGTCTAGAACAGCGGTTCTCAACCCATGTCTGCCAAGTCAGCAGCTGCAGCATCACCTGGAAGTTCATTAAGATGCAAATTTTCAAGTCCTGTTCCTAGACAGCTTGGGATGGAACTCGGTGTGCAGTTTTAACAGCCATCTAGGCAACACTGATGTATGTTCAAGTTTGAGAAGCACTGAGTTGGGGAAGAGCTCATATACTTTAGACAGAAGTCAGAAGAAAGAATCTTAAGAATGGCATCCTGACTACAGATGGAAGGAAGCATCAGACATTTTCTTTAACCAGCAGCATTTCCTGCTGCCCCAGCTTCCTAAGACGCACCTACCTATCAAGATCAACCCAGAATCCAGGCCACCCCAGCTGGTCCAGAGATTCCTAAGCCAGATCTGAGCTGGTCAGACATCTCTGACTTAGCAATGACCACTCCCAATTATAGTACCATATTCCTCTAAGTCAGAGTCCCAGATCAAACAGAAACTCTGAGATATGTAGTCCAGCCATTCACTGCAGAGATCAGATATGAACAACTAGAACATTACTTCTTGGTGGTGGAAGTACAAGGTCCTCCTCCAAGATTTCTGGGTATTCCTGAAAAGTTTATAATCTCAAGACCCTCACCAATCTAATACCTACAAATAATGGTTAACTACCAACCCTGGCATGCAGCACCCCTGTATCCAGAATCAACCTGGGCATGGAATTCAACTCACTTGTGGTTTCTGGATTTGGAGGGGTTGGTACTGGTTTGTTTGATCTTCAAAATCCTCCCATTGGACCAGATGTAGTGGCACACAGCTTTAATGCCAGCACTAGGGAGGCAGAGGTGGGAGGATCATTATGCCTTCGAGGCCAGCCTTAGCTAAACAGTGAAAAGAAAACTCAAATTTCCTTTACATCACATAAGTGAAAATCATTTCAACTCTGTGGGGCTGTAAAGAATAGGATTTCTTTTTTAATGTTTTATTTATTTATTTGAGAGTGAGAGAGAGAAAGAGGGAGATAGATAGAGAGGGGGTAGAGAATGGGTGCACCAGGGCCTCTAGCCACTGCAAATAAATTCCAGAGGCATGCGCCATCTTGTGCATCTGCCTTGCATGGGTATTGGGGAATCCAACTTGGGTCCTTAAGCTTGGCAGGCAAGCACCTTAACCGCTAAAGCCATCTCTCCAGCCCAAGAATGGTGATTCTTAAAAGCTCTGGAACCCACTCTTATCCTCCACACTCTCCCTTCCTCTCCGCTTTCTCTCTTGCTTCCTCTATGCCCCTTTCTCTTCCTACCCACCATAACCAATGTCTGCCTTTTATGCTACAGAGACATTTGTTTCTTGACTCTCATTAAATTAGACCTTCAGTGTCTCCCCTTTGCCAAGCAGGATATTTTCTTTCCTAAAGGCAACTTCCTTCTCAACTAAAACAAATAGATAAAGATTGGATGGATTCCTTGTGCATGGAGGCGCACTACCCCTCCTACTTCATATCCACCCCTTTGCAAAACAGGGACCATCCATCTGTGTCCCACTTTCTTTTCTTTAATATCTATTTATTTGCAAGTAGAGAGAGAGAAGAGAGGGAGACAAAGAATAGGTGTACCACAGTCTCCAGCAACTGCAAATGAACTCCAGATGCAAGCCCCACCTTGTATATCTGGCTTTAAATGGGTACTGAGGAATCAAATCAAGTTCATTAGATTTTGCAGGCAAGCACTTAGCTACTGGGCCATCTCTCTGGCCCTATACCACTTCATTAATGTGTGACTGAAAAGGAGACCAAACCTCCTTCCTAGAACTTCTACTTTATATGAGGCTAGCCAATACCCACATCACTGGTAGCTTTATGTAATAGCTAAAATCAGATGGTATCCTTAAGTAAAGACTGACAGTCCCTTCTAACACCTGGGGACTAAGGAATTCCAGAAGAGAACTTTCCTTCCTAGCATGTCTTCTCAACTGTTAGCAGACTGCTAAATGACTTCCCTAATTCAGCTCCCAACACCACAACATCCTCCTTTTCCCCACTGGAAGAGACAACCCACCTTCACAACCCTTCAGTGGCTCTCAGCTACTTACTCAACATGAACCTTCCCCCAGCTTGTGTCTCATACTAAAATAAGAAGGGTGGGCATGGGGAGATGGCTCAGTAGTTTAAGGAGCTTGCTTTCAAAGCCTGACAACCCAGATTCAATTCCCCAGCTATACACATAAAACCAATGCAAAAAGTGGCACAAGCATCTGGAGTTCATTTGCAATGGAAAGACACATTACTGTGTACACACACACACACACACACACACACATGTGCACAAATAAATAAAAATTAAAATAATAGGAATATGGAAAGTATAGAAGCCTTGTAGAGGAACAAACAAGAAGAATGTCTCCACATGGAAGGAGGAAGAAGCTTGAAAAAATGAAATGTGGGGTGCTAGCCTCAAGAGTAGCCCCTGGGGAAAGGGGCTAGAAGTAGCAAGAACTACCTTGTCACTCATGAACAATTGACTCAGGAACTCTCTGAACAAGTTCACTTTGGTAAAAGCTAAAACAAGAGAGCAGATAGGGACAGATTTCACATACAAAGCACATAGAGAAACAAGCCAAGTTTGCACAGGTGATCAGGTGTCTTCTTTCCCATAGAATGATTTCACTTCATCTTGCAACACTTTCCTGCATGAAGGAGTTGGATGGGGTGTGGGAAGATGCCTCCAGGGGTATAAAGAGTTTGCTGTGAAAGCATGAGAACCTGAATTTGGATTTCCAACACCCACGTAAAATGTCTAGTATGGTGGTGAACTCTTCTAGACCCCTAACATTAACCTCTGACCTCCACACACAATGTGTACATATACACATGCACTCTCACATACACACATACATACATACATATCACACACACAGATGTTCAGAAATAAATGAATAAATAAATAATGTTTTAGAGAGGTTGATGAATGGCTAGCTTTGGGACTTTCCAGAATCAACTTCATACTATTCAGTTCTTCACCTGAACATGGTGTGAATATTTTACTCACCAAGCATGATTGGATTGGTTGTTCATATATCTTCACTTTAGAATCCATGCTTCCCAGGTAGGAAGCACTCCAAGGTCAAATGCTCTGTTGGTTAAATTGCTGTGTGGGTCCTGTTAAAGCCACTGAGCTGTATAATACTATTTTCATTTTGCTAATGAAGGCTGGGAGCAGCTGAAGGAACAATGGTGGGGCCTGGATTGATGCTGGTTAAAAGCATCCTTTGACCACCTACAGTGAGGAATAATGGTTTTTTTTTTTTTTTTTCTCTACTCAAAGGGAAACTGAACTCCTAACAAATCTGGGGATTTGAATGCTAAAAAGCATAGGTGGCTGGAGGGGGAAATTGAGCCCACTCCTCTCAAAAGCAATGCAACTATGCCATGGTTCCTTCAAGAACTGGAGGAAGGAATACATAGCTCAGACAGTCTGGCGAGGAGGAAAGGTGCCTTTTACACAGAAGTAAACACAGGCCAGGTGGGCATTTGAAAAGACTTTCAATTGAATCTGTATTTTTGTTATTTACCGTATGACTGGCTAATTTATATGACCTACATCTGTAAAATGATTGAAGTACCCACCCAAATCCCCAAATGTTTATGGGAAGAGGAAAATGGGATAATAGAAAAAACTTTCAAGTTCCAGTCTATGTTCAGAATATGCTGTTTTCTTTAATGTTTCCCTCTTTCATTCCCATTTCTTTCCCTCCATTCATTACCAGCTCCTAAGAGACAGCACACTTGAAATACAATATACTCATATTTGTCCTCCCTCTGGAAGAAGTCACTGATGAGCTCTGACAGCAGCAAGTGATTCTTTCAGACCTACCCAGAATGGACAGAGTTCACCAGAAAGCCAAGTTCCTTCTCGCCCTTTAAGGGGTTATTACAGTGCTTGCAGGGAATAAGGATAGAAAGATGATGAATGTTTCAACAGCCCCGCTCAACCACACACATTTTGGGAATTGCTCAGTTTTCCCAAAAATATATTTCATCCCTCCACCCAAAATAAGTATCTCACTCATCTCTGAATGATGTCACCACCAACAACCCCCACGGGAGAGATGGCACCACTGAGAAGTCTCAGCAAGAACACAGGGAGGTTAAGGAGATGGCTCAGTCAATAGAGCCCTTGCCGAACAAGCATGAGTTCAGATTCCCAAAGCCCATGTAGAAGCCAGTCACTGTGTGGGTGTCCGCCACACCTATAGCAAGAAGGGAGACAAAGACAAGAGAATCCACCAAAAGCTCGTAGACCAGCTAAACTGGTAAATGGAGCCATTAACAATGCAAATGAGGTGGACAAAGACCAACATCAGAAAGTGATCCTCTGACCTCCACACATACACATGGCACATGAATGCCTATACTCACACATATAACATGAATATACGTACACACATGCATGTGTGCACACATGCACACGCGCGCACACACACACACACACGGGGAAAAAGAAATACCACAAGGGACTCCGTTTACAGGATTTTGGAAGGGGGCAGGAGGAGGGTGGGACAGTGGGGCATGCGCATTTGCCTGGGATATAATCATGATGCTAGAGGTTTCTGTTGAAATTTTGGTACTGGCTAAAGTAGCATATGCTAGAAGATTCCAGATAAACTTGCCCCCTGCAAAGTACTTCTATCCCCCCAAATCAAGATGCTTCTGTCTGAGGTTTGTGCTCTAAGCACTGTCTCTGTCCACTCTTCTGTCGGATCTTGATGCTGAGATGAGCCTTCTGTGACCCCACGTAGGCAGAGAAATAACAGTGTGCTGACAGGAGGGACACAACGTCCGTCCATGTCTAGCAGAAGGCAGACTCTTGCAGGCCACCTCACAGCAGTCCTTGCTGATTCCGAGAGGTGAATGCCACTTCCTGAATCACCAGCACTTCCTTCCGGCTTGTCTCTGAAACCTCCTGAGACCCTGACCTGCTCCTGAGTGACACCACATCCTGAGGGCACCAGACGATGTCATACCCTCCCCACTCACAGCTCGTTAATGGACACAGAGTCTGACCATTTCTATCACCATCCTGGACCAGCACAATAATTTAGAAAGTTGGCAGCTGAGAAAGACATGTTTCTTTATGTTGGTATAGTTAATGTTGATGTAGAACTCCTTCCAGAAGTAGCTAAAAGTTGCCATAAGTGAACTGTCTAAAATTAGAGAGTTATTTTGCCCAAGAGAGGTGGATGGGTACGCTGTTGCATGTGGACCCTGATTGGTGTGTCTTGTTGTCTCATTGCTCTAGAAGGAGCATGGTGTAACCAAGGATCTAACACAGCTCAGCTTTGAAGCACTGAATAAAACCAGCACCCCACAGAACCAGAATATCTACCCAAGGAAATACATCAGGCCACTGGATAAAACCAACATGCCACAGAATACCTATGCAAGGAAATACCTTGGACCAACCAAACAATTAATTTGGTAAAGATCCTTGGATGATTTTCTTAACTTTCAGTCGGATGTGTGACTTCATATTCATTACCTTCTATACAACACATATTTGCTGAGGACCAGGAAGTATCACAGACAGAAAGTGTGGTGTTTCAGAACGAGATCAGCATTGAAACCTGGATCCAGCCTCCTTGACCTGTGTTTTTTCCACGAAGTGAGGTGTTAAACCATCTCTACCACACAGGGATAGCATCAGGATTAAACATGTTGTTGAAGATTACATTCACAGCCTTCATTTTCATTTCTCCTTCATTCTTTGTCACGTGAGTTTGAAGCCACAACTGCCACATGATTCTCTACCCACAGACTTTGGGTTTGCCGTATAACTCAGTTTGAGCAGTGAAATGAAGTGGACATGACAATGTGCCAGCTCCTAGCACAGGCCACAATCCCCCCTGGGTGCTTCTCTGACATAGCCAAAAGAAGAAAAGGCCTGGGCTACAGTGTCGGGAAGAGAAACAGGATGGGAGATGCATGGATCAGAGCCCCCTCAACCACAAGATCCTAAAACAGAGTCGTCCCAGCTATCCCACGCACATGCAATGAGAAGCATCATTCAACCATACCCAGCCCGACACAGATCAGGCACACCTCAGACAATGTGAACAGTAATAAATGATTGAGGTTTGTTTAACCTGCCGAGTTTGGGGGAGGTTTGATACGCATCATTGTTCTTGCAAAAGCAAACCAATACACACACACAAACACGTGTGTGTGCGTGTGTGTGTGCATGTGTGTATTCATTCCCAGGGCCCCATGTGCAGTAGATGCTTAATAATAGTTCCTTCCTTTTCCCTGCTAGTCCAAGTACTGTGCTACAAGCTGAGAACATAAATAGAGCTCAAGAAAGTTCCAGGTTGGTGGAATAAGAACTGTAAACTACCCCTTCAAGGCCTGAATCTCCTGTAGAAAATTAAAAGGGAAAGTGATGATCCAGTACCTTCTCTTTCTCCTTTTTCCTCTAAGATATGATAAAATAAAGGTTCTCTCAAAACTGGGATATTTTTTTCCTGAGATCATATCATTCTTACAATTTCAAGAGTCTAGAAGGGAAGAGTCCTTAGGGATTAGGATTTTTTTTTTTCATAGTGTGCTCCTTGCTTGAAATCACATCTCTGCTAGCAACTCTTCAGGAACCAGCCAAGTCTGGTGGACTGGGGGAGTGTGCTACAAACTGGCTAGCCTAAGCTCCAAGCAGAAGACCTTCAAGTGAGAATTTTTTTCAAAAGGCCTTTCTTGCTTGTCATTTTTTTTTTAAGGGAGTACTGTTGGAGGAAGTGGCTTAAATTTGGACCTATTTTTCTGAAGACAAATTGCACTCTGTGCAACCACCTACCCTCATGAAAGGAAATGGTCTTGACACGGACTCTGCCTGTGAGAGGGAACTCAAAGCCACTGGGAGGTAAAGTGTGAAGATAACAGAATGTCATCACCAGGCATGTAATAGGTGCCATTGAATGTTCATCCAGTCACGGTAGAGTCTGATAAAACTCTTCTGTGTTCTTAAATCTCTCTTGTCAAGGGGAGCTTTAGAAGGCTGCTATTCTTTGGCCCCTTTGAAATGACCATTCAGTGGTTTGCTGTGAGAGTAGCTTCCGCCTGACAAAGAATTATTGGCATTTCACTTGTCAGCTCAGAGGAAATGTCTATGGGATGCCACTGGCAGCTGAGGTGGCAGGCAGACAAAAGGGCACTGAGATGTGAAGCCTGGAGTCCAGAGGGAATGGTGTTGCTCAGAATACACGCACAAGGCTGGCCACCTCCGAGAGAGAGAGATCTAATTTAGGAGAAAGGACTCGGAGATACGTTTGCATGAGCCAGCTCCATTCAAGGGAAATTGGAGCCAGGAGCAATCCCTTCCCTCACTGTGACGAACAGAGACTTCCCTTCCAGCGATGGCTCCACCAGTGTGCGGCCCTTCTCGCACTGCGGACTACAAAGCACTTTCATCTACTTTCCTGCACCTTAGCCCTGCCACTTACATCAGCCTAGTGTGACAGACGTAGGCTAGACTACGTGAAATAGCAGCTGCAGGACTGCGTTTGACCTTCAAGGACTACAGTTTCAATGTATAGGTCTACACGTTTTGGTAAATGCACACAGTTATGTAGCTGCCACCATAATCAAGACATTTAACACTTCTATGACCCTAAAGAAAGAGTGTCTTCCTGCTCCTTGGCATCAATCCCCCCTACACAGGGCCCCTTACAACCATTGATCTGCTTTCTGTGCCTGTAGAGCTGTCTTTTCTAGAATGCTACATGAGTGGAAGCGCACAGGCAGCCTTCTGACTCCTGTGTCTTTGATTCATCATAATACACATAGGCATGCACCCTAGCCACTGTGTGTATCCACCATTTCTCCCTTCTTATGGAGGAGCCTATTTCCAATGTCTGAAATTTCCACAATACTTTTACCAGTACACAGCTGAGGTGTATCCAACTGGGGTGATTATGAGTAAAGCCGCCATAGCATTTGCATACAGGTTTTTTGTGTAGGTGAATATTTCCCGTTCTCTTGGGTAAATACCTAGGTGCAGGATTCACAGGTGGTGAAAATAAATGCTTTTGTCTCTATTACAAACCACCGAGCTACTTTCAAAAGTAACAACGCCGCTTCCCATTACCGCCATCAGTGTCTGAGTGCTCCAGTTCCACACCCCAGCCAACAGTGACACTGTCAGATGGGGGGAGAAAGGGGGTGCTCAGACAGTCTAATAGGCACAGAGCAATATCTGATTACGCTGTTTTCTAACCAAATATTTTCTTTGGTGAAGCATCTGCTCAAGCCTTTCGTCCAATTTTTAAAAATTCCGTTTTTTACCTTCTTAATATTAAGCTTCAAGAGTACCATATTTCAGGTCTCTAGTCACACAGCTAACAAAAGCATAGTAGTCCCTTACTAGGCATGTGTTTGGCCAAGATGTTCTCTCAGACTCCTGTCTTTTCACTTCCATGACAGTGTCTTCTGGAGAGAATAAGCTTTTGATTTTTTGTAAAGTTTCTTCCTTTAATTGATTTATTGATTTTTTTAATAAAAATGTTAAGCTTTTAGTTTTAATGAAGTCCCAATTATGCTTTTTCTCTTAAAATGCTTTTGTGTCCTACTTAAGAAATCTTTGCTTAACTCAAGGTCACAAAGATCTTCTTCTGTTTTCCTCTAGAAGTTTTGTGGTTTTAAATTTTATATTAGAAGGCTGGCGAGATGGCTCAGTCAGTTAAGTTCTATTTCCAGAACTCAAATAAAAAAGCTAAGTGTGGTAACACATGGTTGTGATCCCAGCACTGGGAGGTATGAACAGGTGCATTCCTGGAGCTCCCTGGCCAGCAAATCTAGCCTACTGGACCAGCTTCAATGAGAGACCCTGTCTGAAAAAAAAAAAAAAAAAAAAGGTGGAAAGTTCCAGAAAGGAACTACAACTGAGGTTGTCCTCTGGTCTTCATTCACACTCATACACATGCAGTTGCTCACACACACACAAACACAGGCATGCACAAAATAAATATTTATGTTAGGTCTACCTATGATCCATCCATCCTGAGTTAGCTTTTGGATAAGTACAAGATACAGTACAAGGTTCATTTTTTTGCATGTGGATGTCTAATTATTCCAGCACCATTTGTTGAAAAGACTACCCTTGCTCCATGGACCTGCTTCACATCTGTGTCAAGATCAACTGACCATACATTTGTGAGTCTAGTTCTTTACTCTGTTATATTCCGCTGATTTTTGTCTATCCTTTCTCCAGTACCATGCTGCCTTGACTGTGGTAGTATATAGAAATCAAGTTGTGAGTCCTCCAACTCGGGGTTTTCGTTTCTCTGAAAATCGTTTGACTATTCCATTTCCTTTGCTTTTCCACTTGCACAAGAGAATCACCGTGAATAAGAAACCTGAAGACTAGTGTTGGTTTGTCTGCTTTGCTTTGACAATGGCATGTACAGATATATATTTTTTCACTTTGGTCATATATATCACTGTTACCCTCCCTTTTCCCCCCTCCCAAACCAGCTGACCCATTTCTTCTTTCCACCACTTACCAGTGGCTACATCATAGAAGCGAAATTCTCCCCCACCTCAGGAAGGGTTGAGTATTCATCTACCACAGCATGTTGACTGATGTTACCATGTGCAGGGCTTGTGCTGTGAGTTCATGAGTGTGGCGGCACATGCCATCTCCAGATGCCAGCTTCACAGCACTTCTCTCCGTCCGCCTGCTCTCACATCCTTTCCATTCTCCTTTCTGTAATGTTCCCAGTTCTCCAGACTCTATCCCTGCTTAAATCTTAACTTCCTACTATCATATTCCTGCACTGACCTTTAGACTATTTTTTAAAACAAAGAATGAGGGACTAGAGCAATGTCTCAGCAATTGGAGGAACTTGCTTGCAAAGCCTGACAGCCTGGGTTTGATGCCCTAGTACTCACCTGCAGCCAGAGACAAATAGCACATGTGCCTGGAGTTTATGTGCAGTGTCAAGAGGCCCCACTGTGCCCACACTTACTCTCTCTGCCTCTTACTTATTAAATAAAAATGTAAAAATAAAAATGAAGAAAGAAGAAAGAATGAATTACCCAAGGTCACACCACTAGTATGTGTTGGAGAGCTAGCTCAGTCTCTATCAGAGTTTGAATACGAAATGTCTCTCGTAGGCTCATATGTTTGGACACTTACTTCCCAACTGGTGAGACTGTTTTGGGAGGTTGTGGAACATTTAGGAGGTGGAGACTTGTTGGGGAAAATGAGTCACTGGGAGCAGGCCTTGCATCCTTTCCGGTCTCTGCCTCCTGCTCTGCTGAGATATGACCAAGCAGCTGCCTCCTGTGCTCGCTGCCACAGCTGAGAGCCACCCCCAGGGCCATGCCTGCTCACACACAAACCATTAACCAAAATAGCCCCTTCCTCCCTTAAATTGCTTTGTATCAGATATTTGGTCTCAATAATAAGAAAACTAACTTACAGTCGCTGATCATTCATTTGCATTCAAGTTCACAGTCTGACTGTGGGCTTCATGGAGAAGACTGACGGTGAACATCATGACAGAAGATCACAGACAGGCCCTACAGAGCTCAGTGTAGGCCAGGAGTTCTGGAACTTACGGCATTAACAAGAAAACAGCTCTGACTTCAATACTCACCTCTTCTCTTGGATACTGCCTAGAATAAGTCATGACCCAGCATTTGAGCAGCCAAGGTTGGTCCCTGGCTTCTTACGGAGTGATGACTCCCAGCTTTAATAAGCCATGCTCTGTGACAAGTGTATTCACACAAGATTCTGCCTCAGTTTCTCATCCCCCAATGGGAAGGAAGCCCAGCTCTGATCTCTCTCAGTGGGTGGTCTAACACTTAAAGTCATCTTCCTCCACTGAAATGTCATTGTCTTTCCCTTATCACTGATTATCATTGGCACTGACTCCAAAGCTATAAATACTTGGTACCAAACTTCTCCCTATGCCTTCTCCTGTTTCCACCACTATGGTGGGCCCTACACCCACAGCTGTCCTTCTTACCTCTGTTCTCATCCCAAACTAAGCTCAACTTTCTTCTTTCCTGCTAGACAAGTACCCCCAAGTCTAGAAAGTATCTCCTTGAGCCACTCAATATGCCACAGCCAGGAGGCAGGTAAGAGTACCAGAATTCCAAAGCTGAGATTTGCAACCAGACAGAAATGTGTGTGAATCCCAGGTATGTATTTTTAGGCAAGGTATTAAGTTTTTTAGATTTCTGTCTCTTATTTGTAAAAAAAAAAAAAAATGTCCAGCACCATACCAGGCCTGGACACAGTTTTTCATTATATTTTATTGGCTGAGACACAGTCATATGGATGACTCTAACTACAGTGGAGACTGGATAAATACAGCTAGCTAGATAAAAGGGGATTCCAGCAACTCTCCTCCTAGGTATACATGGAAGAGAAAAGAAAGTGTAGCTTCATACACAAATGTGTTCACAAATTATTATAGCAGCATTGTCCACAACACCCACAAAGTCAAAGTGGGCTGGAGAGATGGCTTAGCAGCTAAGACATTTGCCTGCAAAGCCTAAGGACTCAGGTTCAATACGCCAGGACCTGCGTAAGCCAGATACACAAGATGGTGCATGCATCTGGAGTTTGCTTGCAGTGGCTGGATTCCCTGGTGAGCCCATTCTCTCTCTCTCTTTCTCTATCCCTCCCTCACCCTCCTTCTGCCTCTCTCTCTCTCTCTCTCTCTCTCTCTCTCTCTCTCTCTCTCTCAAATAAATAAATAAAATTATTTTTTAAAAACTGAAAGTAACCTGTGTCCATCAATGAAGGAGCAGACAAATAAAATGCAGTATATCTACTTGACGGAATATTATTCTTCCTTAAAAAGGAATAACACACATGAACCTAGACATAACACACATGAACCTAGACATAACACACATGAACCTAGACATAACACACATGAACCTAGACAACATTATACTAAGAGGAAGAAATCAGTCATGAAATGGCAAATACATGATTCTACTTACTTGAAATGTCCAGAATGGACAAAGGCATGAAGAGGTAGCTGACAAGCTGCTTATGAGCACCTGGAGTGATGAAGATCTCTCAAGGAAGATCCTGGTGGTGGCTACACAACATTGAATGGGCCCAAAACAACTGAAATGTGCACTTTAAAAGGATAGATTTTTTTCTGGTATGTGAATTGTGTCTCAGTTTTACAAAGGGGACACAGAGATCCCCTCTGTTCCCCATCCAGGCCCTCCTCCCCACTGAGCTCTTTGATCTGAGGAACATATGCAGTACGCTTGACATGGTGACAAGGGACAGGCCCAGGCCTAGCTTCTGCTCCTTGTTTCCAAAGCAGCAGGTGGGCAGCTGTGCCAGGGGCAGGCAGGGCTGCAGATGTGGAGTACCAGAAGCAGTGATTGCAAATGCCATCATTGACCTGAGTTTCTGCAGGGCCACTGCCCTACTGAGGACTCTCACAGAACCCTGAAACTTCTGTCATCTGGATTTTTTTTGTGACCCTTCTGCTCAAAATACCAAGACTTCCTCCAAGTAAGCTGTCTAAACAAAAAAAAAAAAAAAAAAATGAGTTTTTCTTTCGGGGCAAGCTTCAGACAGAAAGTTCTGAAGACACAGGCTCTAAGATCTCTTTGTTTGGGAAGAACTAACCCTGAATACAAATAACTCCTTGTATTTGAAGAAGGTAGTGTGAGATTGGCCGAGTCTGGTCACATTCACAGACACAATTGCATGAGATGAATGTCATTAGTTTTGTTTCACAGATGGCTTTAGGGAGGCCCAGCAGGTTAAGGGGTGTGATCGTTCATCTCAATTGTCAACCTGAATGGACTCAGAGTCATCATGAAAACAAACCTGTGGGCATGTCTCTGAGGGGGTCTCGGGAATAGGTTAATGGAGGTAGCAAGGCCCACCCTGATTGTGGCAGCACCATCCATCCCGTGGTTAGGTGAGGAGGAAGGAACCTGAGAGCTGACATTCTGCTCTCTGCTGGGAGCAGATACTGTGGGCACAATGTGGCCAGCTACCCCGAGCTCCAGCAGCCAAGGCCTTTGGGCCATGAACCGAGATAAGCCTTTCCTGCCTTAAGTTGTTTTCATTAGGTATTCTGTCGATCACGAGAACGGTTAACTAACACTGGAGGCATGTTTCCTACCCACCAACGGCCGACCTTGGGGGGTCAGATGATATTGGAATCAAAGGGATCCAAAGGTTATCCAGCAAGACCCTTTATTTTACAAAGGAGACAAGTCAGGCTCAGAAGGTTGTCTGGTCTTCCGTCTCCCCAGAAACTGCTCCTAAGCTGCCATCACAGCACCGTAAGCTGGAATCTGCCTCAAACACACACAAACGAGATGACTGTACAGTCATAATAGGCAGAAGTTTCCATCCTCGGAGGAGCAGAACTGCCCTTCCCTGCCTCCTTGCCATACCAGTCTCTAAGTGGCTAAGTCAGCTCCACCAAAACAACGGCCAGTTGTCAGCAGAAACCTTGTCTCCTTTGTTTTCCCATCTCAGAATCTAAAACAATGCCCAACGAGACATGGAGCTGACTTCACTCACTCCCATGCATTGCCTGGGTGCTTACTGTGTGCCACACAGGAAGCTGGGTGGTGAGATGACCATGAGCAAAACAACCTCGGTACTGGCCTTAGCGGGTCTTGTGAGCCTTTAAATAATGGGGCAAGCAATACAGTAAGGAAATGAATAAACAGATCATTTATTGGGTGATCCATACTTCGTAGAAAAAAATGTAAAGATAAAGGATGAGGGGGTGGCCTAGGGAGATTGCCTAGTGGTTAAAGGTACTTGTCACACAAGGAGTAAGGGCCTGAGACCACCTGAGTTTGATTACCCAGCACATAAAAAAATAGCTGGGCATGGTTTCGCATGCCTTTAACCCCAGTCCTATGTGGAGCAGAGAACAAAGAATGGCTAGGCCTAACAAAACTGCAGCCACAGGTTCCGAGAAGAGACTCCTTTGCAAGGCAATTGTGAATGAGCAATAGAGGACATCCAGTGTCTTCCTCTGGGACCTATAGGCATACGCAGGGTGCACAAATCTGCACACACATGTGCACACACTACACAGAAACCATAACACACACATACACACACACACACACACACACACACGCCCACCACAAAAAGAAGGATGTAATATAGACACGGAACTGTGACACATGACTCTAAATCCGAGTAATAAGGAAGAACTGAAAATGCGCCGTTGGGGTTCTCCAAGCCCACAAGAGACCGGTTGGTAGCTGGAGAACAGTGCACAGGTTGGAAGCAGGCAGGCACCTCATTGTTTGGGGCTGTGACAGTCATGCCACGGGGTCCAGCAGTTGTTCTGGGCACCATCAGTGACCACAGAAGGGTTACAAGAAAAGGTATTGGTTTGAACAATCAGAACATCGCCCGAGGCACTATGGGTAGAGGACAGGCTGCACAGCTGGGAGAGGTGCTGGGTGAATGTTTAGGATTGCCTCTGTCACAGGACTAGAGTAAGAACTCTGCTGCTGAGTCCCGTATCCAGGTGCCCAGATTTGCATCGTCAGTGACAAGACTACATGATTCTGTGTATCCACTGAAGTAATGGCACAGAGAGGCCAATAGATTTCAGGCAGAACCCTTGTCAAAGGACTTAAACCATGTTAAATCCGACAGAAACAATAGGACAACCCCAGAGTTTGGAATGCTGGGCATTCCATAATGAATTCCAATGAGTGTGGAGCTGCTAAGAAATGCCAAAGTCCCCCGAAAGACCACAACAGAGAGAGGACAGCCCCAGGAAAAAAGAAAGTGTGCTACAGAGATGGCTTAGCGGTTAAGGCACTTGCCTGCAAAGCCAATGGACCCAGGCTTGATTCCCCATGACCCACATATGCCAAGTGCACGAGATGGCACATGTGTCTGGAGTTCGTTTGCAGTGGCTAGAGTCCCTGGAATGCCCATTCTCTTTCTCTCTTTCTCTCTTGCTCACTCACTCTCTCTCAAATAAATAAGAAGAAAATATTTTTTTTAAAAAAAAAAAAAGGAAAGTTGAAGTGGACATGACTAGGAAATACAGTGTATGCTTCTTGACTGGACTCTAGAAAGGGAGCTGAGAATGCATTTTCAGAACGTTGCTGGGACTACTGGGGCAACTTAACTAGGGAGTATATTTCAGATACCATGATTGTATCAATGTTAAATTTCTTGGTTGTAATAATAATGTTGTGGTTATGTACAGAAATGTCTGCTCTTAGATACGTATGTCAAATATGTCCAAACCAGAGGCAAGGAAAGAGCGACAGAGCAGAGAGAAAGAATATTAATTCGGTGAAGTGTCAACTTTGAGGAATCCCAGCGAAGAGCAAGTACCCTTGCTATAGGCTTATAATTTTCAGAATGAAAAGTGGGGAGGAGAGACACAAAGTAAATATTAAGCAAATCAATTAAATAATCAATTAATTAATCAACCAAGTCAGCACCTAGGATTTGGTGAGCTGTTTCCCAGAGACCTTTATAAGCAGCTCATTTACATGCATTCCTGTGTGGATGGGTCAGGACAATCTTTCATGATCTATTCCAGATTACAGCGATACTTTTGTAACTAGAATGGCCCCAGTTAAAAAGCAGCAGGCATGGTATGTGTGATGCTTTGGTGGCTACTGCCATCGTGTGGATGTGAGCGGCTTGGTGGGTGGAAGCCACACACTGAGGATCATCATGTGTAAAATGCCCAGAACAGCCTGATGGCTGACACATTGGAGGTTGGAGACATACAGTATACATTCGTTGGCTTCCTCCCAAGGTAAGTCACATTGAAAGGCAGTCTCCACCTCTCATCAGGCTATGGAGATGCTCAGGTCCTCCTCCTTTGAAACCAACAGGCCCAATGGAACTCTCGTTGATTTTTACCCTACAAAATTAGTTAGGAAGGGCTGGAGGGATGGCTTAGCAGTTGAGATGCCTGCCTGCAAAGCCAAGGGACCCAGGTTCAATTCCCCAGGACCCATGATAGCCAGATGCACAAGGAGGCACACACATCTGGAGTTCCTTTGCAGTGGCTGGAGGCCCTGGTGCACCCATTCTCTCTCTCTCTCTCTCTCTCTCTCTCTCCCTTCTGTCTCTCTCTTTCTCTCAACATTATACTAAGAGGAAGAAATCAGTCATGAAATGGCAAATACATGATTCTACTTACTTGAAATGTCCAGAATGGACAAAGGCATGAAGAGGTAGCTGACAAGCTGCTTATGAGCACCTGGAGTGATGAAGATCTCTCAAGGAAGATCCTGGTGGTGGCTACACAACATTGAATGGGCCCAAAACAACTGAAATGTGCACTTTAAAAGGATAGATTTTTTTCTGGTATGTGAATTGTGTCTCAGTTTTACAAAGGGGACACAGAGATCCCCTCTGTTCCCCATCCAGGCCCTCCTCCCCACTGAGCTCTTTGATCTGAGGAACATATGCAGTACGCTTGACATGGTGACAAGGGACAGGCCCAGGCCTAGCTTCTGCTCCTTGTTTCCAAAGCAGCAGGTGGGCAGCTGTGCCAGGGGCAGGCAGGGCTGCAGATGTGGAGTACCAGAAGCAGTGATTGCAAATGCCATCATTGACCTGAGTTTCTGCAGGGCCACTGCCCTACTGAGGACTCTCACAGAACCCTGAAACTTCTGTCATCTGGATTTTTTTTGTGACCCTTCTGCTCAAAATACCAAGACTTCCTCCAAGTAAGCTGTCTAAACAAAAAAAAAAAAAATGAGTTTTTCTTTCGGGGCAAGCTTCAGACAGAAAGTTCTGAAGACACAGGCTCTAAGATCTCTTTGTTTGGGAAGAACTAACCCTGAATACAAATAACTCCTTGTATTTGAAGAAGGTAGTGTGAGATTGGCCGAGTCTGGTCACATTCACAGACACAATTGCATGAGATGAATGTCATTAGTTTTGTTTCACAGATGGCTTTAGGGAGGCCCAGCAGGTTAAGGGGTGTGATCGTTCATCTCAATTGTCAACCTGAATGGACTCAGAGTCATCATGAAAACAAACCTGTGGGCATGTCTCTGAGGGGGTCTCGGGAATAGGTTAATGGAGGTAGCAAGGCCCACCCTGATTGTGGCAGCACCATCCATCCCGTGGTTAGGTGAGGAGGAAGGAACCTGAGAGCTGACATTCTGCTCTCTGCTGGGAGCAGATACTGTGGGCACAATGTGGCCAGCTACCCCGAGCTCCAGCAGCCAAGGCCTTTGGGCCATGAACCGAGATAAGCCTTTCCTGCCTTAAGTTGTTTTCATTAGGTATTCTGTCGATCACGAGAACGGTTAACTAACACTGGAGGCATGTTTCCTACCCACCAACGGCCGACCTTGGGGGGTCAGATGATATTGGAATCAAAGGGATCCAAAGGTTATCCAGCAAGACCCTTTATTTTACAAAGGAGACAAGTCAGGCTCAGAAGGTTGTCTGGTCTTCCGTCTCCCCAGAAACTGCTCCTAAGCTGCCATCACAGCACCGTAAGCTGGAATCTGCCTCAAACACACACAAACGAGATGACTGTACAGTCATAATAGGCAGAAGTTTCCATCCTCGGAGGAGCAGAACTGCCCTTCCCTGCCTCCTTGCCATACCAGTCTCTAAGTGGCTAAGTCAGCTCCACCAAAACAACGGCCAGTTGTCAGCAGAAACCTTGTCTCCTTTGTTTTCCCATCTCAGAATCTAAAACAATGCCCAACGAGACATGGAGCTGACTTCACTCACTCCCATGCATTGCCTGGGTGCTTACTGTGTGCCACACAGGAAGCTGGGTGGTGAGATGACCATGAGCAAAACAACCTCGGTACTGGCCTTAGCGGGTCTTGTGAGCCTTTAAGTAATGGGGCAAGCAATACAGTAAGGAAATGAATAAACAGATCATTTATTGGGTGATCCATACTTCGTAGAAAAAAATGTAAAGATAAAGGATGAGGGGGTGGCCTAGGGAGATTGCCTAGTGGTTAAAGGTACTTGTCACACAAGGAGTAAGGGCCTGAGACCACCTGAGTTTGATTACCCAGCACATAAAAAAATAGCTGGGCATGGTTTCGCATGCCTTTAACCCCAGTCCTATGTGGAGCAGAGAACAAAGAATGGCTAGGCCTAACAAAACTGCAGCCACAGGTTCCGAGAAGAGACTCCTTTGCAAGGCAATTGTGAATGAGCAATAGAGGACATCCAGTGTCTTCCTCTGGGACCTATAGGCATACGCAGGGTGCACAAATCTGCACACACATGTGCACACACTACACAGAAACCATAACACACACATACACACACACACACACACACACACGCCCACCACAAAAAGAAGGATGTAATATAGACACGGAACTGTGACACATGACTCTAAA
Source organism: Dipus sagitta (assembly GCA_036346955.1). NCBI lineage: Eukaryota > Metazoa > Chordata > Mammalia > Rodentia > Dipodidae > Dipus > Dipus sagitta. The sequence continues at coordinate 123,126,587 of CM070772.1, forward strand.
TCCGAGTAATAAGGAAGAACTGAAAATGCGCCGTTGGGGTTCTCCAAGCCCACAAGAGACCGGTTGGTAGCTGGAGAACAGTGCACAGGTTGGAAGCAGGCAGGCACCTCATTGTTTGGGGCTGTGACAGTCATGCCACGGGGTCCAGCAGTTGTTCTGGGCACCATCAGTGACCACGGAAGGGTTACAAGAAAAGGTATTGGTTTGAACAATCAGAACATCGCCCGAGGCACTATGGGTAGAGGACAGGCTGCACAGCTGGGAGAGGTGCTGGGTGAATGTTTAGGATTGCCTCTGTCACAGGACTAGAGTAAGAACTCTGCTGCTGAGTCCCGTATCCAGGTGCCCAGATTTGCATCGTCAGTGACAAGACTACATGATTCTGTGTATCCACTGAAGTAATGGCACAGAGAGGCCAATAGATTTCAGGCAGAACCCTTGTCAAAGGACTTAAACCATGTTAAATCCGACAGAAACAATAGGACAACCCCAGAGTTTGGAATGCTGGGCATTCCATAATGAATTCCAATGAGTGTGGAGCTGCTAAGAAATGCCAAAGTCCCCCGAAAGACCACAACAGAGAGAGGACAGCCCCAGGAAAAAAGAAAGTGTGCTACAGAGATGGCTTAGCGGTTAAGGCACTTGCCTGCAAAGCCAATGGACCCAGGTTTGATTCCCCATGACCCACATATGCCAAGTGCACGAGATGGCACATGTGTCTGGAGTTCGTTTGCAGTGGCTAGAGTCCCTGGAATGCCCATTCTCTTTCTCTCTTTCTCTCTTGCTCACTCACTCTCTCTCAAATAAATAAGAAGAAAATATTTTTTTTAAAAAAAAAAAGGAAAGTTGAAGTGGACATGACTAGGAAATACAGTGTATGCTTCTTGACTGGACTCTAGAAAGGGAGCTGAGAATGCATTTTCAGAACGTTGCTGGGACTACTGGGGCAACTTAACTAGGGAGTATATTTCAGATACCATGATTGTATCAATGTTAAATTTCTTGGTTGTAATAATAATGTTGTGGTTATGTACAGAAATGTCTGCTCTTAGATACGTATGTCAAATATGTCCAAACCAGAGGCAAGGAAAGAGCGACAGAGCAGAGAGAAAGAATATTAATTCGGTGAAGTGTCAACTTTGAGGAATCCCAGCGAAGAGCAAGTACCCTTGCTATAGGCTTATAATTTTCAGAATGAAAAGTGGGGAGGAGAGACACAAAGTAAATATTAAGCAAATCAATTAAATAATCAATTAATTAATCAACCAAGTCAGCACCTAGGATTTGGTGAGCTGTTTCCCAGAGACCTTTATAAGCAGCTCATTTACATGCATTCCTGTGTGGATGGGTCAGGACAATCTTTCATGATCTATTCCAGATTACAGCGATACTTTTGTAACTAGAATGGCCCCAATTAAAAAGCAGCAGGCATGGTATGTGTGATGCTTTGGTGGCTACTGCCATCGTGTGGATGTGAGCGGCTTGGTGGGTGGAAGCCACACACTGAGGATCATCATGTGTAAAATGCCCAGAACAGCCTGATGGCTGACACATTGGAGGTTGGAGACATACAGTATACATTCGTTGGCTTCCTCCCAAGGTGAGTCACATTGAAAGGCAGTCTCCACCTCTCATCAGGCTATGGAGATGCTCAGGTCCTCCTCCTTTGAAACCAACAGGCCCAATGGAACTCTCGTTGATTTTTACCCTACAAAATTAGTTAGGAAGGGCTGGAGGGATGGCTTAGCAGTTGAGATGCCTGCCTGCAAAGCCAAGGGACCCAGGTTCAATTCCCCAGGACCCATGACAGCCAGATGCACAAGGAGGCACACACATCTGGAGTTCCTTTGCAGTGGCTGGAGGCCCTGGTGCACCCATTCTCTCTCTCTCTCTCTCTCTCTCTCTCTCCCTTCTGTCTCTCTCTTTCTCTGTCAAATAAATAAATAAAAACTAAAAAACAAATTAGTTAGGAAGCCATTCCATGGGATTTTACCACCACTTTTGCATAATATTGACTTGTCCACATTGTTTTCTAATTCATGAAGTCCATAAAAATGACACTCTATTCTTTTGATACCAGTTTTTCAAACCCCAGAGGGTCTCACAGTCAAGTCTAACATGCAGCCTATGGGCGCACATTCAGCCACTGTGGCCTTGGATAGATCTGCAGGAAGCCTAATACAAAATTGTAACCTTACCTAAAACATTATGAGATTGTGTGTGTGTATGTGTGTGTGTGTGTGTGTGTGTGTGTGTGTGTGTGTGTGATCTTTTTTGTAACTCATTGTATGGTGCTCGTGTGACTGTTGTACATAAGGATTTCATGTCACAATGACAGAAGGTTGGACATACCTTCATGATTTCATGAAGCTTAGAAAGCAAACCTAGAATGGTCATCCTTGCTCAGGAGATGGTGAGAATGAAAGTGGGTCGACTTCCTTATCAGAAGGAACAACGAGTTAAGAGAAGCCTGAAATAAAATCTGAATTCCCTTTTCCCCCACACGGAATGGATGTGGGCAAACCTCTGAGGGCTCTGTTGGCTGAGAAGGACATAGGCTTGCATCTCAGCTTCAAGGTGCTACTTCCTGCTTAGGGCAGCTTGACTATGTCACCTCCTGAGGGCTCTTCATCAGAATGGTGATGATAACACCGGCATTGTTCGAAAGATTTAGAATATTAAGGAAGTGTTCTCCCCTAAGCAAGCCTCAGAATGATCTGGAAGGTTAAAACAAATTGCCTGGCCCCCAGATCTCAAGCCAACAGAAAATATGTGTTCCTAGTAAGTTCCAGGTGGTACTGGTTACTATACTTTGAAAACCAGTGTTTTAACGGGCCTGTATGTAATAAACATCTGGCAGTTCATCAGCAGTCAATGTATGCTTGCCTTGCCTGACACCTCTCTCCACTCCTTCAATACCTCTGCAGCAACTCTTGAAGCACATACAAGCATTTCTGGGACAGAAGCCATCTCTAAGAACATGCAGCAGGCTTCTTCCTAGAGGTGTCTCTGAAAATCCCTGTCCTCCTGGAATCTCAGAATGTGACATGATTTAGAAATAGAGCCTTGGCAGATATAATTCAGCTAAGGCTGAAAATGAGCTAACACTGATTGAGTCCCGCGAGAGCATCCTTATGAGAGAAAAGAACACGGGGGGGGGGGGGGGACACAGAGGGCCATGTAGAGATGGAAGCAGAGACTGGAGCATGCTGCCATAAAGCATGGCACCTGAGGCACCCACAGACGCTGGAAGAGGCACTGCAGACCTCCTCCGCCTCCTGGACACAGAGGGTGGCTTTGTCAGAAACCTGAGCTGACATCTGGCCTCTGGAGTGGTGCGAGGATACATTTCTGTTGTTTTAAGCTACTAAATCTGTGCCTATTTATGACAGCCCTGGGACACTACTGCACAGGCCTACAGAAGAAACTCTTCACATTAGCTGGTTTGGCTCTGGCACCTCCTAAGGGGCCTGGCATGTGTAGCATAATCCGGATCTACAGGCCCACACCATTGTCTCCCCATACCCTGGACCTCTCCCAAATACATTCACCTCTATTCAAAGCCTCAGCAGGTGGCTCTTTGCTCTTGCAGGAAGGGATGCGAGCAATGCATATCTTAACTCCCAGCCATTAACATTGGAGGATCCGAAGGAACCAAAATCAACCTGTTGGAACTGAACAAGGACAGCCACCAAGACCATGAGCTGACTGAGGGCTTCAGGTTTCATATGCACAGCTACATTAGAAGGACTGAATCTGGCCAGCCTCAGCAGTAACCATGGTGATAATGTCACGTATCTACTCTACCCAAAACTTCTGTAAAACTTTCAACATGCCAGGAGTGAATGGGTAATGATCGCCATGTCGCCATCATGCTGTGACTCTTTCTTGTCATTTGTCCCTGTGAAGGCTTCCTCACACACTCACCATCAGACCCGTTTCTCTTTCAGCTGGGTGTGCAGGGAAGCTTGTTGTCCAAAGCCCTGTCCCTACAAACCTCCCTACGTAGCTTTGTTCTGATGCCTGTCTTATTTACAAGGTCTTTGGCAAATCTCTCTCCTGGGTGGAAGTATCTCTTCAAGTCAAAATAAAACAACCCTTCTGGGATTCCTGTTCTCTCCACTCTGCCCTAGTTTTCTGTACTTTGAGCCCCTATTATAATTAATTGAAGAAAATAAGTGATTATGGATTCAGTCTTAACTGGAAATGAACCTGGGGAAATGATTTCACTAAGAAACGTGATTCGTATTGACAGATCTTTCTCTCCATCTCTACTGCACAGCACTCAACCACATTTCCACCCAACAGAAAGCCCAGAGCTACCAGCCAAGGCAAAGGTCAGGGCGTAAAAATGTGTTAAAAGTGGTGCAAAGATACATTTGGCCTACACCATGGTCCTTGAGCTCCTGGTCCTTTGGAGTGCAGTCAACCCTCAAGAGTCCTAGGAAAGTCTAGGATGTGTTGCCAAATTTCTTTCCAGAAGGGTTTTAAAAAGCTAAGGACATGGAAGCCTTCCTGAAATCACTGCAGAACACCCACCACCGACATATCTATATTACCACTTTGATCTCTTGACTGACCTCTAGCTCATGATGTCCTGATCTTGGACTTTTTCTGGGTTTCTGTGTCTCTCCAAAACATACAAGATGAAATCTTAATTCCTAGTGGAGCAGGAAGTAACTAAATCATGATGACATTATTCTCCTGGATGGGCTCAGGGACCTTGCTGCTTCTCTCCCTCAGGTGAGGGCACACTGATAAGTGAGGAGTTAATAAGACACAGAGTGACCAGGCAAGCTGACCTCGGCGGAGGTTCAGAAAAAAATAGATCTCCCAGAAAGTCTCTGGGCTGCAAAAGACCACAAATATCTTCTCCAATAACAAGATCTGGTGTGCAGAGAGCCTTTCCCTGAGGCCATAAAGAAAACTAACAGATTCTGTGGACAGAAGGCCTGATCCCCCCCCCCTTTTATTTTCCTCTACCCCTTTTCCATTTGTTCTTTGTCTCCCTTTCTCCCACCTATGACTGCGTAACAACACAGCTCAGCTGTGTCTGAATGTACAGCCTCTAATCCCACCAAGAGACTATCTGTCCAACATTGTTCTCCGTCCTGAATAAAGGATAGTCTATTGATGTGGGGGTTGGTTTCTCTTTCTTGCGTTTTCACCTCGCCTCACTTGGTCCCAGTCCTGGTCCAGGTACAACACCAATAAGTGTTATATCCAGATCTGTGGTCCACATAAACCTCTCATAGCACTATTGACATTTATAAGACTTCTCTTTTAATTTTTTTTTAATTTTTATCTATTTACTTGCAAGGGGAGAGAGAGAGAAAGTATGGGCATGCCAGGGCCTCCTGCCACTGCAAATGAACTCCAGACGCCCGCACCACTTTGTGTATCTGGCTTTATGTAGGTACTGGGGAATCAAACCCAGGCCTTCAGTTTCTCTTTCTTTCATTTTCACATTGCCTTGGTTGGTCCTATTCCTGGTCTGGGTCCAACAGAAAGAAGCCGTTTGCAGGGCTGGAGACATTGCTTAGTGGTTAAGGGAGCTTGCCTACAAGCTTGCAAGGCCTGATGTCCTGGGTTCAGTTCCCCAGTACCATAAAACCAGATGCACAGAGTGGTGCATGAATCTGGAGTTCACTTGCAGTGGTAGGAAGCCTTGATATGCCCATCTTCCCTCTCTCTCTCTCTCTCTCTCTCTCTCCCTCTACTTGCAAACAAATATTTATTTACAAAACAAAAAGAAGTAATTTTCAGACTAGAAAGAGGGCCCTCATCAGATACCACATCTCCTGGTACCTTGGTCTTGTACTTCCCAGACTACAGAACTGTGAGCCAGTCTATGATATCTAGTTTAGCAGCCCAATTAACAAAGACAAGTATACTGGTTTTACCTTAGTTCATCACTAACAATGCAGCACCTGGGATGAAAGTTCCAATAGCAGTTTCTTTCCCCAAATATTTAAAAGTTAGAAATCAATCCAATATACCATTGGATCACATTCTAACCTCCTACTGTTGACAAACACATCTTCACATTAACCAGGGTTGGCATCCAACTTCTCATGAGACTGTTGTTTAGTGGCATGCAGCAGACTGGAGAGAGCTGGCTCCTTCCTGCCTGTCACTCCCTTGGGCATCAGCACCAGTGCATACTCCGTTCTTAACATCCAAGCTTCACCTCATAATCCAGAGAGCCTCACGCGCATGTAGATGCCCCGTTCCATGCATTCCAACCTTCACCTTCTACCATCAGTCACCGCTCGATTACCCTCCCCTCCCCAAGGCCTCGGGTGCACACCCTGGGTAATTGGCCATAATGACACAGACTCACAGAAGAGACTGGCGATAGCCTTGAAGGAGGGCTGGGGGCTAGGATTTCAGACACAGGATGTTGTCACACAGATTTGATTTGATGCAAGTCCTTCACACTACCATGTGGGCTAAAGTCATGACAACAGCCTGTCTTGCCAAGGTGTGAAGACCACATTAGTTTTGGGGAACAATTAAACAATTAAACAACATCTCAATTTCCCTTTGGGGAACTACTCTCTACTACCTAACCCATGTGGTTCCTAAGGGACTCCCTACTTATGCCCACCACTCAGGTATGTGTAGTTCATTCCCTACATAGCAATGCATGGCTGAAGAATAAGGGACTAAGATCCAGCCAGTTCTGCTGACCCAAGATATGCCATTCATCCCAGTGGGATGGGCATTTTTGTTGTTGTTATTGTTGTTGTTATTCATCTGCTGTGGTGGTTTGATCAGATGTCCCCATAGCCTCATGTGTTTTCAATACTTGGTCCCCTGCTGGTGGCAATTTGAGAGATGGAAGCTTCCTGGAGGAGATATATTGCTGGCTTTGGGGTGTTATAGCCCAGCTTCCCCTTGCCAGATCTTGCTCACTCGCTCTTGCTATTATCTCCAAGTTTCTGTGGCAAGATGTGATACCCAACCTCACCTCTCATCCTTCCCCTTCCATGGTGAAACTTTCCCTGGAAACTGGAAACTGAAATAAACCCTTCCCTCCAATCAGCTGTTTTTTGTTGGTGTTTTTGTCCCAGCCACAAGCTGGTAACTGCTGCATCTGCCCTGAAGGTTCACCTGCCACCTCTCTGGGACCCGGAACCACTCTCTCCCTGTCCACAGTAATCAGAATGATCACAAACAAGCATACCTGCTAGTAGAGACCACATCAATATCAGCACACAGGGAAAAGAGCTGAAGGCTCTATTCTTCCATGAGCCAACAGACCAGTGTTGCTGCCAAGGAGAGATGAGGATGGCCCAGCACTGTGTGAACCTGGAGTTCCATTCCAAGGAAGACCTGGCTGATGCAATTCATACCGTGGGAACCACACAGAATGATTCACACTTTAAATGACAAGTTAGGTCTATGGAAAGAAAAGAAAAGAAAAGAAAAGAAAAGAAAAGAAAAGAAAAGAAAAGAAAAGAAAAGAAAAGAAAAGAAAAGAAAAGAAGAAGAAAGGGAAGGGAAAGGAAGGGAAGGGAAGGGAAGGGAAGGGAAGGGAAGGGAAGGGAAGGGAAGGGAAGGGAAGGGAAGGGAAGGGAAGGGAAAGGAAAGGAAAGGAAAGGAAAGGAAAGGAAAGGAAAGGAAAGGAAAGGAAAGGAAAGGAAAGGAAAGGAAAAGAGGGAGGATGGGGGAGGGGAAGGGAGGAAGAGAGAAAGAAAGACAGAAAAAAAGAGAGAAAGGAGGGAGAGAGTGAGGTAAAGAAAGGGGAAATGTGAGAAAAGAGAGACAGAGAGAATCATCAAATACAGACTCCAGATGCAGCACAGGATTAAATTGCTTCTTTCAAGGTTTGACATACAGTTCTCAACTTGAATTGCACATTAGAAATAACTGGGGAGCTTTAAAACTCTTAGTGCAGAAGCCCCTACTTCAGGACATCTGGTCTAATTGCTCTGAGATGTGGCCCAGGTACCAGTACCATTAAGGACTCCAGCCCCCCAGTGATCATGACATGCAGTCAGAAATGAAAGCCACTGGTTTATTATTAAGCAGACACTTATATGAGCATTCGCTGAATTATCCAAGCATCACCTAAACCAGTGGTTCTATCCCAAACTGGTTGCCAGAAACACCTGAGGCAGGTTTTCAAAGTTCCCATCTCAGGGCTGACCTTTAATCTACTCAATCAGAAGTTCTTTTGTCAAGGCTCAGAGCCTACTTATTTTACCATAATCAGCTACTGTTGCAATCAGGTTCACATTTCTGGCAGAAAACACTCGACAAAGAGCAGCTTGTGGGGAAAAAATTAAAGGTTTTATTTTGGTTTACAGACTCAAGAGGAAGCTCTATGATGGCAGGGAAAAACAATAGCATGAGCAGAGAGTGGACATCAACTCCTGGCCAACATCATATGGACAACAGCAACAAGAGAGAGTGCCAAACACTGACAAGAGGAAGCTGTTTATAACATCCATAAGCCAACCCCAACAATACACAGCCTCCAGAAGACTTGAATCCCCAAATTGCCATCATCTGGGGACCTAGCATTCAGAACACCTAAGTTTATGGGGGACACTTGAATCAAACCACCACATTCTGCCTCTGGCCTCCATAAACTGATAACCATATATAACATAAATTGCAATAAATTCAATCCAACTTTAAAAGTCCCCATCATTTTTTATCAATCCCAAAGATGTTCAGGCATCCCCATAGTCAAAGATCTTTTAATTGAGCCATAAAACCAAAAAAAAAAAATCCATAATGTCACATGGCACAGAATAAACACTCAAATGGCAAAAGATGGCACTAGACATAGCAAAGAAATATTTAACCAATACAAGATTTAAACACGGCAAACATCAAACTCTGTAGCTCCAAGTCCAACAACTCTAGTCAGTGACAAATCTCCAAGTCCAATAATTCTAACCAGCAACAAGTCCCTGGAGTTCCAATTCCATCCCTCCAGCTCACAGTCCTTGAAAACTTTATAGGGGGCCAATAATTCCCTTTAGCAGCCATCGCATGGTCCTGGCATCTCCACTAGGTCTCCACTGCAACCCACAGTTCATCCTCATGGCTCCATCGGGTCTCCATATAGGCAACCAGCAAACCTGCTTCACACTGCCCATGGCCATTTCCAAAATACAAGACTGTGAGGCAAATTCAATGACCCTCTCTGTCCTGCATGTCTTATATACATAATACCAGGTGGGGTGCCAACTTGTTAATCCAAGAGGGAATAAAGCAGACTTTGAAGAACAGGACATTTCTTCAGAATTCATGCCCCTTGAAAAGACTATGCATTCTTTCTGTTGTCCCAATGCAAGTCAGCTGGCCCAATCTCAAAGGTTGTAATCTCTCATACAATTACAGCTGAACAGGCAGCAGTTTTGGCCCGAAGATTTCATTTTTTCTGTACCATATCCTTCTGCTCACACCAGGCCATTTCTATGCAATGCAACCCTGCACAAGTTCTCAGGACACAGTAATAATAGCAAGCCTCTCACACAAACTGATTCTAGCCCAGTCCAGGCAAAATTCTTTCTCATCCTCATAAGCCAAACCTGATTGTTCTTATCGTATTCAGGTCTTTCAACTCTGACCAGAATAGTCCACCAAGCTGTACTTAAAGCACTGCAAGGTGTCTCTAAGGTCAAGATTTCAAATCCTTCTACATTCCTCTTAAAAATCAGTTTCAACTGAGAGCTAACCCCACAATGTATGGCCCATATACCTCAACAAGGAGGGGCCAGGGGAAGGGGTTAGGACAGGGAGGAGGCTAACAATGGTACCAACTTGATTGTATTCACTGAATACTAAACTAATTTTTAAAAAATCAGCTCCAAAATGCCAAAAGTCACACAGTTAGGTTTCTAGCATAAATTACACCACTTCTTGGTACCAACTTTACTGTTGCAGTCAGGTTCACATTGCTGGCAGAAAACAGCCAACCAAGAGCAACTTGAGGGGAGAAAGAGGGTTTATTTTGGCTTACAGACCTGAGGGGAAGCTCCATGATTGCAGGGGAAAAAGATGCATGGGCAGAGGGTAGACATCACCCCATGGCCAACATCAGGTAGACAACAGTGACAGGAGAGTGTGCCAAACACTGGCAAGAGGAAGCTGGTTATAACACTCATAAGCCCGCCCCCAACAATACACAGCCTCCAGGAGACTTTAATTCCCAAATTGCTATCAGCTGGGGACCTAACATTCAAAACACCTAAGTTTATGGGAGATACCTGAATCAAACCACCACAGGTAGTGAGCCACAGTTTTCTTTGCAGGAGATGCATCTCAGCTTCAAATGAGTACATGCAGCACCTGTAAAAGTTCTCCTGACTGTGCAGTCAGGACTGAGGATCCTGCTCACTCATGTGGGCATGGTCAGAAAGCAGCCAGCATGGAGAGAGAAGCCTGTGAGTGTGTCCAAGCACAAGACTTCCTGCTCTAAGAAAGGTCTGATCGCTCACTCTCCTCCTCCTCCTCTCCCTGCCCAGCTGAGGTCTGCAACACAGATGTAATTCAGTGAGGAACACTGGCTCCCTGCTCCTGTCACCTGAGTCTTTCACTGAGTTGGATGAACAGCAGTAGCTTTTATTTGCCATCCGTGGTGCTGAGTTTTGCATGCAGCTAAATTTACTTAAGTTCAAGCTGACATCATTCCCTCAAGAGGATGCCGTCCACCAGTGGACACAGGGCATGTTTGCAAGAGTATGTTCTCCCTTGGTCTAGGAGCTCCTGGCACATCTTGAGAACATTCTTGTGAACACCAGAGCCTTTGGAGTAGGGCAGTGGAGTCTGTTCTAGGACTGATGGTGTGACTGATGGTGTGTCTGATGGTGTGACTGAAGCAGCTTCTTTCTCTCTGCAGGGGGGGAAATGCTTGGCTTTGGGCAGTATGCGGACACTATGGAATATCAGCCACCCAAAGGACAGAATCAACCAAAGAGCAAAGAGTCAAAAGTGGACTTTGGGTCTGGGGAGATGGCTCAGTGATTAAAGACCCTTGCTTGCAAAATCTGCAGGCCCAAGTTCAATTCCTCAATACCCATGTAAAGCCAGATGCACAACTTATCACTTGCCTCTGGAGTTTGTTTGCAGTGACAAGAGACCCTGGCATAGTCATACATTCATATTCTCTCTCTCTCATTCTCTCTCTCTCAAATAAGTAAATAAATAATTTTTTTTTTTTTGGTTCTTTGAGGTAGGGTCTCGCTCTAGCCCAGGCTAACCTGGAATTCACTATGTAGTCTCAGAGTGGCCTCAAACTCACCGCGATCCTCTTACCTCTGCCCCCCTCTGTCCCCCAAGTGCTGGGATTAAAGGCATGTGCCACTACACCGGCCAATAAAAATATTTTTTTTAGGTTTGTTTTTTTTTTTTTTTTTTTTTTTTTTGAGATAGTGTCTCACTCTGGATCTGGCTGACCTGGAATTTACTATGTAGTCTCAGGGTGGCCTTGAACTCACAGCGATCCTTCTCGCTCTGCCTCCCAAGTGAATAAAAATATTTTTAAGTGGACTTCCTATGAGTGGGACAGAGACCACAGACACAGTGCTCTTAGGGCGGTGTGCTTCTGGGGGATTAGTGCCCTCCCTGTAGGCTTGAACTCTGTCCCACAAGTCTTAAGGAGGCCTTGTCAAGTTCCTCAGACAGCAAAGCTAATCTCTGAGCTTAGAGAATGGGGCTACCTACCCAGGAAAGCCCGTCTGTTCCCTCAACAGGGCACACTCTGACCATGAATGTCATATGACAGAATGAATACTTAAGAGAGCAGGAGGCCAGTGAACCCAGAGCCCTGTAGCCTGATACAGACCTGGAACAGGCTGGGGACTTGCACCTCTTACACGCTGAAGGAATGGGTTCCCGTTCTATATCCACAGTGTGAGGACCTGAAGCCATGCTGGAAGCCGTGAAGTGACAGTATGGCAAAACCCTTGCCTGAATGACAAGGTTCACAGGGCAAGGGAAAGAACTGCTGTGGTACTCGCGGTGTCAGGTCCAGAAGAAAGAGCACAAAATACATGCTGAGACTCACCAGATAGTCCTCATTCCTCACTGAAGACGCTCTGGGCCTGCGGCTGGTGGCCCTGCCAGACGCCCTGTCCTCCTAAACGCTGGGCCACACACATCTAGTGGAGGGAGAGATATGAGAGGGCTTTACAGGCACAACACAGTGCACAAGTGCAAAGTCAAAGAACAGCCACGAGTGGAAGCTTGGAAGGTGGAGCACATCAGCACTGTCACCGCCACCACCGCCGCCCACTTCTCATGAGCAGTTGGCACGGGTCTCTTAGGAAGACCGGCACCAGCAGGCTTTTCTTAGAACTGTACGGCGCTCTCACCCCATGACCTCCATCAAGCTGGCTAACCTGAAGGCAGGAGGTTTTTCTAAAGTGTTACGAGATCGTCTTTCAGGTCTTCACATTTCTACCTGTATGTTTGACTCTGCTTTTGTTTGTTTTGATTTAAGAGAAGATCTGGATATGTTGCCTCTGCTGGTCTTAAACTCCTGGACTCACAGGGATCCACCCACCTCACCCTCCCAAGCAGCTGGAACCACTGGTATCCACCACCACTGCGTCTGGCTTGGACTCTTGCAATCCCTCAGGCCCCAAAGAAGCTACCAGCACACTATGGACCTTTCAGGCGCTGTGGGCAATGATATAATGTGAGTTACTATGATCTCTATCTCATAGAGAAGGAAACAGAAGGATGGAGAGGGAATAAAGGTGAGGAGTGGGTTTAACAGAAGGGTCTTTGAGATTGTGCGTAGTCCTGCTGGGGGCTCAGGGATGTGTGGGCATGTGGAGAAATTCCCAGGCACTGAGCAGCCCTGGGTCTTACAATCCCATCGCTTGCCCCCTCCCCCACAGTCAACAAACACAGGGACACCCTGACTGCCTAGTTCCAAGCTACGTGCTCTTTGGGGTGGGGGGGGGCGACACTGGCCAACCGAGATTATGATGGAGCAAAGAAATATAAAAATGCATCTCTTCTCTCCAGCAACTTAAAATTGGATGTAGAGGCAAACTGTGATTTCTTCTTGGATGCCCTGAAAAATCAGGATACACAGACCGTCGAGGAAGATTCTCAGGCCCTGCGAGGTTCTGAAAGGAAGAGATTCCTGGCTCCGAGGTGGAAAGTCTGCGCCGGCAAGATCAGGCAGCGAAGGAAACCATGAACGCTGCAGTGGCAGCAGCTGGAGCGCAGCTGTCGTCCAGAAGACCCCACGGCGCTGCGGAGTGGGCACCAGCACCGGGCGGAGCCACACCGGCTGGGCCGGGACTGAGGGGCGAGGCTCTGCTGCACCATCGCGGTCATCTCGGATCTGAAACTCAACATTGGAGAGAACGCTGTGCACCGCCTTTACCTAGTGTGCTCCTCTGTTCACACACACACACACACACACACACACACACGCACGCACCGATGCTAAGGGGCCATGCTCAGCAGGTAGCGGAGGTGGACAGCAGCCGTGGCGGGGCGCCCCGAGTCCTGCGGACAGAGGACCTACGTGGAACTGCGGGACACACCCGCCTGCCACGCATCTTCAAATATGGTGGCTTCTGTAACCTTCTTTGTCACAGACAAGAAAAATAGATTGTCGCGAAGGTTAGCAATATCCCAGGACACTAAATGACCTAACTCTTACTCTCCAGGAGCGCAGACGGGTAGGCAAAGTAAATTACTGGGATCAGAGTCGTCAGGGATTTAAAAAAAAAAAAAAAAAAAAGATAGCTTAACTATGCCTTTGTTTGCAGGTGTAGCAACCTACAGTGTATTTGGCCCCAGCGCTTCCTCAAAGTTGCAGACCCAAGGAAGGGTTCCAGGAGGTTCCCATGAAAAACATCTCCAAACCCACCGTCGCTTTCCCACGCTGGCTTCCTTCACCAGCTGCCTCTGCAGTAATGGGAGTGGGGTGGCTGTATAAGTACTCTCCTCACAGAAAGTAATCTCCTATTTTCCCAGTAAGAATTTGTTCGAGGAACTCAACTTGGCTCAGGGAAATTCGCAGAAGAGGGGGTGGAAAGATTGATTGTTAGAGCCACAAGTTGGGGCGTTACACACAGAGACGTTGCCTCTTCCCCATAACTGATGCCTATCTCCACAATGCACAATCCCCATGGGGATGGCCGACATCCCCAAACAGGAGGGTCCCTTCGCAGGGGAGGCAGGAATGAGGGTAAGGATGGTACTATCGTGTGCTGTTTACACACAGAATATGTCCATAACATACATATACATACATACATATATATGTAATATTTAAATTTTTTCATTTGAATTTGGGGTTCGAATATGCAAACATTCTAAGAATGTGGAAGGGTTAAATGTCTACCAATAAATAACCTCATTCATGCGCCAAGGTTCTAACTGTCCTGTAGTGGGATAACTTGTGTTTTTTCCATTGCTATTAAAATTCCTCCACAGCTACCTTTATAGACACTTATATAGAGAGTTTATAGTGTCTTTCTTTTCAATATTTTATTTGTATTTATTTGTTTGAGAGAGAGAGAGGGAATGAGAATGGGTACACCAGGGCATCTAGCAACAGCAAAGGAACTTCAGACTCATATGTCATCTTGTGCATCTGGCTTTACCTGGGTCCTTGGGAATGAACCCGGGTCCTTTGGCTTTGCAAACAAGTGCCTTAACCACTAAGTAGTGTCTTTCTTAATCCCAGCATTCTAACGGAAAAATGCAAAATATAAAGAAAATAGGCAAAGCCCAAGACACACTCATGTAATTTGCCAAATGATTATTTGTTCTTTGGTCATTCTTAATTCTATAGAATCAGGAATTGGGGGAGACACATGCATTAGCAGGATAGACTGTTAATGACGCTACTCCAGAATGAAGCCCCAATGGGAAATTTTCACATATCAGTAATCTTGTTTTTGGAAGATTGTTTTTATTTTTAGTTATCTCATTACTTACAACACTAAAATCTGAGGGTTTCTTCATCTCTACTGTAAACATTTTCAAAACTATTTTTTTCTTAGACATTGCACTTTTGGCAGAAACAGATGTGTGTCTGACTACTTTCGAGCTGGAGAAGTTTGTGCATCCTGATGTGTTTCCAAGTAAAATGAGCTCAAGGAAGAAAGCTATATGCTGTGGCACATCCATGCTGTAGAATACTAGTCAGTATGCTGCTTTATTGATCATTTAGGTGAGAGTACAAAGTAATGGGTGGCAGACTGGATAGATTGCCCAGTGGTTAGGGCACTTGCCTGCAAAGCCTAATAACCCAGGTTTGATACTCCAGTACCCATGTAAAGCCAGATGCACAACATGCATCTGGAGTTCCTTTGCAGAGGTTACAGGCCCTGGCACACTCATTCATTCCCTCTCTCTCTCTCTCTCTTCTCTCTCTTTCTCTCTCTCTATCTCTTCTATCTGCTTGCAAATACATAAATACAAAGTAAAAGGTGACATTGTCATACATACATGACATTATACTTGGTTCTCACTCATTTCCCTCCCCCCACTGCCCTCTTCTGTACACCATGCCAGTAATGATACTTTGTAAAAAGAGCAAATTATTTCCCTATCCATGAGTTTCCAGAGAAGAAGGTTGGGTGGAAGAAGTCAACCCCAAAATGTTCCATGCTGTATGACCATACTTACATATACATATCTAAAGTGAGAAGTTTATAAACCTGGAGAATGGGTTAGGGGTTGTGGAGAAGGGAATGAAGAGTATGTGCCTGTACAAGATCAATGGCCTTGGCCCTTGCTCTGAATCCCCTAGTATTAATGCCAAAGCCCTGGCTGTGACATTGTGCATTTGCAAGGTATCACCACTGAGGGAACATGAGAAAGGAATATGTGTCCTATTACATATGTAGTACAACTACGTGGGAACTCACAGCTGTCTGAATTTAACTTTTCAAGAAAGTTACAGAAACCTCCTGGATGTTGGTAATGGTTGAAAAAGTTTAGGTCATGAACTGTCTTTAAAAGCTGATTATAGCTGGGCATGGTGTCACACATCTTTAATCCCAGTACTCGTGAAGCAGAGGAAAGAGGATTGCTGTGAGTTTGAGGCCAGTCTAGGACTACAGAGTGAGTTCCAGGTCATCCTAGGCTAGAGTGAGACCCTGCCTAGAAAAATTTAAAAAAAAAAGAAGTTTCTTACACCTGCTATGATGCCAATATAAAAATATGAGGGTGTGTTGTGTGTTTTTATATAAAAGAAAGCTCTCTGCAGTCCTAACTACTCCATTGGCCAGGCCTTTTATGTATTAACCCCTCATACTAATGCTGAAATTCAGAGACTTGGCTTATGCTTAGTGTGCACGAGGCCCTGGCTTCCATCACCAGCAGAAGAGAAACAAAAGGGATATTTCATCTCAAAACAAATGTGATGATCTAAAAGCACAGCTCCTGGACCATGAAAATGACTCCTTTATGCTTTAAAACACCCATTAGGAACTGTAGAAACTTGAGTAGAGCCCATTGACCAGACACGAGTGTGGGTGTTCATTTCCTGCTTTTTACAATTGTGCTTTGATTATGTGAAGGAAGTTTCTTGGGCTTAGATATGTGTGAATGAAATAGTTAAAAGAAAAGAGACTATTAAAAAGTATTATCAGGCTGGAGAGATGGCTTAGCGGTTAAGCGCTTGCCTGTGAAGCCTAAGGACCCTGGTTCAAGGCTCGATTCCCCAGGACCCACGTTAGCCAGATGCACAAGGAGGTGCATGCATATGGAGTTCGTTTGCAGTGGCTGGAGGCCCAAGCGTGCCCATTCTCTCTCTATCTGCCTCTTTCTCTCTCTGTCCTGTCACTCTCAAATAAATAAAAATAAGCAAAAAAAAATTTTTTAAGTATTACCCTTAAAATTACCTGTCTTCAAACTGAGAGGAATGATCACATCTGCAATGCCAGTGCTTAGGACGCGGAGGCAAGAGAATCATGAAGTGCTGAAAGACTGCCTGAGTTCACGGCAAGACGGATGGCAAAAGTGAAGTGAGGTTACACACCTACATGTTGACAGAGGTAACAACAGCATTTTGTCACAACGAGGAGAGGACCTACAGCAACTGAGGGACTACTTTTATAATCTTCCTGTAAGTATGAAGTTACTTCATCATATTTTCAATTTTAAAATATTCTTGAAAACATCCAAATCAGTTATCCAAGTAAAACCCCAGTGATGAGCATATGTTTGTAAAGCTCTGCAAAGATCTGACAAAGAATCTTTTTTATTATTCTTTCCTATTTCCCTCCTCTTTCCATGACAACTAAAATGGAAGTGGGATTTAGTCTCACTGAAGAGGTCACAATTCAAAAAAAAAAAATGCAGATAGCACAAAATTCTAAAACAAAAAGAGCTCCCTCCCAGCCCCAGCACCACCTCACAGCTCCAAGAGCATGAACCCATTCCCACGGGGGCCCAGGGCTCTAGATAGGACCCACACAGAAGGCATTTCCACAAATCCCCCAGCAGCTGAGAGGCTCGATTCAGAATACAGCGCTTGCATTCCTCAGAGGCATTAACTCCCTGCCAGCCCTGCAACACCCCAGAATTCCAACGACTGTGAAAACCCACCTAGCCCCGGAACCCCCAAGGCCGGGCAGCAATGTAAGGACTGCGGTGCACCCAGAACCCAGCACCCTGAGACTGGAAAGCGTGAGCAAAAGAATAGAGAACCAAACCAAAGCTAACTGACAGCAGGACATCCAGGAAATAGGTTTTATACACAGACCGTGGGCTGCCCACTTCCAAAAGACAGCCACCATAACTGCCTTGATGGGCAGTGATATGTCTGCACATATGTAAGACTTTCTTGCATCACCTCCCTAGAATACACACAATTCAAGAAGCCCCAGCTCCCTCCACCCCCAGGCTGAGCTCTTGCGGTGATTTCCTAGGCAAGGCAAATGCGCACTGCAGTTCATCCCTAGGCCCCCTACTCCCTAGGTTTGATTCAGTTGTCCCCCATAAACTTAAGTGCTCTGAATGCTAGGTCTCCAGATGGCAATTTGGAAATTAAATCCTCTTGGAGGCAGTGTATTGTCTGCGGTGGGCTTATGGGTGTGATAGCCACCTTCCTCTTGCCAGTGTTTGGCACACTCTCCTATTGCTGTTGTGCATCTGATGTTGGCCGGGGGGGGGGGATGTCCGCCCTCTGCTCATGCTATCGTTTTCTCCTGCCATCATGGAGCTTCCCCTCGAGTCTGTAAGCCAAAATAAACCCCTTCCCCCAAACCCTCCCCCCTCAAGCTGCTCTTGGTCGTGTGCAATGCAAACCTGACTGCAACACCACTTTAGGAGCAATGATTTCTCTGCTCTCCTGTTCCTTACTACCTGAAACGGTATAACAATGTCTCCTTGATTCCCTATCTCCTTTTTTTAGGTAAGTAGAAATTTTGTATGGACACATCACATGTTAGTACCATCATTTCCCACCTCCCTGCCCCCACTCCACTGGGGGCCCTCCTTACTGGGATTGCTGGTTTTGTTGAACTCAACAGTCCCTGCTGCACAAAAGAAGGCATCTCTGAACATTCAAAACCTACACACACACACACACACACACACACACACACACGCACGCACGCACGCCCCCCCCCCCATGCCAATTCACCATTAATTTGTAAACTTGTTGCCATAGAGACTGGCTCAGGCATCTGAAGCATGGATCAGGGGTGCCCCCTAGTGGGAGATCGATCATCCTGCATCCCGCAAACCTCACAACCTTGGGTGGGAGGAAATGTTTACGTGTTTAGTTCTTGCTAGCTATCTGGCCCTCTCCCTAGATCTAGAGATCTGTCCACAAATATCAATCTCAAGTTCTTCCAAGCCTATTCCTTCTCACAAACTGAATTTGAAGGCAGCCAGTCTCATATTCTATATCTACGGAACTCAGGAACAGCTGCAGTACGTGGGATGACCATACAATGACAAAAATAAAACCACACTCCTTGTGGATTAGAAATAAATAAAATTTCTCCTGCAGCCGGGCGTGGTGGCGCACGCCTTTAATCCCAGCACTTGGGAGGCAGAGGTAAGAGGATCGCCATGAGTTCAAGGCCACCCTGAGACTACATACTGAATTCCAGGTCAGCCTGGACTAGAGTGAGACCTTACCTCGAAAAACTAAAAAAATAAAAATAAAAATAAGAATAAAAATTTCTCCTGTATAGTTTGATTGGTTTACCCACTCAATAGCGGCCTTTGTGTCTGAAAGAAACTTGCCCATACGTCATGTAGCAGAAAGTTGGTATCAGTGAAATTGAGATCCCCTGACCTTACTATACCCAGGCTCCAGTGTGGTGCCGAGTCTGGGCAGGGTGAGTATGGAAACAAGAGGGTCTTTATCAGCCCACACCTGCCACAGAACCCTCTTCCCTGCAAGGCCACAACCCATACAGTATGGCTGCATCCACCTGTTCCAGCCGAGGCCCAGCTCCAGTTCAAACCCCTTTGTTTTTGTTATGACTGTCGCCTTCCTCCGCGATGACTTCTGGTGACACAAACCACAAGCGGTAACCCTTCTGGGTATCTCCAAATGACAGTCTGTCAATCGAGGTTGATCACGTGGAAGGGCATGACTCATTTGAGGCCTGTGGCACATGACGATGACAACGCAGATTTCTTTTCTTAAGCTCACGGACTCTCGGGGCACAGGCCGGCCAGTACCGCACAGGACCGCTGAGGAGAGTGGAAGCAAGAGAGGCTGCACTGCCTTCCCTTCATGGAAACAGTGGGACCAGATGAGGCCTAAATGTCCTGAATCTGTCAGGTGGATAAGAGGGTCTGGGACATGACCCACCATTGGTTACATCTGTATTTCTGCAGCCAAACTTAGGAGTCAAGAGTAATAAAGAAAGGCAACCACCTCATGCTGGTTGGTTCAGACAGGATTTACCACCAAATGAATTTTAGCACCAAAAGGAAAAAAGTCCATTTTTCATATTTTGAGGGGTGTTTGTTTATATATATATGTATATATATATATATATATATATATATATATATATATTCATTTACATAAGAGAAAAATTCAGATAGAGAGATAATGAGCTCACCAGGGCCTCCAGCCACTGCAAATGAACTCCAGATGCATGTGCCACCTTGTGCATCTGGTCTAAGTGGGTCCTAGGGAATTGAACCCTGGTCCTTTGGCTTTGCAGGCAAGCACCTCAACCACTAAGCTCTCTCTCCAGCCCAATTTGAGGCTTTAAGAATTAGGAAAGAACCCATATATTAGTGCTACTCTCACCTTTGGTAGAGGAGCTTCTCTTTTCAGATGGTGGTGACCACTGGGGAGACTCAAAACTCATCAAAGTGCTAAGAAGTGACAGAGCCTTGTTCAGCACTATGTGAGGCATCTCTAATCACACCCTCCAAGGCTCAGAGACCATTGCAGAAGAGGTGGTGGAAAGTATATAATAGTCAAAGGAAGGGTAGGCGTGTTTTGCAATACTGTCTTCCAGACACAAAATAGCCTTGATATTCATGTCTGCACAGTGGCTGAGGCTACCTACACAAGACATGAATAATAGGAGGGGGAAATGATGGTCAAAATAGACCAGGTACTAGGTGGAAAGAAGGGGTTCAATTGGGGGGGTATTTGAGAGAGCAAACAAAGGAAGGTGGTGGAAGAAGACTGGGATCATGATATATTGTGTGTATGTATGGAGTTGTTAATAAAATTGTTTAAAGAATCAAAAAAATAAGAACTGGGAGCATTGTTCAGTGGTTAGAGTAATTGCTATGCAAGCAATGTGACCTAAGTTCACCACCCATATGAAAGCTAGACATAGTAGTACATGCCTGTAATCCCAGCCCTGGGAAAGCAAAGACAGGCCCGTCCCTAAGGGCTTGCTGGCCATCTAATCTAGCCAAAGCAATCAGCTCCAAGTTATTTGGGAGAACTTGTCTCAAAAACTATGGAGAGTGATTGATGAAGACACTTAGTCTCAACCTCTACAATCCACACACACACATTCCCATACCAACACTGACACATACAAACATGTATACACATATGCACAGGCACCACACATGCATACACATACCAAAAAAGGGGGGCTGGAGAGATGGCTTAGCAGTTAAGCGCTTGCCTGTCAAGCCTAATGACCCCGGTTCCACTTGATTTCCCCAGGATCCCCGTCAGCCAGATGCACAAGGGGGCATATGCATCTGGAGTTTGTTTGCAGTGGCTGGGGGCCCTGGCATGCCCATTCTCTCTCTCTCTCTCTCCCTCTCTCTCTCCCTCCCTCTTTCTCTCTCTGTCTGTCACTCTGAAAGAAAGAAAGAAAGAAAGAAAGAAAGAAAGAAAGAAAGAAAGAACCTCAGAAAAGAGTGTACAAGACCATGTGGATGATGCCAAGGGGGAAACGTCTCTGCTACATGAGATTGATAGCTTCAGAACGGAGGGGTATGACCTGAGCTCTGGAAGAGAGAGCTGATGGAGAGGGAAGACTGTTAATTACTTTTCTCATCACTGTGATAAAATACCTAAAAGACGCCCCTTTTACAGGAGGGCAGATTTACTTTGGCTCCCAGTTTGAGAAGGTACAATCCATCATGGTGGGAAGGCATGGTGGCCAGCAGTTCTGTGGACATGCCAGGAAACAGAACTCAAACCAGAAGCAGGTCTCAACTATGTCCCTCAAGTCCCATCCCTAGTGACCACTTCCTCCAACTAGGCCCTACTCTTAAAGGTTTCCACAACCTCCCAAAACAGCACCAGCTAGGGACCAAGCGTCCAAGCACATAAACCTAGGAGAGATACTTCATACCCAAATCATGGTAGGCTGAGCACAGGGACCCAGGTGAGAGTCATCATTGTGGGTTAGGGCTGCCTCCACTAGGTTCAGCAAGCTTGGAAATGCCAATCTAGACTCTCCATTCTTGTATACATTTCCACATCAGCCATAGAACTTCTTGGCTTCAGGAAATCTTTCCTAACTATCCAACATCCCCTTAAAATATTGCATGGACTCCTAACAGACTTATGTGTGCTTGCTCTCAGACCTCTACCAATCTAAAATTCTGTATGTTTGAACAATAGCTTCTCTTTTGGTATCATTTGTACTAAAAACTATCGAGGTTTCCAATAATAGCCATACCTTCTCAAAAAGCTGAGGCTTTCCAGTATAGAAGGGGAGGCGCATGTCACGGGAAATCAGGCATTTTCAAAAAGGGGGGAAGAGATGAATTTGTGTTTTTTCTTCTTACCCTCGAATCACAGAACAAATAGGAGAACAAGTAATTCCCCAGCCGACCAACTCTGGCCAAAAAGATGGACTCTTTCTGTGCATTAATTCCCAGAAAATGAAATTTCTAAAGGAGTAGTGTAAATATTCAGGCAGTAAACAAGGGGACCCAGATGGAGTGGTCTTCACGGTCATTTTCACTTCTCTGTCAAAATATTTAACTAGTATGTAAATCTTTGTTAAAACATTAATTTGGCACTGCATGCAAACATTCACATAAGCAACATTAATTACCCCCCAGTCACTCAAGGAAGTTTCCATTCAGCATCCCTTCAGTTCCTATTGAGGAAGGCTGGACCCAAAATCCAGTATATAAAGCCCAGAAAGAATTTGCCTGCGCAAAGGAAGGGCCCACTCTGCCCACATCAGCAGACAACACCTGCTCCGGCCTCCCCAGTCCTGGGAGAAATCAGTGGGCAAGCCACCCTCAGAGTTGTAAATAGAAGCTGAGGCAATTTGGAGGGCCAGGAGGAGGGCTAGCAGTGTGGGGATATTTCTGGAATATGTCTATTCTCCAGGGCCAGATAAGTCAGCCTGTGCTCCACAGAACTCTATTTCCTGCAAACTGTGTGATATAAAACCATATGATTGGTTTAGAGTTGTTCGGCGTGGGCTTCTCCTTAGTTTTTGAAGACATGCACAGCATAAAACTAAATATATTTTAATACCCTGGAAACGTGAGGTGGGTTTAAATGTGGGTGATTGGCCCTAGGAAAAGAAACAGATAACATGGAGGGGGTGGATTCACCCGTGATCCCTCCCTTTCCAACACATTGTCCCAACATCCACCAGTATGACTCAGCAGTGAACTATGATGAATCCCAAGAACTGCCACCTACAGCTAACAACACAGCTTGGAAAAAGAAAGTTGGAGCTGTGTAACTTTCCTGCTGTCACTCACCTTGTCAGAGGACAGAGCTTCTTGCTCACTCAGTATAGGCAGGAAGAACGGAACGCTGAGCCAAATTCTGATACGGCATCAAGGGAGCACAGTTAGTGTGGGGAGGCAGAATAACATCCCTCAAATATATCCGTGTCTTAATTCCGGGAATCTGAATCTTGTATGGTAAAAGGATTTTGCAGATGTGATTAAGGCTCCTGGGGTAGAGCTGTTATCTGGGGTTTTCCCTGCAGGCCCAGTGACAACACAAGAATCCTCATAGACGGAGGCAAGAGAGTCAGAGAGTAGAAGCAGAGGTGTCCATGGAAGCAGAGACTGGAGGGCTACAGGAAGCTGCCACGGACCAAGGAAGGCAAGTGGTGTCTAGAAGCTGGAAAGGGAAGAGGAAATGGAGATAGACTCTCCAGGAAACTTCCGGAAGAACACGGCACTGCTGACACCTTAATTTTATACCTCTGACCTTCAAAATGATGAGAGAATGAATTTGAGCTTAAGCTCCAGAACTGGTGGTGTTTTGTTATAGCATCTCAAGGAAATTAATACTATTCCTATTGACAGGGCAGTGCTCTCTACCTTGACATCAGCTTTCCTATACCAGAAGTACTGGTGGATGAGCTAAGAAGTACAAAAGGGGTAAAGACAGTCCTTCCTGGAAGTCCACTGGAGGCTACCCAGTGAGTGAGCTATTCTCAATGGTTGGGAGGTTTTCATATTAGAGGGATTTCAGAAGTCATGCCAGGCAGGAGATATTGTAGGAACACAGGCAGAAAGCACAGAATAAGACTTCACTCCAGGGATCCTCCTATCCTCATCCCAACCCCACCATGCAAAACAACTGGGGGTGTGAGGCTGCACAGGATGGGAAGAGAGAAGACTCCGTCCCACGCATTATGAGTGAACAGTGAAGGCTGAGTTGTGAAGACTGTTAGAACTGCCTCAGGAATGGATGTCTGGCTCCAGATTTAATTGGACCTTTTAATATCTTGAAATGAGGCTGATTGTATTCTAAGTGTTCAAAATCATCACTGTGTGATTGAAGGCAGAAAGATAGAAAAGAAAAGAAAAACAAAACAACAAAAAACAAAAAAACAAAAAAAACAGCCTGGCATGGTGGCTCAAGCCTTCAATCCCAGCACTTCTGAGGCATTGTGAGTTCGAGGCCAACCTGAGACTACATAGTGAATTTCAGGTCAGCCTGAGCTAGACCTTGCCTCGAAAAACCAAAAATGAAAAAGGGAGGATCTGGAGAGATGGAGAGAGGACCCAGGTTTGATTCCCCCATACCCACGTAAAGCTAGATGCACAACATGGCGCATGCATCTGGAGTTTGTTTACAGTGGCTATAGGCCCTGGTGTGCCCGTTCTCTACCTATCTGCCCCCCTCTCTCTCTCTCTTTCCCTCCCTCCCTCCCACAAATAAATTAATTAAATATTTTAAAAAAAGAAAAGAAAACCCAGTCCTTAGTACTGGTCCATGGAGTTCAATCCACTTCTTGCCGTAGGCCAGTTATGCTCTGTCCTCCACCCTGATGCAGTCTGTCTTTCTCAGCCCTGCCCAGGGCCGCCTGGACACTGACCCCTACACACGGTAGCTTGTGTACTCACAGGACAGCCACCTGCCTGTTGGGCCCACCAGTGGTGGCACCACCAAGGCTGCCTCTGTTCCACCCCTCTGGTAGAAGCCCTGTACATCCATGACAGTGACCCTGCCGTAGCTGCAGATGTCAAGGGCTGTAGTGACAAGACTCCGTCCCCTGGTGTCTTCGACCCTGGGATGGTGACAGCTTTCACACAGATGTTCTGACATCTTTTGTTTGTTCCTTGAAATCCTGTTCACATCTCCATCATTAGACCCTTTGTTAAAAAAAAAAAAAAAAAAAAAAAAAAAAAACTTCCTTAAGTGGGTAGAAAGATTGTAAGAGCCACAGGTGGGCATGTCATGCCCAGAGGCATTGCCTCCCCCCAATAACTGACTGCTGCTCCCACAACACATAACCCACAACCCCATGGAGAACACCAGCAACCCCACTGAGGAGGACCCCTGCTGTGGAATGGGGGCAGGGAGGAGGAAAAAGATGGTACCAGTACATGGTATGTCCAGTCGAAGTATGTTCTTAATATTAAAAAAAAGAGCTTCCTCACTTTGACCATCTGAGTGAATCCAATTTCCTGTGTAGACCTTAATCAACGCACACAAGAAGAAGGACACTTCTACTCTGACTGGCGACAAGAGGCAAAAGTGAGTAGAGATGTAGGGACCATGAAGGAAGGGGTGAAATGGGCAGGAAGAAAGAGAAGCCATGTGTTTTCTTTAGGAAGAAATATGCAAAAATCAAAGGTTAAAAGATTTGAAACTCCATTTAGACTGGAAGTCATGTGCTGAGAAGAAGGGTATACTGAGTGATTGACCCTAAACGAGACATCTATATTACCCCCTCCAAGGCTTAGGAAACACTGCAGAAGAGAGAACATAAGACTAGAGTGTACAGAGCAAGGCTGTGGATCTCTGCCATCTACACATGGCATGATCAGCACACTCATGAACTCACAGCAGCCGTAGTTTCCTGCACATGATGGGGCCAGTCCACATTCCTCTGCAGATGAAAGAGGGGCTCAGGATACCCCACCCCTCCTTGTGGAGCTACGGACAGTTAATGATTTCCAAGGGAGGGAGAGACATTTTCTTCCATGGTGCAGCCACTGGTAAATGGTCTGTGCTTTGATAAATAACCCCCCATGCATGATCATACAAGCAACTCTAATTAAACTCAGTGAGTCCCAAAAAAACAGAAAGACAAAATAGATATAAAAGTAGGAGCAAGAACCTGTTGGGAAGAAGGTGGATAGTAGGAGTAGAAAGGACATAAGAGAAGGTAATGTCTCAAAATACATTATATGCATGCACAAAAGGGTCCAAAATTTACATTTTGAAAAGATTTTTAGACAATAGTTCTATATGTTTGAATGATTCTCCTCCTCGACTTTGAGCAGCTGAGTCAGACCTCACCATCCACTGAGCTGTGCTCCATCCCACTTAAGAAACAGGAAGTACAGAATCATCAAGTTGTTTTTCAGGAGCCCAAGCCGTGCCTGAATGCAGCACATTGTGTTTGTAACACAGGGACATCACTGGTACATCAGTGGTAATCAAATGAATAAACATGTAGAGTGAGGGGATCACAAATTTCTATCTTGTCTCAGAACCCTGTGTAGCTAGAAGTGCCTGGCTAGAGTTGATGACACACAATTAATGAAAGGCCAAGAAACTGACTTGTGTAACCAACAAACTTGCAAACCCCCTTTTCATGATTGTGACACAGTGTTGTATGGTAGAGTCAGGATCCCTTCATGACTTGCATTGTGAGTTGGAACAGTCATTCATATTCACTGAGTCTCCATTTGCTCGTGTGTAAAATGAGGATAATCAACCTGAGAAAAGCACTTGCCTGAGCTCAATTAAAGGAAATTATTGTCGGAGATCTTTGTTGACGTATTGATAATGGCAGGGTATGCACAAGACCAAAATGTCTATGTGAAAAATAATAAAGTTAGCCTTTATACCCTATTGACCACCATGGTGTGAACTGTGCATGTATTTGTATAAGCATTCGGTGATCTTGTGATATGTATTATGCCTATGGCAAATGACTGGATAAGACTCAGAAAGGGAAAGAGTATAAGAGCCCAAGGAAGGGAAGGAGTGCTTACAATATAGTCTTCCAGACACAAAGGTGTCGTAGTACAAACGACCTCACAGAGGTGGATGCTACCTACACAAGACCTGTGTAATAGGAGGGGAAAATGGTGTCATCAAAATAGAAGAGAGACTATTTGGAAAGAAAAAGGGATTCAGAGGAGGAGGGAGGGGGGAAAGAGAAAAGGGAGGGTAGTGGGAGGGGATTATGATCATGGTTTATTGTTTATATTTATAGAAGTTGTGAATAAAACAAAATTTAAGACTCAGAAAGGGCAAGGAGGAGGCAAATAACACTGGGACACCAATGCCCTAGATGATAAAGAAGAAAATAGAGGGCTGGAGATATGGCTTAATGGTTAAGGCACTTGCCTGCAAAGCCAAAGGACCCAGGTTCGATTCCCAAAGACCCACATAAGCCAGGCGCACAAGGTGGTGCATGCCTCTGGAGTTCATATGCAGTAGCTAGAGGCTCTGGCATGCCAATTCTCTCTCCCTTTCTGCCTCTCTCTCTCTCTCTCTCAAATAATTTTTTTAAAAAAAGAAAATAGAGGGCAAACCAAGTCACTTTACAGGTACTATACCTTTAACAGAAGAGAGATCCGAGAATGGACTATTGGGCTGACATTCTGAGGTCACCCTGCACCCACTGCAGAGAAATTCCAAAGCTTCTTGCTATAAAAACAAAAAATTGGACACCCAGGTTCCCTGTGTTTCCTACCTTTCTAAACACTCTGTGTACTAGACAGTCTGGTCCCACATGGGAGATTATCTTTGATCTTGAGCTTTGCCATGCTATCACTTTCTCACATCACCACAGTAACTGTGGTGTCTGCATTTTGTGGTGGTAGGAGGAGATTCACAGGAGAAATGGGGAACAAAAAAGAAAACTATATATATATGATGTCCAAGTATCATAAGAAAATCCTTCTTTCTAGGAACTCCAAAGAGGTGTTCCTATAGCATCCCCACTAACATCGATGATCCAGTTAGAACTTGATCATTCACAGAGACTAGTTTTGTTCTCACGGCAGTCCTCGTGGCCAGTCTGATCAGATCATGATGATAATATTGAAGCAGAGAAAAGTAAGCTGAACAGGAGCTGGGGCAGAAAAGTACCACTGTGGGAGACACAGAACCAGTTGTCACCTGTAGTAACCTCCAGAGCCCGTTCTGTGACCACGCAGTTACAGTCAGCTCTGCTTGTGCAGAGGCACACAGTGCCGTAGTTCCTAAGTCGCCATGCTTCCTTAACAAGTCACCTGTTAGTTAAGATCATCTCAACGTGATGAGTCCCGTTACGAACTGTTAACATTCCTCCTGGTTCTGAAGAACCAGAAAAGCCTGAGCTAGAAGCTAATCTCCCAATATTCTCTGGGACTGAGACAGGCAGCCCCAGCTTCTCTGAGTCCAGATGTCCACAAACTGTGGTGTAAAATGAGGCCCTGACCAATGGCAGATGTGCAGATACCCACTTCCAGCCCCATTTCTCCTCTTCGCACTTCCAGATCACCATGTGGTGAGCTGCTTGAGCAACCTGCACAGCTGAGCTCCTACCTTTGTCTAGTCTTTTGAATTTTATTGGAACTCAGCATATGGTCTAGCTAGGCATTCCAGGTGCATTTGAAAAGGAAATGTACTCTTTTCTGGATTTAGTGTTCTATAATTGTCAATGAGATACAGAAAATTAGTAATGCTCAAATTTTCTATAACCTTACAGATATTTTTGGCCAATTGGTCTATCAATTACTAAGAAAGAGGTGTTAAAAATACTCAGCTATGAGTGTGGACTCAACTAGTCTTCCCTCTAATTTTCTGTTTGTACATCATACAAATGAAACTCTATTAATAGGGAGGGGAAGGGAACCATAAGGGAAGAGGGAGGAGGGAAAGGGAAGGGAAAGAGAGAAGGAGGAGGCAAGAGAGAAGGAAGGGGAGGGGAGGGAGGAGGAGGGGAGGAAAGGAGCCTAAAGGGAAAAGGAAATAATGGGAAAAGGAGGAAAAGAAGGAAGGAAAGAGGAAAGGGAAGAGAGAAGGAAAGGTGTGTTTTGACTGTGAAATTCCTCCATAGGCTCATCAGTTTGGACCATTGTTCGACAGCTTGTGGAAATTTTGTAAGGTCCTGAGATTGTTAAGAGATGAAGACTTGCTGAAGGAAGTAGGTCACTGGGAAATGGACCTTGAAGCCCAGCCCCACTGACTATCTGTTCCTTACTTTCTGATTGTGGGTTCAATGTGACCAGCCACCTCAGACTTCTCCCTCCATGGCTTCCCTGAAATAATGGACTGTATTCTCAGGAATTACAAACCAAAATGAGTTCTCTCTTATTTAAGTTGCTTTGGTTAGGTATTGTCACAGCAACAGGAAAAGTAGTTAATATAAAAGGAAAGGAAGGGAAGGGAAGGAAAGGGAAAGGAAGGGGAGGGAAGAGGAGGGAGCAGAGGGGAGGGGAGGAGAGGGGAGGGGAGGGGAGGGGAGGGGAGGGGAGGGGAGGGGAGGGGAGGGGAGGGGAGGGGAGGGGAGGGGAGGGGAGGGGAGGGGAGGGGAGGGGAGGGGAGGGGAGGGGAGGGGAGGGGAGGGAAGGGAAGGGAAGGGAAGGGAAGGGAAGGGAAGGGAAGGGAAGGGAAGGGAAGGGAAGGGAAGGGAAGGAAAGGAAAGGAAAGGAAAGGAAAGGAAAGGAAAGGAAAGGAAAGGAAAGGAAAGGAAAGGAAAGGAAAGGAAAGGAAAGGAAAGGAAAGGAAAGGAAAGGAAACCAAAGGAAAGGAAACGAAAGGAAAGGAAACGAAAGGAAGAGAAAAGAAGGGAAAGGAAGGGAAAGGAAGGGAAAGGATCTGGAGAGTCCAGCAAGGCCATCAACACAGTGAGTCTGTAC
Organism: Dipus sagitta; assembly: GCA_036346955.1. Classification (NCBI taxonomy): domain Eukaryota; kingdom Metazoa; phylum Chordata; class Mammalia; order Rodentia; family Dipodidae; genus Dipus; species Dipus sagitta. The sequence continues at coordinate 123,156,284 of CM070772.1, forward strand.
TGTCACTTAGTGTCCTTGTTGTCCCAGTGTAGTAGACAAGTCCCACTTGCCTTGCCCAGCTAAGACCCTTCCTAGATCAGATCTGTACAGGTAAGAGTGAAGGGCTACACTTGAACTTGAAGCAATTCTGCTCTAGTTCATAGTCACTGGCTCCGCCATTGTTTCCTAAAGCATCAGGATATGCCAAGCTGACTAGATGCACAGCTACAGCCACATTCAGGACCAGGAAGGGAGGGGATAGGAGAGGAGTTCACACTCTGAGACCCTTGGCGTCCTTCCCTCCCTTGGCCAGTCCCTTCAGGTGCCCACTCCTACAGATCTCTATCTTTTAAGTCCAAGAGGGTTGGGTAGCAATTCTTTCCCTCTCATTACTCCCTGGGCTTCTGATGAAAGTGGGTGCATTCCCAACTCCTACAATTGCCCCCAACTATATCCTCCAATAGTGCAGCACTCGGAGAGGCCTTGAAGAGCCAGGCAAAAATCTAGTGCCCCTCTCTGTCCTGGGAGCAGTGAGTATCTATGGACTCTCTTCCTGTATATTCATAAGGGTTGTGCCTATGGCTCATCTCAAGATGAGTTCTGTAACTGTCTAGGCATTGAAGATGCTGACTCCACTTTCAAAACATGGCCTTGCCTGGTGTTCCCACACAAAAGATCTGCTTACACGTTACAGTCATGGGTGCTGCCCCAGACTATGCCACTTTGCCATGAGAATTGTTCTGAGATAACAACACTCCTTTAAAAACCAGAACAACAAGAGCACTCTAACCCTCCTCCTCTTCCTGAAATCAAGAGATACTCCCCACAGGGAGATGTCCTCCCTGTACCAGGAGAGTAATGTTCTCATCATCAGGGACGAGAGGTCGATATAAGAATTCTGCACAAACAGATCTTGTTTAAATAACTCTTATCTTCCTTTAGCCTCACCCACATATTTAATTACTTTGCCAAAATTTTCCCTTTCATTGTCCAGCCAGACAGAAAAAAAAAAAAACAAACATTTGTTTTTGCAACTTTAGTTGGGAGAGGCTTTATGGGGGCTCCTACATGAATTGGAACATATGTTTGCAGGCTTTTCTCCTGATACCTGTTTTATCGTCACTTAATTTTCTCCTGTCTTAAGTTTCCCAAGAGGATTGAGGTAAAATTTTGTGTCTTCTGCAATATCGTCTCGCTTCCCTGACCATGCACACACTGGGACTGAGTTGGGGTTTGAAGCGTAGAGGCTGGAATACCATCTGTCATGGAGGAAGTGCTCTACAAATGTTTGTGTATAAATGCATGAATGAACTACCTGCCTGATTAAATCCGGGCTGAACTGAGGAAAAAACAAAATATAGTCTTCAGGGATGAAGACATGGGTTAGTGGTTAAGGTGCTTGTCTGCAAAAACAAAGGATTCAGGTTCTTTTCCCCAGGACACATGTAAGCCAGATGCACAATGTGTTGCACGCATCTGGAGTTTGTTTGCAGTGGCTGGAGGCCCTGGCACACCCATTCTCATTCTCTAGTCTCTCTCTCTCTCTCTCTCTCTCTCTCTAAATATATATATACAGAATATATATATATATATATTTGCAGAATAAAAAATCAGAGCAAACACCTGCTCCCCTAGCATTCCTCACTGAAAAGCGGGACAGCATCTTATTGGGTCCCTTTGGATCCTTGGGCAATGACAGGGCCATACTTGCTAGTGCACAGGACTCCATGTGTCACACACTGTGCATATCCACAGAGCCTGTTCCTCAGCCCTTTCCATGCAGGTCAAAGGCAGAAGCAGGCCAGTACCTCCCCAGGACCCTATCATCCTGTCATGCCATCCCCTGTGGAAAGATAAAGCCCAAAAGGGAAACTCTGCCACCCAGGTTTCTTCTGTGGGCTAACTCCACAATGCATGACCCGTATACCTCAACAAGGAGGGGCCAAGGGGAGGGGGTAGGTCACGGATGAGCCTAATAATGGTACCAAACTGACTGTATTTGCTGAATATAAAACTAATAAAGAAAAAAACAGTAAAAAAATAAATAAATGAATGAATTGATAATTTTTTTAAAATAAAAAAAACCGTATTAGTAAAAAAAAAAAAAAAGCCAGCCTCAAAGTATCACCAACCATATGACTGCATTTGTAAGAAATGCTCAGAATAAGCAAATCTTGAGGCAGGCAATAAAGTCTGCCAGGGACCATGAAGAATTAGGGCAAAGAGGAGGGATTGAAGTTTGGGAGTACAAGGTTTTTCCATGGGTGATGAAAATGTTTTAAATTGGCTATAGTAGTGGGTACGTTACAGCAAAAGCCACTAAAATAAACATTTTAAGTGGGTGATCTATATGGCATATGAATTCTGCCACACTAAACCTGTCTTCAGGATAGGGAGGTAGCTCAGTCAGTAAAGTGCTTGCCTTGCAAGCATAAGGACATGATTTGATCTCCTGAACCCCCTCATAACTGCCAGGTGTGGGGTACACACCTGTGATCACAGTGTTGGGAAGTAGGCAGTTTAGCCTAATCAGTGAGCTCTAGACCGAAGATTAAGCCCTTTTACAAAAGAAGGTAGACGGTGTACCTGAATATAACACCCAAGGTGGTCCTTTGGTCTCCACATGCATGTGCACACACATGCACGTGCACTAAACCATACCTGTACCCATACACAGAAACATGTCAGTTATACATGAAGGAAGGAAGCACAAGTCTGGTTAGGACCTTGTCTCAGCTCTGCCCTTCTCTGGACTCACTCCTTCCTCAGGCAGGAAAGACGTGAGCTGCAGTAATTCCAGGCATATCCATGCAGGTTGATGTCTCTAGGATAAGAAAGGGCTGGAGAGATAGATTAGTGGTTTAGGTGATTGCCTGCAAAGCCAAAGGACAAGGTTCAATTCCCCAGAACCCACATAAGCCAGATGTACAAAGTGGTGCATGCATCTGTAGTTCATTTACAGTAGCTGGAGGCCCTGGTATGTCAATTCTCTCTCTCTCTTTCTCTCTCTCTCTCTCCCTCTCTCAAGTAAATATATAAAATTTTTAAAAAATTAATAAAAGAGGGGCTGGAGAGATGGCTTAGCGGTTAAGTGCTTGCCTGTGAAGCCTAAGGACCCTGGTTCGAGGCTCAATTCCCCAGGACCCACGTTAGCCAGATGCACAAGGGGGCGCACGTGTCTGGAGTTCATTTGCAGTGGCTGGAAGCCCTGGCATGCCCATTCTCTCTCTCACTCTCTGCCTCTTTCTCTCTCTGTTGCTCTCAAATAAATAAAAATAAAAATAAAAATAAAAATTAAAAATAAAAGAGTTAAATAAGAAAGGGTGACTTCCAAAGGTCTCAAGAGAGCCAGCAGCCTCCTTCACAATTGTAGAGAGGAAGGATTCCAGACTTTTAAAAATATTAATAAATGAATAAAATACAGTACCAATGGGGAGGTGACTCTAGAAGCGCAGCCAGGGACCCATTTCTAATGACAGGAGATGCCTCTGAGGAAGGATGAGAGAACATATGATCTTGTTGCAGTTACCTTCCCATTTCTGGGACAAGGCACCTGACCAAAAGCAGCTGATGGGAGAAGAGTCTTTTATTTTGGCTCACAGTCTCTAGGGGAAGCTCCTCGACGGCAGAGGGCAACACAGTAGAGCAGACGCAGGACATCACTTCTGCCACAGCAGGTGGACAGCAGCAGCAGGAGAGTGAGCCAATCGCGAGCAAGGGGAACAGCCTATAACACCCCTAAGCCGGCCCCAGCAGCACACCTCCTCCAGCAAGGCTCCACTTCCCATACTGCAACCAGATGTCAACCAAGCATTCAAGACCAGAGTTTGTGGAGAACATCTGATCCAAAAAACCACAGACACGAATGCCTGCATGAGGGTTCCACTTTGACTCCAAGAACAAAGGGAAGCCACCAAAGGAAAGAAGAAAAGGGCACTGCTGTGAATCAGCGTTCCATCCACTACATGCCCTTCCCAGCTTCAGTTTCCTCACTGCAAGATGGGATTCAAATATCTACTTTGCGAAGTCATAAGAACAAAATATGAAAATATTTTGAAATATGAAAATACACCTATTAAATTCTCTATAAAAAGGGGGTTATCCCAATTGTCTGGTGCTAACTTTACTCTCCGTTGGAAAATCTGCTTCTCTTTTTCAGATAGATGCAGATCCTAAGGAGAGAACCACCCCATCATTACCTCAAAAGGGCCCCAGCTGAAACTAAGAATAATTGGCAAAACAAGCAAGGGTGCTGTTTGCCTGGTGAACCGGGTACCAGCACAAGGGTCAATGAGATCAACACAGAGATCAACTCCTACCAAATCAGATATCCAGAGACACAGAGGCTCCCAACACCTCATCACTGAAGCAGACCCAAAATGAACCCAACATGGCTCAAGGAAATTTTGCAGAAGAGGGGGCAGAAAGAAGGTCAGAGCCACACGTTGGGTCATAATACACAGAGACATTTCTCCTACCCATAACTGTGGGCTAACTCCACAATGCATGACCCATGTACCTCAACAAGGAGGGACCAGGGGGAGGGGGTAGGACATGGACGAGCCTAACAATGGTACCAACTTGACTGTATTCAATGAGTACAAAACTAATAAATAAATAAAATAAACTTTTTTAAAAAATATGAAAATAGAATTGAAAACCATCATTTTGTACCACTCAGATATGTGAATGTCTTACTGCCACTATGCTGAGCTGAACCAGCACCTGCTATCTCTCCCTGCAGACATTCTGATGATAAGAAGAGGGAGACAGGCAGCCTGTGCTCCCCAAGTGTCAGCCTTCCTCCAAGGAAAAAAATAGAATGTGAACTGTATAACAGATATAAACTTTAGCAACCTTGTCCATTTGTTAATTGTGTATTGTAAATAAAAGTTCACTCTGTGAGTGTACATTTTGGTAAATTATTTATTTATGTTAGCATTTTAAAGTAAAAAACAAAAAAAAATGCATTTGACCAGGATAAATGAGGTATGTTGATCATGGCTTTGCTTTATAATTGATTATTAAAGCTGGTTTTTTTCATCCTGGTATTTTAAACGCTGCTTTGGTTTTTCTTTTTCTTCTCCCTCTCTCTCTCTCTTTCTCTATCTCTCTCTCTCTTTTAAATGTAAACTAACCTCCTGCATGACAGAGGTTAAATTTTGTTTGTACTTGGGTTCACTTGAGTTTACATTTGAAATGTGCATGTTTATTTATACAGATTTCAATAAAGCTATTCAAGGCCTTTAAAAAACTGAGGGTGCATTCACTGTTGGTGAGAGTGCAAACTTGTACATCCACTATGGAAATCAATAGGGAGACTCCTGAAAAGGATGAAAATAGAGCTACCAACTGACCCAGTTATTCCCCCTACTGCCTACTGGGCAGCTACCCTAAAGGCTCCATGCTTCACTGCAAAGATATTTTCTCAACCATGTTTATAGCTGCTCCATTCATAATGGCGAAGAAATGGAAGCGACCCAAGTGCCCATCATTGGACAAATGGGTAATGAAGATGTGGTATACCTTTACACAATGGAATTCCACTCAGCTGTAAGAAAGAATGATGCAGTGAAACTTGTAAGGAAAAACGTATGGACTTGGAACAGATCATGCTCAACAAACACACACAATCACAGAAAGACAAACGCTGGATTTTCTCACTCATCTGTGGTTCCTAACCTGAAACAGCTTGAGTTGCTGACATACCTGACAGGCAACTCGAGGCCCAGACAATAGAAATGCAAGGTTTTACAGGAAGGGGAAGGGGAGGTTGGGGGAAATAAACACAAAACTAAATCCAAAATGGACTAGTATCATAAAAACCTTTCTCCTTGAAGCTAGACTAAAAGATTTAACCCTCAACAGGAGCATGAGGGGGGGGGGATTGTCTGGCAAGAGGGGCCCTGGAGAGGGTGGGATGAAGCCTAACCATAAAGCATTTGTCTCTGGCCTGTAACTCTCCGTACCAGAGATTGGTGGCTACCACAATGAGCTGTTGACCTGAGAGACTTAAGAGGCTCCCAAATCAAGACAACTTTCTGTCAAAGCACTTAATTATCTGCCTGAGGTAAAAGGTAAGGTCCTATTGCTGAAGACAACACATATGCTGCTGACACTCATCGAGAGACCTGGCTGGAATCCAGAAGAGAGCCAGTCCCCAAATGGTTAGCCTGTTTAGTGCTGGAAAGTGCTACATGGGAGAAAGTATGCATCTGATGTGAGCAAGCAGGGCTCAAAGATACTCAGAAGCAACCAGCCTGACAAGATGTACACACCAGTGCATTGGTGGCACATAGCCTTGGTGGGTAACCAATGGCTTTCTGATTAGCTAACAGATCTGTTCATTGGAAAGAAAACTGTGGGTGGAACTGGGAACCAGGTCAGAATCCTCTGGAGACCAGTATCATGGTCTCTAACAACAAGCTTCCACTGGTCTGAGAGGCTACATCTATCAAAATCTCCCTAAATTAACAATGCTTATCCCATTGAACCTATGTTGACTTCGTTCTTCATTGGAGAATCTTTTTTTTTTTTTCTGTTTCAGAAGGTAGCAAGACCCAAGGACATAAACCACCCCCTGCACTTCAGCCAGGCCCAGGTGACACCATAGAGGAATTGGTGTAATGAGCAAGAGTGCTGCTTCCATGGTGAGCCTGACAATCAGCGCCAGGGTGAAGGAGAGAGATGCGGAGGATATTCAACAGAAACCAAAGCAGAAATCCAGAAGCTCCTGAGAGCTTTTCACTGAAGTTGACTTAAAACACACCCACCACAGTTCAGGGAATTTTGCAGAACAGGGGATGGAAAGACTGTAAAAACCACAGGTTGGGATGGCAAACCCAGAGGCATTGACCCTCTCCCTAATGACTGACTGCTGCTCTCACAACTCATAACCCACAATCCCATGGGGAATACCAGCAATCCCACTAAGGAGGGCCCTCAGTGGAATGGGGGCAGGTGGGAAGGGAATGAGGGGACCAATACATGATGTATCCGTACAAAGTATATTCATAATAAAAAATGATTTAAAAAACTAAGGATGGGGATGGAAAGATTGCTTAGCGGTTAAGGTGCTTGCCTGCAAAGCCTAAGGATCCAGGCTTAATTCTCCAGGTGCACGTAAGCCAGATGCACAAGGTGGCACATGCATCTGGAGTTCCTTTGCAGTGGCTAGAGGCCCTGGTGTGCCCCTTCTCTCTCTCTCTCTCTCTAATAAATAAATACATAAAAATAAATCTTAAAAAAAACTAAGGGCAATATACATTTTCAGGTATTTGAGGGGAAGTGTTCTTTTGTTTGCAACTCTGAAATGAGTCAGAAAAAAAAATATGGCTTAAAGAATGAAAAAAGGGGGACCTAGATATATGAATTCCTATGCAATGAAAGTGATTGAAATGTTAGTAGAGGAATCTCGGCAAAGAACATGTGTGTGTTCGTTGTAAAATTCTTTAAACTTCTAAGTGTCACTGAAGTTTTTCATAATCAAATTTTGAGAAAAAGGACATCACGTGTATTTTATACTTGAAAATACATCTCCCCTGTCTCTCCCTGTCTCTTTCCCTCCAGCTCTCTACGCCCTCCTTTTTGCTGATTGCATTAGCAAGTCGCCTTGTAGTCGTCCAACCGAGTGATTCAGTCCCAATGGAGCCACGTAGGTTCCGGATTAATGTGAGTCAGCTGTGGGATGTCAAAGACAGAAACGTGGACCGGAAGCTTTGCAGAGGGCTGGAGAACATGCGCCACTCTCGCCGCCAGAGGGCGCGCGCGCGGCGTCCTGGGCGCAGAGCTCTGGAGCCCGCTGACTGCCACGCTGAGCGGCGTCTGCTGATGCCAGCGACCGCCTCTTTCAGCAGGATAGTGTGTCAGCGCCCACTGTCTGACCCCGCAGAGGAGGGGGACAGGCAGCATGTGTGAGCAAGGGTGTCAGCGTTCTTCCACGTCGCTTACCTTCTGGTTATCAGTCTGGAAGTGAAACGCAGTTGAAGTGGAAAAGATAGGCCATTTCCTCCCAGGCAGAGGCTGTCCAATGGTGGCTCACGTCCCTCCCTGCCCCTGGACCCAAGAGCAAAGGGGCTGGAGGTGTCCTGGGCTAAGGTAACAGTTGATGGCTGCTTCCTGTCACCTCACCCAGCTTCTTTAAGGATTCTGCCCACCCTACAGCAGCTTCTTGAAGTGGGGCTAGAGAAGTGTGTAAGCCTTGAGCCCTTCCTCATCTCAAACCATCCCCAGCTCCGACTGACCCAGGCATTTCATGAGACTGCCCTTCTGTTGCTCCCCAGCCACCAGATCCAGACTGAAATAATAGGCTGCTGAATATTTTAACACTGTACCCGTTCAAATGCACTCTTACAACCCAGTGGTCCCTCAAAGTGACCCTTTTGTGTAGCCACAACCTAAAAGTCTCAGAAATCGTCCTCAGAAGCTTTTTCATGGGCCTCATCTCTCTACCCAACAGGCCAGCAGAGGTTCACTGCCTTACAAGGCTAGCCACCCCAGCCCTCCACCCATCCCCAATCCCAGGAGGCAGGATTTTATGCACAGTCACTTCCTGACTCTAGATCTGCCGGAATGAGAGTCCTGTGGGATATTCCGTCAGAAAGGATGGTATGTCCCCGAGTTTGATCGGTGTTTCTTCAGTTGTCTTAAATATTTTTATTCGTTGGTAATGTGGGAGAAGAATAGGGACTTGGAGAGAGTGACATCAAGATACACTTATGGTGATGGGGCTGGAGAGATGGCTTAGCGTTTAAGGTGCTTGCCTGCAAAGCCAAAGGACCCAGGTTTGATTCCTCAGGACCCGTGTGAGCCAGATGCACAAGGTAGTACATGTGTCTGGAGTTCATTTGCAGCAGCTGGAAGCCCTCTCAAATAAATAATTCATTTTTTCAAAAGGGTGATGTCTACAGAGAACTAAAAACCAGTGTTGATCACATGTAACAGCAGAGCCTTACAGCCCCTCCATACAAACATGAGAGAGGCAGGTGCTATGCAAATAACCTGTAAAGAGACTTGGGGTCCAACACTTTAGATTGTAGGCCTTATTCCATCTCAATGGCCCATTTCCCCTCTAAGGAGTACCCTCCTCTTCTTGAAAAAACTATTTCTGTGTCTACCACTTTACTATGTGTCTTTGGTACAATTCCTTGTCTCAGGACACAAGAAGCTTGAAATTTCAGTCCCCCCGCCCCCGGGCTCAAACATGTGCTTATAATAGTAACGCTTGTTAAACATAAAAATAAGACAAATAAAACAATAAGATTTTTTCAAAATGCATCCTGAGATAAGCACAGAATATTTTGGTGTGGTTGTCAATGAAATTTTTATTTCTGCCATGTATTGTTAAAAGTTTTTATTTATTATTTATTTGCAAGCAGAGAGAAAGAGAGAGAGTGTGTGTGTGTGTGTGTATGGCTGTGTCAGGGCCTCTTGCCATTGCAAATTAACTCCAGATGCATATGCCACTTTGTGAATGTGGTTTCATGTGGGTACTAGGGAATAGAACCCAGGCAGTCAGGCTTTGCAGGCAAGTGCCTTTAACCACTGAGGCATCTCTGCAGCCTGATACGTATGTTTTGGTTTTGTGTCGTTGCTGTTTTGAGTCAGAGTCCAGGCTGGCCTCACACTTGTGCTCCTCCTGCCTCCGCCTTCTGAGTACTGGAATTACAAGTGTATACCACCATGTCTGGTGCCACTTTTCTGACACATTATGTGGACCACACTATTCCTAACTTACTTTTATCAGTCAATAGTAATCCCAAGAATTTCAGTGGCTAAGATAATTTTTCAAGAAAAGCTAAAACCATGCTTCTCCTTATTGAAACAAGGTACACACATGTTTAAAACTTTATGTAACTCATTGGGCTTTCTGCATGTGTGTGTGTGTGTGTGTGTGTGTGTGTATACATGTGGGTGCGTGTGTGTGAGTGCACAAACGTGTGTGTGTGTAGATGAAGGCCAGGGGTTGGCATCAGGTGTCTTCCTTGATTGCCCCCTCTTTTACTGAGTCAGAGTCTCTCACTTGAACCCAGAGCTTTCTAATTTGGTTCTAGTCAGTCAGCTTGCTTCAGAATTCCCTGCCTCTATCTCCTGAGCACTGGGGGTATGGGGAACCACTATGCCCACCTGGCATTTATGTGGGTGCTGGGGATCCAAACTCCTGACCTCAGGCTTGCACTGTAAAGCACTTTACCACAGACAAAGTTTTCCTGCACTGCGCAGACAGACTTATCTCTGTGCTCATATATATTCATTTTGCATATAATGACAGTTTCCGTGGTATATTTAGCAAACTGCTTTTAAACCAGTGTTTCTAATTGTCCATTAGTACAAACAGTTCTGAAACAGTTGCTTTCACATCTTTGACCATGAGTTGACTGTTTCCTGAGGACAGATTCCTAGAAATGGAAGGAAGTTTCACAGGGAAGAAAATATGCATTTTTAAGTATGCATTGTCCAATTCATGTTGACCAATGAGTGCAAGATTCTTTCTAACCACCCAAATCCTGCCTGAGATTCAGGAGCTTCCAAGTCTGATGCAAGACTCACAGATTATATGTTCCTTTGGCAAGAATTATTCCTTGCCCTGAAATTCCATCCCATGTCTTGGTGAAATTGTTCCTCCACAAAGGTAAACACCACAGAATGAGATTAGTGCAGATCCAAGCATGTGCCTAAGTAATTCAGCCTACACAATTGTTTCTGCAATTCCTCATCCACAACCTGGTCCTAATATCACACTCCCCACACCAGCTCTACCACAGTACTACTCTTATACACACACACACACACACACACACACACACACACACGTCCTCTCCCCCCCCCCCTCTTCTTAGAAACAGAAGGGGGTCCTCTGTGCTTCTTTCTTCTCAGGCTCAGACCTTTCCCATCCCTAACTCTGCCTAGATAGAAGGACTCCTTTAAGATCTTCTTACCACACTGGTCTAGTAATTTGTCTATAATTCAGAATCAGCCTGACGTGCCCATCAGAGTGGGACCCTGGAAATGTCTGATGATGTGGGACTTGACCTGCATATGTGCTCCCAGAAAACTGAGGACATTCACCCTATCTCTTGTATTCCAAAACACTCCTCCCTTTCTCGTCATCAAAGAACCTGCCTTCTTCGCGTGTTGGTTTTGTTTCCTTCGAGTGTGTACGCAATAGTGGAATTGCTGGGTCAAATGGTAGTTCTATTTTTAGTTGGTTGGTTATTTGTCTTTGAACGAGCCAGGCAAGGTGGCTCACACCTTTGGTGCTTTTTATGTGAGCAGAGGGAGGAAGAAACAACATGAGCATGCCAAGGCCTCTTGCTATTGCAAGCAAACTCCAGACTTATGAGCCACTTTGTGAATCTGGCTTTATGTGGGTACCAGGGAATTGAACCCAGGCCAACAGGCTTTACACATAAGTGCCTTTAACCACTGAGGCATCTCCCCAGCCCTATTTTTAGTTTTTTTTCTTGAGGAACATTACAATAGCTATGATATGGAATCATCCCAGATGTCCAGCATGTGTGGTACACAGACACACTGGAAGACCATTTAACCATAAAAAGCAGGGAACCCTGATATTCACAGCATGCTTATACCTAGACACCATTATATTAGGTGAAACAAATCAGGCACATTTGACCTCATGGAAGTTGGGAGTAAAAATGGTTCCCAGGAGCTGGGGAGAGTGGAAGGTGTAGGGAAAGAAAGCAGTTAGCGAGAACAGTGTTTCAGGCAAGAGGAACAAGCTCCAGCATGCTGTGGCTCAGTAGGGGGAATATGGCTGCCAGTGATTATAGATCTCAAAATAGAAGACAGGAATTTTGAATTAGCTGGTATGGTTTGGATCTAAAACGTCCTTCAGTGGCTCACATGTTGAAGGCTTGGTCCCCAGTACAGCAACGCTCAGAGGTGGGGCTCTAGTGAAGTGGTCGGATCATGAGGGCTCTGACTTCATTGGTGCATTGATCCATTGATGGTACATAATTTGGTGGCTACTGAAAAGTTATGGGTGGGACCTAATTGAAGAGGGGGGGGGTTTCTTGGAGGATGGTATTTTGTCCTTGGCTCCTTCCCCATGGACCAGCACCTTTAAAACCAGGAGCCAAATAAATCTTTTCTCCCCCTTAAGTTAATTTTTTCTCAGTGATTTTTCTGTCACAGTGATAGAAAAGTAACACATCATCATTAAAAATTATGAAAGTTGCTGGGCGTGGTGGCACACGCCTTTAATCCTAGCACTTGGGAGACAGAGGTAGGTGGATCACCATGAGTTTGAGGTCACCCTGTGACTACATAGTAAATTCCAAGTCACCCTGGGGTAGAGTGAAACCCTACCTCAAAAAAACAAACAAACAAAAAAAAAGAGTTATAAAAGTTCAAGGTGATGGGCTGGGAAGATACCTCAGTCAGTTAAGGACCTGAGTTTGACTCCCAGAACCTATGAAAAAAAGCTAGGTATGGTGATAACACTTTTTTGAATGTGAATGTATGTAAAAATACCCCACAGCCTGAGGTATTTTTAATTAAGTGAAAAACTTGAGTCTCCAGCAGCCGGGCTAAAGATGTCACAGGGGGGCAGCTCTTAAAGCCCAGCCATAAGGCGTGTTTGGGGGCAGATCTTGAGCCTCACCCTAAAGTGTGAAAGGCAGTTTGAACCCTAGACAGATATTTGCTTCTCTCTTTCTCTCTCTCTCTCTCTCTCTCTTACCTGTGATGCATCTGTCTCTGCCATGATGGAACTACCCCTGGACTCTGTAAGCCTGAAATAAACCCTTTCCTCCCATCAGCTGCTTCTGGTCAGATGTTTGTCCAGCAATGTGATGGCAACTGCAACAGGTTGTATCTGCTTTTAATCCTAGCACTGGGCAGGTGGAGACAGGAGGATCCCTGGAGCTCGCAGATTAGCCAGTCTAGTCTACTTGGCAAGTTCCAGGCCAATGAGAGATCCTGTCTCAAAAAAGATGGATGGTATCTAAAAAACCATACCCAAGGTTGTCCTCTGGCCTTCACATATACCCACATACACAGGAACACATGCACATACATATGCACACATTAAAAAAGGTTTTAAGGCAATCTATATGCTAATGAGCATAAGTTAATCACTGCCCTATATATAGATATATATAAACATATATATATAAACATATATATATAACTCAAAATATCACATTATGCCTCATTGCTATATAAAAACAATATGTGTCCATCAAAATATGAAATTTAGGAACTGGAGAGATAGTTAAGTGGTTAAAGGCACTTGCTTGCAAAGCTTGATGACCTGGGTTTGATTCTCCAGTACTGCAAAATAAAATAAAATAATAATAATAATAATAGGTGTGCTCTGTACAGAGTAGGCCAGATTCCTGTTTCCCAGCTCCTCCCACTTTCCTGGTCCAGGTAGGTCCCCCTGTGGCTGGCTTAGAGCTGCTTGGACCCTGCAAGCTTGCTGCAGAAGCAGGCCCCTTGCTCAGCCTTCCCCAATCGATGGAAGTGCCCCCTGGGTCCCCAATTCCTGGATACCCTGCACTGGAGTAAGCCAGATCCCTGTTTCCTGCCTCCTCCCAGTTCCTGGTCCCTCTGGAAGGTAGAGAGATGGGAGGAGATGAACTACCCCTCACACTTCAGCCAAGCCACTGCTGAATCTACAGAGGAACTGGGGAGATGAGCAAGAGTGCGACTTCCATGATGTTCCTGATAATCAGTGCCAGGGTGTAGGAGACAGACCCTGAGGATACTCAACATTTACCAAAGCAGAAATCCGGAGGCTCCTAAGAGCTCATCACTGAAGTAGACTTAAAACTCATCCACCAAGAGTCATGGAATTTTGTAGGAAAGGTAGAGGAAAGATTGTAAGAGCCATAGGTTGAGACATCATGCCCAGAGGCATTCCTTCCCCCCAAAATAACTGACTACTGCTCCCACAATGCATAAAGACAACCCCATGGGGAATACCTACAACCCCACTGACTAGCATCCCCAAACGAATGGGGGCAGGGATGAAGGAAAAGAGGGCTACCAACACATGATGTATCCATACAAAGCATCTTATTAATAATAGTAATAAACATTTTAAATAATAATAATTAAAATATTGTAAACAAAAATGAATGTGAAATTTGGGTTGAGGAGATGGCTCGATGGGCAAGTGCCCACTGCAAAAGCATGAGAACTTGAGTTTGGATAAGCAGAACTCACTGTTTACAAAGCCAGGCATGGACTGGGGAGCTGGCGGATGGGTCAAGCACTTGCCAGGCAAGCATCGATACCTAAGTTCAGATACCCAGAAGTCATGTAAAGCCCAACACGGTAGCACAAGCATCTGTGATCTCAGTGCACCTTCGACGAGATGGGAGGCTGAGACATAATACACCAGAAGCTCAAGGCTGGTTAGCCTGGCCACACAGTGGTGAGCAATGACAGAATCTGCTTCAAACAAGGCGGAAGGCGAGGAATGACACCCAACATTTTCCTCTGACCTCCACGTGCATTCCATAACATGTACAAGCTGTGGCACACACACGTGTGTGCACACATACCAAAAAAGGAAAGAAAAATCCCACATGTAAACACACATGTATACGCAATAAACACACGTGTCTGTGTGTGTGTGTTTAATAAAGAACTGGCCTTCCCATTTGGACTTAGATGAGACTTACTGCCCACTCTCTCAACTCCTTTAAGACTCACAAATGTCACCCTAATTTACCTGCGACAAAGCCAGACCCTTATATCTCCTGTTCCCTGTCTTATAAAAGATTGGCTGAAGGCTGGAGAGATGGCTTAGCAGCTAAGGGACTTGCCTGCAAAGCCAAAGGACCTAGGTTCGACTCCCCAGGAGCCCACGTAAGCCAGATGCACTAGGAGGTGCATGCATCTGGAGTTTGTTTGCAGTGGCCAGAGGCTCTGGCACACCCATTCTCTCTCTCTCTCTTTCTCTCTCTGCCTACCCCCCCCCCACCTATCTCTGTATCTCTCTCTCTCTCTCAAATAAACAAAAATTAAATTAAAAAAAAAGATTTGCTGAACTATTTGTCCCCTTAAACTAGATCATCTTAGAAATAAACATTCCATGGTTATCTGAACTAAGTGTAAAAACACCCCACTGTAACTGGCCTCCTCCCAAAAGTCTGAGAGAAAGCCACCCAACCCTCAGGTCTGGAGTGTTACCCTCCTCTCACTGCCTGCACAGAATCAGATCAGTTGCTTTACTGGTTCAGTTTGGGGTTTTCACAGCTGGAGGGGCACTTTGGCATGTGTTGCAGTCAGGTTCGCATTGCTAGCAGAAAACACCCAACCAAGAGCAGCTTGTGGGGGAAACTGCATGATGGCAGGGGAAAACAATGGCATGAGCAGAGGGTGGACATCTCCTCCTTGCCAACATCAGGTGGACAACAGCAACAGGAGAGCGCGCCAAACACTGGCTAGGGGAAACTGGCTATAGCACCTACAAGCCGTCCCCCAACAATACACTGCCTCCAGAAGGTGTTAATTCCCAAATCTCCACCAGCTGGGAACCTAGCATTCAGAATATGTAAGTTTATGGGGGACACCTGAACCAAACCACCACAGCATGTCTTTAATATTTGACACTCTGTATCCCAGAAGCCACCAGCTGCAACTGATGTGAGCAGACAGACACACGGATGTTTCCTCGTGAGTCCTTAGGCAAAATCCAGGTGTGTCTGTCTGCTCCTGAGGGCTCTGGTTCCAGTATTCAAGCACCACTGAGCTCCTTCCCACCTCTGAGGACTCTTCCTGCTGCACGGCCTTCTGGGGGCTTCCTTCCAGAGCACGGAAAAGTTACTCAGAGGGAAGGCTCCTGCCCAACAAGGGTGGGCTGGCTTTGGCCGAGAATGGACTTGAAGGTCAAAGGAGAACTCAGAGCTGAGTTGGGCATAGCCATCTTCACACATAGGGGATACCTTTTCCCGTCCAACACTTGAGCCCATTTCTAAGTGGATCCAATTCTGGAAACGGGCTGAAAGAGGAGTATTGAGATGGGCAGATACAGGAAGAGTGTGGTTGGCCTGGGCAGAGGGGACAGGTCACTCATGCAGTCATTCATCAGACTTTTACTCAATGAACACAATGGAGTCTCCAGGGATTTATGGAGTAAGTACATGTACAAAAAAAAAAAATGAATCAATGAGAGAAAACAGAATCCCTGTACTCTTATAACTCACCTTCTAAACAGGAAAATGACTCCAATACAAAAACATCTATAGTACAGAGTTGTATGTTAGAGGTGCTACCAAATTATACAGAAATGAAGAAAAAGGAAAGTCACTTCTGGCAAGGGTGCAAGGTTTTCTTAGTCCTTGGGAGTCTTGGTGCGTATTACGAGGAGCCCACATTGGCAGGCCCCACCCTGGGTCCAGGTTTGGCAAACAAGGACCAAGCTGACTTTCTTTCTTTCTTTCTTTTTACCTTTTTGGTGTGCGTATATGTGTGCATTGTGTGTTTGTGAGCACACACATGTGGGCAGGTGCAGGGGCATACGTGTGCGTACATGTGGGGAGGCCAGAGTTGGACATCCAGTGTCTTCTGCAACAGCACTTCACTTTGTTTTTTGAAATAGAGTCTCTCACTGAACCCGAGCCTCACCAATTCAGCTAGACTGGCTAACAAGTAAATCTCGGGGATATCCCTGTCCTCACCTCTGGGGCTGTGGGATTACAGTGCCACCACACCCAGCTTTTAACATGGGTTCTGAAGACCCAAACTCGGGTTCCCATAATTGCACAGCAAGTACTTTGCCCACCGAGCCATTTCTCTAGCCCCTAGTCCGACTTTGAACGCCAGTGAGCCATTGGCCTCCCGGTCAGCTGGGCATGAAGGGCTCAGCTTGCCTGCTCCACAGAGCAGCCCAGATTCCACAGAGAAGATGGCAGCTGAGTCTGCTGCTGGGAAGCCGGGGCAGGATGCTCCTAGCAGGAGCTTTGGGACAGAATGACACCTCAGATGGAGAATGTGACAATCTATAAAGAGCATGGAAGTTCTGCAGGAGCTGTCCCTGGAAGGTTCCAGCAGGGTTACCTTGTGGGGGACACACCCAGGCCAGCCAAGCCTAGTGACTCAGAGCTCAGGCCTGGGAACTTTCAAGGGCTGAAATCCACTGACTAAAGCCTCACCCCCAGTACCTCGGGATGGCTCTATCCGGAGATGGGGCTTTTCAAGAGGTAAGAAGTTGACATGAGACTAGGGCCATAATCCAGTATGACTTGCAGTCCTATAAGAAAAGGAAGAGTTAGCAGAGACATGACCACGTGAGGATACAGTGAAGACAGCAGGCTGCAAGCCAAGGGAACGGGTGTCAGGAGAAGTCAGCCCTACACATGTTTGGTCTTGGACTCTCAGCCTCCAGAAGGGTTAAAAAGTAAGTTTCTGTAACTTAACCCCCCAACTCTGTAGTAATTTGATATAATAGCCTCAGAAACTCCCAACTTGCTCACTATGGGTCCCCAGTGAGTCACTTGGCCTGCCAGAGTGTTTTCTAATCCCACCGGAAAACAAGGGAGGAACACAGCCATCCAGGGCAGGGATGAAGCAGGTGTGAGTGGATGAGACCCAGGCAGGGGGTGTCCTCAGCATTGCAAAAATAAGAAAAAGAAAAGAAAAAAGACACTTAAGGTGGGCATGATGACAAACACCTGTAATCCAGAAGTAAAAGCAGAGGGATCAGGAGCTACAAAGTGCTCAAGACCAGCCCGAGCTGCATAAAGACACTGTCTCATAAAACAAAACAAAGCAAAAAGACCGTCTCAGAGACACCTAGTGTGTATAGGGAAGTTGGTCAAGAATGTCATTTCTCCAAGGAGGCGCAGGCACTCGGGGAGGGGTGGGGGTGAGGAGGAAGCAGGTTCTCTGGGGTAGAGGAAGGTATGAGCAGAAGTTCATCTTGTGTTTATTCTGACAGCTTCCTTTCATATTGCTCCTTGATGACATGGTCTTAATAAACAATATGTGAATATATATGTAAATGTTATGGAACTTTTCCTTTTTGCTCTTGCTCTGTGTGAGGCTTTAATATGCATCATATGTAAAGGTGGGGTCCCCAGTATTTTTTGTATCTATTGCTATGCTAAGCTGAGCAGGGCTGGGGGGCGGGAGTACTGGTTAGGTTGGGGAAGGGGTTAATGTGATTTTGGTTAGATACATTTGTGCTCACTGTAGCCCTGTGGACAAGTTTTGAGGCCTGTCGGGGGCTCAGTTGTCTTTATGAACATGTTTGTGAGGGTCTGCCAGCAGCTGAGAGCCTTCGGACCAGACACTGCCATGCACCTCATTCTTCGTGGATTCCCTTCTGTGGTCACAGCTGTGAAGAGTGGACCAGCAGAAACCATCTAAAGAAAGAACAATGGATGTGCACGGTCAGGGACTCCAGCTGACAGACTTGGGGCCTATGAGGCTCCTCAAATGACTGCAGGCAATCAGACAGTATTGGCTAATGTTTATGTTGGGAAGGTGAAGCACTCTTTGGGACATAGAGGAAATGAAGATTCTGTAATCTCAGACATGAACAGATGAGGCCAGGGCCTTGGGCTTCCATGCTTAGAATTATGAAGAGACAGTCCAGTGCCCCCCACACACACACACACACATAGAGAATGGGCTGGCCTGCATTTCCATCCGTGAAGGTGGGGCTTGATGTTCAGAATCAAGCCTTCCAAACTGAGAGGCTGCGTTCAGGAAAACCAGCTCAGACTTTGGCTCCAGCCAGACTTGACACATTCATATAGGGGTGACTTTGGACAAGTCACTTGATGTCACTGAGCCTCTGGTGTTTCATCTTTCAGGCAGAAATAATGTCTTCCCCAGAGCAAACAGGAGGGAAAGCCTAGTTACCCAGCACTGCCCCCAACCCTTGAGCCCCCACTGAAACTTTTCTTGGGGAACGACATTCAGAGAACAAAGGCTTCCGGCTCCAGCCAGCCACAGAGCAGTCAGATGGACAGTCGTCTGGTGAGCTGATTGCTCATCCTGCACATATGGTAAGTGGGATGCGGCTGGGCAGGTGGGGAGCGGCTGCCGCAAAGGCCCTTCTGCTGGGTTTCTGTCTTTGTATCTGTCTTCCCACGCAGAAGCATGCCCAGGCAGAAGCAGCCCCTGTCCTTCCCAGCTTGAAGGGGAACCCCTCACCCTTAGAGCAGCTGTGTGAAGGACCCCTCAGTCCACCCTGAAGGATATCACAGGACCCTTTCCTAAGCAGCACTGAAGGTCATAAGCCCTGCTATGTCTTTCTGGGGGACACAACCACCTGGCTCTGAGCAGACACAAGGGCTCCCCAGCTGCTGCTCCCACCTGCCTCTGTGAGGCCTCTGCTTCCCACCCCGCCACTTTAAAGATTAAAAGTCACTCCAGGGCTGGAGGGATGGCTTAGCGGTTAAGGCGTTTGTCTACAAAGCCGAAGGACCCAGGTTTGATTCCCCGGGACCCACGTTAGCCAGATGCACAATGGGGCGCACGTGTCTGGAGTTCATTTGCAGTGGCTGGAGGCCTTGGCGCGCCCATTCTCTCTCGCTCCCTCTTTCTCTGTCAAATAAATAAATATAAAATATTTTTAATAAATAAATAAAATAAAAGTCACTCTAGAGCCTTTGACATCTCTCCCACATGACTGAGGTGCTTCACAGAGCTCCTCATCAACCATAAGGCTGGGCCGCGCGAGGAAAGTGGGCCCTCCGCAGCCGCCAGCTCTGTATCCATGCACTGGAGCAACTGCAGGTCTAAAACAGCGTTGAGAACGTGCCTGTGAAAATAGATGCTAATAAAACACAGCACTGGGGAACCACATCTGTACCTAGCAAGTATGCTTTTTTCCTTGTTATGTTCCCCAAACAATACAGCTGTTTACAAAGCATTTCCATTGCACTAAGTACTGCAAGCCACTAGAGGAGATTTAAAGTACAGGAACATGCATGAACGTTGGAGGCAAACACTATGCCATTAGATGTAAGTACTGGTGTGTCCATAGAGCCTGCCATTCTCGGAGTCCATGAACCAATCACCCATGGAAACTGAGGGATGACTATGTAACTCATGGCGTCACCACCCATTCTGGCGGCGGTGGTGAAGCCACACCTCCTAGTCCTTCTACTTCCTGTGGAGAATGGCTGGTTCTCGTAGGGTTTTTTTTTTTTTTTTTTTTCTCTCTCTCTCTCTCATTTTCATTTTATCGTTCCTGCTATAAGTGTTTTTTTTGTTTTGGGGAGTTTTTTTGTTTGTTTGTTTTTGAGGAAAGCCCAACCAACTGGCCTTTTTTTATGCAAGAGAGAGATAGAGAATTGGTGCATCAGGGCCTCTAGCCACAGCAATGGAACTCCAGACACATGCGCCCCTTGTGTGCATGTGCGACCTTGCGTGCTTACAACACTGAGCGCCTTGCTTATGTGGAACCTGGAGAGTAGAGCATGAATGCTTAGGCGTTGCAGGCAAGCGCCTTAACCGCAAAGCCATCTCTCCAGCTCTATAAGTGGTTTTGGTTGCAAGACACTTCTACTGCGATTCTGGAAACAAATCAGATGTTAGTGATGAAGTAATAACCTGTTCCTACACAGAGTCCTATTATTCAGACACTCATAGTTGGGGGAGGTAGAAGACAGACTTAGAGCACATTTCTAAAGACATGACCTCGGCAGTCATAACATGTTAGAAGACATTACAGTGAGGGGTCGTCCTGACTATGAATCTCAGTCACACAACACACTAAATGGACACATCAAACAACCCACGTGTATGCTCTCCTCTTCTGTTATGCACTAAGATGCCAGCGAAATGCTCCACCACTCTCTTGACCTGAAAATGCCACAGAGCCATGCAAACCAAAAGGTTCACATCTTTATTATTTTATTATTATTATTATTATTAAGTAGAAACTTTGTACACATCATGTGTTGGTACCACCATTTCCCTCCTCTCTGCTCCCACTTCACTAAGGGCCCCCTTTGGTGGGATTATTGGTATTCGCCATGGAGTTGTGGATTATGAGTTGTGAGAGCAGCAGTCAATAATTGTCAGGGGCAACGCCTCCCACCCTATGATTCTTACAATCTTTCTGCCCCCTCTTCTGCAAAATTCCTTGAGCCTTGGTGGGTGTGTTTTAAGTCCACTTTAACACTGAGCTCTCAGCAGCTTCTGGATTTCTGCTTTGGTGCATCTTGAGTGTCCTCAGTGTCTGTCTCGATCCATAGTTTTAATTTTCATTTCTTTTATGAAGAAGGGTATTGAATACTTTTTCAAGTATTTATTGGACATCTGTGCTTCGTTTTTATTTATTTTATTTAGTTGAGAGAGAGGAAGAAAAAGGCAGATAGAGAAAGAGAGAACGGGCGTGGTAGGGCCTCTAGCCACTGCAAACAAACTCTAGATGCATGTTCCACCTTGTGCATCTTGCTTACGTGGATAATGGGGAATTGAACCTGGATCTGTAGGTTTGCAGGCAAGTGACTTAACCACAAAGCAATCTCTCCAGACCTGTGCTTCTTCTTTAGAGAAATGTCTACACTGTTCATTAGCCCATTTATGAATTATTTAATTTTTTTGTTTCTTTATTAGGCCTTACATGAAGTTCTTTGATCTATTTCGGGTTGACTTTTGTGCAGGGGGAGAGACATGGATCTAGTTCCATAATTCTACATGTAGAAATTCAGTTTTCTAAGCATCGCTTATTAGAATGGCTGTTTTGTTTTTATCCAATGTGTGCTTTTGTTATTTTGTTTTGTTTTTGGTTTTGTGGGGGTTTTTTTTGGAGGGAGTAGGGTCTCACTGTAGCCCAGGCTGACCTTAGAATTTACTATGTAGTCTCAGGGTGGTCTCAAACTTATGGTGATCCCCCTAGCTCTGCCTTCTGAGTGCTGGGATTAAAAGAATGCACCACCACGCTCAGTCCAATGTGTGTTTTTGACAGGTTTTGTTTTGTTTTTTTAGTTTTTCAAGATAGGGTTTCACTCTTGTCCAGGCTGACCTGGAATTTACTATGTAGTCTCAGGGTGACCTCGAACTCATGGTGATCCTCCTACCTCTGCCTCCACAGTGCTGGGATTAAAGGTGTGCGCTACCACTCCTGGCCTTGACAGGTTTTTGACAAAAGAAAGTGAAAGAAGAGTACTGGAGAAGAATTCTGTGAAGAAGAAAATAGACTAAGAGTTTAGAAAAAACTAGAAGCAAAAAAATTTCATAATAATAAGAAAACTCAAAAAATAGGTAAAGGTAAGAAAGGGAATGAAAATAAAAGCTGAAAAAATAATAATAAAATGTGGAGTTTTTAATAAAACAGATAAAGTCAAAATATTAATAAAGAGAAAAAAATGAGAAAACCAAGGAAAGATGAAGAAAAAGAAAAGGATACCCAATAAGAAAAAAGTTTAAACAAAATTAGATGAACATAAAAATATAAAAGCATAAAAATTAGTTTAAATATGATAAAAATAAATAAAACTGCTGAGCTGGAGAGATGGCTTGGTGGTTAAGGCGCTTGCCTGTGAAGCCTAAGGATCCAGGTTTGATTCCCCAGTACCCACATAAGCCAGATGCACAAGGTGGTGCATATATCTGGAGGTCGTTTGCAGTGGCTGGAGGCCCTGGTGTATACATTGTGTCCATTCCCTCTCTCTCTCTCTCTCTTTCTCCCTTCCTCTTCCTGTCCCCCTTCCTCCTCTTGCAAATAAATAAATATAAAAAAATAAAACTGAGGGTGGAGAGATGGCTTAGCTATTAAGGTGCTTTCCTATGAAGCCTAAGGGCCTAGGTTCAACTCTCCAGAACCCACATAAGCCAGATGCACATGGTGGTGCATGAGTATGGAGTCTGTTTGCAATAGCTAGAGGCCCTGACACCCCCATTTCTCTCTCTCTTTCTCTCTAATAAATAAATGAAAATGAAAACTATTTTTAAAAATAAAAAATAATAAGAGCCGGGTGTGGTGGCGCACACCTTTAATCCCAGCACTCAGGAGGCAGAGGTAGGAGGATCACCGTGAGTTCAAGGCCACCCTGAAACTACATAGTGAATTCCAGGTCAGCCTGGGCTAGAGTGAAACCCTGCCTCAGAAAAATAAATAAATAAATAAGTAAATAAATAAATAAATAAAATTACTGCCAAGTGTAGTAGAAAAAAATACGAAAATCATAAGGGGCAAGGGGAAGAAGAAGAAAAGGAGGAAAGAGAGGAAGAAGAGGAGGTAAAATATTGGAATAGCTCCTTTCTGCATTTTTGAAACCAATGATATACAGAAGGCAATGTGTTGAAGTTGCATACTCTTGTCTTTCCTATAGTTTATGCTGGTGTTCAGCCAGCATTGGACAAGTTTCCAATATCTTCCAGAGCTATCTTCTCTTTAGTAACTTCCCTTCCCTGCATATGAGGGGCCTCAGCTAGCCATACTTAGCTCTGTAGTCTGATTTGGATGGGTTGTCTTACCCTGTACAGATTCCCAAGGCTGTATCCATCAGTGTGGCCAGTGTTCCGCTTGTGGGATCTCCCAAGTGCATTGGGAGTATGGGAAGCAGCACAGAGCTGAGATCTATGCTGTGGAGGGCTTACCTTTGTGCCTTAAAAATCTAAGTAGTAATAGACCTTCTGAACAGATGAACTTGAGAGTTCTAGGGCTCTTATTGGTGAAGGGAAGATAGATGACTCAAGAAGTTGATCCCCCCACTAAGCTCAGGCTGAAGGCTTTCCCACTCCAGTGTCCTTGGGTGATGGGCTCTGCCCTGGTCACCGAGGGTAGGGTTTTGCACTTCTTGCCTGAACTGAGCCTCCTGCCACCTACACTTTTTGTCTTGTCAACATTTGGCTGGCTGTCCAACTCTCCACAACTGCTTCCCAGGGCTGTGGTAGGTTAAATTTAATTTCCCTGAATTGTAGGCTTCTCTGTTCTCAGACTCCCAGGGTAGCTTGATTTTCAACAATAGTTTCCCTCCCAAGATGTCACCTGGCCACTGCCCTCTGAGTCATGTATCGTGACAAAATGGGATATCTCTCCACCGCTGACCTGGAGGAGTCGCTGTCTCATCAGAACTTACAAGTGGAACTGAGGCTCTGGAGGACTGTGGGCTTGTCCCAAGGCAGGACCTCCAGCGCCTTCACCGAGGCTGCCTGCTTCCCCTTGTGGATAGGCTTCTGCTGCCACATGGCTGGAGCTGTGTCCCGCGTGGTTCCTTTCCCATTTGTTGCCTGTCTTTCTCGCAAGACTTTTCATCTATTCTGCCACTGTCTTTGAGAATTTCCAAAGCTCTTCCTCCTCCTTTCTTTGAAGCAAGAGAAAAGGGATATAAGAGTATAAATGACCAGCATGTGATGTGTTCATACAATAATGTTAATAATTAATTTTTATTTTTTTATTTATTTGAGAGAAAGAGAGGCAGAGAGAGAGAGAGTGGTCACTCCAGGGCCACTAGCCACCTTATGCATCTGGCTTACATGGGTCCTGGGGAATCAAACCTGGTTCCTTGGCTTTCCAGACAAGTACCTTAACTGCTAAGCTATTTCTCCAGCCCAATAATTAGTTTGTTTCTGTTTTTGTTTTTGTTTTTTGAAGTAGGGCCTTGCTCTAGCCTAGGCTGACCTGGAATTCACTATGTAGTCTCAGGGTGGTCTCGAACTCATGGCGATCCAAAGGTGTGTGCCACCATGCCCAGCTCATAATTACTTTTTTAAAAGACCAAAAGGTGTATGGCACAGGAATAAATTCAGCATAAAATATATGCAAATAGCGCTGGAGAGATGGCTCAGTGGTTACAGGGACTTACTTGCAAAGCCTGCTGGTACGGGTTCAGTTCCCCAGTAACCATATAAAGCCAGATGTGCAAAGTGGCACATGCTTGTGGAGTTCTTTTGCAATGGCAAGAAGCCTTGGCATATTCTCTCCCCCCCCCCCACTTGTTCCTTGCAAACAAATAATAAATGATAATAAATAAAATAAATTTAAATAAAAGCAAAAGAATTTTTTCTGGACTTTTTAGACTCCTTGTCTACAGGGCATTGGCGAGGGAAGTCACCCATGTAAAACAAGAGTACCTTGCACATCATGCAGAGGACATGGGACTTCAGGATGTGTTTATCCCTTTCCAAAATGAAAGGGCACTGGCTGGTCTGGGCCACTTACCTATGAATCAGGCCTTGTGAGTTCTTGACTCCTCTGTCTCGGGAGTGGGGTGTTGAGGACTTTGAGTCATGGCCAGATTGCCCTGCAGTGGCCCTGTGCTGGGGACAGGGAACAGAACCCTCGGAAGCACAACCCAATAGCCTTTGCATTTCTTATGAAAAGCAGGTTCTCTTTTCCATGAGAAACACTCCCACACAGCCTGGCCCTGTCCCAATTTCCACCAAGGACTGGTCTTGAAGTTCACAATAACAAGTGCTCCTTAGCCATTGCCAGGAAAGAAAGCAAGTTCCCATGTGGCCCTGGAGATTCCTTTGTTTGACTCAGACAGGACAGAAGCCAGCCTGTGGTCCTCCACTGGAGGACCATTCTGGATCTTCTTTTTAGGGGTGATCCGCAGTCTCACCCTCGCATCCCCCTGAGGAGGAACAGGAGAATAGAGAGCATGCTCTAAGACTGCAAGAATTAATGTCAGGGAGACTCTCAAGTATCCCACATCCTCATCCTCCTCTTCCCTGACCCTCTGGACCCATGCCCCCTTCAATCGTTCCATCTCGCTATCCTTAGCCTATCAATGGCCTTTCCAGGTCTCAAGATGGCTTCAGATGAAATGGAAATAGTATTTCCCTCTCTTCAGCTGGTTCAGAATCCTCGGGCTCCTGGCAGCTCTATGTGGTGAGGGAGCTCTTACCATCCTCCACTCTCATGACCAGCCTCCTCCAAGCCACCAACCCAACGCCTGTCTAAGGCTCTCAACTCACTGCTCCTCTTCCCACACCATCATCGCCTCAGTACCCAACCCAAATCGGATGAATCTCCCAGGAAGTGAAGAGTGACACTGGAAGGGGCAGGGCCCCCAAGAGTCCCTTCAGGACCAAGCTTCCCCCACCCATTCCCTGTCTTCCTACCACGAGGCCCCACCTCTTACCAATCTCACCATATTCCAGTGGCACCAGCCTGAAGACCAAGCTTGCACTGGGCCTGGGGGAGGGGGGAACACAGATAGGATCTAGCCTTTGGTACAACTAAAGTGAGCATAGGCCCTCATGCGTAAGCAGCAGGCAGAGCCATCTCCTCAGCCCTAGTCACTCTTAAGATTGAGAGTGGTGCTGGGAATTCTCGTGCACCACTTTGTGCCTTTGACATCAGCTTCTGTGCTATCCACTCAGTGGATGACAATGCTCTTGGATGGAAGGAAACAGCTAGTACTAACAGCCATCTGGCATGCTGTGCCAAGCAGGACCACAGCTCTGTAATGTGTGGCTGCCACAGCCATAAATAATTAAATAGGCTGCACTCAAGAACTCTTACAGGCTGTCTGAGAAGCCAAAAACCTGCCTGACAACCCCTGCTCTGAGACCAAAGCCAAGGAAGTCTCTTTGTAGTAGGAGATAGTATGGTTCAGTAGTGGCTGCCATTTGCAAGCCAGAGTCCCAAGAGGAGACAAGTAGTCCTGGGAAGGCAGAGGCACTCCTTTATGGACTGTGGTGTGTCACCTCAGGAGCTGTGAAGCCAGGAACAGTAATCATGGCAATACTAATGAAAACAAAAGCTACTTGTCATCTTTCCTTTTAAAAAATATATATATATATACATTTTATTTATTTATTTGAGAGAGAGAAAGAGGTAGATAGAGAGAGAATGTACACAACAGGGCCTCTAACCACTGTAAACAAACTCCAGATGCATGTGCCACCTTGTGCATCTGGCTTTATGTGAGTACTGGGGAGTCCAACTTGGGTCCTTAGGCTTTGCAAGCAAGTGCCTTAACCTCTAAGCCATCTTTTTTATTTTATCTTATTTTATTTTTTTGGTTTTTTGAGGTAGGGTTTCACTCTAATCCAGGCTGACCTGGAATTCACTATGTAGTCTCAGGTAGCCTCGAACTCACAGTGATCCTCCTACCTCTGCCTCCAGAGTACTGGGATTAAAGGCGTGCGCCACCACGCCCACCCTCTGAGCCATCTCTCCAACACTTTGCATTTGGGTTTTCGATGTAAGGTCTCACTCTAGCTCATTCTGACCTGGAATTCACTCTGTAGGCTCAGGGTGGCCTCAAACTCATGGTGATCCTCCTACCTTTGTCTCCCATGTGCTAGGATTAAAGGTGTGTGCCACCACACCTGGCTCGTCTTTCCTTTTGTTCCCCACTTCTTTGTCCCATAAATCTAACTGACTTGGCTATCCTGCCGTGGCTTGAGGTGGTCTTCTTCTATTGACTTCATCATTGACATGTTGTGCTGGAAGAAAGGGATCACTAAAGCATTGGGAAACACTAGGGATACAGATCTATCCCAAAGTACGCAAAGGTTACCAAAGAGTATGTGTGGACAATCTTGAGCGAGGCCATGCATTGCAAATATGTACTTCTGGCAAAGATGAGAAATGAGCCCTCAGCATCTGACCCAGGGTTGCCTTCTCACCTGACATTAGATTTCCTCCATTATATTGAAGTCTTTATGCTCAAAGGACCCCAGCTCCTTCCCCCATGGGCTGTCTGTATGATGACTTCCCTCTACATGCCTGCTTCTTCATCAATAAAGTGGGAGGTATAACTGAATCTCCACTATGGTTTTATTGTAAAATGGAAAACACATACCCTAAGCACAGCACCCAGCACATGTTAATGCACAACATATGGAAGAAACAGAAAAGACAATTACCAATGCAATTATTTTGGACCACTAAGTATGTCTTACTGGTCTGTGTTTGTTAGGATAGATCAAGGAGTTTTTAAAAAATTATTCTTATTTATTTGAGACAGAGAGGAAGAGGCAGAGAGAGGGTAAGGGAGAGCAGAGAGAGAGTGTGTGTGTGTGTGAGAGATAGAGAGAGAGAGAGAGAGAATGGACATACCAGGACATCCAGTCACTTGTGAATCTGGCCTACATGGGTCCTAGGGAATCGAACCTGGTTCCTTTGGCTTTGCAGGCAAATGCCTTAACTACTAAGCCAACTTTCCAGCCCAGATCAAAGATTTTTATTCTGAGAGTCATAACCCCTTATAAGAGCTCAGTTAAACTTGTTTCAAAATTTAGTAATTGCCCTAGGGAGAAGGCAGAGAGCTTTTGTCAGTTTGTCAGATCTTCTGCTTTGGAAAAGGTAAAGAGTGGCTGAATTTCAACTCCTTGAAAATAAAGCCCTCCCCCATGCCAGCACCACCCCTGAGATGGCTACTATTTGAAAAGCAGGAAATGACAAATGCTAGGAAGAACATGAAGAGACAGCAACCTTTGTGGTGGGAACGTGACATAGTACAAGTGCTATGGAAAGCAGTATGGTCCCTGAAGAATTAAAAGCAGGGGCTGGGGAGATGTTCCAATGGTTAAAGGAACTTGATTTAAAGCCTACCAAGTCAAGTTCAAGTCTCCAGTTACCTATGTAAATCTGAATGGGCATTTGTTTGCAGTGGCAATAAACCCTAGTGTACACACACACACGTGTGCAAACAAGTGAATAAATTTATGTTCCAGCAATGGGTATATTCAGAAAAGATTTGAACATAGAAACCTGAAGAGATATTTATACCCCCATGTTTATAACCATTTTCTTAATTCAGTAGTCAAGAGGCAGAAGCAACTCAGATATTGTGTGTGTGTGTGTGTGTGTGTGTGTGTGTGTGTGTGTGTTTATTACCAGTCTGCTTAGGCTTCCATAATAAAACACTATAGACTGTCTTAAACAACACAAATATATTTTCTCACAGTTCTGAAGGATAGCTGTCCAAGATAAAGTAGCCACCTGATTCTCTTTCTAGTGAGGGTTTTCTTCCTGCCTTGAAAATAGCCACCTGCTCACAGTGTCCTCAAATGGCTTTTCTACACATATCTTGGAGGGAGACTTTGCTCTCTGATCTCTTCTTATAAGGAGGCTACTTCTGTGGCCTCACTTGACCTTAGTTACTCCTTTACTCTAAATATGGCCATACTGGGGCTTAGAACACCAGCACAGAGATAGGGGGGAAGAAGGAACATTCAGCCCACAATTATTTAGCCTGAGGCAGGAAGGCAGTTCTGATACCTTCTACTATAAGGACGAGCTTTGAGGACATGATGCGAATTCAGCCAATCACAGGAAGACAAATACTATATGATTCCGCCTGTATGAGCCACCTAGAACTGTCAAGTTCAAAGAGACAGAAAGCATAATGGTGGTTGGGTAATGGGTACAGAGTTCCAGCTTTACAAAATGAAGAGAGTTCTGGAGATCAACTGCACAACATGTAACTCTACACTACAAAACCATACACCCCCAAAGAGTTAAGGTCATGAGCTTTATGGGTACTTTATCACAAGCAAAAATAAATAAATCTCCACTCAGCATCATTCAAGTCCTGCCCCACCTTGAATCCTGAGGAGTGGTGAACAGCGCTGTTTCAAAATGAGATTGGCCTGGGTTCATCTCTGAATCTCCTCACACAGACTTGCACATGAACTTGGACAGGGTAGGTGTTCAATCTACAGAATGTATCTTAAGCAAAACGACATTGTCTAACTGAACCTTCTTGAAAACCAGGTTCCCTAAAGATGCCATTGGGACTCTAATGTCAACTCTGTAGTGGCCAAACTGTTTTAATGGTCTCTAAGTAAATCTCCAGCTTCAACAGGTGTTGGTAAGTTGAACTGGTCCCCAGTGTCAGAGTTGCACTTCTGCTTGCTGCTGGTGAGGCAGCTCTGAGTGGATATTCCAGAGACCACGCTGCAAGGAGCCAGTGCTTCTGATTTCAGAAGTAAAGAGCAATGCTACTACTTTGCCATTGAACTTAACAGGATTCACCCCCAAGAATGTACTTCTGGATCTAACAATGGAACCTAAGAAAAGCCCTTCTTTGGCATTTTGATTTTTTTGTTTAGTTTTGTTTTGTTTAGTTTAGTTTTGTTTTGTTTTGTTTGTTTTGTTTTGTTTTGGTTTGTTTTGTTTTGTTTTGTTTTCCAAGGTAGGATCTCACTCTAACCCAGGCTGACCTGGAATTCATTCTGTATTCTCAGGATGGCCTTGAACTCACAGCGATCCTCCTACCTCTGCCTCCCGATTGGGGGATTAAAGGCGTGCACCACCACATCCAGCTTGGTATTTTGATTTTTTTTAGTCCAACTATTCAACAGAGTGACACCTTCACCCAACGTTTAGCTCCCATGAGAGAATCATTGGAATTCACTCTGTGGGTTATTCAACCTGGAATGACCTCAGCAAATCTTTCCCTCTGCTTTAAAAAAGAATAAAGAAGTCTGGGCTAGGGAGATGGCTCAATGGGTAGAGTGCTTGCTACATAATCATAAAGACCTCAGTTTGGATGGCAAGTACCCACATAAAATGCCAGGCATTGCGGAACACAGCTATAATCTCAGCCCTGAGGAGGCAGAGACTGGAGGATCCTTATGGTTTGCTGGCTAGCTCATGTAGCCTAATCAGTGAGCTTTCAGTTCAGTTAGAGATCCTGTCTCAAGTAACAAGGTGGAGAGCCATTGAGGAAAACATATGATGTTGACTATGGTTTTCACACACATAAAAATACAAACATACACACACACACACACACACACACACAATTAAACTAAGGTTCAGACAGGGTTAAGAGAGCTGCAGAATACAAAGAATAGAATGAGAATCAAACCCAGGCCTTTGAAGAACAAGCTCAGGCTTATTCTCACTGCAGCAGGCTGCCTCAAAAATAAAAGTGCCTCATGAGTCCCTCTACTCAGGGACCAAGCCAAGTTTTTCTGCATTGCTTCAGTTTTAATATATGCGCTGTCAGAGAGAGCAAATAAAAATGTATGTTGTTGGCTATGGTAATGAAATCCTTGATCATCTGTGCATTTCACTACAATAACAAGTAGCATGTCATCTTGTTAACTATCTCCTTGCTGGCCTACCTCTCCTATATCACCAGACAGTAAGTTCCCTGACAACAGGGATGGGCCTATTCTCAGTACCAGGGCAGTACTTGATATAAATATGGCACTGATGGATTGATGATCATGAGATTACTGATTGTGCACAAGCAACTCTGTTAGGACAAATATTTATTTCATATTTAGGTCTTTGGGGAAAAAAGCACTAGAGAACATGTAGCACATACATGGTTACCATAAATTGTTAGTGCATAACACATAATGTCTTGGTTTGGATTTTTTGAGTTTTCTTGCCTTTGGGAATTTTATTGTTTTATCTATTTTTTGTTGTTTTATAATAAAACTGAAGCTTCAAATAAATGTCAGCCTAGCACTGAGGAGATGAAGGCAGGATGATCAGAAGTCCAAGGTCATCCTCAGCTACATAGTGAGTTCAAAGTCAGCCTGAGCTATATGAGACCCTGCCTCAAAAAAAAAAAAAAAAAAAAAAAAAAAAAGGTCTGAAGAGATGACTCAGTGGTTTAAAGGCACTTGCTTGTAAAGCCCAACAGCCTGGGTTTGATTCCCCGTACTTATATAAAGCCAGATGCACAAAGTGGCACATGCATTTGGGGTTCATTTGCAGTGGCAGGGGGCCCTTGTGTGCCCATTCTCTCTTCCCCTTAACTAAATGGGCTGGGTGTGGTGGTGCGTACCTTTAATTCCAACTCTCAGGAAAGGTAGGAGGATCGCTGTGAGTTTGAGGCCACCCTGAGACTACACAGTAAATTCCAGGTGAGCCTGGGCTAGAGTGCAACCTTACCTCGAAAAACAAATTAAATTAAATTAACTAAATGGATCATTAACCTGTTTTTAATGTTTTATTTGAGACAGAGAGAAAGAGAGAGAGGGAAGAGAGGAGAGAGGGAATGGGGCATGCCAGGGCCTCCAGTCACTGCAAAAAAACTCCAGTTGCATGATCCACCTTGTGTACCTGGATTTCATGGGTCCTGGGGAATTGAACCTGGGTTCTTTGGCTTTGTAGTCAACTGCCTTAACTACTAACCCATCCCTCCAGCCTGTCATTAATCTTTTTATGCATACAGAACCCTATGTGGTTCAGTAAAAATAGGAAACACCTGCCTCACAATGAATAACAACTTCAGGCTAGTTCATATCCTTTACTCATCCTTCTCAAGTGTCAAGGGCTGCAGCAAAACATACCTGTCCAGAGCAGTGCCCCATGGAGGGCTCTTTTCCTGCCTCACTTCCTGCTCCACAGGTACATCAGAAACTCTTTCTGCCTGGTCTTGGTGAACTCTGGGATCCGCGTGGTAAAATGATACGACAATTGATCTCCTCTTCAACCGCAACTCATAAGATGGTAGTAAATGAGTTGAAAACATATAAGCCCTCAATAGTAAAAACAACAACAAACCATTAGTCTCGGCTACAGTCAGTCATTCCTGAAGGACCCCCCATAAGCCTCTCCTGAGAATGCCCCCACTATGTCATTTCTTGATGGAGGACATTTTTAAATCTTGTCTTTTCTTTGTGTGTGTGTGTGTGTGTGTGTGTGTGTGTGTGTGTGTGTTTTATTTATGAGAGAGAGGAGAAAGTGGGGGATAGAATGGGTATGCCAGGGCCTCTTGCCACTACACATAAACTCCAAATGCATGTGCCACTTTGTGCCTCTGGCTTTATGTGGGTACTGTGGAATTGAACCTCAGCTGGTAGGCATTGCAAGCAAGAGCCAAAAGACCACTGAGCCATGTCTCCAGCTCCCAAACCTGGCCTTTTCTTAACAAAACTGATGCAGCAGAAGAACGCCATGGCCCTAGGCCCATTTTTAAAGGATTTTTTTTCCAGGTGTTTGTTTTATTTATTATCTATCTGAGTAAACATTTTTTGTAACTGTAAATTTACTGTGTTGTTTACCATTGATACCCATTTAACACTTCAGGTAAAATAATTTTTCCTTTACTGTAAATATTGTACAGAATAAGAGAAAATATTAACTTTTTAAATAAAAGTCCTGTTTTCCTTTGTAAAAAACATATTGGGAGGACTGGTGATATGGGTTAGCAGTTAAAGTGATTACCTGCAAGGCCAAAGGACACAGGTTCAATTCCCCAGAACCCTCCTAAGCCAGAGGCACAAGGTGGCACGTACATTTGGAGTTCATTTGCAGTGGCTACAGGCTGTCGTATGCCAGTTCTCTCTTTCTCTCTCTCTGTCTCCTTCTCACTCTACCTCCTTTTCTCTCAAATAAATAAATAAAAATAAGGTATTTAAAAATAATAAAAATCCAATATTGCCAGAAAAAAATCATATTAGAAATAAAATGAATAAAACAGAACATGGACATAATAGCACAAGATTACATTCTTATATGCCTTCAGTCTTGTAACTAAAAGGGCAGAAGAGGAATTTTCTGGGAAAGTTCATAGCAAAAACAACAAAAATGGTATACATCTTAGTGATATGGAAAATAAAGACATTTTTAAAAAGAACATTAGTACCTTGTTTGTCCCTTTCCAAGTGTGCCTGGACTTAGCACTTGGCTGTCCTGAGTCTACTGGTATTTTTTAAGGCTCCCCATGGCTTTGGCAATTACAAGTGTGCTCCACATTGCTCATGCTTATCATTGGCCCGCAGTGTCTGTGTACCACTGTTATCACCTATGACATGCTGGGCTTTCCACCTGAACCTTATCCAAACTTACCACATGCTAGTTGACAGCACCACCATAAACACACACACATTATTGCTAATGGGATCCTTCAGGTTTCAACTAGGTGATCTGTTTTAAGAGTCAGCTTTTTAGAGTCATGCTTGTTGACAGTGATCTTGGTCTGAGTTTCCCAGATAGCCAAGTTCAAGGCAACCCCAAGAGGTTGGAGTTTAGGAAACTGGAGCAGGTGAACAGAAAGGGTAGGAGTGCTGACTGAGGAGGCACTGGTAGCTGGACACTGCCTGGAAGGTGGGATCACTGGCTTCTAAGAGAGGAGGGGAGAAAAGAACTGATTAACTGGCAATGCTAGGACTAGGGGTTACACCTATGTGCACATCTACTGGGGACCCAGGTTGTCTCAGGGAGACCCTTTGGGCATGAAGAAGAATCACAGAGCACTGAGGAAAGACCCTGTCAAAGCATGCACATGGCACCGATTAGACCCCATGAACAGAAGACTTCTCCCAGGCATAGCCGGAGCAAGATGAGTAAGAGTGAAGTAGAGAACCCAGCATGGTGCATATGAGGGATCCGTACAGTGTGCCTACAAAATTCATTACCAAATAGTATGCTCAGATGTGAAATACCAAGTGTTTTTCCCTCAAGCCATAATAAAGACAAGGTTTCCTGTGAGCACCATTGCTATCGACCATGTAGAATGTGCCCCATACCCTCAAGTGTTTGTGATTAAGCTTCCTGCTTCATCCTCAGCTGTTGGAGCCTTTAGGATCTGCATCGTAAAGGCCCTGCTGTGTGTTGCCTAGGCTGGACCTTGGGGTTGAGTAGCCCAGTTCACTGTGTGTTCAGAGCCAGCTCCATCTTGACTGACTCTCCCTCTCTCGCTCCTGCAGATGTGTAATGAAGTAAGCCACGTGCCTCCACCATGAGGAAGCTTCCCCTAGAAACTGTAAGCCTGAAATAAATGCTCTCCTCCGGGGGTGGGGGGACCTGATGGAGAGTGGGGCTGTGAAGGGGAAAGTGGAGGGGGGATTGTCTTGGTTTATTGTCTATAATTACGGAAGTTGTCAATAATTAAAAAAAATTAAATCCTCTCCTCCCATAAGCTGCTTCTGGTCAAATAATTTGTCCCAGAAATGAGGAGCTAGCAGTTTTAAAAAAAAATGTACCAAGGCAATGCAGTAAGGCAAGGCAAAAAGTATGATTCGGAGATCAGAAAGGAAAAAACAAGACTGTTTGTTATCCACAGAGATTCTGATGTCAACTATTATAATTAGTAAGTGACCTTATCAGAGACCTTGAAGATAAAATTATCTTTAAAAATCAGTTGTCGGGCTGGAGAGATGGCTTAGTGGTTAAGTGCTTGCCTGTGAAGCCTAAAGACCCCGGTTCAAGGCTCGAGTCCCCAGGACCCACGTTAGCCAGATACACAAGGGGGCGCACACATCTGGAGTTCGTTTGCAGTGGCTGGAGACCTCTGGTATGCCCATTCTGTCCCTCTCTCTCTCTCTCTCTCTCTCTCTCTCCCTCCCCCTCTTTCTCTCTCTCTCTCTCTGTCGCTCTCAAATAAATAAATAAAACAATTTTTTAAAAAAAATCAGTTATATTTTTAGATAGAAGCAACAAACTAATAGAAAATGCAAAATAAAGACCATTTATAATGGCACCAAAAAATTTCCAACTTGAGCCAGACATGATGGCTCACACCTTTAATCCCAGCACTCGGGAGGCACAGGTAGGAGGATTGCTGTGAATCTGAGGCCAGCCTGAGACTGCATAGTGAACTCCAGGCCAGCCTGGGCTAGAGTGAGACTTTACCTGGAAAATAATTTTCTTTAAAAAAGTCGTGACTCGAGCTCATGAATACTGGATAAACAGCTTTTTGCTATTTACTTAAAAGCAAAAAGACACAACAAAAATGCTAATGTTGCAGAAAGCAATGAGCTCTACATCCCATTTGTGCTGTAAATCTCCCTCTAAGTACAAAACCATTTCAATAACTAGTGTCCCTTCCTGAGCAGTGAGGTTGGAAGGATAAGCTGAGCTGTTGCATAGACCGAAATAAAAGTAAGTAATAGAAATAGTGCCACGAGGCTGCTTCTGAAGACGTGCTGGGCAAAGCGGAGTAGTTTCAAGAGGGGACTTTGACATGCAGACCACACATGGAGTCCCACATCCAGCATAAGAGTGAAGAAGGTTCCAAGCTGCATGGAGGTGCCCTAGCTGCTCAGCCTGAGAGACGTGGCCATTCCTGTCTTTGACATAGATCTGTTGACACTAGAACAAACACTGTATTTTCATTTTTCAAAAGGGAGAAGAGGGCTGAAGAGATGGCTTAGAGGTTAAGGTGTTTGCCTGTGTAGGCAAAGGACTCAGGTTCAATTCCCCAGAACCTACATAAGCCAGATGCACAAGGTGGCACATGCATTTGGAGATCATTTGCAGAGGCTAAAGGCCCGGGTGTGCCCATTCTCTCTCTCTCTCTCTCTTTCTGTATCTGACTCTTTCTCTCTCTGAAATAAAGTTAATTTAAAGAATTTAAGTGGAGAGGAGCTTTTCTTTTTGGCAAGCAGAAGAAACTATGTCTTTGAAGAGTTGGGAGGATATTTCCTTGGCATGGTAGAAAGTACAGAAGACCATCCCCTACTCATCCATCCAAAGCCCCGGCTCACTGCCTCTCACCCTCACTTATTTTGGCAACAGCCCCATGAAAGTCTTCCAAGTCTGGTGTTCCGACCATTGGTTCCAATGCATCCTTTGCCTGTTTCTGTAGCAATTATATGAACAATTTTAATATGGCAGGTGGACACACTTTAATGTGTCTTTTGGGGCAGTGCAGCCTCTCAACAGAGAAGTGTGAGGGCCTTCTGAAGCTATTCCTACAGCCCTGCAGAGTTCCCAAGTTAAGTCTTCCAGTTTACATCCTTCAAATTAAGTCTTCCAGGTCACATTGTTCTCACAGCCACTCCAGATATGGATGAAATGAGATAGTAGAAATTAAACTACTTCGAAAGAACAAAAAGTCTCTGCACAAATATCAATAGTTTTAAAAAAAGTTTTTTTTTTTTTTGAGGGACTCCTCTGTTATTCTTTTATTTTCTCTGTTTTCACCATCAGAGAATGAGTCACGATTCCCTAGAGTCGCTCACATCCTAACTCCCACTACCTTTCCCACACCAACCAGTCCCACTCAAAATCTGCCATCAAAACACTTAAGTGAGGGGAATGTTCTTTGGCACTTTTGTCACATCATAGAAACTTGGTTTTTGCTTAGGCTCACAGATGTTATTCTTTGGCCCATGCTCTGAGTACCAGCAATTGGCTAAGGGAGATTCTGGAACTAGGACTATTAGGGACAAACTCAAGGTCAGGTGAGCCTTCACCAGCTCCACCTTCCGCCATGTGCCCTGCTGTAACCTTTTCTTTATCCTCCAGGATGCTCCTAGCTTCTTGAACTCCCAGTTCCCTTCTCAGTGATGAAGAAAAAAACTAGGATTTTTTTCACCCTCTCTTCCTTCATATATTTTGAGTTTAAAATCTTCTTCCAGAAAATGAATGAGTTTATTTCAATTATTGTTAATTAATTCACAGGCAAATGATAATATTTTTCCTTAAAAGTGGCTAAAATTTATTTTCAAATGAAAGTCTTTTAAAATAAAATAACCAATGCAAAAAAAACCCAGTAATTATTATTACTACCCCCAACTTCTGGTTGTGTGGCTTTTAGTAAGAGTTGTTTTTACTCAGTGCAAGACTGGATAATAAATCTTGAATTTATCTTGCAACCACATAGGACCTTGTAATTAATATTAATACTTGATAGCATTTATTGGAAAATAATTTAATGAATCAAAGTGTTACTATGTAAAGAAATCCCCTTTGGTTATTACTAGGACTTAGGAAGAAAGCAAGGTGTATATTTTGGGTATGAAATGTCTCTTGAAAGGCTCATATTAGAAGCTTGCTTTGCAAGGCAAGCAGCGTTAGAAGTGGGGCTTTGAGGGCCATGATGAGATCACAAGAGCTCAACTTTCTTTCATGGATCAACCCACTGATGGGGTTAAAATCTGAATAGAACGTTAGAGAAGACTGAACTGTAGAAGGTGGGATCTTCTTAGGGTAAGCGGGTCCCTGAGAGCAAGCCCTGTAAGGATATACCTTGTCACTGACTCCTTCTTGTCACTGTCTTTGCTCCCTGGCTGCCAGGAATTGAATAGCATCTTTCTCCACATTCTCACCACCATGATGTCCTGCTTCACCTCAGACCCAAAGTAATGAAGATAGTGGTGAACTGAAACCTCCCCCTGAGCCAAAACAAACCTTCCCCCTTTGTCTCTTTCAGGTTCCCCTCACAGAGATGAAATCTGACTACCACACCTTAGGAGATCTTTGAGAAGATTGTATGTCTACACATATCACACCACCTTCTGTGCAGTTCTAGAAGAATGGACAATTCAGGGACTTTTCTCCCCTGCTTGCAAACCTTGTCCCTCCTCCCTTCCTCATTTTTGAGTGTGACATCACTCATTCATTCAACTTCTAAACCCTGGAGTCAATTTCAGTTTCTCTTTTCCCTTACAGCTCAATATAGAATCAGATCCCTCCTTTATGCAATCCTGTGGTGTGATACTAGAACCAGACATTGACATTGAAACAGCATGTTATTGAGTGAGTGAAATTTCTCCTGGTCTCTTGATAGTGCATGTGGTGGTTTGATTCAGGTGTCCCCATAAACTTATGCTTGATCTCCAGCTGATGGCAATTTGGGAATTGGAACCTTGTTGGAGGTGTGTTGTTGGGGGCAGGCTTATGGGTGTTACAGCCACCTTCCCCTTGCCAGTGTTTGGCACACTCTCCTGATGTTGTCCACCTGAGGTTGGCCAGGAGGTGATGTCCAGCCTCTGTTCAGGCTAATTTCCCCTTGCCATCGTGGAGCTTCCCACGAATCTATAAGCCAAAGTAAACCTGTACTCCTATAAGCTGCTTTTGGTGGGGTGCTTTGTGCCAGTAGTGCACAGTTTACTGCAACAGTTTGAAGGTACGCATGCGTGCACATATGTGGCCTCAAATAGTTCTGTTATCTGTGTAAGTTT
This sequence comes from Dipus sagitta, assembly GCA_036346955.1. NCBI lineage: Eukaryota > Metazoa > Chordata > Mammalia > Rodentia > Dipodidae > Dipus > Dipus sagitta. The sequence continues at coordinate 123,194,978 of CM070772.1, forward strand.
CTATGTCCTCCGCCACCAGCAAGATGGTCAATCATTCAAGTTCGAGCACACAAAGAGTTCTCATATTGTCCTTTTACAAAGCTACCCACATCCTCGAAAGCCCTCATTCCTAATCCCTATAAGCTGTTAACCATTTAAATTTTTGCCATTTTATAAGTGCTACATAAGTAGATTTTTTACAGTATATAACATGAGGGAATTGCGCCTTTTCACTCAGCATAATTTCCTGAATATGCATTCAACTTATCAGTCATTTGCTCATTTTTATTGCTGAGTATTTTCCATAGCAGAGATATACCACAGTCTGTGGAGTCATTCATCTGCTGAAGGAATTATGGATCACTTGTAGTCAATATGAGCATTTGTATACAAGTCTTTGTAAGAACATAAACTTCTATTTCTCTGGGATAAATGTCTGATTAACTGTCCTTTTGGTTTACAGAATAAATGCATATTTCATCTTATAAGTAACTACCAAATAATTTCCCAGAGTGGGAACATCATTTTATATTTATGCCAGCAAATATGTCATGGTTAGTTTCTTCATTCTCCTGCGAGCACTTCCTCTTGTCACTGTGTTTAACTCTAGCCATTCTGATGGGTACCTGATGATATCTCATTGGGACTTTTTTTTTTTTTTTTTTTTTTTTTTTGAGGCAGGGTTTCACTCTAATGCAGGCATGCAGGCTGACCTGGAATGTACTATGTAGTCTCAAGTGGCGATCCTCCTACCTCTGCCTCCTGAGTTCTGAGATTAAAGGCATGCACCACCACGCCCAACTCTCACTGGGACTTTTAGTTTGTTTTCCATAGTGGCCAATGATGTTGGACTTCATTTCAAGTACTGACTTGCCCTCTCACATCCTTTTCAATCAAATGTCTGTTCATATCATTTGCTCATTTTTTTTTTTTTTTGAGTCTCGTTCTAGCCCAGGCTGACTTGGAATTCACTATGTAGTCTCAGGGTGTCCTTGAATTCACAGCAATCCTCTTACCTCTGCCTCCTAAGTGCTGGGATTAAAGGCACGTGCTATGTGCTACCATACCTGGCTCCAGTTTTTTTATATATTTGATGCAAGTCTTTTGTTAGTAGCCCATTTTGGGCTGGGTGTATTGGTCATGAGTTGGAGGCCAGCTGGGCAAAAGAGTGAATTTCATGTCAACTTGGGCTAGATGATACTTTTGCAAACATTTTCTTCTAGCACAAAACTTATCTTCCCATCATATTCACATGGATTTTCACAGACCAAAATTGTTCATTTTGATAAGAGTCTGATTTACCAATGTTTCTTTTTATGAATTATGCTTTAATGTCAGGTCTCAGAACTCTGCCTCACCACAAATCCCAAAGATTTGTGCCTAGTTCTTCCCAAAGCTCATATTTTTGTATTTGCATTTAAGTTGAGGACTTTTTGTATAAGATAGTAGATTTAGGGAAAGTTTATTATTTTATTGTGTGTGTGTGTGTTTTAAGTTTTTAGTTTCTTCAGCACCATTTGTTAACAAGGGGATTTTTCTCCATGGAGTTGATTCTGAATCTTTATCAAACAACAGTTGAGCTAAGTTGAGCAAATTCCTATTTTCTCTAGCCTAACCCACTGATCTATGTGTCTGTCTGCTAGTCAATAAAATGCACCATTTTTTTCATTGCAGCTGCATAAATGTGGAGGTCAGCATTATTTCTCCTACTCTATTCTTTTTCAAAATTAACTTGGCCCTCGTAGTTTCTTTGTCGTTCTACATGAATTTTAGCGTAAAGTTGTCTCTGTCTCTGATATCAGAGGAAAGCAGTCAGATGTCCAGCGCCAGCATAAAAGTAGCTGTAGGATTCTCACAGATGCTTTTTCTCAAGTTCAGTTCTCTCTAGTTTGAACACAAATAGCTGCTAGAGTTTGTTACGTGCTTTTTATGTTGTTGCAGTCAGGTTCGCATTGCTGCCAGAAAACACTTGATCAAGAGCAGCTTGTGAGGAAAAAGGGTTTATTTTGTCTTACAGATTCGAGGGGAAGCTCCATGATGGCAGCAAAAATGATGGCATGAGCAGAGGGTGGACATCACCCCCTGGCCAACATAAGGTGGACAATAGAAACTGTAGAGCGTGCCAAACATTGACAAGGGGTCACTGCCTATAATACCCATAAACTTGCCCCCAACAATACACTGCCTCCAAGAGGCATTAATTCCCAACTCTCCATCAGCTGGGAACCTAGCACCCAGAACACCTAA